>OV839568.1:58067444-62867444 GCA_929447395.1 Epistrophe grossulariae
CACTTTCAGACTAATTCTAAAAAAATAGTAAAGGTGTGATACCTATATAGATAGTATTTTTATATAGTGTGAAAGGAAGTGACATCCCCTGCATTCCTTCTGGAGTGCTTTTATGTACATAAGTACCTACGGTACGTATAGACTACTCAATTGAAATTTAACAAGAAATTGGAAACAACCAATAAACAAGATCCTTGCAGGATATTCCTTAATGCAAACAGAATATTCCCAGAGATAAACCTATACAGGTATATTGTACATATAGTAGGTATTATACCTATACATAGATATCAGTTCTACATTTATATCGTACCAGATACCTACCTACGGAATTGCAAGTGACAATGAGTACCGTTATCCATTGTCTTTAGAGGGCAGTTCTTTATCCATGGCCAAGAACGATTTATAGCCATATACCGTGACTCGGTGCACACTTGCAATTGTTTTATACTCAACTTTTTATTTTTAGTGTGATCTATGGCTTGAGGGATTTTCTTTGACTGTATGAGTTGAGTATATCTGAGAGGACGACTATAAAGGTAGGACGGGATACCTACTTAGTTTATTTGAAAATCTTTTGCCATCTACCTACCACTTATTCCATGAATTGAAAATACAAAAGATGACGCAAAATGAAAAAAGATTGTTTTAAAAGCTTCGCCAAGTATGGTATGGGAATATTTTTAATCTGACAAAAGTTTTGTTTTTTGTGTACTTAAGTTCTATATAGTTAAATCTATCTTACGGTAATGTTTTCTTTGACAATTTTCGTCTAATTGGAAACAAGGTATTCAATAGAGGGTGCAGTAAGATTCTATTAAACTTATTGCTTATAGCAGGTACCTACAAAAGCCTTAGAAAAAGGTGTTCGTATAACCTGAATAAGTTCTTTGTTTTTAACTTACGAAATAACTACTATAGGGGCAGTTTTGGTTTCGTAAGAAAAAGTTGAAATAGATATGTAGCCATTTTATCAAATTCGTAATATCATTACGATGATAGAAACATGAAAGCTGGCAGTGGGACAAAAAGAAATTGGATTTCAAATCATCAGTTGCGTTCGCGGGTAACGTAAGTTGGCATAACAATTGTCACCAAGACAGGATTTAGCAGTTTTTTGGGATTTATCTATTTTGCAGCTCGTCAAATTGTGGGTGGATATAATCCCAAGTTCTAATAACTTCACTGTGAAGTTAGCAGTAAATGCTGGTTTTCTTAACAACTAGGCAAGCTAAAAATTTGATATAATGCTCAAAATTTATAGTTCAAGAAAAAAAGTTCCCAACATTTTTATGTCTTCATACAAAAATATGTAATGAAAAAAATGCGACCGCGCTGTGGTCCAAAATGACTTGTTGTGGTCCCCTTAAACTTAGAGGCCACACAGAACTCACCCAATTCCCATGAATCGCTTTGACATAGTTCGATTAAGACCAAGTGTTCCGTATGTGTCATGCATTATATACAATGGTATACAATAGGAACGGCAATCGAACAATGTCAACCAAAACAATCCAATACAGAAATACGATACAGGATCATATTGCAAACAAAAGCAATACCGATTACTGACCCATCGTAGTCAAACTATGTCAAGTGCGACATATGTTGCATTATTGGACAGCGAATGGAAATAGAATGCGTGGTTGACCTGAAAGTGGTGACGATCTAGGCAATATCATAGGTAGCGTAGGAAATGAAGAATAGAATTGAAGTCACTCTCATTTTTAAAGTAAATCAAAGAGGTTGTTTTTCTTGTGTTCTAGTGGAACACAACAGACTTTTTTGGTTGCAAAAATCATAACTTTTGAACGCATGAAGAAAATTTCCAAGGCTATACAAATACATAAGTAGTCATTTTAAAGAATATATTGCTTCACAGGGTGTTTTTAAAACTTAGACTGAATATTTAATAGACTTTCATATTTTGATATTAAAAGCAAGGATCTAAGTATGTAGGTACATATATCTAAAAATTTCAGGGAATTTTTGCTATTGGTCTATAAAGTTTTTTTTTAGAAAAAGGAATTAACAAGAGACAGGAATTAAAGCAAAACTCTAAAAACTGTTGAAATTTAACTAATTTTGTAAAAAGAAGTCTGCGATTATTAAATTGTTCACAGGATGTTCCAAATTAAAAATTTTTGAAAACAGCATAAAATTAACGAACCAATTTTTGTATTTTTTACCAATACAGTTTTAGTGACCAATTTTATATGAATCAGTGTATAGGAAAAAAGTAAACGAACACAAATTTTAATAAATATTTTTTTTTTAAATAAAAATAAAATAAAATAAAATATAAAATAAAATAAAATAAAATAAAATAAAATAAAATAAAATAAAATAAAATAAAGTAAAATAAAATAAAATACATAATACGTTTTTTCCTTATTTATTATAGATTTTAATTTTCAGAAAAAAAAATCATTGGCATCATCATCACTTTCAATCAGTAATTTGTTAACAAGATCGTAAGTTAATTTTTTTAACAATTTCCATTTAAATAAAAAGTTTCGTGGAAGGGAGCGGATTTTTGTACGATAAAGATAATAAAAAAAAATATTCTCATTGAAATAAGAAGAAAATTTCACGTTATTAACTCTTTTGAGAAAGGAAATAACTTAAACATTCCAAAAGTAAATTTGCTGGGTTTTTTCATCGGCAGTGAGATTTTTTTGTAGCTCTATTAAAAACCCATAAAAAAGTTTTTTTTTATTTATTAAAATATATATTAAACATAAAATAAATTCATTGTTTGTTATTTTTTTACTCTAGAACAAAATTGCCGAAGTTTGATAAGCTTTGCTGTTTTTGAAACTCTGTCTATATTTCCTTAGAAGGTAATAAAAACCAAAAAAAAATTGAAAAAATACGGATTTTGTATTTTTGCGGGGACTCACAGTACTGTATTTTGACCTGAAACGTGGCCATAAATCAATTTTCTCAATTTTACCTCCCAGGATTGAGCTTGTGTCCCATAACAGGTAGATAACCAGGCTACTCTTTAGTAAAGTCTATCTATAAATTGGTCACCCCCGTTCGCGACACCATCATGTTGCAACTAGCTGCACTAGTTGAGTAAGAACGATTTTTTTTTGCGATATAACGTGCTTTTTTTCGTGTGCTAATTTCTTTTCCACACTGTTTTGAACTAAAGCCATGGACCCATGTTGGCAGCTTTAAATGGTAAGCTGCATGGCTATAGTGAACCTATTAAATTTTTAAGTTATATTAAATGATTTCTTTGGTTTGTATATGAGAACTTTACAATATCTTACTTTATCATTATCACTTGCAGAATCGATTGCTGTGGCCAAAACTCAAAAGTCGTTTTAATAAATCCTCAGACATTCGTTCTTCCCGTGAATTTAACTTAAAAAAAAGTCCCAACGATGGGAAAAGCACATAAACAAAATAAAATAAGAAAATAGTTTTCACAAATAAAAAAATAACAAAATAAATTGTAGGTTGTCACTTTGACTGCTGACATTCCAAATATTAGGTCCGTTCTCTAAGTTTAGGTTTGTTTGCTTTGTTTTTCTTTATGAACTGTCATTGTTTGGACGTGTTATTAGGTCTGTTCTCTAAGTTTAGGTTTGTTTGCTTTGTTTTTCTTTATGAACTGTCATTGTTTGGACGTGTTTAGATGCACCTATTTTAATAAAAGGGAATTAGTAATTTACTAGTCAGTAAAACGAAAAAAAGGATTACAATTTTGGAACAGCTAGTAAATTACTAAATAATTTAGCAATTTGCTAACTAGTAATACGTTAAGCCCTTAACAATAGGTTGTTTAAAATTTTGCGCCCGTGTTTTTAAAATAGCGCAACACCCCGCAACATAGTGTATCATGTATTGTATTTAACTGCTGGATATGTAGAATAATCTTAGCTTTCAAAACCATTCACAAGTTTTCACCTAAGAAAAAAAAGAGCCTTTGAAAACACTACTTTAAAACGACCGACCATTAATAAAAGATTTTTATATTATTCCAGATGACTCTAATTCCAGCTTGTCTATGACCAGAAAACAGCTCCATGAGTTCGTGAGAGGAAGCTCATAAAGGCTCCTTGACGATAAACTTGAAGATTTGGATAAAAACTTATGGATATAACAAAGTGTCCCCCAGAGAAAAAAGATCAATTTCTAAAAATTATCAAGGCATTCAAACCAAATTATAAACGAAGATGGCAACTCTGCAATAGCACGGAAAGGAGTTTCTTGGATAAGAATGAAGAGTGGCTTAGCAAAAAAATAAAATTACCTGTTGGCATACTTCCTGGAAGGTCTCAAGGTCGCCCAAGCAAATAATTCGGGGAATCAAGTGACCGAACAAAACGTCGAAAAGCAGTGGAACTTCGAAAAAGTGTGTCTGTTGATGAACTGACATACGCGGCACAGATGTGATGAGAGCCATTGAATATTGCAAAAAAATGTCTTTAATATTGCAAAATTTTATAAAAAATCAATTAAAAAACGAAAAAAAAACATTTGTTTTTCTAAATTTCATCTTTAAAACTTAATTTCTCAAAAACTATATACATATAATTTAATGAGACAACTTAAATCAAAAAACAAAATAAAGAATGAAATATTAGCTTTAAAAAAAGTTATAGCACAGCATTGTACGGGCTTTTTTTTGATTTTTAATATTTTTTTTCTCCCGGCTAATCGGCAGGTAAGTGGGTAAGCACTTAAGTGGGTTTAACTGTATGCACAAAATAAAAATTTATCCTTCCAAAAAACTTTTTAGTCATTTGGTACCTATTTGATGTGAAAAATGTGCCCAAATATTTTTGGCCAGGTTTTAGACCAAAATACCGCACTGTGCGACTTTTGGCTTTTAGGACCACAGTGCGCCCCGCGGCCGACATCATATTTTAAATCAGCATGAAAATCTTTTTCTCAGCAATAGCACAAACTTGCGGTTAGGCTCCAAATTTATAGTTTTTTCATGAAGCTCATCTGCATGAACAAAGAAAACCAAAATTTTGAAGCCGTAGTTTAAAAAACAAATTCTTACTCAGAATTAATTTTATTGTAAAGTTGGTCATCCGATTTTGGTCGCTCACAAACAATGCGACCATTCCAAGTTTTTATTTTACATATTTTTTTAAATAACAAAATCATTCAATTTTGCTAAAATAGTTTCGCAAATCTCAATCCGTAATTTGTCAATAGGTTTCTTCGATGTTTGTACAGGGGCGCTTATACTGTCGACCTGAACTGAAATCACTCTGAAATGTTTAATGTAGCACTTTTCCTTCCTAGGTTACCTATTTGCATTGTGTTCGATGTGTGTTCGTGGCGATTTTTGAAACTTGTAGCACATATTTATTTTTGAGTAAAAATTTCAATTTCGAAAAAAAAAATTATTTTTATTCATTTTTGAAAATATCGAATTTTCAGAAAATAATTTTGAAATTTTTTTAGATGCAAAACTTGTTCTTTTGAAAAATTTGATATGCAATTTTATTAAAACTTATAAGAAATTCTTGTGTTTACAAAATTTCATTAAAATCGTTTCAACAAATAATGAGGAAGGTAGCTAGTGGAAAACCAATAAAATATTTTTTTTCACAGATACCGTTAATAAAATGGATAAATGTAAAATATTTTGTTCCAATTATATAGCAGATCGTGCTGATATAAGCGCAAACAAAAGTTTTAACAAAATCGTAGGAGTCGTTTACGAAAAAAAATAAGATTTTCCTTAATGGTTTTTAAACACTTGTATGCGGTAGCTAGGTAGGTACCGTTATTTTTGATTATATGAATTTGTTTAAAAACTGCTAGATATGTTAAAAAATTGCTGGATGCCAAGTGTAATAAAAATAATAAATAATAATATAAATCGACCAAGTCGTTTTTGAATTATTAATTTAAAAAAAATTTATTTTTATTTAAATCCAAAAAAAAAAATTTTAAAATTTGGTTTATAAAACTTTTAAAACTTCTTAAAACATTCGTTATATAAAAAATTGATAAAAATCGGTTGAACCGTTTTTGAGAAAATCGAGAGTGAAAAAAATGGTTCTTGGGTACCATTTAAAAACATTTTTGGATTTTTTTTTTTTAAAATGGTTGCCTTTTTTTTTTAATTTAGGAACTGAAAAAATTGAGGGCACGTTTTTGAGATAAATAAGATTTTAATTTTTTGTTAACAAAATTTGTATGGCAGGTATCGTTTGGTCCATTAAAAAAAAAAAAGAAAAAAAAAACTAAAAAAAAGGACATGCCAGACAGACAGAGAAAATTGCGAGACCCACATTTTTCGACTATTACTATCAACGTAATGTGAAGTTTGATCAAGATCTCGAGTTCGCTATTTTTTATGAATCCATAAATTATCATTCAATACTTATATATCGCATTTAAAAAATTGGAATACATATTATACAGTATAAACATATATTTATAGGTAATTGATTGACACATAAACTTCTCTTCGTTTCTTATATATGAATATTAAATAAACGCACTCAATTATGAAATAGACCCATGCAAGTCATTCTCTTAACAAAATAATAAAAAAAAAATACTTTTTGTAAGATTCACCGACAAAGAAAAATAAGAAAAAAAAAATGTATAATAATCGTCACATAAAAAATTTGACTGCATCACGAGCACGACCAAGCATTTCCTTTATAAGCCCATCATAGTACTTTGCTGTAATTGAGTAATAAAAAAAAAAGTCTCAGTATCCCAATAATAAGGAATTCTCTTCCGCGGGCACTATAATCCTTATAATTTAATAGAAAATCGAAGTTTATGTAATCATTTGGAGCGTAACAGACAGCCGACATCTGGCATGGCAGAGAAGCAGCTCCATATAGTGGGGGGCAGGAAATTTTTCGCCAGCAGCATTAGTTGTAGAGGTATATGGGAGAGCTTGCTATACAACTTTGAATTATTCTATAGATAGAATTGTGTAAATGCAGACCAACTGCCAATGATGAAAACGAGCAGACAATATCCTTAATGATACCATCAGGATTCTGGCGAGCACTCGCGTTTTTTTTTTATTTTATTTTTTTTGGATTGAACAGTTTGACTGGAAGGAAGAAAGCTGATGCTGATGGAGAATATATATATTATAACATCTAGTGTTTGAACGTCATTTTTAGCCAACAACAACCAGACCAGAGCAGAGCAAACAAAACGGAATAAAATTCCCATCCCGGAGGCATTCATCCAATCTGATAATCGACCAAAACCCACCACTCTCTGCAGCAGGATAAGGTTTTTTTTATTGAACACACTAAAGTGAATATTGACGCGTCCTTCCTCTATTTGTCGATTTTTGCTTTCCCATCATGTTAACTTGGTATACAGTTTCAAATCTGTACTTTTTCGATAATTTTTTTATTTAACATTTGAAATACAGAGAGCTTTTTTTTTCTTTGTTCTGTAATCTAAAACAAGGCTCTTGAATTAAAAAAGGATTTTAAGAAAATCATTCAAAGAAAACTTCAATTAACGTTTATAATTAAATCGGACTCATGAAAATAATCTCAACAAAAGATGTTGCTCCCGACATTTTCATTCATCATAGTCATCGTCATTATCATCATTTTCACCATCATCATCATCACAGAATATATTAACACCTTTTACAAATTTGAACAAACAGATTATTTAACACCTCTCTAATCAACCAAACTTATCCCTGGAGCTGAGCAGAGTGGTCCTTTTTGTTGTGTTTGTTTTGCTTAGCGGCAACAAGGAGCACAAGAATATATATACTTGTGATGCTAATTAGGAAACCTAGAATTTCAATTGGCTTAGGTGACCAAAATAAATGAAAGACAAAAGGGCGCGAAAATTAGCCAGGTGAACCCTTTTTGTAACCTTTTGTTGGAAAACTGAACCTGATGGAGAAAAAAATAAAATTCCATTTTATACAAGTCACAGCCTTGAATATGTATATAAAATTTGCGGTTGGTTAATAATAATTATATAATTGGTTAAGCTTTTTTGTTTATTCTCATCAGGTAAATAGAATTTCTTATATGCAAAACATTTTATTGAACGATTTTCTTTTTTTTTTATTTTAAGTCCACATTTTAATTTTTATTTAGCCTTTAGGGTAAAGTATTAATTTTATGTTAAAACAGTTTTTCGAGCTTTCAATCAAGCCTAAATCCTAATTATGCTGAAGTACAAAGATCTTTTTTTATCGGTCTGATGCCAATGGGGACGTGTGTCGAGCGAATCGACGAATTTGTTTGAAATTTGATAAAAACGAAAAATTCGAATTGAGTTTAAGCTCATTTTAGTCTAAGATCCCGCCATAGGACAACCTACCCTCATAGAGTTATCAGATAAGGGGTATATTATACAGTTTTATAGGTAGTGTCCAAACTATAGCATTTTGGCCATGTGGGGAAATATGTTCAAGGCACAGGGTTGCCAAGCTTTAAAGGACGATTTTTTTTAGGTTTTTTCATTTATCATGTGAAAGGAAACTTGTATTTAAAATTTTAAAATATGTAAACATAAACATGATTTTTTTTTAATCAAAATTTCAGTAGGGTAAATTTGGGTAAGCGAAGTGAAAGTTCTAAATTCTATTTTGTAAACGAAAATATAGTTTTTTGTTTCTTTAATCGATAATATTAATACAAAATAGTCATACATATATAATAGAAAATTCTAACCACGCAAAATCAGGATGAACTTTTCTAAAAATGAATTTTATATAGTTTCGAAAAGAAAATAAGAAAGTAGAAGACCAGCAAATTTTCAATTTAAGTTTTTTTCTTGGCTAGGTGAGTTTTTGAACAGTGTGTATTTTTTGTCATCAATTTTGGTTGGTTTTTGATTTTTTTTCCTTCATTGGTATTTTCATTAAAAACAACATCAACGTAAAGGAATTGTATTACAGGTATACAGTGATACTATGTTATTTCCAAAAATGTTTCGTATGAGAAATGTCCAAAAATTGTTATTTATTTGTACACGCATGCGGGATTTTTTTGTCCGAAAATTGGAAATTTCGATCGAAAAAGTTGGAAAACCCGAAATTGCAAAATTTTAGGGGTGGAGGGTGAAATGCCATTTTGTATGGGAAGGGGAAAATATTAATTCTAAAAAACATTCGGAATTGTGAATCGACTAAGTTTTTTCCCTCACGAAAATGGGATTGCCAACAGATAACTTTACGCTCTGAGACTGCTACATTTATGTATAAGAATTACACAGTCCTTCATAATATTTAGACTTTTTTCGACCTTTTTTTAGATTTTAGTGCTTATTATAGGGTTTTATGGTGAGCACGATCACGAATCTGAAGTCCGTTTGTTTGTATCGCATCAGGATTTTTAACATACACAACCGACAAAATCACTCAAAAATTGTTCTATAGTCTAAGATCCCGCCATAGGACTACCTATCCTCATCGAGTTACCGGATAAATGGTATGCAGCTTTTTAGATAGTATCTAAACTAACATTTTGCGCAAGGGCTGCCTGGCGAAATATGGTCAAGGCATAGGGTTGCCACGCCTTAAAGGTCGATTTTTGGGTTTTTTTCATATGGTTGGTTTTAATGCTAACAAAAAAATACCATATGAAAGGAAACTTTACTTAAAAATTTTTAAATACGTGTTTTTTTTAAGTCGGAATTTCAATACGGTAAATTAAGGCAAAAGAAGAGAAAGGTCGAGATTCTATTTTCTTAATGAAAAGTGATAGAGAGTTTTTTGTTTCTTTCATCGATAGATCTTATAAATACAAGAAAGTCACACATATAAGAGAAAATTATAGAAAATCTTAAACTCTGAAAAACTGCATACCACTTATCCGGTAACTCGATGAGGGTAGGTCGTCCTATGGCGTGATCTTCTACTACTAGAGATAAACAAAAAAATACATATATTAAATGAAAAAAATTAATAAACGATAGATTTTTTAATTGTTATATGATTCCTGCATGAAAGCCAACATTTTACGTCACTACAAAGCTTTGTAGAGGCTTGTGAAACCTTTCTTTTTTCTTTGAAAAACTTTGTTTGAGCGATTTTCTCTTATTTGGATCATCACGCTTTAACATCCAGCAAAAGTCCGCCATCATGCTTGTGTTCCAGTTGCCTTGGTTGCTTTGAGGATTTTTTTCTAGGATTTTCTTAGAAGTTTCTGATTACTTCTTTAAACGATACCTATGCCGCCAATTCGACAGGAGTCAATTTTCTTTTGAAGCTTTCATGAATTTCAGAATATCGAGTCCAACAAAAATACCTTCCTTCAGCTTTCCTTTCGACAAAGATGGAAATATACAGTTTGTAGATGCTTAAAGCCAGCGCGGCGCTTTCTTCATCTAAAGTCTAATCCAGGGACTATTTCATGGGACCTAGTTTAATTGTAGAGGGGGCGATACGATTTTTTCAGATGGCATTAATTCTGCACACGTACATATTAGCTCAAAAATTATTCTTTAATGAATGAATCTAGTACGACAACCATAGTAAACAAACGACTGACAGGCAAATAAAAATAATATTTTCACACTATCTACCCTCAAGAATTTTCCAATATTCGAATGTTGCAATTACGCAAATAAAAAAACCATTCTGACCGTCATTACTCGAATGGAACTTAAAAAATACTATTTTTATAGTACTAATTAATAAAAATGGATCCTTATTATAAAATAGATTCGTTTTTATATCATTTTTATAAGTTTATCTGTACTTACATATATCGCCTGCTAACTAATTTCCTAGACGAAAATTGCAATAACAAAAAAAAACGATTTTCTCGGAATTTTTTTTATCTATTTTTCCCGTAATAAGCACAAATATATCTATCAAAATTGGTTTTTGGTGTAGTCCTGTGTTATTGGAGCGGTGGAATAACCAATGCATTAGCACACTCGTTCGGGGGTAGGCTTATAGCATCCGTCAGGATTTCGCCTGACGCGTCAGGCTTTTAATGTCCAATCAGGATTTGGCCAGGTTTCGTCCTTTGTCAGGCTTTTTTATAATTATCGCACAAAATATAATCGTTAGAAGAAAAACTTTTACCTTTTTTAATAATTTTGCTTCAAAGTCTTTCAAAATCGTAATTTTTTTTAAATGTCAAAAGCTGCATAATTTTTTGAGTTTTTGTGCTAAAAGCATGAAATTTTCAGGGATTAATTTTTATGTAAATATTCAATACTCAATAACATTTTTTGCTTTTGAAAGCTTGTCTTAGTTGTGCAATTTCTTAAAATATATACAACTTATCACAACTTACCTTATAGATCAAAAGTTATGAACATTTGAATTCAATTCAAAAAATCATAATTTTTAAAATAGAAGGAAATACTTTATTTATTTTGAACTTTTTGTATTGATTTATTAAATGAAATGGCCGACTCTTTGTTTATGGTCATAACTTTTGGTATTTAGTATACCTTTTAAGAAACTGCAAAACGAGGACAAGCTTTTAAAAGCCAAAAATGTTATTGAGTAGTAGGATATTTATACAGGGTGCTATTTGAAACGTTTCAAGTAGGTACAAATTCATTTTGAACACCATTTAAGGCTATCGATTTATTTGTAGCTACTGAAGGCCATGAAAAATATTTTTTTTTATAAAATGTTAGTCTAACTATTAAGCAAAATTAATAAAAAGATGGTTAAAAATAAAAATAAAAATTGGACAGGATGACCCAAAAATTAAATAAAAATAAATTTAAAAAAATGTTGGGGTTTATTATTAAAATATTAAAATTAATGAAATTCTAAAGAAAATAATTTAAAAAAATGCATTTTGACGCACTCTGTAAAATACGATATAGTTTTTCTACATAATGGACCATGGTTAAAGTGTTTTTTTTTTTTTGAAAATATCGTTTAAAAAATTTTAAACAAGAAATTAACTTTGGAGCAGTTTCTTGGTCATTGAAATGTATTTTCGGTTTAACTAGACGTAACTTGTCAAAATCAAGTCCCAGATCCCTTGCGGTTTTTTTCTGTAGTTTTTTTTTATAAAAATGAAGTTTCAAATAGGAAAAAAATTTGTCAGGCTTTTTTCTCAAAAATCAGGCTTTTCTTTCTTTACTGTCAGGCTTTGCTGATTTTAGAGCTGGTAACCCTATTCGGGGGAGACTTGATCATAATCCCAATGAACAAAATTCAAAGATGTGACATGACACTATCTATAGGCGGCCAATTGAAAGGACCAAAGTGCGTAATTATAGCTGCTCACAAAATGATTTCTCAATAAAGTTACTGATTCATGAATTGTGTGTGCCGTAGTTCCATTTTGCCGAATCCAAATGTCACCGCACGACATCAACGGCAACCCGAAGAAAGTCTAGAGACTCGAACTGTCGACTGGTCACCTATATAATATCATGCGGTGATATCATCATCATCATCATCGTCATCATCATCATCATCATCATCATCATCATCATCATCATCATCATCATCATCATCATCATCATCATCATCATCATCATCATCATCATCATCATCATCATCATCATCATCATCATCATCATCATCATCATCATCATCATCATCATCATCATTTCAATTAAAAATTTAAATATATACATATGTATATACAAAAGTTGAAATGTGTGCTTAGCAATTACCAAATCAGATTGAATTAAAGCACACGATAAGTACAAAATAATAAAAAAAAAAAAAAAAACAAAAACAAAAACAAAACTATTCAACTACATAAAGACTGGGTTCTGATTTAAATTAAAAATTTCTAAAGTACAATTTACCAAAGGAAACGAAATGCAAATATAAGGACCTCTGTCCTATACGGCTATACCTATCCTGCTTGATAGCTGTAGGTATACCATATTTATAACTTACTCATTCCCTTAATCTATAGCTCCACAAATCTGTGACACATATGGTTCAGTTCTCCATAGCTTTATCCAATTGGCTGCCTCATATGATTTATGTTAGGAAAGTAAATCATTCAACATCCCTTGGTACTAATGTAAACCTCTTCTTTTGCACAAAGTTCTCATATCCATGTTTCTATACCAATTTCTATACTTTCATTGTAAGTTAAGGCCTCAGTACATATATTATCACCATTCCGAGTCACCATCGTATCATTTATATGTATATTTATATGTATACGAAAATGAAATCGAAAATTCATCTAATTAACTATATATATACTGGACCTTTCCCACACAATCACTCTAACATATATGTATGTTTATATGTAGGTACGGAATAACTTATACAATTTTCGGAACAGTCATTCGTCTCCATCTGGAATATAAGAAGCAATAACACGACAAAGAAGCGAAGCACATGTCAGACTTCCCTCACGCAAGCAAGGTGTTCTTGTTGACCTTTTCTGGGATGTAGATATAATTTCCCACCTACCTTACTGACACCTCCGTCGCGCCCGTTGTCGTTGTCGATTGTACACTTGAACTTTTGGGTCCATTTTCCGAACAGAAGGACATAAATAAGTTGATGATGTAGATATATGTATATTATTATAAGTAGATACATACGCATATATGTACATGCAAACATCATGTTCTTGTAAAGTGTAAAGAGCAGATTTAACACTTCAACACCGTATAGGCCGCAACTTTTAGGAGGCGGAAAATAGCAGAACTCTCATGAGGGTTGGTATTAATTTTAGTTTTTTTTTTTATATTTTAAAATTTTGAAAAAGCTGCATATACTTTTGTCCTAGAGGGAATTTCATCCAAATATTATGTCACTCGATCAAATGTTCATACTCCAACAGATTTTAGAAAAAAACCCAAGAATTCCAAATCGATACACACCATCTCTTCATCGATTTCAAAGTCGCATATATATGATAGCGTTGATTGAAAGGGACGAATTATATAGAGCAATGTCGTATGTCAGGATCCCTGCCAAACTCGTCCGCTTGTGCAAGATGACGATGGAGAAATCTCATATTTTGTGTTATTGTGAATGATTCGCTATGATTTCGCGTTGGTTTGGGAGAGCCTTTATGAAGCAATTGTACGTAACTATAGCAAATCAAAAACTGAAGTACAATTTTTCAAAAGTCCGTTCAACGACTTGATTATGCAGATGATATTGATATAATGGGAAGAACGAAGCGAACCGCCGCATTTGCAAGTATTGAATCGGAGGTGGCGAAAATAGGTTTTGCTGTAAATAAGGACAAAATGAAGGTATATGCTGTTATCGACAAGGGAATTCAACTTGGCAAAATGTCACGGTGGATGGGTAAAACTTCGAAGTAGTTAAGGACTTTGTCTACCTGGGCTCCACTATTACCTCACAAAATTACATCAGAGCAGCGATCGAACGAAGAATCACTCTTGCCAATCGCAGTTTTTTTCGGGTTAAGAAGGTATTGCAGCAATAAATCCATCTCTCGAAGAACCAAGGAGATATTACATAAGACCTAGATCATCCTGGTCCTGCTGTATGGGCAAGAAGCATGGACCTTGTCATGCTATGAAAGTAAGATTATTCGGTTGAATTTTGGTCCCGTGTGTATCGAAGGAGTATGGAGGAGAAGATTCAACAACGAACTTCACGGACTTTACAGCGACGTCGATCTAGACAAAAAGCTAAGAATTCAACGGCTAAGATAGTTCTGACACGTGAAGCGTATGCAAACCGACGCACCAGCCTGACGAGTCTTCGTATCTACCCCTGGGCCCTGACGGTCTTCGCAGCAGAGGAGAACCTGACCTAAGCACAACTCACTTAGTGGAGAACAACCTAAAGCAACTTCGTGTGCGCAACTGGCGGCAGCTAGCTAAGGACCGGGCTGGCTGGAAAAGCTTGTTGGTTGAGGCCAAAGTCCATCCTGCAATGTATAAGCGCCATCTAAATAAGAAAGTATAAAAATTCCATTAGGTCCTGGTTTTACATGAGAGTGTGTGTAATTAGGCCTCTGTTTTGGAATTTGTTATTTTTGAAATTTGTTCCAGGTTGTTCCCGACTTGTTCCGCATTGCTCAAAGTTTTTGTTTTTGAAAAATATTCAAAAATGGATGTTTTAGACCCAAAAAAACGTTTTTGACATACCCCCAACCCTTTTTTTCCGAAAATCAGATTTTTGAAAATTGTTACAGATTTTTCTAGTTGTTCTCAACATTTTTGAACATTGTTTTTGGGGCCCTTTGTTCAAATTTTCAAAAGTTATGGCAAAATTCGAAAAAAATTTGAACCCTTTTTTTTCGAAATTCTTATTTTTGAATTTTGTTTTGTCGGGTTTCAAAAAGTGTTCTAACCATTGTTCCAAAAAATTTAAATTTTAGGACGTGTATTTTTAAAGATGAAGCCTTCGAACCTTCTGGCCAACGATCGATTGCAGCACGCATCTAATTTCCCTCTAAAACGGACCACAATTTCTAACCAAGAGGGTTGAGGTCTGGACTACCATTAAATCCTCCGATACTATGAATTTCGGAACATTTTTTTTGAAATCATGCTTCCCGGAAGATGATCACAATTGATCCGATCCGAGGGTATACGCTATCATCTTTTGACCCCGTTTGAATTGTACTTTTGGGGCCACCTGTAATTCATTGTATCAAATACCTAATTACTGTACGACTCTATAAGCTATAATTAAGAAAAACATCCGGACCGAAATCACTTCCGGTCACAACGCTCTACTGCACGAGAACTTTTAAAAATGGCTTCTGCATTGTATATGATTCTGCAGGGCGCCATTTGACGAAATTTGACCATTTGATTTTTCAATCCGTCCCTGATTTCCCAATTCACATGCTTTTCTATGTTTTTGTTTATTCGTTTTTTTTTTTTCTTATATAGGACGGTACGATCCAGATGACCAAATGAATACCTCCGTCCACCTTATTTAGTAGCAGCAACCACCAATTTAATGAATTATAAGAGCCAACATGTGTATACCTACAAAAAAAATAGTGTTGTCCAGAATCAAAACTCAACACCATACCGGCGGCGACAATGTTATAGCAGGATGGCAAGAAAAAATCGCCACTAGCGACAGTAAAAAAAAACTATCATCAACGGCCCTATAAAGATTGATCCCTCAATTGACATAAAATAAATGTACACAAACCGACCTCGGATTTGGTGAGGGGCCTTACTATAGGCCGAGCTGGTCCCATAACCAAGGTGAAGGTAATTCCATAAAATAGCCAATTTCCTCGCAAGCTAGCCCGAGAAGACCCTCAAAACTCGTATATACCTATACTTCAGCCAGAGGAAATCATAAGTAAAAGGAAAGAATTTTTGATATATACTTATCTAACCTATATAGTATATAGCCCAGGCTCTTAGAGTTCTATAAAGAAGAATTTTCTAAATGAAAAAAGAATTGATTTCCTTTTGTTATATGGTTCTCTATCGACTTAATACAGACGGCCGTCCAATTCCAGCTTATATCATGTACCTTAGACTTTTGGTAGATAAGGCAAAGGTCAAATGCGGAGGCCTAGAAATGTGTTTTTGGTTTTTTTTTTTTTATTTGAAGAGAGATTGAGAATTTTTTTTTTGTACCTATATTCCCATGGCAGTCGGTTTGTTGGACTATTTATTGTTTGATAATTCAATGTATCGTGCAAACACACACTCAATCGAAGTTATTAAGAATCCAAGGTAAAAACGCTTATTTGCCGGTTGACTGAAATTGCTTTCCATTTAGAGCAGAATATACATTTATTTCGTATCTTTTTTTTGCGAATTAAAGACACCTGGAAATGATTTTTCATTTATTTGATATGAGAATTTTTTTTTGTCTAGAAAAATGTTTGGCAAATAAGAATTCTAAAACTTAACAAAAAAAAAAAAAAAACAACATATTCCATGGGACTTACGCTTTCCCCGTGTTTGAAAATGAAATTTTGAATTTGAAAATGTTTTCAAAAAAGGAAATTTGCAATTAAGAAATATGTAGAGCAACATGATTGAGAAAGCTTTAACAGAATAGATGTAAATATTTTATTTAGTATGACGAATCTAAGAAAAGTATTTCAGTTTCGAGAAATGTGGACTTTGTTTTAGCTCATATGAACTACATCATAATATATAAATATCGTAAGTAGAGGATAACGCAATCGTAGGACGCATATTGATACGTCCCACTTTGATCAAATTCGTCATTTTTTATTTCATTTCGTATTTTTTTTTACAATATGAAAAATAAACTCGAATTTAATGTGTATGCAACTTAATGCGCTTTTTCTTATCGTCTTATATAAACGGTGCATTAATGTGTTAAATTGAACAGATGCACGATCACTGAATGCATTAATTTCCTTCATTTGACAATTTATTGACAGATGACTGCACAGTTCAAAATAAATAAATCTCTAACGTACTTTGCGCCTTATTCTTTTCTTTATGTTTTGTTATTTTTAATTCGTTACTTTTATTTATTTATGTTAATTTAATTTAATTATAAGTTTATTAAGTACTTTGTGAATTTGTTTGCACTTTTTTATTGTTTTAATTATTATTAATAATTAAAAAAAATAATTTAGTAATGTAATATGAAGAATATGAATTGAAATAAATTTTTATGAATTGATTGTTCTGTGTTTACAAATATTTTGGACTTAAAATATTTTGGTAATTTTTAGCTGCAGTTAGCTAAAAATTGTTTTGAATATTGGACAAAACATTCAAACTTGAAAAGTGGCTATGAAGGGATCACTCTAGCGATCACTTAATTAAATTGACAAAACAATATCTTAACTGCTTCGATACTAGACACTCAATTCCCATCGTATGCATTTCTTCAAAGCATTGTCTTGTCTTCTAAGTGATGGAAATAAAATCTAGACAAACAATAAACATATCCGACTTGTAGTTGACGAATAACAAAACTTGTCATATTACCCTGACGGCACTTTGTGAAGAAGTATATCCAGTGCATAGTGACATATTAATTCATGAATCGGGGGTATACGATCAGCAGTCATTTGCTTGGACTGAGAAATATTTCAAAACAAACAACGCCGATATTCTTAAATGAAAAAAAGTAATAAACGACATAGAATAGTGATGGCAATATGTTGGAAAAATTATAGTTTAATTAATGGCCAACGACGATAACTTAGCATATCGAATTCTAGCGAAAAGCAAATGATTTTTTCTAATTTTTTGTTGTATATTTATTTTTTGGTTAATGGAAGAATCTTTTAGAAAATGTGGTAAGGTATAATTTGTTTTTAGGCGGGCATACCACTGGTCCAGTAGTTATAGAAATTACGAGTACTGTAAAATATTTGTTTTTTGTTCTTTAAATTAATCTTCTACATACTATATAAAACTAAAGATGATATTTTGTGTGCTTACGTGTAACTCATGTAATTTTCAATCAATTTACTTGGTTTTTCTTTTAAACTATTCAGAAAATCAATGAGAGGGACATAGGACATTGTTTTCAAAAAACAAATTGACTTTTTCATTCAAAAAAATGCAAAAACAAATGCATTTCGCTCATTTGCGAATTTCATAATTTCTACAGATGCCATTCGATATTGACAGCTATCATTTTGACAGATGTCATATTGATGGGTGTCATATTGAAACAGCGTCATTTGTTGGGCAACACCCGATATGTACTGAGATATAAGCAATCCCAATTACATTATTTTTCAGAAAAATTTCTCAATTCATTCAAATAAAGTTTTAAATTTGTTTACGCAATTTTTGAAGGAGATTTTATGTCAATCGTGTCGTTAACCATAGAGTGAATATAGAGTTTTTTTTTCTTTTTTTGTTATTTACAATTTCGTTTTTTTATAATTTACCTTTTATTTTCCTTATAAATGAAAATGTAAATGTAAATGGACTTCAAAAATTACTTAAGGACTATTATATTGTTTTTTATAAGGTGAACCAGGGTAAAAACCCGAATTAAAAAATATTTTTTTAAATGTTATATTTGGAGGATGGATTTCGATGTTATTGTTGAAACTTAGCTATTTATTGGTTGAAATGTGAAAAAAAATAAATGAAATATATTCAAATCAATAATTAATTTTATCGATTGTGAACAACACCGTGAAGTCTATTGTAATTATTAATAACAATCACCGCCTTAATGACTTCACATATTTTTTAATGTATATTAATTAAATTAAAATAAAACACATCAAATTAATTTGAATGCATTTCGGCATTTTATATGCCATCTTCAGCAATTTTATTTGAAACTTTTACATTTATATTTAATTTGACAAGTTTTGTTTTGGTTTATGCTAAAGGTGAGAAAGAATTATTTAACCTAGTAAGCTAAAAAGAGACGACTTAATCGGTGCTTCCATCGTGTTCATACTGATGTTTTTGTTTTTGTACATGTAAATACTTTCGTATGCGTCTAATATTATTATTATTATTTATTAATCTTACATATAAAATGTACAGAGTAATGTTCTTAAAACTACAGCGCTAGTATACAAGGCTTTCTGCTGCGATAGATAAATAAGGGTATAGATATATACTTATGATATAATATGACAGGGGCGATCGGGGGTGTTCAAAACAAGAGTCATATAATTAACTGTTGATTTGAACACCCTCGACCGCCCCAGTATTATGAATATCTTAATTTATTTAAATTTTACTGTCTAGATCCAGGTTTTTTAAAAGTTTATATAAATTTTGTATATTCAGTTCAGAAGGAACTGAAAGAATAGTTAAAATGTTACTGTTGAAAAGACTGCTACAAAGATTTTTTATTTTGCTGCATTCGGTAGTTAGGTGTTTGATTGTAAGGGTTGAGTTTGTATGGCAAAGATGGCAAGTAGGGGGAGGTTCCTTATCTATTAAAAAGCTGTGTGTTACTCGTGTGTGCCCAAGTCGAAGACGAAGGAAGCATCTATTCATTAGAGGTGTGGTGTTCGTTGGATACGAAATAGGGGTTCTATTAGGATTGATGGTGGTGTAGTGGTGGATGTATTCGTTCCATGATTCTGCTCTACTATCATCCCAGTAGGTTTTTATTAATTTTTGTAGGTCTTTTTTGCTGGGTCGATAAAAATTTGTTGCAGCGCTGGAGTCCATTGCAATTGATTTGGCGTTGAGGTCTGCAGATTCATTGCCTCTGATACCGATGTGTGCTGGCACCCATACAATAATTATTTTTGGACCAAGTGATATTATGTTATCTCGGATTTGGTTGATGACAGGTGCGTGGTGTCTTACGTTGACAACCGCGGAGAGAACAGAGAGGCTGTCGGTACAAATGACGGTTTTCTGCTTTTTTTTTGTTGCAATTTGTGTTGCTTTGAGAATTGCTAAGGCTTCTACTGAAAAGATCGAGAAGTAGTTTGGGAGCTTTTCTGCAGATTCAAGTTCGCCGTTTTTGTTGACAATTGCCATGCCCATGTCATTCTTTGAGCCGTCAGTATATAAAACGTTCCAGATGTTGGAGGGAAAGTTGTTTATTATCTCCTGGAAAAGTTGAATGAATGTTTCCTTAGGAGTGGTATCTTTATTATGCTTAGATAAGCTGATGTTGATGGCTTCTTTCGGAAGTAACCAAGGAGGGTGTTTTTCGGTGGCCAAGTTATTCACATTTGGTATGATTCCAATATTTTGGGCAAAACTTAAAGCTTTGTATAGAGTAGAAGGTTGTTTTGGCACCTTTATACGTTTTAAAATTTTTGCTGAATCTGCGAGAATTGGGGGACAATATGATTCGCAGATTTTAGGAAGAAGTCGGGATGTCAAAATCTCTACTCGATCTTCAATGGATGAGAAGCCACCTTCGGCAAGCATATTTTTGATTGGAGATGTCCGAAAAGCTGGAATTGTTGAAAAAATGGCTTGATGAACGCGAAAGCAATGAGGAAAAGAAAAAGGTTTACTATGATGCCGCCAGTTTATGTATGGAATACAATTGTTGCCAATTTTTAAATAAATTTTACAAAATAACAGAAGGAACAACAATGGGAAACTCTTTATCCCCTTTTTTGGCAAATTTATTTATGTCATCGTTTGAGAAAACCATCGAAGAAGAAGGTGATCTTCCGACGGTTTGGTTTAGGTATGTTGATGATATTTTCTCTTGCATGGATCCGAATGAAGTACCATCTTTCATGGAACTTTTAAATTCAAAATGGCCTACGTTGAAGTTCACATTCGAAATGGAAAAAGATGGAAAGTTACCACTTTTGGATCTGTTGGTTAGTAGAAACACCGAAAACCAATTAGAATTTTCAATTTATAGAAAACGTACCAACATTCCACGGTATATTCCAAACGATTCTTTTTGTCGATGCAATACAAAAAAGCAGCATTTCCGTTTGTGCAAAGTTCCTATGAATGCAAAAAATTACATGGAGGAGTTAAAATATATAAAACATGTTGCAGAACTAAATGGATATGACAGTGATATGGTCACAAGGATGGTGGAAAAACAATCAAGAACATTAAGAAGAATTAGTTTAACCACATTAAAAACAGTAAAAGAGAGAGAAGAAAATAAACGTTTAAAATTGCATTATGCACCTACAATAACAGATAAACTGAAAAAGATATTCAAACAACATAATATCGATTTAGTATTTACCTCAGATAGAACACTTAAATACAAACTGGGTTCGACAAAAGATAAAACAGAAAACTTAAAGAAACCTGGAATTTACGAAATAAAATGCAATGATTGTGAACAAAAGTATTACGGACAGACAAAAAGGAACATAGAAACTAGATTTAGCGAACATCTTAGTAATGTCAAGTTCAATCGACCTAACAAATCAGCGGTGGCCTTACATATCATAGAAAATGAACACGGGATTACGAAGGAAAATCTAAAACTTATTAAACATGTAAGTGATGAAAGATTATTAGACGCATACGAAAGTATTTACATGTACAAAAACAAAAACATCAGTATGAACACGATGGAAGCACCGATTAAGTCGTCTCTTTTTAGCTTACTAGGTTAAATAATTCTTTCTCACCTTTAGCATAAACCAAAACAAAACTTGTCAAATTAAATATAAATGTAAAAGTTTCAAATAAAATTGCTGAAGATGGCATATAAAATGCCGAAATGCATTCAAATTAATTTGTTGTGTTTTATTTTAATTTAATTAAGATACATTAAAAAATATGTGAAGTCATTAAGGCGGTGATTGTTATTAATAATTAAATAAAATATGATTTCATTTTTTATTAATATGAGGTCAATAAATTAAAAAAAAAAAATATTTTGATATTACCAAAATGTTTCTTCCGTTCCAAGATGTCAGTTTCTTTTTGTTTAAATTGGAACTTGCTGGTGAAAATATTATTAAACATAGTATTTGTTTATTTAAATTTATTTCCTTCAATCAAGTTCGAATGAAAGAGTGTATTAGGTTATAGCACAATTTTTATAATGCATATGGGTTGCGGGCTGCGGGGTTCAGCGAAACGAGTTATTGAAATAGCTTATTTCCAGTTATAGCAATTATTCCTTGCGTTCGAATAGCTATTTGTTAGATAGGCTATTCTATCAGTTGTTATGTTTACATACATATTAATATTTTCTTTTGTTTTTTACGAAACTATGATTTGTCAATCCGTGCGAAGCCGGGGCGGACGAGCTAGTATATTATAAAAAGAAAATTTAATTTACTAAATTTGTCATATTTATGTATTACTTAATTTCAAAATAAAGCAAAAGTCATTCAAAATCGCGGAGAAACCATATAAAAAAAATTGAGCTAGGTACCAAATTTATTGCCTCTGCGATGCAAATCAATATATAATTGCCTTTAATTTACCGATAAATATTGCCATTTCCATTAGCAAGAGTCTCCATTTTGACCATATTCAAGACAATGGCAATGAGCAAAAAAATGTATTTCCTAATATTGCCAATAGAGCCGCCATTGCGCCACTGGGTTAGGTATAGTACGAAACATTTGAAAACTTATGTTTTTTGATTGATTGTTGATTACACAATAATAAATACCTCTGTCAATGCTTTAATAACTAATTATTTTAAGTGTAATGATTAAACACTATAAAAAGGGCTTTATTTATTCAAAAATACTTTTAAAACTAACGTACCTTCTTTAAAAAAAAATTTAGGAAATCGAACCATTTTAACAAATACCAATTCTTCATAAATCTAGAATGGAGAAAAGATAAAAAACCGAATATACAAATACCAACTTGTTTTGTGGTTAATAGAAATGCTATGTTTGTTCAAATGCCAGTTGCCAAACAACAAACACTATAACATTTGTATAAACCCGATTATGTGACTTCGATAATTCATAGCGATAGTTCATATGGATTTGAAGACTGAGAGTTTTCAAATTGAATTCAACATAATATAAACTATACCTTCCTATAGCTTTCACTCCATCTTAATAAAAACTAGATGTATATGTATAGCTCATTCAAATGTTATTTTTTCATTCAAAAACCGTCAATAACAAGTATTTTATTTTGATTGCGTTCTCAGTTCTAAAGTTTAAAAAATTCAATTTTACTTGTCAATAAAGAGCATCAAACTAACAAATCAGCAATAAGTAGCAATCAATTAAAATGTTCATAACCAATCGAGTATTTGATAAATTTAAGACTTTGGGTGTTCTAAAAAATTTTATTCTTAACACAGTTTTAATATCAATTTTTAAAATATTTTTTTTTATAATAGCTCATTCAATATATTTTATAATAACGTATCAAAGAAAAAGCTTCGTATTCGTGTTAAGACATCTTTGAAATTCAATCTTATAAACTTATAAAGTAGGTACCTATCCCACAGCTTTCCCTGTTCGATTTATAAGAATCTTATATATTTTTTTTTTATTAATACATAAACTTATACGTACAATTTAGACACCTTCTTAGAAATGCATGGTATACCAACCTTCAAATAAATAAAAGTATAAACTCAAAATCTTTTCAGACTAAGAAGTTATCAAAAAGAAATTAAAAAAAAAAAGTATATATCAATTTAAAGCTTAATCCTAAATGTAAATCGTTTTCCAATTAAATTTCTTGAAAAGTTTCCTTTTACATATTATTTTTTTTTAATTTCAATATCAACGGAAAGTTTTTTAAATGAAAATGAAAAAAAAAAAAAAACTGTAAGAGAAAAATAAATTTAAATGAATTGAATGCCTGAAATACAACTGAACTCTGATCGAGGGTTGAGTTTCAGAGAATTGTTTGTTGTTCCTCCTCTTGTATTATTACCTCAGTATCAATATCTTCATTTCTATCAACAAATTGCAAAAAAAAAAAAATAAAAAAAGAATTTTAAGACTTACAGATATACAATGATGTTTAAATCGAACATTCAATACGATAAGGAAATAAATTATATACAATCATTGAATTGGAAGTATTGGAAGCATGCACATTGGAGAAGAAGAGAAGTGAAAATATAACGACTAAATCGCAATTACAGTGTTGTGTAAAAAACAAAATAAATTCATCCGACTTTTTGAGTGGCAGCAAATAATTTCTATTTTATTATTTATCAATACCTACCTATGTAATATGTATGTATACAAACATAAAACGGCAAAACTCTACTGTGAGTAATTTTGTCATTCCATGAATGAATTTTAGAAAATGAGTAAAATCAATGAAAAACGATTTTAAATATGAAAATCATTAAAATTTGATAAATTAATTTAGATCGAACATTCAAGTTGTGAGTTGTGACTGGCGGCAAAAGTTGTCACCGGTCGCAAATTTCGGCAAATCTCAATTCTACATTAACATTGTAAAGAAAGCAGATACAAACTACCGTCAATTAGACATGAATCGGTAACGGTGTTCACATTGGACTGCCTCCGTCAATTTTTTTGACGTCTCTGTACTTTTTCTCACTCCAACTTCATTGCGTGAATAAGATGCCATTCATAGCCACCTCTTTCTCGCCATGAAGTGAGAGTGAGATAAGTATACAGAGAAGTCGAAAAAAAGTCGGAGGAGAAAGTCCAATGTGAAGACCGTCAATGAACGCGGAATAATTGCTTCAATTGTGACATATTTTGCCGTCATTTACAACCGGTGACAATTCTTTTGCAGCCGCTAACAACTTTTCCGTCATATTGTGCAACACAACCATAGCTTATATCCTCTAAGGTCAACAATTTTTCCAGTGTCCAATTTTTTACTTATTGGTGGATAGAAAATAAAATTTAGGGGAACAACAACAAAGAGACTGGCACTGCAAAAACAGGCAATGTAAATTGTAAATCTGAATTTAGTTAGCGTCCATAAACAAATTAATATTCGTTGATGAGCTTAGCTGATATAAATACAGAGTTTTAACTGTTATAGTGTAAAGTTTTATTTCTTAACATTAAATATCATTAAGCTAAAAAAAGAAAAAATTTTGAACTAAACTATTTAAAATGGAAGGCTTAATCACTGAAAAAGGAATTTGTCGAATTTAATTTTGCTCCCGTATTTTTAATCTACATGTATGAACTGGATCTTCGGAATGAACGATAAATTGTCTTATTGTTCGTTTTCGACAACAAACCGGTGTCTTTAACCTTCGTCCGAGTTTTAAGCCCATATAAACCTTTTGCAATGAAGAAAATATTCAGCAGCATGAAAACCCCAAAAATTTAATTAGGAGACATTTAACGCAACGTGGATTGTTGCGCAAGTTCGATTCAACGCTGATTTTAGCCGAATTGAATATGTTTCCTTATAATTTGCAGCAGATTTTCTAAAATGGATAGATTTTTCTATTTTGTCCGAAAAAAGTATTATTTTTAAAAGAAGCGATTTCAACACACCAACCAAAAAAAATTTTTTGAGAAGAAATCCACACACAGACAAATAACTTTTAACATAGAGCGTTTTTCGTGTTAAATTTTACCGGTAGTCATGGGTAAAAATTTCACAGGTCACCATGTTTATTCTAACCTAGTCGACTCGATTAAAATAAATTTAAAAAAAACATAAAAAGGTTATATTAATGGAGAAACTTGGTTAAAATTGGTTATTTCAAAGATCGTTTATGTTAAACGAGTAGCTTGCTTAAATCAAATAAATATATAGTACCTGGGAGACCGAGACCGGTATCTTTAAAATTTATTTTGAGAATTTTTTTTATTATTTTTTGTAGAAAAATTTAATTAAATTTCAATAATACACATAAAGATATTAAGATACAAGCTTGCTGGTTTAATAGTATTATATAAAAATATATGATATATTGACAACATTTTTTTTTTCTTTTTTCTATAAAGATTATAAAACGGTTCAATGAATCAAAATTATCATCAGCCCTATCACGAATTCCGTCGTAATCGAAAACTTGTTACGAGTTCCGAAAAAAACTATCACAGATTCCATCGTAGTGAAAAATCTCATACAAATAGTCATTACGAACGGTTTCGGTGATATTTTTTTTCCAGATTCGGATAAGTTTCCGATTACGATGGAATTCATGATAGGGCTGAATAACATATCACAGCAACAAGACTATACAGCTTATGAAAATAGTCCCGATAGAATTCCAGGCTAACGATAGACTGTATAGTTGAGTTGCTATATGATACGTTATTATTTATTTTGCTTCAAATTCAATAGAAAACACATTCTTTATTCAAGCTCATTGTTTTTAATATTATTGAACTGTTTTGCAATACTATATAGATTAGAGAAAAAAAACACGCCTTTTATTTCATATGAAAAATTTATTTAAGTAGTGAAATAATAGGCAATATTAATTCTTTAAAAGTTTTACAACATATGTTATTTATACGTATGATCCAGTGCCCTAAAAATGTACAAAATTCTAGTTAAAACATGATCTTAGTAATTTACCTTTCACTTACGTACCCACTCTTATCATGGAAACATTAAGGCCATTCGATAATTATCCGAGATGTCCTTATAGTTTGGTTCCAAACGTTTGAAAACTTGCTCCTCAAAGCCAAATTTATTGCGACTGCAGTGGTGTCAGTGGAGTGTTTGAGCATTATGTTTTTTTTTTAAATAGGAATAACGATGTGAAATAAAATCCAATAAAAAAATATAGCCCTTGCGAGAAATAAGAAAAGTAGGCGTGAAAGTGGGCGATTTTTTATATATATAGTTTTAAATTTTTTTTCACATTCATAAGAAAAAATTCTGAAAATTTCTTGAAATTTTCGGAAACGAAGTACATAATATTAAAAATGGGCATGGCAGTGGGAGGATTTTAGTAAAACAATCTTTCAAATTTTTTCATAAGAATAAACTAAAACATTTATTCAAATCGTTTGAATTAATCCCGTCAAACTAAGAAAAAATAATAAAAGTGGGCGCGGCAGTAGGCGGATTAAATCCAATGTCTGTTTTGTTTATAAGAATAAACTCTGAAAATTTCATCCAAGAGCCGTTTTTGAAAAACCAAAAACTAATAAAAATAGGCGTGTTAGTGGGCGGATTTAAATTTTATTTATTTTTTAATTGTATTCTTATTCCTTTAAATAAATTCTGAAAATTTGATTCATATAGTTTCAGTAGTTTTCAAAAAATAAAGGCATTTACGATCGTTTTCGATAAACTATGAAACAATAAAAGTTGGCGTGACAGATGTTCCTAAAACCGTTTTCTGAATTTTTTGTTTTCTTAAGCTCCCTGCAAATTTCATCCAAATCCTTATAGCCATTTCCGAAAATTAGCTATATTAGAAAAATGGGCGTGTCAGTGGGTGGATTTAACTAAAATTACTTTCAAATTTTTTGACTCGGTGACCTGAACGAACTGTGTAAATATCATCCAAATCGTAGGAGCCTTTTCCGAAAACCAAAAACCAAAAAAAGTGGGCGTGGCAGTGGGTGGATTTTCTCAAAATTATTTTCAAATTTTTTTTGTCATTCATCAGTATACTCCCTGCTAATTTCATCCGAATCGTTATAGCCATTTCTGAGATCCCATTATATTAAAAAAAGTGGGCGTGGTAGAGGGCGGAATTATTTCAAACTAATTAAAAATTTTTTTCTCGTTGATCTTAACAATCTCTGCAAATTTCATCAAAATCGTTAGAGCAGTTTCTGAGAGACGAAGAAACATTAAAAGTGGGCGTGGCGGTAGGTGGATTTATTTTTCTTAATTTTGACCTCATTCATCAAAACAAACTCTGAAAATTTCATTCAAATCATTTGGGTCGTTTCCGAGAAAAAGAGATGTTTCCGACCAATTCCGAGAAACTCAGAAATAGGAAATAAACTGTGAAAATTTCATCCCAATCGTTAGAGCCGTTTTCGAGAAACCAATAATATATGTATATATATATATATATACAAGAATTGCTCGTTTAAAGTAATAAGATTTAGTTAATTTCACATCCTTGAGTAGATTGGTTACTGAAACTGAATAAACTAACCAAGAAGCATGTACATTGTACAATACATAGTTCAATAAAATTTAGTACATTTCATAATCAGTGTGTAGATTTAAATAATTTTTTAATTTTTTTTTTTAATTTTTGACTTGTTTACCTATAGTGAGTTTGCAGGTTGTATATTAACCATGTTTGTTATTTTATTTAAACGAACGATTTTTACGTTGTTTTTAACCAATCATTTTTCTGCGTGCACGTTAAATCTTGCCTAATGTAGAAAGTCTTGGAAAAAGCACAACTCAAAAGACCTTCTCAGCTGTCATTGCTGACAATATTTTTCGGACAGCACTGTACAAGTGTACAGTACATACCTTTCCACGAAACTTTATTTTGGTTGTTATTTCCTTGTTTGAATTTCAATGCACTGCAATTGGAAAATAAAATCAAACAAAAGGAGTATACAAATTCGAAAGGAAGAAACTGTATTTTTAAGCTAAATAAGTCAAAAAATATTGTTTTCCCACATAGGTATATACATTTCTATCTTGTAACATTGTTTTTAAGAAACAAAATAAATTTAACTATATACAGATATATACATAATAAGTACATATTATGTACATATGTATTTAAAGTAAGTTTTTAGAGAAGAGACCAAATGAAAATACAATTGAGAAACATCGCATACCTACATTTTCGTTTTTGTTCTGAGAATTGCATTAAAAAAAAAATCATATCTACGGATCAAATGTTTCGATGCATCAAATTTTAATAACCTATCATGTACCCGATAAAAAAAATATAAATTTTTGTGTACCTATATATTATTTACAAAAGTACTCTTTATAATTGTTTTTCTATTGTATGTAATATCAACTTCGGAATTCTGTCCGTGGTCTTTCATCATATTGAAAATTGGCATCCCATTTGCTCTGTTATGGGCTCTATATAATGGTAGATGTTGTATTGGTGAAGCCATGGCTTTTTATAAATAATGCAGAATTTACACAAATTGACAAGATGTCATAATATCTTCCATTTACGTACCATTTATATGGCGTCAAGAAATAAATTGGTCTAAAACCTGCCAGTATGTTCGTAACATCAAAATTTAAAAGTGCAACTGACATGTTACTTTACTGGAGTCGTTTTAATATTGGGCTGACGCAGCAAATTATGATAAAATATGCAGAGGGCGAAGTTCAAAATATGGAGTGTGCAGTCGGAAATGCGTAGTGTGAAGTGCGGAGTGCCAAGTGTGGAATGAAAACTAAATTTTCAAAACCGAAGAAATAATAAACCTGGTACCTACATTTGAAACCTACATTTGTCACTGACCGATTGTCCAATCTCCAAGACAAATCACACACAATTAATCGATAAATAACTTCAGTAATTTCCCACTTATACCTACTTCAGGATATCAGCAACGGGACAACATTTATTTTGGAATTCATTTTTCTATTTAATTATTTTTTATTTTCTTTTAAGAAATAATTTTCATTATAAAAAAAGTTTAATTTTGAACAGTGAAACAAAAAATAAAGTTTCTAGAAGCTGGGATATGTCTGGGGTCATTCCGTAACTCGATTATCGTCAGACGATATCGTTTGAGCAATAGTGATGGGTTTATTGGCCTCACGTAAGTCGATAATTGCCGAAACGTTATCGTCAAAACGAAAGCGTCTGGACGATAGCTAAATTGGTATCGTCTTGCATTAATTTTTAAGTTTTTAGGTGACTGTAGTTGAGTGATATTTGTCACTGTAATTTGCCATTTTGTGTGTTAACTGCATTGAAAAATTGAATTTAAAATGTTTCGGCCAAGCTATTTTCGCTTGCTATTTCTATTCAGTCTAAACTTTTCTCCATTTGCTTATGCTCTTTGTGGGGAGCCCATCGACATTCAATTTTGCAGCCAAATCAGCTCACAATTTATTGTTTCATTTTTGAGTTGGACGGAGTTCGGCTTATATCCCCTGGCCAAATCGGGATGTTCATCCATAAACGAAGTTTAAATCGCAATTTGAGATTGCGTGACTGCCCTATTAAGTATTTGCATTTTTTATATAACAAAAAAAAATTACAGTTTACAATGATCTCTCCTTATTTATCAATCGGCAAAAAACACAAAACAACAAACAATAAAAAGGCATTTTATTGACAATTATGACAGCCAATTTGACTTTTCAACTAGAGTTTGTGTTTCAGAAATACACCAAACGCTCTCAAACTGCGAACGATAGACGATACGATAGTGGCCGAGTAACGTGAAGCGAACAATGGACGATCTCGTCGACGATTATCGTTTTGACGATTATCGTTTTGACGATTATGGTTCAGTAAATTACGGAATGACCCCCCTGGCATTTTCGCTTGGTTGCCCAGAAGCTTCCGGGAACATTGCGAATACAATCTGAAAGCGTTTGCTTGGCACTAGAATGATGACATCGAAAGTAAGACAAAATTGATTCTAAATTTGAAGAAAGAAACAAAACATGCGCACATTTTTCATTTCAAAATAGCTTCCAAAAAAAATGCCACCTGGGGCCTGTGCCCTCCTTGCCCCTGCCACGCTATGCAACTCCACGCGAAGAATATGAGATTTTTAATTGCTTTTTAATTCGTGTCTTGTCAAAGCAATTTTCGGTTTATAATGCAAAGTTAATATAACTGTCATTTTTCATTTAATCTTCTAAATTTTGAACCATGAACCATGTTTTGGTGAAAGTGTATAGCAACTCAGGAAAAACTTTCAACGCAAACAATAACAAATCATTATTTTGTTTTTGTACAAAAATATTTATATTTTTTAAGAAAATAAAAAATATAAGAAAAAATAAATGGGAGGTGGGTACCATTTTTGGAATTTTTGTTTTATAAAATTTAAGAGTTTTTGTAAAAAAGTACTGAATTAAAAAAAAAGTTGTATGTAAACGTTTTTGAGAAAAATAAGACATAATATGACATAATTTTACCGTTATTTTTGGTCCTAAAAAATTAAAAAATGTGTGTCAATAAAATGCTCAAAATACGCTTTGTACCAAGCTTAAAGAAATCGACCCCACGCGTCTAGGCTGCAGCCGAAAGAGCAGACAGGCAAGCGGACAGGATTGTGAAGCCCACCTTTTTCGACTTCGCTATCATCGTAATGTTAAGTTTGATCAAAATCTCGAGTTCGATTTTTTTTTACGAATCTATAACTTACCACAAATGCATGTTGTACCTAGGTAAATATCGCAAGTAAAAATTACCAAGTAGGTATTGATTCGTTTTTATTTGATTTCATGGATATAAAGATTCTCTTTTGACCTGTCTCTAAAACAAAAACAAAAAAATTAAGCCAGTCAACTATAATAATTGTTTTTACAACAAATTGACTTACCAAAAACCAAAAAAAAAAACAAAAATTAAAAAGTCCAAGTCCAAGCTCTGAACTAACAAACGGAATAATAATTATTTAACTGCATCGCTGCCAACAAATTCATTAAAATTTCAAATCACTATAGACCAACACAAAAAGAATTCTGAAACTCCATTACCACAGTTAGTGCCATTCCACACTGGAATGCTTCTGAATATTCGCCCTTTATACCTACCCCCCCCCCCCCAACCACCCTCTCAATTCAGCCTAACTGAATATAGCCATTGTTTGTTTTGCTTACTACGTACCCAGTAAAGCGCTATGAACACCGACCATTCAGCATTCACTATTTACAAAAAAACAAGTAAAAAAGCGAAAAAACAGTACAAAAAATGCAAATTAAATGAAATTAACCTGGAGGGATGCTCTCATTAAAATAATCAGAGGGTAAGCTTAGCCTAGCCTTTAAAAACGCTCGCTTACATTACATAATGCTCATTCATCCGATTTGGCTGAATGAAAACTTTCTGGGGCAATTCATCAAAATTAAAATAAAACTGCCTTCCGCTTTGATAAAAATGTAAAAAAAAAAAAAAAAAATACAACAACACCTCGCATTTATTCGTATATTTAAGTGGATTTTCAGAGGGCATCATAAAGAGGGCATGGGTGGGGTGTGCGAGTAAAAGAAGAAGAAGGTTGCCAAAGTTATCTATGGTATTCAACTTTTGCCAAACATTTCAAAACTCCAATGTAAATGTAAATTACTTTTATGTCTCGTCATACTTCCACTTCCACTGTTATCCTCCTGGCGCATTAGAATTTTGTGGTTGACCTTGTCAATTTGTCACTACCAGAGTCCAACAGCAGAAAATGTTGTTTTTCTCCCGCACAAATCGAAAACGAAAACGAAAAAAAAAAAAATGCACCCGACTCAAGGAAAAGTTAAAAAGTAAAATAAGAAAAAAAAAGCAAAAGCAGTCACAAACATTTCCCACTCGAAAATTTAATTAAAATTAAACGTTTTATGGACAAAAAGGGAATTTATAATTAAACTTGAAATTGATTTCAAATTAAACCGGGACTAAAGACGGGAAAGACTCATGCAGTGTGTATTTACACTGTAAACTGTATATACAGTGATGCATATGTAGTGATGGCAGAAAATCCATCTAGAGGTATTGTCCTTAAAAAAAACTCATTTTTGGCTTTAGACAGTACCTATCTGTTTATTTTATATATGCAAATATATTTTTGAACAGTAAGCTAGTTGTTAGTAAACAATCTACCTATACATGTGTTATATATGTATATTATTCAATTTTCAATCAAATTATAATAACGAGACTTTCTTACTGGTTGGATGATGGTATTGGGCCGACATCACACACTAAGAGTAATTCAACCTGCGGAAATCGAAGTTTGTAGGAAAAATAGTTGGAGATGGTGGAAAAAAACAAAGGGTTTTTCGGGTGCACAACATTTTCAGCCAGCTTTCTTTACTCCGTACAATGTACAATGTACAATTTACAATTTACAATGTACAATGTACAATGTACATTGTACAATGTACAATGTACAATGTACAATGTACAATGTACAATGCACAATGTACAATGTACAATGTACAATGTACAATGTACAATGTACAATGTACAATGTACAATGTACAATGTACAATGTACAATGTACAATGTACAATGTACAATGTACAATGTACAATGTACAATGTACAATGTACAATGTACAATGTACAATGTACAATGTACAATGTACAATGTACAATGTACAATGTACAATGTACAATGTACAATGTACAATGTACAATATAAAATGTTCAATGAACAATGTACAATGTACAATGTACAATATACAATGTACAATGTACATTGTACAATGTACAATGTACAATGTACAATGTACAATGTACAATGTACAATGTACAATGTACAATGTACAATGTACAATGTACAATGTACAATGTACAATGTACAAGGGCATTCATTTCGTGGTGCCAAGTTGGAAGTGCTGGTATTTGACACCTGGCAAACTCTGCTGTCATTTTAAGTCACATAATATTAGTTAAATGTTTGCCTATTACGGTAATGGATCGCTTAACAATCGAACAACGCGATAAAATTATTAAAACTTACTACAAAAGTGGCTATACAAACATAGCCACTTTGCACGCACTACGCGATGATTATGGTCGTCATAATTCACCGACTAACGAAAGCAATAGGTAAAATTGTGAAGAAATTTGAAAAGAGTGTAAGCATTACTGATGTCGTAAGGCCTGTACATCATCGTAATTCACGCTCAGTCGAAAATATTGCTGCTGCAAGTACAAGTGTTGCTGATGATCCGAATTTATCGATTTCCCGGTGTTCGCAGCAATTGTCGTACTCTTCACTATGGCGTATTTTGCATTTGGATTTGCATTTCCATCCTTATATAAAGTTCAAATTACGCAACAATTGAAGCCTTCTGAAAATTCACAACGCTGTAGATATGCTTCTTGGGTGTTGGAACAACAGAAGAAGTTTCCTGGTCGCGTAATTTTACGTTTTGGCGACCGACGTCAATTGGCCACCAAGATCCTGCGATTTGATACCGTTAGATTTTTTTCTGTGGGGCTACGCCAAAGACAGTGTTTACGCGAATAATCCCTGAAAACATAGACGCAATAAAAATATACTTTATCCTTACAAGAGATTCTTTTGGAGGATTTGTTACTCTCACGCTTGAGGCAGAACCTACCCCCTGAAAAAAATTATGTAGAATAGGTTGGATTTAAACCCAGAATTTCAGGCGTTATTCTTACGACATGGAGTAACTACATATATAAGGTTAATGTTTTACAAAGGGTTTTTCATCGATTAATTATTAAGATTTGTTTGAACAAATTATTATCTTCCGATTGGCAGTTTTGTAATATTTTTTTGTGCATATACAAAACAATTAAATAGATTCGAAAGCCACATCAGGAGCTATTCCACAGAAGCATAATTACATAATATTATTTATTTTATATAATATAGGTATCTACTTATATAAATTAACGAATTAAGTAAGCAAGAGCATGTATTCACATATGAACCACAGCTTTTAGGTTGGTTTGCGGCCTAGAATGTGTGGGTTTTCGGAAATAATTTCGAAATTTCAAAATTGAAAACGTAATCCTTTGTCACACAGACCATATATAGTAGAATTAATAAAGTAATATTGACAACGACCAAACCCAATGGTGTGTTTCAATGCGTAAAGGACAACCAAAAATATTGTTTTTTGTTTTGTCGGACAAGTAGACGCACAACCCGCGTAGAGATAATATCAGGCATCTACATATATATTAAATGTGTGGGTTAAATAGGTACTAGGTAGGTTAAAATTAAAACCCTTTTGGCGTTTATTTTTAATTTATTTAAACGGATAAAGGATGTGCCATTGTTTGAGGAACGAGCAGATATACCATTAAATAAATTTAATCATCCGCGGTTTTTATTGGGAGGTTAAGTTTAGAATAATTGTTTTTTACTCGCAAACAGAAAACAACCTGCAGCGTAAAGCCATATAATGACGTGTGACACGATTTTATATAAATTTTGTAAAATATCGTGATTAAAAAGCTGCTATATATAGCAAACGCAAATTTACTCCATTGTTTGTGTGAGTTATTTGAATTTTGATTTTGACATTCAAGAGCTCACCTATATATGTATGTATATTTATTTTTGATTTTTTACTTTCATTTTATGTATGTATATCTTGTCCTAAGATTTAATTTAACATTCCTGCGGTCAGACGCAACTCACAAAGGATCGAGTTATCACAATCACAATGCATCCGGCCAATGACCCAATATATAATGAAGCAGGGAATCACAATCGGCTAGTTAGCATTGTCATTACTCATGACTTAACCTGTAGGGGATATGGGGTCCTTTGAACATGGCTAATAAAATCTTAACAAAAAAAAATATTTTAAACCCTAAAATTAATTTTAAGTTTTTATGCATAAATTGTATGTTTGTAATGTTTTTTTGTAAGATTCTAAAATTTCTTTGCTAAGGTTTTATTATTATTATTAAATTCACACCTTCATTTTAATTAACACAAATTTTAATTAACACAAAGGTAAATTTCTTGAAAAATATGCTAGGTATAATAACTATGGCCGAATTTTATGTTGCTTAACATGTTGGGGCAACTTTGAACGAAATGGTCGGGGCACCTTTGAACAGTTTTAAAATTAGTTATTGAAAAATTTTTTTAAAATTTTTAAATTTTTTCTCTGTAAGAGAGATGGATATTAAAATTAAAGCTTCAACGAGACTTTTTAGTTGCAAAAATTTTGTTTTAATCTATTTCCAAAAGTCATACTTTTTAAATAGTGAGTTACACCCTTAAAATGATTTTATATCCTACACTGAACCAAAAAGGTACGTAAATACAATAAAAAAGTTTGTTGGGACAATAAATTTATTTATCAATTTTCGTCCAACAAACTGGTTTATTGGGCCAATAAAAAGCGGTTTATTGGCCCAATAAATATTTATTGATACAAGCAAAAGCGGTTTATTAACCCAATAAACGTTTATTGATACAAGCTAAATCTGTTTATTGGCCCAATAAACATTTTGTTGATACAAGCAAAAGCGTTTATTGACTCAATAAACGTTTATTGACGCAATGAACGTTAATTTATACAAGCAAAAGTGGTTTGTTGTCCCAATAAACGTTTATTGATAAGAGAAAAATTGGTTTATTGGCCCAATAAACGTTTGTTGAGACAAGAAATTATTTATTGAATTATTTATTTTTTTACAAAAATGGTGAGTTGCGGTAATGTACTTTTTGTATTGGCCCAATAAACTATTTACTGGTCCAATAAACTATTTATTGTCCCAATAAACTATTTATTATCCCTATAAAGTGTTAATAAGTTTAATTTTGTTTTTTAATTATAATTGACTGTTATAGAATTCACATTGTGTACATGCTGTGATTCTTATAAGAGTCGCTAAGATTCGAACATAATTTGCGCCTTAGAAGGGTGCGACAGCATTTTACAAAACGCATTTTGGAGTTGAGGTCACTTGAAATTTTAATTTTTATTCAAGTGACCTCAACACCAGAATGCGTTTCGTAATATTATGCTGTCGCACCCATCTAAGATGCAAATTATGGTTAATGCTTACCGACTCTATATAAAAATCACAGCATGAACAGACTGTGAATTTTATGAGAATCGACCATAATTTGAAAAAAATAAAGTATTTAGCTACTCCTTAAAACTTTATTGGGACAATAAATAGTTTATTGAGCCAATATACAGTTTATTACGATAATAAACAAAAATGTTAAAATCAATTAAAATGTTTATTGCCATTTAATAAATTGTTTATTGCGCCAATAAACGCATTTATCAAAGTAAAAAAAGAAGTTTTATAAAAAAATTGTTTGGCGCAATGTATGAGTTTATTGTGCCAAAAAAAAAGTTTATTGATACTAGCAACCGGTTATTAATTTTTAAATTTTAAGTTTCAATAAACGCACTTTTGTTGAGCCAACAAATCGTTTATCGAATACAAATTTTTTAAACAATAAATGTTCGTAGTATCAACAAAAAGTTTATTGAGACAATGAAAAAACAGTCAATAAACGGTGTTTATTGATATTACAAACGATTTTTTTTTCAGTGTATTAAAGTGTTTTGTATATATTCAGCTCTTCATAATTTACTTATTGATACAGTTTATTTGAATTTTTCGAGAATTTGTCAAGTGAGTTCTCTTTGGCTGTGTTGGTCGTATTGGTGATTAAGTGGTAAAATGTTTCATTTATTTTCATATTTCATTCATTAAATATAATGAAAAATTTTTTTTATTTAATCACCCATACGACCAACACAGCCAAAGAAGCTAACTTAACAAATTCTCGAAAAATTCATATAAAATTCAACTTGGTCAAAAAACGTCACTACCCAGTATCCATACAGTTTATTGTTTTCTTCAATCAATATGCGTTTATACTTACATTTTTTATCGTTAAAAATAATTACAAATACTTCCGTTTAAAAGTGCCCCGCAGGTATGTTCAAACCTGCCCCAGGTATGTTCAAACCTGCCCCACATATATGAGGTAACTTTAAATACAGGGACCTAGTTTGTATTTTATATAAAAATAAAATATCAATCTTTATTAATTTAATCAAAAATGGGTTTAAATTAAACTTTAAATACATTTCTCGAAGTGCCGATAACTTACAGGCCTATAATTCCATCCACACTGGGTTTTTGAAGGCTCTAAACTAAAAAGTGTTCAAAGGTGCCTCCCTCTCCCCTACCTATCAACAGTTCCAATGCATTAATATTATGTTACGTACATGCCGTACTGAGGTCCAAAATGACTCTTTTGGTTGCTATAAAATCTTTTTCTTCGTAAAAGAAATTTCCAAGGCCATAAAAATAGTGATTTTTAACAAAATTGCTTCACAGGGTGTTTTTTTTAAATCTTAGACCGAAATAAGATTTTCTTTTTAAAAGGAATTAACAGATAAATAAATGATTAAAAAAATCTGCGGCAATTTAATTATTTACAGGGTGTTCCAAAATATTTTTTTTTTTTTTACAACAATGGATGCATAAAATTAACGAACCAAGTATTTAAACAGTATTTTTTTTTTTTTTTATTTTATGGCTCATCGACATATCTTATAAACTGTTTAAGTAACCAATTCTATATGTGAAACAGTGTAGGAAAAAAGTAAATGGACGAAAATTTTAATAAATTATTTTTTTTTTTTTTAATAATTATAAATTTTAATTTTTAGTAAAAAAAATCATTTGCATAATCATTATTTTCAACATTTAATAGACTTACTTACTAGTTCTCACTTGCCTTAAAGATGAAATGAGGGGATCCGATGATATAGCCAGTATATTCCATAGTTAAATGGAGCAGGCATAAAGAAATTAAGCTCTTACTTTCACCTTTTTGGGATTGATAAGTCAATGAAGAAATTAATCTTCTACTTTTGGCAGGTTTCAAAAAACAAAAAGAATTATAATTTTCTTTATTTTCAACGTTAATTTCTATTAAACATACTTTAGTTTCCAGGAATTTATTCAAAAAAGGGCGTAAAAGTGGGCGCATTTGGAGGATTGAATGTTCAATATAACAATCAGTAGTTTGTTCAACAGATTTTAAGTTAATTTTTTAACACTTGCCATTTAAATAAAAAGGAGGGTGGAAGTGGGTGGATCTTTTTACGATCAAGATAACAAAAAAACGTATTCTTATTGAAATAAGAAGAAAATTTCACATTCTTAGCTCCTTTGAGACTTTGACTCAAACATTCCAAAAGTAAATTTGCTTTTAAGACCAAAATATTAGCATCTTGAACATGCTTTTTTTAAACAAATTACATTTTCACAAAACATTGCAAAAAGTTGCAGCTGCAATTACTTTGCAGGTATATGGTTTAAAAAATAGTCAGGCTAATACATCCTGGTAATTTTTCAGCGAGACTTTTTTGTAGCTCTATTTTAATTAACCTCAAAAACCTAAAAAAGTTTTATTTTTTGTTTTTTTTATTAAAAAATAAAACTTTTTTTTTTAATTTTAATTTACTTACGAATAAAACAACAACGTTACATTGAAGAAAAGTAATATATTAATTGAATATGCCATAGTTGCAGTAAAGACAAATAAATAGATTCTGTTAGATTCTTTTTTTGCATGAAGCTCTGTCTATACTTTTATTAGAAATAAAAATCAAACAAAAATTAAAAAAAAAATATCGATTTTGTATTTTTGCCGCGACTTTTTGGATTTTTGGACCACATGTGTGCCGTCGACACTATGCACCAAGGCCGTAACCAGGGGAGGGGGGATCACAGGCTTGATCACCATCCATATTCTAAAAATTTGAATTGAACGCTACATAGTATTTAAGCCCTGCTATTCACAACGAATTAACTTCTGTATGTGGTAGGTTATATCGATCACAATAAAATAAAGGGTTTGCCATTATGTTCTAAAAATGATTTCGGGCAAGTGGCTCCCGTGGCTGGCTCGAATAAATTCCTGCCGAGAGGCCCAACTTTCGACCACTTTTTACAATTTGCAATTTGGTGCCGTATGTCAGCAATAACGCGCCGAACATTCTCTTCCAAGGCGTCAATCGTCTCGGGATTATCTGCGTAGACAAACGACTTCATATAACCTTACAAAAAATAGTCCAGCGGTGTTAAATCACACGATCTTGGAGGCCACGCCACAGGCCCACGACGGGAGATAATGCGCTCACCAAAAGTTTCCTTCAATAAATTGATTGTTTCGTTGGCTGTATGGCATGCAGCGCCGTCTTGTTGGAACTAAAGGTCGTCCACATCAACATCCTCCAATTCAGGCACGAAAAAGTCATTAATCATGGCTCTATAGCGTTCTCCATTGACTGTAACATTAAGGCCGGCTTCATTTTTGTAGAAATATGGACCAATGATTCCCTCTGCCAATAGAGCACACCAAACAGTGACTTTTTGAGCACGTAAAGGCGTCTCAACAATGGCTTGTAGATTATGTTCGCTCCAAATACGACAATTTTGCTTATTAACGTACCCATTCAACCAAAAGTGAGCTTCATCGCTAAACAAAATTTTCTTGTGAAAATCGGGGTTGGTGGCCATCTCGTGACGCGAACCGAACCATTATTTTGGTAATAAATTTGCACGATTTGCAAACGTTGTTCAGGAGTAAGTCTATTCATTATGAAATGGCAAACCAAATGGAGCATTCATCAAGTGACAGCTGTCAAAAAGACCAACTCCGAAAAAAGTATTGCCAGATTGAAAACCACACGTCTAAAAAAACACCCGTTAGTTCAAGCAATAAATTCAGCAAACATTTGTTTTTCAGTTTTAGCAGAACTACTGATATTTCACACAAAGAGTAGATGACGTCCCTTATTTTGGCGGACACTTTTTGGCGGAATCAAAAAATTTTGATATCTGAATTTGTAGCTAATTAAATGCTAATTTGTTGCACAAACCAAAAATTTGTAGCTCGCATAGTTTCGTAGTTATTCAAGTTTCCGCTAAAATAAGTCTGAAGTTAGCGGACAAATTCTAAAATAATACAAATTTTTAAATTTGATTGACACCCAAATTTGTAGCTTTTTAAATGCTCTTGAGTTGCGAAAACCGCGATTTTGTAGCTCAAGTGGTTTATTTTATATTCAAGTTTCCGATAAAATAAGTCTGAAGTTAGCGGACGAAAATACGAAAACCATAATTCTGTTGGTGTCAAAAATTGTAGCTTTTTAAATGCTAATTTGTTGCGCAAAAACAAATTTTTTAGCTTTTATGTATCATTTTATATTTGCATTTTAAGTTTAAAAAGTGCATTTCCGGTAATTTGAAATAAAACGGAAGTTGGCGGACAAAATCTAAAAAAATGAGATTCTCGAAAATTTTTTTTTGCCAGAAATTGTAGCTTTTTAAATGCTATTATTTGGCGCCAAGAAGAAATTTGTAGCTCTAACGGTTTTTTTTATATTCAAGTTTCAAGTTACCTCAAAATGGAGCTTCCAAAATCTAAAAAAATGAGAAAATCAAAATTTTTTTTTGCCATAATTTGTAATCTCCCTAAACTTAATTAAGCACGTAAACCCCGATTTTGTAGCTCGCATAGTTTTTTTGTTATAAAAGATTCCGCTAAAATAAGACGTCATTCCCATATGTAACGGTCAAAATTTTTTAAAAAATTTGAATTTTTGAATTTTTTTTTTCTCAGAAATTGTAGCTTTTGAAATTATAATTTGTTGCGCAAGAATCAATTTTGTAGCTTTTATGGATCGGTTTTTATTTGCATTTTAAGTTTAAAAAACGCATTTCCGGTCCGCTAAAATAAGACTGAAGTTAGCGAACAAAATCTAAAAAAATGATACTTAAGTATCCGGATCGTGCATTTGATAAGCATTTTTTTTCGGAGACAAAAACTTTTCGATGGGCGGTTTGTATCCATAGCTATCTGTAAATGGCCACGTTCGGGTTCATAAGTCAGCGAATATATTCTCGAACGCTGACAACCCTTCAAGCAAACGAGTCCGCATTCGATCTCCGCACGTAGTTAACAACTTATGGATGACTCCGTATACGGATTCATCAAATATGGATCCGCAAAACTGTGTTATACTACGTTTTAATTGCAGTTGAAATGAGGTATGTAATTTCGTAAATTACAGGAAAAGTGTTTTTATTTTCCAAATTTGCTAATTTCCTTTGACAGATAATTTAATTTTGAATTTGATGTGGCAGTTAATAGCTTAAGTGAATTTGTATGGGAAATGATATAATTTGGAATCGAATTTGGAAATTTTCAATGAAATTACCTCATTTGCCCCAATAGGATTAGTCAACTGAAATTACTATGGAAATTAGAATCACGGCAGAACCATTTTGTGCATTTACGTATTATTAGACATTTTTTACCATTTCACCAAACTCAGCGAGAACCGAAACCAAATTGAATCGAGACTAGGCGTTTTGTGGTTGAATTTATAGAAGGCAATTTCTTCATCTTTTTTGCAATTTTGCATCGTGACATTTATTGGTAATTTATAGGTAGTGCAGCAATACCAATAAAACGCTTTAGCCGCTTTTGGTTGTGTTCAAAAACGCTTTAGCCACTTTTGAATGTGTTAAAGTATTTCTGTTTCCGTGTCTCCACTTAATTACAAATATAATAGAACACATCCATTTTGTGAGTGAAAAACAACATTAGGGTTCAAGTCATGAATAATTTTCAACGCCATCTTAATCTTCGAAATGTCAACTTTCATTATCCACTTTTATATTCACTATTTTGCTGGCTTATTTATCGGCAGTTTTTGGTTTTTGTTAACCGAGGGAAATTTTACTATGCTGGCTATAAATTTAACAATAAAACGCGCCTATTGTTGACATTAGCCCCGTTTTATATTATCTACTGGTATGGGTCGGGGTTATCATTTAACACGTAATACTACGTTTTCATTGGAGCCGAAATGAGCTAATTTCGTAAATTACAGAAAAGGTGTTTTCATTGCAAATTTGCTAATTTCGTTTGACAGATAACTTCATTTTGAATTTGATTTGGTAGTTAATAGCTTCTTTTTCCTGTGTTCTCTTTCTGTTTCTGTTTCTTATACATCAAATTTTTACATTTTCAATGTTTCCACTGGGTTTCCACTGCGGATGCATTCCACTTGGGTGTGTTCATAAGGTTTTTACGTAATTTCCAACCTAATTTCGTGCAAATTTGGTTGAAATTACCTCATTTCGAAATGTGAATTCGTATGGGAAATGAGATAATTTTGAAGCGAATTTGGAAATTTTCAGCGAAATTACCTCATTTGGCCCAATGAAAACGTAGTTTAATACAAAAACAAATTTGGATCTAGGTTTCTATCAGGGTTTGCTTTATGGAACCAGAAATAAGTTCTTACTCTGGCGGGTAGACGGCTCTTCAGTCGGTAGGGAGTACAAACTATAGTGTAAAGAAAAAAGACAGTATCTACATGAAAAATAAACAAATATAAGACAAAAAGAGATGAGCATACAACAGTGTTTTCATTAGTATCCGTATCGTTTTATTATATCGGGGTGAACCATATGGGTTATTGGCGATAATAGCTGTGTTTTATTTTCCCCAAGATCCGAACCAGATTGGATTTGCTTACAAAAATACATGTATTACAAAAACAACATAAGATCCAACTTTGTTTTGAATTTGGATTTCCAAATCCATTTTGAACACACACCCTTAATTTGTAAATGTCGTCAGTAGTGTAAAGAAAAAAGACAAAGGGTGTATACGAATAAAAAAATACAAAGGAAAAAAAGTGTTGGGTATATAACAAGTTGTCACTGAGATCCTGGATTGTTTTATTTTCATGATCTGATCTGGATTGGATCTGGGGGAAAATAAAACGCAGCTAATAAAACGCGGCTATTGACAGAAGCAAAATCGCAATGTGGTTATTTATCAGACGAAGCAATAAATGTTAACGTTTCATCTAAAGGCTCTTTCAAACCAACGCGAAATCGTAGCGAATCATTCACAATAATAAAAAATATGACGAACACACAACGCTAAACAACAACAAAAAACTGTCGTCGACGAATGTTTCGCGTTGGTTTGGGAGAGAATTTAAGGCTCTACGCGAAATCGTAGTGAATCATTCACAATAACACAAAATATGACAAATACACAACGCTAAACAACAACAAAAATCTGTCCCCACACCAACGCGAATTTCCGGTGGCGACGACGTAAACAACAATAACAAAACGTGGTTGTTAATGAAAACAACACGTTGTTAGTCCCCTTTCACAAAAGGAAACTCAGTTTCCAGCAACTTTCAGTTTTTAGGAGAGAAGGGCACCAAGTAAGAGGAATGAACGTTCTACGATTGGTGGGAATTGAAAATTAAAAGAAAACGTCAAAAAACCTCCAACAACTTGTTTCCACGTGTGAAAGGGGACATACACACGACCTTAAAAGGGAAATTTTTTATGGGATCAAATTTAATCTAGGATATGACACATCACATGTGTTTTGTTTTGACATTTATGTTTCGCTATAAATTATTTACTTTTACCTTAAAATAAAACATTTAACATTTTTTCATGAACAAACTTCACACTAAGAGGTAAATTTATATTAGTTTTAGCATGTCTCATCGTCATCTTTATATACTGCAAGTTCAAGGTGTCGTGTTTTGTAAGTCGTTATATCGCGTTGCAAAAAACAAATTATTCCATGTTTTATAAATTTGTCTATTCGTTTACTCTTATTATTTTTAGTCCGAAGTCGAAAATATATATAATATGGTAAAGACGTACCAATTCAACACACTGAATAGGGGCCATAGAGGGTCTCACAAACAAAAACGAACGTCAACAAAACTCGCTTTTGACGAGACAACGTTTTGGTCGTCGGTCCGCGGTCGTCGATTTGGAAAATGCATTCCATTCCAGTTCCTAAAACAAATCGGTCGTTCATGTGGATAACGCAGCCGCCATTTGTTGTATTCCAAAAGTTCATTTGTTTTACGTCTTTGTGGAAAATAAAGAATAAACTCTTCATTTCCTCGTCCAAACAACAGTGAAATTCATTTACATAGGAGCCTGTCATAGCGATCGGGAAAATAATTGTGTGGAAATAAAATTTGCAATCAAAAAAAGAATTGATTTTTCGTTTGAAAATATTATTTGTATAAAAATATATTTCGAGTCATTTGTCATCGATCAGTGCATTTGTTTAAAAACGAATTTAATTAGTGTCGTTTTCCTACTCGCTATAACAATGCTACCGTGGGCTAAGTGCGTGCTTTGATGATTAACGATCTGTTTTGTCGCAGACCAAGTGAACGTTTTCTATCAGTCCTATTCTGCTACACGTTCGCGTGAATTTTCGTATTCTGCTATCCGTGGGAGGAAAATGAATGTTCCAAAAAGCATATAAATTGCGATAGAAATCAGATTCTCTCAGGAACTTCAAAAATAATTAATAATGGAGCTTTCAACTCGAAATATGAAGAGTTTAAAGAATAATTTGTGAAAAATTAAGTGAACAATTCAATTAAATCGAAAAAATTCGATCCGATAGCAAAATAGGGCTGTATGTTATCTCCGCCAAAAATAGTGGATGACAAAAAAAAATTATTTTTCGTTGAATAAATTTCGATAATGTTCGTATTCGAAACTTTTCTAATTTTATGGTGAGATATTTATATCAGTTTATTATATATGTAATATACATACCTACATTGTATTTATTATTAGTTATAAATCTGTGATATTGTGAACGAATTAAAAATTGATTGAATTAAAAAAACTGATTTTTCAATAATAATTGTTCTAATTTATTAGCATGTGTTTTCTTTTGTTGTATTAATTAAAAAATTATAACTTATCATAAAAAAGGTCTCTTGAACTGAATATTATCAAATAGGTACCTATCAATCTATCCCAAAAATTTTCGGATACATTGGGTTGTTATTGTATCAGCTGTTTTAAATTGTCTACATATTATAAAAGGTAAAATCAAGAGTCCATGTTTTTTTTTAACAAAATTAATATTTTTTTTATTAGCATTTTCTTGGTTTTAACTTTTTCTGGCAGCCGAACTTCAATAATGTCGTTTTCCATTGGTGGTCCAAAATCTTGTGGGCTTTCGTTCCGAAGGTCGATCCTATTCGAAAGTGCTTTTCGTTCTGCTTTTGAATTAGTAGGTACTCTGTAAAATTTTAGAAATGAAAAAATTATATTTTTTACTTTTTCCATTTATGGATTAATTGCATTATTACTTTTGTGATCTGTCAAATCAAGAACCCAAAAAAAAAACTGAAAGAAAGAAATTAATGGTCTTATTTACAAAAGTTGTCTAACTTTAGACAACTGTGCAACTTTAGAAAATGTGTTCCAAAACCTAGTTTATTGTTGTCATATAGCTGCCTAACTTAGACACAAGAGTATATTGTCTTAACAGTGAATAATGTGATATTTATTTTTATTAAATAAAGCATATTTCGACCTATTTGAAAAAGAGATAAAAGAAATTTTACAAGCAAAGAAGAGCTATTTAATCGATCTCATGTTCAAGGTCGAGCTGACCATTGCACCATCTTCAACGTTTCCGATTACGATGCAGTTCATGATAGGAACAATTATTAGTTCTTTTTATGACGAATGGAAGAGCACAGCACATGGCCTTATACAAATACAAGATTAAATAACTTTCGTTGACTTTCACCTCTAGATAATTTTTTTAATCAACACTTTGTAAACTTTTATCAGTTTACTTTTCATCTTAAACAAAATTTTTTTACAACAAATTTTTTAATTGACCTTGAGCCTACTTCAAAACTTTTTCTTGTATAACATTAATATTTTTATTATTCTTAGAATTCTCATTTTTACAACCATGTTATACAAACATATAGATATGTATTTCTACACATATGTATTAATTATTTTAAATATCCGATTTCCGTTTTCATATAGGAAATATGGAAGTTTCTACCTTTTCTTGGAATCTTGAATTATTTAATGAAATATGTTTTTTGCCTTTTTTTATTAAATGATTTATGCTATAAATGAGAAACGCTACGATGCGATTAAGCGAATCTCATGTTATTGACAACCGAAATTTTCGTCGTCGTCCCGAATGTTTCGCTTTGGTTTGGGAAGCCTATAAGCTTAAACATACGAAATACATAGAAAAATTTGCTGAACATAATTTTGGTCATAACATGTACATACATAATTGTCTTTTTTTTTATTAATTTTTAAGTTAATGTAATGACATTTTTTACAGATTTAGTTTCAACATTATTATTGTATTATTATTATTATTATATTTACATACTTACTTTAATTGTAAATAAAATTTAAATTTTATTATCCTCTTTTCCACACCACCCAAGAGGTAGAGGTTCAAGTGCGTTTTTTTTAACGTGGTATCCCCTGTAGGCCTACTCCACGATTTCTAGAAATTTGTTGATGATGTGTCATGGCGAAATGGAACTTTATCTGCACTAAATAAAAAAATACAAATTTGTAAATGATATTTTTTCATACATTTAGCATTACTTACATTAATCAATGAGTACATAAATTAAAAGTTGCGGATCTACTTTAATAGTGTTCCTCTTTGTTATCGAACTTGACTGAAGGTCATCGTAGAGCATCCAGGTTTTGTTTGGTCTGATACAAAAACAAACAAAGTGACCAGTTTTTGAACGAACTCCTACAAAGTGGATGACCGACTGTAAGCGAAATTTTTTTGTTTTGGTTCCCTCAAATACTTCAAATGATGGTGGCAGATCATTAAGCGCAAAAAGTTTTTCCTCTCCTTTAGAATTATATATTTCTATAAATATTATAGAACCTTAAAGAAAAAGTAAAATATTTTGGTTAAACATCCTTTAAAAAAGCTTTTTCAATTACCTGTTTCGGTTGCGTTAATTTTAAATTCTAAAAAGCAGCTATCGCAATGTTTCAGAATTTTTTCAGGAACTTCGAATTCTTTAGAAATTGCCTCGTTAAAATTATCAGATGTCAATAGATCATCCCTCATGAATAAAATGTTTATCAAATGTTGTTGTTTTTCACAATTTGCTGAGCAAATTAAATTGTGTTTAACACTGGGGCATTGTTTTAACAACTGTGATGCCATGTGGCCAGTTGTACTAACACAATTGATCATTGGCAGACTGTTTGATGTTTGCATCATAGGTGTTATTGGACAAATCTCAGTTAAAATTTCTGCCCGCATTTTGTATATTTTTGAAGTAATTGTACCTGAAAAATACAAACAAAAATTATATATACATTGGTTTTAAATAATTTGAAAATTTTTTTATGCAAATATTTGAATGAATTCTGAAATAAATAAGTTCAAACAAAATTACCATTTTGTATTATTTCTGTTATTAATTTAAATAGTGGGATGTTGACCATTTTTTTCATATACTCCTCAATATTAAAAAAATCTATCCCAGCTATTAATAAGCCTTGGCATATGCTATCAAAAGCACAAGTGTTAATAACCGTTACTTGGCTGCCTTTTACCTTTGGTGAAGTTAGTTCAAAAGAATTTCCATTTTTGAGTAAAGGTATTCTTTTGTTAGGTTTTGAAATTATAACATCGGCCACTTCATCCTTCCTTTCGCCTAAATATCTGGCAACTCTCCGTTTTTTTTTTACTGGTTTCGGATTTTCCAACCCTCTCCAGTTTTCAATTTGTGAAGCAACAATTTTTTCATCAATTTCAGATTCAGAAGATGATAATTTTGTTGCTTCGCATGACATTTCCAAATATTTTGTGTTGATTGCGGGTTGTTCTAGTTCTACAAAGGTAAAATCTAACATTTAATACATAATATATATTAGCTGCGTTTCATTTTCCCCCAGATCCAATCCAGATCAGATCAGGAAAATAAAAACACCAGGATCTCCGTGACATACGTTATATACCCAACTCTTTTTTTCCTTTGTTTTTTTATTCGTATACACCGTTTGCCTTTTTTCTTTACACTACTGACGACATTTACAAATTAAGGGTGTGTGTTCAAAATGGATTTGGAAATCCAAATTCAAAACAAAGTTGGATCTTGTGTTGTTTTTGTAATACATGTATTTTTGTAAGCAAATCCAATCTGGTTCGGATCTTGGGGAAAATAAAACACAGCTATTATCGCCAATAACCCATATGGTTCACCCCGATATAATAAAACGATACGGATACTAATGAAAACACTGTTGTATGCTCATCTCTTTTTGTCTTATATTTGTTTATTTTTCATGTAGATACTGTCTTTTTTCTTTACACTATAGTTTGTACTCCCTACCGACTGAAGAGCCGTCTACCCGCCAGAGTAAGAACTTATTTCTGGTTCCATAAAGCAAACCCTGATAGAAACCTAGATCCAAATTTGTTTTTGTATTAAACTACGTTTTCATTGGGCCAAATGAGGTAATTTCGCTGAAAATTTCCAAATTCGCTTCAAAATTATCTCATTTCCCATACGAATTCACATTTCGAAATGAGGTAATTTCAACCAAATTTGCACGAAATTAGGTTGGAAATTACGTAAAAACCTTATGAACACACCCAAGTGGAATGCATCCGCAGTGGAAACCCAGTGGAAACATTGAAAATGTAAAAATTTGATGTATAAGAAACAGAAACAGAAAGAGAACACAGGAAAAAGAAGCTATTAACTACCAAATCAAATTCAAAATGAAGTTATCTGTCAAACGAAATTAGCAAATTTGCAATGAAAACACCTTTTCTGTAATTTACGAAATTAGCTCATTTCGGCTCCAATGAAAACGTAGTATTACGTGTTAAATGATAACCCCGACCCATACCAGTAGATAATATAAAACGGGGCTAATGTCAACAATAGGCGCGTTTTATTGTTAAATTTATAGCCAGCATAGTAAAATTTCCCTCGGTTAACAAAAACCAAAAACTGCCGATAAATAAGCCAGCAAAATAGTGAATATAAAAGTGGATAATGAAAGTTGACATTTCGAAGATTAAGATGGCGTTGAAAATTATTCATGACTTGAACCCTAATGTTGTTTTTCACTCACAAAATGGATGTGTTCTATTATATTTGTAATTAAGTGGAGACACGGAAACAGAAATACTTTAACACATTCAAAAGTGGCTAAAGCGTTTTTGAACACAACCAAAAGCGGCTAAAGCGTTTTATTGGTATTGCTGCACTAGCTATAAATTACCAATAAATGTCACGATGCAAAATTGCAAAAAAGATGAAGAAATTGCCTTCTATAAATTCAACCACAAAACGCCTAGTCTCGATTCAATTTGGTTTCGGTTCTCGCTGAGTATGGTGAAATGGTAAAAAATGTCTAATAATACGTAAATGCACAAAATGGTTCTGCCGTGATTCTAATTTCCATAGTAATTTGAGTTGACTAATCCTATTGGGGCAAATGAGGTAATTTCATTGAAAATTTCCAAATTCGATTCCAAATTATATCATTTCCCATACAAATTCACTTAAGCTATTAACTGCCACATCAAATTCAAAATTAAATTATCTGTCAAAGGAAATTAGCAAGTTTGGAAAATAAAAACACTTTTCCTGTAATTTACGAAATTACATACCTCATTTCAACTGCAATTAAAACGTAGTATAACACAGTTTTGCGGATCCATATTTGATGAATCCGTATACGGAGTCATCCATAAGTTGTTAACTACGTGCGGAGATCGAATGCGGACTCGTTTGCTTGAAGGGTTGTCAGCGTTCGAGAATATATTCGCTGACTTATGAACCCGAACGTGGCCATTTACAGATAGCTATGGATACAAACCGCCCATCGAAAAGTTTTTGTCTCCGAAAAAAAATGCTTATCAAATGCACTATCCGGATACTTAAGTATCATTTTTTTAGATTTTGTTCGCTAACTTCAGTCTTATTTTAGCGGACCGGAAATGCGTTTTTTAAACTTAAAATGCAAATAAAAACCGATCCATAAAAGCTACAAAATTGATTCTTGCGCAACAAATTATAATTTCAAAAGCTACAATTTCTGAGAAAAAAAAAATTCAAAAATTCAAATTTTTTAAAAAATTTTGACCGTTACATATGGAATGACGTCTTATTTTAGCGGAATCTTTTATAACAAAAAAACTATGCGAGCTACAAAATCGGGGTTTACGTGCTTAATTAAATTTAGGGAGATTACAAATTATGGCAAAAAAAAAATTTTGATTTTCTCATTTTTTTAGATTTTGGAAGCTCCATTTTGAGGTAACTTGAAACTTGAATATAAAAAAAACCGTTAGAGCTACAAATTTCTTCTTGGCGCCAAATAATAGCATTTAAAAAGCTACAATTTCTGGCAAAAAAAAATTTTCGAGAATCTCATTTTTTTAGATTTTGTCCGCCAACTTCCGTTTTATTTCAAATTACCGGAAATGCACTTTTTAAACTTTAAATGCAAATATAAAATGATACATAAAAGCTAAAAAATTTGTTTTTGCGCAACAAATTAGCATTTAAAAAGCTACAATTTTTGACACCAACAGAATTATGGTTTTCGTATTTTCGTCCGCTAACTTCAGACTTATTTTATCGGAAACTTGAATATAAAATAAACCACTTGAGCTACAAAATCGCGGTTTTCGCAACTCAAGAGCATTTAAAAAGCTACAAATTTGGGTGTCAATCAAATTTAAAAATTCGTATTATTTTAGAATTTGTCCGCTAACTTCAGACTTATTTTAGCGGAAACTTGAATAACTACGAAACTATGCGAGCTACAAATTTTTGGTTTGTGCAACAAATTAGCATTTAATTAGCTACAAAGTCAGATATCAAAATTTTTTGATTCCGCCAAAAAGTGTCCGCCAAAATAAGGGACGTGAGTAGATGTCAATTTGTGTTCGGAACTTTGACATAATAAAGACGACATTTTTATTTTGCGAATAGATTTTTTTCGAATTTCTGTATTAGAAAACACTATACATTTGTTGCTGGAAAACATTACAAAAAATTAGTAAAACTGATAAAGACTCTAAAACCTCATATAAAGCGGCTTGTTTCTTAAAATCATTTTTGGTCAGTGATTTTTTGATAAGCTTGTGCTGCTTCAATCATTTTTTTTTCGTACACACTGTTACTGTGTTAAATTTTGCAATATACCCTTCATGTGACCTATAGTGGCAGCTCTGGAACACGTAAAGCTAGTGACAAATACGTTTTGAGAAAAAGATATTTTTGCGAATGTGCAAGGTCTCCTAAATATATTGGATAAAACTGAAACGTCAAAAATTCCACGAACAGTATATCGAGGCAGCAGCATAGGGCCAATGTAAATCCCCCGGATCATAAAAACTATTTTAGGATTATTGTTATGAATTTATAATGATTCCTCTTCTAGACAATTATAACATAACTCTGTTTGAAATGTGGTTCGAGGACCATAAGCCTGTTTCATCATCATTATATATTTTGATCCCTTCAAATCAATCTTTGGTAAAAGCAAACAAAAATTTAACAAAGGAGCCTTTAAATTTTATAGTTAAGATTTTTGGATTGGGATACGGAAAAGGCTGAGTTTCTGTTGTGGAAAACAAAATGGCACGAACAACTAGAAACACAGAGTTAAAAAAAAAACACAATAACAGCTCTTGAAGACATAAACTTTTAAAATTTTAGGAAACTTTGCCATAGTATACACCAGAATTAACGATGAAACGACTAAAAACTTCTTTTTTAAACTACCGATGAAGAACGACTTACTGCAGTAGTCTTATATCAATACATCGACAAGTTGAAATAAATGCTGCAACTGGAACTCATTTGTATGTTTTAAGGCTCCGCAAAATTAAGTTCCAGCTAAGAATAGCTGATTTCTTTTATAGCTATTCCCTTGTAAGCTATTGGTTGCACTAGTAAGTCAAGAAATCTTTAGCCTCGGAATAAAGGACTTTGTTTTCTCTATACCGAAAGGGCTTTAATTTCCTATATATAAATATAAGTTGTATATTTGGGTATGTACATATTCTTAATTTTATATTTTTACTTACATTTAGTTTTACTTCTAGAGTTTAAGTTTTTATTTTAATATACATAGGTAAGTTTTAATATTTAATTTTAATTCAATTTTTTAAGTTTTCTTTTTAAGAAAGAATGGTGGACCATGCGGCGAAATTTTATTTCCTCTTTGTTTCCAATAAGAATGAAAATGGTGGAAATGATTAATGAAATGAAGAAGGCTTCCGCTTTCAGATGAAATGCTGCCAAACGGAGTTTGTTACTGTCGGTAACATAAGCATTACAAAATTTTTGCCGAATACAACTTGAAAATTTAAGCGGAACTACAAGTGCAATGGATATATACAAGTAGAACAAGTAGACAAATTTTACAAGTTATTAGCAAGTATTTGTATGACGTTGTGGGGTATCATTTTATTTTCGGTAATAAACTATATACAGTATGAAATAAAACAAATTGGGCTATTACATTATTACATTTTTGAAAAAAAAAAAATTTAAATGCTGTCAACAAAAATTGATTTAATTTATTTTTTTAATTTATTTGTGTTTTTTTTTCATATCTTTGGGGCTTTATTACATGGGACATACTTTCATTACGAAAAATGGCCCCAATTTTAGGGCCTTATTTCATTTCAACTTTTGGGGTTTTATTTTTCTGGGGCCTAATTTCGTGGAGCCATATTAAACAAAAAAAAACAATCATCGGGCATATTATTCACATTTTTCATTTCCAATACAGTAAAACCCGCTTATCTGAAAGACTTTTTTCATCCCGAGTGTTTGGCGACCAATTATCTTTAAAATACTCCGTTTAAGTAAAACTTGCTTAAGTGAAAAACCTGGATACCTGAAACTTATTTTCAGTTAAATTTAATTTTTTCATTGAAAAAAACTGAATCGAACAGAACACAAAATTTGTTGAACACTTTCACTTCTTTTTATTTTTCACCTCCACCAAATTTTCACCACGAAAATGACTTTTGAATTTCTGATATGCAACAACCGTTTTTGGAATTTTTAAATTCGCTTAGGTGAAATTGTTGTTTCACTTATCCGGACTCCACCTAAGTAAAATTTTTGTTGGGTTGGGTTCGTTTGAGTGAAAAACCCGCTTAAGCGAAAGAAAGGCTGTGACATTTTCCCGTTGCTCTTAAGCGGGTTTTACTGCATTTTTCTTTTAATTAATATTTTTTTCGCGACACAAATAAAAGATTTAATACTTTTTTCGTTCTCTTATTTTATTCATACGAATTTAAACGTCAAAATTTCTGTTTCTTTGAAAAGTTAAAAGTTGATGAACTCTTGTAACTAACGATGAAAAAATATTGTTTTTTTTTGTACAAATAAAAACAGACGCGCGGTAAACGTTAAAAACATTTTTAAATATAGACATTCGACACTTTTTCGGTAGTAACATACTAGCAGAAATAATTCTCAAACTTTTTTATCAGCAACAGTTTTAGAGAAAGTTTATAAATAATTGTATTGAGTTTTCAAACAAAAAATTAAATTTTTTTTTTAAACTCACAAAAACGCTCAAAAGTTGTTTAGTCTTGTAAAGAATCGGGGCTTAATGAAGTGAAAATTCTACTCTCAACATATTTTGTTATATGTTCAGGACCAATTTATTATATTTTCATAAAACCAATACTTTTCTTTAAGAGAACTTAACTAAAAGATTTAAACTTTTTTTCAAGATTTTCTTAAACGTTTTTACGTTCCTTTTAAAATTTGCTGGATCTCTAAGCATTGATGTGGTAAACAGACTATACTATATAAAGTTGTGTTGTTTGACTGCCCAGCAAAATGGTTTAAGGTTCTATTGGAAAAGACAATGTGACCCTTGATATCACCTCGGATAAGAAGAAAGTTTTATTCCGGTTTCTTTTATTTGAATTTTTTTTTCTTTTTGCGTTTATCAGAGTTTTTATATGTGGTAAACGACTAAAACAGAGACAAAAAAAAAATACACACAGTGAACAAAAAAATCGATAAAAATAAAAAAAAAAAAAAATAAAAATTGTAACACAGCATCTGGTTGTGAAAAGATTTTAGAAAAAAAAATATATTTGAAGTATTGCTGCTGAGTGGCTGGGCTTAAATACAGTTTTATCCACCCATGAACTTTGAGTTTATCCTAAATCATCCTGTTTTCAGTTTTATGCTTCCCTTTTTCTTTCATCGAATCTTCGACGTGAAAAGTTTTTTTTTTGTTTTTGTTGATTTTCATCCTTTCGAATAATTTTAAATTATTATTTAAGAATAATTCTTAATTTCGATTGAAAATAAGGGGTCTATATATAGTCATTATATAGAGAAGTTATAAGGCAGTAAAAAGGAGGCCCTTTTCTGATGTGCTGATGTTTATAAACTGGTTTTAGGTCATGCAGTTCCATTCCATGCTTTGGTCGGTTAAAAAAAAATAACAATTTGTTGCTGAATTTAAAGAAAATTTTGTGTCAATAATTTTATAGTGCCCGCATTTCAAGAGGGAAGCATCCAAGAAAGTACTATTTGAAAAAAGGAAAAACAAAATGTATAGGGAAAGTGTAGCTTTTTAAAGGAAGGATGGATACCTAATAAACTTCTCAACATCTTTTTAAATTCCAAATTAATGTGTTTACTTGACCTTCCATAAAAAACACGTCGGAAGTTACACAGGGAAACGCATAGGTATGATGGGATATATTTTGTTGTTGTATAGACAAAAGTTATACTTTTAATTATGCTGTTGGTATACAGTGGTCGTTTCGTATGAAAGAGACATACATTATTAAATATTAAAATTACCTTTTATACATAACTCATACCACCTGTTTGCTTGTAAAAAATCATTCCAAAACTAAGCTCCTTGCGTTGTATCAAATATTTAATTCTATCGCCATTCCGCTGTTGATATTTGGCTATCGTCATTACGTTGTAATCTTTTCGCTATTGCCATTTCCCTCCCACATGACACTCATGCTTTTTAGCTGTCGATATTATGCCATGTGAAAAATGTTGTTAGCAGTTGGGGTTTTCGTGGGGGTTCAGGTTCAAAACAAAGCCTTGGAAACGTGCGTTCTATTATATCGATGTTGAAACCGGTACCACATAATATGTAAAAGATTGAGGATATTCTGAAGAGGACTGTATTTCTATTTAAATAAAATAAAACGACAAACAAAGCAAAGTTCTTAGTTTAAGACCCAAGAGATGGTTGGTTTCCCATGGTGGCTTGCAAAAGTGCACGCCTCCTTCTTGGACTCGATATAGAATATCGAACATAATATTTTATATGGTTTTGAAAAATTTAAAAGTATAATATATCTTTACTACCTATCAGTGGATGGCGTGGCGTGAACAATTTCAAATGGTAATTCGATGTAATAATTAAAAGATTAATTATACATACCTGCAAAAGTAAATTCTTAAACATATTAATATGTATGTATGTAGCCAAAATTAGATAACGTATTGCGGTTCTGCTTTCCACAACAAACAATCGAAACAATTCAATTCCGCATTTTATAGCTATTTACTTCCAATCATTGATTTTTAAATTTACAATAAGAAAGTGACCCCCAAGAAAACAATACAATAGGGAAATTTAAATTAATGCTACCTATGAGGAAAAAAATAGGGAGCTTATACGAATATCTATTTATAAAAAATTAAAAATTAAATTTTTTTATAAACTATTGTGCAACAAAGTTAAAAAATGTATAACATTCATGTTGTCAACAATAAAAAAACTGCAACAAATGTCAAAAAATAAAACAACAAAACCAACTGTGAAACGTGTGAACAGTTTTACTTAAATAACCTTTATTTAATAATATTCTAAAGCCTTGCCAACTGAATTTTGCAAACAGCAACAAACTAAGCAGCTCAAATAATGCAAGATTGCTGTCCTTTAACAGCCACTGTTGTTCTATAACAGCCGCTGCTACGAGATACACACACAATTCGCCAAATAACTCGAAAAAGATCGTGTTATTTTTTGCATACGAAACCAAACATTGAGCAGAGACAGACAAACGCAGAGAATCGTTAAGTGAAACAGAGAGCTGTATAACTGACCTCAATCAATCCACCACAGCACAGCGCGGCGATTGAAGTCTGAAGATAAGATACACACAAAATTCACCAAAAAAGTCGGAGAAAAGCGTGTTATTATTTTGTATAAGAAAGCGGGCATTGAACAGAGTCGACCCAAACTCAGAAAATCATAAGTAAAGAAAGAGAAAGGAAACAAATTTGTTCTATCACCGAGAAATTTTATAACCCGACATATTTCGGGTTGCCTTGCCTTGGCTTTGGTTAATGCACAGAGAGTGTGGACTGTGGAGTGTAGAGTGTAGACAGTATACGAATACTAATAATATTGACGTGTGTGTTTCCGTGTGTGCTTGAAAATAGTTCAATTGAGTTGCTGGAGTGTGCAACTTGTGTAGGAATTAATGAATAGATACATATTAAGTATTGCTCGTGGTTTCTATATTGCTCTTTATTTAATAAACATTGTTGTGTGGCAATGTTGTTTGTTATTTAGTAAACATCGTTGTTTAGTAGAAAATTTAATAGGTAACCCGGTAGGAATCGGGTTATATGGACGCCACGCCACTGCCCTATGTATATATTATGTCCATCATCGAGTAAATTTTTTAAACATTCGCAGTGGCGAGGCGTGAATTAAAAATGCAGTCGTGCACTTCATTTATTTAAATTTTTTGTATGTTTACAATTAACTAACTTTACAAATTACAATTAACTAATTACAATTCTTATTCAAATTTCAAATCTTCTTTATTACTTCAAAAATATTTGTAATACATTTTAATGAAAAGAATCTTCCAAATGTTTCTGTCGCAAATTTTTTTTCAATGTTAATCATTGAAAGTTTTGATACTTCTTTCACAAAGTTTAAATATTTCTGGAAAAACTGACCCGACATCATCATTTCGAATTTTTTCAAAAAGCTTAACTTTTTCACTACCTACCTACTTGATGTCATTTTTTAAAATAAATTTTACCCAAATTATAAAATCATTACTTAAAAAAGTTCCAAAATTTAATCTACAGTTTAAATAAAAATCGTTTCCTTCATTAAAAATAAACTCAATTCATTGCCAAAATTCACATTTCGTTCATAATCTTCCAGCATGAAATACGAATAGAACAATATCAACATACAACAACTATCCTATCTAAAATATATCGTTAGGCGTTCATGAACGAAATGAACAATATAACGCCTCGCCACTGATACATACATATAGCTATATCATGACTGCCAGGCCGATAATCAATTTCTTTTAGTGGTGCTTATCGCCTATTTTGTTCAATTTTAATTTCGTCAAATGTTTGCCTCCACTGAGGATTGAACCTAGACCAGATTCGTCATAAGCCATTATAGCACTACGCAATGCATTGCGCTATCGAAGTCACGTGATCAGGTCAGGTTGTTATATTCAAACCTTCAATAATTATAATGGTTATTATAGCAACCTTAGTGCAAGTATTATTTTACATAAAAACCTCTTTCATAGAAAAACATTTATTATTAAATTATATAGATATAATAGTTCTATGAATATTTTCCACATTAGGTTGGGGTCGATTTTCCTAGTATACCTAGCGTTTTTTGGACATTTTTTTATTTATTTTAACAATTAACGAAAATCTTATTTTTATCAAAAACTTACTTAAAAAATTCTTTTTACTAAAAGGCTGCCATTTTATAAAATTCTTTTTTTCCAAAAAGTGGTTATAAATGGTACCTCCCATAGAACCATTTTTTGATTTTATCAAAAACGATTGGACTGATTTTGATCAATTTTGTGTGGAGAATTTTTCAAAAGTTTTTTAAGTACATATTGATAGGTATAACAAAATTTTTGATTTTTAAAGAAATTTCTTTTGAGAACCATTTAATTCGAAAATGACTTTTTGAGTTTTTTTTTAACATAATCTAGTTATAGATTTTAAATAAAAACTATTATAATTACGGTTCCTCCCATACAAGTGTTTAAAAACCGATAAGGAAAATCTCATTTTTCTCAAAAGTGCCTACTCCGAATTTTATATTGAGGGTATTTGGGCGATTCTCTGCCAACAGTGATTTTTTAAATTAAAATTTTGCTCTTTAAAAATTTATTTAATTTTTTGTTTTACTTTGCGTAGACATTAGTATCAAATCTGTAAAAGCATTTTGCTACAACTTTTAAGGAACAAAATTTTTTTGTCAATAATAAGGGTACTAAATCTCAAAGACATGGTGCTGACACTGTTATTTATCTTTGAAATTTAATACGTTTTAATTCTTTTTGCAAACATTTTTGATGAGGACAATTATTATATCTTCAAAATTGTAACTTTTTTTGTTTTTGAATTTTGTTTTTCGGGTTTGCAGTTCCTATTTTTATAATGGATTATTGCTCAACATTTATCTGATTTTATTTGTTTTTTTTTTTGTCTGAAGTACCTACTGGTTCCATTCTAAATAGAAAAAATAACAGGATTCTTAGCACTACTGCTCGAAATAACTTAATTTAAATTCATTATAAATTTATATACCAAGGTAATGACATCCACGGTACTGACATTTAGGCTTTAAAATATCCTCAAATCTCATTGCTTCTGAGAAAAAAAAATGTCCGATTTATTTTTTACTTATATTACTTTAAAGGAAATACAATATTCTAAAAATCGCCCCAAAAAATTTCATAACACGGTTGAATAACACTACCACGGTACTGACAGGTAATTTTGTGACACACGTTTTTAGAATAAAAACACTGCATTCTTACAGCACAATTACGCTGGTAAAATAAATTGTTTTTTGTTAACAATAAATAAATAGTGTCTCTTTCAAACGCCACACACACAAAAAATAAAATGAAATCCATGGACACTATTCAATTATTATTATTTAATTCGGAAGCAAATACATATTTTGACTTGATATTGTTAAAATTTAATCATGCAACTATTGTACTAAAACATCACTGAGAACGACATTTTTATTCAATGATGCATTTTAATAGAAAATAGTAGATTTAATTGGAAAAATCACGATGGGACATTGCACGATATTGACATATTGGCTATACTTTTTCAAGTCAAGGGGAAAGGGTACAAAAATTTTAAACAATCTCTAATGTAAATTGTGGTACAAACTTATTTGTACAACTCAAACCAGAAATTCATGAGAAAATTTGTCATCAAAGTGAAAGGAACCATTTATTTTCTGATTCTTCTTTCATCAAATTTTTGTTATAGGTACCGAAAATGAAAGTGAACTAAAATGAAGGAAAAGTAGATATCCACCATAATGGAGGCGCCATATGATTTCTCTTGTATTCGCTCATTTTCGTTCGATCATTGCCGTGAGTTTGCGACTAGTAGGGCCAGTTTCACAGTGAAGTAAGTATTACTTAAGTGCCAAATATGGAAAACTTATTCGCAATTTCACAGTGTAAACTTATCGCAATGAGTGACACTTAAGTCTCCTATGTTGGCCACTTAAGTTCCACTTACTCAGATAGTAAAACTGCGGCTAAAGTGCTAAAATGGGAAAATTAAGTGCCACTTATTTTGTTAAGTGTGCACTGTGAAACTGGCCCTTACAATTCTACCTTTAGTCGTGAAATCGTTTTCTCATCTAATTCCCTTCGGGCTTAAAAGAAACGCGACTTTTGTGGTGTATCTTGCATTTTTTTAACCGTTGGTTTGGGAGTGGTTCTCCATTTAAAACCAACTTTGAAAACTGAACACGCTTATTTGTATCTATACATATTTTGAAGTTTAATATTTGACGTTTAACGAACAGCTGATTCAATTACACCAGCATTTAACTAAATGAATTAAAAAGAGCGTTCCTGCAAACTTTTGTGTAAATTTATCATTCTACACAATTTGTTAAACTTACGACGCGACATTGCATGAATACTCTTATTATTGAAAAAAGATGTTATCTATGAATTTAAACTATATTTTATTATCTGTTAAACTGACTCTAAAAAAAATTTAACACGAAAGCTTCTAATAAATTTGAATAGGTAATATTGCTTATCAACATTTTAAAAAACAAATTTTGAATTTTTAAAAACATTTTCAAAATGTGTAATTTTTTGAAAATTCGATAATCGATATTTCGAAAATGGATAGATGACTTTTTTTTTGAAATTATTTTTTTAAACTCCGCATTATATTGGCTAAAAAACTGCGTATCAATTTTTTTAAAACCTTTCCAACGATTTTAAAAATTTAATAATAAATTAATTAATAAATTTTCAATAATAATCCTTCACAGTTCTGAACTTTTAATTTTGTACACAAAAGAAAACTCTTGCTAACTCTTTACTTAACTCTTTATAACACATCATCCAAGATCGTATGTCCATAATGTATACCTGCATACGTTCTTATATAATTTCTAAAGTTATAAATATAAAACCCGCAGTCGATTTTTATTATTTTCTCTGTATATGCAACACGTTGCTCACTTTTTCTATAACAAAAGGAAACTATAAGGTGTACATACAAGGTAGTTAGTTGGGTACCTCTATACAAATTACCTCCATGAAATATTCATAACATGTGATGCATAACCAACATGTCTTTACAAAACCACTAACCAAAAGGAACGCCCACGCTTTTATAGCTGTCACAGCACCCAAGCTCTAATAATGTCTCCTAATTGCTCCCACAAGAAAATTGAAAACTCACAATTACTTAATAACTGAAATTGCAGCTACGAAGGCGAAATTGACGTAGTCAATTTTGCGCGAGCCAAAAACCAACTTCCTGCACCTGTACGCCACTGGTTCCACACCCCCCTCCCAAACCACTATACCCACGCATACGTTCACCTCTCTGCACCACAGGGTTCTGTATAAAGAAATTGAAGAGAAACCGTGCGCTTTGCCACTTGAGAAGAAATCCCTCCATAACGGTAAGCCATTCATATCCATCGTGGAGCTACCATACCGGAAACAAGAAAAGACTTGGCTGTTCGCCCGCCTCTAACCAGAACTTTTGCCACCATTGCGAAAACTAAGTAAAATATATAGGCTACAGCTATACACAGCATATTCCAACATACTCTAGGGTGAAGCTTATATACTCCTTTTGGTGCAACTCAACTCACACTCACACTCACATTTTGTGCTCCCATTTTATATGTAACGTACATACATAGCTATAGGTCTCGATCTCGCGCAAAACTTTAACGAATCAATTCCCTTAACAAAGTTCAGCCAGCCGTTAACTAAATGCAAAGAAAATGACTACTTAGTTCTTGCAAAAAGAAATAAAAGGATGACTAACTACTATGGCTTGGCTAGCCGAGCATGAAAGAGAGAAAACGTAAAATTTTGCAAATCTGCCATTCAAACACACATTTTTGCGATAAATTTTGGAAACATATAGTGGATCTGGAATCTGGATGGCATAGTCAGTTTGCGTCGTGGTGAGGCATGGCGGGTGGCGCGGCGCTGCGCTGCGCTCGTAGGTTCTGGCAGTCTTGAGTGAAAATGTTTAGGTTCAAAAATGAACTACATACATATACATACCTACCCATCAAAGGCAGAACTTCAAAACCTCTTGTCACTGGACATGCTGACGAACGTTCTTTACTCAATCCTTCAAAGGAATAGGGAATATTTGGCAATCAAAAAGTTTAATGTCAACATTTTAAGGTTTTCAAGTGAACAAATAATCTCTAAATGAACAAAGTACCCAAAACAGCATGAGCTTTCTGTTACTTTGTATATGTAATACCTATACGTATATAGCTATAGGGAATTTGTACATGCTTAATATATCCATTTTATAGCAAGTTCAGCCAGAGTCTTATTTACCTTCTATACATACCTACTCCGAGTCAGATTCAAATAGTGTTATATATTTTGTGCTAAAATGGAATTTTTTGTTTGAATAACAAAGCATTTTAAATCTGTTGTTTGAAGGATCTTATTTTTCTTAAAAATGTCTGAAACCATTTTTCCTAAAAAAGTTAAGTTAATTTAAATGGTTTTTTATGAAACCTCCCATAAAATTCCTCTTTGCTTTATTTATAGAAATATAAAATTATTAAAAAGCAACGCCAACACTTAAACTCATTAGACGTAAATTAGGTCAACGTAAATGGTCAATGCGTTGACACCTTGACGTCACCAAAAATATCATCATTTTATTGTCAACGGAGACCGTGTCAATGCATGAAACGTTGACGTTCACACGAGTTACAGCAGTGGTCAATGTTGTACCAAAATTCAAAATGGTGTCAATGCATTGACATATGTTAAAGTATGTCGATCAAACTACTTGACCACATTCGAAGACTTTGAGGGTTGATGCAGAGTTTACAAGAGTAAAACTCAACCATTTTACCCATCAGGAACTCTAGAACTCTTGCTTTTAAGTTGAAAAACATGCTCAGAACTCTTTTTCTCAAAAAAGTCCTTGCTGCGTGAAGTTAGCAAAAAAAACTTTTTTTTTCCAATTTTAACACTTCATTTGCCAGACCTATATTGAAAAAAAAATATGAGGAACTCTAGAACTCTTTGTTTGCTATCGGGAGCTCTCATTTTTTATTCAATTTTAAACAGGACTACAGCTATAAACTGTCAAATTCAATTGAAGGATGCCGATAATGTTGATATTAAAAAAACTCTCAAAATTTTTAGATTACATTGACGTTGATTACATGAAGACTTTTTTCGGTTGTTTCGTCTTTCGTCTTTTTGACAGCTTTGGTGAGGGGTGTAGAAATGTAGATGGAATGAAGTAACGAAAGGAGGAATGAAAATTTGAAGATTTTTTCTGGTTGAACATTGACGTTTATGGTTTGACAACCGAATAGAGATGAGCGGTGAGCAGATGTCAGCAAAAATCGTAGTTGATAGAAAAATCATCGGTATTCAGGTATCGATATAAATCGATCACAAAAAAATTAAAAAAATGCAAATAAAAAGGTTTTTGTAAATCGAATGCAAAGAATGAAACTTCACAAAAACGTCCATTGTTGTCTATGTGTTATTTCTAAAAAAAAATATAATTTTCTTTGATATTAAATGTGTGAAAATATATTATTTTTGATTGACTAATGACTGGATGGATTCAAAGGAAATTTGACAAAGAAATCGATTATTTCATGCAAAAGGAATATAAATATAATAATAATAATAAAGTGCTTTTGCCTTACGGTCCATTGATTTGTACGTTTTTGCCTACGTTCTGTGCTCCCACATCGATAAAATTGGTCGAGAAACCTTAAAAAACTCATATGATTTGTTTTAATTTCAATCGTCTCTAGACTTATTTTATCGATGCGAGCTACAGATTGAAGGCACAGATCATTTGAATGGAATTTCTTACGAGGAGAAAATCGAATTTTTTTTTGAGGTTATAAGAACGGGATCTGCCACAATAACAATTTCCTTTTTTTATTTTCTCCGAAATGTTTGATCGAAATATAACTGGGTTTCAGTTTTTTTGCCTAAAAATTCACATAACAGAAATAGGGTTTTAATGTTCTTTCGCCTTATTTTTGGGTTATGGTCTTATATTTCGCTAATGGCTGGACTAAATTTGTCACAGTTTCCAATCTGTGCCTATACGTTCTTAAACTCTCGGATAGCCAAAATTAGTCGAAATACGGAGAAAAATGAAACAAATAGGATGAGTTTTGTTCCATTTTTCAGCGTTTATCGACTAATCTATATTTGAAACGTAAATTATCGAATTTGATAATCAGCCGATTCAAGCAGAACCTTTATTACAAATTTACAGGGCTATTCTGGCGTTGTGAGGGCTCACAACTCACAAGTCACAAGCCTTTGTGAGGTTGATTTCTTGTGAGGTTGTTGTGAGGTTCTCAAAAGGACATCACAATTTCGATAGTTTTTGTGAGGCTCACAGTTGTGAGGGTACAAAAACCTCACCTTTCCTTGTGAGGTATGAGTGAGATTTGCCAGAATAGGGCTGTTAATCCAATCTGAACAAACGGCCCTAAGTCAAAAACACATTTTGATGTGAATTTAACATATTTGACTACCAAAATTAAAAAGAAAGAAGAAAACATCGATTGTTCAGGTTCGATAAATTTTGTCATCGATTTTTCACGGAATCTTTTAACTGCTCATCACTAAAAAGAAAGCATTTTGCGAAGAACTTAAAATCTTGTAAAACAGTTTTTATACTTAAAAAAGCTACAAATATGAACAAAAAGTGATTAAAAAACATTTTTATTTATAACCACTGTTTATTTTCCAATAAATCCACCGCAAAATTTTTGTTTGTCAAAATAACGAAAGAGTCTTCACGAATGAAAAAAAGAACCATGTAATCACAACGATACGTGTCTGTCAAAAAGACGAAAGACGAAACGAACGAAAAAAAGACTCGTGTAATCAGCGTCATTGTTTGCTCCGGAAAAAGATTTTTTAGGGCTTTTGGGTCAAACAAGCTATAAACTGTCAAATTCTATTGAAGGATGGCTACGATGTTGATGGATTAAGAAACCTCTAGAACATAATAAATTTATGAGAACTTACTTTGTACTCCTGAAGAATGCGAATTTAGGTCTTGCGAGTCCTATTTGGAACCAAATATTCAATATACCGCTAAGTATAGCTTGTTATCTTTCTGTCAAATTATAAATTGTCAAATTCCATTGAAGAATAGCTACGATGTCGATGGAATAAAAAACCTCTACAAAATCAAAAAATTTTTTAAATTGAGATGGAGATCAACGCAGACTACGTTGACCCGATAAAAAATTCTGCTGTGTCAACGTTAAAATACAGTCAACGCGCTGAAGAACTTTCTGTCAATGTGTCCTAATTGCGTTGACAGGGCGATTACACGGTCACACAAAATAGTCAATGCGTTGGCCGTTGACCATAAAATTCATATCAACGCTAAAGTCAACGCAGCCGTCAACGCATTGACAGTGTTCTGCGTTGACTATCACACGCCTTCACATCAAAATTTAACGTCATTTTGGCGTCTTAGAGTGAACTCGTTGACCATTTGCGTTAACAGTCTAATCGTATAGCTTTAAAATGTCATGCAAAACAACCAGAAATTCGCTTTTTAATTCAATTTACATATCAAATTGCTTTGGTGAATAGTTTTGGAAAATTTAATTTTCAAACTAAAAATTTTGAAAAAAAAAAATAAAAAAAAAATTTCAAACTGATTTGGTTCAAAATTGTTCGCTTATCAATTTTTAGTCATACACTTAAAACTAAATTCTAAAATGTTTTCTAGTTGCTGGTCTTCATTTTGCGGGACATTTACCTACTCTTTTTGACCTATGCGGTAAACGTCCGGTATAATCGGTGCTGTACCTGGAAATTTTGCCACCCGCAAATAGTTATTTTACCGCTTCAAAAAAAAAAGAATATATAGATAACGTTTACATTCGTATTTTATTTTATTCACGTTTTATTTAATAACAATCAAAGGCATTCGACAAAATATGTACATGTTTGCAAAAAAAAACTAAAATTCTGATCTGAATAAATATTTTAGCGATTTTTTCTTCTTATTCTTCAATGCCATAAAACCTTTTTTTTTAAATTGAAATAATTCCAAGACCGGCTAATCTCTCTAGTCTCTTGAGTCATTGTTGAGCGAAGATAGATTTTTATAAGCGTTTGAGCTGCGAGAAGCTAGATTCATCTGATACAGGAAACGTTAATAGTATCATAAATGCCATTAATAAATTTACAATTCAAGTAAGAAGTTTGAAGCTAAATAGTTTAAAATTGACAAAGGTTTGAAATTAACAACTCATTCAAGAGATCTAGTTATAATATCTTTTTGAACTTTGTTGTAAATTGTTGCTGTTAATATTGATATTTTACCCCAGAATGTAGAGTGCGTGAAGTTAGCCCCCCTTTTTTGGAATTTGCTTTTTTTGAAAGTTGTTCCAGGTTGTTCCCGATTTGTTCCGCATTGTTCCAAGTTTTTTTTTCAAAAATATTCAAAAATGGGGGTTTTAGAGCCAAAAATCCGTTTTTGTCCTAGCCCCCCTTTTTTCGAAAATCAAATATTTGAAAGTTGTTCCAGATTGTACTAGTTGTTCTGAACATTGTTCCAAGTTTTTGGACCACTATGTTCAAAATTTCAAAAGTTATGGGCAAAATTCGAAAAAATTCTAGCCCCCCTTTTTTCGAAATTCTTAGTTTTGAAGTTTTTTTCGGATTTCAAAAAGTGTTCTAAACATTGTTCCAAAAACTCAAAATTGTAGGACGTGTATTTTTTAAGATAAAACCTTCCGAACATTTTTTCAAAAATCCAAAAAAACGGCTCTCTAATATTTTATTTTTTTTTTAACGCATTGACATTTGAAACCTCATGATAAATGCATGTATTGAAAAAAAGTTCTGACCTTACATTCTTACTATCAGCTTAAAAACTAACTTTAAAAAAACATCTCCGATTTTTTTTAATTATCAAAAACACCCCTGCCAAAATTTCTCAGCTTCGCTATCAAAACTCTGAGGAAAAAAAAATCTTGGATTCGCTTGCTCACTTTTTGAGTGAGAAAATTCTCCGAGATCTTATTTTTCTGAACACACCAAATTATTTGACTATAATTGATAGCTTTTGTCAATCAATTGATTATTTGGTATTATGAACAACAATTGATAAATTTTTGACTCATTGTGAACTACAAAGAAGAAAATATTTTGAATAGTTTCTATTTCGATTGACATTTCAATTTGATTCATTATTTTATAAAAAGTGGACTGAAATTACTGTACTGTTGAATTAAACTGTTTAGGTCCACCAAAAGGTAATTCTACATAGTTCTAAAAGCTGAGTACTGTTATTTTAGTAATAAATTATGTGCTTTATTCATAAAACCCCCGACAGACGTCGCCGAAAATGGGTTTTTTTTTTGGCGTTTTCAGACTTTTGAAACCACTTAAAATCGGTTGCATCCGAAAGCCCTCCACTAACTGAGTGCGAATATGCGCATGATAGACGAGTTGGAATGTGGTAATTGAAGTGGTTTTCCTCACTAATTCTATTTTCAGAATGTTTGTATCTTCGATGCAGTTTTTCTCTGTAACGCTGGTACAACGTAGGTACTGACAGACAGCCTGGAACTCTTAAAAATAAAAACTATAGTTCCATGGTGGAGTCTACATTTTTCCAAAACTAATAAAACTTCTTTCAAAACATCGCGTAATTTTCTTCGAATAATGGTGTACACTGAAGTATTTGCGTCTTCTACATCATATTCACCAGAAAAAGTTCTATTGAAGACATAAAGATGAATTATTCAATTTTGAGCTTACACAATCTCAGCAAAATAATGTATCAACGTCGAATTTGTAACTGACTTAAAATTTGATAACAAACAATAATTTTGACAACGATAATACCAAGATTGTCAATTGAATCATTCACAATTGATCAAAATGCGTTCACTTCATCAAAAAAATTGATTTTTGACACCGATTCATTAATTTTGTTTTTAAATATCAAATATCGTATTGATAATATTTTTTCGAGATATTTGTTCACTCTAGATTTTCATGCTTTCTAGATTAAAAAAATGTTTTTTTCGAGACTTATTGCATTCGAGATTTGAGATTACGTCATGATCTCTTAGCCACGGTTGCCGCAATTTGGTCATTATTTTTTCACTTGGTCGCATATTGTCATTTTTTATTCCATTTGGTCATTTTGTTTACGAAATGAAAATAAGAAACTCGAGTTTAATTTTTATGCAACCTAAAGCGTTTTTCTAATCGTCTGATGTAAACGTGTAGTTGAACGCAATGTTATACTCCGCACTCTGCACTTCCCACTCCGCAGCAGATTTTAAATGAAAATTATTCGTATAACCAAAAATAACGTTGCCTCCCATACAAATGTTTTAAAACCGGTATTGAAAATCTCATTTTTCTCAAGAACGGCTCCTACGATTTTAATTAAATTTTTTGTGTGATCTAATATTTTAACGATCTACCATATTAATGAAACAAAATTTTTCTACGGTTTTGAAATGGTATCTCTAATAGAACCATTTTTTTTTGATTTTCGACTATCTCATTATCAGTTGAACTGATTTTAATGAATTTTTTTGCACAAAAGCTTCAAATAAGTTCTAATAATACTACATAACAAAATTTTCAAAAAAATAAATTATTGACTTTTAAAAAAATTTTCAAAATTATTTTTTTTAAATTCCATATTTCGAAAATGTGTAGATGATATTTTTTTTATTAGTTTTTTAACTCCGCAATAATAAATGCTGGAAAATTGCGTTCCATTTTTTTTTTTATTTAAAAAAAAATTTATACATAGATATACAAATACATATTAAAAACTATCCGCTCCAACGTTTTCCAATATTTTTTCTCATAACTTGAGATTTTCTTAAGAAATCGGATGATGTACATCGCATTGGTGTCAAAACAATTTCAGAGGTTGTTTAATCAATTTACATATTATGTTTAATAACATTTTTTTTTGCAATTTTTCAGTCTAAACTGGTTCCATGCATATTTGCAACACGGTGCTATATTGTTCATAAATAAATGTACCTACTCGCATAGTACAACCTTAAACTTAACTACGTTTTAGGCAGGATGGTACAATATAGGCTCCCATAACTAATTTATTTCTTTTATAAGATAAATATAACTTTTGATATATTAAAACTTTGAAAACACTGCAGTGTGATCGCAAATAAGGGCAAGTTCGTGCGACCCAGTCGTGCACATATTTTGTTTCGTTGTTAACACCTTACCTCACTAATAACGTGAAATTAAAATCTTACCTGAATGTTTGAGACACCCTGTATAGAATGCATAAAAGGCAAGATAATACACACATTATATTTAACTCTTAAATTTATTGTACGTACATAAAACACTAGTAAAAAATAGAATGGAAAACAAATATAATAAATTGTTGTATTGATAAGATTTTCAAAGAAAGTAATTTTCTTATTCCATCAACTCTATATCGGTAACTTAAAAACCTTTAAAATGTCAACATCTCACAATCTACAAACTTAAGAAAAAGAGGTAAATGGTAAAACCTTACCAACTTCACAGATAGAGATGAAAAACAAAAGCACAAAGACACCAATATACTTATTTATTTATTCGGAACAAAAGTGGTTGTACTTTCGAAAATTCAACGAAGTTTATAACCAACCAATAAGTTTACTCGTGAACAGATTCAAGTAGATTTTTTGTTATACTACTTTAACAGTTAAAGAAGTTCTTGGAGCACTTAAGATCTTATAAAATATGTGGACATCTATAATAAATTGAAACAAAAAGGAACCAACTTTTTGAGGAAAGGTTAAATATTTTGTAACTCGTATTGAGGACAAATAATTTGGCTAAATTTCCTGTTATTATGGTATTTGTATGTAAGTAAGCATATAAACGGTATAGATGCAGAGTTTGAAAATTATTTGGTTAAAATTCATTTCTTATACATGATAAATTTTTTACTTGCGATATACAGGGTGATCGGTATTAGGTGCACCAAAAAGCTAAAGCGAGTAGGTTGGGTTAAGACGAGAACAAAATCGTTTGGGAGGGGGGTTTAGGCGGGAATGGCGATTTTCTAAAAAATTTATACCTAAAACAGAAAACAAATTAATTAAAAACAACGGCAAAGCTATACAATACCTTTTTGGAAACCCAGAAATCTCTTCTTTAATATTCATTTTAAATAAAGTTGTGTTATTGAATAGTTTTTGAAAAATTAATTTTCAAACTCGAAATTTTGAAGAAAAAATTTTTTTTTAATTTTAAACTAATTTTTTTAAAATTTTATGTAATAAGCTAAGTATAATTTTTTTTCAAAATTCAATGTTCTTATTAATTTTCAATAAAAAACAGAAAACCGGATGCTAAAATGTAGGGTAGGGCGGGGATAGTTGGCCCACTTTTTACTTGAAGTCTCATAATTATCAAACTTCTCATAGGACAACTATGCAACTGGTATCAAAAGAAAGAATGGACTTCGGGCTTCAAAATGAAATCTGAAAAATTTGAAAATATGTAACCGCAGAAGAATAAAGCTACCTTAAATGGATAAAGTGCAAGTGGTCCAACCTGCCCCTATAGCGGGGCAAGTTGGCCCAGTGTGTGGGGTTAGTTGGACCAGGCCCTGAAAAGTGGCAAAACAAGTCTCATGAAGGCATGAAGGGAAACAAATCCAAAATTCTATAATGAATTTTATTTAAAACGGTCAAACAAACTAAAAAGTAAATTTTAAATACAACTTTAATAATAAATATAATAGAAATAAATTAAGGTTTTATATAAGTTTGGAATCGTAATCGCTGTTGTAATTGACGCATCGAAGAAGGACCCATCTCCGGCTACTGTTTAGTTTGTATGAGCCCACTTGCTAAAAGTATGGTACTGTATATCATACTCCTCACCTGACAATCTTAGCGAATGATTCTATTCACATTAGGCAAAAATATCTCAGTTCCTCTAATTTTTTAGAACTTTATTTTTGTAACAAAAACCACCTGGGCCAACTAACCCCTCACCTGGTTTGAGAAGCATATTTAGTCAAAAATATAAAAATACTCATAAACTGTTCAATTTAACTCACAAAATAGAAAAAAAAAACAATATATTCACTTATAAAAAAACTTTACCACAGTCCTTAATCCTGGATTTTTCACTAGGAAAATAAAAAAACTGTCTTATCCGCATGTTTTACTTTTACCCTCGAAAAAGACAAACCTGTGTGTAGTTTACCTTCTGAGAGCACCCTTTGTTCGAAAATGATCATTTGCTTGTAGTACTTTCAGTTTGTGAGTAATTCGCGAGGGCCAACTTGCCCCGTGGCCCAACTAGCCCCGCCCTACCCTATCTTAGTTTTTGAGAAATTAAAAGAAATGAAAAGTAGTAAAGGTGAAATCTATATATAATCCAGTTTATTTTTTTTTTATTATTTGCTATAAAAACCGAATGGTATGCAATAAAAAATAAAAAGGGATAGATAATCCACTAATCAAACTTTAAAAACAAAAAAAAGCGTTTTTCTTGGAAAAAAGTACCAACTTTTTATTTTTTTTTATAATTTCTCAAAAACTAAGATACATCTTAGCATCCGGTTTTCTGTTTTTCATTGAAAATTAATAAGAGCATTGAATTTTGAAAACAAAAATTACACTTAATTGCATACAATTTTGAAAAAATTAGTTTGAAATTAAAAAAACAATTTTTTTCTTCTTTAAAATTTCGAATTTTAAAATTAATTTTTCAATAACTATAGCTATTCAATAATCAAACTTATAATTTGAAATGAATATTAAAGAAGAGATTTTTGGCTTTCCAAAAAGGTATAGCATAGCATTGTAAGTCTTACGGTTGTTTTTAAATTTTTTTTCTGTTTTAAGTCAATTTTTATAAAATTGTCATTCCCGCCTAAACGGGGGGAAATAGACCCGCTTTCCCAAAATTTGGCGTTTACGACAAAACAAAACTAAGGGATGAGTTATTTTGTGCGGATATACGACAAATGCATACTGATTTTCTCAGTGACGGTAATTAATGATAGGTCAAATCTGAATTCAGAAATGGAAAGAGGACCTTTGAAAACATAGAACTGCATACCCACTTTAAAAAAGTGCATTTTGGCGTTCACGACAAAACAATTCTCGGGCGACGAGTAGCTGGCGTTCAATTTTTTTTTAGCAAGAAATGAAAATCTTATTTTTCTCAAAAACGTGTCCACAAATTAAAAAAAAAACAATCAGTAGTTTTTTTCTTACAAAACGGATATCATTTGATAAGAAAAAATTCCGAAAAATGGTTATAAATGGTACCTACTATAGTATTATTTTTTTGATTTTCGATTTTCTCAAAAACGGGTCATTTGATTTTGATAATTTTTTTTGTGGATAATTTTTTAAAAAGTTTTAAAGGTATTGTATACCGAAATTTTCAAGCAAAATTTTTTGTGGATTTTTAAAAAAGTTTAAAAATTTTTTTTTGTTGAGTATTTAATAATCAAAAACTACTTGATCGATTTTTTTAACCTAGGATCAGGTAGTTTTTTTAAATTATCTAGCAGATTTTAAATAAAAATTATTGTATAACTACTTTTTAATTTAAGCCCGGTTTTCTATATATAATGCTTTATTTTTCTACATGAACACATAAATAAATGCGGAGTGTTAATCTTGCGTTGCTATCTTGGACAAGTATATTATAGAAAAAACTACATCAAGTAATATAGAAAAAAAAATAACAAATTTTATATAAGACTGAGACTGAGACAATAAAGGACAATGACATGACATTGTCACCATGTTTTATTGGTGCTTACACAAAACTTCAAGGACACAATCTTCGGATAATATACAGAGGAGAAAATTTAATATCTCATCTCACCATCCGCCATAAAAATGAAGCAATGCGGTTACTGAAGTTTTACGATGCACATACGCAGCCATATCGTCACCTTTTTCACTTTTGCAAATTGCATCGTTAAACTGTTCTCAAACATTCATATTGTCAACAAAGTAATGAAGCAAGGCAACACATGGATGGAAAATTCTTCCAGATTGGGTATATATTTATGTATGTAGGTATGATTTTTATCACCCCAAGCAATAAATTCAATGAAATGGAAATTTAAGGACCAATGAATCGAGTTTAATTTGTATTTTAAGGACCAATGAATTGAGCTAAATTTGTATAAATGATTGCTTTGACCTTCGATTTTGTGAACTTTTTATATAGACTTTAATCTAAAACACGAATTTAAATTGAATATATATACGTCAGAGAAATAATTTACGGTATAATAAGGTGAATTAAAAAGACTGAACAGCTCGATGGAGCTAATTTGCTGTAGATAATTATATAAACTATTATAGCACATTTATCATACTTATAACAACAGGTACTGTTTCAGTGAATTTTATATACAGGGTGTCCCGAAATCACCGCCTCAGAAGAAAACCATGAGTTCCTGAGGTCATTTCAAGTCAAAAAACTTAAGAGGTAATTTTCTCGTTTTCTAATATAAGTGAACGTGTTTAAGGTTTATATTGATAATGCCATTTATTGCCATTTAAATTCAGTAAAAATACACTTTTCGATTGTGATGACTTAAAACTAAATGTTCTTGACAAGTTTTGCCTGATGATGAGCATAATCATGCTCGAAACGTCGCTAATAACTAACATCTTTCATTTGACCTAAAGCCCACTAAACTAAATCATATTGTTAGATACAAAGGACACTAAAATAATCATTTATTTTATTCGTAACAGTTACTCTTAAGAAAGTGAATTTCGCATCCACCCCCTAATGCAGAAAAGGAATGGACTCAGCCAGAAGACAAAGTTGATACATCCCCTATAAGCCCCTTCTAAAACGAGGCATCCAAAATAAAAACCTGGACAAATACATATATGAACAGTGCTGACAAAAGATTCATGACAAGCCTTAGCAATCATCCAAATTCCAAACCCACTGGTGAGAACCATCACAAGCAAAGAGAGACGGTACCTAGATGTGATCAGTGTTGCAACTTTACCACAATTGTGGTAGATCTACCACTTTTTTGAGGATTTTTCAAATCTACCATTTCTACCAGGAATACAAAATTCTACCACTATTTTCCCATATACGAAATAATTTAACTAGATTTTGTAATCAGTAGATGATACTAAGCCGTGAATAATGGGGAATATAATTATTTTATTATTAATATTAAAGAAAAGCTTCTCAACTTTCATTAAAATATTTGATGAATAAGGCAAAAATTTATTTTTCCAGCAAAAAATGCAGGCAGCAAGATATTTGACCGCTTAGTAGTACTAATGGAATTTTGTAACGGGCTTTTTTATTAATCATCTGATTTCTTAAACAAGTCTCATAATTAAAAAAATTTAAAAATCTTATAACATTATTTTCTTGGAAGGATTCCAAATATTCTATGATTAGTTTTTCTCTTAAAATTAAATCTTGTGGATCGAAAATTAGATGATTTTGAGTGAAATCATAAACATTGAAAATTGTATCCTGAAAAATTGACATAATAAAGTAGATATCGGGTTTTTGGCTAGGTACCACAGAATAAATGTAGTTTTTTTTATTAGATTTATTATAGTAAGTATTAAAACAAAAAACTGCTGAAAATTGAATCTACCACTATTTTTTGGCTCAATCTACCCCGATTTTAAATATAAAAGTGACAACACTGGATGTGACACCACTATACTGGATGAAGCAATTATTTCTATCACCGACGTTGACATTACGATGATAGCGAAGTCGAAAAAAGTGGGTCTCGCAATTCTGTCCGCCTGTCTGTCCCTTCGGCTGCAGCCTAAACGGGTCGGTTGGTTTTCTTCAAAGTTGATACCTAGCGTTTTTTGGGCATTAACCCCAACCGTTTTCTTCATTTTTTTTAAGACCAAAAACAACGGTACCTGCCATACAAATTTTTTACCAAAAAATGTCTCCGAAACGTGTCTACAACTTTAAAAAAAAAACAATATTTTTTTTACATAAAAGGTAACCATTTTGTAAAAAAAAAATTCCGAAAAATGGTTAGAAATGGTACCTCCCATAGAACCATTTTGATTTTCGATTTTCTCAAAAACGGTTGAACTGATATTCCCCATTTTTTTTTTTGAGAATGTTTGAAAAAGTTTAAAAAGTTTTGTATACCAAAATTTAAAAAAAAAAAAAAAAAAAAATTGTTGGGATTTTAAAAAAAGTTTAAAATTTTTTTTTTGAGAACTTAATAATTCGAAAACGAATCGGTCAATTTTTATTAAACTTGGCACCTAGTAGTTTTTTAACATTGTCTAGCAGATTTTTAATTAAAATTATTCTTATAACCAAAAATAACGGTACCTCTAATACAAATGTTTAAAAACCGGTATTGAAAATCTCATATTTCTCAAAAACGGCTTCTACGATTTTGATTAAAATTTTTGTGTGATCTTATATTTATACGATCTACCATATTAATGAAAATAAAAATTTTTTGCGGTTTAAAAATGGTATCTCTCATGCAACCATTTTTTTGATTTTCGACTATCTCATTATCAGTTGAACTGATTTAAATGAATTTTTTTCACAAAAGCTTCAAATAATATTGCATACCAAAATTATCAAAAAAATAAATTATTGATTTTTAAACAAAATTTCAAAATTATTTTTCGAAAATTCAATACATGTTTCGAAAATGGGTGGATGATATTTTTTTTTCATTTAATTTTTTTATTCCAAAATAATAAAGGGTAAGAAATTGCGTACCATTTTTTTTTTAATTTTTTCAAAATTTTATATACATATGTATATACATATGTATAAAAAACTATACCTACATATTGAAAAAAAAACCGCTCCAACGATTTTCAATTTTTTTTCTCATAACTCGAAATTTTCTTAAGAAATCGTATGATGTACATCGCATTGGTGTCAAAACAATTTCAGAGGCTGTTTAATCAATTTATGTTTAATTAAACTTTTTTTTTTACATTTTTTCAGTCTAAACTGTAAGTTCCATGCATATTTGCAACACGGTAACTAGCTACTCGCATAATACTACCTTAAAATTATACAATATAGTATACAATATTATACGCTCCCATAACTAATTTATTTCTTTTATAAGATAAAATATAGTTTTTGAAATATTGAAACATTAAAAACACAGTGTGATCGCACATAAGAGCAAGTTCGTGCGACCCAGTCGTGCACATATTTTGTCAAGCGAGGGTTTACCTGGTTTCAGAACCGTTATAACTTCCGCAACTTACCATAAAAAACACAAATGTGCATCGGGCCTTAGATTTAGATTTCGTTTAAATGTTTTAAGATAATAAATCTTAGAAATTCTAAGAGAGCAAGTTAGTACGAAAAATTACTGATGAAAGAGTTGTTGTGAAGAATTAGTGGAAATATTCTACTTCAGGTAGATAACTAAAGTTTATGTGGGTAAAGAGGTACAGAATTAAACGAAAATGCTTATAATTAATATATATACAGTCCTACATTTCATCTGTGAGCATAATAGGACTACTATTCCAAGGTATAACCTCTTCATTTGATCTACTTTTGTTTTCCAGTTACACCAAGTCGCGGTTGAAAACAATCAAAATATATTTCCAGTTCTCTTTTCTGATTTCACTTCTTCAGCGACAGACTACCTACTCATTCAAAATGGATTCTTGCAAAGTGACTTGATATCTAGAATATTATTATTTATCTTTCCCTAGCGGCGCGGCGGCCTGCCTCAAGAGAGAAGGTGAGTGAGATGGTGGCGGTGATTGTATATGATGAAACATGAATTTCATAATTAATTTTCTCCGGCGCCAGAAGTGTGCTGATGCGTGCACCTGCTATTCTTAAATTTGCCTGTCACAAATAGAGTATTTAAATTAATATTGTTGTTGTTTTGTATAATACCATATCCCTATACAAATATACTTTCTCATAGCTTAAGACGAACAACGACAAGGCAAAAAGTTAAACGAAGAAAGAGGTTTTTCCAAAATATCTGGCAGGCAGGTTTTATTCTTACAAATTTGTTTGCGTTGCATCATTTGCAAGAGATCCTTCTTTATATACAGAAAAACAGGATTAGGTATAGTCGACGAAATGTATACGAAAGTCAAGGACGATTGTATACCTACTTATATGAAATGCAATAACTCTCAGGTTAATGTATGTATGTTAATGATTCATTTACATATAAGGTCTAGTGAGATGGAGAGGAAGTGTAGTATACCTTATACTTTACCTAGAAGTGTAGGATATTTTCTCAATGGGATAATAGTTGTGCAAGAAATCCTCGATCCTAGAGGAAAAGGAATCTAAAACAACAACAATAACATTCAAACTCCAAATGATGGGGGCTACAACAAACAACAAGGTAAAAAAAAAAAAAAAGAAAAGGAATTACAATCTTACACCGATAACTCATTGCAGGATATATAATAAGCTGAAGTCACCATGTTAGATGTCGTGTAATATTTTATAGCATAGCACGATAGGTGACATAAACAAAGTACCTGCTATACCTATACCTGCTTCTGTTTATACTGACGACAACGATGAAGGTTGGCGAAAGGTTTTTGGATTATGCCAGAGGTGAATAGAGGTTGTGGCTGGGACAGTAACCTAAGTTGTAGACTTGTAGTGTTTGTTGCTGGTTTTGACTTGGAAAATATAGTAAACAACAAGTTGCTTAAGATTTGTGTGCGTATATAGACTATAGGTATATACGCAAAGTTGTGTTGGCTTTAAGAGTCTAAAAGGTTGATGTCAGTAAGTAATTCAAATAAAATTAATTTTGCCAGAATATATTTTGGGGAATTTCTTAGGTTTGAAGATGAAGTTTTTACTGAAATTTAAAATATATACCATATATTTAAAGTGAAAATGACAATTTATATAAGTGAAAATTGTTGTAACTAACTTTGTGATTTAAAATCATTATATTCTCTGATAATAATCATTGCATATTAAACTAAATGCAAATTCTTGTAAACATTCTTTTCATAATAATTAAAGGTACCTATTTAAATTTTAAAAAAATAATAAACCTATTTTAAAAGTACTTTAAAATATTTGACCAGAGATTTGTAAATGCATTTTTTAATAAACTGCTTTATTAACCTTTAAATAAAATTAAAATAGTTAACTTAACATTTCGCGACAAATATGATGTTAAGAAATGTTCATTTGTTTTGACATGTGACTATATTGGCTCAGCCACATTGAACGCAGAACCAGATCAAGACATGTAGAGAACCCAAGTCTATGCTAGCCCCAGGGCCCCCTGCTGTCTAATATAAAACAAAATTTGATTTTTCTGAATTGAAAATTGATGGAAAAAATTGTGAAATCAAAATTTATGTTTTAAGAATAAAAAAAATTGGGAACATTTCCAAGTTTCAATCTTCAATCTATTATTTTTTTATTTTTTGTAATTTTTGTCCTTCTGTCATTTGTTTTCCGGTTCAAACACCTATATGTATATTTAATGTTTCTTTTAATTTATTTATTTTCTTAGTCATTGAGCATATTTTCTTTGTTGTTTTCTTACTAACCCTCTACCGCATACGAAGCCAAATATAGCTTTCTACAGTTATGTCCTCTTTTCTCCTGACTTCAATAAAAAAAAATTATCAAAACGCAACAAGATCCTCTTCTGTGCATTTCTGAGAACAAATAGCTGTGCTTTTGCACACGTGCACCAAACAAGAAGGAAGATGTTCATGAATCATGTTTGCAGGTCAGTGTGTTACTTGTTGTCAATGAAAACGGAAGTGTGAAAAATTTTCTTCTTTCGAATAATAAAAACTTTTCTGTTAGGTGAGTTAAGTGATCATAAAAATATATTTCGGATTGTGTGTCTAATTCTCTTTGAAATGAATACATTTTTATTAAAAAAAATTATTAACTTGCTCGTTTGAGAGGTAAAAGTGTACAAGCCATATTTGGCTTCGTATGCAGTAAGTAAATATACATATTTGGTTGATTTTTTTATTTAAATGAAAAATTTGTTTTGGTTTTTAATAAAAAAAAAAACGTCTTAAAACAACCTAAGGAAGTCATTTTAAGAGTATTTTATTTTTTTCCTCTTTAAACAATAATTCATGCGGTAAAGGGTTAAATTGTTTCTTAAAGAAAGTAAAATTTGTAATCGAAAAATTGCGATTTGAAATTTAAAACAAGACACATAAAATGCGGGAATCATTGGGCGTTGATAGGCTTGTTGTTTTGCAATCCCGGGCAATTGATTGCAAAAAAACGACAACGGGGATAAGCGACGCCAACACAGGAAAAACATGGAGTTTTCATACAAACTATCGATAAAATGTATGTAATTCAAGCCTGCAACACAGTTTTTCTGTGCGCTTAAGTTAAGCCCCGAGCATTCTTTGGGATTAGCTAAGCCCGCAGGGTATTAGTTGTTATAGCACCGACGTCGTTTTTTTGTATCCAATTCCCCCCCGGGCTTGTAAAAATACACGCCTGATTTATAAGACGCTTTGCAAAGTTTCAAACCTCCACGTCGCGTCTCTTGTGTTCGGACTATAAATCGAAACAAAACAATCCAATTTCAACTCAACGAAGTTATTCAAATGTGTCGAAGCGTAGTTCAAAACACTCTTCAACTCTGCATAGTAATGAGAAATTTCTCAAAGCTATTTGTGTTCTGTTAGTTCACAATTATGAAATTACGAAATTGAGTCACAATTATTGTCAAATTCAATTTATTATTGAAACAAACAAAAAATTAAGAAGCAATTTAAATACACCCATGAAAAAAATTGTCTAAAGAGCCCCGGGGCCCTTAGGCGGGGCTCTGGGCCCATATAGGCAGTTGCCTCGATGTTAATACGGCTCTGTTTAAACGAATGGAAAAGAATGCTCCATACAAGAGATCTTCGAATTCCAGCAAAAAGCAAGATTTAAACAATAATTCCTACTTCGTGACCTTTAATTTTATAGTATATATTTTGATCCTAATTCTGTGGGCTTTAGTTAAAACAAAGAAGACCTAAAGCCCACAGAATTAGGATCAAAATATATACTGCAAGATTTAAACTCTATTTTAAAGACTATCAGCCAAATTAATAAAAAAAACTCATATTCCACCTTTATTCCACGAGTTAACTAAAGCAGGGTATAAGAGTTAAGCTATGGGTTAAAAATTTCCATGAATAAAACCAAAATGTTCGTGGAATAGTAAATTGACATTTACCAGAAATCCCTTAAGAAAATCTCCTACAATAAAAAAGATGCCTGTTTGGTAACTTGAAATTTTCCCAAAGTTTTTAACAAACTTGGATATTTTTCGTAAGGGTTCTGACAGAAAATTATGATAATTTGTAAAAAAAAAAAGCTCAAGTTACCAAACACACCTAAGAATTCTCTTGTTAATATATTCTGTCAAAACTAAATACTAACAAAACTAACTGACTAAAGGCCGTTAAAAGCTATTTTGAAGCAAAATTATTATCATTTTTCAATTGTTTGTCTTGCGTCTGTTTTGTTTCCATCTCTTGGGTCCCCATTTAGGTCATCGTCAACAACCGCAACGAGTTTCCTCATATTTTCCTTGGAAAATCTACATATATTTCTTCCTGAAATCCTCCTCACTTAGCACTTCCATTAGATCATATACATGTATTGTTGTAGTTTTCTTTTTTATGGTGGTTGATGGCTGATTGTCCAATATAAATAGAATCTATAGTTTAAAAACTCGATAAATCTAGCAGACATTATTAATTTCATTCAAAGTTAAATTAGCAATCTTCACTTAGGTATATTTGTTTTTATTTCAGAATAAATTTGACACATCTATGGTTCTTATTCCTTCGCTAAAACACCTTCTCCGGTGGTTTAACTTAGTACACGTCACTTTTTAGAAATTTTCTTTTATTCATAACATTTTGCACTTAGTCGACGGAATAAGACCTAACCCTTCGCTTTTCCACGTTTATTAATTTGGCTGTATGTCATCGCGGATGCCAGAGTTTTTGTTGTGTGTTACTGAAGTCTGAAAGGTCACTGTTTGTGAAGTGTGACCCACGGGTAAAATCAATCTCACTTATTAAAAAAAATATACATTTTCTACCTTATCTCGAACTTTTTATTCTTCAAGCTTTCTCTCTAGCATAGGATTGCTTAATACTTCCCTATTTATTTAACTTTTCAAAAATACTATCTATTTCGGCGTAGATCTTAAACTCTCCCACATAGGTAGATAAAAATAATTTGAATGATAGCATTTTTTTTAAATAAATGAAATCAAGGATTAAGTAATATAAGCACAAATAAAATGACACTATGGCGATGACAAGATGTGTGAAGTGTGAGTGGGCTAACAAACATTTCCATTTGTTTATCCTCTTGGCACACAAGAAGCGAAAACAAACGAAATGAGAGAAGTTCTTGAATCGTGATTTTACCCGCTTTTGCTTTGCTCGGCAAACGTTGATTTTGATTCTATTTATATATGTATGTTTGTCCTTGAGTGCAACTTTTGAAGATTTTATCCAAAATGTAGAAATATCACTGACATTGAGATGTGCACTCAGATTCACGTGCGGTTTGACAATGCAAACAAAATCAGTAGTTGCAAAAACCCAGATGGGTACACTTTTCTTGGAACGTATCCCATTTCTTTATACATATAGACAGAGATATACCTATAAACATAACACATATATACACAAAGGATTATAGGGATTCCTTCCTAAATTGCTTTAATTCCTCAAAGGATTGTTCTTCGTTTGTGTTGCAAGCATTTCGTTTTCAGAATTCTCTTTTTTGTACCAATTTGTATTCTCTGAGATCTCAAATCGAAGTTTCTTGTGCTGACGTGATTAAAAATGTTTTTTTCCTTACCTACATGTAGGTATACTTTCTTGGGTGGGGATAGGTGAAAATCTCATTTGAGTTACATTCAAAAAGAGAGCCGAAATGAGGTAACTTTTAAAGATTTGGTTATAGTTCAATAGTATTTTTTTTCTCATTCTTTGTGGGAAGTTTTATTCTTCAATGTAGGTAGGTAGGTACCTAAGATGACGAAAGTTGGAGACTTAAGAGATCTTTTGAGAACTCTGTTAGGAAATTGAAGTTGACATAATAAAGGTAAAGGTAGTAGAGTAGGTAGGTGAAATTCTTCGATTTTAAAAAAGGAAACAATAAAAAAAACTACTGAGGTAGATATTATACTGTACCTACAGTAAATGTAAGAATGTATACAAAAAAGCAGAGAAAAGAGAATATATTAAGGTAGGTACAGTTAAACTTAATCATTTCACTTTCTTCATCTTCAGTAAAGAATGTAAGTAGGAAGATAAATCATTAAATCTATATTAAATTTACTCCAAAATTCAGTTCTACTGATTACAAATTTCTATTAAAAATTGTGCATTTTCTGTTGATATATTTTTAGAAAACTATTTAGATATGATTTTAACTATGATTGTATTCAAAGAAGTAACATATCAATGATTTTTTGTAGTACTTATTATATTGTTTTATTTCAAGACACACAGTACCTACTTAAGTGGTGGGAAAAAAGTATAATATATGTAAAACAAAAAACTGAAACGTTTTTCTCGAAATCTGCAGCTCTAACGAAAAAAGTGTTACCTTCATATTGTTTTTATATAGAATTCTGTAAACTACAAATTTTGTCCAAACATTTAATTAAAAAAATTGATATTCTTCGAAATATTTTAAAAAACATTTTGCCCATTTTAAACCACAAAATCAAAAGCAGTGGCTCAAGATGTCAAAACAAACCTTTCAAAGAAAATTCAGCTTTTTCAAAATTTTTTGAAGTCAGTCTAATTATTGGGTTACATCCAGAGAATGAGTTGGGGTGGCCCGTTTATGCAAAAATAGTGGCAATAATAATTTTCCGAGTGGGTATATACAACTAAACTCATAAATTTATTAAATTAGCTTAATTTTAAGACCATTGAAAATAAATAAAATTTCGTTTAGATAATTAATTCTGCTTGAATATTTTTTAAATTTTTTTTATTATATTTGATTGTAAAAAATGCGGGGAGTGCGTGAAAAAACGTTGTTTTTGGTTTGCTTGGTATTTTTGTTTATTATTAAAGTAAAAAACGTTTTTTTTAAATCTTTTTTTAATTTTTTAATTTTTTATGAAACATATCTTTGGAAACACATTTCAACTCTAAATTCAGTTACAAAAAAAAAACTCCTAGAAATTCCTGCTTTAAACTTAGCGAAAAAAATCTTATATATTTGTTCACATAATTCCAAAAATTTAGCTGCATAAATTAATTGCATAGAGATGTGGAAAAAAGATTCGATTCGAAGAATTCAGTACATTTTTTTCTTCCAAATTTTGAATTTTCAATTAAATAATATTTAATTTAAAACAGAATTCTTGGATGGATTTCTATTTAAAAAAAAAGGTATGACATGAAATTGTAATATTGCCTTTGATTATTAATATTTCTAATTTAAGTCAATTTTTTTTATAAAATTGCCCATCCCGACTAAACGGGAGAAAATAGAACCTTCTCCCAAATAATTTTTTTCTTGTTTTGGCCCTACCTACATATTTATATGCTCTTGCCTTTTTTCAAATCTTTTGAAAAACACCCTGTATATGTAAATCTTTATTTTTGGTATGTTTAATTTTTCTTTGCACTATATTTGAATTGTTATTTACTAATGAAATATTTTTAATAGCACTCTTTTATGTCAACAAATTAAAATATAAACTTATAAAAAAAATTTACAGATTTCACTCATAGACTAACTATGGGGACATTGAAAATGACTTGTGTTAGCTCGATAAAATAAAAACATGAATAATCTTGGTGATTTCTAATTTGTATCCTATAGTTGCACCAAAACTTCTGAAGATGTCTAAGAATCCATTCTTCAGTCCGAAATTACAATATTTAGATATTTTTAATGTCGAATCCCAGTTGGCGGTTAAATTAATAGGGGTATTCCCGACCCGATGCAAACTGGTCTTGCATCATTGCAAAAGTGCAAAGTATTTTTTTTACAATGGGGTTAGGGTATAGCAATTCTACAGTTTTGCATTTTTGCAATGATACAAGACCAGTTACATCGGATCGGGAATACCCCTAATGTTGTTCAGTTCAGTTTATTTAATCGCGGCGTTGATGTTGAAGAAATTCAAATATATGCTCAAATTTGCTCAAATTGATTTACAAGTCTCTCAACTTATTGAACTATTTATATATAGGCAAGTTATTTGATTTACTATCAAAGTGAACCTTTTTTAACGAGACCAAATTTATAAATAATTTGATGTGTAGCTCAAACTCAATGCAAACCTGATTAACCTAATTATTTTTAGGTATTCTATAATATTTTGCATTTTGAACTCATCTTTTAATAAATTTAATAAACTAGAGTCGTGTAATTTCTTAAGACAATATAAATGGTTTTGACAGCTAAGCAGTATTCTTTTATCTGAGTATATGAAAAGCAAAGCACCAATTAAGTTGACAGCTGAGTTGACAACCAAATTGAATCGTTTTTTTTTTTTTTTCATTTGAGGACCTTAAGGTAGAACTGTAATAGTCGGAAGATGTTGGAAGAAAATTCTCTCAATTCACTTACGCATGGAGCGGTCGGTGAGCGCTCTTCACTTCCGAAAGCAAAAGTAAAAAATTGGTCGAAACAAGCAAAACTCAATTATGGTCACGTCATATGAATTCTTTGTATTCGTTTCGTTTCGTACGACCACTTAGGTCGGCATCCGACTATTATAGTTCTACCTTTAACCTTGAACATTAGAACTAAGTCTATATAAGTTTATTAAAGAAGTTCAATTATATTGCAGTACCTATGAATATTCTAATCGCATTGGCTTAGACGTAGGTAAAGTTTTGTAACATAAATTTTTAGCCTGAGATTTTACTTGAATTCTAAGACCTTAACCTCAAAGATCCGATAATTAGAACAGAAAATAAAACCTTACCAAGCTTACCAAATAAACCCTTTTCGATATTTATATTTAAGTTGCTTAGGTAAGTTAATCCTACCTCTAGAATGATTAACGTTAACTTAAATACCTTAACCTTCAACAACTTAGAACTAATGTTGTAAGTTTATTAAAGAGAAACGCAAGTAGGTACCTTTGCATATTTCAGGCTCAAAAATAACATTGGTTTGGACGTAGGTCAAGTTCAAAAGTCGCATTGGTTTAGGTAGACGTTGGTCAAGTTCAAAAAACGCATTGGTTTAGATGTTGTTTTGTCACATAAATTTGTAGCCTGAGATTTTACCTTAATTCTAAGACATTAACCTTAAAGATCCGATAATTAGAACAGAAGATACCAAATCAACCCTTTTCGATTAGGTATTATATTTAAGTTGCTTCGCTAGGTTAATCCTACCTCTAGCCTAGTTAACCTTAATTTAAATACCTTAACCTTCAACATCTGGCCCTTATAGAACTAAAGTTATGAGTTATAATCATAGAGGTTCAAGTATAGGTCTCTGTGCATATTCTAGGTTCAACAATCGAATTGATTAAGAATGAAGTCAAGTTTTGTCACACAAAATTTTGAAGCCTATTATTTAACTTATTTCAAAACCTTAATCTTTAAGATCCGATTATTAGTACAGAAGTAAAAAGGCAACCGTAGAACAACTAAATCAATCCTTTTATATAAATGTACATACATAATGTCATACTAAGGGGTCAAACCTCTTACGTCTCTGAGCCATTCTGAGACATTCCAAACCATTTACATCCTCAGGTCCAACGAGTTATGGTAACAAAACGGCGCACTCTAGCGCTAATTGGGTCAACGAGCTAGGTTGCTCGTGATCGCCATTTCTACCTACCTACCTACCTATGTATGTACCTATATAGATACGTAGGTATATGAATTTTGTTGGCGAAGCCAATTTTGTTATTCAATTTTTCAATTTTTCAATTTTTGCAATTATTTATTTTGATGAATTAAACCTAAACTTTTTTCACCTACACTTTTATGTTATTTCAATTATTTTTTAACTGAATGATTTAGTTCGATATTTTACCTTCATTTTAAGACCTTTATTTTAAATATCCGATTGTTAGAACAGAAGTTATAAGCCAACCAAACCAACCTAATCGTACCATTACGAATAATATTTGCAAAATACCTACAACAATTTAATCAACATAACATTTTACAGACATACCTAACCTACTTAATAATGTAGCTATGTATGTATATCATTTTTGTTCCCGATGCGAAGCCAATTTTGTTTGCCACCAGCCACAGTGCAGTGGTGGTTTTTTATTGCACACATTCCACTCCAACCAACGTCTTGCCGACACCCTTACAGCAATGTATATTCTTTGTGGGTACGTTTTTTTCTTTTTCTTTTTGTTTTCTTGTTCCTCACGTCATTTGACGTGATGAAATTAGTTCTCAAAAGCCAATCTTTCACGTTTTTAGTATGAAATTTTGTAAGCTTTTGCAAACATTTTGATGCACATTTGTAGCCTGTCATTTAATCTTTAATTATCTATCTTAATATTAAGCATCCGATAATTATAACATGAGTAAAAGACTTCTAAGTGCGCTCAAATCGAGTGATTTTAAGATTTCATACAAATTCAACTATCCTCCACTGAAGCTCGTCGGTTGGCGACGATCAACGTGTAGGTACGATTCATCGATTGTGTCTTTAGGTTCATTTTGTCATTTTCTTTGGTAACACCAACCAAAAATTCGATCCTGAGCCCCCTATACGCTAGAGTTCATTTCGTTCATTTGTTATATATTCATTTGTTCATTTAATCATTTTGGTAACACCATATTTTTCTCAAAACGACCCTATAAACATTTTCAATGTTAAAATAATAATTAAAAAATAGTTTATTTTCTTTTTCCCCACTGTTTCACTCAAATAAACTTTAAAACACTCTCCTATTACTCTAAAATGTTAACTTTGAACTTTGTAAAGTGAAATACAAACTACGCCTAACACCTTAAGTAAAAATTCTTATTTCAACAGAATATTCTGAAACCCACTAAATAGCAATTTTCTTGAGACTCACCAGCTTGATAGACTTAGAAATTCATATGCATGAAGTTAGCACCGCCATTTTTCATTTTTGTAGAAAAAAAGATTTTGCTGTGATGTGCTCAACTTGTGCTGCCATATGCAGTTAGCATTTTTTTTTTATTATAAAATTTGATAAATTTACGAATGAATTTTTTTTTTCAAAACTACGATTTTTTAAAAGCAATACTTGCGCCATTTTAAGCTCAGTTTGTACTGCTGCAACTCAAAAAATAAAAAACAAAAATCCGGATGATTGCAACTTTTTTAACCAACCAATTTTTATCGTGATGTGAGCATCGACATTTTCGATGATGGAAAAAAAACTTGTATACTGTATTGTTCTAGCGGATTATAGGTACCTACTCGACGCGGGAAATTTTCTTGGAGGGTGATCTGAGTTTATTGTCAAGCACAAGCGGAGCACGATGAAGAACAACCCCTTTCTTTTAAAATCGAAAATTCCGGTGCTATAACTTCACCCTTCGCAAAATTTATTTTTGACTCTAAAAGCTGTAAATATGCGATTTTTTTTTTTACCTCTTCGGTTTTTATCACCAGTTCCTGAGCAGGGAGCTTTTTTTTATTTGAAAATCTAAAATTTGCAAAAATTTTGCAAATTTGCGAATTTAAAAACTATTTACGGCACATATGGCGCCACAACTTGAGCATAATACAGCACAACTTTTTTTTGTTTGAAAATCAAAAATGGCGATGCTAACTTCACGCTAAGGCAGTTCGAAACTAGTATTATCTTTTGAGCACAAAACAGCACAACTTTAAGTTTTTAGAAAAACTTAAATTTGTAAAAAATGTCATCCATATGCTGCACATTGGAGCAAAAGTTGGGCAAATCAAAAATAAAAAATTACTGTGCTAACTTCACGGACATCAGAAATTTGCTTAAATATTAATATTAAAAATTATTACAATATGTCTTTATTCGTTTAGGAGTTATGATTTTAGCAATCAAAAATATTGAAACTGGTCCACTGTGCGTCGAAGGTCTTGTGGTTCGATAACCAGCCTATATTTCACCTAAAAACAAAAATGTTTTGTTCTCGGGTAACTGCCTCTTTCCGCAGAAATTAACAAATCCTCCAAAAGTATCTCTGGTCATACAGAAAGTGCTTCTCACTTTAACCGATCGGATTCTGCAGAAAATTGTAGGTCCCATCAAAGTTGAGAGTTGTAAATATCTATAGGCGCCTGTTTCTAGATTTATTTAAAACAGTATTCTCCATTGAATACTATACGTGTACTAAGATAATAAAATCTGATAACTTTCTATCCTTTTTATTGTTAGCAACATCCCCAAAATCCTTTGCTTTTAATTGCCTATTATTAAGTAAATCACTATCTCTAGCTACTATACTAGAAGCTATATGCTATCCTCTTTGGTCTCATTTAAGTTTTTCACGTTACCATCAGCTTTCGTTTGGAATGTCAGCTCTTACATCAGATTGTTCAAATTAGGTCCAATAATCTATTCAAAAACAAACGAGATTTACCTTCATCAAATTATATAGTCCTGTATTTATAAATTACCATCCATGCGTCGTCGATGAAATGCAAAACAAGAGAAGCATTTGAATTTATATAAATTCTTCATCCTTTAGGTACATACATATTACATATATATTATATAGAAAGAAGAGGTAACAGCCATGCAAACTAAATATATTGTGTAGGAAACCGCATCAAAGGTCAGGAATACAAAATTAGTGAAAGCAAAATTTAACGTTGACATTCATTTGTCACCAGTTTGAGTTTGTTTGTTAACCGTTTGGTCGGCCGGGCTGTTACTGAATATGAATTGGCCACAATCCCACCAAAAAGAACCTTTCTATTAAAAATTTAACACGATTATAAATTCGGAGGCAATAAGGAGTTGTGCGCCATTAGCCGTTGAAATAAACAATAATAATTAAGGAGCTATTCTTGGTTTGTAAAGTAATTACAATCCACCATTCCCACATTAACTATGTGTTGCTGTTGCTTTTCGTCCTCTAGGGTAATTGCGGGAGAGATGCCGCGTCGGCAGAGATGCCGCATAGCCCAAAAGTCAGATTTGTAGTCGACACTCGACCCTGTCAAAAATTTTTTTTAGTTTTTTGTTCATTTGGTTTCAAAACATAAACGATAGAAATAAAAAAGGTTGCTTATTAAAGTTAACGGGAGAAGGGAGTTATAGCGATCTGTTTTGTTTTTCATTCTCGTTCGTAGCCTGAAAATTTTTCAGTTCGACGCCAGCAGCCGTTGCATATGGAAGTTAAAGCTCGTTTTGTTGTAAGTAAGTATTTTAGGTGATTGAGTGGTTTTGAATGAAAATGCTCAAGTGACTTTTTTTACTTTTTCTTTTTTTTTAATTAGTCTGCTACTGTCCGGCACCTCTCCCTCACTTCGGGGAGAGATGCCGCACTTTTTGCGAGGTAAGATGCCGCATATTGAAATTTCCCGTTAACCAAAATTCTGGTGCCCTTTAACACTAGAAAAAAACAGTTCGCAGAGACGCAAAAACTGTAACTTAAAAAAAAAGTTGATAAGAGGAAGATTGAGTCGGTTGTTGATCCAAATTTCAGTGCAGAATTCTAGAAAAACTATTTTTCAATAAAAAAAGAAAATTGGGTGAAATGCACCAATTTCTAGAAATGGTTGCATGAAAATTGCATAAAATTAAAAAAAATGAATAATTTGTCTTTTGTACTGACCGTTGATCAAGAAGAACGTAAAAATATACATTTTAGATGAAATACATTTTTTTTTGTTAATGATCTTACACTGCGGCATTTCTCCCTCACTTGTTGGGAGAGACCAGAACTCAATATAATTTATTTTTAATTATTTATTATTTAAACAATAAGTTTTTTTTCTGTTAAGTCTTTTTTTATGGTAGAATACAAATCCATTTTTAAGTTTTGTCAAAAAAATAAATTGTTTTTTAGTAATAACACAACAAAAAATTGAGTTTTATAAAAGCGCGGCACCTCTCCCGCAGTTACCCTATATACCTAGCAAGGAAAATTTCAAACAGCACCACACGACCCTCCCTCTTCAATTAAATTTCAGATTGAAACCACTTTAGGTGACATATTTTTGGTTTTTATCAATTCAACAGAACAGATAATATAGCCCAGAAAATAAACCTACGTCCTACATACATGCAAAAAATGAAAGCGGGAAAAAGTATTCAACAAAATGCTATAAATCTCTGAAAGAATTATAGTTGTGGGTCTGTGCGAGAATTGCACTAAATTGGAAAGTATAACCTGTGATTGTCATTTCTGCGGCATTTTATTCGCTTAAAAAAATCTACATTATAAATGCGAATATTGAGAATACAAGTGAATTATGGCCAGTCAATCACAGATACACTTTCAATAGTTTCGTCGTCGTTCCGAATGTTTTGCGTTGGTTTGAGAGAACCTTAAAACCCTGACATTATTTTAGCTTTGGAAATGGAAGCCATAATTTGTATAGTTTCTGAAAAAAAAAACAAATATTTTGTATAAAGATGATAAAGATATTAAGATGAAAGTCTTCGCTTGCATACCTACACAGTAGCAATTGACAATTCATCGAAACATGAAAGTAATTATTATAGGTATACCTATAATATGAAAAACCACTCAAAAAGCTTTTTGTAAAACTTAAAAATATTGCTTTTCATCCAGTTCTTTAATTTAACCTTTTCATAAAAATATGCATTCAAAACCCAAACATGCATATACAATAACAAAAAATAAATAGAAACAAAAAAAGAAAAACAATAACTGAAAGAGAAATTCCATTTACTATTTTCATTCTTTCACTAAAATATATAATTGTCATTTGCCCTTACTTTCGTTAATTGGATTTTCATAATTTTATTAAGCGTGACGTCTTCTGCCATTTTGCTGATGCTCCAGTTCAATCCATGATGAGAACTGGAATTAGGTACCTCCTTAAAATAACAAAATTTTAATCTAAAATTGTACACATTAAAACTTTGGAGTTGAGATAGATAATAATATGGTCTTTCTGTGCAGCAAAAGATACTCCCATTTTATTTTCATTTCCTTGCGAGAACTCTTTAATGCACAAAACAAAAATACAAATTAAAAACATCATTAGTAAAATTGCTTTCTAACACTGATGCTTATTGTGATAATGATGGTGATGGTTGGTCATAGTGACAAAATGAGAAATACTTTTCATTCGATTATTTCTAGATGTCTATTACATTAAATAATTGCATTAAAAAGCAATTTCAATTTGAGTACAAAAGCTTGGAAGGTCGTTTTGAGACTATTATTAACAAAAAAAAAATTATAACTTGTACTATTTCAAATAGGTAACGGGTGATTTTTTAAGAGGTTTAGAACTTTTTTTTTAAAAAAAACACAAAAACTTCGAAAAAATGAATAAAATATTTATTTGAATCGATAGTTTGAACCTTGCAATTTAATGTTTAAAGATAATTTCATGCAAATGTTGACCGCGGCTGCGTCTCAGGTAGCCCATCCGCTGAGTCCAATTTTGGCATACTCTTTCACACATATCGGCCGGTATCTCACGAATGAATGCATGGATGTTGGCTTCCAGTGCGTCAATCGAAGCGGGCTTGTCCCTATAGACATAAGCCTTGACATACCCCCACAAAAAATAGTCTAATGGTGTCAAATCGCACGATCTAGGCGGCCAATTGACCGGCCCGAAACGTGAAATTAACTGTTCACCAAACTCGCCTCGCAATTGCGCCATTGTTTCGCGTGCTGTGTGGCATGTGGCACCGTCTTGTTGAAACCACATATCATGCAAGTCAAGAACTTCCATTTCGGGCAAAAAAAAATTTTTAATCATCGCTCGGTAGCGTTCACCATTGACAGTAACGCTGCGATTCGCATCATCTTTGAAGAAATATGGCCCAATAATGCCGCCGGCCCATAAACCGCACCAAACAGTAGCTTTTTCGGGATGAATTGGTAGCTGTTGCAATGCTTCTGGCTGATCTTCACTCCAAATGCGGCAATTGTGCTTATTTACGTACCCATTCAACCAAAAATGAGCCTCATCGCTGAACACAATTTTTCGATAAAAAAGCGGATCCTCGGCCAGCTTTCCAAGAGCCCATTCACCAAAAATTCGGCGTTGTGGTAGGTCGGCTGGCTTTAGTTCTTGCACCAGCTGTATCTTAAAAGGCTTTACGCCCAAATCCTTCCGCAAAATTTTCCACGTAGTGCTGTAACAAAGGCCTAACTGCTGGGAACGGCGCCGAATCGACATTTCGCGGTCTTCTGTCACACTAGCTGATACGGCCGCAATATTTTCTTCACTACGCACAGTACGTAAACGTGTTGGTGGTTTAATGTCCAACAAAGTAAATTTGGTGCGAAATTTGGTCACAATCTTCCGAATAGACTGCTCAGAAGGTCGAGAATGCCGACCATAAAATGGAAGCAGCGCGCGATGAACATTTCGAACCGAGCACGAATTTTGATAGTAAAATTCAATAATTTGCAAGCGTTGTTCATTTGTAAGACGATCCATGGTTAAATTGCAAACCAAACTGAAGCTGTTTGACAGTGACACAAGGTACTAAACACACGTCAGCTGTCAAAACCAGTGTTGCCAAAACCAAACCAGCTGAAAAATCACCCGTTATATGTGATGTAGTTGGTTCTCCTCTTCAAATAATAATAGATAAAATGGCGATAGGCAATAACGCTCAAGGAAATAACGCCCAAATTTTTGCTGTATTTTTTTCGATTTGGGAGTTATTTTCAATTTTTTATTTTGTAAAGGAAAGAACGCCCAGAATAAAAATTTTAAAAGTGAAATGGGAAATAACGCCCAAAAAAAAATCGAGAAAAAGGAAATAACGCCCAAATCTTAGGAAATAACGCCCAAATATAATAATAAAACTCATTACTAACTTTTACAATATGGAATTTGAAAATTAAAACGGCGTATGAACAATGAAATGTGTATGGGGGGCATGCTGCCCCTTGCTCCTGCGCATTATAGGTCTTGGGGTAGGTGCGAGGCTGGGTATATGCAAAGTTTCTCTAAATCCAGATTCCTTAAAGGCAAAAGAGACTTTGCATACATCCAGACTCGAACCTACCCCAAATCATATAATTTGCCCAAACAGGGGGGTTGCATGGGAGAAGCATGCCTCCCCCCCATACACACCTCACTGTTTATTCAATTTTATGCGATTTTTTTTTAAGATTATCTTATCATTGAAATTTCACTTTGGAAATATCGCCCAAAATTGAGGAAATAACGCCCAAATTTTACAAAAACAATTTACATTGAAAATATATGGGTAATATTTCCAACTTAAGATTTGGAAAAATATAAATTTGGGCGATTTTACCAATTTTTTTTGGCGATAAAAAAAAATTTGACTATCGATTTGGACGTTATTTCCTTGGGCGTTATTACCTAACGCCAAATAAAATAACCTTTTAGTTATTTTGTTGCTCTACGAGAAAAGTATAATGAATTAATTTAAAACACAAAATATAGGATTTTAAAGATTAAATGTCAACCCCTTCATGTAAGAAGCGCATGAATGACGTCTATTTAGTTTTTTTATAAACATTTGAAAGCAAGCTTGTAAAAGAATGCATTCTTGTGTGAACACAGTCTTAAAAAATCATTTATTGAATTCAATTAAAAGATTGCATTCATTGGATTCATTTTGAGACTTCAGACTTCATAATATTATGCATTTGATTCGCAATTGAATCAAAGCGATTGCAATCATTTTTATTCCCATTCATTTTACTGCAATCATTTGGGAATTGATACATTCTTTTATTTTTTTGCATTCTGTGCATTCATTTAAATTCTTTGTATTATTTTAATTTCTTTGCATTTATCTGCATTCATTTTCATTCTTTTCCATTCTATGCATTTCTTTTGCATTCTTTTGCATTATTTTCATTCTTTGTATTGCCATTTACCTGTGGAAAATGGGAAAAAACTTGAATGTGGCCAGGGCACGTATCGTTCATGGAGAAAAATAGCAATGTAAAGAATGAAAATGATGCAAAAGAATGTAAAAGCATGCGCATGCAAATGAATGCAAATGAATGCAAAGAATGCAAATGAATGCAAAGAATTGCAAATGAATGCAAAGAATGCATGAATTCCCAAATGATTGCATTCAATTGATTGCAGTATAAAATTAATGGGATTCAAGTGAATGGTGATTGCATAATATGAAGTCTGAAGTCTCAATGGCGGATCAATGAATTCAATCAAATAATTGAAGTCATTAACGATTGCATTCACAAAAGATTGCATTCTTTTACAAGTCTGTTCGAAAGTATTAATTTATCTGAATCACTTTTTTTAACCTCATCTTAATAAAAAAAAAGTCCCACAATGAAAATCATATTTTTCTCAAAAACGTGCGTTATTTTTCGTCAAAACGGCCTCTATTTTATAAAACAAAAATTTTCGAAAAATGGTTATAAATGGTAGGTAACTTCCATAAAATAATTTTTTTGATTTTCAATTTTCTCAAAAACGTTTCAACTGTTTTTGATCACTTGATCACTTTTTTTTAAATTTCTTCAAAAAGTTTTAAGAGTATTGTATATACCAAAATTTCCAGATTTTTTTTTGAATTAATAAGAAAAGTTTCAATATTTTTTTTGAGAACTCAATATTGCGAAAACGACTTGATTGATTTTTATAAAAATTGGCACTTAGCATTTTTTTTTAAGATTATCCAGCAGATTTTAAACCATTCTTATGGTCGAAAATAACGGTAGGTACCTCGAATACAAGTGTTGAAAAACCGGTAAGGAAAATCCCATTTTTCTCAAAATCTATGATCTTCCTATGATTTTGATTAAAATTTTCGTGTGACCTCATAGCAGCACAATCTACCATATTATTTACCATTATTATCTATCGTTTAAAAATGGTATCTTTCATAGAACCATTTTTTTGGTTTTTGACTATCATATTATCTGTTAACCGATTTTTAATAAAAATTTTTTACACAAGAGCTTCTAATAAATTTGAATAATATTGCATATCAAAATTTTCAAAAACACAAATATTGGATTTAAAAAAAAAAAATTTCAAAATGATTTTTAGAAAATTCGATATTTTGAAAGTGGGTGGATGATTTTTATTATTTTTAATTTTTTTAACGACAAATAAATAAATACTAAAAAAAGCGTAGCAATTTTGTTTCTTAAAAATGTTTTCGAAATTTTATATGGGTGATTCTCTGCCAACAGCTGTGATTTTTTAAATAAAAATTTTGCTAAAATTAAATATCGTTGAAAATTATTTTTTTTTTATTTTGTTTGTCGTTATAGGCATAGTATTAAATCTGTTAGAGCATTTTACTACAACTTTTAAGGAACAAAAAATATCGTGAAAAGTACTAAATCTCGAAGAAAGGGTCCTGACACTTGATTTTTTTATTTTCAATTTCAAAACCTACGTTCTAACTATTTTTGACAATTTTGTTGGCGAGTTTCTGAATTCACTTTTACGTTTTGACGTTTTAAACTTTGAAAGGCAATAGCTATATTTTCTTCAAAATTGTATGTTTTATAATTTTGAAATTTGTTTTTCAGGTTGAATTATTGGCACAATTTTTTTTAGGCATGAGAAACTCTTAAGGAATGCTTCTTACATCTAAAAATAATATTTTAATTTGACATTTCAATAATTGATATGCTACGGGAAGGTGGCATCTTATTTTTTAAAATCCGAATAAAGAACTACTTTGGAAAAGTATTAGGAACTATAGAATTATGGTGCATGCAATGAGAACTCAAAAAAAGAAATTAAATGTTGTGACCAGTTACAAACACAAGTATGAAGTATGTACTTATTTTGAGCTTTACTTATTCCATAGCCTTTTTATTTTGATAATAAAGTTATTAATTTGAAGTATGTATTAACAAGAAATTGCAAATAAAAAAAATTAGTTTCAACTGCTTTCCTAGTTTTTACATTTTAAGATTTCTTCGGATGGAGATAGATACAATCTCAAGTAATCTGGTATAGTCAATCGTTGAAGAAATTTCGTTTTATTTAAAACTACGTTACATTATCATGTCTTGAAAGCCACATTTCTCAAACGCAATAAGCCCAAATTGGCATTATTTTTATTGAACAATTTGATCTTAAGCCAAAAGTTAAAATATGATCTCATTTCACTATATAGAAAAGTGAAATAATGCTAAATTTAAAAATAAGCTCTTATTTCACTTGGTCTTATTTCACAGTACCAACATTACTATAAACTCACTCACATATAGCTCAAGCTATAAAATATTTTTATTTCATTGCATTCTTTCAAGTATTTATTCATTTCCGTTCTAAATTCATTCGACTAAATTAAGTTCATAATATTAAATAAACATCAAATCAAAAACAATTATATTTAACATTAAACGTAGATTTTCAACCATAACACACTCTTATACTCATAAAATGGTGATTTTAGAAAACAATTTAATTTTCACAATCGTCTCTTTAGCGAAATGACTTAATTTTTTTTGTTTTGTCACACAATAATACTTCGGTTAGACCAAGTCCAAATAGTCTGCAAAGCTGGACGTTTTTCTTCTGTCGTTTTTTCTATCATAAAAGCCCATCAACTTGTATAATGTATGAATATGTGTATATGTATATCCATCCAAACACTCTTCGTGAGACAAAAACAAAATCTTTCCTTTAGTTTTTTTTTTAGGTAAGATACCATGCATTTCTGGCTTGAAAGTTTATATGCAATTACACTCGACATCTTTTGAATAAGTACTAATTTTTTTTTTTAAAACTTTGTTGCTTTTTTTTAATTTAATTGAGTTTAATAATTTCAATTTCCCGTTTTTAAGGAATAATGCCTTAAAACCTTTACGTTTCAAGTTTGAAAAAAAATCGTCTCAGCGCCTGCGATTTAGCCTGTTAGTGAAGTATACAGACAGCCTTCTCTATATCATCGTAAAAGTAGGTCTGATTCAATATCGAGTTCGATTGATTTTTTACTAATGCTAAAATTGCCCTATGCTTTAGTAAAGGGTCATTCATTTCGTGGTTACAAGTTGGTAGCGCTAGTATTTGACATCTGTCAAACTCAGCTGTAATTTGAAGTGTCATATTATTAATTGAATGTTTGCCATTTACGGTAATGGATCGCTTAACAATCGAACAATACGTTAAAATTATTAAAACTTACTACAAAAGTGATGATGGAACAACAGACAATAAACACCGAAACATTTTCTTCAACAATGAAGCACATTTCTCACTCGGTGGGTATGTACAAAATTTCCAATCCACAAGTGATCGAAGAGGTGCCGTTGCATCCAGACAAAGTGACTGTTTGGTGTGCTCTATGGTCAAAAGGTGTCACTGGTCTGTATTTCTTAGAAGACGCCAATGGGCAGACGGTTACAGTCAATTCGGAGCGATATGGTCGAATGATAACCGATTTTTTCTGGCCCGTAAATGAAGATCATGACTTGGATCATATGTGGTTCGCGTAATTTTACGTTTTGGCGACGTCAATTGACCACCAAGATCATGCGATTTGACACCCTTAGATATGGGGCTACGGAAAAGACCGTGTTTAGGTGAATAATGACCAAACTCTAGACGAATTAAAAACCAACACTACTCAAGTTATGGCTGAGATACCGCCCGAAAAGTGCGAAAAAGTGGTTAAAAAGTACCTCAAAAGAATCGCATGCTGCGAATCTTCCTGGGGGGGCCATTTGAATGATATTGTTTTTAACACAAGTCCAATCTTTATAACGAAATAAAAATTTTATCAAAAATGTATCGCTGTGTGTATTTTATTTATAGCTTTACTTTCGAAACCGAAAAATGATTGACCCTTTATATCAATTTCTTCTTTCCTTTTTTTCCATGCATTGTTTAAACGTGTTCAGCTGGAGATTATAGCTACTAGTTAAAAAGTGTTTAAATAAAAAAAAAAATAATTAAGAACCTTTAAAATGAGAAAAATGTTAGGTTGTTTTATACTGAAACCTTAACATGGGGGTTTTCAAAATTTTGGAAGTGACTCAAGACAGAAAATTTATAAAAGTAATGTTTTTACAAGCCATGACCCATGGGCCTCTACTGGACATCGATCCGCGTGAAAATCATTGAATATTTCATACTTTTAATGTCGAACCAAATTTTATAAATTTTATTTTCTCGTCCTAAAATGTTAAGCTATTATTATGAGGTATATTATTACAATTATTTTACAACATTATCAATAATAAAAGTTAAAAAATGAATTTTTAAACTTTTGCTCAAAAATACAAAAAAAAAACTTCGGTAAAGTATTATAGTATAGAATATGACCAAAATCAAATGAATAAGAGTGTTTAAGTATTGTATTCAAAGAAACGTGTAACTAAATTTAAATGTGGGTCTTGCTTGACTACATCGACTTTGCAATGGAGCTGCTGCAAATTTTGTGGAAGGCTAAACTTGTGCAATGTTTAAATGAGTGAGTCTTGTGGCGAAGGACACACGTCTCATGGGCTTTAAAGTTTTTCCTTCACATCCAATTCGGCTTTATATAAAATGTTTACCGTGATTGAAAGAGAAAAGAAAATAATATTTCTGTGGTGCATGTGGAATGTTTTAGAATGGTTTTTTGTGGTATCTTCTATATCTACATATATATAAGTCAAAATAAGGTATGTGAGTTTTGGTTTGTGTTCACGAGTAAAATGTAAGTTATAAAAAAAATAAAAATAAATTTAGTGGTGCGACAGCTCGTGTAGATACTGAGGCCTTGTGACTTATAACTCTCGGCGTAAGTTTGCAGAAATGGAGGGGACCTATAATTTTTTTTTTGTTGAATCCGAATGGCTTACCGTGGTAAGAGGAACTTTTTCATGAATTAATAGATACTTTCGGAGAATTTGTGAATAATTCTGTTTGAAGGTGCAGAGAGTGAAATTCGATTTCACAGCAACTTTCGACTTGAAAGTCTTACACGCACTAACCATTTTTCCTCTAACCATTTTTTCCTCAAGCTATGCAACAAAAAAAATGTAAGTCAGTTATTCAATTTATTAATCTATGTATGGGAAAAACATAATTCCAACTTTAATTATTAATTAATTCGTAAAAAATAAGAAATTTTATCAAAACTTTAAAAACTGTTTTCGAGAATAAAAAGCTATTTCGTTGTCTAGAACCGATGTTTTTTAGACCAGTAATATTCTAATTTTGAAATTGAATTTAATTGAATGAAAAAAACTATTGGTATCTAAGCAATATTCTTATTTTGAATTTGAATTTAATTGATTGAAAAAACTATTGGTATCTACGCAATTTCTTAGCATTTATTAATGTGGAATTTTGGAATTTGGAATGAATTTTTATTTATATATCATCTACCCATTTTCGAAATGTCGAATTTTCAAAAAAAAAACAATAATTTTGAAATTTTTTTTTTTCTGAAAATTATGATATGGACTATTAATTAAAAGTTATTATACAAGCTCTTGTGTACACAATAATCATTAAAATCCTTTCAAAAGATAATGAGATAGAAAAAATAAAACAAATGGTTTTGTGATACCATAAATAAAATTTTTGTCAATAATATGATAGATCTCACTGATATTATAGGTCTCATACAAATTTTAATCAAATTCGTAGGAGACAATTTTGAGTAAAAAAAGGATTCTTTACCGATTTTGAAATACTTGTTTGGGAGGTATCTACCCTTATTTTTGGTTATAAGAATAATTCTCATTTAAAATCTACTATACATAATTTGGAAATCTATGCTGGATTCCAAGTTCTCAAAAAAAAAATTTTAACTTTTTTAAAAATGCAAAAAACAAAATCGAAAATTTTTGTATACGACTAAAAAATGGCTCTATGGGAGGTACCATTTATAACCATTTTTCGTAAATAATTTTTTTTTTAGGTAATAGTAGTATTTCTGTAAAAAAAATACCGAATTTTTTTTTAAGTTGTAGCACGTTTTTGAGAAAAATAAAATTTTCATTATTTGCAGGAAAAAATGTGTACGCTAGGACCGTTATTGTTGAGTGATGGCCAACGCTATATTCCAAGTTTAAAGAAAACTGACGCACCCGCTTAGATTGCAGCCGAAAGGACAAACAGATAAACGGACAAAATTGAGAGACACACTTTTTTCGACTTCACTATTATCGTAATGTCAAGCTTGATCAAAATCTCGAGTTGGATTTTTTTACGAATCCATAGCTTGTCTTATAGTATCTTCATATGTACAGTTGTGTTCAAAATAATAGTAGTGCGTACGACAATATCACATCTTTGGAATGTACAGTCGATGTACAGTTAAAATTCTAATTTCTCATATGTTAAAAATTATAATGGTTTATTCTTAACAATTGTAGTGTAATGTTTATCAGAAATTGATTGAAAACAATAGTAGTGCAATAAATTTTGAGGAATTTAAAAAAGATTGACAATTTTTACATATTTTTTTTTTTGCTAAAAAGTTGGTAAAACCATAACTTTTATAAAATTTACAAAAAAAAACGAGACTTTTCATCTTAATATTTGATAAAGTGGAGAGAAAAAGTGCAAAAACAGATTTAATTAAAAAATTGAGAAAAGAAGGTAGAAATTCAAAGCATAATAGGTTATACAGTTAAAAAGAAAAACGACCGCCTTAGACGACAAGTGAATTGTCCGGTAAAGCTAGTTCGGCGTTCTGCCTCATCGGGTGGGATCCAAAAGGGCATAAACTATTAGCGGACCACTTCTAGAAAAAGATCTGCAAGCATAAAGCCCCCGTAAAGTGCCACTATTGAAGAAGAAACATCCTCAAAAGCGTCTCCAGTTTGCCAAAGGTAATACTAACTGACAAGTTGAGCAATTGCGTAATATATTGAGGACAGATGTGAGTAAGTTTATTCTTTTTGGTGGTACTGGATGCCGGCAGTACGTTTGCCGTCATTCCAACACTTTATATCACCCAAAATAAACAACAAAAACTTTCAAAAACGGAGGATCAAAAATATTGTTTTGGTCATTTCTTTTTGTATTATGGGATAGGGCCAATACATGCATTTGACGGTGTCTTGTATCACCACGTCTTTGTGGATATTTAAAATAGGACTATGCTACCTTACGCTGAGTATCAAACGCCTTTAATAAATGGGTTTTTGGGTCAGGAAAAAGACCCAATACATACGAGTACGGTGTCTAAAGAATGGTTTCGGGTCAATGGTATTGGTGTTATGGCTTGATACGAAGAATCACCTGCCCTCAAACCCACAGAAAATTTGTGGGGTGATATTAAGGGACATTTCAGGTAGGCTAACCCATTGAATAACCACGATCATTGCAAGGTGGTGAAGGATATCTGGGCAAATATACGAAGTGAGCGTTGCCAGTGTTAAATGGATTCTATGCAACGTCGGCGTAAGGCTGTTATTGATAATTAAGCGTTTACAGCAAAATATTAACCCTAAATTAATTTTGTAATATAATTTTTTTTTAATTTGTTTGACTTTTCTATCAATTTTTTTAAATCTTTAAAATACTACTGTTTTTTTTGAACAGGATATTTTACGCATTAATTTAGTTTTAAGCCTGTTCTATTTTTTCCTTGGAATATAACCAAATATGAATTCATCTAAAATATGAAAGGATGTGTGCGTTTTGTATAAAAATAAAGTTTATCCAAAGTTAGCTTAACATAGTACTTTTATAAACATTTTTTTTCATTTAATCAAACGCACTACTATTTTTTTGAACACAGCTGTATATATGGCTTGTAAATATGGTGACAATAAAATATTTAATTTTTTGGTTATGCGGAAAATAAAAGGGACTTGACGGTAAGGCAAGTTTCAATAAGCTCTGATTGGCCAACAGCTGTCGAAAAATATGCCTTCCAATTAGGCCAGATTTATTTTTATTAGAAAGTATGTAAGTCGAGAAAACCCACCCTTAATTCAACATTAAGTCAACTGTTTTTTTTTTTTGTCAAAACATCATTTGAATATATTTTGTCACTTTAAGCAGCAAGCTGAAGTCTACCGTTTGTCAGTTTTTTGTTACAAGTTTGTTTCAACGTTCTGAATAAAAGAGTTCTTTATCGAATATTGGAAATCAAAATTAAAAAAATTGTGTAACTTTAAAATAATGAATAAATAAATATAACAAATTCAAAATAACACTTGTTTAATTTCAATTTCAAGACTGATCCAAAATTATTTTTCAGAAACGATGATGACAAAATTGATATGAGAGGAGTATATACTAAGAAATTGATTCCTAAGATTGAAAAAAATTTAAACAGTCATTTTTGAATGTTAAATTAAGAGCAAAACATACTTGGACTTCAACTTTTACAGTACATACTTACTTGTTATAAATTTATTCTTTCAAACATGGTTAACATCAGCCGAATAATCGCAGAAACAACGTTTGCTACATTTGCATATTATAAAAAAAAAAACTCATCTTCTTCCTTTTTAATCGTTATGCTATTTCGGACGACACCTCCAAAATAATTTTCCTTGGATGATGACAAATTGCTTTTGCAGCTGGGACCTGGGTTGCACCCAAAGACATAATGTGGTGCTGCAGCAACCAAGCCACACTGCTTGTTTAAAATGACTTTTGTTATCAATGCACAGGAGTCGCTTGTGCATTTGCCTTTGTTTAATATTTATATTTCCCCCTCTCCCCATGTCCTATACCATCATCTCATCACTGATGGCTTCTGGTATACTATCTGTGCTTTGTATTTTATTCCCCGAATTCGGTTTACGTCATTATGGCTAGGCCAACACCTGCAGCAGTGTTTTGCTCGTTATATAGTTAAGAGAAGAAGAAGGATTCCTTTGGTGGGGAGGATAACATATATACAGGATATAAAAGGAAAGGACTAACAATGGAAGCAAACAATGTCATCAGTGAATAGCCGAAAATCCTGTTGGAGTCTCTGGGCACTTTGAAAAAAACCTTCATTTGTATATAGTGCGAAATGTATGATTTAGGGTGACCAGTCACATCTTATATATACATATGTACGAGTATTTAAAAAGGCACATCAATAACAACGAAAAACACTTGGTAGGAATTAATCTTAGACATTTTTTTTTAAATATGACTAAATGAAACACAATTGTTTCTTCCACAAATAATTTTATTATAATAATATATTAAAAAATTAAAACAGCCAACGCGTTTCGTCTTCGTGAAGATTTCAGCAGGGCATTACAAATATCAGTAGAGAATAAGATATGCTTCAAAAAAAATTTTTTTATATTTTTGGTCAAAAAATTTAGCCCAATTGGGTCTCATTTGGCCGTAGTTCTTAAGGTATTTTGACAGTTCAGCCAATGCGGGCGCACCCATTTGTTTTCAATCTGGCACAGAGTATTTTTATGATATCTAATTCTTAGAAGAAAATTAATTTTTTGTTTCAGTACATTAAGAAGGGTAACTCTACAATTTTGTTTTTTTTATTGGCTCAGAAACAACTTTAACGAATTTGGTGAAATTTCGTAACTATATATAAATACATGCAATGGTTAAAACAGTTAAAACTGGGTTTAGAATTTGTTGGTTATTGTTGAGAAAAAATTTTTTTTTCTAAGCCATTCCCGTGTATTTCGCTATTATTTAACAGAAATTATTTGTATCTTTAACAGAATTAAGGAAGCCGCTTTATGATGATTTAAAAAAAATGTCAAACTAACTTTTGACACAACTCCTACTTCAAATGGCAAAAATGTATGGCACAGGACACATTTTGTTTTCTTATGAGTACAATTTTCTTTATAAATATTTTGTTTAAGTGCGGAAAAATGTTTCGACTTACCTTATTCTAAATTAATATCTATGTATTATAATTTTAAATAAACAGAACAAATGGTAACCATAAAAAATGTTAGAAAGCATTGAATCCCTGTGTATATATTAACGGTACGAAGTCAAAGGTAATTGTAGTTAGCACGTTGAATTAGTGAAGGCAATTTATGTGCTGGAACAAATGAAAGGTTATTGTGATTGCACAATTGAGAAAATAAAGGGTGTAATCTTAATACAAACATATACCATAATGACCCATAAGTAGATACTATTTTCTACTCCATTATTGAAAGCGGGTCAAATTTTAGGATTTAAAAAAATTAAACAATTTTCAATATTTAATTCGATGTTAAAGTCAATATTCTTATTCTATAAAATTCCTAATAAATAATAAATAATTAATTGATTTTGGATTGCAGTCTTCAAAATTCGTGTAATAATAAGTCAAACTTACACAGTTTACAACATTTTTACAAAGTTGCATGAATGCTCCTAATATTGTCCTATAATATACAATAGCCAACTAATGCAGCACAAAATGGCCGATTTAACAAGGATTAAAAACTTGTAGATGAGTGTGGCGAAGAATTGACAAATGCTTTAATAATAATTAATGTTATCATAAAATACAAATGTCTCTCACATTAGCTCTTGGTATTCGATAGGAAATTTTGGGACCCCTCGTATCCTGCCTAAAACAACAACAGAAATAGTTTGTAGGAAACTTTAGTTTAATTCAGACACGAAGGTAAGTTAAAAAAAATAATAATACATATGTGTCTTCGAAAAATAGGTAAACCTAAAAAAAGTACGTATACGCCCCGTAACACTATCTCTACTTTCAATTAAAATATCGAATTAATGTTATAGAGTTCTTGTTCTATCATTTCTATTTTCTTTAACCCTAAAATTAAATTGAGAAGCTATGAAGAAGATGTCCTAAAGAAACGCGGATATCTACAGTGAAACGCAAGAAAATGAAATATACTTTAATGGAAAAGAATGGGTAATTTTTTTGAATATTGCTTTTGTGTCGTTAACAAATCAAAACGGTGCTAAAGCCTAGTACGCAGATCGAGACAAACTAAATTTTATCTCTACATTATTTTTCTCAAGACAAATTTTGAAGGTGTAGAGATAAAAATAAAAATCAAATGAGGACAGTTACGTATAGGTAAAAATATTTTTTTGTGTTTTGTAAATCTACCTTGCAATATTAATATAACCAAAAAAATCAATACAAAAAAGGGTTTGCAGCCTTTACAGCGAGTTAATGTTGTCATTCAAAAGTCATTTCTATTAAAATTTAGTATATTTTCTTGGATTAAAAAAGTTGCCGCACTAGTAATTTGGCTCTCTGGAACCCTTTCCTATTAGCTACGCCACTGACTGTGTGAAAACAGCTGTTTTATATAATTTATTCCCGTAACTTTCTTTCATGTTTTATTTTATGTTTTTTTTGGTCATCTTTCACATAATACCTTTCAAAATTGGAAATGTTAAAACGAAAATATGTTTTTCGTTGATAAAAAGCGTGATATTCATGAAACGTCAACATTAAGTCTAGCAAAATAATGCTTCGAACATTATTTGTCTGGGAAAAATTATGTGGAGACTTTGGTATGTACAGTTTGAAAAAAAGTTTGGATTTTGCGTTTGAACTGCGTATTGCTTAAGAAAAATCCTGGGAAAAAATTTGTATGAGAAATAAAATTTTTCCCAAACTGCGTACTAGGCTTAAAGGCACTTATTTCAAAATATGGATTGTGATACCAACATTTGCGTATCAAGTTATTGAATTCATCACTCCGCACTCCACACCTTGCACTCTGCACCTTGCACTCTGCACTCTGCACTCTGCACTCTGCACTCTGCACTCTGCACTCGGCACTCTGCACTCTGCACTCTGCACTCTGCACTCTGCACTTTGCACTCCGCACTCTGCCCTCCATACTCTGCAGTTTCCACTCAGCACTCCGCACTCCAAACTACACTCCGCACTCTGCACTCCGCACTCCACACTCCGCACTCCCTACTCTCCAATCTGTACTCTGCATGCAGTTAGCGAACACATACGGTGCAGTGATGTCTATGATCGATTTCATTCAGCCAAAGTATTTGTTTTTATTGTCTGACGAATAAAAAATATAATGAAGCTGAAGATCGCTGCATTCGAAGTTTTTTTGTTTTAGGATAGGATTTCTCGATAGTGATAGTGGACAATTTTGTATACCAAAATGTTAGGCGCAAATTTGTAAGAAACAATTTGGAGAAAAATGGCTCTCCCTTAACTACAGTACACATATTAAATGTAATATCATTATTGCTTTTTAAATTTTTGTTCAGTTCGCGCATCTGTCAAAAATCAACGTATATATATGGTAAAAAAAGGATGCGAGTTGAGTTCCTATGGGCACTCGAAGAACCATTTTTAATTTATTGACAACCTGCGCAATATATTACCTTAGATTGGTTAACTGTGCTCCTTAACAGTTTATAGCAGATATACTGATTTTTTTGTCAAATGGAATTACTATTTGATTAGGCGGCATAATATTATTTTGTGTAATTTCAACACTTTGCCTATAAACATTGTTTGCATGAATAAAATATTATTATTTCCACAAAAGGAAGTAGATATACCAGGAAAGCAGAATTCACATAGGAATATGATCAGGGAGCCTATATAATAAAATGTAAAAGCGGAGAAGTTTGAAAAGCATTGAGAATAAATAGCGACAAATAAGCTTCCCTGGATACGGAAGCAATGGACTGCAGCGAACCTACATATAAATTTATACATTGGCATTGAATATTGCGATGTTGATGTAACACTATTAACTTAGTTAACCATAGTCTGACTCGGGGCCTTGTAGTTTTCCTGTTTTATTGCACTTTATTGCCATCAGACAAACAACACCATATTGGCACCGGCATACCTATGTGTATGTACATATTATGTATGGAGACTTTTGCATACTTCCTCATCTACTGCATAAACACATTATTCCCACTAAAATTCCCATTGAATTGGTCCGCATTGTGGCAAGTTCCGAAACCAACCGGATCTCCATTTGCAATGGCTTCGAATGGAATTTTTATGAGTTGATTGGTAGCAGAGATTTATTTTTCACCCTCAGGCGGATATGGTATATTCCTGAAAGATTGAGCTGTTGAATGGACGGAAATTGTATTACATCAACCTGCTGGGAGTTCAATTCAATAGATGCCAGACCACTGAACATTTCAATGAATAAAGAAAGAGGTGATGAGCAAAAAAAAAATGCTGAACAACAACTCTAACTACATATATACCTACCTATACCTAACCTATAGATACCTATTGCTGCAGCATCATTTCCAAAGAAAGAGAGGTAGAAATGATCTATGGATTCAGAGTTAACATAAGAGAAGTGTTATTAATTGTGAATCCCGTCTTCTGCTCCCTATATATACAAGCGACCGAACTAACAGATGCTTCAATTGTTGTGGAATGAGGGGTGACCAAGCCAAACATATTCCATACTGAATAATATTGTGTGAACACGTCATAGAGTTGTGGGTGCGTGCGTATGAGAAATAGAAATATACATATACCTATAGCTTACATAAACATAATATGTATAAGTGTATTTCGATAACTTGAGGAAATCCTTCAACAGATGTTATACGGTCTTATTTACCTTTTGCCAAAAAATACAATTTTGATATTTTCATCATAATAGTCGAAATCACTTGAGAGAGAAGACAGATGACTATCGCCTGGCATTATTGGATGTTAAATATTGGTGAGATTTCAAACCCAATTATGACGGTAAAATTACTGTAATTCAAAGCAAAATTAAAGAGTTCTAAAGTAGTTTCTTTTGTATGATAAACAGAACATCCATGTGTATTGTGTAGAGTGGTTGCGAAGCAAACATGTATTGTTTCAACTATATAAGCACCTTCCTCTTAAACCCACCGAATTGTTCACTTATAAATCGAGTATGGAGAAAATAAAATAAACTGACTGAATATCGATAAACTTGTGAGTCTGCTAAAAATTATACAGGGTGTCCCGAAATCACCACCTCAGAAGAAAACCATGAGTTCCTGAGGTCATTTCAAGTCGAAAAACTTAAGAGGAAATTTTCTCTTTTTCGCTTCGTTTTCGACTTATAACGGTTTTTATGATTTTTATTCTTCTTTCTTTTGACTGGCTCTAACTTTGTCAAACCACAACCGATTTTTGAAAATTTTTTTGTATTTAAACAAGAACAGTTAGATATTTGTACAACTTTTTTCTGTGTGGATAACGGTTTCCCCGCAAATTATTTTCAAGCACATTTTTAAAGCATTTTTAGGTTGTTTTTTTAACTTCGATATGATTTTTTTCACAAAAACACGTTATTAAGTATAGTTTTTTTTTATTATTAGGAAAGCCCAATATGTGTTCTTAAAAATACTTAACAGTTTAATCTAAAAATAGATATAAAATAACTAAAAAAGTAAAAAACAAAAAATAAAGGAAAATAAAAAACATATGAATATTTGAATAAAAACGAATAAAAAACTTCTAACGGTCTTACTCTTACTTTACTCTTTCTAAAATTCAACACTAAACGCTCAGCGTAGTTTTTATTCGTTTTAATTCGTTTTTATCTGTTATCACACTTCTTTTTTTTAATTTTTTTTTTTATTTTTTTAATAATTTTAAATGTATTTTTATGTACAAAAATGTTAAGTAATTTTAAGAACACATGTTGGGATTTCATAATAATGAAAGAAAACTATACTTAATAACGTGTTTTTGTGAAAAAAATCATATCGAAGTCAAAAAAAAACCTAAAAATGCTTTAAAAATGTGCTTGAAAATAATTTGCGGGAAAACCGTTATCCACACAGAAAACAGTTGTGATAGGCCCAGTGGCGTAATGTGGCAGGGGCAAAAGAGGCACGGGCTCCGGGCGGCACATATCCAGGCCACACTTTGCTAGGGGTGGCAATTTTCGAAAATATTAATCAAAATAGCGACATTAGTGTAAGGATTTTTGTATTTTCTGTTTTTATATTTTCCCTTCATCATAATTGGATCCATTTTTATTTAAGTGGAAACATTTTTAAAGACCAAGGAAACTATTAAAAAGTTTGCAAGCGGTGTTTAACACTTCCGAACAATGAGAATACATAAAACTCTACTCTTGGACTATGGACATTTGTATATGTACATACAATACATGACGTGTGGATTGCAAAATTATATTCCAAAATAGTTAATAAATTGCAATAGTGGAATTTAATTTCATAAAATTAAATAATTGCTTTACAAATTCACAATGGCAAATCCTGAATGAAATGACATTTTACTATTTTGACACTAAAAAGGTGTGTATTTGTGTACGCTTCCGATTTTGATTTTTTTTTTCAAATCCAGGATCGATTTTCTCAAAAATTTTGTTTTGCCAGAAACAGGGTTTGTGCGTTTAATAAAGTTTAAAAGACTGTAAATTCGTGCAAAAAATTTGGATTTTCTTATTTTTTTCAGATTTTAGCAGCTTTGTTTTGAGCTTACTTGTAAAGCTTGAATATAAAAAATAAACCATTAGAGCTACAAACATCGGCTTGGTGTAAAAACAATGGCGCAAAATTTTAAAAAAATTGGTACAATGTTAAAGCTTTTTTAGTATGAGAAATATTATTTAACATCGTACTAAATCGTTTAAAATTTTGCGCCAATAGCATTTAAAAACATACAATTTCTGGCAAAATATAATTTTTTTTTAAATTCCACTTTTTTAAATTTTATCCGCCAACTTCCGTTTTATTTTAACTGACCGGAAATGCGCTTTTTAATCTTTAAATCCAAATAAAAATGATCCATAAAAGCTACAAAATAAATTTTTGCGCTCATTATTTGCATTTAAAAGCTACAATTTTTGACGTCAAGAGAATTATTGTTTTCGTATTTTCGTCTGCTAACTTCAGATTTATTTTAGGAGTAACTTTAATAACTAAGAAACTATATGCAAGCATTTATTGATCTACTAATTCACATATAAATATTTTTTGATTCTGCCAAAAAGTGTCTGCTATAAAGTAAGGGACGTTTACAGCAACTTTTTTTTCGTTTCACCATTAAAATAAAACTTTTTGTGTAGTGTAAATAATTTTTAAATGATGTTTTGTTTCCAGCAATTATGATCCGATTGGACGTTAATAATTTTAATGAATAAATAAAGAAATCAACGAAAAATTAAATTATAACAGTAAAATCTCGAAAAGATGATGAAAAAAAAACAGGGCCCGTTCATCTTTTCAAATTGTTCATCTTTTCGAGCATTAATATTTGGTTGAAGAAGAAAATATACGTACCTATACATAGTTATAAATAAAAACATTAAATATTATTTACATAACAAATTAGAACAAGCTCCTGAATAATGTTACATAAATATAATACGATGAATTCTATGTAAAGGCAACAAATAAGTAAAAACAATATTTTGCAAATAAAGCGTTCATCTTTTCGAGTACAAAATTTCAACCCGTTCATCTTTTTGAGCACTGAAGCATAAAAATATTTCGTTCATCTTTCCAAGCTGTTTTCATTTTATAAAACCGTTGATCTTTCTGGGCTGTAGCTGTTTTACTTTGAATATTTTTAAACAGGAAAAAAATTGAAGGCGTCTGAAAAAAATTACTACAGGGGCGGTAAATTATTGATTCTGCCCCAGACGATAAACAACCTTCTTTGAACCAATTTTTTGGTCATCTTGCCCATAATTGATTTTTCTTTTAATTTTGCACTCGAATATTTTATGACAGTAAGACCAATTTTACACATTAATATATTTTTGATATCCTGCACGATTTTGTTCAAAATTAATGGATCATATGACATTTTGATCAAACTTGTTTTTTTGCTTAAATCTTTAAGAGAGCATTCTGAAAAAAATCATACGATAGAAGACTGGTTTTTACCTTTAAAATTTGTCCATGTTCTTTAAGTTTCTTAAAAGTAAAAATCTATAATACTTACCGCAGCTAGCCTTTTCAGTTAGGATCATTGCTTATGGGACACCCATGTACAATTTCTTAGCCATTTTGATAAACCTTATTTTTCTCAAAAACTGTATTGCCACGATGTTGTATTTAAATAAATCACTTTATTATTACATATTGGTATATATATTATATAAGCTACCTTGTAACTCCCACATCAAGAATATGTTATTTTTAGGATTCTAGTCCAAGGCTCTTAGTTCAGCCGCAAATCGGGTCGAGTCGTTTTCAAGAAAATAAAAAAAAAATCGTTGTATGGGAGCTACCTGTACTAAATTTAAAGCAAATCGGTCCACCCGTTCAGGATCTAACTCGAATTACAGTGAACGCCCGGACTTGACGGACATATTATTCAGAGTTCCAAAACGTCAAAATAAAAGTTTTGATACACTATTCATGAGCATCTGGAACGCATCGTGGATAGGGAGGTTTACATGGACTAGCATGCTCGCCAACCATCAATACTCAATCATTTAAACGCGAGAAACAACCGCTTGACCACAAACCATAATTATAAAAAACAATAACAATAAAAAAATAAACTTACTTCACTCGGGACTTCATATTTTTGTTTCGCTTTCATTTCAAATGTCAAGTGAAAGCATTCAAATGAAGTTAGGTGCATTTGCTGCTCATGTAATGCACATCGCTGACGTTTGGGATGCGTTAAAAAACTCATGACTTTTTCACCATTTTCTCTTTTAACTTTCGGAACTCTGTATGACTTTGCATAAAATGCGTATTGGAACTCAATGACCAAAATTCAAATGTCATGATTCCAAATCAAAAAATTGGCATATCCCTCAAAATATTAATTATGTTTTTGAATTTCGAAGTTTTTAATTTTGAATTATATCAACCAACCTCATACAACAGAAGCAAAAGATGTCAAAACACTCAATAAAAAACTCGCCGCGCCGCCGCGCCACGCCGCGCCGCACCGCATTGGCAGCGTGTGGGTGGGATAGGAGATTTTTCAGTATTGAAAAACTATAGCAATTGTTCTTTAATATTTATATTATTATGAGAAAATTTGACAAATTTTCATTCCGATTTTAAACGTTGTGAATACAACATCTTGTTTTATATTTATTCAAATAAATATCGTTTTGTAATCAAAAAAATAGACTCTAATAGGTTATGGGCGAATCAAAAGAGTCAGCTTTTGGAATTCCGCAATTCAATGGAAGCGGATTTAATGATTGGCAGTTCAGAGTTCAAACACATCTGGACTCGCTTAATCTGGCGGATGTTTTAACCAACATTGTTCAGGCTAACGCTGCAGGATACGTCGAATTTATGAAAAGAGATAAGAAAACAAAGGAAAGAATCGTAGCGTTTGTCCATAACGACTGTTTGAGTTACATCCGTCAAAAGGATACAGCTAAAGAGATGTGGGATAGTCTTCAATCCTCTTTTGCAAAAAAATCGGTGGTCAACCAGCTATTGGTGCGGAAGCAACTTATGAAGCTTCGCATGAATGATGGAGATTCAGTATCTTATCATATAGTAAATTTTGAAAATTTGATAAGACAATTGAAGACGTCTGTAGCATCACTAGACGAAAGTGATTTGTTGGCACAGTTCTTCCTAACACTCCCTGAAAAGTTTGATCCGTTAGTTACCACTTTACAATTCAATTAACGTTTAGCATTGTCAAAGATAGACAATTCTTTTGGAAGAAGCGAAGTTGGAAGATAGAGATGAGGAGGATGTTAAGGAAAGATCGGAAAAATGAAACAGGACCGAATCAAAGACCCAACAAAAATACGAAAGGCATCTGTTTGATGTCAGATCAGAACCAATCAAGAGAGATGAAAGAGTTTAGCACTAAAATTCAATTTAAGTTAGATTCTGGAGCTAGTGATCATCTTTCAAAGGAAAAATGGTGTTTTTCTGAAGAAAAGAATCTAAGCGAACCTGTTCAAATCAATGTTGCCAAAAACGATCAATTTTTAGTTGCAAGAAGTTCAGGAATTATAAACGGGAAAAGCAATAAGAATATAGATGTAGTTATAAAAGACGTGTTATACTTGCCGGAACTGAGGGACAACTTGTTATCTGTGCGAAAACTGACAAGTTTTGGAATTGATGTCCAGTTTTTCAAAAATACAGCAAGACTTGTAAAAAATGGACTAGTGCTTGCGGAAGCATACTTGCAGGGAAATTTGTATGAAGTAGAATTCGAAGTTCAGAAGCGTTCAGCTAATATATGCAAAACAGACCAAATCGAATTGGGCATAAGCGATTGGGTCATGTTGGGGATGCAGCCTTAAAAAGAAATTGTAAAAGAAAATATGGTAAAGGAACTCAATTTGACTTCAGTGAACGATATTGGGTTCTGTGATGTTTGCATAGAAGGTAAACATAGTCGTGATCCGTTCAAAGGCACCCGTAAAAAAACGACACGAGTTCTAGAAAGAGTTCATTCTGATGTTTGTGGCCCCATTGATGTAGCTTCTTGGGATGGTTCGAAATACTTTGTATATTTTATTGATGACTTCACTCATTTTGCAATGATTTATATTATAAAAAGAAAATCGGAAGTCTGCGAAGCGCTGAAGAAATATGAAGCTATGACAACATCGATGTTTGGGAAATCGATTTCGAGGCTTACAGTAGACCAGGGACGAGAATATTGTTCAAGAGAACAAAAGTTATGGTACAAGAAGCTTGGAATTCAAATTGAAACAACTATCGCTTACTCACCACAGCAAAATGGAGCAGCTGAAAGGTTCAACGGAACGCTCATCGAAAAAATAAGAACGATGCTACTACAATCAAAAATGCCGAAACGAATGTGGAGTGAGGCAGCGCTAACTGGCACTTACCTAATAAATAGAACACCTACTAAGTCATTAGATTGTCCGAAGATGCCAGCTGAGATGTGGTATGGCATAAAACCCGATTTTAAGAAGCTCCGTGTTTTTGGTTGCAAAGCTTATGCGTGGATTCCTACTCAACAGAGAAAGAAACTGGATTCAAAAAGCCGTAAGTCAGTAATGGTTGGATATGAAATCATTATAAAAAGCAACCACGAGCAAGAAGGGGAAGAGTCATCTGAAATACTCGTTGGATCTGGTAATAACCAGGATTTTACTGAAGATGAAGTTGTTGAAGACTTCACTCTAATATTCAGAAACTCAGAAATCATTTTTTGAATCCACATCTACATTATGAAGTTCAATTTAGCTGACGAATGAATCCATTCGATTGAATATCAGAACAGAGATTTTTATTATTTGTTTCTATTTCTCAGGTGAAACTACTTAATATGTATGAAGTTAAGGCCATGGTTAAAATAAAACTAACATACCTAATAAAACAACACAAAAATTCAAATAACTTTCAACCATATAACAAAGACAATGACATTAAATCAAAACTCTTTCCGGTCTTGGCCTTCGCGCCATTGCTCTTTATACCCATTGTCACCGTCGTCACCGTCACTGTCATCGTTTACTTTATCTCTTAATCTTTCGTATATAGAGCCTTGATTGTGTAGCTTCGCTTTTATCGACTTGAACTTTCTCAAAATGTTTCACGTTTTATGGACCTTTGTTTTGTTGCACACGTAGTACATTTTATTGTGACAGGAACACCAGTTTAAGTCCATTAAACCTAAGAGGAAGAATACCTTTCCAACAAAAATCCAACACATAACTATGTATAGAGAGTAGGTAGGTACACAACACTCAAACGTGAGCAATTTATACTTAATATTCCCATTCACACCATACAGACAACAGTCAAGTCAACAACAGGACACAGTGCCATGCTAGAGGAGCTGTCAGTATTTACAAAAACCATGCATTTTGTTTTTGTCCTTCTTATACTTTATATATAGTAGGTGGTACACCTTACACTCGTATAGTAGACACGTTGACTTAATGCCTTTCGTGAATCGCGGTCGAGTCGCAAGTCCAGTAGTAATCTGCTACGGAAATGTATCTTTATCTTTAATGGCGGAAATTTATTACGACTTAAATGTCAGCAAAATTGAGACATCAACACTTAATAAAGCAAACAAATGTGTCGTATAAGCTTACATTTATCTATTATTTTTTTGGTTATATTTTAATGGAGAAAGAATAGGTACATAATTTTATATTTCAGTTAACGTAAGTTCGAATTGTATTAGGTACCTTCTGCAATTTATACGAAACATTCCTATAACAATCAACAATCAAATAATTAATGACGTTTTTGATTGCTAATCCGGAAGAATTTTCAGTTTCCGGGTGAGAATGGAACAGACGAGAACAGTTTGATTGATTCATGAAGTTTATGTGACACTGATTAAGACCGTGTGTGAATTGTGTTGAAATGTTGGTTAAATTTTCCACCATGGTTAAATTACGACGCTATTGTGGTGAATAAAATGGGTTAAAATAAAATTTTGCTGCTGAGCAGGCTAAAAATGGTAAAAAAATTTACGTTTCTCAAGATAACCAAAGAAGATCGTATTTTTTTTTCTTTTTTGCTTGTAAAACAGAATAGATAGAATGAATACGAAATGATTGTTTTTATTTTGCTCTGAAATGTTTGACAGCTGTGAAAACTAGTGTTCATATACCGAATAAACAAACCTTCCATAATGTGAATTGTTTTGAAAAGTCTTTAAGCGTCATTTTAGCTCCAAAAAGATTTTTTGTGTCTTATACTAGTTGTGAAAATCGAGCAAATCACAGGGCATTTTAGTTTTCTCGAAAATTTCACAATTTCAGTGGTTATAGTTAAATTAATTTTTTCCCCATTATTCCTCTTGGATAAAATGCTGTCAGTTAAATTTATTAAGGTTTCATTTTCATTGCAACTATTTGTTTTCTCTCGAACCGCAAAAAAATAATAAAAAAAAGTGGCAAAGTAATTTTGACATTTTATCAATACATACTTATTGAACGTCAAAACACTCCATTTTGCTTAAACGAATTCCAAAAGTCCATGAAAAAGAAATAGTGAAAAATATTTTTTCAGCGAAATTTCTTAAATCTTGAGGAAATTTTAGCCAAGTTGTGTTTTGAAAAATCCTTTTTAACGCAATTCACACAGCAAAAGTCTAAATTTGATCCCATCTCAAACAAAACGTCAAAAGTTAATCGTGGTAGAAAATTTAACCAAAATTTTAACGAAATTCACACATGGCCTAATTCATTTAAAATAACAAAAGCTAAAACGAATTTACACTCAATTTCAATTCGCTTAGTTGCTTATGACTGAATTTGCTTTTCTTTAAACTTTATTTATTCCATAACAAAAGGAATTTTTTATTTATTGAATCAAACTAAATTATTTCAAATAACTAACCTTACTATTTTGATTTTTAATTATGTAAATGTCTGTTTTTAAATCCTACAGCTAATGTTATAAAACCGTTTGGTGCGAAGTTAAATAAAATAACAAATTTGAACCAACTTGTTTTCGAAATACATATTGGCTGAAAATTTTAAACAACCTGGGGCCTATTTCACAGAATTACATCACATATATCGTATGCGATGTCAATTTTCCTAAGTCGCCATTGGTTCCTTTTTTTTTAGAGCAAGCGAACCATTTGAATTTGAAAAAAACTATGTGTTAACTTAGTAAAGGCTTAATTTTTTAAAAGTCTAAAATTTTAACTCACTCATCTGGGATAATTTTAACGTCACACATTGTATGTGGTGTATGTGCCGTGAAATAGGCCTCTGATGTTAAGTTATTAGGATGATACTACATAAGCATTTACTAACTTTAAAGTTCTTTGCTAAAATGTTGTTATTTTTAACCAAACCTATTTTCTTAATAAGCACGCTGAACACGCCTAAGTTCGAACGTTCGTGATACATTCTTTCGTTCACCGTATCTCAAGAAAGAATAGAGATTATTGACTTCAAATAAATTTTATTTTACCGATAATAACGTCATAAAGTGCAGAATGGGTTTAAAAAAAAAATTCAAATTCAATTAGCGCTTTTCTTACTAAAGCAAAAAAAGTTGTAAAATGTCATTCGTCTCGAATATCTCGACAACAAGAAATTTCAATGACTTCGGCTTAATTTAATTTGACATATAAATTGGAACGAATGTAACGAAACAACGAAAAATTGAAAAGAATTAAAAAAAAAATCAAAACACTTTTTTTTTTTAAATCAAAAAACATGCAAAAATAGTTCTTTGGCTCGAATATCTTGAGAAAAAACACTGATTTCGAATACGGACTAATTTTCTACTTTCTACTCACAATGACGTAGTCGATTTAACTGATGAAGTTTTTAGCAACATTCCATTGGCAGATTTTTTCACACCGAAAAATATGCAAATCAAAACTATAGTAAAATTGTTAAATTTTTTTTTCGGCTCAAATATCTCGAAAACAAACAATGCCATGGAATAATTTTATTTTACACACAATGCTGTAATATAACTAAGAATTGAAAAAAAATCCATTTGGCAGTTTTTCTAAAAAAAATAGTTGAAGAATAAAAATCGGCTCAACTTTGGTTTTCATTGATGGCATATTGAACACCTGATAAGGTTTTTGAAAATTTTGAATTAGGAATTTTCTTTTATCAAAAGAACATTGAGTTTCCAGTTTCCAAAGGCACCAATGAAAAGTTACCATTTTTTTGTTTCTTTTTAAGCTTTTGGTCCAAGAGATTTTAATTAAAAAATTTTAATTTTCTAATGATGTAAGGTAAGATGTTTTTTCAGATAAAATAAAACTGGGTGTGATTGTAGGCGGATTAACAAAAAAAAACAGTTCAAAGCTGAATTACAAAATTTCAAAGTTATAAGGACGTTCAATAAGGAGAAAACTAAAATATGATTTTACTCAAACCACTTTTTAAACCATCTTGTAGCTAAGAAGAACAATCTTTTGAAATGTCAGCAAAATTGTTTCAGTAGTCTCCGAGTCTCAAAGCTTCGTACAGACTAACATTCAGTTTTATCTAATAAGAGAAGATAGGTAGGTTCAGATTTTATAATATAGTTTACAATACTTTTTTCAATGCTTATGGTTTAGACAAATTAAGGATATTTATGAAGGGTGAAAAGGAAATAGTCGTGTTTTTTTGGGAAAGCTATTCACATTACAGTAGGATTTTACATAAGTTACAAATACAACATCCACAGTAGAATTACTGCCAATAAAAGCGGAAGTAGAATCTTACTGCGAATGGGTAGGCTACTGCGGACGGGTTTTTTTTTTTGGAATTTCTACTTTACTCTATATAAATCCAAAAAAAAAAACGGCTAATACCTAGATACCTGAAGAACGTTACGAAACGTATCTCAAAGGTTTAAAAATCGAGTATATATATCCTACATTCAGCTCTTGCCATCAGGTGGCGATTAGTTGATTGGTTTGAGCATCTACTGCCTTTTTGTACAAAGCTTTTAGCTTTAGAAAAAAAGCTCTTTTTTTATTTTTGAAGACTTTTTTTGTGTTGAAAAGCACTATGCAAAAAGTTAACTCGGAACAAAAACTTGAAACTTTCCTTTTTATTCCAGCAGATGGCATGGTCTGGTGAACGTTTGAATTTGCTTTCATTAGGCGTGTCCCACGAAAAAAATTCGCTTTTATTTTTTGTGGGGCAAAATATTTCACCTCAGCTTTCTGAGAGAAAATTTTTCGGATTCGTTCCTCAATTTTCTTTCGAAACAGTCCCATTCGTATGACAAACCATAATCAAATTATAACTTTTCGGTGGTTTTCAAATACAAAAGCGGTAAATATTATGTAGGTATAAACAAAATTATAAGACGGAATGTTGGCAAAGATTTAAATCAATATGTACTTGAACTTGTTTTTTTTCAAAGCTTAACTACATTTAATTTATTTTCGTATAAAATTGAAAAAGAATTATGACAGATATTTAAGTTCAACGTTTTTAATAATTTGTGTATTTTTCAATTATTTTTTGTGCAAAAACTTTTCAATGAAGTATATATAGCCTTCATTTAATCAAATTTGTTTTGTGCTTTTACAAATAAATATTTAAAGCAAATTTTGACACTTTTTTTGCAGAAGTTAGAACGGAGATCATATGACATGCAGTAGAACAGTATAGACTAAGAAAGAATTTATTTTTGGCAAAATGTATTTAAAAATAAAATGGCCTAATGTTACTACTTCACATTTTTTTAACTTAAAAGCTCTTTACTAAAATGTTCTTTGTTTTAAAAATGGTTTAACTAGCATCATACTAAACCTATTTTCTTAAAAAACTCCAACTGAACTGAAATTTATGATTTATTTTTTTAGTTTTCTTTTGTGATATCTACATATTTCCTCTGTTTGTACGTTTTCTTTGGCACTTTAATATTACAGAAAATATTTTTTTCAACTGGAAAAATACTTTTTAAATAAAAAAAAAATAATAATGTGATTAAAAGGTTTCTATAAAATCATTCAATGAGCTCAGATTTGTCTTTTGTTTTGACGCCTGCTGATCGTCTGAGTCAGTCGCTGGTGTTCACATTAGTTTGTGTCTGAGCAATATAAGTGGCATTCATGAACCAAGTCAACAAAAAGACGGAGGAGGCAGTCCAATGTGAACATCGTCATTAATATTTACTCTAGCGTTGAATAAATTTAAGATTTTACTGAAGAGGAAAATATAACATGGACAGCTTTCAAAGCCTCGCATTAACCTTACTAAATAAACTTTCTACAGCTTGAGAAGCTTTTAAGCTCGTGGTCTTGAAGCTTTAAATTTAAGTTGTAGAAAGTTTGAGAAAAACTTATTATAGGTGAGTTTTCATGTTTGACAATTGGATAACTACATTCCAATTTTGCTATATCTACGATTTTTCTAAGAATTGTGTCGAACAAATTAGGCTCGTTCAGTCATACTTGCTCTTATAGTTCGAGTGACATAAATTGATTGTATGGTATTATGATTAATGTGTATAAATAATAATATTATTAGAGTGAAAATGTACTAACACCTTCTGATTTTGTATTATATTATGTACCTACTTATGTATATATTGATATCAAGGGAAAATTTTGAATTTGTTAAAAATTTAAGCTTGAAATTTAAAAAAAGTAGTGCTTCATATTTATATTTCGCCGCCTAAGTGCTTTAGTGCAAAAGTGCTTAGATAAGTGAAATGGAGTTAATGATGCAGTTATACTAAATCGATTTTTTCTATCGATTGGTGCTATTCCCATTGTCCTATCTTCATTAATAAGCAAGTGACAGAAGTCACGTTTGCTCCATAGACCAAAATGCCAGGCTTTAAATCATGCAAATGCAAAAAGAATATTTCAAAAATTACAACGCGGCTAGCTTAAATTTTAATTTTGCTTTTTTGGAAAATGTTCCAGCAAAATAAATCAACTTTTACAAAATGATTTATCCAGAAAAAACAAGTCTTTTTAAACAATGTGACATACGTGGTATGGCGCAAGCGAGTACTTCAACTGCACTTCGTGCTTCCAAAGACATCGTTTCAATGTTTCTCTACATGCCTCATTAGGATGTTAAATTATATAAAATTATCCTTGATGTGACATACAAATATTTTAAATCCATTAATTTAAACCGTACATAAAAAAAGCTGTTAAAAATAATAATAATAACAAAAAATAAGCAAACAGTATTCCTATAATTAAGATTACCTATATGTTCCTATAAATATTAGACAGTTACTTAACCGCATCAAAATGTGTCATTGAAAACTTTTTTAATTTTTAATTTTAAGGAGTTTTTTAATTTAGTATTTTTATTTAAATAAAAAAAATTAAAAAATAATAAAATTAGTTTTTTATTTGAAAACAAAATCCTTTCTATAATATTACATATGTACCTTAACCTTACCATATTTATAATGCTACCATGTATCTTCAAGAATTTTGAATTCTTTCTATGAATCTAAAGGGCCTTACACACCATCAATTTTACTTGTCAGGTAACATTGACGTTTTTTACATCAGGTAACATTGATAAAAAAACAAGCCTCCACACGTTCAAAGAACATTGATAATTTTGCTTTCTGTATCTTCCAAATTAAAATCTGGGAAATTATAGGAAGTCGATTCTCTGCTGCTAAATCCCACTCCATGGAGATTCTTGGTCTTTCAAAAAGAACAATTCATTGAAATACCATAATGTTGGCTGCGGTAGGTAAATGTCGTACTCTCCTGCTCCCGACTTTATCTATTTTACCTGAATCGAGACTCGTTCAAGTAATATTGTCAGGTAACATTGATCGTGTGTAGGGCCCTTAAGTATCATAATATGGACGTGTCTAATTTAAAAACTAAGCACATTCATGTCGACTAATTTTTGTTCATACCACATCTAAAATTCGAGCACCTCGGAAATTTTATTAAATTAAAGAGTTTTAAGTAGGTGCGTAAAAATTAATTTGTCGAAAATTATAATTTATCGGTTGAAATTTTTAGAGTCCTACGGTTAAAAACGAGTCGAAAATATAAAAAATGTGGCATAATTAAGTTGATATATATGTATAATAAAATAATTAATTATTGTATTCATTTTAAATATGGAGGCCAGCTGAATCTCATATTTACCTTATATTCCTTAAAAAATATGGCCGTCGTGAAAAAAATACACCAATTCCTGAATTTGGGCAAAAAAAGGCACCATCTTAAAAGAACAGAGAGAAAATTTCGCTACTTTAAGAGTTATATACAATATTCTTTTTCGGTGCATTTATTTGGCTGGAAACTGTGCAAAATATTCACTGATTTGTATCATTCCGAGAACTTTATAAAAAAAATGCACCAAGTCGAAGGAGCAGTAAGAAAAATGCACCAATGTGGAAAATATATCGCAGAATTTTTTACGGTGTATTTAATTTGCTGAAAAAATGTTCAAAAGTTTGTTAAAAACAAAAACAAAATTGATAAGTGAGAATACAAAAAATATTTATTAACTTTTTATGTATGCATTTAAACTTTTATTACTTTTAAAAATTTCTTAAACGCTGACATCTTGTGTTTCCTCTTCACCAACTTCGTCGGTTTTCTCTTTCTTGTCCACTTTAGGTTCTCTTCGTTCGTATTTTCATTCACCTTTAATTTCTTTTGTGTACCCTTTGGGGCAACGTCATCTTTCCTATTCAACAAATCTCTAAAGTATTTTTTCGGTGCCATTTAAATCAATTTTTTTCATCAACACTTGCGTTAACAACGCAGCATTAAGCTGGGAAAACTATTTGGCTTTTTCTTCCTCATTATCATCCAAACCATCGTTGGAAATTGAGTCCATTAATTTTTCATGTGGCAGCAATATAATGCAGTAAAACCCGCTTAAGAGAAACTGCAAAATATCACAGTCTTTCTTTCACTTAAGCGGGTTTTTCACTTAAACGAACCCCGCTTGTGAAAAAAAATGTCACTTAAGCGGATTCCGGATAATTGAAACAAAATTGTACTTAAGCGGATTTAAAAATTCCAAAAAGGGTTCTGACATATCAGAAATTCAAATTTCATTTTCGTGATGAAAATTTGGTGGAGGTGAAAAATAAAAAAGAAGTAAAAGCGTTCAGCAAACTTTTTTTTTCTGTTCTATTAAATTTTTTTTCACTTAAGAGAGTTTTTTTCGGTGAAAAATATTAAATTTAACTGAAAATATCCGGGTTTTTCACTTAAGCGAGTTTCGCTTAAGCGGAGTTTTATAAAGTTAATTGGTCGACAAATACTCGGGGATGAAAAAAGTGTTTCAAATAAGCGGGTTTCTCTTAAGCGGGTTTTACTGTATTAGGCTCATTTGAAATAATATTTTCTTCAGATAGTGAAAAATTTGAGTCTTGGGTCGAATATAAAGTTGATGTTTCCCGAATTTCCAAATAAAGTTCGATGATTTTGTCGGATGTTGCTATCTGGTATGACAATTTTATTTAATTTGTTCAAACATTTTTTCTTTCTTAGATACCACTTCAAATAATTATTATATTTCGAGGAACTCATTTTTTGTTAATAACTATTTAATGAAAACACGCAGTTAGCTGGTCAACAACGAAATGTCGACTGCATAATTTCACTGACATTTTGTTTTTTATTTTTCAAATTACATTACGTAGTTTTTTTTTTCATTTTATGCACCACTAATGGTTTAATATCAAAACAACTTAAAATCGGTTTATTTTTTGCACTGAATTTCAAAAGAAATGTTAAAATTTTGCACAGAAAATACAATGGTGTAATTTTTATACCGGTTTATTTTGAAAAATATCTAAATCTATTAGATGATGTTAAAAAACTACTGGGTGCCATGTTTAATAAAAATCAATCAAGTCGTTTTTGAATTATTAAGTTCTCAAGAAAATTTTGGTGTAGGAAACTTTTAAAATTTTTTAAAATAATCTCTTTAAGAAAATTGAACAAATTCAATTGAACAGTTCTTTAAAAAATCAAAAAAATGGTTCTATGGGAGGTAGCTACCTAGGCTACCATTTATAGACTTTTTGGAAAAAAAATCACTGAATTTTTCAAAAAAAAAAAAAATGTTTGGACACATTTGTGAGAAAAATGAGATTTGTGTTATTTTCTAAAAAAAAATTTGTTCCAGGTACCGTTATTTTTGGTCCGGAAGAAAAATTAAATAAACGTGTCGTGTTTCAAGAAAATCGACCCACCTGTTTAGGCTGAAGCTGAAAGGACAGGCCAGCAAAAGGTCCTGGTAGCTAGCGCTATATTTATTTTATTATTGTTAATATAATTTATTTGTATTTTCAATAAAGTTTTAATAATAATAATAATACCTATAATGAAAGGACAGGACAGACAGACATCATTGTGAGACACACTTTTTTCGACTTCGCTATCATATCGTAATGTCAAGTTTGATCAAAATATCGAGTTCGATTTTTTTAAGCAATCCACAACTTGCAATATAGACCTCATACCTACTTATACAGTGCAAGTAAAAATTGTATAGTGTAAAACCAAGTACATATTTGCAAGACATATAACGATCATAACATTCATGAGGTTGTTTCCCACATAAGTTAAGCAATGTCAAGTTCAAAAAGGATTGTATCTTAATTAAATACCAAAATAAAACGGAAGCCAAGGAATAAAAAAGGCATACAAATGCAAATTAGATGAGATAATGTGGGTATGTTCCGGAAATATTATCCTTTTGTTGAGGGTACAACCGCTTTTTAACCTCGAGTAGAAAAGGTTTTTATATTTATTTAACAAGAAAATAAGAGAATTAAATGGATTTTATTGCATATATTTTATTTAAAAAAATAATATGCAACATTTATGAACAAATTCAGATATTAATACAAAGTAGCTATTTTTATCTATTCTTTACTAATTTATTATTATGTATTTTATAGGAAAACAAAGGGGAAGGTATTTAATAAAAATAAAATCAAAAATATTCATGCAGAAAAATTTACTTAATATTCTATGTAGATTTAACAGTAAACTTATACGCAATAACAACCTCCATGATGACTGATTTCTATATACCTATCACAATATAGTTATCAACTGAAGCATTCAAAACAAAACAATTTTTTTTTTATTCAAAATGATCCCTTAAAGCCACTTTCGAGTGACAACATTATTAGAAGATGTCATCGTAAATCGCGTTAAGTCAATTGTTGTTCAAGAAAACTCTATATTGAGAAACCCAACCCCATATCACATTCCAACATCCTCGGTGGTTTATTCGAAAGAAAAACAGAATGGGGATACCAAACCTAAGGGCTAGTAATTTTTTTCTAACTTATTTTTTTTTATACAGGAATTCAATGCGTGAATGTGAAAAGAACGTACATATTTGTATTCATTCAAGAATTCAAAGGTTATATCGTTTACCATAAATAAATGTACTGCACTAAGTTAGGGCGATGTTTATTTTTTCTTTTTTTATTCTGTAGATATTCTTTCTGAAAAAAAATCTAGTGCTTTTGTTCTGCTAACGTAAGTAGCAGAAATAAAAAACAACTTACCAAAGGGCAAACAAGGATTAGCGGGAATTAAAAAAAAAAGATTTTTTATCACACAAGAAAAGTTGTGGGAAAAAATTAGAATATAAAGTCTTGCTAAGCCAGTCGAGGGTCTTATAGTAGGGAGGGTTTAGATAAAATATAAAATATACGACATGGTCTCATGTTCTTGCTTTAATATTTTTTTAAATTGTTTTAATTTATAAGAAAAAATTTAAATTATATACAAAAATATTTAAAATATTATTATGTACCTATAGAGAAGCACATTTTTATGAAAACCATTTTTAGCGAATACATACATATACTATACTTTTTTTTTTCATTTTTTGAGAACCAAAAATTTTTCTAGAAATTAATGAAAATCTTATGTTTGTCAAAAACGTTCCCACGACGTTTTACAAAATATACCAACCTTTCTATAAAAAAAAATCTGAAAAATTGTTATAAATTGCATCTCCCATAAAACCATTTTTTGTTTTCTCAAGAACGGTTCAACTGATTTTGAGGTTTTTTTTTTTTAAAGTATTTTAAGTACCTAGCTACAACAAACATTTTTTTTTTTTTAATTTAAATTTTTTTGAAAATTTAATAATTCGAAAACGACATTTAACATTAACAAAAATCATGCCTATGACCAATTATAATGGTACATGCCTACTATACAAGTATTTTAAAAGCGTTAAAGGAAATCTTTTTTTTTTTTATTCGGAAAGGACTCGTTTGATTTTGATTACAATTTTTTGTCAGGTAATATCACTAACGATCTACCATTTTATTGGATTAAATTTAATATGTGTCTCTAAAGAATTATTTAAATACCATAATTCTTAAATTTAAAGAAAACTTCTTCAGCGGTTTAGGAATTATAAGTCAAGTACACCGAGAAAAAAAGACTTTTCAATTTCTGAACTAACCACTTAAAAATTGAATGTTAAACGTATGAAAGACAACCGTATTAAAGTTTTCGATATATGAAAGTTACAATTTGATTTTTATAACTTCAACGGGAATCACTTTTAATTTAAAAGTGGTAAGTATCTCAATTTATAAGTTCAAGTGAGCTCAACTCCAAAAATTGCGTTTCGCCCAGTGAGCTCACTTGAGCTTATACATAAATTGAAATATATTCAAAAGCTCCACTTAAACAGAAGTAGTTTTCTAATTATCTTCACCTACGTTATTAAAAGTGGTATCGTTTAAATTTAAAGTTTCCCAATTTTAAACTGCAAAGACAAGTTTTCCTTTTAAATTCAAAATAAACACTTTAAATAAAAAAAAATTTAAATATTTAAATGGAACACTTTTAATTAGAAACCAACATTTTGAAAATTCATTTGAAAGCATTAAATATATTTAAAATTTTTCATTTTTCAAAAATTTGCTGAAACATATTGGTATACATACTTACTTTTAATTTTAACCATTGCTACATATCTATATATCTTCATAAGCTGAACGGCAAAATTTCACTTAATGTCCAATACGCAATTTTTGTTTTGTTCAATTCATCTTACATAGATTTTATGACGAATATGTCGTGTGAACTATATCTAAACAATGCTCAGAAATTCAAAATGTTTCTGTTCTTAATCAAAGTGTTCGCTTTCAAATCACGGCGTTAATTTTAAATTTAAAAATTTTTTTATCAGAAGACATTTAAATTGAAACTAAACTCATAAACAAAATTGAAAGCAAAAACTTTTAAATTGAATGTTGGAATTATCAATTCAATGGTTTTTCTATTTAAATGCAAAATTTAAATGAACGCTTTCAAATAAAATGTAATTTTTTTTAAGTCAAATGATACCATTTTAATTTTAAATCTTCAAACTATAAAATTAAATGGTTTCATATTATATTCGAAATTGTTGTTTTTTTAAAAAGATATAATAATATATTAAAAGCTATTTCTCTTAATTTCAAAGCTTAACGTTTTAGAACGAAAACATTTCCTTTTAACTTTGGCAATTTTGTTTTGTTTTTTTTTTTTTTTTTTCTCATGAAACACTTTAGATTTGTACAATTTAAATTTAAAAATGCGAACTATTGATTTTAAAGTGCACTTTTTGTATAGATACACAAACATACAGGCATACAGAGTATAGACAATTGACAAACAGAATAAAGGAACTTATAGTGTTTTCTGGTTCAAGATTATCTTATTTTCAGTTTTTATTAATATCTCGAATTTAATTTTTCTTTTACGAATACTGAACTTGCCCTGTAGTACCACCTATACTTACTTATATCGCAAGTTGAACATCCATGAACCAAAAACTTTTCATTTTCAAATCAATTTCATTTAGGGCTTCTCGAACGATTACTTCGGCATATATACCTACGCAATATTTAAATCATTTTCACACAAAACATTAAGTGAAAAGTTCAAACGAGACTCCACATCTCATTGCCAATTCCATTTTTGATGACTTAATGGATATCCTTAAACATACGAGCTCGTACCTACTAAATTATGCCAAAAGAAAGTCACAATTGCACTTGCTTTCAAAATGAACCAGGATAGAAGGTACCATCCATATATATACATACATATACCATACATATTATACGAGTACAACCTCCAACCCTAAGGCAAACACACGTGAAAGAAATCAAACATTCTGTTAATTTAGAAAAGTAAACCTCCAACTCTTCCCATCAATTGGTTGCCAAGTAGTAGACACATACATTCTCCACCCCCTCTGTACCGTTATAGAAAAAAAAATCCTTTTTCATTTACGCTCCGAGAAATGTTTTAATTTCTTTCAGACTCTTTGGTTCGTGATCCTGGCGCCTAATAAATTTCATTTCATTTTTATCCCAAAACGAACACTCAAATAGCAAAATAAAAAAAATAACTTGCCCTTCTGGTATCGTATAAGAGTATACACGTAGAAAGTGTAATCAATTCCTTTTGTATCAGTGCGAGGGGGAATTATTTCCTTCCAAAAAGGGTTAATTTTTTGAGGATATATTGAAGATTAATAAGAAGCTCACGCACAAAGAATTTGCCTGATGAAAGTCAATATCAAATAAACGTGTATACTGTATAATGTATATTGTATAAAGTGGGGAGCAGACATTTCGTTTACAATTTTATATATCTATAGCTTGTCCCATCACAATCAACGAAAAAAACTGTACCTTTATACAAAAATCTTAATTTATTCATTTCGATCTTACATCTGAACTTTTAAAAGACAATAACTTTTGCCTATAACTTAAATTTATTACAAAACGCTTTATATAATGAGGTCTAAAGTTTAAACTAAGGGAGTTCTCTAATGTGAGTGAAAAAGACTTGACTTGGGCCTGTATTTGATTTGTTTATTTACAAGATTTATATAGCTAATATGTATACTTATTATGGTTTTTATAAACAAATTTTTCCTTGCTCTAAAGGTATTGGTATATATAGGCCCGGCAGAATAGCTTCAGCCCGAGTGGGTAGTAGGTGTAAGATGTAAAAGCTTAAATTCACTATAATAAAAAAACATCATAACATTTTTTCATTTTAAGTTTTTTATTTGTTCTTTTGATGAAACATCAGTTTTTTAATGCGAAAACCGCACTTCGTTTGGAGTGTTTTGAAATACATTTATTTAATAATTCATCCAAATTTAGATTTTCCGAGTGGTCGAAATAAAAATGTAATATAGCAATATTGTTGAGCCGATCCTGCAGCTTTGTTGACCTAACGTAAGATTTTAAACAACGAAGAACGGAGAAACTTCATTCATTTTGAGCAAGATGATCCTGGGATTGTGATTACCAACCGGACGAACCGTACACAATCGGGAATAATCAATAATCCCCCGACTCCAGGCGTATTTTTGCAAAAAATCAACTACTTCTCATTCATTCTTTTCAAAAGCTGTATAGGAATACGTCCCTATTGCTAATGAGTCTTTATTTATCAAAGTCATCTTTGTAGAACATAACTACATCATCGACATCTACTTTTTAGCATACAGCGAATCGTTCCAGCAGTTTGTAGAAACGAGAAGAGTCATTTATGAATCTTGAATTTAGTGATGATACTTATTCGATGGTCCCATGAAAAGCAATACTAAGTGTATTTATTTATTTTCAGGAGAGACGTTTAAAGTTTGATTTTGCTTGGGATAAATGTCGATATAAGGGAAGCGCCCAGCACATCAATAACAGATTCTACTTTTTGAAGCGATTCCACAGCACTGAGATCTGACATCTGCAAATCTTTGTTTAAGATTTCAATTCGGTCGAAAATCTCAGTCATTAATGTCAGATAAAAAATGCATTTGAAAGACTCCATGTATTTATAAAAACCTGACGCATTGTCTGTCAATTTCCTGTTCTACCGAACAATTATGGAAAAATTGCATCAGCTGAGCATAGTTTGCTCTCACTGTCTTGAGGGATTTAATACGTACAACCCATCTGTAAAAGAGAAACAGAAATGGCTATAGCTCAATAGAAGTTGACGAAGATGAAGATGGAAAAGAACAACATAGATTTTTACCCTTTTCTATTTTTTAATATTTTAAAATTAGAACGCAAAACACCCTGGTAGTTGAAAAAGAATATATATGTATCTTCCAAAATTCAATGAGCAAATAAACTTTAAATTTAATACTAGAATACAAATACCTAGTCAAAGGTCAATAGCCCTATCATAGTATCCGATCGGAACGGAATTTTCTCCGAATTTTAAGAAACCGAAACTGGCTAACTATTACAGTTCATGAGATACAGCCTGGTCGGACGGACAGTGGAGTCTTAGTAATAGGGTCCCGTTTTACCCTTTGGGTACGGAACCCTAAAAGGGAACTAAACATTTTATTTGAATAGACAAAAACAAAATAGAAAGTGAAATTCTTGGGACATTGCGGACATTTTAAAATTGAAATTTCTTGTTATATCATTTATCTACATCTACGACCACTGCACTTGTACTACTAAAGGGTGATTTTTTAGCTGGTTTGGTTTTGGCAACACTGGTTTTGACAGCTGACGTGTGTTTAGTACCTTGTGTCACTGTCAAACAGCTTCAGTTTGGTTTGCAATTTAACCATGGATCGTCTTACAAATGAACAACGCTTGCAAATTATTGAATTTTACTATCAAAATTCGTGCTCGGTTCGAAATGTTCATCGCGCGCTGCTTGTGTTCAGCGATGAGGCTCATTTTTGGTTGAATGGGTACGTAAATAAGCACAACTGCCGCATTTGGAGTGAAGATCAGCCAGAAGCATTGCAACAGCTACCAATGCATCCCGAAAAAGCCACTGTTTGGTGCGGTTTATGGGCCGGCGGCATTATTGGGCCATATTTCTTCAAAGATGATGCGAATCGCAGCGTTACTGTCAATGGTGAACGCTACCGAGCGATGATAACAAACTTTTTTTTGCCTGAAATGGAAGTTCTTGACTTGCATGATATGTGGTTTCAACAAGACGGTGCCACATGCCACACAGCACGCGAAACAATGGCGCAATTGCGAGGCGAGTTTGGTGAACAGTTAATTTCACGTTTCGGGCCGGCCAATTGGCCGCCTAGATCGTGCGATTTGACACCATTAGACTATTTTTTGTGGGGGTATGTCAAGGCTAATGTCTATAGGGACAAGCCCGCTTCGATTGACGCACTGGAAGCCAACATCCATGCATTCATTCGTGAGATACCGGCCGATATGTGTGAAAGAGTATGCCAAAATTGGACTCAGCGGATGGGCTACCTGAGACGCAGCCGCGGTCAACATTTGCATGAAATTATCTTTAAACATTAAATTGCAAGGTTCAAACTATCGATTCAAATAAATATTTCATTCATTTTTTCGAATTTTTTGTGTTTTTTTTAAAAAAGTTCTAACCTCTTAAAAAATCACCCGTTACAAATAAAGGCGAAAAAAGAAAAAAAAATGCACGCTATGCCTGTTTGGTAACTTTTTTTCCAACAAATTTCCCAAAAACTGCGTTTTTTTATGGGTTTTCACAGCAAATTGTAAAATGTTGTGCAAATTCGCAACAAATTTCACGTTACCAAACAGACCTACTATAAAGAGCCAGCACGAGACAGAGAGTACAGGGAATGAATTCATCCGGGAAAAAACCGTCCTGTGTTGCCGTTGGTAGTTTTTTTTTATTTAATTTTTTTTTGTTCATTAATGAGATTGAACATTTCTAAGCTTTTCTGAAAAGTACTGAAATTTCAAGTGGGTTTTACTACCCACACTACCCATATTTGCTGCCGGGATTGGCTATATATGTATTGGTATTGGTTTCGTGTACAAAAAAAAAATCAAATTTTTAATCAAAATTCACCCAATATCGAGGTCGAGTATAAACGCGTGGCATGATTTGTTTCAATACTTCGTACATTGCATTTTTGTGTTATTCTCTAGAGCGAAATTCAAATTTTTGTTTTAGCTCATCTAAAACGGGTAGCTTCCATCCAAAGATTTTGGTTTCTTTTTTTTTCAAACCATCTCGTAAGCAATTTTTAAGCGATTATTAATGCGGAGTTAAAAAAAATTAATTTAAAAAAAAATCATCTACCCATTTTCGAAATATCGAAATTAAAAATAAATAATTTCGAATTTATTGTTTTGAAAATTTTGATATACAATAATCCCAAATAGAAAGTTGAACATAGGAATAATGGTTCTATGGAAGGTACCATTTATTACCATTTTTCGAATTTTTTTATAAAATGGTAGCTTTTTTGTAAAAAAAAATTACAATTTTTTTTAAATTGAGGGTTTTCTTTTGAGAAAAATAAGATTTTCATTTTTTGCTAAGAAATTTGTAAGGCATAGGTACCATTATTTTTAATGAAAAAAAACGTGCCCTAAAAGTTTAAAGATCATCGGGCCACCGGCCACCCATTGAGACCGCAGTCGAAAAGACAGAAAATTATAACAGAGAGAATTACATGGCCTATTTTTTTAGACTTCACTATCATCGTAATGTTTGATCAAAATTTCAAATTTAATTTTTTGACGAATCCATACAGTGATTGTAAGAAAACCGTGATTTAAGTTTTTGGTAAGAATTTGCATTACGGAAGTTTTTTTTGTTTTAAATTACCTTATTTCTTTAGTTTTTCACCTAAATACAGGTTTTAAATAGCTTATTTACAATATGAGATACTCCCTAATTATTGAAACAATGTACAAATTTCACTCTTAGAGTAACTTGGGGACATGACATGTATTTGAAAACGGCCTACGGGTTGGAATACAGCCAAAAAACGACGAAGTTTTTGGACGAAGGTCCTTACCACTTCAAAACATTTTTCTAGATAATTCTGCTTCCTTCCCATTAATTATTATATTTAACAAATAGCATAAATAATATACAACGATTTGTTGCTAAGCAACTACGATTTTGCATCCGCGCAGATAGATTAAAGAAATTGTCAGATGTATTAAACAACGACATCTGACAATTTAAAATTAATCTGACAGTGTCCGTATTGTCTGACAATAATAAAAATTGTGTGTTTAGACTATATTGATTCATTGTTAAATCATCGTCCGACAATAGCTGACAATGATGTTTCTGGCAATATTGTCACACACAATTGTAAGTTCACACGATTGTAAAATATTTGGGACAATTTGTTTTACTGACAGTTATGAAATTATTGTAAGATCTGACAATCGTCGCACTGAGCTCAAGACGAACCCAAAAATAATAGTGTTTAAATCTTGTAAATATTGATTTCAAACAAGTTTTACTATGCCCTTGCACTAACCATACTCATTTTCATCTGCACCGGCACATCACCTCATCAAATCAAACTGCCATCTATCGTAAAGTATACGTATCTATTAATTGACATTTAATCCTTATATCTAAGTTTTGCAGAAAGATAACTGAACCCTTTTTATTCACAAAAAAAGTATCATTAAAGATCGATCCCCATATACAGGATTCAATATATGTTATCAAGTATCAAATCAGTCGGTTGTTGATCAAATTCATTCGTGTTGGCTTGTTATTTGATCAATTTCACTTTTGAAGATTGACTGACAAAAATCAAAAGAATTTAAATTTTGCCACTTTGCTTAAAAAGTCTTTCAACTTATTTAACTGCATGTGATCAAGTCTTTTGATTTAATGTCAAAGCAAAGCAAACCTTTTTCAACTAGATGCACATTTACAAGGGATTCGGTGTGTAAACATAGCTCAATCGCCACTGTAAACCTTATTAAGCTAACTGTTTTTATTCTTTAGCCATTCTCTGACGAACACACGCATGCAAGCACGCTATGATTCACGCACTCTCTGAGCCAATGGGTATACCTACGTTGAGAAGCACGTATATGGACTAGAAATTAAGGCAAGTTTCTAGTCTCGAGTCAGGATCCTGATTGGTCAGCTGTCGAAAAATTGCCTTCCAACTAACGCAAATTTATTGGAAATTTGACTGGAAAACTATAGTCAAGAGGAATCTCCCTTCATTTCAAGTCAACTGTATATTTATGTCAAAATATCATCATTATAATATTTTATCGCAAGCTGAACTTTATTGTTCTGCAACTTTTTTTTTCACGTTTGTTATAAGTTTTGGTTGAAGTGATTCTTTATCATATTATATTATTATGGCAAGGATTTAAATGTAGATATGAAATATTGGTTTTAGCCTTGTTTGTTTGAGGTGTTTTTCAGATAAAAATATTCATGTCCATTATGGAAACCGCAATCTTTGATTGACCATTTGTCGTGAAAAGAAAATAGAACATTGTACTGAAAATTACTGCAGATCCAGAATTGCATATTCCTTAATCAAGATAAATACTATAAGAATGTAAAATTTGAAGTAAAGACCCAACTTTCACACCTTTGACATCGTGAGAAACAACTAGGTTCCTTACTCGATTTTGCGTTCAATTAATGTAGTTGACTACATATGTAGTCCTATTATCAATTATATAGGTGACAGCGGCCAAATTTCAGAGCTGCCACTTATACAGGAGCAAACAATTACATTTGTGAACTTGGCATAACAATTTTAACTTAAACTAACGGGGCCGCAACTGTAATTCGTAGTTTTTTTTAAATTTCTATACCGGATTTTGAAGTTCATCTTCTTCACTTTGATAACTTAAAAACTTGCACATTTGTAGCTCTATTTCAAATTGATAGTTTGTACCATCTGCTTACTTTGCATTGAAGTTACCAAAATATATACACGGGGTTACACCCATTATTTAATGAACTGCAAAATCCGGAATAAAAATGCAAACAAAATGGAAAAAACTGCAAATGACACAAAATGACGTCTTGTGATGGCTACAGCAATTCTTGCTACACAAACAACATTTATGTACAATTTGTTCCTGCATCACCTTTTGTAAAATAAGGTACGATTTTTATCTCTATACTGACCGGACTTAAACTTTTTTTATTTAAAGTTCTTTGAATTTAATAAATAATATTAAATTGGAACTGGAACATAAACTTAATATTAAACTCAGCGTTGAACCCGAAAACAAAAACAAATTCACATAAATTGAATCTACAAAAAATAAATTTTCAACTTTCAAAACAATTAATCAACTGATTTTTTCACATAAAATAAGTATTTTTTTTTCTTATACCACACACTGAATGGTGGTGGTGATGGCTGTTGAAAATGTCCTTAGAGTAAGCACATTCATGTTAATGACGTGTCGTAATTAACGTCCCATTTTGGGTTAGATTATCCGTGAATAATTGGCGTCTTGCATTTGAGCGGTCAACATAGAATATATGTATGTGTATAAATGGGAATTTTCTCTCCTAATTGCTTTTTAGCAGGACCGATGGAGTTTTAACTGGTACAATGTGGTTTTTATGCGGTCTTTCGTTCTTGCTAAAGATTTTTTTTTTATAACTACGACTTACATAATATACAAAGTTTTAAATTAAAGTAGAACCAGAGTACCAATACCAATACATATCTATAGATAAAATAAATGTTTTCTAAATGATTTGTTTTTATACCTAAGTCAGAATGTCAGAGGTTCAATATCAATTTAACCAAACTGGGCACCCATGTTCAGAGAGAGAGATAGATGAAATAAAATATTCAAATCCTTATTATTCCCAAATTCCCCAGACACATCAACTTGACCATTCATATCTTATTTATATCCATTTTGCAGGACATTTGGCTGTACACACTCACCGAGAGTGAAAAGAAATTGGAATCATCCCTCATCCTATAAGTCCTTCTATATAACCTCTGTCAAACTGACTATACCAATACAATTTCTTCTCATTTGTTGAATTCCATGATGCTTTGGCTATATAACTCGACTAGTTCGAGGGTTGCGTGCGATAAGATTCTTGAAAGGTTCACCGTGACCACATGATGCGAAGTTCGTATATATGAATAGTGGCGTAAACGAGATCCAGCCACATGGGACCAAATGTCAATCCGTTGATGGGCCGTGTTCCATTGATTAAGGTCATTTTATTCATCAATATCCAAGGATAAATAAACAAATTTGAGTGAACAAGTTTTTCTACTTCAATTTCATATGATATAAGGATGAGGTCTTTGGAGTCTCCACGCCATGATGGTATGGCATACCTGCATCTGTGACAACAAGGCTCATAACGTCAATTATGATTTCATAGAAAAACTATACTTCCTTACAGAGCACGTCTTGTTGGTGCGTTTTTTGGGGGTCTTCTTAAATGGTCCCACTAATTGCACCACATAAGTCACACGCCCAGTGAGTTATTAGCAAATAATGGCAGATCATTTGCAGTAAAGTATTCCATCTAATGACCAACTATTAATGTTCCCAGTTTTGCTTAGCTTTAACAAGATAAAAGAACATTCTTGAAGGAGTATGTATACTGTATACTTATGGTTTGAGTAAAAATATTCTAGGCGTGTTCCCCTGGGGGCCGACGATCCAAGGTTTCGGTGCATGTTGTAATTAGAGCATTCATTCTATTCGAGGATGGTAGAATTGTTCTTTTTATCTAATTCATTTTGCGGATGGACAGCAAAAACCGTGCCGAAAACAAGTTGAACATTTTATAAGAGGGTGCTCTTGCTCATCCCTAAAATCTATAAGAGTGAAAGTGTATGGCAGAGAACTTTGTTTTATACAAGAAGGGTTTCTGTGTGTGGTGCTTGTCTTGTGTTTTTTTTCTTTTTTTGTCACCACTTAATGATGTGACAATTTATTTTTTCGAGAGCCCCTTTAGCTGGACATTCAAACCAAGAGACGAGTCGTTAGGTACGTATATATAGTGTGTTCATGTGTCAACTTGCAAAAAAAACTGTATAGACAGTGGACATGAGTTTGCTTTTTTTGTTTGAGTGTTTTTTTTTTAAGGGTAAAATGATGTATTAAAGAATTGAAATATTGATTTAACTTAAATGGTTAAATCATATAAATAAAAAAAATTCATTTGTTTGCAGCGTTTTTTTCAAACAAAATTTAAAGACTATGGCGCATTTCACGTTAAGCGGACAACGAAAAAAGTGGTGGATCTTGAAATTCGTTCATTTTTGTGTTATTTATACTTCTTTTTATTCTTAAGATAAATACAGAAGGATTTGGAATTTTGAAGTTTGGTGCTCCAGTAATGGGCTTGTAAAGTTTCAGCAAGCTATATGGGTAAGGGTTTTAAATAAAAATGTTGATAAATTAAATGAAGCGATAGAAAAATTACTTTAATGGAGCAATATATGGCAAATAAGATGTTCTTTTCGTTTATGAAATTTAAACCGGAAATCAATTTTTTTGTTTGAAAGAAAACCAGAAGTTAAGATTTCAAATAAGATTTTGGCAAACTTGGCCCCTTTTTATAATTTCTTTTAAAGTTTCAAAATGAAGCTCATACATTAGAGATACTACATGCCAAGTTTTAGAGTGGGATATCCATACGTTTAGAAGATACATAGAAATCGGTTGTTAGCAATTTAATTTAAACGAGATGACCCATTTTTGGCCCCAGTGCGTTCATGAATGAGATGCATAGAGCAAAATGAGGTTGGAAATTAAGGATTGTGGCGATGTAAAACAAATATATGTCATTATTGATTTTTTCGTTCGAGATATCCGTCTCAGAAAGTAACTCAAACGAAATAATTTAAGAAGAATTTTTGTCTTGAGATCTCAAAATAAATTAAGCCTAAAAAAAAATATAATCATCATTTTAAAGATATTTTTGTTATCTTTTAATTGATATCAAAATTATTTTCCTCCATACAATACTTCCGAAATTATTGGCTATTGTTTGCAAATAAGCTGATTTCTTTTACTTTCAATTGCCAAATTCAAGCTTTAATAATTTGAAACCTCTAACACCAATTTTGGAAATATTTGGAAAATACATTGAACTTAACGTCGGCTTTCATTTGGTATCCAACTAATCCATGTACGCACTGGACCCAAAAATGCGGTCATCTCCTTTAAATTAAATTGCTACCAACCGGTTTTCTATACAATAAATCAGTTTTTTGCACAAGAGTCGTACAATAAAACTTATGTATCTTCTAAACGTGGGATATCACTCTGGCATGTAGTATCTCTTATGTAAGGTTCATTTTTAAACTTAAAAAACATTACAAAAAGGGGCTAAGTTTGCTAAAATCTGGTTTGAAATCTTAACTTCCGGTTTTCTTTCAAACAAAAAAATCGATTTCCGGTTTAAATTCCATAAACGAAAAGAACATCTTATTTGCCGCTATATTTAATTTTTCAAAATTTTTATTTAAAACCTTTGCATAGCTTGCTGAACTGAAACTTTACAAGCCCATTAGTGGAGCACCAAACCTCAAAATTCAAAATCCTTTTGTATTTATGTTAAAAATTAAAAAATGTACAAATAACACAAATATGAACGAATTTCAAGATCCACCACTTTTTTCGTTGTCTGCTTAACATGAAATGTCCCATATATGAGCAATTTGAGCATGCGATCCGGCTCATGAATAACAAGCCTTAAGACTTTTTAAATGTCAATAGCAACGGAAGTAAGCATTTCAGGCATCTTTTACTTTTTGATTAAATTTGGAAAATCAAATCTACACAGATTTAGGAAAAAATTAACCGGTATTGTGAAGATTGACAGGAAAGTTAAAAAGATTTTTATATAATCTATTAAACATAATTGAAAGAATGCCCATAAATTCAATAGAAATATACATTCCAATTTGGGGTGAACAAATTAATTTTTATTTTCACATTCCCTATATTTTGTGATCTGTTGGAACTCGGAAGGCATATAGGATCAATTTGGGGAGATAGAAAAATTAATTAAATTTGAAATTTTTACTGCGTACTTTGATCTTCCATTTCGTCGATTTTTTAAGATTCACACTTCTTCGCGTATTCAAAATGTAGTTTTTGCTAAACTCAAGTTTTAATAAAGTTCAGTTTAAAACATATTTGGATTAATGAAAGAAGATCCTATCTATAACCATTTTTCTTGCTTTTTTTTATCAAAGTAGAAGGTTATTGAATTATTCTTCTTAAAATATCTCCTTAACTTAGCAACAGTTTAAACTTGACATATAAATTAATTTTTTATAATATTTTATCAAATTTTCAATTTTAAGAGCCTTCTTCAGAAAAATACTAAGAACTATAAAATGCATTTGCGGCACTGGCACAATGGGAAACAGAATTATGGTGTCTGGTGAGTGGTGAGTGTCCTGTATGGAGCACACCCTCTAACTGCCCACAGCAGACATATTAAAGGTAATATCATTAGCGTTTTCATTTTTGTTCAGTTCTGCGCATCTGTCAAAATTGAGGTATTATGGTAGTAAAATGGTGGATCCAGTGTCCCTTTACTTGGCTAATTTCAATAATTTGTTGTTGTTACTAATAATGCGTGCTGAGTTCCTGTGGGCACTGAGACAGCCATTTTTAATTTTTTGATACTTCCAACTTAGACAACCTGCGCAATATAATACCTTTGATTTGTGTACTGTGATAATTCTGCCTGTCTAGCCTCTATAATATTTAAGTCATACCATGTTTGGTTTGTTATATAGAGTACTAGTAGACCCGTGCTCGCCTTGCTTCGCAAAAATTTAAGAATTAATATTAACATACATATATACCGATAGTACTAAATAGGGCTACCGCTACCCGTACCTAATTTCTATTTCATCTTATTAACAAAAAGTTTATACATTATACACTTAAGTTTTGAAATGTGAGTTCTTAAAAAATGGTTTACCTATTTGTATGTTAAGTAGGTTCATGTTTGACACATAAACAGAATCTTTATCTCCCGTTGATTTTCTTATTGCATATACAAATATACATACATATAATACTTCGCACCCAAGTAAACATCTTCTTCTTGCCTGACTACCTGCAACCAGGGTTGGCCAAATTAACTACACTTCATTTTCTACATGATTAACTACGCGTAGCTAATTTAATAAACTACACGCCTTATATACTACAAAATGTTACGTTTGCTACATACATAGTAAAGCTAGGTAAATAATAAAATTTCAATAAAAACAGTTCAACTGAAATTCAATCTTAAAAGTTTACTACATATCTAAACTACGTAGCAAATGTAAAAAATGTAGTTTATTCCAAAAAGCGTTAGTTCGGCCATCCCTGCCTTCAGCGTTATACCCAAAATGTTCCATTGTGGAAAAAGAGTAAACAAAGAGAAACCTGCACAACATAAATAAAAAAACATAAGGGAGGTAGAGAAAATGCAAAAGGGTGGAAATGATATGAAATGAAACAAAGCAGCGACCTCGTGAATGCGATTGAATTAAATTTCTGGATTTAAAAAAATAGAAAAAGTTAATGACTTAGACATTTGTTTATATTTATTTCTCAGGTTGTATGCATAATTAAGAAAAGATTTAGGGCTTAAAATTTGCATACAAAAATGTACTTTATGAAATAATTTTTGTTTTTTTCAATTATCAATTAGTTTCGTATTTATAAGTGAATATGTAAGTCAAAATCAAGAAAAAAGTTGACTATCAATTTAAAAAAATTAATTTTAGTATTAAACAAACGAATTAGATAAACAAAAACTATCTTATTACAATCTTCTAAAGATAAAGAATATTGTAGAAAAAATTTCAAGTTAATCAGGTAAATAGTTTCTGAGATTTCGCGTGACAAACTAAATAATCGTTTCGTCTTTATATAATGTTATAGAACATACATATAATACTTCGCACCCAAGTAAACATCTTCTTCTTGCCTGACTACCTGCAACCAGGGTTGGCCAAATTAACTACACTTCATTTTCTACATGATTAACTACGCGTAGCTAATTTAATAAACTACACGCCTTATATACTACAAAATGTTACGTTTGCTACATACATAGTAAAGCTAGGTAAATAATAAAATTTCAATAAAAACAGTTCAACTGAAATTCAATCTTAAAAGTTTACTACATATCTAAACTACGTAGCAAATGTAAAAAATGTAGTTTATTCCAAAAAGCGTTAGTTCGGCCATCCCTGCCTTCAGCGTTATACCCAAAATGTTCCATTGTGGAAAAAGAGTAAACAAAGAGAAACCTGCACAACATAAATAAAAAAACATAAGGGAGGTAGAGAAAATGCAAAAGGGTGGAAATGATATGAAATGAAACAAAGCAGCGACCTCGTGAATGCGATTGAATTAAATTTCTGGATTTAAAAAAATAGAAAAAGTTAATGACTTAGACATTTGTTTATATTTATTTCTCAGGTTGTATGCATAATTAAGAAAAGATTTAGGGCTTAAAATTTGCATACAAAAATGTACTTTATGAAATAATTTTTGTTTTTTTCAATTATCAATTAGTTTCGTATTTATAAGTGAATATGTAAGTCAAAATCAAGAAAAAAGTTGACTATCAATTTAAAAAAATTAATTTTAGTATTAAACAAACGAATTAGATAAACAAAAACTATCTTATTACAATCTTCTAAAGATAAAGAATATTGTAGAAAAAATTTCAAGTTAATCAGGTAAATAGTTTCTGAGATTTCGCGTGACAAACTAAATAATCGTTTCGTCTTTATATAATGTTATAGATTATAGATATAGATTATAGATATAGATTATAGATAGATATACAATTATAATCCATTTTACTTAAATATTTTAGACGTCTCTAAAATTTATAGAGATTCGACTATATATGCCTTGGTACGCGAAAGAAAGGTATACTATTCTCCAAGTAAATTCTTGACATTGGCACTTACCTACGGCGACTGAACATCTTTAAGCAGGGCAATGGAGTTCCGTGAATGGGACAAAAGACCCAAAGAGGGAGTTAAAATCCTTGAAACCCGCAAAGCGTGGCACTTGAGGTAGGTACTGTTGTCCAAGAAAACTGCATGGTTCACTAAAGTCTCGAATGAATTATGTTTGTTTTCATAATTCCTTCCTGGCATTTACGAATACTGCTGAAAATTTTAAAGTTTTATACCGTTTATTTCTAGAATTTCCACATTTCGATGTTTTTAAAGTAAAACATACATAGTAGATACATTATAGTTTTAAAATCATATGAGCAGGATAGATTTCGAAAAACTATTCAATTTTGACACAATTCTTAAATAATGTGCTACTCGCTAGTTTTAAGAATTGTCTCAAAAGTAAATGATATTTCGAGATTTTTGTCATTCTTTATTTTGCCATTCAATATTTTTGTTGTTCTTGATGTGTTCGATATTTTGGTTTTCTAGATTCTAGTTATTCGAGATTTTGGCATTCGATATTATGTCTTTTGAGATTTTTCTAAATATCGCGTAGATAGCTTAACTACATCTTATATACAAGTTTATTTTATAGTCAGTTTTTTTTTTAATTGCCCCTCCTGTCTGAATGGGAGGAGATATATCCCCCTTCCCATTAGATTTTTTTCTTATCTTGAATCAACCAATACAACTTCCTATACACAATCAAATTAAAAAAAATATTCCATCTGACAAATCTCGCCTTTCTAATAAAATAGCCTTTTTGGTGGAATTCAAATATTCGTAGTGACGTTAAAAATTTTCAGAAATTAATAAACAATACAGTAGAATCTCGAAAAGATGAACAGATATAAAACAGGGCCCGTTCATCTTTTCAAATTGTTCATCTTTTCGAGCATCAACATTTGGTTAAGGAAGAAGATACAGTTTTATAAATAAAAACATTAAATATTATTTACATAACAAGTCAAAACAAGACCTAAAGTACTGTTCAAGAGGAATTAAAAGGCAAAGAAAAAGTAAAAAATTATTTTTGAAATAAAGTGTTCATCTTTTCGAGTACTAAATTTTAACCTTTCATCTTTTTGAACACTGAAAAGTGGAAATATTTCGTTCATCTTTCCGAGAATCTACTATCATTTTGATTCAAAATAGCTTCTTACGGCCTTAAATCCTACAAAAATTGGTGTTTCGTCCTGGCGATCTCACGAGTCCAAGTGAGGGCCTTTTCAATACACAATTTTTGTTAAGTTGAGATCATCATACACCGATTTCGTGATGAATATCTAGTGTGAACTATATCCAACAAGACAAGAATTCCTAATCATTAGATTGCAAGTTTTTTTTTTCATTTTTTTTTAGGACTTAAAGGCCGTTAAAAGCTATTTTGAATCAATAATTAAACAAAGTCCAATTAAAATAGTGCTAAGTCTTCTACTTGGCTGATGTATTTCTGTAGTACATATGTAGAATTTGTATTATCAAAAACACCTTCTTATATACCATTGTTGTTTGTTAAAATATTTCGTTTAATATTTTGAAAATGTAACGGTTTGCTAGCAATTCGAAAATAAGGGTGATCAAGCCCAAATTTTTACTCGTTTTTCGTTTATAACTTCTAAGTTATTTGCTCTATACATAAATGTTGTATAATGTAATAGATAATATATAAATTCCAACAGAAAAGTATTTAATCTTTTTTTCATTAAAAGTAGCACAAATGGAGAAAAACGGCAAAAAACAAAAAAATCTTATTTTCAAGAAAACGGGACCTCCACAAAACCCGAATTTTCCGCAAACTCAGAAGATTTGTACTCAAACTACATTCAAACTTAGACCACTTCAAAACTTTTCTCAGATAATTCCCCATTGCCCGTACTAAATGTTAACTTTGATACAAATCTCGAGTTCGAATTTTCTACGAATGCATAACTTGTCATATATGTTATATATACATTACCTACAGTCCGTACCATTTGGATAGCCTCTCACATAGTTTATTTTACAATTAACTATTTTTGGTACTTCTTTGAGGTCTAATTAGAAAATTTGTATTGAGTAGGGAGATAGAACATTGCTACTAGTATTAAGAGAAGTTTTGACTAATTTCTAAAAGCTAAAGCAATTTTCTCAAGTAGTTTTGTTAACAGTCACAAAAATGTGTATTATTTGCTGTAACATTAGAATAGTCTGACAGTATTTACTTAGAAGAAATAAAAGCTAATTGATTATTATTTTTAAATTCTGTTTTTTATTTTCTGTTGTTAACACAATATTTTAGAACTTTTAAGAGCCCTCCTTGTTTTGAATGACCTAAAAAAGGGATCGTTTAAGGAATCATACAAAATCAATGTTCGATTTCTTAAACAATCGCAAAAGATTCCTTAAAAATCTAATGAAATGTAGGCCCTGACCACTTTGATAGCTACGATGAACTTTATTTTACTTCTGTACATCCCATAAACCTTGCGTGTTTGGATGGTAAGGATAATTGCATGTAAGGACATTTTAATAAAAGCTGTGTGAATTGGCTCATTGTCTTGCTGCAAACAAAAATCGGCAATGGTCTTAAAATACACTGCAACTGAAGCAAGACTGTTTCCAATAAAGTATTATATTATTTCGATGTCATTTTACAGTTTACAAAATCTAAATCAACAGTGCCATAAAATGGTACTTCATCCCCATACCATAATGCAATCCTCACGGCTATGATATCGATCAAAACACAAATTTTCTTTTCTGAAATCATGAAAGTAGTATTTATATCCATCCGGTCTGTTTAAGTTGAACTTTCTTCAACTAAAAAGATCATTTTTTGCCAATTGTTTAAATGGATGCTACCTTCAGCATTCCATGACATTCGGCATTTTGCTTAATTAAGCTGCTATAGTTTACGCGCATTTTTAAACGGAGGTTTTTTCATCAGCATTAAGTACTTTAGGTGTCCGGAACTTCTGATAACCCGACTCAAAGTCATTCAGCTCACTTCTAACGCAGCTACGTGTCTTGATTTGCTCAGAGAGTGGTTGCAATTGGAAGCTTATCATATTATTCTCGTCATTGATAGATAAGATAGAATTGAAAAAGTTCGTTCTTTGTAGTTTTTTGCCTATATATCCGGATAAAACAAATATTGCATACCAATTTGAGACTTTGATCAAATTTCTGACCAATAAAACGTTTCGTCAGTCCTCGATTCCGATAGGCCTCTGTTTTGGCAATCTCTGTAGCCGTTAACGATTTTGTCTGCCCATTTAAGCTTTCAAATTGAAAAAAATTATAAGACATAACTATTTTATCACTTCCTGATAACTTTTCGAGACCTACGCTGCCAAATTATAGCTTACGATGTGAAATAAAATCAATTGAGTTTATTCAAATGTTACAAAAAAAAATGGACAGCTCTAATTTTTTTGTTTTTAATCTCAATAGAGTTATAAAATTTTACGATAATACGATAAAATGACACAGCAAAATCAGTTTTGCTGTCAAAATACTGAGGAAAACAATTTGGATTTGCATTCTCACTATTTGACGGAGCGAAATCTCTGAGATTTCATTTTTCGACTGTGCAAAGTGACATTTTATATTAAAAAAAAAAAAGAAGTAAAGTGAAAAGTATAAAAAAAATGACTTTTGGTCTTCGTGGCTTTTTAGGAACTGATACTTTTGAAATTTATTCCAGTTGAAAGAAAATATGAAAAAAACTGATACCTAAACCATGAATTTTCAATCTTTGAAATTTCAATATATAAAAATATTATAAGTGCAGAGTAAGTAAGAATAATGAACAATCCTAAAAATATGTCACAAGTATCCGGTATATATTTTATAAGACGGATTGTCAAATTTTGTGCGATGAGCTATCAGATCTAATTCAAATTCCGTTTCCCAACTTTGTAATGAAGCATTAGAATTCGAACACTCCCCCGCCCGACTACGTCCTGGTTGCTATGACTTTGGCAAAACCATAGCCAACCAATCATAACAGATAAACCCTATAGTTAACAATAACCGCCTAAACCTCCCCCCTGCCAACGCACCTGTTTCCTTTCCAAAATCATATACCTATTCAACGAAAAAATACCAAGATACCTACCCGACCACCAGCCTTCCGTGTTAATATATTAACTAACGCAACCTTCCCAACCTACGCTCCTGTCCATTTTACCAAATTAAAAATACTTAACCGACCAGCCGGATGCTCGCATAGCCATGCATACATGACGAAGTGTCGTCTCGTCAACAACTGATAATCAAATTACTGTAATATCTATGTCCAAGATTTAATTCACCACACCCCTCAACAGCATTAAGCGTGGTGAATATTAATGTACAACAAACGCTTATCAAATAGGAAGATCTACACTGAGCAGAGCCCGAGTGTTACCTTCGGGACTCTTTAGTCACTTTGACTCTTTTTTTAACGCTGGGACTCCAGGACTCATCTTTTTGAAATTTGACTCCTTTTTAAAATTTGGATTCTTTTTTGTAAATGCACCAAAAAATATTATATAATCGAATACTTTGGAAACGAATTCGTTCAACATTTTTCTTAAAACGTCATTGTTACCGTTCCCTTTCAAGTTTTTTTTTTTTTATTTTTCATTTCTGTGATCTGTTCAGCAGCGTTATACTACGTTTTCACCGACCGCTAAACCGAGATTTAAGTAGGTTTACCCCAAATCCCCTTCAAATTTCAAAGATTTACCATACAATTTAATCTTTAAATCAAGAAGATTAGAAATTAATCTTGTTAAATCTTAATAGGGCCAATAATTTCACAAATCGAACACACCTATTCCCCTACCACAATATTCAGTACAATAATCGAGAATCGAGCGAAAATTTTCGAGAATCTATTTTTTTTCATCGTTTGATACAAATTGAACTTCTACTTTAGAAGAAAAAATAAAACAAAATTTGCAATTTGAAAAGTACTGTCAAAGTTAATTTCCTTTTAAATCTTTTTGTGCGTTGAAAACATTTCCTATGATTTATTAAATCTTAACGAGATTAACTTTTGGTGAAAACGTAGTATTACCTTCGGGACGACTCTTTAAAGTCATATTCCAGGACTCATGTTTTTGAAAAAAATTTAAATTTGATTCAGCATTTAAAAGTGGGGAATTTTTGTAAACCAACAAATAACATATATAAAGTGAATACACCTACATATACTTTCGAAATGAATTCGTTCAACCCTTTTCTTATATCGCCATTTTTATACGCCATTATTATATGAAAGTTTACTTTTTGGATCTGTCACAGATACCATAATATTCACATCCGTAACACACACAGACTATTTCTTTTATTGATTCAAAATAGCTCTCAACCATTTCTTTTTATTATTTTACTGTAACTTTTCTGCTTGTGTTGCGGTGTATGCTGTCCATTATTCTCCACCACGAATGATAAACTTAACGAATTGAACTATTTTTTGCATTTGACATTTCTCATGTTTTCTTACATTCATTTTCATTTATTTGCCATTTCTTATTAAATCATTTAACTTTAAAATTTTCTTTTTACTTAAACCCTTGGAGCAAACGGGTGGTGCCTTATTGCACAAATGTAAGAATTTAATAAATTTTTAAATCTTTTGTATTGTAAACTAATAAAATTTAATGAAGATTTTAGTGCTGTTTTCGACTGAAAATACGTGTATTATTACACCCGCCCGACCGCCGAACAGCTTGCATGGAGATTAATGCTGGATTTTCACTGCCAACAAAAATGGAAGTATTTCTGTAAAACAAAATGATAATGACAAAATGTCAAAGTGAATTATTCTATTCATTTACCACTTGTAGCAGAAATACTGCCAATTTTTCAGTCTTTTAAATCTAGCAAAAGTACTAACTCACTGCTTATACTGACTATTGAAAATTTGGCTATTAATATACGATTTTTTAAGTTCATTTTTGTATGGAAAATTGTTTTTTTGAACTTTTTTATGTTGTATAAAAGAGGAGCCTTATGTTAGGGGCCAGTTATAGCTTTCATTGAAACTCGTCATAACTGGCCCCTTAATAAAGTTGAAAACTAAATTTCTTTGAATTATAGAGTTTATATCTTATTGTTGGTGTTTTATTTGAAGTTTAAAGAGGACTCTTTTTTTTCACCCGGGACTCCTTTTTTGACTCCTCTTTAAAATATTCAGAGGTAACCCTGGAGGACACCAGCTTGACAACGATCGACGAATTTTGATGGTGAGTTCTATTATGCTCATCACCCCTCCACTACCTTTCTCCACCAGTAAGAAGAAAACAATGCTGTCGAATAGACAAAAGAAAAGCGATGACGTGGCTATAGCAACATACCAAATCATAGAATATTACACTTTAATGAATTATAACTCACATTTGGTTCTTCCGAAAAGCTATATAAGACGAGGTCATACAAACGACCAAGACTCAGTTCAGGTAGGGCAGTCATCAAAATAACATCGATTTCATTCTGTTCATTCCTGGATTCGTCTGTTGATAGCCGGATTCGTCCATTGATTTGCCTGATTCGCCAGTTGATTGCCGGACAAAGACGGGGTAAGCTAACACAAAGGAGACCCCTGCAGCGTAAATTTTGATACGCAAACCATAAGGACAACGACAAGAACCCACAAGGAATCATCCACGAAAGCTGAGATTTAAAGACATCCTCGGATGCAAAAGTTATGACGAAATTATAAGTTAAATCATTGTAATATAGTTTAAGTTTAAATAAATAAAGGAAAAGACCTAAAATCTAAAGTTACGTACTACTTTGGAAGGAACCCTGGTAAGCCGGCGGGCTTAACCTCGGCTATAAACAAAAAGTACATCACAACTTGTGTACCCATAGTACCTACATATGATTTGGAACGGTATCATAATACAAATATATTTTTTGTTGAATTCATGGTACTTTTGAATTAAAACTTACTTGTTTTGTACACTTTCTCTGTAGATTTTGATCTTGAAAAAAAAAACATATCATTCTTATTTTTGAAAGATAATATTTAACATAACATTTATTTTCCGTTTTCTTCACATTTCATTGGTTTGCGTATTTAAAGTAGATAAGCAGATTTATTTTTTATTTTCTAATAGTAATTATAAATTGTATGTGTGTAACATGAAACAAAATTTATTATTGCATAATAATACTTAAATATATAAATATAACGAAAAAAACCAAACATAAATAATCATAATAAGCTTAATTAATATTTTATATATAAATTGCATATTGCACCTTTTTTGTTATATCATTTTTATCGCTAATCATACATAATATACAACATCATATTTAAAAAATAAAATTTTTGATTTTGTGTTCACTATTTTAACTGCTAAAAAATTAAAATATAATTTTTTTTTATAAATTTTACAAATTAAATATAACATAAAACTAAAAATACGTATAACAAAGTTGTTACAAATTTGTTTCTTTATTTGTAAATTGTAATCACATTATCTTTTACTCTTTCATTTAATAACTAATTAATTAAATTACTTAACACTAATGTTAGCTATATATTGTTCTATCGTTTAAATAGTTAACCTATATCCGGAGCCTTGTAATTAAATTCGAATAAACAGAACTTTTCTTTTTTTTTAATTTTTTGTCTTTAGCTATGTACAAGTTTTGAGTTAGAAATTTGTTTTTTAAATTCAATTTTACAACTCATCATGCAGAAAAACGTTTTTTGTTTTTTTGTTGTAATGCCAACTAAATAAATGATTATAATTGACACTTATCTATTTTTACAAAAAATGTTACATAAACATTATGCAGTAGATTATTTTATTTTTTTCTATTTATTTTTTTTTTGTTTAAACTTTTAATGTACAATACCGATTTTGGATGTTTTAATTTTTTTTAATAACTATAAATAATAAATAATACCTGTAGTAATTTCTAAATTATATTTTTATCCGTTTTAACTATGATATTTACAATTAACGGTTTTTTTTTTTGTCTACAATGATTTTTCGTTAATATAAGCCTAAGAATATCCGCTTTGCAAGGAATTGCAGTTCGATTTAAATTGATTCAAATGATAAAAAAAAATTATTAAACAAAAAACTTTATTTTGTTAATATTTACAGTTATATCGTTATTTTTTTAAAACTAGGTACACACATATTTATAACACTGTTCTATTTCTATGTATTTAAATGGGTGTTGGTAGTACAGTATAATCCTGATGGTGCATGGATGATTTCATTGTGTCGTATACAGGACGATTATCGTCTGGCAGCGCATAGACGTCCGCCGGAACACACAGCGACTGTAATTTCGAAATGTAACTGTCAAAGTGCTCATGATGTGGGTGGTGATGTGGATGATGATGGTGGTGGGTAATTTTTTCAGCACTAGGTGGCAGTGGTGGTGGTGGGGGTCCATATATTCCAGCTATAGACTGAGCCTGGGAAATGCTAGCTGTGGTCAATGGTCCCGGTGGTATTAAGGGTGCATGAGAATATGTGTGATGATTTCCAGCTGAGGACATTGAAGAAGATGATGAAAGTCCGCCAGTACCTGGTGGTGGTGGACCAACTCCATTAGCTGGAATACGAACATGCTCCAAAAGTGTGATCACATTATTGCGGAGACTTTCGTAATAGTTGTTTAAGGAACTGGGGTTACTAGTATTGCGCTGGGATGTGTTGAGGGGTGAGGCCTCCTATAAAAATAATATTAAAAGAAATTCGAATCAATTTATAGACAATTTTGTGAAAAGTTAAATATTAGACGTATATTAAATTATTTTTAAGAGAAAACGTTTTTTTCGTATTTACCTTAGCTTTTAAGTTTTCTAAAACACTATAAGCTTTGAAATACGTAAATATATAAACACAAATTCTTTGCTTTCTAAAGCAAATATTAATTTAGTGCAAGAGAATCCAAAAAATTACGAAAAAGTAAAATTTCTTTACATGTAACAAAGCGGACAAATTTTCATTTGTAAAGATGTATCTTTGCTTAGAAAAAAATTTGAATACATCGAATTAAAAACAAATAATTTTTTACGATTAACATATTATGTACTTAGTTTATAGTTTTTGAAAATATAGTACATAGTTCAAAATATGATTTTGGGATATTTTATGGTTTTTTGGGATATTTTATGGTCAACAACTCTTAAACTATAATTAAAAAAAAAATTTTTTAAATCATTGGAGCTGTTTTTAATTTTAATTAATTTTAAAGTAAAGGAACACACCTTATATATAACAAAATCGTTTCAGCCAAAATAATACATAAATATCTAAAAAATATGACATATTTTACTCAAATTTCCTTATTATTATTTGTTAATGCGAATTTTTTTTTGAAACGCATTTTGTTTTTAATTTCAACAATGTACATGTACATATTACCTAAATTACTACTAGTTAAGGAAAAATCACTAGTTTTGGTTATGTTATAATCCCCTCCGTCAACTTCCTCTAGACCAAATTTCCTCTAAGTGAAATTTTCCTGTTACGTGAAATATTTTTGACATGCAGCTGATGCTAACGATGACGAGAGTCGAGTTGAAGACGAAAAAGAATTCGAAATAATTAACATTCAAGTCCCGGAAAAGAAAACGGAGAATGCAATTGAGGTTCAACACTGCCTTTTTAAAATAAAATCCCTTTTTAAACGCCCAAACACTGCGACAAATATGATGACTCAATCAAAACTTATATTATTTTGTTTAAACAATATTTAATTTTTATAAGATAATAATAAATTTATGAGCCATAAAAAGAAACAGATTATTTTTATTTATTTAATTAATTTTTGTAACCTTTTCTCAAATTCAATAAATGCTTTTAAACAAAAATAAATATAACCCTTTAATCCAAATTTTTTCCAAAAATCAATTTTGATATGGGTTTACCACGATATCTAGAAAACAATAACCCAGAAAGCAAAAATCTCAATTGAAAAAATCTCGAAAAAGAAATCTAGAAAGCTAAATCCAGAAATACAAAAGTTTAAATGCAAAAATCTATACAAAATTATGTACCCGGTTATTAGGGGTGTCCGCTTATGAGAAAACAAAAAAAAAATTAAATTGAAAATTTATAATAAAGTTCTATACCGTTTTTGAAAGCCAGAAATCTGTTCTATAATACTAAATTTAAACTAAATTATCTATGTCAACAGTTCACAGTTCAAAATTAAAAAAAAAAATTTGTTTAAACTTTTTTTTTCGTTTTTTTATAAAAAAAATTGAGTTTGCATGTGAATTTTTTAAAAACTATTGGCATAAATAATTTTATTTAAATTTGGGATCGGAAAACTGACTTTCAAAAACGGTATAGAACTTTATTGTAAGTGTTGTTGTTTTTTTAAATTTTTTTCATTCCATGTCATTTTTTTCTAAAACTGCCTCACCTTCTAAACGGGGTGAGATAGGCCCCCTTTTAATAGAAAAAAATGCTTGATTTTGACCCTACATATATACCTCACTGTTTATACAACGTAATGCTGGGTGCTAGAACTGTATTTATGTAAGCAAGCAAAAAAACAAAAATCTCATAAAAAAGGAGTTTTAGTAATTGTCAATTTTCTCAAGAACCAGACGACATTAAACCATTTTGTTTTTTGCGTTCGACTCAGAATTAATATGTTCACTGACTTCAAAAAGCGAATTCAGCACTTCATTTCAAAATTTTGAAAAAAATTGGTCTAAACTTTTTTTTTTTTCATTTTTGTATCAAAAATTTTGAGTTTGCATGCGAATTTTTCGAAAACTATTAACATAAATATTTTAATTTTAATTTAAGGTTATTTGGCTTTCAAAATCAGTATAGTATTTTATTGTAAGTGTTGCCGTTGTTTTTTAAAAAATTTTTTTTCAATTTAAGTCATTTTTATTAATTTGCCCCTACCTCCTAAACGGGGCGAGATAGACAAAAAACCGTTATCAATTCTTGGCGCCATAGTTATCGTATTCTCCCCCACATGGACTTTGTCCGCTTATGAGAAAGCCAAACTTTATTGCTGTTATTAAATTTGGTGTCCGCTCCCGGTTATCAAAGCGTTCGCTTATTGGAGAGCAATTTACTATACAAAATAATGAATTTAATTCTGTTCTTTGAAATCTGTCCGGTTATGAGAGGTGTCTGCTTATGGGAGGTGTCCGTTTCCAGACAGTATTCTTAATATTTGAGGTAATGGTTACAATTCGCGCGAATTGTATAACCATTCTCTCAAAAATTAATATATAAACTCTAGATAACTTACTTTTTTTGTTTTATAAAACGCACAAAATTTGTATGAAACTGTATTTTCTTAAATTTCTGAATCTAAAACCAAAAATTCGATTTCACAAAATTTATAATTTGAAAGAAGCAAATCTTCAGAAGGAGAGCACCAAAATAGGATTACTTATATATATATGAGCTCAAATTGCGACGCAACTACGTCGACCAATAAAAAACACAAGTGACGCTACAGTTAAAAAATTAAAAAATCCTCTGTTTTGTGCTGTGATGCCAGCGCTCCCTAGCATATAACAACTGTGTTAAGTCATCGTCACTAAAACGAAATTTTTTCATTGTAGATTAAAACATTTTTTTTTCGAGATTTTTTGCATTCGAGATTAAGTCATAATTCCTTTTGATATCCCGTAAAAATTCGATTTAGAGGGAGTCGATTGTAAGTATATACTTACATTTAAAAACTATTTTTTTGAACCCGTCGTCCATAATACATATGTATAAATAAAAAGAACATGGGTTTCAAATTTCAATCCTTAAAAAGTCTTTTCAATTAGTCCGCAAAATTAAAATGAAATGTGTACCAAAATTTTTATGGAAGGGTCATTTTTAATCATTGTATTTTATTATGGCTTAAACCTTAAAACTCTTAGATCCGTCAACCTTTCTATGTCGTGATTTCCTGTTTAATTAGCATTAGGTAAAAATAAAGCACTCTTTTATGCCATGCATTTCAAAGACCTATTCAATTTTATTTTATAAAAGTTAGGTATGTTATACCTACATATTACGTATGTATGTCCTGTATATACTCATTAAAACTTATTTCAATCAGACTTATTTTTATCAAAAATAAAAGAGCATACCTACATATTCGTACATATATTCAGTTTGTGTCCACATAAAAGATACAAAACTATTTTGAAAATCCTAAAGGGAAAAATAACTTTTAGCTTGAAAAAAAAAAAAAAAAAAAATGCAAACATTTGTTTTGCTGGTCAATTATTCCTTTTGTTCGCATTCTCTTACTTTTTTGGGTGGTTAATAGAAAAAGGATCAATCTACTTTAGTTCTGTATTTACAAATTGTCCTTTATACTCTGTCCAAATATATATAGGCAAGAGAGATTGGGGTTCTAAGCAAATAAAGGGGATGAAAGTTCTTATTTTTTTTTTACTGAAATATCTATGCAATGACCAATAAGGGTTTCGATGATGCCCACATAGGTATCGTGCAGGAGACAAGTTGGTATGTAGTTTTGTTCAATGTTTTTTTTTTCAATAAATGTATTCTAACCTTATATAGAAAATTTAATTTAAAGTATTTAGAGCTAGAAAAGAGGGAACTGTATTTGTATAAAAATGAGATCAAATGAGAAGTTTTATTTTTTTTCGATTTCGGGTTTTAATTTATTCAGAAACTACCTATTAAAATTGTTTAGAATAGTTTTAAATCGTATTTGGTTTTAAAATACTTCAAAAGAATTTATAGAATGCATTTAGCATTTCATTGTTAACATTCATGGTGGTTATTCAAATTCATTTATATTATATATTATGTGGAGTGTAGATCTATGTTTATATTTTACACTTAGTTAATTTCATCAAACTAAAATAATATACGTAGGCCGACAAATTTAGCAGATGAAAAACATGATATAAAAAACGAGGATACAAATATGAATATTTCGTACGTTTCACCCTCCAAAACCGATTCGTTTGCATTGCTGTATTTGTAACTTTATTTTGTGTCTATGAATAGATAAGAAATCCAACAATAATATATACAGGGTGTCCCGAAATCACCGCCTCAGAAGAAAACCATGAGTTCCTGAGGTCATTTCAAGTCGAAAAACTTATAAGGTAATTTTCTCGTTTTCGCTTCGTTTTCGACTTATAACGGTTTTAATGATTTGTTTTCTTTTTTCCTTTGACTGGCTCTAACTTTGCCAAACTACAACCGATTTTTGAAATTTTTTTTTAATTTAAACAAAAACAGTTAGACATTTTATTCGTTTTAATTCGTTTTCATAAAATATTCATACATTCTTGATTTTCCTTTATTTTTCGTCTTCTATTTTTCAATAATTTTAAATGTATTTTTAAGTACAAAAATGTTAAGTATTTTTAAGAACACATATTGGACTTTCATAATAAAAAGAAAAAAGTTATACTTAATAACGTGTTTTTTAGAAAAAAATCATATCGAAGTCAAAAAAACAACCTTAAAATTCTTAAAAAAAGTGTTTGATAATAAATTGCGGGAAAACCGTTATCCGCACAGAAAAAAGTTGTATGGCAGATAAAAATTTCTAACTGTGCAACAGTCCAAAGTTCCATTATTACCTTTGAAACCAAACAATTTGATGCCCAAAACCATTATATGACAACAGGATTTCTCGTGAAAAATAATTTTAGAAAAATATATAAGAACATCATTTTGTGGGTTTTTTCCACTTTTATTTCTATCTATAAGATTTGTTTACAAAAAAAAAAAACAAATATGCGTGACTAGATCGCAAGAAATTGCTTTTTTAGTTAAGATATATAATTTATCGTTATATTTTAACAAAGGAACTAAAATAAGAGCCAACATTTTTAAGAAAGGTATTTTTTTTATTTAAAAAAAAATTTTTTAACGGCCTTTAGTCCTACAAAAATTTGGAGTTTCGTCCCGGCGATCTCACTTGGTCTCATCAGTTGACTAGTGAGGGCCTTGTCAATTCAAAATTTTTTGTTAAGTTCAGTTCATCCCTGTCAATACGCAATTTTTGTTTTTTGTTTTGTTGTGCATCATTCATCAAGTTCAGTTCATCATACATTAGATTTTCGTCACAAAATCTATGTCCAAGTGAGATCGCAGGTACGAAACGCCAAATTTTTGTAGGACTAAAGGCCGTTAAAAGCTATTTTGAATCAACAAGTCCAAATAAATTAGTGCATAAGTCTTCTATTTGGCCATGATGTATTTCGGTAGTATATGGAATTTGTTTTATTAAAAAAACCGTATAAAAAAAAATTATTTAACAAAATTTCAAATCCAATATTAAGGAGCATCAAGTTGCCGACACTATGGCGTAATCCACTTTTTCGGACTTCTTCACTATAGTGGTGTTAATTTCTAACCCGTTTTAAAATTATAAATTATTACAACTAAATCAAGAATTTTGTATGTTTATAGAAAAAAGTTTCATAGTGAAAAATTGGGAATTAAAAATCCTCAATAACTTATTCTTTTGGGGCAAACGTTAAAAGAATAATGCAGACGAAACTTAGCTAAAATAAGAAAATAACTACGTATAATACTCTGGTTTATCAGTAGGAAGAATAAACGACTACATAATTTCTCTCGTCCTTAACTGTATAGGTACTGAAAAAAAAAACAAATACTTCAACAAAATGATATTTTGAACATACACATGTATGTGACGAGAACACGGCTGAACAGCAATCAAATTAATTTGATGATCCTTATTTTGGCGGACATTTACTTGCGAAATCAAATAATTTTTGTATTTGAATTTATAAAATGTAAATGTTTAAAATAAAGGACGCATTAAGTTGATGTTTTACACCAAAAAATAGAAAAAAAAATTTTAAATAAAAGACACCAAAAGTGAAGAAAATGGATATAAATCTTATTATGTACATATATAGTAAATAATCAGCATCTTAAATTTTTAAATTTGCGACATTAGAGCGTTGGTGTAATGTCAGCAACTTCAAGAAAATTTGTTATTAAAGAGAATAAATTTTTCGGGGATTATTTGCTATAAACCTTAGACTTAAAGATTTCCCATAAAATAAAGTCCCACAGTGTAAGTTCTGCCTTGAGTATGTCTTTGTAGGAAAAAATAAAGAACGTACCCTCAGCTTCTCCATTAAAATCCAGTTGCGCTACTGAAAAATCTTCGGCTGGTTAAAAAAAAAATAAATAATCCCTCGGTCAGAAATTGCAACCTACACTTTCAACTTTGGAAAATGTAAACGCTTTTAATAGAGTTCTTTAAAGTATTCGGACCATCAGTCTCATGTTATTGATATGAAAATTCATTTCGTGAGTAAAAAATATGTTTCCAACGATTTGTGCTGTTCGAAAACGTTCCAGCATCGTTTTCGCTAAGGTTTCTTATTAATAATAGACATTTTTATGGCAAACTTTAATTTTTTTTTAAATTTATTTATATTTATTTTATATTTAAATAAAATTTTCCATTAAAAAAAATTTCAACCAGTAAAGGCAGAAAATCGTGAAAGCCAAATTTGCATACTTGAATGCAATATCTGAAAATTTCATTTCGTATGCGCGAAGGGGAAAGTACTGATTTTTCAGAAACGACAAACACTACGGAAATGACAAGCAGCTATATTTTAGGACCTTCACGCAAATGGGATTGCCAACAGATGGCGTTACACTATATGACTGATACATTTGTATATAAAGCTGGCTGTCGGTATACTGCCTCCTTATGGTGACAGTTTCTTGTCAAAAGTACCGATCGATATGAGCGCAACTAACAATTTTACGGGGGATTAAATCTTCCCCCACAAAAAAATTGTTTTTTTTATGAATATATCCCAAATGGTTAGTTGTATAGAAAAAATATAATTTTCAGCTTAGAAAATTTCCTACAAAAAACATACAAATACACTTTTATTTACAAAAGTTATCGTTTTCAAAATAAATCAATCGGTAGAGTTCAGTAGAGTTAAGGGATTAACTTTTCTTTTAAAAAATTAAAAATTAAAAAAAAATACTGTTTTCTCAGAAACATTGGAATCATTTTCATGTTATTTAACAATTAAAAGTAGTGGAGGGGCGTGGTTATGGAAATTTGTTTTTTTTTTCATCTTATTGTTATTAAATAACGTATAAAAAATTTAAAGGTACCCGATCTTTTTAAGGGTAAAACTTCTTCGCATTGATTGGACTTATTTTATACTTTAGACACAAAAGTCAAAATCCATATTATTTTTTGATCAAAAATTACAGTTTGAATGGTTCTGAGAAAAAAGTAGATTTTGTAATTTTCAATTTTTTAAATATATAAATACTAACAGCCTTCTTGTTTTTAGCATTCCATTAAAAATTAATAAGAGTATCGAAAATTATAACAAAAATTTGCAACGTAAGATTTTGAAAACAAAATTGTAATAGTTTTCGTTTCGAGTTTTGTTTTTAAAATATTGATTTTCAAAAAAAAATAATTTAGGCAAAAACTAAGCACTAAAATAACTTAATTTTAAAACATAATTAAAGAATGAGTTTCTGGGCTTAAAAAAACTATAACATGATATTGGAAATGTTGCCGTTTTTTTTAAATATTCATTTTCTATTTTAGAATTTTTCTTTAATTTGCCTTTACCACGTTAAGGGGCGGCCATATAAAGTGGCCCTATATCCTAAAAATTTTCATATTATGTATTTAATTATATGTTTTTATTGAAAAAGGCACAATTTTTAACCAAGAAACTCCACAATATCGATTGAACTACTTAGAGTGCGGCAAAAATTTCATTGTAAAGCGAACTTGTTTGAAGATCCTTTATACATATTTCCTTTTTATTTTCACTTTTTAAAATCCTAACATTTTAAAAATACCGTGCCAAGCTGGGCGGACTAGCTAGTATTTGAGAGAAGATTTACTTTAAGTCTATAGATGATAGACGAACCAATATTTATACATATATAAATATCGGTTCAATGATCGGTGGAAACGTAGAACTAGTCTGATCTTTCACCTTTGGTATTTTTATTGTTTAAATTATAAACACTCGGTATAACGGGTATGGATACAATATTATTTTGAAAAAAAACTAAACTAAACACCTCGTACATAGATATACATTATACAATATACATATATCAGATTTCCGGACCCAAGAAACTTTTAGATATCTCCATAGTAACTACATATGTAAGTGTTTTGTTTGTAAAGAATGTCACAAATCAAATTAATTTATAATAATAGATAATATATTGTTTTACCCAAGTTTTGCATGCATCTATAATTACATTACGTAAGGATTGTGTATACCTAAGTAGTATACATATATATACATCATATCTATTGACTTAAGAATATACATTTGTTGGTATAGCACCCTACTATACACAAATTTTCATTTCCACGCAATTTATTTCAAAAGTAAAATCATTCATCTTGAAGAGATCCAGCTATATAAGTTGTATACATTGTTCTGTTTCGCAGCAAGAGTGCAGCAAATATAAAACTGCAGTTTCTGAATCTCAATCTATCTCCTTCTTGCATCATTCTAAGTTTTCCTTCTCATTTTGTGTCCATGTTGTCCGTGACAAGTGATCCGAACATGCATCTTTCTAAATGGTGGCATTTAAATTGCTTCTTCTATCTTACATTTGACACTGCTGCGTGCAGCATTCATCCTGAATGCTCCACTGCATCGTGTGTATAGTCAGTCCTAACAATTCGACTTATTATCCTTTGTATACATAAAATTCTATTTTATTTAAAGTATTTTCCAGCAAAACAATAGCACAAATTGCATTCCAACGAATCAACCAAACCACCCTTATCCCCAATACCTATATATGTATGTACGACATCCCCAAAGGACGAAAGAAGTACACCTTTGTCGGCTCCTCTTTCTCTCTCTTTCGTTATTCTCAGTTCGTCTAACCTTTTGGCCTGATTTTGCCAGAGACACAAACTCATCTATATATATAGAGATGTATATACAAAAATTCGTATACACGGAATGGAGGAGCATTTCGGCCACCTATAGCCAAACAGCCAACCATCAGTTGGAGTTTTTCGTAAAGCACATGAGAGTAGAAAAGGATGCGCCAGGAGTTTGAGTTGGGCGTAGCTAATGTTTTCCAATGGCCACAACGTCAAATTCAATGCTCATGCCCAATCAGAGCAGTACAGAATAAAACAAGAAAACAAAAATTGTATGTAAGTAAGGAAAATGAATTTAAGAAAAAAAAAATTACTGTATACATTTTAAATGTATTTCCCGAAGGATATGCACTAAAAAAGAAACACAAAAAAAATAGAACAAGAAAGCAAAACAAAATAAAAATAGAAGAAAAATAAAATATACGAAAGTGACGAGAGTAGAGATCCAAAAAGGGGGGTTCGAGAATGAGAAGAGAGCAAACTATACACTGCTCTCCAAGTGGACGAAATAAAAAATGTATAAGCATAAGGACATTCTGTACCTACAATCTATACATCTTCCCATCACCACCAAAATCATAGAAAAAAATAGAAAATAATTGTCTTAAACTCGCGCATGAATCATGAGAAGTGAATTACGTAAGATTCGAAGCTTTTATAGAACTTTGATTGATTTAGAAATTAGATATACACAAAAGTGTAGGTATATATGTGGGCTAGATATATGTGGGTGTACATATTTTATAAGAAGGATTTTTGTGTATGAGAATCTGGTGTCAACATATTCATACCTTAAGGGAATTTCCTATTTATTTCATATACATACATATATGTATAAGGATTTGATTCGTTTTTTACCATACATCCGATTGACGTCAATCGAAGATTGGTTAATACATATTTCAATATGTATATGGGTTTCAATGATATTAATATATATGTATGTAGTATGGTTCTTATTTAGGTAACACCCACTAAAACCTACTGATAGGTATATGGGTTGCACAAGTTCTGAGTAATATGAATATGTAGATATGAAAATAGATACAATATACACATATCAAGATACATTTATAGTAAAAATAAATTTTATTGAACTTAATATAGAACTTACATGAAATATTTGAAGGTCATATTTAGGTGTATTGAACCATTTGGTGATTAATTTTTTTTTAATATAGGTATTCAATAATTGAATATTTATAGAGCAAGGTTTTTTCCCATTTGCTTAATTTTCTTTTAAAATATTAAATTTGATGAGCACATTAATGTAATGAGTTTTTTGGAAGTAATCAAAAACTACTCATTTAAACTTTTATTTTTATTGAATAGTTGATTGATTCTTATTAGGTATAGATAAGTATTCTTTTAGGGGTGTTTTAAGGGTACGTTTTTATTAACTTCCCATCGTAAGTTACTGTAATTGGTCTGATTTGTCGAATCGAAAATTTTGACATATCCCAAGAATCCAAATCCATCGTTTTTAGAGAGATTTCTGTATGTGTGTATGTACTCACGTTCGTACGTTCGTGATACATTCTATCGTTCACCGTATCTCAACAACAAATAGAGATATTGGGCAGTAATCAAATTTAAAGACGACTTAAATATTCAAGTAAAATGAACCATAATGGTATGGACTATAGATAATGTTGATTGGAAAATATGTTTTCCTTTTTTAATCCAGCCAAAACTGGACTCGTAAGCCATGTAATTGAAAGTGGCCACTCTCCCGACTTTGACGGTGTCCAAGTTCTCCAAAGAGAAACCCACACTTCCAAGCGGTACACTTTAGAGACACTTCATATTCTAAATAACAAGAACAACATGAATCGAAAACAGGACACAAAGAATATTTCAGCGGTATACTGCTCCCTCGTTTCAAATTAAATAATGCGTAATCTACCTCTCTCTCTTCAGTTATTGACTCAACTTCTTCATCGGAAGTCTCATGGTTTTGTTTTTATAAATTGTATTTTATAAATTATTTAAGTTTAATATGTAAAATTTAAACTACGTTTATAACTCTTACAGCCTTATTTATTAGATTTCACTAATACTCGTTTCAACCTCGGAATAGTTAAACCGAGTCGAAGCACTTACTCCGTCTTTACGCCGCGTCAAACAAATTCTTATTTATTAAGTCGTTTTAGCGACGGAGTAAATTTACGCCGACTTTACTTCGCCTCTAATCCTGAAAAACTTATTTATAAAAAAATAAACGATGATTAGAGGCGGAGTAAGCTTAAACTGGTACATAGTAGGATTAAAGCCGTAGTAAAGCCGTTTTAGTATCTAAATGACATGAGATTTAGTAACTAAAAAGGAATGTAGAAGAAGTTTTTTTTATCCGTTTGCAACTAATTTTAAGGCAAAATAGATAGTTATATTGCATTTATAAATGATTTAAATTCTTTAAACGCTTTAGTTGCAATACAAAACTCGTTTAATCCCATATTATAATAACCAGAGAGATTGTTTTTTTTTGATAATATATTTGACATAAGGAGGGTGTAGCTAAAACCGTTTGACGTGGCGTTATGACGGAGTAAGTGCTTCGACTTGGTTTAACTATTCCTAGGTTGAAACGAGAATTAGTGAAATCTAATAAATAAGGCTGTCAAAGTGTAAGTTTTACTTTTCACTGTATATTATTGTTGCATAACATTGTGATCAGCTATATTTTTATTTTATATGTAATAAAGTTCACCCTGAAGAAGACAGCAACCCCTGGAAAAGTAAATGTAACAAATCTTGTTTCATTGCTAAAATTATTGTGACCAAAACAGCCGAAGGAAAACATATTTTCCAATCAACATAATAAATATAATGAACCATAAATCACATGTTTCATATTAAAGAGTCCATACCACAAAATATTTATTATTTAGGGTCTTCTTAAGTATTTAAGTCATACTATGTTTGGTTTTTACATTTTACTTAAATATTTAAGTCATCTCTAAATTTTGCTATTGGTAGGGCCCATTGACTTCAGATATCTATATTTTATTTAACAGATAATAACATCATGACGTGCAGAAAGGAGTTCAAAAATTCAATATGCCGTTTTCTTATTATAGAAGTTTAAACAAAAATATGTTGTAAAATGTCATTCGTCTTGAATATCTCGAGAACCAGAAATGCGAATGACTTCAGCTTAATTTTATTCTACACATACTGACGTAATGAAGAATTGGAAGGAATTTAAAAAAAATCACCTGGCAATTTTTTTTTAATCAAAAAAACATGCAAACATATTTTGTAGAAAATCGTTTTTCGGCTCTGATGATATTGACTTTGGACTAATTTTATTCTATGCACGATGTCAATTTTGACTACTGGTATGATTGAAAAAAATTCAACTGACTATTTTCCTTTTTAAGGAAAAAACTACAAAAAAAACACTAAAAATTGTTGAAAAACGTTTTTTGGCTCGAATATCTTGAGAAAAAAACATAATTGATTTCGAAGCCGAACTAATTTTATTCTACACTCAATAACGTAGTCAGCAACAGCTGATAAATTTTGTAGAAATATGTAATTGACAGATTTTTAAAACAAACAAATTACAGAATAAAACTACTAAAGAATTGTTCAAAATTGTGTTTCAACTCGAAAACTAACAATAGTATCGACTCCAAAATAATTTTATTTTACAAACAATGCTCTAGGGTATGTTAGGGCATTATGGCGCACGTAGTAAATACCATTCTTCCAATATCATGGCAAAAATAAAAAGAATGGAAAAACTTCAGTCAAGGTCGAACACGTGCCCATTCAAGTTCTTAAGTCGATGCGATATCTTTTGTCCGGAAAAGAAAACAAACAAAAAAAATTAACCGGTTCAGGATGTTACCACAGTTTTCTTACATTTTTGATTACATATACATATATACATATATGTAAGTAAATTTACAACCCACGTATTTCGTGTGAAGTGTGGAATACAGAGTACAGTTTTGCTTTTTTCGTGTAATCGAAAAATTTTTATAATAAATGAGAACTTTGAATTTTTGTCTAAAGTTTTGTGAAGATGTGTAGCTATTTTGATTCAAAATAGCTTTCAACGGCCTTTAGTCCTACAAAAATGTATGTGTAATATGGCGCATTTACCATTGGGGCATTATGGTGCGACCGCTCCATAAAGCTCTTATGAAATCTACATGTAAAATTAGTTCACTCTTAATCTGTTTCTATTTCTATTAATTTCTTGCGATCTTTTTTCAATAATTATATTTTGTTGAAATGCAAACAACAACAATGGACCCATCGACGTAATCGGAGAAAAAAACGTTGAAATCCAATTTGTCGAAGAGTCTGATGTACCTGAAAATTTTAAAGAAAAAATATATGTGCTGGTTGCGGTGAAAATTATATAAAAAACAACGAAGAAAGGCGAATGGATGTAGTGTGTCCTTTGTGAACAGTGGTCTCACGACTCATGTACTGGATTCAAAAACACTTCCAATGGATGTAGTCGTTCAAACATTAAATAAATGATTGCCCGCCATATTGCCCTATGAGGTTTACCATATTGCCCTATGTGTATAGGGCATTATGGTTTTTTTGAAACCATTTTTTGTATCCTAATTTTTTTTTACGACTTGAATTCGGCTCCGGGATCGTAGCACCACATATATGGGATATTCGCAAAAAAAGTTAGCCATCTGAAAGGTCACTAATTGGTTATAAAAAAACAGCTAATTTCAGAAATTGTTCAGGCTTAGAAAACTTGTAAACCAACATTGAACTTTTTCAAGGTCATTAGCGATTTTTGGCACCTCATTTATGGGATATTCGCAAAAAAAGTATACCACTTGAAAGGGCACTGGTAAAAGGGATCGTGGTAAAAGGTCAGCTAGTTTCAGTAATTGGTCAGGCATAAGTTTTTTTTTATGAATTTTTTTAAAACAAAATTCAAGGTCACAGTATAAGACTTTTAGCAGCTCGTTTGTGGAATTTCGCAGAAAAATGCAAAAAATCATTAAAAAAAACTATGCCTGACAAATTTCCGAATATAACTGACCTTTTATAAGTATAAAATAACCTTTCATATGGTATGCGAAATTCCACTATTTAGGTGCTAAAAGTCTTACATTGTGACCTTGAATTTTTTTTTTAATTCATACAAAAAAATCTATAGCTGACCAATTTCCGAAACTAGCTGATGAAGTTTGTAAAAAAAATTCAATTGACAGGTTTTTTTTAACAAAAAAAAAAAAAAATATGCAAATCAAAACAACTAAAAATTGTTCATAAATGTTTTTTGCCTCGAATATCTCGAGAACAAACGGCTAGAATTTCCGACATCACTTGATTGCATATAGAATACCCTGAAAATGTCTTTGAAGATCTTGAATTGAGAAATTTCTTATTACAAAATAACTTTGGGTCTCTAGTTTCCAAGGGCACCAATGGGAAGTTACCAGTGTGAGTCGCACCCTGCCTCTTCTTTTATATGGAGCCAATCAAAAACATCCAATTCAAAACAATACTTTATAAAAATGAATAAAATAAGTATTAAACCATTAAAAATATAGATTTTAGATATGCACTTACTAAGTGAATAAAAAACAACACTTACCCAGCCTATCCTTAAAAAAGAAGAATCTTCTTCAACCTATATAAATATACTGTCGAATTGCACGAACGTCTTTCCAAGTTTAAGTTTAAAGTTTAAAAAACGAAAGTTTCTTAATGACCGGCAGTATATGGCTTTCGAAGCAATAAATCCACTGGCGATCTTATAGTTTATTTCATCGAACAGTCCCAACATTTTGCTTCTCATAAGATGCTCCAAGATCTTAACTCGACTATAGCAAGGGAGCTAAAAGTAATCTTGAAGAATACTACTAGATTTTTATAACACTGTTAAAAGCGTTAAATGGCCAAGTTATATAGGAGATTCGTTCTCACCTCAACTAAAATCGATCAAATCGATCTACCCGTTTTGGCTCTAGGTGGTTAGGTTAGGTTAGACGGGGTGATAAGCGGCAAGCCGCCGTTATCTCACTCGGATCTCAATGGAACCATTGTGCTCCCCAAAAGGTGTGTGTCAGGTAGAAATAAGGAGAGGTAGGGACAGGAGTAAGTGGAAACTTAGGAATGGGTTGCCTCCCTGAACCATCCTGAAAACTGAATGAATTTCAGAATATTCTTCAGTGGCAAAAATGAGATGTCGCACAGATCTTCGAAGAAGTATTCTCCGAGGACTGTTTTCCTGGTTCTTGCTAGGCTGGGGCATTCACAAAGAAAGTGATAAGAGCCCTCCTCCGCCTCTTCATCCTGACAACCTCTGCATAAGTCAGATGAGCCAATGCCCATTCTGCGCATGTGGGTTCTCATTGAGTTGTGACCCGTTAGGATTCCAACCAAGAGGAACAATTGAGACCTGCTTAGCTTCAGTAAGTAGTCTGTTTTTTTCCTTGAAAAATCCGGCCATAGATTCCTCGAGACCCGACAAGTGTCAATTGATGACCATCTGTTTTGGCTCTAGCTTAACTTATAGTGGATTCACAGACCTAGAGACGGACAGATGTTATGGAAATGTACAGACGCACAAACGAACAGACTCTTAGATGCACAGACCGACAGATGATACAAAAAAAACACTTTTTGGGAATTATCTATCATCGTAGTGTTTATTTTTATTAAAATTAATTTGTTTTACACGAAAAAAAAAATTTGTGATATGAATGTAAAAAATTTGTAAACTTACTTAATGTTTGTGCAAAAGTTCGATGGCTTATGATAATAATGTTATTTCGTGCTCCTAATTAAACCGGTGAATGGAAAGACAGTTCTAGTACCACTGCAGAATAAATAAAAAAAAAACGAGGCAGTTAGAGACTTTGTCATCTGGGCTTGACTTTTAACTCAGAAAGCAATACCACTGCCAGTGCTGAGATTAAAAGAAGAAAAACTTTTACCAATTGTGTTTTCTTGGCTCAAAGAAGGTAGTTGATCAGAAGCTAAGTCCTATCTCGAGCACCTAAAGTGTCCTTTTATAAGACGCTGATATATGGTGGAGAGACATGGATCTTTGAAGGTTGACTTGAGATGATTCTCCGGGTGATTTTTGGTTCCGTGTTTGCATAAACGATGAGTGCAAAAGAAGAATAAACAACGAAGTGTACTGGCTGTTTAGCGCCACCAAGCTAGCAAAAAAAGTTAGAAGCCAACCAATTGAGAGGTGGCTAGGTCATATAAAGCGAAAATGAACAGCAATATTCGGACCCAAAGAGTCGTTTAATCAAACCACTAGGGATAGCGCATTATAGATTAAGACCGGGATACAGTAAACACATGAAATTACAGGATTTCATCAACAAGCTGAGCGTGAGAAAATGCATAACTGGCTTGTAGAACCTTTTTGTTTGAGATCTGGATGCAAGTCTGGACTTTTCCGTCACATTAAGTAAAGAAGTAAGCAGTACAAAAATCAAAATACTTATTAAGGCTATCACAGATCTCAATTTAAAAAAAAATAACATATTATGCAAGTTTCTCATTAATTAATTAGCACAAGAATGATATCTGTGACGTTTTTTAAACTAAGTGTATTCAGAATTAATATGAACCTACATTTCATGTACGAACAAAAAAATCGTTCCTTAAAACTAAGCAATTTACTTTGATTTTAGTAATTTTGTATTATTTCTTTTCTCAAACTTTTTTAAAAATTTTATTTCGAAGTTAGCGATATTCTTTTTATTTTGTTCATGGAAAAAGTCTGAAAGTCAGCTTTAATGTAAATATATAAAACAAAGAAAGTTACATTTTCATAAACATTTGACTTAAACGAAGAGTGAGTTTTCTATTAAATTCAAGGTCATCTCGGCGGGAAACTTTCCACCAAACCACAAGTTTATCAATTAATTTTTGAAGTTTCCATACACTTTCTTAAAGAGAGTGGTGCTTTCATTTTTATTTGTTTGTGTGTGTGTGTGTGTTATAGGAGGAAGTTAAGCGGAAAGAAAAAAAAGTTTGTGTAACATTTTTTTTGTCTAGATAAAAAAACCTTATTTACAATCCCCCTAAAAGAATACATAATACCCCATCATCAGCGCCATCACAACAGCCATCAAAAACTAATAAATAAAAAATCCATTAGGACATATCTCCTTATATATTATTATGACAATACGTTTTCCATAAAAAATAATATCAGATCCCATAATAATCATAATATTTTGTTGTTATATCCAATGTTATGCATCAAACATTAAAATTAATAGCTATATACTTAAGCCTACAAATGAATATAATACCTACATTATTATAATTGACCAAAAAAAAATAAATGAAGCAGAACGTCAAAAAATAATAATAAATCCACGGAGTGGTAAATTGAATTAAATTCGAATAAATTTAGAAGAAAAAATATTGAAAGAGCGAATAGACTGATATTATACTTTAATGAGACGATTAAATTTGTTTTTATTACGGTTGCATAATAGGTTGAATAATTGAGATATTATAATAAATATTATGGATACCAAAAAACTCATGGTTTGTAAATAAAAAAATAAAAAAAACAATTTTGGTAAATTTTCTGAAATTTCGTTGAAAAGGACTTAAAAGAATTTGAATAAGAATTCTTAAACGTTTTTAATAACAACTTTCAGTTTCGAAACAGTTTGATTTCAATTTTGAGTACTCAAGGTAAACATTTTCACAGGTCACAAAATTATGATTAAAAGTATGTTCATTGTTCATACAATATAGGTACACATGCAGGTATTTGTTCGCACATATTGTGACATCAGTGAAACACAGACTGGATCTATAGCATTACGTTACATATTTTCTGACTAGCACATAATAAAATAATACCTAGGTACTTATATTTTCTTTGGTAAATTTTGTAACCCAATTAGATTTTTCTAACCGTACGAAGCTGGAGCGGGTCAGCTAGTTTTATATATTTTTTTAAATTTTTATTTAATATATATTTTTAATATAAATTATTGTATACCTACCGTACAATAATTAATTTATTGTCGGTAAATAAAAAATAAATTTCACAAAAAAATTGTTCCACATACGCCACAGTGACCCTCATCGATATAAAAAGCAATTTATTATTTTTTTTATTTTAACTTTAAAAATTTAAATTTTTTTGTGTTTTATTGATAAATATTAAGGCAATTTGTTTTTAAACAAATATTTAACAAGAATTCCAGAAAAAGTAGAGCACCTACATTACACACAGAAAAAAAAATTAGTAGTGTGTAGATTTAAATAATTTCTTTTAATCAAGTTGACTCGTGTAATTTAAACTTGTAAGTTTGCAGGTTTTACATTAACCATGTTTGTTATTTAACTAAGACGAGTTTTATGTTGTTTTTAACCGATCATTTTTCTGCGTGTATTTTTTTAATGTAGAGAAGCTAATCAAAAAATTTTTGAATATTTTTTTAATAAAATAAAACTAATATAGAATCATATGCATGTAATTGTTTTTGTTTTTATCAATTTTTACATACCCGATCACTGGTGTTTAGCTGTGATTCCATAGCATTGATATCTGACTTTAAGCGCAGCATTTGTGATTCCACTCTAGCGTTCTCCCTCTGCAATTCTGAGATTTCCGCTTCTAGAGTTGTCAAATCTTCAGTGCCGTTTGTGGTCACACTATTTTGAGGCATGGTATTATTATTACTTGTTGAGGCATTATTCGTTGATACGTTGGAACTATTATTTGATGGTCCAGGTGGTGTTGTGCCAGTTGCTGCCGTCGAGGTATTACCACCAACTGAGTTCATCATTATGTCCATGCCTTAAATAAATAAATACAAATATTGTTTTGTTTTATTTTATACTACACCTTTGATTTTTTTTTATCACATTTCAAATAAATTAAATTTAAAAACAAATAAAAATAAGAAAAAAAAATTCTCATATAATTTGCCTCATTTTTTTTTTGAAAATCCTTCACTTTTTTAACTTGAATAAAAAAATGCCATTAAGATTATTAAACTTTTAAAATGTCTCAAAAACACAGTCAACATAATATAGGTACACATCAAAAAAAAGTTTTCGATTGACTTTTTTCATATTATGTATGTATGTAGGTATGGAAATATATTAAAATATTAACGTGAAACATTTCAGATTCTTAAGACTTATTGAAGCTGATTGTATATGAATCTACTATTTGATGTGTTGGATGAGGGATGAAAAATACCATCCAAATCAAGAGTTGTTTACTCAATCCAAATTAAATATTATAAAAAAAATTCTATGTTTAATAATTCATTTTAAAATGAGCACTTCAAAAAATATATGAATATTCTATGTATTGTAAGCTTTTTATACTTTATAGCAACAAACCCCTTTTTCAAGAAAACAGAATAATATGAAAAACAAATCAATTACTCTAATTAAATCTGTCTTAGTATACAGGGTGTCCCGAAATCACTGCCTCAGAAGAAAACTGAGTTCTTGACGTCATTTCAAGTCACAAAACTTAAGAGGTAATTTTATCGTTTCCGCTTTCTTTCGACTTATAACGGTTTTTACGATTTTTTTCTTTTTTCTTTGACTGGCTCTAACTTTGCCAAACTACAACCGATTTTAATTTTTTTTTTGTTTAAACAAAAACAACTTTTTTCTCTGTGAATAACAGTTTTCCCGCAATTTATTATCAAACACTTTTTTTAAGCATTTTTAAGTTGTTTTTTTGACTTCGATGTGATTTTTTTCTAAAAAACACGTTATTAAGTATATTTTTTTTCTTTTTATTATGAAAGTCCAATATGTGTTCTTAAAAATACTTAACATTTTTTACCTAAAACTACATTTTAAATTATTAAAAAACAATAAAGGAAAATCATTTACTCATCACTCAACATCGTGAACAAAATGATTAACCGAAATTCAGGGTTACAAAATTTTGCATACTCAGAAATTTTATATTCTATGAATTTCATAATTCACAAAGATAAAAATCCCACAAATTTATAAAATTTTATCAGTTTGAACGAGGATGAACTAAAACTTTACCCCAGTTTGACTGTATTTTATTTTTACTCTTGGGGTGGATCCCATTATGATCACATACATTTCCATGATACAAGATTTTAATTATGAGGGATTTCATTATAAAATGATCGCATGATTGTTAAAAACTCGTGAATCAAAATAAAAACCGATTAAAAAAAATTTTAAATCCGTGATTTTGTTGTATATGAAATTTATTTAAATGTTATCTTTACATTTTACGAGACTTAGAGAAAATATGCGATATTTACAAAGTTGGAGTTTAGAATGCAGTCAATCGTACTCAACACATTTCATTTTTCTCAAAAAACGAGAAGACATTGCAGCATCTCTATTTAAATATTTTACTATACTAAAATAAGACCATTGAACACTAAAAATGTACTAAATATAAATTTGAAATTTTGTAATGCGATTTTTCGCAGTAAAGAAAATATTTTTTTTTAAATTTATCTTTAATTTAGCGTAAGATCCATAATGTATGGATTCGTAAAAAATACAGAAATCGATATTTTAACAGACTCGACATTACGAAAAAGTGGGTCTACGCAATTTTGTCTGTCTTTTGGCGACAACCTAAACAGGTTGGTCGATTTTCTTTAAACTTGATATAAAGTGTTCTTTGGAGGTGTTTTTCATTTTTAAGGACCAAAAATTACAGTATCTGCCTCACAATTTTTCAGCTTTTTATCAAAAAATGAAAATCTTATTTTTCCCAAAAATATTCCCACAACTTTGTTTTAATAAAAAATTCAGTAGTTCTTTTACAAAACGACTACCATTTTATAAACAAAATTTCTGAAAAATGGTTATAAACGATACCTCCTGCATATAGTAATTTTTTTGATTTTCGATTTTTTTTGAATGGTTCAACTGATTTTGATCAATTTTTTTGTCTAGAATGTTTCAAAAAGTTTTAGGAGCAAATTGTACACCAAAATTTTAAATTTTATTTCTTGGGGTTTAACAAAAAAAAGTTTCAATTATTTTCTTTAGAACTTAATATTTCGAAAATGACTTGATCGATTTTTATTTAACTTGGGACCCAACAGTTTTTAATTATTATATCCAGCAGAAATTAAAGAAAATTATTCTTATATCAAAAAACCAAAAAACAACGGTACCCACCATAAACGTATTTAAAAACCGGTAAGAAATATCTCATTTTTCTCAAAAACGGCTACTACAATTTTGACTAAAATTTTGAAGTGAGCTAATATTAGTACGATTTACCATATTTTTGGAAACAAAATTTATCTATCAATTAAAAAAGGTATCTCTCATAGAACCATTTTTTCTGTTGAACCGATTTTAATTAAATTTTCAAATCTTTTATTTTTTGCAAAATTCGATATTTCGAAAACGGATAAATGTTTTTTTTTTCAAAACTAATTTTTTAACTCCGCTTTAATAAATGCTAAAAAATAATTTCGTATTTATGGGTTATTGATGGTTATTTCGTTATAATGACTAAACTGATTTTGTTGTTTTACAATTCACAAATTCGAATTCACATTTGCAACTGAAATTTTTGTGAATACATATTTAAGTAAAAAAATAATTACAATTGCTAAAGCCGTTTTTGTAAAAAAAAAATTCTAAAAATCTAAATCATTGTATGCGGCAGCTATCCGTTCTAAAAGAGCTTAAACAAAAATTCTATTTTCGATTCAAAGGAATCACAGAGAAATGATCTGTACCAAATTTGAACCAAATTTGTTCTAGCTCAATTTACAGTTTGACTCCCAAATGCATGAAAACTCGATGGACAGAAGCAGGTGATGCACATACATACATCAACGGACGGTATAATCAAACCCACTTTTTCGGAATTCCCCATCATCGTAGGGTTAATTTAGATTAAAGTCTCGAAAATTGTTTTTTTTACCACCAAAACCAATACTTTCCTAACAAAGTAAGTAAAATTATAAATATCCTATCATTAAAATTGCATAAATCAAAATGTTAAAAATAGAAAGAAATATTATACCACACAACAAAACAAAATATTTATCCAAAATCCGCTGTAATCCATCAATCAATTTCAAATGTAAATTCCCACTGTTTTTTTGAGTTTCCCTCCCCACTAATATTGATAGAAACCAGAGGTAAAAAAATAATTCGAAATAAATCAGTAAAATTGATATTGGTGTAAGAAAGTGTCTGTAAGAAAGTGTCCTCTCAGTTAAATAAAATCCCACCAAACCTAAACAATTTGTATAATACCTAAATATATACATATAGGTAGGATAGGTAATATTTCAAAATCAATGTTTTAAAGGTAAACCGCTGACTAAGAGCACTTGATTAATCAATTTTACAACGCGAATTCTTATTTGACATTTCTACATCAGCTATAATATAATATCCACCCTCTATACTTCTCCGCCCCGGCTCTTAGCACATTGCCACCATCAACAAACCACCTCTTCACCACACCACCACATCGCCATCCATGCCATCTGACAAACGCAAATAAACCATTAAAACTTCCTTCAAAATATCGAGTAATAAATTATTTGCCCAGCAGCAATTGGCTTGCCAGTTGCCATTTCCATGATTCAAAGAATCTAAATTCGAGAAATCTCGAAGTACGATGGATGAGTTTTCACTTTTCGTATAGATATTAGATGTATACAGATGTGATTGCTATGTCAAGGCAATATTATAGTCAGTGATTCGAAATGGGACAGTGACGGATATCGGTTAAGTGCGCTCGGATGGAGCACAAATGATTTTCAAATTAAATAAGGTATTTTCAGTTATTTTGTTATGAAAGTTCGCTGTGCTTCTTCTTTATAGTGAAAATTGAAATATAGTACGAGTAGATATATAAGGGATGTTTGTCAGATTAAAGTTTCATCATTTTGTTCTCGCAGGATGTGACAATGAATTAAATATTTTACAAAGAGAACATTATTTTCAAAATAGCCATTTTCTGATAAACCTCTCCTACTATACCTACATATAGCTACCTATACCTAAGAGTATAAGCCACCTGAGGCTATTCATAAAATTAAGGGATGAAGGCTATCATTTGGTGGTCGATATACATAGAAGTATTAGACATAAAGGATATTGCCCGAAATTTGTTTTGTACTTTTAATTTAATTATGAAGAATATTTTCTTCTTCATTTTCTTTTGTTGTCTGAAGAAGAAAGACTGGAGATTAAAAACTCTTTCTTTGGGATAGATATAGAATGGCGAGATAACTTCAGGGTATTAAATATTGAATCAATCGATTTTTAGATTTTCTTCAATGGAAAAAATAAATTTGTTGAAAGTATGTATGTACATAAATATATCTGTAAATAGGAACAAATTTTTTACATTACAATAAGAAATCCGATTATAAATACAGAAGTTTTACTTTTACTTCCTACTCATAGTTCTCTAAATTAATAAGAATAAGGGAAGGTGCATCAATAAATAGAAAACAGTTCGCGTGACTAACATTTACCAATTTCGCCTATCTATTTTTACTGTATGTTCGCCTATCTATTGCTTATGGCAATTTCGAGAAATAAAATGCATGACTGGATTACACGAACTTGAAATTGTTCAAGACTAGAAAATCTATGATCATTGAAGATGTAAGGAGGTAATGGTTTAAGAAAATACAAATGCGTATAGCTAATGCAAAATTGTGGAAAAATTATGAAAAAAATCACAACTACCTAAGTACCTACCCCAAAATTAGTTTGTTTTCATTTTTAAATTGAAGGAGGTGGCCTTTTTGAACATTTTTTTATTAATTAAGTAAGAAAAAATTTAAACAAACAGTAAAATTAAAAAATACAAATTAATAAAACAGCTGCGTTATTAAAAATAATATTTATTTTATTTATTTTGGTCCCCTTTTTTATTTATGTCCAAATTGTTATAACATTAGAAAAATATATAAAAAAGCTTGCTTCAGGTTATATCAAACCACGAATCAAATTCCCGCGGGGGGGGGGAGGGTCATGAGGCGCGAGAGGCGCGTTTTTCCCGCCGAGGAGCGTGACAAACACGGGACCGCGTTGCAGAGAAAATATAATAAATACAATACAGTTTTTTTGGTAATTTTACAATGAATTAAAATTTTTCATTTTCGTTGAACATTTCTTTTAGTATCATTATTTTTTTTATTCTGGACGATTTGACATTTGTGAAGCTTTCTTGATGTTGGGAGTTTCTGACATTTTTTACTTTTGATGTATGAGTTTGGGCGATATAAAATTTCAAACTCAAAACGTCGTAAACATCGTCAAATAAAAAAAAAAATCTGTCACAATGTCCAAAATATGTGTTTTAAAACATCTTTTGGGCGATATAACAATTAAAAATTTGGGCGTTATTATGTTTCAAAAATGTTTTGGGAACTATGAATGCACGGCGTTAGGAAATAATGCCCAAATCGATTTGGAAATATCACTACAAATTTTTTTTATCGCCCAAAAAAAAAAAAATTGGAAATATCGCCCTGGCACCTACCTCAAATCCTTTAATGTGCCCAAGCAGGGGGGTAGAGGGGGGCAGCATGCCCCCCCATACATACTTCACTGTTTATACGCCGTTTTAATTTTCAAAAATTCATATTGTAAAGGTTATGTATTGAGTTTTGTTATTATTTGGGCGTTTTTTCCTAAGATTTGGGCGTTATTTCCTTTTTCTGATTTTTTTTGGGAAATATTTCCAATTCTGGGCGATAGGACAATTGTAATATTTGGGCGTTATTACCTTGGGCAATATTGCCCGATTTGGGCTTTAAGGTTTTGGGGAGTAAACCCTAACGCCTTTCCAAAAGTCGTCAAAATTCATTTCTATTTACTGAATTTTTCAGTAAATGTTTAAAAGGAACACTACAGACTTTTTATCGGACGAAAGTTTAGTTGGGTTGGGCTGCTAGTGAGCATATTCTGCCGATTAAATAGTCGAGTGCGCACACTAGACGGCAACTTTCTTATATGATTTGCTAGTCGGTAGAAATATTTAGCAGAGAACAGTCGCATAAAGCCACTCAGTACAAAAATTTGCCAAAATTTTACTATTGTTTTTATTCAGCAGTAGGGCCGATGATTCCACCCGGGTAATCATCTACCCGGGTACCCGGTTACCCGGGTTGCTTGTACTCGGGTAGTAAATTACCCGGGTATTCGGGTATAATGGGTATTACCCGGGTAACCGGGTACCTGGCTAGTTAAAATTACTCGGGTGTCTGATGGAATCATCAGCCCTAATTCAATGTCGCCAACATCTTGATAAGACATGAAATTAATTAGTTCCATCTTACTTATGTATTTTACAAATGGCTGTGGTTTGCAAGCAGTTCCTATTTTTGCTTTCTTTTTTTTGTTTCCTGTACCTGGGTAATCGGGTAGTTGGGTTATCGGGTAGTCAGGTACCCGGGTACCCGGTAATACCTAAATTACTCGGGTACTGAGTATTACCCGGGTACCAGGGTATCATCAGCCCTTATGAAAAGCCGAGAGAGAACAAAACTAATTTTAACAAACATTTATTTACATATTTCTTTTTTTTTATTTTGAGTTTGAAAATTAATTTTTTCAAAACTATTCCTTAAAACAATTTCACTTAAAAACGAAATTATAAAATGTATTACTGACTTAAAAAAAACATATATCATGAAAATTTAAGTGCTGCCGTTTTTTGGCTATTTCGTTTTTTGATTGAAGTCGATATTTGTCGCATTTTATATATTATATTTTGTTCCAAATTTCCTCCTTAAATATTTACAATTTTTTAATCTTGAACAATTAAATAGGATTTTGATTTTCCTTGAACCTAAAAAACTGCATTTCTATTGCGATTATCAATTATTAATTATCAATTAATATGTACCTATCAACTTTCAATTAATTATTAATTGATAATTGTAATAGAGGTGCTAGTTTGAATGACTCAAAATAAAGAATATTTTACTATAACGATTGTCAATCATCAATGGATAGTTGATAAATATTGAAATTTAGTCCATGAAAGCTCAATTTATTAAAAAATTTATCAACTATTTTGTGATAATTATCAATTTTCTTATAATTCATGACGGTCTGCACTGCATTCTGAATGATGAAAACTTTTATCCATTGCGTTGTTAAATATCAATTTTCAATATTTATCACTTTTCAAGATATCACTGCATTTTGTAATATGTCAAAATTAATATGTACCGTAAGAAATTCATTAATGAAGTAAAAAAACTTATGATTGTATGTAGAATTGAATTTGTTTTCTGGAATTTAACTTTTTCTATATTTGTCCATTTTAGTTTGGCATCATTCCCCAATTAACACATTTTCTTTGCAAAACAAAAAACTCAACCAATACAGTTAATACTTAAATCTTTCCATTTCCAAAAATCATGCTTTTTTCATATATTATCTACATATTTTATTTAACTAACAATAATCTTGTTTGTGTGTGTGCCAATAACAATAATTAAACCGTACTAAATTAGAAGTGAATAAAAAAAAATAATAAAATTTAAAAATAATATTTTATCAAACATATTTGAAATAATAAATTTAAAAGATTAAATAAATATCTTACCTGTATAAAAATCTGGTAGATTTTTGTTTTGATTAATTTTAGAGAAGATATTCGGCGCCGATACAAAACGTCGCATAATCTGAATAAAAAAAATAAAAAATAGGAAAACAAATTAAAGAAAAACCAGAGGTAAGGAATTTTCTGTTTTGTATTTTTTTGTTTGTTTGTTTGTTTTTTTTTTTTACTTTAGTAAAAATTATTAAATTAGTTTTTAGTTTTAATTATTATTAGCACACACACGAACACATATATAGAATGCAAAAATTAAAATAAACCAAGTACAATAAAAGCAAAATTATATAAAAAAAAAACATGAAAAAATATTAGCTTTTTACAAAGTAGTTAGATATGTATATTAACCTGAGTATCCTTTGGGATAGACCATGGTGACCTCATCGAACTTTGGCTTCTTGATTCCTTGCGCTGCCGTCGGACAACCTGAAAGTGACCGATGCGTTAGAAATGTCCCATTTATATGTCCGGTGCCATCACAACCCGGAGTGGGGCAATTCACACCATCAAATTTCATAGCAGTTGCGGCTGCAACAGCTGCCTTATGCTGCTCCACCGTACCTCCATTCTCCAGGACCCTCAATTTGTTACGATTCGCTATCGGACATCCAGATGCACTATAAATGATTACACAAATACAATTATGGTAATTAAATTCAAATATATACATTGAGGGTGAAGGGGTGTATGAATTACCTTCTGTGGGAAAGGAACTTCCCTGTTGAATGTCCAGAACCATCACACCCAGGTATTGGACATCTGGAAATATAAACAGTGTTTTTTTCACATTCTCCAAAAATTCCACATTACAAGTTGGACTTCAACAAAACAGAAGCAAATAAAGGAAATTATAAAATCAAAATATCAGCGTACCTTAAAGGTTCAGAATCCTGACCGTCACGTGGTTTGCTCTTCGGTTTATTCGCACGAGGACATCCTGACAGACTGCGATGCGATGAATAGTTTCCGGTTACGTGACCAGAACCATCACAACCTGGTGTCGGACATTTCAGTTCCTGTGAATGGGATTGCAGATGATTCCTATCCGTACGTGGGCAGCCCGTTAAGCTGAAATTTAACATTGTTTTTTTTTTTTTTTTTAAAGATAAGCGAAACGAAATGTAAATGTTTTAATTCAAAAGACATACAAATTATCATATTAGTATATTGTTTTTTGTCCTTGATGATATAAAATTCAAATATATATTGGGGAACAAAGAATTCAATTAAACCCAACTTTCAATTTGAAATCGTTGTCGCCCGGGATTCTTGTTATACGAGTATGAGACATCCCTTTTTACATGAGATAAAGTTGTACCTACTTATATTGACTTTTTATCCAGCCACTGCACATCCTGATTATGCTAATCTTTTCACATATATTTATTTATATACTTGGTATAGTATAGTTGTCCATATAGGTATGTATTTATACATAAAAAGGAATCGTTTTTGCTAAATAAATGTTAAGCAGGGCGAATTTCTATAACTTTGCAGACACATGATAATATTGAATGTGTGGGTAAGTACATCCTGAAGATACATAAATTCGTACCTTGAAAAGGATGGATAAAGAAATTAAAAGTCCCCAAAAAGGAGCAAAGAAATCAGAATTAAAAGCAAAAAGAACAAAAATTGATAGCGGCATGTTTTTTTTTTGTTTGATTTTCCTTTTTATTTTTTGTGAATGAAAGTAAAAGATTTTGATTTTTTTTGAATGGGGAACATAATAATCATACTTTCAAATAAATTATAATTTCAGTGTAGTATACACAAAGCAAAAAATAATATAATCTTTCATTAATTTCATGAGGTAGTGAAGATATATTTTCTTCACTTTCCTATACCATTTCAGTCATATAATATATTATAGTCTTATTCAGCACATTTGTTAACATAAAATTTGGTACAAATGAAGAGCTTGTATCCTTAATTTCAGTAGTATAGGATATCTTTTTACGGTTTTGTTTATGTTGTACATATGCAAATGAACGGACGTGTATGTCCTTGGGGGTTAATTTCTTCGTATCTTCATTATGTATAATAACGTGTAAGAGAATGAGTGCGGGAAACTCCGTTTTTTTTTTTTTTACTTCATGTTTTTACTGCCATAGCTTGGGGATAGTATAGAAATGGGCAAGGTGATGCCAAATTATACTTAAATAATATTTCATCTTTAAATGAGAAAATGGCTGACTATATATAGTATCAAAAGCAAAAAATGAGCTCATAAATGAAGTAGGATTGATTTGGTTAATTTTAAGCCGTTCAACAAATTTCTAAGAAAATATAACAAACAAAATTTGAATTATAAAAACAAAAGTTTAATAATATTGGGAACTTTATTGATAAAAATTAGACTTTAACTTCGAATAAATTCTATAATACTGCTGAATTTGCTTTATTTTTTTGTGTTCAGACAATTTTAAAAAGACAACAAAAGACTTTTGTTATTACAAACTTTTTTTGTTAAAAACTTATTTTTTCTTTGAATTGCTCAAAATTTTTAAAAAGCTTTTGTGAGGCAAAAAATGGTTTTTCTTTAGATTTCTCAAAAATTATCAGTTTTTTGAAAGAATTAATGTTTTGACAAAAATTGTAGCTTTTAAAAGTCTAAACAAAAAAGATTATAAAATTTATGTTCGTATAGAGAAATAGATTTTTAATTTTTCATCTAGTTCAAAAAATTATATTTTGAAAATTTTAAAAAATTTGTGTAGAAGATTTTGATATGCAGTATTATTAAAAATTAGTAAAAGTTCTTGTATAAAAAATTTAATGAAAATCGGTTGAACAGATATTGAGTCAGTGGAAAAAGTTGTTCCAATTAAATGGTGGATGTTACTGATATAAGCTTACCAATTAATTTAATCAAAATCGTAGGGGTCATTTTCGAGAAAAATAAAATTTTCCTTAACGGATTTTTAACATTTAAATATTTGGTAGGTATCGTTATAAGAATATTTTTTGTTCAAAATCAGATAGATAATGTTAACAAACTGCTAGGTAGTAGGTAGTATAGGTACAAAGTTTAATAAAAGAAAAATAAATAAATTGGATGACGCGACAGTTCGTATAGAACCATAGGGCCTAGTCTCAACCATTCGTGTGTGCGTTTTATTGGCAGGCATGGAAGGGACCTACAAGATTCTGCCGAATCCGAACGGCTAAGGTGAGAAGCACTTTTCATGACATGAAATACTCTTGAAGGATTTATCAATTCCTCGCAAGAGACAGTAACTTGTGAAAAACATTTCTATTTTTAGGTTCCATAAGCTGCTAATAGAAAACTTCGACGTAAAAGTCATACGCACTAACCACTACGCCAAGGGCTATTACAAAAAAAAAACAATATAAAACAAAAATAATTAAGTTTTAAAAATAAAATTTCAACTTTTTTAAAAAATCCAAAATAAAAAAAATAAAATTTTGGCATATATGTAGTACTTTTTAAAGTTTTTAAAACTTTCTTCATATAAAAAGTTGTTGATTTTTGAAAACCAAAATGAAAAATATGGTTCTATGGGAGGCGCCATTTTTAATTTTTAAACATTTAAAAAAAAAACTCAAATTAAAAAATTAAAAGTTTTGGTATACTGTACTTTTAAAAAATTGGTACACTATTTTTAGTGTTTATTAATGCGGAGTTAAAAAAAAATTTTGAAAAAAATAATTTACCTAAAAATTTTCGAAATACATACATTGAAAAAATTTTCAAAATTGCAAAATTTGTTTTTTTTTTAAAATTTCGATTTTCAATATTGTTCAAACTTATCAGTAGCCCTTGTGTAAACATTTCATTAATATCGGTTCAACAGGTTATAAGATAGACGAAAACCAAGGAAATGATTCTATAAGAGATACCGTTCATAAACGGCGAATACGGTTTGTTTTTTTTTTTTCAAAAAATGTAGTACATCTAACTAATATTAGCTAATAGCTATAGCCTAAAAATTTTAATCAAAATCGTAGAAAATGTTTGTGAGAAAAATGAGTTTTTAAACTCTTGTATGGTAAGTACCGTTACACTTTGTTATGAGAATAGTTTGCTTTAAAAATCGGCAAGATAATATTAAAAAACTAGTGGGTGCTAAGTTCAAAAAAATCCATAAAGTCGTTTTGGAATTACATATTAGGTTTTAAACACAAAAATTTGAAACTTTAAAAAAAAAAATACAAACAAAATTTAAAAAAATGGTTGTATGGGAGGTACCATTTATAACCATTTTTCTGGTTTTTTTTTTATAAAATGTTAGCTGTTTTAAAAAAATAATTAATGAATTGATTAATTATTGAATTGATTGTTTTTAATCAAATGTTGTGGACACGTTTTTGAGAACAATTAGATTTTCATTTTTTGCGAAAAAAAAATTATACAGAAGGTACCCCTATTTCTGCTCATAAAAAAAATTTAAAAATCGTCGGGGGAATGTCCAAGAAACGTTATGTACCAAGTTTAAAAAATCGACCCACTCGTTAAGGCTGCAGCCGAAGGGTAAGGTTCCTTTTAAAATTTCAGTTTTTTTGTTCCACTTTTATTGTAATTTCTAGGAGATGTTAGACTCACAAAAATTGGCAATTTTTTGGTTCAATTTTCCTGGACGTAATAAGATTGACAGAAAAGGTTTTTCTGGATATAATAAGATTGAAAGACTTCTTACAAATGAGGTTTTTAAAGGCTCTGTAGAAACCAAAAAAGTAATTATACATGCATACATATTTAGAACTTTTTTGTTAAAATGTATTTTACCAACACCAACTTCAAAGATTTTAGTTTTTTAATATTTAAAAAAAATTCATCTTTAATACAAACAATAAAGGCCAACTCATATAATAAATGATTCTTCACTTTCAGAATAAATAAAAGACATTAACGACAATTTACCCAGAATCAAAATTAAGGATTTTGCCTGCTGCCCCGCATCCTTAACTTATATATAGTATATGTATGTATATATTTTGCTTTTGAAAATTTGTCTGCACAACCCCAACATTAATGGTTCACTATTTAACTTCTGAGGATAACCTTCGTTAAGATTTCACCTTTCAACCCTTTTTCACTTCTAATGAAAACCTTTATGTTTTCCATATATGCATAACCGATTTCGGTCCAAATCGAGAATGGGTACACATAAAATTCTCCATTAACGAAATCATTGCCAGTACTTAGACATTCACCATGGCACATCTTCTATACAATCTATATATAAAGTATATCTATACTTTAAAATATGACCACCACCCCCATATCCATACATACATACATGTATATGCGAAAACTTCTAAAAGATAAGAGTCTTGAGATTACCCTTTTTCGGTTATTAAAATAATTAGGTGCTTTATGAGTCTGCTGTTCACTTCTCGTTCTCGATGTATCTGTAAGCATATATTATACACTATGTATATTTGTATATATACCTCTCCTTGCCAACTTTTTGAAAGAAAAACTAAATTTTATAATTTATGGTCCTCATTCTTGGTTCCTCGCACATGTTGTTGCCTTATATGGAAAAATCTATCTATTTTTATTGGGTGCATTTTCAAGAAGAACAGGATCAGAGTACCACAGAACGTTTCAATGGTAATTAGCATCTTTCCCCAAAAGTGTATTTTATCATCATCAAGAGCGAAGAAGGACATCTTGCAATATTCTTCTTAGTATAGGTTAGGTCCTGAAGTGTCTGCAGAAGAAGTCAATGTGTTGCAATCAAGGTAAAGAGCTTCAGATAGGTAGGTGGATATATATAGAAAGAGCTTAGGATGCCCTTATTAAAACTTTGTTTAAATCTTTTAATCTGCATTGATATTTAGTAAAAGTATCAAAAGAAATAAAATAGCAAATCTTTTTAACCAATACCTATATATGAATTTCTGCTTCGTGTAGATAAGGCAAGGTGGTGATTTGGTACACTTAATCCATGCTGCGGCGATGGTGGAGCCCCTACACAAAATTCAAAGGCCATTCTATCGGGAAAAATATATACCTAGAAGAGCAATGAGATTTTAAAAAGAATGACGAAAGGGTCGGTAAGGGATTTTCAATTAAAAAGTCCACTTTTGCTTCAATGAAGGAGAAACGAGATAAAGCAAGCAAAGTATGGTACAGAACTATATACTATATATGTAGACACTGGCCAAAAACTCTCTAGAGTATTGTAGTATATCCATATGAAGGTAATCCTATTCAAAACTCGAACTTTAAAGCTGCTTTCGTGATAAAGATTTCCGTTGAATCTATTTTTGTTTTTTTGACTGGTTGATTAGATCCTTGGTACCTAATAATCCATTTTAAATTGATTTTATGGTTTTGTTAAATTACTTGCACGAACAAAAATTGGATTATGGTTTTTATTTTAAATTTTTGTAATACATATTTTATATATTAATTTATTAATTTTGTTGGAGAATAATACTTTTTTTGATTGTGATCAGAATAAGTATTTTTCTAGGTGCACAAATTTAATCAAATTCCCCTAGAAATATATAATTTGCAGTGTATGTATGCTGTAAATTGTATAAGAGTCGGTAATTATCGACCAAAAAATTTCGTATTAGAAAGGTAACGACAGCATCTAACTGTTAAGCCCAACTGTCGTGTCTGGGCGAAATGCAGTGGACTAAAGGTCAGAAAAAAAAATCTTTATTTTGAATTCTATTCAATACACTCCACAAAAACAAAAATAATAATTCTCTTACTATTTGTGTTTTTCTTCTTCTTATTCTATAATGGTCTTATTTATAAACGTTGTCTAACTTTAGACAACTGTCCAACTTTGGAAAATGTGTTCAAAAACCTCGTTTGTTGTTGTCTTATAGCCGCTTACTTAGACACAAGAATAGATTGTCTTAACCATGAATAATGTGATACTTATTTTCATTAAATAATGCATATTTCCACCAATTTTAAAATAGTTAGACAGTCTAAGTAGACAAAAATCTAATAAATACGAGTTTAAGTTTCTAGTTTGTTAGGGCAAATGTATGGATTCTTATTCAAATTGACAAGCAACTTTAGTATGGAAGAACTCAGTTGTACAAATTTGAAATTCTTATATTTAAAAAAAACTAAAGCTAAAATGTTTAAATAAAAGCTAGGTTTTGGGTGAATAAAAATAAGCTTAATCATCTAGATAGTTAAAGATATTTTCTAGGAATAATTTTTTTTAAATAATCATATAACGATAAATTCATTTAGTTTTAGCTTATTTTACCAGCTTAAGCTTTAATTTGTGTGAATAAAAATAGCTTAATCTAGAGATATTACAGTAAAAGCTAAAAGAAATAACAAGATTCTTTCAACCTTGTCTAGTAAGCTTTGACTACGCCTTATTTTCAGTATTCACTTTAGTTATAGTGCAAATATGATCGAGATAACTAAAATATAGTATATAGAAAATGGTTGGAAATTGGTGAAGATGCCTTTCAAAATTTGTTTTGGGTTGCAAAAAATGTGCAAAGACTTTCCGATTAATTTTAAGGGGACTTAGAAGAGCGTAGAGGAGGTACACTGATCTTTTGTCATGATGATGCAGATATTTGTGATATAGATATCTGAGTGAACAATACCAAAGTGATAATACCAAAACGGTTGTATTGAAGCTATACCCGGCTAAGATGAGAAAGCACAAAAATTGGCAATTCAGGAATGACATAAAAATGCTTTGTACTAAATTTGAAGAAAATTGGTTCCTTCATCGGTTGAATGAATGAGGCTCTGGCACAATTTACGGCATACATATAATGATATGATAAGAAACAGTTTTCGAAATTCCAAACTTGAGTATAAAACCCTTTTTTGTGTCCTCCCCGGCCCATAAAATAATATTTTAAGCTTAAGCTATCTAAGTCGAAATATGAAAATGTAACAAACGAAATCTACTCATTTATAGAAAATCTTTTTTTTTTTGTATTCACATAAAAAAAGCTTAAGCTAGAATTGACTAGCTTTAACTACTCGTAAAAGCTATGACCACCTAGCTTTAGCTTCTTCCAAAAATAGCTTTTACTTTTTATATTCATAATGAAGAATTTCTTAAAATTAAAAGTTTATAAATTATATCAGTCTTATTTATAATCCCATTCCAAAGTATGTCTAACTTTGGACAGCTGTCCAATTCCAAAACATTATTTATAAACATGTTCCATCGAGTGTCTAACTTAGACACTGCAATTGGTTGTCCAAACCTATCCTAAAGTGAGTATATGTTCAATGAACAAAAAATTGGAAATTGAATGAAAAGTTTATTGAACGAAGCCAAATGTTCACGAAATTGACATGAGAACATACCTTTAGACAACTGTGGGAATGCGTTTATAAATAAGGAGATGTCCAACTGTTTAGACAGTGGCTAGCTGACAACTGACCAAGAGTGTTCTAAGAAAATCCAATAAATATGACTGTATGAGTTTAAATGATATAGCTCGCTGAATCTTAAGACAATTATCCATATAAATAAAAATGTATACTTTGTTTGTTACACTTATTTAGGAGAAAATGGAGTAAAAATAAAAAAAAATTAAAAAAAAATTTAATGAAATTCTTCAGCGGGCGGCGCGGCGTTTAAAAAAAATAAATAAGATTTTCGATATTCAGAAGGTACGGTTATTTTTGGTTATAAAATCAATTTTGTATAAATCTTCTTGATTGTTCAAAACTATACGCCTAGAAAAAAATACTTTAAATTCCTGAATAAACCACTTTAAAATTAAAAGTTATCGTGTATGAAAGACAATTTCATATTGAAAAGTATCGATTTGGAAGTTACTCTTAGATTTTTTTAACTTCCACGTGAATCACTATGAATTTAAAAGTGAAATCGTTTAAATTTAAAGTTTCTCAATTTTAAGCTGCAAAGAAAATGTTTCCTTTTAAATTCAAAGTAAACACTTTAAATTTAATGACTCAAGCTTAAAAAAAAAAACATCAAAAGTGTTTGTATTAAGACTAAAATGGAACACTTTTAATTTGAAACTGACATATTTTTTAAAAGTCATTTGAAATCAGTAAATGATGTAAAATTTAAAGTTATTTTATGATGTAAATGAAAAGTGTAGTAAAGTTGAAATCTAGTTAATCCAGTTTATTTTTTTTTCTTTATTATTTGTTAAAAACCGGATGGTATGCGCAATGAAAAAAAATGGAAAATCCGCTAATTTAATAATTGACCTGTGCAAATCAAACTTGGGAAAACCAATATGGTTTTCTTAAAAAAAAAAGTACTTCTCATTATTTTATAAATTTCTCAAAAACTAAGATACCATTTTTTTTAATGTATCTTTCTGTTTTTTATTGAAAATTAATAAGAGCATTAAATTTTGAAAACAAAAATTTTACTTTATCACAAGATTAAATTGAATTTCAAAATTTCTATTTTTATTTAATTTAAAATGAAAATTAAAAAAGAAAAAGGGATTTAATTTCTGTTTTAGTAATTTATTATAGAAAAGAATATATAATAGAAGATATAACTATTAATCGTTTTATTATATTCTTTCCAAAAAGGTATAGAATGGCATAGTAAGTTTTATCGTTGTTCGTAAATATTTTTTTTTTTTCGATTTTAAGTAAATTTTTAAGAAAATTGCCCCTCCCGATCACCCTGTATGTCATCATAAGCTGAACGTCAAATTTCACTAAATGTCCATAAAAATTGTAGTTTCAATACTCAATTTTTGTTCAATTCAGTTCATCTCACATTGATTTCATGACGAATATGTAGTGTGAACATCTATCCAAACATTGCTTAGAGATTTAAAATGTCCTCTAAATCACGGTGTTAGTTTTTCTTTTCAAAGTTTTTGTATAAAAAGACATTTAAATTGAATCTAAACTCATAAAAAAAATTAAAAGCAAACACTTTAAAATTGACTAGGTATTGGAATATTCAATTCAATGGCTTATATAATTGAACACCAAATTTAAATGAATGCTTTCAAATTAAATGTAATTTTTGTTTTGAGTCTAATGATATCCTTTTAATTTTAAAACTTCAAACTATAAAATTAAATATTTTCATATTTCATTCGAAATTATTGTGTTTTTAAATAAATAATTTCTGTTAATTTCAAAGTTAAAGTGCACTTTTTTGCTCAGTGTACTAAAATTTAAATTTATAAACATTCGTTTTCGAAATATTAAAACTGTTTTCAAAATCCCAAAAAATTATTTTTTTTGTTAAATTTTATATCATTACTAAAACATTTTATTGTCCACCAGCAATATCAGTTAAACCTATTTCAAGAAAAGAGGGCTGTTTTATAACGAAATATTAGTTAAACATAAAAATTATTATTCTTTCAATACAGTTAATAGACGGACTTATAAGGTCATTATGTCTATGGTCAAATTATTGAAAGATAATAAAATAATAATAATTAGTTTTGTATGTTTAAACTATTTTTTTGAGGTAAAAGTGTGTTAAAAGTATGTACAGTAGAATCTCGGAAAGATGAACGGTTCTATAAGATGAACATTGAACAGCTCGGAAAGATGAACGAAATATTTCCACTTTTGAGTGTTCAAAAAGATTAACAGGTTGAAATTTTGTACTCGAAAAGATGAAACCTTTATTCCAAACATAATAATGTTCTTTTTTTTTTGCATTTAGTTTCTCCTGAACAGTGTTTTGGAGCTTATTTTAACTTGTTATATACATAATTTTTAATGTTTTTATTTATAACCATATCTTCTTCCTCAACAAAATGTTGATGCTCGAAAAGATGAACAATTTGAAAAGATGAACGGGCCCTGTTTTATATCTGTTCATCTTTTTGAGATTCTAATGTATATAAATTTTGAATTTATTTTCAGAATAAAATATTATTTAAATTTTGATTTTCAAGACTTTCAAATATTAAAAATAACAAATAGGAAGATATAAAATCAATTAAAGTCAATTTTTAGAGACCTGAAGGAGTGCGCAAAGACGTTCGAAACGTTTGTCGTCTAATTTTAAAAAATAAGATTAGGATTCTATTTATTTCGTTCGAAAAATAGTTTGTGTTTTTTTTTTAATTAAGTTTCATTAAAATTGTTAAAACATGGAAAAGAAGAATTCCGTAAACTAGGTGCTATTTCTCCACGAGCTATAGCATCATCAAATTGAATTTATTTAATTTATAAAATAATTTGTCAGTACTTTGTGTTGAAAATTTGATTTGTTTCAATAAATAGGTTTTGATATTATATTCCTTTATGTAACGAACCAAAGTCCTACTTTAATTTTGTTCATTGTAAACTCTACCTATTTTCTACATTTTCTTTAAGGAAGTCCAAGTCGTGCATGGCTTACTAAAAGGATACAGAATAAGATTCGTATTATGAAAAATGAAACCTCTATTCCAAATTCTGCCTACACATGCACCAAACTAATTATAATAGAAATTTTACTACCCATCGCCAGCATGTACATATATGTATGTATGTATTGTATGTATTTATGCTAAAGGTGAATATTCTTTCCAGACATATCTATTAATCCCCACAGATCTCAAACTTACCCGTCCTTTGTTTTATCATGCTGTGGTATGTGTTGCGGTGGTGGCATTGAATAACAAGACGCCGGACTAGGAGAATAACCACCTGAAACTGGTGTCGGATATCCGCCGGGACCAACAGCAGTTGCATACGGATTACTACACTGATATGCGGCAGCTCCATATCCATGATAACCAGCTGGAGGATAATCGGATTGCACAACCATTCCATAGCCAGGATGAGGACTGTAACCTGTAAAAAAAAAAAATAAAGCATTGAAAAAAGTTACATATATTTTGTGGAATATTAAAAATGAGCCGCATAATAAAGTGAATTATATGCCAATAAATTGAGTAGAAATATAAAGGATTTTAAATCAACAAATAATTAAATATTCTTACCACTTGGATCTCTGTAGCTATCAATATAGTGCGATCCACCACTATCTGGAGTTGATTCACGGCTATAGGGTCCCGGTCCACCGATATGTCCAACCAGTCCGAATCCAAGCGGTCTTGGTGGGCCGCTAAAATCAACCGGTTCCGTTTGTGGTGATCGCGGAGCACTACCGAAGCCATGTGGATGTCCGAGGGCATCAGGATGAGTTCCATATTGAGGACTCGTTATTATACTGCACCATTGTAATCAGAATGGGTAGAAAGAAAAATGCTTAAAAATCAGCAATTACAGTTGCAAACAAACTACCTGTGAGGGAGGCGGGTTACACTTAAATCCAATGTCTGTCCTTGCGGGCTTGGCACTTGGGGGCTGGCTAGATGTGGACTAGATCCTGGCTGGGGGCTGCCACCGATACGTTGGTTATAATGCGGCGAATTAAATCCTTGGGGGCTCGACGAAGTCACACTGGATGTTGAGAGGTCGATAACAGGTCCATTTGGGGACGGCGAACCTGCACCACCTTTGTTATAAGCAGCCGCAGCGGCAGCTGCTTGTGCCGCTGCTACTTTCACCGATAAATTGATCGCAGAGAATCCAGGAGGGAGAGGACCCATGCTGGGATCATAGTGGTACATCGGTCGGGGATATATTGGTCCATTGTTTTCGTCGTGCTCTGCTTTGAGCATACTAGCATGAACCATTTGCTGCTCCTGTAGGTACTTTTGCTGTTGTTGATTAAGATCGTCCATCGCCGCCGAAGACTGCGGCAGGTAATGGTACATATTCGTTGTAGCTCTTTGTGCTAGGCAATTATTGGGGTCGTACCTTTCGAATGCGGTCGAGGAAAGTGACATCACATTCGACTCGTATGACGGACGGTTGGAGATGTCATAGGTGGGGGTACGCCCGGCCGCAGTTACAGTATCTGAAGAACCACCACTACCATGTATGTGTCCATTAAGCATGTCACTCCCCGCATACGAAGCTGATGGCTTTGTAATTGACCCATTACTCACCATATCACTCATATGGGAGTACCGCATTACTGCGGCTGTATCCCTGCCATATGGATCATCTATTGACCCCAAATGTGCCGTGTTCGACGCTGAACTCGCACCATTATTACCGTTGCTGTTGTTATTGTTATTGGAACCTTGCTGCTGTGAGGTTGTTTGTGCGGATGTTGTACCATTACTACCGTTGTTGCTCATTAAATTTGCGGATCCTTCAAACGAGCCTCTTTGCTGTGGACTCTCTTGAGAATTTTGCTCGTTTATTTGCTGTTGTTGTTGCTGTTGTTGTTGCTGTTGTTGCTGCTGTTGTTGCTGCTGCTGTAAGGTAACAAAACCATTCATCTCTTCAGACTGAAGTGCTGCTCCACCGGATGACAATTGACTGCCAGAATTACGAAGAACGTCATTTGTCCTTTGGCTCTGGCTGCCACCAGAAGAGCCGTTGTTATTGTTGTTGTTGTTGCCATTGCCGTTTAAGTGTGATGAATGCATGCTGTCATTGTTGTTTGGATTATTTGCTGACTGGGGTTGTTGTTGTTGTGAACCACCACCCCCAATATTACCGCTGCCAGCCCCTGTTATCGATGATTTAGATTGACTATCCAGGGTGCCGTAGCCAGGCGTTGAGTTCGTCGAATCACTACCAGTACCAAGGTAAGGGTGGTGTTGCATCACCGAATGGCTGTGACTATGGGGATTCGGACTTTTCGTCGTATAACCTCCGATTCCCACACCCACACCCGATTCAGATTTGATGTGTACCGTTGAAGGGCTGAATTCTGATTTGATTATTGGCATCGTATTGATAGGGTTGGTTGTGGTGTGGCCCATTAGTAGGTTGTTATTACACTTCGACGGATTGTTGTTGTTCACACAATTTGAGTTGTTGTTATTGAGGTAAACATTCGAAGTGATTTTAACTTTTTCACTCATTTGATGATCCTTGTCCATGACATCGTTTGCATGTGTCGTATAAAGGCTCTTCATTTCGGATTTTATCGATGGTGAATTTGGATTGGCTATTGCTGAAAATATACATTGATAAATATTTACTTGGTATTGAAACAGTACGAAATGGAGAGAGTAAAAGTGATATATAAGAATAACTTTTGAACGGGGTAGATATGTTTATAACGTTAAAATATAAAAAGTTTTACTCAACAGCTAAATATAGATAAATTATGGTGAGATGTTTTTTTTGTACTACAAACCTTTATCTACATTTTGCTGATTCAATAAGGCAGTTAGTCCATTCCCGTATTTGAATTCATTAATTGATACCTTTTTTGAAGCTGCTTTTGGGCAACCAGACAGACTTCTGTGCACACTACGGTTAGAACTGATATGACCACGGCCATTACAACCAGGTGTTGGACATTTCAAGATTGTTTCATACTTCGCCAATACTTTTTTTTAAAGATTTGTATGAATTTTGTGACGTAATCCGGTTTGGGTGATAAAAAAATGTGCAGAATTTTTATTAGTTTTAGTCTAGTTTTTTTTTTTTTTTTTTTGACAGTCAAATTTTTACATCCAATTTGTTTTATTATTATTTTAATAGTCATACCAATCAACAGTTTTTTATCTACCCATATCACACAGTTTAAAATTAGTTTTATACGAATCTAAAAATGCAGAAGGAAGATTTATTGCGGGGCGAGATGCATGTATAGAAACAATTCTTGATATTGGCCAGATATATAAAAGATAGTTTAGATGCATTTATTTACAGTAATTTATAGGAAAATTACTTCTTATTGTAAGTATAAAGAGCTTTTTCGGTTGGCGAAAGAAACTTTTGATGTTTAACTTAAATGAATTATTTTTTAAAGAAGAAAATGATAAAAAATTAAAATAAAATATCTCCACCCCGCTTAAAAGTAAACTTACACTAAAATACGAAAGTACATATTCAAAGACACATGCGCTTACACACTAACATGCAAAAATAAATAAAATGAGACTTCGTTTTTTTTAATGTATATAAATTGAACATAGGTACTTACATTCAGGCGTTACTTTCTCTCGTTTCGGACAACCGGAAATGCTAAATTTTAACGAAAGGTTTTTTTTTATTAATTAAAATATTTAAATTAATTAAAACATATTCTTAAAAAGAAAATGGAAAATTATATTGCTGAAAACATTATTTTGGAAAAACTTATGACATTAAGGAATCGCAAACTAAATAAATGGATTAAAATTACCATAAATTGGAATTCAATTAATTATTTTAAACAACTTAATATAATTTATTTTTCAAGTGGATTTATACATTTTTTTTAAATATATACAAATGTATGGTTTTTTTTTCTACGCGACTAACTCGCCTGGAAATCATCCAATTTGTTTGGGTTTTTTGTTGGACCAGGTTAACACACTTTGAAGCCAAAACTTGGAAATTTCGAACGGAAAAGTAGGAAAATTGTGAAAACCCGAAATTGTATACTTTTAGGGGTGAATGGTGGTGGTATCTGAAAATTCCCTATGGGGTATGAGAAGGAGAAAATATTCAGTCTTATTGTGAGTTTCACCCGAAAAATATTTCACCTTAAAATTTTTTGTTCCTTCGGAATTTTAAAAGCTATTGTAAGTTTCGCCCGAGCGAAATTTCGTTCGCCTACTAAAAATAAGTGAACACTTAGGCTGTCAATAACATTACATTCCGCCCGAAATAAATGTTCACAATAAGGGAAATTTTTTCGGGTGAAACTCACAATAGACGAAAAGTGAAATATCAAATTTTCCGGGTGGAATGTTGTTCGGGCGAAACTCAATAAGGCTGATTGATTTTTAAGGAATGACAAACACTACGATATTGACAATCGGCTTATTTTGTTCCACACGAAAATAGGATCGCCAACAGATGGCGTTCTGATCTCAGACTGCTACAGTTCTGTATAAATGTTATTTAAAAATGCCAAAAAATTCATTTTAAAGGATTATTTGAAGCCCTTATAAATTTAATTTTCACTTTTTAAATTTTAAAATTGATGAAAAATTTCAGTGCGAAGCTGGGCCGGAACGCTAGTTTTAAATTTATAAAAGTAGTAAACATGAAGGATCATAAAAGACATCTGTTTCAGCTAACAAAAAGTTTATATAAGATTCAATGTATTGAATGTGTTAACTATAATGTGATTAATCTAGTGTATTTTCAGCCAAATACTTTCCACTTTTTCACTTAAAAAAATATAAATTAAAAAAACGTGGTTAAGTTTACGAAGGAATTAATACTCATTGATAGAAATTCAAATTTGAATTTAATTTTCTTATGTGTATTCTTCAAAATGAAGTTTTTTTTTTTTTTTTTTTTTTTTTGAAGCGTTGATTTAGCTGACCTAACCACCTCCTTCTTCCTTCCCCTAGTACAGATCTTCGATACGGGATTGTGCTTGTATAAAAATTAGACTCTTACAAAAGCTTATTCTCAACAAATTTTGTGTAATAAGATGTTATAAATGTAATGAATATGTATATTAAATGAATAACGAAAATCTAGAAGAATAGCGGTCCTAGGTGGCTGCCTTGTGGTACACCAAAATAATTCAAAAATCAAACGAAATTTCAGAATAACATAACTTTTACAAATTGTTAACGTTCCATCCATCTACGAAGGGAATATTAAAAAAAAAATTTAAAAAAATACCAATTTCTTAAATATTATCAAGAAGGCTTTGTTTTCAAAAGATAGGTGAATGTTAAAAATAGGTGAAGTAAATATGTTTGATTTATTCAACTAAATTAAAAATTTCTAAAATATTGCAAAATAATATATTATATTATATAACGTACCTTCTGTGATGTGAGTAGAGTCCAGTCGAATGTCCTTGACCATTACAAGTAGGAGTAGGACATTTCGCTCCATCTGCAAAAATTATGAGAAACAAATTATTTTTTTATAAATATAATCATTTAAAAAAAAGTTTAATTTATAATTTTTTTTGAGGGAAAATAATAAAAATAATGACAATAAACTAATTGATTCCTTAGAAAATATAACCTTCAGGGTTAGAACCTCAGTGGTACTATTTCGTAGCAGATTTGTTAAAAAAATAGAATGAATTTAAAATTTCTGGAGTAAATTTGAAAACGAAAGAAAAAGTGTATTTTTTAAACAAAAATAAATATTTTTTAACAAACAAAACTTATTCTTACATACACAAATTCAATTTCAGAACAGAATTAATTTAAAGATTCAAAAATTCAGAGCCAGAGTTAGTTAGAAACCTGAATAACACAGTGCTGTCGTTTCCTTTCATTTGGTTTAGCTACAAAGTTTTTGAATTTTTCAGTGTGGAAAAAACGGAGTAGATCTCAGAAGAGTAGAGTGGCGGAGTAAATTTATTTTCTTTCTTAAAATTGGAGTAAATTTAATTTTAAATTGATATTTTCTGTTTCAAAATTAGGCAGAGTAACGCAAGCACGGGTCTTCCTTTTAATTAAGTGTATATGTGCAGTGAACATAAACAGTCAATATTGAGTTTTCTCATTTTTGTAGTGCTAAAACTATTTCATTTAATTTATTTTATTAAAAATTTATCGTCACTGAGGCTTGAACCACATGTACATACATAAATCTAAATTAATTTATTGCGCAGGTTGTCAAAGTTAGAAGTGTTTGAAATTAAAAATGGCTGTTCGATTTCCTTCAAAAACTGCATATTGGATTATAAAAAAAACAGCAAAATATGGAAATTAGACAAATGAACGGGCACTGGATCCGCCATTTTCTTCGATTTTGACAGCTGAAGCTCAGACAAAACGGACGAAAACGCTATAATGCTTTTGAAATTATGTCTGTTTCTTTACTTCCCAAAACTATTACTTTCTAACCATTTTTAATAACCATATGCAAACATATAAAATTGAACTAGAATTGGTCGAAATCGGCTGTTTTGGGAAGCAACGAAACCTATTGTGTACTGTGGGTTTGAACATAGAATAAATATCATCAAAAGCATAAGCACTATACACATCGCCCTACCGAAGTCACTTGATCAGGTCCAATGTAGATTTTATTGTTTAAAAACTAAGGTTTTAAAGCTACTAATAATTTTATTAACCACATAAAAGTTCTACGTTTATAACTTTGTTAATATTTTTATGAAAGTAAATGATTTAAAGTTAATTGCTGATGATAATTTTAATTTTCATTTGCAGTAACTTGAAAAAATTCATTAGCATATGAGTTAATTACAAAAATAAAAAAAAAATATAAAAAAAAAAAATATTAATAATTTGCTCAATGAACAAATATAATGACTTATTTACATCAAAAATTTCAATCAAAACTCCAAACCTATCAAATTATTTCAAGTGCGTTTATTTTAAGTTTTATGACATGTTTTGAATTTTATGATAGAAACGTCAATCATTCTTTATATTTTAATTAATTAAAATTAACTTACATAAATACCATAAAAGTTATTTTAAAATTTTTATAAAGGTGAATCAAATTGAAATTCCATCAAACCCTTTCTTTTTACATATTATATACGACACTTTTTGTTCTCCCTTCTTTTAACGACATGCATAATGTGTAGGTATATGGGGGATGATATTCCAATCTATATATATGCTTCTTCTAATCAACCTCAAGATTATTACTATTAGTGGGGTTGGAAATTGAAATTAAATATTTTAACTTGTCTTATGTCAATTTTATACACAATACAAACACTTTAACCTTATAGTTTGCGAGATATAGAGGGAGAGGGTGCTTTTAGGCAACTATTTAAAAGCCCATTGAGCACACTTTGTGTGCTGTCATACATAATGACAAAACAAATACCCATTTATTCTTTGTCTATATTTTAAAGAGCGTTTTTCTATGAATATAATATAAAAGAGATAGGAGTGTAGGTACATGCGAAGAATATATAAAGGAGGCCCATGTACGGATATACCTTTTCATATACCTAAACATGAGTATAGTATCTAATGAAGCGAGTGAATGAGTATACTACGTAAATATCTAAATCGTTAAGCAAATGGGAAAATAATTATAATCTATATAGGAAACATTGAGCAAAGACTCTATACACATCCTTGTTAGTACTCGTAGGTAGATAAGGTACTTCTGTATCATATAATGACTTGTTATGCAAATAAGTTAAACAAGGCCTTAAGCGATTCAAATAAGGGTTTTCGAAACCCTCTAATGAACGAATGAATAGGCTACTCTTACCTTATAGCAATATTGGGTGAAAATGGAAACTTTCAATTTATAAAAAAAAATATGAATAAATCTATAATCAAGACTATAAGAGCGGTAACAGTCGGTAACAAAACTATTTAAGTGAAAATATGAAATTTTTTTCAAATTATTTTTATTGCGATATTTCTAGAAGAAAAAAATGTTCGATTTAGATGTGCAGCACTATACAAGTTACAAATTGTAATCCCAGACCCCAGTAAAAAATCAATGATGCTGGTTATAGAATACGCAATATTTTACTCTCGGAGAGCCAGGAACTTGTCATTGATTTAAAACATTTGCTTATGAAAGTATAAAAGTTGTGGACTATTTTCGGTCAACTTTTTGTTGATATAAAAGGAAGATTCTATAACTAATTTACAGTTGGTTACCGCCGCGCCTTCCTCTGAAATCGAATCGAGATGCATATTACATATTTATTTTAATTATTATTAAAAGTGCAATTTTTGTTAGCAATATACAGGGTGTCCCGAAACTCAACGTCAAGCGAGGACCGGGTAATAGGGTAGTGATACCTGTACTGGGAAAGGAAAAATAAAAAAAAAATCCATCTAGCTTGATTTGGTAATAATACCAATATATATTTAGGAAAATAGTGAAATAGTGCTGTGGTAACAGATTTTCAAATTTTGAGTTGATTTTTTTACGTAATTCTAAATAACCATGCTAAACTATTGATCGAATTCACAAATCCAAAAGTTAATATTTTAAGTTTCGTAGGAAAAATAAATTTTGGTTGAGTCTTGGTTCAAAAAAAAATTTTTAAGCTAAATTTGACATATTTAAAAAAAAAATGCACCACATCTACCCTCAGCAATCCACCATATATATATGCCACTGGCGCAAGAAAAAAGTAGAATCCACCAGAGTATTCTTAAAGCCGCTAAGGACAGATGTTCAGAAATTGACACATGTCGGGTTTCGAAAAACTTATGGCCGGATCTCTCTAAGAAAAAAACAGACTACTTACTCACACTAGGCAGACCTAAATTGTCCCTCTTGATTGGAATCCTAACAGGTCACAACTCAATGGGAACCCACATGAGCAGAATCGGCATCAGCACATCTGACTTATGCAGAGGGTGTCAATATGAAGAGGCGGAAGAGGGCTCCTATCACTTTCTCTGTGAATGCCCCAGCCTAGCTAGGACCAGAAAAACTCTTGGAGAATACTTCTTCGATGACCTGGGAGACATCTCGTTTTTGCCACTGAGAAACATTTCTATAAATTCATCCAGAATTCGAGATGGTTCAGGGAGGCACCCCATACAAAAGCTCCTTCCCTAACCCTTTCTCATAATCTTATCTCCTACTCCCTGGGGAGCACAATGGATACATTGAGATCCGAGTGAGGTAGTTTGGATTGCCCTACTATCATCCCTCATAACTTAACCTAGCCTAACCCTCGGCAAGTTATTTAAAAAATTGTCCCATTTCATCAAGATCTCAAAATGCTACAACACTTGCTACTTATTCATTCGTAAAAAATATCATTGCTTTTTTATTTGCAAAAAGGACATCAGTTCACTTCCATCACTTTAACGTGAAACATCAGTTTTACCAAGGTGTATATGTAAGATAAACAGAGACACTAGAACAAAACACGTTAATTAGAGTGAGACAAATATACATTATATAATATGGTACGCTACGATCTACGTTAGGTACAAACAATACACGCGGAAAAACAATTATTAACCGAGAGTGGAGTTCGGGATGAAAAGAAATGTGTGAATATTATGATCCTGAACTTTGCAGACAATGCGTCCGCTGAAGTTTGAACTGAACAACCACCAAAACCGGCAAAATCTAGTACCGATATTTTTTATTTTTTTTTATTTGCCTTAAAAAAAAAGTTGGCCAAAAGATTCAAAAACCAACAAAAAATTAACTAAAAAAAACTTTGGTCTTCTGTCACCACTGTAATATTGGATGCATTTTCCTGAAAAATACGGCAATCGCTTCGTCTCGGCAAAATCGAACAAGTATTACGACTTTGGTGGTTGTTCAAACTTCAGCGGACGCATTGTCTGCAAAGTTCAGGATCATTAAATATTACGTAGTCAGACGGAAAAATTACATTGTTCATTATGTTAATTCTAACCTAGTCGACTCGATTCAAATAAATTGTTTAAAATAAAAACCTAGAAAGGTGATATACTAATGGAGAAACTTGGTTAGGATATTCGCAATTTTGAAGATCGTTTAAGTTAAACGAGTAGCTTGCTTAAATCAAATAATTATATTTAGTCAATTTCATACATCTCTGAGTAGGTTTAAATAATATCTTTTAATCGAGTTAGATCGTATAATTTAACCTGGTGAGTGTGCAGGTTGTAGATATAGTATAAAAATGTTTGTTATTAATTAACTTAATCGAGTTTTACGTTGTTTTTAACCGATCATTTATGTGAACTTTTTGCCAAGAAGCTGAGCCAAGAAGAAGCCAAGAGATGTTTTTGAGAAAATATGAAAAAAAAAAAACAATATCATTGTTTGGCACTTTGGCAACTATCCGTTCTGACGAGTTAAAACAAAAATTCGAATTTGTCTTCAAAGGAATTAAATATAGAAATAGTCTGTTGCAAAATTGAAAAAAATCAGACCAATCAATTAAGTTCTAGGTTGATTTCTAATGTATATCATTTTGCATAAAGACCAGAGCACGCACAATGGTCGGGAAAAGATTTTTGTTATTTCATTGGTTGAATTTTGGCGACAAAAATCTTTTCCCGCAGCAACCATATAAAATATCAAGATTTTTAAAGTTATTATGACTAGTTGAACTAAAATTTCGTTTTCGACTTAAAACGCTTAAATTGTCAGATTTAGTAAAAAAATCATGTTAAATAAAGAATTGTTCATAAGTAATATCCAAAAAATTAGTTTTTATTATTGCATTTTGGATTTTATTTTCTAAATTTAGTTCCTACACATTTTGATTGAACCATTTCAAATGAAAGGAGGAATCGAAACATAAATTTGCATCGATATCTGACTGAAAATAATTATTTTTTTTTTAATTTTGAAATTTCGTAAAACCAAACCACCAAATAAAAAATGAAGCAGTACCATTAAATTCAGGGCTTTAAATCATCAAGTGTACAAAATTTCATTAATTTACGCCCATGAATAGGATTGAAAAATGATTTTATTCGATAAAATACAACAAATGAAAACAAAAATTTTTTTGTGCCATTTATGACAATTTTCGATATAAGCATTTGAAGGATTTGACAAATATAAAATATTTAAATAAATTCTAAAAAATCTATGAAAGCAATAAAATCTGTAAGCCCGTATGACACTACATTTTTTTCTTCATTTTCAGCTCATTAAATCACACTAAAGTGTCAGCCAAGAGAAAATGAGAAAGATGTACTTTTTAAGAAAGGAAAAGCACTTATCTGGCGATTTTTTGTTTGTCTTTTATTACGAAATTCCTCTTATACAGCTTTATCTGAATTTGGTCATTTTATTTACTTAAGAATCCTATCAAACTGAAGAAAATTTTTTTATTTTTTTAAATCTCTGAAAAAAATTAGAAATTCAATTTTTTCAATGACATGGATCCTAAAAATATTTTATTTCTCTAATTATGTATATTCTATTACCTATACCTATACAATATACATACTTTCTTAACATGAAGTACAAAATAATTTATCATCAAAATTTTGAAATTTGTAATATTAGTCTCCTGCCGAGCGAAGAACTTTTACATTTGTTTTAAAACTTAACACATGTTGGTGCGGACGTGAAAGGAAAATACGTGTTTTCTATACTGGATGCTTTGTAGAGGAATATGTCTTCTGCTACGCAATTATAGCATTATTTCCAGCGACTTATATCTTGTTCAATTGATTTAGTAAAGTCACCCTTCATTTTCTCATAATAATTGAGCAAAAAATTATAATTGGAAAAAAATTCAATTTTAATTAAAATCAAAATTTTTTCAAAGTATAGATAAATAAAACGGTATTTTTGTTCCTGATTTACCAATTTAAATTTCTGTTATAAATTTGGTCAAAGAATACTTTTAGGCGTTCCTTTTTTATATCGAATATCACTTAACAAAATTATTCTTGTACACCCTATCCTATCAGACAATCATATATCTACGTACCTATAATACAACTAAACCTAAACCTTAAACAGCTTAAAGACAAAATAAAGAAATATAAATAGATACAATGTACAAAAACTCCACAACATATTCAAAACTTACCTCGGTTGAGGCTTCCAGGTGAAAATGATGGTTGTGATGCGGCACCCTGATCAAAGGCAATTTTGTCATTTGATGTCGTCGAGGACACAATGTTCCCCATGCCTGGGCTGCCAATATTGTTGGTGGTGGTGGTGGTGCTGCTGGTGTTGTTGTTGGGGTTGCTGCTACTGCTGCTCACTGCCGACACAGTAACGACTCCCTCACGAGCTATATCCTGCATAACGGATGCTGCTCGGCTTCCAACTCCTGCCGGCTGCAGGATTGTGTAATGCTTTGTGTCAGGTGTTTCCATTGTCTGCGGATGCTGTTGGTGCTGTAGATGGTTGTGCTGTTGTTGCTGCAATTGCTGATGATGATGATGATGAAGAAGGTGATGCTGCTTTGAGTTCTGAACGTCATCTTCATTGTCCTTAAGGGATTTTGTGTTGATTACCTTGTTGCTGGGATCATCGCTTCCAGCAACGACGATTCCTGTCGCTGGGGGTGGCAGCTGATGTGTGTGATGTGGATGATGATGCACAACAGCTTCAGTTGTAGTGTGTGGTTGGTAGCTGAGGAATGCCGATGACGATTCATTACCATATGGGGTTGCCATACTTGGGATTCCATAAGCCGATGACATAATACCATTGCGCTTAATGTCATTTGGTGGCTTGAATGCAGATGCTTGGGAAAATGGAATTTTTTTTCTAGAATCCATGTCGGTGGCGATGAGATCAGGTTTTGACTCAGAGCCGTACTCTACCGATGATGTTGAGGATGTTGATGATGGCGATGTCAAAGTCTTGTATTGAGAGTTAAGTCTGGCTTGGTCATTTTCTTTTTGTCTGGGAAAATACAAGAAATTATCAGACTCACGTCGTATGCACATTAGACTTTTTGAATCATACTTTGCGTATTTTTGCAACGGCGAAGAACCATTTAGCTTGTGATCTTCAAACAGATTCTGGAATGGAGGGTTTTCATCCTGATCGTTCAGGCGATAGAGATTATTACGGGCATCTGGCCAACTACCCGAAAGACTCTTAAGGGCAGCCTGTGTTTCACGAATCAGTGTTTCATCGTCCTGATCGTCACATCCTAATTTACCATTTTGCTGAATTGCAGATGGTGTACTACTTCGGCCACAATTCATAATTGATGGTGGGGCTACAGAACGTTTTTTTTGGGGCAATGTACTTTTCTCATTTAAACTGATAGTTTGATTATTATTATTGTTGTTGGAGGAGGAATTTGTTTCATCATCACGACTTGAACGTTTCTTACGTTTAATCGTACATTCTTGATCATCGTATTTGATATTATTTGCATCTGGGACAAGATCTTTGGACAAAGGTCGCTTTGATAATGCCATCATTTTGAGATTGGGCTTAAATGAAGATATATTTTTGAAGAGGATATGTTAGAAAAATTTTGTAATTTTAATATAAGGTCCTTAATATATAGATATTATTGAATCCTTGCAAATGTTTGGTTTTTATATAGAAATGGAGTGTTATAATAATTCATATGATGTAGGTACTAAAAATAATGTACATAATTTAAGATTATGTATACATACATAAAATAAAGCAGTACAAATCATAAAATTCTCTTAGTCAATCAGTATTTTGTTTAAAAAAAGAAACAGTTTGATTGATTGTGTTAAAACTTATTTGTCATCAGCTCATCCTTTCCTCAAATATAATGTTAAAATGATACAAATATATTATATACAGTCGTAATAACGTTTACATAGCATTAATTTAAATTTGGCAAATGTAAGTACACATTTATCATTAACTATAATAATTTTTTTTTGGTTTAAAATAGCTTTTACGGCATAGGGTTTCATCCACTGAAGGTGGTAAGGTCCAAACTGTACCTATTCTCCAGAAACCGAAAAAGGCTTTCTTAAGTAAAAATACGTATTAAATTGGTGAAATTGAAATTAATTTGTACAAAGTTTTAGTTTGAAAAAGACATGGTTCAAGGTTCTGATAAGGCTAATGTTAAAAATAGGATAATTTCCCACTAAGGATTTATAATGGAATATTTAAACAGAAGAACTTCTTTTTAATAAATTTTCCTCAACACAAGTTTCTCAAACAAAAAGTAACTGCTAGAAATGCAATATCTAAAACTTTACACCATGTTTTTCTATTTTTCGAAATCAACTATAAAATTATCTGATTGGCAATGATTTTTGATATTTTCTCTTTGTCCATTTTCTCAACAATTTAAGATCTTCAAAATAATAAATTTTAAGTGTGCCGTCCAAAATTATTTCGAAGACTTTGCAGCACCTACTCCTATTAAATTTTAGAAGAATAGAAGAAAACAGAAGAAAAAATATCAGACGTTTTTGAATTTGATGAATTATAGACTATCAAAGTGTTTTCGTTTGTATTTAATTTTAAGTCAGCTTTTTTTTGTTGTTATAAACTGACCTGCCGGTCTGATCAATATAAAATTAAATTATTATTATTATTTATTGTATTATTCATACTAGAATGTCAGTTTATTAGACTTGACCATTCTTTATGCCGTCAATTTCATTGAATTTCTAAACAACAACAAAAATTAAATATCTTCAAGTCTCGAACGTGTGATTTCAATGGCTGAATTCGTGTTTTCTTTGGAATTTGTGACGAAAAAAATGTTTCAACGATGCCATTAGAGCCTAAATTGGGTTATTTTCTAAATTACAGAAAAAGTGTTTTCATCTCAAATGTGATAATTTTGTTTGACAGTAATTCATTTCATTTTTAATTTGATTTCGGTCCTGAATCGCTTGCTTTTCTGGTTTTATTTTTCTGTTTTTTTTCTAATTTTGACATTTTTAATGAATTCAATTAATGGATTATACTTGGGTGTGTTCATAAATAATTTTATATTGAATTTTCTACCGAATTTGATTGAAATTACTTTATTTCAATATGTGAATTTGTATGGCAAATGAGATAATTTGGAATAGAATTTTAAAATTTTTAAAGAACGTCTTCAGAAATTTGAGGACCCCTTAAAACTGCTAGTTATAGTTGTTAAGTTAGTCGCTCTATTTATTGTATCTTATTAATAATTCAACCCTACAGACAGCTAGCGAAGTTAAAAAAAATAATGTTCGAATTATTATTGGTTAATATTGAAGGTTTCTACTTAGTTCTGAAAAACATTAAAAATTCAAAGCTTAACACCCTTCGATATTGTATTGCCAATTTTTCAGGTCCGTCATTTTTATTTAGAATATTGATTCTGTTTCGACTCTTTGGTTCTATCAAATAATTCATAACACATAGACATAAATGTATCATTGAAAAGAATAAAATATTCGAAAAAAATTAGAGGAAAAGAAAACTATACCCAAGAAATATATGCTGACAAGAAAAAAAACTGATTTGAAAAACATTTAAAGAAAAAAATCTAGCAAAACTGATTTAAAAGACATTCATATTAATAATTTACTTTAGTTGAAAATTAAAAGGCTAAAGGGACTAATATGTACACAGGTGGTTATTTAAAAATCATTAATTTACCCCATTACAACGGGTATAAATTAGGCAGTGCAGTTTTGTTTCCTAAATGTTTCTTACTAATTTTTCCTGTGATCTCCAAACAGACAACGAAACGCTTGCGAAAACACAACGGAAAATATCCTTGGAGAGTTTCACTAATTCCAAAAACAAAATCAAACATAAACGCAAAAAATCAGAGAAACCCATGATGTAAGAAAATGATAAACAAAAGAAAACTCAAATAAAACTCAAATGTCATTTTTTAGCACACAATAAATAGTCTGTATAATTAATTCAGTGCCAAAAAGGAGCGGAGACTTTTCCAAATAATCTGCTACAATTATAAATTTCGCTATTCGATCAGCGTACTGCAAAACGAAAAGCAGAAAGAAAATTTCCGTTTATGATTTCGTTGTGTCATTTTTGTATGGGATTTTTCGTTTCGCATCAGCAGCGCACTAGGCTTAAATAATAGTCGTATCGTGGTGGCTGCCAAGAGGTGCTTGGCTTGCTTTTGTAACAACGCCTTTAAGATTTTAAGAGTGTCTTCTTATGCATGAAGTTTTGCTTTACCATTAGTTGAGAAAACTAAGAAGAAAAATCCGCATAGTATCTTCAAAGAGCAGGAGGGCTAAGATCGTTAATAAAGCAACATTATTCTTTCACAATTTCGTTGGACTGATCAAAAAACAAAAAGAAAATTCTGGAAGCAAAATTTCGAACTGATCTAACGACGCGACGGCTTTAAATATTTATATTTTTTTTATAACTAGCGCAAACCCAAGGAGTAATGTCTGACTTTAACACGGTTAACATAGTTCAAGAATCAGCAAAATAGGGACTGATTCTGAATCCAATTAAATCCACTTCCAAAAACAACTAAGAATCGCTTGAAACATTGATAATATTAATGGAACTGAAACATTTTTAAAGAGATGAAATACACAATTGTTTCTGTCGGTTAAAAATGGGAAAAATTGACAAATTTAAATATTTTGTTTCAAGACAAGAACAAGTTCGCCAACTTGCATTACATCTTATACTACATAAATAAATGGAAACTCTTATAGGGAATTTGACAGAAAATGTACAGCTGTTGCAAATGAAATCGTTTACCTGTATTTATAGCAAGATTTAAAGATACATTTTACGAAAACAGTCAAATTTTAGGCGCTTGAAAATAGATAGAATACTAAAGTCGGGGGTGGCCCCGGCGAAGTGGAAGTAGTGCTTGACTGCTAACTTGGAAGTGTGGGTTCGATCCGCAGTCTAGCAAAATTTCAATTTCTTTGCTATATTCCCTCAACTGAACGCCACCCCCGGGATTTAATGAGATAAACAAAAACTAATTTCTGAATCCACTGTGCCAACAAAAATCTATCCTATCCTTCTTTCTTCTAACATTGCTTAATTTATAACACCCTAGGTTTTACTGGCATATATATGTTTGTGTTGTTTTTAAAGAAATTACATAATTTAAAATTTGATCGAAAATCTTGAAATCATTGGGAAATGATAATGTTATAGTCGGAATCAAAGATCTGATTATTTAAATTTCCACTAATATAAGCTACTGGACGAAATTTAAATTTAATAGTTTAATATTTCGTATCGTTGGATTGTTTCGCCGAAGGTCTATGGGTTAGAGTTATGTTTCTTACGGGTTACTGCCTCTTCTTGCGAGTAACTAACAAATCCTCCAAGAGTATCTCTTTGAAAAAGTGCTTCTCACCTTAGCCATTCGGATTCGGCTCAAAATTGTAGGTCTCTTCCATTCATACTTATAACACGAACACATAAAAGGCTGAAAGTTGTAAGTCACAAGTGACAAGGCCCTGGTTCTTTACGAGCTGTCTTTTTATTAAGCTATTTAAATTGTTTTTGAGTTGGGAAAATCTCGATTTTGTAGTCAAAATAATTTATTAATATTATACTGTCCTCTAAACTAATAGTGAAATTAACGAACTAAAATATCTAAGTAATACTAAATTGCAGCTTCTTAAATAATAATTCTTCTTTTTTTTTTAATACAAATTGTACAACGTGCTTTCCCGCTTATATAATACTAACGTTGGGGGACAAAATATTGATACTTAGACTTTTATTTTATTTTGCCTGAATTGAAGATATTTGAATGCTTATTTGTTGCACAAAATTAATTTTATATAGCTCTAATGGATAATTTTTCAATTGAAATTCAAATTTCAAAATCCATTTTACATATTTTATAATTTAATTTTCCAGACTTTTGTTTGTTGCAAACGCCTATAAATAAACTTCTCGTTTAAGCACCACCAGATGTCCTGTGCTGGCTGCAGATTGTGTTAAAGTATTGATGGTTATAAAAAAGAACTAGATAATAGACATTATTATAAAAAAGAATGAGGAAGTTACTAATAGCCAAAAATTCCTCTTTTGTAAGATAAAGGGATATTGAATAAGTTACCGAACAGTTAACAGAAAATAAACAGCTTTAAAGATGTTCCCTTTTTTTTAAGTTCAAACTAGATTTCACTTTTATGAAGTTTTTCGATGTGTTGTACTTAAAATATGACTTCAAAAATTTTGTGTCAACTAAGCATAGGATTTTTGAAATATTTAATTTTTAAAATGAAAAACAAGTTTTTTCTCCATATTTGAAAATTTTTTCGAAATACATAATTGTTCTCAAAAAATTGAAAGAATTCAAATTGATTTAAATGGGAAAAAGTAGTGTAGGTTTATCCTCGACAAGCATTTTGATTTTGTGACCAAAAATATCTCCAAAGCAACCGATACGAGATCGAAAAGAGACTGTTCGCGTGCAAGTTTGTATTCTGCTATCCGTCGGAGGGAAACGATTGTTCCAAATTTCGTATAAAATTTGATAAAAATTAAATTTAAACAATTAGGTTTTCTTGAGAATATCGGAAAAAAATATAGCTTAAGATTTTGATTCAAAAGCTCCAAAAGATTTTAAAAGATAATCATATCGATTATGGAATCAGCAATACTGTATCCGCAGTGATTCTTTTTCTTTCAAGACAAAATATGGGTCAAGAGAAAAGAGACCACTGCACTACGAATCACTGCGGATCCAGTATTGCAGATTCCATAATCGACATGAATTTAAAGCAAATTTAATGGAATAGGAGTTTTTATCTTTTTGACTGAAATTCACTGAATGTCTTGCTTGCTTCGACAGAAAAATTTTAAATTTAAAATAAATCAATGCTTCACCGTGGCAATTTAAGTAAAGTACCTTGATGCCAAACTGTAATGTATTATGTGTTTTTGTCAATTAAGGGTAATTGCGGGAGAGATGCCGCACTTATATAAAACTCAATTTTTTGTTGTGTAATTAACAAAAAACAATTTATTTTTTTGACAAAACTTAAAAATGGATTTGTATTCTACCATACAAAAAAGACTTAACAGAAAAAAAACTTATTGTTTAAATAATAAATAATTAAAAATAAATTATATTGAATTCTGGTCTCTCCCAACAAGTGAGGAAGAGATGCCGCAGTGTAAGATCATTAACAAAAAAAATTTTATTTCATCTAAATTGTATGCTTTTACGTTCTTCTTGATCAACAGTCAGTACAAAAGACAAATTTGTAATTTTTTTGAATTGTATACAATTGTTTTTCTAGAAATTGGTGCATTTTACCCAATCTTCTTTTTTTTATTGAAAAATAGTTTTTCTAGAATTCTGCACTGAAATTTGGATCAACAACCGACTCAATCTTCCTCGTATCAACTTTTTTTTTAAGTTACAGCTCTGCGAACTGTTTTTTTCTAGTGTTTAAGGGCACCGTAATTTTGGTTAACGGGAAATTTCAATATGCGGCATCTTACCTCGCAAAAAGTGCGGCATCTCTCCCCGAAGTGAGGGAGAGAGGCATAGACAAATTTTACAAATATGTATGTATTCTGTTTCCTCTCAATTTGTTTCGAGTCAAGTCCTTAATATATTTTTTTCTAAATAAACGTTAGGATGTTATGGTATTTTGCCGTAGGAAAACTTCAAGACTTAATTTTGTAAACGTCATTTATTTATCTCAAAGTGAAATGAGCTAATTTCTGTCGTGATATGAATTTTCTTTTCTTTGCCTTTTTGTAGGTAGTGTTTGTTTATAGAGGATTAAATTTAAATCTTTGCTATTAGCCAGATAAAATGTAAGTTAATGTAACCGCTAACATTATTAAAATGCACTTATTTTGTACAATCTTTCTATTTTGACATTTGAAAAACGGTCATACAAAATTTTCACTGGCAATGAATAAGAGTTACCTGATAACGCAACATATTTAATTTTTATAACAATTTCTTATATAGAGTCTTGCATTGGTATTTCTAAGGAAGATCAAGGACCTATATGCTTAGGTAAACTTCATGAAGAAGATTTGTTCATTAATTGTTAAACTAACTTTTGCACGCATTAACAGATAGAAAAAAAAATCCTATTGAATTTCACTGAATAAAGTCCACTTAATAAAAAAAACAAAAACAATATTTTCTCTTCTTCGATATCTACCTATAAATAGGTTATATTAATGCTTCTTAGAGAGTTATGTTATGTTGAGATTTTGTTCCATACATTTTTTTCAGTTTTTAATTTCAGTTCCATAAACTTTCTTAATCCTAAAATATACAACAGCTGTATAAATATTGAAACATCTTCAAGGTTCTTTGAAGGCTCTATTATTTTTATAAAAATCTTCCCACGAACATTTAAAATTGCCATATTTTCCAATTACATTCATATCTAAGTATGTATGTATGTATATATTACGTACTTATATGTAACACTGAGTTTAATTGTAATTTTTTTTTTAATTTTCTGATAAATTATCAAATAAATGCAATATTTTTGGTATGAGCTGTGACAAATGAGACGACATTTTCTGACCGTTGTATTTATAGCAAATTTTGAATTATTATAACTTGTAAAAAAGCCGACAAGAAACGCCTTAAAGTATTCTTTTCTTGTCGAATATGACATATGATGATTATCTAATTCACTATATTCATTTTCATTGATAATCATTTTTAATCAGTAACAATTGGGTTTAAATTTACCTAAATAATAATTCAGTCATCTAGATTTATTTTGTATCTGCATTGATTTTCAACAATTTAAACTTTATTATATTATTTATTATTTGATATCACTTGTATATGCAATAACTGTTAAATTGATTTATATTCACTTTAATTATTTTAAATGAATTGATTGATTTATAAACGACACGACATTTACCGTTTTGAATAGCACTTTTTCACTTGTTCGAAATTCATTCACAATATTTTTTATTCGCGCGAACCGCAGGATTTACATACATAATAAAACAAGGACGAGAAGTTATAAAAGTCAAAAACTATTCTTTTGACTTTGATCTGGAAAACGCAGACACACTATAGGTATAGGTATATATGGATATAGTCTTAGCAGAACTTGTCTAATGAAGTTTTTTGGCCAAAAAGTCGTTTGGCTTCAAACTTTCTTCAATTTTTTTTTGTTCACCGAATTATCTATACAAAAAAAAAAACTTTTTTTTTAGTAAGAAAGTTTTATATAATTTTTTTTAAGATTTCTCTGCTAAGCAAACGATAACTGTTTCGATAAACTTCTTGTTCAGCAACTCTGCTAAACTTCGTTTATGCAGTTAGTTCTTTCTCGGCAGACTTTGGTTCTAGTCCTAGCTCGTTGTCTTCGTCGACGATTGTTATCCTGTGACTTGTACTTGATAAAGTTTCTTTCACTGTTCTTTTGAAGTTTTTTTTTTTTTTGTGATATTATTTTCCCGGAGATCGGTTACTTTTTGATGAAAGTCAGAAGTTAGTTAGAAGAAGTTGGTATAGTTATGTACGTCGTACATATATTTATGTATATAATTATATGTGTATATCGCAATGGGTTATCCCTTTTTTTTATTGTTGCACACAAAACTAAACCGATATCGCACGGGCGAGACAAAAATTTAGAAAACTCGTCTCTACCTGTACTAAGTTCGTAGCTAACTGGCACCAAACTACCCGGAGTTTTCCAAAGTTGTCGAACTTTACGATGGAATTGCAGCCAAAATTGCTTTTTTGTTGTTGCTCTGCCTGGATGGTTGCCTGGCTGGCTGGCATGTTCCATAATATGGCGAGAGAGAGAAAGGGGGCGGTCACCCCTCCACATTGGAGTTCTTGGCACATCAGTGTGGGCCAGGACATGTGTGTATGTGTATTGACCTGGTCGTCATATGTTGTGTGTGATGTGTTGTGTTATATATCGGAACGAAAAAAAAAAACCAAGGAGAACTGGAAAAAATCCATGAGAGATTTGGTAAAAAGTCCCTATAGGAACTATACACAAAAAAATACGAAGGAAGAAAAAAGCACCCATCATTTTTGGGGGCGGCAAGTCAGGTGGGGTGTGCAAGATATACTGAGAGTGCACTGTGTCCTTTTTCTGCAGCTAGACAGAGAGATTTGTGTATTTTTCTGAGTGATGCGTGCGCAGAAATTCTCCCTTCTGCTTTCCCGAAAAATTTTCCTCTGAGTATACCTAACTGGAAGGGCTTTTCTTTTGGTTCTTATTTCCATTTCGGAAGAATTCAGTTCTCCGTTATTATCCTGACAGTGATGTGGTTCGTTAAGACGGTTGTTTCTCTGTGGAAATGTGGAAAAACGACGACATAACGTATATCATACGAAAACAAGTGTTTTGCATTTGCATCGCAGACGATGGATGTCCTGCTTGGACAACATTTTTTTGGGGGAGTGTGTGTTTCGTTGTTGCTTATAGTGGGAGTGAAACTATATGATTCATTGATTCGAACACTGGACAATGGTTGCTTATCGTCATGTTTTACAAAAAGCTTACCAACGACCGCCTTAGACGTCAGTTTTTCATCGTCGTCGTCGGTCAAAGGATAAACGTTTTTCCTCTTTTTATTTTTGTTGTTGTTGTTGTTGTTTTTGTTACTTCTTTCCATTTTTCCTTCGATGGGAATCCTTTTTGGGGGTGAAAGTTGTGTGAGATTGTTTCTACTTATAGATGCAATATGTGGGATATGTGATGTGAATATAGGTAGTAGGTACACGTGATGGGTTGAAGTTTTAAACATTCTGATGCTTAATATCAAATACCAACAAAAATTTAAATTAAAGTTCTCAAAATAATATAATTGGATAGATTGTACAAGATTAAAGTGACTATACGTTTTTCTTAAAAAATAAAGACACTCTGCATACCTACTGAGCGATTTACTGCAGATGCAAGACTAAAGTACCATTTTGCATCCTAAAAACCCCAAAGCAATTATAAATTTCATATCAAAAACAATTAAATATGGCTTTGATGTGTCTGGGAGAAAAATTATAACTCAGAAAATAGATTTATTTTCATTAAATACACTTCCACCCGCTTATATGTTCTAGCTCGATTTGCAGTGGACTTGAAGATGCAAATTTATTTTTGGAGTTATCCATAAATTTCTTCCAAACATTATGCAGATTATATGTATACCTTCCTACTTATTGCAATGTTAATTGATGAATATCTATCTATATGTAATTCCTGGAATTTTATTTTTCATACAGACGAACGAAGAGTCTATATTTATTTTTCCCTAGAATACCGATCAATTGTGGCTATGAATAACAATATACCTACTCTAAAATTGAAATATCGGTACCTACCTTCAATTACATTTTCAGTAAATTCAGTTAAATCATATCTTGCCTTATTCAAGAACTGACGGGACTAGTACAATTTGGAAAGTTCCTACCTTTCCTAACTTCCCGTAGGTGCCCCCTTTCATGGGCTATATAAATTCGAAATATACTCTCAGAAAATAATTTATCTAACCGATCAACAATTCATTTAAGTTAAATAACAAACATGGTTAATATACACCCTACAAACTCACCAGGTTAAATTAAGCGAGTCAACTCGATTAAAAAAAATTATTTAAATCTACACAATGACTCGGTTACAGTGTACTAAATTTTATTAACCTACTTTTGGGTTAGTTTGTTCGGCAATAACCGATTAAGTTAGTTAATGAAACGTATTAAATAGATTATAGTATAACCAATCTACTCAGAGATGTGTGAAATTAACTAAATATAATCTAACCATTTAACATAAACGATCTTAAAAATTGCGAATCTAAACAAATTTTTCCATTAATTTTAATTTAAAAAAAAATATTTTAATCGAGTCGACTATACGTTAGAATTAACATAATGAACTATTTAATGTTTACATTTAACTACGTAATATTTAACACATTTTTTTAACCTATACCGAAAAACGTTTTCGGTTAAAAATTATTTTTCAGTGTGTTTATACCTACACAAAATGTTTGTCCAAGGCAAGTTTAAAATCGTATTCTAGAATTACTTCCTAAATTCTGTTCAAAATACATATCTACATTTAAAACACAATTTTAACTAAATTACTCGTGTAACAATTAAACAATTATAAGGACATATAGGGAATTTAGACAGAGATGTTTTTTTCTGCCGTTGTTTTTATCTACACCTAGTTTTTTAAAACATGCATAACATAATTAAAGCCGTTTATCAGTAATAAATGTCTGTTTGAAAAGGAGCCTGAAACCAATTTATTTTTAAATATGGTATTTAACGGTTGGCTCCTTATGTCACATAACCGTTGATGAAAATTATATGTTTAATATAAACGCAATGAATTATTTTCTGACAAATTAGGAACAAATTTTTAATAGTCAGTTAAACATCAGTGGTCTTATTTATAAATGTTGTCTAACTTTAGACAACTGATCAAATTTGGAAAATGTGTTCAAAAACCTTGTGTATTGTTGTCTAATAGCTGCCTAACTTAGCCAGACACAAGAGATGATTGTCTTAACCGTGAATAATGTGATATTTATTTTTATAAATAATAAAATAAAGCATATTTCCAGTAATTTTAAAATATTTAGACAGTGTCTAAGTAGACAAAAGTCTAATAAATACGACTGCAGGTATATAATAACTTTATCTTCAGATAAAGCAATAATTCTCTGGTGCCAGGTAGAAAGGGGTTAAGTCGCATAAAATTGCTTCAGGGAGAGAAGTCATCAGAAAGTGGGTAAGCACTTCATTTTTTGGCCAGCAGCTTAATGTTATCACAGAAGACAGACGTTTTGGTGATTGTTTTGCATCATTCATTTTTCGGAAAAGGAATATCTGGATTTACAAAAAAAAAATCAAGCTTCAATTTGCGAAAAATACTGACAAAACCCTTTTCTATCTGGAATTAGAGAATATTTTTTTTATATATATTCAATATTGACTGTATGATTGAAAAATCGGCTGTTAAAAGTACATTTAATAGAAGTTTCAAATGCGTCCAGTTTAAAAAATCTTTTGCACAGGACCATCATCTTAAGATTTGACATATTCTATTGCGCGATAGAGAAAGACAAAAACCTTAACAGATTTGAACCATAATTTTTCCAAATCATTATAGCGGTTCGAGTAAGAGTCATTTAAATATTTACATGTATGCAAATATTATTCTAAAAGTATATTTCAACAATCACAAACCTTAAACGTGCTTGACCGGATATTTATTATTTTTTACCCCATTTTAGTCTCCGCAGTATGACGTGTTGAAAAAATCAAGATTAAAGTTTTCAGCCAATTTTTCTATACAGCTACAGCTTAAATGACGGTTTAGTTGTGAAGGCAAATCTTTTTTTTTCTCAAAAAACGGTTCTAGAGATTTTTATACACAAAAACTGTTGATTTACAGTACAAATATTTACATTTTGCAAAATTATTATTTTTATACCTTTTTAATGAACTTCCGAAAAATGGTTATTAATTTAGTATACCTTATTTTATTATTTTTGAGTTTCACGAAAAAGGTTCAACTGAATTTGATCTAATATTCTATGTAAAGCTTCTGGAAATTATAAAAAGTATTTTTTCCATAATTAAAAAAAATCGTTTTAAGATTTAAAAATAACAGTTTTTAAGCTTAATTTTCTGATAACAAACTGGTCGATTGTTCGTATAAATAAAATTCCACATAGAACTGCTTTCCCTCATTATCGGCTGAATTGATTGTAATACAATTTTGTATACAAAAAATATTAAAAAAAAGCATACAAGTATAACATACAAAATATTAATAAATACATAAATACATACAAAGTAAAAACACGGTTCGATTATTTTGTTATTTTTTTTTAATACCGTCTTTATACCATTAAATTCCTTAAATTGACGTAAAAAAAAAATTGAAAAAAATGTTTACATACAAAATTTAATGTTCTGTCCATCTGTATATGAGGTTGCGTCTGTCTTTTCGGCAACAGTCACGAATAGGTCGTTTGTAGGTACCTAGCGTTTTTTTTAGCGATAAACAAGTCAAAAAATTGGTTTCGTCATACCGTCCGTCTGTTTGTGTCTGACGTCTATTCGTCTGTGTCCAGGTGTATGTACCTATATCGAGTTTAAAGCGTTAACGGATGAACCGATTTTTAATCAAAAGAAAACTTTTGCCAAACAATACATTTTTTTCGAATTTTCTCAACGATGACATAATGATTTTTATTGAATTTCGTATTTGTTATATTTTTTAATACGATTGGATTTTGTATGCCAAAAAATTGCCTTATTTTTATGTTATCCCCAAAAATATGCTTTTTTTGCTTGATATATTTTTCTACAATTTTTTAATCCGATTGTTCTAAATAAACAAACAAAAAAATTTTTTTAACTCTTAGAAGGGTGATTATAAAAAAAAAACACCTGTCTAGAAATTCAACCGCGACCGGGCGAAATTATGAAGCTTAGACAGAAACCAAAAAAAAAAAAATTCAAAAACGAACACCATTTAAAGGTTGCTACCAGTGTTTTTTCAATAATTTTGCTTGAAAATCTTTGAAAATCTGAATTTTTCTCAAATTTTAAAAGCTGCAAAACTTTTCGAGTTTTGGTGCTAAATTTTTAGGGATTATTCGTAATTGTATGTTATTTCTTAATACAGTAGACGCTCGATATAGTGAATCTTGATAGAGTGAACTATCCAGTATAGTGAGCACACAAAATTTTATACAGGTAACTTTAAATAGTGAACAAATGGTATCTCGATAAAGTGAACTCACATTTTTTTTTAATATTTAATAAGATTATGCTAGCAGCAATGCGTTTACAGCATTGTGGACTTTTTTTGAAAGATATCTATGAAACATTTACTAGAAAAAGCAGTGCAAATCAATTTAAATTTGAGAAATAAACAAACAGAATTAGAGATTACTTTTTTTAATTTCATGCTTAAGCCTAGTACGCAGTCGAAGCGAAACGAAAATATTCTCTTGTCTCCAAGTTGATAACGAAAACGTAAGCGAAATGACTACGGAAAAATAAATGTCACTATGAGTAAAAAAAAATTAAAAAAAAAAAACAAACAAAAATCACATAAACCTTTGCTGTAATCAAAGAAACAACAAATAAAAATACAAATAAAAACTCGAATGTCAGTTTTCCACATACAATTAATGGTTCGTGCAATTAATTTAGTGCGAAAAAGAGTGGAGACTTCTCCAAATAATCTGCTACTATTATCAATTTCGCTCGTTGAACAGCGTACTGCAGAACAAAAATGAAAATAAAATTTTTCGTTTATGATTTCGTTGCTTCAATTTTTGTATGGAAATTTTCGTTTCGCTTCAGCTGCGTACTTTGCTTTATATACAAAAAAAAACAAATTTGTAAGGGAGCTATGATGTTTTTCGTTTTTATGAAAGTTTATTGTATGTTATTTATAATATCAATGTTTTCTTACCCAATTGAAATTATTTTAAGCTTAAATAAATAAAAAAATTAATTTTGTAACAAAATCACACTGGAATCACACTTTTTAGTTTCTCTCTCGAAATAGTGAACAAGCCTGGTTTTAATAACTTCACAATATCGAGTGTCTACTGTATCTAGTTTGAAAATTAATTTTTGAAATACTTTATTTATTTATAAGTAAAATGAAAGCGTTTACAGAAAAAAACCCAAGGGATCTCGGACTTGGTGTTGACTACAAATTACGTCTAGTTAAACCGAAAACGCATTTCAATGACCAAGAACCTGCCCCAAAGTTCATTTCTTGCTTAAACTTATTTTAGCAATATGTATTTTCAAAAAAAAAACACTATTACCATTATGTAGAAAAACTCATATGGTATTTTACAGAGTGTGTCAAAATGCATTTTTTTTAAATTATTTTCTTAAGAATTTCATAACCTGTAATATTTTTTAATACTAAATCCTAACGGTTTTAGAGTTATCACATTTTTTTTTCAAATGTAGAAAAACCTCTATTTTGAGTAAATTTTTGGGTTACCCTGTCCTAAATTTTTATTTTTTACCATTTTGTTATGATCTCAGTTTAATAGTTATAGGTATATACTTAAATTTTATAAAGAAATATTTTTCATGGCCTTCACTTTGTAGTTTCAAATAAATCGATAGCCCTAAATGGTGGTCAACATTAATTTGTAGTTGAAACGTTTGAAATAGCATCCTGTATAAATATCCTACTATACTCAGTAACATTTTTTGCTTTTGAAGCCTTGCAATAGTTTTGAACTCACATTAGATGAAAAGTTATAAATATTTGAATCCAATCAAAAATTATTCTCAAACAAATTCAAATAAATCATCATTTTTAAAATATTGTAAAGAAAATGTTACTGTGGGCATTTCAAAATTTAAATTTAGTTAATATATCTAATTTATGTATAAGCTATTTTTAGAATTTTAAAATACAGAAACATGGATTAAAGCCAGTTCGAGTTTAACATTACGTTTTGTTGATTAATCAACAAATTCGCAATTACAGAGTATCTACGTTAATCCGCAGACCATCCAAAGAGCATACATTTTTTTTCTTTTCGTATTCACACTAAATTAAAATCAATACATTTAACCTACCTACTTAAAAGTAAATTACATTGGATTCTGAATTTTGAAAATTGTAAAAAATATTTAAAAATAAAATTATTTGTTAAACAAATGAATGTAATATGTACATTGTACATACATAATGTTCATACACATGTGCGCATATATTTAACATTTCCATATAAACATTAAACATTTCTTTATACATAATTTCTTTATTATTGAATATTGTTTTATATTTTTTCTTTTGTTGGGATCTTATACTTAATTTTTTCTTAGATATTATAACTATCAAAAAAAATTTAATAAAATAAGTTTAAGAAAATAAATTATACTTTTATTCTGCTACAGTAAATACATATATAACTACAAATACAAATTTTATATATTAAAATCCTTAAATATTTAGTGTAAAAATTGTTTTGATATACATAATTATGTGCTTATTTTTTCATCTATAAAGAATTATTAAAATTAATTATTAACATGTTTTTACATATTTTGTATTTTAAATTAAAATAAGAAATAAATTACCCAAATCAACCTTAAATGGAGTAAGAATTAAAAATGCATACAAAATTAAATAACATTAGAAACTTTTGACTTATTGCTATGTTTCCTTAGTAACAAAGAATTTTTAATACAAACACTGAATCATTTAATAAAAATTATCTATTGAAAAAACAAAAAAAAAAAATTGTTTTTATTTACAATTTCCCAAATTAGCTATGCACTGCACCCCCTTTGCATTATATATACCCACCTATAACATTAATATCAAAATATCCATTCAACTAAAAATGAAATTCGTCAGACTCAGCCATTCTTTCTGTATCTATACATAAAACAAAGTCAAAATATAATTAAAATACACAAAATTAATCAACAACTTGACGTTGCCTTAAGGTTTTTCATTCACCGTTCCATTGGATACCCATTAAGCAGGAGGCCAAAGGAAGTGAAAAATGAAGAAGAAAAAAAAAAAAAACAAAAACCCCAGCAATGTCATCTACTGAAAATCGCATTTAGCATACAAAATGATTGACAGCGCATAATTAAATTAATTGAGTAATCCTTATACAGTCACGAATATCTTAACTCCTTCTCTACCTTTCCTGAAGATTTCCTTGCCTTCATTGAAGCCAACCCCTTAAGTTTTCAGTGTGTATATATAGAGACACCACCACGACGAAGATATTGTCGGATTGAGAAGGGAGTGGGTGTATTATGGATAATGGAAAACTCTAACCACACTAAGGGCACATAGAAACAACAACAAAAACAAAAGCAAAAAAATACTGCGAAGCACAAAAACTAAATTGAATGAAAATGAAGAACGGCACTTCATTCTTAAGTTTCCCTTCTCATCCTGCTATGGAGCGGTTTCATTCGTGGTTTTTGGCATTTCCTTAATAGCTAAGGTGTTCCGCACCACATCCATTGCCGCCAATTTCATTTCTTCAAAAGTGGTCTCTTTGGAGACGAAGATGAAAAAACACAACGTCTCGTACTTCATCATCCAAGACACATTAAAAACAAGAGTACACATCCAAGCAAAAGATTCTGCAAAGAAAGGATTCAACGAAACAAGGCAAGTCGAGATAAAAAAAAAAAAAAAAAAAACTGAAGCTGCTCCTCCGACACCGCCACCACCGCCAGCACCACCGCGCCACAGACCTAAAGGACTTGGATTAATTTAAGACCAAAATTCTGGTGTTAAGTGTCTTTTGTGCACTACACCATGACAGTTTTATCCCACCCCATCATCAAAGATGTTCGCCTAAGCCCCATAGGGGTGTCCCCAGATATACATATATACGTTCCATAGTCTGCCAGTGTCTTAACCCTTTGCAGATAAGGTTTTGATTTCTTTAAACGAGAGGTTATGGAAAAAGGATATGAAAAGAAGTTTAAACCGCAGACTCGTCCTTCCGAACTCCTAAAAAGAAGAGTGCGTGCTGCGGTCGGGGCTGTGGTGGATTTTCACTCAAACCATTTGTATAGAGGAGCTTATTACGATGAGTTCGGAATAAGAAATCCAATTTCTTTGTTGTTTTCCAATACAGAAATACAGACTGTCGAAAAACAGTTGACAAAAAATGAAAAAGAAGGAATGAAGTCCTATCTGAGGCATCGCACATTAAAAGCATTTGAATGTTTCACAATATACATCATGCCACCATGTCTTATAACTGTATACCTATATAGAATTAGATATATCTTGAATATATACTTGTATAGGACAATTGAGCTTCCGGAGACAAAATCCCAGTTAGTGGCTGCCGCGTTAAGACATAAAAATCCTTTAGCTAATTCGTATCCGCAATTATTTCTTTTCTTATAATATTTTGACGGGAATCGTAATGAGTTGATTATGCTTCTTGGTGTTTTTCCAAATGCTATCCTCACTTTCCTTACAACCCCACCCACACCCTAAAACACATAATTTAAGGCTGTGCATTAAGGACACAGTTGTTGAAGTCACTTGATTTTGGAGGGGTTGAATTATTCAAAGGGAACGCGCGACAATGTTATAGAGAGATTATTATGGTATGAATTAACAGAAGTTAGGGAATTTCTCATCATGACTTTTGGTCATAAGAAACGAACAAACAAATTTATGACTCTGAAGGACTATTAAGAAAATGTGTCAATTTTAATTCGGCGACATTTTTGGTAATTAAAATTTTCTATTAGCAAACTACGTCTTGCGAGAAAGTTGGAAATAGGCTTTTTTTTGTCATAATATCGCATTGCATTGATACCAGCTGCTGGCGGAATGAAAATTCTAATTTATTAAAACCATAAGCGAAGTAAGTATCTTTTCATAAGAATGTTTAAAAAAGAATGCAAGGAAAAAGAAATGACGCATTGCGTGCTTTATTTTTCTTAAAGAGGATGATATCAACGCATTTTGTTAGCATGCGACAGGTTCTATCGTGATTCGGTCTCTATATGAAAATCGGTTGGAGGTCTTAATAACATTCTAAAAGTGAATTAGTGCAATTTAAATAAATTGAATTTCAGATCAGCATCGACCTTCCCACACGGTTTTGTTGGCATGATGAAGTCTATAGTCTTTATATTTTGAATTAAGACAGTATCAAGCTGTGAGCTATTGGGACATGAAACATTTTAACAAGCGCGAATTATAGCTAGTGTCGTAGCGTGGGTTTTTGCCACCCGGGGCAGAGTCATTTTTTGCCGCCCCTAGCCCTTTTTTCTTGAAGCATCTATTTTTTTTGTTGTTTAAAAAAAAAAATTAAGCGAAACAGCTTACCTTGTTAATATTGGCTATTGCCAAAACGATATCGTTCGATTGTTTTTGTTTTACCTTTATATTTTGGTTTGACTAAGGAAATTTTGAAAAAAAAATTAGCTCAAAAGTGACGGAGTAGATTTAGTTCCCTTTTCAAAATTGAAGGAGAATTGCAATTATTGGCTGTATCACCGCTCGAAAACTTTTAAATAATTTCTTTGGACTGAGAAAATGTATCCATTTTGAAGAAAAATGGATCGAAATGAAAATAAAATACATAAACAGAACATACAGAAATCTTTTAACATTAACGCTTGTTTTGATAAATACATGTTTTTAAAAATTTCCGCCCCCTAGCAAACTCTCTCCCGAAAATTTTGGAACTTTTCCGCCTTTAAAATGGATCCAAATGACAAAAAAAAAAATATAAAAACAGAACATACAAAAATCTTTTACACTAACGCCTGTTTTGATAAAATATTTTTAAAAAATTGCCGCCCCATTGCAAACTGCCTTCCGGATTTTTGGAAATTTGCCGCCCCTAAAATTGGATCTAAATGAAAAGAAAATATAAAAACAGCATACAAAAATCTTTAACATTAACGTCTGTTTTGATTGAATTTTGAAAAATTGCCGCCCCTGGAAAATTGCCTCCCATATATACCTACATGTTTAAAATTTGCCGCCCCCATATTTGGGAAAATTGCAGCCCCCAAGCAAAGTGCCGCCCGGGGCCTGTGCATTCCTTGCCCGTGCCATTTAAAGTTTTGAGGCACTGAAAAAGCAAAATAAGTGATTATTTTGATACAGATTAAAAGCTGATGACTCAATTATTATTTCTAGTAAAAAAAATATTTCATTTTGGCCCAAACTTTTTTCATAAAAAGATTTCTAAGATTTCATTGATCAATGATAAGGAAGTTCAATCATTAAAATAAAGAAATTCATTTTACGTGTTAATTTGGGCCAAAATGAAATTTTTGTTTGAGAAAAGTTAATAATTAAGTCAATAGCTTTATATTGGCATCAAAATAATCACTAAGTTCGCTTTTTAAGTGCTTCAAAATTAACAATAAAATTGTTCAATGATCGTTTTCAATGAAAGCTATAACTGGTGCCTTAGCCAGTTCTGCAGATCTTTGTTATGTTTGAAATTTCAAGCCAAACTCTGTTCAAGCAACGAAGTCACTAGATTTATTAAAATGTTTCAAATAGCATATGAGTAATGAGTATCATTCTACATTAAAAAAATATGAAAATCAATAAATATTTCTTTATAAATAAAAGATATTAATGAAAAAGCACATGAAAGATGGCGCAATCATCTAACCGGTTTGAATCGCTTCTGCAGTAAGTATAACTAATTTATTTTATTTATTTATTTATTTATTTCATCAATTCGAAGATCTGCTGATTACAAAATTAACAAAAATAATAAAGATAAAAAGATTTATACATATTTACAAGAGCTAGTAATAAATTAAAATTATAACAAACTAATCAATCAATTACATATTTGAAGAATTATTTTCTCAAAACAATCTCTATTCATGTTAAGGTCAATTTCATTATAAACCGTATTGAACAGATTTAGAGAACGTGTTATTGGTTCATTAAGACCATAATTTGTTCTATGAAGGGGAGCATAAAATAACTCATTTCTGTTGCGAAAAACTCTTGATGGAACATAAAGAGGCATTAGTGAAAGCAGCTCACTAGAGGTTATTCGATTATCACAAATATCCCTAACGAACAAAATGCATTGGACTTGCCTTCGACATTTAAGCGTTTTTATGTCAATAAGTGAACGTCTTGATTTATAATCTGGCAGAGACCCAACCCAATTAAGTTTGTGTAATGCATAAAGAGTAAATCTTTTTTGAACTCTTTCAATTCTCAGAATATTACTTTCGTAAAAAGGCGACCAGACTACACTACAATATTCCAAAACCGGTAAAACTATAGACATAAATATGGTCTTCAAAGTATAGGCATCCTTAAAATCTTTGGAGTTCCGTTTCAAAAAACCTAATAGCGAATTTCCTTTAGAAACTATATAATCAACATGAGATCTGAAATCAAGCTTTGAATCAAAAATCACGCCAAGATCATTTATTTAATTTACCCTAAGAAGACTAACATCATGGAATTTATATTCAAAATCAATGGGAGATAAAGATCTAGATACATGAAAAATTTTACACTTCGAGTAATTCAGCTCAAGATGATTGTAGTCGCACCATTTGAGAAAATTGTTGATATCTGACTGAATTAACATGCAATCAGTAAGTGAAGATGGTACTGTAAATACTTTAACATCATCAGCATACATCAAACTGTTACAATAATTAAAAATAGAGGGTAAATCACTGGTAAACATTATAAAAAGAAGTGGGCCCAAATGACTGCCCTGTGGAAGTCCCGATACCACATCTATAAGATCTGAAACGCATTCATCTATCTTAACAGCTTGTTTCCTCTCAGTCAAGTATGATCCTAACCACTTTAAAAAAGAAACATCCAATCCCAACATCTTAAGCTTTTGCAGGAGAAGACCATGATGAACGCGACCGAAAGCCTTTACAAAATCAGTATATATCAATCTGTTTACCCTTTTCGACATGATTAATACAGTAATTTGCAAAAAGACTTAAATTAGTACAAGTTGATCTACCTTTAACAAAACCATGTTGTTCTTGAGGTAGCAAATTCTTAACAGCAAAATAAAGTCTTTGGGTGACCATTTTTTCAAAAAGTTTGGGTATAACTGAAAGTTTTGAGATTGGTCTATAGTTCTTCACTAAGTGCTTAAGGCCACTCTTATAAATTGGATCTATGTAAGATATTTTCCATTCACTAAGGAAAACACCAGTTTTTAAAGATTTATTAAAAATAAGGGTCAAAGCCTTACAAAGTGAATAAGAACATTTTGACAAAAGAAAAGGAGGAATCATATCAAAGCCAGATTTAAGCGAGATTATAGAATAAATGAAAATATATGAAATTATGTCTGCAAAAAAAAAAGTAAAAAATATTAAATTGTCTTTTATTTGCTTTTAAGCCCTCAAAAGCTATAACTATAGGAATAGGAAAAGAAGAATTCATATTATTCTCATTCAAATTATGTTGATTTTATTGTTTACAAAAATTTTTGAAGAATATTCAATTTATTTTCAAGTTAATATCAACATTTACAGAAAAGTAGAAGATTATTTGCCGAAAACGTATGTCAAAAATAAAGCAAACATAAGAATACGAAGTTTTTCTTTAAAAATAACCCAGAGCGGATGGCATCGACTTAGTGAATGAAGTGCCTGACTGATAACTTAGTGTGGGTATGGGTTCGAGCCAGAGCCATTTCTACATAATTTACCGCGCTGGACATTTTTTGTCTGCCACCCTAAAAACTTTTTGATCAGTGTTAAAAATAGTAGGTATGCTGCCTTAATGCCGGAACAACCAAATAATGATTTTAATGATTACATTCCTACATTTATGAAAAAAAATAAAAAAAAATATGAAGAAATCTGTCAGGTTTTTATATAATTTTTATAATTTTGAAACAACATTCAACACCGATCGTTTTAGCGATTTCTTATTTAATTCCAATACCAGCTATAGGTTGTTGAGCTTCCAGAAAAACTACGTTCTCCTGTTGCATTAATTGAGATATGAATAAGAATATTTTCATAGCTGTGTAATTATTCGAAAATGAGGTAGGTAAATTGAAATGGCGGCCACGAACACCTTTAGCTCAGTAACCCGCAATTAGCATTAGAGGGCGCCGTTTTGATTCCATAACTCGTTTGACCTGTGGGAGAAAAATGATTTGAAAAGAGAGATTTATGGATGTTCCTTCTTGTGGTCCTTGTGGATAAACATAAGCACTATGAGTTCTACAGCATCTATGCCCAATTTAGACGATTTGTTACCTTGCTCAGAGAAGCGTATGATTTGTTCTCTTAGGAGGACTTACATATGAGGCATTTCACGTGAAGCGGACAACTAAAATACGGGTGGATCTTGAAAATTTTTCGGATAATTATACTTTGTGTAGATCTAAACAGTGTGGTTAACTATCAAAACGGCACTAAAGGCACTTTTTTAAAAATATGGAGTTTGATATGCCGAAATTTGCGTATCAAAGAGAGCTATCGGATGGTGAAAAAATGTTTCAAAACCAACTGGGATAAAGAAGTTATTACTATTTTAATTTTGAATTTTTGGACAAAACATATAAACAAAATAATTTTCAAAATGCCTATATAACATATTTTTAACAAACAAAAATGCCTTAAAAAAAATATTCCTCGAAACAACGAATATAAAATGTCCATATATATTTGTTAGTCTATCTAATAATAAAAACTTATTAAAAAATATTGTATTTATAATCAACATTGTTAAGCAAGAAAAAAACAAGCTTCAAAATTTTATTTGAAAAGTTAAATTCCGGTTTTTCATACAAAAAATCTGGGGGGTCATTCCGTAATTCGATTATCGTCAGACGATATCGTTTGAGCGATAGTGATATATTTATTTGCTTCACGTAAGTCGATAATCGTCGAAACGCTATCGTCAAAACGATAGCTTTTGAACGATAGCTAAATAGGTATCGTCTTGAATTAATTTTGAAGTTTTTAGGTAGGTACTGTATAGTTCAACGATTGAGTTTCCATTGAAAATTAACATTTTTGTTATCTTTTCAATTGACAAATTGTGTTTAAAATGTTTCGGCGAAGCAATTTTCTTATTGTAGAAAATGAAAATGAAAAAATACAAATTATACGCTTGCGACGACAGTTGAGACATAAATCTAATCCCTTATCTCTTCCAACTCATATGTAAGTATGATTTTTATCATAAAAATCCATAATTGTAAAAATTTATTCTAGTTTTATTCAACGCTTTCGACTATCAAAGGAAGAATTCGCGATGGTACTCGAAACGATTAATTTGTCAAACGGGTTTCGTTCAACTTATATACCTCCAATAATAAGACTTGCTCTTACCCTTGAGACTTTGGGTAGCGGAGGGTATCAATGGTTAGCAGGATGTGAGTTTTCATTGGCGCTAGCGCAAAGCACAGTGTCCAAAATAATTACAACTACAACTCATGCAGAAAAAATGACATTATGAACCTTGAAAAAGTAAACGCATATATTTTGTTCAAAAAGTTATATTTTTTGCATATTTATCAAGTACATCGTGAATATTAATTGGAAATTTGGAAAATGAAGATCATGGTTATGATATATTATAGCAGCAGGTGTAGAGTTTCACTTTTTCCCTAACAAATTTTCATTGCTACTCAGCCTAATTGAAAACCTTACTATATATGTATGTGACCTACATGCTTTGTATAATATTTCAAATCAAACAAAGATTCAAGTTTTATCGAGTTAATAACCTTAAGTAAAGGTTTATCTTGTTTCAATTCGGCCAGAAAATCACTGTTGTTTTGTTTCACTTTCATTGCATTGCTCTGAACAATTTTATACGCCTCTTCCCTCGCCAAACCACTATTTACTAACTCAAGCAATATACGCTGTGAGAAAACTAAACCTTTTGAAGAATTTAAGTTCTTTTCAATGAAAAGACATGATGGTATAACTATTTGAAAGACCTCCGTCTCATCTCTCCCTATGACAAAAGGTTTTAAAAAATGTCTTTTTCTTCCCATGAGACTAAACCTCATCCTTACAGTATAAATTCAGCACGCAGTTGTGCTATGGTTGCGGTACCGTATAGCTATATAGGAATTCGTTCAAAAACCATTGCGTCGCGTTGATGAAAGATCTTTGGTCTTAAGCTCAGAAAGTTCGTCGCAGTAGTTGAAAAATGTCTTTCCAAGGGACTGTTCTCTCATTCTGGCTATAGCGGGACATTTAAAGATGAAATGAACAACTGTTTACTTTTTTTGCTGGTTCCCATATAGTTACGATAGGGGGAATTGTGGGGGGATGCCCTGCTTCGCCGCATATTCTCTAATTATGGCCAGTGTCCAGAACAGGTCGCGACTATCTTGGCTGTGTCTTGCCAAAAATATGGCTAGTCTCTAAAAACCATTTATACCTATAGCTTAGTATACGATTTTTTTACGGCACATGGTAATTGGTAGCATTAAGTTGGGCACATCGTAGCACAACCGTTTTTTTACGAAAATATACATATGAAGTCATTACACTTGAAGAAATTCTTAGTAGAAATTTTATAAAAACTGGTTCCGCCACTGGGGACGCGGAATATCGAACCCAACCCGTTTAAGTATACCTATACCTATCCTTCGTAATAAAAAAACAAGGCTTGGAAGAATTATATAAAAAGTAGGACGTCCTCTGAAAATTGTGAAGTTTATTTAACCCTTTTTAATGAGTTTAAAAATCTCTTCAATAGTTTATACAATGAATACTTGTATAATATGGAAAGTTCAATCAAGAGTGATCCTAAAAGTTTTCGGAAATTTGTTAACTTAAAAAAGAAATCTGATGGCTATACCCAGTCAATTTTACTTTTAATAATAATATTTTAAAGAGTACTCCAGACATTTGAGAGGCATTTGCAAATAACTTTCGTCAATCTTTTATTGACAAGGACTACTTAAATTACTTAGAAGCCTGTCCACAAACCACCATTAATAATATCAATTTTGACATTGATAAAGTTTTTCATTACCTCACCTCACTTCATGATGATTACTCAACAGGACCTGACGGTATCACCCAAATTATTTTGAAAAAGTGTAAATCAATCTTAGCTTCTCCTCTTCAACATATTTTTGCGCTATCCCTAACATCTGGTAAATTTCCAAGTACATATATGGAAGTCAGCATTTATTTCCCCTGTTTTCAAAAAAGGAGAAAAATCAGATATATAACTAACTATAGGCCAGTTTCTAGACTATCTTGCATTCCTAAGCTTTTTGAACAGGTTGTTGTTGATAGTTTGACATGTAATTGTAAAAATATAATTTGCAACCAGCAACATGGTTTCATGCAAAAGCGATCGACTGTAACCAACTTAATTGTATTTGTGCAGAAGTGATCAGCTGCATTGGAACGTGGGTATGAGCTCGACTGCATCTATACTGACTACTCTAAGGCTTTTGATCAACTTTGTCATGAATTCATCAAGTTTAAATTAAAAGTCCCGGGATCATCACTTGGATTTCGTCTTATCTCCAAAATAAATCTTACCAGGTGAAATTCAGAAATTCTTTTTCAAATCCTTTTATTGCAAAATCGGGAGTTCTTCAGGGTTGTCACTTAGGACCTCTTCTTTTTATATTAGCTATTATAATGATGTATACCTTTATGTAAAAGTTATAGCGAAATACTTATCTTTGCAGATGACATGAAAATTTTTAAAAACATTAAATCTGTAAATGATCGTTTACTTCTTCAAGATGATATTAGTAGATAGTTTTGTTTTGTGGTGTAAAAAAAATGGTTTGAACCTCAACCCAACCAAATGCCAGGCAATAATTTTTTCAAAAAAACGTGTTTCCAGTTTGTTTAATTATAAAATATCGCAACATATTTTATTTCGCGTCCAAAGCGTTAATTTTAAATTCTAAACTTGATTTCACAGGGCACATTAATTTAATCGTCAACAAGGCTTACGCCATGCTAGGCTTTATGAAAAGATGGCCCAAAGAATTTCAGGATCCATACGTTACTCTCGCCCTTTACAATTGCATAGTTCGTCAATCGTCCCCATTTAGAATATGCATCGCAGATTTGGACACCTCTTTACGAGGTTCATAAGAATAGGATTGAAGCAGTACAGCGTAATTTTATTCGTTTCGCGTTGAAAGGGTTGCAATAGACTGATCGTTATAACCTTCCTCCTATGAACATATAGGATTAAACTTCTCCAGATTCAAACTTTGCCACAGAGGAGGCTTAATAATGATAACCAGCTATTAACTGGTGTTATTGATGCACCTATGACCTGAATTATTAAATTGTATAAATTTCAATTATCGTGGAGGAACTCACAACCTTCGCGGTTTTGATCTGATAAATCTACCTCGCCACAGAACTAACTATGGATTGCATGAACCTCTAACTCGTATATGTGCAAACTATTACATTTGAATGATAATCTCATTGATTTTAATATTAATAAAATTAAACTTAAAACGGTATTAAAGACTAGTGTACTACGCTTTTAAATGTTTGAACTTTATTTGTATTAGTTTATTTATTCTTGTTTGTATTCTTTTGTTTTCATATTTTGATTATAATTGTTTATTTAGAGTGCGTTTGTTGTAGTTATTCATGCTTACTAACTACTAACACTGCACTAAGTGACGGCTGATGAGCGAGTATTCACAAGCTTGTGTTGGCAAATCTTTGGTCGCTAGTTGTAGCTTGCCTTAAGCTCTCTTCGACAAAGATCTGATAGTGTAAAAGAAAAAAATACCTACGTAATATGTGAACGTACTTGGATCTTAAGCTTTTGATTCCTTTATTCCTTTTATAAATACCAATCTATAGTTGCGCGATAAAATAAAACGGTTGTTTTTTTTTTAGGATTCAGTTGAGCAAACATCAACCAATTAGGACTTTGAAGTTTGAATTAAATTTGGGTTGATGATAACTAGACAAACCTTTCATACGTATACCTATATTTGCATTTTCTTTCAAAAAAAAAAGAAAGAAAATGGCTGAGTGATAGTTACCCACAATCCTTATAGCTTAAAATAATCATATGGCACGATTCAGAGTATGTGTGGTCATTGGTCAATCACTGGTTATGGTCACGTGAAATCGTGTTTATACTTATCCTTCAATTTAGTGAATTTACATACATACCTTCCTGAAAAATGAAATTGTATAAGCGCAGATAGTCCCATACAGGTAAAGGTTCATAAATATATATGTATACAAAAATATATAAAGTGCCTTTTATACCCTAACCGATAAAAAGTTAAAAATATATAAAGCACACCAACAAAATAAAAAAAAACTATCAATCTCGTTTTAACTAGCAGTAGGTATAAAGTCCTCTTAACTTGACTGGAGCATAAAAACAATCGTAATTGGGTTGAAGTCAATGTAAAAACATTTATTGTGAATTTTTTGTTTCTGCAGAGTCTTAATTCAGTTTTTTTTTTTTTGTTTAAAGGAAAATTATTTAAACGCCCGAACATTAATTGGAAGGGACATGCGACATGCCAGATGCCACGATTTAACCAGAAAATAGAATTAGGTACCTACATATACATCTCCTAGAAATGCACTATTTTGTCGTGCAGTTGAAGATACCTATAACTAAAATAGGACATGGAACAACGATTGTGCTGTGTGCACTCAACTGCTTCGGAGCTCCTCCGTTACGAATGTCCTTTATGTTCTTATGTATGAATGTCCTGCACTAAGCAGAAGAAGAAAGCAAAATACAAGCAGCAAAAAAAAAAAAAAAACGAATCGAGTCGACGCGATAGGTGAACCAACGGAAGAAGGCGGGTCCTTTCGTCTCAAACCTTCCGATTTCATTGGAATCAAGGAATATAACAAGAAAAACCAAAAAAAAAAAAAAAGAAAAAGAAAGCCCCAGCAACCAGAGAAAAATGTGTACATAACTCTTGGGAGAAATAAGGAATGAGGAAAAAAAAAAGAATGAAAATTACATATTTTTCCCATTTCCATTGGGAAATTTTCTGGGCACCGCACAGGCAGGATGATACACATAACGGCAATGCGCTCCATGCTCCATTCTCTTTCTCTCTCGTCCCACATCCAACCAAAATGATAAAAGTTGGGGTAGAGGAAACCGAAAAACAAGAAAAAAAGCTCCAATTTTTATTGCATTTCTACCGCTGATCCCATGAAGGATGTGGAGGTACTTTGTTTGGGGTTTTCTATATTATGTAGATATACAGTTTCATAGGTATCTTATATATTATATCTTTCTTTTTCCACTTGTTTCTTTTTTGGATTGTTTTTTGTAAACCTAAACTCTCACATCTCACTGTTCATTCTCTTCTTTTGTTTTTTGTAAGTCTGTGAGAATTTCATTTTGTGTGTACTCGCGTTCGTTCGCGACGACATTTGTTTACATTTGCTGCATTACACACGATATACGTGCACGATAGTGATATCCTTGATTATCATCATTGAAGGAATGAGGAAGGGCTATACGGTCGAGATGACATGGCAGCTGGGAAATTTTTTTTTAAAACATAAAAGTTGTTTTTTCTTGGCGTTTTTTATTCGTGCCTTGAAAAATGATATAATTCCTATCTACTTAAAAATTGTTCACATGACGTACTTTTTACATAGTTGAAAAACTGATAGGTTTAAATTCAACATTTTGGAAGTCTGATTTACTAAAATTTTTAATGCAGTATTTTCTTAGGTATACAAATATGTATGAACCTACCTATAGTAGGTACCTATTAACTTTTAACTGGAAAATTTCCATAAGATACGATGCAATAAAAAGCTTACAAATTTAGGTTAGGTTGAATTTGAAAACTAGAAAACTGGATATTTTTGCAGTTGGCTAGCCATTAACCGTTTTCCTTCTAAGTAATTATTCAAACCTCTCTAATTAATTAACAACCTCTCTCGTGAAAACCAATAATTTCGAGCTGCAGATCAGCGAAGCCCACCGCCCACCAGATAGAACACGTGTTCATATAGACAGACGCCATAGTAACACTTACTAGCTAGTTAGTAGTAGTATAATTAGCAGTATTGCCATAAAATATTTTTGGAAATCGGGACATTACCGCATCGGAAATCGGGAATTTATTTTTTTTAATTAAGTTAGTTTTGTTGATTAGTTTAAGTTGATTTTAAAAAGAAAAAAAAATTGTTAATTATTTAATTTTTATTCAAAAACTTCCAATCGAAATAAAATTGTATCACAAAAATATATGTACTTATTATAAAATATGAGATCATAACTGAAGAAGGTACCGGTAGAATTCGGCGTAAAGCCTAGTACGCTGCTGATGCGAAACGAAAAATCCCATACAAAAATGACACAACGAAATCATAAACGGAAAATTTCGTTCTGCTTTTCGTTTTGCAGTATGCTGTTCGAAAAGCGAAATTTATAATTGTAGCAGATTATTTGGAGAAGTCGCACTGATTTAATTATACAGACTATTTATTGTGTGCGAAAAAATGACATTTGAGTTATATTTGAGTTTTCTTTTGTTTATCATTTTCTTACATCATGGGTTTCTCTGATTTTTTGCGTTTATGTTTGATTTTGTTTTTGGAAGTAGTGAAACTCTCCAAGGATATTTTCCGTTGTGTTTTCGCAAGCGTTTCGTTGTCTGTTTGGAGATCACAGGAAATTTTCGTTTCGCATCAGCAGCGTACTAGGCTTAAGGCAATTACGCCAAAGAAAAAACGCCCAAATCGATTCGCCAAAAAAAATTGGAAATATTGCCCAAACTTATACTTTTCCAAATCTTAAATTGGAATTATCGCCCAAATATTTTCAAATTGTTTTTGTAAACTTTGGGCGTTATTTCTTCCATTTTTAGGCGATATTTCCAAAGATAAATTTCAATGATAAGATATAATCTTAAAAAAAATCGCGGCCCCTGCCCCTGCTTGGGAACATTTAGAATTTGGGGTAGGTGCGAGGCTGGGTGTATGTAAAATCTCTTTTGCATTTAAAGAATCTGGATTTAAATAAACTTTGCATACACCCAGCCTCGCACCTACCCCAAATCCTATAATTTGCCCAAGCGGGGGGTTGCAGGGAGGTAGCATGCCCCCCATAGATACCTCAGTATTTATACGCCGCTATAAAATTTATAAATGTACAAGTATTGAGTTTTATTATTATTATTTGGGCGTTATTTCCTAAGATTTGGGCCTTATTTTGTTTTACTGGATTTCTTTTGACTTTTAAAATATTTATTTTGGGCGTTCTTTCCTTTAAAAATTAAAACAAAATTAAAAAATTGAAAATAAAGCCCAAATCGAGAAAAAAAAACAACAACAAGTGTTCAGAATTTGTTTGGGCGATATTTCCAAATCGATTTGGGCGTAATTGCCTTATGCCGTAGAATTCAACGAATATCAAGCTTCCTTGGCATTGAAGATAATGAGAATACAAAATAAGAAATTTGTAGGAATAGGTAATAGGTCAACATATATTGAAATATATAGGAGCAAAATAGGACAGTCAGGAATAGATAGTTAACATTTTATATTTATAATGTACTAATAAAACAAAATACTTAACTTCAATTGCCAAATTTAATAAGTTAATTACTGCTACTTAAGTTCCTAATGTTACTTCAGAAGAAACTATCTTACAACTATTAGCAACGAATGGTAAATTAAAAATATTTGTAAAGGACAATAAATTTAACTTTCCTAGAATTATAAAATTACTAGAAGACCTTGAAATAGAGTTACATTTTACTAGACCATAGAAGTCATACCAGGAAACTCAGATATCGAAGTTTTCCATAGAACATCACCCGCAAAAGTAAAAGCACTCTTAAATAAATAAAGGAACCCTAGTGTACATGAAATTCGAAAAGCTGTGCACAAAGCGATTTTTTTTTTAATATTTCAGTACTTACATTCTACTACCAGAAAAACTAACAAACAATGGTTAGAACAAAAATATTTTATAGTGATGATAATATATTAACAGCATACTATATTATGACAATTTAGTAATTATTTAATTGAAGAAGAATTAAATAGTATTAAGGTACATAAGCCCATTACAATAAAAAAAAATAGAAGGAGCAGCATTGAACTTCTTTTTCGAAATAATGGATGTCGAAGATAAAAGTGAAATTAAAAAAACACATTAAGATCACTTCCCGTAAATTATCATGAATTAATAATTTACAATAATAAATATAGGTGGATATTAATAACCAACTTCAACAAGAAGTAAAAACAATATAAGAAGATTGAGTGATATGAAAATAAAAAATAATTTTAATTTTAAAACTAAATTAGAAAAAAATCTAATAATTTTAGAATACACATTTAGGAGGTTATATAGATAAGCTAAAACAAATAATTGAAAAAATAAAAAAAAAATCATTCTGCCAATTAGATTACAAATAATAATATCAAATAGCTTAAAATTTGAAAATATTAAATTTTCTGTATAGTCCAGTCAATAATGCATTTGACTCGGAAAAAATCTCCGAAAAGTTGGATTTTGTTATATAGCCTTCTCATGGTGTTCTTAAAATCCCCATCGATATTAATACCGCTTACAATTTTAGGAGTTTAAAAATTATTTATACAAAAACTAAGAACTAACATAACTTCATTTAAAAACATACATTAAGAATGAATTACTGGCTTTAAAAAAAGCTATAACAAGATATTGTAAGTGTTGCCGTTGTGTTTTTATTTTCATTTTCTGTTTCAGATTTTTTTTTTTTTAATTTGCCTCTACCACCTAGAGGGGTGGACAAATAGTGTGGTCTGATATCATGTTCATATAATGTACTAACAATAAATAAAAATTGATACTTTTATCATAAAATACACAATTTTTTAACTAAGTCGCCCAATATTGAAAAGTAAAACCATTAACTCTTCCGATTAGTTTATTTCGAGAACGGTTATTTTTTATGAAAAAAAGTATGTTAATTTTTTTTTGTAGGAAATTCTCCAAGCTACAAATAAGTCTTTCACATTTTTTTTACAATTTACCATTTGAGAGTTATAACTGAAAAACCATTTTGGGGTACCTACCTTCAAAACCCCCGTAAAAATTTTTAGTGGGACTCATATCGATGGGGACTTTTGACAATTTGTTTAGAACGCCACGAGGAGGCTTTATACCAAAATCCAAATTTCCGGGGATTATTTCCCAAGTCGGCTGTTTTGTTTGGCTTTATTGACTGGACTAGTAAGTGAATATGATAATAATGGGAGCGTATCGGAATCCCGGTTTTTAAAATCCCTTTTCGAAAATCCCGAAAAATAAGTTTTAAAATCCCGTCTACTAAAATATCTTCTTTTTTTAAATCCCGTCTTCTAAAATCCCGCTTATTAATAATCCCATATGTATTAAAATCCCGCTTTTTAAAATCCCGTCAAATACCGCCAATCCGGTTTTTTACAATTCATTTGGGTATCAAACTAAAAATTATAACGTGTTTGTAAATTTCAAAAACTACATATTACTCGAATTAAAGAAAATATGTGGGGTTGTTTTTGATTTTACTGTACACATTTGTTTTTGGTCACAAAATCAAAATTATGCACTAACTCCAACTTACATTGAGACTTGGTTCATTATGAACTAATTCCAATTATTTTTGGAACTAACTCCCAACATAAATTGAACTAAGTCCCAAAATGTAAATGAAGGGTTATGTCCCACTTAATAAAAACTACCAAATGATAAAAAGAAACTTTGCATACTGCACCCAACCTCGCACCTACCCCAAATCTTATAGTGTGCCCAACCGCACTGTTTATTAAAATCTTTGGTACTTATTTCATAACAAACTACATAAATCCCAAATGATCTAAGTCCCAAATTTATGAACTAAGTCCCAACGAAATTTTGGTGGGAGTTAAAAAAACAACTAGTTTTGATTACAAAAGCGGGATAATAAGAAACGGGATGATAAAAAACGGGATTTCAAGGGCCAGTTGTACAATAGTGGTTCAGCCTAGGTTCAAGATTTTAATTCACCGATTTTGGCGGATTAACTTACCTTCAACGCTGGTTCAAGTGTGTAATTGGTTATTATAACACACTTGAACAGTAAACCACTGTTGAAACTCAATTAATCCGCGGAAATCGATGGATAAAAATTGCTGAGCCATGGTTTAAATATTTGTACCTACAACTGGCCCTAAGAGACGGGATTAAAGAAAGCGGGATATCGAACCCAATCCATAATTCTTAAATGAGTAAATATATGTATATAATTTTGATTTGGTGAGCAAAAACAAATGTGTACAGATGAAAATTGAAAATACCCCCACATATTTTATTTTATTCGAGTAATTTTAATTTTTTGAAATTTACAAACACGTTATAATTTTTAGTTAAATACCCAAATTAATTGTAAAAAACGGGATTTCAATACAATGTGATTATGAATAAGTGGGTTTAAAAAAAAAACATATTTTAGTTATAGACGGGATTTTAAAGATTTTTTTTCGGGATTTTCGAAAAACGTGATTTTAAAAACCGGGGAAGAAAAATAATTCAAAGGAAAAGAATCAAGCTTGTGAGTTTAAGATTGAAATAAATGAAACTAATCAAAGATACATTTAATTTCACAGAAATTGATTTAGAAATAGTTGAGTATATAATGAAAAAGTCTCAGACTAATTTCTATATTCATTCTGGTGTAAATGAATTTGTAATTGTTATAAATTTTGTTATACTTATAATTTTACATATAAAATTATGGAGCTTTAATGCGTAAAGGTTGTTCGTAAAGGCCATGGGTAAAGGCCATGGGTAAAGGCCATGCGTAAAGGCCATGCGTAAAGGCCGTATATACGTAAAATTGCAATACCTGCAGATTTTCAAGTATTGCACAGCGAGCACAGGTTTTTGAAAGCTGCAAATTTGTATTTACGCTACCCTATAACTGGCCCTAACAATAAATAAAAAAAATTAGAGTTACATCTCGCTTCTTACCTACGATTTGACAGGCCATGTACATACATATTATGCGTGTAGACAAATTTAAGTGGGCTATAATTTCACGTCTATACATTTATAAACCAATTTTTTTGGAAATTTTTTGTAATGTCAGCAGTAGTACCTACTCTAATGCAGTGGGATTGGTTAATATAGATATAAACTTTATACGAGTACAAACTTACCTTTAAAACTTTCAAAACTTAAAAAACGCCGTTTATTTTTGTTTCATATAGCAAAATCACTGATATAATTTTTTTTTTCTTCCACCTGCATAACCACAGACAAGCAATCAATGAGATTGCTCTTTTTAAGCTTCAAACGAAAATCCCTAAAATCAAATGACTTTGTGTTCAAACAACAACAATGTCATATCGCTGAAGCACATCTTAAAAGTGGTAATCCTTGGGTATAATTCGCTTAAACTTCTTGTAAAAAGCCAACAATTCATCCATTCATTTCGCCAAGGCAAACACACAAAATGATAAATGATGAAAAATGCCAGGATTTACAATCGACGAAAACTTCATGTCATGATTCCATCTGAGACCTTTTTTTTCAAAAATTATCGCACCACCAAAGACGAAATCTCTGCAGTGCCTTTATAGCCCTCATATTATAACGAAACAGTTTTTCATCTCTCTTCAAATTCTGTTCGTATGAGGGAGAGGTTTTGTCATTAGCTAGCTACTTGTATCTCAAAGAAATTTAGCTAGAGTATGCTCATTTGAAAAGGGCGCGATGGTGTCAATTTTTAAGCTTTTTTCAAATCATCCTTTTAAAGTGTTGACTGACTGATGGGAATCCTTGCCGGGTGACTATGCAGATTCATTGTTAATTACGCTTCCGAATTGATGAAATTCTTATCATTAAGGGCAGGTACTCATGCAGAAACATATTTTCAAAATAGTTGATGCCATATACTAATTATGTACGAAAAGCAAGTACGAGTACCCCCTCTCTCACCGGCTGTAAATTTGGGATTCATTAGAAAAATTACTCATATAGAAAAAAAGGCCAACCTTTAAAAAACCTCTTCAAAATGGATTTTTTTTAAACAAATATTGATTAGATACTAAAGTTGGTAGATTATCTTTTTTGTATATATAAAAAAACCCGTTCAAATAGCCAAAAGCAAATTTATATTAGAAGCTGCAAAAAAAAAAATAATAATTTTTCAGCACCAAAAGGCGCGCTCATGTTGATGATGCAATAAAAAAATATTATAAATGCTTTCGTCCTTTTTCCAGCAATGAATGGTTGTTGGCGCTTTGTCGCTTAAAACAAAGCAAAATGTTACACACAAGAGTTTCGTTTGGGTATAAAGTTGTTATATATAGAGCTAAAAAGGACTAAGGGTTAAGAAAGTGCGGCTAATCTTAATAAAAACGGGTTCCGTTTCTGCGCGTCTCGATGCTCGAACAAAGGAGCAATCTAAATGAATTTCGCCTTTGGCCCAAAAGTTATATACTATAAGCATTTGGTCAAAGTAATTTCGAAGCATTGCCGGTTCCTGGTTTTTGTATATACCTATAGTCTAGCGGTGGCTGGGCAGGGCACTGGCACATCGAATTAATGTGTTAGCCCTTGAAGTTTGGTGTCGTGTATTATATAAGGCTGTGTGAAGCGAGAAACTAATTAAAGGAGCTAAATACATTTTTGATGCGGTTTTCTGTTTAGGGAGTATCATCCCGTTTGGGGATGATTTTTCGCTATAAAAATAAGAATGCTTTACTTTACCTTTTCCCTTTAGGTACCTTATAACAACAACGAAATATGCTTCCTCTATACGAGACTTGGTTCTTGGTAAAAAGAAATTAAATAAATTTGTTTTGTAAGAAGAAAAAATGTTAATGAATGAGATGCAAGTTGCAATACCATAAAAAGGGATTGCGGATCATCATCGAACATTGCATTGAATATCGAGCACGCACTTCACCTGCTGTACATCGACTTCGAAAAAGCGTTAGATAGTGTAAGTAGAGAACTTATTTGGCTTGCTTTGCCCAGGAGGGGAATCCCAGATAAATTGATTGCTATTATCAAGGCTACATAGTTTGATGGATCCAAATGTCACTTTCTGCATAAAGAAGGGCTGTCAGAGCCAGTGATGTTCAAATCCGTGTAAAAAACTATTTTTTACCTTTTCTACGTTAAAGTAGGTAAAAAACGCGTAAATAAGTGTAAAAAACGTAAAAACCTCGTAAAAAAGGTAAAGAAGAGGTAAAAAAAGTAAAAAACTGAGAAAAAAGAGAGAAAATGAGAGGCATCTGTACAAATTTAAATAAATAATTGAAGCATTTTTTAGTGAAAAACTTGGACTGAACTGAAATAATTCAGAGAATCTGTTTTTTTAACCATTTTGTCGAAAATAAAATAAAAACCCAACTGTCATCTTCAATCTTGATAGTTGAAGGCAACCAATGATTATTTTTTGCGCTTTTTCTTTTACTTTTTAAAATTTTTTTACGGTTTTTTACGTAAGCATAATTAATATACAGCAAGTAAAAAACTAATGTAAAAAATGTAAAAAACTATGTAAAAAACGTAAAGTAAAATAGTCGAACAACACTAGTCAGAGCCCAGAAAAGTTTGAAATCCAAAGTGGGGTTAGGCAGGGCTGCATACTGTCACCAATACTTTTTCTATTGTTGATAAGTGATGTGATGCATGCAGCTTTGTCGAATGGAAATGGAAGTATTCAATTGACTCTGCAATCACACTTCAAACATCTTGACTTACGTGGACGCCGGTATGCTTAGTGCTTACTCTCTCATACGATCATGGATCTTCATCAAATAACAACAAGGCTGGAGAGAGAAGCTAAAATCGTGGAGTAAAGATAAATTCAATCAAGTAGATATTTCGGGAGAACCAGTAGAGTTGGTAGAGAATTCCCAATATCTTAGAATTATTGTTTCTACAATCGGGAAAGAAAATGCTGCGTTCGGAATGCTGTCCAAAATATATGGAAAAACAACTCTTTTAGATTAAAGACCAAGCTACGACTGTTCCGCTGCTTTATGTGTGCAGCACTTAGAAAGTCACATCCGTTGCCCAAAGAAAGCTGCAAACGTTCGAAACATCTTGAGGATTTTCTGGCCCAACCGTATCTCCAATAATGAACTTCATGCGAGAACAGGTCAGGAACCCAAAGACGCTATTATACGAAGTGGCAGTGGATTAGCCATACGTTTCGAAAAGGTGACAAGAGCATTGCGATGCGAGTCAAGCGATGCAATGGAACCCGCTCACACAGTCAGGTAGACAAGTGGTCCAACTTGGAAATACTTGGCGAAGAACGGTTGTAGTGGATTCAGCACAATTGGAGAGTGGAGAAGAGTTGGAAGAGCTGAGATATATTTCCAAAAATCGTACACGATGGCGCGTAGGCCAGTGTTGCCGCTGAGAAATTTGAAAAGGTCACATAAAAAGGGGTCACGAGATAAAAAAGGTCACATTTTAAAATTTTTTTAATAGATAGCAAAATGAAACGAAATAAAGCATGTTTTGGAGTAATTTTGGTTTTATATTAAAAAAATTAACCAAGCGAAATAAATCAGTTTTCAGTTGATACTAAAAGTAAAATACATTTTTATTCAGATAATTATTGAATTACATTTATTTGTTTACTTAGTGATGATTTATTGCATTTCAGTATCAAAAATATTTTTTAAATACTTAAGCCTAGTACGCAAATCAAGCAAAACTAAATTTTATGTATACATTTTTTTTAAACAAATTTTGAAGGTGTTAAGATAAAATTAAAATTCAAATGGGGACAATAACGTAGCTGAAAATATTTTTAAGAATTTTGAAAATATACACTGCAATATTAAAAAAGCAAACAAATCAGTACAAAAAAGGGTTTGCTTCCTTTACTGCGAGTAAATTTTGTCATAGAAAAAACATTTCTGTGATAACTTAGGATATTTTCATGCTTTAAAAAATGTCGCCGCACTAATAATTGGCCCTTTTGAACCCATTCCTCGCCACTGACTGAGTGAAAACAGCTGTTTTATAAAATCTATTCCCGTAACTTTCTTTCATGTTTTATTCTATGTTTCTTGGTAATCATACACATGGTTGATAAAAACCGTGATATTCATGAAATGTCAACATTTAATCCAGCAAAATAATGTATATCGAACATATACTTGTCTTGTAAAAATTATGTGGAGACTTTTGCATATACAGTTTGAAAAAAAGTATTTTGCGTTTGAACTGGGTACTGCTAAAGATAAATCCCAGAAAAAATTTGCCCTGGGAAAAAATTTTTATGAGGAATAAAATGTTCCCGAACTACGTACTAGGCTAAAAGTTCAATTAAAACAATGTTCTAATTAATGAGACGTTTTACACTCAAAGGTCAGGCTTATCAATGGGATCGTCATCAGAACTAATATGTGCTTTATATTTATTTATTTTTTTTTTCTTCTCAAATTATAAAATAGTGCAATATATATGTAAATTTCCAATTTTTCGATGACTTTTTACAAAAAAATGTAACTTAATAGTCCAATTAAGAAAATTTTAGAATTCAACGAAACGTCGGGAATATTTAAAAAATGGATTAGTTTTAATCGCATAAAAATCTAACAGATTAACAACTAATCTTTTCCATGCAATTTTCTAGAGATGGTCGCAAAATTTTAAAAAAGGGTCAAAATAGCCACATTTTTAAAAGGTCGTATCATAGTCGCATGGGTCAAAAAAGGGGTCAAAATGCGACTTAAGTCGCATAGCGGCAAGACTGTGCGTAGGAATAGTGTAGGCCCTATGCACCGTAAGGGGAACCCCAAGGACGTATAATAGGTCCGAGGACCTAGCCAGAAATCTAATAAATCATTTTTGGAATATTCTTCCATCAGGTCGATCAAGGAATTTTTTTTAGTTTGCTGCACATAAGAGAGTTTATTATGTAGGTACAAAAATGTACTATTTCAGTGGTAAATTTTTAAGTCAAGCTATATGGAGAAAGTATATTTAGTGGTTTATAGTCTTATATAAAATAAAACTGATACAATTTACGAAAAATGTTTAACAGGATTTCTTGTTAGGGCGGTACTTGCCTATAAGGTGGCAAAATCAGTACAATATTTTCAAAGCGAAAACTTCGATAACTACTACTTAACTTATCTATATTCGTTGTTGTCCGAAGCGTTGGGCCGTTCTTCGAAAACAAAATGAATATTTTAAGCGAATTGCTTCGAAAAATGCATCCGATATCCGGTAGTCAAACGGAGCAAAAGCGACTTCGTATCTCACAAAAAATTCATCAGAAATTTATAATTTTTTTTGAAATTGCAGAAAGTTCGAAATTCAAGTATAAAAGCAACTCAATCTAGTAAACACGTACACAAATTCAAGTTTGTACAAATAAATATCCTTTCAAAAATGCTTTAATCTAAATTAATGCCTGTTTAGATTACACATTGCGCCAATACTTTCAGATTTACCGTTCTAAGTGATCTTTGTTTGAAACATTATACAAGAACTCTGCAAAAATTGTTTCGAAAATGAACATTCATGTGCCTTTGTAGCCGCCCTTATCAATCTGAACAATCTATTTCAATTTTAAACTATTAAGCTTCATTCATACTTCTTACTTGAATTGTATACAAATTTATTAACGACATTTTAAATCAACTTTTCCTAAAAGTGTTGCATCAGGTAGAGCTATAGCTTCTCGAAGATTAAGGGTCTGTTTCACAATAACTGAGCAAAGTTCTGATTAGATACTTGACACATAAATACTGGCACAGGACCATAAGTCCACAAAAGAAAAAATAAAAATTTTTTTTGATGACTTATATAGGTTATAAATGCAAAAATATTATTTTTTGGTTCGTGGACTTATGACCCTGTGCCAGTATTTATGTTTCGAGTAACTAATCAGAACTTTACTCAGACACTGTGAAACAAGCCCTAAGCTTATAAAAACCTTGCCTCCGCTCAACAATGACCGAAGAGCGAATAACCTGTCTTGCAACTATGTGTATTTCAAGAAACAGACATGCTTAATCCCTTTGAAGAAAAAATCGCTAAAAGATTTTCAAAAATAAAATCGCGCTGATCAGCAATTTAGTGACAAAATTTTATGAACATGTATTTTGTCGAAAGCCTTTAATTGTTATTAAATAAAACCTTATATAAATTTTAATGTTGTTGTTATCTTCATATTTTATTTGAGGCGGCAAAATTTCCAGGTTCGGAACCGAGTACACATTATGTGTTTAATTTTTTCCCCCAGATAAGAAATTTCTGTTGTAAATATTTTTTTAGAAAAAAAATAAGTCGCCATCATTTGGTTGAACTCTATATATGTTTGCTATAAGCATATAATTAAAAGTAAAGCGTCTACTTGGAGCCAATCAAAGCAAATAAAAATATACAAAAAAAAATATTTTACATTTTGAGTTGAATTGGCATTCTTTTTCTAACTTACAATTCTTTCTATATTTAACATAAACCTGCTACGTACTTCCTTTGCCATTTCCTTTGCAATTGTTCAATTTATATAAATCATTGAATCAACAACAATTCAATGCCTCCTTCACATCATCACAGATCTCCACTTTCGCCAGCAACAAAAGACATTCAATTTCTATGAATCTTAAAAAGCCTCTGGCTGAATATATCTGTAGGTATAATAAAAAATCGAAATGGAAATTCAAAATAAGCTATAACCAGTAACATACATAAAATTCTATATATGTAAATGTATACATACATACCTTCAACCATAAATTCAATGGACCGTGTCCAAATCCATAGAGAAGTCATACAGAGAAGTCTTTTTTTTTTGTATACCTATACATATGTATGTACATACTCTTATTTTAAATTGAATTTTATTCAAATTGAACGCGTTAAAAAAAGTCCTTATACATTATGTATGTAGGTATATATGTATGTATATCCTTTATTCAATTGTGATGTTTCTATATTTTAGAGCAATGAAAATAAAATTTGTTGTTCCTTACAAAATATAATAAATGAAATAAACATACCAACATATACATTTAGAACTTTCTTCATCACACATGTGGGCAAAGATACATATATATGGTCACACATCAGGCCAAGCCAAACCGTGTCCTTGTCCGCATCCAACCCCCTTATCAACGATTCATTGGATTCATTGTGTGTTTTATTACTACATATACGTATTCTCGACCAACGGGAAATCTATGCAAATTTAATTTCTATATTTTCTTTCCGTTCCACATGACCGCCTTAGAGAAGAAAGAAACGAAAAGAAAAAAAAATGTATACGATCCAAAGGACATTTTCTCTGCGGTTATACAAATGAACACTATTACGAGAAAAAAAATCACATCAAACCCAAATAGAATGGCCATAAATATCTCCATAAGAATCAATCAGGTCCATTCAGAGAATCCATTTGTATTCATGTGTCTAACCAGAAGCTTTTTTTTTTTAGTTTTATTTTCAAATTTTTGGCATACCAGCATCGCACACATCGCTTTCGCGACTCAGGCCCGGATTAAGTATGGGATAAGTTGGGGGAATGCCTGAGGACTCACAATCAATTTAAAATAAAAACACTAATAATAATGTTGTGAGGCATCAAGTTGAATCCCAATAGGTATGTGAAGAAGAACTCATCAAAATCAACTAGGTATCTAAAATAATTTCAGTTTTTTAATAAACTATCACTGGACTTGCAAAAAGGTTTGGGAAACAAATACATTCTTTGAAAAATTTTAGGATTAAATCTTATAGTATATATAGGCATAGATTTAGTTAAAGTATACTAAACTCGGAAAGAAAAAAAGATTTTGCTGCCCAACAAGTCCTTTCTATACCTATCGCCCTATTAACTATATTAACACGACTTATTTCGGCCCTGTTTCTCACATGTCTTCTTGGAATATGATGTTTATGAAAAGGGTTGTGGCATTTTGTAATATACTCTTGCTCATAATTCTGACAAGAAGGGTTGGCTTTAAAAATTTATTGAACTCTCACCGCGGGCCATTTTCACAGAAATAAAAGGTCCTTATTTTCGAATACCCTTATATGTATCTATGTATATTGTATAGAGCAAAGTAACACACAATTTACATACCAACCAGCAGCAATGTATTTATATATGTAATCATTGAAGCTTCTGCTAACATATGAACCAAAATAGGAGCTCGCTCCACCCACACCATTTGCATAAGAAAAACCCGAAAATTTCGATATTTACTCCTTGTAAATTTGTGATTTCAAAAATGTTTTGTTTACTCTGCGAAAAGGATACCTAATATTGGAAAATATAATTTTTTTTTTTTGCGGTCCAATTGAGATTGACGGTGATGACGTTGTATACAAAAGGCTACTGCTGTGAATCCTGTGATTTAAGATGAACATATAATAATGTGTAGGGGAACGGTGTGTGAGGGTTTTGTTTGTGCAAATAGATATGGTGCACTTCACTGACTATAAGATTGAGTGGGTTCGATCCATCCATATTATATTCGTAAGTATATGCAAAGATTGTTGAAATATCCTATGAACCCACGACGACGTTGTTTGAAGTTGTTTATGACAGGAGGTTACAACTTTTGATGATACCTTTACCCAAAGAGGGAAGGGGTGAGATATTTTTTGAATGTTGTCTTCAGTTTTACTTTTGATATTAATAAGTTGCGGGTAAGTTGATATGATTCAAGTCATCAAAGCGATATATATAATAACAAAAAATACCCAAAAATTTTTTCTAAATTTAAAGAAATTATGAAAAGTGCTGCAGTTAAAGTAAATAAATTATTTAATAGAAGAGATCGAAAGTATGTAATAGTAAATTTTTTAAAAGGTCTTTAACTTATACTCTTATATTTTGTTGAGATTTTCAATAATGATTACATGATAACCGCAGTTTAAACAAAAAAGTATTTTTCTCGGTTTCTGTCAGGAGAAACTTTGGTGTGCGTGAAGTTAGCCCCCCTTTTTTGGAATATGCTATTTTTGAAAGTTGTTCCATGTTGTTTCCGATTTGTTCCGCATTGTTCCAAGTTCTTTTTGAAAAATATTCAAAAATTGGGGTTTTAGAGCCAAAAAACCGTTTTTGACCTAGTCCGCCTTTTTTCGAAAATCAAATTTTTGAAAGTTGTTCTAGATTGTTCTAGTTGTTCTGAACATTGTTCCAAGTTTTTGGATCCCTATGTTCAAAATTTCAAAAGTTATGGGCAAAATTCGAATTTTCGATTTCAATTTTCGATAAAAGGGGCTAGGTCAAAAACGGCCTTTTTTGGCTCTAAAACCCCCATTTTTGAATATTTTTCAAAAAAAACTTGGAACAATGCGGAAAAAATCGGCAACAACCTGGAACAACTTTCAAAAATAGCAAATTCCAAAAAGGGGGGCTAACTTCACGCACTCGAAACTTTCTTATATTTCGATTTTATTTAGGTTATGGTCAACCAATTACCACTTATTGCTGAGAGAAAAATAAAATTAATTTCACTTTGAGATTTTTATTTTTCACTGTGAGTTATAGAATTTTAAACAAAAGTACCACTTAGTTAGATTGATCATTTCCATTTATTTTTTTAACAAATAAGTTACAGATAAGAGTTACTCTCGAAATTCAATGATAAATCTCAATAAAAGGATTACAAAATAAGTTTTCGAAAATAAAGCACAGACCAAGATCAAAATGAAATTGGTTTTAATTTGTATGAAGAAAATAAAGAGCTGGGGAAAATATTGAAGCTTTTAGTGCTTATTTGTGTCGCGAAATTTGGAAGAATTTAAATTGATTTGATAATAAACCTCATAATTTATCAGCAACATAGGTTGTTTTTTTTTCATAATTCACGACTTTTGTCAGTTTTATTGGACAACATTATAAAATGAGATGGCAAGCTTCGCGGAGTGCAGGGAATTTATTTTAACTCCTATACTTTGGATCCTCTGTCTTACGCAACACCGAGGGTATGTTCAGCAAAATAGCAAAAGATTTCTTCTGTAAAAGTACCTTGAATCTTCTTAATTTTACAGTGACATATGTTATTTAAATTTTGGTAAACAGTACTTTTAAAAACTTTTTTAGAAAATTCTACAAAGAAATTGATCAAAATCATTTGAACCGTTTTTGAGCAAATCAAAAAGTGAGGTACCATATAAACCATTTTTTTTAAATATTTTTATATAAAAAGGTACAGCAATAAACTATTTATTGTCCCAACAAAGTGTTTATAAGCGTAAGCCAAATGTTTTTTTTTTTTTTCAAATTATAGTTGACTGTTATAAAATTCACAGTACATTAACATGCTGTGATTTTTATAGGAGTCGAAAGTCTTAGAAGGGTGCAACAGCATCTTACGAAAAGCATTTTGGAGTCGAGGTCACTTGAACTTTCAAATTCAATTCAAGTGACCTCAATACAAAATGCGTTTCGCTCAAGTACGACAGTAAGATGCTGTCGTTCTTGAATCACAAGGAAATCTTATGGGTTTGGAGATAAGAATATAATATGGGAGCGGTCGATAGTTCAAAAATCTCCAGCAATGCGGGCAACCGTATATTTTTTTCGCCCGTTTTTTATGTTTTAAATTTATTAAATTAAATTTTGAATATGAATGTGAGCCTTTTCAATTTTTACAGTTGAACATACTAGAGTGCATTACAACTACAACATCTTTTTCAACTCTGAAATGAAAGCCAGGTTCATTTAAATATCTGCATCCTCTGCCCAGATGTTAATGTACATATTTTATACTCTGTTGAGTTCCCTAAAAAGTGTAACCCGAAAGCCATTGAACATTTTGTTTGCATATCTTAAATCGTTTTACATGTGCATTTTTTTTCATATTTCCGAATTTATGTCGCTGAAAGCAAAAAAAAACTGAACTTTCAGTCGAAAGTTATTGAGTCAAATTTCTGAATTTACCTATCAATGCAGCGAAGTTCTGGCACTACACCCTTTTTACAGGAACAAACTCAGGCGATTTCCGACCCCCTCTCTAACTTCAGTACCAATAAAGTCATAGGAACTTCGCATTCGGATTATTTTGTAAGCCAGCCAAGCACAGGCGCCTCACTTTTCAAGTGGTTCCCGAGATATAGGACTGCAAAAATGGCGAGAACCACAACTGACTGACTCACTGACTGACTGAGTGAGTGAGTCACTGACTTAGTGAGTCACTGACTGACTCACTGACAGATCATCAAAATTATGGAGCACTTCCCGACACCGCAGGCTCTTCTAATTTCGCACAGCGATAGGTCTTGTGGTGAAAACAAAGGAAAAGATTTCGAATTAAGGGGCGTTGTATACGCCTACTTTCTCAGAAATGCGTTAAATTAAATAGAGCACTTTCCATTGCTGTAGAATGATGAAATTTGGTAGAGCGGTAGGGCTTAAAGTGCATACGAAAGAAAAAATATAAAAGGTTTTTACATTAAAAGTGCGTGGTATCCGCCCACTTTCCCAAAATCATTATCAATTTTATGGAGCACTTCTGATTGCTGTATGAATGATAAAATTTCTTAGAACGGTAGGGCTTGAACTTTGAAGTGCATAGAAAGGGAAAAATATAGAATTTTAGGTTTTCCATTCGTGGGCGTGGTATTCACCCACTTTCTCAGAATTGTTATCAATTATCTAGGAAGCACTTCCGATTGCTGTAGAATGATGAAATTCGGTAGGGCAGTAGGGCTTGAAGTGCATAAAAAGAAAAAAATGTACGTTTTAGGTTTTCCATTCAAGAGGCATACTACTACCTACTACTACCGCCTACTTTCTCAAAACTGCGGTCAATAAAATGGAGCACTTCCAATTGGTTTTGAATGATGAAATTTGGTAGAGCAATAGAGCTGCATATAAAATAAAAAAGAAAATATTTGAGGTTTTCTATTCAGGGGGCGTGGTATCCGCTTAATAATTACTGACTAAAATTTAGTGGGTTTGTTTGGTAAGTTTTCTTTTTACTACGCAAAATTGAAAGCGTTTTGAAAACTTGATCAGTGAACCCACCAAATTTTATTCATCAATTATTAAAAAATAAATTTCTCTCATAACTAGGAGTTTTTTCAATATTACTCCACTTAAAATATTTGATATTAAACCTTCATAAAGTTTGAACTTAACATACTTTTAGATCTCACTATTTTTCACGGCTGAGTTGTTACATACATATTTATACATATATGTATGCATATAGAAGAAACTCTGCTATTTTTTAACATTAGTGTTGTCTCATAGGATTTACATTGAAGGGAGATAAAAAAGAACTTTCATTAAATTCGTAAATTAAACATTGAGTGTGAGTAGTTGTGAGGTTTTATAAATTTAATTTAAAGTCTTTTTATTGATATGTCATGACCTATACTTTTCTGTGCAGTGCTTCAGCTGATTTGGCACTTCCCCAACCACAAACAACTTTCATCTGAATTTTCAGATGAGAATTTCTTGTCTGAAAATTCAAATGAAACCTCACTTAACGTAACTAAAAGTCATCTAAATTTGTATTATACAGCTGGCCAATCGGAAGCTCTAAAAATTCAGAATTCTGAAATTTCAGATGTGAAACGTATAATAGGTATACATTGAACGTACCCAATTAGACCTACATATATCCAAAGCTTTTGTTAGCTCATCTTTTACAAGTGAGCTTAAATTTATTTTTATTCACGAAAAACCTTGGAATTACTTTAAAATCAAATTACTTAAATCATTTTTTTTTAATTCACAAGACATAATGTTTGACATTTATAATTTTTGCGTGAGAAGTTCTAAAAATCTTAATTTATAAATTCTAAAATACGAGGAGACTTTTAAATGCTTATTTCATAACGAGATACAAGTACATCACCACGAACAGATTACATCGCAAAATATTAAATGTTACTTCATACCGTGTTAATCGCAACATGACATCTGGTGGCTTTAACCATTACGTGACCAGATTGCAAGAGTATAATTTTCGTCTTAAAAGACAAAACATATCGTATAGAATGAGTGCCTTGCTTTGTCGCTATCCGACAGACAGATTTATAAAACATCAACATCCCTCCGTTGGGGCATAGACATTTCATTGAAAGACATGATTTTTGGAATTTTAATGAAAATTTGAAGAGTATATTCTGTCAGATGAATTGCGGGGGTGCTGATGGTGATCCTTGAAACTCATACCATACCTTCATACCTTCTAAAATTACTCCCCGAACTGAATACTATGCGGGGTGACACATATACTATAGAGTATTCTGTATGTACATATTTTATTAGATTCAGTATATGTTCCCCCTAATAGCACCTGTTTGCCTTCAAACAGTGGTAATGGATATTTCATTTAGAAAAATCAACATTTAATTTGAAATAGTTCGATATAAAACGCGTTCAATATGTTTCGATTTTTGTCGTTTATTCTATCCGTGTAGTCTTGTCACGATTTTTGCTTTTGGGATTTTCTTGTCGAGATTTTCTTTCGTTACGATGTGATGCGATAGCTGAATCCTTAATAATGATGGACAGGGCAAATATTATTAACAACATCAACTTCAAAGATAACAAAATGACCTGATATAATACTATGTATGTAGGTTATAGGTATAGGTACTGTTGAAGAATAACGGGAGAGTATCATCTAATCATAATTCAACTCATATCCTTGCAGGATGCTATAGCTTAGGTGTTGTATATCCATCAAGGATTTGGCATCACTTAAAGGGAAACGTATATATAGTTGGGTTTGTCATTTCCAATTAGCTTGTGTAATCCTTGTGGATTATAAGCGAATGACAGGATACCATCGTGATATTGACGCTTAGAATAAATATTATGATTTCGGTGTGTACTGATAGTCAAAGAACACATTCATAAAACTACTACATACCATATTTTGTTTATTATCTTTCCCTGTTGTAGTTTTTTCATTATATTAGGTTAGCCAATTTAATTAATATATTTTCAAAAGGAAAAATAAAGTTAAATAAAAGTTTATAAAAAATGAAATTTTTACTCAGCTCATTCACGGAAGTATGTATAATATTTCCCGGGATTTTTTCCTATTTTGGGAAATTTGCTTTCAAGAATGGGAAAATATCCCTCTCAGCAAAATAGCTATTAATCCAGTCAATAAAGCATTTGACTCGGAAAAAATCGCCAAAAAGCTAAATTTTGGTATATAGCCTCCTCATGGCGTTATTAAGAAACTATCAAAAGTACCCATCAATATGAGCGCCGCTAAAATTTTTACGGGGGGTTGAAGGCCCCCCAAAATGGTTTTTCAGGAATAACTCCCAAATGGTAAGTTGTACAAAAATAATTTTCAATACTTATTTGTAGCTTGAAAAATTTCCTACAAAAAAGATTAACACATTTTATTCATAAAAATAACCGTTTCCGAAATAAACCAATGGGAAGACTTAAGTGTCTTAATTTCCTTTAAAGTTTAATAGGCTTATAGTTAAAAAATTGTGCATTTTGTGATATATGTATCAATTGTATTTTGTTTTCGGTACATTATATGAAGATGATTTTAAGATATCGGCCCACTGTATTTGTCCACCCCTTTAGTTGGGAGGGGCAAATTAAAAAAAAAACAACTGAAAATACAAAATGGATACAAAAACACAACGGCAACACCTACAATAACATGTTATAACTTTTTTTAAAGCCAAAAATTTTTCTTTGTGTTTTTAAATTATACCTTATTTTAGTGCTTAGTTTTTGAATAAATGATTTTTAAACTCATAATTTTTCGAATTTTATTCGAATTTTATTCGAAAAATTAAGATGAATTTAATAAAAGTTGTTTGACTTTAATCCAAACCTCTTGTTCATTATTACCTAAGTTATTTTTCAGAGTTCATAATTATGTATTTTTGTTTTGATTTTTTAGAGAATGCACACCGACCTATAATTTTAATATAAAGAGCATTTTAAAGCCTGCTTTAGGAAATTTTAATTATTTATTGATTTATTGAAATATAAAAATTAAATACATATGTATTACAAAATACTATACCTACAATTAATTTAATAAAAAAAAATATGCACCACCTATAGGTACGATACGAGTTCTCCATCTTAACCTCAAACCCTAGCAGGTAAATCCCTGCCAGTAGGTATAGTGTTCAGCAACCTGTCAAAAAGTTTTGCACAACTCCTTAATTGTTTCGGCTAACCGCAACACATAAATTCAAACTATACAGCCTCAACCTATTTATTTATCCAAAAAAGAGTAGGAAACCAACCTAAAATACAAATCAGATTTGGTGCAATCGTAAAAAGCATTACCATATCTACCACGAACAACCACACCTAGTTACCGCATTTACCATCGGGCACAGACACTGTACGTCCTCAATCTTAACCGTACTCTAACTGTATATAAAATTATATACATATATTATACGGGATATACTTATCGGGCGGTGCAAAAGGACCAAATGAATGGCGCTTTAAAATGAAATTTAGTTTTACTCCTACACTTTTCCTTGCTATGGTCTTGGTCGTCGTCCGTTATTCCATTACCATCATCATTGGTTTCTTCGTCTCCAGCCAAAGATGGGTTGGTAACGTCTCTTCTCCTCCACCACCTTCCCATCACCCTTACCGCATCCAACTATACCTGCGCTTGCCGTCAAGTGAATACCAAACATTCAGACAGGTTTCTAAATACCTGGCCAAGGATGAATTTATGCTGCATACATAGTTGAATAATGCCACCTCTGGCAAAGCCAACGACAAGACGACTTACGTCAGACTCATACATATATACTTACATTCATATAAAACACAAATCCCAGACCCCAAACATTTTATTGGTTTCAAGTCGTTTGGAGTCACATAATGGCTGCTGAGTTGCTGCAAATGCACGTTATAGTGTGCCCTCTTCTTCAACCAAATAAGGCAATATGCACAAGGTGTTATGTGACAGTTTGTTTCACCACCACCATCAGAACTGTTATCGAAATTCGAAATGAAAATCCCAAATTGCTTTTGGCACTTTGCGAATTTCTATAAATTATTTTCGTTTTTGTTAACAACTGCCATAGGTCCAGCTCCAGCTTTTGGCTGTCATGTCAATATCAGAATGGATTCTAGATTGCATGATGTTGCTGAAGTTATATATGAATGGGTATATAAATGTAAGTACACCCTAATGAATAATTGACAGGTCTAAGGAACAAATTTTCTATTCCCACACTTAAATTAAATGTTATCCCTTATCGTAATTGAAAAAAATTGATTGATTTTTTTTTTTTTTTTTCAAAACCACAAGAATTGTCAACTTTGAAAATTGAAATTATTTAAATATTTTTTCCAGGGTTACCGATTCTAATATTTTAAAATTCAAAGAAGATTGAGTCTTTGTTTGTGTTTAAGAATCAATAAAGTGAGGCGCTATAGGTCTTAGTAACTTTGTGACTGTCAAGTATTTTTATGTTGTGTTGTAAGTCAGCAAGAACAGATGGAACATACAATTTTCCGCTGAATCTAAACACCTGAGATATGAGGTAATTTCTCTTGAATTGTGAAATACTCTTAGAGGAACCGAACCCTGGATCTATCAAATGAATTAACTTATCAACGCAGTAACCTTAACGAAGCAAATGATCTATATATTAAAGATTATCCCTAGATTAGCATATAGGTAAACAAGACTTGTTTTCCATTTTTTGCCATTAAGAATAATCTAAAGGTCATTTACCAAAATATAGGTAATCCAGTCACTCCAACTTAATTTGTATATAGAGTAGTAAGACCTTTCAGACTATAATTATTTATTGAAAGGTTAAGTGATGGTAACCCTCAGCACTTTATTCCACTTTCATTTACCATAGGCAAGTATCCATTACACACAAAATAAAAATCTAACATCAATCTAGAATCAATTAAAAAACAATTTGAAGGATAATGCATATCTTATATACATAATAAGCCACAAAAGTCAGCATAGGGCCATTACAGCTGTCAAGATAAGGCTGCAATAATTATACGAAATAAAATGAAATAAAAAAAACCAATCGCTTGACAGCTTGGAGATTTTTTTTGTCGCTAACTTTTTTTATTATTTCCTATTTTGAATGACACGCGATAAGCAAATTGGTCACAACCCCTAGATGTTTTTTTTTTTTTTGTTTCTTTTGTCAGGTGGACGGACACACACAGAAGGCAGTTTATAGACGTTATATAAGTACTTATTCCGGTGTTAACCTGTTGAGGGATGTTATGGCTAATGCTAATTACAGGTTAAGTGATATGGAAAGAATATATAGCACCCTGTGTTTTAGATCATGTTGAGATAACATAAAGTTAACTTTTTCAATTATGTGATAATTAAAATTAAATTACATGTTGTAAAGGCAATTATGTGATAATAATAAGTTTGTATAAATATACCTACGATTATACTACTGGGTCATTCTTTTAAATGCTTGTTAAAGATTTTATCTTATAGAAAATGTTGATTTTGTATTTGCTATATACATAGTATAAGAGGTGTAATTTCAAACGTGTCTGGTTTTTATTTTCATCATATAGTTAGATTAATAGATTTTAGATACCGACATCTCGTAATTTTTGCTTAAATCAAACAATCCACAATTAACTACGGATCATGGTTCTCCACGTCCGATTTTCTTAAAAAATATTTGTTAATTTATTAATTTTTTTAACAGTTATAGCCAAACCACAACCACGCGTCAGGTCGCTCTGACTTTGACATATTGAATAGAAACAATGGGCTCTTATGAAGCAATCTGAAATGTTACTTCGCGTTCGCTTTAGATCGTAAATATCGTAAGCCGGAGCGCAACGCCCGAATATATCTATTTTCTATTCTGGTCGCGCTTTGACAGCTCAACAAACAACAATCAATTTTTTTTATTTGCTATTCCATTTCTTTCGGACGTGAAAGTTTTTATTAAAATAAAAATACAAAAATATGTTATTTCAGTAAAAACCATTGGAATATTTGTGTGTGAGTGACTAAAATAAGTGTTAAATGCAACAATTGCTGTATTAAAAATTAAATTAATCCTATGTACGTGTGGTTTATTAAATTGTGGTTCAAGATCCAGATTCAATTGAATATTATGGATTCTTGGAAATAAATTTGAATGATTTTATTATTCTAAAAGATACACACATCCATGTAGATAAGGTTTAATTAATTGGATAGAATAAAAACATAACAAATAAATCATATTTAAAGTGAAATCTGTTTGTGTTTTATTCATTTCACTCTAAAATTAAAAAAAAAAATGTTTTGCTGCTCAACAGCTGTTTTGGAAGTACCATTGTTTGGTTGGACTTGTTTGATTTAGGCAATTTTTGTCTGGTTCCGGAGAGTGAATTTTCTCTGGTTTTTGTACCTGTAATGCCGACTTCTCACTTGTCTGATTTTGTGTGTTAGGAAAAACAACACAAGATCCGACTTTTACAGGTAGATGACTGTTTTAATTTGCAAAATGGCGCCAGTAGTGTAAAGAAACAGATACGAGTAGATACAAATAAAACAAACAAATGGAAAAAAGAGAGAGGTATATAACAATTAACAACGTTGTCACTGGGATCGTTGTTTTATCTCTTCGTATTACAGTTTTGAGTGAATTGTTCACAGGCAGAGGCATTTTATTCCGTTTTGTGAATTTTTCAATAGGAAAAGAAAGAAAAAAAAAAATTAAATGTGTGTAGGTAATTGTTCTGGGACTTTTACCTAACTACAATACATAAATTTTTCGAAAGTTTTCTTTAATAATGAAATTTGTTCGAAATATCAAACAAAATCTAGTTTATGTGTTGTGTGAACGGATTTCATGATCTTGTTGCCGAAATTCGAGATTTTGTGAAAACCATATAATGGTGAATTTACATTCATCTTCATGCGAGTACTGCAAAAAAAGGATGTAATATGAAAATTTACATTTGTTGAATATAGAGAGAAAGGACCAACATGTTCATCTTCGAAAATTGAAACATCTCGTATGAGTTTTGTTCCATTTTTCAACGTTTCTTGACCAATTCAATCGATGCAAGAGTTACAAATTGTATAGGCACTGGATTTGATCTGGGAAAATAAAATACAACTAGTAATAATAATAATAGAAATAATAATTAAATATTTTTCACATCCCGATTGCAAATATAAAGTCATTCTTCGAATTACTTGTCAAAGTTCAATATGCTTGAATTTTTTTTGTTTTTGTAAACTAGCATTGTGTCAATGTGGTAAGACGGTTGTTTCATATTTCATTGAAATCAAAAAGAAAACATCGACATTAGTAAATACTTTCATTGGAAAAGCAATTTATTTCAATTGTTGTTAGTACCTAATTGAAACCATAAAAACAGGGACATTTTTGGTTCCCTATTATCTGCGAAGAATTTGCGCAGTGTTATTTTAAGGAAACAGCGCTTTATGACACATGATATCGTAAAATATCGTAAAGTCGATAAAAAGCCTGTCAAAAGTCCGAGCGCCCGAAGCGTGGTTGTGGTTTGGCCATAAAAATAAAATGCACGACTCGGTCACTAAAATTTTCTCTTAAGTGAGTCTAAAGTCTGATTTTAAAAGAAACACATTATATAGTTAAGGGAGCCATATATATTTTATTTAATAAAAAATTAATTTAATTATAAAATTTTGAAAATATTCTTATGAAAAAAAAATAGGTATGCCACTTTGTAATGTTTATTAATGCAGAGTTAAGAAATTTTGAAAAAAATCATCTACCCATTTTCGAAATATCGTGTTTTCAAAACTTTTTTTTTTTTAATTTTGATATGTAATATTGTTCAAACTTATTAGAATCTCTTGTGTAAAAAATTCATTCAAAATTCATTAAAATCGGTTCAACAGGTTATGAGATACTCGAAAACCAAAAAAACTGGTTCGATGACAGATACCGAAAGGATACAGAAAAGGAAGATACAAAATTTGTTCAAATAATATGGTAGATCGTATTGATTTAATCCCCCATAAATTTTTTTTTATCAAAATCGTAGCGGTCATTTTTGAGAAAAATGTGATTTTCCTTACCGGGTTTTAAACACTTGTATTCAAGAACTGCTCAATTTAATAAAAATTAACCAAGTCCTTTTGGAATTATATAGAAAATCGAAAACAAAAAAATGGTTCTAGGGAAGGCACCATTTATAACCATTTCTCATAAATTTTTTTTATAAAATAATAGCCGGTTTGTAAAAAAAATTTCCTACTTTTTTTTAAGTTATCGGCACGTTTTTGAGAAAAAAAAATTTACGGCAGCTATTGTTATTTTAGGTTCTAAAAAAATTAAAAAAACGTGTCGGGGAAATGCCCAAAAATGCTATGTACTAAGATTCAAAAGGCAGAAAGGACACACAGAAAGACAGACATTTTTGTTGGCAAAGTACTTAGAAAAACAACTTAAAAATTGGTCGACCAAAATTTAACTATTTATAAATAGGGTACCTACAATGGAGTAATAAAAATCAACAAAAAAGCATTTGATTTTAAAAATTCTTTCTTTGTTTGAAAAGTTTTACATTCTTTTATGCATTAAATATTTTTAAAGTAGCGCCATAGGGTGAAATGGGATAAAACATAAAATACTTTTATATTTCTAAGATTCTTTTTTTTTCTTGGAAGGTAAATAGGGTAAAAACAACTCAATTAGCATCAGGTTTTAAAAAATCCCTTTTTTAAATGTTAGTTTTACAGGACAAACTTTGAAGATATTTTTTAAACTAAGCTACTTATTTATAGGGTGAAATGGGGAAAAATAAAATAATAGCATCTCATTTAAAATTTTCTTTATGTATTTAGAAAATAGATTCTAAAGGCAATGGAAATAAATTAGTTCTCTTCAGCTATCGACCAATATTGCTATTGCCATTACGTCTTCATTAGAAATATTCAAGGCAATGAGCCAAAGAAATTAATTTCAGCTCAAATGTTGTCAATGGAGCCATTGGGTTAGACTGCTATATTTGTGTATACAAATTACTGCCCAAAAAATCATTGAAAAGGGACTTTTTAAAGCGCAGTAAAATTTAATTTTAATGTTTAAATTTAAAGAAAAATTCCATGCAAAGCCGGGTGGACCAGCTAGTCGAACATATATTAGGTATTTTTTTTTTTAAGAAAGTTCAAGCTCAAATATTTCGGCTTTCCTAGAAATGATTTTAAAAATATTTTACTCATATAACAAGCTCAACGTTACCTATCATTTTATATCAAACTCGTTTGTGTACACTCTTGGCCAAGGCTCCATAGTAAAATGGGCATTTTACTTTTACTACTTTTCAAACATTTACAGCTTTATTTATTACATTTCACTAATACTCGTTTCAATCTCGGAATAGTTAAACCGAGTCGAAGCACTTACTCCGTCTTTACGCCGCGTCGAACAAAGTCTTATTTATTAAGTCGTTTTAGCGACGGAGTAAATTTACTCCGACTTTACTTCGCCCCTAATCCTGAAAAACTTATTTATAAAAAAATAAACGATGATTAGAGGCGGAGTAAGCTAAAACTGGTACATAGTAGGATTAAAGCCGTAGTAAAGCCGTTTTAGTATCTAAGGCTAAACTCATACTGGAGCTGCGAGCAGAGCGGCGATGCGAGAGGTGAGTAGAGCGTTAAAAACAAATACATGCTTTCTTATGAGAACTGATACCTCGTTGCTAGAGGCCTCAGTATGAGAGCTCGCATAAGAACACATTTGTTTGTTTTCGTCGCTCTGCTCACTTCTCGCATCTCCACTCTGCTCGCAGCTCCAGTATGAGTTTAGCCTAAATGACATGACATTTAGTAACTAAAAAGGAGTGTAGAAGAAGTTTTTTTTATCCGTTTGTTACTAATTGTAAGGCAAAATGGATAGTTATTTTGCATTGATTTAAATTCTTTAAACGCTTTAGTTGCAATACAAAACTCGTTTAATCCCATATTATAATAACCAGAGAGATTGGTTTTTTTTGATAATATATTTGACATAAGGAGGGTGTAGCTAAAACCGTTTGACGTGGCGTTATGACGGAGTAAGTGCTTCGACTCGGTTTAACTATTCCGAGGTTGAAACGAGTATTAGTGAAATCTAATAAATAAGGCTGTTAAAATATAACGAACTAGCTGGTCCACACGGCTTTGCACGGAATTTTTCATCAATTTTAGCTTTTTAAAAAGTAAAATATTAAATGGCTCGGAAAATTTTTGTAATTTTTTTTGATGGGTTTTCTGTTTTTTTTTTAATAAAATTTATTTTATTTTTTATTTATTTTATTAAACTATTAATTTTCGATAAAACTTTTGACTGAAAAATGTATGATATCTTTTAAAAATTATTTTATGATATCTTTATTATTATTATTTTTAAATTATTTATTTTTGTTGTTTTTGTTGGAATTAAGAATTTAAATTATCGTTACCATGTTTATGTTTTTTTTTATTTGAACGAATTACGAGTCATTTTCAAAAATCGACATTGTAAGCTACATTTTAAATCTGGGACGCTACATTTTGAACCAGTTGGGAGGGGCAACACTGGTCAATGGTGGTATTTGTCATTCCTTAGAATCAATATTTCCTCCTTCTAAAAAAAATGGAATTTTTAGATATCGGCACCATCCACCCCTGAAAGTATGCAATTTCAGTTTTTCTCGATTTTTAGTCTATTTCGGGCGAAATTTCCAATTTTTGACTCCATAGTGTCTTTACAAGGATCATAACGAGCCCAACAAATAAATTTTATTTTAATGCGAGATTATAAATTTATACAAACCTCAACCTTTATGGATGGTGTTTGTCATGTGTATGCTTGTTTTGTAAAATGCTTAATTTCGTTAGGTAAAATGAATAGTCGTTATTTAAGGTTTTTGCGGTAAACCATGTGGTATTTATGTTATAATGCGCTTGAGTTAGAACCACTTCCTCAGCATCTTTGCTTTGTTCAACCTTTTAACAACAAAAAGTATTAACACTTAAATAGTTAAAAATTAAAGACCTTAACCACTTAGGTACGTTCTTTGTTTTAAATCTTGTTAAAACAAAATGAGCTACCCTTCAATTTACATCTTGTTAAAGGTCTAAATAGAAAATTGCATTTTTATTACTTTTTTTTAATAACTTAAAAATTTATGAAAATTGCTAGTAGAATCTTAAGGTGTAAAACCGACACTGCTATATAAAATAAAAATCATCCCACCACCCACCTCCAACCCTTTTTAAAATTCACCTTGAGTTCTTGATGTTTACTCAAGTTTTGACTCCAGCAGCAGTAGTAGCAGCAGAAGGGTATAAAAAACAAATAATGCAAATAAACAAGTAAAGTCATAAAAAATATCAACCGTAATTTTTCTTCCTCAGTTCCTCCCCCCGTCTGGAATCACCCTCTTAAACATTTTTTTTTCCTCGCTGTGTCGCTGTGGTCAAAGGATTTTTTTCATATTTTTTTTTTTTTCTTATTTAAACTTTTTTTTTCTTAACAGCGCTATTTGGTTTCTTTTGAATATAATTTCCAACCCCAATAAAAAATGATGTGAATCCTTAATTAAGGATAAGAAAAAGGCAAAGCTTTAGAATTCAAGTTGGCGGGAGAATATTTTATGTTTCTACGTTATTTTGCTGTTTTTCTTATTTTATTTTTTTTGTATGTCACGTGGGAATTGCATTTGATGCTCCTTTTGAGCAACAGCATCAATTATCCTAGTGCGTTTATATAGGACAAGACGAAGAAAAGAAAACTTATGGCAACAAATTGTGTGATTTTTCTTCTTCTCGACTCTTTTTTTTTTTTTTTGTCTAAATATTCAAATTGACAAATTGATATTTGCATTTAAATTGAAAATTACATTTGCTATGTGGTCACAATGGTGAAATTTACTTTAAAGAGACATCTTCATATCAAAATGTTTCGACATCTATTCATCATGCCCCATGCCGTGAGCGCAACCCTCAGCTATGAGTGGGGTAGATAGGTATACCTACATAAGATATAACCTTTTTTTCATTTGGCGTCAATTTTTCATTCTTGTATTGCTTCCTCGTCACTGCCTTTTGTCATTCATGTATTTCATAAGTTTCTGAGTTCTGACATCAGAAATATTACAGCACAGCCCGTCATCCGGACTAAAGGGTGTATAAATAAAGGCATTCGGAACTTCACTATAGGATGAGAGGGATATTTTTGCAAGACGTTCTATATTATATAATTCTTATGAAAGGATGTCAAAAGGCATTTTAGTAAAATCAGGAGATTAGTCATAACATTATCATGCCCGTCCTAATGACTGGATTTTACTATTGTATTATATGTATGTAGATCGAGGGTTGATGGGTGGAGACTAGAGAAACGACATTGTTTTGTTATCCCAACTGTAAATTGCTGCTAATTTAGTTTATTGCCACGCAATTATCCAAATGAACAGACTGACAAATGAGTCGTGATTTGATGACACGAATTAAAGGACAAAACTATAAGCACTCGCCGTTGTTGATATATAAAGAAACATTTAGATTGTCAGAGACCACATGTCGCTTAATGTCCTCCTTTCAAATGGATGCTGGAGCGAAGTTAAGCTAACACGGGCATCAATTAAGGGTGAATGTGCTTTTTAGGTTGAATGGTTTTGTTCTTTGGGTGTCAAATATACAATTTAGAGAGAGTATACCAGAAGATCTACATTGTTGTTGTAAAAAATTGTATACAATCAAATATTTGTATAGTAAAACCCGCTTAAGAGAAAATGCAAAATGTCACAGTCTTTCTTTCACTTAAGCGGGTTTTTCACTTAAACGAACCCCGCTTAAGCGGAGTGTTATAAAGGTAATTAAAGGTAATTGGTCGACGAATACTCGGTAATGAAAAAAGTGTTTCAGATAAGCGGGTTTTTCTCTTAAGCGGGTTTTACTGTATTACTTTTTCTTCGAGAGGGTAATGATTAAAGCCGAGGGTTGACGAATAATTTATATTTTATCCTATATTGTCCCGCTTTATAATTTGCCCCTCATAAAATGTCGAAAGCCCAATTTATGTATAGGTTTACTGTAAACCAAAAACTGGATCCAATATATTTATTTACGAGTATCTGTATCAAGATGTCTATGAAGTTTGTTCACCTAGACCAACTGGGACACAACAGGAATTTGCAGTTTTTTTTGCATACAAACAAAATTGGGACACACAAAAACGAAATAAGAAGAAAGGACAAAAGTGTAAAAACGGCCAAACTCAGTTTTTTCTGCCAAAATCTTTTGAATAATTATTTGAAAATTGAAATAAAATAAAAATTATTTTGTTTTGGGGGTTATACTGCTTCCCATAAGGGTTACACGTCTCCCACCACAGTCTCCTCTCCTCTCATCTCTCTCTCCTTACTCCTCGCAACCTCTAGTGCCTTTATCCACTCTTTCCCCCTCCCTCCTTCGTCCATTATATCCCTTATTTTTTCCCCTATTGGTCTTCTGTCATCTCCACCTGACCTGCATTTTTCTATAACATATTCCCACGTCTCTGGCTCACTTTCACACACATTTTGCACATTCTTCTTCTTGTTTCCATAGTACCATCTTTCTCTCACCTCATTTCCTAACCTGACTCTCGCTATTCTCTTTGTTCTGTCTGCCTTCCATCCCGCTTTCAAATATTGCGAGATCCCCTCGGTCATTGCTTCCTTATACCGCCTGTTAAATCTGGATTCCATTATTGGTTCCCGTCTTTCCTTCTCCTGCTCTCTTCTGTCTTCCCATTCTACTCTCTCGTATCCTTTCATTGTCTTCTCTTCCTTCCCTTCCTCTCATTCCTATTCTCGCTTGTTCCCATCGTGATCCTCTTTCACTTCCATCCCTTTCTCTCTCTTTCATTTCCTCTAAACATTCCCTCGCCACCTCGCTTCCTTTTCCACCTCTAAATTTCTCTTCATAAAATTAATTTCATGAAAAATCTTTGAAAAATAATGTACAAACGATTACATGTTTTTCAAAAATTTAAAATTTTTTTTTTTGAATTTTTGTGTAAAAAATTTTGGGATATACATATGTATGTACAAAAAATAAAAAAGAGACAAATTTGTACAAACGATTATCCATCGAACTCACTTTACAGATTTTACGAGCGTTTAGAAAAAATTTGGGACTGTATGTATACAAACGACAAAAAAAAGACAACGGTTTATTAGCAATCGAAATACATTTATAGATTTTTTCTGCCTTAAAGTTGGTGGACCAAAATTCGTTTTTGTGTTTCAAAATATTTTAAATAATTAATTAAATACAAAAATTAAGGAAAATTTTAAAAACTAATTTTATGAAAAATCTCTACAAATTATGTACAAACGATATCATGTTTTTCAAAATTTTACAAAATTTAAAAATTGTATGGTAATAAAATTTGGGACATTTACAAACGAAAAAAAAGACAAAATTGTAAAAACGATTATACATCAAACTGCATTTACAGATTTTTGGAGACATTTTTGTGTACATATTTTGAATAGAAAATTTAAAAAACTAATTTCATGAAAAATCTTTCTTAATTGTGTACAAATGATTGAAGGTTTTTCAAAAAAATTTTACAAAATAAGAAAAAAAAATTGGTTAAAAAAATTTGGGACATGTAAAAACGTTTTTTTATCAAACTGCATTTACAGATTTTTCGGGCGTTAAAGTTGAAGCGTCTCGGTGCCCGGTGGGTGTACAAATAATTCTCAGAAGTTGTACAAACAATTTCCATTCAAAATTTTGCTCATCTCAATAGTTGGTGTATCAACTACAAGCAACCAAAAACTCTTTTCTTGAACTTCAAAAAACTTCAGATTTGGAACGCTAATTCAAATTTATAATTCAAAAATAGCATGTACTGCTACAGTGCATGTAAGCAGTACATGGAATCCCACTATTTGATGAACTGCAAAATTCGGAATAGAAATGCGAACAAAATGCAAAAAAACTGCAAACTCATGTTGTGGATGAAAATTGTTATGCCTACTGACATCCTACATATGTATATTACCGCTTGATGGAAAAAAGTTCAGTTCTCAATTTTAAAATTTGAAAAATCCACCTTTGGTTCGGTTGTTTGTACCTATTTAAAGTTCTATATGATGAATGTTTTTAAGAATGCTGTAAAAATTTAACTCGAACTGTTTCCATTTAAAAAATCATATGTACCTATATAACACAGGCATGTCAACTTTTATATCAATATTTAAACAAAAAATGCGAGATTAAATTTAAAAAAAACGCTAAAAAACCCGAAAACATGCAGCAGATGCAATTTCCCTCATTCCTTTGAAACTTAAGAGATCTAAAGTTTAATTTTCCAACAATGCCATTATATTGATTTTTAAGCTGTAGGTACCTATATATCTTAAAACTTTACTTTGACAACTTTTACGACCCATATATATATATACTCTCCCAAAAACTGGGTCAAACATATTGTTTTGGAACAACAGAGTTTCTAAGGCTTGGCAAACAAACTTTTGGTGTTATACATTTTCCTTGTTGTTCTTCCTACCGCAAAAGTCACCTAAAAATGGCAGACAATATAGTCGCGTTCTCCGGCCTATAAGAGAGAGAGTGTATTCAACCCATAGCCCCCCCCCCTCAACTGCCGACAACATGCAGCGGATAAAGATGGAAAGAAAAGGAACAAAATAAAAGTACATAATTGCCAAACTTAGAATAAAACTTTTGGGTAAAACTTCGCACACACTTTTCACATTAAAAATCGAAGTTTTTTTTTTCACAGTTCCTAAGCCTCACCATATCACCCCATCAAGTCGGGGCAAGCATAAGAGGTATATAGCTACCAATGAGTTAGAAGGGAATTAACCACGTTTGTTTTAAAACAATCCTCCTGCTGTCTTTTGTTAATGTCTAGAGGGTTGGTGTGGATCGAGACGGACGGACTCTTCTGCTCAAGGTTATCAACTAAACTTAATGTTACCCTTGACTTTCACAACCCACTTTTCAAGAGTGTTAGCAACACAAATCGACAAAACACGGCCATCTAAGAATAAATCAAAAGTTTCCATAGAATGTTTAGCTTTTCATATTTTTGAACAAAACTTATCCAATGTTTGCTTATTAGCAGATTAATGACTTTCGGAACAGACACAGCCGTCGAAATGGTATGCAAAGCATCTATATACTTTTGCCACAAAATATTATATAAGTTTAATTGTTCCCCCTTTTTTGCCCCCTCTCCCCGGTAATGCAGAGATTATAATATGTATCGAGTTTAAAGTTTGTCAAAAAGTGGAAGCAAAATTCAAAAATAAAAATAAAAATAAAAAAAAAGGAAGAAAATTAAAATTCCTTCCAGACTGAGTGTTAGAAAATTATTTTATCCCAGTTTGGGGAATAGGCGGCAAAGTTAACGGAAGAGCGAAAGTTTTGTGCAGTGTATATAGTAGAGGTGTGCCTTTTATGTATATGTATTAAAACCGGAAATGTTTTAAAAAGTTTCGCCAAAGTCGGGAAAGTTTGAATAATTTTCACAACTTTCATTTGTGAAACCTAGTTAAGTTTTTCGGAGGCGGACGTTGTGACGCGTTGCTTGCGAGAGTTCAGTTCAGGGGTTAATGTTTTACCATGAACTCAATAAAAATTAAAAATTTTGCAAAAGTTTGTTTGTTCTTGTTTTATTTTTTTTTATAATTTTTGTATGTTGATTTATGTTCTAAGAAAGTTACTTTAAAGTTTTGAAACATCGATAATGCGCGCGCAGCAACACTTCAAGCACAGGAAAAGGTACTTGAATATATAGGTTGTGTTTATTGATTTTATTGAAACAAAAGTTTCTTATAGGAAAAAAAAATTTAAATAAATCAATTTAGGTGTATACATTTACTATCAACTTGTTGTTTATTAAATAAAGTTAAAAAAAAAAAATTTATCCAATATTATACAAATTCACATTTTAAAAATAAAGGACAATGGGCAAAAATGTATGGAGCCATCGCCCAGCTCCAATAAGAACGACCTTTATATCATATATAGGTACATATTCATACATTATTTATCAGTTAACCGTTTTCTTAAATTCGCTGTGTGGCGGAAGTTATTTAATTTTTAGTAAAATGAGTTTCAGGTTTCTAAATCTCTGTTTTCATTAATTTCCTTTAATATTTTGTGGTTTCTTTATGTTTACTTATGTAAACTAGTAAATAAAATATTAATCAGTACATTATCAGTTAAGTTTTAGTCAAAATATATAATGTCAGTGTAATATTAATTTATTAAATTATACGAAAAAATTGATGTTTTTACACATTAACGCCTTCTCCTTATGTTTATTATTATCTGGCCCAGCTTATATGGTAGGTTTTTGTAGTAAAAGAAAAATATTATGTGAAAGAAAACTTTATTTAAAAATTTCAAAATACGTGATTTTTTTTAAATCAGAATTTCAGTAGGTTAAATAAGGGTAAACAATGAAAAAGGTCTAGATTCTATTTTCTAAACCAAAAAAGATAGAGAATTGATTTTCTTGTAATCGGTAGATCTTTTTAATAAAAAAAGAGTGTGCGTACTTATGTACACGCGCTAGAAGTAAAACTTCTTTCACGACAACAGGGCAAGTATTTTTCAAGTCCTACCACTCAGAGCACCCGATTTGAAACTCAGAACCGTTGGCAAATCGTGACGCTGTCGGTTGACATGTCACTGACAGCTCCATAGAAAAATTTTTTACCCCCATGCCGCAAAAGAAGTTTTACTTCAAAAATGAAATCTGTCATCTGTCGACTCTTTCCGCAGAGCTTAATTCTTATTCATGTTTCATGTATTCTATCAATATATTATGTGTTGCAAATTTCGCAGATACCTACCCAAAATCATATGTGTTGCGACTGTGTTTGTAAAACACACTGGAAGACAATTGGAAAGTTTTGCTTTTCTACATACTTCCATTTATTTTAATTTCGTTGGCTCGTCTTGTCTATACTAATTTTCTGTATGTCGATTGTGGAAAGTAATGCTCTTAAGTATTACCAAATAGTCTGCGACCAAATAATATCACGTATTAAGGTAGAACCGCACTAGGCAGAACTCCACTTCAGCGACACCGTGCGCACTTTCGCACGAAACTTTCATGTCGCGACATAGTTGGTCAGATTATCAACTTTGTCGTATAGTTGTCGCTTAGTGCGATATAGCTCATACAATTTCCTACAAATAAGTCGTGAAGTTCAATTCCGCTGAAGTGCAGTTCCGCTTTCAGTTTTAAAATATTTAGAACCAAAAGTTATAAGGGTCCAAGAAGCAGATTTCAGCTATTTTTCATTAATTTCCGAAAATTACCCTTCTCCCAGAAACAGTTGTTGAAGAATATAAGTTATTCGAGATAATTATTTTTAAGAACACATACTAGGGCTTTTAAAATAATGAAAACAAAATTATACTTAATAACGTGTTTTTGTGAAAAAAATCATATCGAAGTCAAAAATGCAACCTGAAAATAATTTTCGGGAAAAACGTTATCCACACAGAAAAAAGTTGTATGGAAGATATAAATTTCTAACTGTTTTTGTTTAAATAAAAAACAAATTTCAAAAATCGGTTGTAGTTTAGCAAAGTTAGGGACAGTCAAAGGAAAAAATAATAAAAATCATAAAAACCGTTATAAGTCGAAAACGAAGCGAAAACGAGAAAATTACCTCTTAAGTTTTTCGACTTGAAATGACCTCAGGAACTCATGGTTTTCTTCTGAGGCGGTGATTTCAGGACACCCTGTATACAAGAATAACTCGTTTAAAGCAATAAGATAAAATTTCAGGCTTTAAAATAAATAATGACAAAATATTGTAAATTGAAAGATCAAAACCATAAATCTCAAAATCGAGAAAATGCGATATACCAATAAAGAACCAAAAATCTCGAAAACCAAAGTCCACGAGAAAACCTTAAATCCTGTTATACCAAAATCCAGAAAACCCAAAATCCTAAAATCCTTTAATTCCAGGTGCAGAAAATCCAAAATCAATAAAACCCGAAATCACAGAAAACTCTAGGCACTAGGCACTAGGCACTAGGCACTAGGCACTAGGCACTAGGCACTAGGCACTAGGCACTAGGCACTAGGCACTAGGCACTAGGCACTAGGCACTAGGCACTAGGCACTAGGCACTAGGCACTAGGCACTAGGCACTAGGCACTAGGCACTAGGCACTAGGCACTAGGCACTAGGCACTAGGCACTAGGCACTAGGCACTAGGCACTAGGCACTAGGCACTAGGCACTAGGCACTAGGCACTAGGCACTAGGCACTAGGCACTAGGCACTAGGCACTAGGCACTAGGCACTAGGCACTAGGCACTAGGCACTAGGCACTAGGCACTAGGCACTAGGCACTAGGCACTAGGCACTAGGCACTAGGCACTAGGCACTAGGCACTAGGCACTAGGCACTAGGCACTAGGCACTAGGCACTAGGCACTAGGCACTAGGCACTAGGCACTAGGCACTAGGCACTAGGCACTAGGCACTAGGCACTAGGCCAATTTTTGGAGTTGAGGTCACTTGAACTTATAAATTGAAATATATTCAATCGCTCCACTTAAACAGAAGTAGTTTTCTAATTATCTTAATCTATACGTTATTATGACTTTAGGTATTTGTGACAGATCAAAATGTTAACTTTCACAGAATACTTGAAATGGCACCGTATAAGAATGGCGTTATAAGAAAATGTTTGAACGAATTCATTTCGAAAGTATAGGTATAGGTTTATTCAATTAATAGGTATATTTTACTTATTGGTTTTTTACACATTTTTAAAAGCTGAGTCTAATTGCAATTTTTTTCAAAAAGATGAGTCCTGGAATATAACTCTAAAGTGTCCCGAAGGTATAATACTATACGTTTTCACCAAAAGTTAATCTCGTTAAGATTTAATAAATCCTATAGGCAGTGTTTTCACCGCTTAACTTTGACGCGTGTACCTTTTAAAATGCAAATATTGTTTAGTTTTTTCTTCGATCTGTATCAAACGATGAAAAAAAAATCTTCTCTCGATTCTCGAATATTGTACTCAGTGCAATAGGGGAATAGGTGTAGTCGATTTGTAAAACTATATTGGCCCTATGAAGATTTAATAAGATTATTTTATAATCTACCTACTTGATTTGAAGATTAAATTTGTATAATAAATCTTTGAAATTTGAAGAAGATTTAGGGTAAATCTACTTAAATCTCGGTTAAGCGGTCTGTGAAAACGTAGTATAACGCTGCTGAACAGATGACATCACAGAAATGAACGATGAAAAAAAAAATTGAAAAGGGAAAGATTGACGTTTTAAGAAAAAGATTGAAATACGTTTCTAAAGTATTCAATTATATATATTTTTGGTACATTACAAAAAAGAGTCCAAATTTTTATAAAGGGAGTCAAATTTCAAAAAGATGAGTCCCTGGAGTTCCAGCGTTAAAAAAAAAGAATCAAAGTGACTGTAAAGAGTCCCGAAGGTAACGCTGAGTTTAAGTGCAGAACCTCGTAAGTCGTTTTTGCATGTTTTTAGGGAAACAAAAAAACCTGCCAAATGTTGTAAAGGTATGGCGATCATTAGTAAGAGGTTTCGTATTCTGCCTTTTTTCTGTAAAATGTTCATAATAGCATTGTTACGTTGAAATTGCCAAAAGGTGGCTCTTTTTCTGCTGATTTTTTTTATTAATAAAAAATTTCTTTGGAATTTTTCGACTATAACGAGGTCCCACACTTTAAATGTCGATATATTAGAAGGATTTGTGGTATACAAAAAATGAAAATCTTATCTTTCTCAAAAACGTTCCCACAACTTTTTTTTTTTTAATTCAGTAATTTTTTTTAGAAAAAGGCAACCATTTTATGAAAAAAAAATTTTCTCGAAAAATGAAACTTCCAATAGAACCATTTTTTTGAATTTTCGATTTTCTCAGAAACACTGACTTACACACAACTGATATTGATCAATTTTTTTATGGAGAATTTTTGAAAAGTTTTAAAAGTTTCGTATATCAAAATTTTCAAAAAAAATTTTTTTTTTTGAGAACTTAATACATAATTCGAAAACGACTAAGTCAATTTTTTTTAAACTTGGCACCCAGCAGTTATAAATGAAAATTATTCTTATAACCAAAAATAACGGTACCTCCCACCAGGACCAGCCCCAGCCAAACTTTAGCCCTGTGCCAGAATTGTAGAAAGCGCCCCTTTTTTATATTTTCACACATACTTACATACATACAAAGGGCAAATGGCAGTACATATTTGTTTGTGCAAGATCAGATAACATTTTTTTCTCCTTGTAATGCGCCCCCAGAATTTGGCGCCCTGTGCATTTGCAGATCTTGCACATCTTGCACATATGGTGTACAAGTGTTTAAAACCCGGTATTGAAAATCTCATTTTTATCAAAAACGGCTCTTACGATTTTGAATCAAATTTTTGTGTAAACTAATACATATCTGTACGATCTACCATATTATTGGGCAAAAATTATCTATAGTTTATAAATGGTATCTCTCATAGAACCATTTGTTGAATTTTCGACTATCTTACTATATCTTACTATCAGTTAAACTGATTTTAATGAATTTTTCTGCACAAAAGCTTCAAATAAGTTCGAATAATATTGAATACCAAAAATTTTCAAAAGAATAAATTATTGATTTAAAAAAAACTATTTTTTGAAAATTCCATATTTCGAAAATGAGTAGATGACATTGATTTTTAAATTCATTTTTTTACCTCTGCATTAATAAAGGCTACAAAATTGCGTACCATTTTTTTTTTTAATTTTTCAAAATTTTAAACATAAATAGCTATGTTTTTAAAAAACCGCTCCAACGATTTAAAATTTTTTTCTAATAAATTGAGATTTCCTTAAAAAATCGGATGAAGTTTATGTACATCGCATTGGTGTCAAAACAATTTCAGAGGTTGTTTAATCAATTTACATATTATGTTTAATTACATTTTTTTTAACAATTTTCCAGTCTAAACTGTAAGTTCCATATGCATATTTGCAACACGGTGCTATATTGTTCATAAATAAATTTACCTACTCGCATAATACTACCTTTAACTTAACTACGTTTCAAGCAGGTGGTATACAATATAGGCTCCCATAACTAATTTATTTCTATTATAAGATAAATATAATTTTTGAAATATTAAAACTTTAAAAACACAGTGTGATCGCACATAAGAGCGAATTCGTGCGACCCAGTTGTGCACCAATTTTACTTAAATTAGTTAAAAGAAGAATTTACCTAAGTAATTTGTTACTTGTTTTTATCACATTAAATATAAATATTTATGGAATTTATAACCATGTCATCCACCCATCGTAAAAAGCTATATTTACGCCACTGATCTCAATTTCAAACTATTTTTAGCAATCAGCATAACTTGCCATATTACATCGCTTGCAAAATATGTATGTATAGCTATGTATAATCTTAATACAAAATGGTATTAATAATTACAAGAAATATAAAATGTCTGACTCAAAAAACAAATTCAGTTAGAGCAACACTAATTGTTCAATTGAAAATCCCAAGACATGAAAAAATGTACATCTATATAGGCAGATCCCTGGGATGTATACCTATACATTATATTTAACCTAAATTGTATTTATTTTTTGTTTAATCATCTATGTTGCAATGCATTTTTGCATTGCATGGAAGAAAGCTATATGCATATCGTGCCTTCGAAAATTAGCACGAATCAGTGGCACTAATGGGACCAGTTTGCGACCGGTACCACAGATTTTAATGATACCGCACATTATAAAATTCTCTGCAATTTCTCATTAATTATTGCCGCCAACTATTCTGACGACATCAAAATTCTTTTGCTGTGTAAAAAAAAAAAACGATGACGACGACGACAACAACAATTACAACAACTTCGACGACAGACGACGATGATAATGATGATGAGGAGAACTATAAAAGAATATACGTATATCATTATACAAGGGTGAAACTCGCAATGAGGGTGATTTTGATTTCTGGGCTGATCTAGGTCTGAAAGCGCATTTCCTTTAAGTTTCTATATAAAAGACGACCATCCGGCTCTGGGAACAACCCGTTGTATCCCCCCTTATGAAGCAAAAAAAAACAACATAATAATGCATTAGAATAAAGAAATTCTTTGGTGACTAAATTCAGGGTTAAAAGTCTTATTTCTTTTCTTATAGTAGTAGTATACAGTCTTGAAACCCTCGTTGCTCATGTTAAAGGGTTGCATTGCATGTTGTCACGTTATTTCTCAGTGTCTATACTGTTGGGTATAATATATCTTGCGGAAGTCTTCGTTACCCTTATAAAGCAATAAAAAGGATTTCCGTTTCGCTATGATTTCTTGTCGAAGTGAAGACCCTTGTCTGGGAAACCCTTTGGCTATGTTTTTCTTTGAGCAGAACAAAAAAAAGCTCTTTATAGGGTTGTGATATGAGGACCAAACAACAACAAAAAAAGAGTTGTAGTAATCGATTAATTCGATTTAGATTGAAATTATGGCTTTGAAAACACGTTGAACGAAAAATTATTTATTGATATTATACTTTATGTTTTAGTATTCTCGTTTGCTCGTTTTCCACTTGTTCGTTTTTATTTTTATTTGTTTAAGAGGGGATAATCGTGTGCTTATTGAGATTTTAGAAACGGGTTGAATGGGTTGGTTATTTATGTGTTGTTTTCTTTTATTTTATTTTATGGTTTTGTTTAGGTACTTCTACTAATAAATATGAAGTTCACTCGTGTCCTTGACATACATTTGAAGAATATGAGACTTTTTTTTAATTTTAAAACGATACAAATCCCTAAATACATACATACATACATATTTAAAAAAAATTATATTCTAGGTGCAGTGAAATAACAAAGCCTTTAGTTTTTAACTTAGTTATAGAAAACAAGCATTCTTTAGCGAAGTAAACAATAAGTTATTAAGCAAAGAAGTTCTCTTCTTTTAGAAACCTATGTATCAACATGGATTGATTAATACATGTAAATAAAAATTTGGATTCAAATTCAATAAGAAACAAAATATTATGTACATATATGTAAGACTAACGAAAATGAAGAACATTTAAATAAAAGTAAATTTATTGACAAACCTTGTGACTCTGGTTTCCGGTAGCTAGATTTTAGAGACCTCCGCATCCTGAACTTAATTCCTTATAAAAGTCAGTTTTGCTTCCAAATTGATGAGAATTTTCATCAAACATGCGGCATTACAATAAATTTATATTGTTATACATATGTAACCACCATTGTAAGTTGAACCTGATGTCTGTTGTTAGTATTGTGCAATTAATTTGTTGGAAAAGACGAGCATTTTCTTCCCTTACATCCACGATTTGAAATCCATCAGCCTGTTGCTCAATGTTTGATCGGAATTATTTTTTTTTATTTCGAGTGGGGGTCACCATTCACAAATATAGGATTAAAGATTTATTATATGTATTCCAATTAACTATTTAAAAAAATTTGTTTTGAGAATTTTGGGGAATTAAATAATTTGAAAATAAATAAATATGATTATTTTTTTATAAATATTATAAGCTAAGTGATATTTGAACAAGGTGGAATTTAGAATGTAATTGGAATGTTTAGTAAAATGTTTAGACTATATTCTAAAAATGAAGAAGAAAAAGTGAGCCTTACAATTTTTTCTGTCTGTCTGTTCGGCTACAGCCTAAAGGAAAAGGTTCAGTAATGAATACCTATATAAAAAATGATCGAACCAAATACAGGGTGGCGCAAAATTAATCACCCTATTTAGATTTTATAATTTTTGCAAATGGCGTAGTATACCTATACCTACATCAATCATATTTGACATTTGTGAACTACTGCTGCTATATATAGTTCACAAATGTCAAATGATTGACATACGACGCTTATTTGCTTAAACTATATGCATTCAATGGGTCGATGAGTGTATATGAAGAAACATGAATGACACTGCATTTTATTTGGAACATAATTATATGACATATTCGATAATGCACTTTAAATTGAACAGGTGCATTAATACAATTGGAATTTAATGCTGATGAGTGATAACACAATTTAATTGAAAGCGGGATACTCAAATTATAAAGAAACAAACAGAGTCAAAAATGTTGATAATTCAAAATGAAGAAAATATTTCACCTGTCAAAACGTCAAAATAATCTTTACGTCATCAGTAAATAATTATTGTTGTTTGTTTTGTTGTGAAAGATTTTTGATTTCCAGAATTCTATTCTGTATTATTATAATACTTATTATTTTATTAATCTTTTAAACAACTAAAAAGTAACTTATTATAAAAAAGTAATATCTTTTTTTTAACTTGTTTTCAATTCATCCTTACAGAATAAACGAAAAATAATTGAATAAACAACATATTTTCTATTAACATTGAAAATGTTTATAGGGTCGTTTTGAGAAAAATATGGTGTTACCAAAATGATTAAATGAACAAATGAATAATATAACAAATGAACGAAATGAACTCTAGCGTATAGGGGGCTCAGGATCGAATTTTTGGTTGGTGTTACCAAAGAAAATGCCAAAATGAACCTAAAGACACAATCGATGAATCGTACCTACACGTTGATCGTCGCCAACCGACGAGCTTCAGCGGAGGATAGTTGAATTTGTATGAAATCTTAAAATCACTCGATTTGAGCGCACTTAGAAGCCTTTTACTCAGGTTATAATTATCGGATGCTTAATATTAAGACAGATAATTAAAGATAAAATGACTGGCTACAAATCTGCATCAAAATGTTTGCAAAAGCTAACAAAATTTCATACTAAAAACGTGAAAGATTAGCTTTTGAGAACTAACTTCATCACGGCAAATGACGTGAGGAACAAGAAAACAAAAAGAAAAAGAAAAAGAAAAAGAAAAAGAAAAAAACGTACCGCCATAGAATATACATTGCTGTAAGGGTGTCGGCAAGACGTTGGTTGGAGTGGAATGTGTGCATTAAAAAACCACCACTGCACTGTGGATGGCTGGTGGCAAACAAAATTGGCTTCCCATAGGGAACAAAAATGATATACATACGTAGCTACATTATTAAGTAGGTTATAGGTATGTCTGTAAAATGTTATGTTGATTGAATTGTTGTAGGTATTTTGCAAATATTATTCGTAATGGTACGATTAGGTTGGTTTGGTTGGCTTATAACTTCTATTCTAACAATCGGATATTTAAAATAAAGGTCTTAAAATGAAGGTAAAATATCGAACTAATTTATTCAGTTAAAAAATAATTGAAATAACATAAAAGTGTAGGTGAAAAACGTTTAGGTTTAATTCATCAAAATAAATAATTGCAAAAATTGAAAAATTGAATAAAAAAATTGGCTTTGCCAACAAAATTCATATACCTACGTATCTATATAGGTACATACATTATGTATGTAGGTAGGTAGAAATGGCGATCACTAGCAACCTAGATCGTTGACCCAATTAGCGCTAGAGTTTGCCGTTTTGTTACCATAACTCGTTGGACCTGTGGATGTAAATGGTTTGGAAAGTCTCAGAATGGCTCAGAGACGTAAGAGGTTTGACCCCTTAGTATGACATTGTGTATGTACATTTATATAAAAGGATTGATTTAGTTGTTCTGCGGTTGTCTTTTTACTTCTGTACTAATAATCGGATCTTAAAGATTTAGGTTTTGAAATAAGTTAAATAATAGGCTTCAAAATTTTGTGTGACAAAACTTGACTTCATTCTTAATCAATTCGATTGTTGAACCTAGAATATGCACAGAGACCTATACTTGAACCTCTTTGATTATAACTTATAACTTTAGTTCTATAAGGACCAGATGTTGAAGGTTAAGGTATTTAAATTAAGGTTATCTAGGCTAGAGGTAGGATTAACCTAGCGAAGCAACTTAAATATAATACCTAATCGAAAAGGGTTGATTTGGTATCTTCTGTTCTAATCATCGGATCTTTGAGGTTAATGTCTTAGAATTAAGGTAAAATCTCAGGCTACAAATTTATGTGACAAAACAACATCTAAACCAATGCGTTTTTTGAACTTGACCAACGTCTAAACCAATGCGATTTTTGAACTTGACCTACGTCCAAACCAATGATATTTTTGAGCCTGAAATATGCAAAGGTACCTACTTTAATAAAAATAAATAACTACCCTCTTTAATAAACTTACAACATTAGTTCTAAGGGCCAGTTGTTGAAGGTTAAGGTATTTAAATTAACATTAATCAGCCAAGAGGTAGGATTAACTTAGCGAAGCAACTTAAATGTAGTAATCGAAAAGGGTTGACTTGGTAAGCTTTTATTTTCTGTTCTAATTATCAGATCTTTGAGGTTAAGGTCTTAAAATTAAGGTAAAATCTAAGGCTATAAATTTATGTCACAAAACTTTACTTAAGTCCAAGCCAATGCGATTTTGGAACTTGACCTACGTCTAAGCCAATGAGATTTTGAACTTGACCTACGTCTACACCAATGTGATTTTTGAACTTGACTAATGTCTTAACCAATGCGATTTTTGAACTTGACCTACGTCCAAACCAATGTAATTTTTGAGCCTGAAATATGCAAAGGTACCTTACCTTATACACTTACCTTATAAACTTACAACATTAGTTCTAAGGGCCAGTTGTTGAAGGTTAAGGTATTTATGTTAACGTTAATCAGTCTAGAGGTAGGATTAACTTACCTAAGCAACTTAAATATAAATATCGAAAAGGGTTTATTTGGTAAGCTTTTATCTTCTGTTCTAATTATCGGATCTATAAATTTATGTTACAAAACTTTACCTACGTCTAAGCCAATGCGATTATTGAACTTAGAATATTCATAGGTACTGCAATATAATTGAACTTCTTTAATAAACTTATATAGATTTAGTTCTAATGTTCAGATGTTCAAGGTTAAAGGTAGAACTATAATAGTCGGATGCCGACCTAAGTGGTCGTACGAAACGAAACGAATACAAAGAATTCATGTGACGTGCCCATAATTGAGTTTTGCTTGTTTCGACCAATTTTTTACTTTTGCTTCCGGAAGTGAAGAGCGCTCACCGACCGCTCCATGCGTAAGTGAACTGAGAGAATTTTCTTCCAACATCTTCCGACTATTACAGTTCTACCTAAAGGTCCTCAAATGAAAAAAAAAAAAAAAAAGATTCAATTTGGTTGTCAACTCAGCTGTCAACTTAATTGGTGCTTTGCTTTTCATAAACACAGATAAAAGAATACTGCTTAGCTGTCAAAACCATTTATATTGTCTTAAGAAATTACACGACTCGAGTTTATTAAATTTATTAAAAGATGAATTCAAAATGGAAAATATTATAGAATACCTAAAAACAATTGGGTAAATCAGGTTTGCATTGAGTTTGAGCTACACATCCAATTATTTATAAATTTGGTCTCTCGTTAAAAAGGGTTCACTTTGACAGTAAATCAAATAACTTGCCTATATATAAATAGTTCAATAAGTTGAGAGACTTGTAAATCAATTTGAGCAAATATTTGATTTTCTTCAACATCAACGCCGTTATTAATTAAACTGAACTGAACAACATTAATTTAACCGCCAAATGGGATTTGACATTAAAAATATCTACATATTGTAATTTCAGACTGAAGAATGGTTTCTTAGAAAGCTTCAGAAGTTTTGGTGCAACTATAGGATACAAATTAGAAATCACCAAGATTATTCATGTTTTTATTTTATCGAGCTAACACAAGTCATTTTCAATGTCCCCATAGTTACTTTATGAGTGAAAGCTGTAAATTTTTTATTTTCATTTTATATTAATTTTTGTATAAGAAATAAATATTCGTTATCAATTTTTATCAAATTTATTTATACAGAACCTTCTTAAAATTATAAATCGTATTTAAATTTTTTTTTTTAAATAATTGTTTTTTTTTTTGAATACACAATAGTTTGGACGCGATACGGTCGATTTATATGAAAATAGATTTGTTAATATCTAAATATTTAAAACAAATGTTTTTCTTAGGTTGTTTAATCAATTTATGTTTAATTACATATTTTTTTTTTTAATTTTTCAGTCTAAACTGTAAGTTCCATGGATATTTGCAACACGGTGCTATATTGTTCATAAATAAATGTACCTACTCGCATAATACTGCCTTAAACTTAACTACCCGGGTAGAATTTGCGACTCGGTATTGCCTTGGCCCCAGCTAGTTTCGCCTTGTTTATGTCATGGGCCTATCGAGCAGTAACTAGCTTGGCCCTTGCTAATTTGTTAATGCTCCGTATTCCGTGGGCCTTGCTAGTGGTTCCCATATGGGCCCTTAATAGATCTTCCAAGTGCAGGAATGGGCCTCTCGAGCAATAACTAGCTTGGCCCTTGCTAATTTGTTAATGCTCTGTATTCTGTGGGCCTTGCTAGCGGTTTCCATTTAGGCCCTAGATAGATCTTCCAAGTCAGGCTTTGGATAACTAAGAATTTAGAGATTTTTAGTCACTAGCTAGGGCCTAGGTAGATTTTTACTGAAACCCATATAGCCCCCACCCCTCTCATATTAGGGGTGTTTGAGACCGCTTTTCTCTTTAACTGAAATGTATAGAATTTTATTTAATTTTAAAAATACTTCACTTTTACTTACTTGGTTTCTCCGAGATATGAACTCGCGTTCCTCCAATCAAAGATCCAGCAGGCTACCCACCAGGCTGATTTGCGATACAGAATAGGGATGTAAAAATGGTTATGAGTTGATACTTCACGTATTTGCTATATGGACCTTACACAAGTTAAATTGGTCGTTGGGAATGCCAATAAAGAGGCGACACTAATACCACCAATAAGGTGGCGACACTAGCTGGGGCCAAAATGACACCAACAAAAGTTTTCATATCTATGCTATGTCAAGTTAGAACTATCTAGGCCCAGTCTAAGTTACATCTGAAAAAGCCAATAAATAGGCAATTCTAGCCAGGGCCAAGATAAAGCCAGAATAAGATAAATTAGTCAAGATCACCCAGACCTGCGCCTGTCTAGGCCCAGCATAGGATTTACTATATAATGGCCAATCTATAGCTAGGGCCACGCTTAAAAATAGTTTTTCCTATTCTATTTTTATGTTTCTAAAGGTTTAATTTTCTTTTTTTATTTTGTTAACTTCTTTATTTTGACAACATGCTGACCAAAAAACGTTCAGCAGGCAAGAAGACATAGAATTAAAAAAAACGCATTTAAATAAAAGTAAAATTGGACCCAACATGTAGGGTAGAATCACTAGTATCCGTACAGTGCTAGTGCCTGGAAAATATGTCCTTAATTTGAAAAAAATATAATAATTTGTGTAGGCACAAAAATAATTTGTGTAGGCACAAAAATATTTGCAAAGTTTCAAGTAAATTAACAATATATATATACGGTTAAAGTGTAGAACTTCGTATAAGTCGTTTTTTCATGTTTGTCAGAAATCAATAAAAACCTTTTAAATTTTGTATGGCAATCTAGGTTAAGAGATTTTGAATTCTGTCCTTTTCTGTAAAATGTTGAGAAAAACATTGTAAGGCTGAAATGTCCAAAAAGTGACTCTGCAAATGTTTTCGCATTAATAATATTTTTTCGAATTTTTCGAAATACGAGGTCCTACACTTTAAACGTAAATATCTACTTTAAAAGTTTTGCGCATCACTTCAGTTTCTGAGATCTAAATGAACGATAAAGATGACAATTTGAGTAAAAAAAAAAATAATGTTAATATTTTAAAGATTTTATTATTTTTACGCAGTTATTATTTATTAATTAATTTTTTAAGAAAGTTACTTGTTTTCTATAAAATATCATAAAGTCTAATAATTAAATTAAAATAATCTTTGTTTTTTGACAGACGTATTTATTAGATTTTTTATTAGTTAGACATTGCATTGTCTAAATAATTCAAAATATGTAGTTGGAAATAGTTAGAAATATGCTTTATTTAAATAAATAAAATGATACATCAGCTAAGATTTATGTCAACCGCAGTCCGTTTTCTAAGTTAGATAGCTCTAAACATCAAATAAAAATATTTCATCTATAACTTAGACAGCTATCCAAAGTTAGACAACGTTTATAAGTACGACCGTTGGTATCTGGAAACTAAATTTTGTATCATTTTTAGTTTTCGGACATTGCGTCCGGATAGTGAAAATAATAGAAAAATGTCAAATGCCCTCAAATGATAGCTACGTATATTCTACATGATTTAGTCTTTAGAGTAAGAGAATTGTATTTTTCTCACATATTTTCAGTATACTCGCACGTTTTTCTGTGTGAAAAAAACAACTGTCCGGATGTTAAAAAATAAGGTTCCCAGTATCTGGACAATTCTGTTCTTTTATACAATTTATTGCTTCTGTACATTTAAACTTTCAATACATATTTTAAGAAAATAATCTTAGGGGCTTTACCTAATTTAAAGGCCTATTATATAGCATATTAAAATATACGCATTATGCATAAGGAAATTAGCTCCTAATTGTGATTCGAAAGCTAACAATATTTTATCATTATTATTTATTATATTATTCATACTAGAATGTCAGTTTTTTAGACTTGACCATTCTTTATTCCGTCAATTTCATTGAATTTCTGAACAACAATAACAACTTAAAGGTGCTAAAGGTCATCAATTATCAAAACGTTATTTGACGTTTGTCAACAAATTTTATGAATCGGTGTTATCGTTATCAACTATCAACATTTTTCCTAAACTGTGTATTTCAGTCAGATTTAAGATGTTATTATTCAGTCCAATTCCAGTCATCTTTTAAAATTAAGCAAAACATTGAAAAACCATTTTTAGAGGAAAAATAACCGAACAAGTCAAAGGTACCTTCCAACCAAAATACCTTTACCAAACCTTCACTTTTGGTGTGATTTCATACAATTTATGCTTGGTAAAAAAAGAGTCAATTTTATCTAAATCCAAGTCACATACAATGCACATAAACTTCATACAAATCTGTAGTTCATTCAGATACTAAAATAAATGTGTCTGGGAACTAAATTTTGCTGTGCAGGAACTTCTGCAAATCGAGCTTTTTTGTAAAATAAAATTTATAAATTATGCAAATATAGAATTGAATTAAACTTATTAGAAAAACTACAACTTTTTGCTTAAATCTTTTTCAATTTATTTGTTCATATGGTTGTGTTACTAACCACTATCATTTTATTTAAAATTGGTTTTTATTTTTATATTGTTGGTTACAGCTTGATGACGTAAGGTATACAGAAAAGATTTGACGAACAAGAAAAACTATATCAGTACCCAACATTATTATTTTCCGTCGGTAGGTAGGCGAATTCTCATTTAAACACTTTTACAATTTCAAATATTTGAATTTTATTTTCAAATTTTCTTCTAACACAAAACTCTTAAGCATGAAAAAAAAAATAAAATTCCCTATGGATAAATTTTGACAACATCTATATAGGTTCCTTCTTAAAACTGTTAATATTAGCAATATACATAATATGCGGGGAGTAAAGTACATCTCTGTTACATAAATGTATTTTCACATTCTGTTAACTTAACTCCGAAGTTCCCAATTTCCAATGTTGGTACTCTTTCCTTCCAGTAGGCGATATCCTTCGCACACTCCGAACATTAAACGCGCATGACTCAAATCGAGGCATCCCCAAAGGTACTACCCATATATACTTTACATTAGAAGGAGCAAGTTTTTGAATCGGGGCCGCCCCTCTTTTTCAATATATTCAACCTACAATCAGGGATCCGATGTTAAAAAGATGCAATTTAACCATTTAGGAGTATATAAGCGCGCTGAGGCCACCTCCTAGTCCTGTTCTTGACATCGTTGTATGTACATACATAAAGATATGTATATTTACCACATTGTTGCTTTTTGGTTGTTTTTTGGTTTCTTTCGTCTAATTAATAAACAGAAGTATTCCACCTTGGAGGGCAAAGGAAAAGCACGCAAAGAAAAAAAAAAAAAAGAAAATAATAAATCAATAAGCAGGATACAGCAAAATATAAAAGAAAAAAAGAAAAAAAATCGGAACCGAATGAAACGCTTTAGAAAACTAAAATGGTTGGTCAAACGTTTGAAGCAGAAGCAGTTTTAGCAAGAGAAAATAAAAACGTACAAAAAAAAAGGATGTTCAGCCATTTTTGTTTGTATATGCAATGGAGTTACCGTTAAATTAAACAAAAATGAACAGGTAGGTAAACGTTCTTGATTACGTGTCACTTTTTTTTTAATGGAAATTCTCTTACCAAAATCATTCTAGCGATGTTAAGAGGATTTTTTTTTCTGTAGTTGACCTCATCTATTGCAAGTTTACCTGTATTTTCAATTTAACTATGTACATAAGTTGTGTACATATATATAACTAGCTACTTCAATTAGGTATTTCATGAGAATTTTTTCTATGCACATATTATTTTGGAAATATACGACAATAGCTTTGCGGATGTCAGCGTTGTCAACTCTTTAACATGTCCACCATCCACCTGACAAACCAACATGCACTGTCTTTTTGCAACGCTTGACTTTGTCATAATTAATGTTAATATGATAAAATTAATATTGAGTTACAGTCTGAAAGGTATAATTAAATTAATTATAAAGGGTTTATTAAATTATTTTTTTGTTTTCATTATACGAGTAAAGTACATGTCCTTAGCAACGTTGGCTTACTACCTAAATTGTATTAATAATTTGGATAGAAATTTCAGCTAATATATTAAGAAGAAAATTCTGCAGATTTTGTCATTTCGGAAAGCAGTACAAAAATTCAAAGTTCGGACTTGAAATGAAAAAAGTCGACTTGTATGTATATATCCTTTTTATTGCTGATCCTCTTCGTTATTATCGTTGAACTCTTCACACTATCAGCTACAAAATTTTAGCAACATTTTTCATGTTTTAATCCTTTGATGAATATCAATTATCCATCTTACCTATAAATGATATAATAATGTACCGTACCTAGTCAAGTCACAAATACTGATACAAATCTTAGCACAACCATTTATTTGTTGCGAAGTCTTGCATGTTTATCGCTATTTAACCAGTTACTCTTATGATTTATTTCCTAGTTTTTTATAGTCCCACAGTGGGGTGATACGAAAACCCCATTTTTTTAATTGGCCTTCACAAGTGTAACATGCGGTAAAAGGTTATATCTTTCGGACTTTGCGACCGCTTGGAATCACGCGTTGTTTTGGTTATTTTACGGTGACGTTGTTTGAGGATTTGAAGCATTTGGCTTCAAAAATCCGGCTGCCCAAGCACTATAAGGACCCGACGTGCCATCGAAGAAGGCTCGAAATAGGCGAAAAACACTGAATTCTTATCGCGAGAGAAGTGTATTTCTCAAAAATCCATGTTCCTTCATCACGTCGAAGAATTGTTTAGTAAACCGAATGATCAAGTGTATGCTTGGACATCAAAAGAAGTGTCGGAACTCCAACTCATTCCTAGAGTTGAAAAGGCAACAATCCCACAAATGTAACGGTTTAGCGGGAAGTGACAATCAGGGCGTTACCGACATTCGTTTTTGTGAGAAAAGAATCAAAACTTCGACAGCAATTTACTAAACGGCTTTTTTAGAAGATTACGTTAAGCCTGTCACCAACACCAATATTCTCCAACAAGCCATAGACTTTCTAAAAAGATTCTGTTTCAGCTCAAAAGGCAATAACCACCCAAGAATGGCTCAAAAAAAAATGTTCCGAACTTCATTATACCGGATGATTGGCCAGCTGCTAGTGCATACCGCAACTCGTTGGATTACAAACTGTAAACCGTTTTAGAGGGAATAACCTGCCTCTAGTAGACACTCAAATATTGAGTCATTGAAGTGAATCCTTGTCCGTGCAGCGAACAATTTTCCAATGAATGAATTGCGTTCTGCGATCGATGATTGGCAAGGGTGTCTTAGATCGTGTATTGAGGAAAATGCAGCCATTTTGAATGATGTCTTTTGTGATTTTTCTATTGATTTTTCTAATAAATAATATATAAACGCATTTAGATTAGTAGACAGCCATTGGCCAAACCATATTAAACTTAAGAATAAAAATAAAAAGAAATTGTGAATTTTAAGCTATGAATAAAGTTTACAACTATAACTACAAACGTTTTTAAAAATATCAACGCATTAATTAATCTTTGCCTTGCCTCCTATGTACATACATGTATATGATATTATATACGTTTTTAAATAACCTGTATTCCTCACGAGCCTTGAATTTCGTCAATTTATTTTATTATATTTGAATGTATGGCTTTAATTTGCAATTCGAACATTTTGACGAACTTTTTGGAAATTCATATTAGGATGAATGAATTTTGTTCGCCAAAAATTCATCGCATGTCACAGAAAAAAAATCATTATTACCGCTTTATTTTCTACAAATGTCAAAAAGAACTTTTTGTTTCTTTCGCGTTGTAGAGTTGCATTAATTAAATATTTGTTGCACTTCAATTTTTCAGCAAATCATGGTGCAACTTCCTTGAATCAAATGAAAAATTCACCGGCTTGCGACTGAAATTCGTCAGTTTTTTTTTTGGATCGGTGTGTTATTTAAAAACTTTTGTATTTTAGTGTGTGACTTTATTCCAATTATTTATTAATTTCACATGTTAAACAAATAATTTTAAATATAAAATTACATTTTAACCTTAAATTCATTAATACCTTAATATACCATTTAAAAATCGCCTCAAAACATTACGACCAGTTGAAATATTATTAGGGCAAAAAGATGTGAACGGCCGGCTGGTCGGTAGGCTCGCAGCATTCATTCATTCATTCATTTTGTTTTTATTGAGACATTAATACATTGGATAATTTATTATTACATTTTCCTGAATTCATGATAACCGACTTCAATAATTATATCTGGTTAAGCTTAGTTTACAATATAATATATGTTTATCATTGAACATCTATACATACATTTTACATTTTAATTAATTAACTTATTAATTCTCACTTTTTTTTCATATGTTTGCTTCCGACATATGTTCATTTTATGGCTCGAGGTGGCCAAAATTAAATTTATGACTAGAACTACTTACAAACTAAAATTATATATAGATAAAAGAAATATATATAAAGAAGGATCTTGTTTGAGAGAAGATACTATAACTTAAAATGCATCAACAGAAAATAACCATCTTTTCTTAGATAAATATATATAATAAATTTTATATTTGTAACAAGAAAGATGGATTATTGAGAATCAGCTGAGCTATCAATAAGATATCCAGTAGGAAACAAAAGTCTGTGTTATATTTTAGCATATAATAAAGCATATGTAATATGTTTGGTCATTTTTACTTTTTCTTAAAATTAACCACTATCCTCTAAGAACAGGCAATAAAGTTTTCTCATAAAATGGCAGTTTTAAATTGGAACTGGATGTTGGTTCAAATAATGATTGAGATCTTGTATTCAATATATTTATAGGCGATAAGTAAAAGTGGTTATCGAGGACACTTTCGTTAATATTTCTGTCCCAAATATCTTTTATAATTGGGTTCGGGTGATTAGCGAGGGATACTAATTTAGTTTTCAATAATTTTACCATATATATAAAAAGAGGTTCGATATTATTTTCTTTATATATTGTTAAGTTTGAATACCATTTTTTATTTGGCCTTCTGTATTTTCCGCAGCAGGATCTAAGTATTTTTCGTTCAGTTTTCTAATTCATTTGTCACTGTAGGCTCGCAGCGTTCTGACGGTAAAGACATTTAAGGTTATTCTGATGTTTTGTTTCTTAGATTTTGATTGTCTTTTTTATTGTTTTTATCCTGCAACTAAAGTAGATGAAGAGAAAAATTTAAAAAGAAACATTTCGTGATCTTTGAATTGATTATTATAGTAATTTCAGTTTTTAAGCAGATCTCCCACCATTGGAACTAGCTATGTTTTTACATATAAAGAACACAAAAACACTAGCTATTTGTCTAGAAATAAATTTAAGGGCTTATTATATGGTTCGCAATTCAAACGTTCGCATGGAGTCAAACGGATTAGCAAATGGCCTCCCAATACGTGCCACGTTTGGTGAATTAATTATTTTCCAAAAAATTCATTTCTCTAAGAAGCAAAATTTCGTTTATCACTGATTTGAAAAAAATGTGAAAAAGGATAAATTACATAAATATTATTCAAGGTGTCAATTTTTTTTTTTAGTTTTTAACGTTTTGCAATTATTTTTATTAAATATTTCGTGGTATAACAACTTCATGTTAATCAAGAAAGGAGATCTAAATTTGTAATTTGTTTTGTATTTCTAAAAAGGTTGCGTATACGCCAGAGGTTCCTGCGCGATATTTTAAAGCAAATCAACGTCGAAGTCATCCTGACGGAGAAATTGGAAATGCACGAGCAGCTGCACTATAAGCAAGAAGTGCTTTTATTCTAAGCACAGGTTCAAATACACAAATGGAGGAAGTGGCAGAAGGTGCTCCAGATACAGATAAATAATTTCAACTTAACATTTACGGAGATAGGCAAGCACATAACCAATATTGGAACACCACACACAAACTTGAATAGATATTTTCCACTGACAGAGCCCTGACGGAAAGTCTAGTCCACAGAGCTGAAAAATCTTACTATAATAGCAATAGTTCTTACTGTGGACACACAAATCGCTGGACTAAGACATTAAGGCATTCATAATAAATTTAGTTTATACCTTCAAATTTAAGTTAAGCTTCTCAAAAATGAACTCGATATTGAAAAATTGCAATTTAAATGATTACCAATTTCACAAATTATGTACGTATGCATGGAATTTACAGATTAGGCTGAAGAATTGTTAAAAATCTAGAAAAAAAGTGATTAAACTACCTCTGAAATTATTTTGACATCTACGCGATGTAAAACAACTGAAATCTTAGCAAAATCTCATTTTATGAGAACAAAATTTTTAAAATTGTTGGTTTTTTGAAAAAATGTTTTTTTATGTATAAAATTTTGCAAACATTACAAAAAAATTGGTACGCGATTTTAGCCTTTATTAATGTAGAGTTAAAAAAATCATGTACCAATTTTCGAAATATTGAATTTTCAAAAATTGATTTAGAGTTATTTTTTTAAATCCAAAATTTGTATTTCTTTTTAGAAAATTGCAATGTTATTCAAAAATATAAGAAGCTCTTGTGTTAAACTTCAGTAAAATCGAAGGTTTGAATGAACAACAACACTTGAGTGAGCTACCAACAAGTTTTTATAGACTAGAGTTCAACAGATAATGAGATAGTCGAAAACCAAAAAACATGGTTCTATGACAGATAGCGTTTTTAATCGATAGATAAATGTTTTTTTCTACTATATTCTACTGATATTAGCTCACATAAAAATTTTAATCATAATCATAGGAGATGTTTTTGAGAAAAATGAGATTTTGCTTGTCGGTTTTTAAATACTTGTTTTTGTTTTATTATTTTAAAATTTACTTCATTTTCAAAATAAATGAAGTTATATTTTTTATACAAATCCAAAATACAGGCTTTATAAGATTTTTTAGAAACTAAATAGTTAATTGCATTCTGTTGACCGGAGAAAAGTGGTGAAAGTACTATACCTACTAGGTTAATTTAGATTTATTGATGTCGATGCGATAAACGTAATTTGAATTCTTGTATGGTATTTACCGTTATTTTTATTTATAACAATTATTAAGTTCTCAAAAAAACATTTTTTTTTTTTAATTTTGAAAACTTTGGTATTCAATACTTTTGAATTTTTTTGAAACATTACCCATACAAAAATTGACCAAACTCAGTTCCACCGATTTTGAGAAAATTGTAAATCAAAAACTAGTTCTATGGGAGGTACCATCTATAACCACTTTTTCGGAATTTTTTTTATAAAATGGTAACCTTTTTGCACAAAAAATTACTGATTTTTTTTATTTTGGCCACGTTTTTGAAAAAATAAGATTTTCATTATTTGCTAAAAAATTTTTACGGCAGGTACCGTAATTTTTGGTCCTACAAAAATGAAAAAATGTGTCAGGGGATTGTCCAAAAAACGCTAGGTCTTAAGTTTAAAGAAAATCGACACACCCGTTTAGGCTGCAGCTGAAAGGACAGACGGAAATTATTGCGAGACCTACTACGGTTAACTGCGTAAAGCTGCTTAGTCAACTTTTGGCCGAAATTGAAACTTTGATGCCATTTTCTTGAGAAATACATTCTGAAAAAATTTCTTTAATCACTTTTGTCCAATGAACGTAATCATTGCAGAATCTCAGAAGAAAATCAGTTGTGATAATATGGAGCCTTTTGGAATTTTTTTTTTTTATTCTCCTGTAAAATTTGTCAAAGTGGATTAGCATCTTTACGCAACTAGCCGACGATGTGTATATCACAAGTAAAAATTCAAACAAAAATCGTTGGAGCGGTTTTCTTAAAAAAAAATAATTACATTTTCTATAACTCAAATGGAGGAATTCCATTTGTTTTTTTTTTGTATTATGAATGTTCTTATGAACTTTTAGGCCAGGCGCACACTTGCCATCAAACTATTTGGTTTCGATTTTGAGTACTGTAGGATTATATGAGACCCCGCGGAAGTTTATGTGCGCGCACTTCCATATAAGCCCGTTGTGCTCAAATTGGAACCAAACTGTTTAATAAAATACAAAAACTAAAAGCTTAAATTGTGTTTTCTAGTCTTTTCCCTACAGTTTTTTTTCCAAATTTTCGATCATCGATCCCTGTCACGGTTGCCACTTTCTTTAATTAAAAAATGAATTCGTTTTTCGCGAAAAAAAGTAACTCTATACTAAACAACCTGAATAATATTTCGATACGTTTACAGCTCAGCATTGCCGAAGTGGCACAACCGTGCTTTTTTGACAAGAAAATTTCATCATAGCAATGTGGCATGAAAAAAAAAAATGATAACGAAATTATATGAAAATTGCTCCAAATGTTGTAAAAACTGGCAGAAACTCTTATTTTTTGACAATACGCACGAATAAAGCAAATTAATTATCTAATATTTTGTTGTATTTCACCCCACAATTTTTTATTTAGTTTTTTTTTTTTATTTAATGGAAGAATTTACGTTTTTTAAATATGGCACGAGGGCGCCACTTTTTTTTTAAGAGTGGTATGGTAGTTTTTTTTTTTTTGGGTGGCTAGAAATAAATTCCAAAAGCACTTTCTGTTCCTGTAAAAAAAAACTTTCATCCTGACACCCATACTTCAATACGTCTTTTATTTAAAATTTCTTTTTCAATTAGTCAAAACCTTTTGATTGAGACATAATTCAATCAGTTACCATTAAAATTAAATTAAAAACATAATTAGCCAGTTCAGGTTTCTTGAGATCTCGGAGATCTCAGCAATCTCAGAAATCTAACGTAATTCCTCAGTGAGATTCCTCACTTTTGCTGTCAAAAAGCTGAGACTGATTTTTTTTGGATTCATTTGCTTAATTATTTTTTAACGCAGTTGATCAATTTATAAAAACGAGATGGAGAGTGCTTTTGACTTCTAAAGGAGAAATTTTGTTCAGGTTTCTCCTTCTCCACAGATGGAGCTGACAGACGTTTGCTCAGTGAGATCTCAGAAACGTGAACTGGCTTAATAATAATAACATATGCGACTTAACTCAAACCGTTTGTCTTTTAGATTTGCTTTTTCAGAATGTCAGAACTTTTCAACTGAAGTCCAATTTTTAAAATAATGAATTATGTATATCGCGTTTGTCATCAGTTTGTCTCCTTTTCAACGTTCAAATGTAAAATATTAATAAAGTAAAAAATATAAATTTTAAATAAAAATATTAAAATGAATTACATAAGGGTCATTCATTTTTCGGTTTGTTTCGGAAAGTAAAGCTAAATAAAACACACTCAGCAATACATTTTTCATGAAAATTATATTTCATTATAAAGTTTGGGCAACAATATCAATATCATTCAAATGGCCGCCTCGCGAAGATTCGCAGCTTGCGATTCTTTTAAAGTAATTTTTAACCACTTTTTCGCACATTTCGGGTGGTATCTCGGTCATAACTTGAGTAATATTGCTTTTTTATGCATCTAGGTTTAGGAGATTATTCGCGTATAAACACGGTCTTTTGTGTAGCTCCACAGAAAAAAATCTAGTGGTGTCAAATCGCATGATTTTGGTGGCCAATTGACGTCGCCCAAAACGTTAAAAATTCGCGACCTGGAAACTTGTCATGCAATAAAGCCATAATTAGTCGTGTTTTGTGGCTTGTTGCTTCGTCTTGTTGGAACCACTATCGTCAAAGCCATGATCTTTAATCGCGCGCCGGCCAAAAAATCGGTTATCATTCGACCATATTGCTCCGAATTCACTATAACCGTCTGCCCAATGGCATCTTCGAAGAAATACGGAAATTCTACCCAATGACACCTTTCGACCATAGACGACACCAAACAGTCACTTTGTCTAGATGCGACGGCACCTCTTCGATAACTTGAGAATGAGAAATGTGCCTCATCGCTGAAGAACATTTTGCTCGAAAATTTGCGAAAAGTGGCTACGTGTGAATCACCAGTTTTGTAGTAAGTTTTAATAATTTTAACGCATTATTCGATTGTTAAGCGATCCATTATCGTAAATGGCAAACATTTAACTATAATATTATGACAATGACAGCTGAGTTTGACAGGTGTCAAATTCCAACTTGAAACTACGAAATTAATGACCCGTTAAATATGTATTTATGTATGCATTTATTTCGCAAGCAAAATAATTAATGAAATAATTTAAAAATATTTCGAGGTTATTAGAATTATAGAAAAGTGGTTTTCTGCTAAGTTACATAAATCAAACCTTTGAGTCTTCCTTGTTGGTGATGTTAGTATCAATCAACGATGCTACAATACTTTTACATATCATTGGTTAAAGTGCAGAACTTCGTAAGTAGTTTTTGTATGATTTTCAGAAATCTATAAAAATCTTTCAAATTGCGATCTATAGTAAGAAATTTTGTATTCCGCCCTTTTCTGTAAAATGTTCAGAACAACATTGTTACGCTGAAAATGCCAAAAGGTGGCCCTGATTCTGTTGATTTTTTTTTTTCATTAATAATATTGTTTTTTGAATTTTTCAACTTGCGAGGTAGTGTACTTATACCATCGATATTTAATATTCCTACTTACCATTTCCATAATTCTAAAATTTGTACCTGTACCCATTAAATTTTGAATGTACCCAGATAGGCCGGATATGACGTGCATGTAAAACTTTTAAATTTAAAATATAAAGGCATAGCTTTCGTCAATAAAACAACAATAATATTATTTTATTTTTTCTTTATTATTTTTTTTTTTCATTTCACGATAAATCAGTAATTTAACAATTATTCAATAATTCATTAGAATTTTAACTAAAAAAAAAACTTGTTTTCTTTCCGCATCAGTCGTTTGTGTTTGACAGTTCTTTCCATGCAAATCATTCATTTCATCATCATCATCGGTTGGAATTTCGACACACATTTTTCTTGTCCTGAAAATAAAAAAAAAAAAAATACAGAATATAAATCAACAACGACGACCCTAATTTAAAAATCAAGGACAAAATAAAAAAGAAAACTCAACCCAACCCAAGAAAAAACAATTTTTTTTTACAGAAAAAAAAAAATAAATAATACAAAAAAAGAAACTCCCACCCTATTTAGGAATATCTAATTAAAAGTCCTGTCCCTTCGTTCGAATAGCCACTCTGAGTAGCTGCTGCTATACGTTTCTATGGATTAAAAAAAAAATCATTCCTACCCTCATCAGCTGGTTTGATATGGTTTAAATAGAAATCAATAAGGGGATGGAGAAAAATTGATCGGCGATTTTATTTAAAGAGAATTTTTTCCAAGAATTCCTGAATGTATTATAAAATGTACATAAATGTTCTTTCAACAATATTTCTCACCATCATTGTCGTTTTTGAAAAAGATCCATATACAAAAGCATCTTACTAATTAGAAGCTGGGACATCGGAAGACATGCATTATTAACATCATTCCATGATGGTGCACTGCCTGCCAAGACGATTATCTCAAAGGACCTATAAATCCAGTGATTACAGCTGAATACAAGACGTTATCTTATCGAGAATGTCTTAGTAATAGTAGTATGGTATACACGTCTGCTTTTATAAAGAAAGCTTACCCTGTTCCCTGGCACCCTCTGATTCGCAGAGTCTTTTTGTAATCTTATCCCATACAGTAGACCTTATGCTTTACATATAAACCCATACACAATCGTCTATATCCTTATGCTGTGTTTTGTGGTTAACGAGGAAGGAACGCGTTAGAGGGTGAATCCTTAGGTGAGTGGTGCGACAGCGACTGAACAAAATTTCTTATTATAAACGTAAACATCTCTCAATGACGACAACACGGTATTACCATTCCCATAGTAAACGGACGCGACGGGATGAAAACCCAGCACTGCCAATTCTAAAATTTTCTAAAACACAAAATTAACATTTCTTTAGCTAAAGTTTTAGTTCAAATATTTTTTATTTTTTTGGTTAACAGTTATGTTCAAAGAAAATATTCTTTTTCTGATCAACAATTTTAGTTTTTGACGAAATTTTCTTTTTGAATATGCGCATCAAATATGAATCAAACACGAATTTTAAATCTCTGACAATTTAGTCGTAAAATATTAAAACAATTTGGTACAGAAGGCTCCGCTATTCTGAAATTCGCCTGAGCTATGTACAAATCGACGGGTTAAGTGCAAAACCTCGTAAGTCGTTTTTACATGTTTTTCAGAAACTAATAGAAACTTCGCATATTTTGTATGGCGAGCTATAGTAAGAGATTTTGAATTCAGTAAAATTATCAGAACATCATTGTTACGCTGAACTTACCGAATGTTGGTTGTGATTCTGCTCATTTTCTTGCATTAAAAATATTTTTTTGGAATTTTTCGACTGCACTTTAACCGTCAATGTGTTCTTCAGTTATTTGAATAGTTTATGTGAAAAATTTCGAACAAAAATCGTACGTAATTAATTTGATGTTTAAGGCTATCATTTCATGAGTTTTTAAAAAATATCTATACAGGGTGTTTCAGAATTTTCTGTTGAAAAAATAATTTTTACTTAAAACGATAGACATAGTTTGATTTCACTTTACAAAGATCTAAAATTTAGATTAAGAGTATACCATTAGAATGTTATGAAGCTTTTTTGAATAAGACAGTGGGAGAAAAAATAAAATAAACCAATATGAGATAGACAGTGGGGAAAAAGGAAATAAACCATATTTTTTAAATATTATTTTTATTTTTTTTTTAATAAGTGTATATTTAAATTTTTTGGGATAACAATCAAATCAAATCAAATAGTGAACAAAAAAAATCAAAAATGATAGATTACAAGTCAAATAGCGGACAAAAATTAAACAAATCAAAAATATACAGGGTAAAAAAGGCTAGAACGTTTAGGTTAGGTCGAGATAAAAAAAAATCGTGTAGGAAGGGGGTCTATTTCCCCCCGTTTAGGCGAGAGGGTAATTTTATAAAAAATTGACTTGAATTAGAAAAAAAAATATTAAAAATCAACGGCTACACTTACAATGTCATGAATTCATTTTTTTGAACCCATCCATCCATTACTTCTGTTTTTAAATAATTTTTTTTTGTGAATAGTTTATTGGAAAAATAAATTTTGGGACTCAAAATATTGAAAAAAACATGGACTGACTTCTTGAAATCAAATCTCTCTAGCGCAGCTCTATGCAAATTTATGCAGCTGAATTTTTGAGATTATGTAAACAAATATATAATGAATTTTTTCGCGTTAATTTAAATACTGGAATTTGTGGCGTTATTTTTTGTAGCTAAATTAAAAGTTGAAAAGTGTCAAAAAACATTGACTTCAAATTTTTTTAAATAAAAAAAATAAAAAATGTTTTCATTGTAATAGTAAAAAAGTAAAAAAAAATTTAAAAGTTTTTTCGCGCACTCCCCTTAGTTTTTACACTCAAAAGTAAAAACAAAATTATAAACAATTTTTTTTGTCAAATTTGTCTTAATTTGACTGACTCTACAAGGTAAAGTATTCATCCAAACTAACATTTTTTTTTATTTTTAATGGTCCAAACATTTGTTAATTCAATAAACTTAAGAGTTTTGCATTTTAAACTCAACCAAAAAATGATTATTTCCATGCTAGATATGCATCAACGGGCCAACTGCGTTGAAATAAGCGGAATTGAGTGTGGGTACATGTTCAAAAAATAACTGCACAATTATTAAATTTAGTGGAGCGGTAGGATTTGAAGTGCATAGAATGGATAAATTCCAAATTTATGAATTTTTCATTTAGGAAGTAAAAGTTAAAGGTTAAAGGTTTAGCAATGCCGCGATGAGCTCAAAAGCCTCAATATTAACCTCAAGGTCACTCTTATCTTCCAGGTTCCAGGTCACTGTGGCATTGAGGGAAACGAGTGCGCCGATGAGCTGGCCAGGCAAGGATCAGCCCTTCATAGCTCACTTGCGGAAAGCGTCAACATTCCTCTTGGGGCTATGAAGGGCAATATGTTTTCAATATTTCTTAACTAATCAAACCGCAGGTGGGGCAGTCTAACAAACTGCATTATTTCTAGAAAGATTTGGCCCACCTATAACAGATCCCGAACAAATGACTTAATTTACAGACCCAGGCAAGACATAGCCAGGATCGTTGCAACCTATTCTGGACCCTGGGCATTGGGTGAGCATGGGGCAAAGCTGGGAATTCCTCACAATACACACTGTCGTAGTTGTGGGGACCAGCAGGAAAAGGAAACGGTCGCTCACTTCCTCTGCAAATGCCCCGCTCTAGCTAGAACGAGATTACAGTCATTTGGTAAACCATTCTTCGACGACTTCAACGAACTCTCCGAAACAAAGATCAAAGATTTGGTCTATTTTCTCAACATAAAAAATTGGCTCTAAGAAGAACTTCGTTTAAGGGGACGATGTTTTCTTCTGAAAGTCATATAGTTTCACTTTAAACCGGATATCAATTTACCTATGTACCTAAATGTAATGATGATTCCATAAATTCGTTTCAACAATTCTTTATTTAAACAGGTCAAACGAGTTATGGTATCAAAACGGCGCAATCAAGCGCTAATTGGGTCACGGAGCTGGGCGCTCGTGGCTGCCATTTCTAACTACCTAAAAGTTAAAATCACCAAATCCTTTTTTTTATCTTTGAAGTACCATACTAATTCCAAATGTCACTTTGACAGTTAAATATGTGAACATAATATATGTTTGCTTACTTTTTCGCATGAGCTGTCACTATTTAAGGTGTTTTCAGTTTATTGACAAAACAATATTTCTGTTTAACAATGCCTGAGTAAAGTTTTGATTCGTGTCTCGAGTGTGAGAAAAAAATTAGTTTGCGGTTTTATAACTCATTCCGGTGGGTCACAAGACAATAGTAATTTTTGCTCCTGTGAACTTATGATCAAATCTGTCAATATTTATGTGTCGGATAACTAATCAGAACTTAAATTAGATATTGTGAAACAGGTCCTAATAGTAGGTATAATACTAGTTAAAACATATTTAAAATTAAAAACAGTTTGGTAAAGAGCTTTAAAATTAAAAAAAAATTGTTAAGTAGTATAATGCCATGCTTTTACCTTAACAAAAGGCTGTTTAAAAATGTACACCAATGTTTTTTTTAAATTATTAACCTCATTCACCATAATTCTACACCACACCTACCTATACTCAAAATTCTCTCAACAAATTAAATTTTTTTACATCTGGCATTGCTGTAAGCCTTGTCTTTTGAGAAACCAACTCACAAGCGCCCAGTTTGTCAGGATTTAATTTTATTCGCGTAACAACGTGTGTGGCTGTGTGGTTGTAGTGTGGTTTAGTCCTCTTTATTGGAAACAGAAGATGGTACAACGTCAAATTTTCATTATACATATAGAACAGTGCTGGTGACTTAATTATATGACTTTACTTTTATACTCTATTTCTATATAACATAGGTATATAAACACTGGTCTTGGTGATGTTCAGCTTTAGCCAACTCCAACTCCATAGCAAGTCTCCACCGTCAAGGCACACCGCTACGAAGAGGGAGGATGAAATTTTATCACGTTTCTTTATTTTTACATCTGTGTCTTATTTAAGAGCATTTTAAGTTAAATAACACTCAAAGAAGATGCTTTGACTATGTTTTGTCGTAGAAAAACCATAAAGATACAGGAATTCTAAAGGGAATCAGTTTGGGTATATTCAAGACTATAATATAACGTAGTTAGAGATGTATCTACAAAATAAACAGATTTTTCGTTTTTTTTTATGTTTGCCTCTTTAAGAGAAATGTTGATTAAGTTCCTCATAAGAAATTTAAATAAAACCAAAGAAATTGTAATCATGCTAAATTCTATTCTTGTATTTAAAAGAAATATAATAAATTTATTTTTTTTTTCCTAAATCTGACGGCCATCTGAATTGACCTGTTGTGAGAAGAAAAAAAATCACCCCAAATTGAATTGCAAACAGCCCTTAAATTGATTTCTTAATGAATGCTATAAATTGTATATCCTTTATAATATAAGTTCAATCCTAGGGCTTAGACTGGAGTCAAATTGGCTTTGTTAGGTGATAGAAGGTGTGTCAAATGTTTTCGAGATGTCACGAGTTAAAAAAAGATTTATAACATTGACATTTGAACAAATCTTCATTGGAGGACCATTAAAGATATATGGGAAGGAAAATAGACAGGAATAAGAAAAAGCTGTGTTTTAGCAATGGAGTGATCCCTAATAGAACGTTTACGATTTTTTAAATTAGTTGAAAAATGTTACTTAGTTTGAAACAGCTGAAGGACAAAAGATATTCTGTTGCCAAGAAAAATTTTCAAGGTATCTCGAAATTGTTGTTTTCGTTGTACAAAATTTGGATAAAACGGAGATATGTGAAAAAAAATTCTGGTAGGTACTTAATTGGTACTCAAACTAAATTTGCCATTTTTTAAACTTTATTAAATTTTGAAAAATCACTTAATAAAAGAAAAAAAGGAACCTGCGTAAAAATTTTAATTTTCCTTTTTCATTTGTCTGCAGCTGTTTTGACCATTGACAGACAGTGTTACCTATCCAGTTTTGGTCGTTCTCATACAGCCAATCGTATTGCCAACCGAACTCGTTCAAAGGGTTTATTTTAAAACTTTCTATTTTTTTTTCGATGTAGTGAGGTGCCTGCATATACATATATGAAAATTAATAGAAATGGTTCACAACCAACTCTTAAAAACATTTGCGCAACATTTTAGCGGCCTGATTTTAAGGTATTAAAATTATACTAGAATAAAATTTTCTAAATTTAAAGCTAAAATGTTCTTAATTTTAAACATTTTTTAGCTCGTTTCATAATATACTAAACCTATTTTTACTTCCGCTATATAGGTACATATATAGGTGCTTTGTTATGGCAAGTTGAACCAAAAATAACGGTTCCTGCCATACAAATTTTTTTTAGCAAATTATGAAAATCTTATTTATCTCAAAAACGTACACACAACTTTTTTTTACAAAAAATTTAATAATTTTTTTTACATAAACGCTACTGTTTGAAAAAAAAAACTTTTCGTAAAATGGTTATAATTGGTATACCTCCCATGGAACGATTTTATTTATTTTCAGATTTTGATCAATTTTTGTATGGAGAATGTTTCATAAAGTTTCGAAAAATTAATTTTTTTTTTTTGATTTTTAGAAAAAGTTTCAATTTTTTTTGTTGAGAATTATTAAGTTCTCAACAAAAAAACGACTTTGTCGATTTTTATTAAACTTGGTACCCAGCAGTTTTTTTTACTGTTGTCTAGCTGGTTTTAATAAAAATAATTCCTATTGCCAAAAATAACGGTAACTCCCATTTAAAAACCGGTAAGGAAAATATAATTTTTTCCAAACTGGCTCTAGATTTTGATTAAAATTTTTATGTGACCTAACATTATTACGATCTATCTACCATATTATTGGAAAAAAAATTGTAGGTATCTATAAATTATAAATATATATAAATGGTACCATTTTTTTTTAATTTCGACTATGTCATTGTCTGTTGAATCGATTTTAATTAAATTTTTTTTCACAAGAACTTCTAATAACTTTAAATAATAGTACCTGGGACACCGAGCTTCGCTCGGCTTTTTCTAATTGAAAAAAGTGAAATATGTATGAGAAATATAGACATGGCAGTTAATAGAAAACAACATATGTCATTTGTGTTTCTTATTTTGATTTTTGATAATTTGAAACGTCTTTTTCAAGACTTTCAAATATATTAAGAGATACAAAATAATAACAAATATCTATAGATACATAGATATAAAATGCGTCTTTTATTTTAAATAATTTTTTTTAGGATTATCTAAATAGACCTGAAGAAGCACGTAAACACGTGCGAAACGCCGTCTATTTAAAAAAAAGCAAGTTAAACAAAGAAGACCTGAAGCCCGCAAAAATAGAATTTAAATACTGTTTTATAAACTCTATAAATAGCGATTAGGAACAAAAGAGACAAAAACACGCCTATTTACGTTTTCACCAAGTAGTCCAGTAGGAACGAAGGAAAATAAATGCAAAAATTATGGTTAATGTTTAAAGCTAAAAACGAAGAACGGGTCGTTTTTCTGTAGAAATATAGGACATAGGTACTTCGCAGTAAAATATATTTGCAACAATAATTTAAGATAACAATCAATAAGAAGCAATTCCAAATGCATCACAATTACACCTACACACAAATTATAGTGTTTCGAAAATAAAAATATGTCACATAGCTAATTGACAGTAACCCAAAGACAATTAATTATTTTTTCGAACTAAAATCGTGGGCGGTTTTTCCAATTTTTTTTTTTATTTTGTTCTTGCTTATCAGTACATTTCCTGATAATTTCATCCAAATCGCTGAAGCCATTTACAAGATTCCAATATATAACAAAAGTGGGCGTGGCAGTGGCGGATTTAAATAACGCTAGATTCAAAAAAAAATTCTCGTTAAGCTATGCAAACTGCAAATTTCATTCAAATCTGACCGTTCCCGAAAAACCTAAGAAAAGTAAAAAATTTCATGCAAATCGTTGGATCCGTTTCGGATATTTTTTGTTTTTCAATTTTTCTCACTCATAAGAATAAACTCTAAAACTTTTACTCAAATAGTTTGAGTAGCTTCCGAGAAATAGAAATAATAAAAGTAGTCGTGACATTTGCGGATTTTATTATAAATTTTCAATTTTTTTCTTGTTCATATCTAAAAATAAACTGAAAATTTCGAATTGTGTTCGAGAAACCAAAAACTAATAAAAGTGGGTGTGGTAGTAGGCGAATTCTACATATTTCTTTTAAAATTTTGTTCCTACTTATAAAAGAGAACGCTCACTGAAAATTTTATGCAAATTGTCGGAGCCATTTCCAATAAACTAAAAACGACAAAAGTGGACGGAGCAGCGGGCTGATTTCACTAAACTTTTCTTAACTTTTTGCTTCTTATTGAGGAGAAAAAACTCTGAAAAATTCATTAAAATTGCTAGTTCCGTTTCCGAGAAACCAAGCAATAATAAAAGTGGGCGTGGCAGTGTGTGGATTTTAGTAAAAGAATTTCTCAATTTTTTGTCTTATAACCTCATAACCCCATTTAAATCGTTTGAATTGTTTTCGAGACACTAAGAAATAATAAAAGTGGGCGTGGCAGCAGGCGGATTCTACTTATTTCTTTTTAAATTTTGTTTCTACCTATAAAAGAGAACGTTTTCATAAAATTTCATCTAAGTTGTAAGACCCGTTTCCGATAAACTAAAAACGAAATAAGTGGGCGGTGCAGTGGGTGTTGCTGTGGGCGGATTTCACTAAACTTTCCTTTACATTTTTCTTCTTATTGAGGAAAAAAAACTCTGAAAAATTCATTAAAATTGCTAGTTCCGTTTCCGAGAAACCAAGCAATAATAAAAGTGGGCGTGGCAGTGGGTGGATTTTAGTAAAATAATTTTTCAATTTTTTGTTATAAGAATAAACTCTTATAACCTCATAACCTCATTTAAATCGTTTGAATTGTTTTCGAGACACTAAGAAATAATAAAAGTGGGCGTGGCAGTAGGTGGATTCTACTTATTTCTTTTTAAATTTTGTTCCTACCTATAAAAGAGAACGCTCTCATAAAATTGTATCTAAGTTGTCGGACCCGTTTCCGATAAACTAAAAACGAAATAAGTGGGCGGTGCAGTGGGCGTTGCTGTGGGCGGATTTCACTAAATTTTTCTTAAAATTTTTCTTCTTACTGAGGAGAAAAAAACTCGGAAAAATGCATTAAAATGGCTAGCTTCGTTTCCGAGAAAGCAAGCAATAATAAAAGTGGGCGTGGCAGTGGGTGGATTTTAGTAAAAGAATTTTCCAATTTTTTGTTATAAGAATAAACTATTATAACCTCATTGAAATCGTTTGAATTGTTTAAGAGAAACTAAGAAATGATAAAAGTGGGCGTGGCAGTCATAGAATTTTACTAAATATATTTTTTTATTTTTTTTCTCGATCATTACAATAAACACTGAAAATTTTTTCCGAATCGAATGAGCCGTTTTCGAATAGCCAATAACTAATAACAGTGGGCGTGATAGTAGGCGGATTTTACTGATTTTATTTTTTTAAGTTTTTTCTTACCCATGAAAGTAAACTCTGAAAATTTAATTCAAATCGCTTGAGCCGTTTCCGAGTAATAAAGATATTTCAGACCGATTCCGTCATACCTAAAAGTAAGAAATGTGGGCGCGGGGTGGGCGGATTTTACTAAATTAAATTTTTTAGTTTTTTTCTCGTTCATCGTAATAAACTCTGAAAATTTTATCAAAATCGTTGGAGCCATTTCCGAGAAACCAAATATATATAAATATATAAATATATAAATATATAAATATATAAATATATAAATATATAAATATATAAATATAGAAATATATAAATATATAAATATACAAGAATAACTCGTTTAAAGTAATAAGATTGCATACCTATCAAATTTTTCAAAAAAAAAACTAATTTTTAATTAAAAAAAAAAACTTCTAAATTATTTTTTGAAAATTCTATATTTTCTTTGGGTATATATGTTTTTTTTTTAAATTATTTTTTTAATAAATTATTAAAATATGCGTATACCAATTTTTTTTTCTCAAAAATTTCTACATGAAAAAAGTTGTGAAAACAGTTTTTGTGAGAGGAATATATTATGAGAAAAACATACTTAAACCTTATTATGTTATATCACTTGTATGTTTTAATTTATTTTCTCCACCTCACTGCGGTTTAAGGTATACTGGGTACATTTTGCGTGGATTTTTCTGTTTTTATTAGAATTCCATAGGCTATACATGCCTTTCTTTATCATTTCTTTCAGCAAATTTACAAAAATAATATGTTTCCCATTTCATCTATAACAAAAAAAAGCTTTGGTCTAAATTTAAGGTAGGTATAAGAACTTTTAAGGAAATGCTTTACACAAACAAAAAAAATCTCTCCATCTTATTATTGTGTCCCACGTTTCTCTCTTTGTTTTGTGTTAATCAAAATTTTTATAAACATTTTGAATAAAAAAAATTGGTATCACATGTAATTTATTAATTTTTGTTGTTTCAATAGTAGGTATAGTTGAATGTGAATTTATTTATATATTAATTTATTTTTAAAGTCAGTTTGTTTAGTAAAATAAAAATTATTAAAAATTTTTCCACAAAAAAGAACAAAATAAAAAAAACCTTGAGGTTGCCAGAAAAAATCCATCGAAATGTAGGGAAATGAAGTTTTACAATAATTTCATCAATTCTAAAGATCATCAAAGGCCAAATAATCATCAACTATACAAGGAATTTTAAATAGAAAGTTTAACCAAAATTGTTTGAATCATTGTCGAAAAAATCTTAAACCCTTAATTTTGTTTTCCGAATTTTGTCTCTAGGGAAATAAATAAATGTTCTATTTAGATTCTAAGCAAACTGTTCAATCAGTTAAGAGATAAGCTCGAACAACACTACTACTTGTCCCATCAGACAAACGAACGGTAAGAAGATAACCACTTATTTTAAAACTCGAATTTAATTTTAAACGAAACTTATAGTAGGTACTTTCCTTGTACATACATAATATAAGCAAATACAAAATTAAGTAAATCAGAGAGTCTCTGCCTGTTTAAATCGTGACACTTCCAAAAAGTTCTCGTATATAGGCCACTTTGCTTAATAGCTTTAATAGGTTCTCTGCCAAGCTTTGAAAAACAAGACTTCAACAGAGTTGAAAAAACTAAATTAAATAACTTATACGCTTATAATAAATTTAAAGAATTGAAAAGGCCCTACCATTACCGCTCTCGCTTAGGATTTCAAGTGTTTCAAAAAATTAAGTTCTTTGTCAACAGTCTCGGTGTCAAGGTTATCCTGGCAGAAAAGTTTAAAAATACAAACATTGCATTTTTTAATTTTAATATTAAACACCTTCTTAAATTCATAATCAATAGTATATATAATATACAGTTGCTTCCACAAAAAACATTGCATAGACAAAAGTGATAAGGCCGAAACGATACTGAGGCGAAACTCAGTCATAGAGACCGATACCGAGAGGATATACAATTTTAACGTTTTGATGGCTAGCCCTACCCATAAAGTAGGTATACAATATAACTATACGTCTCATCCTTCTTTTCTACATGCCCAACGTACAATACAATATCCTAAAATACGAATATATTTTTTTAAATACCTTCACTATAGATATGTCGTTGGCTTAGTGCACATGGGTTAATTCATCTTGAACTGAAATTTCACATGGCAAATTTTTCGACCAATTTTAAACTATATAACTTCCCCATAAGCTTGAAATTTCAGTTCATCCACATATGGCCTATATGTTTAAATAAAATTAAGTGGTTTGACTATCGCAAAGTTATACTTTAGAATCAATTTAACTCATTTGTGTGCTATAAGCCATCGATTTTTTCTTATAATTTATTTCTTGAGCCTATTTACGTAATTTTGTCCTTATCTTCATATTAATATTCTAATTTAGGTTATAAAAATAACATTAGTGTGTTATCAAATCTTTTTCCTCTCACTTTGTATCTATAGCTTGGAGGCAATTGTTAAAAAATAAAACTTCATGAAATCACTGCTCTATATAAATATCATTTAATTCTCCTTCAAAGACATACATACCTACCTAATCTTTATATTTTCACTGTTTCTATTTGTAACTTCTTTCTAACCCAAAGAAAATCTCACTTATGTAATCCTTAAATACCCACTCACAAAGTCGCAAAGTCCCATGAGGATTTTCATTTTTTTTTTTTTGGTTTAACGGCCACCTTCAACCCCTAATTTTTATCATTGTTATTATTATTTTATTATTCCAATAAGGTAGAGGGAAAAAAATGAAAATTAAATCCACTTGTTATGATAAAAATTTCATTGCGAAAACATCCACTTAGACAATTGCTAAATTTTCCCATAATAACACACACACTCAGCGCGAGGAAAAACCGCAAAGTAATATCCATTGCCATTCGCATTCATCCCCCTCAAAAGAGCTTATTAAAATTCGCACGCGTTACCACTTCCTCTTCTTATACATATATATATATATGAAATCACAGGATTCACAGAAAAGCCATCCACCGACTAACACCACACATTTTAATATCCATGGGGACGAGTTACACAACAACAGGCAACAACAACAACAACAACAACAAAGCAAAAAAAAAAAAATACAGATCACACTCCTCTAGAACGCATCTTCGAATCCAAAGGATGAATACAAAAAAAGTATCTTCATTACCATAATACGGCAGAGTAAATGCCATTAAACACCACTTTATGACTTTATATGCGGCGACGAAGGATCATCCCCTCGATGGGTGGGTGCAACTCTGGCGCGTATGTCACATGTGAGCATAAAAATTCATAGGATTAATATGCCCATACTTGAATATTCTCTGTTATTTTATTGTAATTTTTGAATAAATTTTATTTCGATGCAACGGTTTTGCTGATTTAAACAAACCGAAACCACCCTTCTAATATAATCGTATAGAGATAGTCTAGAGCCTCCCGACAGTCGTCTCTCTTGAAACACTCACGGCCGATTAAACACTGACTGGTTAAAAAGCGGCTTTGAAAAGAGTGGTCCTCAACTCAGTTCAACATATACAGACCCTGAAATTGTGCGTATATAAATAATAATGCGGTTTTTAATGCGCGCGCATAACAAAGTTTTGCAAAACTTTTCAAAAACTCGTTTTCAAACAAAAATAAAAAAATACAAAAAAACACACAACCAGGAAGAAGTGGGAACAAAATAATTTTTTGTTTAAAAACTTTGCAGACTTTCTATACCCTAAAAAAAAAAAATTTGTTACTAACAAAGTCGAAACGAAAGGGACTTTTGCTGCCAAGCCAAGCCAAACTGTACCGAACAGTTTTCCAACTAACTAAACCAAAACTCAAAAGAAAAGTTTTTCATTAACCTTCAAAAAGTTTGCCCGATTTGAATTTCACCCCCGAGCCGCTACTTTCAGAGAATGCTCTAGTCTTAGTGAAGCTACCTATAGTATAGATATTGTTGTTGAAGTTGTATAGCGAGCGGCTCATCCCCATTTGGTTTTGTTTTGCTTCTTTTTTTTTTTGGAAAATATCAAGCCTCCTCTTTTTATTTTATTTTTTTGAAAACCCTAAGTCACGAGTTTAACTTTTGAACAAGTAACAGTAAAATGGAGTTCGTTATCGTATTCTAGTCGGCCGTCATTTGCACAAACCCACAAACCTAAAGTTTATTAATATTTTCTAATTATGACACTTCCGGTTAGGAATGTGTCACTCTTATAGTCTGGTGGCGGTGGCAGTGGCGGCCGGCGGGATACGTGGTTTTGGAGAGCAAAGACAAAGTTTTGTTTCGGTTATTGAGCAGAGGGTTCTTTTCATTTTCATTTTCATTAGAATTTTTTTTGTTTTTAACTATGGGCTTTTTGTTTGCTCTGCTTTCTTCTGGATTTCAAGGTTGCGACAGATTAATGAATAAAGTTTCGATTTAACGATTAAAGTTCACTTATAAATTTATTTTGATCTGCCACAGTTATGAATTTGGGTTAAACTGAAAGAAAAACTTTATTTTTTTTTTGTTTTACGACGAGACTTAAAGTTAAAGTAAGAATAATTTTATTGTAAGAGTATAAAAAGAATAATTTTGGCATCATATTGAACGTCAATCAAAGCAAGTTAAATTTGTTAACAAACTCAAATAAAGTTTGTCTCTGCTTAAAATTAAAGATTTATTTAAGAAATGTTTAAATAATTTAAGGATGCCCTTTAAATTTTTCCTGCCATAAAATGTTCGTCAAATTGAGTGGGATCAAAAAAACTCATATCATCCCAGTAGGTATCTCAATTGTGAATCAGGTTTAAGTCAATTTTGAATTTAACTTTCTAAAACGCTGAAAACTTTGTTTATAATATTTACATATACCTATATGTATTTGCATTAAAAATGTATTAAAGCCTTTCCTTACACAGTTTAAGCACAGTTTTAAGGTGAAAGCTTCGCCTTTTGAGGTATAGTTTCTTAAATTTAGGGCCAGTTTGGTTTACAGCTGATAATTAATTTTAATCAAGGACTCATGTATCATCAAATGTGCAGGGTAACCAACATTTTTATCAAGAAATTCATAATTTGGGTTGCTAATCATAAAAATTAATTATTATTGATTAGCGCCATTTAATAGAAGCTGTGAAATTCATGGTAAAAATTTAAACCACTGTGAACGAAATGACCCTTAAACTGGTACAAAAATTGATTACTTTCAGTTTTTAGCGGTATCTCTTCCCCCTTTCTCGTAAACAAGGGAGTACCACAGGGTTCTGTTTTTGGGCCACTTCTATTCTCACTTTTTATCAACGATCTTCCTGATGTTGTTGAAGACTGTTTAGTTCATATGTACGCAGATGACGTTTTAATCTACATCAACCGTCCATTTGGATTGATAGAAGACGCTGTAGTTCGAACTAATGAGGATTTAGAAAGAATTCAACAGTGGGTAAGTGAGAATAGGCTTAAACTTAACCCCTCTAAAACTGTTGCTATGATCTGTTCTAGAAATAAACTTCATTCAGCAGATTTTCCCTCAATTGTTCTCAGTGGAGAAATAATTCCGTACCTAGACAAGGTTATCTATTTGGGCTTCACTTTAAATAGCTCTCTTAGTTGTTGTGATGCAGTATCAGTTGCTATCCGAAAAATTTATGCAGGCTTTCGAGGTTTGAGATACTCCGCACAACTCTTTTAATGCCATTTTTCATTTTTAACTGTTCAGTTTATCCGTGCTTGGATTTTGAATGTAAGCGTAAGTTAAATGTGGCATTCAACGTTTGCTTACGTTTTATTTATAATAAACCTAGATTTTTTAGTGTATCTCACCTTAAAAGATCTGTTCTGGGAATTCCTTTTAACACTTATTATAGTTTTAGAAATATTCTTAAATTGCATAATATTATCCATGGCAGGTGCCCGGAATATCTAAAAAACACACTGCAATTTGCGCAGTCTCGTAGAAGCCTTAAGCTCATTGCCCAGCGATCTTCCCACACCATTGCCCAGCGATCTTTCTATATTTCAGCGATAAAAGAGTGGAATAATCTTCCAACTGATATACAGATTATTGTCAGTGCAACAAGTTTCCAGTCAAAGCTTCTCTCTCATCTTTCGAATTAAATGTTAATTGCTATATTATTACTTTTTTTAGGTATATTATTGATTGTTTTATATTTATTAAACTTTGAATTGAACTGTTTGTAATTTTTTGTTTGTAAATTGTAAATTTTTCTTAAAATTGTAACCTGATTTAAGTACAAATTATTACTTTTATGTTTTGTTTTATTTATCAAAATTCGTTATGTCGAACTAGGATACTGCTCAAAGATTTCATCTTATATAAATAAATAATAAATAATATACGTTACGTGGATAGGAACGAATGAAATTGATTTTCTTTTTCGCTCATTTGTATTTTCTGAATCCACCAGTTCGTGTTTCTGAGATCGTAAAAATTTTACTACTTCAAAAAAATTTGAACGGATTTACATTCTTAACGAGGGTTGAAATTGGGTTTAATTCAATGTTTTGAAAAATTCTCGAAAGCTACCTACCAGTTAAAAACAAAATTTAAGGTAAAATTTTTAGATTTTGCAATTCTATACATACAACAGATTTTGACCTTTTTTGGTACAACCAATACATTTTGGGAAATAAATGTAAAACGTTATGGCATTTTGAATAAATACAAATAGAAGGTGACACTCCACAACTCAAAGCGCTACATGGAATCCAAGTGACGAAACTGAGAAACGAAAAGACGATGTAGGATTTTTGTGAACACAAACCAATTTCCAAAGGGATATTTATAAATTTAATTGTTCCATTTTGAATTGGTTTCCATGACGAAGATGCTTCAATATTTTGTTTGTTTTGAAATTTGTTTACAATTTTGACTGTCGAGGAAAAAAGAAATGTGTGAATACATTTTTCTTTAGCAGTATGGGCTGTTTTTATATTTTTAGTTTGTATTATTTCCTGCATTTAAGACTTTTACCTTGAACATCAGATTAGTAGAACTCAATTTATGCATAATGTACATACCTAATCAATGCAGCTTTCATATCACAGAAAACAATATAGGTAGCCCTTGATTTGAATAGTTATCACAGTTGGAGTAGTTATCACAGATGTATGCACTTTGAAAAAAATCAGGAAAAAGTTGCGTTATTATATGAGGATCATGGTCAGAGATATTATTTTGAAAACGGAAGGATACGGACTAGATTTTCTTTTACTATTTATAAAAGCCCAAAATGATTTGGGATTCATTTTTAAATTGCTTTGAACCTTTTCTATATAATTGAGATATTTTAAACTAGATACTCTATTGAAAATATCTCTGGCAACACAATAATCATTTAAGTCAGATTGTAAATTAGTTTTTTTTTTGTAATATAGCCATAACTTGTTTCTCCGGTTTTTCAATTTTCGGACTTCACTATCATACCAACTCGGTGAAAGTGATTGAGCTTTTATAGAAATAAGAGGTACAGATACTATAGAAAACAATCAAATATTTTATCATAAAAATTAAAAACCATAGAATCAATGTCAGTGCAAGTACCTATATAAACATGACCAGTCAATTAAAGATAATAAGCTATTCAATTTGGCTTAATCAGTTTTTTTGAAGTTAAATTTATAAACTTTGTCGAAATCTTGATTACTACTCATTTCGGAGCGGAATAATAGATATGATGATTGATGAGTGCTGGATGATGAGAGTCTTCGCTGACTATAGGTTCAGTAGAACTTTCAAGTTCAATTTCACTATCCATTGTTGTGAAAACTAAATCGAGGATCTTGCCATTTGAGTTTAGGATATTGTTTATTTGGTGCAATCCAATAGATGATAAATGTTATCAATAGTCTGAGAGTCGTCCATTGAGAGATTTCCTGTTGGCACCATAACGTATTATATGAGGATCATAGTCAGAGATATTATTATACTTGAAAACGGAAGGATACGGACTAGATTTTCTTTTACTACGTGTCTGGACAACGCCTCCAAGCCACATTAGTTAAATTAAAATCACCAAGGCAGATAATTTCGTCATTGTCATTCATTATGTTTAAAATTAAGTTTAAAAATTGGAAGGTTTCATTGTATGTACTAACTGTGCTGCTGGGAACATGGTAGGAAGAACCATATTCACACATAAAAACTCTTCATTTAAAGAGACAGGAACGTTGACTAGAGACGTCCAGTGACGGCCCCAGCCAAACTTACGACTTGTGCCAGATTTGTAGAAAGCGCCCGTTTTTTATATTTTCACACATACATGCATACATACACATGGCAAATGGCAGTACATATTTGTATGTACAAGATTAGATAACTTTTTTTTCTCCTGGTAATGCGCCCCCAGAATTTGGAGCCCTGTGCGTTTGCACATCTTGCACATATGGTTGGTCCGGCCCTGGAGACTTCACATAACAAGATTTAACAGCAATGAGAATTCAACCGCCGACAGTATTAATATTTGGATCGGAATACCTATCACGTCTAAATACATTAAGAATCAAACAATTCAGTCATTTATTCCGCCAAACAGCCATGTTTCCGTCAGGGATATGACGTCGTAAGAACAGGTCGAAGAATTATAGAAGACTTTATTCGTCTTTGTCCGTAAGCCTCTTACATTTTGATAGAAGATATCTATTAATTGCGATTTGTCTTGTCAAATTTTTTTGAAAAGGATTATTCATTGCTTTACGTTTAACGAATTCATGAATAATTATGTTTTCCGGCCAGAAATGCTTATCGAAAAGAAGAGAAAAATTTTCTTGTGAGACAAAAAGTTTAAAAGATGTGTAATCAATTCCTTTGGTTGGCAATTGCTCTATTTTCCATATATTGTTGATGAAACGTGATTGAATGTGAGCAGAAATATCGTTACAAGTAGTATTTGTATCAAAATTCGATAAAAAGATACATTTGAATCTTTCAGCTTTCAGCGGCTCTTAATTAAACTGCAGGTAGCAAATTATTATTAAGATTTTCTTCTGGTGGAGGTGTATGGTGGAGGTTTGGTGAAATTGTTGAGCATTTTTTGGAAGATAAATTTATTTATTATTTATTATTTATTTTATTTATTCAATGTTTATTGCTACATATATTAAAATCATTAAAACTGTCAATCTGGCTGACGGCTTTTGCCATTGCTTTAAAGAGTTTGTTAAAATTGTAATTTGAAGAAAATTAAATGATACAAATAAAATTCATTTTAAGTAAGTATTTTCAGCATAAATGAAGGGGACCTACAATTTTTTGCTGAGTTCGAACGGCTAAAATGAAAGGCACTTTATCATGACAAGAAGAAGAGATACACTCTTCTCGCAGGACGCAGTACAACTGAAAAAAAAAATTGTTTTCCATGGAATAAGCTGGAATTCTATCCCATATTAGACCTCCGGCTTGATAATCGATCGTTCTTACCATTTCTCAAAATGTTACTATACCAACAAATATTTTTTCTGTGCAAAAAACTTACAGAACTGTTTTTTTTTTCAGAGATGGGGCTAAATTTGTTTTTCAATAGATATGACAATAAAAAAAATTAATATTTGAAGGGACAAGGACTTACATTAGATTATAGAAACGGGTCATTAGATCCCGAAAAATGAAGAGTTTGGTGTGATTTTCAAAAATAAGGGTAACGGTCAACTGTATTTGCTATAATAGAGCCATGATCAATTAATGTTTCCTTCCCCGAATGTATGGGATGAATGCGAAACAGATGTGATTCCAGCAGGCATCAGGGCTGTGCAACGTGTTACACAGCAACCAAAACAATCAACTTATTGACTGAAACATTTTTTGATGAACGTAATGTAGGTACATTTATTATTATCGTGTAATGGACATGTAAATAGTCCTCAAGATCTTGTGATTGGACGCCTCTGAAATATTTCTTTTGGGGGATATAATATGTATGTACCTACATAAAATTGGAAGTCAATATTATTTGTGTTATTGAGGATAAACAAAGAAAAATAAATTCAAATTGATTGAATTGAATCAACATCTAAGAACTAGCTCAATTCTTGCTTTACAAAAATTTCAGTAAAACAATTGAAATTCATTAAAACACTTGTACCAAATATATGTGAACTCATTTATACCTATATAGGTATACCTTTATTTGTAAGCATTCCAAGGACCCCTTTTTATTTTTTTTATCAAATCCGCGTATATTTCATTTCGTTATCCAATTATTATCGTTTGCTAAAAATAAAAAAAAAAATCTACAAAATTATTTTGTTACTGATCCAATTTGAATATCAACCATCCGTTTACAATTACCCACCTTTCAAGTTCAGTGAGTTCGCCACGAACCACCAATACACAAGAAAAAAAAAATAATTCAGCTCGAGGAATAAGGAAGAGGATGAGGTTAGTCCACATATACATATATATTGTATTTACAAATAAGCGCCATTCCGCTGTTGTCTTGTTATCCAAACGGATCCAATATTCATCCCACATGACACGATGCGGCAATAACGAGCGCGCAAAAGACAAATTAAATAAAATTTCCGAAATGACATAACCTGTTTATTTTCCAAGCATAAGGGATATTTTTGAATAAATATTGGGGTCTGATAGCGGTTTTTCATTCTATAACCCTGCATCTGTCAACGCCGAAGGTTGTTGATGTGTGTTAAGAGGAGTGAAACAAAAAAAAAAAAAAAACACAAAATCAGGACAACTTAGTCAGAGGGAGGAATCAATGGGATCAGGTTTGCGTAAAATTAACGTATATACGGTGGCAAAAGACACGGATGTGTTGTATAGAAAGCTAATATTAAAATAAATTGGATTTTGCAGATTTTTTTGTTGTTGTTATACCTTAAAGAACTTGCATTGTTTGAAATGTAAAGGTATGCCCGTGTACATACTGTATTTACTCATTAGGATAGATGTTCTTGACATTTCTTTTTTTTTTTACTTTATTCCTTACATCTTTAGATAAATAGGGAAAGTAATGGTTTCTTATTTTAAAAAATATTGGCGCAAAATTTTAAATAGCCTGACGTTGAATTAGCATGATACTACTTAACATTTTTCTAACTTTAAAGCTCTTTACTAAAATTTAAACATTTTTTCACTAGCATTTATATATATATTTATAGATATTCAAACATACTTTCTTAATAAACTAAAAACAAGGACATTTCTTGCAAAAAAGTAAGCAAACAAACCATTTTCAAATTAACAACTGTCAAAGTGACATTTCGATTCAGTATGATAGTAAAATATTGAAGGTTTAAAATATGGAAAATCATGTTTTAACCTTAGAATTTTAAATCATATTAAATTGAGTATTAAATCGAACTAAATCGTCTACAATTTTCCGCCATTTGTTTAAGAAACACAACAGTAAGAATATGGAGAAACTTATAAGCTAATAAATTCTTTTTTATGTATATTCATATTGTTTACATAATATTCAGGTCCTAAATATAATAAAATAGTTTGTTGTTTAGATATAATTAATTTTTTGGTTATTTAATGAACATTTTGCAAAGCCTCATAATTCCTTCCAAGATACTTAAACTAATTGCCACTTACGTCAGTTTTCATTATAAGTATTGTTACAATTAATAAATAACAAACAAAAAATCTTCTGTATATGTCAAATACAGTTAACATCCCGCAGTTATCTCTATATATAACAAAAAAAAATATACCAAAAGGTGTAACGGTTCAATTATAATACTTCTACGTATAACTTTAAGGATAAAACCAAATTCTATAGATTTAATTATTATTATTACTTTTGCCAAAATTGTTTCTGCTTTAGAAATTCCATTAGAAACGTGCTCAATGAGCAATCGAAATTTTATTAATCAATCATAATCAAGAAGATGAAAAAGAAGAAAAATAAACCACCATGGAGCCCTGCACATCATCTCATATATATAATGACTTCTAATATTGAAGGTGATTTAATTGAGTTATACGCATTTTCGATTGAAATTTTTTTGGCAATGTTATGGATTGAAGGAATAATAAATTATTATTATTCTTAATTGTCTATCAATTAAGAATATGATGGTCGTTATAGAAATAGAACAATTCTATTTCGAGAGTTTTTATAATAGGCTTTTTCTTGGTCTTTCCTACAAGTTTGCAAAATAATATTAAAGTAAGAAACATCAATATAATGAATATTTGGGTGTATCCTCAAAAATAGGGTATATAAAAATTAATTCTTTTAAAATGTTTAACTTGGAAGCGGAATTAATCATGACCAATTTCACACCAAGCCAAATACTGTTTTTACCCCTTTAGATACAAATTTTATTTTACCATGAAATTCTGAAACACCATGTAAGCGTTTTTCTTAAATTTTATCAGTTTTATGACATTTAACCAATTTGAATACTTTCTCCATAGCTTGACTTAAAATATACCACTGAAATAATAAAAATATGTATTTCCACTCTAATCTGCAGCAAAATAAATAACAAAGGTTTTGATACACCTGCAAAAATATTTACTAAATTTCAGGCTTGTAAAAGAATGCATTCTTTTTTGAATGCAATTATTTATGACTTCAATGCAAAGATTGCATTCATTTGACTTCACTTAAGACTTCAGACTTCAAATTGTGCAATCACCATTCATTTTGATCAAAAAGATTGCAATCATTTTTTTTTTTCCATTCATTTGACTGCAATCAATTGAATGCAATCTTTTGTGAATTCATGCATTCTTTACATTCATTTGAGTGCGTGAAGTTAGCCCCCCTTTTTTGGAAGTTGCTATTTTTGAAAGTTGTTCCAGGTTGTTCCCGATTTGTTCCGCATTGTTTCAAGCTTTTTTTTGAAAAATATTCAAAAATGTGGGTTTTAGAGCCAAAAACCGTTTTTGACCTAGCCCCCCTTTTTTCGGAAATCAAATTTTTGAAAGTTGTTCCAGATTGTTCTGAACATTGTTCCAAGTTTTTGGACCCCTATGTTCAAAATTTCAAAAGTTATGCAAAATTCGAAAAAATTCTAGCCCCCCTTTTTTCGAAATTCTTAATTTTGAAATTTTTTTTGAGTTTTAAAAAGTGTTCTAACCATTGTTCCAAAAACTCAAAATTGTAGGACGTGTATTTTTAAAGATAAAACCTTCCGAACATTTTTTCAAAAATCCAAAAAAACCGCTCTCTAATATTTTATTTTTTTTTTTAATGCATTGACTTTTGAAACCTTATGATAAATGCATGTATTCAAAAAAAGTGCTGACCTTATATTCTTACTACCAGCTTAAAAACTAACTTTAAAAAAACATCTCCGATTTTTTTAACTTCAAATTCAAATAGACCCCTGGCCCCCCTTTTCCAAAAATCCAAAATCTAAAATTTGTTCCAAGTGCAGAATCCCTCAAATCCAATTGTTCCAAAGAATCATCAAAAAATATTGAAAACTGGAGATTTTAAGCCCAAAAAACACTTTAAATGAAAATATCTTATTATCCTTGCTCTGGCCCCCCTTTTTACAAATCCAAAATTCAAAAATTTGTTTAATGAAATTTTTCATACTAAAAATGAATTTTAAGAAACGAAAGTCTGAAACAACTTAGAAAAGCCCTAGAACAACCTGGAACAAATTTTTGAATTTTGGATTTCTTTAAGGCTACTAATTTATAAAAAAAAATTCCGAAAAATTGTTATAAATGGTATACAGTTCAACCGATTTTGATAAATTTTTTTATGAACACTGTTTTAAAAACTTTTGTACACCAAAATTTTCAAATTCTTTTTGTTTGGATTTTTAATAAAAATTTCAAAATTAATTTTTGAAAATTTGATATGTATTTCGATAATAATACACATTTTCATAATAAATTTTTTAAATTCCGCATTAATGAGTAGGTACCTACTAAAAAATGTTGGACTTACCAATTTTTTTTCTTAAAAATGTTTACAAAATTTATAGGTCGGTACGTATATAAAAATTTTAATTGTTTTAAAAAACCGTTCCAACAATTTTCAAATTTTTATTATTATTTATTGTATTATTCATACTTGAATGTCAGTTTATTAGACTTGACCATTCTTTATTACGTCAATTTCATTGAATTTCTGAACAACAACAAAAACTTAATTGGCTACCATTGGTGGTAGCACCTTTAAATTGTTGTTGTTGTTCAGAAATTTTCAAATTTTGTTTTCATAAATTGACATTTATTTAAGAAATCAGATAGTATATGGTGTTCATCACGTTAGTGTCAAAACAATTTCAGAGGTTTTTAATCAATTTATTTCAAATTATATTGATTCTTAAATAATTTTTCAGTCTAAATTGTAAGTTCCGTGCATAATATGTGCAACATGGTGCTATACTATTCATATTTATGTACTCACATAATACAATCTTATACTAAACTGCGTTTTTGGCAGCGTTGATAGCATTAAATATAGGCGCTATTTTATTTTTTTGTTTAAATCACACTAATAGATCTAAATTATTCAGACTTTAAAACATCATTGTGGTGGCACGTAAGAGCATAGTTCGTGCGACCCAGTCGTGCATTTTATTTATTAAACCTTCATAAACTTACAATTTGGCGTAGTTTAAGATCTCATAACTTTTCACGACTGACTTGTTACACAACAGATTGTAAATAAAGATCCTAAGCATTAATTGTCAACATCAAAATGGCCACATGCTTGTGACTTACTCATTTTTAAATGGAAATGACAATTGAAAATAAAGAGTTATCAAAAAATATAATGTCGTATTTATAAACGTTGTTCAACTTTGGAAAGTTATAGATACACATTTTTAATTGATACTTTTAGAATAAATATCGACTAAAATGTTTTGCTATTTTCTTAAACAATCTTTATTTTTTTTAGTAAAAAAAAGATACTTGAAATTTAACGAAATTATGATGAAGCGTGTGCCTGTGCAAATTTTGTTTTTACTAAGTTAAAATATTCCTTATTTTACATTAAAGAAAAAGAAAGTTATTGTATCTTATTTTCAAACCTTTATGTAAATTCCCATGAACCCTAACATTTTATTTGCTTCATCCTTATTTTTGTCATAAGAAAATTGTCTTGTTTCTCGATAACTGGTAATAATATGTAAATTTAGGTCTATGATCATGATAATACGCCACAATCTGGGAAAGAGACCTTTTCATGTCCATTCGTGTACCCAAATTGGCTCTGACATCTTTTTTTTTTTTTTTCTTCTTAACGCCTGAATAGAAATGTAAACACCGGATAAGAGTCGCATAACAAAAGGGTTTATAAGGGTCAATTGGTGACTGTGATTGTGTATAGTGTACCTACCTATATATACCAAACAATGAAAGAAACTTTTTTTTTTCTTAAGATAAACAAAGAAGGGTGATTTAAGTTTAGGTATATAGCCATGAGGCATGATTGCATTCAACAATGAAAAATAAGTGCATTTAATATTGAATTCAAGTACCTTCACAGCAAAGAAATAAACGTATGTATATACCTACATAGAGTTCATTTTGAATCAAAAGCTTGCTCTAGGAATTAAAAAAAAAAAACACTTCGTTCAAATCAAAAGTTTTGAAGTAAAATTTGCAAAACACTAAATCGAATTCTGATGGATAATAAATTATTCCTGCATGCGCATGTTAAGCGGATTCGTTTCGCATAAATCAACCTTTGACATTGCAAACACACACACACACACACACACTGGAGCACAGGACATAGCACACAAGCAGGACAATCTTGAAGGATAAAAATGAACGAAATTGGATTTTCATCCACTTTAACATATACACACGGTTATCTTCTGACACTTTTGCCTTATCGGCAGAATACCTTCACTTGACTGGGATAAGTTAAGACTGTCGGATAGTCATAGTGTTTAAAATTTCATCATAGAGTCCATAAATTTCATCTGGCAGATTTCACATATACTTAAGTGGATTAGAACAGAAAATCAGAAAATAGGTACATCATCTCGGGTGGTATTTATTTGATAAATTTCTTTTTTTTTTTTTTGCCTAGAAGAGGGTAGTATGTATAGATATTTTATCTTAACATATTAAGATGCAACAATCTTCAACGTGTGATGGAGAAAATTCAGGAATGATACTTTATAGCTGATATGCGGCAAATGATATATGAAAATGGAGAATTGCTTAAAAAATTTGTGAAAGCATTACAAAAATTGTGTGGGAGAAATAGGTTAAAAAATAAAAAAACAAAATGTAAAAACAACAGGAAAAGTATACGTGGTAGGTATATAGTGTTATTAAAGCCAGAATTCTTTGTTACGACATCTATTTATTCTAAATATCAACGCCATAATTTTTATTGACCTGATGAAGAGTCAATACACCGCTTGCTTTATTCTTTCAGACTTTATTTATGAACATGAATGAAATCTCACACCAATATTCCTATATTATTTCTAAGTATACATATATCTAAAAGTAAACTATTTTGGTAATAAAAATGTCTACCAGGGCCTATAGCTACTTCAAACACAAATAAATGCACTCACTTTTATTTGCCTTAGTCATCCATATACCCTCCAGTATAATAAAGAAATAACAAACAAGAACTTTACGTCGTCACTCGTCGTCGGTCGGTTGTCGTCGATTGGGGACAATTTTAACATCCCTATGTTATCACTGCTATCATCATCATCCCCTTGTATTGATTCAATCAATTTGGTATCGACATCGGTATGCAAACAAGCCACTGGGGATGGCATATATTTATTTCCCTGCGGAAATAAAAACCCAACTGAAAGTCATACTGGTATAGCGTTTTATACGAAAAGTAAATAATATAAATACAACGTTTAGGATTAAGTATAATATTTATACGTATAGTAAATCAGAGTATACCTATAATTTCTTTGAAATATCTGAAAACATTATTGTTGCAAGATTTTATGTACGAAATTAATTTGAACAATACTAAAGGCGCAGAATAGGAAGAATTTCGTATTTTCTACTTCGGTAAGTGTTGCTAACAAAGGCAAGGAGCAGGGTTGTGATTTTGTAATAAGGTGAAAACTTGGGTTTTCGTAATGTATAGGAAGCCTTAAAGCCAAATTCAATAACAGTGTGGTGTTGGGTTCAGGAATATTTTCAATTTTGCTAGTGTTTTTCAAGCTAAATTACTGGCAATTAAGGAAGCATGTAAGATATTTAAACAAGACCCTAACCAATATCGAAATACCGCTATCCTGACAGACTGCAGTGGCAGTGCAATTTTTGATTTTCTTGCCAAGGTTTTTCCAAACAATTTTGTAAAATATATATGATTTTACAATTTCTACATAACTTGAGTACATTTTTTATGAACCTATAATTAATTTTTCACATGAATTCTTGATACTCAGTATTCAATTTCTATAACAGTCATTTTGAATTAAAAAAATACAAAAACAAAATCAAAAATAATAATTCTTTTGTTATGTTTGTTTTTTTCTTCTTCTTATTTAAAAAAAAATGTATTAACAATTGAATGACTGTCATCAGAATTTTGAAAAAGTTCATAAAAGAGTGTTAAAAATTCCATTTTTTGTTGCTATTTTTCTACTTGATGACAATACAAACGCTAGAAAAGACAATAGTTAAATCCGAAATAATTGTTTCTTATTTCAGAATTTGTATTTTGAGCAAAACGAATTGTTTGACAAATGTAACAATTTTCCACAACAAAAAAATCTATATAGCTGACCAATTTCCGAAACTGCCTGACCTTTTAAATTGCATACTTGTTTTTTATAAATTCCATAAATGACGTGCTAAAAGTCTTATACTGTGTCCCTGAAATTTTTTTTTTTAAATTCATTAAAAAAACCTATGCCTGCGACCAATTACTGAAACTAGCTGACCTTTTATTATGATCCTTTGGCCTTTCAAATGGTATACTTTTTTTGCGAATATCCCATAAATGAGGTGCCAAAAATCGCTAATGACCTTGAAATAGTTCAGGCTTGGATTACAAGTTTTCTAAGCCTGACCAATTTCTGAAAATAGATGACCTTATAGATGGCATACTTTTTTTTACGAATATCCCATATAATGAGGTGCTAAGATCCCGGAGCCAGTCGTCTATTTTTTGTTAAAAAAAAAACTGTTTTTATCCTGAATTAGTTTTTAAATATCTAAATAGGGTAAGTTCGGGCATTATGGCGCACCTCATAAATACCACACTTCCAATATCATAGTAAAAATAAGAAGAATGAAAAAGAATGATTATTTTGATGCCAATAAAAAGCTGATATTATTTCTACTAAAAAAATATTTCATTTTGGCCCTATACCTTTCACATAAAACGATTTCTAAGATTCCAATGACCAATGATAAGGTAGTTCAATCATTGAAATAAAGAAATTCATTTCCTGCGATAGGCTGGGCCAAAATGAAATATTTTTTTGACTAGAAATAATAGTCAATGGGTGATTCTCTGCCAACTGTGATTCTTTATGTCCAGGGCTTTATTTGTAACTTAATGTAAAAATTTCTTATGAATTTCTGGTTTGAATTGTGGAAATAAGTTTGTGCTACAACTTACATTGCAAATTGTTTAAAAATTTGCTACCCTTTCCCCTTGAATTGAAAAAGTATACGCAAAATGTCAGTACCGTGGCATGTCCCATCTTTGTTTTTCCAATTAAATCTACTATTTTTTATTAAAATACATCATTGAATAAAAATGTTGTGTTCAGAAAACTTTGAGTACAATAGTTGCTTGATAAAATTTTTAGAATATCAAGTAAAAATATTTGCTCTCTAATTAAATAATAATAATTGAATAGTGTCCTCGGATTTCATTTTAAATTGGAATTGGATAGATTTCCCGCTGAACTGCCATTTTGTTTTAAGTTTTATGGCATTTGTGTGGTACCATTTGAAAGAGGCACTATTTATCTTTTGTTAACAAAAGTCAATTTATTTTAATAACGTAATTTCATTGTAAGAGTGACGTGCTTTTATTCTGAAATTGTGTGTCACAAAATTACCTGTCAGTACCGTGGTAGTGTTATCCAAGCGTGTTTTGAAATTTTTTGGGTTGAGTTTTTGAATATTGTATTTCTTTTAAAGGCATATAAGTTAAAATTATAACGTATTTTATTTTTTTCAGAAGCCTTAAGATATGAGGTTATATTAAGGCCTAAATGTCAGTACCGTGGGTGTGAGTACCGTGGTATATTTATTTATAATGAACTTAAATTAAATTATTTCAAGCAATTTTGCTAAAAATCTGGTTATTTTTTTATTAAGAATAGTACCAATACCTCGGACAAAATTTATAAAAACAAATCCGTGCAAAAAATGTTGATTTATAACCTAGTATAAAAATAAAGACTCTAACCTCAAAAAACAAATTTCAAAAACTAAAAAACATACAATTTTGAATAAAACATTGCCTTTCAAAGTTGAAACCGTCAAAACGTAAGAGTAAATTTAGAAACTCACCAAAAATATTGTCAAAAAGAGTTAGAACGTATAAAAATTCAAAAATAAAAAATCAGTATCAGCACCAAATCTTCGAGATTTAGTACTTTTGACGATATTTTTTGTTCCTTAAAAGTTGTAGTAAAATGCTCTTACAGATTTAATACCATGTCTATTTAAAGACAAATAAAATACAAAAAATAAATTTTCAATGATTTTTTTTTTAAATCACAGTTGGCAGAGAATCACCCCAATGCGATCTCTTTTGTCCGGACAAGAAAGCAAAACAAAAATGAACCGGTTCAGGTTGTTACAATAGTTTTCTTACATTTTTTATTGTGTGCATCTAGGTAAGTTTATAGCACACGTATTTGAATAGTGAAGTGTGGAATACAGAGTACAGTTTTCCTTCTTTCCTGTAACGGAACAGTTTTTAAAATAAATGAGAATTTTGTATTTTTGTCTAAAGTTTTGTAAAAATGTGTATTTTGTGTAATAGGTATGGCGCATAAATTGTTGGGGCATTATGGCGCGACCGCTCCATAATGCCCTTATGTAGTCTACATGTACAATTAGTTCGCACTTAATCTGTTTCTGTTAATTTTTTGCGATCTTTTTTCAATAATTATTAATTATAATTAAAACAACAACAATGAACTCATCGACTTCATCTGAGGAAGAAAACGTTGAAATCTAATTTGTCGAAGAGTTTGATGGACCAGACAATTTTAAAGAAAATATATATGATGGTTGCGGTGAAGATTATACAAAAACAAAGAAGAAAGGAGAATGGATACAGTGTGTACTTTATGGGCAGTGGTCTCACACCTCCTGTACTGGATTCAAAAACACTTGCGATGGATGTGATCGTTCAAACTTTAAAGAAATGATTGCCCACCATATTGCCCTCTATGTAGGACATTATGGTTTTTTTAAAACATTTTTTGTATCCAAATTTTGTTTTCAGTAACGCTTCCACTCTCTTCAAATTTCTTCAGAATTTTACAGATTGCTTAGGTAGTCGGTCGATTATGAAGAATATAATCATCGCGTATTGCGCGAAAAGTGGCTATACGTTTGAATCACCACTGTTGTAAATTTTAATAATTTTAACGCGTTATTTGATTGTTAAGCGATCCATAACCGTAAATGGCAAACATTCATCTTATATTATGACATATCAAATTACAGCTGAGTTTGACGGGTGTCAAATGCCAACGCTACTAACTTGAAATCATGAAATGAATGACCCATTACTTATACAGTGGATTCGGGTTTCCAGAACATCTCTTTTATAGAGAACATGTTCTCTTTTTCCATTCCGATCTTTTTTACACTCTCTTTTTTCATAAAATTCTTTTTTTGTTATCTTTTTTTTGCACGTCCTTCATTGTATATACATTTCATAGTAAACTCATGGAGTCATTTTTTTTACGCGACATTTGGACTGGTGGTGGCGCTCGTGCTCGCTGATGTTGATAAAAAAAATGTGCAACATTTTCAGATTTCGGCGGGGAATGGTCAACATTTTCGCATTTTGTGAGTGGAGACATGGAAGCAAAGAAAGAGAGGTATATATTTTATTATTATTCTAATAAGCGATAAAGGGAGTAAGGAAATTTCGCAGTTGTCAAGATTCAAGAAAAAAAAAATCATTTATCAAATCAAAAACACAATGTCGAAGTTAAAAGAAAGCACCACAATCTTCATCCACCCATAATCTAGGAAGTCTTTTTATACAATCAAGTCATATTTATAAGTCATTTTATACAATAAAAGAGTTTATTTTCGGAAAATAAAAACAATCCAGTCCAAACTAGAAAGACACTAAGATCCCATCAGAACCAGCACACATTGCAGAGGAGGCACGTTTACTTGGTGCAATGCCAGTCGATCCAATGGAATTACGTTCGGTTCAATTGCAGTTCCATCGACGTGATTCTATTGTTGACCATTGTGAGCAGAAGTGTATCCAGAAAAGCGGGAGATATTGAAGAACTCTTGGGTCTACCAAGTAACTGCACCAGGTCAAGAAGACAGTGCACCAACTCTGCCAGAAGATTTATTCTATCCAACAATGGACGAATTTGTTGCTCTATGTGGTACGTAAACTATTGCAGAGATTATTCATTCCCTGTTCGTGTGGTACGTATTGAAGAAGTTTGTTGATTTCATATTTTTTTTTCGTTTTTTTTTTCAGTGATTTTGTATGAAAACCAAGATGGAATCAAGGCGTCTAAAAACATTGATTGGGAAGAGGATATATATTTGATACTGGCGACAAACCCATTTTAGACTCCCTTTTGAAATCGGCTGATAAAAAACAATGAAGAAAAAATCTATGAATTTGGAATCTTAATCGGAAAAACAGTCCAAATCTTAACATTCCGAAGATACGCTTCTTTTTTATTTGGAACTCAACTCAACTTAAATAACGTGCAAAGATATCCTACGGAGAACCAAAATACTAAAAGTGACGGCAATCGGTTGGAATAATGAAGTTGTTGAATATCAATTTAAAATCTTGAATGGATTACACGTGAGTTTTTAAATTAATAATAATTATAAAATAAAAGTGTGAAATCATTCCTGTTTTCTTTTAGAAAAGAGATCATCATTAGCTACAATTTCAATTTCTTACTTGGCTTTAGAGTTAAACCGCTTGAAAATTTCACATTTCATAGAATTTATGAAGCTTTCGGTCTGTGATGCAAGTGAAAACCCAGTTAATTCAGGTATCTATTATCAAATCTTTAAAGTAATATCTTTTAATTTTTATTTTTGGTTCTTAGCTACAACATGTATTCCAATGTCTTTCTAAGGTCTCCTATAAATTCTATGTACCTTGTACGTCTAAAAATTTACCACAAAAGGATTCGGAAAAATTAAAATTAATCATTCGAGAATATTTTTAAAATGATTATCCTAAAGACTTAGTCATTGATGTTGAGGTTGGTTATAAAGTTGTCATATGTATTTGAATTTCAATATATCCTCATATTTCTTAGCAAACCAAGGTAACTGATGATGAAATAACTGGTGATATTTGTTCATTAATAAATATGTATCCTAGTGGAAGAAAAATACACAGTCCTAATTTCCAAGCTGTTATATGAGAACGATGTAGATATTGGAGAGCTCATTCGAAGACGGACTTTAATAGAATTGTAAAGCTACTTTCTTCTACTTTTATCATAATTATATCTTTGTTTTCATTTTGTTATTAATTTATTAATAGAGGTACATTATCATTTAATCTTGTTTCTTTTTTTCTTGTTTGTATAATTATATTTATGTTGAATTATATTTCAGTTGAAATAAAACAAAAATAAACATTAAATAACATTTAAAATTTATTTTGTATTTTTACTTTGTTCCTAAAACAAAACGAATAAAAATATTACATAGGTATATAAATAAATTTAAAGTTTACTTATTCTACTGACCAAGAAAAAAATACATTGAACCGCGTATATAATTGAGTTAATTGTCGAAACGTAGATGGTTTAAACATTTTTACGAATTCAAAGCTCGGGAAGGATTTTCTTTTCTCTTTTCAGAAACCTGGCATTCCCAGTGCACTTGGTGTCATCTTTAACCACTTCATGACTGACGTGTGGTATAGTGTTGTTTTTCTCTGTCTAGAAAATGTCGATTTTCTGTCGGAAAATGAATATATTACATATTATTTACAAATTATATAAATGGTGTACTGTGGCGTATGTGCAACATTTTTTTTTCATTAATTAAATTATATTTCAATTAATGTAGAATTTAGTTTTTTTCTAAAACCTAATTTATTACATGGGTCACTATGGCGTATGTGGAATGTTCTTTACTAAAAGATTAAAATGTATTATAATATGAGTTTTTGTGACTTATGTGTTTGTTTTTTTTTTAAGTGAATTAAGTTATAGATGAATCACTCCATATTGTTACCTTTTGAATTTAAATATCTTTTTCCACATTCATATCATAATATTTTCATTATGCAAAAATAGGTAGGTACATCATAGAAATATTTTCTACGTCTGCTTTTCGATTATTTAAAGTCTTTAAGTCTTGATATATTCTTTTCCAACCAATAAATGAAATAAAAAAACAGAATGCAATTTTGTTAATTATTTTTAAAATTTTTTCGAAATGTGGATTTTATTTTATAAAATTTTAAAACTAAGTTTTTAACATTCAAACATTTTTAATATTTTTTAAGAACATTTTAAATTTTGTTATTGTTACATAATTGTCTGTCCAATGTCCATGTTCTTCTTTTGTTTTCTTTGTTTCTTTCTTCTTTTTCTTGATTTGTCTGTAATTGGAAAATTAAATTAATTATTTTAAAAAGAATGCATTTTTCTAATAAACATACCATTAATTAATATGAATGAATGTGTTGTTTAAGTTTTCTTCTTACTTCCACAGCATATTTAAAATAGTTTCCTCATCATATATTGATGATTATCTTCTATATTATAAGGAAATCAAAATTAGTATTATGGAAAGGATTTAAATTTTAATTAGAATTACCGTTATTATATCAAAACCGTGTGGGGTTTATCCAAATCGACAGCATGTTAGTCCTCTGGAAACTATAGCAATGACATCGTGATGATTTCTATCTGAAAAAAAAACTCCATCTAGCTAAAATATTTCCCTAATTCAAATCGAAATTTTACATACAAAAATTTTAAAAGTAAAAAATCTTTGAAATCGAATTATAAGAAAAAATCAATATTATCAAACAATAAAATATATCTTAAATAAAAATAAGAATATATTAATGAAAATAGAAAATCTTTTTATGAAAAAATACTCTTCTATTACAGTCAAAATAATATATATAATTACATAAAACGAAAGAATTTATAAAAGTTAAAGAAAATATAAAACAAAATAATTATATAATATAATTTATAAAATATAAGTTAATTAGCAGTTGTAAATGTTTGCTTTTCACAATGCTATTATTTAAAAATAATTATTAATAAAAAATCATATTTTAAATATAAAATTGATTTATATATTGTTCATTTAGTAATTATATTCTAAAAATGTGTTCTGTAAATATTTTCAAATTTATATGTATTTTTGAAAAATCAACTTCAATTTTTTTATACACAACTTAAATTTAAACATGTTTGTATTAATTTATTTTTTCAATAATTTTATATTCTAATTCAATATATACTAATATTTTGTTTTTTTTTTGTAATTTAAATTCAAATTAAATGGATACAGTATAATGTGCACATCACTTTTACTAAGCGCTTAAGCATCACAGCTTCATATCCGAAGATATATAGCTGGAGCCTGCGCTTAATTTTAACTAAATTTCAGTCTATGACTTTAAAAAAATTAAAGTCATGATAAAAAATAGTTACTTATACAAAAAAAGTGATGTGCACATTATTTAGTTTTTGATTAAATGCAGCTGAATTTAGGATTATTTCAAATACTTGAATTCAATTTTGTTTTATAAAGTATGTATGTAGGTATATTATAATGTGCACATCACTTTTATTAAGCGCCTAAGCATCTCAGCTTTATATCCGAAGATATAAAGCTGGAGCCTGCGCTTAATTTTAACTTAATTCTGATCTATGGCCATAATAATATTATGGCCATGACAAAAAATAGTTAAATGAAAAAAGTGATGTGCACATTATTGATTGTTGGTTTTTAAAAATTTGAAGTTGATTTTAGCTATTTTAATTTGAAATGTATTTACAGAACACATCTTTATTTGCACATTGTTTTATCTAAACGCATTTGCATCACTACCTTATATCCGTAGATATAAGGTAGGAGCTTGCGTTTAGACTTAACCAGTTCATGATTATGATTGTATTAAAATACAGTCATATCATGAATCTGGTTAAGTAAATAAATATGTGTACATTATTTATAATTACTAAAAGAAACCAAGAGTTAATTAATTAAAAATTTATCAAATCATCATATAGAAATGTTTATGGTAATGTTAACATTAAAAAAATTATTTAAAAAAGTATTTATTTTAATAAGCAATATTCATATGTTTTTTGCATTTATTAAATAAATTTTAAACAGATGCGTATTCAATAATCTTCTAAAAAATATATAAAATTCTTCGAAGTTTTGTTTTTTTATGTATTGTTTGTTTTTATTTACATATTTTTTTGTGACTGCATCTTTTGTATATTATATGTTATTTTATTTTGTTTGTGACTTTGTCATCTTTTGTATATTATATTATTTTTTGTGACTTTGTCATCTTTTGTATATTATATGTTTTTTTTATTTTGTTTGTGCTTTGTCATCTTTTGTATATTATATTATTTTTTTTGTGACTTTGTCATCTTTTGTATATTATATGTTTTTTTTTTTAATATTTTTATTTTTTATTTCTTTTATGGTTTTTATTTTATTTTTTTTGTTTTTTTTTTTTTGGTATTTTTTGTTGTTTTAATTCTGTTTTTAATTTAAAGTTTTTATATATTTCTGTATGCAGCAACACTTGAATTTTCTTCCGCTTCGTTGAAATTCTTTTAATTTTAATTTAAAGTGTTTAATATATTTTTGTATGCAACAACACTTTATCTGCTTTCTCTTGAGTAGAAAATTATTTCTGAGTTTTTACTACAGCAAGATTTTTGTCTTGAGTTTACAAAACAATATTGCCTAATTTGGCATCAGTATTTATATTGTTCTTTGTTTTTCTGTTTAAAGCAAATCATAATATAATTGCTGTTTCTAATTGTTCAGTTTTTATATTCAATTGATATATTCAGCAATTTTTTGTTCATCTTCGTTTTGTTTTGGAATTATTAATAAATACCGATAATTATGTTTGTTCGGATATTTATGTAAATTCCTGTTTATTTCATCACCTTCTTTGATAATTTTTTTAAAATATCGTTTAAATTATCAGGCGATTTAATTAGAATTTTAAAAAAGTCTAATAGGTTGAAAGGGTTTATTTTGCTTATTTTAAACTCATGTTTCATATGTCTTCTTGTTCGGTAACAATTCTAAAAACATAGTTTGAAATGTTAGGCGATTTAATTTTAAAAGATTTTGTAATTAATTGACATTTTTGTATTATTTAATTCTTGCTGTGACATTTTTTTTATTTCTGTTTTAATTTATAAAATACATTTTATAACCATTTTTTCATTGTTTTATTATTTTTAACATTTAATTTTTTTTTCATACATATTATTTGTTTTTACAATTTTTATTAATTTTTTTTTTATAAAAACAATCAATAAATAAAGAAACCTGTTATCTAGAATTTCGCAAATAATTTAATATAAAAAATCATCATGTTTATCATTTTTGTAATATATTAATAAAATTAAAAAATTTGCTTTTGTTATTACAATTACATTCACAAAGCTCCATTAACATTAGTTAACATTTCTATATGATGAGATTAAAAAAAAAATGTATTTGCAAAATAATAATTATTTATTTAAAGCATTACGAAAATAAATTAAAATTAACTTATATTTTATAAATTAATATTATATAAGTTGTTAAATGTTTTTTTAAACTTCTATAAAAAGTTTGGTTTTATATAATTTATATAAAATTTTGACTGTTTAGAATAGTATATTTCATAGAAGATTTTATATATTCACGAAATATATATTTTTTTTATAAAAAGATACAAAAAATTGTTTCAAATTATTGACCTTTTCAAATATTAGATTTTAAAAGAATTAATATCTTTTAAATAAATTTGTAAAGTATAATTTAAATTCAAAGTGAGGAAAATTAAAGCTATCAGGAGTTCTTCCAAAAAAATTTATAAAAGATATTTGTATTTAAACAAACTTAACATGTATGTACTTCCATTTTTTGTTCCTTCCTATTCGTCCGCTTTGATGTTCTCTGGGAGTAGTTTTGCCATATATGTCCTTAATTTATTCGGAAGAAATAGAAATAGAAGAAGATTTTATATATTTTATATCAGAACTTAATATCAATAATATTCTTTCCTTTCCAAAAAAGGTAAAATAATTAGATCTGTTTAGTACAATATATATATATTTTGTTTAGGTAGGTATGTTATTTTTTTTTTTTTTTTAAGTGAAAATCTTCAAAAGACACTTGGTATTTAGTAGTAATATTATTATTATTTAATAATATTATTACTACTAAATACCAAGTAGTGTGGGACTTTTACCGCACTAAAAACACATTCCTAAATCTATATATATTTTAATAAAGAGATATAATTAGTAATTAATTATTTATGCAATTACTTATTTTAATATGATAATTATAATAATAATAATAATAATAATAATAATAATAATAATAATAATAATAATAATAACAATAATGATAATTATAATAATAATATGCAGTATAAAAAGAAAATACTATTAAAAAAATTATAAGAAGCAAAGAAATAGAAAAAGAATAAAATAAAGAAAATAAAGAAAAAAGAAATAATATGCATAATTTTATCCCCGGATGGCCTAGTCCTCGTCCTATTACCTTCTAAAAAAATAAAATGAAAAATATTATGTATTAAAAAAAAATGAAACAAGGTATTTATTGTTGATAATATAAATATTTATTTATATTTATAAAATACTAAACACTAAATATAATACACAATGAAAAATTAAAAACTACATTAAATCTAGATGGATGGATAAGTTAAAAGTTTTAAAACTTCGAGGCGAACAACTGTGACAAAATCAAAACAAGACTGAGAAAAAAAGAAAAACTGCGACGAAACCAAGAAAAAAAAATAAGAACAAAAAACACGAAAAATTGCTATGAAACCGAGAAAAAACACACAAAAAAATACGAAAAAATGTTATGAAACAGAGAAAAAACACAAAAAACTGCGACGAAACCAAGAAAAAATAAAACACGAAAAACTGCTGCGAAATTAAAAACGATAAACCGGCGACGAAACCAAGACAAGGCCGAGAAAAAAAACGAAAAAAAAATGAATTGGCCATCAGTTATTCGCTGGACGAAGAATTTTGTTTGGTTCCTTCAGTTCTTTGTTGATTCTCTTCGATTCAAATATAATCAGTCCAATCAATATAAACTTCCCGATGTCTTCTTTATGCTGTTGTGAACAGCAAGCCGATAAATTTGTCTCAATTTCCTTCATTATGTCAGGCAACCATGTTTTTACAATGTTTTTCTTGTATTTCTGAACCGGAAAATTTGCATGAAAAATCTTTTCGACATTTTGCACAGTTTCTTCGAACAGAATCGATGGAACAGTCAATTTGCCGAATTGAGAAGTCGTGGCGGTGGTTTTGTACGCACGCAATTTAATTAACAAAGCTTGTTCCCTGTCTTTATTAACTTCGTCAATCAAAAACTGGGAACAAACTTCGCAATTAAGCTTCTTTTTCAATCTAGCTGCGGCGAATCCGGCGTAGTATGCAGCAGCTCCATCATGTAGCTTTTGAGACTCAACAGTCTTTTCAGGTGTTTCTTCCTCTTGGTCTTCGCTATCATATCCTAAAACTGCTTCAAAAATTTCATCGTAAATGTCCTTAGGCTCCTTACTCGGCTCTATATCCATCTCCACTGTCGTCTCTATGTCACCTAAATTCAAAAGTGGTGCCGCTCCAGCATCCTCATATCCAGAGTGTTCTGCTGAAGACAAATTCTGGAAAATGATGAGCTTGAGATTGCGAATCATTCTCCAAGCCGAAGGGTTCCTTTCGTAGGATCCTCGGTTGCATCTCAACATTGAAAACAAATTTTCGGCAACATCCGTATTTAAATGAGAAAGGAGAACATAGCTTTGCTCTTGGCTTTTTATATGTTCCCACATCTGCACAATCGCCATCAGAGTTTGTTGTAATCCTTTGAAACAAGGTGGTATTATAACAGAGCTCGTTGATCTCCATTTCGATATCCATTCTACAGCATTTTTGAGTTTTTGTTTCTGTGGTATCCGAAAGAGCTTGCTTGTTCGGATTTCGAGAATAGAGTCGGCCCGTATTCAGATTGTCAAACAGATCATTGAGCTGTTTGACAAACCTGGACGTTGCTCCAGCTATTCTTCTCTCATTTTCTGTTTTGAAGAGATCCGTTGTCTTCAAAACATATTCTATGCCAGTGTAGACGTTTTCACTGAAAACCTGTGTTGCAAGTTTTACCGAAAATTTCTCGAAATTGTTCGGCCGAACATGGGAATTGGTTAGTTTGTAAAATACTTGGAACGTCCCATTCTTATCTTGATCAAAGATTTTTCGAATGACGTTCCAATCCACGGTGTCTTGTCCTATCATGATGTAGTATTTTAACAAAATATTCCGCACGCTCTTAAAAAGATGCGGATAATCAAAAAGCAAGAAAACTCTTTGCTGTTGAACGTCCACAAATGGTTGCGTCTCTAAGAAGTTGGGTGGTCCAAGTCTTTTGTAGGCTGACACGTTGATCGGTCCCTGATCACAGCTTGTTGCAACCACTGTCAGACCACAATTTATTACTTCAGTGATAATTGTGACTATCATCTTCGATAGCAATTCTGCAGGTGGACTACCTTTTTTATGGCCATTTCGTCAAAAAGGAGTACACACTTCTTTTCCATTGCACTCATCCCTAGAGCTTTGGTCGTCAGCATGTCCCTCATAGGTTTGCTGAATCCTGCAGCCAGCCGGATCTCCGAATGCCATCGATAAATGGTGCTTACTGATGGCAGTTTGAAGCCTACACTCAGCATGTATTTATAGCATGCTGGTGATTTATAAAAAAATTTTAAAAACAAATCCCTAGCCTTAAAATCCCAAGGTGCGTTTTCCTTGTGGAAAAGTTGTACCAAAAGAAAAGTGCGCACCTCTTCCTTAAAACCTTCCATTTGTTTCTCTAAACTATTTTTTAATTGGTATTCCCGGTTTTTTCTAAGCCTAGTCGGTGTATTAAAAATATATCTCGGAATATACTTTGTCTTATTTACCTTTCGCGCCGATTTGTAAGAAAACCGCCTTGGGGATGGAAATTGCGAAGGTGAAATTTGCGACGAAGGAAGATCTTCAATAGAATAATTTCTTACATAGGTTTTTGTAGTGCTTGCAGCCAAATTTTCCAAAGACATAGCTGGGCTGCAAGCGGAAGGAAGAACGACAGCCGGAGCTGAAACCATAATGGAAGGTGGAGATGCAGAGGTCACATTATCTGAGGTTACCGTAGGCATAAGGATAGCAGACTTAACCGTAGAGGTAGTTTGCATCCGGGCCCTCGCAGCATCCATTGATCTAACACATGAAATGTCATTGGCTATTTCACTGCACTTACATATCGAAGCAAGAGATATAGGCAATGCATTTTTAGCCAAAGATTTCTTGGTGCCACTTACTTTTATGTCTTTGGCATAGAAGTGTTTTTCACACATCATCGACTTGGGTTTCAAATCGTCGATGCGGGAAAAACCTCCATGTTTCATCCAAACTGACAATCTATGATCTTTTGGTACTAAAAAAAAAGAAACTGAACCTAGCCTAATTTGCCTCTCCTGGCATTTGTGATAGCAACACTTCTCAGGCATATTTAATCAAAAATGCTGGTATCACTTAACACAAAAATCAAAAACTTAATTAATAAAGTAAAAAACACTTAAATTAAAATACCTATTAAAATGAAAGTTAAATAAATATATTAATAAAGCCGTCCGCTTAAATGCTAAAATGGTTAATGTTTGTGAAATTTAATAAAAAAAAATTAAATTTTACCAATAACTGGAACACACACTTCACAGAACAACAAAACACTAATTAAACTAATTAATATAGGGCACAAATGATAACTCAAAAATAACTGAAAAAAACAAGTAAAACATAAAAATTAACAAACTAAATCACAAAAATTAACACATAAAAAGAAGGTAGAAAATGGAGGTTTGTTTAAAAAATGTTCACTAATTAAACTAAATTAGACTAATTAAAACAAAAAACTAATCAAATGGGGTATTTAGGTGAAACAGTTAAAATATAGCACAAATGATAACACAATTTTTTTTTTTGAAAAAAAAAACAAACTAAATCACAAAAAGAAGGGAGAAAATGGAATTTTGTTTTAAAATTTTTCACTAATTAAACTAATTAAAACAAAAAAACTAATAGGGTATTTGGGTAAGAACAAATAGGGCACAAATAACACAGTTTAGAAAAACACAAGCACACAAATCATTCAAAATAACAAACTAAATCACAAAAAAATGGGAGAAAATGGGAGAAAATGGAGGTTTATTTTTTTAATTTTTCACTAAAAAAAGGCAAACAAATTTCGATCCGACCGCGAAAACATTTGTTCATAATAATATACGCGTTTAACTTATTTTTCAACAAATTTCCAAAAAACCGAACTATTTTCGTATGGGTTTTCAAAGCAAATTGGGAAAATTTGTGCAAATTCGAAAAAAAATTTCACGTTAGCTACAGACCAACTCAAATATAATTTTGTATGCATAAATAAAATTTCAAACTCTATATAAAATTTCAAACTACGGATTGCCAAATTTCACCTAAAATTACCGTAAAGTCATACATATCTAAAATTCTGTTCTATTTTTTTTTCTCTTCCAACTCCCATATATTTCATATATACCCCTATATAGCCTTCTCATTCTTGCCATTTTGTCTTTTATCTCAAATATAGCAATATAATAAACTCTCCACAACGGGGAAATATCTCCACTCTCAGAAAAATAGCTCAACATTAAAATTTGATATTCAATGTTGAGATGATAAAAATTGTTGAGAGTAGCCGAGACATTTGGACACCAATTGGCGCTGCAGTCGGCGAAGTTGATGAGACTACTATGAAATGTATATACAATGCGTCCTCTTTTTAGTCTCTTTTTCGAAATACAAAATAGGTTTTCTACAAATGAACTTCAAAATTAATTGTATTTCAAATTTTATTCTCAACTTTGAAAACAATTCACCATTGGAACTTGGAAGTTTCAACAATTTTAGATTCTCTCAAAAAAAATGTATTCCACTCAGCCCTAAATCAATCCTTAACAATTTAAATAAAAGCGGGTTGAAAGTGACGTACAATGCTTGAAATAAAATGCATTAATTGTTACAAAAAATATATTAAGTACATAGAAAAATGGACACTTCAATTTTCATTAGATGATCTTGATGATGTTGCGAATATTTGATTTTGAAAAATGTTAGAGAATGTGGAACTAAAAAATGAAGACTTTCGGAAAACAGTGTCTGATAAAAAAGGGTTAATTTTTTTTGTTCTTCAAATAATTCTGAATTTCTTTCCGAATTTATTATTATTTTTAGGTCTGTTCCATTGGGCCCTGCAAAGTTTCTTCTTGGTATTTACTAGTAGATGATGAATGGAGTAATTTAATTTTGCCAACAAATCTAACCTCAATATAAATGTAATTTTTGTTGTTTGTATTTGTATATTATTTTTGATTAGAGAAACACCAACAACAGTAATTTACTATATATGTAATTTCTTTTTACTGATAGTGCTGCTTTTTTGCGTGGATACAATTCGTATCTACATTATTGAAGTGCTTTAAACTTATTTGACTACGGAGCCAGAAGTACTTAACAGTAGATGATGCAGGCCAAAGGAACATACCTAATATAATTATGTATGAAGTTTTTAAAAAATTTTTGTTTTTTTTTTCTGTTTTCCTCGGAAATATTTGAACGTGGAGCATACTTTTTAGAAGAAAATAACAGTTTAAAAGTGGGAACTGGGAACTGTTAAGTCAATTTTAATAGTGGCTTACAGTTTGAAGGATTAAAACTTTCAAAAGTTTTACAATATATTTTTAAGAGAAAATAAATACCCATCACAAATAAGAAATTTTCAAAAATATGAAACTTCAGATTAAGAATCATAACATTCACCCTGTTCTGAATTCCCATCGGTCATAAAATCCTATCGTTTTCAAACTCTAGCAGTCGTACTTATTAGATTTGTGTCTACTTAGACACTGTCTAACTATTTTCAAATTGGTGGAAATATGCTTTATTTAATTAAAATAAATATCACATTATTCTCGGTTTGGACAATCTACTTTTGTGTCTAAGTTAGGCAGCTATACGACAACAATAAACAAGGTTTTTGAATACATTTTCCAAAGTTAGGCAGTTGTCTAATGTTAGACAACGTTTATAAATAAGAACATAGGTGTTTTGAAATAATTCTCGCTTTCAATACTTGCGGATTGAGTGTGCTTTGATTTTCGATCGGATTGAAAATTCTTGACGTTTGGAATTTTTATATCCGATTTGGAATTGGCAAAATATTCTGTTAACGGATTTGATTCGGAATGGAAATCAGAACAGCGTGACTATTGGTTTTGAATTAATAGACATGGTCAGGAAAATGAGATCTCGGAGATCTCAGCAATCTCAGTTACCTGAACAGGATTCCTCAGCAAAATTTCTCAGCTTTGCTGTCAAAACTGAGGAAAAAAAATCTTGGATTCGCTTGCTCACTTTTTGAGTGAGAAAAATCTCTGAGATCTCATTTTTCTGAACACGGCAATTGATTAATGTTTTCGAAACTGTTTTAAATTCAAACTCTTCTGTCTTCTATACCTGAAACTAATTCTCTTAATAAATTAAAAAAATATTTTGTGAACAAGTCGTTATTTTAATCGTTTTTGGTTGATGTTTTTTTTTGGTTATGTTTGCATATTGGAAATGTTCTCTTTTTTTTCATTTAAATTATGGACACCCTACAGTGGATGTAGTGGTTGATTGCTAACCTAGAAGTGTTAGTTTGAGCACCCACGCTTCAACTGGACGCTGCCCGTGCGATTTCATGAAATTACAAATATCTTAATCTCAATTTTGTTCCGACTTTTCTTTCTAACTAGTACCGCGAAATTGGGGTTGCATTTTAAAGACCTTATGTCTTGCAAGCATACTATTAAAATAAATTATTTTTATTAAATTTAACTGACTTATTATCCGCATATTGCGTATGTTTTTGCAATGTGAAACTGCAAAATAATTTTTACACCGCTACTAATGTGCTATACAAAAAAAAATCAAAACCAACTTTGGATGCGGTATAAGTGTCATTTTCATTGCAAATAAAAAAGGAGTTATAAATGTCACACATATACATACCTAAATGCTACAAGAACTTATTCATCAGCATATAATATCTCATGTGGCCTTGTGTCACATGTCTTACTCCGTATAACTGTCAACAAATATGTGACTGTCACTTCACAACCAGCATTAAATTTCGTGTGACATTTTTCTCTTCGTCCTTTTTAGCATCCTTGAAATAAAGGTTCATCATATAGTATAATAAAAAAGAAGTACCTACCGCCAAGCACCATGGCAGTTGACATCGAGGACTTAACAGACACTTGAGTCTAAAGGCCGTGAAAATTATGCAGATTAAACGAGGCCAATAGAGAGAATGACTTCATTCACACGTCAGACCAAACCGTTTTTGTCCTCTTAAGGGTAACAAGTCAGAAAACATGGGGAGTTTTTTTTTTCCTTTTGACTGCTCGTGCTCCTCTTTCTCACATTTTCTGTTGTTATTTTTATGCGACTCCAACGCCAATACCAACGCCTGCCCGCTCGCACACTTTGTATGCATACATATATATTCACACTTGGCTTGAATCTTAAAGGGAACGCGCGTGAAAATAATTTAAGAGGGTATACGCCTAGAAGGACCGCAAGGGTAGTCATTGTTCCATGTGGAACGTGGTTTAAATGTTCATTCGTTGGATATTTATTTATACTACAAAAACAAATTCTATGAGTTTTTGCATTTGCATTTTTTTTGTTTTGTCTTTATTGTTAAGGGATGTTATAATTTTTCGCACAGTTTTGTTTACTCTGCGGGATGAAGTGATAATTTTATGGTTAAGAGCTTGATGATGGATTGTATAATATTTTAATATAGCCTTTTAGTGAAACTGGCGGTGCGTATAAAAGGTTTTGCAGTATGTATTAACGATTCTTTGATTTCGAACAAAATTTTAAAATTAAGGTTCACATCAGTAGGTACCTAGGGTTAAACTTTATCAAGAGAACTGAGAGAGACCCTTATTTTGTTTTTTTTTTCAATATTTTTTAAACCGTCGCGTCGCTGCCAAAACCCTACACCGAGAAAAAAATACTTTAAATTCTTGAACAAATTACTTTAAAACTAAAAGTTAACTTTTTCGATTTGAAAATTAAAAATCGATTTTTTTAAGTTCAACGCGAATCACTTTGAATTTAAAAGTGCATATCGTTTAAATTTAAAGTTCCCCAATAATAAGCTGCAAAGAAAAGTTTCTTTTTAAATTCAAAGTAAAGCTACGCGCAAACCGACGCGGTGGCGGTGGCGATCGCGATAACAATGTGGATGCCGCACACGTAAATCAATGGAGGGGCACACATCGACGCGATATGTGGATTGCGTTCACATTCCACTGCTGCGTTCAGTTACGCGACTTTTCTTGAACGCAGCAAGAACCATTTGATCGCTATATCGCCTGAAAAAAAAAAAGAGTCTAAAAAAGAAAATTTGAAAAACTGAAAAATTAATAGAAAAAATTAGGGGGAATTCCATTTTATATGTTTTTTTTTTATTAAACTTCAAAAATTAAACGTTTGTATTGTCGCTGACAACTTAGCCCGCTACACAATATATCGCGTTGATGTGAGCAGGTTTTTGAACGCATCTTTATCGCGCGATAAAAGTTATCGCAATCGCCACCGCCATCGTGTCGGTTTGCGCATAGCTTAAACACTTTAAATTTAATGACACACGCTTAAAAAAAACATTAAAAGTGTTTTTATTAAGACTAAAATGAAATATGTACTTTTAATTTGAAATTCTCATTTATAAAAGTTATTTCAAAGCATTAAATGATTTAAAATTTAAAGTGTATTTAAAGCTAATATTTTAAAATTTTTCATTTTTCAAAAATTTGCTAAAACATGAAAATACTATATGAACTTACTCTTAAGCCTAGTATGCTGCTGATGCGAAACGAAAAATCCCATACAAAAATGACACAACGAAATCATAAACGGAAAATTTCGTTCTGCTTTTCGTTTTGCAGTACGCTGTTCGAAGAGCGAAATTCATAATTGTAGCAGATTATTTGAAGAAGTCTCCGCTCCTTTTTCGCATTGAATTAATTATACAAACTATTTATTGTGTGCGGAAAAATGACATTTGGGTTTTATTTGGGTTTTTTTTTGTTTGTCATTTTTTTACCTCATCGGTTTCTCTGATTTTTTGCGTTTATGTTTGATTTTGTTTTTGGAATTAGTGAAACTCTCCAAGAATATTTTCCGTTGTGTTTTCGCAAGCGTTTCGTTGTCTGTTTGGAGATCACAGGAAATTTTCGTTTCGCATCAGCAGCGTACTAGGTTTTAATCTTAACCATTGCTACATATCTATATATCTTCATGCTTAACGGCAAAATTGCACTTAATTTCCACAAAAATTGGCGTTTCAATAAGCAATTTTTGTTTATTTCAGTTCATCTTACATAGATAGGAAATATGTAGTGTGAACTATATCCAAACAATGCTCAAGATTCAAAATGTTTCTCCTCTAAATCAAAGCGTTAACTTTGAAATCACGGTTTCTGTATCAAAAGACATTTAAATTGAAACTAAACTCATGAATACATGTGAAACCTCCTTTGCGGAAAACTCTCCTAAGCGGACAATCCCCTTGACCGGACGAATTCTCACGACCGTGGATCTTGAATTTAATTTCCGTATATTTTATGATCCCTAAAGCCGACACTCCCTTACCCGGACGTGGACAAGAATATCAGACGCAACTTGATAAATTTATTTCTCGTAGGCGGACAAAAACTTTTCGTAATTTGTAAATTTCAACCCTTATTTTCAGCAATACTTTCCCATATCTTCTTTTCCAAAAAAAAATGTTCACAACGGTAATAGATGGGAACGATAAAGACAAACGAACTAACAAAATTAACGAAAACAACAGAACTGCAACAATGTTGCATGTTGTGTGTGTGGTGCATGCCAACAAATCACAGCTTTCTGTGGTGAATGCATATCGAGTTTTATTTCTGCAGCTGTGAACTGTTTTTGTACTTTGTTTCTTGTTGGTCACAATTTTTTGCAATTTTTCCCTTGGACGGACAACTCCCATAGACGGACAATTATTGCCACCGTCGCTGTCCGACCCAAGGGAGGTTTTACTGTGGAATTGAAAGCAAACACTTTCAAATTGACTGTTCTAATTTTTAAATCAATGGCTTTTATTTTTGAACGCCGAATTTAAAAGAACGCTTTCAAATTAAATGCAAATTTTTTGTTGAAGTCAAATGATATCCTTTTTAATTTTAAATTTTCAAACTATAAAATTAAATGTTTTCATATTGTTGTGTTTTTAAATACATATTAAAAGTAATTTCTCTTAATTTCAAAGCTAAATGTTTTAAAACGAAAACATTTCCTCTCAACTTTGGCAATTTTGTTTTTTTTTTTCTTATGAAACACTTTAGATTTGCACAATTTAAATTTAAAAATGCGAACTATTGATTTCAAAGTGCACTTTTTCCCTCAGTGTAGAGTTAAAGTGCTGTTAGTTTTAAGATTAATCTGTACATTATTGTTGATATTAAAAAATAAAAATTATGTCTACGATTAATAATAATTCTTCTTTTTTTGTTATCTTTAAATTTTATAAATACATTTGGAATCATTAACAATAAAAAATTATTTTAAAATCGAAAAGGAGAAGCGGCAAACAACACTCATAGAAAAACATCATGTGAAGTTAAACAGAAATTAACCAACAACTTCATTTATATTTTTCAATATGGATGATAAAGTTATATAGACCTTAGCCAACAGCAGCTATTTTTGGGTGTGAGTGATAGCAACATTTTTTAGATAGGTCTTTACTTTTCATGTCCAAATATGAAAGTCTTGCATGCCGTAGCTGAGCCCTTTGTTGGTAAAGTGCATTATTTTAGTGCATCCGGTAGATAAGTCTTAAGTTACCATATTACGTAATTATCACAGGAGATTGGAGAAGCTTCTATCAGAGGCAACATATTTCTAAATGCTATCACATTTTATTTATAGAGACTAGTTTCATACTCATCTTCGGGTTGGATGCAGAAGACCCCATCCAAGACGTCTTGGACCCAATTTTCATGTCTAGGGCGCTCAGATCTTTTATTAAATGTAGTGATTTAGTTGCTATACTTTTTATCTTGGGCTCTAAAAAACGCATTTTTAATGCACCATTACCAACAAAGGCCCCAATCACAATAAGACTTTCATATTTTCTTATGAAACGTTAAGATCTGTATAAAAATACCAGTGAATTTTTTACTTTTACGCATGACCTCTCCGCATAACCTTTACGCACGCCTTTTATGCATGACCTTTACGTTTGACCTTTACGCATGACTTTTACGCACGATCTTTACGCATTAGCCTTTACGCACGATCTTTATGGATGACTTTGATGCACGACCTACATAAACAAAACTATAGGGTGTGCATTAATCAATGGTTAATTAATCAACTGGTTAGGTAGGTATAGGCCAGGTCATGAACTCTCAGAATTTATTAACTTTCCTTTCCAAATCAGAACGGTTTTCGATTAACGGCTGTTTTTTTTTTTTTTTTTTTGACAAACCCCTACTTTGAAATTTTGAAATACCTCTTCATTGAATCAGGATTTTAGTTACCCTGTGTTTTTTCTTACTCTTGCACTCGAATATTGTATGATAAAATGTCCAATTTTCTGAAATAAAATATTTTTGTTGTCTTGTGCCATTTTGCTCAAAATTTATTGATAATATGACATTTTGATCAAACCTGTTTTTTAATGCATGTTTTAAAAAAGCCATTTTATTGAAGTATAATACGAAAAGCTAGCTATAGAACAAAGTTATAACAATTTGAACTCAATGAGACAGGGTTCTAAATCAGATAAAATAAATCTTGTTTTAAAGAATAGCTGTTTTAATAATTTTTATTTTAACGGTTAGATCAAATTTTTTCTTATTTAATTTAAAAAAAAATCAAAATGGTTCGCCTATACTGCACTTGTACAAGACCGACAACGTTCTGTCTTCTGCTTCTCGAATTTTGTATCTCTTCAGCAGCTGCTGTTGTATTCGTAGCTGGAGTTCAATAATGATATTTATTGGCTTTTAAATTGCCATATCTACACTTTTTTCTTGTGATAACCCAAGCAAAAAAAAAATCTAACGGGTTTAAGTCCGGTGAACGATATGGCCACCCAATCCATATCGTTCAGGGTAAACATTGTTTAAGAATATTTTTTACAATTTTTGTCTGTGTAGCTAGTTGCTACCCGTTCTAGATGAGCTAAAACAAAAATTGGAATTTCTTTACAAATTGACTCAAGTTTTAACTCAAATTATTATAGATGCACCGAGACACAGGCTGACGCACTGTGGGGCAGCTCCATAAAGTGCGATGATAAAAAGGTCACTTGGCAACACTAAAGCAACGGGAAAATATAGTATGGTCTCTTAAACTAAACGGTAAATTAGAAATGATGAGTGTGATTTTTGTTGTTTAAGTCTTTTATTAAAGGTTGGCCGGGCTACCAAAGTTGACATTAAAGGTGAGCGAATCTAGCATTTCGAAAGGGTAAAAAAAGGTTGTGTTTTATTTTTATCATAATATTGGTACTAAGAACGATAAAAAGAAGATTTAAGATGTCATGTGTAGGTGAAGGTATGTATGTAGACTATGTTTTAATTATAAAAATTGAAAGAAGTATTTCTCTGTGTTTGATATTTTGGCATGAAAAAAATATATTTTTTTAAGGCTTCGCGCTACGATTTATTCCATATCTTATATTGGGGCAAAAGTTAAACAAGTCTGAAAATACGGAAAGTTTAAGGAATACTTCATTAACACAATAACAAACAAATGTATGTTTAACTTTTGCCCCAAATATTTTTTTTTCAATTTTTATATAAACGTTGTTACTAAAATTCAGATGACAAAATTGACTGACTTCTTTTCATATTTTTAAAAAAATAAAACTGATCAATATTTTTCAATTTTTTGTAGCTTATTATATAATACAAAAGTTTTTAAATTTTGTTCATATTTTTTTTTTGTCAAAAAACGTTCTCAATAGCAATAGACCATCTTTATAAAACAAATTCACAGTGCATTTTTGAGTTTTTATGGCTATATTTAATTTCTTTATGGATTCAATTAGAAAATTTTTATTTGAAAAAAATTAAATTAAAATTTCAGTTAACAATATTTTTGAATAAAAAAAACACATCAAAGTTTACTGTCAGCCTACCCCAAAAGCTAATCAAAATAGTGGTTTAAACATTTATTCCGTCAGCATTTGTGCTACCTTTGAAATTTACAGCCCTATTCTGGCAAACCTCACTGATACCTCACAAGTCACAACAACCTCACAAGGAAAGGTGAAATCGATTTTGTGAGGTTTTCGTACCCTCACAACTGTGAGCCTCACAAAAACTATCGAAATTGTGATCTCCTTTTGAGAACCTCACAACAACCTCACAAGAAATCAACCTCACAAAGGCTTGTGACTTATGAGTTGTGAGCCCTCACAACGCCAGAATAGCCCTGTTAGTTTGCTATTATTCCTATGTTACTGAAGTAAATTTTTTCAAAAATCGTGCAACGAAAATATTATACTCTTAATATTTGTAAAATGTTTGAGCCTTAAAAAGCGGTCAGTAGTCAATAAACATACCTTTACGTTACACAAAGGTATATTAGATAGAAACCGTCATTTGAATTGCCCGTTAACATTTTAAAAATTATTTCTTATTTTGCATCTTGCAACTAGTTTTTAGGTAGTTCGTTCAAGAAAAAAACTGATTGGAATTTACTTCTCAAGTAAACATGAGATTGAATCCTTCTTAAAAAATAAAACTTTTTCCCGCCAAAGTCACGTCAAAGACTTAAAATTGGCTTTAAAAAGCCAAAAACAAAAGGCAAAATTTTGAAAAAAATCAACTTCAAAATAAAAAACTACGATTTTTTTTCAAAATTTTTTCAAAAACAACTTCAATGAAAAAACAAATTAAAGAATAGAGTATTAGCTTTCTAATAAGCTATAGGAAATCACTGTACGACCTTTCGTTAATTTTAAATATTTTTTTTTAACTCTAAGTCAACTTTTCACAAAATTGCACCTCCCGCCTTAACGAGGGGAGCTAGATCCCCCCTCCTATACAATTTTTTTCTTAGGCTATATCCAAGAATAATTATGCAAAATATCATCTGCGCATTATTAAATTTAAAAAAAAACTCAACTTTTTCGTGCCTGTTTCGCTTTTAATAATAATATTTTTTTATACAAAACTTAAAAAAATAAAACAAAAGAGATGAGTATGTTTTGATGTTTTTCCGTTATAAAATATTTGATTGCATCTAAACTTCACTCAGTTTACTTTGTTACATGAGTTCCCGGCCCAAAACGTGCATTTGAAGTCAGCACTTTGGTTCTCTTTTAATTGTGATTTAAAAAGTTGAAAAAAAAAGGTTGGGGCTTAAATAGCTGAAACTTCCTTAAAAATAACCGTAAAATTATGTTACACATGGAATCGACAGCTTCAGGTGTGTTATTTAATATTTTAAAATAAGAAATTAAAAATCATGGAAGTATTTTGTTCAATTTTGTATCAAAAGTCGGGTGTGTAAAATTAATAAGTCGTATTTAATTTAAGTTTCTCAAGGTTAAAGTTGGTTTAAAGACGCTTCCACATCCACATCCATTTTTATTTGCGATTTCTCGGTAAAAATATATATCAAAATTGTAGAGAATTTAATTTTCTGCAAAACCAAGGAAAAATTTAGTTTTTATGTTTCTTATGGTTCGCTAGATATGGCGAATACCCTTTTACAACCCCACCTGCCAAATGGGGGGGGGGGAACAACCCTGAAAATTATTAGGTATACTCACGCTGGCGCACCTTACACATTACAGCAACAAAAATAATAAAAACATACGTGTTATACTAGGTTTGGGCAAAATTTAGCAACTATTCAATTTAACAATTTCGTCGAGATTCAAAGAAAAATGGACATAATCGTGATTAAATAAGAATAATGATAAATGTAGTGGAAATATTTTTCTTCCAGTACGTAATTGGTTCTTAAATTCAAAAAAATAATTCAGCTCTCACAATCCAACAAATGAATTAATTCCACATTTCGGGGTATCTTGCCCCATTGTGCGACGGACGGTATAACGAAAATAAGTGAAATAATTATTTTAAAATGCTTTTTCTACTTTCATGAGTGCTTCTTTTTCTATATATTTATACTAAATACTAAATTTATCCTCCTCATATATGACAGTATACGATACACATACATCGCATAAAAATTTATTTGTATTTAAAAAAAGAACCTCAATTTTCATTTTAATATTGCATCTTGTTTTCCAAAAACTTAACCTATCTATATACCTACATTTATCTATACTTGAAATTTAATATGATCCTAAACAAGTTATGAAAATATGTATTTCCTTATAACTATTACGACTGCTTAAAGCATTTGCCACAAAGCCAACCATCCATTCCCATTCCATCAGAACTTATCAACCTAAGGGCATTTAACTCAGGATAACGAAGGCAATTAGTTGACGGTTGTTCTATGTGCGACGCGACGCAAAGCGACGTAGAGATATTTTCCACAGAACCATTTAATATGGCCGCATCCATGCTGAATAAGGGATCATGGATTTTCAGAAGATTGCTTTACCCCTTATAATGGGTTTTTACCGCTAAAGATAACAATATTCCCGAATATAAACGTTAACAACTACGACCAAAACACTAAAAGCGAAATAGCTTCAATTTTCAGACATAAGTATGTACCTATAGAGAAATATAGCGCGGTAACAACTTTATACTTGCTCTATACTATAGTCGACTAATTAACTGCGATTATTTCGGCCATTACGTGGGATTTCCTCGTTTGGTTAACATCTTGAATTTTGAAAGTGTTGTCCCGACTATATATATACATATATTTAGCTTCAACCCTTTTTTTATATAGTAATGCTTGGTGAAAGACCGCAAGCTATTTAGAGTATTAGAATGGCTCAATGAAACAACCCGCCTTTACCACCCATCAGACGGATGTTAGCAACGTTATTTCTTCTTAAGATTTGTGTTTTGTTTATTTACAAAAAATATTCTGTAATATTTTTAAAATAAGAATTATTAAAATATGGTTGTTCTGTCTAACGAATTCCTACTTCAATATAATTTCCTTTAGGTATATACCCAAACTCACGTGGCTTTCAATGAATATGCAGAAGGTCGACCAAAGATTTATTACTTAAAACAAATTTCAAACCAATATGTATGTATGTAGGGGTTGGGTATTGGGTCTTCGAATACCTTCCCAAAAAATGCTTACCACCAATTGTGCACGCTCGTAAATCAATTTCAAAGAAACTCTAGCTGGGCTTCAGGTGGCATTGAGAGTGCTTTGAATTTGTGTATAGTTGAGTCCCTTAGCGACCGGATGTTGTTGGACATAAGCAAAAGGAGAAAATTATGAATTATGGTCCCACATCGGTTGAGATTAAATAATTCTTCAAGGGTTTCTTAAAGATTCTATGTGGCATTTACAAAATGTGCATTAAAGAAGAAACACTGATTTAGGTCGGTCTTATTTTGAATTTGTTTGTCTGGGTGTGAGGAGCACATTTCATAAGAACAAATCAATTTTATACCTAAATTTGTTGGAACTAAACTTTTAGCTTAATATTTCTTCTGTAAAAATAAACAAAAAAAATTTGTTAGTTTTGCTTTCCGATGAGCGTTAGAACCTTAGTTTAGTCCAATCGGAGTAAATTTGATCCGATTTTAAGAAAGAAAATAAATCTTGTCCGCCACTCCACTTTATTGAGATTTTATCTCTTTTTTTCTATACTGAAAAATTCAAAAAAAGTTAGCCAAACCCTATGAAAATAAATTAAAGTACTGTGTTATTCAATTTTTTAACCAATTCCGACTTTGAAATTCTGTTTTGGAATTAATGGAATTTATGTGATTTCTTTTTTTGGTTAAAAAATTTTTATTTTTGTTAAAATATTCCTCTTTCAAAAATTGAGTTTTTCTTTCGTTTTCAAATTTACTTCGGAAATTTTCAATTTACTCCACTTTCTTTTCATATCTGCTCCAAAACGTGCATTTGAAGTCAGCACTTTGGTTCTCCTTTAATTGTGATTTAAAAAGTTGAAAAAAAAGGATGGGGCTTAAATAGCTGTAACTTCCTTAAAAATAACTGTAAAATTATATGTTACACATGGAATCGACAGCTTCAGGTGTGTTATTTAATATTTTAAAATAAGAAATTAGAAATCATGGAAGTATTTTGTTCAAATTTGTATCAAAAGTCGGGTGTGTAAAATTAATAAGTGTATTTAAGTTTCTCAAGGTTAAAGACGCTTCCACATTCCACATCCATTTTTATTTGCGATTTCTCGGTAAAAATATGTATCAAAATTGTAGAGAATTTTATTTTCTGCAAAACCAAGGAAAAATTTAGTTTTTATGGTTCTTATGGTTCGCTAGATATGGCGAATACCCTTTTACGACCCCACCCGCCAAATGGGGGGGGGGAACAACCCTGAAAATTATTAGGTATACTCACACTGATGCACCTTACACATTACGAATTTTTTTTCTGAGATTCTAACCCTATTTCCGATGATTATAAGATGACATTTGAAGTACTTCCTTGATTTATAAGATTAAAATAAGATATAAATGGTGTTTTTTTAGACGTCTGGTTTTCAAGAAGAAATTAAACGCATGTAATTAAATGTTATGGCCAAGAATTTAGCTCTATTATAAAGATAAGGATTTGCCATTATGTTTTAAAAATGATTTGGGGCAAGTGGCGGCCACGGCTGGCTCGAATAAATTCCAGCCCAGAGGCCCAATTTTCGACCACTTTTTGCAGCAATTGGGGCCGTATGTCAGCAATAACGCTCCGAATATTCTCTTCCAAGGAGTCAATCATCTCGGGCTTATCTGCGTAGACAAGCGACTTCACATTACCCTACAAAAAATAGTCCAGCGGTGTTAAATCGCACGGTCTTGGAGGCCACGCCACAGGCCCACGATGCGAGATAAATGCGTTCACCAAAAGTTTCCTTCAATAAATTGATTGTTTCGTTGGTTTTATGGCATGTATAGCGCCGTCTTGTTGGAACCAAAGGTCGTCCACATCAACATCCTCCAATTCAGGCACGAAAAAGTCATTAATCATGACTCTAATGCGTTCCCCATTGACTGTAACATTATGGCCGGCTTCATTTTTGAAGAAATATCGACCAATTATTCCCTCTGCCCATAGAGCACACCAAACAGTGACTTTTTGAGGATGTAACGGCGTCTCAACAATGGCTTGTTAACAGGCGTGTTTTTTTTTAAAGCCCGAGGGGAATTGGGTGAAAAAAACGACAGCGGGGATTAGCGACGCCATGACATTAAAAAACATGGAGTTTTCATACAAACTATCGATAACATGTATGCAATTCATGCCGTAAACACAGTTTTTCGGTGCGCTTAAGTTAAGCCAAGAGAATTCTCCGGGATTAGTTGTTGTTGCATTTAACATGTTAATTGTTTAGCACCGACCGACGTCGTTTTTTTCATCCAATTCCCCCCGGGCTTGCAAAAAAACACGGCTAACGTACCCATTCAACCTAAAGTGAGCTTCATCGCTGAACAAAATTTTCTTGTGAAAATCGGGATCGGTGGCCATTATTTTGGTTATAAATTTGCACGATTTGCAAATGTTGTTCAGGAGTAAGTCTATTCATTATGAAATGGCAAACCAAACTGAAGCTAAGTACAGACGATTGTCAGATCTTACAATATTGTTAGATCTGTCAGTGAAAAAATTGTTCCAAATGTCTTACAATCGTCGGAACACACAATTTTGTCTGACAATATTGTCAGACACATCAACTTCAGACAACAATTTTGGTCATTGTCGGATTTTTTAATTGAAAACATCTTACAATTGCTGACAATTTCGTCATTGTCCGTGTGAACGGACAATTTTTCATTGTAAGAAATATGTCAATTGTCAGCCAATTGTTAGCTATTGCCAGACCATTGACAGTTCTGACAATATTGTAAGATCTGACAATCGTCTGTACTTACTGTCAGACGAGTTACTAGAGTTACTAACTCCGAAAAAAGTATTGCCAGATTGAAAACTACACGTCTAAAAAAAACACCCTTTATATAGATAGGTATTCTTTACTTGTTATTATATATAGGATTAATGTATACGCAGAACTTGAAGATTTTGTATCTTAACATTTACCATCATCTCAGATACTCACACATAAATTTAACTTTGATATAATTTTATAATTTCAGTTCACTTTACACAAAAGCACTTTAGAATTAGGTATACCTACTATGTACATCCTTTTCACCTGTCCTTAAATGAAGTCTTCAATGTAATTAACATATACGATAAATCAAATTACTACATCAACAGCCAGCAATTATATACAAGTAAATGAGACAACCTAATTTCATTAGACTGCTGCATGCACCAATGCAGCCACGCACCAATCAACCTACATACATACGAGAATTGTGTATATTTATGACCAGGATGAGCGCTATCCTGCAGGCTCAATGAATTTTTAATGCTAAAGGGCCTAATTAACTTAACAATGACCCTAGTATACAATCATATATACATATATGCGAATAGCCTTCATAGTGCACACAAAAGTCTTTGAGTTAAACTGATGTATCCACAACGAACTGGTGAAAGCATTCAAGGTGGTGTTTAAATGCGTCAGCCCCCTAACCTTCGACACAGTAGTAACTTCGACGCACGACAACAACGACGATGGCATCGTCCGGTGATCCAACTCCTTATGTCCATCCGACACTGCAAAGGGTAGTAAATTGATATACCCTATTTGTATCAATTAACAAAAGGGTTAATTTATAACTTGGTCTACAGAGTCCCTGATGAATGTGAGCGCACCCAGTAATAATATGGTTGCTTTTCCGATGGTTAGTGCACAGTGCTCTTTACTCCACTTCATGTAGGTAAACGCATGGAAGTTCTACGAGTACACTTGTTCCTTTTGGTCAAGTGATTGGTGCTTAACGGAGGTTTTCAGTGTATCAGGTGTTGGCGTGGATACTTGTGGCCGTTTTGTTGGCCAAGTAAAATTATTGCCTGTAATTTAAGTGGAACGAATTATGATTTTTGAGTGCTAGATAAGAGTTTGTTTTATTGAGAAATTTAATCGCTATATATATCGAGTTAAGAGTTACTTATTAATTTTTATTTTAACAACATAATTAAAACATAAATAAGTCATCAATTAATTGTATCATATAAGCACATTATATAGGTTAATGATTAATTTAAGTGATTTTGTTTAATATGTTTTAACAATATAGCCGTGGTTTGGTGAAAGTGTATATAGCAACTCAGCAAAGTTTGTTACATGTATGTACAATAGCAAAATAAGTCATTATAAATAATTTTATATTGTTTGTAGACAAAAGAAAAAAATATGTGTTATTGTTTGCGGGTAAAAATTTGGGTGAATTGCTATACACTTTCACGAAAACAAGGCTAATATAACTAAGAATATCTATTCGAGAAATGCCCTGTCAGCTTATTATTTGCACCAACTACTAACAGCATTGAATTAATAATAATCATTTGACCAAATTATTTGAACAATGAATGTTTTTGATAAATTGGACATACTTCCACAATTGACTGGTCGAGCTGCAATAGAAAAATGGACATTTTTAAACTGCAAGAAAATATATTATGAAAAAAGTTGTATGCGACAAAAAGAAAAGTATCGAGGGAGAAATATATCATGCGATAAAAGTTTCAGGCTTTAAGGCAAGAAAATTTGCATGCAAGAAAAGTATCATACAAGAAAAATTTAATAAGAGAAAAGTTGCATACGAGTAATGTATTTAGGGTGAAAAGTATCGTGCGAGAATAAAAACATGCGAGAAAAGTATCATGCGAGAAAAATATCATCCGAGAAAAATGTCATGCGATAATACTTTCATACGAGAAATATATCATGCGAGAAAAGTATTGTGTGACAAACTGTACAGCCTGGGTGTAACCCACAAATTTAGAAGAGCTCTAGAATTACGTATGAAAGTAATACTTCATCGGCGGTATGGGATGATGAAAGTATTTCTGATTGGTTTCCAACATTTTTGGGAATGAAATACCAATAAATTTTATATTATATATGTTAATACCCTAAAATATAATGTTACCAGGTGACATTGAGTTTGCGGGAACCAAAATTAAAGCCTTGATTTTTGGTGACGATCTCGTTCTGTTTGCTATAGCACACCAGAGGTACAGTTGATGATCAACCGACTGTATGATTACTTCCAACTTTTGAGCTTAACAGTCAATCTGTACAAGACAAAGGCAATGATCTTTATAGAAATGGCAGTGAAAGATATGAAAAAAGTGAGCAGCGGACATACAACGGACAGCAAATTGAAGTGGTCAAAGAGAACAAATACATAGGCATAAATGCTGCAAGCAACCTGAACACGAAAAATCATCTTCTGGAGAAATTAGCGGTTGCTTGTCAACCTTTCTTTCGCTCACACAAAATACCGAATATTTGAAGTAACGACGGAATCAACTTTGTTCTATATGGAACACAAGTTTGGGCATTTGAAAAATTTAATGAAGTTGAACAAATCCAACGATAATTTTCTTAAAAGAACTCTGAGGTTACCAACAAACTCACCCGATTACATGATGTACGTTGAAACAGTACTATCGGAGCTATTCACAAAAACATTAAAAATGCATTTTGACTATATATTATAAAGGTAATGTCTCTCCCCTTCACAAGGCTCCCTGAATGTACAGCTCTGTTCGCCCTGGAGAGAAAATCTCTTTGGTTCAACGAATGGAACTCTCTGGCGATGTATTGCGGTAGAACCCTAGACCTGAAGGTTGAAAATGTGGATTCATGGTTAATGCAGTTAAATGAGCTTGTGACATGTCTGGATGAACAGTGGCTACAAGATTGCCAACTAAAACCTAAATCTTCAATTCATCGATCGATTTATGCTGGTCTGGAGCACTACCTCTACGAAAAAATTATTTTCGCCACGAGTTCAGTGTTGCTCAAATATCTATACAATATTTAAAATAATAGGTGAACTTATGCATCCTAATTTCCTACCACACCCTGAATATTTACCAATTCTGTGTTCATTATGCTACCTGTTTCTAACAGAGGATATCTTTCACTTTTTGGGAATATGTCCAGTGCTCAAAGAAATAAGGAGATCACACTTTGGTAGATATCTTCTGAACGAAAACAAAATTGTTGATCAATTAAATGGCAACAATTGGGAACTTCTCTACAAATATGGAGTTAAAGCTCAAAAATATAGATTACAAATAGTTAATGAAGAATTTTAAAAAATTATTACAAATATATTTTATCATTTTATTTTTACTTAAATTAAGAATTTATTAAAGCGCAAAACTTGGCAAACCGCTATTAAGCCATATTTAACTGAACAAAATTTTATGGAAAATAAATAAATTGTATCTATCTATCTAAAAGCGTCATTGAACAAATTTGCATGTCATAAAAGTATCATGCGATACAAATTTTATGAGTAAAAAGTTTCATGCAAAAAAGTTGCATGCGATAAAAGTAGCATACTAGAAAAGTATTTGTAATGCGAGAAAGTTATCGTGCAAGAAAAGTGTCATGCAAAAAAAAATATCATGCGAGAAAAGTATCGTATATGAGAAAAATACCATGCGAGAAAAGTTTCAAGCGTAAAAACTTGCATCCGAAAAATGTTTTATTCGAGAAAAGTATCATGCGAGAAAAACTTGCGTTCATATTTAGTAATGTTCTGAACTGCCTCATTTTTAAAGAAATACATAGCATATTTTGAACCTCTTCGGATTGCTCTTCACTGTGCAACGGAATAGTTTTAATTAAGTGACTTCCATCATAAAATATAAATACATTTTCATATAATATTATGCTCCGTACAATTGCATCAAAATTTTATCTTCCGAAATCTTCCACTACATAAATTTTAAATAGCCAACAAATTTCGTTTTAGAAAAAAATTGGTAATCGGATCAAAAGAAACACCAGTTAAGTTAACTTACAGAGCTTCATTCAATCTTCAAATAAATTTAACATAAGCAATAAGCATTATCCATATAAAATACAAATCACCTGAAATTAACTTCCAGATTGAATCAAATCGTTTGAGTCAAGCCCTGTAAAGCTGTAGTGTATACGTATGACGATTCCGTGTCAATCTCATCCCATCAAAAATCTATAGAAAATCATAAAACTCAATTGATCTGAATCCAATCGTGAAATTGTTTTCTATTGGCATAAAAGAATCAGTCCAGGAAATCAAAACAAAAATAAGAATATATGAAAACGTCGCGTGGTGCGACGATACCTATACCTAACCTACCTATATACCTGTTCGCTTATCTAATCTTAAGCTCCGTAAAATTGAAACCTATCCGAATTTTGAGGGGTTGAACTTTATTCGTCGAATGACTTCCAAATGATTTGATTCGCATTCACGAAACATAAAACGCTAACAAATATCTACAAATATCAAATGCTTTTTTGGCTTTTTGTTCAGTCTCCGAAACACTTATGGCAAGAGGAGGGAGGGGAGACTTGTGTTCGTTTCTAAAGATTTGTTGTGATTGAATTGGATTTAGAAAAGTTTTTTGTGTGTCGCCTTCCTGCTTTTGTTGTGTGTTCAATGTTCGGTCTGTCATTTTGACTAACTGCTCTATTTGCTTCACTTTCTGGGCGATAGTGTGAGAAATATATGAGTTGACGAAAATTATTATTATTTTACACAATAGAAACGCAATTGATTGTTAAAGTGGCAACTATAATATTATTTCAACTACACACACATTATGTACATATATTATCTGCTATTGTACCTCCACTTCTATACTCACATGTTATATTCGTTTCGTATGAATAAAACGGATAAGAATGGCAGAAATTTATGAGTTTCGTGTCGTAAACTTTAAATGTGCCTTAGGAGTGTCTTTTATCCTCTTCCTTACCAAAGGACTTTGAATTTGAGAGATAAAATGCGGGAAAACATTATAATGTGTTTTCTAGTGAACTTATCTCGAATGATGTGAGTTTGATAGATGCCCCATGGGAGCCATGCCCCATGCTGCCATAATACCACGTTTGTTTTATGTATGTATATATTTTCTAAAATTAAGTATGTGTCATCATGATAACGTAACAATATAATTTAGTGCATCCCATATGTGGAGGTTAACAGCAGGAGGAGGATTTAAATTTAAATATTATTCTTTTTTATTATTGTTTTATTTGTAAAAGTATACATAAAGAAATTTTTTAGGATACTTTGATACAATACTTGTTCATCATAGGACATGTGCCTATTGGCTAAGTGTCAAAAACAAATTTCGAGTTTTAAGTCTAACCTATAACATTACGATGATGGACGAAAAAATCGCTTTCACCGACCGGTCCGTTAGTCTGTACATCTATGCGTAGGTAACTGGTACAAGGAAGTAGAGCTTCCAATAAGGACATCCGAATTTTGACAGTTAATAGCGGGCATATTGTTGAAGCTTCGTCTGTCAAATTGACTTTCATTTAATCAGTGTGTTTTGCCAAATTACCATGGGTGAATATAGCGTTCAACAACTCGTGCAAATAATAAAATTGTTTTATCAAAATGAGTGTCAACTATTTGTAAGAAGAAAAATTGGTTAACAACTTTTGTTAATAATTGAAAAACATTGAGAGGACTATTCCAACTGTGGTGGGTAAATCCACTGGTGACTGGTTCGGTAAATAATCAACCAACACCTGTACTTTGCCGAAACATAAGATCTGCCGAAACATCGTCACTGTCCGTGAGCCAGCGTGAGGAGAATTCGAGGCAGTCGTTTTCTCGAGTGAGGAGTGAGGGGGAAGAGTGGGGAGTGAGGAGTGGGGAGTGAAGAGTGAGGAGTGAGGAGTGAGGAGTGAGGAGTGAGGAGTGAGGAGTGAGGAGTGAGGAGTGAGGAGTGAGGAGTGAGGAGTGAGGAGTGAGGAGTGAGGAGTGAGGAGTGAGGAGTGAGGAGTGAGGAGTGAGGAGTGAGGAGTGAGGAGTGAGGAGTGAGGAGTGAGGAGTGAGGAGTGAGGAGTGAGGAGTGAGGAGTGAGGAGTGAGGAGTGAGGAGTGAGGAGTGAGGAGTGAGGAGTGAGGAGTGAAGAGTGAGGATTGAAGAGTGAGGATTGAAGAGTGGCGAGTGGCGAGTGAGTAGTGAGGAGTGGGGAGTGAGGAGTGTGCAGTGTGGAGTGAGGAGTGCGAAGTGAGGTTTGAGGAGTGAGGAGTGGGGAGTGAGGACTGAGGACTGAGGACTGAGGACTGAGGAGTGAGGAGTGGGGAGTGGTGAGTGAGGACTGAGGAGTGAATTTTTTCTCGCATGATATTTTAATCGCATCACATATTTTTCGTATGATTTTTTCTTGCATAACAAATTTGCATGAAATTTTTTTCCCATGGTATTTTTCTCATACGCTTTAATATAAATTGTAAATTTTTACGAAGCATGTGACACCAAATAAGTTACATATATATAACGTAGGTATGCGGAACAGAAAAATCTGGCTATGACATTCGATATGTGAAAGACGCTTTTCCATATAACTCGACTATAAGTTTTATACATTTTCATAAAAAAAAATTATAATGCTTTTTATTAATTAAACCATTTTAATTAAATCAGTAATTAAATTAAACTTATACAAGGGAAAAAGCATTTAATTCGAATATGCCAAAGAATATTAAGGATAGTTTTCTGTCTTGAAGTCATTCTTAAATCTTTTTAATATGTTAATTTCTCTCAACCTTTTTGAAGCTGATTGAAATGTTAAATTTTATCACATAACATCAAAAGCAGACGTCGACAAATGAGACCTTCAAAAGTTTCTAAGACATTTCCGTTAATGGTCAGTGCGTCTTCACTGACCACATCATAAGAATATAGTGCATATCTTATATATGAATAAAGCTAAGCCAAACGTAGGTACAGATTGTACCAACATACATTAAACACATGACCAGACCACCCTTAATCCTTTTTCGATGAAAAGTGTAAATGTGCACCCATCTGAAAATGTTCTAAGAAGCAAAATAGGTATATGTGTGTGCATAACCTAAAACAGAAACGATCTCTCTGGGCAGTAATCATCAGCATACTGATGAGATGTTGATGATGATGATGATGGTATAGGCAGTGTCAAGGATACATTGTAATCCTCTCCCAAACCATCCAATAAGCTGGTGAACGTCTTAAGAAAGTTTTCTATAAGAAACTTTAGATGAGGAGTTTCAGAAGGTCAAGTGCCTATATATGGGTTGATGTGTGTGCTTATCTTAAAGTGGATATACACCAGTGTGTAGTATATATATTTAGTCTAAGGATAGAGGTGGGAAATCCACTTAAACCATTTTACAAGGACTCCAAAGTCGATTGGAAAATTTGCATTTTATCCTTTCACAGACTTTAGACAAACCAAGGTATTAGACCGCTTACTTAGAGTAATTGGAAGAAATTACACATATAAAACTTTCCAAGTTCACTGCAAGGAAATAATTTTCAATTTGCATCCAGCACGTATCCTGGCAGCAGCGGCGGCGGCGGTGGCGTTCATGTTCAATGTTCATGTCCATGATATGTTTTCAAATAACAAATTGTCCATCTTGACATTGAATAGAGAAGACAAAATTCAATCCGTACATACATCCTTTGGACAAGTTGTTAAAAGTCAGATGGGAAATGGCGCTGGACTGCTATAGCTTCTTCCCCCAGGATATATAAACATAAGTATCCTTGTTGTGACGAAGGGGAATATAGTATAAAATTTGTGTCATTCGCAGGAAAATTAAAACGAAAATGATGTTTTTCGTCTTCCTTTTATTTTTGAAAAGGGAACTGCCCGTATATACCTACTTATTATTGTATTCGAAGTTTTTTTTTAACATGTTTGCCATCAAGGATAAACGGAAAGGCTAACGTCATAAGTTTGATGGAGGGTGGTCCTGACTGTACTCATTTTCTATATTAAAGCACGGCTCTACTCTTCCTTGGCCCTCTTTAGATTAGCACTGTATTCTAAGTTAATGACAATGGATCCTTTTTTTTTTTTTTTTTTTGCATTTATGTTCATTTCTTTTTTTAACATTCTATTCCTTGATTGGGGCTATATAGGGTGAAATCTTTCATAGCCTGATATTTTTTAAGGAGGCGAGAGTAAGTGATTTTATATTTTCTTTTTTTTTACACTGGGGATTAAAGAATTAAAGGATAATTGTTTTTATGAAGGAAATTCCATTGAAATCGTTGGTCTTTTTTTTTCTTTATTTTTTATATTTGCCTTGAAGAAATAAAAGAAAATAAGACGGTCGCAATAAGGTCCTTAGAGATCTGGAATTGTGGAGATAACAATTATTGCTGTTTGACACTTGTCATTGAAGCATGACATGATTAGAGTGAGGGAGTGAGAGATGCTTAATTTAAATTAGTTTCTCAATTGCAGTATGGTACGGTGGTATGATGCTATCCTCGACAGCCCATAAATTTTAAAAGGAAAAATCCTGGATTAAGGTGCGAGTGGTTGAAGTCGGCGAGCCAGAAGAATTTATAATGATAAAAAGGGATTTTTCTTAAAAGTTTTTATTTAAAATATCTATGTATGTATATGTAAAATGTTTTTTTTCGATTTATTTAAAATGTTTTTCAAGTTAATTTTTAAGTTTGTTGTCTTGGTTAAATGGACTTTGGAGTATATAAAATTAATAATGTTACCAAAATACACCTTAACTAAACTATCATCGCAATGGCGATGGCTATATCGGTCATATAGAGTTTGACTTACGAGTACCTGCATTATTATTATATCTATATAAAGAAGAGAATTCTAAATGCCTTAGCACATGAGTGATGAGACATGAACGAACTGGGAATTGCATACGGTCGCGCACAACTGCGAATAATTTCCGTAAAACATACAAAAGTAAAATGAGTGTTTGAGGTTAAATTATAGAACGATATTTCTATTCGACGTATGGTTCGTAGAATGCGTGTGCCGTGTTGGTGCTAGACAGCTGTTCGCAGAAAGAAGTAGAAATATTGCCAAATTAAAATAATTTTTACAATTCCATTTATTTCCCATACTTTCAATGCTTTGCATATCCATGCAATGCACTCTTACTCATAGGCTTACGAAACTGGGGTAAAGCCATTTTTCTTAAATTTAAATAAAGAAACAAAAATGTTGGTTAAAGATTTTTTAACTAGAATATATTTTAAAGCAACAAATTTACAAATTTTACTATTCAACACAGTATATATCTTTAAAAAAAAATATCAATAATGTCTAAAACAATAAATAAATTAAAAAATAAATTGGGCGGCGCGACAGCTCATGTGGAACAAGGGGCTAGTGACTTATAATCTCTCAACTATTCCTATATGCATGTTATTGGCAGAAATGCGGAAGCGACCTACAATTTTCTGCTGAATCCGAAAAGCTAAGGCGAGAAGCACTTTTTCATGACAAGAGATACTCTTGTACGATATGTCAATTCCTCGCCAGAGGCAGTACCCCGTGAAAAACATTTGTGTTTTTAGGTGGTATAGGCTAGAAATCGGACCCAAGATCTTCGACGTAACAGTCCTACGTACTAATTATTATGCCACGGGCTACTACACTAACGTTTGTTTAGATTAATATTTTTGAAAAATTGCCGCCCCTAGCAAATTGTCTCCCATAGATATTTTGGAAATTTGCCGCCCCCCAAATGGATCCAAATGAAAAGGAATTTTAAAACAGAACAGAATTAACGTCTGTTTTGATAAATATTTTAAAAAACTACCGCCTTCTAGCAATCTGCCTCCATGGATATTTTGGAAATTCGCGGCCCCTGAAATGGATTTAAATGAAAAGGAAATATAAAAACAGAACAGAACTGACGTCTGTTTTGATTAATGTTTTAAAAAATTGCCGCCTCAAGGAAATTGCCTACAGTTCCTACGTTCTCTAACTCTAGCATCGATAGAATTGCTCGAGAAATGTTGAAAAATGGAACAAACTTATACGATTTATTTCAATTTTCATCGCTTCTCGACTAATTTTATCGATGTGAGAGTTACAGAACAAAGGCACAGGATATATTTAAAATTTGCAGCCCGGATATTGTCGCCCCCAATTAAAATGCCCATCCCATCCTTGCCCTTGCCACGCTACGCCACCTTAGCAAACATCATGGATATTTCTTAAAAAATTGACTAATTAGATGGTCTTTTGTAAAAAACATCATTAAAATCGATTTAACAGCTTATGAGATACCTTCTCGAAAACCAAAAAAAAAATGTTCTATGATAGATAGCGTTACTCAACGGTAGATAACATTTTTTTTTTCTAAAAATATAGTAGATCGTACTGATACTAGCTCCCAAACAAATTTGTATACCAATTCTGTTTAAGTCGTATTTGAGAAAAATGGGATTCCTCAAACACTTGTATGGGCGGTACCATTATTTTTGGTTTAATGAATTATTTCAATTTTTAATCTGCAAGATAACATTAAAAAAGTGCTGAATGCTAAGTTTAATAAAAATCCATCAAGACGTTTTGAATTAATAAAGTTCTCAAAAAATTTAAAACTTTTTTAAAAATCAAAAAAAAAATGTTTGAAAATTTCGGTATACAATAATTTAAAAACTTTTTGAAACATTCTCCACAAGCAAAAATTTATTAAATTCAGTTGAATCGTTTTTGAGAAAATCTAAAATCAAAAAATGGTTCTACCGCATTTATAAACATTTGTCGGAATTTATTTTTTATAAAATGGTACTCGTCTTGTAAAAAAATTTTCTGAATTTTTGTAAAAAAAAGTTGTCGGCATGTTTTTGAGAAAAATATGATTTTCATTTTTTGCTCATTCGATATGGTTCAGATAAAAAATTGGACAAATACAATACTCGAACTGCTAGAACTCATCATTGAAAATTACAACTTATGTATGATTTATGACCATAATAACCGCCAGTTAACATTTGAAGGAAATAATATAAATATAAAAATAGTAAAAAATGGTTCTTCTGTAAGATATTAAAAATCGTACCCGATAAAATTTAATTTCTATTTTTGAAACAAGTTACTCATCGTAAGTAAGGTACTGTTTTTTTAATATTTTCAAAAAGGGAAGCTTATATTAAAATTTTTCAAAGAAATATTTTGTATTTTTATATTTTTATATAATTTTTCCAAAGCCTTTTTAATTTAATGCTACTCAGAGGATATCATATGAAACGATGACCACTTTTTATTAAAAATTCTAAGCTGATTTCGAACAATTTTCGTCACGAACTGGAAAATAGAATCCGGCTTCTATATATCTTTTATACTTTAACCGCGTGAGTTTGTCAAATTAAATGAAATTCAATGATAAAAAAAAAATTCAAAAGAAATGCAAAACAACGTTATTTCTTATTACGATAACCAATACACTCAAAAGAAATATTAGAGGTACAGTCAAAGCTTTCTGATTGGAAGCAGAATATATTCGGCCTCACAGGCCCACCAAAATATTTTTCTTTCTAATATGCATAATGAAATAACCGTGTAAAGCATTCCCATTTTATTCAAATCTCTAAAAGAAAAATTATTAGATTCATCATAGTTATCCATTTATCAATCTTTTCAACTTTTAAACAAATTCTATTGCATGATAAAATCTCTGTTGAATTTAAGAAATTGTAAAGAAAAAAAAGACAAGTTAATTAAATTTTAAGCAATTTACAAAATCAAAAACCTAAATCAACAGTTTACACATTTTAAAAAAGCTTAAAGATAAGGATGACCATTTTCACATCATCCCTTTGTTTGAAAACAAAAAAAAAAAACACAGTTGAGCCACACACATGGTGCAGCACACTGATGGTAGGTACACATTGCCACAACCCCTAACTTTACTCTTACAAAAAACTGATACACTCTCATCCAAGAAAAACCAGTTCCATTCCATGGTTTGGGATTCGTAAATATTTACAAACTTGGCCCAAGTAAATATGACCCAAGAGTAGAATTTATTTACATTTGCCTTCATTAATGCTCCTTTAATGTCACGTGATAATAATTGAAATGAATTTCGTATATTTTGTGTATCGTATCGTGTGCTTCATGCAGAGCAAAGCTTGGACATTGGGAAATTTTGTCGAAAACCAAACCGGCAGCTTCATATCCTGAGAAGACATTATAACATGAGTATAAATGGGTTTATCAACCGGCTTCCATCATGGACGGTATTATATAGATTAGCTTTAGAGAGCAACGACAATGCATTAAATTTTCAGATAAAATTAATGTTGGTATTGTTTTTAAGGTAGCAACATATAGGTATACAATATACATAAATAACACATTAAGTGCGGGCTCTGCCGCATACAGTATATACCTATACTTATACACAATATGATGGAAGGTATCTTTGACCTCGTGCATAAGTAATGAGGATCGGAAAAGGGTGCTGGTTCTCATCTATTTACAACACTTCTACGTTGAAAAATATAGGTATAATTTTAGTTTTTGTACCTTAATTATGGGTAATGCTTTGACCATCCAGCCAACTAGCTAATGGAATCAATACTTCCTGGAAACATAATTGTAAGGAAGGTATTGTAGGGTTTCATTAAAAATATTACAATACACGGTAAAAATATAGCACACTGCAATTCACATCAAATTGAATAAATTGTACTGTTAAAATCCGGAATGTGAAAATTCTAGAATTTACCAAATAAACTTTGAATTTTTCAGCAGCAAATGTTTTCTTTTTAAAATTCATTCAATGCGTCTGAAATTCCATCCATCGACAAGGTGGCGCAAAAGTTATCACTGTGGTGACAAAAGTTTTTACCGATTGCAAATGGCGACAAATGTCAATTTTACTTAAACATTTTGTGAAGTAAACAGATACAAGACACACGTCACCAAGACATATGAATTACGATATCCTTGTTCGTTTATTTACCAAACCTACCTATTTCTACCATTTTTAGCTCGAAAGACTGTCAAAGTTTATATAAAAAAAATAAAACTGGTAGAATCTGGCAGTTTCGGGCAAGTACGCGAACGGATCTTATATCTCATCCTATAGAACGCGGAAAAATTGTTTCGATTTTGACATTTACCGCCATTTGCAATCGGTGACAACTTATGCGTCACCTTGTATTATAGTAAGTTGTTTATTGCATATTTCAAACAGTGTTCCCAATTTGGTCGTTTTTTCAACCAAAATTATGGGAAAAAATCAGTTTGGTGAGAATAGGGTGACCGGGGGCCTATTTCACCAAACACTTTTCACTTTTCACTTTGCAACTTTGCACTTTTACTTTGCAAATTTTGTTCCACCAAACGCAAATTTGCAAATAGGAAATTATTGAATTGAAAAGTTTTCCTCTTTGCAAAGGCTTTGCACTTTGCAAATTTTCTGAAACACATTGCACTTTTACTTTGCAGGAAATTTTTTTTTGCAAAGTTGCAAAGTGAAAAGTGAAAAGTGTTTGGTGAAATAGGCCCCAGATCTATCCTCAATGAAAAGAGGAGATCAAAACTCAAACGAAAAATAAAAAAAACACGAACAATTATTATTTTTTTTAATTTATCGGAATAAAAAAGGCAGTAGGTTATGATACTGAGGTTATTTAATAACAATAAATAAAAAAATATAAAAACTTGATAATATTATCAGCTATTAGTTATTTAACATGAAGATAACTAGCAGTACCTAGTAATTTTTACATATTTCAAAAAAATTTTTTGTTTCCAAGTAATATTCAACCATTTTAGCTTTTAATGTAGAGTGCTTCTTAATGGACGCATAAATTGGACGCCATTTTCGTGGTAAAGCCTAGTACGCTGCTGATGCGAAACGAAAAATCCCATATAAAAATGACACAACGAAATCATAAACGGAAAATTTCGTTCTGCTTTTCGTTTTGCAGTACGCTGTTCGAAGAGCGAAATTTATAATTGTAGCAGATTATTTGGAGAAGTCTCCGCTCCTTTTTCGCACTGAATTAATTATACAGACTATTTATTGTGTGCGAAAAAATGACATTTGAGTTTTATTTGTGTTTTTTTTTGTTTATCATTTTCTTACACCATGGGTTTCTCTGATTTTTTGCGTTTATGTTTGATTTTGTTTTTGGAAGTAGTGAAACTCTCCAAGTATATTTTCCATTGTGTTTTCGCAAGCGTTTCGTTGTCTGTTTGGATATCACAGGAAATTTTTGTTTCGCATCAGCAGCGTACTAGGCTTAAGGTGTTACTACAACAAAAGACAGCTTCACAGTTGACATGTTGATATAGTTTTAAAAAAAAATCGTTTTCATTATCAAGCAACAGTTTGAAATAGTAATGAAGGTTGGGTGATGATTTTTCAAATAAAATCATTTTTGTTAATCTTCAAAATTTTCGATTTTGAGGCTCAGAAAATACATCTCAGTGATTGCTGAAAAACAAATCTATTCACAACGTGCAGCGTGCCACTATTTTTGGAAATTGAGAGCTGTATCAACGATATATTCACTCATATTTATGCGTAACGATCATGAAAATTGTCAAGAAAAAAGTAAATGTACCAGCAAAGCCCAAGAGATCACTTACCTCGTGTTCTATTCCATACATAACTCTGTATTGTAATATTTTATGAATCAATACAAAAAATATATTTTTTTTTTATTTTTTTCTATCAAAATAACTTCTTGTTTAAATTTTTTGATTCCTTTTATTCGTCACTGGAGTTTATTTTCATGAAAATGTGGGGGCTCTTTAAAAGATGGTTACGTCCCTAACTTTGGCGGACATTTTTTGGCAGAATCAAAAAGTTTGATATCTGAATTTGTAGCTAATTAAATTTTAATTTGTTGCGCAACAGAAAAATTTGTAGCCCCCGATCAAATAGAGTTTATTTTATATTCAAGTTTCCGCTAACATAAGTCCTAAATTAGCGAACGAAAATACGAAAACAGTAATTTTGTTGGTGTCCAAAATTTGCTCTTTAAATGCTAATTTGTTGCGCAAAAATTTTTTTAGCTTTTATGGATCATTTTTTATTTACATTTTAAGAACTGTACAGTTCAAATAAAACGGAAGTTGGTGGACAAAATCTCAAAAACTGATATTTTCAAATTTTATTTTGTCAGAATTTGTAGATTTTTAACCAAGTATTTTTTGCACCAAGTAGAAATCTGTAGCTCTAACAGTTTTTTTTATATTTTAGTTTCAAGTTAACTTCCAAAATCTAAAACAAAATGAGAAAATCCTAATTCTTTTTTGCAAGAATTTGAATTCTCCCTTAACTTAATTACACGAGAGTTACTTAACTTAGTTAGGCTAAAAGGCTATAGTGTGTTTTATTTTTTCAGGAAATTTGTTCTTTAAGTATGTATAAGTAATGATAGGAACACATCTGTGATTTTTATTCGTTGCTATTAAAAAACAACATTTTTATTATGATGGCACTTGTAGTTTTCAGTCACGCGATTTTATAATCAAAAATAAATATAAGAAACATCTTTAAATCAGAATGTACGCATTTGCTGCAAATAAATAGCAAAGTTTAAAAAAATTATTTGCAGACGATTTGCTTGTAGAATAATAAAGCTAAAACGGATTGCGATTTCAATCGCAGAAAATAGGTCCATTTGATTTTTTCTTACCCTACGTCACATTTCTCACTTTTCATAACAGCTTCTTTTTTTTTTCTTGTTAATATATATTATAATACCTATATACCTAATAGTTATGACATAAAATATGATTAATTTTTTTGTCAGTACAAAAATGGTGGGATTTATTTTCGAATTCGGTGGAATTTTTAAAATATCGTCTGGTATCACTGATTCAAAATAGCTTCTAACGACCTTTGGTACACCAAAATTCTCGTTTCGTTTCCTTCTTTCAACTTTTTGCTTCTTTTTTTACGGTGTATCGAAATGTACACAAAAGTATTGGAGTATAAGCTTATTGACGATACCTTCTATAAATAATAGAAGTCCTATAACCAACGAATCAGAAATGCTTTTAACCCTTTCACCTGTTCAATTGATCTAATTATGTATATTTATTATTTTTCTTTAAATATTTTGTAGTAGGTATATTAACTCGGAGTCCAGAGAGGTCCAACAATTTTAATTTGTCTGCTAGAAATCCCCTTACTATGAAAAATCCATACATATGGGTTGGATATGTATGTTTGTACGCTATGTCCTTTTATTTATTTAATTTCCAATATTATATGAAATTTCTAGAGATGTGTTGAACATATAAAGATAAAAGACCGGAGGAACCACATCATAGAGTTTTCATTCAGCTATATATGTATGCTGGGCAAATTCCATTAGAAAATTTACTTCAAGAAATTAAAAAAAAAAAAAAAAAATTAAAATAAGGAAATTTTCTTCAAAAGTATTCATGTGGTATAGAATGAAAGGATCTGCATTCCGAAGAATGGAATGGGAATGTCTTGGATTTTATCATCATTTGAATTGGATTCATTTGTGGGTTTCTTAATGTTGTATGTACATATATAGTGATATGATGGTGACCTGAACTTATATATTATGTTTATAGGGGCAAGAATCTTCTACACATTTAATCCACCGTACTGGAGATAATGTGTGCAAATATGTACTTTGTGAATGGCATAGCAAGGAAACTTTCTTGACCATAAACATTTGAAAAGATATTCTTTGCGCCTCTGGACGTACAAGAGAAGTTTGAGGAATTTGAAATATTTAAGAGTATAAAATTTGTGTTCTTTCATGAATGTGTTTTGTGTATTAAGTTTTATGATTCAGTTGGATTTTACATATGTTTCTTAGCAAAATTTTTTTTTTTTTTTGTTTTATATAGATGCCGTTTAAATGTAACGACTTTGAGGATTATTATTGTTGAGTCTGAGTATTTTTTGGGTGTGAATAAGTTTATAGAAAACAACACAGAGACTTTTCCCAAATGCTTTGATGAGACTTTATTTGGAGACTTTAAAGAGAAGTATTAATGCTCAATGGTTACAGACCAGTAAAAAGTGTCCGTGTGAAATATGACAGATTTTTACTATCTACGATTCACATCAACAGTCTACTTCCAGTCATCCACACCAAGCGCTCTAACATCCAAACCAAAATTTCGATTTGAAGACTTTTTGGATTGTATCCACGTCTAACTCAAACTCATAATTTTGTCGGACATATATGGCCAATGGTATTTTGACACTGAAAACCTAAAATTTGTTTTCTTTATTCAATATAAGTAGGGTTAAGGGTTAATATGGAGAAGAGTGAAAACAATCTACGTTCTAAAATTTATATATATTGCCAGAGGATTGATATTTTTTGCAATTTATATTTATTTCGATCAGTCTCATCAAAAATTAAATATTTAGATTAAATCGCACTTAAGTAAAATCAGTTATTATTTTGCTCTCAATTTATAAAACTAATGACTAAATTATTAATTTTTGTCCAAAAAATTTTCATTTTGGCCAAACTTTCCTTATAAAATGAATTTCTTTACTTCAGTGATTGAATGACTTTATACGAGTCAAGAGCTTTTTATTGACATCAAAATAATAATGATCCTTAAATTTGCAGACAATGCGTCCGCTGAAGTTTGAACAACCACCAAAGTCGTAATACTTGTTCGATTTTTAAAAACCATAAAGGCCAATCGCTTCGTCTCGTCAAAATCTAGTGCCGATATTTTTTAGTTTTTTTTTTATTTGCCTTAAAAAAAAGTTATGGCCAAAAGATACAAAAAACCACCAAAATATTAACTAAAAAAAATTTGGATTTCTGTCACCACTGTAATATTGGACGTACTTTCCTGAAAATTACGGCAATCGCTTCGCCTCGGCAAAATCTAGAGCCGATATTTTTTATTTTTTTTTATATTTACCTTAAAAAAAAGTTATGGCCAAAAGATTCAAAAACCACCAAAAAATTAACAAAAAAAACTTTGGCCTTCAGTCACCACTGTAGTTTTCGCCACATTTTCATAAAAATTACGGCATTCGTCTCGGCAAAATCTAGTGAGACGAAGGGATTGCCGTAACGGACCCATTGTCTGCAAAGTTCAGGATCATAAATAATAACTGGCTTAGCTCTTAAAGTTTCTCAAAATAAGAAATTAAATTTTTCAATTTTCATTGGCAGAGGGGTGCAGGCTCCTGGTGGCACTTTCCTAGGAGACGGTAATTTTCCAAAATATCCGGGTAGTACCTGGCGGAGTTTCAAGTGCGGAGTTTCAAGTACGGAGTGCTAAGAGTTAAGTGCGGAATGCCAAGTGCAGAGAGCCAAGTGCGGAGTGCCAAGTGGGAAGAGTCAAATTTGAGGTGCCAACTGCCAGCCGCCACAGGTGTTAAAATTACCAAGAATCATTCATGGAACCTATACTGTAAGAAACATGTCTTATTTTGAATAGGCCTCTGGATAGTACTTTTGTATCAAATTATTTTTGAAATTTTTGAAATTCTAGCCTTTTACTTTTAGTAGAACTTATTATGAATACAGAGAAATTTAGGTACATAAGATCCTCACATTTTAGTTAAAATCATAAAAGTCCTGTTCGAGAATGTTTAATTCTACATGAGCTAAAATAAATTGTTACATATTCGAAATTTGCATATAGAATTTTTTGGTGAGTAAAAGGATTAAATTTTAATTGAACAACACAAAAAATTATAAGGGGTTTTTGCAGTTAGATTGCCAAGCTTTTACACCATCATATTAATATTTAAGGTTTGAATGGACAACAACACTTGAGTGAGTCACCGCGTAATTTGTAAAGCCTGGAGTTTTTCACGAATGCCGCCGATCATCAAACTCCTTTTTGTGGTGCTTGGTCTCTATGTGTTCAAATTTTGTTAGGACTGAGAGGCGAACCAGACCAAACTCCCTTCATAGCCATGTATGCACTAAGCACTACGCTGCCGAAGGCCACGTGATCGGTTCATCCCAATTTAGGTTTTATTGTTTGTTTGAGTTTGGGACGTATATATGTATGTGGCTTCTGCAGAAAAGATTAATACTAAAAAAAATTGGATTTTCAACTTATAAAGTTGAATAATTATATCGTGACGATACTGAGACGTCGGACAATACTGAAATCTTTCAATGTTTTTGAGACTGAGACGGGACTTAAAAAGTTTCGTCTTGTCTCTAGTAGTACTTAATAAAATTAAAAATTGTAACTTCCCAAGTAACATCGTTGGAGCTATTAGAAGCAAAATTGTTCTTCTACAGATGTAAGGTAGTAAAATCCGAAGCTGTAGCACTGTAAAAGATTATTTCACAGTTCCCTACATTTGATTAAAAAAATTTTCTCCATAAAACCCTTCATAGATCTAATAACGAACAAACTCTCAATTTCAAAAAATTTAGAGACATTGTAGAGCTGTCAACAACCAAACTTCCGCCCTATGCAAGATTTGTAAAAAGCGCCACTTTTTATATTTGCACACATACAAACATACGTACATACAAATGGCAAATGGTAGTACATATTTGTTTGCGCACGATCGGATTACATTTTTTTTATCGCCCAAAAAAAAAATGGATATCGCCCAAATTTATATTTTTCCAAATCTTAAGTTGGAAATATCGGCCAAATATTATCAACGTAAATTGTTTTTGTTAAATTTAGGCGTTATTTCTTCAATTTTGGGCGATGTTTCCAAACTTTTTTTTTTTAATTTGGGCGTTCTTTCCTAAATTTTGGGCGATATTTCCAAAGTAAAATTTGAATGATAAAATAACCTTCAATAAAATCGCGGCGCAAAAACAGTGAGGTTTTTCTGGATTTTTTTCGGCGATATTTCCAATTCTAGGCGTTATTTCCCATTTGACGTTTAAAATTTTTATATTGTAGTGCAGCGGCATAGCGTCCATATAAAAGATAATTGTGCACTTTGTGATAAAAGCATCAAATTTTTTTCATTGTTGGTACATTATATGAATATGATTTTAAGAAATTGGGCCACTTCAAAATTCCGCCCCTTTAGGTGGGAGGGGCAAATTTAAAACAAAAATGACATAATATTGAAAAAAAAAACAATTAAAAAACAACGACAACACTTACAATATCATGCTATACCTTTTTTTAAAGCCAAGAACCCATTCTTCAATTCTGTTTTCAAATTAAGTTATTTTAGTGCTTAGTTTTTGAAAAACTTATTTTCAAACTCAAATTTTTGAAAAAAAATAAAAAAAAAAGTTTATTATGAACTTTATAATGAATTTTACGTTATTAAGTACTAATTTTCTTTATTATTTTCGATACTCTTATTAACTTTTAGTCGAGTGCTAGAAACCAGATAGTCTTAAGTCATTTAGTTTTTTAGAAAATTGAAACCATAGCTACTTTTTTCTTAAAACCGTCATTTTTGAACATAAACAATGGATTTTGACTTTCTTGTTTAATTTATAAAATTAGTTTAATCAATAGACCTACAATAGTTAAGGTACTTATGAACTTTTAATATGTTATTTAATATGGTTGTTTGATGAAAGAACAAATTACGACAACCACGCCCCATACGCCCGCCTTCACAATTCTGAAAAACCCACACTTTTTTCGGTGTCTTGCTTATAACTTCGTTCTGGTTTTTATATAAGCAAAAAAAAAAATATTTTGCGCCAAATACAATCAAATGAGAATTATTACTAAGATCTATTGCATCCACCCCATCGTTTTTCGTTTTAAGTGTATGGGGAGAAATTGTTTTATACTTTTTAGTACAAAACGTATTACATTAAGATTTTAATTTTTTTTATTCACTTCATGAATAACACTTTAGTTGTTTTATAATATAAAAATTACACAATTTGGGTGTAATTTATACAATTTTTCTCAATTGATTACGGACAGTAAATTTTTTAATCAACAATAGTGTACATTCATAAACATCAAACATTTGCTTTGTTGCGATGCTGATGCGCAACGCAGCTGATGCTGATGCAATACATCAGCAAGTACGCATCGCATTTTCTTGATTCTGGTTTTGCTTTAAGTTTGCGCATTATTTGATGCAAGTTTGCAATAGTGAACACTTTACATTAAAACTGATGCTGGTTTGATGGCTTTATGAATGTTTGACCCAAGTGATTTAGCATCATCTCTGCAACGATGCGTTTGTGAATTTACATATATTTTCCAAACCATTCGTTGATCTTACTTTGGAAAATAGTTAACGGAATGAAAGAAGGATTTATAATGATCATTCCGGTTTTGTTCAGGTTCTCAATCTCTGACCCCATATCCCCATTTACTCCACTTCATGCGTTCTTCAAAGCCACTTGGGCCCTCTTACCTTTGTTCTAACAATAAACGATATTGACAGTCAATATAACTACTGGCTCATATCGTAGTTATGTAGTTGATTTTAAAATCATTAAGGTCAATTCAATTTATTCCAAACTTGGTGCGAAAAGAATTTCTTAGAACTCAACATTACTTTCAATCTATAACCTTCTCCCGTAAACGGTTTCCCTCAACCCCTAGTACATATTGCTTTCGCAACGTGGCCATTCCCATAATTTAATTCATTCGAGACCTTGGAATTATTTGTGACAGTGAGCTTAACCTTCGCTCCCATTTTGGTCAAATAATTAACAAAACCTCTGCCGGCTGTATTAATAATCTTATTCCCACAGATATTTTGTCAACTACTAATGATTGCTTCGCTCCTATTCTGTGTCTCAGTAAGGATTTTAAAGTTGTTGACGAAACACTTCAACACAACTATTTTTACTGATGGTTGAAAGATGGAGTGTGGGGTTGGTTCAGGAATATTTTCCGAATCTCTAAATATCTCTAGATCTTTTCGGCTACCCAAATTTGCTAGTGTTTTTCAAGCTGAATTACTGGCAATTGGGGAAGCATTTAAGGTACTCAAACAAGAGCCCAACCAATACCGAAATACCACTATCCTGAAAGCTGTTAAAGCCATTAGCTCAGCTGCATCGTCTTCCATATTGGTGCAGCAATGCCGTTATGACCTCGCCAGCCTAAATGTGAATCTCGTTTCCCTCGAGCGGGCTGACGAACTGCCTAGGCAAGGTTAAGCCCTTCATGACTCACTTGCGGAAACAGTCAACATTCCACTTGGAGTCATGAAGGGCAATACATTCTCTATTTTTCTTACCGAATCCAATCGCAGGTGGGGCAATTTGTCAAATTATAGATAGATATTCCCCACAATTATCACTGTCGTAGTTGCGGGGACCAGCAGGAAAAGGAAACAGTCATTCATTTCCTCTGTAAATGCTCCGTTTTGGCCAGAAAAAGAGCTCAGTCATTTGGTAAAGCTTTTTTCCGTGACCTTAACGAACTTTCTGAGATGAGGATCAAAGATTTGATCTCCTTCCTTAACGAAACGCACTAGCTCTAGGATAAACCTCAGTAGCCAAATGTACATCTTTCCTAGGACCAGATGATCGTTCTAAGAGTACAAACCTTGTAATTGTAAGTCTCTGAGCCAACCGACAATCTGATCAATGTGGCATGTTGCTGCGAGACTCAAACAATCCATACCATTTCCATCCATAGGTCCTATGAGTTATGGTATCAAAACGACGCACTCTATAGCTCTAATTGGCTCAATAAGCTAGGTGGCTCCTGGCCGCCATTTCAATCTACCTACCTACCTCTGCCGGATTCTGCGGCCTTCCGTGGACCGATAACATCAGCCCCATATGTACTTTATTTCTTGTCTCAATAAGTTAAAAATCGTTCGCAAAATTTGTAGCGGATGGAAAAGAAATCGGTTTAATTGAAAATGAAACGTTTGAAAAAAAAAATACTTTCTTAATCCCCCCCTCAATAAAGGTATTCGTCGCAAAAAAAAAAGTGGTAAAAAGTGGTAATTTGTATGTGATCAGATTTTAAATTTATTCAGAAGACTTTAAGGGGTTATTGCGCTGTACTGTGCGAAGAAACTGAGAATTTTACAACTAACGGAATTTTAAGTTTTTATTGGAGCTTAATGGTGTCGGTTATGTACAAAAATACCATGAGGATCATATTTGTAGCTTCTTTTGTTTTCTACAAGTCGCAAAATAACTTAAAATACATATACCAGAATGATGTTCAAGGCAGACTGAAAAAGTGATGGTTTTCTGTGATTTTATTATGATACTGAAGGGGTGGAGGGGGCGTGGTTGTGAAAATTTGTTTTTTTCATCTACCAAACTTATTAAGTAACATTTTAAAAATTTATAACTAAATACATGACCTTTAATAGTTTTATCGATTGGACCAATTTTATAATTTAAACAAGAAAGTCAAAATCCATTGTTTATGTTCAAAAATGTCGGTTTTAAGAAAAAAGTAGCTATGGTAATTTTCAATTTTCTAAAAAACTAAATGACTTAAGACTATCTGGTTTCTAGCACTCGACTGAAAGTTAATAAGAGTATCGAAAATGATAAAGAAAATTAGTACTTAATAACGTAAAATTCATAATAAAGTTCATAATAATTTTTTTTTTTTTATTTTTTTTTCAAAAATTTGAGTTTGAAAATAAGTTTTTCAAAAACTAAGCACTAAAATAACTTAATTTGAAAACAGAATTGAAGAATGGGTTCTTGGCTTTAAAAAAAGGTATAGCATGATATTGTAAGTGTTGGCGTTGTTTTTTAATGTTTTTTTTTCAATCTTATGTAATTTTTGTTTTAAATTTGCCCCTCCCACCTAAAGGGGCGGAATTTTGAAGTGGCCCAATATCTTAAAATCATATTCATATAATGTACCAACCATGAAAAAAATTTGATGCTTTTATCACAAAGTGCACAATTATTTAACTAAGCCGCCCCACTATTGGGAGTTCTTTCCTTAAAAAAAAACAACAACAATTGTTCAGAATTTTTTTGGGCGATATTTCCAAATCAATTTGGGCGTTGTTGCCTAATACCGATTACATTTTCTCGCTCCTGGTAATGCGCCCCCAGAATTTTACGACCTGTGCATTTGCTTATGTTGTACATATGGTTGGTCCGGCCCTGCTAACAACAAATGTCCAAAATAATAACGCATGATCTTCTGAAATGTCAAAAAATAGCATTTATTGAGCTTCACAAAAAACGACTGTGGAGTTGAATTACTATATTTGCACACAAATACTTTGTGAAGCGCATGTGCACAAGTTTTAAAAAAATTCCTTAACAGAGTGGATATAAAGCTGTATATGAAACCTCTCTAAAAAAATTCTCTAGCACACATTTTATAGGGTGTTCCATACTAGAATACGAAGAAAATAATTATTCCAACAAGAAAAATTAAAAAATTTAAAATAAATTAATTAATATCACTCTGCATGATGTGTCGTTCTCGTCACATTATAATTATATTAAAAAAAGAGTTTTTTTTACAAATGGCGGGTGAGTTATAAACACTTTATTTGACGACAATTTCGTTTGTAAAAATAAGCTTTGAAACTTTTATTACGTAGGTACATACAAAAATATTCCGAGGTCCTAAAATACATTTTTGGAATAAAATATTCTTTAAATAAACATTTTCGTTCATAAAAACAATTTATTTTCATCTCTGGACTAATTTCATGTTTTGTGGTAATAGTTGATCCCAGGCTGTAGACAAAAGTTTTGGACTCTGTGGAATTTATATTTAGATGTATATCATGACGTTTCGCCTTAGTCGACACTGATAGATACTTCGTTGTGTCCTCATTAACAGCCAAGACAATTTTGGCCTCCTCCGTTTAAATACTCACAAAGGAGCCAGTAAGAACCTGCTTAGTTCTCCAGTCTCCCGATAATATCAATATCATCTGAGTACATTTTCTGCAAGAACGAGCTATTTCTATCACTTTTAAAGATAGAAACATTACAATCAACTTTTAGTTTACACTCACTTACAACTTACAAATGTTTATACATACACAGACTGCTTTTTTAATAATATCAAATAAAAAATCTTATTAATTTTAAATCTTTTTTTTTTCATAAAAATAAACCTACTCAAAGAATAATCTCAAGATCATCATTAATATAAAATTATGGCTTTCTATTCAAAAAGTGTTAATGATAACGGTATTGAAATTGATCGGCCAAAATTATGTAGCGAATACGATACTCGGTACTATCAAAACTCTAATGATACAAGTGATAGAGCATCAACTAATTCTAGGGAAGCATCTAGCTTAGGAGGAATTTATTCGAGGTATGCCTGAATTAAAAGACTGGCGGAATTAAAATTTTAAATAATATTTTAAATTTTTTAAGATATATAAATCCCGCTGTGTGCAGTGCAAAGATTGATAGCAGCATGGAAAGTCTTAGCGATGTAATTCCATCAATAATTCCTCCATTAGATTTGAATTCATCTGGAGAAACAATGCCATCAACAGATAGCGCACCTTGTGGAAGTTTTACAATTCAAAAAACTTGTGAAGCTGGTCGAATATCCCAATCAAATGCATTTTATAATTGGCTATCGGGTAAAAAGTAAGTTTCACAAAATCGAGTATAAAATGTTTCTGTGGTCTCAAAAAATTTAACTTGATGTATCAGAACTCAGAAGAGTGTCTAGTACGAACGACCTCACTTTCTTTCGAATTCTCTTAACTTAAGATTGACAGTGATTATGTCCTTAAAAATGATCTGATATCTCAGGAACATAAGGTGTGTTCCTTTACTTTGAAACTCTGTGCATTTGTGTGAATTTCTACGTCATTTTATTTTTTATATGAACTTTGACAGACTTTTGTGTAGAAATTCGCAATTTTGTACAGAAAATCACAGAGTAACTAGGCTATAACTTATAATTAACCAGTTCAGGTTTCTTGAGATCTTAGTGAGATTCCTCACTTTTGCTATCAAAAAGCTGAGACTGAAATTTTTTGATTTCATTTGCCCAATTATTTTTTGTCGCAATTGATTAATTTATAAAAACGAGATGGAGAGTGCTTCTGACTTCTAAAGAAGACATTTTGTTCAGGTTTCTCCTTCTCCTCAGTGGAGCTGACAGAAGTTTGCTCAGTGAGATCTCAGAAACGTGAACTGGCTAAATCTTTTTAAAATAAACTATTAATTTGCTCGACTGCTTGCTTATAGGAGACTTAAGTCATGTGAACAAACTAAACAAAAAGAAATTGAAGAAGAACGTCAGAAGCAACTTAAAGATAGAAAACAACTTGCCGAACAAAAATACCAAGAGTGGTTAATCAAAAAAAATCAACCAAAAGAAAAACCATCAAGTCAGACAGAATTGCAAGAATATGAAGAAGTTTTGCAAACTCACGATAAAGACAGTGAAAGTAATCGAAAAGCATGGGAACAAAAAAAATTGGCCGAACAACGCAGAAAAAGAGAACAAATATTAAAAATCAGAGAACAACAAAAATTATTAGAAGAAAAACGAAAGCAAGAGGCAAATAAAGCTTGGAAAAATTGGATTGCTGAAGCTCCTCTTAAACCAAAGCCAGTTCCTTTGAATAAAGGTTTTCTTTCTTTGAAGGGAACAATTTCTGATATTTATATAAATCCAAATCCTTGGAGGGAGCCTTTTGAATTGATTGAATGTGAATAGGTGTGTGGCTTGTTATTGGAGAAACAAAAAATAAATTGTTGTTATGTATAGGTTTTTCGAATGAATTAAATAATTTTGAATCATGATGGTAAAGAAGTTGTTTTGTGTATTTTTAACCTTGGACGGGACGACAGGATAACACTATAACAGACAGTTTTTTTTAATAATATATAAAGGGTCTATTTTACAATGTCTGAGTAAAGTTCTGATTAGTTACAGACATATAAATATTATAAATAAATCATTATTCCGCAGGAGAATAGTCTTTTGTGGACTTTAATAGGTTATAAATGCAGAAGTATTTTTTTTTTTTGGTTTGTGAACTTATGACCATGTTCCAATATTTTTAAAAGTAAATATGTGAATGCAATTAGCATGAAAACACATTTCCAATCCTTGCTGAATGTTAAGCATTGCACATCTACACACCTTTTTGCGCTTCCATTCGTCTAAGTAAAATAATTGGGCAAAGAATTTCAACGTGGTATTAACAACAAAGCACCAGGGTCCAGAAGAAGATGGAATAACTTTTGAATTATCTAAAAAAGTGCCATTAGGTTTTATTCAGTTTCTGACGGAGGGTTCAATAATATTTTCAAGTCAGGAATTGTACTGGAAAGGTTCAAAAGGAATCAAATTTTGTCCATATTCAAAAAGAGAAATCCAAGTGATCCAGGGTAACGATATGGAGATTTCATTTCTCAATATGCTGCTGAAGATTTTGACTAGATACTGACTGACAAGCTGAGTGGGAACAAAAAGTCTGTTGAGCAAATTCCAGGCTGGATTTAGGACAGCTCATTCAACATTTGACAAACGGCGCGGCGTCAAACAGGATTGTTAGCTTCATTCACTTCTTTTCAATTTGTTTTTAGATGATCTCATAGAATACCTGCTAGGAAGAATAATATTCAATGAAGCGTTGATCAAAGGATAGATGTTCGCAAATGACATTGTCCTGCTAGCAAAAACACAGCTGTAGCTTACCGTTACTTTTCCGAAAATATTTTGTGAAATCACAAAATATTCGTAATGCCATCAATGTGTTTTCGTATATTATACGAACGTTTTGTGTTTTCACACATGCATTTGCATTATTTACGATTTTTGTAATATTAGTCATATACTCTTTAGCATTCGCAAAATGCACAAATAATTTCAATTTTATTTCATGCATACGGCGAAAAATTTTGTAGAATCCACAGCTGCGTCTAGTCATTTACTCGGAACTTGCTCACTTGCTTTTTGACCGCCACGTCCGCGTCTTCGTAGTAAAAAAGAAAAAGAATTATTTATTGAGAATATAAAATGAAAAATAGTGAAAAAACCAAGTTAAAAAAGGAATAAACTTGAAACCAGAAATTTGAAACTTAAAAACAAAAAACCAGAGAAAAAAAAAGTTTGTCGATTTTTTGAATACCATTTAAAAAATACCAGCAATCCTGATGAAAGGAATTGCTCGATATATTATTAAAGAACAAGGATAATTTTTTGACGGTAAGTTCATAAATTTAACAAATTTTTATTGATTCTGAAGCAATATCAAAACTTGTCTATTTGTGTTTTCGGGTCCGGACCCGAGCATCATCACAACTTTTTTTTTGAACATCGAAAATGGTGGTGCTAACTACACGCACATAGATAATGTAGCACAAAGCCCAGGCAAGTTTTATTTATCTTTAAGTTTTCTATTTGTAGTTAGACCCCCCGCCCCCCCATGACCAAATCCTGGATCCGCCACTGGTGTGTAATATACGAAACATTCGTAGATTAAAATCCTGAAAACTCGTAGAATGAACGATCTAATTGTCAAATATTAAGAAAATCATTTAGCCAGTTCACGTTTCTGAGATCTCACTGAGCAAACCTCTGTCAGCTCAACTGAGGAGAAGAAGAAACCTGAACAAAACATCTCCTTTATGAGTCAAAAGCACTCTCCATCTCGTTTTTATAAATTGATCAGCTGCGACAAAAAATAATTGAGCAAACGAATCCGAAAAATTTCAGTCTCAGCTTTTTGACAGCAAAAGTGAGGAATCTCACTGAGGAATTACGTTCAGATTTCTGAGTTTGCTGAGATCTCGGAGATCTCAGAGATCTCAAGAAACCTGAACTGGCTAATTTATACGATTTACGAAACATTTAGCCAGTTCAGGTTTCTTGACATCTCTGAGATCTCAGCAATCTCAGAAGACTGACGTAATTCCTCAGTGAGATTCCTCACTTTTGTTGTCAAAAATCTGCGATTGAAATTTTTTGGATTCGTTTAAAAACGTAAAAACGAGATGGAGAGTGCTTTTGACTTCTAACGAAGAAATTTTGTTCAGGTTTCTCCTTCTCCTCAGTGGAGCTGACAGAAGTTTTCTCATTGAGATCTCTGAAACGTTAACTGGCTAATTTGTGATTTAAGATCCTTATCCTTATTTTTGTAGAATACACGAGTATTTTCTATTTTTCCTTTTGGAGATAAAAAATTTTTGATCTCTGGTGGGAAATGAAAATCGACATGAGTATAAAACTGGGGATTGTTAAAGTTTTCCTTCACTATGAGTTATCATAAATTGAAACTGAATACCAAAAACCCAAAGCTTTTCTAAACCCATATTTATTAAAAAAAAACTCCTTGTAGCCATATTTAATACAAATGTTTAGCTTTTTTGTGGAAAATAAAAAGGGATAAAAATGGGACTTTTTAAAAAGTTGAAGGGATTTTTGTTATTAAAAGCTCCGTTTATTGGTGTGACATGGGACAGCTCATTTTGAGATTCAGAATTCATTTTTTCAATGAGACATTGCTTTTTTTCGATTCCATTCGGATTTTGTGAATCCGTTTTTTCGAGGTTCTTAGTGGAAAAACCCATTAGGAAATCCACGATGGATTCTGTGATAATCCTGAATACTTTTGTAACTTAATTTTTTTGAAAAGGAAAACGGGGTTCTTTGGATAATAGCAAAAGCTATGTGAGGAACTGGGAGTTTAGTTGTCTCTAAGATGAGAGGATCGATTTACATTGTGCATACAACAAATTTCCATTGGATAACGTTCTACGGAAACTGGACGAGATAATACATGGAGGATTTCTTGAGAAGATGAAAAATGTTGCTTCTTAGGGAAATGCCCAATTCTGCAGGAGATTTCATTGGAGTAAATACATTATACTATGCCTATGGAAGAAGATGTATATATAGATATTAAACGGGTCGAATATAAAAATAGTTTGTAAACAGCTATGTCTCTGATATTCTTGTTTATATAAACCAATTTATGGAAGTCTAGAGAAACAAAAATGTATGTCGAAAATCATCAAAATTGCCCATCCCTGCCACAATGTCTACAAAATTCAAACGTTTTGTGGTTTTCTTTCAATATAAAAAAGGGAGAAAAAAACGAAATGTATGTATGTAATTGTTTGTGGGACTTTTACCTAATTGCAGAGGAATTTTTTTTCAGAAGTTTCTGTCAACACTGAAACTAGTTTGAATCGTCAAACAAAATCTAGTTTAAGTGTTGTGTGACCGATTCGACGAGATTTGATAATCAAGTTCAAGAAATCTGAGATTTTGGTTCGGTGTGAAAACCATATTATCGATGAAAACTGAATAGTTTTGTTGCTGTAAGGTAAATTTGTAAAATATATACCGAAAGCATTAAAGTAGATATCCGTACTGAGTTATATTTATTTTTATTCTACATATCTTCCATGTACCCCACACCAATATTTTTTTTAATATCTCCCCAAATGACAATTGATTATTTACAAGCATAAAACTCAACCATAAAGCACGTCATTCTATCAAACATTATAAGGACCAGATGATACCTCTTGGCTATACGAACCATTCTGTATATAGTCTTTCAAATTCTTATCAGTCCCGTGGTATTGCTATACCACCATTATCACCACTACCATGAGAAATATTTAACACAGTAACCATTATTACTCTCGAATGAATTTGGAAAATTTAAATGTACACAGGCCGAGGATAATGTCAAGCCGAAGGCATTTTCCAATTTTAAACATCAAAATCCAATCTTGGTTTTTTGGTAGATAGATAGATAGATAGATAGATAAGTACTCCTGCTCTTTGTTAATTTTTTGAGTATTTGGAAGACGAACTGCCACCCCCAGGAATTTTCCATTTTAAATCTCCTACTCCGCACTCAAGGCATCAAGGCACTCTATGCATTAAATGAACGAACGTGAATCAATCTGTATGGGATGGTGGAGGAGGAGGGCGGGGTTGAGTCAAAAGACCACCACACCGTCTTGCGGGTATATACTTTTAATGATAAAATGTTAATTCTTGGTGCTTGAGAACGTGGGTGCGGGCGCAATTACAGCCTTCCTTTTTGGTTGAAAAGAGTTAAGATGATGAATCTTTCAAATGCGTGTAGCATGGGGATGGAGTGCTATGTATGTATGTATGGCCTGGCCATGAATTGTCGTTATTTCATTTCTGTTTGTGCGAGGTATAGGTATGTACTTTAATTTTATATCTTATCGAGATAAAATCCTTTTTGAGTTCAAATGTCTTCCATTATCCGGGTCGGGTATAACGGCGAGGTTGCGAGAAAGAAATTGCCTGCTTGTGTAGTGTGTACCCTTATTTTTCAATAACCCTTTTTGTTTACTTGGCCAATATACGAAAATTGCCAGTGATGAACAACGACACAGCATTATTTATGCATGTGCTGTTGCTTCTGATATCGCTATGTGTGTTAAATCTGAGGGATTGAGTGGTTGTAGAATAAAATTATTTCAAAAGAAGATGGTTTTTGATGACAGAGGTTTTAATCAATCCTTTATTTCTGAGAAAAAAAAAAAAAACTGAAGATGATCCTCATGAATGGGGGTCATATTTTATAAAACCCTTTAAACCTAGTGAGAAATTTTTAAAATACATATGTACATAAATGCATAGCTGTGTTTACATACATATTCCATTAAAGAATATTTTATTTTAAGTACAATTTTCTCAACCAACCACGTTCCTAAAGAAGCACTACTAAATGATGGCTTGCATAATTCAAGCTTGCATAGTTCCACTATAGAATCAGACAATAAAATCGATTTCGATGGAATATAATAGGCTATTTTGTTAGATAAAAGTTTTCGTTAAAACAAATTTTGTTTTAATTGTTGTTTTGTTAAAATTTTTACACTTTTAAAATATCAATTGACATTTCTCCAGTCTTGTGATAATTAAATTAAAATTTATCGAACTTCACGCCGTTCAACATAGTTTTGTGATAGGTACATATGTTGACCTTGAGGGCACCGGTCATTTATATGTATAAAACTGCGACTATATAAAGGGACTCCATAGAAAAAGTCTAACGGGATCAAATCGCACAGTTTCAGTGCCCCAATCACGTTGCCTCTGCCTGAGATACCCATGCCTTCTAACCGCTCCTTCAAAATGTACATTATGGCATCAGGTGTGTGGCACTTATAGCGCCGACTGTTCCAAGCACATGTCGTTTACACCAATTTTAATTTGAGCTCAAAGAAATTGGTATTCATCGATGGTTCTGGTGATGATGATTGTAATAATATCGCGGTTTTCGAAGAATTTCCCACAATCCACAACAAATAGAGTGAATTTCTGCAGATAAATTGCCACTTGGTAGTGGTAGGTTAGGTACCTCGTGAAGATAACGTACTGTCCAAAATACGAAAATTTCGCTTGCTGAGGTACCCGTTCATCAAAAAATGGGCTTCGTATAGAATTTTTTTTTTTGCAGAAATTGAGGTCGGCTTTGCTTCCAACTATTCTAAAACCTAGTATACGCAAACACTGAAAAATAAAAAATAAACACGAAAATAACCAACAGTGGTCTATTTCACCATTTAGAATTTACAATTATTACAAAATAGTACTGATCTTGCATTCAAATATAAGTAATTGCATAAATTATAGGTTAGTTATTTTACAAATTTGTTGAATTTTGTAAGAAAATTTTACAGGTGAAAGTTGATCTGTAAAATTTTCTACAATTTTGTATGCTTTTAAATTTGTCTGAAGCGTTTTTGAGCGTCAGAATAAAATAAAAAAATGCAATTAATTTTATTTAATAAAGGATTATTACAAATTTGTAGTTGTAAATTGTAAAGCGGTGAAATAGACCACAGATATATACAACTTAAAAAGCAGATAAACGCCATAAATAAACTGTCATTGCGATGAGTATATGACAAGTTATGTATTAAAAAAAAAAACCCAACTCCAGATTATAATGAAACTTAACATTACGATTATTATATAGGAAGGACGAAATTAAACTACACGTAGACCAATTTTTCTGATTTTCGCTTTTATCGAAACCCGTTCAATAGATTGTGTACAGTAGCTTGTAAAAAATATGAAAAGCAATTTAAATAAAATTTCAAAAAAAAATAATGTGTTCTATTAAAAAAAATTAAATAAAATTTTTATTTGAAAACTCAATATTTCAAAAACGAATTCAGAAAAAAAAGCTTCCACAGTCTATTTCATTCTGTTCAGTCTATTAACCAAAAATATAGTGGTATCTACCTACCGTTACCATAGAAACAATTGTTTAGAAACTGTTAATGAAAACCGATCCTTAGATTTTGATGGAAATTTTTGTCAGCGTCAACATAAGTACGATCTATACTATTTACAGTAACTCTCATATAGAACATATTTTTATTTTAGTCTAGCCTTTATTTATGTGGAGTTAAAAAATTAATTTTGAAAAAAAAAATCATTTTGAAATACCGAATTTTCAAAGGAAAATTTTTAAAATCCGAAATTTGGTTTCTTTGAAAATTTTGATAATATGTAATATTATTTCAACTTAATAGAAGCTCTTGTGTAAAAAATTTCATTAAAATCGGTTTAACAGATAATGAGACAGTCGAAAATCCAAAAAATGGTTCTATATGAGACATATCGCTTTTAATCGATAGATAAGATACTTTTTTCTCATAATATGGTAGAACGTTCTGATATTAGAACAGAAACAGAAATATCTATCAAAATGGTAGGAGTCGTTTTCAAGAAAAATGAGTTTTTCCTTAAATGTTTCAAACACTTCTATGGTAGGTAGGTACCATTATTTTTTGGTTATAAGAATAATTTTCATTTAAAATCTGTTAGATAATGATAAAAACTGCTGGTTTTCAAATTTAATAAAAATCGACCAAGTTTTTTCGAAATATCATTTAAGTTCTAAAAAAAATTTAATCTTTTTTTAAACATCCCAAAAAAAACTTTGAAAATTTTGGTATACAATTGTTTCAAAACTTTTGGAACTTATTAACTGTTTTTGAGAATATCGAAAACCAAAAAAAGGTTCTTTTTTTTTAATTACTGAATTTAAATAAGTTTAAATAATATTGTATTTTCAAAAAAAAAAAACAAATTTTTAAAATAATTTTTTTGAAAAATCGAAATTTTGAAAATGGGTAGATGATTTTTTTTCAAAATTAATTTTTTAACTCCGCATTAATTATTTGCTTGAAAACTATAATGTACCAATTTTGTATCTTAAAAATGTTTACAAAATTTTATATATATGTAGGTACCTACATATCCACAAAAAAATATATTTTTAAAACTGCTCCAACGATTTAAAAAAATTTTTTCTCATAAATTGATATTTGTTGAAGAAATCAGATGGTGTGCATCACTTTGCTGTAAAATCAATTTCGGAGGTTGTTTAGTAAATTTATTTCTTTAATAACATTAATTTTTCAGACTTAACTGTAAGTTCGGAAGTTCCATGTAATATAGTAAGTGCAACACGTTGCTATATTGTTTATATTTATGTAATACAGCCGTAAACTAAACTACTTTTTTGCAGGTGGCATTAAATATAGGCTCCAATATTTTATTTATTTATTTTATCAGATGAATAGATCTAAACTTTATTCTGACTTTAAACGCACAGTGTCATCGCACATAAGAGCAAGTTTGTGCGACCCAGTCGTGCATTTTATTTTATATTATATACACATCGAGTTGTTATCTAAAAAATTTAAGGAGTGAAAAACCCACTTAAGTGAAAGAAATACTGTGGAATTTTGTCGTTTCTCTTCAGCGGGCTTTACTGTAGGCGTGTTTTATTGGAAAATCTATCCGTTGTATAGTACGATTTTACATGCATTATCGCCAGTAGATTATGGCTGATAAAATCTAAAGTAGAATCCTACTGTGGATGGATTTTTTTTTTATTTCAAATTATTCTGACAGGTGTTCAACTGTAGCAAATGTGAAATATAAAAACTGTCGTACTACCGATGCGTTTTTTCGGCAATTTCTTATTGTACTATATACAGAACACGCCTTGTATTATATGTGCCACACAGTGCAAATCATAGTTAATTATTTTAGCATTCACACGTATTATGCTTTTGGCAGGACCACCAAAATAGAAATATACAATATTATTTATAATATACATATTTAATATTATATTAATTAATATTATTATTTATATTATATTTAATATACTAATAATTTAGTTTTTTTATAATTCAGACGAATAGTCTTACAAACTATAAAACAACTGTGTGATTTTACATAAATGCAACCCTTTAGCCCACTTAACGTATGAAAATTATTACAATATAAAGTTGACTAAAACTTATTATATTATATTAAATGCAAGAACATTTTCTTATATTTATTAATTAATTTATTGGTTTGGTATATCGTGGTATCTATTTTTAACGTCAATATTCCTTAATTTGACCCACTTTCAGAGCTTCTCAATGGTTTTTAGTAATTTGCCATCAACATTTAGAATTGAGTGATGTTTTGTAGCGTACCTACTACTTGTGTCACTTTGAAGGCTAGATTATTGCAAGTTTAGAAAATAAAAAGAATTCCAATTTTTTTTTATTCCAAAAGTGCGTTAAAGATAAAAGTATTTTCCATGAAATTGTCAACAAAATTCTATGTTATACTTTTTTACATCTTCTAACAGAATCGAATGAAAAACCCTCCTCAAATCTATAATATTAACTAAGAAATTCAGGTCACACAAAATTTATAACGGCTGAGAAAAATTAAAAAACATAAATCATTATTTAGCCTCATCCACCCCACATATATTGTATTAAGATCGCAGGTGGTACCCTTTCTTATACCAACATAAACCAAAAACGTACTCAAAGTGTCAATACGAGGGGATGGAAAATTTGATGCGACCAACAACCCTTCTGGTTGGATGTTGTGATGTCCCTTCTCCCGCCCCATGTCAATACTCAAGTCAAAACGAGGGCTATATACTTTATAGAGAACTTGATGCCAGAAGAAAAGCAGTGGTGGCGGCCGGCTAATCGATTTTTGATTGAATATAGGAATATGTAGTATCAATAACGCAACAATGATATGGGTGGCTGACTGACAGATGGGGTTGAAACAAAGTGGCTGCACAGCATGTTTTTTGGAGGATTTTGTATATGGATACGTGTGTCGCATAGAGTTATTTAACGGTATATCAATGGGGTTGAATAAACAGCAAACACAGGTTTCATGTGGTAAAAATCCAAAATATGATCACTTCATAATGTGACATTGATAGATGATAGTCCTTAAAGCTGGATTTACCTTGTTTATTTTCTTTCTTTTTTTTCCGGTTGTGTTTTCTTATGTGATTTAATATAAAGGGATATAATCATGTAATTCTGGGTTACACTTTCAAGGGAATATGATATTTATTTAAGTTTTATTGATTTTATTGTTTAAAAATGGATTTTTAGTTGCTGGTATTTTGAGTAGAATATTTAAACATTTAAAACTCTGCAATATAAAACGTTTGCGAAAAAAAAAATAAAATATAATAAAAGTTATTACAGTTAGTATTTTGTTTATCGAAAAAAAAAATGCAGGACTGGGTCACACGAACTTGCTTTTAAGTACGATCAAACTGTAGAATTTAAGGCTAAATATTATAAACATACATAGCTGACCCGGTGAATTTCGTTCCAACCTAAAGTTATCATCATATATATTATTTCTATAGTCCAGACTCACTTTCCGAATCTCATGCTATACACCGATTTCGGCAAATGAGGTGTCAAACAAAGCGAAATTACCTGCTGATTTGACGAATTATGTTAATAATTTGTTCAAAACCTGCATTCGTTTGTTTTCGTACGTCTTTTATTTGTATGTATATAACGGGTGATTTTTTAGCTGGTTTGGTTTTGGCAACACTGGTTTTGACAGCTGACGTGTGTTTAGTACCTTGTGTCACTGTCAAACAGCTTCAGTTTGGTTTGCAATTTAACCATGGATCGTCTTACAAATGAACAATGCTTGCAAATTATTGAATTTTACTATCAAAATTCGTGCTCGGTTCGAAATGTTTTTTATCGAAAAATTGTGTTCAGCGATGAGGCTCATTTTTGGTTGAATGGGTACGTAAATAAGCACAATTGCCGTATTTGGAGTAAAGATCAGCCAGAAGCATTGCAACAGCTACCAATGCATCCCGAAAAAGCCACTGTTTGGTGCGGTTTATGGGCCGGCGGCATTATTGGGCCATATTTCTTCAAAGATGATGCGAATCGCAGCGTTACTGTCAATGGTGAACGCTACCGAGCGATGATAACAAACTTTTTTTTGCCCGAAATGGAAGTTCTTGACTTGCATGATATGTGGTTTCAACAAGACGGTGCCACATGCCACACAGCACGCGAAACAATGGCGCAATTGCGAGGCGAGTTTGGTGAACAGTTAATTTCACGTTTCGGGCCGGTCAATTGGCCGCCTAGATCGTGCGATTTGACACCATTAGACTATTTTTTGTGGGGGTATGTCAAGGCTAATATCTACAGGGACAAGCCCGCTTCGATTGACGCACTGGAAGCCAACATCCATGCATTCATTCGTGAGATATCGGCCGATATGTGTGAAAGAGTATGCCAAAATTGGACTCAGCGGATGGGCTACCTGAGACGCAGCCGCGGTCAACATTTGCATGAAATTATCTTTAAACATTAAATTGCAAGGTTCAAACTATCGATTCAAATAAATATTTCATTCATTTTTTTGAATTTTTTGTGTTTTTTTTTTTTTTTAAAAGTTCTAAACCTCTTAAAAAATCACCCGTTAGTTGCGAGAATTTTCGCACAAGTAGGCTAGTTTAGTTATTATTGTCCCTTTCGAAAATTGAGCCTTTATATTTTTATTTCGGCTCAGAGTTAAAAGTTATGAATTAAACGAATTTATCGAAATAGAACAAAAGTTTATTCTCTCTGTCGGTCATTAATTTTAAACAGTTGTATGTTTATTTTGACTATAAGAACACATTTTTATGAAAAATATTATTGATTAGCTGGCCCGTCCCGGATCGGTGTCCAAAAACCAAGTATCGTAAGAATTTTCCAAAAGAAAATATTAATAATTAATATAAAACTTCTTTTTGTTAGGCAGGCAATGTCAATCAACCCAATGACTGAATCCGCCAGCTTATTTGATGTTCGATTCAATCCAAGCACTATTCGCGTTGCATTTTCCTGTTATTTCCGCCTACCAAGTGTTCAAAACCAAAGCATTCATTAATTTTCTACGCAAGTGCCTTGCGTTATTCATTAAGCAAATTTTTATTATTATGTTTCTAAAGCGGCATATACACACATCAAAATCTCATCAAGCATGGAAGAGTGTGTTAGTAAAACAAGTTTCACATTGAATATACACACATCAAGCATGAGTTTTCAATCACTCATTTATACGTACTTGTTCAGATGAGAAGACATGTGAGGATTTTTATCCGCTGCCAGTATTTTGAATTTTCTCATCGCTGTTCAATATGAAAATGAGCACATGCATGATCAAGCATTCAATCACAAATATACACTACGTCAATCTTGACTACTTGATTGACCAAAAATCAAAAAGTTTTGATTTTACTTCAAGCATACACACAACGTATACGTGTGGCAATTTTACTAATACACTCTCCCATGCTTGATGAGATTTTGAACTGTGTATATGCCGCTTAATAGCTATTACCCGTCCACTTTGCTGAGCTTCCGGAGCCCGCAACCTCTGCGTTATAAAATAGTATCTTTCAACCTTATTATTTTAGACGTTCGAACTTGGCGACAGGACACAAATCCAAACAAAAATACTACACAATGATAATAACGGAATTCATGAGTGATTAAACGTCAAATATTAAACTTCAAAATATGTATACAAATAAGTGTGCTCAGAATTCGAAGTTATTTTTAAATGGAAAACTTCTCCCAAATCAACAATCGGAGCCGAATTTATCCGAACGAAGAAAAATGTAAGATACACGACAAAAGTCACATTTTTTTTTTTGCCTGAAGGGAATAAGATGAGAAAACGTTTTCAGGGCTAAATGGTGGATATCTACTTTCGTTTTCGAAAGTAAAAGTTGTCCCGAGCTCAACTCAACTGAAATTTGGCCGTGAAAGAGGAATCAAAAAAATAAATGGTTTCTTTCACTTCGATGACAATTCGGAAACCATAACAAATACAAGTAAAAGCATTTACTTTTGTTCATCCATATGTCCCATAAATATATGGATTTGTGTAAATAAACAATGCTGATCAATAATAGTCACAAAATGTGGATGTCCTAATTATTTGTTTTTGTATAAACTACGTTTTTGTTCACAAATTGTATCGCCTTCTAATCTCAATGCGATAGTTACAGATCATGGGCAGAGTTTTTTCTTAAGTTCTCTGAGATACCTAAAATATTATATTTCTGAACACGAATTATACTAAAAGTCACAATGACGTTTGGTTAAGTTTACCACAAACATTTGGTTAATTTCCTGCAAACAAATCCTTGGATAATTTTAACCAAATTATGTAAATCATTTCTCACACAAAATTTGACAGTTCATTAACCAAATGGTAAACTTAACCAAATGGTAAACTTATCCAGTGTTTTACATCATTGCGTGCATACCCTTATTACTAAGTACCTAGGATTATAGAAGGATAAAAATTTATCTGCACAGCAATTTCAATTTAAAAGAGCTCTTCTTGCCCACATATAGCAGAAATTTAAGGTTTTATCCAATGGTTGCATTGTTTATATTTTTTTTTTTTTCTTAAAGATTTTTTTTTATTTACCTACCTCTTATTTAAAAATATGTATTTTATTTTATTTTTTTTGTTTTTACACAGTTTTATAATATAATTTTTTAAATCAAAAAACACCTCTGAACCTTCAAAACATACACGACTATCCAAATACAAAAATAAATTTAAAAATCGGAGGTAATTTTTTTTACATATATCCCATTTTACCCTATAAAAGGCCAAATTATAAAAATATTAAGCCATAAAGTCAAAACCTTCATATCTAGCCATTAAGCGATTCCTTTAAAATGTAACCTGTTTTTGTTGTTGTACAAATTTAAAATAAAAAAAATGGTTATATGAAAGGTGCCATTAATAACCATTTTGTTTTCACAAGAACCTTTACCCATTAAAATTAATTGAATTTTTTAAGGAAAATGTGTGGTGCTATTTTTGGGAAATTATTTTTTATAATTTATTCAAAAATGCTTTGAAAAAAAAAAATATGATTTGGTCCTAAAAATGAAAAAAGAAAAACGTGTCAGCGGAATGCCCAAAAAAAGCTAGCTACGAAGTTTCAAATTGAGCTATATCCGTCTTTCATATCAGCGTTGACCGTAATGTAAAGTTTGAACAAAATTTCAAGTTAAGTTTTTTTTTGTTTTATTTATTAATGTATTTATTTTATCTAACTATCGCTGTATTATAATCGCAAGTAAAAATTGAAAGGTGTTAGATAACTTTACAAAATTCAAGTTTTTATTTTCTTTATATGTATCTACACTAGCTGGCCCACCTCGGCTTCACACGGGTTGACAAATCTAAGTTTCGTAAAAATTAACAAAATAAAATATGTATATATATGTACACAAAAATAACAGCGGCCCTGGATATAGCTATTATTTAAAACCAATATTGAAATTTTTGAGACATTTTTTTAGTAATAATTAAAGCCACCAGCTTTATTTTATTTTTTATTTTATTTTTTAGGTTTCTAAGAGCCGATCAACTTTAATCAAGGAATATTGCAACTGGTAACTGTCATCAAATGGACATGTTAACCGAAATTTTTATTAAGAAATCCATAATTCGAGTTGTTATTTGTGGAATTCTCTAATCAGTCGCTATTGGTTTGTTAACGCCATTTAATTAGAGCCCTTGGAAGTCAAGGTACAAATTAAATCCAAGCGGTGAACAAACTGGCCCTAAATTTCTCAAAATTAAAAATTTAAATTTACAATGATGTTTTTCAAAGACAGCTGTTAATGGCGCCTTAAAGATGCTATTTCAATAACTCTAAATTCAAAATTATATTATATTTTGAATAGTTTTTATCAACCAGCTTTGCCGAGCCCCATTGCTCCCAAGACCCTGCGTTTTAAAAAGTAAGCTAGTAACCTAATACATCATGCCAATTGATCTTGATTGAAGGAAAAACGTCAACAAAATTTTTTTAATAGGAAATCATGATTAAATTATTAAGTAGAATTAGAAGGATAAAGATTTATTTTCACCGAAAGAAACTGAGATCCTGGGGACAGCCTACAAAAAAAACCGAAAAATGATGTTTTGCATGGTAGCCTTTTTTTTATTTTTGTCTATTTATCTACCTCATATTTCAAAATATTTTTTGACAAATATTAAAAAGGATGATAGTTTTTTATCTTTCACCATTTTACCATATAAATAGTTAAGTTCTAAAAATATCATCGAAGTCCATACATCCAATAGGTACATACAACATTAAAAAATTGATTTTTAATATCGTATGCTATTTTCCATCCTATAAAAAGAACAATTTTGAAATATGGTTCTTGAAGGCCTTTTTTTTCAAAAATGTATAATGTTTCAGAAAAGAAAGAATGTCAAAAATATTAACAATATTTTTATTTATACCCCATTTCACCCTATAAGCAGCTTAACTATGTAGAATATGAATCCAAAATACCATTTCCTAAACTAAAATTCAAACAAACAAAGTATTTTATTTTTACCCCATTTTACCCTATAAATAGTTAAATTGGGACAAACGAATCAAACATTTATTTTCTCCATGTATTTTCACAACAAAAGTAACGAATCTTGCCGCCCTGAGATCTCAATATATCGAGTGTTGCTTTTAAGCCCAACAGATGGCGCTTAAAAAAAAAAAAAGTACATATTAACACTCACGCACTCGTAATGCAATGTTTTTTCAAAATTTCAAAGCAAACGGTGAAGAACTTTCGGAGATTTGCGATTGGGAACAACAAGCATTTACATTTTTATTTATATAGATATATATTTATATAATCTTGGGTGACAAACAGACACTTGCTTAAAGATTAATTGTTAAAAATCCTAATTTTAAAATAAAACTACCCTATGTATATCAATAATTATATTCATTGTTCATGCAATATGGATGTTTATTAAATCCCCAAAATAAAATATGCTCATTTTCCCGAAATAGCTTTGTCATTAAGATTCATTTTCTTCGACACCCCATTATACTTTATAGGACAAAGCTAAAGCTAATACAACTATAAACTTCATTCCATTTCTCTTAGAGAACACAAAATCACAACTACATTTATAAAATAAATATGATAAAGGACATCAATGTTCCTATATATATAAAGAATTAGCTAACATTATACACTACATACATACATACCGATACATACAATTTTTATCTATTCTCGTATACATTTTAATTTCCTCTTTTAATGCATGGCTAAGTCCTTTTTTGAAAAGTTGCCAATATAAGTGTTAACAATATCTACGCGTTTTAATTAGGATCCAAATCTCAATGGGGTATATAACACCATCCCGAAGAGATTTTTAGGATGAATGATGTTTTGTATTCTCAGTGTTGCTTTGTTTTTTGAGTTTTTTTTTTTTCTGTATAAAATCAGAAGGACTATACCTTACCTACATACTTATATGTATATCTATATCGTATTACGAGTGGGATTTTTGGGTTCTTAGCCCCTGGCAATGCGTCTCCAACATCCTATTGCTGCAGAGTGTCTTTATGTAAGCCTTGATGGATACACTATATAGATGGTGCACAGCACACGTAACTAGTGCTTTTTGGTTTATGAAAAGAAATAATATTCTCATCCTTCTATAGGTACATATAAACATACATACATATATATAAATGTAACGTATATGTAGGAAGGAAGATACTAACATATGAAGAACACAATTCATAGTTCATGTTGCAGAAGAAAGGAGAGTCCTTATAATTTCCTCCGGGTTTATTCCGTGTATATAGTTTTGTGAGACTCAAAATAGTCGTTTTGTACTGGGTTGAGTATATAAGGATTGGAATATGGACGGGTAGAAGAATTTAGGACGACAAAGTATAAAGTTGGGTCCAATTTTATAGTTCACAGTATTTTACTTTCAAATTTATATACTCTACACAGGGTGATTGGGACAATAATAGTTCATTTTCAATTGAAAATATATTTGCGAAAATGCTTTATTAATATAAAATGATTAGGAAAAAAGTGTAGCCTTCTTCAGTAAAATAAGTATTAATAAAACATAGAAAGGTAATTAAAAACACAGATGACAAAATTTAAGAACCAGAGAAATACATATTTCTAAAAATGAAACTTCCGGGAAAATTGTTGTGGAATCTTAAACTATACGGCTATTGTACATATATTATTGTTTTTAACACTTCTGATTCTTTGTTTTACTGAGCATAGAGCAAGCTGCACAACCTACAATCAGAATCTATATCGACGGTTGGACGGTGTAGGACCTCGTAAGTCAAAAAATTCCAAAACAAAATTTTATTAATGCTAAAAACTCAGCAGCTACCAACGCAACATTGTTGTTCTGGACTTTTACAGAAAAAAAACAGAGTTCGAAACCTTTTACTATGGATCGCCATATAAAAATTGGCAGGTTTTTTGTAATTTATGAAAAACAAAACAACTTACGAGATTCTGCACTTCAACCGTCCATATATTAGGCGTAGGATCACAAGTCCACAGGCCAAAAGTCCACAATGGAATTTTGACCCACTTGGGTGGGTTACAACTCCACAAATCAACTGTGGACTTATAACACACCCCAATGAGCCAGAAGTCCACAAAAAAGTGGGTCAATATTCCATAACTTTAGAAAGGATGTGAGTCCACAAATATTTTCTGGAATTATTTAAAATTAACCTGGCATGCGACTGGACATATCCTAACCGGAGCAACGGAGTTGCGTGAGCGGTATAAACCCCAAAAAGGGAGTTAAAATTCTTGGAATCCGCGAAGCGGGCCACCAAAGGTACGGAATTGCGTGAGTGGTATAGAAGAACTAAAAAGGGCGTTAAAATCCCTTGAACCCACTCGATATACTGGTTGTCCAAGAGAATGCGAATTTTTCCTACTGAACCTTTAAAACTGAATATTTTTGAAATCACTAAAATGAGTCAAAAATCCACAATCAATGGGCCAGATATTCACAAGAATTTCCTGTGGATTTCTGGCCCACCAAGGGTCTTTTGACACATTGACAGTAGATTTGTGGATTTTTAACCCACCAGAGTGGGTCAAAAATTTACCAGAGTGGGTCCAAAATACTTTTGGCCTGTCGACTTATGACCCTGCGCTGATATATTATAATTATTATTGGTCTCATGTTAAAAGCTGTTAATTATAGCTGCTGTTAAAGAACATACGATTATTTTGCGGGAAATCAATGGTTTTTCAATACTTCGATGTGAGGTTTTCTATACAATGAAACTCATAAATTGTTTTACATTTTCAAAATCAATCAAATCTGGATGATTCCTTAATTTTGAAGTGTAAATTTCTGAAGATTGAAAATTATGTTCTCTTTTTTTAACTGATTTTTTTTCTGAATTACCCTGCATCTTCATAACCTAAAAATAAATTTCAATTCCTGGGATAATGGAACTGGCAGATGATACTTTTCCCTTGGTGCAATAACAAGAAGTGTCTATGACTGCGAGCGAGGATAGTGTTAGTGAAAATTTAGAATTATACTCGTAGATAAGAAGCCAATTATTCGTATAAGAATACACGTGTATAAATGTGCAAATGTTAAAGAAATAATTTAATCATATGAATAAGTAAAATGTAAATACGTATGAATAATAAAAAAAAAAATAAAGTAAATTGAATCGAATAAACCTATCTTCAGTTTTTTTACAATTATTATTTAAAAAAATATTCAATCTTATAACGAATGTACTTATTATTTAATTCGAGTAAAAGTTGTTTATTCTAGACCGTAAAGTTTTTTTTAATTTTCAAAAGACAAAAATATAAGATTTTCTATTATCTGGTCCTTTTGAAGGCATTTTTTTCAAAAACCTTTTCCTTTTGGTAATCTGGTTTAGGTATATTTGAAAGTTAAATAAAATAAACAAAAATAAAACATTATAAAAAGTCTAAGCTATGAAAAATTTCCGTCAAAGCTGAATTTTGGCGGAGCTTAATTTTTAAACATATCTTTATTGAATTTTAAAAAGTACTCTTAATATGGACAAGGGTTATAGAGTTTAATCAGGATTTTAAAAGAATGCAATCTTATCTGTAATCTTTAAAAATCAATCAATGAATTTAATAAAAAGATTGTGTTCATTGACTTCACTTTGAGACTTCAACTTCAAATTATACAATCATAATCTTTTTGGAATTCATGCATATTCTGCAGTCTTTGCAATCTTTTGCATATTCTAACCCTTGCTTATTTGTTATAGGACTTAGGTAGCATTGATTTTTTTTTTTTTAATTATTTTTTAATCTTATAGAAAATTAGATGAACATTATTATTATTGCCACTTATTGAACATTTGTAAAACTACATTTAAACTTTCAAAGAAAACTTTATATGAAAAACAAAAACAACTCAAATATAAAAAGAGAGGGAGGGGCGTAGGGCAATCTTAAAAAAAAAATTCACATGTCATTCTTTAAAGGTTCAAGAGATCTGAAATAAAAAAAATCAACTTTCTAGCGATATTCAGTAAGTAGGATTTTTAGATATAAGAAAAGTGGGCGTTGTTGTAGGCGGATTTCTAAAAAATTCTCACTGTTCATTATACATTTGTAGACATTTAAGAATGTTAGGTAATTATAAAACTTTAAAAAAAAAAAAATGGGTGTATTAGTGGGCGGAAAATAATAGGAACTTGCTTTTATGTGTGCTCACACTGTGTTTTTAAAGTTTTAATATTTCAAAAACTATATTTTATCTTATAAAAGAAATAAATTAGTTATGGGAGCCTATATTGTATACCACCTTCTTAAAACGTAGTTAAGTTTAAGGTAGTATTATGCGAGTAGGTATATAATTATTTATGAACAATATAGCACCGTGTTGCAAATATGCATGGAACTTACAGTTTAGACTGAAAAATTGTAAAAAAAAGAATATATATAATTAAACATATGTAAATTGATTAAACAACCTATAAAATTATTTAGACACCAATGCACATCATACGATTTCTTAAGAAAATCTCAATTTATGAGGAAAAAATTTAAAATCCTTGGAGCGGTTTTTTTTTAAGAATCAATAAAATTTTAAATTTTTATTTTAGAACTTATTTGAAGCTTTTGTGCAAAAAAATTCATTAAAAGCAGTTCAGCTGATAATGAGATAGTCGAAAATCAAAAAAAATGGTTCTATGAGAGATATCATTTTTAAACCGTAGTAACTTTTTTTTTCATTAATATGGCAGATCGTATAAAAATAAGATCACGCAAAAATTTTAATCAAAATCGTAGGATCCGTTTTTGAGAAATATGAGATTTTCAATACCGGTTTTTAAACATTTGTATGGGAGGTACCGTTATTTTTTGTTATAAGAATAATTTTAATTAAAAATCTGCTGGACAATGTCAAAAAACTGCTGGGTACTAAGTTTAATAAAAATTTACCGAGTGGTCTTAAAATTATTAAGTTCTCAAAAAAAAATTTTGAAACTTTTTTTAAAAATCAAAAAAAATTTTTTTTGAACATTTTGGTATACAAAGCTTTTACAACTTCTTCAAATATTCTTCAAAAAAAATGTGGTGAATATCAGTTCAATCGTTTTTGAGAAAATCGAAAATCAAAAAAATGGTTCTTTGAAAAGTACCATTTCTAACCATTTTTCGGAAATTTTTTTTACAAAATGGTTGCCTTTTTGTAAAAAAGTTACTAAATTTTTTTTTGTAAAGTTGTGCGCACGTTTTTGAGAAAAATAAGATTTTTATTTGTTGGTAAAATAATTTGTATGGCAGGTACCGTTGTTTTTGGTCTTTAAAAAAAATGAAAAAAACTGGTGGGGTAATGCCCAAAAAACGCTAGGTACCAACTTTGAAGATAATTAATCGACCGACGCGTTTAGGCTGCAGCCGAAGGGACAGACAGACAGACGGACAGAATTGCGAGATCCACTTTTTTCTACTTCGCAATCATCGTAATGTCAACTTTGATCAAAATCAAATTTGATCAAAATTACGAATCCATAACTTGCCATATACATACATAGTTCCGCAAGTAAAAATTTTAAAATTCTAAGGGCTTGTTTCACAATGTCTAAGTAAAGTTCTGATTAGTTACTCAACACTTAAATACTGGCACAGGGTCATAAGTCCACAACCCAAAAAATAATATTTTTGCATTTATAACCTATTTAAGTCGTCAAAATATAATTGTAAGTTTTTCTCTTGTGGATTTATGACCCTGTGCCAGTATTTAAGTGTCGAGTAACTAATCAGAACTTTTATCAGGCATTGTGAAAAAGACCCTAAGGATGTTCAATATAATAATGAAACTAAAGCCATATAACCAAAAAGCCTTTCTTTCAGCTCGGTATATAGCTAGCTACCTTCAGTTACGCACACAAAGTTGGTTGAGGTCATTGTTCCTCGGAGACCATCAGGGGTAGATTTAAAGGCTTATAGGAATGGTGTGCTCTATTCATATATATCGGCAATTAAAGTGTAGAACCTAGTAAGTCGAAAAATTATTTAAAAAAATATTATTAATGCAAAAATTTTAGCATAATCAAAACAACCTTTTGGGAATTTCAGCGTAATAATGTTGTTCTGAATATTTCACAGAAAAGGGCAGAATTCAAAACCTCTATATGTATAGACTACATATATAGATCGCCATACAAAATTTGCAAGGTATTGATTTCCGAACAACATACAAAAACGAGTTACCAGGTTCTGCACATTAACCGTCCATATGCTCATAGTTCTGTTCCTCCACATACTCATTCTATACACAATGGACCAAAAATCTCTAGAAGAATCTTCCTCTCAGTTAATTTTTATCTTTTCTTCTCATAGTCCTTGCTTCTGCCTCCGCTTCATTCTTCCGATAATAGAAATATTATCTACATATGCAAATAGTTGAACGAACTTGTGAAAAATTGTACCTGTGTTTGTTAATCGGCAGGAATGCATGAAATCTACAAAATTCTGCTCAAAAAGAGACAGTTTTTTATGACAAAATTGATAAGAGAAACCTACTCAGCAGCATGGAGGATTTGTCACTTCCTGTCAAAAGGAAGGACCCTTGACAAAAACTTTGAGTTTGAATAGCGTTTAGATTCTCAGACTTCTCGAGTGATATTCCCGTGCCACTGTTCCATCTTAACTAACTATAATTTAAAACACAAAATCTATTGTCTCTATATTCGGTCTTTTAGTCTTGATTGTATACATTAACATGTTTTTGATCGCTTATATTTTCCAAAGTATATAATATGTGCAATGTTGGTATTAAGAGTATACGTACAATCATTGTGATTCTGACCTACTTAAGTCTTAAAAATCATTCAAATAATAAGTCACTAAATTTCTTTTCTTTTTTTTTAAGGTAAAGGTATCTACAAAAAAACGCCATAGGCAAAATTTAATTGGAAATATCCCTTCTTAAGCAGCATTCAATTCTCATTGCTTCTTTCTCTCTCGCCGATTTAAAGCAGATTTAAAATTTTCTACCCAAGGGACTTAATTTCGAACTTAAATTCTCCATCCCTAGTCCAGTCTGTTGTATACATAAAGCCGGGACATTTTTATAAATAAATATTTTCTTGAGTTTAGTAATTTTTTTTTTTTTTTGTAATTTATCGCACAAGACGATGGTAGTCGTTTTGGTCTAGAGCGAAAAAAAAATTTAGGTATAAAGAAGTAAAGCAGTGACAAGAAAAAATACTTAATGAGATTTTTATCATGATAACATTCATAATTGGATTAAGGCGACACGTTGGAAAGTGAATGAACTGGAGAAGAAAAAAAAACAATATTTTTTCTGATAATTCCACCAAAAAAAAACAAATAAATAAATAAGAGGGTTGCCTTGGGATAGCTTTTTACACTTTGATCTGGGTATATAGGTAACAATATTCCCTTTGTTTACTTTAATATTTAAAATACTTTCGAATATATATACCTATAGTAAACAAAGGGAATATTAGGTTGCTATAGTGAATATACATTTCTATTTTTATGTTAAGAAGAAAACTTATAAGAAAACCTTAAAGAATTAGGAAATTGGGGTAGGCTAGGCACCAACCTTAAACATACAAAAAGTAATTTTGAAAAATAAATCAAAATCAAATTCAAAACTTTTTGACACGCTCCAGTAATTTTTATACACAAATTTGGCACTAAAAGAGCGTAACGCCATCGTTGGCGATCACATTGTCGTAACTGTCAAAATTAGCCAATTTTCCATTTCGTAGTGTTTTCTTATTCTATTCCTTTAAATCAATATTTTCCATTTTCTATACAAAATGTAAATTTAAGATTTCACCACCAACGACATCCGAAAGTATGCAATTTCGGGGTTTAACAATTTTCCGACTTATTCTGTCGAAATTTCAAATTTTTGGAAGTGGGCATTTAAAAATAAAATGCACAACTGGATCGCACCAACTTTTAATAATTAATATCTATTAATTTGATTTGAAAAAAAATCAGATTTGTTGGGTTTTGCATTTACATCATAGCCATCCTGCAATAGTACAAAACCTCGAGTAGTTCAATAACTTGCCATATATAGTACCTATGTATAAAGTAAAAACAACTTTAAAACTTCTACGCATTTTTGCTGTTCAAGAATTCAAATTTATTGATTAAGTCAGATGCCGTACTTTATTTTGATAATAAGTATATCATGATGCAATCTCAATCAACCTTCCAAAGTTACTTTCCCTAAAGATTTATTTTCGAACATAAGTTGCCTATCCTTTCGAGGAACATTGAATATGTAAACACCCCATTTCAGACAACCATAAAACACTTTGATATTTGATAAAAAAAATAGAAATACCTTAATCTTCTTATAACCTCTGACCAAGTTGATAAGAGTGTCATTGAGTCTTGATAAAAAAAACACTACAAAAGTCCAATGCTCCAAGAGTCCCACTAGATCTTAAAAGGCGTGAAATTAATTTACATAATTTTACGCTTCTTGAACCCAATTCTTACTCACTTTTAACATTGCCCGACCGCCCAAATCCTATATATTGCGAGAGGGTGTGCATTGATCCTTGGACAATAAAGATTCATATTACAGAGTGTTAGGTACGAATAATAAGAAACAAAAAAAAAAAAACAAACCAGACTACGTTGACTTGAGTCAAAATGACACTTAAGTGCTTTTGTGGGCCAACCTCTTAATATGTTAATTTAAGATCTGTGTTATGATTTGACCTTATTGCTTCGATAATGTGAGAAGGCAATTTTCACAAAATCAAAAGATATTTAAATTTTGTATTTGTATAATTTTTTTTTTTTTTGTTTAAGAAACATTTGAGAACTTAAACAACCGCAAGTGCTTCTTACCTGTACCGAAAATTCATCATGAACAATTGTATTTATGCTTGGCCTTTGTTTTTGAAATTAAATTGAAAATGATAAATTTGAAGATGTCAAAGCTTCGTCCATGAATCATGGGTTTTGTGCTTATGCATGTTGCTGGTAACCTTTGGACAGTAAATCATGTTATGTTACAATCAACCCTTGGTTGTTTCACCAAGTGACTTTGTGAAATTTATATAATTGAATCTTAGGTGGAAAACTTGAAAGTTAGTGCTCCTTGATTGCCATCGACCGCATATCGTTGGGAATTGTTTGTGAACAAAGACGCAGATAGTTTGTTTACTTCAGGGTATATATGTATGTATAAGTGCGGACTGTGTATGTTCATTAAGCTGGCTTTCAAAATTTATTGTGTAGGTTCAATTAAAGTCAAGAACTATGATTAAATGTCAGGGCAAGTATATATAAGTTTTCGAAACAACAAAATGGAAATACATAGACATACGTACCACTAATACTTAAAAAGTCAAAATCCAGTAAAGGGTATTTATTTAAAATGTTTAGTGATTTTTTTGTTTATATGTATTGAATTTACATGTTTCATTGAATCCTTATTAGTTCTTATTTCTATTTTACTCTGTACAACATATTTACTCTATGTTAACCTTCGTTAGCATATATAAGGATGCCTTAAAATTCACGACAATTGTCTATATAACTTCTACTATGAATATATACCTCATCGACAACACGAAGTAAAACCTTTTTTCTAATCAAATTCAACCTTTGCCTCTAATGAGGGATCGTTTGAACACATGCAAAATTCTCTAAACCCTTTCCTTGTTCCTACTTTAACATTCGAGTTAAGTATTTGGACCTTTCCTTTGAATGGATCCGTTCGAGGAAATTTACATAATATTTTTTTTATTTACATTTCGTTTGATTGATTTGAATTTCAAAAATATAACTTACTTACCTACCCTACCTATAACTCATGCAAATCACATCGTACTGCATCTCTGACTTTCTTCGATTAAAGTAAAATTAATCCTTTTAAAGGAAACTGATCGAAATTTTTTTATTTATATTTCATTTGGGATGTAAGTAAAAAAAAGCACGACTGGGTCCACGTGCTTTCTCTTATGTACAATCACACATGTGGCTTTAATGTCTTTGCATATAGCAGATATAGCTATTCATCTGATGTCATCTTATGTCATTATTTCAACTGCCTTAAGGTAGTACATACTATATGTGATTAGAACAAAAATGAAAATAAACTGAAAAATTATTAAAAATCGACATACTTAATAAAAAATATATTGACTTAATAAATACTGAAACTGTTTTACACTATAAAGCGGTGCACACCATGTTTGAAAAAATTAAAATCACTGTTATTAAAAAAATATATATATTTTAAGTATATAATATTTTAACAAAACCACACTTTGGGAAGGTAATAATATACTAACGTGGATTTAAAAAAAATCAATTTCTAAAAATATCTTTTTACATTTTTCAAATATCGAATTTTCAAAAAATAATAAAAAACTGAAATGATAATGAAAAACTCAAAAATAAAAAAAAATCTAATCTATGAGAGGTATCTATAGGTACTATTAATATTTAGTTAAATGTTATGCTTAGTAAGTTTAAAAAAAAAATTGGTTTCTGTTAAATAATACCTAAATTATTCTATTAAACCAAACAAGAATATTGAATTTTAAATATTTGTATGGAAGGAACCATTCATTTAGGTTATATGAATGATTTCTATCTTAAATCTGTTAGATAATGTTAAAAAAAACTGTTTGGTACAAATTTAAATAAAAGTCGACTTAGTCATTTTAGAAGGATTGAGTTTTCAAAAAAAAAATTTACTTTCTTTAAAAATCAAAAAAAAATGTTTGGCAACTTGAAATCTTTTAAAAAATATTAGTAAAAAATTTGATCAAATTTTTTTAAACCGTTTTCGAGAAATATGAAACTAAAATAAAAGTTCTATCTATCACTTATACCTTACAATTTTCAGTAATTATTTTTTCCGTATTTTTTTAAATTTAGTCAATTACAGTACTTTTGTACTTTTAGGGTAGAAGTACTGTAATTGCCTAAATTTAAAAAATATCCAAAAAACGCTTGGTAACAATTTTAAATAAAACAGCCCATTCGTTAAGGCTGTAGCTCTGCTCGGTCTTGTTCTCTTTTTCAGTGGAATGTTAACTTTGAAGACTTTTCATAATGTAAGTAACTGCAGATAAAATTAAAAATATTGACTCACGGTTAAACTGCCGAATCCCATAAGTTGTTTTTGCAAGTTTTCAGGAATCAAAAAATCCTGCCAAATTTTGTGTGGTCATCTATATTAAGAGGTTTTGTGTTCTGAACATTTTACAGAAAATGGCAATTTACAAGAATAAATTGTTACGCTGAAATTGCCAAAAGGTGGCTATATATTTTTTTTTTTTTAGTTTTTCGACCTACGAGGTCCACACTTTAAACGTCGATATATTAGAAGGTGCTTTTGGTGCTCTTCAAGCATGATTCATTATAAATTGACAAATCAGCTGATAAACTTATTAAAATTGTCTAGTATTATATCAAACATTTGTTACTGCTGGCCATCTGCTGGTTTCGTTGAATTGAAATGGGAAAGAGCTATTTAATCGGAAAAAGCGATATCACGCCTAAAAACTCAGTTAAGCCCTGTATGGACATTGGACAATCATCCAGAAGAAAATTTTGAGAACATTAATAAGTTGCTGAATATTTGTGCTACACTGCCGGTATCAAAGTCTTCTGCTAAACGAACAGTTTCTAGTTTGAAACGGATAAATACGATTCAAAGGAACAGGACAAATTTAGTGAGGTCTGCTTGCCCTTACTGATCTTCTGAATAACAGTTCGGAATATAAAACTCAAGTTTGGGTTGTTTTGTTGTTATTTTGGGATCGTTTGAATGGTTTGTCTGCTCTGTGTGTATGTACATATGTAAGATGAACTAAACTTAACAAAAATTGTGTATTGGTAAGGCCCTCACTGGTTAACATGATGAGTCCAAGTGAGATCGCCGGGATGAAACGTCAATTTTTGTAGGACTAAAGGCCGTCAAAAGCTATTTTGAATCAATAATTCAACAAAGTCCATTAAAATAGTGCTGAGTCTTCTACTTGGCTGATGTATTTCAGTAGAATAGTATATAGAATTTGTATTCTTAAAAAAACCCTCTTACATAATTATTTAAATTTTTTAAGTACAAATAATAAATTTTAAAGTATGTTTATTTTGATATTTTTGCTCCAAACAAGACTCCAATAGCTGGACAAATTCTAATATACATATAATAACACAAGCTGGTCTGCCCGGCTTTACACTGAAATTTTCATCAATTTTATCCTTTTAAAAAGTGAAAAAAAGTGAAAATAAAATTAATGGGGGCTTCAAATAACCCAATATTTTTTTATATATTATATGTAGAAGTCTAAAAGCGGATCACCATCTGTTGGAAAAATTATCTTATTGTCAATTCCGCGGTGTTTGTCTTTTCGGTTAAAAATATACGATTTGTATGGGAAAAACACCTGTTAATTTTGTAAATTAATAACTTAATCATAATGACAAGTATCACTATAAATCGCAAAAATTTTTTCTAGTAACTTGGATGTATACTTCAAATAAAATAACATTATTACAAGATTTTTTATTGTAAATTTAAGTAAATCAAATTCATCATTTTCCATTTAGATACATATTTAGAAATTATGAGCTATTTATACTGAATGTAAAATAATTTTTCAGCCTAGGAAATAATTGAGTTCACACACCGAGAAACGAAAAAAGGCCGCAGTTCAGTTGGCGTTCGCAAATGGAAGAGGATCGTAACCAACTTGGAGTGCGAAAATGAAGAGAGCTAGCTATAGGGTCCAAAATGGTTGGGAGAAGCTTATTGTAGTTGAAGCCCTGGTTGACTCTGAACTTAAGCATCACCTTAAGTAAGTATATGAATATACATAAGTAAGATATTATTATGGTTAATACTCTCACTCGTATATAAAACAATGATAAAAGATTTTTTTGTTGAGGACCAATTTTTTCATAAGTGCCTTACTCAAGTTTTTCATTTCGATTATAACAATTATATTGTTATTTTGTCATATTCTTCGGATAAACTTTTCACCTTGAAAATAATTTAAAAACTAGATGGCTCGCTGGTCTTCGTAAAAAATTAGAGAAAGAAAATATGTATATATGTACATATCTATGTATATAATAAATATAACAGTCTTATGTGCTAGGCGCTAGTTATATATATGTAGCTTAATTTAAAACATTGAAATTTTTTAAACATTTTTTTAAATGAAGTAAAAATTCACCATCTTTATTTTGCATTTTGCCTCACAGTTCAATATTAAAATGGTTTTTCGCCTTAAGCTAGCAATTTCAATAACTCCAAAGCCGAAATTTTATTATATTTTGAATAATTTCTACCGAACAAATTTTGTCGAGCCTCAAAGCCCGCAACACCTTGCGTTATAAAAAGTATGCTAAAGTCTAACCCATTTAGCCGATCGAACTTGATTTGTGGAAAGACGTCCAAATAAAAAAATGTATATCAAATCACGATTATATTATTATGTAGAATTAAAAGGATAAATGTTAATTTCCATAGCAAGAAACTGACAGCTGGAAACAGCTGTTGTTCTTGTCTACAAAAATAGCCGAAAATTTAAGTTTTTAATTGTTAGAAAATGTTTTTATTTTTTCTCAAAATATTTTTTTTAAGAAGGTTTTTTTTTTTTTTTTTTTATAATACAAATTCTATAAACTATCTACTGATATACATCAGCCAAGTAGAAGACTTAGCACTATTTTATTTGGACTTGTTGAATTATTGATTCAAAATAGCTTTTAACGGCCTTTAGTCCTACAAAAATTTGGCGTTTCGGGCGTTTATCTACCTCATATTTCAAAATATTTTTAGTAAATTTTATATGGAATGCTTTCTTTTTGTTTTCCCTATTTCACCCTATAAGTAGCTTAGTTTTAAAAATACTATCGAAGTCCATCTTCTAAATACGTAACAACCTTAAAAAAAATAACTTCAAATACCAGATGCTATTTCTATTATTTAACCATTTATTTCATCCTATAAAATCCCTGAAAATATCGAGTCCTAAAGTGATCCTTGAAATTAATCCTCTGAAAATGTATTGGCTTTTAGCAACAAAAAGAATATCAAAAATGTTGACAGAATTTTTAGTTTAATCCCATTTCACCCTACAAATAAGAACATTTTGTAAAATATGAATCCAAAAACCAATCCTTAAGTAAAACTTTTTAAACAATTTTTTTTTTTAAGAACAACTCCTACTTTTCATCTTTTACACCAGTTTAACCTTTAAATATACAAATTTTGGGCAACCGATTCAAACATTTAGTTTCCTCGTTGTTTTTACAACAAAACTAAGGATTACTGTCCTGAGATGGCTGAGATCTCAGTAAAGCGGGTATTGCTTTTATGCCCAACTGATGGCGTTTATTAAAAAAAAAGTAAATAAAAACACACGCGAATGTTGATTCAATGTTTCAAAGCAATCGGCGAAGAACTTTCGGAGATAAGCAATTAGGAACAAACGAACATTTACATTTTTATTTATATAGATTCCCTTTACTGTGTGACAAAATTTAATTTAAGCCACTGCTACTTTTTTCCAAAAATTCTCCATGCACTGAGCTAGAATCTGGCCCTATTATTGCTCTATAATGTCAGCTTTCTTAATCTTGAACCTTCGATGATACAAGTCTAACCACCATATTATTTAATCGATTAATTCCAGTTTAAAACTTAAATCCGGCTATTAATAAATATAAATATGTCTATACATACATACATATATATGTATTCCACTCCATTTATGTAGAATACAATGAATGAAGTGCGCAGGGAGTCAGACTGAATTTTCACATTTTTAATATAAATAAAATGTCAGAATTGAGTCTAATTCCCTCCGCAGCTCATCCAACGGATTCTGTTATTGGGATGATTATTCACAGTTCATGTAAAATGGATTTTAATTGTTATTAATTTAAATAACGATTAAATTATACAAACTTAAAGTGGAACACCAAAAATTGAGGAAATCGTAATAACAATAATAAAACAAGAAAAGTATACGCCCTAGTGAACCACAGCCTTTTTGGCGCAGGAACATAAAGACCAAATTTTAATTTTGGGGCTTATGTCCCACTTAAAGGGGTTGTAGAGGGGCGCATGCCCCCCCCCCCCATACATACCTCACTATTTATTTGTCGTAATTCTGAGTGCTATGCACTGCACTAATTTTCTTTCAAATAACACATCAACAAATTATTATTATCTTGTATGTCTCTAAAAAATTTGGGACTTATGTCCCACTTTGGTGGGGCATAAGGTCCCACTCAAGTGGGACATAAGCCCCAAAAATAAAATTTGGGCTTTATGTCCCTGGACCTTATGTCCCTGCGCCGTTTTTTTATTAATAAAAAATAAATTCTAACAATTTTTTTACCTATGTTGTTTTTATACATGTTTAAAAAAAAATTATATTCGTGAAAATTTTATATGATAAATGTTAGCATGCGTAAATCCTGTTTTCGAAAATAAAAATGAAATTGCAGATAATGTTTTTTTTGTTGCATGTTATATTTAAGGCTAATTTGTCTTTTGTGGTTGCGTGAAATGATAAGTCTAGTAAAATTATAAAAAATAAGCAAACATTTTTGCAAATACTTTACAGTAGAATTTTTGTATTTTGTTTGTAAATATTTTGTATTCAAAAGTTCTACCAAAAACCGTTTTTTTTTATTTTTTCTTTCTCTATGTTCATCTCACCCCATTGCCAGAAAGTGTCCAAAATATTTAGGTGGAGCATTTAATTTGTTTAAGTTTCTCAGTTAATCAATATTGTATAAGCTACAGAAAATTACTAAAACCAACGTGAAACATTCGGAACGACGACGAAATTTTCAGCTGTTCAATATACATTTATTTTACCTGAGATTTGCTGAATCTTATGTTCCCTTCCCTTAAACAAAAGAATTGTTGTTTAAGGTTGAATAACTAGCCTGTTAAGATACCTCAAGTAAGATTTTGTTCCTGATGTACTTTTTTTTCCATTTCTAATGTATTGCATTTAGGGCATTAGCGCCAGAAAAAACAAACACTATTCCACTGAATTAGACATTTTTCGAATCGAATTTAATTCAATTTCAGATTCGACTAGACTTCTTGTTTCTTTTAAGAGTAAATTACCCAATGGAATTGAATTAACCGCTTATACTCAGCTATAACAATGGTATCTTTTAAACCACATTTGCTCTCAGAAGGTGTTCACCTTCTCGAACTGCAAATATAAGTCATGTTCTAGACCCTTCTATACGTTCACACATATGGGTCACAATACAGTGCGTACCTATCTACCTATATACAATATATATACATATGTACATAGATACACTTATCCACCTCCTTACTTGTAGATACCATCTCGAATGATTCTAATAAAATTACGTATGAACGAAAGGGTTAAGCAAATAAGCTCAGGTATTACGTTCATTAATTCGATTTCCATAACAATTTATTCATAAGACTTTGTCTGCTGTTTTAATCGATGTGTATGTATATACGTTCGATGTACCTTCGCCATCGTGTAACTCTATATTATACTCCTCCTCTCCCATCTCTATCAGATGAAAAGCTATCACAAAAACCTCATTGCTTATGTATATATATAGAATCGGGAATTCAGCACCTTGCGAAAGTCCTTATTGTCCTTCTATAGGATGGTATATAGGTACATCATTTGCATTTGAGCGCGCAGATCTCGCAAATTTAAATTTTCAATTATCGCAGGGTGGTATAGCGGTTGCGGCCTTAACAACGCCACTCCGACGCTCTGCGGGACTGTTCAGCAGCAAAAACGGTGAAAATAATCCGATGATTTTATAATTGAGTTTGCCATGAACGGGGTTTTTATACTTGGCATACCCAACCAAATTAAGAAACTCAATAGAAGATATTTCCGATGTCTTAGAAGACGACTCCTGTTTTTGCCATTTGCATATATACACTCACTTGTTTTTGTGTTGAGTGTGGCATGTGGCATTTGTCCCGCTTTAAATGAGCATTAGAGATTCTTAAATGACAAAACAATACTGATCCAGGAAGTTAAAGTTAACAATAACAAAAAAAAAAAGGAACCAGGTTTTGGTTAACCCCATATTATATGTATAATCTATATTTAAACCACTTTATATAGACTTATTGTTCAAGGTGTCATCATTAAGTAGTATTGAAGAAGTTGGGTAGGCAATTCTTTTCAAGCGATATAAAATTTTTGCGGCTTTCTCATTTCGAAATGTCATCGATGAAAAACGCATTTTACTTTATTTATTTATTTATTTATTTATTAATTCATCTACAAGCATAGCTTAACAGACTAATAATTACAATTTCAAAACAAGTAGAAATATAAGAAGAACAAAAAAAAAATAATAATAATAAGAGTAAATAAATACTAATAAAAAAAAAAAAAAAAACAATCATAATAATAACAATAATAGATAAGTTATAATAAATACTAGATATATACACAATTTTCTTAATTAACAAGAATATAGATTGAATAGGCAGTTTTTGAAGCGGTCCCTAGAGTAATGCAATTCTAAATCAGTGCAAAAATTGTTAAAAGCTGTAACAGCTCTCGATATTGGTTCATTCTTGCCATAGTTTGTTCGATGCTGTTGCTGAAAGAGAAAGTATCTTTCCCTGAGTGATCTAGCTGGAGCATAAATGTGAATTAGATATAAAAGTGAAGGACATTTAATATGATAACATAAAACATCTCTTATAAACATTATTTCATGCGCGTTCCTTCTATTACTAAGAGGCAATATACAGTAACTTGCATCTAGCAGGGTATGCAGGTGAAAAATCCCAACTCATTTTTCTAAATACAAACTTAACATCAGCAACATCAGCAACATCAGCAACATCAGCAACATCAGCAACATCAGCAACATCAGCAACAACAGCAACATCAGCAATATCAGCAACACCAGGAACATCAGCAATAACAGCAACACCCTTAACTACGGTAATACCAGTTACTCTAGCACCACCACCTCCACCAACAGAAACGTCGATATTCTCTGCATCATTCTTAGAGCAGGCAGCAGCATAGCTACGATCATTTGCATTTGTAATAGCAACATCGGTTAGTAATACATCAGAGATATAAGGAGCATGCACGTCGGATTTATCTGATTTATTAGACAGAGAGTACAAGCTACCAGTAGTCAGAGAATCACCAACTGCAACGGACTTATCCGCAGCCTTATCAATTACACCACTCTCAGTAAAAGAGTCGGAATTGATACTCGCTTTGGTGATTGTATTTGACGAAGAAGCTGCTTGGTTTGGAGTAACAGCAGTTTTTTTACCTCTTCTCTGAGTGTGAGATGCATGAGACGGCGACGAGAGTTTATTGATTTTAGATGTCAGGGGTGAAGATGAAGTGCGATGATGGGCCGGGGAAAGGGAAACACTTTTTACTTTTAGGAGCGAAAGCTTGTTGTTTTTATTGAGAGGTTCTTTGACAATTGCTTTACTTCTCGCGTGGGTAGTGACGCGGGGGCGATTAGATGCGATAGAGTAAGGAGAAATAAGCTTTTCAAAATCACATTTATTGTTTATGAAGAAAGAGAAAAGTTCACTGATTTTAGGAATACATGCCCAAATTGATAATTGTTTGCACGTATCACACTTCCAAAATAAATTTTCATCTGAATTAATAGCGGACATGCTAGATTCACTTAGTTCTAAGTTGAAAATGTTTTGGCAAATCCCGCAACAAATCGAATTCATTGAATTTATTTTACAAGAAGTATCCATTTTATAGGTGGCAGATAAACAAAAACTTACTATCAAAGACAAGAGGTATCAAGACAAGAGCTAAAACACGACTGATTTGTTTAATTTACATATATGTACATAAGTACACCAGGTATGCATAACTTTTTAAATGAAGGTCGTTTTTTTTAATTAATGAACACTCATTTTCAATCATTCATATTTCTATGCAGGGTGATCGGTATAAGGTGCACCAAAAAGCTAGAGCAAGTAGGTTTGGTTAAGACAAGAAAAAAATCGTACAGGAGGGGGGTCTATGTCTATTTTTGGTGCACGTTATGCCGATCACCCTGAATATACCTATCAATACAATTACATAAAGTAACTTAGATACTCTATTTATTCACATTGTTTAAAAAGTTAGGTCACTTTTAACTGATTCTCCATTAATTCAGATCCTTAAGGACAATAAAACAAGTTCTTATTGGTACATGGCCCTATCCCAAAAAAAAAAAATTTGCACCAATATGAAAATCCAATTAAAATACAAATTGAATCGATTATAAAGCAATAATCCCAGAAGACACCTTAGCAATTGCCGTTACACACGAACAACCATAAGCACTCTCCCGCTATCACTGTCCGCCGCAGGAATTGTTGGTTGGCATTTTCTTCGACAATTTAAGGATAAATTTCTCAAATTTCTTTTCGATTACCCCCTGGGGTGGAATTACTTTTGTTTTTGTCGTCTCTGTTGTCAAAGGATTTGTTATTACAACACTTGATGCGGGACATCAACTTCACTTCAAATATACTCGCATGTGTGATGTGATTTTATCGACAAAAAGACAAAACTGAAAGTAATAAAATCCCATCGGTAATAAAGTCGATTGTGATATATGTATATGTGAAGACATCGCATATCCAGAACTTGATATAAAACACCAAAAAAGATAAAAATTCTTTATCATCCCCTTAAAGCTTGCATAAAGGGGCTTAAGTCTTTAATATACACAAGCATATTTCATATTTTTTCCTTTGCAAAGGATATCCACTCCACTCGCTGTGTCTTATGGCAAAAAAAAAAAAGAAGGACTACCCGCTGACTGCAAGTATCCTTGAGGCACCATCAGGTATAAGCTGGTACTATACTACTAGTAATTAAAACATCCTTAAAAGTCCTCAAAGCCAAAGTTTGTTCTTTCTTACCTCTATATACCCACCTTGCCCATCATGTCCTTAAGTGTTTGTTTTTCTGTTCTTTTTTTTTTCTTGCCTCTCTCGTCCTTAGGTTTATAATTAAAAGTGAATGTTTTTTAAGAAATTAGGGTTGGCTTGTTAAACAGGGTGTAAGCAAGTGGCGCTAAATTACCGGTGTAAGTAATTTAGCGAATGTTACAAGGCTTTCTTCATACTCGTACAATGCTGCACACCCCGCGGGTGGGCGGTGGATAAAAAATCCGTATTTTTCTGATACCCATCATAAAATCAATCGATACCAACTCAAAGATAGTAGATATTCGAAATAAGATCTTTTTTAACTAAAAAAAACACCGTTTTTTTATTGACCGAATAAACAAAAGTAAAATGAGTGGTAAGGGGGGGTCGAAAACTTCGAAGATGACGGAGGACGACGACAGCGACGCACGTTCTAGATTCTATTTAATTACTCTAATAGGCATCCCTCTTGGATATCAAAGGATTTTCGCAGTCTTTTGAAAGCAAATACCTCATCAGGTATTAGGTAAGTCCTTTACAGAATTGACTCTTCTATATATAAATGTTTTATGACGGACAACAAATGGGTGGGTGTTTGATATCATTCGCCTTTAATAAAGCTACAAGGTGTACATTTCATTAAGACGTTTAAGATGTCTTAAGTACACATTAAGGTAATTGTGAAAAGACAGTCGGTTCTATTAAACTTCAAGAATTTAACTTTATTCAAAGTGACGATGCTGGTGATGTGTATGGCGAATGTATACTGTACCCTTTTCGGAACTGAAAGTGAAGCCTTTTTGTAATAAAAGACACAGCAGGGATGATTCGTGGGATAGGAAAATAAAATAAAAATAAACTGAAAGGTGTTTTGTAATGACTTGAGAAAATAAAAGGACTGTGATTAAACACTAAACTAAGTCATCAAAGAATCTGTCAATGCAATTACATAGATGAAACAAAACAAAAAAATGCTTTTGAATTAAATCGGAATTCAGACCAATTGAAAATTGTATTTATTTACATTTATCTTATAGTACTAAGATTTAAAAATAATGTAATGAAATTGTAAATGCAGTTTAAGTTTTTTATTTCAACGTATATATTATGAACATGTACTTTTTTTTTACTCGTTCTATATAATATGCTTATATAAAAGAAAATTCATATTAATCGTCGCCCGAGAATTGTTTTGTCGTATAAACCATTTGAGCAATTTTGGGAAATCGCATTTTAAGTTTCGCGTTTAAATAAAAAAGAAACTGACCGATGAAGTTTTCTACAATTTTAATAAAATTTTATGTGGAAAATCTTCTTTTGATTAAGGTATTCCAGATTGTTGAGTCGGTTTTATTTTTTAATCTATAGAGGATTATCTCCAAGATCATTTTGTCGTATACGCCACGAAAATCAGTACTTTGTTCGATCCCCATACACATACGACAAAGTGAACACAAATGCGTTAGTTGAATTCAATACCGAACCGAGAGAGATTTCCAATTTTTTCAAAACTAGAAGACGTTTTAACATCTGGTTTTTAGTGTTTAAATACAAATTGATACGAGAGTTGAATATTAAAAACAAAATTACTAGAAAATAATGTAAAATTTTGAACAGAATGAGTTTGAAAGAAACTTTCTTCATTTTTTTTTTTAAATTTGAGTTTGAAAATAAATTTTTCCAAAACTATTGCATACAAAAAACGGAATTAATGGATAGATTTTTGGGTTTAAAAAAGGCATAACATGACATTGTAAGTGATACGGTTGATTTTTAATAATTTTGTTTGTAACTAAAAAAAAATGCAGTTAATCCTATATACGTACGACAAAACAATATTAAAAAAAATATCGCGGAAATACATGGATATTTTGTCGTATATGCCAAAATTTGTCGTTTATGACAAAACAAAACTAAGGGATGAGTTATTTTGTGCGGATATACGACAAATGCATACTGATTTTCTCAGTAACGGTAAATGATAGGTCAAATCTGATTTCAGAAATGGAAAGAGGACCTTTGAAAACATAGAACTGCATACCCACTTTAAAAAAGTGCATTTTGGCGTTTACGACAAAACAATTCTCGGGCGACGATTTGTTATCAAAATTAACACTACGATGATCGAGAAGACCGAAAAGTGGGTTCGTCATACCTTCCGATGATAAGTGGTCTGTAAATTTGCAAGTCTGTGCATTTGTGCGTCCACAGTAATTTGAGCTAGAGCCTAAACTGTTGGAATGATTGTCTTAAAATTAGGTACAAATAATTAATTTTTATTTGATTCCCTATAGAAGAAAAGTTCGAAATTATGTTTTAGGTCGTCCTAAATGGATAGTGAAAACGGCACTAAAGATTTTGATTAAACTTCGTACCCGTGATGAACAAAGTGATTGTAAGAAAACTAATTCTCTATTTTTTGCCAAAAAATTCGCATAACGGAAATAAGGTTTTGACGTTTTTGAGTATAAATTGCTTTATTTTTTACTTATTTACCTATAACTCTTATTAACTATTATTATTATTTTGCAATCCGGTCCTTCTTAAAAGTTCAAAGAATATTGCATTTAAAAATTTTGAAAATATGTTTTTTATTTAATTTAAAAACAAAAAATCTTTTTTTAAAGTATTTCTGACTGATTTTTTAGTGCGGCAAAAAAAATTGGCCCTAAGCATTTAATTCGACCTGATTGGAACTAATGGATACGGTGATGTAAATGATATCATTATTTTCATCTGTCGAATTTTCCCGTTAGATCCAAACGAGAAGCGCCTTAGTGGTAAAAATCATTTTCTTCTCTCCCGGTTTTCTCATTCAACACCCTTCCATGGGTATACTTCACTTTCCAACACAATTTCCAAGTGAGAATTAGAGTTGAAAGAAATGAATTTTGTCAAAAAAAAAGACTGTAGACAATTGTGCCCATTTGAACACCTTATTGTTAACTAAATTGTTAAGCATTAAAACAGTAAATACTTTAAAAAAAAACTAGTTTTATTTGAAAAAAAATAAAGGCTATATTTTTGTTAAAAACATATTAATTGCACCATTTCTCTGAATATCGATTTTCTCGAAAATAGTTCACCAGATTTTGATCAAATTTCTCAGGGATAATTTTTAAAAGTTTAAATAGTATTGTTTAGCAATTTTTTTTATTATAAACTATATTTTACGCAATGTTATTTATTTTGTAAACAATATTTATTTTTTTTTTCCAAATTGTAAATAAAAATGCGAAAACTCTGGCAGACGACTTTTTAAAGTCATGCTTAAATGATTTAAGAATTGTCAAATAGTAAATAAAACTATAATTTGAAAAAATAAATCAGGCTATCTATGTCCATAATTAAAAAAAAATATTATTTTGGATTTTTAAAAAGATGTTTTTCTTTTGAGAACTCAGTACCTATTTTAAAAAACTGTCTTCGATATTTGCTAAATTTCGCATCAAAAAATTTAGTAGTCTTCAGAAAAAAAAGTCTTAAACCAAACGTATACGGTAACTACCACATTCAAGTTTTTAAAAACCGTTTACGGTTATGATTCAAATTATTCTGTGAGCAAATCATATAGAACTATTTACCTGGGATGAATTTAATATAAAACCATCATTCACTAACTGTTAACTCTCATAAAATAAAACCCTTTTTTTATTTTTGAATATCTCATTATTTGTTTTTTTTATGTTTTGAATTTAATAAAAATTTCAAAGCAAATTTTTGATAATTTAGTGTATGTATTTAAAAAACGGATAGATGTTTTTTTTTAAACTAATTTTTACCTCCACATTTGTAAATTATAAACAAATTTATTACAATTAAATATAATAATAACATTAAATTTGTTTTTAAAATGGTAAAATGTTTTTAAACCATAAACTATATGCTCAAATAGTAATCACTCATTTCCTTATGGATTGTTAATTGTTAAAAAGGAGCGATGTGTAATCCAAGCTCGATTCCATTGAAAACGCGAATTGCGTTTTCACCTTTAAACCTCGGTCCCACTGCTGTGGAACAAAAAATGAAGAATGAGGATATAGGTAAAATAAGAACGAAATGCGTTTTAAATTCATTTCCTCTATATTCGAGTCTGCTGGCTCTTGCCCTGGCGTTTCCTTTACATAGATAAAAACTTAAAGAAGTTTTTGGGAACGGGTCGTTATTCTGTAGTACAAAATTTGTATGACCAAAATTCTGTAAATGGATTGAACATAATTCTGTATTTCATTATTCTGTAAATCTATTATTCTGTATTCCAAAATTCTGTAAATCCAAAATTATGGAATTTTGGATTTACAGAATTTTGAATATTATGGAATTTTGGATTTACCGAATTTTTAAATTTATTGAAAATTCTGGTAAATTACTTTTGGTTTTCAATAAATCAATTGTTTTTACGTCAAACTAAAAATAACCAATAGCCGTTCCCACAAGGTACGATGTAAGCTTTGTTGTAATTTAACTATAAATCCAGAAGATAAATAAGACACGGACGAAATCAACTTAAAAATTTTGAAAATAAAGGAATTACGAAACGCACATTTTCAGCTCTGGAAAAGAACTACAAACTTGAGATGAACACACTTTTCCTTAAAATGTTGGAATAAATTAATTTGGACTCTAATGAAAGCCAAGTAGGTATAAAAAAATTTTTGTATTCTGAACTCCATTATGCTGAATTTCAAAATTCTGTAAATTATAAAAGAAAAATTGTTTTGATAGAAAAAAAACTGCGCATTTTTTTCATTATCAAAACAATTGTTCTTTTATAATTTACAAAATTTTGAAATACAGAATTTTGAAATACGAATTTTGAAATACCAGAATTTTGAAACACAGAATTTTGGAATACAAAATTTTAGATTTACAAAATTTTGAAATACAGAATTTTGGAATACAGAATTTTGGAAACCGAATTTTGGCAGTTACCGAATAATGACCCGAGCCCGATGTTTTTACATAGCGATATTTCAAGTAGTTGGAAAATTTAAAATTCCCTATGCAAACTTTACAAGACCTATCTTAAACTGAAAACTAAAAGCTTCTAGCTGGTCTGGGCTCTATTTCATAAACATTGACAATTGCGACAGGTGACAGGTGACAGGTGACAATTTGTTAATTTACAACTTGACAATTGTCAAATTTTGTTCCATAAACAATTTGACAATTTTGCAGAATTGTCGGAAAATACTCTTCAATTGTCATCTTTTCGTTTCATAAAGAAATTGTCATGACAATGAATTGTCAAATATTTTTCCACGATTGTCAGGAATTTTCCGACAAATTTGTACTGACAATTCTTTTATGAAATAAAAAAAATTTACAATTTACATATTTGTCAGTATTTAATTGACAAATGCGACAGGAAGCTGAGTTACGGTCAAGTGTTGACAGTGAAAAGACTAGTTGATCTAAAATGATAAACGATATATTTTCAAGTGAAGGTGAAAGTGACGACGATTCTCAGTTGGATCTCGTTGTAATACGTCGCCGGCGCCCTTGGAGAATAAATAATGATTTCGAATTGTTAAATGGGCTACAATTTAAAGAAAAATTTCGTGTCGGAAAAACAGCCGCGGAATATATTTTATCGAGAATTGCTGCAAACTGTGAAATTTTAAAATTGAAAGAGTGCCAGCGTTCTGTTACTTCTAACATCGAAAAAATTGGTCCAGAAACGATGAAAATTAAAACAAAATGCAAAGGTTTTGTTCCATATTTCATCGATTTCGATCATAACAAATTTCAAGATTATACAATAGGCATGTTCAGGAAAATGAGATCTCAGAGAATTCAGCAATCTCAGTTACCTGAACAGGATTCCTCAACAAAATTTCTCAGCTTCGCTGTCAAAACTCTGAGGAAAAAAAATCTTGGATTCGCTTGCTCACTTCTTGAGTGAGAAAATTCTCTGAGATCTCATTTTTCTGAACACACCAAATGACAAAATTGTCACGACAAATTTGTCAGTAAGTATAGGTTGGGATGATAGTGACAAAATTGTCGCAACAAATGTGTCAGTATATGACAATGACAAATTTGTCATTGTATTTTTCTGACAAATTTGTCACCTGTCAATATTTTATGAAATACAGATTTGTGAGACAAGTGTGACAAATTTATAGAATTGTCACCTGTCAATTTTTATGAAAAAGGGCTCTGGTTCTCTATAAATATTTCCATCCAAAGTGTATCTTACTCTGTTTCGAGGCAACCCTAAAAAAATGGTTGGATGGCAATTTATTCTGCAATGGAGATTGGAGACATTAAATGTTTGCGGTTTTCAGTTCTGAATTGGAAATTCACAGACTTTTCTGCTTATGTATTTTTAAATTTAATAAAATATATTTTTGCACATAATAATAAAAATAAAATTTTATTGGCCTTTCGAAAAAAGAATAGGAATATTTGCTCCAAAAATTGATTTTTTTTTTCGAACATCGAATTATGAATCTTTAAAATCCGCACCTGTAAGCCAAAATCTTCTACGTGGTGTGGTTTTCAAAATATTTCCATTCAAAGTTATATTTCGGACTAATTTCTAAAATCAATCCAAAAAACTTTTTTTTGGTGGATGGCGATATTTCTGTAATCGAGACTCATAATTGGTTGCAATTTTCAAAATTGCTCATGAGTTTTTTAAGACCTTTCTTAAACTGAAAACAAAAAAAGTTTAGAAGGTCTGGTTCGCGAAATATTTTCATCCAAAGTGATATTACTTTGTTTCAACCCGATTAAATTTAAATTATTTAATTGCCTCACTCTTTAGTTCAAGATATGGGGAAAAAACATGCAAGAAGTTGAAAGTTGAAATTTTGGATATAAGGTTCTTTCTCGATGGCAAATAAAACATCAATGCCTCATTTCCATATTAAATTCTTATTCAATTTAATAACCCAATATACTGAGACTATAATAACAGGATTAAATTTATCGAGGACAAACATTTTTCTTGACCCCATCACCTTGAGACCTGTGGATTTATTTTCTTCAAAATTATTCCTATAAAAAGTTATATTATACTATTATTAACTAATTGATGTCAATACCTATCATCAACGCTCATTTTTGGAAAACTTTCTATGTAAATTGCATTGCATATCACAATATTTTGAAGTAAAGCAAAACCAAGCTGACTCCAAACAGTTTCAGGCTATTTAATAAGACGACACCACAATCACATAAAAATCTCTATCGAAACTCAAACTTAAATTTAAATGTTAGAGGGAATTTATTAGGTATGTACCTACTTTAAAACCTTAAGGTAATTTAAAAACCAAAAGTAAAATACTAACACATTTTTTAAAACCACATTTAAATGCCTCACCATAAAGCTTGGTTATCTCTACATTGAATTTTTCATTCTATATACTCCCTGTACTTGTTAACAAAAGACTCATGGAACAATATTGTGGCCGGGTGCTAATCCCGATGTGGCTTCCGAACGAATTGCCATTTTTGCTATTGCACCATATCAAATCTACGCCCATCAACACCCGGCAACGGTCGCCGTCGCTGCCAGCTTGCCAGCTTGGCTACCCTGAGATGAATATAATTGAACGAATGGCATATTGTTTCCCCAGTTTTCTATATATTTTGCATTAAAAGTTAACGCTTGGTTAAATTTATTTAATTAGTGGCTGACTTCTTTTCTACATATTTTGGGGATTTGGCAAATCCTTCGGCATTGAGGCGTAGAACCGCACCCAAATTGCTGGTGGCTATGCTCATTTTTTAGCACTTCTCTGGTTTAGAGGGTTCATCTTATTCATTTAGTCAATGCCATAGATATATAATTTTGGATGCGTTGCGGCAACTGTGCTTCTTTCTCTGATGATAGGTAAGGTATAGTCACTCCATCCAAATCGACCGAACGACCAACCGACCAAACCCCAGTGTGGTTATATGCAACATTAAATATTTCATTGATGTTGCCTAGCCTCTTGATTAAGTTGAATTTCTTAAATCAATAAGCCCCTCATAAGGTTTTTGTTTCAAAAAAAAATAATAATTTTTCTATGGAATTTTCATGAACTGCCTTCATGTTTGTGCCTCGAAGACCTCTTGGAAAATATTGTAAAAACAATCTGAATGCTTGGTGAAGTGAAAACTAATTGACCACACCATCATGCGAATGGATGTTGTGATTTCTTCAGGCATAAAATTTTGATTGGTTTATTTATCTTTTGTTTAAAAACACAACAAATGAAATTTGCATGAACGAGCATTGTAATATCAGATGCAAACATTTTTCCTTTTTTTTTGTTGTTCCATGAAGTCAATTTAATCTAATGGAGTGGTAATAAAGTTTTTGTCTTAAACAAAGTGCGAGTCTATAAGTCTTCTTTAAAATTTAATCCAATTTAAGAGAAAGAAAGAATGTGGTTGAAGATTTATATTGAATAAAAAAATAGGGATGTGCAATTTATTTGTATCGACTAGATATTCAATTGGATTGCATTTAATTGATATTTTGAAAAGAAAAATAGTTAAAAAATAAATATTTATTTTTTATAGTTAGTAGTTGGTTTATACATTTACACGTGGTCTTTATATCCACAAAAACAAGATCGTACGATCCAGTCGCGCATATTTGTTTTTAATTAAATCTTTTCTATCGAATAATGGACTTATATATTGTGGACTTATGTCCTATTATGTGAACCTTATTTACTTGCATAGTATACAAACATAAGTTGCCAAAGTATAAAATAACAAAAATTGAGTAAATTCATTGAAATGAATTTGTATTGTATTTTTGATTTAACCCTAGTTTTAATTGGTGCTAGGAAATAAGTCCCAGGGAACTTAGTTTTCTCACTTAGTAGTGAAATAAATCAATTTTTGTGACTTAGTTCTCATATACAATTTTGTAAGCATTAAAACAAAAAACGAAAGCTTAAGTTTGCGTATTTAAAAAAAATATTTACGGCACATGGCGGTTTTTCGCAAATTATCTACGATTCGCGAATTAAAAAAAATAATATTAAATATTTATGGCATAATATAACAAAACTTTATTTTTTTTTAAACGAAAATGGTTTAAAATTTATTTTGTTTCATTTTCTGAGCACAAAACAGCAGAACTTAAAGTTTTTAGAAAAACTTAATTTTGAAAAAAAATTTCATCCTTAAAATTTTGAAAATTTGCGAATTTTGCAAATTTGCGAATTTTTCAAAAATATTTACAGCACATCGCATCTCAAGTTGAGCACAAATACAGCACAATTTTTTTTTATCGAAAATGGGGGTGTTAACTTCTCACGTTTAGGGGTTTCGCAACATTTGTTATCGGTCGTAAAATCTGCAAATATGAGAAAGTTTTTTTAACTCTTCCGTTTTTTTAAGCACAAAACAGCACAACTTTAAGTTTCAACAAAAACTTAATTTTGATAAAAAATGTCATCATTAAATAGACCGAGAGCTCGCAGCAGATTCTTGGCGTGAAAGGAAACCAAACGATATTTGTACCATATGTAGTCCTGGGGAAGTATCGTCTGCCAGTACGTATGTGGCAGCGTTTCCGAGAAAAAGTGCATCAAAAGTACAACTTTTCTGAAAATAAGAATACCGCGGGAAACCACTTCAAATGCATCGCATCCCAACGCCCTCAATTCCCTGATTACAAATATGGTTTCGACAGACGTCTAGGTGGCCGCAAAACCACCGACAGACGTCGCCGAAAATTCATTTTTTTTTGCATTTTTAGGATTTTTGGAAAGGTCTTAACCCCCTGAGTGCAATTGGTGAATACGAAGTTTAATAGACACGAGTCGACTGAGTCGATTTCAAATTACGTGTTTTTAAAAAAATGGTGTTTTTTTTTAAATCTCAATAAAAAAAAATTATCAAAATCAATGGAACCGTTTTTGAAAAAAAAATATGGGTCTATGGGAGATGCCATTTTTCGTAAATTTTATTTCTGCAAAAAGGTAGCACATGCAAAAAAATTGAAACATATTTAAAAAAAAATAGATACATATTTTTTTTATGTATCATGTTTTTGAAAAAAAAAAATATTTTCAATAATTTCAAGAAAAATTTGTACGGCAGGTATTTTTATTTTTGGTTCTAAAAAATAATAAAAATCATGTTTCGGGAAATGCCCAAAAACGAACGTACTAAGGTACCCAGTTAAAAAGAAAATTGAGTTTAGACTGCACCTGAATGAACAGACAGACGTCCAGAATTGCGAGACCCAATTTTGATAAAAGTTCGATTTTTTTACGATTCCGAAACTTGTCATTTACTACCAACATAAATATTGCAAGTAGGTAATGTGAAGTTAATTCCCACATTCTCTGTATATGAAAGTAAAATAAAATCAGGCGACTATATCAATAATTTTGTAAGACAACAGACCTAGTTTGGCGAGGCCTAATTTAATGCTTCATTCGCGGTCTTTTTTTAATTTGAAAATGAGATTCGTGGCTCTATTTCACGCAGTGTTATCTGTTCTTTGATTTTTGTTGGTTTATTAACATTATTATAATTAAAAATATTTTTTAAGTGTCAAATTATTTTTATTTCTTATTCTATATCAAAAAATTATATCAAAATAAGTCCAAGTATTGACGAGATATATGGCAATAACCCAAAAATAAGATAATTTCCCCAACAAATGTTAAAATCCAATTCCCGTTTTATGAATTTTGTTGGCAAAAAAATGGGAAAATTTGTTGAAACCGTTTTCGAAAAAAATAAAAATTAAAAAAAAAAAAAACAAAACCACTGCTACCCAAAAGAGCGTGCAAAACGGTAGCAGAAAGGCTTTGAAATTTGAAAGTTTTTTTTAAATAATTTTGTGTATGCAAATGGTATTTTTTTCTAACCGAATCTCATGGTTAATTTTTTTGTATCCATAAGTTAACATTAGCTATAAAATCAAGGCTCCCTATAATATTCAACTTTAATCCGATTTCCAATACCACCAAAATCCACCATCATGCTTCAGATGATCAGTATTCTACTGAAGACATCATTTTCCCCAACTATAACGGTAATTATCATAACAGAAGCCTTCCCGAGTTATAGTACATATATACCCTTATAAATATCCATAGTCCATACAGTATAGGTATAGGTACGTGATATTTCTCTTACCCCCAAAAAGATATTTTATTCAGCTTTAAGGATATTCGCCAATATCGAATTTATCTCATTATCCTGGAAGGATGTGGCAGTAATCTATTTCCTTATAATTTCTTGGTAAACACAACGCCAAAGTGGCCATCATCGTTCTCGCATTGATATTCTATTGGAAGTGACATCCATGAATGGGGACGTGTTGTCGTCGTCATTTCGTTGTATCCCTCTTATATATTTATCCTTTAATACTTGTACAAGAAGAAGGCGGATTATTTTGTTTGATTGGAATTACTCATTCATGGATTTTTGTTAATAACTTATCTTTTATTATTATTAGTCTTATATTTTATAGACTTTACGTTTGGGTTTTATGAAAAGGTTTTTTTTTTTTGAAATTCTAGTTTTTATTTAAAACGTTTTCCTTTAAGAATGTATATAAAATATAGTTTTTAGTAAATAGGTTATATATTTTTTTAGTTTGAAATAGTTTTAAATATAATTTTTTTTTATTTTTATTTAAAGAGGAATATAACGTCGCATATATACATATTCTGAACAACAAAACCCAAAATTAAATGGAGCGTATTTTTTACGATGTCTTAATGCAATTTATATTGAAGAAAAACAACTTGTATCTAATCCTTTAAATTCCAAAGAAAATTGTTCGCCAGAGACTAATAAAATCAACGACGTGGAACTTCAATGATGGTTCTATATAATACTGTTGAGACACAGGTTTCCGTCTGACGGACGCGCCAAGGCAAAAGGGCACATATATATGTATGTATGTAGATGGGGAAAGAAATCAAAGATTCTGAATGCCTCTGCAGAAAGGATTTAGTGTGCGGGCAAGGATGCGAGTCGAGAGATATTCAAGTATAAAAGTACCCATTCCATTGAGAAATGATGTCGATGATTTTGATGACTGTGATGGGGTTAGATGGTATTATGTATTAATCGGTTTGTAGCTGAATATAAGAGGGTACTATAAAGCGTGCCCAGACTACCTAATTCTACTACTCATTCTATATACTTGTCTTTAAATCCAAAGTGGTAGGAGGAGCTGAAATGAAGAATACATATGTACCTAAGGGTTTGCTTAGCCATCTTCTATTAACATATATTAAAGGATAGCTTTCAATATTGGAATCGTTCAGGCTGTTTTTTAGTGCGATATTACGCTAATATATATGGATTAACTCTGACTCCGATGGTACTCAATAAATTTAGCTTGTAAACTCTGAAATAACTGAATATATAAATTGTATTTCTAAAAGTTGCACGTCAACAAATAATTATCGAAATCAAATGTATACTATTCAGTTAAATTTCGATAGTTAAAAGCCAATTTCCAGTTCAATATAATTTTAGCATTTTAAAATTAAAGTTATCCCTCAACTGTTATAATATTTGCTAGATTAACTAACTCTGGTTAACTAAAACACTGTTTAGATTATGACCTTTCACTACGCAATGACGATGGATTCGTGGGTGATAGCGGTGATGAGCTCTGTTCCCTTCACCGTTCTCAACCATAAAACCATTGTCACGGCGAGCGTAGTGAAAAGTTACAATCTAAACAAGGTCTAAGAAATGGTAAAGTATTTGTTGAACTCAACTATAATTTCAACCGATAACACGAATGGCCCATCTGCAATCTGGGTTGAAATTATAGATTATGAAAAATATTAAAAACATGAAATGTCTAATACACCTCATCCACCGTAGACATCAATTCGATACAGCAAAATTGAATTGTGTTTTTTTTTTTTATTTAAATATTTTAAATTTTCAAAAATAATTATAATAGTATAAAAATATGACTCTTTAGCCAAACACAACTTCAAATCGCATAAAATGCACTATTATTTTTGAAAACTTCTAACTTCTGCTATAACGACACAGGGGAGTATTTATTAGATTTTTGACAAGTTAGAGTTAGGCACTGTTTAAACCTCGATAGTCTGAAAAAGTTGGAAAATGATTTGTTTGATCAAATAAAATGTTAAACAAGTTAAGGTTTAGATAACCGAGTCTCTTGTCGAAGTCACAAAACTCGTAAACATCAACTAAAAATGTTTATCTATAACTTTGACGGCTGTCCAAAGTAAGACAGCGTTTATTAATACGAACAAAAATGTCTCAAAGATAATTGATATTTGTTATGGGTTTCTTAAGAAGCCGGTGAACTTTAAATTGAAAAAAAACTCATACAAATGTTTTAATATCTATGAAACTTGCTTTTTTTGACCGATAATTTTTATAGCATTAATGTTAATATGATTTCGGGCATGTGGCCGCTGGGCCTGGTACTTTAATAGCGTAATCTGGAGGTTCACACTAAATATGGTCGCAAAAAATCAGTATGTATTTCAAAAACAATAGCCAACACTCGAAGCAGTCTTGCTGAAGTGGCACGATCGTGCTTTTTTGACACGAAAATTTCCTCATAGCACGGTGGCACGAAAAAATCGAATATGGCACGTTTTTATTATTGCAATCTTTTACTTCAAATAAAGCGGATTTTGAAAAAAAAAAATACGAAAATTGCTCCCAATGTCGGAAAACTGTCGAAACCCTTATTGTTTGACAATACATGATCAGAGCAAATTATTTCTTCTAATTTTTTGATGTATGTAAATATTTCACCCCGAAATTGAATTTTATTTTTTTTTATATGCAATTAATTGGCAAAAAAATGGCACGATTTTTTTAGAAAATGTGGCACAGACACACAGACAGAGCCGGAAAAAATATTGAAGTTTTTAGTGTTCAATTGTGTATCGCGAAAAAAAAGTATTAATTAAAAGTAAAATATTGGAAATAAAAAAAGTGATTAATAAACTCGTGGTTATTTTTTTTTCCTTTAAAATATATACAAATCTGTACAGCTCATTGTGGGCAGATAAACAAAACGACGTACGACATTTTTTGAAAGCAGTTGCAGCTGCAGCTCCGATTGCAGTTGCAGTAGGGCATTGTGTTCAGCCAGTTATCGGCTTAGACATATGCGACTTTACATATCCCAAGAGAAAATAATGTAATGGCGTCAAATCTGTCAAATTCGGTGGCCAGTTAATAGGTCCATTTCGTGAATTTAATAGTTCGACAAGAGACTATCAGCAAATTAATTGTATCGTGCACTGTGCGTTATTTGGTACCGCAGCGTCGGTCATGCTGGAACCACATGTCTGCCACATTAATGTTTTCCAATTGAAGCACATACAGAGGCATATCTCTGTACCGCTCACCATTGACTGCTACATTCTGACCATAATAATTACTGAAGAGCAATAATTCCACCGACCCATAAAGCACGACAAAAGGTGAATTTTTCTATAGATAACGTAATGGTATTTCAACAAAGGCCTGTGGATTTTTATCACACCAAAAGCAGTAATTTTAATTTTAAAATGTTATAAAAAAGGGCGCAATTGTGGGCGGATTTTGCTCAAACCACTTTCTAAAATTTTAGCTGAATTAATTCAGTATATTTTAACATTAGAAATGTTTAAGCGGAGCCATACCTTAACAACGTGAAAAAATTAACAGAATTTCAAAAAAGTGTAATGCCGAATAGAGAAAGAGGGCGAAACGTCAGGGGAATAGACAAAATTATTGCGTTCATGCTATGTTCTTACTGGTCTGAGGAAAGAGAATACGAAGATGATAAAACGGACACCAACAAAAGGAGAAATGTTCGTAGGCAGGGATGGCCACTACATTTTTCACATTTGCTACGTAGTTTATGTAGTTAAACGTAGTTAAATGTAGTTAATGAAACAAATTGTAGCAAACTTAGTTTCAAATATCAGTTGTAACTTTGAAGCTTGAATTTTGAGTTAAAATGTTAAAATTTTTAATGAAATTTTATTATTTCTCTAAATTTACTTTGTATGTACATATATGAAAACGTAACAATTTGTAGAAAATAAGACGTGTAGTTTATTAAATTAACTACGCGAATTTAATTATTGTATTTGATTTTTAAGTTTTTAAAAAAAATCTTTATTTTAAGACGACTTATTCGTCTGAGTTATAATTTGAAACTACTATTACTACTGAACTAATACAATATGATCGCTTAACTTATATAGGGTTCTTATGTTATTCTTTCGATGGCGTGTCTGCTATCTGAGTGGTCTGTTCTTATCTTATTCCCACGATATGGTGTGTCTGCTATCTGGGTGGTCTATGGATGATTGAATATAATATCATCTTTTGTTTGTGTGTTTATATCTTCGTCTGCATTTCTATCTGGGACTTGTTGCAATGTAAGGCTTTTTTCGTCTGCGCTTTTATCTGGGGTTTTTTGCAATGTGAGGTTTTTGTCGTCTGCATTTTTATCTTGGATTTGTTGTGATTTGATGAGGCCTTTGTTATATATAACTCGCGTAGTTAATGATGTAGAAAATGTAGTGTAGTTAATTCGGCCAACCCTGTTTGTAGGCTTTCCAGATTTGTATGTGAAGAAGAGCAAATTTAAAAAAGAATTTATTTAAAGTTTTAAAATACATAAATGCTTTTTTCATTTCTAATGTACCTCAACTATGCTGGAATGGCAAATCGGGTAAATTTTTCAAGTATATAAGTCTCATAAGGACAAAAATCGTACTAGCTGGTCCGCCCTGCTATGCATGGAATTTTTCATCAATTTTAGCATTTTAAAAAATGAAATTAAAATTTATAGGAGCTTCAAATAACTCTTTATAAGGAGCATAATGTCATCTGTTGGCGATCTAATTTTCGTGAGGGACAAATCAATATTTTTTTCTTCCTATACAAAACGGAATTATCGCCACTATCCACCCCTAAAAGTTTTCATTATTTTCCGGTCAAAATCTACGTCAATTTGCGGCTCCGTTGTGTTTTTTCCTTTTTTAATTCTAATTAAACAAAAAATTGCCACGCCATGTTATTCAGTCAAATTATGCGGGTACAAACCAAAAAACAATTAATTTGTATGTATCCATAATTAAAAGATATTCGTGTATCGCATCAAGTAGAAAAATGATCGGTTGAAAAAAACGTAAAACTCGGTTAACCCGCCAATGGTCACGTACATGTCTGTGAGACCGGGTGTACTAAAAAATGCGAATAACTTTATTGTCCGTTACTGTTTTTTGTTGCTGTTTCGATTAGCTGCCGCATTGCACGTCCCCCACAATCAGTTGACGTCGAAACTTCGAATTGAGCACACGTTGTGTATTATATTTACTGACCCCGGTCTGTCAGACCGTGCGTCACCATTGATGTAAGTCACCAATGGCGGGTTAAATTCAGTACAGATTTGTACATTTGTTTATTTTATTAAAGTTCCTAATGTCGAGAGACCAAAAAACGTGAATTTCATTAATAAATATGTGATATTTTATTTATTACTTAAATTTAAAAAAATGTACTATTAAAAAACTTGGTACTTTTAATGCTCTAAGAAAACAATTTTGTGAATTTTTAAATTGAAATAAAAGAGCTTATGTTAATTAAATATCTTTGTTTTATTGCCAAGGAACACATATTTAAGAAAGAAAAACACGAACTATTAGTAACACGTTTTGAAAAATCTTCAATTGAAAAACCCGGTCCGTGAGACCGGCGGCGTCACCATTGATGTAGATCAAATTCGCGTCACCAGTGGCGGGTTAAGTATAACCAACATTTCTAATTTACACCTGAAAACTCACCAGGTTAAATTATACGAGATGAACTCGATTAAACAAAATTATTTAAATCTAGGCACTGATTTGGTTAAAGTGTTCTTAATTTAATTAAAATACTTCTGGGTTAGTTTTTTTGGTTTCAATAACAAATTAAGTTATATTAATGAAATATATTAAATCGCTCATAGTAAATGTGGCGGTAACACTCAACAATAATTCACTTTAAGTTTTGTATTCGAAAATCACACACCCTCTCGTCCATTTCAGCTTCAAACATCAAGCCTTGACCAACCGATTACATACACGAAAAAACAACCAACAAGCCTTTTCTTAACGACACTGGTGCTTTTTGTTTATTGTAGTTCAGTAATTAGAATGAAAATTGAAAAATAATTTAAGAATGACAAACAAATGACCTTAGTAACAAAACATGATATTTTTGAAATACAAAATTTAAAGTGAATTATTGCGAGTGCTACCGCCACATAACCAATCTACTCAGAAATGTGTGAAATTTACTAAATTTAGTTATTTGATTTAAGCAAGCTACTCGTTTATCATAAACGATCTTCAAAATTGAGAATCCTAACAAATTTTCTCCATTAATACAACATTTTTAGGTTTTATTTTAATTGAGTCGACTACGTTAGAATTAACATAGTGCAAGTTTATAATTTTTACGGATTGGAATATATGCCAATATTCAGTTTCCAAAATTCTGTATTACAAAATTCTGTATTTCAAAATTCTGAAAATCCAAAATTCTGTTTTTCAAAATTCTCTCAATCCATAATTCTGTATTTTAATATATTCTGTATTCCAAAATTCAGTATTTGAAAATTGTGTAAATTATAAAAGAAGAATTCTTTTGATAATGAAAAAAGGTGCGCATTTTTTTTTTTTCATTCTGCTCTAAACATATGATTTAGTACAAAATAAAAGCCTTGACGAAAGAAACAATGAAATGTAGTCAGACAGACAGAATTGCGAAAGCCAATTTTTCTGTCATTATATAAAGTTTGATCAAAATCTCGAGTTAAACTTTTTGACGTATCCATAACTTCCTATATTTGTATATGAATATACAGGGTGTCCCGAAATCACCGCCTTAGAAGAAAACCATGAGTTCTGAGGTCATTTCAGGTCGAAAAACTTGTAATTTTCTCGTTTTCGCTTCGTTTTCGCCTTATGACAGTTTTTATGATTTTTATTCTTTTTTCCTTTGACTGGCTCTAACTTTGCCAAACTACAACATATTTTTTAATTTTTTTTTTAATTTAAACAAAAACAGTTAGAAATTTTTATCTGCCATACAACTTTTTTCTGTGTGGATAACGGTTTTCCCGCAATTTATTATCAAACACTTTTTTTAAGCATTTTAAGGTTTTTTTTTGACTTTGATATGATTTTTTTCTAAAAAACGCGTTATTAAGTACAATTTTTTTCTTTTTATTATGAAATTCCAATATGTGTTCTTAAAAATACTTAACATTTTTTACCTAAAAATACATTTTAAATTATTAAAAAAATAAGAAATAAAAAATAAAGTAAATCGAGAAAATATGAATATTTGAATAAAAACGAATTAAAATGAATAAACAACTTTTAAAGGTCTTAATATTACTTTATCCTTTCTAAAATTCAATACTCAACGCTCACCGTAGTTTTTTATTCGTTTTCGTCAAATTTTCATACTTCCTTGATTTTCCCTTTTTTTTCTATTTTTTTAATAATTTTAAATGTATTTTTAGGTAAAAAAATGTTAAGTATTTTTAAGAACACATATTGAAATTTCATAATAAAAAGAAAAAAATTATACTTAATAACGCGTTTTTTAGAAAAAAAATCATATCAAAGTCAAAACCTTAAAATGCTTAAAAAAAAAGTGTTTGATAATAAATTGCTGGAAAACCGTTATCCACACAGAAAAAAGTTGTATGGCAGATAAAAATTTCTAACTGTTTTTGTTTAAAATAAAATAATTCAAAAATCGGTTGTAGTTTGGCAAAGTTAGAGTCAATGCAAATGACGGCAAATGTGATCAATTCGAAACAGTTATTCCATGTTCTTTAGGAGTATAGTGATTCAGGTCTTGTTGACATGTATTTTGTATCTGTTTACTTTACAAATGTCGAAGTAGAATTGACATTTGACGCCATTTGCAAAAAAATGCAGCATCTTTCGATAAGTTGATGACTTTTGGTGCCACCATGTAGATAGGTAAAAGGTATTGTCGGCTAAAGAGACAAACTCCGTAAATCCACTTGTTCTCAAAAATGAAAGTTTTAAAAAAATATAATGTTGGTATCGAAATTTATTTCTGGATTAAAAAAAAATCATAAATGTCTCGTTAAAAGGCAAAAAAGGCAGCAAAAAAACCTCTTGTAATCATATAGTAGTGTACAGTGTTCTCTTCTATTTTCACGACAAATGGGTAAAGAGAAAAGAGACTAATGCACTGCGAATAACTGAGGATCCATTATTGCGGATTCCATAATTGACATATTATGTAAATAATACAAATTTCAAAATGTTATTAATTTGCGAAAGAATATGTACATACAAATGATTTCAATTTGGGGTCTTAATTTTTGGATATTCTTTTATTATATAGGCATGGAAGAATATCATATCCCCGTTTATAATTCTTCTTCGCAGGTATAGATTTGGATTTATATGGGTTTAAGAAAAAAAAGTTCAGCTATATACCTAAGTATATGTGCGTACATAACCATACAATACATATTTACACCCTACAAAATTAATATCCTTTGATATAAACACTAACAACCCAAAATAAACATATTCCTGTCGTATTTCCAAATTCCAACATTATAAATATCCTCATTTTTATTCAACGCCATTCACCTAATATATTGAATTGTCTTTTGTCTGTGCAGTTGTCGTCGTCCTTCGACCTGAACTTATTACCAAATAAATCAGAATTTATTTTCATTGAAGGAATTAAAGTGATCAATAAATTGTTTTAAGTATCATCACGAGTCCTCGTAAAACGGATGCCTGTTGAATTTAGAACACATGTGAATGTTTGAAGTTGTATGGCGGACGGCAGGAATGGGTAGTTCGTCCTTGCCACCCCGGAGACAGCTCCACAAATATAAAAGACACAAATTCAATGAAAACGAAAGACCAACCAAAAAATAATAAGTGATTCGGCTGGATCTACTGCAAGACGAAGGAGTACCTATAGACTGGCAACATATTTGCTTTTTCGAATGGTACGTGATGGGAATCCTTGTTACCCTAAAGTTGCAATCGAAATGCTTGAAATGTCTGTCTGCCGATGCCGCATACCGCTTTGAAGTTCTCCAAAGGAAAACATAATGTTACATAAGGAATGAAAGCAAAAAAAAAATCTATTAAAAAAATTATAAGTTAATCCCTTGTGGAATATTTTCAATTGTTTACAAGACAAATTGCTTCCACGTGAGTCGATAGGGTCTATAGGGAAGGCTACAAACGGCATGTTGAATCATTTTGATGGGGGCCTCATATAATTTATATATATACATATGTAGCAGCTATATTCACTCCTGGAAAGGGACATGTTAAATTTACTTTATTGAGTCCTTTTTCCTGTACCTTATACTGATGGTAGGTGGGAGGAAGTGGGCCATATATTTTGAGATAGATGACAAAAAGGATCATTGAACATATTGAATTTATTCCTTGGGTCGGGTTTAATGGCCAACAAGATGTTTGCCTTTCGTTATTATTGGATGATGTTGTTCGGGTCAATTCGAGGTATATTATTGCTCTAATTATGACCTCTCAATATGTCGTTCAATTTTATTAGATGACGATGATTTTGAGGTGAATATAAGGGTTAAGTTATTGGATATTATATACATTTTTTTCAATGATGGGCTTTGTGGGTTGGAATATTAATTTTCTTAATATGATGTAGACATTTTAATGCTTTGAAGGCAGTTTAATATTGTTATCTATTTATCTTTTATCTATTTTCAAAGTTCACCTACTGCAGAAATAAAAATGATATAAATATCCTCTTTGGAAATTTAAATGCTAAATTTAATTTTAAGTCTCCTTAAAGAATAGCAAACACTCATGCAAACATATTCCAAGTTTTTGTACATTGAGTCTTATAGTTTTTCAAGTTTTTCTAAATTCACCACACAACCTTACAAATGTTCAACCTGCGTGCATCGTATAGCAATAGCTGGATTCACAATTGTCTCTGCAATGGTAACCAATCGTTTGATATTCTAATGAAGTCGCTCGAAAGTCGAGGGGACCACCAGCAAAATGGACATAATCTTGCTCATCCATCCTCCACCCTTATATTCATTTTTTTTCTTCGTAATAGTCTGTCGTCTGGTAAGGAAGGCGTCTGTAATAATTAAAATTCTTTATCACCAGTGTTCTTAATTTTATGGAGATCTGATTTACGAAAATAAAAAAGAAAATACCACGACTTCAAGATTTCGACAATGAGTGCTACACAGGAAGTCCAATATAAATAGATATAACCATCGTAGGTATAGAAAAGGGAATGGAAATTTTAAGGCGCTAGAAGATAATTATATTTTAATTAGAATCATCCGGCTGTAAACTGTCCTTTACCTTTTTTTTATATCTAAGAGACTGGATTTCTTGTGTTTTTTTTGTTTTTTTTTGTTTCCTACGAGACTGAGATTTATTAATGGGGAGAATTTCCAGACACGTTCGGTTCGTATCAGCGAGTTACTATGAAACGCATTTTCAATAATATTTGCTGCCTTCTTTGGTAAAATTTTAAACGTGATCTTATGATAATTTCGATATTTGTTTCGCATATTAACTTAAACCTATATATAGGGGATAAATTACAAAATTTTAGTCTTTTGTCTATAAACCTTCTAAAGTTACGAAACCTATCTGTAATTTAAGTTTTTAAGTTTATTAATTTTAGCTCAAAAGTTGTATAATATGACATTTTACATTTTTTTAAGTTCTCATTATTTTAACCTCACACTTATATATATTTTTTTAAACAATTTTTCTACAAATATTTTGAAATATCTTCGTTTGTTTGTTTGTTTTGACCAGAGCATACATATGTACGCTAAGATTTCGATAAATTTTGTTTAAAGAAAATTACAGAGTTAACAAGCTGCCATCATATACATATATAAAGCCATATGCGTCATAAGGTCTTAGGTAGGGCTGATAAAACTTCTGTCAATATACGTCCAACAAAAATGGTTTATCAAATTGATAAAAGTAACAAACCAAAATTTTATTTTGTCGTTACGACAAAAAAATTTTGTTGATGCAACAAAATTTTTGTCAACATACGCCCAATAAAATGTTTTATCAAATAGATAAAAGTAACAAAAAGTGTGTATCTTTTGTTGATGTGACAAAAAAAATTGTTGAACTGACAAGCATTATTTTGTCATATTAACAAAATAATTGTCATATTTACAAAATAACATCACAATATTTGGTTGAATAAACAAAAAGTTTTTTAATGGTATAAAATGTTTTTGTCATATTTACAATTTAATTTATTGTGTTGATAAAATAATTTTCAATTCAACAATTTTGATTTGTTGAAACCACAAAATTAATTTTTCAGCTCAACAAATTTATTTTTGTTGAATACTGAATATACAAAAATAATTTGTCAGATTAACCAAATATTTTGTTAAAATAACAAATTTCTTTTGTTGAATCCAAAAAAATTATTTGTGAGCTTCAAAAAATTATTCGTGGGGGACTCCACGGTTTTCTTGTGTGCGTTTATCGGTCTGTTATATACATTTCGTTGCAAACCGAGTGTGAACTTTAATTTTACGGAAAAACTAATATTTAAGGTATGCCACAAATTTTCAGTCATACCAACAAAATGTTTTGTAGAATGGATAAATTACAATTTTGCACTTAGGTACAACAAAATTTTTTGTTGATGATTTATCTTATTGATAAATTTTTTCTGTAAAACTGACAAAATAAATTACTTACAAAATAGTTTTATCTATATCACAATTTTATTCTATCAGTACTACAAAATAACCAAACATCCAACAAAATTTTTTCATTACAACAAAAATATTGTTTAAATGCTTTGATTTTCTGTCAAATTGATAAAAAAAATTAAAAAAAACTTTGTAGTATTGACAAATATTTACAAAATTGAATTCTTGTAGATTCAACAAACATTTTGTTTGCTCCACAAAAAAAGTTGTGGATATGAAAAAAATCTCTGTTTTACTTTGTTAAAGTAACAAAACGTGTTTTGTTAAACTGAAAATATTATTTGTTGTGCATTTTTTATCAAACTGATAAAAATTATTAAAATTTTGTGAAATAGATAAAATTATTTGATTATATTGATAAAATTTTATCAAAACGATAAAATTGTTTTGTTGAAGTGTACAAAAAATTTTATTATCAATATTACCTAGGAATTTATTTTCAGTGTATTATTCAAATAAATACACAACGTCTCTATGCTTTTTTTTTGACAAGTTAATGGGTATTTCTTAATTGTAACACATTTCTCCTTGAAATACAAGCCTTCCAAATATAAAGACATTTACCTACATACAAAGCATACTATACATGCACATTTTTTTACTATCTACACCTTGCTATATATGCGAGTACCTATTCTATATAGCTACTCAAGTGTTTGACTTTATTGTTTTTGTTAAACAACCGGTAAAGCTGTCATTTATTCTTAGCATATCCTCTTTCCCATATTCCTGCATATATCGAAGGAAACTCATATTAACCAAACTAATTATCCAAACAATGAAAATAATTTAAATAATAGTCCTACAAGCCTTCCTTATACAAAAGCAAATACTATAGGACAATACTCCCGAAAACATAGAGGCCAGAGGCTCGTCAAGCACAGTGCTCAAGTACAATGGTAAAACCTAAACACATTATGGTTACTTGGCCTCATTCATGTGCGGTGAAAATGAATTGGATCCTAATTAGGGACAGCCCCAACATTGCTTGCTACTCATTCTCTATCTCTGTATTCAAATACGAGTATAAGGATCAAAAACATGAGAACAAAACATTAAATGCTTTGGCCTTTTGTCCCTGCGTGTATATGGCCTTCTTGTGCTGGCTATGGTATAATTATAGGCGAGAGTACAATGTATAAACTTTGCACTGCATTTACATAAACACAAACCTATATATTTACCAGTATACGGATATACGTACATATGTTTAGCTAAAGAATAGGATTTCTCAAAACCGCTGCCAATTCGCACAGGAGCAATGTGTATAGTGCAATTTTACGATTCTGTTTTATGACAAACTATAAAATGGCAGATGTTTGGTGTTGGAGAAGCGGGGAGCAAGACCTTTGCTTATGAATACCGTGATCTGTTGTTGCCAAACAAAATCCTAACGCGCTGAAGGATTCCCTTACGGGTCGACAGGTTAGACAAGGGGATGTCATCGTCCGTGGGATTATTCCACTGTCTGATTAGTTTTCATACGATTTTGTCCCATAAACGACAGCAGCTTATATGGAATGGTGGCGTCGTCGTCGTTGTGGAGGTCTGCTGTTCACGTGTCTATATACACAAATCCGTCCCATATCCAGAATGGCATTATATGATAATGTCTTGCCCATCACATCCGACCCGGGTCTTCGTTTTGGGTGGCTTAACTAATCAACGAAAGTTCATTACCTTCTGTTTGTCCTCATATATATAAATGTCGTCGTCGTTCTTGCCATGGCGTTTTGGCTTCTTGTCAGCACTTCCGAGACTCAATGACCGTGCAAATACGAAAACGGATAATTTAGTTAAGATATTCATATATAAGCCCTTCGCCGAGCACAATCCCATACAATACGTCTCGCATGAATATATTGTGCATATCTTTGTTTGTATATAAGTTCATTAAAATTATGAACCTATAAAAGATGTTGTGTAGAGAATACTATAATATATGACATAAGCTAGATCACAAGAATAACGAAAAAAAGGATATAAAAAAAATGAATTAAATGTGAGTAAAATAAGCAAAAATTTTAAGTATCATAGGTTTTCAAATGGTGCAGGAGTTAGTTAACTATAAATATGAAGTAAGTACGTGTATTGAGTCGAAATTTGACGCTTGTATACATAGTTTCAAATTATGTAATGTAAAAAAGTTAAAAAAAAAACACATTAACCAGAGCTGGAGAAAATTCAATTCAATTCAATTCAATTCAATTCAATTCAAAACGTTTTCCCGCAGAATGATATCCCGAAACATAATTTCTCGTGTAACGTTTGCCCGCCGATTCCTACTTTTTTACAAAAAATCGACAGCGCATGAACAAAATTCTTTTCAATAGTAGTTTTTTTGTACAAAAGACTTTTCTTGTGTTAAGGTGAGGTATGTATGGGGGGGCATGCTGCCCCCCTGCATCCCCCCTGCTACACTATAGGATTTGGGGTAGGTGCGAGGTTGAGTGTATGAAAAGTTTCTTTTTATCATTTGGTAGTTTTTTTATGAAAATTAAAAAAAAAAATAAAAAAACGCTTAATATGAAAAAAAAATATTAAATATTTTAACAAACATAAACAGTCCTATTTATAAAATTTTTGTCTACTTAGACACTGTCCAACTATTTTCAAATTGGTCGAAATATGCTTTATTTAATAGAAATAAATATCACATTATTCACGGTTAAAACAATCTACTTGTGTCTAAGTTAGGCAGCTATATGACAACAATAAAGGTTTTGGAACACATTTTCCAAAGTTGGAGAGTTGTCTAAAGTTAGACAACTTTTATAAATAAGACCAAAAATATTTATTGCATAAATGCAAAATAGTATTGTCAAAAAGTACTAATTAGTATTGCCTATCCCGCCGCCAATCCCGTGGAAAATTTCATAGGCAATCGTTCCGCGGGATATCGTGCTGTGGGATTGTAGCAAAAAAACTACCTTTCAAATCGGCGGGCAAACGTTACACGGGAAAACGATCGCGGGAAAACGTAGTGATCCCAATTTAATTTAATTCAATTCAAAAAATTCTCCCACATATTTTTAGAAACCAAATTCTCTTTTGGTTAAAATCATTTTTACTGATTAAAGCCTAGTACGCAGATCGTGCTAAATTTTAGCTTCCATACAAAATTCTCTCGAAAATTTAGCTTAGCTAAAATTATGGAAAGCATTTTAGCCGAAAGGTACGCAGCTCCAGCTAAAAATTCAAATGTTTGTTTCTTACTGTATATCACATATCTGTCAAAATTTAGCGCACGAAATAATTGTTCGGCACATTAAATCTCAAGCTAAATTTTAACAGATTCTGTAAATCTTGAATTTTGTATGAATTGTGTTTTGTGAAAATAAACATTGAAATGGAGGAATATTTCGGAATAAACGATTTATCTCAGCCAAAGAAAAGAATCCATTTTATTTGATAAAATTTTGTTGCAATAATAAAAAAAGATCATTGAAATGGTTGAAAACAATTTCATCTCGGAGAACAGTTGCTTTCTTTTACATATTCTCCACAACGCATGCTCTATGACAAAATTTAGCAAGGTTTTTTGCTGATGTTTGGAGAGAAAATTGGGAGCACAAAGAAGATTGAAACCAAACATTTTTGTATTAATTTATTTATTTATTAAATATTTACTTCTCTTCGACCTAAATTTTGTGTTAATTACAGAAAGCACATCTTTTTATAACATTTCGACTTAAAATTTCTTCAAGTGTAATGAATACCTACCTCAAAAACTTCAAATGCATCTTAATGGAAAAAGGAGTATACCTACTTACATTAGATTGCGTAGCAGTTTTATACGGTTTTCACACCGAACCAAAATCTTGGATTTTGGCACAAGATTTCCAAATCTCGTTGAATCCTTCACACCACACATATTCTAGATTTTGTTTGAAATTTTAATCAAATTTCAGTGTTGATAGAAACTAAAAAAAAGAAGATTTCGCAGTAATCTACTAGATTACGAAATCTGAAAATGTATGGGAAATCTTGTTGATTTTGATGAGATTTGGTGATTTTTGATCGAAGTCTCGATTTTGATTCGGTGTACAAAGGCTATAAATCCTATATGATGGAAACTTAGTTCAAGGGCTTACGGTATGTTAAATTTAGAAGACTTAGGCAATTTATCATATCTACCTCTCCAAAGCAACATAGTAAAATACTATTCAATATTATAAGGGCAAAAAGAAGTTAGCACTACCATTTTCGATTTTGAAAAAGAAACTGTGCTGCATTGTGCTCAACTTGTGCTGCGATGTGCCGTAAATATTTTTGAAAATTTTGAGGATGAAATTTTTCCAAAATAAAATTTTTCTAAAAACTTAAAGTTGTGCTCAAAAAATGATAGCCGAAGAGATTCAAAAATCGCATATTTCCGACTTTCACGACCGAACGCAAATGATGCGAAGGATCTTGGCGTGAAATTAGCACCGTCATTTTCGATTTTCAAAAAAAAAAGTTTTGCTGTATTGTGCTCAATTTGTGCTGCGATGTGCCGTAATGTATTTTTTAAATTCGCAAATTTGCAAATTTTAGGGATAAATTTTAAATTAGCAAATTTGCAATTTTTTAACATTGAAAATGTTTATAGGGTCGTTTTGAGAAAAATATGGTGTTACCAAAATGATTAAATGAATACATAACAAATGAACGAAATGAACTCTAGCGTATAGGGGGCTCAGGATCGAATTTTTGGTTGGTGTTACCAAAGAAAATGCCAAAATGAACCTAAAGACACAATCGATGAATCGTACCTACACGTTGATCGTCGCCAACCGACGAGCTTCAGTGGAGAATATTTGAATTTGTATGAAATCTTAAAATCACTCGATTTGAGAGCACTTAGAAGCCTTTTACTCAGGTTATAATTATCGGATGCTTAATGTTAAGATAGATAATTAAAGATAAAATGACAGGCTACAAATCTGCATCAAAATCTGTAAGCAAAAGCTTACAAAATTTCATACTAAAAACGCGAAAGATTGGCTTTTGAGAACTAATTTCATCACGGAAAATTACGTGAAGAACAAGAAAACAAAAAGAAAAAGAAAAAAACATACCCACAAAGAATATACATTGCTGTAAGGGTGTGGACAAGACGTTGGTTAGAGTGGAATGTGTGCAATAAAAAAACCACCACTGACTGCACTGTGGCTGGTGGCAAACACAACACAATTGGCTTCGCATCGGGAACAAAAATGAAATACATACATACATAGCTACATTATTAAGTAGGTTAGGTATGTCTGTAAAATGTTATGTTGATTGAACTGTTGTAGGTATTTTGCAAATATTATTCGTAATGGTACGATTAGGTTGGTTTGGTTGGCTTATAACTTCTGTTCTAACAATCGGATATTTAAAATAAAGGTCTTAAAATGAAGGTAAAATATCAAACTAATTTATTCAGTTAAAAAATAATTGAAATAACATAAAAGTGTAGGTGAAAAACGTTTAGGTTTAATTCATCAAAATAAATAATTGCAAAAACTGAAAAATTGAATAACAAAATTGGCTTCGCAAACAAAATTCATATACATACCTACGTATCTATATAGGTACATACATTATGTATGTATGTAGGTAGGTAGGTAAGTAGAAATGGCGATCACGAGCAACCTAGCTCGTTGACCCAATTAGCGCTAGAGTGCGCCGTTTTGTTACCATAACTCGTTGGACCTGTGGATGTAAATGGTTTGGAATGTCTCAGAATGGCTCAGAGACGTAAGAGGTTTGACCCCTTAGTATGACATTATGTATGTACATTTATATAAAAGGATTGATTTAGTTGTTCTGCGGTTGCCTTTTTACTTCTGTACTAATAATCGGATCTTAAAGATTAAGGTTTTGAAATAAGTTAAATAATAGGCTTCAAAATTTTGTGTGGCAAAACTTGACTTCATTCTTAATCAATTCGATTGTTGAACCTAGAATATGCACAGAGACCTATACTTGAACCTCTATGATTATAACCTTTAACTTCTTCTGAGTTCTATAAGGGCCAGATGTTGAAGGTTAAGGTATTTAAATTAAGGTTAACTAGGCTAGAGGTAGGATTGACCTAGCGAATAAACTTAAATATAATACCTAATCGAAAAGGGTTGATTTGGTATCTTCTGTTCTAATTATCTTTCCGATAAGCCAATGTGATTTTTTAACTTGAACTATACGTCTAAACCAATTCGATTTTTGAGCTTGACCAACGTCTAAGCCAATGCGATTTTGGGACTTGACCTACGTCTAAACCAATGAGATTTTGAACTTGATCTACGTCTACACCAAGAGTTCAAGTAAAATCTCAGGCTATAAATTTATGTTACAAAACTTTACCTACGTCTAAGCCAATGCGATTATTGAACTTAGAATATTCATAGGTACTGCAATATAATTGAACTTCTTTAATAAACTTATATAGATTTAGTTCAAATGTTCAGATGTTCAAGGTTAAAGGTAGAACTATAATAGTCGGATGCCCACCTAAGTGGTCGTACGAAACGAAACGAATACAAAGAATTCATATGACGTGCCCCCTAATTGAGTTTTGCTTGTTTCGACCAATTTTTTGCTTTAGCTTTCGGAAGTGAAGAGCGCTCACTGACCGCTCCATGCGTAAGTGAACTGAGAGAATTTTCTTCCAACATCCTCCGACTATTACAGCTCTATCTTAAGGTCCTCAAATGAAAAAAAAACTATTCAATTTGGTTGTCAACTCAGCTGTCAACTTAATTGGTGCTTTGCTTTTCATATACGCAGATAAAAGAATACTGCTTAACTGTCAAAACCATTAATATTGTCTTAAGAAATTACACGACTCGTGTTTATTAAATTTATTAAAAGATGAGTTCAAAATGCAAAATATTATAGAATACCTAAAAACAATTAGGTAAATCAGGTTTGCATTGAGTTTGAGCTACACATCAAATTATTTATAAATTGTGTCTCGCGTTAAAAAGGTTCATTTTGATAGTAAATCAAATAACTTGCCTATATATAAATAGTTCAATAAGTTGAGAGACTTGTAAATCAATTTGAGCAAATATTTGAATTTCTTAAACATCAACGCCGTGATTAAAAAAACTGAACTGAACAACATTAATTTAACCGCCAACTGGGATTCAACATTAAAAATATCTACATATTGTAATTTCAGACTGAAGAATGGTTTCTTAGACATCTTAAGAAGTTTTGGTGCAACTATAGGATACAAATTAGAAATCACCAAGATTATTCATGTTTTATTTTATCGAGCTAACGATGTCCTAACAATGTCCCCATAGTTACTCTATGAGTGAAATCTGTAAATTTTTTTCAAAATCACGATTTAAAAAAAATTATTCTTGTGCTGTTTTAAGCTGCTGCTGTTTTTGCTTGTTTGTATTCTTTTTGAAAATCGAAAATGGCGGTGCTAACTACACGCACATAATTAATGTAGCACAAAGCCCACGCAAGTTTTATTTTTCTTTAAGTTTTCTATTTGTAATTGGACCCCCCCATGACCAAATCCTGGATCCGCCACTGTTCTCAAGATATATCGAAAAACCTTTTACGCACCTTTTTCCAAAATGGCGGCCAGATGGATAATTATTGTCTGCGTCAGCTGATTTAAAAAAAAAAAACGCTCTTATGAAAATTAAAGCTTTAAAAACAAATTAAGTAGTAATTTACATTTTTAAGAATTCATGTAGTCTATAGTTCTTAAAGGACTTCATAGGTATTATTTATTGTATCCATGTCCGGCCTATGGCCTCCCTTTTAATCTTAACCTTTTTCTTTATATTTATGTATAGCTTTTGATTTGCCTCAACTATTTCCTTTAACATTTTATAAATCAGCCGTTTAGGTACTACCTTTTAAATTGATCTCTTTCCAAAAAAACAAATCCCTGCATATTTATAGTTTTACACTGTAGACGTATCTATCGTATAACTCCGCAAGAATATTAGCTCAGCTCCAAAATTATTAACCCTTTGTCTGTAAAAAAGGCACTATTTGGCTTCGCTATACCGTAAGAGCTCCTTTGAGTCCTTGGCAAATACCTTTTCATATGGGATACAAAAGTAATAATTTCACTAACTACACTGATGATGAGATTTGGTGGTTGCTGGCAAAACCGTCGCTATACCCCAGTAGCATAATATGTAGGTACATGTAATATGTAGGAATAATGCCAGCTATAGCTAACTGAGATTAGATTCATATATTACATATAGTGGTGTTTTGGTGGTTGGGGACATACTGTCTGATCCTTGTATTTATCTAATGGTTAAAACTATTTTATGATTTTGAACAACGTCTCTGGCACAAAGCTTCTCGTTTCATTTTAAAAGTGTTAGATGGAAAAATAATAGATCCAATTTTGTCACAGTGGGTTCTTGGATACGGTATATATAGCCAGCAGTAACCAATCTTTGTTTATACACACTCAGTTTCTGGAATAGGTAAAATGCTTTATGGCATTTTGACCTTTGTATTCAAGTCATCCCTGTTAGTACATCTATATGGATTTTGTAATCGCGGGAACATTTCAAATTTATTACGAGCAATTCTAATTTCAGTTTGAGGTTGTGTTCCTATTAAGTTATCCCAGTGTTTTACATTTACTTACCTATAGGTATACGTTCAAATTGCCTTTTGTTTTAGTATTATTTTTTTTCCTAAATACTAATTTCGAACCAATATTTTCGTCTTGTTTCAACAGAATCAGTAAAACTGAAATGTCTATAGGTAGCTATGATAAATCTAAATCAGAAATGATTATATGATATACAACAACAAATCAAACATTTAGATTTTCAGATTAACCCAACTCTAGAGTCTCGACTTTGTTTGATGTATGTAAATGCAAAAATTCAACCCGAAACTGTTAAACACAAAAACCCCAAAACCAATGCACAAAAAATATCAAGGAAATTAATCTTATTCTAAGCACGCTATCATCATTAAACCAAAAGACTCGGTACCAGTTGAAATCCTGACACAGACGCGGATCCGATTAAATTGGCAGAAAAAGTGCTAGAGGAACCCTAATTTGTGTTCTTTCCTATTTCGCGTAAATATCAAATATAGGTATAGGTAGGTAAAACTGCTGGAAGCCAATTAAGTTAGCATAGCCGCCATGTGTAGTCCTTGTTTAAACCAAAGACTCCGTTCATAGTGCAAGCCCGTGCAACAAAATTTTCACGAAAATGTTTGTAATTTGTTTATTTTTTTTTCTATGTAGGTAAGAAAATTGAACTCTGCAGGGTGCGAGTTTGTTACTGGGTGGTATAAAGAAATTTGATTGCACATCGGCACGTCACACAAAATGTTGACGTGTGGATTAGACAAATGATGAAACTTCGTGTTGGTTGATGCATCAACATTTTTTTTTTTTGCAAATCGATAAATAAAACTGTCATATGGGACTTTTTATGAACATTTATATGATTTTATAGTGAAACCTGTTGAAATTTTGAAACTGCCACCATTTATAGAGAACGCGGTAAGTCATGTATATCAATGAAATGTCAAGGCTAAAGGAAATAAATATAAATAAAATGTACGACTGGGTCGCAGGAACTTGCTCTTATGTGCGATCAATTGTGGTTTTAAAGTCTGAATAGTTTAGATATACCTATTCATCTGATTTTAAAATAAATAAATTAGCTATGGAGCCTAAATTTTAATCCACCGTAAAGCGTATAGTTAAGTTTAAGAGAGTATTATGTGAGTTCAAATTTATATGAAAATATACCTATACATTAAGACTCAAAATTTTAATTATAATTAATTATAATTAAATTGATAAAACAACCTCTAAAATTGTTTTAACACCATGGGTATGCCATCTGATTTCTTAAATAAATCTCAATTTATGAGAAAAACATTTTGAAAATCGTTGGAGCGTTTTTTTTAAATTGATATTTTTTAGATATATAAAATTTCGTAAACTTTTTTAAGAAAAAAAATGTTTTAGGTACTCAATTTTCTAGAATTTATTTTAATCTGGAGTTAAAAAATAAATTTTGAAAAAAAAATCATTTATTTTTCCATTTTCGAAATATGTATCCAATTTTCAAAAAATAATTTTGAAAATTTTTTAAAAATCCAAAATTTGTTTTTTTGAGAATTTTAATATTATTATTCAAATTTATTAGAAGCTCCCATATAAAAAAAATTTAATTAAAATCGGTTAAATAGATAATGAGATAATCGAAAAATATGGTAGATAGTACTGATATAAGCTTACACAAATGAGATTTTCCTTACCGGTTTTTAAACACTTGTATTGGAGGTACCGTTATTTTTGGTTAAAAGAACAATTTTTTATAAAAATCTTATAGATAATGTTAAAAAAATGGTGGGCGCTAAGTTTGATAAAAATCGATCGAGTCGTTTTCGAATTAATCAAAAGAAAATTTTGAAACTTTTTTTAAAAATCCCAAAATAAATTTTGAAAATTCTTTTCAAAACACTCGTTATAAAAAATTTGATCAAAAACCGTTGAACTGTTTTTGAGAAAATCGAAAATCTATAGGAGGTAACATTTATCGATTTTAGCCTTTTAAAAAAAAACATTTTTTGAAGTTGTGGCACGTTTTTCAGAAAAATAAGATTTTTATTTTTTCCTAAAAAAAATTTTTTACGGCAGCTACTGTTATTTTTGGTCTTTAAAAAACTCAAAAACGTGTCGGGGGAATGCCCATAAAAGGCTAGATACCTACTTAGTTTAAAGAAAATCGATCTACCCGTTTAAGCTGCAGTCGAAAGGACAAGACAGACAGACAAACAGAATTGTAAGACGGACTTCGCTATCATCGTAATGTCAACTTTGATCAAAATTTCGAGTTAGATTTTTTTACGAATGCATAACTTGCATACCTAGTACCTATAAATCACAAATAAAAATATGAAGCAGGATCTAAAATAGCCGTTAGGCAATAACGCCCAAATCGATTTGGAAATATCGCCCAAATTTTTTTTTATCGCCCAAAAAAAAATTGGAAATATCGACCAAATTTATATTTTTCCAAATGTAAAGTTGGAAACATTGCCCAAATATTTTCAATGCAAATTGTTTTTGTAAAATTTGGGCGTTATTTTCTCAATTTTGGGCGATATTTCCAATTTTTTATTTTTATTTGGGCGTTTTTTCCTAAATTTAGGGCGGTATTTTTAAAGTGAAATTTCAATGATAAGATAATCTTAAAAAAAACCCCAGCGCATAAACAGTGAGCTATGCAGCTGCGGCAGGCTGCTTCCCTGCAACCCCCCTGGTTGGGCACTTTATAGGATTTGATTTAGGTGCGTGGCCGGGTGTATGCACAGTCTCTTTTGCATTTAAAGAATCTGGGGCAGCATGCTCCCACAATACCTCACTGTTGACTGTTTATACGCCGTTTTAATTTTCAAAAATCCGTATATTGTAAATTTAAGTATTGAGTTTTATTATTATATGGGCGTTATTTCCTAAGATTTGGGCGTTGATTCCTGTTTCTGGATTTTTTTGGCGATCATTCCAATTTTTGGGCGTTATTTCCCACTTGACTGTTGAAATTTTTATTTTTTGCGTTCTTTCCCTTAATAAAAAATAAAAAATTGGAAATAACGCCCAAATCGAGAGAGAAAAAAACATCAACAATTGTTCAGAATTTTTTGGCGATATTTCCAAATCGATTTGGGCGTTATTGCCTACCGCCCAATTCGATGACTTGAAACTGAGGTTTGCGTTTACCATGTTACGCCCAGATTAGACTAAACTAGACGCCTTCTATTGCGCCCTTTTTGTGTATCCAGTGGTGATGAAAACGTGTTTTAAAACTTTTGCTTGAAAAGGCGACATCTGAATTACCACCACCAGCTATATATACCACTGTCTGTCTTCGCGGTCTTAAGAAATTAATACTTTTCCCGAAGTTTAGCGTTCAAAACACATTTCCCTTTTACTCCAAGGAAGAAGAATATATTCATCAATAAGCACCAAATGCGCGCTGCATTTTTTGTTAAGAGATAGCTTGTTCACGAACTCTATCAAACGCTTTTGAAATACAAATACAGTGAAAGCACTAATAAGCGGACCCCCAATTTATGTCCTGTTATGAGAACTGTCCGGTTAAAGGAAAGACATAGAAAAACTTCTTTTTAACTTCATACTAAATTTTTATTAATAAAAATTGACAATAAGATATCTCAATTTGAGAGGTTTCTGGCACTTGAAAAGCATTCCATGTACATGTGGGCAATTTTGTAACCACAGTTCTAAGAAAGGTTTTTTTTCTGATTTATATTGGATGAAATGTGTCCGTTTAAGGGAACTGTCCGCTTATTGGAGCTGTCCGCAAGTAGAGCTTTCACTGTAGGTATATCGCTTAATAATATTACTGTCTCCAAAATTGCTTCCACTTTACGGCAAAATAAATCTTCAATTGTCAAGTCACTAGTGGACCTGCACATATTGTCTTGAAGCTTTTATTCTTGAAGATGTTTCTTAAGGTGCCAGTTATAGCTTTCATTGAAAACGATAATTGAAAATTTTTTCTTTCGATTTTGGGACATTTAAACAAAGAAAATTGATGGCATTTTGGTACCAAAATGAAGCTTAGTACTTATGTAATTGTTTGTATCAATAAAATATTTCATTTACTTCACTATTTTCCAATTAAATCAATTTTATTATTTCAATGAACGAAATCCTTTTCAATGAACAGCTGATTTTCGTTTCTGCACAATCGTTCCAATAAAATGTGTTATTTTTTTTTTCTGTTCTCATTTGTCATTTTTTCATTTAATGATCTAACCTCAAAATTAATTGTTGTGACTTGTTGTGTGCACTATTGTGTCTTTTCACTGACTGATCTTTTCATTGACAGTCAATATTCAATATTTGAAATTTCTCTCTCACAAATTTGGCAGTATAGCATGGAATTCTTTTCCACTTTCTATTAATACTCAGTGGGATAGTGTGGAAGGGCTTTATGACCGACTTATCATGTTTCTCATTTCTTTAAATTACTTTTACTTATTGTAAAGAAAAATTTATTGAGTATTTATTTAACTCAAGAACTATATTTCCATCGATAAATCTAAACAATATTTAAACAAAAGTTATCCATTTTTATTCCACTGTTTTTAAAGCCTTAAGTTCATTATATAGACCCCCAAATGGATTATAATAATTTACCACCAGAGTTTAACCATACATATATATAAAAGAAAAAGCACTGTTGCGTTGACAACAATAATAAATGAGTGTGCTTAAATTTAAATTCCATGAGGCTTAAAATACCCACATTTTAAAGTAGCATAATCAAGAGGAGATTATGTAATTAGTCTGAAACTGATTGATGAGCGAAAACAAGCCATTCAGCCAGCCAAGCCAACCATCCAGCCAGCTATTCACCTAACATCCCCCACAAAAAAAACTTCTTCATCAATATATGTATGTATATAGCACCACGAAACAGTTTTAAGCTATGGCCAGTACCAACCCCAATGTTTTTGTTTGTCCTTAATACAATTTTAGTAAAAAGCAGTGACAGCCATCAAGGATATAAAAGGGAGGAAATAAGCACAAAAATGCAAATGAGCTTTAATTCTAAAATGATTTTTAATAGAATCTCATGGAATTAGTTGATTACTTTAATGAATTTTCTATGTCCAAAGAATAATGATTAGATATAGCTTTTGTGTATAGTAAGTAAGTGTGACAGCAAAAAATTTCAGAAAAATTTAATAATCAAGACAATGAACTTTTATCCCACATAAATTTTCGGAATAAACAACAAAATAATGCAGATTCTATCTTAATGGATATTTTTGTTTTTGAATTATTTGACGTTTAAAACTGGGCAGTTTTGGCTCATGACAAAAATGTTTTAATAGTTGAATTTTTTAAAAACACAAAATTCAGATTTGTTCTTTAGGATAGAATAAATTAACCACCAACACATTTTCTGAAAATACAACATACATAGTTACATTTCATATTTATTTTTTTTCGGTGATCGATTTTGACTTTGGGTGTTGGGCTTTGAGTGAGTGAATGAGTTTTGATTATTATTAGAGTGTGTTTGAGTGAGTGCGAGCGATGATGGTTTAGAATGAGACAAATTGTTATTGTTATTTGAATTGGGTGGCAATGGGTTAGAATGAGCGAATGATTGTTGTGTGTTTGAGTTGTGTTGCAAATTATTTGATTGATTTTGATTGAAATTATTATTGAAATTTGTGTTCTGGTAGTTGCCAAAATGCAGTAGCGAATTGTGTGGTCTTTGGCAGAAATGACACAGTTCGTTACTTGGACAGGTATTAGTTCGATGCGGCTGTATGCTAAACAGTTAAAACAATTACCAAACTGTTTCAACATTCGCTGTCTAGATTTAACATCCATTCTCAGAAATTTGGTACAAGTTCGCAAAGAATGAACTCCGTTATGACATACTTTGCATGTAAATTTTTCTGCTTGTTCGCTGTTGACATGAAAAACATTTTTAGACTGCCTTTTGTTTGTTAACGATGGTTTTACATTTTGTTGTTGGTCAACCATCTCTAGTGCTCGGAACCTGGTTTCCAAAAATTCAGACAATTCCTTAAATGTGGGAATTTCTTTTTTCGTACCCAAGGAATTTTCCCATTTTGTGTGTATCGAAGTGGGAAGTTTCTTCAATAACAAAAATATTATTACTGCATCCCACTGACTTATAGGCAAATCTAAATTTGTCCAACAGTTCGCGGATACCTTTGGCACTTTCTTCCTGGACTACTGGCAATTCGTATAGTAACTTAAGCTCATGGTTAACCAAAATGCGTTTAAAATCATAGCGCGATTTAAGCAGTTCCCAAGCTTGGTCATAACTTGCATCATCGATGTTGACATGATCAAGTAGAATGCCTTCGCTTTCTTTACAGCATGACTTCAACTAATGTAACTTTTCTATATTATAGACAAAGACTTGTTACTATGTACCAGTGACACAAATTGGTCGTGGAATGACCGCCAATTCTGGTATTCGCCTGTAAACGTTGGCGGGTGAATTTTGGGAAGCCGGATATCATGAGTTTTCTGAGATTCGGGCTTTGGCAAGGAATTCTGCACATTTGGTTGTATGGGTGCAGGATATTTATCTAACTCATTCAACAGTAAGCATCTGTACTCAATGTAAGTCTCATTTGTTTCGGAATACAGCTCTTTCAAAGGTTCGATAACTTCTTCTTCTAACTTGTCATTGGTAAGAATTTCAGCGTATCATTTCACAATACCTGACCAATTATTTTCAAGCATCTCCAACCGTATGGATACATAATTTTTTGTTCGATGACTCACTGTCTTCTTAAAGTTTGCAAGATCTTTCGATAATTGCTTGCAGGCACTTTTAAATATCCTTACACTCATATTTACTCAAATATTATTGCTTACTATTATAAATATAATTATAAAAACGTAAGTAAAATGTTTCTACTCACTTTTTCTAGTGTAGGCAGGCGGCGCGGCGCGCGGCGGCTTCTTCAATTTCTATGGGATGCTTCACTCTCAATGGCACTTTTATCGATTTTATATTTAAATTGTTTAGTTTGTAAAAGAATATATAATTATTGTTTAAATGTCTTTTGATATATAAATAATTAATTAATTGAATTAATAACTTTATGCGAAGCGACAAAATGGTCGGCACACGGTTTTTTTTTCACAATCGTTTGAAAAAATTCCACAATTGATATTGTTTTGTGGTTCTTTTCTTTTTTGTCTCGAAGGACCAAAATGTTCGTCGTTAAATGATCAACTAAATCTTTTATCACTTGCTAAAAAAGTCTTCAAAATCGCTGGTAAAACACCTCTAAAATAAAACACATCTATCTACTTTCAATTATAAATTTCCAGTGTTTATTTGTTGTTTAACCTCCATTTAACTTTCATACATGGTATAATATTTTGGGAAGCGCCAATAAATCATTTTTGACAGAACTCACATTGTCGATTTCTGCCTACATTTGTTTGGCAAAAATCAAATGTGCGAATGAAGTAAGTAAGTAAGAAGTAAGTTGTGCTGTAATATTCTGAACTGGTGGTGCAGCCATGTACCGATAATAACGGGTGATTTTTTAAGAGGTTTAGAACTTTTAAAAAAAAAAAAAACAAAAAATTCGAAAAAATTAATGAAATATTTATTTGAATCGATAGTTTGAACCTTGCAATTTAATGTTTAAAGATAATTTCATGCAAATGTTGTCCGCGGCTGCGTCTCAGGTAGCCCATCCGCTGAGTCCAATTTTGGCATACTCTTTCACACATATCGGCCGGTATCTTGTCTCTTGTCCCTATAGACATTAGCCTTGACATACCCCCACAAAAAATAGTCTAATGGTGTCAAATCGCACGATCTAGGCGGCCAATTGACCGGCCCGAAACGTGAATTTAACTGTTCACCAAACTCGCCTCGCAATTGCGCCATTGTTTCGCGTGCTGTGTGGCATGTGGCACCGTCTTGTTAAAACCACATATCATGCAAGTCAAGAACTTCCATTTCGGGCAAAAAAAAGTTTGTTATCATCGCTCGGTAGCGTTCACCATTGACAGTAACGCTGCGATTCGCATCATCTTTGAAGAAATATGGCCCAATAATGCCGCCGGCCCATAAACCGCACCAAACAGTGGCTTTTTCGGGATGCATTGGTAGCTGTTGCAATGCTTCTGGCTGATCTTCACTCCAAATGCGGCAATTGTGCTTATTTACGTACCCATTCAACCAAAAATGAGCCTCATCGCTGAACACAGCAGCGCGCGATGAACATTTCGAACCGAGCACGAATTTTGATAGTAAAATTCAATAATTTGCAAGCGTTGTTCATTTGTAAGACGATCCATGGTTAAATTGCAAACCAAACTGAAGCTGTTTGACAGTGACACAAGGTACTAAACACACGTCAGCTGTCAAAACCAGTGTTGCCAAAACCAAACCAGCTAAAAAATCACCCGTTATTTACAAAAAAAAATCAAAAATTAGCAAATTTTACGGATGAATATTTTTCTTATCGAAATTACGATTTACTAAAAAATTAGGTATTTGAGCTCAGTTTATTCTGCTAGAAAACCGAAGAAATTCACATGGGGTGAAAGCGGATGAAATGGCGCAGCAGATAAGATGGTGCACCCTTTATATCTCTTGCATTTAGAATTGTTCATTCAAAATATTTTAACCTTTTTTCTTGATATACAACCATAATTGCAAAAAAATGTGGCACCCAGCCTCGCACCTACCCCAAATCCTATAATGTGCACCTACTTTAGTTACAGGTCTTTTAGTTTAGGAGGATTTTATTCAAAATGGGATGTGGAAGTGAGCGGATTACAAAAATTGAATGTTCAATATAACCATCAGTAATTTGTTTAGAATATTGTAAGTTCATTTTGTTAACAATTGCAATTTAAATAAAAAGGGGCGTGGAAGTTGCCATTTTTTTTGCGAGCATGATACATAACAATTAATTGTATTCTATATGAAATAAGAGAAAATTTCAACGTTTTCAGTTTTTCTGAGAAAGGAAATAACTCAAACATTCCAAAAGTAAATTTGCTTTTTAGACCAAAATGGTAGCACCGGGAACATGTTTTTTTAAACAAATTACATTAGGTATCTTAAAATATTGCAAAAGGTTGCAGCTACAATTTTGCATATTGTTTAACAAATAGTTAAGCTAAAATATCCTGGTAAGTTTTCAGCGGCATGTAATTGGAATTGGAAATTTTAATTTATTAACAAATACGTTACATTGAAGAAGAAAAGTAAGATTTTCATTGAATATTCCATAATTGCATTAAAGAAAATGTTAAAATACTGTACTGCATCATTTATACTGAATTCCATATCTTAACTACACTATTTTGTTAACAGCTTAATCAATAAATATTAACTTTGTCAAATGCAAAGCTTCTGTTCATTTTACTTTAACTTCCTTTTCGCGCATTACTCATTTTTTCACTACTCACTTTTATATCAACCATTGTATCATAAAGAACACCATCTGAATAAAACTTATTTTATAATCGACATTTTGTTCGGCAATCGTCTAATAATCTGAAAGCAATTTAAGGCATTTGGCAGTACAAATTGAAGTATGGGTACCACGCCTTTTTAGTGAACTAAAATTTTGTAGTATTAAAAAAGAGAATATAAACAGCATTCAAACATTTGATGTTGGTCGCACATTTCTATTTAGTGACATTAATTGACAACTATGTAAAATCAAATCCCAAACCGAGCAATACCTTTTCATTGAAATTGCCACTGGCTCAAATATTGCGAATAGAGTACAGCAGTAACTGAAGTCAACGAATTTTAATGGACATTATTTGATACATATTTACGTCAGGATTTTATTCAGTGCAAAAAGTATACATATAACATAATTATTTGACAATATATTTCAAACGAATATATGTATGAGCACACTGCACACCTTTAAAAAATATGTTCTTTTCTAAAAATCTATAATATTTTTGAACTTTAACGTTACAACTTTAAAAGTGTTAGTATAAAAAATTTATAAATATCCTCTGGGAACCAGTCAGGTTGAAAATCATGTTTTCTTTAAGATAGATCCATCCAGACATCGACTAATGTAACTTCCATTAAGATAGTACAAATGGGAGTTTCCTATCTACAACTACACATTATATTATACAAAAACAAACGCACATCTGCTTCATTCTTTCCTCTCCTCATCACCACAACACACAATATACCTACCCCCCCTTCAAAATTGCTAAAAGTCAGATATTTTATTAAAGTCTCCGAGTGGGTCCTTATCGTCTCGATTTGAGATTTTGTATTTTGTAGCTTTTTCATTAACAATAAAATCAATAGAATCCTTTTGTGTGTTGGATTTTCTGTAAATCCACATCCACGTCTCCCGAACTCACCCATCGACAATTACGACAAACAACGAAGTTCCTTAAAAATTCTCCTGCAAAAACCTGGCCCAATGCTGCCAAAAGAGAGAGAGCCACCATTACCACCACCACCACCACTACCGACATGAGGTTTTAATTTATCCCAAATTAATCAAAATACCCCAAATCGCAACATTTTGTGAATGGGAACCATCATCTATAAAATGTTCAGGGCTAAGTGTATACTTTTTGGTATCTAGCTATATAAGCTATATATGCGGATATGGATCTAGATATACACACGTATATGTGTGTGCACAATTACTTGTTAACTTCATTATTGAGAAAATGTGCGTTTGATTGTACGTGCTTTGCCCACAGGATTTAAGGGAATAATGAACAAAAAAAGGGATGATTGGAACTTCATTAAGACAAAATAATAATAATATAAGCAAACTCGGCATCATCAGTGCTTTACTTGGTTATATAGTGCGCCCTTAGTTACGCTGCGTGTTATGCGTTGATGCGAAACCGGAAAGCAGTGTTATCAAGGGTGCATATGAAAATACGGAAATGCCAAGCTCAATTATTTTTACTGAAAATAAAATTAATTTCATTATGAAAAAGTGAAGTAACACTGGAGAGAGGAAGAAAGGTAACTATATATGTACATATAGTCAAAAATAAATTAAAAAGAAACTGTTTTGTGTTTATCCTTAACAAATAAATAATTTTGTATCAAAATTACTCAAGTAGCTAGGTATAAGAAAAAACCGATCATTGTCAGACCTAAATTTGATTGCAGAAACTTTTCCTTGTGGTAAATAATTTTAATGTATCTACATTTAAAGGAAAAAATGTAAAAACATAAGTTAAAAGGAGGTACTAATGAAATGGATTTTTTTACAAGGTTCTCGCACGGACGAGAACCTTAACTCTATATCACAGACAATCTGTGATATAGAGTTAAGGTTCTCGTCCGTCGTCAATAGTGTAAAAAGTTTTAATGTTGTTTTTATTTATTTATTTATTTTTGTTTAAAAAATTATTGTCAACTACGATTGATAAAATAATTATATTAATGTAAAATCTTAAAACCTAATAAATCAAATACCCTGAAGAAGTTGGAAAAAACCAACGAAACGTCAGGAAAAGGATGAAATGAAATAAGTGTTTTATTTGCATTCACAAGATAAAGATCTGTAAGCCCAAATTATTTAAATAATAAAAACAAAATATGATGAAAATTCTTTTATGAACTCACTAAATAATTTGGTCTTTTTTTTTTTATTACCTCAATATTTGCCGATGGAAAATGTGATGAATACTCAATAAAGAAATCACTAAGTAAGTGGATCAGCTCAATATTTTCGATGAAAATTATGATGAAAATTTAGTAGTGAAATCACTAGGGGGCTGCTTATAATCACTCTTTCATGTATAAATTAGAAAAATACTTCTGATTGGTTGGAGCGATTGAATATAATTCAATCAAAAGTTCAAGTGACCTCAACTCCAAAATGCGTCTCTAAGACGCAAACTATGGTCAATGCTTACCGACTCTTATAAAACCCACAGCATGAACATACTGTGACTTTTATTTTCTAAGGGAATTTGTTTAAATTCAGACACTTTTAATGCTTAGCTGAATGTGTGATAAAAGTCGTTAACTGATGAATGAATACATTAGTTTATTCAAAGAAATCCTCATATCTACCGTGTCAGGTGAAGAAAGTGGCAGAATTTATCTCTTCTTTTGCTCAGGGTAATGTGGAAAAGTCTTAGGCATGTGTATGTATGTATTTATGTGTGCAAATATAAAAAGGGGCGCTTTCTACAAATCTTGCACAGGGCGCAAGTTTGGTTGGGGCCGGCCCTGTGTGCACGTAATTTGTATGATGTTTTGCTATTGCATTTGGATAGTGAATACAATCCTTTTGTTAGTTCCTCTTAATTTTAATAATTTTCTAATATAATTTCAACGTTTTAAATGGTTAAAAACAGTTGCCAAGCTTGGAGTAAATCTTTAAATTCAATATTTTCTAGCTTCATTGTTTATAATTATTAATTACCATGTTTTATACTTTTCCAACTTTAAAGACTTTAAGATCTAATGCAATAGATTTGAAGTACAATAAATAAAATAAAATTAATGAAATGAATTCCAATGAAACTCAATTCGGTTGAATGAGAAGTTTTTAGAAGTTTTTGTCCATTCTTTCTAGCTGTGTGACCAAAATTGAGGTAATTTAGTGATTCGAATGTTATTTGTAAGGACTGCCAGGGGCTGGGACGAATATTAAAAATTGCACGGGTCAAATCAGGGCCGCCTCAATTGGGGAGCAGGTTTTCAATTGTGAGTTCTGCTGTTTGCTATTTTGCAGGGATGCATATTCAGATCGCAGTCACGATATGTAATATGTATTTGTAATGGAACATCACTTAATTCCAAAAACACCAACTAGTTTTTGACCAGGGTGCATGGGAAATTGTTTAATGGCAGATCTAACGGTCCTCTTTTTATATTGTACACATTTTTATACAATAAATGCATTCACCCACAATAAATGCATTCACCCACTAAAATAGTTGATTTCGATCAGAAATTCGACACGGAACACGCCACCGACACGTGAACTATATAATGGAAAGGAACGAAGAACGGCGGCGACGATAGATCCAGAATTTTAAAATTAGGTTTCGATAAAAAAAATGCACATTATATTTACGATTGAAACAGGTGATAATTTCAAATTCCAAATATTTCGCAAAATGGAAACAAAATTTAAATAAACTGTTCTGATTCAAATCATACTGAATTTATTTCAATTTAAGACTTATACGTCTGATATAATTATTTTTAAAATGATAGTTGGGTATAAGTATGAAAATATCAGTAGGAAAACAGAAATCTTAAGCTGTTTTTTTCCCTGTAACCGTAGCAAAGTTTATCACTTTATCTTTTCTTCTAATGAAAAAAACCTATTTTGACTGATTTTTTTTTTAATTTACTATTAGTTGTGACTTTCAGTGCTGAATTGAGAACAAACAGTCCCTCCAATTGACATTATAAATCTTGGCAGAAAAATCTTGACTTCCACCCCTTGGTACAAAATTTTCTCAACAGTGTTTACGGAATCCGCTATTTCCGCAACCCAGCCCCGTAAGTTATTGCGATTTTCAGTGTTGAATTGAGAATTAAAAGAACTTCCCACCGACATTACAATTCTCAAATCTCTTGGTAAAAATTAAAAATAAAATTATTCTTTCAACAATGTTTACGAAACCCGACTTTCCTCAATAGAGCCTTGTAAATGGGTACGGGTTTAATCTCAAAAAAAAATAAAAATTAATATTTTAGAAACAAATCTGATCCCTACCCTTTCATAAGAATAAAAAAAAATATATTTTTTTACAGTTATACGACACCCAAAAAATCAAAGGGAAAATAACAATCGAACATGACATTACAATGATAGAGAACACAAAAAAATTGGTGCCATGCAAGTCAAGATCACAGAAGGAGTTTTTACCACTGTCCAGTTGTAGGTCATTTCAATTTTGCTTGCGTTGTAACTTAAAATTTATCAAAAACCCAACAGGGACTATCTGTGCAGGCCTTAAACTTATTTATATTAAAGATGGGTACAATCAGACATTTACCCCAAACCTCGAATTTTAGATCATTTCCTTTATACAGAACTTTAAAACTTAAATTTTATTTAATTAAGTCTCATTTTGGGTTAAAATATTTTGAAAATATAAAATCTATTTTATATACAAATTCTGTTATTGAAAATTATTAATCGAATAGTCAAATTAGGTCTGCTCAAAAATAACTTATCACAGAAGCTTATAAGGAAGGTTCATATGCTCAGGTTTGTTTTCATAAAGAAAATGTCTCCGCCTGCAATATCAACCTATCTATCTAGGTATGTTTCTTGTTATACCATTCATGAACTTATAAAACACAAACTATATGAAGCATCGCATCGATTTGTTTAGAAGTGCTGGCCTTATTCAAATTACATGGTCACATCTATCAAAGAGAATGGGTTTGGGTATATAAGAATAACTATGTTATCTTTACCTGACCTAAGGTGACACAACAGAACAAAACTTGACAAGGGTCCTTGTGTGTCAATACACTTCTGTCTATACGCAGACTATCGGGTAAAACATCTTGTTCGCACTTAAAGTGCGAGTACCATAGCATCCTGTTTGCCTTTGCTCAAGTCAGGAAGCTATACACAGTCCTTCATCATCGAAAAACTTCAACTTAAAGTGCACTTTTAAACAAAAGGTGAAGCTTCCTTATATATACTATATATAGTAAGAAAGAACCATGGCCATTTTGTATATAAATAGCTCTTCCCAAAGGATCACAATCCATTTTCGAATTTGTAGGCATAATATTGTGACGTTTAATTAGAGTCAATGAAATTCATTTTCAAAGAAACTCTTCAAAATTAAATTCTTTTGGCTTTACAGAGTCCTTTTGGTGGTTTGGTATATACCCAACCATTTGGCTGCACCGGAAAAGGGGAATGCTTTGCATTATGTTACCAAAAATCACAAAATGTCCTTTCGTAAGACTCACATCTCAATTTTTTTTTTCTTTATTTTATTTTATTTTTGTCCGAGTGGATAACCAACTATAGGCGACCGTATTGCTTTTTAATGTTTCATAGATTACATTGTCCTTGGACGACAATGACAACGACAACGACGTAGACAGATATCGTCCTTAAAGTATGAGAAAGAAGGATGAACCGCATCGACTTGCCTTTTGGATGAGGATTTTAAAATTTATCCTTTACGCAGCAAACTCTAATACATCATAATGTGAGGTTGTCAGCAAATAAAAACCCTTTTCTTAATCATATGGTGACAAGTAGCAAATGGATTTTCTGGGAGTCACACAGATGTGACCAACGGCCGGTGTCCTTAGCACTTGCTTAACTATATACACTGGCTTGGCTTGGCTTGGCTTTGCTTTCACCCATTCCACACGAGAGGAAGAGTGTTTTTTTGAAAAGGGTTTTTTGCTACAGGCAAAAAAGGAAGCAGCCAGTGTTGTCTCATACTATATAATATGATGCAAGGACCTTTAGTTGAGGACATTTTCTATTAAATTTAGAATAAGCTTTAGATGTGAGAACTCACACCGGCTATACCGGCTATATATGAGTTGAAGATTCAAAACCAGTAGCGTATAAATCTGATTAAATTTTGGATTTAGCTTTTAATCACACTTGCTGATGGGTTGAGAGGTAAGTCCCAATTGTCTATAAAAATCACCCGTATAGTGATTTTTGTTTAAAATTGAAAAGCTATATATAAACCAGGAAAACTATTATATGTTTATAAATTAAAAAAAATTAATTAAGTGAAGTGTATTTAAGTAGGTACTTAATTTATTGGTAATTCACATAAATTTAATTTGTCTATTTATAAACACGGATTATATGTTTAGAATTTATTTTTAAAAAAGATTTTAAAAAATCAATAAAGTGAAGTTTAAGTTTAGCTTTAAAATTTCACCCTTATTAACTCTGACAGTCAAATATTCCATCCCTCGCCGCGCTGTAACGCTTCAAAACCTTACAGATAAACTGGACCCGCAGTACAGATTTGAAATGACTGCAGTCTTCTCGGTACTGAGCAGTTAATGAAATAATAAGACTAATTTCCTTAATTCTTTTTACTTACAAAAAGACTTTAACTGTAATCCGGGCAGTCGCAGTCACTATTAATATTCTGATAGTGCAACTGTTATTTGATTAAAAGTTAATTATCTGCAGTATACTTTTTACCTTTTTTTAGTCGTTTAGTGAGTTGAAAATCGCCAGTACTGCCCTGGTTTGGTTTTAGTCAGTTATTCTTTAAACTACAGTTAGTTAACTGAAAGTCTTTTCCATTAATTTGGTGGCTCCAGTTACAGTTAACGAACCGCAGTTAAAAGACTTATTAAGTAAAACCAAAACCAGTACATAGGTACTGAAGACTTTCATTGCTGCAGTACAATGCACTTTTCTCTTCACGAAAAAATAAATGTAATGAAATCATTGAGTTGATTGCGGTTCAAGGAAAACTGCTAAAAGGTTCGGAAATCAATAACAAAGATAAAAATTAGTTCTACGAATTCAATAACAGAAATTAATTACAACCCACACTGTGAATGCAGTTGATTCTTCGGGAGTAAAATATTAAAAAAGTTTATTCCCCGGGAGTAAAATATTCAAAAAGTTCCATAAGCAGCATGATTATATCATTGTAGAAAGTGAATAAACCTTTCAAATATGTATAGAAAATACTTTCTGGAGGTAAAGTCTACGACCCTAAGTTCTTACATACGCATATATGTGTCTTTTCTATATTCGCCCACCATCAAAAAAGCTTAAATCATCCAAATCAGCTTCTAATTAAATACGTACCTTATACCTTCACTTCATAATTTATTGAGATTAATTAGCATTCTCAACAAGTTCCGCTTAACATAGCTTAATTCGTTTCAAATCTAAACTTCACTTTTATAAACAAAACTTTCTAATTGCCTTAAGACTTAAAACAAAAATTACCCTTAGCTCAGTTGACCATTGAGTCTTAAGTGGTTCATTTAGAGCAACCATAAATTACTTCTCAAATTCACTGGTCCACCTCTATACACTTATATTTTCAAACTTATGTAAATAAAATAGATTTAAATAAGTACTTGTGGCCAGTATATCTGCAATTTGTTCTTTCAAGGCGAAGAAAAAATAAATAATGATATACCTACTCAATTCTAAACAAAATAATCTCGTTATGCTTTGGTTTTTTTTTTTTTTTTTAATTCGGTCTTCCTGTTGTTGATGAACCACATCAAAATTAAATTCAGCGAAGCGAACTTAATGATAATTAAGGTTACGTATACCGCCAGACGAGACGGTAGGCAACTTCGAAAACCATTCCAATGTATCAGACATTTCGTGGTGATGTCTTAAAGAAGGATTCCTTTGATGTGGCTGACGGATAATTTCCTCTGAAGAACTAAAAGTCCTCTTACTCCTCCTTTTGAGTTATCAAATATACTCTCATTTTATAATGATAGAAGTTAGTATGTATTTTTTTTTATTTTATTTCAAAGTCTCAAGTAAAATTATATAAAGTCATTGAGCTCTTCTATACTCTTTACATGAAGTCATTTTGAAAATATGTTTCAAAATTAAATCGTAAAAATTGAGTCTCAATCTCGATTTATGCAAATCCGTTTCTATATCAAACACGTTTTACTGTTTTTATTCCATATTTTATTGGCTGTAATCTGAAGCATTGCACTCTCTGTATGTTTTATCAAATAAACTGAAACTGAATTTCAGAGTCCTTAAAATATCATTAAAACATCTTATGGCGGGGATATGATATTTGCAGCTTATACAATGTCGCATTGTCGCCAAGTGATATTCGTTACTTTAAAATTCTTCAAATGGTTACGGTAGAGCCGTCAAAGAAGAATTTATTGCTTAAGCATTTCATAGCAACAGGGCTGGAGTGTATAAGGTATGTTCAATTTTTTGTAAGAAAATTCACATATTTATGCATAATTTTTCAACAAAAGAAAACTCAGCTGGTGTAGGCATAGTCTCATTAAAGAAATATGTCGCCAGTTCGTAATAAAAATGTAGGTATGAATAAAAGTACTCGGCGGCGCGGCGCTGAGTTAATCTTTTAAACATTATTTATGATGGCGGAGTTTTAAGGCGTTCTTGATTTTCAAAAGCTTTACAGGAGAGGGACACATTAGCAAGGTGATTTGTACGGAACTAGATTTAAAATTGAAGGAAAAAATTTTCACACATATTATTATTTGCGCTGTATGACGAGCAAAATATGCATTCTTAGAAGGAATCGAATATGAAACTTTGACTACGATTAGTAGTCCAGTCATTAATATATTTGACTCGGAAAAAATCACCGGAAAGCTGGATTTTGGTACATATATGTACCGGTGGCGCTCATATCGATAAGAACTTATGACAGTTTCTTAAGAACATCCATGAGGAGGCTTTATACAAAAATTCAGCTTTCCAGCGATTATTTTCTAATTGGACTGTTTTTATGGCTAATTTGACTGTGCTTTAATATTTATTTATTTATTCATCAAGCAGACACAATTTTAATAATATACAATCTTATAGACTAATTGAAAAATGATAAAATAGTAGCAACATGCGGAGCTTTATAATTAGGTAAATACTTACAAGCTAACCAACAGGATAAAGAATATTTAAATGATACATTACATTTCTTTTAAATAAATCACGACTAATATTATTTTGAAAGTCAATATAACTACATATGTACTAGATTTGCCTGTTTTAGGCACCGTGTTATCGGCTCATTGAGTCCGTAGTTTACTCTATGAAATGGTTCAAAAAATAAATTACGTACTCGCTATCAATTTGATAAGCAAGAATATCACGAATGAAAACTATGTAGAGAAGACGAAAAGAGTTTGAGTAGGTTTAGAGAAGAAATGTTGGCCAGTTTGCTTTACCACTTAAAGTTTTTCAGACTTCCTACAGTTTTGCAGTTTTTAACTTTATATAGGTAAGCACCAACAAATATAGATGGTCCATTTCGACTTTTTTGGTTCCGAAAATCATAACTTTGAAACGAATAAACATATCGTAACAATATTTTAACTTAAAGCCTTAAAAAGCTATCAAAATGGTGAGATTCAATAAAAACAATTTGTACAGGTTTCTCTTTAGGATATAGCATTTTAATGCAGCTGAATTTTTGTAATTATGTGAACCAATAATATAAGAATTTTTGTCCGTTAATTTAAAGGCGGGGATTTTCGGGGTTTATTTTTAAACTCAATTTAAAGTTGAAAAAGTGTATCCAAAGTGGTGTTTGAAAAAACAGTGAATTCAAAAGTTTTCAAGTAAAAAAAAAATTACAAAAATCATTTTATTTGTTTTAATAATTAATAAATATTCCAAGTAACACAAAAAAAAACAAGTTTTTTCACGCATTTCTCTCAGTTTTTACACTCAAAACTAAAAAAAAAATTAAAAAAAAATACTACTTAGACAGGCTCTACAAGCTAAATTATTCATCCAAACGAAATTGTTTTGTATTTCTAATGTTCCAAACATTTGTTTATTCAATAAACTTATAGACCCACCCGAAAAATCATTATTGACACTATATTATGCATAAACGGCCCGCTGTGCGTCGTTGTCCGTAAATTTTCTCGTAAAACGTATTTGACGTTTACGCACACTCTGTAGTCTTTTCTGTATTTTAGTTGTCAACTCGATTTTTTTTTGCAGAGCTGTACCTTAAATCCACACGAATAGCTGTACCTACCGTATAGGCAATCGTCACCAGTCAGATCTTGTTGTTTTCGACAGTGAAATTTGTTCATTTTCATTCATAACCGATTTGCTCTTGATTTTGCAAATCAAACAGATCTATAATTTCAGTTTGAACACTGAACTGAATTTCGAAATAAATGTCAAATTGACACATAAATGACATTGGCTTACTTACTTTGCTTTGATTTGATCAAAGTGTCTGCTTACATTTAATGGATTTCGCCATGGTTTTCTATTTTTTGTTTTAAAAAAAGTTTTATTAAATCTACAAGAACTTTAAATAAATAAAATGGAAAGTTAATGGTTTTATTTCATCAGTGTTTTTCTTAAAAACGTGTTTTTTTATAAAGATTTCATTAAATCTATGTAGGGTAATTGCGGGAGAGATGCCGAACTTTTTTAAATTTTAATTTTTTGTTGTGTTATTAACAAAAAACAATTTATTTTGTTTATAAAACTTAAAAATGGATTTGTATTCTACAATAAAAAAAGACTTAACGAGAAAAAAAACTTATTGTTTAAATAATAAATAATTAAAAATAAATTATATTGAATATAATTCTCTCCCAACAAGTCAGGGAGAGATGCCGCAGTGTAAGATCATTGAAAAAAAAAGATTTATTTCATCTAAGACGTATACGTTTTTACGTTCTTCTTGATCCACGTACAGTACGGAAGACAAATTTGTCCTTTTTGTAAATTGTATACAGTTTTCATGCAACCATTTCCAGCATTCGGTGCATTATATTCATTGTTCTTTTTTCTTATTGAAAAATAGTTTTCCCAGCGTTCTGCACTAAAATTTGGATCAACATCCGTCTCAAACTTCCTCTTATCAACTCTTTTTTTAAATTATAGTTTCTGGTGTCGAACTGTTTTTTTTTTTTGTTAGTTTAAGGGCACCGGAATTTTGGTTGACGGGAAATATCAATATGTGACATCTTACCTCACAAAAAGTGCGACATCTCTCCCCGGTGTGAGGGAGAGATGCCGTACAGTAGCAGACAAGTTTAAAAAAAGTAAAAGTAAAAAAAGTCACTTAAACCACTTCATTCAAAACCACTCAATCACCTAAAATACTTACTTTGTAACAAAACAGGTTTTACCTTCCTTATGCAATGATTGCTGGCGTCGAACTGAAATATTTCCAGCCTACGAAAGAGAATATAAATCAAAACAAATCGCAATAATTCACGTTAACTTTAAAGCCTAGTACATACTTGTGAAGTTGTGAATCATGTCGTGAATCCATACAAATTTGCATTTTTGTTCACCCGTGAGCGTGCTCGTGAAGCCATGACAAAAAGTGGAGAGTTTGCGTTCACGAGTGGTGAACCATATTCACGCGCGCAAAATGTACGGGAACTCTTGGATTTTTGGTGTAGCTTTGACAATTTGACCATAAAAGCTGCAAAAGTCAAGCAAATTGTGTCAAAAATGGAAAAAGACACGGTGTTTTTGTTTGTGTTTATTTTAAAAAAGTTTTTCTTATAATCGTGGTTCTTATAAGCGTTATGTATCGTATACTGAAAATACTGTAACATCGTACTAAATTGTCTAAAATGTATTTTTATCGATGTTTCGTAACTTTTTTTCATTTTCACAAATAAGTTTCGCCAATTTACAAATTTAGTGTCTTTCATCTTCAAAGAAAAAAATAACAAAAGAAAACACTTGAATTTTTGTAATTCCTTTCCATTAGATTAAATTTTGTACCAAGTTAAGAGGTGCTAACCGCATTCTACTGTACAACAAATAATCTTACAACTAAAGCTAACCTTAAAATAAATGATATTTCCTATATATAAACCTATATAAGTTTAGCACAAAAGATTTCAAAAACAATAAATGAGTTGTAATACATCAAATTATGAGTGTGCACTCAATCCAAAGAAAAAGACAAATTCCATCCTATTACCCTCCCATTAGGAAGTAAACTAATTTTTATGGTCAGTTTGCCCTCCGCGTTGTTGAATTAGGTAAAAGCGATAAAAAAAAAGAAGTTCATAGATACCGGCCAGAATAGAAAGACGACGCACGGCGACGACGAAGTTATGGTTAAAGTCTCCCTTCTCAAAATGTAGAGTGATTTGTCAAGAAATATCTGGAAGCACAAATAAAAATATAATTTTTATTATGATTCACAGATGAATGGTTGATTTGGCTTCAAGAGGATTCTCATATATCTTATCGGGCTGTAGACATAAATCAAAAAAAAAAAACCATTGGCAAAATTGACCCTCAAAGGCGATCTGATTTTTTAACTTGATTTACTACAGATTTTTAGGGGAAGATGTTGTTTTTTTTTTTTTTTTGAAAACAACATCGAATTCGATTAATGAAAAAGCAAGTCCTCTTTCTTCAATATGTGAATCAAGAAGCTTAAGATAGATTCAAAGAATTAGTATTATTGCGATACAAAGTGTCGAAAAATACACATACATATCTACATTTGTACATATATTTAAGAAGCAACCCGGAAATGAATAAATATTATTATTATTGCGGGAATATTTTATCCTTGGTTGTCGTCATCTTTGGGCAATAAAAGGCAAAAGGAAGCATCCTTATCCTTATCCACTTGGCGTTATCCTTTTGTAATGATAATGGCTTAGCTAAAATGCGACAGTGAACGAGGGGCAACAGTGTTATCTATAACACAAATGAAATAAATTTTTATATCCTCTTCATATTTACGATGACACTGATATCGTAAAAAGAAAACAACAACGCACTCAGCATCAGGACAGCTCTTTATAGAGGTATTGGCTTTGATTTAGTTTTGTGTTTTGGCTGGTGGTATGGTGGGCATTCCTTTATATTGGTGACGGTCGGTGGTGGTGGGTGCTGGATTACTATATACTTCATTGGATTCGGATTGTATAAGCTCAGAGCGGTGCGCGAGACGAGGGGGGAGCGATATGGTTGCAAAACTCTATGTTTACTCACCCTAGAAAAATTGTTGTTTTCCAATAATTTGATTTGCCCTATGAAAGAGGGTTGATTTGTTGACTCGACTAATGTGCTCGAATGGGTAGTTTTGTTATTTCGTTTTACCTACTCACATAAGAAGGGCTGTTGTTGCGTTAATAATTTAATTACACATTCGAGTCGAAACTTTATATGGCTGCTTGGACCAATTTGCCAATTTTTTTTTTTGTTCGTAACATAAAGTTGAAAGGTTTTAACAGTATTAACAGTGATTGACATGAACTTATACTCGTATTGTTACTGAAGTCGAAGTGTAATTATCAAGTTTGATAATTTGTATAAATGCATGTGTTGTACTGTGAGTCTTCGAAATGTGGGAATTCTAGAATTTATACCCGTTAAACTGTTTTTAAAGTAAAAGTCCGATTTGTTTTGTTTTCATAATTCATTCCCTATTTTTGTCAAGAGTTTTTTTTGGCAACATGTATACATATGATAGCCCACTTCACGGGTTCCAAGGATATTAGCTCCCTCGTTAGGTCCTCTATGTCACTCACGCAACTCCGTTGCTTCGTTTAGGGTATGTTCAGTAGCCTGCAGACAGATACCAAACTCAATAGTTTTCTTGGACAACAGCACCCAGGATGACCAATATTGTTAGAAGAATTTTAAGTTTTACCAGTAAATTCTAGAATTTCCACATTTTGTTGTTTTACAAATGAAGGAAAATATTTTTTATTGATTTTCGAAAAAAATATGACTTTTTCAAAAGCTGTCTTTTCAAATTCTAATGATTATCTTCGGTAAATAGAAACAAGGTCTTCTTCTCAAAACATTTTCATCCAAAGTGATTTTACTGAAATTTTATCCAACCCAAAAAAAAAGTGTTGGATAGTGATATTTTTGCAAACCAAGCCTCGTAAGAGTTTGTGAGATTAATTTTAATTGACTGAAAAACAAATTCCATGAGTTAATGAGTTTTTTTTTTTAATTTTGAAAATATACCCAAATATTAGATACTCCATCAGCGGTTCAGTACGAAGTTAAAACATTTTGGGCCTTACCAATAATCAAATTTAGCGACGACTTAAATATTTCAGTAAAATTAACTTTAATTCAGGGTGATCCCAAATAATGTATCATTCATGGAATGTTTACTTTTTTTAATATTAATGTCATACTATATATGGTTTATTAGCTAGAGCCCCTTCTATTATGGTCCATTTTACTGAAATATTTAAGTCGTCACTAAATTTGATTATTGGTAGGGCCCTTTTAGTCTGATGCTAGCTTAAAAACAGGATTTTCAAACGAGTGAACATCGTTCTGTCTTTTTAATATTTTATTAAAATTAAATTCACCGAGTGCCTATTTTACCTTTTTAGTATCATACTAACTCCAAGTGTCAATTTGACAGTTAGATTCAAATGTTAAAATGATATACGTTTGTTCACTTTTTTGCATGAACTGTCACTGTTTTGGGCGTATTTATATGATGGTTATTTAAGTATAATACTACAGTTGAAAATGTTTGCGCAGATATTTTTATGTTAGTTAGTTTCATAAAATGCGAAAAAAAAAATTTGAAGGCTCTTGGACATACAAAAATAAAATGCACGACTAAGTTGCACGAACATGCTCTTATATGTGCGATAACGCTGTGTTTTTTAAGTCTGAATAATTTGGATCTATTAGTCCGATTTAAAAAGAAATGCATAAATTATATATGGAAGCCTACATTTTATACCACCTTCTAAAAAAGTATTTAAATGTAAGGTATGTATGTGCTATGTGGAGAATACAAAAATTGAAAAAATATATAGCACCGCAGTGGACCTATGCATGCATGAAACTTACAATTTAAAATAAAAAATTGGTAAAAATTTAAATAAATTTAAAAAATTCTGAAATTATTTTGATATCAACGCTATATACGCCATCTCATTTCTTAAATAAATCTTAATTAATAAGCAAAAAATTTCAAAAATAGTTAGAGCGGTTATTTGTTAAATATTAATTTTTATAATATCATGTAATGGTGATTTTTTAAGAGGTTTAGAACTTTTTTTTAAAAAAAAACACAAAAAATTCGAAAAAATGAATGAAATATTTATTTGAATCGATAGTTTGAACCTTGCAATTTAATGTTTAAAGATAATTTCATGCAAATGTTGACCGCGGCTGCGTCTCAGGTAGCCCATCCGCTGAGTCCAATTTTGGCATACTCTTTCACACATATCGGCCGGTATCTCACGAATGAATGCATGGATGTTGGCTTCCAGGGCTTGTCCCTATAGACATTAGCCTTGACATACCCCCACAAAAAATAGTCTAATGGTGTCAAATCGCACGATCTAGGCGGCCAATTGACCGGCCCGAAACGTGAAATTAACTGTTCACCAAACTCGCCTCGCAATTGCGCCATTGTTTCGCGTGCTGTGTGGCATGTGGCACCGTCTTGTTGAAACCACATATCATGCAAGTCAAGAACTTCCATTTCGGGCAAAAAAAAGTTTGTTATCATCGCTCGGTTACGTTCACCATTGACAGTAACGCTGCGATTCGCATCATCTTTGAAGAAATATGGCCCAATAATGCCGCCGGCCCATAAACCGCACCAAACAGTGGCTTTTTCGGGATGCATTGGTAGCTGTTGCAATGCTTCTGGCTGATCTTCACTCCAAATGCGGCAATTGTGCTTATTTACGTACCCATTCAACCAAAAATGAGCCTCATCGCTGAACACAATTTTTCGATGAACATTTCGAACCGAGCACGAATTTTGATAGTAAAATTCAATAATTTGCAAGCGTTGTTCATTTGTAAGACGATCCATGGTTAAATTGCAAACCAAACTGAAGCTGTTTGACAGTGACACAAGGTACTAAACACACGTCAGCTGTCAAAACCAGTGTTGCCAAAACCAAACCAGCTAAAAAATCACCCTTATTTTTAAAATATTTTTAAGAAATTGGAACACCATTTTCTGTTTTTAATTTTCACTGCGAAGTTAAAAAATAAATTTAAAAAAAATCGTTTGTACCCATTTTCGAATTATCGAATTTTCAAAAATTAATTTTAAAAATCTAATTTTTTTTCAAATTTTTTTCAAATTTATTTAAAGCTCTTGTGTAAGAATACACATAAGAATGTGAGAGATACCGTTTCTAAACGGTAGATATATTTTCAAGAATATAGTAGATCGAATTGATATTAGCTCTCAGAAATTTTTTTAATCAAAATCGTAGGAGCCGGTTTTTAGAAAAATGAGATTTTCCTTACTGGTTTTAAACACTTTTATGGGAGGGCTATGCGAAAAATTGCCCAAAAACAAAACGCCCAAAACCTAAAAATGAGAAATCACCCAAAATAGTTGGGTGAACTTGCATAATGAGGGAAGACCGAATAAAATGAATACAACATCACCCAAAAATTTAAATTAATAATCGACATATTTTTTTGTTTTATTAAAATAGTCTCAAAACGCAAGATCGCCCAAAATGTAATAATTAAAAATTTACAGATTTCACTCATAGAGTAACTATGGGGACATTGAAAATGACTTGTGTTAGCTCGATAAAATAAAAACATGAATAACCTTGGTGATTTCCAAATTGTATCCTATATTTGCACCAAAACTTCTGAAGCTGTCTAAGAAACCATTCTTCAGTCTGAAATTACAATATGTATATAGATATTTTTAAAGTCAAATCCCAGTTGGCGGTTAAATTCACTGCGTTGATGTTTAAGAAAATCAAATACTTGCTCAAATTGATTTACAAGTCTCTCAACTTATTGAACTATTTATACAATAGACAAGTTATTTGATTTACTGTCAAAGTGAACCCTTTTTAACGCGAGACCAAATTTATAAATATTTTGATGTGATAGCTCAAACTCAATGCAAACCTGATTTGCCTAATTGTTTTTAGGTATTCTATAATACTTTGCATTTTGAACTCATCTTTTAATAAATTTAATAAACTCGAGTCGTGTAATTTCTTAAGACAATATTAATGGTTTTGAGAGTTAAGCAGTATTCTTTTATCTGAGCACCAATTAAGTTGACAGCTGAGTTGACAATCAAATTGGATCGTTTTTTTTTCATTTGAGGACCTTAAGGTAGAACTGTAATAGTCGGAGGATGTTGGAAGAAAATTCCCTCAGTTAACTTACGCATGGAGCGGTCGGTGAGCGCTCTTCACTTCCGAAAGCAAAAGCAAAAAATTGGTCGAAAAGAAGCAAAACTCAATTATGGGGACGTCATATGAATTTTTTGTATTCGTTTCGTTTCGTACGACCACTTAGGTCGGCATCTGACTATTATAGTTCTACCTTTAACCTTGAACATCTGAACATTAGAACTAAATCTATATAAGTTTATTAAAGAAGTTCAATTATATTGCAGTACCTATGAATATTCTAAGTTCAATAATCACATTGGCTAAGACCTTAACCTCAAAGATCCGATAATTAGAACAAAAGATAAAAGCTTACCAAATAAACCCTTTTCGATATTTATATTTAAGTTGCTTAGGTAAGTTAATCTTGCCTCTAGACTGATTAACGTTAACTTAAATACCTTAACCTTCAACAACTGGCCCTTAGAATTACTAATGTTGTAAGTTTATTAAAGAGAAACGCAAGTAGGTACCTTTGCATATTTTAGTCTCAAAAATAACATTGGTTTGGACGTAGGTAAAGTTCAAAAATCGCATTGGTTAAGACGTTGGTCAAGTTTAAAAATCGCATTGGTGTAGACGTGCGTAGGTCAAGTTCAAAATCTCATCGGCTTAGACGTAGGTCAAGTTCCAAATTCGCATTGGCTTAGACGTTGGTCAAGCTCAAAATTCGAATTGGCTTAGACGTATAGTTCAAGTTAAAAAATCACATTGGCTTAGACGTAGGTCAAGTTCAAAAGTCGCATTGGTTTAGACGTTGGTCATGTTCAAAAATCGCATTGGTTTAGATGTTGTTTTGTCACATAAATTTGTAGCCTGAGATTTTACCTTAATTCTAAGACATTTACCTCAAAGATCCGACAATTAGAACAGAAGATACCAAATCAACCCTTATCGATTAGGTATTATATTTAAGTTGCTTCGCTAGGTTAATCCTACCTCTAGCCTGGTTAACCTTTATTAAAATACCTTAACCTTCAACATCTGGCCCTTATAGAACTAAAGTTATAAGTTATAATCAAAGAGGTTAAAGTATAGGTCTCTGTGCATATTCTAGGTTCAGCAATCGAATTGATAAAGAATGAAGTCAAGTTTTGTCACATAAATTTAAAGCCTGACATTTAACTTATTTCAAAACCTTAATCTTTAAGATCCGATTATTAGTACAGAAGTAAAAAGGCAACCAGACCAACTAAATCAATCCTTTTAAATAAATGTACATACATAATGTATGTACCTATATAGATACGTAGGTATATGAATTTTGTTGGCGATGCTACAAAGCCAATTTTTTTAATTTAATTTTTTAATTTATGCAATTATTTATTCTGATGAATTAAACCTAAACGTTTTTCACCTACACTTTTATGTTATTTCAATTATTTTTTAACTGAATAAATTAGTTTGATATTTTACCTTCATTTTAAGACCTTTATTTTAAATATCCGATTGTTAGAACAGAAGTTATAAGCCAACCAAACCAACCTAATCGTACCATTACGAATAATATTTGCAAAATACCTACAACAATTTAATCCACATAACATTCTACAGACATACCTAACCTACTTAATAATGTAGCTATGTATGTATATCATTTTTGTTTTTTATTCCACACATTCCACTCCAACCAACGTCTTGCCAACACCCTTACAGCAATGTATATTCTTTATGGGTACGTTTTTTTCTTTTTCTTTTTGTTTTCTTGTTCCTCACGTCATTTGCCGTGATAAAATTAGTTCTCAAAAGCCAATCTTTCACGTTTTTAGTATGAAATTTTGTAAGCTTTTGCAAATATTTTGATGCTGATTTGTAGCCTGTCATTTTATCTTTAATTATCTATCTTAATATTAAGCATCCGATAATTATAACCTGAGTAAAAGGCTTCTAAGTGCTCTCAAATCGAGTGATTTTAAGATTTCATACAAATTCAACTATCCTCCACTGAAGCTCGTCGGTTGGCGACGATCAACGTGTAGGTACGATTCATCGCTTGTGTATTTAGTTCATTTTGGTATTTTCTTTGGTAACACCAACCAAAAATTCGATCCTGAGCCCCCTATACGCTAGAGTTCATTTCGTTCATTTGTTATGTATTCATTTAATCATTTTGGTAACACCATATTTTTCTCAAAACGACCCTATAAACATTTTCAATGTTAAAATCACCCAAAAACCGATTTGGGCGATTCTTCATTTATTTTTGGGAGATTTTTCATAATGAAAAACCCTCGTCACTGTTTAAACCCCGTAATGATGGGTGCTAGCACTGTACTAATTTTTTTTTCAAATAAAATATCAACAAATTTTCTTCTATGCCTCTCAAAAATTTGGGACTTAAGTCCCATATCTCAAAATACGGCTTTAGGCAATAACGCCCAAAGAAATAACACACAAATCGATTTGAAAATATCGCCCAAAAAAATTCTGACCAATTGTTGTTATTTTTTTTTTCTCTCGATTTGGGCGTTATTTCCAATTTTTTAATTTTTTTTTAAAGGAAAGAACGCCCAAAATAAAAATTTTAAAAGTCAAATGTGAAATATCGCCCAAATATGGCCCAAATATGGCCCAAATCTTAGAAAATAACGCCCAAATAATAATAAAACTCAATACTAACATTAACAATATAGATTTTACAAAAACAATTTACATTGAAAATATTTGGGCGATGTTTCCAACATAAGATTTGCAAAAATATAAATTTCCAAGTTTTTTGGGCGATAAAAAAAATTTGGGCAATATTTCCAGATCGATTTTGGCGTTACTGCCTAACGCCTCAACATATTTTGCTGTTTTCATTTTTGGGCGATTTTTCATTATTTTTTTGGGTATTTTTGAAAATATGTTTTTGAGCTTTCTTGCATTTTTCAAGTTCGCCTAAATGTTTTGGGTGATTTTTCATTTACAATTTTTTGCCAAAAATATTTTGGGTGATTTTTCATAAGAAAAAATAAATGTTTTGGGCGATTTTGCATTTATAATTTTTGGGCGATCTATCATTATGAAAAATCACCCAAATACATAGTACAAAATGAAGAATCACCGAAGAATAATTGTTGGCGATTTCTCACTTTTAGGTTTTGGGCCGTAAGGGAGGTACCGTTATTTTTGGTTATAAGAATAATTTTAATTTAAAATCTGCTAGATAATATTAAAAAACTGCCGGGTGCTAAGTTTTATAAAAATCGATCAAGTCGTTTTTGAATTATTAAAAAATTTGTAAACTTTTTTTAAAAATTCAATAAAAAACAATTTTTAAAATGTTGGTATACAGTACATTTAAATTTTTTTAAATCATTCTGCACAAAAACATTGATCAAATTCTGGAACTGTTTTTGAAAAAATCGAAAATCAAAAATGGTTCTATGGGAGGTACCTTTATAACCATTTTCCAATTTTTTAATTTTTAAATGGTATACTCGTTTTGTAAAAATCTACTGATGTTTTTTAAAGTTGTTGGCAAGTTTTTAAGAAAAATAAGATTTTCATTTTTTGCTAAAAAAAAATGGCAACTACCTACTGTTATTTTTGGTTCTAAACAAAAAATAAAAAAATGTCTCGCTATGTACCAAGTTCAAAGAAAATCGACCCCGCCGATTAGGATTCAGTCGAAAGGACAAACAGACAAACAGAACTGCGAGACCCACTTTTTGTCGACTTCCCTATCATCGTAATGTCAAGTGTGATCATAATCTCGAGTTCAATTTTTTTTACGAATCCATAACTTGCCATTATAGTACCTACACATACATATATCGCAAGTAAAAAAAGAATTGTGTTCTTAATATTGAAGCTGGAAACTTCCTCAAACATTTATTTCTCAGATATTAACTTCAATCATTTGTATGAAGTTAAGCCTGAAGGAGATCTCTTTATTTTACATATATGTATATGTATGTAAGTTAACAAAAACTTGTATATTCCTTTATAGAAAGTGTTAAATCTCAATCGTATTTTTTGCTTGTTTTGTAAATCTTTTTCAGTGCATTTTTGTGTAAAACAAAACAATTAATCCTGTTTTCAAAAGGAAATGGTTTTTTCTTTCTGCTTGAATCGGAATGCAATCCGCCCCAATAACCTTTGCGTCAAGGATCCAATTCCAAACAAGTTTCGGTAGTGAGCTTCGTTCACAGGTATAATACAATGTCCAGCGAGGCATACTAAAAACCTATTACGTTAAATTACACATTGGCCGGCGTAGTCGTCGTCGGTAGTCGGAAAGTGCTGAACCACAGTGCGATGTGCAGTTCTTTTATTTTCACTTCAATTTCGGTTGCTTTTTTTGTCATTAGTTAGGATTGCGCCTGGCGCTTGGCCACATCAGTTCGCTAGTAACTTCGTGTTGCCATTTATATATACATATGTATACATAGACGGCCTCTGGGGATGAAGTTACCCTAAATTACACAATATGCCGGTCAGTTCACCGGCATGCACAGGCAGATTATCAACTGGCCAACGTAAATCACTGTATTAGTGGTTGGCCTTCGGGTCTATGTGACCGTCCTCGACGTATAAGGTTAAGCCACCATCATTAAATCGGAGTTTATGCCGCCATTAATGCCTGTTGCTCCCCTTGGTTGTGATTGTCGTGGTGTGAGGTGTTGGCTGCATTCTAGCACAAATCTCCAACTCTGGGTGTGAATGTCGAGTATATGTGTGCGATGATTATGTTACTTTTGCTAACAGGTGTAAATGTGAATTAATTAACCACAAATACTATAAACACTGCTGAGTGAATTAATCTGTTTGTGAAGGTTGTGTGTAATTATTGTGTGGTTGGGATAATGGGAAATGGTGGGGTGGTAATAGATTTTGACACTATATATACAATGTCAATATCAGGCAACACCTTGCAAGTGCTTTTACTTTTTGAACTTAACTTTTTGGGGTAAAATAGCTTATATTGGTTGATTTGGAGATCATTTAACTAAGGAGCCCATATATATTTTCTACTTCCAGGGCTTAAAATTATAAACTTCTTCCTATTTTAAATGTCAATATTTGAGAGCTTCAGGTGGCTTAGATCAACATGGGGTGGATTTCCCGCCTAATTTTCGAAAAATCACTAATTTTACAACTACTCTCTGTGTGGTATAAAAGAATTAAACATTCATTTAAACTTGCAGGTTTTACACGTCATATAAATGCCTAATTACTAATTTTTTACAATCACAATTTTTGCTAATCTGTATATTTTATAGCAACCAACAATGTCAAATTTTGGGCTTTTAGAGGTTAGAACGTATGCCAAATCCTGATTTTTTGATTTCTAAGATTTTATTGCAAATGCAATGTCAAATTCTAATTTTCTGAGAAAATATCGATCTCTCCCCTCTTTTTAATGTAAACGACAAAATTATAGATTACATTAGGTACCTTTTTTTTATAATCTACGTGCACTCAAGGGGTTATGACTATACCTTTACATACTAAGTCTTAACATAGAACGAGCGTTTAGGAAACAGAAATAGGATTGAGTAGGAGATAACGATGTACATTTGTCTTAAATGTCTGAACACTGAACTGGTAAGGAAAAATAGAGTTGGGTAAGGAATTCCACATTCGTTTAGTTCGACTAAAAAAAGAATCTTAGTACTTGACGGTACGACCGAAGTTTGGCTCAAGGGTATAACGATGGGCATTCCTGGCGGAGCGGGTATTACGGGAAAATTGTTTCAGAGGAGGAATACATACGGCTATTTCTCTAGAGCACTGACCAAAAACGTAGCGGTAAAACAATGCGAGGCAAGAGACATTTCTACTGTGTTCCAACGAAACGAAAGTTTCCGAGATTGACCTATCCACCTGTCAGCCTCAAGGCTCCTTTTCTGGACACTGCCTAGGAGAGTTAGTGACGTTTTAGACGCTCCAGACCAAATATGAGAGTTGTACTCTAGTTTTGGATATATGAACGCCTTATAAATTATTGCCAGATCGGAGGGGGAAAAGAATTTCTTACGTCTCCTGAGAAAACCTAAACATTTCGCTGCATTTTTAGCAGTATCTAATATATGGCCATTCCACAGAAGGTCGATCGATGTATCATTCATAGATAATGTTAGGGGAGGAATATTTCGCTTTAACGACATCCCATGTAACAATGTTGCTTAAGTCGGAATTTAGCGAGTTAATCATACTCTCTCGTTGCAAATCAATGCTCGAAGAAGACGGGTGTGAATCAATAAACAAGTATGAAAAGCTAAGTGAACCGTCATCAGCGAAACAATTGAGTTTCAGATAAAAAATCGTTAATGAAAATGAGAAACAAAGTCGGAGACAGAACGGAGCCTTGGGGCACACCAGCATTTATTTTTTGAACTTCAAACTTAAAACCATTCAAAAAACTTGAATTGAACAGTCAGATAATGCTATAGGAAACTTATTTTTAATAGTCGTTTGAATCAGCTTCAAAAACAATTTTTCCTCCTAATTTTAGCAATCAAATTAATTCACAAAAATATAAAGAAAAAATTAAAAAATAGTTTTCTGTAAAATACATGTAAATATTTGTCACTAGCTTAAATGGCGTTTATAGCTTGATATTTAAGTGCTTTATGGTTTTTATTTTCATTTTATTTCAGTGATTGAGTTATGCCGACTTCCTGCAATTGAACTTTTCTTATGGATGGCGACTGAAGTTCGCTGGAGCAGTTTTTTTAAAAAATGTATTTTTGATTTATAAAATTTTGTTTAAGTTTTAAGAAAAAAAAATTTCAGTGTAGCATTTTTGGTGTCATTTGTAACAATTTTTTTCAAGGTACCCTATAAGTAAAAAAATTACTCAATTTTTGTTGTGAGCACGTTTTAGAGAAAAATAATATTTTCATTAATTGTTAAACAAAATTTATACGACAGGTACCTACTATACCATTATTTTTCGGTCCTTAATAAAAATTCAAAACGCTGTTATAGTCCAGTCAATAAAGCATTTGACTCGAAAAAAATCGCCGGAAAGCTGGATTTTGGTATATAGCTTCCTCATGGTGTTCTTAAGAAACTGTCAAAAGTCCCCATCGATATGAGCGCCGCTAACAATTTTACGGGGGGTTGAAGGCCCCCCAAAATGGTTTTTCAGGAATAATTCCCAAATGGTGAGTTGTACAAAAAAAGTGTCAAAGACTAATTTGTAGCTTGAAATATTTCCTAAAAAAAAAAAATACTATACTTTTTTCATACAAATAACGGTTTCATACAAATAACGGTTTTAAATAATCCAATCAGAAGACTTGAGGGTTTTACTTTTCTATGTAGTTGGGCGACTTAATTCCAAAATTGTGCATTTTGTGATAAAAGCATCAATTTTTTTTGTATTGTTGGTACATTATATAGACATGATTTTAAGATATCGGTCCACTCTATTTGTTCACCCCTTTAGTTGGGAGGGGAAAATTAAAAAAAAAATTCTAAAACAGAAAACAAATATAAAAACACAACGGCAACACTTACAATATTATGTTATAGCTTATCTTAAAGCCAGAAACTCATTCTTTATGAAATGAATAATTTTGAATGAAGTTATTTTAGTGCTTAGTTTTTGAATAATTGATTTTTAAACTCAACAGATTTGTTCAATTTTTTATTTTGAAAAACACTTTACATTTAACAAAAAAAAGAATTAAACAAACACGTAACTAACCTAACTGTATTTCGTAGCGTATGCACTTTATCATCAGCAATCGCGATGAAACTTTGTTTGGCAGCAAAATTGTTACGGTGTTTTTTCTTCTTCTTTTTAGCTTTGTCTTTGGCACATAAAGTTAAATAGGCAAGATTCAATATTGCCGTTTTCTAAATTCAGTGGATTTGTGTCTTTTTGGATATAAAATGATTCAAATGCATACAAATGCATCCAATCGCCTATGGTCATTTACTTATTTAAGTTTTTGTGTTCATCATTTAAAATATGTGACGCAATGTGGATTTTTGTGGCTGATTGAGATGAACACAATTCATGTGTTCTTTAAATCTTATCTCTATACTTCGTTTTGTTTGTCCATAATATTTACGATTGCAGTCAATCAATCTGACAAATCCCTGGCTTGCTTAGTTTTGTTGTTTTGTCTTTTGTAGAACCAAGTAAATTAACCAATTTTGTTGTCGTTTTTGTACACCACATCCATTTCACGGTTATTGAACACCAACAGTCGTATTTATAAAATTACCTTAGAACACTCTTGGACAGTTGTCCAGCTGGACAGTGTCTAAGTAGTTGAACATCTCCTTATTTATAAACGCATTCCAACAGTTTTCTAAATATGTTCTCATACACTCACTGACATCTCTGGAATCTGTCAATTTCGTGAACATTTGGCTTCGTTCAGTGAACTTTTCATCTAACTTCCAATCTTTTGTTCATTGAACATACCTACTTTAGAATAGGTTTGGACAAGCAATTACAGTGTCTAAGTTAGACACTCGATGGAACATGATTATAAATAAGGTTTTGGAATTGGACAGTTGTCCAAAAATAGACATACTTTGGAATGGGTTTATAAATAAGACTTCAAATTGTTTAAGTTTATTGGTGATTGTTGGTTCAAAAGACAGCGCTTCTCTTTTATTTTTATTTGATTCTACTTTACGTTTACGTTTACATACTATAATTTTTTCATTTTATGCATATGTTTAAAAATTAATTTATCAATTATCTGTTCACTAAAACCATTTACACAAGCGGTTGTTTTAATATATTCATATTATTTTTTTATAATTTGCTATCGAGAGGGACAAACGGCATAATCAGCTATGAACCATTGAGTGATACGCGGCTAATTTGTGTTGGATTGGACAAAACGAATCGTTAGTGATAGTTCTCATAGTGCTTGTTGGTTTATGCAATATACCAAATTCAATTTTCTCAATCACTTATTGTACTTCCAAAACAAGGAATGCGATTTTTCATTCCTTTTCTATTTCATCTGTGAATTTTTTTTTTCAAATTGATTTATATTACACCAAAAAAAGGGTTGTTTTCTAAACACAAACACATACATATCTTAAAAAATATAAAAGGTTGCAGACAAATATTGTAACTTGCCAAACGATAAAATATCTGTTTTTTTTTGCGTTTTAAAGTATGAACCTACAGTTTTCCACACCAACCCATATCGCTCCGGTAGGTATAGAATAGTTGCTTTCAACGTTTAAATTTTTACTGAATTTTAGTGGAGAGATTTGTTTTGACATCTTTATAACATTCTAAAAGACAAAAGTACCTAACCTACCAGTGCTTTTGATTTTGTGGGGGAGTGAAATTATTTTCTTTTCCCTATTTTTATAGAAAAAATCTTTTAAAAATAAAATATCAGAAAATGTTTTGATTGTTCAATGAATACAAATATAAAAAAAATTATTTTCCTCGATTAATGGAGCTTTCACTGTCTAATAAAAAAAAGCAATTTTTATATAGCACCATATACCTTACATATGTTTAAAAAAAATATTGCATGGTTTTGAATGTGGTATAAAATTCCCAAATATTAGAGTTATATTGTAATGATTACCAAACAAATTACTTCTGTCAATGAAATTCAATAAACGTAATTGAATAAGGACATTAAGTACATTCCAAAACAATAGCTACCCTTAGAAACTGATTTTGGCACAAGAAACGCAATGAATTAAAAGGTAATTAAATAATTATTGTCTTCTATAGGATTTTTTTGTGTGTGGACTGACGCTCCCCGTTTTGTGTAATAACCACAATAATGGATTTTCATCAATTATTTTTTCTTGCAGGAACGTTAAACATAACTACTTGTTTTCCCCTGGATTATACCTTCATACCTTTGTATCTAATCAATTTCTATATACATAACCTTTTAATGAGAAGATACAAGATCTTTAAACGAAAAGCATTTACCTAGGAACCAGCTTAAATAATTTCATGTTCGACTGCAATTCATTGCAAATTAATGCCATATCAAAGGGAGCTTCCTTAAGGACCTAACTTGTAATTACTACCTCCTCTCCTGTTCAATACGTCATTAACCGCATATGTTGTAATTTACCCATTCACCGCCTCCTTCTATTCTGAGAGACGCCCTTTCCTCCCAAAAAACATATACGCAATACCACACAACTTCCAAGGAAACTATACTTTGTCAATTCAAAGAACAGAAGGGGAATTACCATCAAGCAAATGTAAACCTTTCGACAGCCGATGTTTCGCGATGAACGCGTTGCGTAGCGTATATCAACTTGTTGATTGTAATCTGTAGTTTAATTGACGTTTTGAGCCGTTATAATGTGTTTAATTATTCAACGATTTAGTTTAATTATTCGAACGTGAGAACTATTCACGCCGCATTTAAAGTGTTTCTGATTGAGTATAAGGACTCCCATCATCTATATAGAAAATCCAAAGGTGTGCATTAGCGATGGTGTTAATATTTCAAGTGATTTGATCGCAGATATCCTCAAGGGTTTTAAAGTGCTTAATAGTTATATAGGTTATAGGTAGATGTACCTATGTACATCATAAAGTATATTCCTATCGATGAGGATTTGAACATTCAACTTTTGTGTAATTCCATTGAAATACGGAAAGATTTCAGACAACATTGTTGTATAACAGTGATAGTGGAAAAAAATCCCATTGTCTAAAGTCAGACTTTGGTATTTCACATAGAAGAGCTAAACAATGTCGCCATGTAACGTCTATCTTGACAAAAATGAAAAAAAATAAAACCATAACATTCAGAACCCTTGCAGGACTGTGTTGTAGAATATATACCAAAGCACAAAAGAAAAGCCTGTCATCATCGTCATGTAGACAGAAAGAGGGAAGCCCGAAGCAGCAAGGACATCCACACATGTTTTATTAGATAACGTGCTGTCAGTGTCTCGTTTTTATAGGAAAAAGAACTGAAATTGTTTTGCCATATCGTCCTTGGTGCGACTTCCTATTTTTCAGTTATTTGTTTTTCCGCCTTTTATCTATACGGTTAGTCAAAAAAATAAATACAAAAAAAACTTATCCTCCATTGTGATCTTCATATATAGGCAGCATGTTTGGATTTTTTCGATTTTTTTTTTAAATGATACAAACTTTCCAAAGAAAATTCTTGGTTGATGCTGAAGCCATGTCACATCCAAAAGAGTAGTTGGGTGGGTTAAAAAATTAGACAGGTACAAGCTACTCAAAACATACGTTACCCATTTTTGTCTTGTTAAAAATTCAAGTTCTTATAGAATGTTTCTTTTTTGCTGAACGTTTTAAAGCCAAAAATAATAAAATTCAGACAAAGTTGAGTATTTTGGAATTTGTAACGTACATACATACATACGTGTGTCTTCTAATTATTTTAAGCAAGTGGAAAACAGAGAAAATATATACCTACCATTCCATACCAAGGAAAGAAAAGCTAGCATGATTGGACGGGTTCAATAAAATTGCAATATTTAACGTCACTATGAATATTTGAAGTCCACCAAGAAGGCTTTTTTATTGCTAAGTCGAGAAATTTAAAATGGAATATTTTTATTGAATCTGATTGTGTATAGAAAGTTGTATAGGCTGAGTCAGGGTAAGAAAAAAATCGTATAGAAGAGGGGGTATATCTCCTCCCATTCAGGCAGGAGGGGCAATTAAAAATAAATAAATTTGACTATATTTTTTTTTAATAACAACGGCAACATTTCTTATGTCGTGCTTTAGTTTTTCGTAAAGCCAAAATTCTAGTCTTTTATCTTGTTTTTAATTTAAGTTATTTTAGTCTATAGTTTTTTAAAAATTAATTTTCAAACTTAAAATTAAACAAAAAAAATAAAAAAAAAATGTTAAAACTGTTTTTTTTTTTTCAAAAATTTTACCTTATGAAGTACCTATTATTATTTTTGTTTATTCAATGTTCTTATAAATTTTTAGTCAAATATTAAAAACTGGATGCTTGGATATCTTCTAGTCTATGAGAAAATTGATTTTTTTTTATTTAAATTATTTTTTTTTTAAATTGCCTGCACTAATCTGCACTCCGCACTCCACACTCTGCACTCTGCACTCCGCACTCTGCATTCGCACTCTGCACTCTGCACTCTGCACTCTGCACTCTGCATTCTGCACTCTGCACTCTGCACTCTGCACTCTGCACTCCGCACTCCGCACTCTGCAGATAAATAATTAAAATCTTCAAATACTGACCCATGTTTTAAAACCCCTTAATGAATGAATAATAAGTAGATGAAAAACAATAAGGCCCCTGGTTGTGATGGCATTCCAGTCGAATTCTTTAAAAATGTTCAACTGAAAAATTATATAGTGGATTATTTCAACAAGATATATAATAATGCTTGCGTTCCTCCTAGCTTTAACAAATCGCTTATTTTGGCGATGCAAGCCAAGCAGAAAATTATAGGGGAATCTCTATTCTAAATTCTCTCAGAAAGATTTTTGCCACAACTCTATATGGTAGGCTTTCTACATGGATAGAAAATTATAACCGTCTCAGCATATTTCAACCAGGTTTTCGTCCCTGGTTTTCAACAATTGACCACATTTTTGCACTAACTAGCATAGCCAGAAAATGTATTGAAATGAATAAAAAGTTATATATGGTTGTTTTGTAGAATTCAAAGCAGCGTTTGACACAGTCAACAGGCAAGCTTTGATCTACAAACTGGCATCGCTTGGAATATCCAGAAAGTTCTTAATAGTATATGCAAAATTATTATCATCTTCAAGTGCAACCGTGTAGGATGGATCCAAGTTGTCTGAATGGTTTGCAACGTCTGCAGGTGTTCCACAGGGTTGCAATTTAAGCCCTATACTCTTCGCACTATACATTGACTCCATATCTTAAATTCTTCCTGGTGGCGTTAGCTTTGCTGGTCAGCAAATAAAGGTACTCCTTTACGCTGATGACTTGGTGTTGCTGGCAGAGAATCCTTTAACTCTACAACTCCAAATAAACAAACTTCAGGCTTACTGTGAGGCATGGGATGATTTTTGAGAACCGAAGGAGTAGACTACGTGTAGAGACTTGGCGACTCAATAACCAGTCGATAGAAGTAGTTCTTGAGTTCAAGTACCTTGGCGTGCTGTTTTCTAGCAACTTAAACTTTCGGAATCATGTGAAAGAAAAAGGTAGAGAAGCAAAGCTGGCTCTAAACATGATGTGGCCTAAATTCTTCGCAAACCTTAACATTGATCTGTGCTCTAAGTATAAAGTATTTAATGCCACAGTCAACACTTGTATGTGTTACGGCGTGCAGGCATTTGGAGTAGACCCCTTTGAAGAGTTCGAAGTTGTACAGAGGAACTTTTTCAAGCGTTTATTCCGTCTACCAAACGCTACTCCCACCTACGCAATTCATGTGGAATCAGGCTTGGCACCCATTTATTTGCAAAATCTGAAAGCCCATTCTGGATATTTAATAAAAGTAATGAAGAGAAGTGAAAATAGTTTACATAGGGCTGTGTTAACTAGGCTATTGCAAACAAATGCTTATCCTTTCAGAAATTGGAACCAGCTAGCGTTATCTCATGACATTGATTTATCTTTATCAGAAAATAACGTTAACGACTGGCAAAATATGTTCGCAATGGTCATACCTAAAGAAGATGACAAAATATACGACCAGCATTTAACTACAGCGTCCTCATCACCTTCCAGATTTATCTACCGCAACCTTAACCACCAAATGTTAACCATTGAAAGCTATTTCAACACCAAATTCTCGTCAAAAGTTATAAGCACCATATTCAGAGCCAGAGTCGAATTATTAAATTTGAATTTCATGCCACATAGAGTCGATCTTCAGCAGGCTTGTAGTCTGTGTAACAGGAGAGAGTCTGAAAATATTTACCACTTCATTGCTGTATGCCCAATTCTGCAAGAAATCCGAAGATTATATTTCCAAGAAAGTTTTATGTCCGTAAATAGTCTGTACGAATTCTTAAATGGCGCTCGTGGTTGGCTAACTTTGTATAAATATTGCAATCATGCTATGACTTATCGTAATAGTTTCTGATACTACAAGTCTCTATTCAATTCAAGGGCTGCAAATTATTGCTTTTAAATCAAATTTTTATGTTTCAATTCATTAAAATTGATATTTTTATTTTTATGTTTTAAATCATTAAAATTACTAGTTTTTATGTTGCAAATCATTAAAATTGCTCAATTCCTCAGGATTCTTGCTTTCCCATTTAAAATTTTAAAATTAAATATAAAATTATTTCTCATATCTATGTAAATATAAACTTTTGTCTAATATTTTGCATATTATTTATTTTTTGTAATTTACAATCTCAAATCTACTATATGAAATCTTTTTGATACATCTTCTCTTTATATTTATAATTATATTAATTTTATTTTACTGAAATGTCATTTCCGGCAGACGGCAGCATTGTCATGTCCGTATTCCAAATCGAATCAATTGTAATTTATCTAATGAATAAAGGAAGAATCTAATCTAATCTAATCTAATCTAATCTAATAAGTAGATGAAGAAAATTAGAAAATTACTTCTGAATGAATACATGTTGTGCTGAAATATTTATTGTTCTTCTTCCTAAACCAGAGAGATCACCACTGGTTTAAGCTTGAAATAATGACAAAAACCCTCATTGTTCCTTTATATTTCAAACGATACGATCTTAAAATCTGATTCGTTTTGTATCTCATCTTTCAAAAGAATTTAATTTTCATTTTGATTTTAGTAAACTTTTTTGAAAATTATTGTTTTTTCGAAATCAATTTCACAGTGATTTTGTATTTGTTTTGTTTCGCCACAAAATATATTGATATTCCTTACGAAGTCTTATTTCACATTTTATTGAGGTTGGAACTTGGTTTAATTGAAATTTAAAAACACAATTTTTAAATGAATTACTAATGTTTTTTTCTTTTTATTTATTTACTTATATTTTGTGCCATCCTTTCAATATAACCAGAATGGACATCAGAAATATGATGACAACAAAAAAAGGATCAGGAAAAACGCAAAAGGTGCTCTTCCTGTTGAAATAATATTATCATAAAACATGATTCATCACCTTTTAAGTGGTTGGAATTATTTCCGCTTGAAAAGATGAATAGAATATAAAAGAAAAAAAAATCCCCTCAAGCATCCACAGCAGAAAAAAAACACCAACAAAAAAAAATATTGAGAGATCCCAAACAAGGACAAACGCACGGTTTGTGTACAAAAAAAAAAGAAAAAAAAATCTAAAAATCCGATAAAAAATATAAGTCCTTCCTGGATGACGCCCACACAAAAGGATGCTAAATGCTTGAGGGGATTTCTCTTTCACATTTAGCGGCTTAAACAACAATTGACTTAAGGATGTTCTCTCTATAATATTTTGTAAATATTTAAAATTGACGTACCTTATACGACCTAACCTTTGCATTAGGTAAGTATAAAAGGCAAATAATTACTCTTTACCCAAATTCTGAATACAATAGAAAGTTTGTCCATTCCGGAGAAATGAACTTGAAACGTAAAAATTGTGGTTCTCATACAAAACCAAAAAAAAAAAAAAAAATTAAGCTTTAATGGGAATAGTTGATATCAAATATTCCATGAACAAACTGAAAAACCTCAGTGTACAATAATAATTACATTCTAGTTAAGAATGTTGAAAATATAAAAATAAATATTCTGTTTGAGACATCTGCACTAACTCAGCTATAACGACGACTAAAACCAGCATCAGCCATTACAATTCCCGAGGTTACTTCGAATAACATTTTGAATACGAAATTGGAATTTTCCCGTTTTGCATACATAATAAGAAGTTCATTGCTAAATATGCCACTTCCGTCGTCGTCCATGACACCACCAACTAAAATTGGGAAAAATTAAAATTATTTTTCCATTTTCGTGCTGCGATTTACGAATAGAACCAATGATTGGATCAACTCCCAGCTTTCTCCTACACGCACACACACCCTCCCCACCCGTCCCCAAGAATTTTGATATGGAAAACCAATGAACGGATGAAACAAGGCATCGGAATTGAAATGTGGCAGCAGCAGCGGTAACCCAGAAGAGAGGACCGACCATTCAAGCTTTAAGCCCAAGGAGTAGAAAATTATTAGGGCGTCATATGGTTTTAATGTCTTCTTATATTTTTCCTTCATTAGCATAACGAAAACATGGAATTGTCTCTTGGTCCCGGGCTGGGCCGGGTCTTAATAAGGCATACATATATATATAACCGCACCAAGCGAATGATTTTATATTCTTCTAGAAAAATATGGCAGAAGGTATAGGTAAGGTATACAACTTGCCTCAGCTGTAAGTCGCATCGCGTCTCGGGCAGATGTGCCGGAGATGATGTTTTTCTTAGTGCGAAAGTGATGATGGAGATGCGGGGAGTCAGGGTGATAGGAAAGAGACATCAGCTTTGTGAAAATGCAAACGTGAAGGTGGTTTAATTTTCATTTACATTCCTAAGTAATATGGAAATGTGAAATATTTTTCTGCGGTTTCAAAAAGATGGTTGCGGTTGTCTTCATTGGAATATGTTTACGGTGAAGAAAATGTAAAATTTATTTGTGGAGAAAAAAAAAACAAAAAAAAAAAAAAACCAAAGATGGTCGGAGTATTTTGCATAATCTTGTATAAGAACTTCATTTAAAAGACCGTGTGTTTTTTGTTATTGTTCATTTAAATCGACTTAGAAAAATATTTTTTTTATATTCAAATTCAGGTTGGTAAATTTTTTTCAGAATGTGACCATGTTTTTAAATATTAAATTTTAAATATAAAATAAAAACAAACTACCAGGATTCAAAGCCAGAAATAAAAGCTTGGGTTCTTAAGATTTTAAACTAATCCAAAAATATTTTTTTGTTATTTTACTTTGACGTTCATGCTTAATTTTCATTTATATTTTAATTTTGAAATCCCGTTTTGAAGAAGAAGTCCACCCAATACAATTAAAAACAAAATATCTATGAAAACTGTTGACATTAGCACATGCCTGACCGTGATACCGTGAAGAGAGTTAAAATCATTTAAATTCACAAAGCGACCCACCCATGGGGGGTAGGTGGAAATAAAAACTAAACTAAATTATTAAAATGTCGACTTAAATCTCGATTCATAATAGTTGATCGCTGTCTTTTAGCCAGTTGATGTTTTTTGTCGAGATTATTAAAATCGAACGGTGCCATAAATACGTCACATTTAAGCCTATTCTGCCACACCTGTTATTCTGCTATGAATCATAAAAGATTTCCACCAGACAGTTCATAAAAGAATTGGTAGCAGATTTTGTCATGCCGAATTTTTTTATGTTAATTCATAACAGAATAAAAGAATAACAAAATAAAAGATCTTGCCGAATAGGCCTAATTACATTAAAAAAGATACGTATAACAATTTTCTCCTAAACTAACGGAACCACAACAGGAATTTACAGTTTTTTTGCATTTCTATTCTGGATTTTGTAGTTCGTCTAACTTCAATGTGGAGCAGTAGGTACTAGGTAACTACATTCTGTTTTTCAACAACCAGACAAGCTATCACTTTGAAATAGGGCTTTAAATTTTTAGTTCGTTTTACAGTTACAATTTCCAACATTTGAAGTCCTCATTAAATAAAAAAATTCATATTGCACTGTTGAATTCTATTTAAAATAGTCTTTTTCTCATCAACCAAGTAAGTTAGAAATTTGCAGCAAGTTCCAAAAAAAAAATTATCAAAAAAAATGTTGCAGTCCTCAATTAAAATGATTTCATACTATACTGCTGTAACTTCAATGTGTAGTTAGCAGGACAATATGACATTTTTTTTTATTATGATGACTACAAAATTTTGGCTAATTCTTTTCTGGAACTGCAAATTTAGATCTCTATATTTCGAATTGATAGCTTGTTTGGTTGTTGACAAAAACAGCAAACTTCACAGTGATATTAGCAGTGCAAAGAGTTACACCCATTATTTGACGAAGTAGGTATACAAAATTCGGAATAGGAATGCAAAAAAAACTACAAGATCCCATGAAGTTTTAAATGATAAAAATTAAACATCTGAATCCACAATTTTCTGGACAACAGTGACTAATTTCTATTAATTTCACAATAATTTCTTTCAGTGTAAAAAAAGCACTTTGTCATTTGGCATTATTTCATTTTGAGGAAACAAATTTGTTTGGCCATATTTCACTTTTACGTTATGAATTAAGACGCGAAATTAAAATGGAAGCCGCATGTAAAAAAGAAATGCGAAGAATTAAAAATTAAATTCAGAGAAACGTTTTGGTTACTCGGGAAACACTCTAAGCTTAATATAGAAAACAAGCTGATTTTATACAGGCAGGTACTTAAGCCCGTCTGGACTTATGGTATACAGCTCTGGGGTTGTACTCGCGATTCTAATTTAAATATTTTACAATCTTTTGAAAATAAATTACTAAGATCATTTGTTAATGCGCCGATGGTATATTAGAAACGACGACCTACACAGGGATCTTGGGATCCCCACGGTTAGAAATTAAATAAAAAATATTGTGCGAAAGCATAGAAAACGACTTTTAGAACACGCTAATAGAACTATTATCGAAATTCTTGACGAGACAAATTTAGTACGCCGCTTGCGAAGGACTAAACCTTCTGACGGAATACACAGGGGCTATCGCTGGATACTTGCAACACGTTGTATTACTTCGTTAAAAATAAGTTGCTAGATAAGTTTCAACTTAGTTGCAATCGGGAGGTGGAGGTGGTTTAAGTGAAGTAAGAATCTCACACTCCTATGAGCACGCGTTTTTCGGTCCTTATAGAGTCTTTTGATGGTTTTAGCACCTACCCACGGGAAAAAAATGAATTAAGACCAAATACAAGTATTTGTATTTATACTGATATAATACTGATATTTGGTCTAATTTCACTTGGCCTTTTTTCACAGACCCGTAGTAAAAAATTATGCGAAATTAATCTTATGGGTGACTCTTATTTTCGCAAATTTCTGAAATTATTCTACGTCCTCCATTAAAAGTGATCGAAAATCTCCAAATTTTGCACACGCATCTTAAGTACTATTAAGAGTGTAAAAATTCAATTCCTCGCAAGAGGTATAGTATACATTAAAAAAAAAAACATTTCTAATTTTAGTTTTAAGATGGAGAGAGGCCGGGATTCGATTGCATTATAAATAAAGTTTTCGCGTTTAGAGGCATTATGCGCTATAATGCGTTTATAAATTCGTCTGTCAAAAGTTTTTGTAGTAATTTGTTTGTTCTTAAACAAGTAAACACAATTTAATGTAGATAAAATTTTAATTTTGCTTAAACAAGTAAACACAATTTAATGGTAGATAAAATTTTAATTTTTTTTAATTTCGCTTGATATTCAAAGTCGTAACTCGTAAGGTTTTTTCCAAAGATTTTTCAGTTCAAGATTATTTTTATTGAAAATATATACTTACTTGCATTTTGATATCGATCATGGTTTCATGTAAAAAGACACCCCTGAATGTTTATCCTGTCATACCTACTGATTATTCCGAATGCATTAGGTACTGTGTGTAACTTGTTTATTCGAAGATTCGCAAATTTATTTGTCTCCAGGGTGTCATCGATTTCTTATTTGCGAAATGGCACTTTTAGATTTATTCTTTAGGTACATACCCAAGTTCTTACCAAAACATTTTCAAAATCTTATTAAATTCCAATTTATATATAAAAAAAAACCCAAATCCGTAAAAATAGCCAAACTAAAACACCACTCAAGCTATATTATATAAGATTCGTTTTTATCATTCATTTTCCTTCAAGCTGTTTTCCCTTGTGTATATGTTTGTATCTATACTCAAGTTCAGTCTGCGTCAGTGAAAGCAAGATTGAAAAATGCAAATTCCAAAATTGCTAACAATATCCTGTGAAAATATATACATATAAAAAACAAACACATCACTTCATTCCTGCAAAGAATATACGCACATGTGTTAAAATGTAAAATAGGGCTTTGGCTGAATGAGTTGTAGGTAGGTAAGGTATGTTGGTGAAATTATGTAGATGCAAATATTTTGTTTCCTTGCAAAAGGACTCTCTCATTTACCTGTATAAAATTGAGTAAAAATATTGCGGGACTTAACATATGGACTGAAAATTGCTAAACAGAATGTTACTCACCATATAACAGATTGGCAGCAGAGATTATTTAAATTTTAGTTTTCAGATAAAAAAAAAATTCTATAAGATGAACTGAACAGGAATAATATTAAAAAATGCATTAAGTATTATGATATGTATTTAAATATGATAAAAAATTGGTGGTTTAAATAATTTGAAGGTTTAATATTAAATTAATGATATTGGTTAAAGAAAATTGTTGATAAAAAACTCTTTATAATTTGGTTAATATTAAAATTATACTCAAGATGAGGTTTTAGATCGAGTCGTGGAAAGTTTGATTTTGGTACATATACAAAAACAATCTTAACAAAAAGTTACGGAAAGGTAGGGGAGAGTGGGGCAAGAAGGACCACTTAAGCTTTAGACATTCCTAAATTTTGTTCCATTCCTAAAAGAGGAGCAAGTATTTTTTTCAAATAATACTTTAACCTTTGAACTTCATCAAAGTGCACAATCAAAATAGTTGAACAATTGTATATAGAGACACAATTATACAACCTTATCTCGAAAGTTCGTTTTGCCCCACTAGCGGGGCATTTGCCCCATAAGAAAAATATTTTTATTTTTCTTAATATTATTTAATATTATTTATTATTCCAGCAGTTACCATCACAAACAATACAAAATAAACAAAATTTTCGGGATTATGAACCTGTCTTTTTGTTTTGGATGGGTTTTGCAAATTGGAAGTTTTTTTAAAAGATAGTCCGTTTTTAAACTTTTATCATTTAAATCGCAAATAACTTCAGTTTTTCAATGAAACTAAGGTATTTGTTGGGAAAGTAGGTTTTTTATTAGTTCTAACTATTGAATATAAGATGGAGTTAAAAAGCATGGTAAAAATCGGTTTGGTTCTTTTTGCCCCGTGGTCCTTCTTGCCCCACTCTCCCCTTTACATGATTTATTGAACGTTTCTAACAAAAATTAGCTTCCACTCCTAAAAAGTCCACTCCTAAAAAAACGAAAAAATGTCAATAGATAAAGGCGGAGAAGATGAAACCTTTTGCACTAGCAAATTAAATTTTAATTTTAAACACATATATTATTTCTTAATTTTGCAAAAAACAATTTATTTATTCTATTTTAATTAAAAATATTTTATAAATACACTCAGAAATAACATCAGGTGAAATTTAACAGAAACTAGCCAAATTGTCAGATTTTTATTTTTTAACATCGGTTGATCATGTTTAATATTTAACAGAATAACAGATTTTACCATCGTGTTAAATCAACACATTAATTAATTATAAAATCTACATGACACCTTTTAACCTAAACACAATTTAAAATCAATAATTCTGTAAAATCAAAACGAAAATCTGGATATATAAACTTTACCTAATGTTAAACTAACAGTACCTACTTTACTTTTTCTTTTATAATTTACAGAATTTTGAAATTCAGCATTTTGGAGTTCAGAATACAAAAAATTGTTTGTACCTACAGAGCTTTCATTAGAGTCCAAATTTATTGATTTTAATATTTTCAGAAAAAAGAGGTATGTTCTTCTCAAGTTTGTAATTCTATTGCACAGCTGGTAAAACTTTAGAATTCACTTTGATATTGATTGCATATACGGATTGGTTTGTTTTTTCTATTTCCGTTCGATAACACAAGGTAGATGTGTTTTGTAAATTAAATAATTTAGAGTCGAATTTAGACGTTTCAAACGATATTAAATAAATTACGTAATAATTCTTTTACTTTCACAATTTTTTAGGTGATTTCGCCTACATTTCCTCTTATTTTTCTTCTGGATTTACGTTTAAATTACAACACAGTTTACACTTACCATTGTAATGATTATCAATTATTTTTAGTTCAACTTTAAAACAGTTGATTTGTTGAAAACCAAAAAAAATTTTCAAGTTATTTATGTGGATGTGATTCATTTAATATATTTTCAAGATATCCTATTACTTAATAATTGCAAAATTTATTGATATAAAAAAACGAGAAAAAAAGTTTTACTTATAGGTGGTTTTATATTTTAAAATGTATGATTAATTGAGAAACAAAAATTATTGACTCTACATAATTCATAATTCTTGATTCACAGAATTCTCAATCCATTTACAGAATTTTGTAATACAGAATTTACTGCTAGATATTCGTCAGTCGTCACAACATATCAACTCGATTTTATGATAATGGCGATGGAAAAATAAAAATGCGATATTTTGAGTGAGAAAGATTATAAATAAAAATGAAAATTATGTGAATTCAAGAGTTTAGGTACCGTCATGTAAAAATCGTAAAAATTATTATACTTACAAGAATTTTCGTTAAAATAACATTACATTTTCTTAAATCAATGACAATTTTATTAAAATAGTGGCGTATCAATATAACCACGAATATAATGTTATTGAGATTGTGTTAGTTTTTGAGTTTTCGATATACGCATCTTTGTAATATAAGAAAATTCGCCTTGTAATTTTAACAAGACACTTCCTAAATTTGTATAACTTATTTTATTTTGTCTTTGCTTTAGATTTATGTTATTCAGTACAATAAAACGCATTATATAATCGATAAACTGGGGATTAAATATTACACACGGTAGCCGTTTGTTTAAAGTGTTTTTTTTTTATAACGTCAAAATAAAAAGGAATTTTTGTGTGCAAAATCATTTGTTATTTTTTTAATTATAAAATAAAAAATATAACTTGATTTAAATTTTTATGATGGTGTTTTAACCCGAGGCTCCGAAATTTTAATTATAAATAGAACTTAATTTTTGTAAATATTTTTTTTATTAACTCTATATAAAACGGTGCAGGAAACATGTTCCACGGGTACCAAGTCCTCAGTGGGAACTTAATCCACTTAAGTAAAGTGAAGTTTTTTCCCATTTTGAGTGGAAATAAACTTAACTTTTTTGTGGGAAATAATTTTACTTTTATGAATCAAAGTGCTAGCACTTCGCTCGAATAGTTCTTTTGTTGAACTAAGTACAAATAAATTGTTTACTTAAAATAAATTCCTTATTATTAATTATTTTTTTTTTTTTTTATTTTAATTAAAAAATACTGGGAAATTTGCTGAAAAATATCTTCACCAATTTTAAGGTTAAATTATTTCCCACCTAGCATGGGAACTAAGGCCACTTTACTAAAGTGGATTTCGGTCCCACTGAGTGGGAACTAAGTCCTTCAGGGGACTTGGTGCTCCTGGACCAAGTTCACTGCACCATATAAAACTAGTGACACGGCAATTTGGAAACGAAAAATAACAATATTTGATGGTAGTTTAGAGAATTTCTTCATAAAGATTCCTTTGTCTCAAACCGGCGCGCCGCCAATACAAAAAAATTTCTTTTAAATCTGACACCGAACCTAGAATTACTCGCCTGACAAAACATACTCCAATTCACCAATATTGAGATTTTAAGTAGGATTGTAGTTGGGTAAGAATTTTATTAAACAACTTTAAGTTGAAAGTGAAATAAACTGACAACTTGGTGTTCTGAAAGTTCTAAAACTTCTTCTAATAATCATACATTTTTTTCGAAACATCCATCTTTGATAAATATTTATCAAATATTTGAATGCAGCACGTGTGGACTGCTGATTTTTGGAGTCGGTATTTTGGAACATGAAGAAAGTGAGTATAGTACTCTTACCACCGCTGCCGGATTTAGTAATCGGGTAATTTTTTCATCAATGCGCCATCATAGATGGTTCTGATATTTCGGTGGTTTTAGTGCGATACAAGTCCCACACTACTTGGTACCGAATATTACCAAGTGTCTTTTGAAGATTTCCACCTGTAAAGAAAAAAAAATTCGCCATTATAAATAGAAGTATTAAAATAATATTAATATCCTGTCGTTTTCCTTTCATCCTATACTTTAAATATCAAAATTTTGGATTCTATCTAGCTCTCATGATCCTCATAGTTCATCCTCTTAATATAACCTTTCAATTATATATTTTAATTTTACCCCATTGCACTCTATAAATAGCTCAATTTAAAAAAAAAATATCTTAACAGATGGCAAATGGTACCATCACCAAACAAAACTAATTGTGATTGAAGGTTTACACACAATCCATTAAAACTGTCTGGCAATTTGAAACCAAAAATTTTTAAAAAATCTTTTGGCGGGGCTTTCAAAAAAATAATTTGTATACATAAAATTTTGAGAACATTATACCAAAAACAAAAATTTGTAGGCCAGTCTTAATAATTAATAATCCGAAGTTCAAAAATTTCATTAAAAAAAAAAATCTACATATGTATGTACCCATTTTCGAAATATCGAATTTTCAAAAAATTAAAATCTAAAAATATGCAATATTATTAAAACTTATTAAAAGCTTTTATGTAGAAAATTTCATTAAAATCGGTTCAACATACAGTCGGATAGTTGGAAACCAAAAAAATTGTTCCATGAGATTTAAGGGTAAAATATGGAGTAATAAAAAAGTTGTTCCAATAATTTAGTAGATCGTACTGATATTAGCTAAGAGGCCGGTTATAGTGATCAGGAAAATGCATCAGGAAAAAAATTTCTTTTGGATAATTTAATACTTTACGATTTGAAATATAAAACGGATACGAATCGATGATAAATTACTTGAAATATATTTTTTTCATAAAAAAAATCTACATTGGAGGAAAAATGTTGCCTAAAAAATGCATTTATTAATTTTACTGGTGAGAATTCCATTCGGAAAACGAATTTCAATCAGTAAAATTAGTAAATGCGTGTTTTAGAAAGTATACCTCCTCAAAAGAAAATTTCTTTTATGAAAATTATATTTCAAGAGATTTATCATCGATTCGTTTCTTTTTTATATTTCAAATCGTAAAATAAAACATTAAATTATCCGAAAGGAAATTTTTCTGATGCGATTTCCTGATCGCTATAATCAGCCCCTTACGTAAAAATTTTAATCAAAATCGTAGGAGTCGTTTTTGAGAAAAATGATATTTTCATAAACGTTTTTTAAACTTTTATATGCGATAGGTAATTACAGTTATTTTTGATAATAAGAATATTTTTTGTTTAAAAATATGTTACAAAACTGTTAGGTGCACAAATTTTATAAAAAATCGACCAAGTCGTTTTCGAACTACTATTAAGTTTTCAAACAAAAATTTTAAAAATTCCAAAAACAAAAAAATTGAAGATTTTGGTGTACAAAACTCTAGATAGGTATATTCATATAATTGAAACATATATGTGGGATTTAGCCAAACGACACAACCAATACATGACCCTAACGAACGAACGACGACCAATACCTACAATTTACAAAATACAATATACAAGAGAATTAACAAGAAAGAACAAAGTAAAAGAAACATGCGCCCCTTTCCATTATTTTGTATTTGCTTATTCTTCCATTATTTTGTTTTTGCTATTTCAATTAATTTTAAGTCAGTTTGTATCTAAACTCCGCGGGAGAAGCTTCAGTACGCCTCAACGTCGTCGCTTGCCGTCTAATTGTTTTCATGCTCAAGCTTTACGTCAATAAAACATTTATAATATTATATTAAACATAATTATTTGTCTTTATTTTGAGAAAAGATAAGAAGTTGGAAAGGATTTCAAGAAGAATCCTACATATATAGCTTCACATAAATTTAAAAGATGTTTCTATACAATGTAAGCTATCCGGAAAATAAATGAAATTATTTAAAACACTGATTAAAATAAGTTGAACCAGTTTTGAGAAAATCGAAATTTTAAAAATGGTTCTGCTGCTACAAATAACCATTTTTTTGAAATTTTCGTTTTACAAAAAAAATTACTGAATTTTTTTGAGAATCTATAACTTAAGACATTTTTAGATTATTCGGATTAGCCGCGTTATAAATATTTAATATTTAGAGAGTTCAATGTAGTACTATAACTTGCCGTTATAGTACCTACCTTCCTATTCATCGCAAGTAAAAAAAAGCAGCAACTGTTTTTTTTTTAATTGATTGATAGAAAATTTAAGTAAAGTTGAATATACTTTAGAGTTTAGACCTATTTAGACACAGCTGCCAAATTGTTTATTAATGGCAGCTATTTCTTACCTGCGTGTTAACTTTATACTCAAATTCAGTTAAACAATTCCTTTTTATGGGCCAATACACCACTACACTAATCAAGAAAAACAAAACACATGTTTAACACGTATTCCTGCCTTATGAATTAATAACTTTTTGACTGATTCTATGTGTGTTTTCAGTCTTAAACTTCAACACAAAATTATTAATTTTGTAATAAATTAAGATATTAATATAAAAAATAATTTCTTTTTAACTTGCATTTGATCATAAACATCCCGTATCTTAATATCAAAATTTTAAAACATAATCTTGTCACTTTTTCAGCATTATATTTTCATCAGCTTATTGTTTTTTGATATTTTGTAAAAGTCATAAATAACAATTATCCTATTTTAGAAGCGTTATTAAGTATACATTACATAACTAAGTATTCCTTTCCTTTTTTGTTGAAATGGCGAAAAGCTCTTAAGAACCATCGTTGTTCCTTAACGCACCATCTAAAGCAAAAAATTCGCGTTAAATATAGGTATAGGTACATTACACTTGTTTCATGTCGTTTCATTTGAAATTCATTGTTTCTACTCATCGTCGTGCGTCGTAGTCATAGACGACGGAAAAAAATTACATGATAGAAAAAAAGCCAAAAGTCAATCCCATAAATTAGGGTGCGATTTTCGACATCCTTCCTATAAACGTGAATTCCTTTCAACTTCCAACGTACATCGTTGTGCCACATCTAATATGCATCATCGCAAATAACCGCAAAACAGCGAACGCTGTTTCCTTCTTAATAATGCATGCAAAAATCGTTTTTCGACAGAAAAAAAAAAAAAAAAAAAACGGTATGACAAATGTACACTTCGCCAAGTATGAAATGGGGGCACATCGGCCGCCTCAAAAGATAAACTACTCTACTGCCAAGACGGCGAACAGATTTCCATAATGTTGTGAAAAATATTATGTAGTTGAAAACACTTCGTATTTTAGGTTGTACGAGTTTTTTTCTCTTAACAAGGATCAGATTCCATAAATAACCTGCGAAATGTGAATGCTCCGGCGGGAATTTATGTTGTCTAAGGATAGGTATAGGCCTATAGTCGTCGAAAAAGCCTGCTTGACATTTTAACGCGGAGCAGAGGAATGGCAATAAAGTGAAACATTAAATGGGATGTCATTTCGGCTGTGGGGTTAAGTGATTTCGAGCAGGTGCGAGTTAGATGGGAGTTGGAATGGGTAAAGCATTGTGCAATAAAAAAGGATTTTTCACAAGCTGATGGGATGATTTTGTGCGGAGTGTAGTAAATTTCTTTTTGATGTTATCTAATAAGCGAAGAGCATCCTTTAATGTCCGAAGATTAAGAAAGTATCTATAGGTACCCAACCCACATCCGAAAACGTTTTAAATGACAACCCTTTTTTCTATATGGAGAGTCCGTTCTTTTTTTTTTTTTGGAAATATAACTCCTTTTGTGATTTATTTAGCAAAAGGAATTCAATAAGATGATGATTGCACAAGAATGATACCCTGGGGATCTATTGTGTTTATTCAAGTGGAGCTTTAACATTATACGAGTAGTAGCAGCTTGACCAGTACAAAAAACAAGACATTTTGATAAAGGACAAACGCTTAAGTATATGGGTACCTATAATACCTATGTATATGCATGTATGTTCATATATGTCAGTGTATAAGACCCAGAAATTTGGAAATTCTAGAATTAACCGTTAAAACGTTGATTTTTTTCAGCATCATTGGTAAAAGTCGCTAAATTTTTGTTTTCACAATTAATTCTGGACTTTTACCACGATTCTCGGGCGCCATTTTATGTGATGGTTTTTATCACATACTCGTTGGGTTCAGGGTTTTACCAAAGAAGCAACGAACTATAGAGTTATCAAGGTTTTTCTTTATTCACTAATCACTCGTTTTTATATTTCTAATACAGTGGTTATATTTAATTATAACTACATGTAATTCTATATATAAACCAAAATGCATATATTCTTATAACTAAATTTATATAATGCGAAAGAGTCTGACTGAAATAACAGACGCCACTAAATTACAGTCTGAGATAGCAGATGCCACTTAATTATAATCTGAGATAGTAAACGCCACTTAATTAAAGTCTGAGATAGCAGACGCCACTTAATTACAGTCTGAGAAAGCACACGCCACTAATTTACAGTCTGAGATAGCAGACGTCACTTAATTAAAGTATAAGATATCAGACCCGAATAATTTCCAGCCTGTAATAGCAGAACGCTATTAAATTACAGTGTGAGATAGCAGACGCCACCTAATTACAGTCTGAGATAGCAGACGTCGTTAAATTACTGTCTGGAAATAGCCGACACCACTAAATTATAGTCTGAGATAGTAAACGTCTCTTAATTACAGTCTGAGATAGCAATCGTAACTAAATTACAGTCTGAGATAGCAGAAGCTACTAATTTACAGTCTGAGATAGCAGACATCACTAAATTACAATCTGAGACAGCAGATCCCACTAATTTACAGTCTGAGATAGCAGACATCACTAAATTAGAGTCTGAGATAGCAGACGCCACTGAATTACAGTTTGAGATAGCAAACTACTAACTACTTTAATCTGGGCTTCCACTGTCGCTTCTGGAGCCTAAGCTTTTAAAAAGGAACTCACCAAGTACTCGAGATTGGGACTATATTCAAACTGTGGCAAACCTAGGTTTTCTTTTGTTTTTTCACAGTCACTAATACATATTTTGGTTTAAACTAAGTGTGAACTATGACTAATAAAATAATATTCTCATTTTAGTATATTTCACCGCAGTGATGGTTGAAGTGGTATGGTCAGGGTTGTCGAAAGTGTTGACGGATGTTTGTATTTTATACACGTTATCGGTCGGTTGGTGTTGAGTTAGACACAGTGTAGTGAATTTTCACATAAAAAAAATACTTCGAGCTTTTGATCAAATTTAACATTGCGATGATGTAGAAGTTCAATTTGTGGTTTTTTCATTACGTCCGCTTAAAGAATTGATTTTTTTGTATATTGCTATGGGTCGTCCCACGGTGCGTTGTCGCGACCTTATAAATTATGAGGAAAACTTGCGCAAAAGTTGCAATACCTGTTTTTTCTCACACCATCACTGTTGTATAAAGTAAAACTGCATCCCTTCTTTTTTTTGTGGTTTCCCATCTTGAAAAACCATGTTGATCCTCGAAAGAACCCTAATTTTGAACTAATTTTGTGGAGTGAAAAAAAACAGCTTTGTCAAAACTAAATTGTAACCTTCCAGTAAAAATAGAACAAAAAGAGGGGTACCCTACAAAACGTAATTACTTTAAATTTGTTGATATACATATACCATCGTGAGTTATATTTATTAGATTTTTGTCTACTTAGACACTGTCTAACTATTTTAAAATTGGTGGAAATATGCTTTATTTAATAAGAATAAATATCACACTATTCACGGTTAAGACAATCTACTCTTGTGTCTAAGTTAGGAAGCAATAAGACAACAATAAACAAGATTTTTAAACACATTTTCCAAAGTTCGACAGTTGTGTAAAGTTAGGCAACTTTTATTAGTAAGACCAATATTGTTTAGTATGGTTAATAGATTAAGAAAAATACAAATGTCTACAAACACGCTCCTCCTTCCTTCACAAAATATCGAAATCGGCACAATTTTCATATTTTTGCCTTTAACTTCTTTTTAGTGTACTTTTTCCCAAAACAAAGTTACATATATGGCAACTTGTTGAAAACAAAATTTCCTACAAATAAGATTTTGACAATATTTGTGTAGGTATACAACCAATTCCAACGACGTGACGTTATGGAGCTCCCAAAAAAGCCAAAATCCAGTATTTTGAAAAATTCGGATTCGACAGAAAATTGAAAATTGCCAATAACACGTACAAAGGAATGGTATGCGTAGGCCCTATACGAGCTGTCCCACCCAATTTATTTTTTTTGATGATTTTGAAAATTTTATTAATTTTATACATCAATTAGCCACAAATATAATGTTTGAACCATGTTCTTCTTTGAATGAGGGAACTTTTGGGGTTTTAACAATTGCACTGAGTCCTTGTACCAATCTTTTTCTCAACTCTCATTGCTATGCAAAATTTAAATTTTTTCGTACGCAAAGTATTATTTCCGTTAGCATTTTTAAAATTTGATGTTCCAAATTTAGTTTTTTTGCATTTTTTTAGCAAACCATAATTAAAATGTTGAACAATCGTAATCATCCAAGATGCTTACCACTAAACGCTGCCACTATTCATATAAACAATCTGCCTCCAATATTTGATTTATGCATTATAAGAACCAAGAACCTATAACTTGAAAGCATTAAAATTGTCATTTATTATATTCTAATCTTTATCTTCTTCCATTGGAACAATTAAAATCATTTAGTGTGGGCAATTTCGCTTCCTCCTCTCTGTGTTAACCATAAAAGAGAGCTTACCTTAACCTATAATCTTCCTCTAAGGAATGGCAATGGCAACCCCTACACCAAAGAAGCCAGTATACTCATTTGATTAATTACCGCGCAAATTCATTTTGTGTCAACCTTTCTCCATAATTCTTAACCAAGAGAGACATATACCTTCATCTATATATAAAAAGTCTCCACTGGGAGGTTAAGAAGACACATTATCAGCCTCCAGCTCGTTAAGCTAATTGTAATAATAATTGCCCGAGACAAAGCCAAAAGTACAATGCTTCTTCCATGTTTTTCATTTAGCATCCCACAGCCTGGCACGCTCTGTTAGATAGAATTCACTATACCTATACACAGTCAGAGTCACACGATGGAACCTTGTCATGTCACAATGGAACCCACCAGTAGTTATTTGTCTAATAAAACTCTCTTCCAAAAATAATTTGTGTTGACAAGAATGTATGGCTCTAGAACTCCAGCCCCTTCATGACTATGTCACCACCTTTACGCAGGTGATGAGTGCATTGACTTCCCAAAATGAAGGGGAGAAGGGGGCTCTTTCGTGACACTATATATAGCATGCTTAAAGTACGAACCATGTGACAGGACCTACGCTAAGGCAATGGAATGAGAGATTCCTTCTTGGTTTCTTCGTTTTCCACTAATTTAATCGAAGGAAACTGTTATTAAACAGTAGACAAGTACGTGGATGAGACATCTTATAAGATATAGCATTATAGAACCCCACAAGGGCACAAGCACTACACAAGAAAGAAGTCCTTAGCTTCTGTTTTTGTTTGCCTTGCTGCTGGAAAGCACAGCAAACATAATTTATTACCGTATCTACTCATGCTCATACATTGTGAAATTTTAATGTGTCTAAGCACGCAATGTAATTTAACTTTAATTAGGTAATTCGGAGAATGAGGAAACGAAGAAGAACCTTTGCTTGCTTGCTTACCTGAAAAATGCATCCTTTAGCTGCTATGGAATTCACTGCAGAAATATGGGTATAAACAGGAAAAAGTATCTTGCTAAAATATCACGCAAAAATGTATCTGTACAGTCGGTTGACTTCGACGTCGGGACTTATGTACATATAAACCCCTCTGAATATGCAAAAATATAGAGAGATATGAAAAACACGCAGAAGTGGATTTAGTCAAGGATAAAATATATGCAGGAAGAACAAGTTATTAATTTTATGCATCGGCAAGTTCGCGACAGTTGTATATAGAAAAGCTCTCATCTTTGCCACGACGACGACGAAGACTATGCTTTCTGTTAGTTTTCTGAAGCTAAGCCAAATTTCGAATATTCAGCCATGTCGGCGCATTATAATTAATAAGGACAGAAACATGTAATTTATAACAAGAATTTGTCAAATGGAAAAGGTCAATTTGAAAAAGAAAATATTCCTCATTATAGGGTTGACATAAATTTGTTACTTTTCAAATTTGCACGCCTTAAAAAAAATTCAACAAACATGATAAAAATTAATAAAAGAATATAAACTTTAACTTAAGATTTTCACATGCTTTAAAGTAAGAGCCAGAAATTCACTTAACGTGCAAAAACGAGACATTTCGGGTAAGATCTCTCTGCTGTAAAATTGTATTCATATATGAAAAGGGAGCATGCGCTTCTTTATTGAGAACTTCCTCTGCTTCTTATGGAGCACCTGCTCTGAGTATGTTCTCCTTTTCACTCTTTTTCAATAAATGACAATATTGTATGATATTTTTTTTAAATTTGTTCAAAAAACTATGTTTTTTTAAGAGTCTGCTAGTTAGCGAAGCAACATTCACCAATCGAAAATTTGTTAGTAGTTGGTTATTTGACGTTGAATGAGTCGTTTATTAGTTTTGATAATTTCAATTACAATGTTTTCTATGTTTTATGTTTTCTTCCGAAACTAAAAAAAAAACATACAAAACGAGCACAAATATTTGTTTAATCTTAAATTGAATAATTTATTACTTTATACATAATACCTTTAGTATTTATTTAGTATTTACTTGATAATTGGTCACGAAAAAGTTGCGATTAATTCAATTTAGTCATGGGATGTTTAAGCATTAAGGAGTTTTATATTCTTGCTGAACAAATTAACACGACTGAAATAAAAGTTCAATTTTCTTTAAGAACATTGTTGGTTTTTTTCCATTAAATTACAAGTGTTCCTTAAAGACTCTAATTTTTTTCTTGATAAAAAAAAAATATAGAAAACGTGCAGAATTATTTACATATAGCCTTATGTACCTTTCATTAGTTATAACAATTTAAACTGTGCCGTGTAATGCTTTCTATGTTTTTATGTTTTTTGCCGAAATTAATAAAAAAAAACATAGAAAATGTGCACAAATGTTTGTTTAATCTTATTTTGGATATTTTACTACATTTAAATTTACCTTTTATCAATTGTTTATTAGCTGTGACATTTTCAATTTCGACGTGCAATGTTTTCAATGTTTTTTGTTTAAATTTATATGTGAAGTTAGCAGTTAAACTTAAACTTTATAATTTGCCATGAATAAGTCGTGAAAATTTTAATTTTGTCAGGCAATGTTTTCTAGGTTTTTTTGATTTTTCCTTAAAATAAAAAAAAAAAAAAAAAAAACAGAAAATGTGCAGAAATCTGTATATATAAATTAAAGTTTGGTTTTGTGTATACGTTCGCTAACCAGCCAAACCGGTTGACCGATTTTCTTAATTTTTTCTTTAATTAAAGAGGAATAAAGGTAGAAGGTTTAGGACAAAAAAAAAATTATAAAAAAATAAAGAAAATCTGTTAAAAAAAGAAATGAAATTTCAATTAGTCACATGGGTCAATGATTTGAACAATATTTAGTGATTTGTGCAATTACAAAATGTTAAAGTTCGTGGTTTAGTGGAAAGATCTCCGCTTTAGACGTGAGGGGGGTCTCAGGTTCGATTCCTGTCACCGTCAACGTTTTTTTTTTTTAATTTTTAATAATTTTCTCTTTTTTTTCAACACATTCGTTGCAATTCAAAATGCATGGCCTAAACCAATGTTTTGATGAGGAAACGACAAGCAATGCAGTATATTTGTTTATAACTATCCCATCGAATTTTCAAATTCATTGGATTTACCAGGTTTTCCCCCACATTATTTACAATTGAAGCTTGGTATTCCAATTATAATGTTAAGAAATCTAAATCATCCAAGATTATGTAATGGCACCAAATTAGTATAGTTAAACGATTAATGAATAATGTTATTGAAGCGACAATTTTAACTGGTAAATTTAAAGGCGAAGATGTTTTAATACCAAGAATACCAATGATTCCACCTGATTTACCATTTGAATTTAAGCGTTTGCAGTTGCCTATTCGTATTGCTTTTAGCATGACAGTAAATAAATCTCAAGGCCAAACGCTTGAAATCTGTGGAATACATCTGGAACATCCAGTATTTTCTCATGGCCAACTTTATGTTGGTTGTTCACGTGTTGGTAAACCATCCGCTTTATTCATTTATACGACCAATAATGGAAAAACCAAAAATATTGTTTATAAAAAGGCATTGGAATAAAAAATAATAAAACAAATAAAAAAAAAATATTTTTTTTTAACGCCCTGCGAGAGGGCGGGGGTTTTGCTAGTATTTACATAATTTTATATTGAATGATTTATTACTTTATAATTTACCTTTTATTGGTTGTGAAAAATTATATTATGTCATGCAATGTTTTCTGTGTTTTATGTTTTTTTCCAAATTATAAAAAAAACATAGAAAACGTACACAAATATTTATATTATCTTATATTGAATGACTTATTCCCTTATAATTTGAATTCCATTGGTTTTGAAAATTTCAATTATGTCGTGCAACGTTTCTTATGTTCTTGTTTTTGTTTTCTTAATTTATTTCATATATTTCATGATATTTTTAATTTTGTCCTGCAATTTTTCAATGTTTTTTACTTAACTAAATAAAAAACATAGAACTAGACAAAATTGTTTTAATGCCCTAAGTTTATAGATTATTGTATTTTGTTTAGAACATTTTGGAATAAAATTTTTTCTAGTCCTCTAGTTAGTAGTGTCTAGTCCATAATCTCGTGAAAATAGGTTCAGTATAGTTTTAAATATTAATTACAATTTTAAAAGTGGTGCGTATAAGATCCAGTAAGGTTTACAAATAACAATATGTTCGTGAATGTATAGAGATTTAGACTAATTTAGATAACTTTTAAAAATATTATTTTTTTTTGTTTTTTGGTCGACTCACGATAGTAAAATTATATTTCAATATTTTTAACCTACAAATGCAAAACATTTCTTCCTAAGAAAAATGATACATGTTACGAAAATACATTCAGTTCGGGCTTTTCAGGGCCGAGTTTGGAATCTTACCTGACTTAATTTACAAAAGAGACAAAAATGAAATGATTGTATAAGTCAACAAAAACATAATTCCTTGAACCCTTGGCCCTTTATAGCTTATAAACAACAGACAGATTTTTTGCGAGAATTTATTTTAAATATAGAAATAACCCTTAACAAATATTCTTGATATCTTATGGCAATTTGATTTATTGTCTGTAAGAATTTGTTGTTTTGAATATTTTTAATTTCCCCAACCACACTTTATATTTTTCTAACAGCCTCCACTCCACCTCATCCAACCTTTCCCACAGCTTTTGAAAACCACTTTACAATAACAATGAATGATATAAAGGTTTTCAACTTTTTGTTTTTTTTTTTTTTCTTCTTCAAAAATTTTATTTTTTGTCTTCCGGGTCGATTCCTTTGGTTTCATTTAATTAAATCTTTTTTTTTTGTCGACATCCAATCCGCGAAACCCCTTAAACCTCGGTCTCTATTTCACTTGTTGTTGTTTATTTAGGTTCAGGTGCGGTTTTTATTTTCACAATTCAAATTTAAGAATTTTTAAAATTCCAACTGTACGGCAAAAAAAGGGGGAATTTAAGGATTTTTTCCATCTTATTTTCCTTTTTTTTGTATATTTATTCTTCTTTAAAGGTTTCCCTAAATTTTTGTATAGAATTCAGTTGGCAGTGAGAATTGAGGAAATATGATATTGAGAATGCAAGTCTAGAATGTGGATTGAGAAATTATCCCTTAATTGCCACTTAATTTATAAATATGAAACTCAAATAGAAAAAAATAACAAAAGACGAAACCGAATGCTGCTGTGTTTTTTTTTTTTTTCTTTATCCTCTGGAGTAGGTATGCTCTTTTCATTGCTTATTTGAAGGACCCTTGTTAACGGCTTGTTAAACGCCACTTTTCGAGATACTCTCTGTTTATAATTTTTTTTTAAAGAAATTATTCGAAACATGTACAAACCCATAAGAGAGTTTTTTTTTATTTAAAAATGAAGGGTTAAAATTGCTACATTCAATAATGTTTATAATGAGTTTTAAGTTCGGCTCACAAGTCATGTTTTTAGAAGAAGAAAAAAAAAACCATAACTTGGTTGAATGTTTACCTTTGTGGATTCCTAAGGAAACTAGAAAGTTCTCAAAAATCGTCATATTGAAATCTGTGGCAGAAAGTGTGGAGAATTCAGCTCGTGTCATATTTCTACTCCCACGATTGAGGCATCAATCTTAACAAATCGTTTTTGACAGGTTTGAAAATTATTAAAACCCCCTGGGATCATTAATACGAGAGTAGGAACACATCAAACCAACGAATTCTATTCATTTACAAAAATTCATTATTATTTTACCTATTTCCTCTGTTGATTTTTGAAACTTTGCAATTACAAAAATCTAATGCCACAATACTGGTGTCACCCAAATCCGTACCTAACATAATGCCATTTCTCTTAATTGTTGTTTCATAGTCTAAACAAGAATATACAAGTTTGTTTTCTGTGCAAACAACACTCTGAATCTATTTTCTAACTTTTGAAGCCTTTAAGATCCTTTTTACATTACACACAAATAAATATATCTTAATGTACAGCTTTATCGTACATCAACCATCCTACAATACTAAATATATTGGAATTATTTGGTATAGAATTCCGTATTGAAGGACCTCCCATTTCACCTCCCAATACTAACTATATTGTTCTTTTGTGCAAAACGCCAAAAAGCTGCTGTAGTGTCATTATCCTAAATTATATTCACAGACATTTACACACGTTTGTTCCTAATACTTTCTAAAATGTTTAGGGTGTAAGTATGGTATGATGATAAAGGTTCATATACTTCTCTTCTATAATATGTATATGGCATTTCGGAAAAGAAAATATGGTATTTCTGTGAAAGCGCCATAAATTACACCGTTTGTGCGATTTTCAAAATTCTAAATGGCATATATAAAGTATTCAGATAGCGTTTTTGACAGGAGTCCTTGTGATTAGCATTCCATAATGGGTTTAGATTGTGGCTTCTATTATTGTTGTTGTTGTCTTTGTTGGTGGAGTAATGTTTTCTATAGCAAGGTGTGAGCAATCCGTTTTGTTGTTGTTGTTAAACATAAAAGGGGTTGATTTTAGTTTAATATAATTGCTTGTATGGTAAATTAAAGTGTTTTTAATATGAAATAAGTGGTTAAACTATTTCACAAATAAAGCTATATGTCTGAATATGAATGAAGGATATTTTTTTTTAATACAAAAATATATATTGCAGAAACAGAAATGAAAGGGAAGGACAAGTCGAATTTGGTTTTCGGAAATAATTATCAGTTGAATAGAATTGTAAAATTGACAGGCAGATGGTTTGGGAAGGAAATTCTGTCTGAGGGGTTGTCCATATAAACTGAGTGACGCAAATTTGCCCTGATTTACAACTCTCAAACATTTAAGTGTGTGTGCAGGTATTGGCAGGGGACCATTCCTGCCAATACCTGCATACTATTTTATATCGAATTCGAACGGCTTAGGTGAGATGCACTTTTTCATGAGAAGAAATACTTTTAATTTCTCGCATCTGGCAGTACCCGTGAAAAAAATGTTTCCTTTAATTTTTAAGGTGATATAGACTGGGATTCGATCACCTTACTAACCGTCAGGCCGCGGTCTACTACAATATTTCACTCGGATACAAATATTAAAAAAAGCAGTGGGTTTGTGCCAACGGCGCGTAGAGCCAACCAATTTTGTTTGCTGATTACAAAAAAAAGTTCAACTTACCTTGTCATAATTTAGTTTTTTATTAATGGATTCATTTCTTATGTACATATACGTCATTGATATAGAAGTGTTTAATCGGTTGATGAAAAACAATAACTTTTAAAAAAATTAACCCGCACTGCCCTTAATTATTATATTATTCTTATAATAATTATAATATTTTTATTTTTATATTGATTATAATTATACAAAATTTTTATTTTAGTCTAATTACAATTTTTTTTTAATTGAAGAATTCAAAATATTGGGCAAAGCTTATTTTTTACTTCAACTTAATTCCCAACAGCCCATACGAATTTTGGTATTCAACACAAAGTTTTATCTTTTAAAAACAGTTTGCATATTTTTTGCAGTTAAATAAAATGTGTTTAACTTACCACAGCTAATCGAAAATGAGGTCGAAACTTCTAATTATTTATTAAAATTACTTATTTTAAAGACTCTCCAATAAAATATAAAAAGTAAACTCACAAATTAACCGGTTAATTTTATTTTTTTTATAATTATTTTTTATTAGAATTTATACATACATATTATGTGTCCTAGTTTTTGTCTGCTTTCTCGAAAGAACCGTCTGTCAGTTTTCAATCAGCAACAACTTTAAAGACTTACTTAAGGTGGCGCTACAATCCGGAGTGGACCATAGCAACAACCAACAATACTCTTGGAGTTGCTTGAGATAGGGCTTTGCTACTCAATTCGCTTCTTAGCCCAAAGAAGCAGCAATTAGCAAGAGTTATTCTCCGTTTGATCTCAGCGCTACTATCGTGGTCTGAGTTGATAGCGGAGCCTGCAGGTTATAGACAAGGTCCTTACCTACCTCAAAGTTTAAGTTTTCTATTGTGATGTTTTGTCCAAAACGTCGATGTTGGGTGTCCTCTCTTAACGACAGCATATACTTGTTCTTTCCCTTATAAGTTATAAAAACTTCGAAAAATGTGTCACCTTGAAAAATAAGCCAACATATACCAAAAATGAGCCCGGAATTTGGGAAGTTAAAAACAAATTCGGAAAATGGTAACACTTACCAATCGTCCAATCTCCAAGCTAATAAACAACACACAATTAATCGAGCAATACCTTACTCTAGCAATTTCCCAATCGAACAAGAAGCAACATTAATTTATAATAAAATTTATTGGGGCATATTCTGAACTGAACTAACTGAACTGTAGTCTAAATTTAAGACTCACGTTAAACACCGCTGCTATTCATAAAAAAATCGGTAGCTCTGTTTAGTTAGAAACAGAATATTCTAGTATCTACTACAATTTCACGATAATTTCCCTTGAATATGTCAAAAAAACACTGACCGCGAAATTACAAGCAGCTTATTGCTCTGTTATTTTGTTATTGATTGTAAAATAAAAATAAAATATAATCAAAGTAAGGAATTTATAAACTTGTTTTTGATATAAAAAATTAAATTTTAACAATATCGAATACAAAAATATATAATTGCAGATGAATGGAAAGGAAAATTTTGCTGTTTTTATATTCATTCTATATCCAATTCAAGTGACATTTCTATTTCTTTTATTAAAAACACTAAAATCAAATCACTCGTGCCGAAAATGTTGAATTTAATTTTTTTGTTTGATTAATTATTGTTGACGTTTGATAGAGTTAAAAACAGCTTAAACATACCTTCTGTCGTATTTATCATTAGATTCCGGGTTATCGTTTTAAAAATGGGTTTAAATTGTCTATGAATAACATAAATTGGAGTTTAGCTGAGCAAAGAGAAAATCAGGGGTGGCATTCTGTATCTAAAAAGCGATTAAACGTTTTCGTTTGTGCGAAAGACTTGCATAAAGATTTGAAGCAAATCTTTCGCACAAACGAAAACGTTTGATTGATTTCCCCATACAGAATGTGACTCCAGAACTTATCAAAGAACTATAATGAATATGTTCCATTCTTTAAGAACGAGAAAACATTTTGTTTGTAATTTATTTTGTATTCAATAATTTTTACTTGCGATAAACATTATGTTCTATACATCGAGTTATGGATTCGTAAAAAAAACTTGAGATTTTGGTCAAACTTGACATTACATGTATCATTGTATCTCGCAATTCTGTCCTTCTCTGTCTGACCATTCCACTGCAGCCTAAACGGAGCGATTTTCTTTCTCTTGGTATCTATAGCAGTTTTTGGACATTCCCACGACAGGTTTTTTTAATTTTTTTTTTTTACAAAAAATAACAGTACCTGGCGTACATTTGTTTTATCAATCAATACAACATTTATTTTTCAAAATGTTTTTGGGCAAAAATGTGCCCAAAATTTAAAAAATCTGTAATTTGTAAGCTACCTTTTTGTAAAAACAATTCTAAATATATGGAATTAATTTTTTTAATTTTCAATTTTTGATAATTTTTGTTATACAGAACTCTAACCAAAAATTTTACCTATAATCAAAAATAACAGTACCACAATACAAGTGTTAAAAAACTGCTAATGAAAATTTTTTTTTTTTCTCGAAAACGACTCCTACGATTTTGATAAAAAAATTTAATGAGGAAAAATCTACCATATTTTTGGAATAAATTTTATATTAATCTATTATGTATGTCTCAGAACCATTACTTCTGGTTTTCGATTTTTTCTGTTCAACTGATTTTAATCAATTTGTTTATACAATAACTTAAAATAATATTGGATATCAAAATATTCAACAGAATTAATTTTGGATTTTTAAAAAGCTTTCAAACTTATTTTTGAAAATTCGATATTTCAAAAATGATTAATCATACAACCATTTTCAAAATATCGAATTTTTCAAAATTAATTTTTTCCGCATTATTAAATACATATACAAAAAAACTTTGTGCCAATTTTTTTCTTAACAAAATTTTATATATAAAAAATATTTTATTTTTTTTAAAACCGCTCCAATGATTTTTTTTATTCTCAAAAATTTACATTTCTAAAATAAATCACATGGTGTACATGTTGTTGGTGTCAAAGCAATTTTATAATTTATTTTCATTTTATTTCTTATTGTGCCTATATTGATTTCTTAACAATTTCAGTTTAAATTGTATAAATTCCATGAAAGTATATGAGCAAGTGTTTAACTTTTAAACATAATTTGTATTTATTTTCATTGGTGAAACAAAAAAAAAAACAGCTGGCAGTTGGGAAATGTATAGCGTTGTTGCTTGGTCGCCCGGAAGGGTCCCGAAGAATTCCGTTTGGCAGTTCTTCTTTTGAAATGAAGAAGAAATCCTGGATTTGAAGAAAACCCGAAATTTGCACACATGCGCAAATTTTTAACGTCAAAATCGTGAAATGTCATTTTTTGTATTTTTTAAGTTCAAAGTTTGCTATTGTGAATTTGTTAAGAATATATTTTATGGAGATATGTACCTCCAAATAATATGTGAAGATACATATGATGTGGAGATACCTACTTCTAAATGTAGAGTCGCAGCAAAAGTACCATGGGTGGACGACTTTCCGGGTTCAAAGCTGATTTTCACTCTATTTTTGTTGCTCCGTTTAGATATTATGTTCAATCACCAGACAGGCGTCTATGTCAACAATTTTCTTGTAAAAAGGAATAAAGCTGAAAATGTCTCACTGTCACACTAAAAGCCGAGAGTACCTGACACACTGCGAAACTGTCAGATTTTCGGTATGTCCTCAGTCACTCCCATCTTTAATATGCTAAATTTACTCAAAACAAACAAGAATATAAACTGAACGTATACAAAATATTACCCCAAAAAATTAAAGGTTAACTTATAGACGAAACACTTTAAATTTAATTTCTTTTCTAAGAAGAGAAAAAGAACATATATAGGAGGTACCTACGTTAATTTATATCTTTTCTCTGGTATTTCATCAACTTCGAATTTACGTTCATATTGTCTATACATCCTTCATGCACATATACATATAGCTATGTGTATATCTAATGTTAATGTTTGTATGAAGTATGAGAGCTAACATCTTTTCAAGCATTCTTAATTTACCCCTATGCAAATCAATGCCAGGGGACCAGACCCTTTTGCGTTAATGAGTTTTATTATCTTGTAGAAAGGATTTTTATATTAAAAATTAAAATAAGGTTTTATCCTTTTTCCCCAAAAAAAAAAAAAAAAAAATAAAAACATGTTGACGGCTGCTGGCTAAATGAATGAATCGTTTTTTTACCGTACGGGTCGATACTTAACCCTTTCCCATGTCCCATCCCAAAACGTACTTCAGATAAATATATTTCATAGACGAAACCGGTAAAAGATTAAAATTCCAAAAATTTTGACTTTGTCAAAATTGCAATTTTTGAATTTTTCCTCTGCATTCATATTACTTAATTAGTTTGCACACACTTATATATTTTTCTCTCTCTCTCTTTGTCAAAGGATTACCTTGTTCTCTTAATTTCATCAAGCACATAATATTATGATATAATATGTAGAAGTGGACATCTAAAATTCCTTATTCGATGCATGTACATATTGTACATTGTACACTGAAGTATTAATGAAAAAAAAAATCTTTTATTTTAGTCTTTGTTGAGAACAAAACAATATCCTTTTTACATATGAGGCTATATACTAAAAGAGGACTCAAAAGGATGTTTGGCTTTTGCTGTGCTTCGTTTTGTTCTACTTTATGAACAAACCATCCCTTTTGAAACAAAGCAACTTTCTTTATTTATTTTTTTTTTTTTTTGAAAGAATATTGTATTTAAAATTGAAACAAGTATGTCGACCGATATGCATGGTCGGCTTCCGTTAGAACTGTTACCATTTAGGATATCTTTTGTTGCATTGTTTCCGATGTATCTATATATTTTTTTTTTTCGTTTGTTTGAATAGATTTTTTTCTAGACATGTAAAAGGGCAATATGCTAAAAGCTGATTGAGGGGAAAATATTTTGTTCTATTGAAGTTGATAAAGACTGAAATTGTGTTAGTCATTTGTAAGTTTAAAGTTCTATCAGTCTTTTTTTGTTTGCAAGTTATCAGTGACTTATCTGGTTCTATTTTTTTTCACAGCTAATTAACTTTAATCAATTATTATTGCAACTGATAATGTAAAACATTAACGAATCCATAATTTGTCGATAAAATCAGTCGATTTTAGTTAATCATCGCCATTTAATCAGAATCAGGGAAAATCAGAGCATTTGTAGGAAACCCCAACAATCAAAAAATGTTGCAAATTCCCAAGATCTGAGTAACACACGTTCTATTAGCATTGTGTTTAAGCCTCAAGAGCAGGTGTTCGAGCAAATCATTGTTCTTCAGCCAACCTAATTTAAGGTCAAATCGTCGCGGATATTCGAAAGCTCTCGGTTGGCCTCTTGGTTCGTTGGCAATTAATGTAAACTTCCTTTCTGAGAGCAATTGTTAATCGGTAAAGTCTTCACCAAAATAATATAATTAATAATTTCCTACTCACGTATATTATAATAACATCGCGGCTAAATGCGTTAAACTGCTAATTTTACAGGAGAGCAAAAAACAACAACAACAACAAAATTGCATAAGGCTCTGTATAAAAATTAATTTTCTCTTTAAGAATCTGCAAAAACTATAACGTTACATTGGAAAAAATTGATTAAAGCAATTTGTGCCAGAATGTGTTTCTTAAGAAAATGACATCAAAATCTCAATTTTGATCAAAAGTGGGTTCAGCAGTTTGGCGCATTTAGCCGACGTTCGATAGCTCACATAAAGCAAGGCATATTTTTTTTGTAGATTGGGAAGAATTTTTAACTATCCAACGCACCAAAATGTAAAATTAAATTGTTATAATTCTTAGCTAAATTCATTAAATAAAATTATATTTTTTTAAATTTTTGGTGCAACATGGCGTATACGTAATTAATAAAAAAAATAATTTTTGGTTTAAATAAATCGATTTTCTTATTTTTGATGAGTTTGACCCTCCACCTATAACTGTCCAAGGAAACGAAGTGGACGAAATAAATCGAGACTGAAAGGACAAACCCATTTTGTGCGACAAGAGAGTTGAGAGTGCGACAACAGAGTTTTCTTTAAACGTATGGTCGAAAAACTGTTTCGATGTAACGAATCTTTCGATATAACGTATTGGTTGAACATTATATCTTTCGTTTTTAGTATAACGTTTAAAGAAAACACTCACTCTTTAATAAAATCTTGATTCTCATTACCAAAAAAAACTTATCGTAAAGCAAATTCGAACTGCATCTACGCAATAAAGAAACAACGGCGAAAAAATTACAAATACTTTTAAGCAACAAAAAAAACCCCAGCGTATATCATGTACTGTTCTTTTGTGCAGACAAAATCAAGCCCAAAAAAAAAAAACTGTTGAGACTTCTAACAACGATTCTCATGTTTTATTTTGTTACTTTTCATTCAATATCAGTTTCATTTGAAAAAAATGGTATTTCAAAATTTAAAGCCTTTTGCTCTTTTTTTAATCAATAATTTTTTTAAATTTTTGTTAATATTTTTTTTTGTGTTGTTTTAATATTATTTTTAATAATTTTTTATTTATTTTTTTTTTGTGAATCTTGGCCCCTATATTGAGTGATCTTTAATAAAATTAAACATAAAAATAATCTTATAGGTAAATAGATCTTAACGAAATTCATTGACAGTGTTTTTTTTATTTCATTTATTCACATAATAGTTATAGCTAAATACTAGCTCAAAAAAAAAATAATTATAACTACTTAAGTCTTTAGTACAATTAAATAATCATATAAATTTGTTTGCAAGTATTTTTATTATCTATAGCTAATAAAGGACTTTAACCGAAGAGCTGGTGCACACTACGTCGGAAAATCGGTACGTCTATATTATTTTATTTCGCATTAACAACTTAGGACCGCTCCTCCAATATTAATGTGTCGAGTAGCTAATCAGAATTTTACTCAGAAATTAGAAAAAAACCCTTTATATTTTTAAAACTATACATCTGATAAAATAAATAAATTAGTTATAGCAGACTATTTTTGTATCCCACCTGCCAAAAAAGTAGTTTACAGATTAAGCTTTAAGGTAGTATGACAGCATCTAACTGATGAGCCCAACTGTCGTACCTGGGCGAAACGCAATCTTTGGAGTTGAGGTCACTTGAACTTATTAATTGAATTATATTCAATCACTCCACTAAAACAGAAGCAGTTTTCTAAATTTCTTCACCTTCGTTATTATTTAAGGTAGTATTATATAAAGTATGCATGGAACTTACAGTTTTCAAAATCACCAAAAACAAATCTCAATTTTGAGAAAATATTTTGAAAATTGTTGGAGTGGTTTTTTATTATATTTTTTATTCTATATGTATACAATTTTGTTAACATTTTAAAAACAAAAATTGGTACGCAATTTTTTAGCATTTATGAATGCGGAGTTAACAAAATTTTGAAAAAAAATATCGAAATTTCAAAAACTAATTTGGAATTTTGAATTTCAAAAACTAATTTTGAATTTTTTTTAAATTCCAAAAGTTTTTTTTTGAAAAATTAAGATAGGTATGCAATTTTTTTTTAAATTATTATTAGCTATTGATTAAAATCGGTTCAACACATAATGAGATAGTCGAAAACCAAAAAAATGGTTCTATGTGAAATACCGCTAATAATCGATAGATACAAAATTTGTTACAATAATGATACTGATACTCACTGATATTAGCTCAAATGAAATTTTAATCAAAATCGTAGGAGTCGTTTTTGAGAAAAATGAGATTTTCCTTAACTGTTTTTAAACACTTTTATTATCTATATGGTCCGTACCATTACTTTTCGTTATAAGAATAATTTTTGTTTAAAATCTGCCAGATAATGTTTAAAAACTGCTGGTTTACAATTTTAATAGAATTGGTCGATTTCTATTAAAATTCTAACCCAGCAGTTTTTAAACATTATCTGGCAGATAGATAGTAGTTTTAGAATTAATAAGTTGTTAACAAAAAAATTAGAAACTTATTTTAACCAAAAAAAGAAATTATTGATAAATTAGTTATATGTACAATTAAAACCTTTGAAACATATAATATCGGGTTTTTCAATAAGAGCGCTACAAAAGTTTTTTTTAAATAAAACAAAAACGGTTTTGGATATCAATGAAATTCTTTATTCCTGTGAAAGTACGTTCGATGCCATTATGAACGGAACTCGATTTCTTTTGCATGGCCACCACGCTTGCAGAAGTCCAGACGCTGAACCCAACTTTCGACGGTTTTCAAGAACAAATCGGCCGATACTGCTGCAATTTCACGTTACAAACTTGGTTTCCAATAAAATGATTGTGACATTCGCTGTGTGGCTTGAGGCGCCGTCTTGTTAGAACCACATGTCCTCCAAGTCCATATCATCCAATTGGGGCCAAAAATATTCGGTTATCATTGAACGGTAGCGATCCCCATTCACAGTAACGTGCCGGTCTTGTTCATCACGGAAGAAGTACGGCTCAATGACGCCGCCGGCCCATAAACCACACCAAACCGTAATTTTTTCGGGATGCAATGAAGAGAAATGTCTAAAGAGCTGCAAGAAATATGGCGTCGTTTGCTGTCCCTGCTGCTCTACTTTTGTAGCGTCCCTTTTGAAAAACCCTTTATAAAAAATTAATCAAACTCAGTTGATCCGTTTTTGAGAAAATCTAAAATCAAAAAAGATGGTTCTATGCGTGGTACCATTTTATAATCGTTTTTCGGAATTTTTCGTTTATTTTTGTAAAAAAAAATTAATGAATTTTTTTAAAGTTGTGGTTTTTTGAGAAAATAATATTTTCATTATTTAATAAAAAAAAATTATTTTCCGAAGGTACCGTTATTTTTGGTCAAACAAAAATATAAAAAAACGTGTCGAAGGAATACCCAAAAAACGCTAAGTACCAAGTTTAAAGAAAATCGACCCACCCGTTAAGGCTGCAGCCGAAAGGACAGACTTTTGAGATCCAATTTTTTTGACTTCACTGTCATCGGAATGTCATAGTTTGATCAAAATCTCGAGTTCGATTTTTTTACGAATCTATATATGTATGTAACTTGCCGTATAGTACCTACATATGTTCATTTCGCAAATAAAAATTATGTTTTCAGTGAATCATACAAATTATATGTATAATTATAAATTATAGGTAGTATATAAACCCAATGATAAAAGTCACCTCACCAAACACGTTACAATGAATATATTTCAAAAACAATAAAATTTCGATGATATTTGAATCCCAGATTCAATTTTCGACCTTCTCACGATTGGATCCACGTCATTATTGTCGAAAAATAAACTTGAGATTAAACTTGAGGTTAACATTTTTTAGCCTCAAGAAAAATGAGAGCATTTTTGAAGATCATAAACTCATATATTCATATATTCCTACTAAAGTTATCAATTCCATAATCAGTGGCTGTATGAATTTTTTTTAAAAAAGAATTTGTGTACAGTGTTGTCCTAAAAACATACCCCCACTACACTGTATTGAATTTTACTATAATTTTATCCTAATTGAAGTTTTTCATCTCCCACCAACTACATAACAATAAAGATATATAAATAAATCCCTCAAAGCAAGACTGTCACCCCTTTTTCTTATAATACATAATTGTAAAATGTTAATGTTTCTTAATGGAAAGCAAAAATACTGCAGACATGCAAATATTTAATGCAAACATGGCGCGTAGAAAACATGGTATAATTAACCACCGAAAGTGAAAAAATTTATTTTACATCAAGTTGGAAAATCCTTTCAAAACATTTTACTCCCATACCTATGTACGAGGACGCTTTAAAATTAACTCAAATTTTTGCACTGTCAAAACGTCTCATATACATGTAAAATCGACACCCGCACATAAAATAAGAGAGAACTTCTACACACCAAACCATTTCTTTTTACCCGATCTAAATGAAACAAGACGACTAATGTGGGCCAATCCTTTTTAGAATTTTATAAGCCACAGCAAAGAGCGACATTCAGCTAAGAGATGTGGCAGTGAAAAAGTCTTTTCTTGTGGAAAATGCAAAGGATGGATTTTTGGATCCTTTTTTGCGAATGCAGAACGGAAATTAACGAGTCTTTGGCAAACCGAACCACATATACATACAAACATATAAAATTGTTGTAAGTTAAAGGATTCAACGATACAGAGGCAGCATATTATTATCAGGGCTGTTTGCACACGGAAATTGCCTACGTAGTCAGTGCTAGTATTTACAAGTTTCCACAACGTAATCTTCTTATTTATGTACAAGGACTAAGTGTGGTGTGTCTGAAGGCGCACGGGTACAAAAGTAATAACATTAATTTCTGCCACCACCACCGGAACGCCCTGAACATCCTTTAACCGTTAACAAGGAGCCGTGAAAATGTACCCATCTAAGCGTGTAAAAATTTATTTTCGAAACCTCATCTTATGTCTTGGTGAATTTTTTTTTAGAAAAACTTAAGGAATCATCTGCGTGCTGTGAGGTTAGAAGGTAGACAGTAAGACTTATATCGTAGGTAAAAAATAAGGTTGCAATATTTGAGTAACTTACCTATAAGTATTCACTTTGCTTTTTTTTTGTAATGTTGTCTTGATGCGGTTCGATGAATAAAATTATTCCTGGGGATAGTTAACTTACAATAATTCAATATGGATAAGGATTTTGTCTGAGGGCTTTAAAATATATGAAATACACAACTGGATTGCACTAACTTACTCTTTAAATAGTTCATGGTGCTGGGGATTGGCATTGGATCATGGGAAAAACCATTTTCTCTGGGAGTTTTGGTCTCAAAAACGAAAAATTGAAAACCGACGTGCTTTGTTGGAATTTCTTATCTAAAAATTTTAACCAACAAAAAATTCTAATCGATTCTTTCAGATCATTCGAAAAAAAGCCAGTTATGTGTAACACCCATTTAAAACCATAGAAGAAACCCATAAATCTGTATTGTTAATTTTAAGACGTTAAGAAAGAAAAACAATAATTATTGTTTATGACAGAATAAAGCTGACAACTTGAATTATTTAGCCAGTTCACGTTACTGAGATCTCACTGAGCAAACTTCTGTCAGCTCCACTGAGGAGAAGGAAAAACCTGGACAAAACTTTCTCCTTCAGAAGTCAAAAGCACTCTCCATCTCGTTTTTATAAATTTATCAACTGCGACAAAAAATAATTGACGAAGCGAATCCAAAAATTTTCAGTCTCAGCTTTTTGAAATTTTTGAAAGCAAAAGTGAGGAATAACTTTCAAATTTCTGAGATTGCTATAATATAATTATATGGGAACTTATGGATTCGTAAAAAATAAAATACACGTCTGGGTCACACAAACTTGCTCTTATGTACGATTTCATGTGGTTTTAAAATTTTAATATTTAAAAAACTATTCATCAAAAGAAATAAATTTTTTATGGGAGCCTATACTGTATGCCACCTGTCAAAAACATATGTAAGTTTAAGGTTGTGAGTACATAAATATATGAACAATATAGCACTGTATTTACATTGTATCAACATATATGCATATAACTTATAGTTTAGACTGAAAAATTGTTTAAATATCAATATTATTAGAAATAATGTGATTGAACAACCCCGGAAATTGTTTTGACACCAACGCGATGTACATCATCTGATTTCTCAAACAAAACTCAATTTATGAGAAAATTTTTTAAAAATAAATTTTTAAAAAGATATAATTTTTTATACATTAATATTTTGAAGAAAAATTTAAGAAAACAAATTGGTACGCCATTTCCTGGTTTTCATTAATGCAGAGTTAAATAATTAATTTAAAAAAAAACACCCATTTTCAAAATATAAAATTTTGTATCCACAATTATTTATGTTGCAAATTTTGGTATTAAATATTATCAAAAATTTTTAGAAGCTCTTTTCTAAAAAATTTCATTAAAGAACGGTTGAACAGATAGTGAAATTTGTCTAAAACAAAAAAAACTGGTCCGGGTTCTATGAGAGACAAGGCTGTGACCAGGGAAGATCACATGGGTTGACCCCCCCACCGAAATTCTTAATAAGTGCACTTTTTTCGAATATGAATATCGTCAATAAATTGATAGTATTTAGTTTTTTTTTTTTATAAACGTTTGTAAGTATCTGACAACAATAGCTGTTTTATTTTACCCGAGATCCGAACCAGATTGGATTTGCTTACAAATACATGTATTACAAAAACAACACAAGATCCAACTTTGTTTTGGATTTGGATTTCCAAATCCGTTTTGAACACACACCCTTAATTTGTAAATTTCTTCAGTAGTGTAAAGAAAAAAGACAACGGGTGTATACAAATAAAAAAACAAAAGGAAAAAAGAGTTGGGTATATAACAAGTTGTCACTGAGATCCAGGGTTGTTTTATTTTCATGATCTGATCTGGATTGGATCAGGGGGGAAATAAAACACAGCTAATAATTATTAAATCGCTTTTTTCAACCTCATCACGATAAAAAAAAGTCCCGCCATCTGCCTATTCCTCTATTCTCTCTGCATTACAAACTTAATTGAACAAGGTTATGGTAGTGCTCTCGATATGGCCTATGAGGGATAGTTTCAATGATGTCCACAGTTCAAGCAGGTGTATACGGGAGAATTTCCCAGAAGTTTTTTACGTTCAATGCAGCGCACATTCATTAAACCTCGCTAGTCAAATTCAGACTATTCGCAAATCGGGTGGAAATTTTTTTAAATTATCGGCAAAACGTAGGCCTGCAAGAAAACATTAAACAAAATTATCCTTAAACTTAATGAAAGAATTCAACTCGATGGGTTGAAAATCATGACGGATTAATAAGGTTTACTGGCTGAACACAATGCGACGGAGCCGCAGCCGGAGCCGCAGCCGGAGCCGCAGCCGGAGTCGGAGCTGGAACATCTGTCAAAATATTAAATACACACAAAATCAATGATACGAGCAGAATGGAACGCAACTGCAGACGGAGCTGCAGTCGGAGCACCAAAGGTTCGCCAAGTTTTAACTTTTCAGGTACAGCATTTTTGACGTTTCAATTTATATGAAAAAAAAAAGAAGCCGGAAAAATATATTGAAGTTTTTAGTGCTTATTTGTGTCGCGAAAAAAATTATTAATTGAAAGAAAACTACTGGAAATAAGAACAGTGAATAATGGCTGTTTTTTTTTCTTTGAAATATACAAAAAGCTGTATACAGCTCGTTGTGGTCAGATAAAAAAAACGACGTACGACATTTTTTGAAAGCAATTGCAGCTCCGGCTTCGATTCCAGTTGCAGCAGGGCATTGTGTTCAGCTTGTTAAGCAAATACTTTGGAAGAGTTGAGTACTGATAAAGACTTTGAAACTTCATCTAAAGCAACTTATTTTTTTTAAATCAGTTTTAGCCAGTCATTTTTTGATAAGCTTTTTTCGTTTGTTCATTATTTGCAATTCTTAAATATGATCACCTTTACCATAAGTCTGTTCTATCATCATTGTATATTTTTACTCCTTTAATACTTAGAATAAGCGAAAAAAAATTTATGAAAAATCTTTTAAATTTTGTAGAAGATTTTTTGATTGGGATACAATGAAGGCTGAGTTTCTGCTGTGGAATGTGGAAGACAAAATTTCGTGAACAACTAGAAATACATAGCGTTTAAAGAACGCAATAACAGCTCTTGGAGGCTGCAGTAAGGATCTTTTTCGAAATATACATGAACTTTTAAAAATGTTGACAACTTTTCCAATATCAATATGTACACCAGAAAGACCGTTTTCGACAATGAAACCATGAAAAACTTTTTTTAAGAAACTCTAGCCTTAATGTCAATTCATCGAAAGATTGCAATAAATACTGATTGCAATACAACTGACAAAGTAGGCAAGGCGATTAAATTTACTTTCATAAAATAGTTTTTTATACCTAGTTGTGTTGAATGTTGTTAGTTTTGTTTAACCTATATAGATACCTACATTTGATATAATTATACTAGTCAACCAAAAATAACCGACATTTGAAACGTAATATTATTTTATATTATCAACAATCGCCTACAACCTTAAAAGTGAAATAATATTTTTGAAAAATCATATCCCCTCCAAAATATTTGTCTAGCTACGGCCTTTACAAAAGATACTCTTAGGCCGGTATTCACCGAGCACTCATAACTTATGAGCCTCATAAACCTATTCACCAAGCAATAATAAGTGGATATTTATGAGCGCTCATAAAAGTTATGAGTGGTCCCGACCACTCATAACTTATGAGCGCTCTCTTCGAAAAATAGTCCGACATTTTCGAAACTACTTCCACAACCACCACCCCCACAAACACAAACATCTCCATCGCTACCACTCCATCTACCTAAAAAAGTTTGATTTTAAAGTTTGGGAGTGCCTGGTTGACAGAGAGTGGCTCTCTTTTTCGAAATTCGAAACATATTTATAAGTGGTTGGTGAATACCCCAATGTTATGAGCCTCATAAACTTATGAGGCTCATATGAGCGCTCGGTGAATACAGGCCTTAATTTTGGATTTGAATTTGTTCCAATAATATGGTTAGATCGTACTGATATTTGGTCCCAAAAAATGTTTAACCAAAATCATAGGAGTCGTTTTTGAGAAAAATGAAATTTTCATCAAAGGTTTTTTAATACTTGCATAGCAGTAACCGTTATTTTTGGCTATAAGGATAATTTTTGTTTAAAAACATATAGATAATGTTTAAAATTCGGTAGCTGCAAATGGTTATATCGAAGGTACCATTAAAAATCATTTTCCGGAAATAATTTTTTACAAAATTATACCTTGTTGGTAAAAAAAGAGAAGATTCTATTGACTTACAACTCTCTAACATTTCCGTGTGCGTTTAAATTTGTAGTAAATATAGTTATGGAAGACTGAGCACAATTTAATAAAAAATTAAAAAAAAAATTTGGGCACGTTTTTTTTTGAGAAAAATAAGATTTTCATTAATTAAAAAAAATGGACGACGCATAGGAACTGTTATTTTTTGGTCCTAAAAAAAACAAAAAAATGTATCAGGGGACCAACCATATGTGCAAGATGTGAAAATGCACAGGGCGGAAAATTCTGGGGCGCATTACCAGGAGCAAGAAAATGTAATCGGCATAAAACAATAACGCCCAAATTGATTTGGAAATATCGCCCAAAAAAATTCTGAACAATTGTTGTTGTTTTTTTTTAAAGGAAAGAACGCCCAAAATAAAAATTTTAAAAGTCAAATGGGAAATAAGGCCCAGAATTGGAAATATCGCCCAAAAAAAATCCAGAAAAACCTCACTGTTTATGCGCCGCGATTTTTTGAAGGTTATCTTATCATTGAAATTTTACTTTGGAAATATCGCCCAAAATTTAGGAAAGAACGCCCAAATTTAAAAAAAAGTTTGGAAAATTGAAGAAATAACGCCCAAATTTTACAAAAACAATTTACGTTGAAAATATTTGGGCGATATTTCCAACTTAAGATTTGGAAAAATATAAATTTGGGCGATATCCATTTTTTTTGGGCGATAAAAAAATGTAATCTGATCTTGCGCAAACAAATATGTTCTACCATTTGACATGTGTATGTATGTGTGCAAATAAAAAAAGTGGCGCTTTTTACAAATCTTGCACAGGGCGCAAGTTTGGCTGGAGCCGGCCCTGATCAGGTGAGTGCCCAAAAAACGCCTGGTACCAAGTATAAACAAAAATCCACCCAACCGTCTAGGCTCCAGGCGAACGGGAGGAAAACAGGCAGACGGGCAGAATTGCGAGACACTGTTTTCGTCATTTGTCTTTCCAAATTCTCTCCAAAGTTTTAATTGTCAAAAATGAGAAAAATCTAGCTATAAGCATCAATGTTTTCTTTTTATCCAATTTAAACAGAAAATGTGTCTGCTGCGACCATTGCTATGTACCTAAGAATTTTGTCCGAATATATTTTTAAAAATTTAATAAATAAAATGAAATTCGTTTGTAAATAATGACCTTCTTGTAGTTTTCTTTTGAGAAAAAGTGCCAATGCCAAATCCTTTAAAAAGCTTTGTCCAATAAATTATCTGCAGTACCCACCATTATCTATGTATATAAGATCTTTTAACTTCCTCCAAAACTCATACAAAAGCCATTTCACAATGCATCTTGATACTTGCACCCTTCTTCAATTCATAATTTCCTCTTAGTTTTTTATGGGCAATTCGCAGGAGAAAAAAAAACTTTCAACACTTCTTTGTTATTTAACAGTACATTCTACATCTTAAAAATATTTTATAAAAATAAAAGACTACCTCCATACATAATATATAAGATGAATACTATTTACATACCTACATATACCTTCATGAAAGCCCTGAACTCATGAACGGTCCATTCATGCCATCATTACTCATTATTACGGTACGTTAGAATTCATGTTCCGACCACGAAGAGATTAACTTTTTAAAAATTTATGGTTTTCATCGCATTAGGTATGTTTTATGATTTTATAATAAAACCGAGGGATGAATTTATGTTGTTTTAGACATCTTAAAAGATATTTTTAATGTCCTGCTGAGTAAAGGTATATAAATTTTATATATATATAGGACTATACAAGAATATACAACCAACAACCATATCGGACAATATGAGGTGGTGGTTTATAAGTAAAGTACACCAGCACGGAGCAAGATTTGCTGTTTATGAGGGGCTTGTTGATTCTTGTAAAAAATGAGTTAAGTTCTTATAGTTACGTTTTAATACTTCAAGAAAAACAAGTACATTATGTACTTAAATGGATTAATACAAAATTATAAATTAAAAATTTTTTTTTACGATTTTTTTATCCACTAGAACCTTTTTTCTAAGTAAAATTTTACCATCCCGTCTGGTTAAGTTGAACATTCTTTTACAATGGTAATAGTAAAAAAAATAGCATTTGGTCAACTTTAACCTTTCAAATGAAAATATTTATGCAATGTTAAGTGTGTTTTTTTCCTATTTTGAAAAAAAACGTTATCGGGGATGATCGACGCCATTACAGAAAAAAAATGGAATTTCCATACAAACTATCGATAACAAGTATGTAATTCCCGCCGGTAATACAGATTTTTCTCCGTGCTTAAGTTAAGCCTCTAAAATTATCTGGGTTTAGCTAAGCCCATTGGGGATTAGTTGTTGTTGATTTAACATGTAAATTATTTAGCCCCGAATCGTTTTAACATTGAAAATGTTTATAGGGTCGTTTTGAGAAAAATATGGTGTTACCAAAATGATTAAATGAACAAATGAATATATAACAGATGAACGAAATGAACTCTAGCGTATAGGGGGCTCAGGATTGAATTTTTGGTTGGTGTTACCAAAGAAAATGCCAAAATGAACCTAAAGACAATCGATGAATCGTACCTACACGTTGATCGTCGCCAACCGACGAGCTTCAGTGGAGAATAGTTGAATTTGTATGAAATCTTAAAATCACTCGATTTGAGCGCACTTAGAAGCCTTTTACTCAGGTTATAATTATCGGATGCTTAATGTTAAGATAGATAATTAAAGATAAAATGACTACAATGGCTACAAATCTGCATCAAAATGTTTGCAAAAGCTTCCAAAATTTCATACTAAAAACGTGAAAGATTGGCTTTTGAGAACTAATTTCATCACGGCAAATGACGTGAGGAACAAGAAAACAAAAAGAAAAAGAAAAAAACGTACCCACAAAGAATATACATTGCTGTAAGGGTGTTGGCAAGACGTTGGTTGGAGTGGAATGTGATTTTGTGCTATTCACCAAACACTCATAAGTATTTTTCGTAGTTCGAAAATGAGAGCCACTCTCTCTTAACCAGGCATACCCAAACTGTAAAATCAAACTTTTTTCGGACAAATGCATCACAAATAATAACTTTAGCACCAGCAACAAGACCAATTAATTATTTTTTCAACTTAATTGATAGGAAAAAAGATTTTCTAACAACGAAAGAAAATAAATTTAATGAATATCAAAAAAAAAATTTAAATAAAAATACAAAATTGTGACAGGTTGACAATTTGAAAGAAAAAAAAAACAAATTATTTTAAAAATTTTCGGAGAGAGCGCTCATAACTTATGAGTGTTCGGGAGCACTCATAAGTTTTATGAGCGCTCATAAATATTCACTATTATTGCTTGGTCATTGGTGAATAGATTTATGAAGCTTTTAAATTATGAAGGTTCGGTGAATACCGCCCTTAGACTGGTATACAAAAAAAAATAAACAGTCGATCTCATGATGTGAGATCGATCTCATGATGTGAGTTCAAGCTCGTTTGTTCGGACACAGATCAAACTCATCTATTAGCATACGACCCAATATGTGGGTATACGTTAATTAACATAGAAAGAACCGGTCACTGACTGACTGATTCATTCATCTGACTCATCAATACACAGATTATACTAGAAATGGTTAAACAAATTATAGTGATGTAAAGAATAAATGCAAAAAAATGTCTTCGATTTTTTTTCTTATTTTCAGATGTTCAATTTTGCTGCAATTAATTGACTATATCTCGAGTAGTAATGCTTCGATGTTTAAGATTGAAGTGTCCAGAGATAGGTAAGATATTTTGCTACAGATGTAGGTATATATATATATATTTATATTATATGCATGTTGGTGGTAGGTATTTTTCACTCATAAATAATTCTTAAGGTACCCTCATCGTTGTTTTGGTTGGCTGATAACTTTTGTGCTAATGATCGGATCGTTAAGGTTGAGGTCTTAAAATGTAGGTATGATGTCATGCACTTTGCACGTGTACTTGACCCTCTTAAGGAAACTTACAATGATGTGAGTAGAGTATATTTTTTAGGTACATATTTCGATTGATTTGGTAGGTATTTTCTGATCTATTAATCGGACCTGTAAGATTAAGGTCTTAAAATAAAGGTAAAATGTTAGTCTAATTTATTGAGTTATAAAATCATTGAAATCACATGAAAATGTATGTGAAAATGGTGAATTACTTCCATGTTAATTTATTAATATTCAAATTGAATGAAAAAAAGAATTGGTTGATATACACATTTATAGAAAAGAGTGTTCTAATAGTCAGATTTGTATGGTTTAAGTCTTAAAATAAAAGGTAAATTATTAAGCATCGAGTTAGCGAGTCCAACTGTTCGGGTAAATATACTAGTTATCTTGTATTATGCGAGTAGGTACATTAAAAAAAAAATATGTAAATTGATTAAACAACCTCTGAAATAGTTTTGACACCAATGCGATTTACAATGTCCATACATCATCCAATTTCTTAAGGAATCCATAACTTGTCATATAGTACCTATGTATATATCGCAAGTAAAAATCTAGGACCTACTCATTGAAATTCTTTGTTTGAAAATTCATGAATCATTATAAAGTTGCCGGCAGAAAAAGTGTTTTAAAGAAATAAGTAGGTACCCTGTTGAATGGTGCGGTGATTGGTTTGTTTGTTTGTGTATACTGTGGGATGGTTGGGAAAATGGACAGATTTTGCTAGGGGTGTTTTAGATTTTTTTTTGATATGGTTAAAGTTATTTATGTGGATTATGGAATCCGCAGTACTTGATTGGCAGTGAATCGCATTGCAGTGCTATCTTTTATCCTTGGTCATTTTGTCATGAAAAGAAAAGAGAACACTGTACTGAGAATTACTATGGATTCAGTATGGCGAATTCCATAATCGACATAATTAGCTTATATGTAACTTCTGTGATTAGATTTTAATGATTTTAGTTTTTAAATAAAAATAAATTAATATTCAATAGCTAAATCAACGAATCTATTTTTTGACTGTATCGACTAGTAATATATAGGTATATAAGTATAAACTATGTTACCTCTTCAATATAAGGACGGCTTTTATCGTATATATTATAAACAGGTGTTGTTTCCTTAAGTACTATACTAAGAAGGGGGTGATTTTCATCGGTCTTCTTCACAAAGGTTCCTCCACCTGTCTTGTAGGTTTCAATTTTGTCCGCAGCAATATCCTTCTTCAAATTTAATTTTGAATTTTGGTAAAAGGCCCGCAATTGTTTGGCAGACCTTTTAGAGCTACTGGCAGCATTATATTCTAAAGCTATATCCTCCCAGCACTGATTTTTTTGCAAAACATTAATTGTGTCTGTTTTTTTGCACTCCAATATTGATGCATTTCTAATCGCAATGCTGAAAAATCTGTCTTTGTCATTTTGTGTCATATTAGCAGTTCTTTTAGTTGTAGAATCCATTTTATTTTATTTTAAATTGCTGTATTTATTTTTAAATGATATTTAATTTATTTGTTTTATGATCTTTTCCGTTATTGTTTGGCGTGCGTGACTAAACAGACGCGAATATGAATAAACAATCGAGGGAGTTGTGTGGGAGAGAGACAGATATGTGGAATCAATTATTTGTTTTTTTCTATTTTTTAACAAATAGGTAGGTATTTCACTTCGCATAGATGTATTTGTATATAATCTAGTACAATATATACGAGATAAAAAAATAGTTTAAATATTTCCTCAAAAAATTGTCTCCATCTGATTAATAAACAATGGATTCATCTTCATCTTCAAGTTCGGTCCCATCTTCATCAGACACCAGCTCTGATGAAAACAATATATTAGAATATATTGCAAGCATGCAAGAAAGAAAATCTAAGAAGTTTTTCAACAAGGAAAACATGTTTGAAAAATATGACGATGAAGAGTTTGAGAGGAGATTTCGTCTTCCAAAAACGATGACCCAAAGCTTGGCTGAGAGAATTGGACACAGACTGGCGTATCCCGATAAAAAAAACAACCCCATTTCTCCACTTGACCAGCTTCTCCTTGCATTGAGATTTTATGCAACAGGGTGCTTCCAGATAGTAGCAGCTGACCTCTTAGGGATATCTCAACCATCAGCTTCGAGAATTATCCGTCGAGTTTCTGAAGCAATAGCGGAGTTGGCGAACGAAGAAATCAGTTTCCCTTCAATAGAAAACATTACTACCGTAAAGCAGGGATTCTTCAGAATGGGAGGAATTCCAAACATAATTGGTGCTATAGATGGTAAATACCTACATGTTTATTAAGCTGGGTACTATAAAAATTAAATAAATGTTTTCGTTCGAAATTTTAGGTACTCATATAGCAATCGAATCGACTGGGGGATCGATTGCGGAACAGTTTCGATGCAGAAAAGGTTACTTTTCAATCAACACACAAATTGTTGTTGACTCCAACATGCGTATTTTGGATATTGTTGCTTGGTAAATATTAACGCAAAGAATAAAGATGTAATTGCTATACCTATAATTTTTCCTTTTATTAGTTGGCCAGGCTCAACTCATGACCAAATGGTTTTTAACTTTTCTAAATTAAGGGCACAAATGGAAGCAGGAGAGTTTTTAGATGGAATTTTAATTGGTGATGGGGGCTATGCCTGCAAAAGGTACTTCATTACACCTTTAGGAAACCCAACCACAACTAGCGAAAAAAGATTCAACCACGCTTTTATTCGAACAAGGAGAATTGTGGAACAAACCATTGGTGTATGGAAAAGAAGATTCCCTATTATTGGAACAAGTAAGATAAAGCAAAAGATAATAACAAGTAATTAGAGTAATAAATATTTTTATTTATTTAGAACTAAGAACTCACATTGAAACAAGTGTGATCGCAATTGTAGCAACAGCTGTTCTGCATAACCTTTTAAAGGACAGAATTGTTCCACCACCAGAGGTTGATTTTATTTTGACAACGGATTCAGTGGAAACCATTTTAGGAGGAGAAGAATCTGATTTTTCTGCCAGATCATATATAAAAGACCATTTCTTTTGAAATAATGTAATTTAATTGCATTTAGAACGTTTAAGTTTAACTGCAGTTCTATTAGGTTTTTGAATTAAAAAAAAAATTGAAAACCATGTCTTTTAATTTAATCATGAATGTGGATGATAAAATGTGAGATATATTTTTAAAAGGTGAAAGTTGTTAGAAAATAATCATCTTTTATTTTATATGAAACAATCGTTGGAGTGTTTTTCTATAGTTAAATATTTGTATGTATGTATACTCCTAATTTACTGTTCCATATAAATTTAAATCGGCCAATCAGATTAGATTAGTTTTTGAGTTGACGTGTTAGTTTATTTAAAAAAGCAGTTTTGAAAAAGCACAACTATTTAAGTGCTGAGTATATCTAAACGTTCTTTTATAAACAAATGTTTATAAGCGAACAAAAACTATTACAAATTTTTCTTTACTTTGCAGATCAATTTATTCTCTTCTTTATTTGACAGAGTACTCAATCCTAATTGCATTACAAACAAAAATTAACATCTACATTAACAACTGAAATAATTCCTGTAGTGTTAAACACTTTTTGTGAAGTTGTTGTTTTCCGTGTTGGTACATGTCATATGTTCTGCCTATATGACTATCACAAAATGTTTATGATTCTTTAATTTTTCGTGCAGTTTTGTATATATGTAGTTTTAATTTGCTTTCTTACCTTTCCACTAGCCTTTTGAGAAGACGGAGTCGGAAGATTTGTCCACTATTAAATTAGCGAAAAATACTATCATTTTATCTGATAAGCAGGTACTTTTTTACGGAAAGAGATCCGCTGAATTATCGTCATTATCTGAACCAACATCAATCTGTGGGGAAAACAAAATGAATACTAATTAATTTTAATTAACTTTTTTGTATTGTAAAAAAAAAACTTGAGACATGCTGTCATTTTTGTATGTAGGTATATACTATACATATTTTATGTAAATGTGAAGGTCTGAAAAAAGTCAGCATTAAACAGATATTTATAAATATTTTATAACTTACATTCATGCGAGAATATAAATTATTTAAATTTTAAATAAAATGAACTCAAGTCAAAAAATAAACCATAGCTAGCTATGTATGTATCGTTTACACGAAAGTGGATTCATTAAACGTACAAGTGTTGCTGTGCTTATCAGGCTTCCCAAATAATTATCTTTTGTCACTGCGGATGATATGGCCAAAAGGCTTCCTAGTGCCATAACATCATCGCTGAATACTAGGCCGGTTGGTCCTAGTAGAGATGAAAGATCTTCATAAAAGTTAACCAATAATGACGATACACATACAAACAAGTTTCCAGATGAGGTGGCATTGGTTTAGCTAATCCTGCTTTTTCTGGCGATGGAAATATTCGTGTTTGTGAAGCTGGCGGTGGTCCCACGGTTTATTGAGCGTTGACGAAGATACATTTATATATGATTGAAATGTGATAGAACTGGTCGACGACGTTGTAAATATGGGTTAATAATTTCATCACTTATCACATTCATATCATTCATAGGCCATATTGGCCAGCACGAATTCTGCTGTGGCAGTGGTGTACTAGATGGCTTGTCATATCGTCCAGCTTCTCCAAGTTCAGTGCTTTTATATTTATTTATAGGTATATAAAATATATCAGTATATTATATATAATATATAAGGTATAATACTTTGTTTATATCTTTTTATAAATTCATTAAACAGAATTTGAAAAAAATTTAGTTTCACTAAACAACAAAGACAATTGACAAAAAGCAGGAAAAAAAACTATGACAGTGACAGATTGACAGTTTTGGAAGTAGTTTCGAAAATATGGGAATATTTTTCGAAGAGAGCGCTCATAAGTTATGAGTGGTCGGGACCACTCATAACTTTTATGAGCGCTCATAAATATCTACTTATTATTGCTTGGTGAATAGGTTTATGAGGCTCATAAGTTATGAGTGCTCGGTGAATACCGGCCTAAAAATATCTATATATTGTAATTTCAGACTGAAGAATGGTTTCTTAGACAGCTTCAGAAGTTTTGGTGCAACTATAGGATACAAATTAGAAATCACCAAGATTATTCATATTTTTATTTTATCGAGCTAACACAAGTCATTTTCAATGTCCCCATAGTTACTCTATGAGTGAAATCTGTAAATTTTTTTGATCCGATTTCCTTTGGGCTCCGAAAAAAACACGTCTATTATTGAAAGAGTATATCCCTTATAGTAAAGAGAGAGAGAGACATAAAGAGCATATAGCAATAGTAAAGAGAGATAGAGAACGTATTAATAAAAATATTCATAGTTAGTTAGTTTTAGTTTTGTTGCTTGGATTAATTATTTGGAGCAGCAAAGAAAATATAATTTGATGCGCATCAGAATAATTAAAACTGCTTTTTTTTAAACTGGCGTTCTGCCGTATTGCTTTTACACGTCCTTCTGCTTCTTTCGTTTGGGAACAGTGTTAACAGATTGGTGATTTTTCTAACCAAAATGATGGGATAAAATCAGTTCGATGGGAATTATGGTGGGAAAAAATTCATGATGGAATTTATGGTGGGAAAATATTCCAAAAGCTATTCAATGGGGGAAAATAATATTTTTATACCATAACTTACTTTGCTTTGCTAACATACCTATATATTTCCCTCAAATTTGTTCTTACCTCACATTTTAACTTAAAAAAAAACTTATTTGGCCTGACCATCAATGACTCAAAAAACCTGTCAAACAAGCAAAGATGATACAAATATTTCGTTCTTCTTTCAAAAAAAAAAAAAACATACTAAGTTTTCTGTTCACTAAATTGCGACAGCATTCTTCCTTTTTTGCTTGCATCTATACCTAAAATTAACCCAGAGAACAAAGCAACACATTCACATGCAAAATCGTGTAAAGCAATCGGCTAAAAACTTTTATGTTTTGTTTTCTTCGGGAACTTTGTTCTTAAAGTAGCAGTAAAGCAGGAACACTCTTGAGATTTTCGTTCTTTAAAAAATAGCGATCGCAACAAATTTTTGTTATAAAAATGTACACTTGTGTCACGCTATTTTGTAATCGCAAACAAATATAAACATATCTTTTAATGAGAATGCGCGCATTTGTTACAAATAAAGTAGAAACTTTAAAAAAAATTATTTGTAACGAACTGGCGTGAATATTTAGCCACAAAAATAGAAGATAATATAGAAAGACTTATTTAAATCGCAAGTGCATGCAACCTTATTTGTTTCTACTTGATCTATTTAATCTTGCGACCAAAAAACGCTAAAAAAAAAGAAGAATCTGTTGAATGTACATATTATATGTGAAACAAATTTCAGTTTTTAAAGCGACATGATTTTTTTGTAACATGAGCGGTCATTATGGTGAATTCACTACAAAAAAATGGTGGGATTTTTTTTTAGAATCCGGTGAGATTTTTTAAATCTAATCGGGCATCACTGTTTGTGAACTTTCCATACAAAATCTTCAAATCAAGGCATAAGTTATAAGAAAATACGAAATATTAACCTATTCATTCGAGAAGTTTTTTCTCATCGGCAAATCTTATTTTTATAGGAGAGAAGTAAGTGTATAGTAGCGTTCGAACCTTACTTCTATCGAAGTAAATTTACTCCAATTTTAAGAAAGAAAATACTTCGTCATTCTGCTTTTTTGTGATCTACTCCTTTTTTCCAAAGTGAAAAATGAAATGTATAAAAATATAAAAAAATCGATCTATATCATGTCCATTATAAAATTCGCAATACTGGATCCGCAGTGATTCGCAGTGCAGTGCTCTCTTTCCTCTCTACCCATTTGCCGTAAAAATAAAAGAGAAAATTGTACTGACAATCACTAGGGATCCAGTATTACCTATTTCATAATCGACAAGTATATTTCCAAGACGTAGATTTGCAGATGACGTAGGTTTTATTATTGTGAAAAGTTTCCTGATTGTTTAAGATTGTAAAACAAAAATAAAATTTTATTCAAATTAAAATTTGTATAATTATGTTTTGTCCCCACGACTTGTATACAAAATTTCAACCAATCTAGCGACCTTTTAGCTGGTTGCGCATTTAAAATTTAAACATTTTTGGAGTTCTACATTTAATTTGGAATCGTATCAAATGCTCCAATGTTTCCCTTATTAGAAACATTTGGCAGCGCGAGCTGCACATTTTCACAATTTTTTATATAGCTTTGATAAAAGATAAGAAAAGAACATCTTTGCTGTCATTGACAGTAAATTAAATTTTATTGGCAAACAAACAAACAGCCTCTTGTGAGGAAGAATCCTCCAAGAGTTTCTCTTATCATAAAAAAGTGCCTACCTATCTTTGCCCTTCAGATTCATCAGAAAATTGTAAATTTCTACAGAAACTTGTTGAGTCTAATTACACAATTCTTTTTTAGGTTTATAACGTCTTTCGTATTTTTGACAGATTGGGTAGAAATGTTACTTCGTTCCCATACATTTCTACAAACCTCACCAAATCTTCCCAAAACCAGAAATACGAAACGAACGAAATAAGGAAACGTGTAATCAAGCTCTTCCTTTGTTTTTTTTTTATTTTTCATAGAAGCTCTATTCTTAACATTTGGTGTTTTTCTTTTTTGGCTCTGAGCAAAGCTCTGAGCAGAGGTTGAGCGATCAGAGCTAAGCTCTGAGGAGATTATGATCAGAGCCCTCAGATTTAATTATGAAACACACTTGAGCACTGAACATGTCTTATGCATAGTAATCTGTCAAATTACATAAAAATTGTATGAAGTTGGCTTCGCTCAGCGTTTTGCTCGATTTGCTCGGTCATTTTATTCTGAGCATACAGATCATGCTCCGAGCTAGCTCAGATGGAAAAAAGAAACACGACTTATGTGCTCTGATTTGTCTGAGGTAAAAAAGAAACATAGAATAAATTTCTGACAGCTCGGTGATCTGCTCTGAGGTAAAAAAGAAAACCGCCAATTTTTCACACTTAATCTTGCTTAAATGTCAAATTTGAAAAATGGTGATGAAATGCTCTCAAAGAGAAAGTTTTCGCATTATTTTTTACGTCAAAAAATACATTAACTAGAGTTGCCGTTGATCAGTGATAAATCTTAATCAACATTTCAAGAATTAGAACCCAAGAAAATAACATTTTAACAGAGAATAAACGTACCCGCTTATTAATATACAAAAATTAATTATGTATTAAATTAAGAACCTTAAGCGTGTTTTTCTTCGAAATGCACAACATTATTTAAGAAATACTCTATTGTCAATTCTAAATTTTTTTTCTCAAGAAATAATTTTGCTAATTGACATATGTACATTAGTTGATTAGTTAATAAAAAACTAAAAAAAAAATACTTATCTATCAAAACTAAACTTAAAATAAAATTAACACTTGGGCAACCCATGGTCGACATTGATATTTGAATCCAACTGATAAATTCTGTCACTATGACAGATTAAGTCAAGCTGACACATAACTGACAGCTCAGAAATAATCAGAAGAAATTGCACGAGCTGGCAAGAAAGGGAAATGTTTATATATCTTTCTCGCTTTCTCTTTTGCAAGAATTAGCAAAACTTTTGAGGTGTCTGGCGTTCTGAAACTGTTTGAAACTAGGTCTGGAACACAACTTCTTGTGTGTTTTTTCTTATTTATCAGGGTTAAGGAATAGAATCGATCGAAAAAACAAAATTTTTATCAAGAATTGTGTAAATAAAGAAACCAAAGTGGGACTAAAAGTATACCAATCAGCCGTTGCTCGGTGATATGTCAAAACAATTGAATAGACATATTTTTAATTTGCGTAATTGTGTTTTCCTAGAGTGCAGAATGGATAAAATTTTACACTAACTGCACTTTAGGCTTAGTAGAGGTACCTTTATTCGCGTTGTTTTGTTGTTTTTAATTTTGAAACTCTTAACTCATTTGCGTTGAATGATTTTATATAAATAAAATTAGTATTTTCTTTTGGAATATAAATATCATTGTCAGACCAAAACCATTCCCCATTTCTTAACTACCATCCTTATAAACGACATCAATAAATACCGCCTTTCTCTCACACTCCTCCAAAACACGGTTTACCTTACCTATAATAATTTAGCTTATACAAAAATTCTAGAAAATTATGAAAATTGCATTTTTACCTTCTCCCTGTGCGAGCATCAAAATTCACGACATCTTCTTGCTCATTTACCCGCCTATTCACCCTAAAAACAATAAAATTGTAACCATAACTTAAACAATGATTTGTTTTTATTGTTTTAGCATGCTGTGACTCTGGTGAGTCCCTAAAGCCCTTTAATTTTGTTCCGCTGTTCTTTTCTTTGGCCCCATTCCTAAATGGTGCGCTGCTTACTTTTTTTTGTGGTGAAAGAAGTCCTTTATATTTTTTTATTACCTTCCCGCATCCAACTTCAATCAGGAGAGTTTAGTCAACGTTTTTGCTGTCGCTGTCGCCGTCATCATCGTCGTCGCGTCCCGTCGTCGTCGTCATGAATCGCGTGTAGTCCACGGAGGAAACCTTTAATCTGTGGCCGAAGTCTCGAATTGCTCATTTATAAATTTTTTATTAGACATCCTGCAAGGACCAGCCGCGAAACCAAACAACCAACTGACTACCACTATATACCTAACCTATACTGCCGGCCCAACCCCCTGCGGAGCTCAGATGCTTGATGCTCGTCCCAAAGTCACAATTTCCTCAGGATCGTTATGAATTTCGAGGGCTTTCGAGGAAAGTGGATATATTTTTTTTTCTCCATACCTATGGAACCTTTTTCTTTGGATACATTCTTTTTCCGGCCCTCTGTTGCATTCCCATTCACCCTTAGAATCCATGGCGTGTTTTTTTTTATTCATCTATACTTTGAATAAGCCTGCAAAATTTAAACATGAAAAAAACCCACCAGAGTCCTGAAAATTGCTCATTTTTTACGATACCCAGTTGTAGTGATAGAGAATTTGCCTGCAATATTTTTTTTTCTTATGCGAAAGAGACGGACGGAGGATGTTAGAATAAGGTTCAACCTGGTTTTGAAATGTTTACAATTTCAAATATTTTCACCATAGCAAAAGAAGTTCCGGAAGGAATAAGCAGGAAAAAATCAAGTATATGTATGTAAGTATATATATTTTCCTGATTCCCGCAGGAAAAGGTAATCACTTGCTCATATCCATTGAAGGTATACACACAATGGCGAAATGAAGAAATTATTTTTGATTGGCATTTTGCTAATAAAAGAAGATCGTTAAGTTGAAAAGTTATGAATTGTTTTGATGTTGAGACTTGGTATTTGTTCAAATCTTGAGCTTTCGATTTGAGATTTTTCAAGTTGCTTAAAGGGAAAGGTATCGCATATTATTATTAATTTGCTTATATTTTTCTTCTTTTTTTTTCTTTTAAAGAGAACTTAAAAGAATATGAGGATAAAAGAAAGTTATTAATTTATATATACCTATATGAACATATACGTTTATGATACCTTCTTGTTATGAGAAACTTTTAAAGGCACTGACATATTCATAAAATAACGTAAAATTATGACATGCCTTGTAATAGGCATGTTCAGGAAAATGAGATCTCGGAGATCTCACCAATCTCAGTTACCTGAACAGGATTCCTCAGCAAAACTTCTCAGCTTTGCTGTCAAAAGTCTAAGGAAAAAAAAAATCTTGGATTCGCTTGCTCATTTTTTTGAGTGAGAAAAAATTTCTGAGATCTCATTTTTCTGAACACACCTAATTTATCTATGATAGCTTTAAGCAGTAAATTCAATATGCCATTTTTTATTTTATAACAGGTTGATTCGCACAATATGCGTACAAAATCTAAGGCTTTTAGAATGTATGCTGAAACCAGACCTAATGGGGACGTCTTTTTCCTCCCGTTTAGACGGACCGGATGGGGTAATTTACTAAGCAAAAATTTGGAGTATTCGTTCATAAAGTTGCGACCGCCGAATAAGTAGTAGTAATTTTTTAAAAATTTTGTAATTGCACCTCGTATCGATGAATAGATGTAATGCAATTAATGCGGTAGTGAATTCATATTTTTGCACTAGTGTGCGTTAAAACATGGACACTAGTGCAAACATATCAATTCACCACCATCCGCCATATTGCTTAGTTTGTAGGAAAACCAGAAAGACAGCCGAGGTTTCCAATCTTTATTATTCATAATAATCTGGCGTTGACCTTTGTTTTGATTAAATTTCTGGTTTTGTAGAGTCTTCCATTGGCATCGAAGCCAAACTTTAAAGCGAGAAACAGATTGACACAGCAAAACATTGACATCGACATCAACGTTAGAAATTACCATAGATTCGATGTCGCTGCTGCTGTGTTAATGTATTCAAAGTCATTTAAAAGCACTGGCTCTAAAAAATTGTCACAGTTGCTGTTGAAGTTGCTAGTTGCTACGTCATTATTTTTTTCTATGGGATTTGACAGAAAATTGTGCTACGTCGAACAACGTTTCGTGTTACCAAAAAGACAACAAATTTCCCAAAAACTTAGTTTTTTTCTATGGGTTTTGACAGCAAATTGTGAAATTTTGTGAAAATTTCTGCAAATTCGAAAGAAATTTCACTTTATCAAACAGACCAATTATCAATGGAATTTGATAATTTATAGCTTGAAGGCTGATTCACAATGCGACGAGGAAACGAGACGAGAGAAACGCTGTCATATTTTTCTCGTTATAAAATCGTTCCCCAATTCAAAATGTGGCGAGTTTCTTGGAGAGTTTTGACATTCTTTTTATTCCGTCAATTTCATTGAATTTCCGAACAACAACAACAAATGGAGGCGGAACAAGACAGCATACTTGAAGGCGCTTAGAAAAATGCTGATGCTCCAAATGCATTTGATAAACAAACGATACACATCTCGACCTGTGACGTCAGTGGTCTAAGGTAGTGGAATGCGTAGTGCATACGACTTCTAAGACTGAGCAAATCTGATATGCGTGGGTTCGAATCTCATGGTGTGCAGAAAGTTTTTCATAATAAAATTGGATTAAAGCTCAGCACCACTAATAAGGAGACTGATGATAGGGCTTGGCACCCCTTGAAATAGCTATATCTCCAGCCAAATAATTAATTAAAACGAATTATAAATTAATTCGTATACCATTGGTGGTAGCACGTTTAAGTTGTTGTTGTTGTTCGGAAATTCAAAACACTTTGGTTGTTATTTCATTTATGTTTTTTTTTTTATTATATTTAATTGAATTAATTGAAAATTAAAAGATATCCAGTTGAGATACCTATGTAGATTGTTTCGGTGGTCTTTTGTGGTTTGGGTTCTTCTAAACTCTTGGTTTGACATGCCGATGAGAAACGCTGATGAAAGTTTTCTCTTAAAGATTCTTCATCAACTCGGTTTTACTTTGAAACATGATTGCTGGGTCCACAATTAGCGGTATTTTTCAAGCTCTGGGTCCTCGATTAGCGGATTTTCACAATACTTTTTGTGAAAAACAATGATGTTTTAGCATAAACAAGTAAATTATGCAAAATGAAATAAGGCCCCAAAATGTTTTTCCAAACAAAATGTAATTATACAAGTAAAACATGCAAAATGAAATAAGGCCCCAAAATATTTTTCAAAATAAAATGAAATTAGACCCCAAAATTAATGTTGGGGTCATATTTCATTGGGGTCTTATTTCATTATGAAATAAGGCCCCAATAAAAAAATGAAAAAAGGCCCCAAGAAATGAAATAACACCCCAAAATTTAAAAATTTTCGTTGTTGTTGTTTTGCATTAAATGATTTGGGGCCCTATTTCATTTTTTTTTTGGGGTCTTATTTCCTGGGGCCTAATTTCGCAGAGCCATATCAATATAACCGAATATGTCAAAAAATTAAAAAAAAAAAATACAAATTAAATTTTTTTGTGATGAGTTTTTTCAATATATTTTTTTTTCGAAAAAAAAAATAATTCGTTTATTCGATGCTATGTATCTTGCCGTACTCTATTTTGTTACGAATCGAATGAAGTAAAATCTTCTTTCGATCGGCATTCTTGTTTCATTTTAATAAGATTTTCTATATAAAAAAGTGTGGAGTGGACGTTTGTAACATTTTTTCTGTGGAAGTTTGTAACATTTTACAAACAGAAATGCTTATAAAATTATTTGTGTTACAACCCGGTTCTAACATTTGTCCCTAGCTTCTTTGTTAAATCATAAATTCTGAGCATTTTTAGGAAGCTCACTGTTCATTCTTTAATATACAGTATGTTTAATTTTGTTATGTTTATTTGTTATCAAACTATATGGCACGAAGTATCAAAAGTATTACTTTCGTACTCACTCTCCCCTACATATTCTAGGTAAAATCATTAGCATTTTCATTTTTGTTCAGGTTCAGCGCATCTGTCAAAAATCATAGTATATTGTGGATTCAGTGTCTTTTTACTTATGTAATTTCAATATTTTGTTGTTGTTTCTAATGATGCGCGCTGAGTTTTGTTTCTAATGCATGCAAGCTGAGTTCCTGTGGCACTCGAAGACCCATTTCATAATTTTTTGACACTTTCAACTTTGACAACCTGCGCAGTGTATCACCTTGCATTTGTGTTCTGTGATCATAGCCATCTTTCAACGGAATTTGATATTATTTGATTTATGTTTTGACTAATTTAACATTTTACCGTCATATAACACGTCAACCCACTTTGGTATAACATATGACTGACTGGACTGGTGTCACTTCAATCGTATGATCTTAAACGTTCTGCATGCGTTTACACAGTCTATGTTGACAGTATATTAATGATATTTTTGGTGATGTCAAGGAGTCAATGCAACGCATTGGCCATTTACATTGACCGTCTAATCGTAGCTTAACTCTTTTAACTGTAACGCCCATATTATTCACTCGTTACATCCATATTGAAAATTAAATCCAGATGTACATATTTACATTGAATTTGTATACTTTACATCTGGATTAAAGTTTTAATCTGGATGTATCGAGTGAATAATATGGGCGTAAGAAATCAAATCATTTTAGCAGCTAAGGATCAAGTTTTTCTTAACTATGTAAAGAGGTTCTTTTAGATTTCTCATGGAATGTTACATATACCATAATTTTCCAAAAAAAAGTTTAAATCTTAAGTAGATTTTGTTCTTGAAGTAATAAAACGATAAATTTAAATAAATTCATATTAATAAATCCAAATGAACTGTTATTTAGTTAGATGCAAGTTAAACCTTACAAAATTAAATCGAATCGATGAATATGATTAATAAAAGTAAGCTTGAACCGACTTCTTAAGTATCTACCTCAAAATACCTTCCTTTAAATGTATCTTTAAAGGTATCAACACCTCGTTGAATAAAACCAACTACCTTTCTTCAAATCAATCCTTTTTCAATGTTAAACTCCACGCTTTCAAAGGGATTTCTTTCAACTGTCGACATTAGTATTCCAAATTGTCTTTCTGAAAAAATACATCTCAATGACCAAAGTAGATAAGATATATAGGAACAGAGGTAACCAACAAAAATATAAAGAGGAAAGCCCTCTCCTGTCAATTAATTCATTTCGTATTCTACTCGCATTGCAAAGTGGGCAAACATTTTAAAACAAAAAAAAAAAAACAAGTAAATCCTTGAAGGTTTATCAAATTCCTTTCACCCCATCAAAACCTTACAACCCTCCCATATTGCTGGTGGCTCAAAGGAAGCACCTATACAGGTTAGATATTTAACTCTGATGATTTTATTACCACGTGCAAAGAGCTTTTGGATTGTGTTTCATTAGACGCAATAGTCACGTCCGTTTTATTAAGCCATCAAGTGAACATCTTTGGATTACTAATTTTCTCCTTTTTTTTCAATGAGCTTATTAAGGAAGAGACAGGTAAAAATGCTTAAATCTTCTGACAGTTGCACATAGCGATTTGAAAAAAAAAAACTTTAAATTATTGATTAAGTTCTTAAATGTGTATCGCTCATTTGCTGCAATATCGTCATAACTCAAAAAATGCTGTGTACTTAATAAAGAAAACCAAAAGTATTAATAAACTGAGATTTTTCTAAAAAGGACCTTTTCAATCCAAGGAAAACTTAATTTGAAAAAAAGGATCTATGTATATGAGTGTTATTAATTTGTGTGGTTATTTAACTTTTGAACACACAACTCAAAAACACTTATACGTAAAATTAATCATATGAAAATAGAATGTTTGATAAACATTATGAAACATCAAAGCCTTCCGAATTATAAAATATGGTTAAATAGCTATAGAAATAAAAATAAAGCCTTTTGAATTGTTTATTTTTTTCCATATATAAATTGGCTCCAAGCCAAACTAAAGACTTCCATATTTTTAATTAATTCATGCAAACAATTTTCTTTATTTCCGCTTCATTAGGACGACATGTCACATACTGTTTCTTTCTTTATTTGGCATTTGAACATGAACAGAAGGGAAACAAAAGCATCACAGCTGTAATATTTCTTTTCTTTGACATTATATATAGGAAAATCCGGGATCCGGGGGTAAAAGGATAACAGAAGCTTATCTATAAATATTGTTCAGATTTTTCTTTCTTGGCTCATTTAGATAATTGCTGCAATTAACTAAATTAGCACGCCATTTGTTGGAAATCAAGGGGATGATGGAGGTTTTCCTATTTGTGAGAAAGAAATACATTTTATGTATATATGTAGGTTTAAATATAAAATAAATTTCAAAATAATTTCAGCTGAATACATAAAGGAAGTTTGCTCAGTTACTGATATATAAACACGCAGAAACCAGAATTACTTGATTTTGATTTTTTAGTTAAAAATAAAAATCTGTAAAAGAAAAATTACAATATTGTATTTATTTATCTTTATAGATAAAATAAAAACTTAAAATAGGCTAAATAAATAAAGACTCAAAATAGGATCAATTTAAAGAACTCAAATGCATTAACATTTTTAGCAAATAATTCTAAAAAAATTAAATTTAATAGTCATGTTTAGGAAAATGAGATTTCGGAGATCTCAGCAATCTCAGTTACTTGAACAGGATTCCTTAGCAAAATTTCTCAGCTTTGCTGTCAAAACTCTGAGGAAAAAAAATCTTAGATTCGCTTGCTCACTTTTTGAGTTAGAAAATTCTCAGAGATCTCATTTTTCTGAACACACCAAATGAATAAAAGAAAATAGTCATGTTTTTTGTGAAAGATATTCATAGTACAGTACGATTTTACACGAGTTACAAATACAACATCCACAGTAGAATTACTGCCAATAAAAGCAGAAGTATTAGAATTGTACAGGGGATGGGTAGGCTACTGCGGATTGTTTTTTTTTTGGAATTTCTTACTATACTTTATATATAATATCCCAAAAAAAACACGGCTAATATCTATAAAGTTATATAATTTAACAACATGTTAGCGAGGAAAATAAAAATATGAACCGTATTACAGATACAAGCCACGAACATCTATGCAAATAGTGCCTTCAAATAAAAATAAAATGCACGACTTGGTCGCACGAACTTGCTCTTATGTGTGATCACACTGTTATTTTAAAGTTTAGACTGAAAATATAATTAGAAATAAATTGATCAAACATCATCTGAAATTGTTTTGACACCAACGCGAAGTAAATCATCTGATTTCTTAAATAAGTCTCAATTTTTGAGAAAAAAAATTTTAAAATCGTTGGAGTGGTTTTTAAAAAAATAATTCTTGATATATAAAATTTTGTAAACATTTTTAGGTACAAAAATTTGGTACGCAATTTTTTTAGCAGAATTAAAAAAGAATTTTTGAAACAAATCATTTACCCATTTTCAAAATACATATCGAAAAATTAATTTTGATGATTTTTAAATCCAATTTTTTTTTATATTTAATATGCAATATTATTCAAGATCTTAAGGTAATAAATTTCATTAAAAACGGTTCAATAAATAATAATCGAAAACCAAAAAAATGGTTCTATGATAGATACCATTTTTAATCGATAGATAAAATTTTATTTTCAAAAATATGGTAGATGGTACCTACTGATATAAGCTGACATAAAAATTTAATAAAAATCGAGTCATTTTTGAGCAAAAGAGTTTTTCTTGTTTTTAAACACTTGTATGGGATGTACCATTATTTTTGGATATAAGAATAATTTAAATTTAAAATCTACTAGATAATGTTAAAAAAAACAATTGGATGCCAATTAATTAAGTCATTTTCGAATTATTAAGTTCTCAAAAAAAAAATTTTTTAAAAACAAAATAAAAATTTTGCTACACAAAACTTTTTAAAAGATTCGTCATAAAAAAATTTACCAAAATCAGTTTAACTGTTTTTGAGAGAATCGAAAATCCAAAAAGTGGTTCTATGGGAGATACCATTTATAAACATTTTTCGGAAACCTTTCTTTATAAATGCTACATTAAAAAAAAATACCTACATCATTTTTTAGTGTAGACAGGTTTTGAGAAAAATAATATTTTCATTTTCTGCTAAAAAAAGTTGTACGGCAGCTACTGTTATTTTTGGCTCTGATTAAATCGACCCACCAATTTAGTCTGCAGTCGAAAGGACAGACAGACGGACAGAATTTCGAGACCCACTTTTTTCGACTTCGCGATCATCAAAATGTCAAGTTTGATCAAAATCTCGAGTCCTGTTTTTTTTTACGAAAGCATAACTTACCATACCTACACATAAATATATCGCAAGTACAAACTCAAATCTGTTCTTAATTTTTTTTTTTTAAATTGCCTTTATTTGAAGTAAAAAATGAAAATGAGTGCGCGAAATTAGCCCCCTTTTTTGGAATTTATTATTTTTGAAAGTTGTTCCCGATTTTTTCCGCATTGTTCCAAAAATATTCAAAAATGGGGGTTTGAGAGCCAAAAAAACCGTTTTTCAAATAGCCCCCCTTCTTTAGAAAATCAAATTTTTGAAAGTTGTTCCAAATTGTTCTAGTTGTTCTGAACATTGTTCCAAATTTTTGGACGCCTTTCTTCAAAATTTCAAAAGTTATGGGCAAAATTCGAAAAAATTCTAGCCCCCCATTTTTCTAAATTCTTATATTTTTGAATATTTTTTTTGATATTTTGTTCCATGCGCAGAATCGCTAAAATCCAATTATTCCAAAGAATCATCAAAAAATTTTGAAAACTAAAGATTTAAATCCCAAAAAACACTTTAAATGAAAATATCTTATTATCAAAAAAAATTCAGAAATTTGTTTGTTCCAGGTTGTTTTAGGGCTCTTTTAAATTTGTCCAGACTTTTGTTAGTTTTAGGTTAGTAGGTTTTTAGTATGCAAAATTTCATTAAAATGCATTTTAATTAATTTTTTCGAATAACTTTTGAAATGTTGAGCAATTCGTAACAAATCGGGAACTACCTACTTTCAAAAATAACAAATTTCAAAAAAGGGCTTATGTGTAGCTTGTCGGAAAAATCGGATTGGAGCTTAAGTCGCCATCTTGGAATTAAAATATAAATTGGCATAAAATAGACAAGAAATTATTTAAAAACAACGGCACCACTTACAATGTCATGTTATATCTTTTTTTTTAAATCCATAAATCTATGGGATTTCAGGAGATAAACACCGAAATAAATAAATGGTAAATGCAACGAAAAATTTCGTAGATGCTGCGAAACATTTGTGATTTAAGATCCTTTATTTTTGTAGAATACACGATTATGTTTCTATATACTACGAATTTATTTGTGTTTCAGTTAAATTGAATTCGTGTATTCTACAAAAATAAAGAATCTTAAATCACTAATGATTCGTAAATTGTACAAATGCTTTTTTTAATATTTTACAATTAGATCGTTCATTATACGATTTTCAGGATTGTAAATTATGAATGATTCGTATATTGCATAAGAAACACCATCGTGTACTTTTTTAATTATATACTTCACTTTATTGATTGAATATAGGAAATTTTTGTAGTATTCACTAGTTTTTAACATTGGCACGGAATGCAGAAATGTGTTTATCTTTCCACAAAATTAAAATAAAAACTTTGTTTCACTTTTACACCTTTGTTTATTTTAAAATTAATTAAAAACACAAATTTTAAACCTTAATTAGTTTTCATCAGAATCAGGCGTAATCTTTGATTCTTCTTTGAAACTATAAAAAAAATAATCATTTCGCATAATGTTTAAAAGAATGAAAAAAGTTTACTTACGTTTTATTTTATTAAGCAGCGCATAAAGCTTCTTTTGACTTTCTTTTACTAAGAATTTTAAAAATTGTAAAATATGTAACTTAAATAGTAATATACCTACCTACCAAAATGCAATTATAAAACTTTTTTTTTTTTTGTTTACTTTGTTTTTATCAACTTTTTAATTTTTTACCACGGCGCGCAGCGTTCAAAAAGCAACTGAGTACTTTTCGACTAAATGAAAGGTACAAAATACTTAGTCGTGTGCATGAAATAATGTTTTGTTACAAAACATTTTGTGAGAAATACAACTGTATTTCGTATCCACACAAAATATATTTAGTATAATTTACGAAATGCTTTAAATTTTTAACGATTGTATTAGTAAACTTACAAAATGTTTTGTATTTTTTCAAAATCATTCGTAAAATTATTCCCAAATTTAATAAGTGTATTTCTGCTTCCCTTAAAATAAAATATATTTAGTACAGTTTACAATTTTTTTGTACAGATCACGAAACATTCGTACGAAAAAGCGTTACAAATGTGCTTTCGTAAATTTTACAAATTTTTCGTATTTCTGGATTTTTTGATCTCCATGTTGGCTACTAAAACTTTGTTTATTTTACAAAATTTCGTATTGTTTCGTATTGAATTTACGAAATTTTTTTTTGAGTGAATGTATACCTTATTTCTCAGTTCACTTTGCCAATCAAAATTCTTTAATATTCTTCTATTCTTTCTAACTAGCGCCGTAAAAAAAATTCTATCTTTAACTCTGTTTTTAATTCAAATTATTTAATTCTTGAATACTTTTTGGAAAAATAATTAAACTCAAATCTTTTAAGAAACATTTTTTTTTTTAATTTGAAACTATTTTTTTTTTGATTTTACGTTATTAAGAAGTAAAGTTTCAAGTCAAACGCTAAAAACCAGATGCTGCTAAAATGTCTTCTAATTTTTGAGAAATAAGTTTCTAATAATTTGGCTTCAATCCCGTTAAAATTGAACTAAAAATCCTGTTTCCACTTAATAAGTAATAGTTCATCTTTTTATTTTCAATTTTCTCAAGAACTAGAAGACATTTTAGCTGTTTTTTAGTTTTTGACTTGAAATTGATACAAGCATTGAATATCAAAAACAAAAATATTTTTTAATAACGTTAAATTATGAAAAAAAAAAATGTTTTAAAATTAAAAAAAAAATTGAGTTTGAAAATTAATTTTCCAAAAAGTATTCATTTAAATAAAAGATATAACCTGACATTGTAAGTGTTGCCGTTGTTTTTGTTATTTTTTTATATTTTCAGTCATTTTTTTTTTGCAAATTCAGTTGGCGGGTTAATCCGATTTTCCTGAAAAACTACACCAAACTACTGCATTTTAAAATTACATGGGTATCAAAGTGAATTTTTGTAATTTAAATACTAAGCAGCTTCTAAATTCAGACTTCATTTCGATATTTCTTCCACAAAAATAAGAAAAAACGCGACGGAGACAATACTTATTTTTTAACAACAATACATAATAGGGAAATAAATGATAATGCAAAAATTGTAGTATTTTATCATTTATAGTAATCCAGAATATATGGAAGTCTAAGATTTTAATATGAAATGTATCAATAAACTAGCTAAATATAAAACAACCTAATAAATTCAAAACTAAACATCGAAATAAAAATCTAAGTTCTAATATTTTTCTTTGTTAGTTTGCTTTGCTAACACACAAAAATAATATTCAATATTTACTTTTAAACATTTGAAAATTCACGATTTAATTAAATTATATTTTTCAATTCATCAAAAATTCTCTTGCCATATTAATTAATTTGAATATGCTCAACCAAAGTTTATCATAACAAACATAAATTTCACCCACAAACTCCACTTGCACATGTTCAGGCTCAAGGTGGACCATTCTATACTCTGTATGACTATCGTATATTACCTTTTTGAAGCTAGTATATATAGTTTTCGTTGATAATATTTGCTCGTATAAAAAAAAATAATAAAGCATTTATTAAGCTAGTGGATAGATTAGTTATGACGAAAGTTTCACCAACTTCAACTATAGCAAGCTACAACCAACTTTTCGTCGGTGACAAATCGCCACTCAACTAGATTAAACGAGAAACTATGGTCGGTTCATTGCTTAGTTGTGGTGGTGGCGGTGGTTCTATATTATATGGGCGACCAAGTGCCCTGCATGGTTCGGGAAAATTTATTAACCCTCACATGAAAGAATCGTCTAACGTCCAATGTCCAATCTCCGTCGCCGTGTCGGTCGGTCAATTTTGTGTTATAATTTATGAACAACTCGACAACTGCTGGAAATGGGAAGATGAAAAATGAGAACACATTTTAAGTTATGTGTATGTATACGCTGGCAATTCAAAATCACTTAATAACATCAGGATAAAGAATTTTTATATTCACTTCAAGTCGATAGTTTTTTGTTTGGCTCACATGCAGCAGGCCATAAATAAATCACATCCCTGTCAAATGAGGACTTTCAATAAATTGGATGGAGATTGGAGCTATTTTGTATTCTGCAAATAAAAATTATAAAACGATAACATTTTGGATAAGTTTTGAAATTAAATCATAAAATGTAACCTTCCTATTGAGTGATGTTGTAAGGTTAAAAATTTATGACTTTTTGAAGTAGAAAAGCAATGTATATAGAAAAATTACAAAATGTCTTATGTTTCGGTATATTATTATGCCTGACTTTACATTTTTGGTATTTTAAACTAATTCACCTACTAACTTTTTTTTTAACACTTAATACTTTTTAAACTACTTACCTTTAATTTTAATAAATTGCAGCTGAACTACACTCCCAAAACATTGACAATTCGTATAGAAAAAAAACAAACAAACATTTTGAGTGTCAAAGTGACATAAGGTGTGTTTTTTTACCATCCCGGGGGCAATTGGTTAAAAATAACGACAACGGGGATTAGCTACGCCATTACAGAAAAAAATATGGAGTTTTCATACAAACTATCGATAACATGTATGTAAATCATGCCGGTAACACAGTTTTTCTGTGCGCTTAAGTTAAACCCCGAGAATTCTCTGGGATTAGCTAAGCCCGCAGGGGATTAGTTGTTGTTACATTTTACATGTACATTCTTTAGCACTGACATCGTTTTTTCGTCCAATTCCCCCCGGACTTGAGTTAGTATAGGCATGTTCAGGAAAATAAGATCTCGGGGATTTCAGCAATCTCAATTATCTGAACGGGATTCCTCAGCTAAATTTCTCAGCTTTTCTGTCAAAACTTTGAGGAAAAAAAATTTGCTTGCTCACTTTTTGAGTGAAAAAAATCTCTGATAACTCATTTTTCTGAATGCTCCAAGTTAGTACAATAGTAAACATATTAAATATGTATTCAATAGTATGATGCTAAAATTGTTTGAAATTTGAAAAAAACATTTGTTTAACCTTAGGTGTTTTTTTATTCGTAACCTTTATCTAGCACAGCAAGGTTCCTGGAAATTACGCCAGATTTTTGTTGTTGAAAAAACGCCAGACGCATTTCAATACAAATTTCTGGCTTTTTTTTCCTAGGAAAAAACATTTCTGGGAGACTTTCCAGACTTTCTGATTTTTTTCCAATTTTTTTTCTGGCTTTTTTTCCCGCGTCGCGGTATACAAACAACACATTTTCTGGTTTTTTTTCCAAAATGAAGTTTGGAAATTAGACCAGCGGCCTATTTTACGTCACATACATTTCTGTAACGTATGTGATGTATGTTCTGTGAAATAGGCCCCAGAATTTGTTTGCTTCATTTCACTTTCTGGCCTTTTTCCATAGGTATCTGGCACAATTTCCAAATTTCTGCCTTATTTTCTAAAAAAAAATCAGGCTTTTTTCCAATTTTAAGTCATACAAAAATTCTGGCGTTTTTTTCCAAAAAAATTCTGCGTAATTTCCAGGAGCCGCAAAGCAATGTTATTCCGAATAAAAGGTTATAATCACTATTGTATCCACCTTTAAACCGTGAGTCGCAAAGTTGGTATGCATGTCAAAATCAGCTATCACCGAAAAGTATAATTGCCTATTTGGAAAAAAATTTATTTAAATGGGTTAAAATGGCCATTTATTTGGACTTGCATTACTCATGTTTGCAGAAAAACGAGATCTAGGAGATCTCAGAAATCTCAGTTACCTGAACAGGATTCCTTCTGCAAAACATCTTTGCTGTCAAAATTTTGAGGAAAAAAATCTCAGAGATATCATTTTTCTGAACGCGTCAAATATAATAATTTTTACAACTATACGGAATGTCGTATTCTGTAGTGCGGAAATTCCTACAGTTTGATAGTGTATTTCAACAATCCGCAAAGCTTTTTCAAAGAAAAATCATCTACTTTTCAATATTTTTTGTCAAAGCCGTCAGAAATTTTCATTTTTCCAAAAGCCAATACCGGTCAGGTACAACCAAATTCAAAATTTAATTTTCAACGAAGCGCGGTGAGTAGGTAAAGTAATATTTATGTAGAGAATGGAGATGTGCAGCAGGGTTGCAAAAGTCAATACAATTGTACTTTTTTTCGATACATTCAACTTGACTTAAGTACACAAACACATTTTTATAAAATTCGATACAATTTTTCTATTTGTGTCTATTCAAAACACATATATGTAGTTTCAATTAGTAGATAGTATTTATTTATTTTAAACTGTTATTTTTTTTTAGAATAATGTTCACTTTTAAGTTTTTTTAATACTTTATTTATCATTATTGTTTATTGGGTTATGTTTTCACCGAAAGTTAAACTCGTTCAAATTTAAAAATTGTTTTCACCGCACAAAAATATTAACAAGATGATTATTTTTGACACTACCATTCAAAATTCAAATACTTTTTCATTTTGTCTTATGAAGTAAAAGTGAGATAAAAAGTTTCATAATTGTTTGAAACCATAAATGTATTCAGCGCGATATATTTCGCATTGCAAAATTGCTTTTTTGATATTTTAAGAAGATTAAGGGTAAATATACCTAAAGCTCGGTTTAATAGTGGATGTTAGTTGTATATGATTATTTTATTTTTTCTCTTTTTTTTTCTTCAAACAAAATTAATTTGTTGAAAAAAAAATCAAAAAGTACAATTCGATATACTTTCTTTAAACATTAAGAAAGGCGATTTTTCATCCCTGATGTGGAGTCTGAATGTTCATATACAAGGTGGCACAAAATTAATCATCCATTTTGTTTTTGAATTATTTTTTTAATATAAACAAAAAAAATATTTTTAGTGATGGAAATCTTTATTTGAACCTTTACTATTTTTTTCTGTTAAGTGTTTATTTTCTGCCAGTGTTGATACACATTTGGGCTCGTTGTATCTTCCGAAAGGGTGATTAATTTTGCGCCACCTTGTATCTGTTTGATTTGAAAGATAATATGAAAGTTAACCTACTCAAAAATTCAAAATATAGAGCTAAGAGCAAATAGTACTGAAAATTGAGAAGCAGTACTTACTACTAATTATGTACTCCGGAAAGGTAAATAGTACTGAATTCAGTATAGTAGTAAGTCTTTTTGCAACTATAAGTCCTTTCTTTACCTACATATACATCTCCAAAAAAGGCCAATCGATGTTTAAGCAACCCAACTAAAGTATTGCTTTTTCTATTTCACTCTTACTGGCTGAACGCACAATGCGACGGAGCCGCAGCCGGAGCTGGAACACCTGTCAAAATAATACACACAAAATCAATGCTACGAGCAAAATGGATCGCAACTGCAGACGGAGCTGCTGTCGGAGCCGCATTGGTTCGCGAACTTTTAACTTTTCACGTGCAGCACTTTTGACGTTTCAATTTATAAGAAGAAAAAAGAGCCGGAAAAAAATATTGAAGTTTTTAGTGCTTATTTGTGTCGCGAAAAAAATTATTAAATAATATAAAAATATTGGAAATAAAATTTTTTTTATTATTATTATTTTTTTTTATTTGTTGTCAACTTTTTCTTTGAGGTTGTCCCACATTTTTGCTTATAGATTTAAACCTATTTGACATTTTAGAAAAATAGGAATATAAAGTCAATATATTCCTGTCCATTTTTGTTTGCCCTAAATCTTTTCTTAATTATATATATGTACAAATTGAGTAATAACTATCACAGGGTTTCTGCTTTACTTTTTATTTTTTTAATAATTTTAAATGTATTTTAAGTAAAAAAATGTTTTTGGGCTTTCATAATAAAAAAATAAATTATACTTAATAAATCATATCGAAGTCAAAAAAACAACATAAAAATGCTTAAAAAATATGTTTGCTAATAAGTTGCGGGAAAATCATTATCCATAGAGAAGAAAGTTGAATAATAGATAAAAATTTCTAACTATTTTTGTACAAAAAAAAATTTCAAAAATCGGTTGTAGTTTCGCAGAGTTAGAGCCAGTCAAAGGAAAAAAGATTAAAAATCATAAAAACCGTTATAAGTCGAAAACGTAGCGAAAGCGAGAAAATTTCCTCTTCAGTTTTTCGACTTGAAATTACCTCAGGAACTCATGGTTTTCTTCTGAAGCGGTGATTTCGGGACACTCTGTATATCTGTTAATATTAATTCTTAAATTTTTGCGAAGCAACGCAAGCACGGGTCTGTTAGTTTATTATACAAGTATCTTCTAGTTTATTTTTGAATGTTGCATCAGGTATGAAAGCAGTTCGGGCACAGGTCTATGTTAATACATTCGATTGAATTTTATAAATATTGCTGAATATTTTGGTGTTTTTCTTGATATTCCAATTTGATTTGATTTTTAACTAAACCCAAGCTTACATATATATACTCTAGATATCTTCTCTTTTGACTCGTGACGAACGATTCATATTCAAATAAATAAACTACTGATATAAATTTTGTAAGAACACCATGAAAAGACCTTTGAGTCAAGTCAATTAGTTATTTTTGTAACTGGTGTCATTAATTCACTATATCAAATAAAAAGTTTAAAAATATTAAGTTTCAGTTGTTTAATGATGCGATGTAAAATATGTTGTCTTTTATTTTGCATTCGCCTATTGACTAGAAATATGTCAAGGCTATTCATATAAATATTTTATTGGATTTGTTATAAACAAAAGAATAACTCTTTTCACATTAATCAGTGCCATATCAGAATTACCATAATTATTTCTTCTCATTGAGTTGAATCGATGTACGTATAGCCGATATGACAATGTAAATTTATGAATTCCAATTATGAACTGGTCCACTGGTCGACAATTCTACACTCTATGATGCTTGTGTGTGATTTTAATGACCCTTTGCCATTGGAAAATTGATGACATTCGATTTGTATGAGCTATAATCTATGTGACAAATGACCACAAGTGGTTGACAAATTGGCATGTAGATCATAGCAAAAGGTTGCCAATACCCCAGTGCCACAACAAAATGACAAACCGACGCACGGCGACGACTACGACAAGGACACATAAGGTACATACAACATGATATTCAAAGATGGAATGGGAAGTATAAAGAGCGCCGCATGCTATTGCCATATGAAACCATGTTATTCCAATGGTCCAATGCATGACCCTTCCTTAACCCCTGTCTGAACATTGAAGTTCCTGATGTTGGTCGGAAGCAGTGAATTATTAATGGCTTAGAAATATACGCAAAGCAAATTGGGGAGCAACCGACACAACAGCAATTTGATTGATTTTAAACGACATCATACTTCGAATATTCATGCGGAGGAGGTGTCCAATTTAATGTAAATAAATGTTTTGCATTCCAAGTGCCCTGTGAATACATCTGTTTTGTTTGTTCCATTTGCTTTTGTGGACAACAGTGTCTGGGGTAATATCGTTTTACCGTATTTAGTAAAGGAATGATTGGAAAAAGGGAATCAAATTTGTGGTTATTCCCACGACATTTCATTTTCATGAAAGTTTTGGATGAAGGGAAGTTCTCAAACAGAAACGAAACATTTTGAGGAAAGTCATCAATTGTTTATAAACTAAGTGGAAGGTTATTAAATAAAATGAGTTTCAATTTAAATATATGATAAAAATTGCTTATAATTTAAAAGTTGATTATTCGAAAAATAATATACGGACTGATAGAAGTTTAATTGTACAGGGTGGCGCATTAGTAATGTTATATGATTTATTTGATGAATAACATTTTTTCTTCCTGATGTTATTTAACCTTTAGTCTAGTCCCGCGTTTCCCAAAGTAAGCTCCGCAGAGCATTTAGTGCTCCGCGAAGAATATCCAAGTGCTCCGCGGAAATATCAGAAAAAATATCAAAATTCCATTACACTAGTAAATTTTGCGCATCTGAACTTGTCATTTTTATCGCAGCAATCGAGTTTGAAATATTCATTTAAAAGAAATCAATACATTCAGCAAACAGCTTTTTTTAAAAGCAACCCTTGTAATCAGTCAAATGCAGAAAAGAATCAAGAATTATTATTTTTTAGTTGCGGACAAGTTACGTTTTACGAAATCAGAGCTAAATGCACAAAAATCCCTTCGACGACAACTTTGTTTAATTAATGATTTGAGCGTATCACTTCAGGGAGAGGCTATTGCCTGTTTTCGATGCCAGTGATAAAATAGAAGCATTTAAAAAGAAAATCCAGAAAATCCAACGACCAACGAATTTAAAGATGAAAAAAATTTCAATAACTACTTCACTGTACTTTCTTCTTTTTTTATTGTTTTCCGAAGCGCTGGGCAATTCTTCAAAAACATGCTGAATATTCTAAGCGAATTGCTTTGAAAAATTTATCTGATATCGGGTGATCAAGTAGATTTCATTGTGTCCGATTTGATGAGCCTTTGTAGCTGCTGTTATCAATCTGAACAATCTCTTGAACCATTCGGTCCAAAATTTAAATTTAAAGATTTCTTTTTTATGTTATTGATGTCACGCTACCTTCTCTCGATGAGCGCTTTGCGCAGTATTTAGGTAAATCAAAATTAACACCAACAATTAACAATGAACTTCAAAAGGATATTATAGCTAAAGATCTCTTGAATGAATTTAATATATTTAACCAAACTTCTGCTTGTTAATTAATTAATTTCAAACTTAATTGTCAATTTTAAACTATTTAGCTTCACACTTCTTACTTGAATTGTATCAACATTTATTAACGACATTTAAAATATTATTAACGTTTCCTAAAAGTGTTCATCAGGTTAACCTAGTTTCTCGAAGATTAAACTTTTTCGCTCAACAATGACCCAAGAGCGATTAACTGGTCTTGCAACTATTTCATAAAATTGCTTAATCGCAATGAAGAAGAAAAAATGGCAAACAATTTGCAAAAATGAAATCTCGTAGATCAGTTTTTTAATTTTAAAATTTTGTAAATAAAGCCTTTGATTGTTATTAAATAAAACCAGATTTAAATGTTTATGTTGTCGTTATCTTCTTTATTTTTATTTAAATTCACTTTGTTATTCTTTTTCGTTGATGTAATTTCTTTCTTCAATTAAATAAAATATTAAAAAAAAAATTGAAAAACAGCTTTTGTATTTTCTACATATCTACATTTATATCTAACTGCGAAAAATGGCATACACGCAACCAAGTGCTCCGCGAGAAATTTCTCGGTTGAAAAGTGCTCCGGGACTAAAAAAGATTGGGAACCGTGGGTCTAGTCAATAAAGCATTTTTCTCGGAAAAATCGCCGGAAAGCTGGTTTTTGGTATAAAGCCTCCTCATGACGTCGAAACTGTCAAAAGTCCCCAGCGATATGAGCACCTCTAACAATTTTAAGGGGGGTTGAAGGCCCCCAAAATTGGTTTTATAGAAATAACTTCCAAATGGTAAGTTGTACAAAGAAATGTCAAAGACTAATTTGTAGCTTGGAAAATGTCCTACAAAAAAGATTAGCACACTTTTTTCATAAAAATAACCGTTTCCGAACTAAACCAATTGGAAAATTGGGTGTTATTGACTGAACTACTTGGCATTTAATAAAATTTAGATTATGGTTTGGAAATATGTTCACATTATGTTTAAAAGATAATGGCGCAAAATTTTAAAGGATTTAATACGATGTTAAAGCATTTTTAGTATGATCAAAACACTTTAACATCGTACTTAATTGTTTAAGATTTTGCGCCAATATCTCTGAAATGATGCCTATTGCTTGCTTCAACTTGACGTGCTCTTTCCAGAGCATTTTCTTATTTTTATTACTTTTCTTAAAATTTCAGGTCCCAGTGCCCTCATTTCTTTTCATTTATTGGCCTTAAGCTGTTTTATGGTTATTGGCTTATTGGCGCATACACCTTACTTTTTAGGTACCTAACCCCGAAGAAAAAAGTCTGAAGCCGTTAAATCGGGCGAAGGATATGGCCAGTTAAAATCAGAATCATTTCCATCACCAAGCATACTGCAATGCATATCTACCAGTGTGGTCACTTTACCACAATTGTGGTAGATCTACCTCTTTTCTCCAACATTTACATAATCTACCACTTCTACCCCGGAAGTAAAAAATTCTACCCCTTTTTGCCCGTCTAGAAAAAAAATAAAAACAATAAATAAAATATCTGCTTCGATTTTTGAAAAAAAATTTTTCTGCACTTTTTACCTGAATACATTTATTGGCTTTATCTCACAATGCTTTTTTTACTCAATGTGAATGCTTTCATCTGTCATTTTGCATACGCGTAGCTACCTATCGTTTTCTCTTTTTTCCGCATTATGTACATACCTACGTTTATTTTGTAAAAAAACAAAGTTCTAGTCTTCTAAAGAAAAATAAGTAGATCCTACTTCCTACTCTCTTATTCCTAAGATTGTAATATTGTTTTCTTTGATTTCGTATTAACGGTAAACAGTTAAACGTTTATTGTTTTCGAAATTTTCTAGAAGAGTGGTCAGTGGAAGTCAATTGTATTTCAAGTGAAAAAAAATTAAAATGTTTCTATATTTAATAAAAATAAAAACTGAAAACACTGGCGCAAACTCTTAAACAGTTCTCGTTTAAGCAATAAACCCGACTCTAGTTAAAATAGTACTTTATTTAAAAATTCTTGTTTAAATTGTTCTTAATTCTAAACACTTTAAACAACTCTTTTAACTAAAGAACGTGTTTAACAAAACGTCAGCAAACTTTTGTGAAACACGCTTAATTTTGACAGCTGAATAAATCAAACAGAACGAAAAATTAAAAAAAAAAAACAAAAAGAACCCAATCTGTAATTTTGCCGAGCTATAGGAAAGTGTTTCGAGATTTAAATTTCGAGTGAAAATAGTGAAAATACTAAATAAAAAAGTGAAATAAAAATTAACATAGTGAATAATTGCAATATTTTATAAAAAAAAAAACAAACAACATGAGGTGCTGCGTTAAATCGTGTAAAAACACCTACAATATGGAGTTTTCAAATTTTTCTTCTCACGGGCTGATTGTGTCTCATATTCCACATAAATTAATGTGAAGTGATGTTTTTTAGGCTAATACATTATCTGAGAATACTTTTCAATTGATATTTCGTAGCATTTTGCTTTAAAAAAGCTAAAATTATTTGAAAATAAAAATACACTTCAATCACGGGAATTAGCTGAACCCCATCTGTGAAAATTGAAATTCTCGTCCAGGGTAGCATTAGTTTTTGTTGGTGATGGGAAGGCGATCAAATCCATTCAGAACCCGTAGTGCAGAGTAATTTTACTTTCTTTATGTGGAATATGAGATACAGCTTACCTGTGAAATGAACAAAAATTATACTGCTTGTTATAGGTGTTTTTAAATATAGGTGCAGTATTTAACGCAGCGTGTAGTTTTTTATTTTTGTACATTTTTGTATTGCATGTAATCACTTTAATTACTTTTATATTACTTGTTTCTTTAATTTACCAATCTTTTTTACTATTTTAACGATTTAAAATTTCAAAACAATCCTAAAACAAAACAGATCAAAATGCCTTTGGGTGCATTTAGCTGTCTAACTGCACGCCTTCCCTGCTTGGATGCATTTGTGTTTGTGTAACTCACACTCAAAGTGATAGTTTCCCACAGATAAAGCATACTTTAAAAAGATAGAGAAGCGTTTTGCTGGTTTTAAAGTTAGAAGACCTCTTTTACGCAAAAGTATACTTTATGTCGTTTAAAATTTACAAAGAGCCGCCTCTCATTCTAAAGTTATTATTAAGAGCCGACTCCCATTTTAAAGTAGATTTAGAGCCGCGTTAAAATGTTTAAAATTTTGCGCCTCTTTATTTAAATTAATTCTACCACGGAAAATCTGAATCTACCACTTTTTTTTAGCTTTATCTACCACTTTTTTTAAATAGGAAGTGACAACACTGATATCTACTTGTGGATCATCTTGCTTTCAACTCGTGAACCAATTGATTCTTGTATGGAACAATGTGTAGCTGCTGTAAAATTCTTTGCAAAGACCACCTAGACATCACCAACGTCTGAGAACATCGCCTTGTGAAAGTTTCAGGGTTTTCCTCAATACTTGCTTGCATTGCACTGCATCCGAGCAATGTTCATTTCAAACTTCACGAGGTCTTCCAGCACGCGGAAGATGACGGACAGCCCCTTGTTGCTGAAATCACTGGACCAATCTGTAAATTGTTAGAGCACTGGGCGCATTTCAAACATAAGAGAAATTTCGATATGATCTTTGTGTCTGAATAATTGAATTTCGACTTTCAACATCTTTGTTCTGGTTTGAATCTTTCCATCCTAAATTTTAAAGTTAATTCACAAGAAAAAATAAGTGGACAAAAAAATTATTCAATAAATAAATCATAACGTTACATAATCTAGTACATTGCATGGAAGCAGATTACTAAAAAAAAAAAACAATGTTAATAAAGGGTGATTTTTTAAGAGGTTTAGAACTTTTTTTTAAAAAAAAACACAAAAAATTCGAAAAAATGAATGAAATATTTATTTGAATCGATAGTTTGAACCTTGCAATTTAATGTTTAAAGATAATTTCATGCAAATGTTGACCGCGGCTGCGTCTCAGGTAGCCCATCCGCTGAGTCCAATTTTGGCATACTCTTTCACACATATCGGCCGGTATCTCACGAATGAATGCATGGATGTTGGCTTCCAGTGCGTCAATCGAAGCGGGCTTGTCCCTATAGACATTAGCCTTGACATACCCCCACAAAAAATAGTCTAATGGTGTCAAATCGCACGATCTAGGCGGCCAATTGACCGGCCCGAAACGTGAAATTAACTGTTCACCAAACTCGCCTCGCAATTGCGCCATTGTTTCTCGTGCTGTGTGGCATGTGGCACCGTCTTGTTGAAACCACATATCATGCAAGTCAAGAACTTCCATTTCGGGCAAAAAAAAGTTTGTTATCATCGCTCGGTAGCGTTCACCATTGACAGTAACGCTGCGATTCGCATCATCTTTGAAGAAATATGGCCCAATAATGCCGCCGGCCCATAAACCGCACCAAACAGTGGCTTTTTCGGGATGCATTGGTAGCTGTTGCAATGCTTCTGGCTGATCTTCACTCCAAATGCGGCAATTGTGCTTATTTACGTACCCATTCAACCAAAAATGAGCCTCATCGCTGAACACAATTTTTCGATAAAAAAGCGGATCCTCGGCCAGCTTTCCAAGAGCCCATTCACCAAAAATTCGGCGTTGTGGTAGGTCGGCTGGCTTTAGTTCTTGCACCAGCTGTATCTTAAAAGGCTTTACGCCCAAATCCTTCCGCAAAATTTTCCACGTAGTGCTGTAACAAAGGCCTAACTGCTGGGAACGGCGCCGAATCGACATTTCGCGGTCTTCTGTCACACTAGCTGATACGGCCGCAATATTTTCTTCACTACGCACAGTACGTAAACATGTTGGTGGTTTAATGTCCAACAAAGTAAATTTGGTGCGAAATTTGGTCACAATCTTCCGAATAGACTGCTCAGAAGGTCGAGAATGCCGACCATAAAATGGAAGCAGCGCGCGATGAACATTTCGAACCGAGCACGAATTTTGATAGTAAAATTCAATAATTTGCAAGCGTTGTTCATTTGTAAGACGATCCATGGTTAAATTGCAAACCAAACTGAAGCTGTTTGACAGTGACATAAGGTACTAAACACACGTCAGCTGTCAAAACCAGTGTTGCCAAAACCAAACCAGCTAAAAAATCACCCGTTATCTAATGTTCTCAGTTAATATTCGCTGGTTCGCACGTTCTTGCTATTATGGTTCAAGGCATTAATTATAATAATAATAGATTTGCATTTCAGATATAGGGTAAAGTATATATATGGGGAAAATATATATAAAAAAATCAAAACAATAGAATTCAATTATATTTTCAATTTTTAATGGACTTATGGAACACTTTAAATCGGAACTGGGAAGGTTAGATTTGTAAGTTTCTAAGAAAATTCGTTATTACAAGTAGGAACTACTTTTTTTAAGAAAAAAGAAGTGGAGTCTTGCAATTCAAATCGTCTATCTTTTCGATTTTCTTAAAATTTAATTAGCCGGGAATAAAAAATGCGAAATTTTATAGACGTTTGTTGGGCCTGTGGGAAATTAACCCCAAAAGAAATAACTTAGCTTACATCGTTTATATGGTATAGGTTCTTGTTATTGATTTTACAATCTCTGATTTCTTAAATCTGCTTCTTCAGCGGTTAATATGAAGATCACTATGCATCTTAAAATATATTGATATCAAAGTGTTTCAAAAATTAAGCATTATTTCACAAACTTTGAAAATTGCCAAAAAATTATTTCGAAAAATAAATTCTGTCAAAATATTTCGAAACAATGGGGTGGAATCAGCTAACGTTATAAGTGATTGTCACATCAAACATTATAGTCACATGTGATTGTGATTGACCGTCTGGGTAAGGTGATTCAACTCAAATCAACTCAATTGAATATTTACTGAATGTTTCAATAATTGTAAAGATCTTTCAAAAATATAGAACGAAAATGACGTCATTGCGATATAATTCCTACATTTCCTTCATCTTCCGGAATGTAATTAACTTTTTTGGTCACAAAGAATATTTTTGACATTTCAACATTTTTTTTTTGACACAACAACAATAGTTAATATTTTAAAGAATAATAGCGCACCACAGATGAATAACCGAATGCTGTTAAATATGTTCCCTCTTTAAGATCACGCAGCATGAAAAGTCGATCTACCCGATTATTGCGAATCCATTATTATGTCTTCACTTGGGGAAAGTGACAATGACGATGAAGTAGCACCATTAAAGCGAATTAAATGCGTATTGCCCTCACACGAATAAATTTCAGTTTGACAAAAATTTTCTGCTCAATGATAAAAATAGCTCTGGATTACAAAATAAAAATACATACTTCAGGTGTTTTTAACATGAAACAAGTTAAAAGCGCTTTTCCTACAACTTATCGCCTCTTTCAAGCTGTCGAAACATTTGGTGCTAGCACATCTTTAAACGAGGCATCATTTTCGGCAATTTCGAGAACACACGCTATACGATGTTCATCAACGACTGCGAAATATTTCTTTTATAGAATTAAAAAAAAAAAACGTTGGAAGTCGTTGGAAATAAATGATATTTTGCGTAAATTTGCCGAAGAAAACCGAAGAATTCACCTTTTTAATTCTATTTAAATAGATATTTGTAGTTGCTTTTGTATGTATTGTATAACTAACATACATATCATACCTACTTCTTGATTTATTATAGGTACTTTTAATTTCGTTATTTAAAAAACATGAATAAAAATAAAAATTTTCTAGGCTATATTTTTTGACTTGAGTTAAAAAAAAATTTCAGCTCGTCCAAAAAAACTTGGAGATCACCCATACAGTAGGTCCTGGCTACGGCCGTAGATCATCCTAATCGAACCATGACAACGCAGGATGTATATTCTTTGCATTCAGTGATTTGCTAACCGAAATACATTTTTAGTATTTTATTTATTTATTTCCAACATCATTTATAGAAGACTTTACATCATCTATAGCTATAAATGAGAATTTATAATAACATTTACAATTTATTTAATATAATATAATGTAATATAATATGAACTGGAATTAGTTAGTTAATATTCTTATAAATGGAATACAATTATGAAATTATTTATAACATTGTTTGTTTTGAAACTAAATAAAAGAAAATAACCTAAACATTGTTGTTTCCATGTACTCAAAAACTCGCGTTACCTGAAAGATGCCCAAAGAGAATAGTTTCGAACTTATTTGTGCCAAAATGCTTCCTTACATGTAAAGACAGATTGTTCCAAAGCTTAATGACATGAATGGAAAATTGTCGTTCTGTAGTCAAACAAGAAAAACGCGGCAGGATAAGATTCATTGAACGGTTCGATATTGGGAAAATCAACTTCTGAAATAAGTATGAGGGATGTTTGCTGGTCATAACCTTATGAAGGTACTTGATTGCGCAATGGTCTAGAAACTTTTCTAATGTGCAACCCAGCACCTTCCTACTGTAAGATGAAATGTGATCAAACCGCTTTAAACCATAAACGTAACGTGTAATGTTATTGAAAGCGACGTTCAATTTACGTGTAATATATGCATTGTTTGAGCAAAAAATCTCACACCCATAGGTCAAAGTCGGAACAAGAAGACTTCTAGCCAACATAAGTCTTGTATTAACTGGTGTTAAAAATTGAGATATAGAAAGATTTCTAAGAGCCATATATCTTTGCTATTACTGTTTCAATGTGGTCATCCCAGCTCAACTTTCTGTTAAACCATAGCCCAAGATTTTTAGTTTTTTCGACGAATTCAATCGGTGAGTCTCCAAGGTGAATTATTTTGGGAAATAACTAAGATCTAACTCAGATTTACTTATAACCAAACACTTAGTCTTATCGGGGTTAAGTAACAAAGAGTTTTCGGTGGTCCAACATTTGATTCTATTTAGATCTTCATCCAATCTTGACGCCGTATTATCGATCATCCCAAGCTCACAGCTTGTATAGAGCTGTACATCATCAGTGTACATATGTACAAGCGAATTATTGATACAAGTAATAAGATCATTTATAAACAAAGTGAACAGAATTGGGCCAAGTATTGAACCTTGCGGAACACCCGATGTCGTTGCTATAAAGTCGGAAATTTGGTCATCTATAACGACAGCCTGTTTTCTACCAGAAACATACGAGAAAATGAAATTTGATGCTGATGAGGAGAAATGGAAGAGCGTTCGTAGTTTAGTTACTAATTTACTGTGGTTTACTGCATCGAATGCTTTCGAAAAATCTAGTTGTACCAGGAAAGTAATATATTCTTTATCAATGGCAACTCTTAAATAGTCTGTTACTTTTAAAAGCGCGGATTGACAACTGTGCTGCTGCCTGAAACCTGATTGAATAGAAAAAAGACGTTTATTTCGCTTTTGAGGGTTTTATAAAAGAGTCTTTTAAAAAATCAGAAAAAGTATTCTATACTTCAGGGAAAATATAAAATCTGACGAGAAGCATTCTCCTATAGGGAATTGTTTGATAGTGCCCTGTATCTTTTCAAAATGGGAAATTTTTGCCGACTGGATCCAGAAGTAGTTTCTTAGTTGTAATACTCCACCCCCATTCTCGTTTGCTTGTTCTCAATAAACTTCTGTTTTGGAGCCTTATTTTCAGTTGAAGAACTATACCATACGGCGGGGGTCTGATGATTGGTTGGAAAACTTGCGGATTGGAAATTGTATGCAAATTCAAAAAATTTCCATCGGACAACCAACAAAAATGTAAAAGCTCTGCAATAATATTACTCCATTGCTTAGTATCAGTATATACCATGTTCATATCCATGCACCCCACCCCCTAAGAATCATACCCTAAATCTATATCTATATCCAAACAACATACCTATACAACATCTTCAAAACTGATCCTAAACAAAACAAGATGTAATTTTCCTATAGGATTTTGTCTCTATCCTCTTGACTTATAGCTTCTCCCCTCACATTATTTCTGTCATCAAAATAAGAAAATAAAAAAAAAAACTAAGTGTTAAAACGTAAAATCCTCAAAGGAACATGCATTCCCTAACGAAAAAGCCAACAAATCACCGATGTCATTTGAAGTTGAAATGTAGTTTAATCCAAATTCCAAATTCAGCATTCCACCCATGACCCAACCGTCATCGTTGATACCGTCTATTTCTATATATTCTTGGTTTAAAAGATACGTTCCTTTTCACTGTCTCTGGAATAAACTGTTGTCCGATTGCCTAGAGCCAGTCGATGAGAACCATAAACACAAAATATATAAAATGTGCGCATGGTCTCCAAGGGTTACAACCCTATCATTCGACCACCTTTAAGAATTAGTGCATCCACATTTAGATTTTTTACTAGATGTAGGTACTCACTTATACAATCTAGTACCTCCTACAAAGTGGGTGCAATGAATAATAAAATAATAGACTTTTGAACGAACAACTTTTCTAGTTTTTTTGTTGTTTTGTATTAAAAAAAAAAAAGAAATAGGTAGGTACTCAACTTAATAAGTGCACATTTATACACTCCACATCACTTGGTTAAGGATTTATTATAAGAAATTAACATTTTTAAACTAATATATATGTACATATGTTCAAAAGAATATAGGCTTCGTAATTGAAATACAAATATATCTAGAGGCACGGGAGCACTAGAGTTTTTAACAGGAGATACTCCAATAATTGATTCCATAAAAATTATACATTAATTGAGTAATGGAGAGTGTATCCAAACATTTATACTAATACTTATTTACTATATATGTATGTATCTATGTACACATAATATATATACGTACAAAGTAATTTTATGTTGTATACTTTATCCATAGATCTTTATATCTACTTGATAATCGTTGTAAATATTGGGTCAACAAACTTAGCACTTAACGTAAAATCTAAAACAAAAAACTTTCCAGACAAAAGTTTTTTTTTTTATTTGGAAAAAAAATATCTAACGAGAAGAATTTTACTAAAAAACAGACAAACATTGAATTTAAAATCAATTCACTGAAAGTCTTATATGGTGTAAGCGGGCAGGTATATATGTACTTTGTGCTTTTGCAAATCCTGTGAAGTGAACAACATCCTGAATATAATCCTTGCTTTTTTTTTATGTATGTGCAAGTACTTTATTAAATTAAGAAACTCTGATTAATGTTTGCATCTGACAGATATACAATTCAAGTTGCATGAACATTCTGAGCTTTTTGTTCACATATATCCTCTTAAACATTTTAAATAACTGACTGATTAAATTGATGATATGAGGAATATCTGAAGACGACAGGTAATCTTTTTTGCTGATATTATAATAATGTACATACGTATGCGATTTTTAATAGAACTGAAAAGTTTTTTGTCAGGTTTTGATTAGTTCTGTTCTGTTTTTTTTGTTTTTTTTTTATATTTTTAAATTAAAAAAAGAAACTCAAAAGTTTTTGGTAACGGGTTTTATTTTGAAATTACTGGAAGTCAAGAAACTAGCCTTTTTAATTCTATCAAAGACTTATTCATGAAATTTTTGGAAGAGAATTAACTTATATTCTAATGCTAAGAGTTATGTGTTATGTATTAATCCTTTAGATATAGGCTTAACACATAAGAAACGATTGTTTTTGATACATATTTTGAGAGTTTATTTTAGATTCAATCGAAGTAATATCTATATATATGTATAAATACATATCGTCGGCTAAATGCGTAAAGCTGATAAATCCACTTTTGACGAAATTGAGATTTTGATGCCATTTTATTAAGAAACACATTCTGCATAAATTGCTTTTATCACTTTTGTCCAATGTATTTTAGTTGTTGCAGAATCTTAAAGAGCAAATCAGTTTTTGTATGGAGCCTTATGCAATTTTTGTTTGTTTTTTTTTTTGCTCTCCTGTAAAATTTGCGAAAGCGGACTTAGCAGTTTTAATGCGAAATAATGAAATGGGAAATAATAATCAGCGAAGTAAAATTTATGTGATTATATTAAAATTGACGATTTTGTCAAATAAAAACTTACCAAACAATTAAATGCGAAATGATTACATTAGGTGTGTTTAATTCATTACTGCATAACCAGCACAGCAAAATTTCCATTGACAAACAAAAACAATTTGATTGCTGGCGAAAAAGAAGTAAGTAAAAAAAAAAAGATGGCTCCGCTGGCGAGAGAACTTTCAATTATTGAAATGAACGTATAGAGTGAGTAATCGTTTTATTCACACTTGTGCTGCACTGACTATGCAGCAATGAATAAAACACATTAATTCTAAGATAATACATTTTCGAAATAATCATTTTAAAATTAAAAATAGTCCAAAAAATCTACCTAGGTATAGCACAAACTTTTTTTCATAAATCGGTATTTTTTTATTTTATTTTATTTTATTTATTTTGTTTATTTTTTTACTGTATTTGTTTTATTTATTTTGTATTGTATTGTGTATTTTTGCCTCCCATAAGGGTTACAAATGTTACCAGTTTATTTATTTAATTTATTTTGCTTATTTTATATATTTTATTTGTTTTATTTATTTTATTTATTTTATTTATTTTATATATTTTATTTATTTTATTTTATTTTATTTATTTTATTTTATTTATTTTATTTATTTTATTTATTTTATTTATTTTATTTATTTTATTTATTTTATTTATATTATTTATTTTATTTATTTTATTTATTTTATTTATTTTATTTATTTTATTTATTTTATTTATTTTATTTATTTTATTTATTTTATTTATTTTATTTATTTTATTTATTTTATTTATTTTATTTATTTTATTTATTTTATTTATTTTATTTATTTTATTTATTTTATTTATTTTATTTATTTTATTTATTTTATTTATTTTATTTATTTTATTTATTTTATTTATTTTATTTATTTTATTTATTTTATTTATTTTATTTATTTTATTTATTTTATTTATTTTATTTATTTTATTTATTTTATTTATTTTATTTATTTTATTTATTTTATTTATTTTATTTATTTTATTTATTTTATTTATTTTATTTATTTTATTTATTTTATTTATTTTATTTATTTTATTTATTTTATTTATTTTATTTATTTTATTTATTTTATTTATTTTATTTATTTTATTTATTTTATTTATTTTATTTATTTTATTTATTTTATTTATTTTATTTATTTTATTTATTTTATTTATTTTATTTATTTTATTTATTTTATTTATTTTATTTATTTTATTTATTTTATTTATTTTATTTATTTTATTTATTTTATTTATTTTATTTATTTTATTTATTTTATTTATTTTATTTATTTTATTTATTTTATTTATTTTATTTATTTTATTTATTTTATTTATTTTATTTATTTTATTTATTTTATTTATTTTATTTATTTTATTTATTTTATTTATTTTATTTATTTTATTTATTTTATTTATTTTATTTATTTTATTTATTTTATTTATTTTATTTATTTTATTTATTTTATTTATTTTATTTATTTTATTTATTTTATTTATTTTATTTATTTTATTTATTTTATTTATTTTATTTATTTTATTTATTTTATTTATTTTATTTATTTTATTTATTTTATTTATTTTATTTATTTTATTTATTTTATTTATTTTATTTATTTTATTTATTTTATTTATTTTATTTATTTTATTTATTTTATTTATTTTATTTATTTTATTTATTTTATTTATTTTATTTATTTTATTTATTTTATTTATTTTATTTATTTTATTTATTTTATTTATTTTATTTATTTTATTTATTTTATTTATTTTATTTATTTTATTTATTTTATTTATTTTATTTATTTTATTTATTTTATTTATTTTATTTATTTTATTTATTTTATTTATTTTATTTATTTTATTTATTTTATTTATTTTATTTATTTTATTTATTTTATTTATTTTATTTATTTTATTTATTTTATTTATTTTATTTATTTTATTTATTTTATTTATTTTATTTATTTTATTTATTTTATTTATTTTATTTATTTTATTTATTTTATTTATTTTATTTATTTTATTTATTTTATTTATTTTATTTATTTTATTTATTTTATTTATTTTATTTATTTTATTTATTTTATTTATTTTATTTATTTTATTTATTTTATTTATTTTATTTATTTTATTTATTTTATTTATTTTATTTATTTTATTTATTTTATTTATTTTATTTATTTTATTTATTTTATTTATTTTATTTATTTTATTTATTTTATTTATTTTATTTATTTTATTTATTTTATTTATTTTATTTATTTTATTTATTTTATTTATTTTATTTATTTTATTTATTTTATTTATTTTATTTATTTTATTTATTTTATTTATTTTATTTATTTTATTTATTTTATTTATTTTATTTATTTTATTTATTTTATTTATTTTATTTATTTTATTTATTTTATTTATTTTATTTATTTTATTTATTTTATTTATTTTATTTATTTTATTTATTTTATTTATTTTATTTATTTTATTTATTTTATTTATTTTATTTATTTTATTTATTTTATTTATTTTATTTATTTTATTTATTTTATTTATTTTATTTATTTTATTTATTTTATTTATTTTATTTATTTTATTTATTTTATTTATTTTATTTATTTTATTTATTTTATTTATTTTATTTATTTTATTTATTTTATTTATTTTATTTATTTTATTTATTTTATTTATTTTATTTATTTTATTTATTTTATTTATTTTATTTATTTTATTTATTTTATTTATTTTATTTATTTTATTTATTTTATTTATTTTATTTATTTTATTTATTTTATTTATTTTATTTATTTTATTTATTTTATTTATTTTATTTATTTTATTTATTTTATTTATTTTATTTATTTTATTTATTTTATTTATTTTATTTATTTTATTTATTTTATTTATTTTATTTATTTTATTTATTTTATTTATTTTATTTATTTTATTTATTTTATTTATTTTATTTATTTTATTTATTTTATTTATTTTATTTATTTTATTTATTTTATTTATTTTATTTATTTTATTTATTTTATTTATTTTATTTATTTTATTTATTTTATTTATTTTATTTATTTTATTTATTTTATTTATTTTATTTATTTTATTTATTTTATTTATTTTATTTATTTTATTTATTTTATTTATTTTATTTATTTTATTTATTTTATTTATTTTATTTATTTTATTTATTTTATTTATTTTATTTATTTTATTTATTTTATTTATTTTATTTATTTTATTTATTTTATTTATTTTATTTATTTTATTTATTTTATTTATTTTATTTATTTTATTTATTTTATTTATTTTATTTATTTTATTTATTTTATTTATTTTATTTATTTTATTTATTTTATTTATTTTATTTATTTTATTTATTTTATTTATTTTATTTATTTTATTTATTTTATTTATTTTATTTATTTTATTTATTTTATTTATTTTATTTATTTTATTTATTTTATTTATTTTATTTATTTTATTTATTTTATTTATTTTATTTATTTTATTTATTTTATTTATTTTATTTATTTTATTTATTTTATTTATTTTATTTATTTTATTTATTTTATTTATTTTATTTATTTTATTTATTTTATTTATTTTATTTATTTTATTTATTTTATTTATTTTATTTATTTTATTTATTTTATTTATTTTATTTATTTTATTTATTTTATTTATTTTATTTATTTTATTTATTTTATTTATTTTATTTATTTTATTTATTTTATTTATTTTATTTATTTTATTTATTTTATTTATTTTATTTATTTTATTTATTTTATTTATTTTATTTATTTTATTTATTTTATTTATTTTATTTATTTTATTTATTTTATTTATTTTATTTATTTTATTTATTTTATTTATTTTATTTATTTTATTTATTTTATTTATTTTATTTATTTTATTTATTTTATTTATTTTATTTATTTTATTTATTTTATTTATTTTATTTATTTTATTTATTTTATTTATTTTATTTATTTTATTTATTTTATTTATTTTATTTATTTTATTTATTTTATTTATTTTATTTATTTTATTTATTTTATTTATTTTATTTATTTTATTTATTTTATTTATTTTATTTATTTTATTTATTTTATTTATTTTATTTATTTTATTTATTTTATTTATTTTATTTATTTTATTTATTTTATTTATTTTATTTATTTTATTTATTTTATTTATTTTATTTATTTTATTTATTTTATTTATTTTATTTATTTTATTTATTTTATTTATTTTATTTATTTTATTTATTTTATTTATTTTATTTATTTTATTTATTTTATTTATTTTATTTATTTTATTTATTTTATTTATTTTATTTATTTTATTTATTTTATTTATTTTATTTATTTTATTTATTTTATTTATTTTATTTATTTTATTTATTTTATTTATTTTATTTATTTTATTTATTTTATTTATTTTATTTATTTTATTTATTTTATTTATTTTATTTATTTTATTTATTTTATTTATTTTATTTATTTTATTTATTTTATTTATTTTATTTATTTTATTTATTTTATTTATTTTATTTATTTTATTTATTTTATTTATTTTATTTATTTTATTTATTTTATTTATTTTATTTATTTTATTTATTTTATTTATTTTATTTATTTTATTTATTTTATTTATTTTATTTATTTTATTTATTTTATTTATTTTATTTATTTTATTTATTTTATTTATTTTATTTATTTTATTTATTTTATTTATTTTATTTATTTTATTTATTTTATTTATTTTATTTATTTTATTTATTTTATTTATTTTATTTATTTTATTTATTTTATTTATTTTATTTATTTTATTTATTTTATTTATTTTATTTATTTTATTTATTTTATTTATTTTATTTATTTTATTTATTTTATTTATTTTATTTATTTTATTTATTTTATTTATTTTATTTATTTTATTTATTTTATTTATTTTATTTATTTTATTTATTTTATTTATTTTATTTATTTTATTTATTTTATTTATTTTATTTATTTTATTTATTTTATTTATTTTATTTATTTTATTTATTTTATTTATTTTATTTATTTTATTTATTTTATTTATTTTATTTATTTTATTTATTTTATTTATTTTATTTATTTTATTTATTTTATTTATTTTATTTATTTTATTTATTTTATTTATTTTATTTATTTTATTTATTTTATTTATTTTATTTATTTTATTTATTTTATTTATTTTATTTATTTTATTTATTTTATTTATTTTATTTATTTTATTTATTTTATTTATTTTATTTATTTTATTTATTTTATTTATTTTATTTATTTTATTTATTTTATTTATTTTATTTATTTTATTTATTTTATTTATTTTATTTATTTTATTTATTTTATTTATTTTATTTATTTTATTTATTTTATTTATTTTATTTATTTTATTTATTTTATTTATTTTATTTATTTTATTTATTTTATTTATTTTATTTATTTTATTTATTTTATTTATTTTATTTATTTTATTTATTTTATTTATTTTATTTATTTTATTTATTTTATTTATTTTATTTATTTTATTTATTTTATTTATTTTATTTATTTTATTTATTTTATTTATTTTATTTATTTTATTTATTTTATTTATTTTATTTATTTTATTTATTTTATTTATTTTATTTATTTTATTTATTTTATTTATTTTATTTATTTTATTTATTTTATTTATTTTATTTATTTTATTTATTTTATTTATTTTATTTATTTTATTTATTTTATTTATTTTATTTATTTTATTTATTTTATTTATTTTATTTATTTTATTTATTTTATTTATTTTATTTATTTTATTTATTTTATTTATTTTATTTATTTTATTTATTTTATTTATTTTATTTATTTTATTTATTTTATTTATTTTATTTATTTATTTTATTTATTTTATTTATTTTATTTATTTTATTTATTTTATTTATTTTATTTATTTTATTTATTTTATTTATTTTATTTATTTTATTTATTTTATTTATTTTATTTATTTTATTTATTTTATTTATTTTATTTATTTTATTTATTTTATTTATTTTATTTATTTTATTTATTTTATTTATTTTATTTATTTTATTTATTTTATTTATTTTATTTATTTTATTTTATTTATTTTATTTATTTTATTTATTTTATTTATTTTATTTATTTTATTTATTTTATTTATTTTATTTATTTTATTTATTTTATTTATTTTATTTATTTTATTTATTTTATTTATTTTATTTATTTTATTTATTTTATTTATTTTATTTATTTTATTTATTTTATTTATTTTATTTATTTTATTTATTTTATTTATTTTATTTATTTTATTTATTTTATTTATTTTATTTATTTTATTTATTTTATTTATTTTATTTATTTTATTTATTTTATTTATTTTATTTATTTTATTTATTTTATTTATTTTATTTATTTTATTTATTTTATTTATTTTATTTATTTTATTTATTTTATTTATTTTATTTATTTTATTTATTTTATTTATTTTATTTATTTTATTTATTTTATTTATTTTATTTATTTTATTTATTTTATTTATTTTATTTATTTTATTTATTTTATTTATTTTATTTATTTTATTTATTTTATTTATTTTATTTATTTTATTTATTTTATTTATTTTATTTATTTTATTTATTTTATTTATTTTATTTATTTTATTTATTTTATTTATTTTATTTATTTTATTTATTTTATTTATTTTATTTATTTTATTTATTTTATTTATTTTATTTATTTTATTTATTTTATTTATTTTATTTATTTTATTTATTTTATTTATTTTATTTATTTTATTTATTTTATTTATTTTATTTATTTTATTTATTTTATTTATTTTATTTATTTTATTTATTTTATTTATTTTATTTATTTTATTTATTTTATTTATTTTATTTGTTTTATTTATTTTATTTATTTTATTTATTTTATTTATTTTATTTATTTTATTTGTTTTATTTATTTTATTTATTTAATTTATTTTATTTATTTTATTTATTTTATTTATTTTATTTATTTTATTTATTTTATTTATTTTATTTATTTTATTTATTTTATTTATTTTATTTATTTTATTTATTTTATTTATTTTATTTATTTTATTTATTTTATTTATTTTATTTATTTTATTTATTTTATTTATTTTATTTATTTTATTTATTTTATTTATTTTATTTATTTTATTTATTTTATTTATTTATTTTATTTATTTATTTTATTTATTTTATTTATTTTATTTATTTTATTTATTTTATTTATTTTATTTGTTTTCAGAAACTCCCTAAACTTTAACATATTGATTTTTTAAATAAATAGAATAAAATTAAAAAACCGCCGTCTTATCCATATAAACACAAGAAACAGACAGAATTTGTTTATAAATTAATTTAAAACCAGGTCAGTATTTCACTCAAATCACTATTCAAATAAAGAATCAAGGCAAGTTACATTCCAACAGTCAAAATCTATCAAAACTTACTAATTACATGTGTATCTACCAAACAAAATATCTTAAGCCCACTTAATCGCCTATCAAGCAAACCAATTAATTCCATACACAAAAATATATACTCGCTAGATCAACACCAGCGGTTGTTATGATAAACTCATTACAAGCCTTCGACAATTACTGTATAATCGTTTTGACGGAACCTCAAAAAAAAATGTCCATTGCATCATTTAACAAGATTCGCATAGTTAAGAAATAATCACCACAGCGTTGTGCGTTGTTGCCCAGTTTCGAAGCTTATTATTTTTTAACAAAGCTTTAGACATAATATTATGTACATATGTATAAAGAAATTATTCTAGCACAGGATCTATTAGTTTGGTGTTTTAGGAGTTTCATAAGAAAAAAAGGCCATCCCAATTTAGCGCAATGCGTAGTGCATATCGTCGGCTAAATACGTAAAACTGCTACATAAGTCCACTTTTTCAAATTTTACAGGAGAGCGAAAAAACAAAAATTACATAAGGCTCCATATAAAAACTGATTTTCTCTTTAGGATTCTGGAACAAGTAAGATACATTGGACAGAAGTGATTAAGCCATTTTGTGCATTTTCGCTTCGTTTGACACCTCATTTGTCAAAATCGGTGTAGTATGAGTGTCGGAAAGTCAGTCTAGAGTCTAGACTATAGAAATAATATATATTATGATAAATAAGAATGCTTTATCTTGGGAAAACAACTTTATGTATGAAACAAACACAAATTTTGAAAAAAAAAAAAAACAACAAAATAAAACCCACATTAAACGAAAAACATTAATTTCTTGAAATCACGAGATTTTCTTTTCTTTTTTTACACGAATGCAATACTCTCTCCCTTAAGATCGAATAAAAAAGCTTTATGCAGTATGCTGCGCTGCGATGATCTTAAGAAATCTATCATTGATATATCGCTTAACAAGTTGATGGCCCTGAAGTACGCTGTGCCATTGGAAAACTTATATAGTACCTACAAGATAAAACATTCAGCCAAGAGTGGCTTTACGATCAGATGTTTCAAATGATAGGTTTATAACTATCCATCTAACTGTGTTTAATGGAATAATATAGCTGCAGGTGTTTATTTTATGTTTTGGCTTAATATTTACCCTCATTTTTGATTTACCTATGTACATATATACCTACTATCAGGTTTTTGGCAACAAAAATATTGTGTAAAAAAAACACAAAACAAAACATTGTCTTTTAGTAAGATTGTTTATGAAAAATTGTGGTCGTTATAGCCAAATGTTTTCATGGCAAAACTTTATAGTTGTAAACATTGGATTTTTACTGGTTTATATTTTTATGTTAACCTACATATAACCACTTAGTGTCAAACGTATATCATTTTCATTTTTTAGTCTGTAGGCTTACTTACATACAATTGAAATGACAAATCATATTTTAAAGGTGTTAGGTGAGTAAAGTTTAATGTAAATGTAATGATCAGAGTATTATTTTGAAGATATTTTTTTGTTGTTTTTAAATTTGGACAGTAAATTACGATGACATTTAATAATATTTGTTTAAATATCGGTTTATCCTATTTCAAAACTTACAAGGTTTTCAAACGGTCCGGAACAACGACGTACGCCGTGCATATGATCATAGATTTACTCACTTATAAGCAATAATCAGGGTTTGCAAGCCTTCCATTTCTTTCATAAGTTTATTTAGTTCCCGCAGGTACAAGGCGCTCCGTCAAAATGACGTCAAATTTTATCCCAAAGTTGTCAAGACGTGTGATCATCAACGAAGAACAACGTCAATGCGTTGACGGGTACGTTCACACTAGCGTTGGCATGAATTTTGTGGTCAACGCATTCCTACTTGCCTTGATAGGCACAGAAAGCATGTCAGCGTGTTGACTGTATTTCGACGTTGACACAGTAGAATTTTCTACCGGGTCAATGTAGCCTCAATTTCAAAAATGTCTTATTTTATAGATGTTTTAAAATCCATCGACATCGTAGCCATCCTTCAGTAGAATTTGACAGTTTATAGCTTGACAGATAGGTAACAAACTATTTTTTGACGCACATTGAATATTTCGATCATATAATGTTATCCAATACCCTAAAAAAGGTTTTTTCTGGAGCAAAAAAATCTAATCCAAAAATTTCGAATTTTTTAGTGGTTTTTCAATCTATCAACATCGTAGGCATCCTTCAGCCGAATTTGACAGTTTATAGGTTGACTGATTTAACATTTTAACGTCGTTTGATCGTCAACACGAAAAATGGTTGATTTTTTCTCTTATCTACTCGTCATCAAAGTTCAAAGTTTTCGGATGTGGTCAATTCGTTTGATCGTCAATTTATAACATCTCAACTAGAGCTGTGCCAATCGTCCATTTTAAAAGATAAAATCAATCAATGATTGATTGGTTCAAAGATTCGATCTTTTCAGTCAATCATTATTCCAATTATTTTGTTCAAAGTGACGTAAATGACCAATTTTAGACTGAAAAAATAATCAGTCGTCAACGATTGTAGTTTTTTACTCCATATATATTCAAGAAAAAAATGGGGCATATTCATAGTGACTGTTTAAGTTGTTTCTAAAAAAATACTGGGTTTATCCTATCTAATTTACATTGGATAAACTCCAGGCTAAGATAAACTGGGGTCTTAAAACGACTATGAATATGCGCCAATGTTTTCTTTTAAATTTTGTTTAAAACTAATTTAAAATATAACTCAACTTTATACCTATGTATCTACAAAGCACAATCTATCTGAAAAATAGTCTTCAAATGCACAGTCATACCCTCAAAACTTTGGGCAAAATGTTCTTGTCTATTTTTACCCACAATTACCCTAAATTGATTTTTTCGATTGTACGTACTTTTTTATGCATACAGATCGAATCGTTCACTTTGTCAATCTGATTGACTCGGTCTTTGTGATTGTGACCGGTGCATGAACGAATCCGAATTCAATCTAATTGTTCAAATGAACGATATATGTATGTTTCGTTCTTTCAGGTCATTCTCAATCAAATGATAGATACAAGACAAGCACTGAATATTTCCCATGCCCATAGATAGACACAGAGAGCAAACATACATTTGTGTGATTTGATTGAGATTTAATGTAATGAACGAAAGATGCGATTGATTGTTTCGGTTTTGTGTGATTGCAATCAATCGTTCTTTTTGGTGAACGGGTCATGAAGACCGAATTAATCACGATTGACACTAGAGCTCCCTATTACACGGATATTTAAAAACACGGATACACGTGTTCTTATAATATCCGGATTTGAATCCGTGTATTTCGTGTATCCGTGCATCCGAAGATCCGTGTATTTTAAATAATCCAATCATCACTGGAGAGGGCCAAATTTATGGGATTTTTTTGATAAAAATACGACAGCGACTTGGTAGTATAATCTGTCAGTGGATTTAAATTTAGAATTATTTAATTTTTTCTTTAAAAATCGATTTTTTTTTTTGGAAAATCACCAAAAATAAAAATCTATAATATCCATTACCCCTCAAAATTTTGAGCTTGTAAGCCCACCCTTGTAAAGATAAAAATTAAAAACATTCCGTGTATTAAGAATCCGTGTAATAAAGACCCGTAAATGCTTAATATCCGAATACCACGGATATTAAGCAAATAAATACACGTGTTTTAAGAGAACTGATTTTTATTTGCGTGTAATAATTACACGGAGTCCGTGTACCCGTGTTTTTCAAATACACGGACTGAATCGTAGGCTCTAATTGACACAGCTTTAATGTCAACGCGTTGACAACAAAGTATGAAAAATGAGATGACACAGATACAGATAAAACACCCAAACGTTTTTTGGGACAACACTGATCGACTGCTGCCACTCGTGTGAACATCAATGCTTCATGCCTTGAAACGGTCTACGTTGAAAGTAAAATGATGATATTTTCTGTGACGTCAAGGCGGACGTAGGTACTGTTAAGTATAGAGAAACTTTTTTTTAGCACAACGCGAATGTGGAATGCTTTACCTGGCTCTATTTTCTCTCCCATTTTGATATTGAGAACCTCAAAACCAATTTGCATCGGTGTCTCTTTTTAAATCCTTTCTTGTTTTCCTTACACTAAGGGTAGTCAAAAACCCCTTAAAAAAGCACGCATAGTTTAAAAAAGCATACTAAAGCAAAAAAGCATAAATTTTGATATAGATACTGTTATAACTGTTTTAAATTGGAATTTCTCTTAAAATGCTTACGAAAACACGGTGAAAAATACCTATTAAAAGTGCAAACAATTAGAATAAAAACGAACATATCTAAGTAATAAAAACCACGGAAGCTATTTTGTCATGAGGGAAACTACAAATACAAACACGAATAAAATCCAAATGTCACTTTTTTACACACAATTAATTCTGTACGAAAACAGAGCTGAGACTTTAAAATTAAATCACGAATTAAAATATTTATTTATAAACAATTAATTGCTTATTCACGTTAAGGAATATCTGCAATATTTTTCAATAAGAACTCTGCTGTCGCCAGTCTACACACAAACGTTTTCTCACAAAAGGTGATCTTTTTTTCATTTGAGCTTGTAAATTAAATATGTGTCACTAGCGTTTGTTTTCTTTTTATCTATAATAATTAACAAAAAAAATATTTTAAGTATTTTTAACTTAACTCTTTAGTCCAAATAATTGAATGAATTAACTTATTTACATGGATTAACATTTTGTTTATATTATTGTTAAATTGATAGTCATGGTAACAAACGGGTGTTTTCTGTTAATGCTATGATTGGAGCCAAAGACCTTGTTTAGATTGTGACTGCTCACTACAATAGTGATGGCAGTTTGTTGGTGAAATCGGTGAGGTGGAAAGGGAGGCGATAGTCAGGAAGAAAATATAAAGATTGGATTGAGCAGTCATGGATCATAACCGAAATTTTCCATTTAATACCATTTTTCCATTTTTGGCTTGTTCCTTAAAGGGTTAGGTAGATGAGAATTAAAATATGAAATTGGTCAAGGGTAAAAGTAAAACAATGCTTATTGAATTGGTGGATTGATAACAGCAAAGGTGTTGAAGCAGATTTATTTACTAAAATTGCAATTTCTTCCGTATTTTGCAACTTTTTATTTATCTAATATTTAAACTCAGGTTTTATGGTGCTCAGAATAAAATGTTTTAATTCACAGATATTCCATCAGAGTTCAGCGATACACATGACTGAAAATTTCCATGATACATAGTGAAAGTCACAATCTAAACAGGGTCAAAGTATTGGATGTTACCCAAAATAAATTACCGTGTCACATTTTCTGTGAAACCATGCCATATAAAAAAAATTTAAATTATTTTATTTTGTTAAAAGAAACTATAATTCAATATTATTACGTGTTGTAATACAGCAAACAATTAAGAGACATAATTTGCTACATTCATTTATTGTCAAAAAATAGGAGTTTCTGCCATTAGTATTGCATTTGGAAAAATGTTCAACAAATTCCGAATAAATTTCGTTTTTTTAAAGTGATACCCTTAATGGATATAAAAAGCGAAGAAATTTTTTTTTGCAAAATATATACATATGTAATAGTTTAGTCGTTACCTAGTTTTGGTATAAAAATAAACACTAATTTGTTTTCTAAACGCCTCAAAATTGGGAAACATCCGAAAAAAAACAAAATTTCAGTCGGATAAAATTCCCAAAAAAATGCATTCCAACAATACAAAATCCCCATGGGGAAAGGCGCCCAAATCACCAAAAATCCCCAACATATTAAGTACCTAAAATTTGAGAAAATATATTTTTTTTATATAAAACGAATAAAACGATGCTATATACATATATGCTGTAAGACTTTTAAACAAATTTTTTTTTTTAATGATCACCTAAAAATGTTTCTGATGAAAAAATTGTCTTGTCTTATTTTAATTTATCTATACAAATTATTATGAAGTTAAAAGAACATTTCAGAAAAGTTTATTTTAATTTCATTACAATTCTAGAATGTCGTGCAATGCATATAAATAACAAACCTAAATTTATATTTTCCCAAAAACAAGTACTGAATTAAGCAATTTAATCATGCGATTTCTTTGATAGATTATTATTTTTGGAATTTTATCGTCAAGAGATTTTATCGTGTGGATTTTTTCTTTACCTGGTTTTAGTTTGGGGATTTTGGCTTTGGGGATTTTCTTTTTGGAAAACATCGCTAACCTAACGAAATTAACAATTAAAATGTTTAATGAATGTTTTCAATGAAAACTGTGACTGACACCTAAGCCAACTGCAACTACATCATAAATAAAGTATGACTGGGTCGCACGAACTTGCTCTTATGTGCGACCACAAAATGTTTTAAAGTCTGAATTATTTGAATTTAGATAATATTACTCTGATTTAAAAAAAAATAAATTAGTTATGGGAGCCTATATTTTATGCCACCCAGCTGCCAAAAACGTAGTTTAGTTGGCGCAGGGTCATAAGTCCACAAATCAATTGTGGGTCAATATTCCCTAATTTAATGGATGAAGTGGGTCATAAGTCCACAAATATTTTCTGGAATTTTTTAAAATTACCCAAGGAAATGTTTTATTATTTTATTTTATTATAAAGGAGAAGTGAAAAATTCGAGCGAATTTTTCAATTTTTCGCTTGCTTAAATATGTATGTAAATACAGTGCTAGCATCCAGTATTACGGCGTATAAACAGTGAGGTATGTATGCAACCCCCCCGCTTGGGCACACTATAGGATTTGGGATAGGTGCGAGGTTGGGTGTATGAAATGTATCTAGATCCAGATTCTGGATTCTTTAAATGCAAAATAAACCCACCCAAGTGGGTCATAAGACCATTGTGGGCTTATGACCTGTCGACTTATGACCCTGCACCGTTCAGTTTAAGGCATAGTATTATGAGAGTACATAAATATGAACAATATAGCACCGTGTTGCACACATGATATGGTGTTTTACCCCACCCCCGTAGAATTGTTAGCAATGCTCATATTGATGGGGACTTTTGACAATTTCTTAAAGAAGCTTTATACCGAAATTCAGCTTCAGCAAATGGTTATTTGCTAAAAAAAATTTATACGGAAGATACCGTTATTTTTGGTCCTTTAAACACGATATGCCAAAAAAAGATAGGCACCAATTTTAAAGAAAATTGACCACCGGTTTCGTTTGCAGCAGAAAGGACAGACAGATGAACAGAATTGCGAGACCCAATATTTTCGATATTTTCGACTTCGCTGCCATCCTAATGCCAAGTTTGATCAAAATCTCGAGTTCTATTTTTTTTACGAATACATAACTCGTCATAATATAGTAGCTCCATAATGTACATAAATCGCAAATATAGAATAGGTAAAGATAATTTCAGTAGGTATTCAAAAAACAATAAGGATTTTTTTTTTTGTAAAAGGTGTGTTTTAAGAGTACCTACATATTATATTTTTGAGCGCGAGCAAAATAATTTTAATTTTCAAAAAGGGCCAAAACGTATATTTAAAGGCCAGTTTCACAGTGCACTTAAGTGTCACTTATTCCGATAAGTAATGCTGGATTTACACGAATGGCAAATCTGTCAGTATTTTTGTCATTAAAAAACTACCAAGTGAAACTGACAAATTTGGCATGTACTGACATCGTGTAAATACAGTGCTGACAAATTTTTTCAAATAATGACAATTCACGAAAAAGAATGAACTTGCTCATTCTTTACTGCCATTTGTCAGTATTTTTAATTAAATGTCAAATTGAAAAAAAAAGTAGATCAAAAACATTTAATTTCTATATATTATAACAATAAATTAACTTTGAACTAAAAATTAGAAGTATGGAAAACACCAGCAACTAGAAAAATATTGGTCGGAAGCGGAGAATTGAAAAAAAGTGGTCGCCAGAAGACGACCGAATTTTGGTCGAGATGGTGGAAACCCGAGAAGCTCTTTGAGACTTCTGTTCTCCAGAATACAAAAACAGAGATCTGAAGAGCTTAAACTGGGCCCAGATAGCGGAAAAAAAACAAACCACAGCATCGAAGATATTAAAATTCATTAGAACATAATTAGATCCAGATTCAATGTACATAATATGTAAATTTATTTCCATTTCCATTTGGCAGTCGTGTAAATGCATTCGTTTCCATCCTTGTCATTAAAATGAAAAAAATACTGACAAAGTGTCAACCAGTCATTATTTAAGTTCCGTGTAAACGCATGTCATTAATGAAATAATGTGTGCAGTATTTTGGCAGTAAAATGAGAAAAATACTGACAATATTGTCATTCGTGTAAATCCAGCATAAACCCTGTGAAACTGTGCATTAGTTCCACTTAATCGAGTGTGAAACTGTGACTAAATATTATAAAATTTATAATATTATGTATGTTTATGTTACCTATAATATGTAGGTACATTATATTCAATATTTTTGTTTCTGTTTTTTACTATTATTGTTACTCATTTATTTATTTACTTTTTTTTTTCTGTAAAATATTATCGAAACATAATCGCTCTGACCAACAAAAAATTATTTTTAAAAACTGTATAAACTAGTTTGAAGAATGTCTTATTTTTCTTGATCAAAGTAACATTATTCATGATGCGGAATTATGACGCACGATCGTCTAATAATTTATATGGTAATTGAAATTTGTTCTTCCAAAATAAAATAATAAATAATATATTATATTGTAACTTAGATCAAAAACTTAATAAACTTATAGGGTCTGTTTCACAATGTCTGACTAAAGTTCTGATTAGTTACTCGACACTTGATAATCGGCACAGGGTCATAAGTCCACAGGAGAAAAACTTACAATTGCTTTTTTATGACTTGAATAGGTTATAAATGCAAAAATATTAAGGGTATTCACGCAATGGTGTATTATTAGGATGAGTATATCGTTTTATTTTCATGGGATGATCCATATGGATCTTCGTAATTACCTAATATATCCCTATGATTTTAAAATATAGAAGAACGGCTCTTTTGTAATTGATATGTTGAAGTTTCATAATAATTTATTACACAAACGTCATCTATAATTAATCAATTTAAGTTGATTCATTACATACTCTTTTTTTAAAGGTTGAATTTTATTTTTTTATAATTCTTAGTGTATTTAAATTTAATTTAAATAAAACACAACAAAATTAACATAGCAGTTGATCACAAAGCTGTAAATAGAAATTAAAAAAATCACATAAATTAATGTGAATCTTAATGAGTCTATATAATGCAATTCTGTTCATTAAAAAATTCAACTTAGATTTCTTACAAGCAAATGAATTTACTATTACACTATTTATTATTCTAGGCTCTTAAATCCTAAACCCGATTTTGTCTTGTTTTTTATTCTCAATAAAATATGAATAAATGCAATACGGTTATATACAATATGCATATCAATAAATAAGAACACAATAATTTCAACTTGCTGTGCACTGCGAAATAATGGATATGGTTTTTAATTTGTATTACCCACCCACTTCTGACATAAATTATGACCAATAAAATTAAAAGTAAAAAAACAACTTACGATTATATTACTCGTATTCAATTATTATGCATAGAAAATATTATGTATATACATTGTACGTAAATATACATACATATATTATATAGTATATATACATATTCGTCAATAAAAAAAATAAAACTTGAGGTCAATATCCATTAAAAGAAATGGAAGCATTACACAGAGCTACATATGAAACTCATTTAAGTTGAAGTTGTAAGTCATTCGCTTAAATACTACCCGTTCATGCTCACAGAAAACAAGTTAAAGTGTCAGATTATGTAAAGTAAGAAATTATAGAAAAGCAAGTTAAAATTCAAATGTTTTGGCATTTATAAACATATATAACTGAAAGAATTCCCTCAATCAGTTAAATTAAAATAGGTGTGTGTCGGTTATGGAATCCGCAATACTGGATCCGCAGTGATTCTCGTACAGTGTTTTCTTTTCACGACAAATGGGTAAGTAAAAAAGAGAGCACTATATTGCGAATCACTGAGGATCCAGCATTGCAGATTCCATAATCGACATGATTAGTTTTTCACAAGCCTTTGAATTTTTTTCAGGTACATATAGCTTAAATAGAATTCCTTTGTTATCACAGAAAGTAGATACTAATGAAATCACGTGTGCCATTCACCAAATTGATTGGGTGGATACTCGATAGGCTTTAAAACGTATCGAATGGCGCCGCCCAAAATTCGTAATATACCAAAGCAGAGCCTTTTTTTCAAAGTTTTTCCGAACTCCTTCAAGAATTGTTGGGATTGGAATTTGGATGATTTCGTTTCAAATGTTATCTTTTAGGACTTTCAGGGTTCTGGAAACCATTTTTAGAATGATTCTATGGTTAAACACAGGGTTTTGTCAAATTTAAACCTATTTAGCATCGTATCTACTATCTTTTACATTTTATTAAAGTTAAACTCATTATAAATGCATGTTTTACCAAACAAACTACAAAAGTCGATTTGGCAACTACAAATTTAAAAATGGTATGTTTGTTTACTTTTTTGAATGAACTGTAAATGTTTGAGACGTATTCAATTGGAGTTTATTGACAAAATAGAATATAGTATGATACTAGTTAAAAATGATTAAAACTAGGAATATTTTAGTAAAGAACTGTAAAAAAAGTAAAAATTGTTACCTAAGTAATATCAATCTAATAACTTAACATCAAGCTGTTTAATTTTTTACGCCCATGATTAGAAGTATGTCCCACAGGAAAATCGTAGGGATTCATCAGGAACATCACAGAAATGTATGTGACGTAAAATAGAACCCATATGAGTGGGTGTAAATTTAAATATTTTTAGAAAATATGTAAATTAATACAATGTATGTGATGTATATGTATGCTCCCTGAAATAGGCCTCAGGAGGGCGTGCGAGAGACCGCATACGATCCCAGTATAAGGTCTCGAAATTTCAACAAAACCTGATTGTTTCCGAATAGAGCTTGTTCAATGGCATCTCGAGCTCCTTCGATATTTTCTTGATCGCTAAAAGATTTGCAAAAACGAAATCACGCTAATCAGCATTTTAGTTTAAAAATTTTGTAAATATGTATGTATTTTGTCGAAAGCCTTTGAATGTTATTAAAGAAAAACCTATGTAAATGTTAATGTCGTCGTTATCTTCTTTCTTTTTTATTTGAGGCGCCAAAATTATAATTTGCCTAAGGCGGCAACATTTCCAGGTTCGACACCGTTGATACCTATGGAAATTAAATCCATTAAAACTCAATTTATTAAAATACTGATCAACTAGTTCGTGATAATTATCAATTTTCTTGAAATTCATAATGCACCATTGACCAATAGATACAAAATTGTACCGATTGGATTGTTTAATATAATTTTTCAAAAAGTGATAATTCACAGCAGTAGTAAGGGTTTCATAAAAAAAAAACATTTTAAAAGTAGAAACAGATTTTCAATATGTAAGTCTTACACTTTAAGTATAGAGTCTTGTTTACAAGTCAAAATGCAGAACACCAAAGAAGTTTCACTTCTATCACGTGTATACTTAATTCCATGTGCTCTTTTTTTTTAATTGCCATAATAGTTGAGCTTACGCAATGCAATGTAATGTATTTCATCAACAATTAGTTTTCGATATTATAATGAATAACAAAAAAAAAACAAGTTTCTCGTATTCTGTATAAAAATAAAATTAACTTCATTGCCGTTCCTTCAATTTTGATCTCAGTTGATTAAAAATAATAACACATTTGAATTGTGTTGTGATTGTCATTTATGCATATCGCATCCATAATGATTTGTGATTCTTATATCAAATACCCGTGACCTGCAATAGTGTGTACCATTATCGTAAATTCATAAATCAAAAAGATAACATATCAAAAAAGAAGTTGTTTTTCGCATCTAAGATTTAAATACAATTAAATATGGAATTACAACTGAAAAACTTGTAATACTTATTCAATTATAATATCACAATTTACTACAACAAACGCTTTTGGAGACGAGTCGAATATTCATCTAATTTTTTTATTTTTTGAAATTCCTTTGAAATTTTGTTTTTCATTTCAAATCAAATAGAACTAATGCAAAACTGTAAACAAATTGTTTATTGTTTTTTGTTAATGTGGTTAATGATTACGCAATCTTATATGAACAATTTGTTCCTTTAAGTCGTTTGTAAAACTTTGATCATTCGTTAGAAAGCGGTTTAATTGATCAATTTAAAAATTAACATCAATATTGTTGGTCTATTAGTTTGTAGTTATGTACATACATATACCTACATTAATCTTGCGATCAATATTTGTAAAATAGCGAAATATTTACCCACACAGGTTGTTTTGTTGGTACTTTTTTTATACTGACATTGCAGGGTCAAATGAAATATTCATTATAAAGTTTTGCAAGGTTCTTGTAGAAAATTTATTCTAGTTTTTAAAACTGCCCTTAAATTTTCTGTGGCATCATCCGTTGCTGAGATATTGGCAATTAAAGTCAAAAGTCTGATTTTTTTTTTCTTCATTCAAAGTCAGAAAAAAAAATCGTTAAACGAAAATAAAAATGAAATTAAACTTGAATAAACAAGTTATATCTGATCAATATGCAATATACATTTTATTGATTCAAAAATAAATTTCGATTAATATGACACTTGCTGTGTATACATACATCCAATAATCCCAATGCACTTGCGCGCAGTGACCTACATCTGGGTACGTTGTGGATGGTCAGTTATCACCCATCGACGTAATCGTTTGCTTTAACCGGTCATATTGGTACACACACATTGCCGTTACCGATCGCTATGCACAAAGTGATTCATGAAATAACAAAAATTTGATTTTTGTTTTCATGTGTCACAATGAATAAGGAATTGAATTGTATTTGGGTAGATTGAACTAAAGTGAGAATTCGACTTTTTTAATGTCACTTGATTAGCTATTATAATGAAAATAGAAGTTAAAGTCAAGACGTACATAAGTGGTCGTATACGCAACGAAACGAATAGGTACAAAGATTCCATATGACTTGCTCATAATTTGAAGTTTGCTTTGTTTCGTCGACTTTTCGTTAACTTTTGCTTTCGGAAGTGAAGAGCGCTCACTGCTCGCTCCATGCTTGTGAACTTGCTTACATTGTTATATTTTGTAATTCCGTTTCTTGTACATGAATGATCATTTGAAACAGTACAACAAATTTAATGAGTGTGTCTATGTGTGCATTGTTTTACACATACTTTCTCATTTCTTATGAGAAAATAGCTAATTATCCACTTACACAGAAGGTGTGGCATTTTTATATTGAGTATCTTTGATTCCATGGACAAATATACTGAATTATAAAGATTGGAATCCTCGGCTGTCATTCTGGTTTGCCTACAAGCTAAACAAAATGGCGGACAGTGGTGAATTCATATTTTTGCACTAGTGTTCCATGTTTTAACGCACACTAGTGCAAAAATATGAATTCACCACTGCATAAATTGTTGTTGCAATTCACATCTATTCATCGACATTAGATGAAATTACAAAAACAACAATGTAAACAAATGGGTTTTGGGGGATGGAACGTACGAAAGATTCCAATCTTTATAATTCAGTATCTTTGATTATGGATGACTTGTGTATTTGACGTTTTGAAATAACTTTTTGTTTGGTTTTGGAATTTACTTCCGGCTCCCGACTAGTATACCTAGTTCCACCTAAAAGAAGAATAAGCAAAGTTGAATTTAGAATTAATATTGAAAAATTGAAATTCATTGCACATTTTTCTTAAGATAATATAAGAAATAACTATTTTTTAAATAAAGTTAGTCTTAAAGAATACATGTTTGATTAATTTTTTTTAAATTTTTGACTAAAGAAATTGGTCTTTATTTCCGGTATCAGTTTACAGTAGAGCTTACGATTTTAAGCGTGTATCTAACTACACGTGTATTCGTGTTGAATTTTTTTTACTACACGTGCATGTACACGTGTAATTATAAAAGCTTACCATATACCTAACATTAAATACAAGTGTTCGTACACGAATAATATAAATACTCGTGTAACACGGGTACACGTGTGCACATGCATTAGGGGGCTCTAGTTTACGGGTAACATAGTTGCCCTGGGTCCGATTGGCCGCTGGCTGGGATAACTGGTCTTGGGACCAGTGGTTCTGTGATCAGCTATACCCAACCCGAAGTTATACGCAACATAAATATGTATAAAAAAAACATCTTACCGGCTGATTATGATAATGAAGAAGAAAACAAGGGAAAAAGAAAAGATTACCAATAAATTCTAATCGATTCTTTACGAATCATTGGAAAAAAAGCCAGTTATAACTACACACATGTAGTACATGTGTATGTACATATTTACATCATTGAAAATCATAATACAAAATTAAGAGTAAGATCAATAAATAACTGATAGCTTGAATTATTAATGTGGAGCAAACAAAATTAATTCCAATACAACCTGAATATGTGTATGTAATACGTCTCAAAATGTATCTCAATATTTCAACGATTGAATTGTGTACCTGGATGGAATTTTCTTCAAGCTTGGTACCAGTACCAGGGGTTTTTGGATATTACCCCGAAATGTTTTTAAATTTTTTTTACAACCATAAATAACGGTACCTGCCGTACCTACAATTGTAAAAAAAATAAATACCTAGCAGTCGTTTCAGTTGGCGCTCAAAGCAGACCATGACGCACATCGCGAAGTCGTTCTTTCAGACGATTTATGTTTTCTTATGAATGTATTTTACATAAAGCAATACAATCTTAACTTTCAAACGATAGTCGTTTATGTGATGAGACCTGCTCTATTAACGATTCTGGACAACAAATCGTAAAAGCCATTATTAATATTTTAAAATATCGAATTAAAAATTCTCAAACATTTTGTTTTGTGATATTTTTTTTTTAATTTATGGTAAATTTGCATTCGAATTGTAATTTAATAGTTTTTGATGTTGAAATGCGACATTCCAAACATTTTAAACCAAAATCCTAGAAGAATAAAAAACCAGACAGATAATAGAAACATTGTGGTGAGTTTGGAAATTACATGCAGAGGGGGATTTTCCCGTGCATTGGATGGCATATTTTCATTTTCTTCTTCCGGGTTGCGCTTCATGTGTTATTTAAATGGAGAGTGACAAAATTCCACTCAAAATTAAATAAATATTAATAAACATATTTATTTGGTTATTTTTCCTTTCCATTAGTTGCAATATACAAATCACTTTTGATTACCTAATATACTTCGTGAGTTATGAACTTTTGTTTCCAATAAAACCACTTTTTTCAATGACATATTATACTTACCGCAATTGCATACGTAGGTTTTACCAGTTTTCATATAGGTATACATACATACAAACATGTTCAATTTCCTAATTTTCAAAAATTGCTCAAACTACCTTCCAACTACATAGGTATATGTTAGCTTCTTTTTATTACAAAACAAGAACAACCTTTAACTTTAGATTAATGCACTAGATAGGTAGGTACTTATTATCTTTAGAGTAATGACCACACGGTATAATTACATATTAAACGCTATTTTTATTGCTAATTAGGTTTTAAGTGTTTAAATAATTTTGTTTGTGTTAACATACAATACATTATAATATATAAGTAGTAATAGTAATAGTAATAGTAATAGAAAAGGTTCGTAGAATCAATTACAACTACCTACTAAAAAAAAAAAAAAAAAAAACATTATCCAGATTTTACTACTATACCTACAAGCTTTCATCTACATATATATATGTTTTTGAGGGCATAATCGTGCAACGCGTTCATTTCAATTGAATAATTAACCGTCATGGAAAATTTAAGGAAAGAAGTATTTGCCCTTCACTCTTTTCATACTTAATCATTTAACTTAATCTAAAGGACCACTAGACGAGTATTGCTTTTGTAGATATTTTTGTTGAATTTTCAACAAAACATAATAACGGATAACTTTCAAGATTCCTTAACGATGTTGAGTGAAATGCAGAATTTTATTTAAACAGGACTGAGTTCCAAAACGCATCAGATGCGTATTTGTCATTACATAGTTCCGAAATTCAAGAGATAAAATGGTGATAAAGTCATGAGTTTCTAAACGCATCCCAAACGTCAGCGATATTCGCACCTGATTACATAGTCGTTATATAAGGTGTGTTTTTTTGCAAGCCCGGGGGGAATTGGTTGAAAAAAACGACAGCGGGGATTAGCGACGCCATGCCAGTAAAAAACATGGAGTTTTCACACAAACTATCGATAACATGTATTCAATTCATGACGGTAACACAGTTTTTCGGTGCGCTTAAGTGAAACCCCGAGAATTCTCCGGGATTAGTTGTTGTTGCATTTAACATGTTAATTGTTTAGCACCTACGTCGTTTTTTTCATCCGATTCCCCGCGGGCTTGCAAAAAAACACAAATTAACGGAAGCAGTCCAATGTGAACACCGTTACACTGATGGTCGTCTACCCTTTCCTAACCAAGCCCTTAAAATACATACATAATAGCTGTGTTTTATTTTCCCCCAGATCCAATCCAGATCATGAAAATAAAATAACCCGGATCTCAGTGACAACTTGTTATATACCCAACTCTTTTTTCCCTTTTTTTTATTTGTATACACACGTTATCTTTTTTCTTTAACACTACTGACGACATTTTCGAATTAAGAGTGTGTGTTCAAAATGGATTTGGAAATCCAAATCCAAAACAAAGTTGGATCTTGTGTTGTTTTTGTAATACATGTATTTTCATAAGCAAATCCAATCTGTTCGGACCTGGGGCAAAATAAAAAAAAGCTTATATATCCTTATACAAATTTTAAATGAGAGAGGCACGGATTTCAAAGGCGTGAGATAAGAAAAAGCAAATTGAACTGAAAGTTTTTTCTTCATCGTGTAGAAACGGTTTCAGTAAAACGACTGTGTAAACAGGCACTACCTGAGCCGCAAACGCATTCAATTTTATTTGGATGCATTCATTTGACAATTTGACGTTTGCACAGAAATGAAACATAAAGTAATTTTATTTTTATTTTTTTAGCTGCAAGACACCAAATATTCTATAGCAAAGGGTCCTGCAAAAAATCAAGAAATAAACGCACAAGAAATAAATTCACAAAAAAATTACAAATGCGTTTGGAAATGTCAAAGACGTCGTCTTTTTGACAGCTTGTTTCGTTTCTTTCGAAATAATTCATTCCCCCTACATTTCAACACCCCTCACCCAAAATGTCAAAAAGACGAAAGACGAAACGACCGAAAAAAAGACTCGTGTAATTAGCGTCGAACTGATGACAAGTAAAATATATGTCCCCTTTCACACGAGGAAACAAGTTGCTGGATATTTTTTTACGTTTTCTTTTAATTTTCAATTCCAACCAATCGAAGACCGTTCAATCCCCTTACTTGGTGCCCTTCTCACCCAAAAACTAAAAGTTACTGGAAACTCAGTTTCCTCGTGTGAAAGGGGACTATGCAAAGCATCTGGGGTGTGTTCCAGATGCGCATACACTTATGTCGAATTCCTTTCAAAAAAAGAATCGATTTTTTTTCCAAAAGAATCGAATTTTTTCTGTCAAAACGGATTTTTCTAGTATAGTAAAATTCGTTTTGACAGAAAAAATTCGATTCTTTTGGAAAAAAAATCGATTCTTTTTTTGAAAGGAATTCGACATTAGAAATAGAAATTGGATAACAATTTTAATAAGATGTCGATAACCAAAAATAAATAAAATTGGAATTTCGTCATTGTACTTTGCATACATACATGTATGTTGCATCTATACACACAAAACTCCATAAAATTATAGCATGCAATCGCAGGTTGACGGGTGAAACTCGTTCGATAAAGCGATATCGCAAGCTCGCATACTCACCATACAATAGTGGTACGGTTGTAACAATAGGCGTGTTTTTTTGCAAGCCCGGGGGGAATTCGTTGAAAAAAACGACTGCGGGGATTAGCGACGCCATGACAGTAAAAAACATGGAGTTTTCATACAAACTATCGATAACATGTATGTAATTCATGCCGGTAACACAGTTTTTCTGTGCGCTTAAGTTAAACCCCGAGAATTCTCTGGGATAAGTTGTTGTTGCATTTAACATGTTAATTGTTTAGCACCAACGTCGTTTTTTTCATCCAATTCCCCCCGGGTTGCAAAAAAACAAGGCTAATATCTGAACGACGATTGTATCGTCTAGAGGCAGCTTTAGCGAAATTTACATCAAAAACCCCAACTAAATTTGTTTTAAGTAGGCACAAAGGTTATTTTTAAAATTATTTTTATTGTGGATTTTTCATTTATTTGTAATTTTTCGCTTGGAAGTTTTGTGCGTGTTGTAAGTAAACAGAAAAAGAGGGGACCTTCAATTTTCAATCCGAACGGCTACGATGAGAGGCACTTTATTTTTCATTCCTTTGCAAGAGGCAGTACCACCCAAAAAAAAAAGTATTTTTCTGCAATATTCAATCGTTAGAACACCAAATTTTAGTAATTTCTGTAATCAATATGCACCTATCTGATCAAATATATGCGACCCAATCGTCTGCATTATTTTGTTTACTTTTTCAATGAATTGCAAAATAGAATAACCTTATTCATTAATCTTACTCAAATTATTCATCTTAAATCTATTAGCAAACCTGTTTTGGGTTTGGTCTACTCCACATGTAATTCTAGACAGCAAATTTTTGCCTTATTAATTTCAATATTAAATAAATAATTAAGTGATTTCGAAAAGCCCATCGTATATAAAAGAGTCATTTAAGCTTATTCTTTGTGCAATGTAACTTTAGATAGATGACAATCATTTTAAAGTTCAAGACTTGTTCATTCTTTGAATGAATAAAGTTAATCTGAAGAGGTCAATTCTGTTTTCCGATCTTATACAGCTAACAGCGGTCTCTCATAAAATTAGTCTCGATTTCTATATATCTCTCTATTTCATTCTTATCTCGATCATAAATCTCTGCTCCCGCATGGAGCCTGATATAATGTATTCAGGCCCTGAAGCTTTTTCTAAGCTTCACCAGCCATCGCCACAAGCAAATGCAGATAGGAAATATCATTTGATATAATATTTCCACAGGTAACAAGCAAAATGGAAAATCAACATTTTATAACAACAAAACTAAAAAGTGAAACTAACTTGTGTCTGCCAGGGGTATAACATTCAAGTTCAAATAATCTGAGTCTTTAGGTTAGCACCTCAGTTGTCGTTAAACGTTGGTTAGAATGTGTTCGTCTGAAACTTTTCGGTTACGGATTTGTATTACCTTTTTAATAGGTTTAACACTTGTGTTCGATGAAGTGCATTGTCGAACATCAGATATTCTTAAAGTTGAACTTAAACATGGTGGTATTTTGGTTGGCCGACATCTTACATCACACAACGGTCGACATGTGCGGGCTTTTATGGGAATACCCTATGCCGAACCACCTATTGGTGAATTAAGATTTAAAGTAAGATTGAGATTTAAATTAAGGTTCGAACATAATAATATACAAATGAGTGTTATAAGAACCCATGGATAGTTAAAAATAGTGTGAAGTGAAAAATGTGATCAAAAGAATGATTTGTGCAGAGTGTTGTAAAGTTCTGTTTTATAAAATTCTGTATTCCAAATTTGTCTTGTTGTTCATAATAATATGCTAATACAATAAAGACGGAATATTTGTTATACGTGCCAAAAATAGTAAATACATACATATACCTACAAGTTTCTTAAAAGTGGTTCAAAAATAAATATCTATGTTTTTAACTTGCATTTTCATAATCTAAATATCAATCAACAAGCTATAATTTTTGTTTTAAAATATTTTTACTTTATATGAGTGCAAAAATTATGTTACAATTTCAGAAATAAGTAACAATTTTCGATAAAAAAAAACTATTTAAAAAAACTTATTGTTTTTTATAAAAACTTGCGTAAAGAAATTTAATTTAAATACATACATGTGTATGTACGTATTGATATTAGAAAAAATTTGAAAGTCAAATTCAATTTTTAAAACAGTGAAAAACTCGTAATTTGTAGAATAAAAAAAGAATTATTTATTAACTGTCATTTGAACAATAATAATTGTATTAGATTATTATGAAAACAACGTAGTTTAAAGTGTTTGTTTTGTTAGAGAAACTACATATGTTTATCACTTTCTATCTAGTTATGAAATACATGTAACTATAATGTATCTAAGAAGTTATATATTTTGTTTGGTTGAAGTTTAAATACATAAGAGCAAGTAGTAAGTTTAATTTCATAACGAAACCAGTCCTTTAAAGCCATAGCTTCTGTACCCAATTCCCTTTCAAAACGTGATATTTTGTGTACGTACAATTTGGTAATGAAATTGGTCATTAATACATATAATATGTTAATGAAGAAGTTTTGCGTTTACGTTTCATCATATGTATGTATATTAGATGCCATAAAATGGTTTTGGGTCTCAACACAACGGTAAAGCATTTACATTTTTCTTTTGATTTAAATTATTATTTGGTACATAGTGCCAGGTTGTTCTAAGTGGGTTAAATCTGTACCATGACTTTTAAAGGCTATAATTAAATGGGGCTAATTAATTAAAATCTAGTGATTAGTGATATCCATAATTAGCAACTCAAGTCATAGATTACTTGATTAAAATTTTAGTAGACAAACACAATCATTAATCATCAACTGGAATCATCCTTGACTAAACTGGCCCTTAGTATTAGACCAATAACCACGTCCCTTATTTTGGCGGACACTTTTTGGCAGAATCAAAAAATTTTGATATCTGAATTTGTAGCTAATTAAATGCTAATTTGTTGCACAAACCAAAAATTTGTAGCTCGCATAGTTTCGTAGTTATTCAAGTTTCCGCTAAAATAAGTCTGAAGTTAGCGGACAAATTCTAAAATAATACAAATTTTTAAATTTGATTGACACCCAAATTTGTAGCTTTTTAAATGCTCTTGAGTTGCGAAAACCGCGATTTTGTAGCTCAAGTGGTTTATTTTATATTCAAGTTTCCGCTAAAATAAGTCTGAAGTTAGCGGACGAAAATACGAAAACCATAATTCTGTTGGTGTCAAAAATTGTAGCTTTTTAAATGCTAATTTGTTGCGCAAAAACAAATTTTTTAGCTTTTATGTATCATTTTATATTTGCATTTTAAGTTTAAAAAGTGCATTTCCGGTAATTTGAAATAAAACGGAAGTTGGCGGCCAAAATCTAAAAACATGAGATTCTCGAAAAATTTTTTTTGCCAGAAATTGTAGCTTTTTAAATGCTATTATTTGGCGCCAAGAAGAAATTTGTAGCTCTAACGGTTTTTTTTATATTCAAGTTTCAAGTTACCTCAAAATGGAGCTTCCAAAATCTAAAAAAATGAGAAAATCAAAATTTTTGTTTTGCCATAATTTGTAATCTCCCTAAACTTAATTAAGCACGTAAACCCCGATTTTGTAGCTCGCATAGTTTTTTTGTTATAAAAGATTCCGCTAAAATAAGACGTCATTCCCATATGTAACGGTCAAAATTTTTTAAAAAATTTGAATTTTTGAATTTTTTTTTTCTCAGAAATTGTAGCTTTTGAAATTATAATTTATTGCGCAAGAATCAATTTTGTAGCTTTTATGGATCGGTTTTTATTTGCATTTTAAGTTTAAAAAACGCATTTCCGGTCCGCTAAAATAAGACTGAAGTTAGCGGACAAAATCTAAAAAAATGAGATTTTCGAAAAAAAATTTTTGCCAGAAATTGTAGCTTTTTAAATGCTATTTTTTGGCGCCAAGAAGAAATTTGTAGCTCTAACGTTTTTTTTAAGTTTCAAGTGCAACAAATTAGCATTTAATTAGCTACAAATTCAGATATCAAAATTTTTTGATTCCGCCAAAAAGTGTCCGCCAAAATAAGGGACGTCCAATAACCGACAGCTAAATTTTGAAGAGTGGCAGTCGTATTTATAAAAATTCCTTAGAACACTCTTGGACAGTTGTCCAGCTGGACAGTGTCTAAATAGTTGGACATCTCCTTATTTATAAACGCATTCCAGCAGTTGTCTAAATATGTTCTCATACACTCACTTACAACTCTGGAATCTGTCAATTTCGTGAATATTTGGCTACGTTCAACGAACTTTTCATCTAATTTCCAATTTTTTGTTCATTGAAAATTCCCACTTTAAAATAGGTTTGGACAACCAATTGCAGTGTCTAAGTTAGACACTCGATGGAACATGATTATAAATAAGGTTTTGGAGTTGGACAGCTGTAAAAAGTTAGACATGCTTTGGAATGAGTTTATAAATAAGACCATGGATGTTTAACTAAAATAATATAATATGAGTACCTATCTATATAGGGGTAATATATATTTAAGCATCTCTCTATCTTGCGTAAGACCCTATATTAATAGAACATATTATATTATCGCCCATGTTCTGCATTTCGAACGAAATCGAATTGAAATTGAAGCCCAGCCCTGCATTTCGAATGAAATATCGGATTGAAATCGCATTTCAATTTCACTTGAATGTTCAACAATTCGTTCGTTTTCGAAAATTTCGCAATTACATACTTCGAACTGTCAAAATTAAAGGGGCATCACTCTTTATTAGGTTTTTTAAAGTGAAATTACATTGAAGATGAAAATGGATTCATTATATTATTGGCATTTATAAGTAAAAAAATATGTCCACGACTGGGTCGCACGAACTTGCTCTTATGTGCGATCACACTGTGTTTTTAAAGTTTTAATATTTCAAAAACTATATTTATCTTATAAAAGAAATAAATTAGTTATGGGAGCCTATATTTTATACCACCTGCTTAAAACGTAGTTAAGTTTAAGGTAGTATTATGCGAGTAGGTACATTTATTTATGAACAATATTACACCGTGTTGCAAATATTTAGACTGAAAAATTATAAAAAAAATTATGTAACTATGTAATTATGTAAACATAAATTGATTAAACAACCTCTGAAATTTTTTTGACACCATATGCAATGTAATCATCCGATTTCTTAAGAAAATCTCAATTTATGAGAAAAAAAATTGACCGAGTAGTTTTTAAATTATTAATTAGTTCTCAAAAAAAAAAATTTAAACCTTTTTTTAAAAATCAAAAAAAAAAAATTTTGAAAATTTTGATATGTGTAGGTACAAAACTTTTAAAATTTTTTCAAACATTCTCCATGACCATTTTAACCATTTTTCGGAATTTTTTTTATAAAATGGTTGCCTTTTTGTAAAAAAATTACTCATTTTTTTTTTTAAGTTGTGGGCACGTAATTAAATAATTTCTCTTCTTGCCAATTTTTACCCGAGAAATTTCTTTGGGCAAAAACTGGTAAGTGCTGTGTTGTGTCAGAAGCCAGTTTGAAAGACAAAGAACAACAAAAAAAATACAAAATGGCTGTTGTTTACTTTTTGTTTTATCTTAGTAAAAGTGTAGTTTTTAATTCGTTCATTTACAAAAATGAATTGTTTTAATAAAAGAAGTGACTTTTTGATAAAAAAATTTATAAATTATTTAAGAAACTTTGGTTGTGAAGTGTACTTTAATTCAGTGTTTTTTTTTTTTAATTCTTAAGCAGTTCTGATTTCTTCATTAAATTCGGGATTAATATAAAAAAATTAGGTACGTAATGTTCCTGTTTAGTGTCCATTTGTAAATACTTACAACGTTAATTTTAATTTGTTCATCATCAAATTTAATAAAGAATATGAAATTATAATGAAAATTTCAATATTGTTGCTTCGTTTACTTTTTTGCTTTTGTTTACTTTTTGTTGACGTTTAAAAACTGGCAAATATTTTGGTTTAAGGCGTTCGTGTATTTTCGAACAGTTTCGCTTCTCTTTGAAAAAATTTCACCCCCACTCCTCCAAATTTGACAGTTTGCCAGATTTAGTCCAAGAAGTACACGAACAAACTTATAGTCAGTGTCGGAAGAAAATTCTCTCAGTTCACTTATGGAAAGAATTGAAAAATCACTAATTCCGAAATTTTAGGTTGTAATTTACAAAACTCTTTTTTTTAGTAAATCAAGACGCTTTTATTTAAAAATGATTGAAAAAGTTGTAAATTAGCATTCAAATCTTCGTAAAATACAAAATTTTATAATTTGGTATTTATAATCAAAAGTCATAATTCGAGCTTGTTGACTTCAATGCAAATTACAACTTTTGAGTCGCAATCTACTACTTCTGGGGAATAATTTAATTTTACAAATTATTAATCTTGTTTTGCGAAATGTATATGGTGATTTTCATTTTCTCAATGCTTAAACCAATAAAATGTAATCACGATATACAAAATATTGAGCCCACACGATCGTAATTTATGAAATACCTATTTGCTGATTTAAGATCAAAACTAAACAGTAAATTACAACTTTCTAGTCGCAATCTTCTATCTTCAGGGGAATAATTTGAACATTTGTATGGTGATTTGCATTGCTCTCGATACTAAAACCAGACCACGGGCTACTATTTTTTTCTAAGTGTCTGAATTTAATTAAATTCTCTTAGAAATATAGAATTCACAGTGCATTCATGCTGTGAGTTTTATAAGAATTGGTAAGCATCGACCATAATTCGCATCTTAGTAGGGTACGACAGCATCTGACTGATGAGCCCAACTGTCGTACCTGGCCAAAACACAATCTTTGGAGTTAAGGTCACTCGAACTTAAAAATTGAGGTATGTATTTTGCAATTTCACTACCTCATCAGACTTTGTAGCTAAATCGGAAATTATTTTCACTTAATTTGCAGTTTTTCATTTGCAGCAAATCCATAGGTTTAAGTTGTAAACGAAAAATTGGTCTTGAATCTCGACAGGATTGCTTGAAAATGGAAAGTAGATTAATCTTTAAAAGCTGCAAATTGAAAAATAAACAGTTTCAAATTACGACTCAAAAGTTGCAATTTAAGGATAAATAAGTATCAAAACTGTGATCGTCATTTGCAAGTTGCCGAATAACCAGTTTCAAATTACAACTCAAAAGTTGCAATTTAAAGATAAATAAGATATCAAAACCGGCAAATTTTTTTTTCCTCGATCGAATAATTGATACTCAAAAGTGGTGAAATATAATTTTTGAGGGTCAATATCTTCAATTCGCTCATTTTATGAAATTGCAAACAAAAAGTCGTAATTTACTAATTTCGAAGCCAAGGTACAAAACTGGATTCATTTTTCGTGATTTGTAGCTTATTTTTCTTGATCTGATCTAATAATTTTTTCCGTGTACGCATGGAGTGGTCGGTGAGCGCTATTCACTTCCGAAAGCAAAAGTTAACGAAAATTGGTCGAAATGAAGCAAACCTCAATTATGGACAAGTCATATGAATTCTTTGTATTCGTTTCGTTTCGTACGACCACTTACGTCGGCATCCGAATATTATAGTTCTACCTTTATACTTATTACTTAGTTTGGTTTGCCATTTCATAACGAATAGACTTACTCCTGAACAACGTTTGCAAATCGTGCAAAATTATTACCAAAATAATGGTTCGGTTCCACTGCGTCCAATATTCGTTCGACATAATCGCCCAGCAGAGTCGGTAATTCGAGCAACCATGGATCGGTTTCGCACCACGTTTACTCTAGTGCAGGATAATGCGCATCCTCATGAGACGCCGCCGTACAGTGCGCACCACCGAAGATGCTATTACTGATGTGGAGCAAAGTATCGAAGAAGACCCGAATGAGTCCATCCGCCAACGCGTTCAACAATTGGAGCTGTGCCCATCCACTTTATGGAAGATTTTGCCAGCCGCGGCAAAAACACAATTTTCTTGGAAATTTTTATATGCAATATTATTAAGAATTTTAAAACCACCGGTTTAGTTATTAAATATAATTAATGAGAAACACAACTATCACAAAATGGTTGTGTAATACTGACTTATGGTATACAATTAATTGCTAATAAAAGGTATATAGATATCATAGGTACCACAGTACACATTATTAAAGGTAATATCATAGCGTTTTCATTTTTGTTCAGTTCTGTCAAAATCGAGGAAAATGGTGAATCTATTGTTGCCCCTTCACTTATCTAATTTTAATGTTTTGTTGTTATTTCTGGAACTGAAATTTTTATAATTTTTTGACACTTTGAACTTTGATAACCTGCACTATTTACCTATTTGTGTAGGTAATGTTATATATCTTACTAATTTCAGCAGAAGATTGTGTTAAGATACCGCTACGCTAACAAATGGTTTTCAAAAAATAGGATTACAAAAAAATAAATTTAAGCAAAAGTAGTTACGAGTCAAACTAAAATGTCGTTTTTCCCAAACAACTAATGGCCCGGGCGATTAATCTGCTGCTTGATTTCCTTGTATCTGTATGTTTGGTAACTTGGAACGTTGTACGACGTAGCACAATTTGCTGTCAAATCCTATAAAAAAAAGACAAATAGCAACTTGTAGCAAGAAGTTGCAGTTACCAAACAGACATAATGTAACTTTAGTTATTTCCGATTACTTCTCAAAAGTGACAGTTGCTACCAATTTCAGTCGAACTTTTTTTATATGAACTTTGAATAAAATTGATAGAAATTTGAAAATTTTAGGAAAAAAACGATAATCGATTTTCCATTAGGTGTGTTCCTTTACTTTGAAATTCTGTACATTTGTGTGAATTTCTACTCAAAATTCTGTCAAAGTTCATATGAAACAAATAAAATGTGCAATTTTGGAATGATAGAGTTTCAAAGTAAAGGAACACAACTATTGAAAAAAAAAAACAATTTTTTCTACATTAGGCCAGTTTAATTATGTAAAATGTATTTTTTTATATAATCCTATCAACTGTCAGTTCTTTATTTTAAATAATTCTTTCAAAAATGTTTTGTTGGATGATTTAACACCACATTCATATATGTACATATAAATATGTTCCTTGATGAATAATTAATTTAATTTTGTTTAGCCCCCAGTTCCAAAAGCACCATGGTCAGGTGAAAAACTAGTGGTTCGCGATTCACCAATATGTATTCAAAGAGATCCATTCCGAAGAGATCAATTAATCGAAGGCAGTGAGGATTGTCTCTATCTTAATGTTTACATTCCAGAGGTATTATTTAAATTCATTTATACATACATAAATAGCATACCTACCTAATTCATAATCTTATACAAACTCTAGAGACCTCGTGAGTCTGGTCCATTGCCAGTCATGATTTTCTTCCATGGAGGAGGTTGGGAATGTGGATCTGGAATCAGCGAATACTATGGACCAGATTTCTTAATGGATCATGATGTAGTATATGTGAGTGGAAACTTCCGGCTGGGTCCACTCGGATTTCTTAGCACTGAGACGGTAGATTGCCCTGGTAACAATGGTCTCAAGGATCAGTTACTTATTCTAAAATGGGTACAGAAAAACATCGCTGCATTTGGTGGCAATCCAGATTTGGTCACAATCTTTGGTGAAAGTGCTGGAGGTGCAAGTGTGACATACCATATGATGTCAGAAAAATCGAAGGGTTTGTTTCACAAGGGTATTTCACAATCAGGGACCTACTTTAATCCATGGGCTCAACCAGCACATAAGGGTGTGGCTGCATCCCGTGCAAAACGTTTATCTCAAATGCTTGACTGTGATAAGCCCAATTGGCCAGCCACACTTAGCTGCTTGCGAACTAAGTCAGCCAGTGACATTACTTCAACGGTATATGAATTCTTTGTAAGTTGGTCGAAAACGTTTTTTTTTTCACAAAATCAATTGAAATCATCTTTATTTTAGGAATGGGACTACGATCCAATGATTCCATTTCCTCCAGTTATTGAACCTGAAAACCCTGATGCATTTTTAACTGCACTCCCAAGAAGTGAAAAGTTACCACATGGTTTCAAATTACCATGGATGGCTGGAGCAACTTCTGAAGAAGGAGCATTAAAGACAGCTGGGCTTTTGAATATCCCAGGATTATTGGACGAATTTAAGTTGAAATTCCATGATGTGCTTCCTATTATTCTCTATTACGATCATCATTCAAAAGATGTTCAAAAACGAATCACAGATCGAATAGATAAGTTCTACTTTAATCGATTGCATGACTTTGACAAAAAGAATCACCAAAATCTAACAAATGTAAGTCAATTAAATAAAATAATTTTTAATATGAATTAAGGGCTCTCCCAAATCAACGCAAAACATCATTCGGAACGAAGACGAAACTTTCACCTGTCAAAATATATATCGAAAATGCGATTAAGCGAATCTCGTGTAAAATATACTGACAGCCGAACGTTTCGTCGTCGTTCCAAATATTTGACGTTGGTTTGAGTGAGCCTTAAAATCTTTTAGGGTTTTTTGACGTTGTTCACATTGGACTGCATTCTCCGACTTTTTTTTATGTGAAACCCACTTCTAGTGTTCAGACATAAAATAAAGTTAACAACAGCGACTCACTCTGACGTTCAGCATACGTTAAAATAAAACACAAATCTGGACCCGTTGAAGTTAAATAGAAATTTTCATCTTTTTTCTCGCCATTAAGTGGGAATGAGATATAGTACGGAGATGTCAAAAAAGGAGGAGGCACTCCAATGTGAACACGTTTTTGTATGGGGTTTTTCATTGGTAAATTGTTTTTTTTTCACGGTTTCCTTTCTGTGTCAAAATTTCAAAGACAAAAAATCTTCATCCCTGAATCCACTTTTAGAGGTGAAACGTGAACTTTTAAAAGTTACTAATTAATTTTAAACATGCTTCCATTTATACTATAATCAATCAGAACCCACATATTTGAACACAATTTTAACAACCGAAAAAATTAAGCTAATCAAAATATGTAACACATTTCCAAACTAACAGCTGTAGTAAGGTTGTGTTAGTATAAGAAGGGATAAATCTGCCGAACAATTTAGATCTGCAAAAGTGATTTTCGCAAATGCTAAAATTTTCAACATATTTTGACAGATCCAATTCAATAAAAAATCAATTATTTTTCCAATGAAAAACCCCAATACAATTTTATTTCAGAAATTAGAAAAAATTCCATTTGAAACCGTTATCTCTTAAAAGCTAACCATATCTACTTACATTTAAAATTTAATAGCTAATGACTGATGGATGGTTCATTGCTGGGCTTGATGAATACCTGCGACTGCGCGTTGATGCTCTAAATAAGGACAAAACTTCAGTAGGACCAACCTACGTGTATCTTTTTGATCATAAGGGTTCTGCTAGTTTTACAGAAATTTTTGAAGGTGGAAAGGAAGAATATTATGGTAAGAATATCAGAATATCAATGGAACATTAATCTTATCTTATATGCAGGCATAACTATATATAACAATCAGGGATCTGTATTTTTGTTATTTTACAAAGGTAGAACTGGTTTTGATTGAATATTCTTACAATTTTTATTTCGGGAGGCAATGGTACAGTATTAAGTTAAATTGAGGGTAAATAATAGATACAAACTTTTACTTTTGCAATCAAAAATTACTTAATTATACCTTCTTCGGGGAAGCCATAATCATTTAGAGAAACATCCAAAATTGTAATCTTGAATTATATATGTATGATAGCTGATTTTCTTAACTACTGTTTAATACAGTAAAACCAGCTTAAGAGAAAAACCTGCTTAATCGTACAAGCGTACAAGACGTCATTTGTGTAGCAGAAATTTGCAAGTTATCTAATGGAGGGGAAATAATTTTCTATCTCATTGTCCTCTCTCGTTGCAACTTTTTTGAGTTAAAAAACAGGAATTTGTGACAATTTGTGAAAAATTGTGAAAATTTGTGCAATTTGCCAAGAAATTTCAGGTTACCAAACAGAGCTAATAAGTAAAAAAAACTGTCTCATGCGACAGAGCTTTTACACAAATTGTTGCATTTTGCAGCTGCCGTTTGGGCCGCTCCCTCATTGATAATTGATTGTCATTTTTATTGATAAAATGAAGGATGGTGTTGGTCTGGTTCACGATTTCAACCTTAAAAAAAATATAAAACTACATGCGGTTCTGCATTAAATAATTTAAAAACACCTATAATAAGCAGTATAATTTTTGTTAATTTCACAGTTAAGCTGTCTCATATTTCACATAAAGTAAGTAAAATAACTCTGCACTACGGGCGCTCAATGGATTTGAGCGTCTTGCCAACATCAACAAAAACTAATTTGACCCTAGACGAGAATATCAATTTTGACAGATCAGATAATTTAGGTGATTGAAGTATATTTCTATTTTCAACCAATTTTCTTTTTTATAAAAAATATTAAGAAATATCAATTGAAAAGTTTTCTAAGATTATATATTTAGTTAAAAAAACATCACTTCACATTACTTTATATGGAATTTGAGATACAATCATTATAGGTGTTTTTACACGATTTAACGCAGCACTGTAGGTATAATATTATTTATATTTTTTTTTAATAAATTAATGCAAGTATTCACTGTCTTAACTTTTATTTCACTTTTTTATTTAGTATTTTCAATATTTTAACGTTTTAAAATCTCTAAACACTTTTCAATAGCTCGGAAAAATAACAGATCAGGTTTTCATAGCGACAAAATCGAATTCATGATGAACATTATTTCGTGTATTTAATTAAAATGAATTTTTTATTATTGTTATTATCTTACAGGTGTGTGTCATGCCGAAGAACTTCAGTATTTATTCCCAATTGGAAAGGAATTGTTTTTGACATCGTCTCCAACCAATAACGATCTTCAAATTCGTGAAGTCTTGCAAACTATGTGGGTGAATTTCGCATGGCATAGCGACCCCACTCCAGCTTCATCTGATCTTCCCAAATGGAAACCAACCAAAAAATATCCTGTAAATTATGTGCGGATCGGTAATCAGGATCATGATAACTGGCAACTTCTTAGTTTTGAAGAAGGCCTACTACAAGAACGAGTAGATTTTTGGGATAATCTTAAGCCACATATCCCAGCCAATCAATTCAAGGATGAGCTTTAATATATCGTGCCTGTGTACCGATATGACGTATCTACGAGGATCATGCGAAATGATGTTCAGTGTTTTAGTATTAAATTATGCAGCCTTCATTGTAGATTTCTTCTTTTTCATCCAGCTTAATTTACTATAGTTTGTATAATTTTAGGCAAAATAAAATTAAATAAATAATATAATTAGGTAGGTACTGTTATTTTATACAAAAAATAGTTGTTTGTATTCCTGTTGCTTTAGCACTCAACCAATTGATCGCTTTTTATGTAGGTATATTTTTGGAAAACTAAAGCGATCGCCTTAGGGCCAGTTTGCTCGCAGTTGATCATTTTCAATCAAGGATTATTGCAACTGGTGAACTATCGCATGTGCAAGGTAATCAAATTTTTTTCAAGGAATCGATAATTTAAGTTGTTAATCATGGAAATCGCGAATCAGCCGATTTTGGTTGATAAGCGCCATTTAGTTAGAAGGTGTGAAAGCCATCGTTCAGATTTAACCCATTGTGAACAAAGTGGTCCATAGTCTAACGCGTAGCGGTCCCAATTTTGTAAACAACTACCTTCTTTGAGCCGAGTTTTTTCGTGCGAGATCATCCTAGTCCCGATTTTAACTCCTTAAACATATTTTTCATTAACTATAGATTAAATGAAGAGACTGAAATAGCCATTAAAAAGTTAAGCTAATATCATTTTTGAAATATTCTAATCTTTACGCCATATTATTCATTCGGTACATCCGGATTTAAAACTTAAATCTTTTTCCCTAACAAATTTTCAATTACTCAGCCTAATTGAAAACCTTGCTATATATGTGACCTACATGCTTTGTATAATATTTAAAATCAAACAAAGATTCAAGTTTTTCCGAGTTAATAACCTTAAGTAAAGGTTTATCTTGTTTCAATTCGGCCAGAAAATCACTGTTGTTTTGTTTCACTTTTATTGCATTGCTCTGAACAATTTTATACGCCTCTTCCCTCGCCAAACCACTATTTACTAACTCAAGCAATACACGCTGTGAGAAAACTAAACCTTTTGAAGAATTTAAGTTCTTTTCAATGTTTTCCTTATTACCAATTTATCTATCAAATTTGTTAATCGCACCAAACACAAAACAAAAACTCTAAAAATTTATTTTATTGACAATTATGACAATTATTTGATTTTTCAGCTCCATCTGAGTTACATCAAACGCTCTCAAACTGTAAACGATAGACGAGACGATAGTAGTCGAGATACGTGAAGCAAATAATGAACGATCTCGTCGACGATTATCGTTTTGATGATAATCGTTCAGTAAATTACGGAATGACCCCCCAGATCAGTGACAACAGCGTTATATACTCGCTTATCTTTCTTACTTCAATTTATTTATTTTTCATGAATACATATGTGGTCTCTTTACTTTAAACTAATAAAAAATAAATAGCCATTAACCCTCCAGAGTAAATACTAAATTTCTGTATCATGGATAGAGCGACTTGGGGTGGAATCCGCTAAGGTGATAAGTGATTGGCACATCAACCATAATCACATGTGATTGTCATTTGGTTTATCGTACGAGTGATTCAACTCGATTCTCGATTTCACTTTACTGATTACTCGATTTCTGGATCGTGTATAGTTGTTGTAAAGCATGTTTTAGATATAAATATAAATAAATAAAGGCAAAAATTTTTTTCTCTGAGCTTAATATTTCGTTTTTTTTTTCAAACATTTTCTTGTTTTATAAATTCTTTGCAGAGCATTTATAGAGCATAGAGCTTTCCACAGTTCCGCAGAGGAATTTGTTTGTAGTTTCGTTTTTGATAAAGTTCATTTCAGAGAATTTGAGCTCTGCTGCGTTGGAAAGGGACCTTAGATCAAAATTTTGGTTGGTGTTACCAAAGAAATTACCAAAATGAATAAATTTAACCTAAATACACAATCAATGAATCGTACCTACATGTTGAACCGACGAGCTTCAGTGGATAAGTAAAGTTACTCTGCACTACGGAAGCTCAGTGGATTTTTTTTAATTTGGTGCCTTACTCACATACATTGTATCATTAGCCGCGTTTTATTATCTACGGGTCTGGGTCGGGGTTATCTTTTAACACGTAATACAAAAACAAATTTGGATCTAGGTTTCTATCGGGGTTTGCTTTATGGAACCAGAAATAAGTTCTTACTTTGGCGGGTAGACGGCTCTTCAGTCGGTAGGGAGTACAAACTGTTGTGTGAGAAAAAAGACAGATATCTACATGAAAAATAAACAAACATTAGACAAAATGAGATGAGCATATGACACTGTTTTCATTTGGATCCGAATGGTTTTATTATATCGGGGTGAACCATATGGGTTATTGGCGATAATAAAACGCGGCTCCTGAGTTTATACTCAATGGTGATATACACCTCTTCCTTACCTTCTTATTATTTGGTGTTTTTTTTTTTCAATCCCGGAGGGAACTGGTAAAAGAAACGATATCGGGGATTAGCGACTCCATTACAAAAAAAAATGGAGTTTCTATACAAACTATCGATAACAAGTATGTAATTTCCATTGGGGATTAGTTGTTGTTGCATTTAACATGTAAATTATTTAGCCCCGAATCGTTTTTTTCATCCAATTTCCTTCGGACTTGGAAAAAGACACGCCTATTATCTATTTAATCTCTTATCTATTGTTTTTAAAGACAAAAGATTAAGGGTATTCATGCAACGTCTCCATTGTGAACTCATCGAAATATTAATTTTATCAAATACACAAACCTAAACTTTGAAAAACAGATGTCACTCGTACTGCCCCAAACTTGGCAAACGGAAAGCTGACATTTTGCCAAACCAATTTTTTTTGCTTTTGACAACTGCAATTTTTTCAATAATGGCGTAAAATATTGACATAACACAAAACAGTCGCATAAGAAAAATCTTAATTTTGTTAATATTTCTAACCGTTTGATAAAAATAAAATGAATAAATACTTTATTAAATAGTTTTCGCGTATTTGGGTTTTAATAAAAAACTAGTGAACCGCCGGTAACACTCGCAAAAAATGATTCAAAAAAACACATTCGTTTAATTTTTTTGTATATACATAGGTATTTAATCTATGAAATATGTTACCATTTTTTCAATTTCATTTTGCATTTGTACTCCGTGAAAATTGCTTGCAAAAACAAAGTGTTGAATAAAAAACCCTCATAAATGAATTTTCTTTAATTTTATACTTTGTTATAAAATTCCAACAAACAAAGAAAAATCACCAATCAAGTGTGAAGAAAAAAAAACTACAAAAAAATTGCTTGAATCATCGCCGCCCTAATTTCAAGGACATTCCATTGAACTCCAAATCTAATGTAGAAGAAGCTATTTTGTTTCTTTGGCTAAAACTAAAATGTCTTCAATATTAAAAATCTAAAATCATCAATTGCGTACCATTTAATTGTTGCACATTTGTACATTTAGCAACAATCGCTATCCGCAAATTATATATAAACCAAAACGGTTATACCTACCCACATTGAGTTCAAAGTGGGGCCAAGGTGTAAGCTCAGCATCTTTGTGGAACTCTAAAACAAGGTAATTTGGAAATGTTTTATTGTTGGGCGGGCAGGTAAGGGGTTGAAAAGTTAGTAAATGTATTTTGATGTCATCATTTTTTTTTCATTTATAAGGTGCTTTGTTATCATTTGGTGTTGCTAGGAAAATGATACGAGACTTTAGCATAAATAAAACCTTTGTCGTTATCAGTAGTGTGTTCTCAGAAACCAAGTCTTCTTTCCGCTCTGTTTACTTATTGATAATTAAAAATAAAAATGATGACAATCTTTGTTTCCAAAATAGCAATTGTTGTCTGTAGGTGATTCCCTAGAGGAAATGTAAAATGAAGAATAGTATACTTGTGCAGCAATTAAGTAATTAAAGAATTTCTATACAACGACCTTTAAACGGAGGAACGGATTTGCCCCAAATTTGACGAAAGACAATTTTTTGTGTAATTCTTTAGTGGATAAATTCGAATTATACTTTAAGCTCACCAAGAAATTAAATCAAGGAAGAAATTTATGTCTTAGCTTTCTACTTTTTTCTACACTATCTTCCCAACTATATAAGTCATTCGACCTTATCACAGGAGCCATGGTAATAGATTCGTACTAAAATTCTGGAAAAAAGTATCATAGCACTGTCGTCGTTAGAAAAAAATTGTGACAAAATATTATCACTTTTCACGACCTCTGAATTGGTTTGGAAGTATTTCTATTACGACGGCAGCTTTAATACTTTTTTTCGGGATTCGTAGTACGGATCTATTACCTACGACGGAGCCTGTGATAAGGCCGATTATTAAAATAATTTCGTTTGTTTAACTTTAACAGGGTACGACAGTTGGGCTCATGAGTTCGATGCTGTTATACTTATAATTTGAATTATATTCAATCGCTCCATTTGAGCGTTCTTCTTTTTCGAGTACAAATTTTCAAACCATTCATCTTTTGGAGCACTATTATCATGAAAATATTCGTTCATCTTTCCGAACTGTTTATCTTATAGAACCGTTCATCTTTCCGAGACGACTACTACCTACTGTATTTTAATGGATAGCTTTTGGGAACCGTTGAAACAAAATATTATACTTTTTCCTCAGCCCAAAGAATCTCTTATTGGTAACTTAAATATTTAAATTTCGTTTCGGCAAATAAGCCTAAGTACTTCCCCGCCCCCTCCCCAACTCCTTGAATATGCCTGTCAATTATAGTTCCCTTACCAATATATTCAGAATCTAGAGAGTACAACGTTGTTTTCTTTGTTTTGCCCTTTGAGATCTATCTTGGAACAATTCATTGAACCTACTTTCCTATTTAGACCGCCTAACTAATTAAACTGAATTCGCTAGATAATCGTAGAGAAATTTCCAACATTCTCTTTATTCATCGACTACTTTCCGGATCTCTTGCCTGTAATTCGCTCTACAAATCTATCTTTCTAAACACTAACCCTCATAATATACGAAATCCTCATCTCTTCTATCTTCCCACCTACCGTTCTACTTATGGCTCTAACTTCCCTCCCTCATCTCCATCTAATCTTAAAGTCTTAGTTTTTAAGTAAATTAGCTAAAATTAAAAAATTATTTTGATTTTAGTTTTTAATAATATCAATTTTAAAAACAGGTGGTTTTATATATTTGACTTTTTGAAAAAAAAAAATTTAGAAAAATGCTTCCGTCTAAGGAAAACAGATCCCCTCCTACAATAATGTAATGTTTTCGTGTCTGATATGAATCCACGCGGCCTAGTTTTAATTGCATCCACAGCACCTAAACAATAAAACATAGCAGTTGAATTAACCGCTAAACAGCGAATATAGAGGATGAAAATATATGAAAAATTGAAGTTTTATTTTTCCTCCATGTGATACAAATTTAAAACCATCTAAATATAAAGACTCAATAAAAAGATATAACTAATGAAAAAATAACAGCGTTTTCGCAGTACCGGTTGCTTCATGTTTTTTACACAATCAGATTAAGTTGAAAAAACATCAGTTATGCAAACAAGATACAAAAAAGCAAGACAAATTTCTTTCGTCGCACGTCAAAAGTTTCCTGGGGTTCTACTTTGCTTGCGCCCTGTGGCCTATCGAATTTGCGTTTTCACCTGTGGATTTATGCCGCACGGTAAAAATCGACGAATGAAAAGGCGGTACTAGATAGCAGTAAAAATTGAAATTCTGCGGTAGGAGATTTCATAGAAAAGATATGTTATAAATTTTAGGAAATTCGTTTAGGATCTAGCTCATTGTACACCTGGTCGCAATGTTTAACATACCGACGACGTCCCCCCCAACGGACAGCATGACGAAAACCACTTTTATAGACTTCCCATCATCGTAATATTAGATTTGAATAAAGCCTCGAAATTTTGTTCTTGCACGAAACCAATTCTTGTTCTATGGAGCAAGTTAAAATAATTAAAAATAAACTTTAATTTTTAATCAAATGATTCCTTCTAAGCTATCATAGCATGAGATAGCACTTAACTCCGAATGAATTTGTTGTTTTTGCCTATCATTTATCACAAATCATTTTATCACCCCAGTTTTTTTCATAGAAGTGAATTGTTAAGTGTTATAATGTTTTTTTTAAAGAAATATTGCAATAAAAGTCTGACTGTCTTAACTACTCCTCAAAATGTTATCAAATCAAATTTAGAATGAGATAACAAAAACATGATTTAAACTAGAATTGCTATTCCCATAACATTGTTCTATCGATCTATGAATAATGATTCATTAGCCTTAAGCGATAAAGTTGGTTTGCACAAATGAACTGTCATTAGCGTAGGTTCCTAATCTATAAGTAAAAGGTCAATACTAATATATGTAATATACGCGTTAATTCAACGCAATACATAAGCAATATATAAAAATACCTCAACAACTTTCAACATATTATTATATATCCTTAACCTTGAAAATAACAAAATAATACTTAAAATAATTATTTTATATATCAACAGTAATGCATAGCAATGGATGAGAAGCGAATCGCTGATTATTTCGTTGTGGCTGGTATGCCAGAAAATCCACAATTGCTTCAAGAGAGTATATTTAATGATTCGGGTCATTTGAGAGCATGCAACAGCATTGATCCAATAACAGATATTGGAGTATTTTTTCCTTTACTTGGCGAAGAAATTCCAGAAGGATATGAAATACTTGAAAAAACACCCACTGGATTGCCCGCCAATCTTAATTATGGTTCCGTGCGAACAACGGAATGTTTTATATATTTTCGGCGTGGGAAAGATCGACCTCCACTTGTTGATATTGGTATTATAACAAACTGATTTTTTTAGTCTTTTGATATAATTAAAATAATTTATTATCATTATTGCAGGTGTTCTTTTTGAAGGCCATGAAAGAATTATGCCAGACGCTGAAATTGTAACTGAAACACCAGGCGGAAGGGTGGCAAATGTTAATAACTCATCGGCTAAAACATTTTTAACATTCCGTCGTGCAAAAAGAGACATGCCGTGCAATGAGCTTGTTGTGACTGATTTGTGTCTTATTGTTTGGTCAAAAGGTATATTTTTTTTTTAAATATGTAATGATTACTTTTGTAAAAAAAAAAAACATTTATAGGAGAACGACCACCACATGCTTTTTGCTTGATACATAAAACCCTCAACAAAGCATACATGAGCAGTGACGTATATCTTTGCTATAAAAAATCAATGAACCGTCCAAAGTTAGTCAGTTATCAGCCGGAAATCCTTTTGCGTTACCCTACGGTCGATCATAACGATTTCCCACTTAACTTATGTCCGAGTGTGCCTCTATTTTGTTTACCCATGGGAGCTTCTCTTGAAGCTTGGCCGCATGTAGATGAATCGGTAATACAAATAATTCACAATTCTGTCTTAATCAAATGTGTATAAATACAAATATTATTATTAGACAAAGCGCGATGCTATCAATCCAGTATTTAGTACGTTTGTTTTAACAGTCAACGACGGAACTTATAAAGTGTATGGGTCAGCTTTAACATTTTACGAAGACTTTGAGTAAGTTTGATAATAATTATTTAACTTTAAGTTCTCTCATGTGCTTTCTTTTTGTTTCCATCAGTGAAAACAATCTGACGGAAAAGCAAAGAGAACAATTGGGATATGACGATGAAGGGTTCAAAAATCATCATTCTCTTCACATTATCAAAGCTATTTGTTTGCTTTCACATCATCCTTTTGGTGATACATTTGATAAATGGTTAAAATACTTACATGTACATATATGAATTTGAAAATGCAAATGAATTGTATGACTAATTTAATTTATTTAAAGAGTATGGCCTCAGTTGGACATCCATTACCCATACCAATTGAAAGATATATAACTCAATTAATCGACGAAGTTCCTTTTCCATCTCCGAGTATTCATTTACAGGTAATCTTCGTTATGATTTTAATATTTTGATTGAGAAAATTATATTATTGCTAAAATAAATTTTTAGTTATCGGGTGAAAGCCATGAACGTATTTTACTTACTCAGCCAGAAGATTCTCCTCTGCCAAGAAGTGGAGCTGGTTTTCAGTTGCTGTTGTCCAATTTGGGAACAGAAAACTGCCTACATGTTTTACTGCTGGCATTAACGGAACAGAAAATTCTAATTCACTCATTAAGGTAAGTGATTATTATTTGTTTACAACTTTAAAATCAGCATAATATTTTGTAACAGAAACATTCTAAGTTGTACATTTCTGGAACAGTCTCATTTAAAATAAATATTATTAAGTTATTATTACAACATAGACTGTGAAATCAATTTCAAATTAATTCTGGTATACATTTATGTTATTTTTTTTCATGTTGGTAAGACTTTTGCAAGGAGAAACATTTCGGGGGAAATTCAAAATTCTGAGAACCTATTCTCGAGAACAAAAATATATAAAAAGTTCTTACTCACATTAAACAGTGAAATTGGACAGAGAAATGTCTCTCGGAATTGTCGACAACTTGGTCGGTCGTACCGATCAATCAACGCTTCTCAAATACGTGAAACTGCCACCAATTAAAAAAACTGACCGAATATTGTTTTATTGAGGTTCATTGAAACCCAAGAGTAATTCCGAATAAATGCACTGATGCCCGTTTGCTGATACTACACAAACCGATTTAAGTTGAACTTAAATTCTTAAGGGGTACTTTTTCTATGTCATAAAGTGATACTTAAGAAATTAAGTTCAACTTAAATCGTTATGTGTAGTATCAGCAAACCTCCCTGAATGTTGCAAAATCAAAATATCAAAATTTTTTGATAGGTTACATTTGATGCATTTAAGGTCTAAATTTAAATTTACCCAAGTTTCAAAAAAGTAAAATAAAGTAGGTATGTCTTCTTAAAAAATATTGATTTTATTGAGTAACAGCCTGAAACGCGATTTTATTACATTCACTTTAGCCATTGCTGATAAGAAGGTTAACCAAAATCTTTAGAGTTGTTGTTGAGCTTAAACAAAAATTCGAATTTGAATTAAGGCTTTACCTCGAATAACAGTGGGATGATAGACGCCCATAAAACCAACGTTTTGGAAATTTCCCTCATCGAAATGTTAATAATTTTAATTAAAATCAGAAATTCTTTTTCACGAAATCAATACTTGCCCTATAGTCTAAAAACTTCACTAGGAATTGCGCTTGATTTCAGTTAGTGTAAATAATTTAACTTTAATTACAGACCCGCTACATTGACTGCTGTTGCCGAGGCTGTTGTATCATTGTTGTTTCCATTTAAATGGCAGTGCCCATACATTCCATTGTGTCCATTAGGTCTGGCAGAGGTCCTTCATGCACCACTTCCGTACTTGATCGGTGTGGACTCCAGATTTTTCGATCTATATGAACCTCCAACAGATGTAACATGCATCGATCTGGATACTAATACAATAAGTGTAAATACAATAACGATTACAAAAAATTAAGATTCGAATTAATTTTAAATTTTATATCACTCTAGCTTTGTGAATCGCAGAAGCATTTAACACCAAAACTTCTACCAAAGCGAGCAGCTCGAATTTTAAAACAAACTCTTAATTATTTAGAGAATTTAAAACTTATTTGTGCACCAGAATCAACCAATAGTCTGGATAGAGACTTCAAACGAAAAAAGCGTGAAGTAAGTGATAGTAAAATCTTTTTTTTTTCAACTTTATAAGTTCTTTTGATACAAATACAAACAATTTTTAGTAGAAAGAACAGTTTAAGAGTTATGGGGCTCCTTTATAGTATTTTCTCTATAGCATTTACTTCGGCTTCTTATTTTATTTAAAATTAAATATTTTTTTTGAATCAGCAAAATCTCGAACAACGAATTCAAGAGGCCTTTTTGCTCTTTATGACATCCATTCTACGTGGATACAGGGATTATTTAGTACCAATTTCCAAAGCACCCTCGGTTGGAGCGACTGATCCAAATGCTTTATTCCAACTAAATGCATTTCTGCGTTCTAGAGATAAGGTTGGTTCAATATATAATTTAATAATAAAATAGATTATTATAAATATCATGTTATTTATTTAATTTTTTTTCCAGTCTCATCACAAGTTTTTTCAGTTACTTATGAAAACCCAAATGTTCATTCGATTCATTGAAGAAAGGTCATTTGTATCAGACGGCGATCATGGTCTAACATTTTTTGATGAATGTGCGGAGAAAGTGAGTTCCTACGATGAAACCCCGTCCGATGTAAGATTGGTCGATTGGGAGACTGGTCATAGCAGCGAAAGAACAAAATATATTTTCCCACCAGATGGCATTGCAACAACAGGAAATGGTTTGTATACTTCTTACCTAATAAAATCTTTTAGTCCAGGCCACCGTAAGATTAGACACCGCGGGTGTTGAAATAACATAGGGCAAATAAATGCTAAGACTTTTGTTTTTTAATGAATCGAGTATTGCGTGTATTACGGTTTACATGTGAAAAACTTTCTAAAACCTTTTCAAATAGCTTACTAAGGAGCTTTATCACTTTTATTTTGTTTAGATAGTTTTTAACATGTTAAACGCCAGTAAAAAAACACAAAAAGACGCGGACTCGCGTTAACAACCTACCAGAGCTGTCCGACCATTGAATTCGTAAAGACGGCAGTCTTAGCTTTTATTTTATATTAATGCAGGGACAGGTATACTTAACTTAAAGTGCAGCTGTTAAGGTGCATTTTCTAACAATTCACTTCACTTTTTTTTCTACCAGGTTTTATTAATGCTTGAATTAAAGCTATTGGTTTGTGTTCTCTTTTTCAATAGTCCAGAAGAGAAAGGTCATCTTACGATCGCCTCCGGAACTATCTGATCCTAAGTAGACAAATATTTAATTTAGTTATTTATAATGGGCCATAAAATGCAAATTAAGTAAAATTTTGACTTGTACTTTTTACTTGTTTTTATACATACACTAATTTTTTACCTTAGCTCTTGTTAAAAAAAAACTTTTTTGTTTTAGAAAACACAACAGGTTACGTATACGAAAACTTTACTTTGGATCCGAACCTATTGAGACCTGCAAAGAAAACTCTCGTTAAGAATTTCCTTCAACAACAACATCTGAGCACAGCACCTGGTTCACCCATTGCGCGTCGCACAAAGCATGAAATTAAACTAGCCCAAAAGTTGGCACGTCGTTGTCAGATGCAGCCAGAGGCCTGGGCAAAGTACATGCTAGCTACATGCTATTCATTATACTTTTTAATATTGCCTAGCATGATGCTAGATGCACATGGTAAGGAACACGCTGTGTTGCGTGCTGCTTATGATTTGCTCGTACGCGCAAGCAAACTCAAAATAAGTTGTGACGAGTTTTGCTATAGAATTATGATGCAATTGTGCGGCATCCATAATTTTCCGGTTTTGGCTGTTCGGCTGCATTACCTGATGAAACGATCCGGCGTTCAGCCCAATGCACTTACATACGGTTTTTATAATCGTTGTGTTCTTGAATCAGAATGGCCGTCTGACAGCACAACCCTGAGTCAACTTAGATGGAATCGCATTAAAAATGTTGTTCTAGGAGCAGCCCATTTCCGACGTGCCGGTAAAAAACGAGCAACTTCTAAACCGTTCGCTGGTTCTTGCGAAAACAATCTAGGCACGCTTGAGACTGTAGATGGTACATCACGAACCAGTTTAGAATCTACCAATTCATCACAAGTTGAACATCCACCAATTGCAAGCACCACAATAGTTGACTTTGCCGCCTTTGATAAGTTGCGCGGTAAATTGGGAAGCATTGTTAAACAATCGGGACCACAGGAATCTTCTGATGTCATTAGCAGCGCCGGTTTGTTAATATCAGGCGATGCCAAAAGCGACAGCCCACAACCGGCTTCAAAACTGCCTCCGTCCAGCCCTAATTGTGACCTAACAAAAAGAAAATTAATAAGAGCGGAAAGCTTTGGGGGAGATACGAAGATTCTTGATAAATTGCAAAGACAGCAATCCATGTCGTGCAAAGAAGTAAGTTCAATGCAACAGCGCTTCAATATTATGAATATGGGAGATGAAGAATCTACAGAGCGATTGAATGAAATCGCTAGTTCACAAGAAGAATTAGATTATGAAGGAAATGACCAGAATCAAGGCGTTAGTAGTCCTACAAAGTAAGATTGTAATTTTTTCTGTCGCAATGTATACGAAAGTGTTGTTTTTTCACAGACTTTCACCAAGGACACCAGTTACACAAAATGATCCATTGGGAGCACTGAACGAAGACGCTGAAGAAGTTCTTAAAATTTCGAATAATAATAATGCTTCGAATGAAGAAAATAAACCCATTTTAAGCAACAACACCATGTACACAGACCAACCAATACTTTTCAAGGGTCAACGCAGTGCAACTTTTGACGAATCGACTCATCTCAACAAAAGTATGCAACGTTCGGAGACAATGCCTGGATCAAGTGTTACAACGAGTTTGGCAAATTTTGGATCTTCTTTAAAATTCAATTTTGGGTAAACACACTGTCTTCATATCTTAAACCAAAGTCTATAGCACGGAAATTTTTGAGTTATACCTCATTTATTGATTTTTTTTTATTTATTTGCATGATTGTTATATTTTGTATGATTTAATTATTCTCATGATTATCGCCCTCGATGTAGACGCTATTCACCTGCACGGTTGTCCTTTAAGAAAGACTTGAAATTGCCTGCGAATATCATAGAAAATATTTCAAATATAAGGTAAGTGCAGAAGCGCTGGCAATCAGCAAAAATCATTTCAAGCTGGCTTCGTTATTTGTATTTTTTTTAAACATCATCATAATTGCTGTGGAGCTTTGATTCTGGTGGTGGTTTTGTTTTTGTTGGTGTAGATTATACGGTGAATGATATTTTATTTTTCCTAAAACTTTTCAAAGTTTTATGTAATTTTCAGTTTTGGAAATAATATTTTAAAATATATTTGGAATAAAAGAGCATTGCAATGATTATATCGAAGCGAACCTACATATATCTTGCCAAAAGATTTTACTAAAAAAATTGTCTGCGTTGTCTGCAGCTCTTTAGATAAAGTCTCTGCTTTCATTGTTGTTGATATTTTCACTGATAATAATAGGTGTGTTTTATTCATTGCTGCATAGCCAGCGCAGCAAAATTTCCCTTGGCAAACAAAAACAATTTGATTGCTGGCAAAAAAGAAGTCAGTAAAAATAAAGATGGCTGTGCTGGCGATAGAGCTTTCAATATTGAAATGAACGTATAGAGTGAGCTTTCGTTTTATTCAGACTTGTGCTGCGCTGGCTATGCAGCAATGAATAAAACTCGACTAATGTTTGTAGTTTGACCAGTTGAATTCATTTTTTTTTGTTGTTTGTTTTCTATTTCAAATCCAGTTCAAGATTTTTCTGTTCTTAATCCATATAGATTCAGCAATGTCTTAAAAGAAATATTTTTATAATACAAAAATAAATAAAAGGTTTAAATGTTTCAATGTCTTAGACCCATCTGCGGTCTAAGACATTAGCTGTTACCCACTGAGCCTCTTTCAAACCCATTGGGTTATTTACAAAATATTATATAAACTTTTCCACCATTCGTCAATTTTTATAATACACAAAAGTTCATATGAATGGTGATTGAAGAACAAAGATACAATTAAACTTTTTTACATTTGTAATAAAAGTAAAAAATTAAATTAGATATTTTTTTACTAGGGTTTTTGTACATACATAAATAAAATCAAATGAAAGCTTAAGGATCTAAATGTATTAATTCAGAGCATAGCTTGGGAACACAATTTTTTAGGTATTTGTATCTACTGTTTTCACATAATTTTATATTTTGATCCCATGATAGACCCTTTCTTAGATAATTGTTGGAGGCATCAACATTTGTATATCAAATTTGATGATTCTAATTAGATGAACCCAATTTATTTCTTGTACGGTAAAAAGACTAATGATTATGACTCTTTAGGGGACCTCGAATTTATAGAAATTTTTAGGTTTCAAAGATAATTGTATAAGTTTTTTTTGTAATAAGTACAATTTTCAGAACCTACGGAGGTCAATTATATTTAGGTATGTTTAATAAGATAAAGCAAAACTGTAGATGTTCAAACTAATTATAACCTAGCTTTGTGTTTTTATTTCTTTTTGACTACTAAAATAGAAAATATATAGCATTAATTATATGTGGATAGCTAGCTCAGCAAATTTTCACATGCAAACAACAATCGGGCATTACTGATTTTCAACATGGCCGATCAGATCCACCGTTTAGTCTGTGTGTGGGCACAGGTAAAGAAGTCTGTCGCCTTAATCGTCGTGGATATATCTTTGCTTTAACTCTGATCGACCGTGTGGGAAATCATTCATGCGTTCCTAATCTAAGCCTTAACTACATTTAGTTCAAAACTTACAGTTAAGCAAAGTTGTCTTTTTTCTTGTTCCTGAGCAGAAACTCGTTTTGAGTTTTTTTATAATACGCATGGCATTGTATAAATATTATGTTAATATCATTTTTCAAAAGAATGACAACCTGATAAAGAATGACCTTTATCACTTTTCCCAGAAAATCAGGGCGTTAGTTTTATCCATTAATTTGCAAGAAATTATTGCGACTTGTCACTTGTTTTTTTTCACAAAACTGGGAAAATGATAAACAAAACCTATTTTTAATAACATACATTTGCACGAAGTCATATAATGGAATGGAATTTGCCAATGTGTGGCAAATGTGCTGAAAAATTTTTTCTGGTATTTCCTCAAAATTTGCTAAATGTTCTCAGTAAAATATTTACCCAATCCACTTGTTAGTTTTTTAGTGACAAAGAAATGACATATTTATTATGATTGCGATTAGAGATTCGTATACATACAAACTTTTGTTTTGAAATTATTATGTTCCAAACTCGAAGAAAGACATATTTTACTAAGGGCCAACTGAATTTCAACGAGGGTAAGTGATAATAGCCAATAACGTTGTTGTCCCTAAGTTAATCCACCGAAATCACTGAGTTGAAATTTTGAACTTTTGTACAACTGGCCTTTAGAAGCTTGAGAATTGAATGTAACTGAGGCTTAGAATAGTTAGTGTGACCATCATACAATAAATAATCCATATCTAGCAACTTATTCTTAATTTATTTTAAGTTTTGTAATTTTTTAGAATACTGTTACTAAAACTAGATTTATTTAACTAATCAGTCCCATAAGCTTAACAAGACTTAACCGCTACATTTATAATACACAACTGACGATAAAAAATAATACTTTCGTTAAATTAACACGTTAGACAAAAATAGTAATGGTTAGCTATTGATCTTTCTTATTACATAACATTTGCTTTATTTATTGAATTATTTAAAAAATTGTTTCTGGCTTATATAAATTGCATGTAATTGGGTTTTGATGTTTCCACATAGTGTTTATAGTTAAATATAATTATATACATACATACAATTTCAATAAAACAATTTTAATATTTTTCCTCTTAGTCCAAGTTTGACAGGTAAAAAGTCTAACGAAATCATTCAGGGTAGTTTAAGCAGCATTAAATATGCCGCTAACTCAGTTGCTCGGAAATTCGATGAGATTAAAGAAGCTATTTCTGCTAATTCAACTCCAGTCAAGACTGTAGGCGGTATGAACGATAGCATCGCTGACGATGATCCAGATGATCCATCTTCGAGAACCAGGCGTGTTTCGGGAGATCTCGATCCATGGGGTCGTCTTAGTGAATCTAGAAAATCTAGCTATAATAATTTGGTACCACTGGGAGAAAATACACCTTCATTCAGTTTGAATGCTTTTCCCAATCTACCCGACAATCTATACAGTGCAGTGGCTGATGTAAATTTTTCTTATTTTATTATGATGCACTTTCAATATTAATTTTTTTTTTTTAATTTTAGGTTGTTGACAGCCCTGAATGCGATATTTTAATACAACTTACTTCATGCTCGCAATGCCACAATTGTTCGGTTTTATTATATGATGAAGAAATTATGTCTGGATGGACAGCTGAGGATTCAAATTTAAATACAGCTTGCCATGCATGCAATAAACTGACTGTGCCATTCCTCAGTGTTCAAATAATTGTTGGTGATTCTCTGAAGGATGTCAAGCAATCTGATAGTCTTAGTATACCTTATTTGAATCCGCTGGTATTGCGCAAAGAACTGGAAAATATTTTGACTCAAGAAGGCGATTCTGCTCTGTTGAACTCGAACTTTGTCGAAGAGCATCCAATTATCTATTGGAATTTAATTTGGATTATGGAACGCATTGAAAGTCATACGCATCTGCCTCAATTATGTCTACCTAAACAGGTAAGTTATTTTTAGAGGTTAAAGAATGCATGTTAAAGAAGTCCTTAATGTTCCTTTAAAAATACGTCTCGGTTGTAAAGTCATAAAATAAAGAAGCAAACAAAAAATGTTCCCAAACGATTTGTATGGACAATGGAAAGTAGCGATGAGCGACCTCTAAATATTAATATAAAGGGCTAAGCTTTAACCAGGCTTATTTATTCACTAAACTCTACCGTAAAGTGGCATAGAAAAACAATGACGTTTTAATTTAATTGATATATATAACCATCCCTTGAAGAGATCACATTTGAACATATAAACTTCCAACTTAAATAAGAATATCTTTGATATTTTGTCTATAATTAGAGGAATGAATATATTATTTTAAGCTGTCACAAACAAACAATCACAAAAATGTGATTTTTACAAGTACATATTATCACTTTAGGTAGACGACATTTGTTTATGGTGACGTTTCATTTATCGAAAATTACCCTAACCGGTAGGAAAGACCAAAAATAATTTGCCCTTATAATTTTCTCTAAATATAAAAAAAATATGGAACCTTTTTTGTGTGTATCTCTAGAATTGTATGCTGTTTCTGTCGGGCTGATTATCAATAAATAAGGCAATTTAGTTTTCGAACACTCTTTTTACTTGCCTGTTTAACAAACCAACAAATATCGCCTAATATGACCTTTTTAATTTGTGTTAAAAAGAAGAACTTCATTATAATCAAGACAAACAATTTAAAATTTCAGGCTGACGCGGACATTGATCCATTGAGTAAAGTTAAAACTGTTAAAATACAATGCATGTGGGATAATTTACGTTTACATGCTGAAGCGGGACCACCTATGTACATTTTATGGAAACAAAATCAACCGGCCAGCCCACTTCTTAAGGCCTTGCTAACGGATCAAACTTATCTGAATAAAACGTATTTTAATTGAATTTAAACATTGAAACATTTAACCTAACCGTCTTCTTTTCAGAGCAATTCAACAAATTATTACGGCAATAAGATGCAATGATCTTCTTGCACCGGTGAAACGTTTAGCTAATGAACGACACAAGCTCAAAAACAGCGGTGTCGATCGAACACACTCAATATACAGGGATATTCTCTTTTTAGCTCTTACAGCTATAGGTCGCTCGAACGTCGATCTGGCCACATTCCATCGCGAATATGCTGCAATCTTTGATAAGTTAACGGAGAAAGAGTGCAATATGTATTACCGCAATCAAGATTTGCCACCATCGACTGCGACAATTTACTGTAGGGCTTATTTTAAACCATTGCTACTTCCTTGACGCGAGATCGCCTTTAGTCGATCCGAGTTCAATGACATACGAAGATAGCCTTGGTAAAAATAATGTGAACTGAGCGACATTTATATTATGTGCACGAGTAAAATACATTTTACTCACCATATTTGTTGCACATTATTGTTATATTATAACATTTTTTATTTAACTTTATACGGTAAATACAAACGTACTTAATTTTGAGTGTTCTTCTTTTTATTAACATACGTATGTTTAATATTTGTTTCTCGGTGAATTTTAATTCCTTTAATTATTTCTGACTGGTTTCCGACAATACTTATTAAAAAAAAACTATTGAAGCATCATCAGTTGTTTCCATAACCTGCCTTACTATTGAGATATGAATTAAATTATATAAATTATTTGCAAACATTCAAATAAAATCACCGCCAATGGCATTGAATTTTTATAACAATAGCATGAGATTTTGATTAAATGTTATAATTAACAAAAACAAATAAACTTTATTACTTATTAAGGCTTAAAAATTGTAGTGAAATTATGTTGTGGCTAACATCTATGTACGTCACCGTATGTAAATTTCATAATTTTTTATATGTTACTAAACACAAAAATATGTTAGTCTAACCAATGCACATTTCATAAATTTTCATAGTTATTTGTTGTAAACTTCTCTCGTTTAAATTTTTCACCAATCAATTTAGCTGGTTACTAGATAAAAAAAACTTAAAATTTGAGTTTTCCAATGAAAATTGTAATATGTGATACGAAAGGAAAATATAAATAAAGATGAAAAGGATAAACAGAATATTTAAATTACGAAAGAATATTTTTTAATATGGGAATTTAAGAGTCTAGACAAAAATAGCACATAATCTATATTATCCGAATACAAAAATATTAAAATACATCATTCTCGTACACTTCAAAACATTAAAAAAAAATATTTTAAAAAATTAATTAACGAGTAAAACACATGTACAGAATACAAAATAAATATAAACACGAAACTTCCTTTTAACTCCTAGTAGCAAAATAAATATTGAATGTACCTATAAATACGCAATTTTGTATCTAATATATTTCGGGTTAAGAAATAAGTTTATATGACACCAATTCTTTTATTCACGTTGATCTCACATTTGATCCACTATAGTAAATATTTGTTGCTTTTAGAGCCGTGTTGTTTTTAGCGGTGTTTTAGTGGGCCTACTGCTATAAAGGTGGTTAATTTTGAAAAGCAGAATCTTTTTTGGAAAGCTCTATGAAAGATTAAATTTGCAAAATTTTTAAAACTTCTTGTCAAACTCTTGAATGAATGAATGAATGAGCTCTTCCTCCAAACCTCCATCTTTGAGTTTAAGTATTTGGGGTATTCTCAGAGAGGATAAATTGCTCTCTTCCACCTGGAGCGTCCAGGTGTTCCTTTCTTTATGCATGAGTGCATCGCAATTGCCTAATATGTGGTTCGGTGCTTCCTCATGAATATTTTAGAATCTGCATGTGGCACTGCTTACTAGGCCTAAAATATTTAGGTGCGGTGAGGAGGTGATGCATTCGTTGAAACGTTCTTGGTTATAGTTCCCGAGAAGAAGTTTGCCTTGCCTCAGATTGGGGAGTTCTCTTTTGTAAATCGAGTAATTTTTGAACAATTTTTTAAAAAGCTTTGCTCTAATCTACACTTTTTGACATAAACTCATATCCAAATAGTGATTTTTTTACTGGTCAAAAGTTCTTATCAATGAAAAAACTGTAAATGATTTACACAAGTTTTTAAAGGTACACTTTCGTTTCTTCATTACAAATTATCACTTATCGTGGTCGATACTGCAAATGTGTATGTATATCTTTTTCTAGAAACTTCCGTACAAGGAAGAAAAACCGAAGATTTTTTAAGAAGTTTTTTATTTTTTATGATTATCGTAAGTAACACAATAATGGTTAACTTATGAAACTTTTTTCGAATCTTAAGAGTGCTTACATTGATTACAAATAAAATAACATCCTAATATGGGAAATTTTTGAATTCATAATGCATAAATGTGGGGACACAACACATAACGACAAAAGAAATGAAATAGGGCCGAAAACTCCTACGAAGAAATTGCTGTTGTAGAATTTTGTATATTAGGGAGCTCTTTATTACGAAAACAGATGAGTGGCTGTACGCATTGATACATGCAGCGCTGCACCTAAACAGGTGCGCATACTCTTTAGACATTTATGATGCCAAATCTATTATGACAATTGAATGTTTTCTCTTTTCTTATTTTGTTGCGGCATGTTATTGCTACACAATTTCTTTAAATGTCGCCAATGACAAAGAGTAAATTACAGCAATGGCAGATACCAATTATTAACATTTTTGTTCTTTTGTCGTTGTGGCTGCAATGAAACTAGGCAGCCAATTTAGAAATAGAGAGAATGTGCAGCTAAGGCTGCATGCAGCCCTTGGAATGTGTCACCCTCATAAGAACCTGTGTAATTTATTTTCGCTGCATGTGAAAAAGCTGCACATCTGTTTAGGCCATAATACATATATAGAAACTGCACTTTTTCGTATAAAATTAACCGCTAGTTTCAGTTTCGGCAAAAATGTGAAAACAACTATCATGTTTTCTTTAAAGTGTAATAAAGCCTAGTACTCAGCTGAAGCAAAAAAAATGTTCTGTGGTCTCCAAATCGACAGCAAAAATGTAAACAAAAAGACTACGGAAAAATATTAATGGAGATTTTTATTAGATGATGCGTAGTGAAATTAATTTATTTGAAAGTATCGCTTATTGCTAAATAAAATAAAATTCACGACTGGGGCGCACGAACTTGCTCTTATATGTGGTCACACTATGGTTTTAAAGTCTAAATAATTTAGATCTATTGATCTGATTTTAAACGAAATAAATTAGTTATGGGTGCACATATTGTATGTCATCTGCCAAAAACGTAGTAATTTGTGTTTTTGAAAATTTTCAAACTTATTAGAAGCTCTTGTGCCAAAAATTTCATTGGTTGAACAAATAATGAGATATTCGAAAACCAACAAAATGGTTCTATTAATCGATAGATACAAATTTTGTTTCCAGTAATATGGTAGATCGTACCGATATTCAAATTTTAATCAAAATCGTAGAAGCCGTTTTTGAGATAAATGATATGTTCCTTAACAGTTTTTAAACACTTGTATGGTAGGTTATGTTATAAGAAAAATTTTCATTTAAAATCTGCTAGATAATCTTAAAAAACTGCTGGGTGCCAAGTTTAATAAAAATCAATCAAGTCGTTTTCGTGTTAATAAGTTCTCAAAAAATAATTTTGAAACTTTTTTTAAAAATCGGAAAAAAAATATTTTAAAAATTTTGGTACACAATTCTTTTAAAAGGGAGCGTATCGGAATACCGGTTTTTAAAATCAAAAAAAAAAGTTTTTAAATCCCGTCTACTAAAATACCGTTTTTTTAAATCCCGTCTTCTAAACTTCCGCTTATTCATAATCCCAATGTATGAAAATTCTATCAAATCCCTGTTTTTTACAATTCATTTCAATCGGCGGAACTGCACTTCAGCGACACCGCGCGCACTTTCGAACGAAACTGAACGAAACTTCATGGTGCGACAAAGTTGGTCAGATTATCAACTTTGTCGCATAGTGTCGCGCCTTGAAGTACAGTTGTCGCTTAGTGGGAAATAGCTCATACAATTTCCTACAAATAAGTGCAGTTTATCATAATGCTAAGATCAAAAAAAAAGTATATTAATCTTTCTTGTATGAAATTTTCTAAGCTACAAATTAGTCCTTGACATTATTTCTGTACCACTACCATTCGGGAGTTATTCCTGGAAAACCATTTTGGGGAGGCCTTCAACCCCCGTAAAATTGTTAGCGCCGCTCATATCGATGGGGACTTTTCACAGTTTCTTAAGAACGCCTTGAGGATGCTATATAATAAAATCCAACCTTCCGGCGATTTTTTCTGAGTCAAATGCTTTATTGACTGGACTAGGAGACTTCCTCGAATAATCTGCTACAATTATAAACTCGCTCATTCCATGAGACTCCACCCACTTGCATTTGTGAGTGTGGAGGTTTTTAAAAAATTGTATGGCAGGTTATTGTATGAAGAAAATCACTTTAATTTTTAACGTAATTTCAAATTTCAGGTTTTATTGAAATCTCCAGTTAAATATTTTCTAATCCAAAACTTAGTTTTTAAATAAATTTAGTATGTTTATTTAAAAAAAAATTAAATAATATTATCGTGTCGTACATACTTTAAGTCTTTCATTATCTTTTGAATTTTTCGGTCTCGTGCATTCCTCACATCCTGGCCGGTTATGTTAAGGAACCATTCCTGTTTCTGTAACATATCGTTCAACTCCTTTCCGCAAATGTATAGTTTTATTGGCTGATAGCATTCTAAATCAGCTTTTGCTATTGACGCTACTTGTGGCGATTGTTCGTCCCATTCTATTTCTTCTGTGATTAAAATTGCATCGACTGCGAAAACTGCATGTAGCATATAAAATAATCCACAACAAAGAGCTGTTATACTTTGTTTTTTACTAATTGCAAAAAACGGATGGACTGATTCTTCATAGTCAGATAAATACATCAAGTGAAAGTCTTTTTCCGCATGGTACATTGAAGATATCGACGAAAGAATAAAAAACATAGATGCAACGCCACTTACTATTCCTTCAATTAACATCGATGGCTTTGAGCCCAAACTGATTCCTATATTTCCAAATATTGCAATTATTGTGAATCCAAAAAATGTCCCACAAAAATACATCTGATGAGGTAACGGTTGGCGATCATCTAGGAATCCTTGAATGTGAAAGATCATGCAAGTGGACCCAAGAAACGTTTCAATTAACTTGAAAAAGAACCACACTTCCTCCATGTTTCTGCTTTTATGATATTTGAATAAATTTCGCAAATGACAACAATACGATTTTTTTTTAGTGTGTATATTGTTTTGTTCTTATTTTATTACATGAGTGTTTTTTGCTGACGATCTATAAAAATAAACAGAAAAATACGCTTATGCTGCTGGCTGACTGAATGAATCAAAAGTGCTAAGTTTGATTTATAACAAATAAAAATACAAGATAGTTTTTAAAGCTACATGAAAAGAGAATCAATTGGGTGAAGTGTTTCTCTTTGGTGTTGATGGCGGTAAATCCATTGTCTTGCATACCCAACCAGCAATATCAACTTCTTCTACTTCAGCTTTTCGAATCCATGCATGATTCTTGAACAAAGAAAAAACAATATTGAAAAATATAATTTTATTTTTTTAGAAGATATAAACATACCAAGAGTGTTTTTAGATCAGCTCTCTCATCTGGATTTTTCTTAAGACATATGTCCACAAAGTTTTTAAAATCGTCGGTAAAAATATTGTGCTCTAATTTGGGTGGAGGTTCATTAACTATGTAATCTAATAGTTCAAAAATTGCCATATTTTTTGGTTCAACTGTTGCCTGACTACCTTCATCGGTGTTTTCATCGAATATAGCTTTTAGAGTATTGGCATCTGGTGGAGGAATTGGGTACATACCAATAGCCATTTCAACTAGCGACAAGCCAAGTGACCAAATGTCCGACTGTACGGAATAATGTGTGCCTTGCAACCGTTCTGGCTATAAACAAAGGTTAAGAAAAATCATTTAATGTTTTATAGCTAGCTCGTACAGAAAATTTTAAGTGAACCCTAGAACGTAAGTTTTTTTTTTTTAGTTTTGATGAATACATAATATGCATTTAGAAGCTTGGAGGACTATCGACGTTTTTGAAAAAATGTAGCATTTTTAAAACAAGTCCAGATCATGAAGAAGAATTTAGTCAAATAAATTGTCACTAACAATCGTGGCTTAAATAAAACCAAGCTTCAAAACAATTTATAAGACAGTTTTGCATGCTGTATTACTCCTGGAGATAGAATTTTTTATGAAGGCAATGATACTAGACAGTGAATTACACAGTTTAAAATAACGAAAGTGGAAATAATAAAATATCTGAGATTCTCAGGAACTAACTTTATATTTACATGAGAAAACAAATCATCGAGAACCAACTTAAAAAACATATTGGAAACAAAGGGGTCAGTTAACTGACGAAACTATCCTTCATGTTTATACAAGTAGAAACGGTAGAGAACTTGAAGTGTGTTTTGGGGCCGTACCGAACAAAATATTAAAACCAGATCGGAAAATCGAAAATGTGCTTTCCTGTTAAGGTGGTTACACACTTCTTAAGACGCCAGTTAGAGATTGAAAACCTAATCTTAAAATAATAACGGTTAAACATGGCCCTTATTAAGAGTGCGATTTTTTTATCGATAAATGATTTTTCTGGAGTCATGCTTCCTATTCCTGGCATTCAGTTTTCGATTGCATTTTTTTTTCGAATTAAACAAATTTTGTAAGTCACTAGACCCTGATTCTCCACAAGCTGTCGCGACACCATATTTTGACATGAATGTCGTACGTGTCCTATTTTCTGCCGATTAAGTGGGAATTTATTCAATAAATTACATAAAATGGAAACAAAACTATTAAAACACAAAGGCGACAGTTAAATAATATACGACAGCAGGAAATTATTTCACTTATTTCGTTTTTAAATCAAGTTAGATCCCGCCTACGAGGTTAATTAGACGCCCTTTTCAGACGAATTTTGTCTTGACTAGTAGGTACATGCCTTCGGTGGTGATAGTAATCAAGCTCTTTGAAGTTTACCTAACTAAGCTTTGATGCGAGTTTATTTGAGGAGGGCGTGATAGTGCGTCTACTACAATGTTTGTTTTGCCTGGCTTCCAAGAAGAAATTCTTCTTAATATTATTATTTTTGGTGGTGAAACCATGCGTAAGAGGCATATTTGCTTATAGGTACTGAAAATGTAAGCGTGATTATTTCTGACACTCACCGACATATAACTACGCGTTCCAACAAAGGAGTTCGCCATGGAATCAATCAACTGGCCAGAAACTCCAAAATCACAGATCTTTATCTCGCCACTGCTGTTAACTAAAATATTGCTGGGTTTCACATCTCGGTGCATAATAGCATGCTTATCGCGCAGATAGCTCAATCCTTTTAGCACAGCTAAAGTGATCTTTCCCAAAATTGATTCTGGTATTCGACCCGCTCGTTTTAATATGAGATCAAGAGATCCACCGTCCATGTACTCCATGCAAATACTTATTTCGCCATCACTATAGAAAGCTCCATAAAAACCTACAATGTGTGGGAAGTTGCATTCGTGCAAAACTTTTAACTCTCTGATGATTTGCTTTTTAATAGCCGGTTTAACTTCGAGGTGAATCAATTTGCGAGCCATTATTAATTGAGTTGGAATGTGTCTCACTTTCATAACTACACCTCCGTTTCCGGATCCTAATTCACCCAGTTTCTCCAAATCTTCGTCGCTTAATTCACCGATTTTTTCCTTTTGGCTTAGGAATACTTTGATGCGCTTTCGTGCCGTATCGTCCATTTCGAGCTCCTCCAGAGTTTCGGTTAGAGCTTCAATGCTAGTCTTTGGTTTCCCCAGCAAACTATGTTTTCTTTAATATTAGTTTAAGTGAATTTACGAAGGAAAAAAAACCAAAAACAAAAGAACAGACAAAAAGCCATAGGCAAAATAAAATAGAAAACAAACAAAAAAAGAATTATTTAAAAGCTGAAATATTTACTCGGTGCCAGATGGAGTCTTAAAAGGAGGAGTTGGAACGACTTGCTGGGCTGTCGAGTCCACAGATCCTGGGGGCAAGGTAAGATTCAACTTGTTTTTCGACATCCTTCAGTCTGGGTAGGTATATATCCTAGATTTTAATGAGTATAACACGGGCACTAATTTGTGTAGGATTCACAGAATATCAAGTAAACCGACGCAATTTAATTACTGCATTTATTGTAATTGATCAATTTGAATATGCTTATTTTTCTTATTAATTATATATGGGAGCTGCCCTGCCCGTAAAAAGTTTTTCCTTTTTCGAGTGACTCGATCTCTTTTCGGCTAGACGATGCGAAAAATCTGTCATCAATTTTTGCAGTTGTCAAATCCTAGCTATGTTTGTTTTAAAATTTAACAAACAGAAATTAAGTACTGTTTACATCTATAGGTTCCCCCACACCAACGCGAATTTTCGGTGGCGACGACGAAAACAATAGCTGTGTTTTATTTTCCCAAAGATCCGAACCTGGACCCATGTTCTGTAACTCGGCGATAAACGGCGAAAAATGGAACAAAACCCATAGGATTTCTATGAGTTTTGTTCCATTTTTCGCCGTTTCTCGCCACGAAAAGTTATCGCCGAGTTACAGAACATGGGTCATGGACCCATATTGGATTTGCTAACGAAAATACATGTATTACAAAAACAACACAAGATCCAACTTTGTTTTGGATGTTTAATTTTCCCCGAGATCCGAACCAGATTGGATTTGCGGGCCAGTTGTACAAATAGTTAAACCGTGGTTCAGCATTTTTTGTCCACCGATTTCGGCAGAATAATTGAGTTTCAACAGTGGTTTATTGTTCAAGTGTGTGATAATAACCAATTACATACTTGAACCAGCGTTGAACGTTAGTTGATCCGCCGAAATCGGTGAGTTAAACCTTGAACCGAGGCTGAACTACTATTGTACAACTGGCCATTACGAAAATACATGTATTACAAAAACAACACAAGATCCAACTTTGTTTTGGATTTGGATTTCCAAATCCGTTTTGAACAAACACCCTTAATTTGTAAATGTCGTCAGTAGTGTAAAGAAAAAAGACAACGGGTGTATACAAATTAAAAAAAAACAAAAGGAAAAAGAGATTGGTATATTACAAGTTGTCACTGAGATCCAGGACCCATGTTCTGTAACTCAGGCGATAACTTGTCGCATCGTTAAAAAATGAAACGATCCATTCCGCACTTATCGCATCTGGAAACAAATGTGTTTCTGTAAGTCGATGCGGTAAGTTCACTTTGCACCCAATTTTGACTGGAATTTCCATTGGAAGGCGATAAGTTTATTTGTCAGTTTGACATTTTAAAACTAAAAAAGTTTAATTTGAACTAAAAATTCCTTTTAAACCGCGATTTAATAGTGAAAAATATTAAAAATTAAAAGAAAATGTACGTTGTTTTATTGGAGGAAGCAAACCAACGCCGAAATAAAATGCGTGTTGAAAGGCGTAGGCTTCGGGATAAAACAAATCCTTTCGAAATGCCTGAGGAACGATTTTGGGAGGTATTTCGGCTGAGCCGAGAAGCCGCATCAGTTTTGGTGGACGAAATACGTCCGTTTTTGCCCCAGGGACAGAGGAAAACGTTCATACCCATTCCCTTACGCGTTTGCTCTGCAATTCATTTTTACGCAACTGGTTCGTACCAAAGAGACATAGGACATGATTTTTCGGCCGCAACGAGTAGATCTATGATATCAAGATCAATAGTTGATGTCTCCTGTGTGCTTCGAAACCATTTGATGAACAAATGGATAAAGTTCCCGAGTGTTGAGGAATACGAAACCATTAAACGGAGGTAGATTTCTAAAGAAATAAGTGTTATTAAAAAAACTAATAATTTCTAATTAATAATATATTTAAGGTTTTTTGAACAAAAGGCTTTCCAGGGGTGATTGGAGCTATAGATTGTACGCACGTTCGAATACAGAAACCAGGCTGTAATATTGAGTCCTGTTACTTAAACAGGAAGGGTTTTCATTCAAAAAATGTACAATTGGTAAAAAAATAAGATAATTTGTAATCAACAATAATTATAAGAACTTATTTTGTATTTTCAATTTTAGATATGTGATTTCGATCTGAAAATCCTAGGAGTGTTTGCAAGGTTTGGAGGTGCAGCGCATGACGCATTTATTTGGGAGACTTCTCAAATAAACACAGTTTTAAAAAGTAGATATGAAGCAAGGCAACCTGGAGGACATAATTCGTGGCTCTTAGGTAGTTAAACATTTCCATTTCACATTTTAGCGTTTGACCAGTTTTTGTTTTTTTTTGTTTAAAGGAGATTCCGGATATCCACTACGTCCATGGATAATAATATAATGATAGGCGGTTCAAAGTAATTTTCGGCATTTTTCGATTTTAAAGCAAATGCCCAAATTACTTTTATATGGAAATTTTTTGAAATCTTTGTTCGTTTTAAAAATGGTTTTCATAACCACTTAGAGGGCTGTCATTCAAACTCAAAACCGTTCCAATAATTTAAATGAAGCATGTATTTTGGAAATGACATCGTATTATATCTACCAATTTCATGAAATTTTTATTACTTTTAAGAAATTTCTTGAAATTTGTAGATATACAACGATGTCATTTCCAAAATACTTGCTTCATTTAAATTATTGGAACGGTTTTGAGTTTGAATGAAAGTCCTTTAAGTGGTTATGAAAATCATTTTCAAAACAAACTAAGATTTCAAAAAATGTCCATATAAAAGTAGTTTCCGGCATTTTTCAGTTTTAAAGCAAATGCCGAAGATACTTTTATTTGGAAATTTTTTGAAATAGTTGTTCGATTTGAAAATGTTTTTCATATTCATTTAAAGGACTTCAATTCAAACTGAAAACTGTTCCAATAATCCAAATGAAACAAGTATTTTGGAAATGACATCGTATTATATCTACAAATTTCAAGAAATTTCTTAAAAGTAATAAAAATTTCATGAAATTGGTAGATATAATACGATGTCATTTCCAAAATACTTGCTTCATTTAAATTATTGGAACGTCTTTGAGTTTGAATGAAAGCCCTCTAAGTGGTTATGAAAACCATTTTTAAAACGAACAAATATTTCAAAAAATTTCCATATAAAAGTAATTTGGGCATTTGCTTTAAAATCGAAAAATGCCGAAAATTACTTTTATATAGAAATTTTTTGGAATCCTTATTCGAATTGAAAATGGTTTTCAGAAACACTTAGGGGACTTAAAATGAAACTTAAAACCATTTCAACCATCCTTATAGAGCTAATAGTTTTGAAACGACAGCGTGGTATATCTACCAATTTCAAGCAATTTCTTAAAAGTAATAGAAATTTCCTGAAATTGACAGATATACCACGACATTTCCAAACTACTTGCTTCATTTGTATGATTGCAACGGTTCTGAGTCTTGATTTGAAGTAAATCTTAAAACCATTTTGAATTGCAACCAAAATTTCAAAAAATGTCTTATAAAACTAATTTCAAGAATTTCATGAAAAAATCATAAGAAATTCTTGAAGTTGTTAGACATACCACGATGTTATTTCAAAACTACTAGCTTCCTTGGTATAGTGAAAACCTTTCTAAGTTTCGTTTAACATCCTTTTGAAAAGTGTGCCTTTGTATGAGTATATAATATGAGCCACATATGTTATAGGGTTAATATTTTAAGAATGTATAGTAGGTCAAGACATTCCTATTTTAGGAATGCACAAAGAAACACAAATAATACAAAACATTCACTGTTATGTATAGATAATTATTTTTATATAGTATCTTTAAAATACGTACATTTAACTTTTTTGGCACAAATTCGGGCAAAAGCCGATATCAGCAATAGATTTGAAAACAGATCTAAAGTAAAGAACCACTTTGATGCATCAGTTTTACTTTCAATTTGCAATGATAGATCCACTGACATCCTGTCATGTGACTCAGGAAACCATCTAGGTATGCATTGTGAAAAAAATAGAAAATACATTAAAAATTTTAACTTAACCTGTTGAGAAGTTTAATACGCAACCAATGTTAATAAGCAAGCTTTTGGAAACACAAAAAAAAAGCCAAATGTACCAATGTTTTGTTAATGAATGAAAAACGAAGTATAAGTTTTTATAAATATGTATGTGTTATAAGCATACAAAAAATAAAAATAATATTCCCAACAAAATAAATAGAGTTCATAAAACATAAAAAACAATAAAATACTTCATACTTACTAAAAAAAAAAAACAAATCACATCAAGAGTTTAAAGTTAAATAAGAAAAGTTATTTTAACATTCACGTTTTTCTAAAAAATCCAAAATTTGTTTGTTTATGTTTAAAACTTCGTCCAGCTTTTTTTCGACGGAGCTATGCATTGCCCTTGCCTCTTCTAATGCATTTGTATAACCAATATTTTGGGTTTTTTTTTGTTTTGAAGGTTTAGGACCATTGTCTTCATCGTCCTTTTCAAGTTCAATTTCTAAATTCTATACATATACAATACATATTAGATTGGAATTCAATTTAATAATGAATAAGTTGTACTTACATCGTAGTCGGAGTCTGATATCTCTATTCCCAATTCTGGGGTTGAACCATCCCCATCAATGGCATCAACAGTCATAATGGATAAAACTTTTTCCTCTAAATCATTGAGAGGTCGAGGTCCGTCCACTGCACTCCCACCGCCAGTTTTATTTGTGAACGCCCTACGTTCGGTTCCTTGCTTTTTAACGGACGATTTGATATCTATCCAGCTTAGTGCTTAAAAAAACATTTTAAAAAATATCCTCGAAACAAGATCAACATCAAAATTGGAGCTTCACTTTGTTTTTGTATATACCTTTTTCCATTGCTCAACTGCTTTTATAATTGGTCCATTAGCATTAGCTTTTGGCTGCCGGTAACTCGAGAGGATCTCTAAAATTAAAAAATTTTAATAAAATAATGTAAAAAATAGGACTTTTTATTATTAATTTATTTGTTTACCTTTTTGGCTTCAGACATTTTCTTGTACTTTTGGTGTATCGCCTGCTTGGTGGTACGTGATAAAATTTGACATTTAACAGGAGTAAATTAACGACGTTCTTTCTTACAGAACACCATTTTACCGCATACTTCCAATATCCCATTCCAATTTATTCCGCTCGATAAAATTATCGACTGTCAAAAGATACAGAAACCCGATGATGCGATAAATTGATTTTTGTTCCGATTCTCACCGTTTCTCGACTATTTTTATCGATTCGAAAGTTACAGAACATGGGTCCAGGGTTGTTTTATTTTCATGATCTGATCTGGAGGGTTGTTTTATTTTCATGATCTGATCTGGATCATGAAAATAAAACAACCCAGGATATCAGTGACAACTTGTTATATACCCAACTCTTTTTTCCTTTTTTCTTTTTTCCTTTTTATTTGTATACACCCGTTGTCTTTTTTCTTTACACTACTGACGACATTTACGCCCATATTATTCACTCGATACATCCAGATTAAAACTTTAATACAGATGTAAAGTATACAAATTCAATGTAAATACATCTAGATTTAAGTTTCAATCTGGATGTATCGAGTGAATAATATGGGCGTTACAAATTAAGGGTATGTGTTCAAAACGGATTTGGAAATCCAAATGCAAAACAAAGTTGGATTTTCCCGAGATCCGAACCCAGATTGGATTTGCTTACGAAAATACATGTATTATAAAAACAACACAAGATCCAACTTTGTTTTGGATTTCCAAATCCACCAAATTTCTATGATCTAATCTGTATTGGATCTGGAAGAAAATAAAACACAGCTCATAATAACAACGTGTTGTTTTCATCCTTTAAGGATCCCCCACACCAACGCGAATCTGTGGTGGCGTCCACGAAAACAATAGGGGTATTCCCGATCCGATGCAACTGGTCTTGCATCATTGCAAAAGTGCAAAGTTTTTTTTTACACTGGGGTTAGGGTATAGCAATTTTACACTTTTGCATTTTTGCCAGTTGCATCGGATCGGGAATACCCCTATTATTTTCGTCGTTGCCATGACAAATTCAGTGTGGGGTAGCCTTTAAATAATTGACAAATTTAAGGAAGAGCCGCACTAGGTGGAACTGCACTTCAACGACACCATGCGCACTTTCCCACTGAACGAAACTTCATGTCATGACACAGTAATTGGTCAGATTATAAACTTTGTCACATAGTGTCGCGCCGTGAAGTGCAGTTGTCGCTTAAAGCCCTTCCACACTATCCCACTGAGTATTAATACAAAGTGGAAAAGAATTCCATGCTACTGCCAAATTTGTGAGAAAGAAATTTCTTTTCATTTTTTGACCACACACAACAGTTTAATTTAACCTCAATAAAAATGTGATGAAATGTGTGACAGAATTAGAACCATTTCTGAAAATTCTCATGTATTAACACATGTCAAATGATGTAGGCTGGGAATATCATATTTTGTTTCCACACTATTATACATGATTTGTTTCACACTTTTTTGACATGTATTAATACTCAGTGGGATAGTGTGGAAGGGCTTTTAGAGCGTATAGCTCATACAATTTCCATCAAATAAGTCGTGAAGTGCAGTTCCACCGAGTGCGTTTCTACCTTAAATTTTTCAACTATCTAACCGAGGGTGAACCACTATTGTACAACTGGCCATAACTGTTGGGCTTGAGTACTAACGGTCGTGTTTATAAATGTTGTATAACTTGGGACAGCCGTCCAAGTTATAGATAAACATTTTTATTTGATGTTTAAGAGCTATCTAACTTAGAGAACGGAATCGATTGTCTATACCTTGGCAATTCAAAATGAAATTAGCAAATTTCTAATGAAAACACTTTTTCTGTAATAAACGAAATTACCCCATTTCGGCTGCAATGAAAACATAATATAAACTTCGTGTAATGATACCCTTAATATGAGTTGCTGATACTAGTACTGCCACCTATAACTGAGAATATAAACTAATTTGAATCGTATCCAACTTCAACTTCAATATTCGGAGTCAGTTGGCGCGTTTTCACTTGAATTGACGTTAAGCAAAGCGGGTTTTTTTCTTATTTTTCTTTTCGTAAATAAAGTTAAAATAATTAAATTTCTTATTTATTTCATATGAAAACAATTCAGTCTAACAGTGCCCAAAAGGCAAATATGCGAAGTGCTCGAAAATCTAACAAAACGACCACAACACCGAGCAGTGAGAGACAAAGAAATGAAAAGGAATCTAGCGCCGGAAAAAAGCTCGTACAGGCTCGCCTCCCATTCAAAATAATAGCAGGAACCCTTCCATTAAAACCACACGAAGATGCTGTTACGTCTTCGACAACAGATGCTCCGTCAAAAAAGCGCAAACTATCGTTCACTGAAGAGCCAGAAAATCAAAAGAAGATCGGTAAGTCGCAAAGTAAAGAGAATCTAACAACCATTGACAAAATAGATCCTGCTTCTTCGACAATTGATGTTATTGTCCTCGATGATGAAGTATCAGAAGAAGAACCTCCGCCAAATGTATCCCCAAGAACACCAGCTTCCTCTGACACGGCGTCTCAAAAAAAGAAAAACAAAAATACACCTAACAATGGTGGCAGCAGCGGAAGTTCTACAACCCTAAAACTGCAAATTAAACTACCATTGAGTGGGAAGAAAAAGAGAAAAACCAAGCGATCTTCTCAAACAATAACCAAGACAGAAGAAGGTAGCGATTCAACCGATGTAGAGTTTCTGCCTGACGACCAACAACAAAATCCTCCAAAAAAACAAAAAATCGAAGAACTTCCAAAGCAGAAATTTGAAGATGTTAAAAAACATGATCTCTCATCAGATGATGCTGTCGAAGCTCAACCCAAAAAAAATGTAGGTCAAAAAAAAAACAGAAAATCTTCGCCTAATTCTAACTTACCTCGAAATGAAATATCAAAAGAAAACGAAGAAAAACCAAGTGATAAGTCAACTGAACCTGAGCCCCAAACACCGAAAACTTCGAAGCAAACTAAATCTAATTTGAGAAAAACTGAAACCCCTGAAGTAGAATCATTTGAAACCGACACGCGGCAAGCTAAAAATACGCCAAAAAAGTCAAGATCTAAATCTAAAACACCACAAAAATTAGAAAGCCCTTCGAACAAAATCGAGCACAACAAAGAGGAAGACAGAAAAACACCCCTAAAAGCGCCTGAAAGATCAACAAGTCAAAAAAACAATGATACAAATTCTCAAAAGATCATCGCTGCTAAAGAAAATTCGGCTAAAGACACTTCCGTTAGGGAACAAGCTACAAGTCCAACGAAGGAAACGAGATCGTCGCGTAGGTCTGTCAGAATTTCGGAGACCGAAAGAAATAAAAATGAAGCCGAAGATGTTGCCTCATCAGAACCAGAGTTTGTTTCTGAGACCTCCATTTCTGCTGACACGTCACTTAACAAAGGAGCTCAAAACAAATTACTGACTCCTAAGCAACAAAAGTTGATGGAACAACGTAAAAAAGCTCGTGAGGAAAAAGAACTGAAGTTGCAACAACTGAAGGAAGAAAGGGAACGGAAATTACAGGAACAGCGCGAGGAGCGTGAACGTAAGCTACAGGAAGAAAAAAATCAAAAACAAAAAGAACGTGAAGAACGAGAGGTGCAGCGAAAGAAAGAGCGCGAAGAAAAAGAAGAACAAAAACGACGTGAAAAAGAAGAGAAGGAAGACCAACGCCGCAAAGAAAAAGAAGATAAAGAGCGAAAACGCCTGGCGGAGATAGAAGCCAAAAACGAAGAGAAACGCAAAAAAGATGAAGCTAAAGAAGAAGAGCGTCGCAAAAAAGAAGACGACCGTCGTCGCAAGGAACTCGAAAAGGAAGAAGAGGAAAATAAAAAGAAAAAAGCTGCACAAGCATTCACCAAGTTCTTCGTTCCAAAACCTGTGAAGCCAATAACCGATGAAGATCAGGAGTCCCGAGATGATGCCGAAAGCGTTGATTCGTTAGCATTTCGCCCGTTTCAGGTAAAGGGTGACATGAAGTTGGCTCCATTGGTTCGACGAGAGTTTAAAGAGCGCTCACGAGAAAAGCTGGATTCTTTTCTTAAAAGTACTCAATTAAATAAATCGGCTTTGTACATAGGTCAACTGAAAAGTGGAACACACACACCTCTGAGAGGTTTTAAAACATCTTTAAAGAACAATTACGAGGACGATGAAGATGATGTTATTGTTATAGGTAAGTGTAAGATACGACTTTATTTATGCAAGTGGGTAAGGCAAGTTCTTACTTACTTCTAGCTAGTGAACTTGAAAATGCCGCGCAGACAATTGATGAGCCTAGGACTATACCTATTCAAACGTATAAGGCTAAATATTATTTTTTCCGTGAAAACCGGCGTCCGCCTTTCTATGGCACATGGAGAAAAAAAAGTACTGTGATCACACCAAGGAGGCCCTTCGCTACAGATAAGGTAAATATTTTAAACAAATTTGACATATAATTGTGAATCAATTAAATCTACTAAGGTCCAATGTTTTTTTTTTTTTTTCTTTTGAGTTCGGCAAGACTGATAGTTTACAAAAAATTTGTTATTTGACTAAATATGATTAATTTATGTATGTTTTTTTAACCCGAAAGTCTTTTTATAGAAAATTTTTCTGGTCGAATAGAAGGTTGTTGGTTTTTCTAAACTTGGTACCTATTTTTTGGGGCATCCTCCTAAAGGTTTTTTTTTTATTTAGGACCAAAATTAACGATGCCATACAAATTTTTTTCAACAATTAGATTGTTTTTTTTCGAAAACGATTCAACTGATTTTAATCAATATTTGTATGAGGAATTGTTTTTAAAGTATTCTACATATTATATCAAAATGTTCAAAAAAATTTGACATGTAGCTGTTTTTTTTTTAATTTTCTGTCAAAATTAACACAAAAATTATTCTTATAACCAAAAATAATGGTAAATTGTTTTCTTATCCAAAACGACTGCTACGTATTTGATAAAAAATGTTCTGTGATTTACATTAAGCCATTTTTAACAGTACCTCTCATAGAACCATTTTTTGATTTTCGGTCTTATCTTTGACTGTATCTTCTAAGCTTCTAATAAGTAAGATATTTCGAAAAGTGAATCATTTTTCGAAATTGAATTTTTAACTCCGCATTAATTAATAATAAAAATTGATTATTCATTTTTTTTAATGTTTAACAAATTTTATACATACATTACATACATATATAAAAAATATTTTTTTTAAAAAAACCACATCAACGATTTTTTTTTTTTATTTTTTCTTATAAATTAATATTTGTTAAAGAAGTCAGATGGGTTACCTACATCGCGTGGGTGTCAAAATAACTTCAAAAGTTGTTCTGTTAAATTTATTTTTAATTATGTTGAATTTATTGTTATTATTATATTTTCATTTTTTTATATACATACGCTTATTCTATTATACTAGCATGAGTTGAAAGCTTTAGCACAATCATTTTTTGTTTGTTTAATTTTTATTTAGCAATTTTATTTTAATTAATTATATGAACGAATCAGTTGTTTTTGTAGGTAGTATTTTGTTTACTTCAAATAACGCTAATATAAATGGTGAAGCATTCGTATTGTTGTGAATTCGCGTGCAGCATTGTTTATTTTTAAAATATAAATTAGAATAATATGCTTATTTAATTTAATAATCGTCGATTATGGAATCCGCAATTCTGGATCCGCAGTGATTCGTAGTGCAGTCCTCTCTTTTCTTTTTAGCCATTTGCCATAATAAGGAAAGAGAACACTGTACTGAAAATAACTGCGGATCCAGTATTGCGTATTCCATAATCGACATGAATAATAATAATAAATAGAAAAAGAAAATGGAAATGGAATCGTTTGTGATATAGTCAAGCACATTTAAATTAAAACTTATTTAACTGTAGAGTGGCTGTTATGGCTGTATCTTCATTGCATTCAGTTTAACGAGATTGTATCAATTTTGACTTTGCAACATACATACATCTTCAATGTGTTTATATAGTAAATTATAGTTTTCAACCGCAAGAGCAAGTTCTTGTTGGTCAGTCGTGCATTTTATTTTTTAAATCATAGGTAAATGTATACAAATATTTTAATTGTTATCCTTAATTGGACTTAAAATTCAATCCATTAAAGAAAAGTTTACAATGGGGCTAAGAAGTTGAAGACTATTGCTTAAAATAAAAAGAAAGATTTATATACCTTATGGAGTAGGAAAGAAGTATTTTCTGTATTTGCAGCTCAATATAAGGTTTAATATATTTTTTTTCGGGAGAAGCAAGTGAATTGTTTTTATAAAAAAACTCGAAAGAATTATTTTACAAAATACAAATAATTACAATGGCGCTTAAAGCAATTAAATATTATGCATATACAATTACATACGCATCATTTTTGGAAAAATTTGGTCAGGGAAAACTTGGAAATTAGATTAGTGAGGGTTTAAGGAAATTCAATAAAATATAAAAACAACAAAATTAACGCAACTCTTATGTTTATTTTTCAATTTAATTAAAACACACCTTATAAACTCCACTTGAGTCGGTACAAGTATATTCGCAATTTACATTTAACAAAGAAAAATAAATTAAAACAAACACGACACTAACCTTGAATGCATTTCGAAGCAGTTGCGCATCATCAGCAATCACGACTAAACCATCGTATCGACGTCAAAATTCAAGAAACTGTTTTCTTTTCTGCTGGGCCAAAGTTTTTTGTTCTTGCAAGCAAAGGCCAAGTATTTGTGTTGTTGTTACACAATATTAATCAGGCAAGATTCTATATTGCCGTTGTCTAGATTAAGTGCATCAGGGTCTTTTTGTATGAAAAATGATTCATACGCATCTAATCTTCTGCGATCGTTTACTTGTTTCAGAAGAGTTAGGTTTTCTATGTTTATATTTTCGTGTCCAGTATTTAAAATATGAGATGCGATTGCAAATTTTTGTGGTTGATTGAGGCGAATGTAAGTCATATGTTCCTTAAATCGAGTTTCAATTAGAGAATGCAATCCCGGTATGTTTTTCCAATCCCGGGATTTCGGGATTTTAAAAATTGAATCCCGGGATCCCGGGATAATCCCGGGATTTCATTTTATAAAAGATTATTTCAGTTTAAATTACATTATTTATCAAGTTTAAAACGCTCTTCTTATACATATTACCTAAGCAGATAGCTTATGTTCCAACAACCACCATTTATATTTCGGACTGACCGACGAGCAATAGGAGCAACAACAAAAAAACATGAGCAACCCATGAATGAAAGAATAATTTGTCCTTTTTTTTGACTTCATTTTAGAAAAATAAATTTTACAGCCGAGGATCTTTTGTGCGCGAATAATAATAATTTATTAAAAAAAAATTTACATTTTTAGTTTTTCAAAAATAAAATTAGAATTTGTCTAAAAAATTATTATTATTCGCACACGAAATATTTTCGGCTATAAATTTATTCTTCTCAAATGACGTCAGAAAAAGAAGACACAAAATGAAATGGCTCAATCTTGTATTATTTCATTCATGTGAGAAACCCTTCACCGAAGGAAAATCTACTGTATTATGGGATATTTTCGTCGTGGCAACCTAACTAACCAAACAACCTTTAAATAATACCTATATTTAAATTAAATTTGAATAAAAATATTAAAATTTAAATGCATCTTTAACAGACACAAAAAATAAAAGAGAAAATCAAAACACAAGCTATAGTACCTGCTTGGGGAAAGCATTTTTATCTGTCAAATTAATCTGAACTGAAAAGACATATCAAGAACTGTTTTTTTAAACTTTTCTCACACAAATACCTTTTTCGCATATTAAATTTTCACTTTTCCCTACGTTTTTCTAAAAATAATTTATTTATTAATATTGTAAAACTTTAAGCTTTTGCTGTAATAAATTAGCAAGCAGAAAAATAAATTAAGGTGTGCGAATATTAAAACCGCTGATCCCGGAAATCCCGGGATTGGAGCAATATAATCCCGGGAGCAACCCATGAATGAAAGAATAATTTGTCCTTTTTTTTGACTTCATTTTAGAAAAATAAGATTTACAGCCGAGGATCTTTTGTGCGCGAATAATAATAATTTATTAAAAAAAAATTTACATTTTTAGTTTTTCAAAAATAAAATTAGAATTTGTCTAAAAAATTATTATTATTCGCACACGAAATATTTTCGGCTATAAATTTATTCTTCTCAAATGACGTCAGAAAAAGAAGACACAAAATGAAATGGCTCAATCTTGTATTATTTCATTCATGTGAGAAACCCTTCACCGAAGGAAAATCTACTGTATTATGGGATATTTTCGTCGTGGCAACCTAACTAACCAAACAACCTTTAAATAATACCTATATTTAAATTAAATTTGAATAAAAATATTAAAATTTAAATGCATCTTTAACAGACACAAAAAATAAAAGAGAAAATCAAAACACAAGCTATAGTACCTGCTTGGGGAAAGCATTTTTATCTGTCAAATTAATCTGAACTGAAAAGACATATCAAGAACTGTTTTTTTAAACTTTTCTCACACAAATACCTTTTTCGCATATTAAATTTTCACTTTTCCCTACGTTTTTCTAAAAATAATTTATTTATTAATATTGTAAAACTTTAAGCTTTTGCTGTAATAAATTAGCAAGCAGAAAAATAAATTAAGGTGTGCGAATATTAAAACCGCTGATCCCGGAAATCCCGGGATTGGAGCAATATAATCCCGGGATTTTCGGGATCGAAAAATGGGCCGGGATCCCGGGATTCGGGATCCCGGGATTGTATTCTCTAGTTTCAATACAACGTTTCGTTTGTCCATAATACTTTTGTTAACACTCACCGCATTCAATTTCGTAAACACCCGACTTGCTCAAAATTGGTGCCTTGTCTTTTGTAGAGCCCAATGAATTAGCCATTTTTGGTCGTTTTTATAAACAATGTTTAGTTGTTGTTCATTGAACACTTTTTTTTAATTTGTTGGTAATTTGAGGTACAAAAGACAATGCTACCATTTTATTTTGACTTGTTTCTTTTTTTGAGAAGAAGGTTGTCATGTTGAAATTGTTCACTTTTCGTGATTGTTTATAAACGAGTTTATCCACGATTTTTTCACTAAAACCGTTTAAGCGAGCTGTAGGTTTTATGTATTCGTACTCATTTTTTAAATTTTGTATCTATGAGGGGAGACGACATAATCTATGAATCATCGAATGATACGCGGCTAATTTATGTTGGATTGAACAAAACGAATCACTAGTAATAGTTCGCATGGTGCTTGTTGGTTTGTGAAAAACACTCAATTCAATTTTATTTTTCACATATTGAACTTCCAAATCTAAGAAAGCTTATTTTCTATCTTGTTCGATTTCATGTGTGAATGTTATTGAATCAAATTGGCTATTTAAAATTTCCAATGTTTTTTGCACATCAACTTTGTGCACCACACGCATCTACATAGCGATTCCACACTCGCGGGAGGAGATTTTGCTTTCTCAAATTCATTTCAAAAGCAGACAAACATTTCATAAATCAAAGGACTGAGTGGGTTACCCATATTAGTACCAAATCTCTCACAATCAAGATTATTTAGATATTTTTTTAAATTCACTAAGTGCTACGCTTACAGAAATGCTCGGGAATAAGGATATTAATTCATTTTCTTCAAGCACTAAGTACCTAATTTATTCAACAAATTCAAACGAGTTTTTAACCGAACAACTTTCTATTTTGGTAACTTTTTTATTTTACTCACAATCCACTTAGCCAATTCATAAGTTGGAGCATTATTATTGGATACTATTGGACGCATTTTCTTTCCTTTTTTATGCGTTTTTTGAAGCGCATACATTTCTGGTAATCTCGGATTTGAAACGATTAATGATCTACTAACACGAATACTGAACACTGCTTATTTTTTGCCTCACAGCGTCCACTTCTCTTATCATGCGTTTAATGTGATTTTTTTTCTATTTGTTTATACCCACACATATTTATATTTTTTAGTATATTAATTTTATTTTAAAATTATAAAATATTTTATTTCCTTTAAGGCATTCTTTGATTACGAAGTAGATTCAGACGATGAATGGGAAGAAGAGGAGCCCGGGGAGTCATTAAATGGTAGTGAAGATGAAAAAGATGAATCAGAAGACGAAGACTACGAAGTTGACAATGAATGGTTTGTTCCACACGGTCATTTAAGTGACGAAGAAATGCAAAATGAAGACGAAATTGGGCCTGATACATCTCGTGAAGCACAAAAGGCTAAACTTAAAGCTCTCCAACAAGAATTCGCCCAAGAAATGAAAAAGAAAACCGAAAAGATAAAACCAAGACTAATTGGTACAATTTGGGAGGATGAGAATGGAAATCGTCCCAAACTTTGTCCAAATATTATATGGGATAGTCTCTGTACTCGTGCAATGATGTTCTGTGAGCCACCTCTGATAGAAGCGCCCGAAGCTGCAGAACCTGAACCAAGTACACCGCCACCAGAAAAACAAAAGCGAATCGAAATAAAAGATGACCTTTTGAAGGATTTGGTGCGTCTCGTCCACGGAAATCGACACTCGAGAGTGTTTCTTATAAAAGAATATATGGAGCACGTGTCTAATACATGTGAAGCAATAAAGAGTGGTGAATGTTTGGCACCAACCAAATCTCAAATCAAAGAAAAAATCGATGAAATCTCGGAGTGGTCCGTAGTAGATGCCGTCAATAATAAGAAAAACAAAAATAAAAAAAAACTTTGCTGGGTTGTTGCAGCAGATATCTTGGATAAATATGCCCTTGGAAATTTGGGTTTACGCAATGAATGGTCCTATAAACTTCAACCTAAGTTCGATAAGGATAAAATTGATCAGAATGCAGTAAACGAAACTGAAGATGAAAGCTTAAAACCTGATAACTCCACACCTTCTAAGATGGTTAAAAATGAAAAGAAGAAATCAAAAGCAGCAGGCATAACTAAATTCACTAAAGTTATAACAAAGGAAGAAAAGACAACCCAACCGACAAATCCAGAATGTGCTTCTCCAAAAGTAACATCAAAAAATTCTCCTAAAATTTCCAAGATTTCGACTTCCCCGACAGTGAAAGAGACACATAAAGCAACAACTCCTGCTTTTAAAAAACCTGCCCCTCCGGTGACAACGGCTAATAAAACGCCAGTGGTTAAAAAGAGAGTCGCTCTATTGATGTCAGTTCCGCCAGGACAACAGTTTTCTCCCCAGTCAAAGAACGCATTGATTAGTAAGTTTCTGCAGAAAAATAAAACAGCGGCGCCGGCTGCAAAATCAATAGATGGTGAAAAATTATCGAAAGTGCCTATTAACTCGGTCACAACAATGGATGTCGATACAGTTGTTGTGCTCGATTGAAGGATATAATTATTTATAATGTAATTGATTGTTAAACTGTATTTAGTTTTTTTTTTCGCATTCGGATTTATCTCGCCGTTAGTTATTAATTTATATTATCTATATGTAATCTATATAAATAGGGTGTATTTTTACTACTACAAATGATATATATAATATTTGATTTTAATGCATATACATACATAATAAAAAATATCTTTTTTATGAAAGAGATCACCTAGAAATGTGTAAATATTAAATGAAAGCATAGTAGGTACCCAATGGTTTTGTAAGTAAATCTGCCAGCATAGATTCTGTTACACAATATTTGCATATTACCGTTTGTTTCTTAAATAAAATACTTTCGAGTATCGAAATGCTGTGTTCTATTTGAAAAATATTCCTCTTGTATCAATTTCAAGGAGTTTTGGTTATCTTCATATATTATTGTAGGTTTTTTGACTTCCTGCTTCATATCGGCCAATAAACGTCGAATCCCTGATGCTTCTTGGCATCCTTATTTCAGATATATAACGTTCCGTTTAAACTCATTCCAATCATACTGTTAAGATTGATTGGCATTTTGTGCTAAAATTGAAACGCATGTAGATATGTATGACTGGTCTTGTGTTTACTGAAACATACAGAATGCATCCAATTAGTTTTTATATTTACGGTGCGCCATAAATTCTGAAATTGCAATCTGTTTGCCATAGTTTTGATACATTGGTATATTTGAAGCCTTTGGGTATACTAAACCAAAGTCTTGCTAAATGCTCTATAAATTTCTTTGATTTAAAGTATAATTTCCTCTCTTGCCCTTATCAATTTGTAAACCCAAAATAACTCTTTAATTCTCCATATTTTGAAGATAGTAGCTTCCCCGTTTAAAGTATCAAGTAGTTTGATTTGCATGCCAATATGATATCGCGCAACTAACTTTTCTCCTTCTAATAAAGACAGGAGTCAACTTTGCCTTGAAGAAACTCCAAAGTTATTAACACAGCATGTATTGCCTATCAATTTGTCATTAAGGATCATTACAAGAACAAAATTGTAAAAACGAGTTGAAAATCTGTACTTATACTGTTTTTGAAATGTGCTATATATTCTCGAAATCTTACTGAATTGTGATTTTTGGCTGCTGAATATTTTTTCAATCAAATAACTAGTATGACTTTTTTTTAAACAAATTTCCCAAAACCGAGTTTTTTTTCTATGCGTTTTGACAGCAAATTATGAAATTTTGTGAAAATTTGTGCAAATTCGCAAGAAATTTCGTGTTACCAAACAGACCAAGTTTATCTAAGAAGTTGTAGACGAATAAGCAATTTCAGAGAAAATCTGACAATACAGCAGTACATTTTTACAAATAACTTCTACCGTGTGACAATTATCCAAAAACTGAGGCTACATATTGAAAGACAATAAACAATCATTTTAATGGCCTTATACATTATTGCCTTACGCTCACAAATGGCTTCGTCAAATTGCAGAGCGAATCAACATCTTTTCTTGAAAAATAAGCAACCCCCATCCAAATGTTAAACCACTCTGGCACAGATTGACAAAATTCTGAATTATCATACATAGCGCTGATTTCAATCATACCGGAGGGAAAATTATCGGGGAGAGTATGATAAATTTGGCCCCAAAAATTGATAACGGTTTTTTGTAGATGGGTTAAAAATAACCATTGGAACTACTATGGAAGGGGTGGTCTATCTCGCCCCGTTTAGGAGGTAGAGGTAATTTAAAAAAAAATGACTAAAAGGAAAAAAAATATTAAAAAACAACGGCAAAACTTACAATGAAGTACTATACCGGCTTTGAAAACCAGAAATCTATTCTTTAATCTTAAATTTAAATTAAATTATTCATGTCATTAGTTTTGGAAAAATTCGCATCCAAATTCAAAATTTTGATAAAAAAAAAGTTTACACCAATTTTTTTCAAAATAATTTAAATTTAGAATTAAAGAATAATGGTCTTATTTATAAAAGTTGTCTAACTTAAGACAACTGTCCAACTTTGGAAAATGTGTTCAAAAACCTCGTTTATTGTTGTCTTATAGCTGCCTAACTTAGAGTAGATTATCTTAACGGTGAATAATGTGATATTTATTTTTATTAAAAAAGCATATTTCCACAAATTTGAAAATAGTTAGACAGTGTGTCTAAGTAGACAAAAATCTAATAAATACCTTAGTAGATTTCTGGCTATCAAAACCGGTATAGTACTTCATTGTAAGTGTTGCGGTTGCTTTTTAATATTTTGTTTTCATAATTTTGTTCTAAAATTTCCCTTACTTAGATACTATACATACATATTTATGGCAAGTTTTGGACTTGACATTACGATGAAAGGGCAGAAGTGGTACTCGCAATTGATGGGTCAATTTTCTTCTAACTTGATATCTATAGTTTTTATATATGGACATTCGCCCATATATAACGGTACTTTCATTTATTTTTTTAGTATTTTTTAATAATATTATTTTTCTCAAAATTGATTTTTCCAAAAAAAATAAATAGATTTTAATAGGTAAAGGCTATCTTTTGGTGAACAAAAAAATTATAAAAAATTGGTATAAAAGTCAACTCCCACAGAACATTTTTTTTTGATTTTCTCAAAAACGGTTCGACTTATTTGCATAATTCTTATGGAAAAATTTTCAAAAAGCTTTAACAATTGTGTACCAAAATTTTCAAAATTTTTTTAAACTAAGAGGCGGTTTAAAGCTATTTTGAATCAATAATTCAACAAAGTCCAAATAAAATAAAGCTAAATCTTCTACTTGGCTTATGTATCTCTGTAGTACGTATATATAGAATTTGTATTATTAAAAATACCTTATTTTTTTGACCATTCAATATTTCTAGAACGATTTTTTCGACTGCAAAAAAGAGTTTTAATAATCTACATATTATATTAATAAAAAATATTCTTACACCTACTCAAAATTAACATAAAATATATGAAATTGAAAATAAAAATAAAAACAAATTTTAAACTAAACCCTTATTAACATGTACCTCTCATAGAACCATTTTATTTTATTTTTGACTATCCATTATCTATGAAAACGATTTTAATAAAATTGTGTATAAAAGAGCTTCTATAATAATTCAAAAATCCAAAAGAGCTTGTGAAAAAATATTTTTCAATTCGCAAATACCAAAAAGTTTGTGAAATACGAAATTTTTTTTAGTAATACAAATTCCATATACTATACTGAAATACTTCGAATGAGATTGCTCACCGCGCCGGGACGAAACGCCAATTTTTGTAGCCATTAAAAGCTATTTTGAATCAATATTTTTCAATTCACGAGTCCATTAATAACTTGTAAATTGAACGAGGGTTTAAACTTAAAAATAGCTTGAGCTTTTGCAACCCTATAAAATATTGATGACAAATTTCACTCTTATAAAATTGTTCGCGCGTTTCCTTCAAATTAAATTTTGTAAGTTTAATTATTTCAAATATGATAACTATCATACATTTTGCGTATGATAATGGTTTCAAAACATACATTAGGTGTTTTTTCCAATCCTAGAGGGAACAGGTTGAAAAAAACGATATCGGGGATTAGCGTCGCCATTACAGAAAAAAATGGAGTTTCCATATAAACTACCGATAACAAGTATGTATGTAATTCCCGCCAGTAATAGTTTTTCTCCGTGCTTAAGTTAAGCCCCGAAAATTATCTGGGTTTAGCTAAGCCCATTGGGGATTAGTTGTTGTCGCATTTACATGTAAATTATTTAGCCCCGAATCGTTTTTTCCATCCAATTTCCTTCGGGCTTGGAAAAAAACGCCTATTATACCAGATCAGAAATTATCATACATGTTGCATAATTATTATACGGTTGGCACCCCTGGGTAACTTACTACTTGCGATAATAAAATTCGACAATTGAGGCTCTCCCAAACCAACTTTGGTTTGAGAGAGGCTTCAGTTTAATTTATTGCATTGGATTGTAACTTAAATCCAATTTTTATGCAGAAAAAAATATGGCCCCTATAGAAAAGAAATCTGCTGTTGCGGACGCCTGTGGAGGTGCTAAAAAATGAAAAAAAATAAGAAACAGAATTTAGAAAAAGAAGTTAATATAAATAAGTTAAATACTTACCAGTTACCAAATCCCAAGTCCTGCATAAGAATTATTGAATGTTGACTGCCTGCGATGATGTTGAATCTGATGAAATGGTATAGAGAGAATAACAAATAGATGATTTAGTGTCTTCGACGTGATTTTGAACTTTCAAACCCTGAACCTTATGTAAGAGAGGGTTGACTTACATTGTGGCTTACAAATGGAAAAATTACAGCTGAAAGAGAGGTTGATAGAGAGATGATATGAGAAGTAGTGAATCTGACAACGTCAAATGAACACGTAGTTCCCACAAAGTAGGAACTGTCAATTATTAATATGATTTTGACGGGAGATTTTTGATATGACAATAAATAGGCAAGTTCCTAATTTTTTTTAATTTTGTATGGTCACAATTAAGTTAAGGCCACTTTACATGATATGATGTTGCGAGGCAAGAGGAATCGAGGATAGTCGGTAAGACGGTAGGGTAGGAAAAATAAGGAAAGGTTAGGAAATTTGGAAAGGATTGGATTGGAAAAGGGTTTGAGCGCTAAGTTCCGGGGGACACGGCCTGCTAGCGGTGCTCAGCTGAACTCGCCGGAATGGGGGGGATCTTGCCCCCGAAACTTAACCTCACCTGCAACAAAAACACAAATCAGGCCTAAGAAAAAAAATCAAAGATATCGACGGCGGACGGACTATCACCACTTCAGGGCACTGCTGGTGTTGACGCAGTGTTGCCAAACCCACCCAACCTGGGAATCCGGTGGCAATGTTTGGATTCCCCCTATATGGGAGATGCTCACGTTCGACTCATACCATCTTCACCTCGAGAATTTTGTCACTTTCCACACCCCTGAAAATAACACCTCAGCAAAACATGATTTCTTTGCAAAAATCAATAAAACAGGAAGATTTCATCCACAATTGAGACGTTTCAGAACTTTTATTATATAAAACATAACATATAGGCTTTTAATGTAAGTTTTGAATTAATTGAATTTGATTTAACAGGAATAGAGATTGTTTTGAAAAAAAAAGATTAAACTAAATAATGGTTTTTTGTTACAATCTTTACAAACAGCTGAAAACAAAAGAAACAACAAAACAAAACGTGAACGAAATCGTTTCTCAAAAGGACTATCATCAAAACTCGACAGTAATTTTTCAAAAGCGCAGGTCTACCTGGAAAATAAAATACACCCTACCTTCTAAGAGCTCTATGGAGGTGGACAAGGTAACCGAAAAAGAATTTACAAAAAAAAAGGAGTAATCCTATGTGACAGACCTTGAAAATCAAACGTTCACTTACACTTTTAAGTTACCGCTAGAAATTAAGAAAATAAATATCAAATAAATATCACTATTACTACTAATTATAATTCTAAAAATATAAATAAATAATTTAGTTAAAGAATAAAGCAAAATTTTAATAAATAATAAAAATCTTCAACGTCTCGTTTTTCTTTTTTTTCTTCTCAGATTTTTTCTTTTTTTTGATTAATGGTTATGAACGACGAACGGGAACAAATGATAATCCGAAAAAGAAAGGAACAATAACAGATCCAGTCTTAACTTGTCTATCGGATTTTAATGTTAATTGTTTTAATAAATATACGGGTCTTTCCTTTCCAATTTCATACATTGCCAAATTGGTGAAAGCCCCCACTGATATTTAAAATTTCAATAAAAATGAACTTGTTTGCTCTTTAGGCTTCTTTTAACTTCTAACCTGGTACACCATACTCTGGGGTGTTCTGGATGTGAAATGTTCGGCCAAACCTGGTTTTATCCTTTAATGCCGGATTCCAACAATAGTTTCCAGGTGCAGCACAAAGGAACCAAAGAACGGGGTTGTTTCCGATAATATAACGGTTCAAAATGGACAGCTATGATGACTGGACGAAAAATTATGGAGTCTTTATGGACGCCCAGCTCCAAAATTCATCACCAAGAACTGATTTGTTCCAACAAAAAAACTCGCTCCGCAATGGGATATATGGCAGTTCCCAAAAAGTTGCTGCATGCACAAAGTTCACAAACACCAGTGACACAAGAACAAATAATTAAATGATGAGGCGGCCCAGCGCTCTGCTGGCAAGCTGGAACCGCCAATACTTTGGATAACGTGGTATCTTTATTAACCTGTATAAAATTTAATACCTTTAGCACTTAGTTTCTTAGTAAAATCAGTCTTTAAAACCTCACCTTGTTTTGTCCAACAAAAAATGTATTTTAAATAATTCCTTTGAGTGGTTTTAATTCACTATTTTAAGTTTCTTCAAAAAAAAATGTTAATATTATTACCAATGTCTTCTAATAAAAGCAATTTCAAATAAAAATCATTATTAATTGATTTCTTACTTTTTCTAAACACTGCAATTGAATTAAATTACTTAAAAAAAAATCACGCACAAATTGGCACAAATGTCAACCGAGCTTTAGACGGCCGCTCGTGATCACTCAAAGAAACAGATTGTTCGAGTTATTTGACTTGACATTTATTCCTGGCTACCGTTTACGAACACGCCACTTTTATTTCGGAACAATATGTTCTCCTCCCACACAGTTAGCATCGTACGATCCAACATACCCGCTAGTCTATTTTTTTCTTTTTAAAGGTTTCAGTGTGGTAGTATTCGCCTCACCCATTTCGCCACCGTTTCCAACTCAATCTTTAGACGTTTCAAGAAAACATCGCCGCAGCCATCTTACCTAATTAGGACCTCATTATTCCAGCCGCTAACAGATGGCGTAATAAAATTGGCTAATCCTGCGTCTACACGCGAACACGGGCCAAGAGTTGCACGACACGATTTTGACAAAACTCCTAACCCCAATATTTTATTAATGTGTACCTAATTTAAAAATCATAATCAAAAATCATTCGTAAACGTCTAATAGACTCAAACCCTAATTCTGTTACCAAAAATTTCGGTGCGATTAACTTTCCTTATTAATTTTTTTTTCCATTTCGGTTGCGCAAATCCGCACATCCTATACCTTGACATTTTAAGGTATCGAGTTATATTTTCCATATTCGACGTATCTTCATTAATTTTTGACAATCACAGTGACCGAAAACATTTACCTACATGAATTTATTGACAAATGCCAATCTAACAAAAAACAGAAAGAGAGAAAAGAGAGAGAGGTATATTATTTGGTCTCAACCCCTTTTGGTTGAAATGTTGTTTATCTATTATGAATATTCTTTGTCATGAACCATAGACTTTTATCCCATAATAGTCAACACTCAACACTAATCATTCAACTTCAACAGCACCAACAACAAGAACGACATCGAGAATGGTAAGTATGGTTTATTATTATTTTATTTTAATTCATTTATTACATCTTTTCAATTATTTTCAGCTCTTTTTGACTCGAGCACGGTGGCCGCAACAAATGTTGTCCGTTTATTGGATAAATTCCAAAAAAACGAACAACAAAAAAAAAAGGACGCCGCGCTTAGATTCCTCTTGCTAAGGGTCGAGGTAGGGACGTGGGGAGTCAACCCACGCCACGAAAGCCGGGCAAAAATTGAAACAACATGGCCTATTTTAATAAAGTATCGGTAAGTAGAAAATGTATTATCTTTTTCCTTCCGCTTCAGTACCTATTGGTTTGTTGATATATTCTTTTTTCTTTCAGATTACCTTCACAGTCTCAGCATGGAACGTTTCTCATCGATGAAGCTATTTAAGGAAAAATTGCGAATTAAGTAACTTCGCAAATGTGAACAGGATTTCTTAGCAAATATTAGTTTTTTTTTGCGTCAAATACTGTGAAGACAATTGTGTGTACGCCCGTTCAATTTTCGACCGAGTAATGTCGCGGTGGAGAGCGTAGTACCCACTGACCAATAGCTTCCAAACAATGTCTTTTTTTTTCTTGGTACAAATTTATTGATATACCTACATAGGTATATATTTATATTTGATTTGTTTTGTTATGTTTATTCATTTCGTTCTATTTTTTTGTTTAATTAGGTAATTAATTAGAAGCTAAGGCACGGTCGGAGGGAAAGTGAATATAGGCAGAGGTCAGTGACCTGAAAGATGAGATTGCCTGAAGCCCTTAACCTCAGCAAGGACTGCTTATCTTAAGAAGGACCAACAGCCTTTGACCTTCAAGGTAAATAAGAGTTATATTAGTATAAATATGTAAAGTAGACAAAACAAAATAAATAAATTAACACAAATTAAATATCACAGCTGGGCTTTATCACAGATTGTTTCGAGTCTTTCTTACAAATTAAATATCACAGCATGGCCTTTATCACAGTTGGTTTCGAATTTGTCTAACCCGATGAGATGCAGGAGTATAAAATAGTATATATAACTAAGCATCCTTATAGTTTAACTTAAATTAAAAATAAATAAATAAATAAAGACATGCATGCAATGAATAACAGAAAGTGAAATAAACTCAGGTACTGTGTGCGAAATATATTCGTGTGTTTTTCTATTTTGTTTTTTTTTTTTTTTGGAATTGTGAATTGACAATTTGGTGAGGTTTATTTTGGATTATGAAATCCGATGGATTTTTTATTTCTCGACTTAACAGTGACATAACATAACGTTATAAATTATTCGGTTGTAGAACAATTTACTTGACTTCTTGAGTCAGGTACTGTGTGATTAAAAGTGCAGTGTTTTTCGGTTTGTTTGAAACGAGGAATTTGGAATGTCTTAAGTCTTAACGAGAAGGTTGTTTATTAAACCAAGAATGTTTTTCGGTACTAGAACTAAAAAACTCTATTGACTATACAGGGTGATTTTTGGTTTTCAATGAAAGGCGTGTTATTTTTTTTTTATTTTTTTAAAACTTTCTCATTTACGTTTAATGGTTTTCGGTGGAAGTGTTTTCGCGTTACTGTTTTATATCTTTGGCGTGAAATATGCCAATTTTCTTGCCAGATAAATTCTCAAGCTCGTACATTTGTCTTCCTACTTGTTTGATTACTCGACATTTCACATATTTAGGACAAAGTTTTGCGGATAGGTTTTTGGACGAGTCACTCAAAATAAAATTCCTTCTATAGACTTCCTGTCCTGGCAGGTACCTAACGTTTCGTGTGCGGGTGTTATAAGTTTTTGCGGACTTTTCGTTAGCTTTCAAAATATTTTCTCGGATTCTTTTGCGGATGCACTCCAATCGATCGCGTCGAGGTAGAATCAATAACTCGCTGTCTTCAACCGCGTTTAACTTTTGTGCCAGTTCATAGCTGCTACCGTGCATTATCATGTTCGTACCGAACAAAGCGAAGTATGGCGATACACCAGTAGAGGAATGAACTGCACTTCTTAAGGCACACGCAATGTCATTCAGATGGTAATCCCAATCTCGTTGATCGGTCTTTAGATAAGAGCGGATTGCAGCTAACAACGTGCGGTTGACTCTTTCTGAAGCGTTCGATTGGGGTGCATAGTTCGCTGTCCTAAAATGTTTAATTCCGTACTTTTCCAATACGTTTTGGAATTCTTTTGCGAGAAACTGTTTCCCATTGTCGGAATGAATTATCCGGGGCACGCCGAACATGCTAAAAACTTCTTGTTGTAGGAATTTTATCGCATTTAAAGTATTCGCGTTTTTCATAGCTTTTAAAAAGACAAACTTGGACATATGGTCTAACACAACAAAAACGAATGCATTTCCTGTTTTCGATCTGGGATAAGGGCCCAGGAAATCGATATACAGTTTTTCAAACGGACGATCGGAACAATAAGAGTGAACGATAGGTGGACGTGAGACTTGATTGGACGCTTTACACTCCTTACAGACAGAACAATTAGTGACATACTCGCGTACCTGTACTGTCATATTCGGCCAGTGAAAATTTTGTCGGATTCGGTGTAGGGTTTTAGCAATCCCTCCGTGAGCTACGTTAGGGGGATTGTGGGCCTTTTTAATAATGTCTTCGGTAAGACCTGACGGAATCCACAAAAGCCACGTATGTTCTTGCATTGGCTCATCATCAGCATTTCTAAACGCGCGTTTATATACGAACTCGTCTTCGATTTTAAGATCGGGAAGTTCATCAGAGTGATCTTTAATGGTTTTTATCAGACTCACGTATTCATCCGATAGAAATTCTGGTGACTCTAAGTCGATGAGAGGGGCTACTTCTTCTATGGCCAGCGAATCTACGTGTACCCGAGAAAGAGTGTCCGGTACAACGTTTAAACTGCCCTTTCGATGCTGTATGTCGAAGGCATACGACTGCAACAGCAAACTCCACCTGGCTAATTTACCACTGAGATCTTTCATGCTCATTAGCCAGCGGAGACTGGAGTGATCTGTTATAACTGTGAAGTCCATGCCCTCGACATATGGCCTGAACTTTTGTATAGCCATCACTGCAGCCATACACTCCTTCTCGGTCACACTGTAGTTTCGCTGACTTTTATTAAACTTCTGTGAGAAGTATGAAATCGGTACCTCTTCGTCCTCCGCGTTTTTCTGGAACAGCACTGCACCGATTCCCGCATCCGAAGCATCGCATTGAATGTAAAAACGCTTTGAAAAATCGGGATGCGTAAGAACCGGTGCCGTGGTTAACGTCCGCTTCAAATCCTCAAACGCTCTCAGCGCCTCATCAGTAATTTTGAACTTTTCGTTCCGCTTTTTCAACAGGTCCGTCAAGGGTGCTGTCAGGGAAGAAAAATCTTTGATAAACTTCCGATACCACCCTGCTAAACCAAGCAACCGCCGAACCTGCCTTGGAGTTTTGGGGACCGGGAAGTCCACAATGGCCTCCACCTTAGCAGGATCGGTTTTAAGCTTCCCACCACCAACTATGAAGCCCAAGTATTTTAGCTCTTTGAAGCAAAATTTGGATTTCTTCATGTTGATGGTGAGATTCGCCCTGCGTAAGCAGTCGGCTACTTCTTTCAACAGAGTGATATGCGTCTCGAAATCCGGCGCCATGATAAGCAGATCGTCCAGATATACGAAGACGCGATCCCTGAGTCGTGCAGGAATCACCTTGTCCATCAACTGACACAACCTTTGGGCTGCATTGCACAACCCAAAGGGCATGACAGTGAACTGGTACAAGGGTCTTCCTGGCACAGCGAAGGCAGTCTTTTCCCTACTCTGCCTCTCCAGAGGAATCTGCCAGAAGGCTTCCTTTAAATCAATACTGCTAATAAAGTACGTATCGGGTAGACGGCTGATGAGCCCCTCGATATGCGGGAGAGGATTCGCGTTCTTCTTGGTCAGTGCATTCACCTTGCGAGAATCCAGGCAAAGTCGATTTTTGCCTGGTTTCCGCAAGAGCACTACTGGTGAGCACCAAGGACTTTCGCTCTCCTCGATAACGCCGAGGCTCAACATCCGATCTAACTCCTCGTACAATATAGCTTGTACCGCTGGAGAGACAGGGTAGTGACGCTGCTTCACAGGGAGCGCATCTCCCGTATCAATGACGTGCTCCATAAGCGCCGTCTTTCCAAGACCATCCCGGTCAAAACAAAGAAATCTCTCCCTAACTGCATCCAATCTGGCCTGCTGATCAACACTCAACTGATGAGCGTTCGAGATATCCGGATCTTCAGTTGACGAAATTGAACTTATAATGTTCGGTGCCAATTTGAAAGTTTTCCAGAAGTCTACCCCGAGGTAGATCTCCTGGTCTAAGTTTGGTACTAAAAAGAAAATAAGTATTTCTTCACGGTTCTTATATCTCACTTTAGCTCCTACTTTTCCCACTATCGATTGACTTTTTCCGTCCGCAGTTTTAACACCCGACCGATAAGTAACTATTGGAAGTTCTAGTTCCTTGACCAGCTGTAAGCAGTTTTTCCCTAGAATGCTTACACTGGCCCCACTATCAAGCAAACCTAGAACTTCTTTACCATTCAAATTAATTTTGGCATAAGGTCTAGGATCTGAGGCTAAATCTACTATAGTAGAAGAAATTCGCTTTCTAGTGTCTTTTCGGGTCTGGTATCTACTTCTAGCTTTAAGTATTTTTTTGGAAGGTTCATAAATTGCGCTGTTAAAAATTCTACTACGTGCTTGTTTATATTCTAAAATTCTTATATGCAAGGGTTTTATATGGAATAGGTTTTGTTTTATATTTTTGTCTTTATTTGGATTTTGGGTTTCTTTTCTTTTCAGGATTACAATTTGTGTTTGGTCCTCCTCTTTAAGAGGACGTTCATCTAATTTCTTTTCAGAAGTGACTTCAGTTTTTGAATCTACTTCGGGTTCTGATTCGGAGTCGGACGCGATTCCCCCGATGTCTTCGCGTCCCCCGATCGGTTTCCCGGTTTACATCTGGTACAATGTGGGGTTTTCACACCTTCAAGTCCGCACTTGAAGCAAAACAGATTGCGAACGTCCGCCTCACACTCAAAATACGAATGACCCTGTGTTTTGCAGTTCCAGCAAACGAAATTCGACGTATCTGTATATTTACGTGGAGGAAGTTTTTGACGAGCCGCACCAAACTGGTAGGCTGCGAGGTGTTCGTCTGGGTATTGGTATGCGTCATCATAGCCAATTTCATTAGCCATATGTTTGACTGGCGGTCTTGAAAATTTTGGAAAGTCTTTTTCTTTCCTTGGAAAAGCGGATTCTACATCTTTACAAGCGTTCCTTAGCTGATCCAAAGAGTAAATTGGCATCGGATATATTAAATTAAGAAACCTGTCGTTCAGACTCTTCTTTAAAATCCGGACCAATTCAACTTCAGGAATTGGAATTCGCATTTGGGACTTGATTCGGTTTACGGCTGCCAAGAAATCATCTATGTTCTCCGAGAAACCCTGCTTTCGGTCCATTATCTCGCGCATTATATCATAATCGGACCGATTATTTTTGAATTGGCGCATTAGAGCTTCTCGAAGAGTGGGCCAGTCAGGCCTGTAATTGCTTCTCTGAAATTGCCAGAACCAGTCGTGGGCATTTCCAGACAGCAAAAGGTGGAAATCACGCAAAATTTCTGCCCATGGACACTGGTACTGACTCTGTAATGTCTCGAGACGAAAAACGAAGTCTTCAACCGTTAAGGTCGCTGGCTGACCTTCGAATTTTAAACCCCATTTATTTATCTTAATCGGAGCTTTAAATCCAGAAGGTGAAAAATGATTTGGATACATAGGTGGGTAAGTGTATGGATTTTGTTGGTTTAACGGAATTGTACAATTATTATTTCTTGCAGATCCAAAATTAGCATCTTGGTATCCGTCAGTTTGGAAATTTCTTTCTTGATTCCGTCTGAACGGTTCTTGTGTTCTTCTGCGCTGTGGTTCATGAGGAACAAAAGCACTCCTATTCGGCTCCGACCGAGGAAGCTGTTGAGGTGGTGGAACGATGGGTGGCGGAAAATTATACTGACTGTCAGATGGTTTTAGTACTTGATTGACTACTGGTGGAGAAGGTTGACTCAAATTCAAATCTCTGAGGAATCCACCCAGTTGATTTTGAATCTCATCCTTGAGAGTTTTCGATACTTCATTATGTACTTTTTGTTTGTAAGTAGAAAAAGCATCCACAATAGCTAAATTTACATACGCCTTGAAATCTTCAGGAATTATACTTTTATCTTTCCTTTTTGTTGCAGATGGCATTTGAGAAAGGCTATCTAAGATATCCCTATACCCGCCCCCGTTACTTGGATTAACACTGGTTGACCGAGGGGGTTGTACTTGTACCTTTCCAGTGTTAGGCATAACTGTCTGGTTCAACAAACCGGAACTTCCGTGTGGGGGAGGTAAAGATTCTGCTCCTAAACCACTGAGGTTACTAAACGAGGGAGTAGAAACGGAATCTATCGTACTGAAAGCCTGATGATCTTCATTTGGCCTGCTAGAACTAACAGCGGGTATATTGGATGTAGAGCGGATATGTCTATCTGTAGTGAGCGGAGAATACATTACTCGACGTCTCTCGGTAACATCTAAATTTTGACTTACTGACCTAGTCAATCTAACATTTTCATCTATTTCAGAATCTCTGATGAGCCTATTGATGCGATCATCTTCATCTCTACCAGCGGGATACATCTTTAAGTTTTGAAAAATTAACAAATAATCAACGAAAAAGAAGAACTTTAGAAAAAACTAATACAACAAAAAAACGGTGAGTTTTCTTAAGAAACTGATTCTTTTCTAGGAAACAAAAAGTGCTTAATGTAGTAAATTTATGAAACTTGAACTATCTTAACTCTTGTTTTCTAAAAGGAAGTATTTTTCTTTTCGAAATAAAGTAATTTGAAATAGGAAAAGTAATAATAGTTTAATATAAGAGTAGATTAAGAGTAGTTTTAAGTATAGTTTTAAGTATAGTTTTAAAAGTAGTTTTAAGTATACTTTTAAGAATATAGTTTTTAGATATGTAAATATCAAACAAAAGCTTTCAATTGCTAATAAACAAAAAGTTTTCGCATATAGCAAACAAAAAGAATGTTTTTTTTTTTTTTTTTATAACAGAATGGTGTTTTCACTTGGTAAATTGCTTTCGAAGTTTTGAATTTGAAAAAAAAATAGTTAATTTGTTTTTGGTTTCTTCATATGGATTCGGGGTGCTTCAGGTAACGTCTGAGGTGGTTTCTTTTCGACATGGTATGAACTTACTAATGGCATCTTTCAAAAACTAGACTGCAGACGGACAGAATTAAAATCCCTGAAGTGGTGAGGTAGGAATGAAACACAAAAGTAGAAAAAATTCACAAAAAGACAAAAATTAGTTTTCCTCACCGTTTCCGCAATTCTAATCAGTCTCTTAGGACTTTGTTAGAAGACTTGAAACGGCAAAGGAAATGGAACACAAAAATTGAGCTACAAAAAAGAAAAAAAAGAAAGTTAGAAAAAAGAAGTACAGTTGTCACAGTGCTGCGATATTCGACGATCCGTCAAACACGGTCACTGTGTCCAAATCGAAATCTATTAAGACAAAACATAAGTAGAAAGAAACTGAAATTTGAGAAAGAAAAGTTGAAATTTGGGATTAGGAATACTAAAGGAAAACATGACTTAGGAAAAGTAGCTGTTCCCGCTGCAAATTTTCAGAGATCGTCGCTATTCACCTAAGTATGTCAGTGACTTTCTTGGTGAAGACATACGACTCCGAAAACCTGCAGAAAGTTCAGTAAAAGAAGAAAGAAAACACTCACTAACCGCAGTCACTGTGGATTTTCAAAATCTCGTCGCAATTTATCTAAGTTCGTCCGAGACCTTCTTGATAAAGACTTACGAGTTTGAAAACCCACAGTAAGTTTGGTTCAACTCACAAAAACGAAGACTACAAACAAAAATCTTAGCTAAAAGCCAAGACGTTGGGCGCCATCTTGTTGCGAGGCAAGAGGAATCGAGGATAGTCGGTAAGACGGTAGGGTAGGAAAAATAAGGAAAGGTTAGGAAATTTGGAAAGGATTGGATTGGAAAAGGGTTTGAGCGCTAAGTTCCGGGGGACACGGCCTGCTAGCGGTGCTCAGCTGAACTCGCCGGAATGGGGGGGATCTTGCCCCCGAAACTTAACCTCACCTGCAACAAAAACACAAATCAGGCCTAAGAAAAAAAATCAAAGATATCGACGGCGGACGGACTATCACCACTTCAGGGCACTGCTGGTGTTGACGCAGTGTTGCCAAACCCACCCAACCTGGGAATCCGGTGGCAATGTTTGGATTCCCCCTATATGGGAGATGCTCACGTTCGACTCATACCATCTTCACCTCGAGAATTTTGTCACTTTCCACACCCCTGAAAATAACACCTCAGCAAAACATGATTTCTTTGCAAAAATCAATAAAACAGGAAGATTTCATCCACAATTGAGACGTTTCAGAACTTTTATTATATAAAACATAACATATAGGCTTTTAATGTAAGTTTTGAATTAATTGAATTTGATTTAACAGGAATAGAGATTGTTTTGAAAAAAAAAGATTAAACTAAATAATGGTTTTTTGTTACAATCTTTACAAACAGCTGAAAACAAAAGAAACAACAAAACAAAACGTGAACGAAATCGTTTCTCAAAAGGACTATCATCAAAACTCGACAGTAATTTTTCAAAAGCGCAGGTCTACCTGGAAAATAAAATACACCCTACCTTCTAAGAGCTCTATGGAGGTGGACAAGGTAACCGAAAAAGAATTTACAAAAAAAAAGGAGTAATCCTATGTGACAGACCTTGAAAATCAAACGTTCACTTACACTTTTAAGTTACCGCTAGAAATTAAGAAAATAAATATCAAATAAATATCACTATTACTACTAATTATAATTCTAAAAATATAAATAAATAATTTAGTTAAAGAATAAAGCAAAATTTTAATAAATAATAAAAATCTTCAACGTCTCGTTTTTCTTTTTTTTCTTCTCAGATTTTTTCTTTTTTTTGATTAATGGTTATGAACGACGAACGGGAACAAATGATAATCCGAAAAAGAAAGGAACAATAACAGATCCAGTCTTAACTTGTCTATCGGATTTTAATGTTAATTGTTTTAATAAATATACGGGTCTTTCCTTTCCAATTTCATACATTGCCAAATTGGTGAAAGCCCCCACTGATATTTAAAATTTCAATAAAAATGAACTTGTTTGCTCTTTAGGCTTCTTTTAACTTCTAACCTGGTACACCATACTCTGGGGTGTTCTGGATGTGAAATGTTCGGCCAAACCTGGTTTTATCCTTTAATGCCGGATTCCAACAATAGTTTCCAGGTGCAGCACAAAGGAACCAAAGAACGGGGTTGTTTCCGATAATATAACGGTTCAAAATGGACAGCTATGATGACTGGACGAAAAATTATGGAGTCTTTATGGACGCCCAGCTCCAAAATTCATCACCAAGAACTGATTTGTTCCAACAAAAAAACTCGCTCCGCAATGGGATATATGGCAGTTCCCAAAAAGTTGGTGCATGCACAAAGTTCACAAACACCAGTGACACAAGAACAAATAATTAAATGATGAGGCGGCCCAGCGCTCTGCTGGCAAGCTGGAACCGCCAATACTTTGGATAACGTGGTATCTTTATTAACCTGTATAAAATTTAATACCTTTAGCACTTAGTTTCTTAGTAAAATCAGTCTTTAAAACCTCACCTTGTTTTGTCCAACAAAAAATGTATTTTAAATAATTCCTTTGAGTGGTTTTAATTCACTATTTTAAGTTTCTTCAAAAAAAAATGTTAATATTATTACCAATGTCTTCTAATAAAAGCAATTTCAAATAAAAATCATTATTAATTGATTTCTTACTTTTTCTAAACACTGCAATTGAATTAAATTACTTAAAAAAAAATCACGCACAAATTGGCACAAATGTCAACCGAGCTTTAGACGGCCGCTCGTGATCACTCAAAGAAACAGATTGTTCGAGTTATTTGACTTGACATTTATTCCTGGCTACCGTTTACGAACACGCCACTTTTATTTCGGAACAATATGTTCTCCTCCCACACAGTTAGCATCGTACGATCCAACATACCCGCTAGTCTATTTTTTTCTTTTTAAAGGTTTCAGTGTGGTAGTATTCGCCTCACCCATTTCACCACCGTTTCCAACTCAATCTTTAGACGTTTCAAGAAAACATCGCCGCAGCCATCTTACCTAATTAGGACCTCATTATTCCAGCCGCTAACAGATGGCGTAATAAAATTGGCTAATCCTGCGTCTACACGCGAACACGGGCCAAGAGTTGCACGACACGATTTTGACAAAACTCCTAACCCCAATATTTTATTAATGTGTACCTAATTTAAAAATCATAATCAAAAATCATTCGTAAACGTCTAATAGACTCAAACCCTAATTCTGTTACCAAAAATTTCGGTGCGATTAACTTTCCTTATTAATTTTTTTTTCCATTTCGGTTGCGCAAATCCGCACATCCTATACCTTGACATTTTAAGGTATCGAGTTATATTTTCCATATTCGACGTATCTTCATTAATTTTTGACAATCACAGTGACCGAAAACATTTACCTACATGAATTTATTGACAAATGCCAATCTAACAAAAAACAGAAAGAGAGAAAAGAGAGAGAGGTATATTATTTGGTCTCAACCCCTTTTGGTTGAAATGTTGTTTATCTATTATGAATATTCTTTGTCATGAACCATAGACTTTTATCCCATAATAGTCAACACTCAACACTAATCATTCAACTTCAACAGCACCAACAACAAGAACGACATCGAGAATGGTAAGTATGGTTTATTATTATTTTATTTTAATTCATTTATTACATCTTTTCAATTATTTTCAGCTCTTTTTGACTCGAGCACGGTGGCCGCAACAAATGTTGTCCGTTTATTGGATAAATTCCAAAAAAACGAACAACAAAAAAAAAAGGACGCCGCGCTTAGATTCCTCTTGCTAAGGGTCGAGGTAGGGACGTGGGGAGTCAACCCACGCCACGAAAGCCGGGCAAAAATTGAAACAACATGGCCTATTTTAATAAAGTATCGGTAAGTAGAAAATGTATTATCTTTTTCCTTCCGCTTCAGTACCTATTGGTTTGTTGATATATTCTTTTTTCTTTCAGATTACCTTCACAGTCTCAGCATGGAACGTTTCTCATCGATGAAGCTATTTAAGGAAAAATTGCGAATTAAGTAACTTCGCAAATGTGAACAGGATTTCTTAGCAAATATTAGTTTTTTTTTGCGTCAAATACTGTGAAGACAATTGTGTGTACGCCCGTTCAATTTTCGACCGAGTAATGTCGCGGTGGAGAGCGTAGTACCCACTGACCAATAGCTTCCAAACAATGTCTTTTTTTTTCTTGGTACAAATTTATTGATATACCTACATAGGTATATATTTATATTTGATTTGTTTTGTTATGTTTATTCATTTCGTTCTATTTTTTTGTTTAATTAGGTAATTAATTAGAAGCTAAGGCACGGTCGGAGGGAAAGTGAATATAGGCAGAGGTCAGTGACCTGAAAGATGAGATTGCCTGAAGCCCTTAACCTCAGCAAGGACTGCTTATCTTAAGAAGGACCAACAGCCTTTGACCTTCAAGGTAAATAAGAGTTATATTAGTATAAATATGTAAAGTAGACAAAACAAAATAAATAAATTAACACAAATTAAATATCACAGCTGGGCTTTATCACAGATTGTTTCGAGTCTTTCTTACAAATTAAATATCACAGCATGGCCTTTATCACAGTTGGTTTCGAATTTGTCTAACCCGATGAGATGCAGGAGTATAAAATAGTATATATAACTAAGCATCCTTATAGTTTAACTTAAATTAAAAATAAATAAATAAATAAAGACATGCATGCAATGAATAACAGAAAGTGAAATAAACTCAGGTACTGTGTGCGAAATATATTCGTGTGTTTTTCTATTTTGTTTTTTTTTTTTTTTGGAATTGTGAATTGACAATTTGGTGAGGTTTATTTTGGATTATGAAATCCGATGGATTTTTTATTTCTCGACTTAACAGTGACATAACATAACGTTATAAATTATTCGGTTGTAGAACAATTTACTTGACTTCTTGAGTCAGGTACTGTGTGATTAAAAGTGCAGTGTTTTTCGGTTTGTTTGAAACGAGGAATTTGGAATGTCTTAAGTCTTAACGAGAAGGTTGTTTATTAAACCAAGAATGTTTTTCGGTACTAGAACTAAAAAACTCTATTGACTATACAGGGTGATTTTTGGTTTTCAATGAAAGGCGTGTTATTTTTTTTTTATTTTTTTAAAACTTTCTCATTTACGTTTAATGGTTTTCGGTGGAAGTGTTTTCGCGTTACTGTTTTATATCTTTGGCGTGAAATATGCCAATTTTCTTGCCAGATAAATTCTCAAGCTCGTACATTTGTCTTCCTACTTGTTTGATTACTCGACATTTCACATATTTAGGACAAAGTTTTGCGGATAGGTTTTTGGACGAGTCACTCAAAATAAAATTCCTTCTATAGACTTCCTGTCCTGGCAGGTACCTAACGTTTCGTGTGCGGGTGTTATAAGTTTTTGCGGACTTTTCGTTAGCTTTCAAAATATTTTCTCGGATTCTTTTGCGGATGCACTCCAATCGATCGCGTCGAGGTAGAATCAATAACTCGCTGTCTTCAACCGCGTTTAACTTTTGTGCCAGTTCATAGCTGCTACCGTGCATTATCATGTTCGTACCGAACAAAGCGAAGTATGGCGATACACCAGTAGAGGAATGAACTGCACTTCTTAAGGCACACGCAATGTCATTCAGATGGTAATCCCAATCTCGTTGATCGGTCTTTAGATAAGAGCGGATTGCAGCTAACAACGTGCGGTTGACTCTTTCTGAAGCGTTCGATTGGGGTGCATAGTTCGCTGTCCTAAAATGTTTAATTCCGTACTTTTCCAATACGTTTTGGAATTCTTTTGCGAGAAACTGTTTCCCATTGTCGGAATGAATTATCCGGGGCACGCCGAACATGCTAAAAACTTCTTGTTGTAGGAATTTTATCGCATTTAAAGTATTCGCGTTTTTCATAGCTTTTAAAAAGACAAACTTGGACATATGGTCTAACACAACAAAAACGAATGCATTTCCTGTTTTCGATCTGGGATAAGGGCCCAGGAAATCGATATACAGTTTTTCAAACGGACGATCGGAACAATAAGAGTGAACGATAGGTGGACGTGAGACTTGATTGGACGCTTTACACTGCTTACAGACAGAACAATTAGTGACATACTCGCGTACCTGTACTGTCATATTCGGCCAGTGAAAATTTTGTCGGATTCGGTGTAGGGTTTTAGCAATCCCTCCGTGAGCTACGTTAGGGGGATTGTGGGCCTTTTTAATAATGTCTTCGGTAAGACCTGACGGAATCCACAAAAGCCACGTATGTTCTTGCATTGGCTCATCATCAGCATTTCTAAACGCGCGTTTATATACGAACTCGTCTTCGATTTTAAGATCGGGAAGTTCATCAGAGTGATCTTTAATGGTTTTTATCAGACTCACGTATTCATCCGATAGAAATTCTGGTGACTCTAAGTCGATGAGAGGGGCTACTTCTTCTATGGCCAGCGAATCTACGTGTACCCGAGAAAGAGTGTCCGGTACAACGTTTAAACTGCCCTTTCGATGCTGTATGTCGAAGGCATACGACTGCAACAGCAAACTCCACCTGGCTAATTTACCACTGAGATCTTTCATGCTCATTAGCCAGCGGAGACTGGAGTGATCTGTTATAACTGTGAAGTCCATGCCCTCGACATATGGCCTGAACTTTTGTATAGCCATCACTGCAGCCATACACTCCTTCTCGGTCACACTGTAGTTTCGCTGACTTTTATTAAACTTCTGTGAGAAGTATGAAATCGGTACCTCTTCGTCCTCCGCGTTTTTCTGGAACAGCACTGCACCGATTCCCGCATCCGAAGCATCGCATTGAATGTAAAAACGCTTTGAAAAATCGGGATGCGTAAGAACCGGTGCCGTGGTTAACGTCCGCTTCAAATCCTCAAACGCTCTCAGCGCCTCATCAGTAATTTTGAACTTTTCGTTCCGCTTTTTCAACAGGTCCGTCAAGGGTGCTGTCAGGGAAGAAAAATCTTTGATAAACTTCCGATACCACCCTGCTAAACCAAGCAACCGCCGAACCTGCCTTGGAGTTTTGGGGACCGGGAAGTCCACAATGGCCTCCACCTTAGCAGGATCGGTTTTAAGCTTCCCACCACCAACTATGAAGCCCAAGTATTTTAGCTCTTTGAAGCAAAATTTGGATTTCTTCATGTTGATGGTGAGATTCGCCCTGCGTAAGCAGTCGGCTACTTCTTTCAACAGAGTGATATGCGTCTCGAAATCCGGCGCCATGATAAGCAGATCGTCCAGATATACGAAGACGCGATCCCTGAGTCGTGCAGGAATCACCTTGTCCATCAACTGACACAACCTTTGGGCTGCATTGCACAACCCAAAGGGCATGACAGTGAACTGGTACAAGGGTCTTCCTGGCACAGCGAAGGCAGTCTTTTCCCTACTCTGCCTCTCCAGAGGAATCTGCCAGAAGGCTTCCTTTAAATCAATACTGCTAATAAAGTACGTATCGGGTAGACGGCTGATGAGCCCCTCGATATGCGGGAGAGGATTCGCGTTCTTCTTGGTCAGTGCATTCACCTTGCGAGAATCCAGGCAAAGTCGATTTTTGCCTGGTTTCCGCAAGAGCACTACTGGTGAGCACCAAGGACTTTCGCTCTCCTCGATAACGCCGAGGCTCAACATCCGATCTAACTCCTCGTACAATATAGCTTGTACCGCTGGAGAGACAGGGTAGTGACGCTGCTTCACAGGGAGCGCATCTCCCGTATCAATGACGTGCTCCATAAGCGCCGTCTTTCCAAGACCATCCCGGTCAAAACAAAGAAATCTCTCCCTAACTGCATCCAATCTGGCCTGCTGATCAACACTCAACTGATGAGCGTTCGAGATATCCGGATCTTCAGTTGACGAAATTGAACTTATAATGTTCGGTGCCAATTTGAAAGTTTTCCAGAAGTCTACCCCGAGGTAGATCTCCTGGTCTAAGTTTGGTACTAAAAAGAAAATAAGTATTTCTTCACGGTTCTTATATCTCACTTTAGCTCCTACTTTTCCCACTATCGATTGACTTTTTCCGTCCGCAGTTTTAACACCCGACCGATAAGTAACTATTGGAAGTTCTAGTTCCTTGACCAGCTGTAAGCAGTTTTTCCCTAGAATGCTTACACTGGCCCCACTATCAAGCAAACCTAGAACTTCTTTACCATTCAAATTAATTTTGGCATAAGGTCTAGGATCTGAGGCTAAATCTACTATAGTAGAAGAAATTCGCTTTCTAGTGTCTTTTCGGGTCTGGTATCTACTTCTAGCTTTAAGTATTTTTTTGGAAGGTTCATAAATTGCGCTGTTAAAAATTCTACTACGTGCTTGTTTATATTCTAAAATTCTTATATGCAAGGGTTTTATATGGAATAGGTTTTGTTTTATATTTTTGTCTTTATTTGGATTTTGGGTTTCTTTTCTTTTCAGGATTACAATTTGTGTTTGGTCCTCCTCTTTAAGAGGACGTTCATCTAATTTCTTTTCAGAAGTGACTTCAGTTTTTGAATCTACTTCGGGTTCTGATTCGGAGTCGGACGCGATTCCCCCGATGTCTTCGCGTCCCCCGATCGGTTTCCCGGTTTACATCTGGTACAATGTGGGGTTTTCACACCTTCAAGTCCGCACTTGAAGCAAAACAGATTGCGAACGTCCGCCTCACACTCAAAATACGAATGACCCTGTGTTTTGCAGTTCCAGCAAACGAAATTCGACGTATCTGTATATTTACGTGGAGGAAGTTTTTGACGAGCCGCACCAAACTGGTAGGCTGCGAGGTGTTCGTCTGGGTATTGGTATGCGTCATCATAGCCAATTTCATTAGCCATATGTTTGACTGGCGGTCTTGAAAATTTTGGAAAGTCTTTTTCTTTCCTTGGAAAAGCGGATTCTACATCTTTACAAGCGTTCCTTAGCTGATCCAAAGAGTAAATTGGCATCGGATATATTAAATTAAGAAACCTGTCGTTCAGACTCTTCTTTAAAATCCGGACCAATTCAACTTCAGGAATTGGAATTCGCATTTGGGACTTGATTCGGTTTACGGCTGCCAAGAAATCATCTATGTTCTCCGAGAAACCCTGCTTTCGGTCCATTATCTCGCGCATTATATCATAATCGGACCGATTATTTTTGAATTGGCGCATTAGAGCTTCTCGAAGAGTGGGCCAGTCAGGCCTGTAATTGCTTCTCTGAAATTGCCAGAACCAGTCGTGGGCATTTCCAGACAGCAAAAGGTGGAAATCACGCAAAATTTCTGCCCATGGACACTGGTACTGACTCTGTAATGTCTCGAGACGAAAAACGAAGTCTTCAACCGTTAAGGTCGCTGGCTGACCTTCGAATTTTAAACCCCATTTATTTATCTTAATCGGAGCTTTAAATCCAGAAGGTGAAAAATGATTTGGATACATAGGTGGGTAAGTGTATGGATTTTGTTGGTTTAACGGAATTGTACAATTATTATTTCTTGCAGATCCAAAATTAGCATCTTGGTATCCGTCAGTTTGGAAATTTCTTTCTTGATTCCGTCTGAACGGTTCTTGTGTTCTTCTGCGCTGTGGTTCATGAGGAACAAAAGCACTCCTATTCGGCTCCGACCGAGGAAGCTGTTGAGGTGGTGGAACGATGGGTGGCGGAAAATTATACTGACTGTCAGATGGTTTTAGTACTTGATTGACTACTGGTGGAGAAGGTTGACTCAAATTCAAATCTCTGAGGAATCCACCCAGTTGATTTTGAATCTCATCCTTGAGAGTTTTCGATACTTCATTATGTACTTTTTGTTTGTAAGTAGAAAAAGCATCCACAATAGCTAAATTTACATACGCCTTGAAATCTTCAGGAATTATACTTTTATCTTTCCTTTTTGTTGCAGATGGCATTTGAGAAAGGCTATCTAAGATATCCCTATACCCGCCCCCGTTACTTGGATTAACACTGGTTGACCGAGGGGGTTGTACTTGTACCTTTCCAGTGTTAGGCATAACTGTCTGGTTCAACAAACCGGAACTTCCGTGTGGGGGAGGTAAAGATTCTGCTCCTAAACCACTGAGGTTACTAAACGAGGGAGTAGAAACGGAATCTATCGTACTGAAAGCCTGATGATCTTCATTTGGCCTGCTAGAACTAACAGCGGGTATATTGGATGTAGAGCGGATATGTCTATCTGTAGTGAGCGGAGAATACATTACTCGACGTCTCTCGGTAACATCTAAATTTTGACTTACTGACCTAGTCAATCTAACATTTTCATCTATTTCAGAATCTCTGATGAGCCTATTGATGCGATCATCTTCATCTCTACCAGCGGGATACATCTTTAAGTTTTGAAAAATTAACAAATAATCAACGAAAAAGAAGAACTTTAGAAAAAACTAATACAACAAAAAAACGGTGAGTTTTCTTAAGAAACTGATTCTTTTCTAGGAAACAAAAAGTGCTTAATGTAGTAAATTTATGAAACTTGAACTATCTTAACTCTTGTTTTCTAAAAGGAAGTATTTTTCTTTTCGAAATAAAGTAATTTGAAATAGGAAAAGTAATAATAGTTTAATATAAGAGTAGATTAAGAGTAGTTTTAAGTATAGTTTTAAGTATAGTTTTAAAAGTAGTTTTAAGTATACTTTTAAGAATATAGTTTTTAGATATGTAAATATCAAACAAAAGCTTTCAATTGCTAATAAACAAAAAGTTTTCGCATATAGCAAACAAAAAGAATGTTTTTTTTTTTTTTTTTATAACAGAATGGTGTTTTCACTTGGTAAATTGCTTTCGAAGTTTTGAATTTGAAAAAAAAATAGTTAATTTGTTTTTGGTTTCTTCATATGGATTCGGGGTGCTTCAGGTAACGTCTGAGGTGGTTTCTTTTCGACATGGTATGAACTTACTAATGGCATCTTTCAAAAACTAGACTGCAGACGGACAGAATTAAAATCCCTGAAGTGGTGAGGTAGGAATGAAACACAAAAGTAGAAAAAATTCACAAAAAGACAAAAATTAGTTTTCCTCACCGTTTCCGCAATTCTAATCAGTCTCTTAGGACTTTGTTAGAAGACTTGAAACGGCAAAGGAAATGGAACACAAAAATTGAGCTACAAAAAAGAAAAAAAAGAAAGTTAGAAAAAAGAAGTACAGTTGTCACAGTGCTGCGATATTCGACGATCCGTCAAACACGGTCACTGTGTCCAAATCGAAATCTATTAAGACAAAACATAAGTAGAAAGAAACTGAAATTTGAGAAAGAAAAGTTGAAATTTGGGATTAGGAATACTAAAGGAAAACATGACTTAGGAAAAGTAGCTGTTCCCGCTGCAAATTTTCAGAGATCGTCGCTATTCACCTAAGTATGTCAGTGACTTTCTTGGTGAAGACATACGACTCCGAAAACCTGCAGAAAGTTCAGTAAAAGAAGAAAGAAAACACTCACTAACCGCAGTCACTGTGGATTTTCAAAATCTCGTCGCAATTTATCTAAGTTCGTCCGAGACCTTCTTGATAAAGACTTACGAGTTTGAAAACCCACAGTAAGTTTGGTTCAACTCACAAAAACGAAGACTACAAACAAAAATCTTAGCTAAAAGCCAAGACGTTGGGCGCCATCTTGTTGCGAGGCAAGAGGAATCGAGGATAGTCGGTAAGACGGTAGGGTAGGAAAAATAAGGAAAGGTTAGGAAATTTGGAAAGGATTGGATTGGAAAAGGGTTTGAGCGCTAAGTTCCGGGGGACACGGCCTGCTAGCGGTGCTCAGCTGAACTCGCCGGAATGGGGGGGATCTTGCCCCCGAAACTTAACCTCACCTGCAACAAAAACACAAATCAGGCCTAAGAAAAAAAATCAAAGATATCGACGGCGGACGGACTATCACCACTTCAGGGCACTGCTGGTGTTGACGCAGTGTTGCCAAACCCACCCAACCTGGGAATCCGGTGGCAATGTTTGGATTCCCCCTATATGGGAGATGCTCACGTTCGACTCATACCATCTTCACCTCGAGAATTTTGTCACTTTCCACACCCCTGAAAATAACACCTCAGCAAAACATGATTTCTTTGCAAAAATCAATAAAACAGGAAGATTTCATCCACAATTGAGACGTTTCAGAACTTTTATTATATTATAAAACATAACATATAGGCTTTTAATGTAAGTTTTGAATTAATTGAATTTGATTTAACAGGAATAGAGATTGTTTTGAAAAAAAAAGATTAAACTAAATAATGGTTTTTTGTTACAATCTTTACAAACAGCTGAAAACAAAAGAAACAACAAAACAAAACGTGAACGAAATCGTTTCTCAAAAGGACTATCATCAAAACTCGACAGTAATTTTTCAAAAGCGCAGGTCTACCTGGAAAATAAAATACACCCTACCTTCTAAGAGCTCTATGGAGGTGGACAAGGTAACCGAAAAAGAATTTACAAAAAAAAAGGAGTAATCCTATGTGACAGACCTTGAAAATCAAACGTTCACTTACACTTTTAAGTTACCGCTAGAAATTAAGAAAATAAATATCAAATAAATATCACTATTACTACTAATTATAATTCTAAAAATATAAATAAATAATTTAGTTAAAGAATAAAGCAAAATTTTAATAAATAATAAAAATCTTCAACGTCTCGTTTTTCTTTTTTTTCTTCTCAGATTTTTTCTTTTTTTTGATTAATGGTTATGAACGACGAACGGGAACAAATGATAATCCGAAAAAGAAAGGAACAATAACAGATCCAGTCTTAACTTGTCTATCGGATTTTAATGTTAATTGTTTTAATAAATATACGGGTCTTTCCTTTCCAATTTCATACATTGCCAAATTGGTGAAAGCCCCCACTGATATTTAAAATTTCAATAAAAATGAACTTGTTTGCTCTTTAGGCTTCTTTTAACTTCTAACCTGGTACACCATACTCTGGGGTGTTCTGGATGTGAAATGTTCGGCCAAACCTGGTTTTATCCTTTAATGCCGGATTCCAACAATAGTTTCCAGGTGCAGCACAAAGGAACCAAAGAACGGGGTTGTTTCCGATAATATAACGGTTCAAAATGGACAGCTATGATGACTGGACGAAAAATTATGGAGTCTTTATGGACGCCCAGCTCCAAAATTCATCACCAAGAACTGATTTGTTCCAACAAAAAAACTCGCTCCGCAATGGGATATATGGCAGTTCCCAAAAAGTTGGTGCATGCACAAAGTTCACAAACACCAGTGACACAAGAACAAATAATTAAATGATGAGGCGGCCCAGCGCTCTGCTGGCAAGCTGGAACCGCCAATACTTTGGATAACGTGGTATCTTTATTAACCTGTATAAAATTTAATACCTTTAGCACTTAGTTTCTTAGTAAAATCAGTCTTTAAAACCTCACCTTGTTTTGTCCAACAAAAAATGTATTTTAAATAATTCCTTTGAGTGGTTTTAATTCACTATTTTAAGTTTCTTCAAAAAAAAATGTTAATATTATTACCAATGTCTTCTAATAAAAGCAATTTCAAATAAAAATCATTATTAATTGATTTCTTACTTTTTCTAAACACTGCAATTGAATTAAATTACTTAAAAAAAAATCACGCACAAATTGGCACAAATGTCAACCGAGCTTTAGACGGCCGCTCGTGATCACTCAAAGAAACAGATTGTTCGAGTTATTTGACTTGACATTTATTCCTGGCTACCGTTTACGAACACGCCACTTTTATTTCGGAACAATATGTTCTCCTCCCACACAGTTAGCATCGTACGATCCAACATACCCGCTAGTCTATTTTTTTCTTTTTAAAGGTTTCAGTGTGGTAGTATTCGCCTCACCCATTTCGCCACCGTTTCCAACTCAATCTTTAGACGTTTCAAGAAAACATCGCCGCAGCCATCTTACCTAATTAGGACCTCATTATTCCAGCCGCTAACAGATGGCGTAATAAAATTGGCTAATCCTGCGTCTACACGCGAACACGGGCCAAGAGTTGCACGACACGATTTTGACAAAACTCCTAACCCCAATATTTTATTAATGTGTACCTAATTTAAAAATCATAATCAAAAATCATTCGTAAACGTCTAATAGACTCAAACCCTAATTCTGTTACCAAAAATTTCGGTGCGATTAACTTTCCTTATTAATTTTTTTTTCCATTTCGGTTGCGCAAATCCGCACATCCTATACCTTGACATTTTAAGGTATCGAGTTATATTTTCCATATTCGACGTATCTTCATTAATTTTTGACAATCACAGTGACCGAAAACATTTACCTACATGAATTTATTGACAAATGCCAATCTAACAAAAAACAGAAAGAGAGAAAAGAGAGAGAGGTATATTATTTGGTCTCAACCCCTTTTGGTTGAAATGTTGTTTATCTATTATGAATATTCTTTGTCATGAACCATAGACTTTTATCCCATAATAGTCAACACCAGGGTTGTGACTTTACTGCAATTGCAGTAGATCTACTGCATTTTTTTCGAAAAATAAATCTACTGCCTTTAAATTAAATCTACTGCTTTTGGTTTTACGAAAAAAAATCATTCAATAGGCGTTTTTCTTTTTTAGATCGGAGCTGATTGAGCTGAGTAATGAGCGAAGTCTGAGCGAACAGAGTAAATTTTAAGCAGAGTATGTTCAGAGTTCTCTGATTTAATTATGAAACAACTTAATCACTGAAATGTCATGATTATAAATTATTTATTTATTATTATTATTTTACCGTCTCCACTAGAGCAACCAGCCTATTCCGCCATTTTTTATTGTTTTGACGACGTTTTTTTTTAATTTCCCGTCATCTCGTTTGTTTTCAGCATTTTACTCTTTTTACTCTCCTATTTTATTCTGAGCTCACAGAGCGTGCCTGAACATGCTCAGAACTAAAAAAGAAACACAAATTTGAAGCCCTGAACGGTCAGAGCTAAAACAGAATATATATTTTATTATTTTAAATTATTTATGTTTATTTATGTTATTTCTTATTTTTATTTTCAAAATATAAAAATCTACTGCGAAAAAGTTGAATCTACTGCGTTTTTTTCCAAATCTACTTCGGACATTTTTTAAAAAAGTCCCATCCCTGGTCAACACTCAACACTAATCATTCAACTTCAACAGCACCAACAACAAGAACGACATCGAGAATGGTAAGTATGGTTTATTATTATTTTATTTTAATTCATTTATTACATCTTTTCAATTATTTTCAGCTCTTTTTGACTCGAGCACGGTGGCCGCAACAATGATAAGTCGTATGACCTGTCAATTCATTTTCTGTCTAATTTCTCATATGACCTGTCATTTCAGGTAAAATCATAGCACTTGCATTTTTTTCATGTTTACATGTTTTGATTAGATATTTTACTTTTGCTTTGATTTAATTGTCAGATAGACTCACTTCAAAATTCAAAACAAGGAAGAATCATGAATTCAAAGAAAATAACTGCAATTTTCGTGATTTCAATTGTTTTAGCACATATAATTAAAAAGAGAAAAATAAGGACGATGAGGAGAAGATCCCTTTGGAGCAGGAAATGGCTCTTAAAGAGAAACGCTGGCGCAGATCACGCAGGGCTTGTAATGAATGAGTTAAGGTTTGATTTTTGTTTTCTTTGCTCCGTCATTTTTATTTGATTTGTCAAATGAAAATAGCCACGGTTCTAATTTTAAAAAAGTCATATGACTTTCTGTTTGGCAAGTCATATGATTTCAATGAATGCGTTCAGACGCTTTGATATGATTTTTTTGACATAAAATTTGACAAAGCATATGACTTATCATATCATGTAAAGTGGCCTTTAGTCGGTACGTTTGACTTATCTTTTGGGGCAGTGGAGTGAGACAGACGAATTTTTGTTCCTTATTAAAAGAAGATAGTCAGTAACACTTATTTTTTTTTGAAGAATGGTCGCTACTCAAAAATTAATTGTTTGCGACTCAAAAGTGGAGGAATGAAAACGCCGGATTATTTTAAGCAATACGCCATCTGCTGGTGAAAGTGCTAAGCAATGTCGAAAAGGGGGAGGAGTCTAAGTTACCGATTCGGAGATGAGATTTTTCGAATGTCAATTTAAAAGTTAAGGGGAAATGTGTTCAACCAATACATAAACAATATTAAGATATTGCAAAAAAAAACAAAAAAATCAAACTAGCGGGTATATTGGATCGGACGATACAAATAGTGTGGGAGGAAGAACGGCGAAATAGAAAAAAAGTGGTGTGTTCGCTGACTGAAACACCGTATGACAGACGAAACAGATGTCATTATTTTATCTTCACGGGCGAAATAGAGCGGACGTATTGAGCTCTGATTACAAGGTTGTTTTAAAAATCATTTTTTTTTTTTTGTTTAAAATTAATAGTTCTAAAGAAAAATTTAAGAGTTTTTCATTTACCTACTTATGTGTTTGAGACCCGGGAGATATTAAAACTTAGAATTCGTATAAATTATTATAAAAATAGTATTAAGGCCATCTTATTACAACGTTCTTAAATCGTTGGCGGTCCCAGATTGTCAGCGAAACACTGGGCCGCTTCTCACTTTTTTTGCTGTGGAATAATTTATTGCTGTGGAATAATTTCGATTGCCGTGGACTACTTTTTGTTACCGTGGTTGAGAAACTATATTTCAACCCCTTGTGTTCAAATCCGTTACGTCCTGGAAGACTACAGTTTCCCTCAGGATATAACGTATACTTGAAGTCGGAAAATTAGTTTGGAAATTCTCTTCAAAATCTCAGAGGAACCGTTGTATCCTAACAGTAAAAGCTTTTACGATAACTGGAACACGGGAAACTTCATCTAAAGCCCGAAACCGCACATCCTTTGTTATTTGAGACATAAGTCAAAGTCACCAGTGACGTCATACCCAGCAACCGAGTTTAAAAACCAAGCCACAGTGAGTCTGTACCCAGTAAAGAAACAGACGCTCAGGTATTCCATCTATAGAAATAAGTTAAAAGAAATCAGTAAATTTTACTATCCTCGATTTTTTATTAAAAATTGATGTGATAAGTATTCTGTTAAATCAAAAAAAAAGATTACCAAAATTATATTATATATACATATGTAAATACTATTAATAATCCACGTTAGTACTATTACTTTGAATTGGCGTTGAAGTTTGTTTTTTTTTACGAATATATTTTTCCATTTTTCTATAATAATCAATAATTTTAAAAACATAAATTAATTGTAAGTGATCGGTCTAGAGTTTCCTACATAATTCTGTCATCGCGATACTGGTTGATATTTGTTCTTTTTGTTTTGGTTTTTATCCACCTCCAAGGAGCTCCATGCAGGTAGGGAAATCAAAGTCCGAAATCCTTCTTTTGTTCCAGTACCAGAAAGGGTGCTTTTAGTACAGTTCTTGTTATCGATAGTCTAGTCAGGAAACCTAAAACCAACACATTTTTTTTCGTTTAATAAGTATTATTGTTAAGTTATTACTTTGTTGAATTTTTTTGTTGGAAAATATTAATGAATTATATTAATATTTCATAATATCAATTCTATATATAGTAAATAATATTTAAATTCTCAAAATTTACATTTTGTTTGTTGTTTGTTCATTGTTCCGAATGAAAAGTTGTTTTCCTAGTTTTAAATGTAATGAATCAATTTTTTTTAATAAAACTTCACCAAACGCCTTATATCTGAAACCTTTTGAGTTTGTTTTGATTTCGAAAGAAATCATGATTTATTGAGGACAAATTTACAGGGGTGTAGACGGTAGCCAAGTACATTCGGTGAAGATATGATATGACTGGAACTTGATGATCGATATTTTAGGGGAAATCCAAATTTGCCACGGATTTCTATGGTTGGGTGGGTTGGCATCACTGCGAAAACACCTGCAGTGCCCTTGAAGTGGTGATCGTCCGTCTGACGTCACTTTTCAGTAAATTTTCCTAGGCCTGATTTATGTTTTGTTTGCAGGTGAGGTTGATAGTTTCGGGGGCAAGATCCCCCCCATTCCGACGAGCTAAATGCCGTGCTATGCAAGCAGGCCACGTTCCCCGGAACTTAACATTCCGTTTCCTTTTTTTTTCAAACACTTCCTAGTCCATTTTCCTACCTCTTCCTTGTTCCTGCATTTCCGCTGTCCAACGCATCCCATCCTCTTGCCTCGCAACAAATGGCGCCCAACGTGGGGCACGAACCCACGACCCTGAGATTAAGGGCCAGTTTCACAGTGCACACTTAACAAAATAAGTGGCACTTAATTTTCCCATTTTGGCACTTAAGCCGCAGTTTTACTACCTGAGGGCCAGTTGTACAAATATTTAAACCGTGGTTCAGCAGTTTTTATCCACCGATTCCGGCAGATTAATTGAGTTTCAACAGTGGTTTACTGTTCAAGTGTGTGATAATAACCAATTGCATACTTGAACCAGCGTTGAACCTTAGTTAATCCGCAGAAATCGGTGAGTTAAAATCTTGAACCGAGGCTGAACCACTATTGTACAACCGGCCCTGAGTAAGTGGAACTTTAAGTGGCTAACATCGGAGACTTAAGTGTCACTTATTCTGATAAGTTTACACTGTGAAATTGGGATTTGTTTTCCATATTCGGCACTTAAGTGACACTTACTTCACTGTGAAACTGGCCCTAAGAGTCTCATGCTCTACCGACTGAGCTAGCCGGGCATATGCAAGCAGGCCGCGTCCCCGGGACTTGACATTCCTTCCCTTTTCCTAACCTTTCCTTTTCCTAATTTCCTACCTTTCTCTTTTCCCTATCCTACTTCCCTTCCAACTCCTCACCTCCTCTTGCCTCGCAACACTGCCTCTTTCAAATTGACGAAAAAAAATGTTGTGAGAATCAGAATTATAAACTATCGAATTATTTTGAAAAATAACGTTCGATTGAAAATCCATAGCTTTCCAATCTGTTGAAATCAATAAAAAAAAAACATTTTTCTACACACCTGAACGTGAACGAGAGTCAACCCTCTAAACTGACGTATCTGTCAGTTCTGATCTTTGATTAATTTTTCGTACTCCTTAAAGTTTGCCTGCACCAGAGTTTTGAATAAATTATTAAAAACCCCATTTATTCGAATTTTTACCATCGACAACAATTAAGGTTAAGCTATATTTAAACAAAATCAAACCAAAACACAAATAAATTTTGTATCATGGTGGAATTTCAAGAGACAGACTCCGAAAATAGTAAGTTATAATTGAAGCACTTTCAACATAAATGATTACAATACAATTTGTATTCTTTAAAAAATGAAGATGTTGCACAAAAGAAGACCATGTCGGTTTCCGACCGAAACGCAACAAAGAAATCATTAACAATACTCGCAGTAATATTTTTAGTTAGTCTTGCGGCGATGTCTTTTGTGTATATGAAGTTTCCCGAACTAGAAGAGTGAGTAATTGGAGACCATTTCTAGTATTACCTTCTGGAGTTTTATATAATCTTTCTTTACATTCAATAGGACGGAAAAGCAGTACATCAAACTACCACGAGATATTCACGATGCCAAAATGTTAGCTAAAGTATTAGACCAGTACAAGGACATGTACTATTTTGAAGTAATGTTTGGAGTTGTCACAACCTATGTGTTGTATCCTTTTTTAAACTTTCATCCATATTCTTATTTATATTTCATATATTTAGAAATAATGAAAAACGAAAAAAAAATTTTATAAAAGTGGTAGGACTCGGTGTAACCATCAACCAAAAGTCTGTCCGACCACTACTAGTTTCGTAAAGGGGACGGTAGGTATTAACTTTAATTTGATATCGCTCACACATACAGAAATCCCTCGAAGGGTTGATATGCTTAGTCAAAAATCTAAACAGGAATTGCATTCTTCTGATCATAGCAACCTGACAAAAACTTTTCCAACCAACAGATTTGTAATGTTAGACCTTAAACTATGCATTATATTATAGTTCAATTTTTGGACTCAGAGAAAATGAAAGAGCAATGATAAATAAATGAATTGAAGTGGTTACGCACCTGATATAAAATCGCTATTTTAAAAACCCCACTCCATCCCACAAAAACAAACCTAAAAACCGGACAGACTTGTATTCGATGTCACGACATTTATATTATTTATAATGCCTCATATTTTTTATTATTAATAATAATAATATAAGGGTAAAGGTTTTTGTAATTTAAAAATTACGTAATTTATTGGCACCTCAAGAAAAGCGTCTTAAAGACATTCGAAGACTTATTTATCTAAGAAAAAAGACCTCAAGTCCATGATGTACATGTTCATATATTATAATATTATGTTGATTGGAAAATATGTTTTCCTTCGGCTGTTTTGGTCACAATAATTTTAGCAATGAAACAAGATTTGTTACATTTACTTTTCCCGACGTTTCGACAGGGGTTGCTGTCTTCTTCAGGGTGAACTTTATTACATATAAAATAAAAATATAGTTAATCACAATGTTATGCAACAACAATATACAATGAAAAGTAAAACTTACACTTTAAGAGTTATAAACGTAGTTTAAATTTTACATAGTAAACTTAAATAATTTATAAAATACAATTTATGAAAACAAAACAATGAGACTTCCGATGAAGAAGTTGAGTCAATAACTGAAGAGAGAGAGGTAGATTACGCATTATTTAATTTGAAACGAGGGAGCAGTATACCGCTGAAATATTCTGTGTGTCCTGTTTTCGATTCATGTTGTTCTTGTTATTTAGAATATGAAGTGTCTCTAAAGTGTACCGCTTGGAAGTGTGGGTTTCTCTTTGGAGAACTTGGACACCGTCAAAGTCGGGAGAGTGGCCACTTTCAATTACATGTACGGATGTAATTTATAAGATCAATTGTAAAGGCAAAACTGGTGAACCTTGCCCCTTGTGTTACATTGGGACGACAAAACAATTTCTTCGTCAAAGAATGTCAAATCATAGGTCCGACATAAACACCAATAATCCAGCCAAAACTGCACTCGCCAGCCATGTAATTGAAAGTGGCCACTCTCCCGACTTTGACGGTGTCCAAGTTCTCCAAAGAGAAACCCACACTTCCAAGCGGTACACTTTAGAGACACTTCATATTCTAAATAACAAGAACAACATGAATCGAAAACAGGACACACAGAATATTTCAGCGGTATACTGCTCCCTCGTTTCAAATTAAATAATGCGTAATCTACCTCTCTCTCTTCAGTTATTGACTCAACTTCTTCATCGGAAGTCTCATTGTTTTGTTTTCATAAATTGTATTTTATAAATTATTTAAGTTTACTATGTAAAATTTAAACTACGTTTATAACTCTTAAAGTGTAAGTTTTACTTTTCATTGTATATTGTTGTTGCATAACATTGTGATTAACTATATTTTTATTTTATATGTAATAAAGTTCACCCTGAAGAAGACAGCAACCCCTGTCGAAACGTCGGGAAAAGTAAATGTAACAAATCTTGTTTCATTGCTAAAATTATTGTGACCAAAACAGCCGAAGGAAAACATATTTTCCAATCAACATAATACAAATCAAATTGGTCAATAAATCTACATCTTCATATATTATAATAGTGTTTTTAGAAATGAAGTAAGGCATTTTTGAATCCATCTGAAGTCCAAAATTAGTAAATATGTAATTTCCTCATATTGAAGATAGTATAATGTGGTACTGTTCTTTTTTGTAACGCGTATAGCATAAGAATTACCGATTCTTTATTTTTCTTAAAATGTCATTTGGATCAAAAATATTGAAAAATTTTCTTGGACGTTAAACAGAATCAATGTTGTTTTTCGATTTCCATCTTTTTCCCAGTAATTATGAATTTATTTGAATTAAGTAAATGATTAAGACGGTTTTTGAACGAAGCAATTACCCCCTGCGATTTTAAACACGTAGGCGGGGAACGTATTGGTGGCCGGGGTAAACAAAGTTACTTAGGTTGATAAATTTTAGAGTAAAGAGTGTGGACAGGCAATAAAAATTGCAGTCGTCTAAAAGCAGTACAATTTAAGTAAAATAAATTATTATTAAGAAATTTTAAGTCTTTTCAGAATTTAACATAAACAACATTTGTTAGTTTTCCTTTATTTTCCTTAACTTACTTTTACAGCCTGCAAACATTTGCCATTCCAGGATCTTTGTTCCTATCAATATTACTTGGATTTCTTTATAAATTTCCAATTGCTTTATTTCTTATATGCTTTTGTTCGTCGCTCGGAGCCACATTATGCTATAGCATATCAAACTTAGTTGGGCGAAGATTAATTTGTCATTTTTGGCCAGCAAAGACAGCCGAATGGATTCAGCAAGTGGAAAAACAACAAAACAGTCTTTTTAATTACATGTTATTTCTTCGTATGACACCCATTTTACCAAATTGGTTTATTAATATAGCTTCGCCGGTTATTGGTGTTCCGATATACACATTCGCATTCGGCACTTTCTTCGGAGTGGCACCGCCTTCTGTTATTGCAATACAAACTGGAAAAACGCTACAAAATATGACGAGCTCTAATGAAGCTTTTTCTTGGACTTCTGTTGGTATACTTACAGTGTGTGCAGTTTTATCTTTAGTTCCAGGGTTACTTAAAAACAAACTTAAAAAAAAGCTTGAATAAACTTTCTAGGTTGTGTTAAATTAATTTTGTTTTTTTTTTATTACCTGTTTTCTTGTTACTATTTTATTAATATGCGTTATGTGGATTTTAGCATTTAAAATCAAAATTAAATTGTTTGATATTCAGTATTTTTATATATATTTTGTTTAATAACAATACATAAATTTGACTTAAAAAAAATTATATTAGTGGATGAAATAATTTGATAAGATAATTCTAAATAATAAAGAAATATTTGACCGAAATAAGGACAAAGCAAGCATATAATTATTGTTGTATTACATAGAATTACATATAATAAAAAACATGTTATAATCTAATAGCACGAAAATTGTATATTTGTATATATGTATATGTATGTATGTATGTCCCATACAATTTTTTTAAAGATGATTTTGTATAAAAAAAAATATAATTTACACACCTTATGTACATAAACATACATATAATAGAACTTTTATTAAAATTAATATGTATCATTTTTTTTTGGCTCTGAACTTGCGTTTAGTGAAAGTCAAATCTTAAGATTAGGAAGGAATAAAAAATGTGTATGATCAATGAACTTTAAAAAAGCAGTGTTGTGTTGTGCCTTATTGTGAGTTTCACTCGAAAAGTATTTTACCTTAAAATTTTTTGTTCACCCTGAATTTTAAAAGCTATTGTGAGTTTCGCCCGAACGAAATTTCGCTCGCCTAGTAAAAATAAATGAACATTTAGGCTGTCAATTTCCGGGTGGAATGTAGTTCGGGCGAAACTCACAATAAGGCTGAATATTTTGTCCTTTTTCTTATGAAATTTATTTGGAACCGAAAAAAGAATCTACAAGCAAATCTTTCCTTTTTAATCTCTTGAAAGTGAATTGCAGTCAAAATTTTAAAGCAAATTGATATTATCGCATCGAGCTAAGATGATAGCAAATACAAGTGTTGACAAAAAAAAACAATATGCCAGAACGCAATATAGAAGAGTGCAATTCTCCGAATAAAATAGAAGTACTTAACTCGGCTGTCCAGTTATGAGTTAAAATTTGAATATGACTCTGTTAAAAGATGGTAGATAAAAATTTGGCAACTAACAGTCCAATAAAAACACCTCCACCTCGAAGCATAAAAAAGGTTAGACGAATTCACGAGTTTCAAAAAATTACTAACAAATTGGATTTGTTTGTTTTTAATATTTGAATTCCATAGAATCTGAGCGAAAAAATTAAAACTAGCACTGCTATTTCCATGTTAACTCTTAAAGTTACATATATTTGTCTTTTAAATGTGCTGCAGTAAAATTAAATACCTTATTATTTTTTCTTATATAATTTTTCGCAGAACAGGTTTCATTATTTTTATTTATATTTTACCTACTGCTATTTTCGTGTTTGCAACTGTATATCATAGGTAAGCTGCTATGGCACCGTTTTACCTAAACTTTAGATTCAAATACTTTCAGAATATAATAAAAAGAATAAAATAAAATCAGTACTGGTGCATATTTTCAAACACTTTATTTTTGCATTTAATTAATATGGTTACAAATCACAAATAATAAGAACAAACTTGTAAGAGAGTGAAATTTAAATAATATGAAATGCAATATTTGTACACAAACATTTGTGTTTGATTTTGTTTTATTAACTTGAGAGCAGAGATCACGAGCTGTGAGCATGAAATCGATCAAAAGCATTAACTAGCTAACCATTTTACTGTAGCATTTACTACAACATTCACCCTTATTACGGTTGCCGTTTCACTAAAACGCAGGCACAGTGGATCCTCCAAGGACGCATTGCAATTAATACCCAAAAATATTCATACTTCAACGCAAGCAAAACGACACGGCTCTAGAAGCTAAAATTGGTGTTCCAGTAACGGTGCGTAAAGTTAGGATCGAAGAGAACTCAGAAATTTTTCTTCTCAGCCGTCTACCGAAATAAGGGCGATTAGCTAAACTAGTAAAAGCTTTTATTGTTTTTATGCATGTTGTTCTTTTTTTTTGGATTGTAAAAAAGTTTGGAATAAATTATTCATATTAGTTTCTTTAAATACATAAATAATACTCACTTAGACTTAATATCATAAAATTGAACATCAAAACTTATTTCAAGCATAAACGAGCTATGATTTTTTTTTTGTTAAAGCAAAGCAATATTATCTTAGCTGCTGAGCTTCGAAATTGGAATGATTTTTTTTTAACATAATAATAATACAATATACTTATAAGCTTGTTTTTTTTCTTGGTTTAAGGCAGCTCATTTACTTAATTATTTTTAATTAGTTTTGGTGTATAGAAATGTTTAATCGAAAATATAATTATAACTTAAATTTTATTCCGACGGTGTGAGATCTTTTTCTGGTTCGTTTTCATTGAGAATTTGTGACAGCAAGTCAAAGACAGGCTCAAAGACTTTTTTCGAACCGGTGTTTGTTAAATTCTTATAGTCGAACATATCATGATGGCTAATTGTGCCATCAGATTGAATTAGACCTTTATCAATACAAACTGTTTGTACTCGATTTAAACCTATGCACTTTTCTTTGATAAGGCGATTAACTTCTGAATTTTTATCACGTAGTCTATTTGGAAGCTGCCCACGTGGAAGAATTGTCTGAAAGAAAAAAAATCTTATCAGAATAAAGAAATAAGTGTTTTTATTTCCGCTGTTTTATTTTTCTTACCGGTAGAACTATGTAGGTGCCGGGTAGTTTTTTTCGAATTTGATTAACTATTTCACATACGCCATCAGATATTTCCTCGGGAGTATTTTCTATGTTATTTGTGCCAACGTGTAGAACAACTATCTGAAATGGAAACAAATAAATTTATTTTATTTACCCTCATCGAGTTACCAGCTAAGAGGTATGTAGTTTTTTAACCTTCGAAGAAGAAATAGAATAGAAATATCTTCTTAGTCTAAGGTTTAAACAAACAATTTGCAAACAAACAAACGAGTTGTCAAGTTTTAATGGTCAGTTTTTGGGTTTACTCGATTATCTGGCCCAGCTCATATGGTAAGTTTTAGTGATATAAAAAAAATTTAAATAAAATAAAGAAATTTTATTCCAAAAAAATTATTATTGCTGAATTTTTTTAAATTCACGAGTAGTAATAGGGTAAATTAGAATAAGCAAAGATAAAGACCGAAAATCTATTTTCTAAACCAAAAATGATATCATTTTTTTTATAATTGATAGATCTTATATGTAAATACAAGAAAGTCATACATACAAAAGAAAATTTTAGAAAATCTAAAACTCGAGATAAAACCGTTTGAAAGCCAAAGTAGGTAGACTTTGGAGAAAAATAAAATAAAGACGTTTCTAGAAATAAATTTTACAGTTTCGTAAAGTTTCTTGGCTAAGCGAATTTTTTTAGTATATATTTATCAATATTTGTTGGGTTTAATTTATTCCCTTTGTTTCTCTTTTTTTCCTGGTATTTTCATTTTAAACAACATCAATATAGAAAAAAATCTATTACGAGTATGATGGTACTATGTTTTTTCCACACTCGGAGTTACCGAACTTTCAACTATCGATATTTAGAAATTTCTCATTGCGTTAAAGAAAACAATGATTATGTATGGTCTCAGAGATGTGAAAGCATATTTGGGGATTGAAAGTATAATCAAAATGTGAGTAAGTGTGTAAACAGTAACAAGTGTCATAATATCGAATTAAAAAGTCTGTGTCAGATTTGGGGGGTTAAAAATTTCGATTTTTCAAATTATTGTGTCAGTATACCCACTTAAATTTATAATTTAAAACCAGAAATTTTGCTCTGTAAATTATCAGCCCCCATAACAACAGACAAAATTTAAAAAAATTCCACCACGCAACTCAATTTTCCCCATTATACTCGAAGAAATATTTCAACCTCAATTGCTGAAAATATGAAAAATTAGGCAAATCTAAAAGCAAGAAAGAAATTTAAGATATTTTGATTTTCTATTTACAGCAGCGAATAAAATTGACTTTTTAATAGGTACTAATTAAACTATGTCCTAAATTTACTAAAAGCGGGAACAATTAAAGTGGCAATTCACATATTACTGATTCCAGTTTTAGTAGATTTAGAAAGCAGCTTTGTATGATATTACATTTTTTTCTCATTTTTAATTAAACTAGAATAGTACGAAAAATTCATTATTGAAAATTCTAATATGAGAACACTGTAACTGCATTACTGTGAAAAAGTCAAAAAAAAAATAATTTTTTAATAATAAAAATGTGATTCGATTTACATTCGTCAGCTTTTTTTTCAGACATTTCAGAATTAAAAAAGTAAATATGTATATGTATTTCAAAAAAATTGTTTTTTAGTCTTCGAAATTTCTCGAAGGCATTCCGAATGGCTTCCTGGAACTGTAGGTCGTTTTTGGGGGGAAGAAGACTACTTTATGATTATTTGCTTAAAGCGAATCAAAATTTATTGATTGAAAAGTGATAAGGTGGATAATTTGCACACCTGCATCATGCGCAAAAAACCTCCATTCAACATTTTACATTATGCTACTTGCATCAAATAATTAAATAATGCAACTAAGACCAAATTAAAATTTGTCAAAAAATAAGTTTGGATGGCGATATTTCCACCGTCGAGACTCGTAAGTCACTGCAAGTATCTAAATTTTTAAAAATATTTTTGACAAAGTGGATTCAGATCTTATTTTGTGTTGCCTTTAATATATATTTATTAAAAATATGTAGCAACATAAGGATAATAAAATAATTTTGACAATTAATACTGTTTTTTGGCCAGACAAATGCTTAGGTTTAATTGAAACAATTCCCTTTAAGTAATACAAAACAAAAAAGACAGTAGTAGTGATGGTGCCTTAGGTCTGGAAATCGAATCCCAGCCGGTACCACCTAAAAAAGATTGTTTTTTATCTTAGTAGTTCAGATTCGACAGAAAATCGTAGTTCCAGCACATAGTTCCCCAATGAGCATCATTTAATTTATATACAGGTAATCAAAACTAGTTTTAAAAAATTATGGATCTTTGTCCTGTTTTGCTTATAAATCAAGTACGTAGACAAAGAAAAAGAAAACAAATTCTAAATTAAATCTTCGTCCTTTAAACAAGAGCTTTGTTAGAAAAGATGAGTTATAATGCCAGCTAACATTTGGGATTGGAATGAGTTGAATAAAATGAAAGCAGCCATAATCCATGTTGAGCTGAAATAATTGTTACTGGGAAAATATTTGAGATATATATACATATGAAAACGATCTAACTGAACGAATAATTCAAGTAGGGTGAGGTAATGCAATAAGATTAAACCTTATCACATAAGGTGGCAGATTACTCGATCAAAATTGAGACGTTAACTCTGCTTTGCTCAAGAACTCAAGTTATTCGTTATTCAAGCTTAATAAAGGTTGTTTTAAGATGACAAAAATCAGTAGCGAACATTTTATAAAACCATTTACCAAGGTACTTACCTTAGGTCTCACATTGTCTAACTCCCCGTTTTCAACACGCCACAGAACGTTCTCCGTGCGGTCATTTCGTATGCTGAAGTTCAGGCAGTGCATCGGTGCAAAATAGTGATTCCAGGTTTCCGTTGTTTCTAGCGTTTCTAGAATACAATCGCCCAAGAATATCACGTCTGGATCCTTTTCCCGGCATTCGGACAGGAATCTTTTATGAATGCTCATCCACCTCTCGTCGCCGTCGGTGTCCGGAAATGGTATTGGTACTGAACAAGAGCTCATTTCACTAGTTTGTATCTTTCTTTTTTTTCCGAATATCCAAAAACAATTAACCACTGGTTTTTATGTTTAATATTTTTGTTTTTTAATATTTTGTTAAATAAAAAATATAAAAAATTTAGTTCAAGAAAAAATTGAAGATTTGTGTTTGCTAGAGCGCACCCGGGCGATGACAGTTGTGACATAAATGTAGTGCTGGCAATGCGGTAACTGTGTTCGCAAAGTGTCGATTTCCTTTTGCCATTAGTCACCTTTCACACGAGGAAACAAGTTGCAGGAGATATTTTTGACGTTTTCTTTTAAATTCCTTAAGAATCTCTTGTACCTTTCACACGAAGAAACAAAATCGTGGAAATTTTCTGTTGTTTCTTTTTAAAGTAGCTTGGTTGAACACACACTACTGTGTATGTGAAGAGGAATGTCAAAAAAATCTCCTCAGATCGTTGACCATCCACACATATCCGACTGAACCACTGATCTCTATAATATACTGGATATAGTGAATTTATCTGACTAACGGTAAGTCGTACAGCTTTGGTTGATACCTTTTTGAAATCAGCAATTGATGCTTTAAAAACTGGTATCAAAATTTGTTAAAAAAGAATCACCATTAAAAAAAATTTACTTTTGGGACTCGCATATTGGAACCTGGTATGCGTATTTTAAGAGTGCTTCTTCTCATTACAACTTCTGAGTAAAATTTGAATGGTACTTTTAACAGCATTAAGTGCTGATTCCAAAAAGGTATCAGTCATCTCTGTACGATTTACCGTTGGCCAGATACACTCCAAAACCTTTTTCAATTTTCTTAATTTTTGCATTCATGAAGAAAATAGGGGTATTCCCGATCCGATGCAAACTGGGGCCTATTTCACGGAACATACATCACATAATGAATAGGGGTATTCCCGATCCGATGCAAACTGGTCTTGCATCATTGCAAAAGTGCAAAGTTTTTTTTTTACAATGGGGTTAAGGTATAGCAATTTTACACTTTTGCATTTTTGCAATGATACAAGACCAGTTGTATCGGATCGGGAATACCCCTATTGTATGTACCTTAAAGTAGGCGCCAAAGATGGCTCAGTGTAAATTTTGAATTTTTAGAAAAACTATGCGTCAACTTAGAAAAAGCATAATTAAAAAAAATTAAAATTTACGCCCACTCATGTGGGGGCTATTTTACGTCACATACATTTCTATGATGTATGCGATGTATTTTCTGTGAAATAGGCCCCTGGTCTTGTATCATTGCAAAAGTGCAAAGTTTTTTTTTCACAATGGGGTTAGGGTATACCAATTTTAAACTTTTGCATTTTTGCAATGATACAAGACCAGTTGCATCGGATCGTGAATACCCCTAAAGCCTAGTACGCTGCTGAAGCCTAGTACGCTGCTGATGCGAAACGAAAAATCCCATACAAAAATGACACAGCGAAATCAGAAACGGAAAATTTCGTTTTGCTTTTCGTTTTGCAGTACGCTGTTCGAAGAGCGAAATTTATAATTGTAGTAGATTATTTGGAGAAGTCTCCGCTCCTTTTTCGCAGTGAATTAATTATACAGACTATTTATTGTGTGCGGAAAAATGACATTCGGGTTTATTTGTGTTTTTTTTTTGTTTATCATTTTATTGCATCATGGGTTTCTCTGATTTTTTGCATCTATGTTTGATTTTGTTTTTGGAATTAGTGAAACTCTCCAAGGATATTTTCCGTTGTGTTTTCGCAAGCGTTTCGTTGTCTGTTTGGAGATCACAGAAAAATTTCCTTTCGCATCAGCAGCGTACTAGGCTTGATGCGAAACGAAAAATCCCATACAAAAGTGACACAACGAAATCATAAACGGAAAATTTCGTTCTGCTTTTCGTTTTGCAGTACGCTGTTCGAAGAGCGAAATTTATAACTGTAGCAGATTATTTGGAGAAGTCTCCGCTCCTTTTTCGCACTGATTTAATTAAGGCTTAACTACATAAGCCAAACAGTACTGAAGTACAAAAGTAAAAATATTTTTTTTACCGCTAGCGCCGTTGTTTTGTGAAAAAGAATACACAAATTTGTTTTTAAACCAAAATTTAAGCTTCCTGCATCATTTTTATAAGTTTTCTAGTCAGAAAAACTATCACAAAATCAATTTAAAAATTTTCACTTTTGCACTTTTTCACTTTTTTGGCTTATGTAGTTGAGGCTTTATACAGACTATTTATTGTATGCGGAAAAATGACATTTGTGTTTTATTTGTGTTTTTATTTTTGTTTATCATTTTCTTACATCATGGGTTTCTGCATTTATGTTTGATTTTGTTTTTGGAATTAGTGAAACTCTCCAAGGATATTTTCCGTTGTGTTTTCGCAAGCGTTTCGTTGTCTGTTTGGAGATCACAGAAAAATTTCGTTTCGCATCAGCAGCGTACTAGGCTTCAGTAAAAAATTCAAGTTATCAAACACGCACCCAGTGGCAAGATACACTTGTCATCTTCAAATGGAGTCAAACAAAACTGTTATACATATAGGGCCTTACTAATAACCAAACACTAAAGTCGACTACTAGTAAAGTGCAAGGTTAAAATAAAGTGCCGAGCTTAAACGGAATCCTACTAATAACATATTTAATCTTCTCGTTAACAAATCCTCACACTTTCCTTGAATCTACTACAATTTCCATCAAGATGTTGTCAAATAAATGTCAAACTTTCTTGGATTTTCAATTTCATTAATTTCGCGTCAACAAAAACAAATATTTAGAAAAATGAGATCAAGTAACAAAAGATATAAAATTTATTCAAGGAAACTCGCAAAATTAAAGAAGCAAAATTAAGAAGCGATTCCATCAACAAATGCACGCGGGACTGGGTATATAGAACGCAATTTATAGGAAAGCTCTTCCATAAATTATATACATATTTTATTGTATGTCATAAATATGTATTAAGTAACAACAAAGGCGGTATGCTAAAAAAAACTCTACTTAAAATAATCAGACATTTCATTTCTCTCTCATATGCTTATAGTAATCTGTCAAATTACATGAAAATTGTATGAAGTTAGCCGGGCTTAGCTTTGTGCTCGATGTGCCCGGTCATTTTTTCCGAGCTCATCGAGCGAGCCTCGGTCGAGCTCTGACTTCTGAGCTAAAAAAGAAATGCAAGTTTGAGAGCTCGGAGCGCCCCGAGTCAAAAAGTAACATAGTTTTCTTTTTGACAGCTCAGTGCCACGCTCGGGGCTAAAAAATAAAAACGACAAAAGAATCTTGAACTTGGTGTTCGATGGGTTCTTCTTTTCATAACACGCGTATCCGATCTGCGGGATGAATTTAGGAATTCCTTGAATTCATGAGTTTAATGTACAGCTTAAAGATGGATTTCCATGTATTAAATTTTAACGTTTTGCTAGTGAATAACCTAGAGACTAAATTCGTTATTAGTATGCGAATGTTCTGTAATCTGGAGATTTTCGTTTAACTATATTTACTAAATTTGGTTATTAGTAAGGCCCATAGGGAATACGATATCCAGTCACTGATCTCTGTAATACACTGGATAGTGAATAGCCTATAGTGTATAACAGTTTTTGTGAGGCAAGTTTTTTAAAGGGCACCGGCCACGACCTCATATCTCGCTCTATACAAACGAAAAAAGAGATTGAATATATTTGCCGAAATTGAGCATTTATTTGATGTCAGTTGATGTCAACAAGCATTGCGGCTGTAAATATTGAAAAAATAAAATAAAAGAAAATGCAGATTCAGTGGTGTCCATTCCGCTGGCGCCGCTGTTGTACTGTTATATGAGGGTACCGGCCACGACTATATTTTTGCCTCAAAAATTTTGTATGAATACACTATCCAGTGTATATAGAGATCAGTGTATCCAGTATAATTCTGTGGCAAAAAGGAAAAACAGCATAAGTCACTTTTTACAAGTTTTCAGGAGAACAATTTTCATGTTTCTTTTGCTATTACAAATAGGCTAAACAACATTACGGACGAAGTGACAGTTCATAAACCGTAAGAGATAAAAGTACGAACAAAATATGACAGTAGGCGTGTTTTTTTGCAAGCCCGGGGGTTATTGGACGAAAAAACGACGGCGGGGCTTAACAATCACCAGGTTAAATACAACAACAACTAATCCTCCTGCGGGATTAGCTTAAGCGTACAGAATTCTCGGTGCTAAACTCTTGGACAAGCTAAAAACTGTGCTACCAAATACAACTTTGGTTAAGTTATCGATAAATTGTATAGAAACGTCAAAACCGACGTTAATCAATTTTCGTTTTACAATTTACATAAAAAATAAAAATGTCTGAACACAAAGATGGCGATTCGAAAGGTAAGTTATACCTTTTTATTTGTAAAATATAAAAAATATTCTTGCTGATAAGCTAAATTTGTGTGCTCTTTGTGTAGTGTGTGCTGATGGAAGTATGCAACTACGATCTCTGCAGGACTTTAAACTCATCACCACCATTGAGGTCCCTAACGAGCAATTTGTCTCGGCTGCTTATTGTAAGACACTTGACAGACTATGTGGATGCACTAGAGTGGTTCTCTTATTTTCTATTCGCTGCGCTATACCCATAATGAATCTGGCGATGAAGCGGTAGATGATGAAAACGCAACGTTTGTGGAAATACGGATTTCTTACAGGGAAGTGGAGGTGCTGGCGATGGAGATTTGTCTGAAACGGATGGCCGAAATGGCTCTCGAGCATCGGGATGCAGTCGTAAACAGCAAAGCGAAGCTCCATCAACAGGTACAACACCAGGTCCTAGTACAAGTGAAAATCAATCATAGAATTCAATTGCACACAAAAGTGATTTATCACTTGAAGACTTGCGCACCTTATGCGATTTAACGCAGTTTGATGAAGAGTCTGTCTAAAGACCCGACAGCGTAAGCGAAATTAAGTGCTTCTCACTTCTATGCTTTTTTTGCTTGCTTACATAAATACAGTGCTAGCATCCAGCATTACGGCGTACAAGCAACCCACCTGCTTGGGCATGTCACTATAGGATTTGGGGTAGGTGCTTGCTTCATTGGGATGATTGAAACGGTTCTGAGTTCTTACTTAGGTCCTCTTACGTTATTTAAAATTCATTTTCAATTCTATCAAAAATTAAAAAAAATTTCTATCTAAAAGTAATTCTGCCATGATTTTTGAAAATTGAACAACGGCGGAATTACTTTTAGACAGAAATTTTTTTAAATTTTTGATAGAATTGAAAATGGATTTTGTGTAACGTAAGAGGACCTAAGTAAGAACTCAAAACCGTTTCAATCATCCCAATGAAGCAAGTAGTTTTGTAGTTACAGCATTTTTTATGTAACCGTCAAACAAATTTCGTATGATTTTCTATTGAAATTCTTGTAAGAGCTACATAAAAAATGCTGTTATTTCAAAACTATTTGCTTCATTGGAATGATTAAAACGGTTTTGAGTTCTTATTTAGGTCCTCTTACGTTATACATAATTCATCTTCAATTCAATAAAAAATTTAAAAAAATTTCTATCTAAAAGTAATTCTGCCATGATTTTTGAAAATTGAACATCGGCGGAATTACTTTTAGATAGAAATTTTTTTAAATTTTTGATAGAATTGAAAATGGATTTTGTGTAACGTAAGAGGACCTAAGTAAGAACTCAAAACCGTTTTAATCATTCCAATGAAGCAAATAGTTTTGAAATAACAGCATTTTTTATGTAGCTTTTACAAGAATTTCAATAGAAAATCATACGAAATTTGTTTGACGGTTACATAAAAAATGCTGTAACTACAAAACTACTTGCTTCATTGGGATGATTGAAACGGTTTTGAGTTCTTACTTAGGTCCTCTTACGTTACACAAAATCCATTTTCAATTCTATCAAAAATTTAAAAAAATTTTCTGTCTAAAAGTAATTTCGCCGTTGTTCAATTTTCAAAAATCATGACAGAATTACTTTTAGATAGAAATTTTTTTTAATTTTTGATAGAATTGAAAATGAATTTTAAATAATGTAAGAGGACCTAAGTAAGAACTCTAAACCGTTTCAATCATTCCAATGAAGCAAGCACCTACCCCAAATCATTTTCGCGTACGCGCTGTCGGGTAGGTATTTAGACAGACTTTTCATCAAACTGCGTTAAATCGCATAAGGTGCGTTTTCTGAAGATTTCAAACTCTTTGTGCTCTTGCAATCCGAGGAAAAAAAAACTAATAAGAATCTACATGCTTCGCATTGAACTTCTTAGGACCACCAGTTATTTTTTTTAGATAAAAAATGATTTTATTTTCTTATAAACATAACGTTAAGACATATATTTATGATTTCGTTTTTAGAAATAAATACATTAAATGCAAGGTTGTGTATTATATTTTTTTTTTACATAAATTATAACTTTTTAAGTGCACTTAATTTCGATATATCTTCTTTCGCTTGCCTTTATATTCAGAACCATCAGTAGGTATTATTGATTTTTTAAATATACCTTACAATTTCGAAGCTGTTTTTTTCTATATGAAATTTCTTTGATGGACCATTAGCCATATCTAATAAAGTTTGAGCTGGTTTGAAAGGTGCATTATATAAATCAGAATATGATTGTATTTTGTTGACTAATTTTGATGCTGAATATTGATCAACCTAACGGAATGGACCACCGGTGAATGGTGGGAATCCCAAACCAAATACAGAACCGATATCACCTTCCAATGGGCTATCGAGAATTTCCTCTCCCAAACAGAGAACAGCTTCGTAGATAAATCGAGAAACCTTACGCAATTCTATATCTTCAACACTGCTATTGTTTGATGATTTCGAGAGCTTCCTGATTGACCTCTCGACCGTCCTTAGATTTTCATTCGTACAAAAATCATACCTTTCCAGATTTACGACCCATTAATCCAGCTTTAACAAGATCTTGCCTCCATTGAAGCGTTCACCAAAAAGAAATTTAGTAAATGAAGTAGGATAATTTCTATGTTGTCAGAGTGTATACCTTTTATAAATCTACTGCGATATGGGATCCTACATCAATACTAAACTAACTTCTTCAGTTAAAGTTGCAGCTCCTACGGGGAATCCAAAAGTTTTGCTCATTTTATCCAAGTCCTTTGGACAACACCTTCTTGTAGAAGCCTAAATTTTTGTTACTCAACATTTTTTTTGTACTACTTTTAGACTTTCGAATACACGATAATTAGAATACAAGATAATTAAATTAATTTCGAGTTATTCTTAATAAAATAACCAATTTTCTGGTCAAAATTATTTAAGGAATTATTTTTTTTTAAATTCAAATTCTTCTGTCACTGTCAATCTGTCAGCTGACATTAAGCCCCGTCGTCGTTTTTTTCGTCCAATAACCCCCGGGCTTGCAAAAAAACACGCCTAGTATAGATTCGCATATTGCGCATCAGATACTGTAATAAACTCAATTTCGACATAAGTCGACTTATGCTGTTATTCCTTTTGGCCACAGGTATTTATAGAGATCAGTGCTTAAATCACCTCAGAGCCCAGAGGCAGTTCAGGGCGACCCAGTGCGCCCCTGGGCTGATATCGAACAAACCTTATATCTCAACTCTAGTGCTATCGCAACAGGCACATCTTTAAGTCAACAACATCTGACATTTCCGACAAACATTTCACGATTTGTGTCTACTCTTCACGGACACCTAAATATGCTCCAAAATTTATAAAAATATAAAGAAACTATCTAATGTACTAACAATAAATAAAGTTTCAAATAAAATGGACGTTACTCTGGACAATATTGATTCGCTTTGTCGCACCTGCCTGGAAGTGATGGAACCCGGTTCGGAAATAAATATTCACGATACTCCAAACGTAGCGAAGTGGCTTGTTGTCTGTACCTCTTTAGATTTTGAACGAGATGATGGTTTTCCAAGTCGAATATGCGAATCTTGCTATAGCAAAATACAAACTTCCTACGAGTTCCGTGTAATGTGCATCAAATCGTTTCGTGAGTTAGACGGTGTTATAAATGCATTTTCCAAACTCGAAATCCATAGAATCGAGTTGGAAGACGCTTCAGGTAGTTTAAGTAGTATACAATGGTTACAACTGGCAAATAAATTAGAAGTCAATTGTGAAGAAGGATTACTTGTTGAGCATAAAAGAGAGGTACAATTTTAAAGCTTATATTTAATAAATTCGTTCATTCTTTTTTTTTAAGAATTCTCCAACAAAAACTGATGAAATTAAAGTTGGAAACTCTTTTGCTGAACCTCCAAAGCCCTTGCCGAAGGCAGTTCTCGAGGAAGAGGAGATTGACCACGATGTGTTTAGTGGTTTCGTTGATGATTCTACGGACTACGACTCTACACCCGAACAAAATATTCTAGACGGTGTAGAAGAGAGCGCCGAAAAGAAAAACACAAAACCACCTCCAGCACGCAGAGGTAGGAAGCCAAAAGATGAAGACTATACCATGCCAGCTTACATTAAGACTCCCGAAATTTACAATTGTGAAAAATGCCTAAAGAAGTTCTTTAAAAAAGACCGGTTCGATGCACACCTTCGGCTCCACAGGGGCCTAAAGCCATATCCATGCACACTTTGTGATAAATCCTATAACAAGTCTTCTCACTTGAAGGTTCATATGGGAGATGTACACACCGAACACAAAGAGGACTTTAAATGTGAATATGAAGGTTGTGATAAGGTATTCCGTCGCAGACAAACGCTCCGAGTGCACTGCAGGATAAAACACTCGGAGGTAAAGTACGAACCGAAGATCTTCATATGTGAAGAATGTGGCAAGACTTTTAAGAACATCAGTGCCCTCAAAGAGCATCGTTTTAAGCACACGGGCGAAGAATATCCATACAAGTGTGATCAATGTGGCAAGGGATATATATCACAGCGAACATATAGAGATCACCAGATGCGACATGCTGGGATCAAAAACTTTGTTTGTCCGTATTGCGGCCTTCGGAAGACGACGAAGAGTGAACTGCGTATCCATATCAATTATCACACCAAGGAAAAGCAGTGGCCCTGTCCGGAGTGTCCACAAGTATTCAACAGTTCTGCTAATCTCGGCTTACACAATCGAATTGTTCACAAGGGAATACGGCGATTCAAATGCAAATATTGTGATCAGAGCTTTGGTAAAGCCGAAACTCTCAAGCATCATGAAATGCGGCACACAGGTGAAAAGCCACACGAATGTAATATATGTAAAAAACGGTTCATCCAGGTTGTTGCGTTGCGAGCTCATTTGAAAACGCATAACAAAGCGACTTAATTGTTTCAAATAAATATTATATTTCACATAATTCAAGTTTTCCCTTCGCTTGTTTGTGATTTCTTGACTGTTTTCATTTCTTTTTCTATATAGACATCAATATCTTGTAAGGGTTTGTAGTATATGTGGACTAATTGTGATCCAGCCATCATGGAAACCATAGCGCTGATGAAAAACTTAGTATACTGTCCCCATGAAACTCCAGCCGGCATTTTTTGGATTTATGCTGTTGTTTTGGCTTCGGCTATACTTGCTGCAAGTTTGGATTCTATAAGATTTTTAGCTTGACGCTTTTTGTACGTTCGATCTAAAAGTTTAAAATAATTTCTTTTCATCAAATTGAAAATGCAGAAGAACATAAATCATACAGAAATTAGTTTCGCCGACTGTCCAGTTTATCATAGAAAACTCTAAAGCAGCTCCAAGAACAAAGAAGATGGGAAGGAATCTGTAAATACCCAAACGTTTTTTACCAGGCCACTTGTCCAAAAAGTTTCGTAGGTTTCCACTATACCAATGCATTGCTTGAACAGAGTATCTATATTGGTTATATAATTTCTAAAACATTGTTGTTTGGAAATCTTAATTACCTTTGAATTATTATTATATTATGATATATTTCATTATAGCTGCTAGTTGAGTAAAAGAATTTTTAATAAAGCCCGTCTGATTTTTCATGAAAAATCAAGTTAAAGGTCGAAGCCGACATCCAAAAGTCAATTTAATAGACGTCACCCTTCAAGCAAACGAGTCCGCTTTGGATCCGCGAACGTAGTAAAGAACGTATGGATGACTCCGTATACGGATCCAAACATGAATCCGCAAAACTGCGTTTGTGGCCTGTGGGCTCAAATTAGTATGGAAATTAGAATCACCACGGAGTTATTTTGTGCATGCATTTGGCGTTTTTCTTTTTTAAAGTCCTTCCACACTATCCCACTGAGTATTAATACAAAGTGGAAAAGAATTCCATGCTACTGCCAAATTTGTGAGAGAGAAATTTCTTTTCATTTTTTGACCACACACAGCAGTTTAATTTAACCTCAATAAAAATGTGATTAAATGTGTGACAGAATTATCAAATTTTGTTTCCACACTATTATACATGATTTGTTTCACACTTTTTTGACATGTATTAATACTCAGTGGGATAGTGTGGAAGGGCTTTTACCTCAGAGCAGATCACCGAGCTGTCAAACTTTACGATGTCATAAAATCGTAAAGTTTCCGACACACGTTTCATGAACACACCAAAAAACATTTTGCGTAAATGTGGTAAACGATATGGTAAACAAATCAGCTGTTCGTTAAACGTCAAACAGCTTAAAATATTTAATTTAATTTTAACAAAAAAATGCCCAAAATAAGCCAAAAAAGTAAATTTATATAATTATATGAACAAATTGCTTTCAATGATCTATATTTATCTAATTATTTGGCGAAAATTATGGTAAGTATGTTTATTGTTGTGATCAACACATAAGTGCATGTTTGAATGCATTTGTGTTTGTGTAACTCACACTATTTTGAAAAAAACCTCATATGCCCGTTTACCATGTTTACGATGTTTACCATCTCGTTTAAGATTTGTTTGAAAAGATTTCCCATACAAATTTTGACAGTTCGTTTACGACGTCGTAAACTTTAAGGGCCAGTTGTACAATAGTGGTTCAGCCTCGGTTCAAGATTTTAACTCACCGATTTCGGCGGATTAACTTAGGATCAACGCTGGTTCAAGTATGTAATTGGTTATTATCACACACTTGAACAGTAAACCACTGTTGAAACTCAATTAATCCGCCGGAATCGATGGATAAAAATTGCTGAACCACCGTTTAAATATTTGTACACCTGGCCATAAGACGTTTAACACGTTTACGATGCTTTTCCGACGTTGCATGAATACCCTTAAATGTTTCTGAGGTAAAAACCTCAGACAAATCAGAGCACATAAGTCGTGTTTCTTTTTTCCATCTGAGCTAGCTCGGAGCATGATATGCTCAGAATAAAATGACCGAGCAAATTGGGCTTTTCCACCAGCCGTCAGTTTCAAACAAGCAAAAAAAAATAGGAAACAGCTGGTCTGAACTTGGAGAAAGGTAAACAAACGACAAATATTTTTATAATGGGTGTGTTTCTTTATTTTTTCCGGATAAAGAATATAAAAGGCAGAAAAGACAAAATATCTATCTAGAATATCCAGAATGGAATAAATAAAGAAACAGATTTTAATGGAAAGAATATCCAACTATCAGCTGTATATTTTCATGTCAAACAAAATAATTTTTATATTATTTATTTATTTTGTAAATTATCAAATTTGTCATGATGGGCTTGATGACCTTTGAGGCATTTCATACCTCCAGGAGACCAGAGAATTTGCATCTTGAAATAGAAAAAAAATAAATATTTCACTTGGTTCATTTCCTATATATGTATTTTCTACAAATATTTTTGATTTACTACGCACGTTTTCACTACAAAAAAACACGCGACTTTACAAAAGGCGAAACGCAGAAGAATTAAATACCGAAATATAAAAGTTGCAATGGTACACAAATTTTAGTTTTGTTAAATCGAAATTTTTTTTCGCGCACGCAAAAATAATAGGGGTATTCCCGATCCGATCCAAACTGGTCTTGCATCATTGCAAAAGTGCAGTTTTTTTTTTACAATGGGGCTAGGGTATAGCAATTTTACAGTATTACACTTTTGCATTTTTGCAATGATACAAGGCACCATTTGCATCGGATCGGGAATACCCCTAATAAATAATAATCACAAATTCCATTACTATTTGCTTTAATTGATTTTCATCAATGGCAGATGGCAGACAAGGTCAACAGTAGTTGTTTACAATGAAAAAAATGAAATGTAGCTGTCAAACTATAGAATATTCCATTTACACTACCTCTTGAGTGGGAACAAAAAGAATCCATTCCAATTATTCTGGAAGCAATAAAGAAACAACAAAAAAGTTTATCCGGAATATTTTAAGTGAATAAAGAAACGCAAAAGCGGTGTTCCGGGTATTCCGAATATTCGGAATAAATAAAGAAACACACCCAATATAGTGCTTGTTTGTTCTCCAATAAAAACGTATAAAACGATGGTTATAACGCCAATTTAACAAAAAATCAACTTCAATAACTTATCAAGCCTATTTATATAAACAAAAATCACAAAAAATATTAAAAATCCACATTGCACTGAAAAAGCATTTGTCAACCTCTGCTCAGAGCTTAAGAAAAATGACTTGTGTAAAAAAGAAAATTTTAAATGACTTTAAATACTGAAAAAATGAATAGAAAAAATTCGGGGGAATTCCATTTTATATGATTTTTTTATTAAACTTCTAAAATTAAACGCTTGTATTTTCGCTGACAACTTAGCCCGCTACACAATATATCGCGTTGATGTGAGCAGGTTTTTGAACGCATCTTTATCGCGCGATAAAAGTTATCGCGATCGCCACCGCCATCGTGTCGGTTTGCGCATAGCTTAGTTGTTTTTCAATTAATAATAGCTGTGTTTAATTTTCCCTCAGATCCGAGATTGGATTTACTTACGAAAATACATGTATTACAAAAACAACTCAAGATCCAACTTTGTTTTGGATTTGGATTTCCAAATCCATTTTGAACACACACCCTTAATATGTAAATGTTGCCAGTAGTATAAAGAACAAAGACAACAGTTGTATACAAATATAAAAAACAAAAAGAAAAAAGAGTTGGGTATATATCAAGTTGTCACTGAGATCCTGGGTTGCTTTATTTTCATGATCTGATCCGGATTGGATCTGGGGCTAATAATAATTTTCAAATTGAATATTTTTTGAACATTTTACTTCATTCTGCTGTCAAGTGCCACACACACAATTACAAAAAAAAATGGATTCTTTTCGTGTTTTCGTATTACTTTCAACGACAGAAAAAATTCGATTCTTTTTAGAAAAAAAATCGATTCTTTTGTTGAAAGGAATTCGACATTAGTCAAATCCTGTTCGGGTACGTTTTGAGAGCGCTCATGCGAGAGAAAATTATTTCCTTCATTCCAATTTTTACCCCACTAATTTCTTTGCGCAGAATTTTGTAAATTCTGTCCTTAGAACACAGAAGCCAGCTTGAAGTCTAAGAACTACAACAAAAATCCAAAGTGAGTGATGTTGATTTTTGTTAATGTTTATTTTGGTAGAAGTGTATCTTTTTGCTAACAAGAAATTAAAGTTTCTTAAGATAATCAGCCCTATCACAAATTCAAATTTGCTACGAATCACAAAAAATGTATTGCAGAATCCATTCGTAGAGGAAAATCTATTAGGAAATTCGAAATTCGGGAAATTTGCTATCACAAATTCCGAATGAAACGGAAATATGACGTCCTTTTCTACGACAACTGATTCTTGTCGTAGTCAAGTGATAAACGATTGTGTTTCATTAAAAAAATAGTCTTTTTTACTAATTCTAAAATTTGCAATGGTTGCAAACGCAAACTAATCAATTTTTATTTTGTTAAAAGTTCATAAACTCTTAAAATAATTGAATGCTACGCCAGTGAGAAACGTTACAAAGAAGTCGAAATAAAACAATTGCGCTAAAAAAAAACATCACTATTAAAACAAGCCGGATTAAAATTTGTTCCTCAGTACATTTGAAACCACTTTATTTTTATAACTTTATTTTATGAATATATTTTCTTGGGAAAAAATGCTTAAACATTGAATAAATAAGCAAATATCAACAACACAATTTTTTCACGATCAATCATTCGACAGCTGTAATAGGGCTCTGGGATTATGGATTTTTTTTCGATATTTATTAAAAAAAGAGTCTAGCCATACTTATACAAATGTTCAGTTTTTTTGTGTAAAATAAAAAGGGAAAAAAGATGGGACTTTTTAAAAAGTTTAAAGGCTCTCCCAAACCAACGCGAAACATTCGCCGACGACAGATTTTTGTTGTTGTTTAGCGTTGTGTATTTGTCATATTTTGTGTTATTGTGAATGATTCGCTACGATTTCGCTTTGGTTTGGGATAGCCTTAAGGGCTTTTGTTTTTAAAAGCTCCAAGTATTGCTGTGACATAGGACAGCTGATTTCGAAATTCAGAATTAATTCTTAATCGAGGCATTGCTTTTTTCGGTTCCATTCGGATTTTGTGAATTATTTTTTTCGGGGTTTGCCTTTCGGGGATTTTCCACGATGGATTCTGCGATAGGCCTGAATATTTAATTAAAGTCATTGCTTTAAGTTAACTTTAATTTAGTGTACCGATTTTGGGATTAAAAAAAAATACAAGATGTTCCTGTTTAGTGTGAGTTTCCATTGCTTAATATTTATAAAGGCTCTTCCAAACCAACGCGAAACATTCGCCGACGACAGATTTTTTTTGTGGTTTAGCGTTGTGTATTTGTCATATTTTGTGTTATTGTGAATGATTCGCTACGATTTCACGTTGGTTTGGGAGAGCCTTAGGGCCAGTTTGTTCACGGTTGATTATCTTTAATCAAGGATTAATGCAATTGGTAAATCATAGAATGTGCATGTTAACCAAAATTTTTGTTAGGGAAAACAAAATTTTAGGTGTTAATCATGGAAATTGCTAATCAGACGATTTTCATTGATTAGCACCAATTAATTAGAGCCTGTTAAAGTGATGGTGCAGATTCAACCCACTGTGAACAAACTGGCCCTTAATGCAAGATTTTAAGGCTCTCCCAAACCAACGCGAAATCGTAGCCAATCATTCACAATAACACAAAATATGACAAATAAACAACGCTAAACAACAACAAAAATCTGTCGTCGGCGAATGTTTCGCGTTGGTTTGGGAGAGCCTTTAGTTTGCTTATTACCAAATTTTATAAAGTTATGATGGAAATCTCAAGCTTTTGATTTGTTTACTTTTATTAGGTGTGTTTTTTTCCAATCCCGGAGGTAAGTGGTTGAAAAAAACGATATCAGGGATTAGCGACGCCATTACAGAAAAAAAATGGAGTTTCTATACAAACTATCAATAACAAGTATGTAATTCCCGCCGGTAATACAGTTTTTCTCCGTGCTAAAGTTAATCCCCGTAAAATATCTGGGTTTAGCTAAACCCATTGGGGGTTAGTTGTTGTTGCATTTAACATGTAAATTATTTAGCCCCGAATCGTTTTTTTCATCCAATTTCCTTCGGGATTGGAAAAAAACACGCCTATTGTCGTTTAAAACATGGCACGGTTTAAAGAGAATTTCATACCCACTCCTCAATATTTGACAGATTGCCATAGTCCAGAAAGTATCCGCACAAATTTGTTCTTAGGTCCGTTGGGGTACTTAAGCCCGCATCCCACGACAAGCTAGAAAAATAACACCGGTTTTAACTTTGAAATCTAGCAGCTCTTCTATCAAGAGAGCCAGCAGTGACGCCATTTTCCAGCTCAATAGCCAACACCATTGACTTAAGCTAGGACCGCACTCGGCGGAACTGCACTTCAGCGGAACTGAACTTCACGACTTATTTGTAGGAAATTGTATGAGCTATATCGCACTAAGCGACAACTCCACTTCACGGCGCGACACTATGCGACAAAGTTGGTAATCTGACCAAATGTGTCGCGACGTGAAGTTTCGTTGTTTCGTGCGAAAGTGCGCACGGTGTCGCTGAAGTGCAGTTCCGCCTAGTGCGGTTCTACCTTTACTATTGGCGTTTTTCTTTTTTGGCTCTGAGCAAAGCTCTGAGCAGAGGTTGAGCGATCAGAGCTAAGCTCTGAGGAGATTACGATCAGAGCCCTCAGATTTAATTATGAAATACACTTGAGCACTGAACATGTATGCACATTGTATATAAATTCTATAGTACTATCATGATGTGGAAGTTTTAGGGCGACACCTAGTGAGTACGCCGACGTGAGCTCTTTGGAGAAAATACTTCGTGGTGTCAAACTGTTGGAGAGTTCGAGGAAAAAAAAAAAAAAAAAAAAAAATTTTTGTATAGAATATAATAACATAAAGGAAATGGGAATAATACTATAGAACGAGAACATTGTATACAAATTTATTAAGAGTTCAAGGGGGACAAGAAATTTTGTGCTTTGATAATAAATGTATGTAGGTACATATATAAGCTGTGTATTTTTTTTGTTTATAAATACGTTGTGGGGATAGACAAAATATGAATGAATGAAAAAATTATGAATGAATAAAATAATTTTAAAATAGCTAATACTGGTGGGAAGGAGATAGGAATTTTAAAGACGGTGGAGTGTGTGGAATAAAAAACCATAACCTTGGCAAATTGGCTTCACATCGGGAAAAAATTGTAAAAAATTTAGGTATCACGTTTGTGGTAGGTATTTTTCATTCAAAATAATTATTGCAAAGGTCCCCTTATGGTTGGTTTGGTTGGCTGATAACTTTTGTTGTTATAATCGGATCGTTAAGGTTGAGGCCTTAAAATTTAAGTAGAATGTCAGGCTACATTTGTTTTACAAAATCATTGCGGAGTAACATAAAAATATGTGTGAAAAACGTAATTAATTTAAAATTTAGTGGAAACAAAAATTTAATTGAAAAAAATAATTTCATGCTCGTGTAATTGACCCTTTTAAGAAATCTTATGAGTGGGTAGAGTACATTTTGTAGGTAATTTTATTCAATAGTATAGTAGAAAAGAATCGATTTTGTTGGTTTGGTAGAATTATAACTTCTGTTCTATTAAGGCTCTCCCAAACCAACGCGAAATCGTAGCGAATCATTCACAATAACACAAAATATGACAAATACACAACGCTAAACAACAACAAAAATCTGTCGTCGACGAATATTTCGCGTTGGTTTGGGAGAGCCTTTAATCGGATCTGTAACATTAAGATCTTAAGATAAAGGTAAAATGTCAGGCTAACTTACTGAGTTTAAAATCATTGGCGCAAAATTTTGAACAACCTATTGTTAAGGGCTTAACATGTTATTAGTTAGCAAATTGCTAAATTATTTAGTAATTTACTAGCTCTTCCAAAATTTTAATCCTTTTTTTCGTTTTACTAACTTGTAAATTACTAATTCCCTTTTATTAAAATAGGTACATCTAAACACGTCCAAACAATGACAGTTCATAAAGAAAAACATAGCAAACAAACCTAAACTTAGGGAACGGACCTAATATTTTTTATTTGTGAAAACTATTGTAAAGTTGTCATAGTCAAACCAAAGAAATCATTTAATATATATAACTTAAAAATTTAATAGGTTCACTATAACCATTCAGCTAACCATTTGAAGCTGCCAACATGGAGATCTTTAGTTCAAAACAGTGTGGAAAATTTGGTTAAATAAGTGAATACAGATGGAAATTTACTTTGAAAAGAATTAGCACACGAAAAAAAAACACAATAAAATTGCCAAGAAATTATTTTCGAGAACAATGACAGATTTCATATGGATTTAGCAAATTACTAAAATTTAAAGTAGCCATTTTCTGATTTTAACTTTAGTAAAATGTTAAGAGTTAGTAAATTGCTAAAATCGTTTAAAATTACCAAAATCTTCTTTTTAACTTAGTAAATTACTAAAATGGCTTTAACATTTTACTAAATCGTTATTGTTTAGGTACCTATTTGTTTATAAATTCAAAATTATTTAATGCAAAAAATGCATCGGTACTTATGTGGTGGTACCTAACCTACATAAGACAAATTATCAGGTTTAAGGTAACTAGAATTGCAAGTGAACTCACAAATTCCGGCAAATCGGTTTAAGACTTATGTATATAACTTGAGCTGTAATGGTTTGATTTTTTACGGTTAAAATAAAAGCTAAATTATTAAACTATTTTACTATACATTTATAAAGGTACTATCACAATTACAATATAATATAATTACTAAGTTAGCTTAGCATCTGATAAATTTTTGTGACTCACAAAAAGTAAAATTTTAATAGTGGGGAATATTTTCTGGTATTTGCGTTAAAATAAAAATGTAAAGTATTTAAACAGATAAAGTACCTACCTACAAATATTTATAAAAAATCTTATTTTTCTCGCGTGTTATGTTAGGCTTCCTTTTGGTAAAAAAATACAACAAAATAAAATACTTATAATATGTAATTGGCAGAATTATTCTTTTAATTTTCGAAAATAGTTCAACTAATTTTAACAAATTTTGTATGATTTAAAAAGTTTTAATAGTATTATAGCTAGGTATATTTTCATAAAATATTTTTTTTAGTTTTTAAAAACGTTTAAACATTTTTTTTGAAAATTTAATACTTCAAAAACCAGCCATTGTTAGACTGCGCAGCAAGCAGTTTTTAATATTATCTAGAAGATTTAAGAAAAAAAATTATTCTTATAACCAAAAATAATGGAACCTACCATACAAGTCTTACCACAAAAAAATTCACTCGATTAAACCAGATTTAAACTTGTAAATACATTGGGGCATATTCATAGTCACTGTTTAAGTTGTTTCTAAAAAAATACTGGGTTTATCCTATCTAATTTACATTGGATAAACTCCAGGCTAAGATAAACTGGGGTCTAAAAACGACTATGAATATGCGCCATTGAATTTAAATTAATTTACATTCGGATTTAAGTTATCACGTGGATTAATTGATTGAATAATATGGAGTAGAAAGCAGTTAAAAAAATCGTATTTTTCTCGAAAACCAACAGAAACAAACTGAAAAGCTAAAGGCATCATCCATTAAGAGTACCTACCACTCATTGGGCCATTTTTTGATTTTCGACTAGGTATATACATACATACCTATCTCATCATCTATAATAAACCGATTTAAACCATTTTTCTTAAAGAAGTTTTTTAAGTCTAAATATTAGTATAAAGGTTCCCCCACACCAACGCGAGTTTTCGGTGGCGACGACGAAAACAATAAAAACAACGTGTTGTTTTCATTGACAACCACATGTTGTTATTGTTGTTTTCGTCGTCGCCATCGAAAATTCGCGTTGGTGTGGGGGAAGCTTAAATCAAAATTTTCCAAAAAACAAGTTTTGTATTAAAAAAAATTCAAAATTATTTTTTGAAAATTCGATAATTCAAAAACGGTAAGATGACTTGTTTGCGAATTAAATTTGTATGTTTTGTATCAGCAAACAGGTCTAATAATGTTTGTACAATTTTTTTTCATTTTTTAGAGAACAAAAAATAACGTATTTATGAAAGGATTACTAAATATCAGCTAATTATGTAGGTATGTACTTAACTTTTTCTAATAATTTATAAAAATAAATAGGTAGGTACATAATTATTTTCAAATTTTTAAACAAAAAAGTGTAAAGCCCTTAATCTAATAAAGTAGGTACCTACCTATTAATTAAATTAAATTTATTAAAATTAAATTAAAATTATTTAATTATTTACATTGATATCTTATTTAAAAAATAAGTTATTATTTTGAAGAAATTAGTTAGGTAGGTACCTACCTGTTTGCCAGGAGTAGGTATTAGCGGGGAACGGGTCGTTATTCTGTATTTAAAAATTCTTTATGACCAAAATTCTGTAAATGGATTGAAAATTCTGTATGAACGTAATTCTGTATTTCATTATTCTGTAAATTTTTTTATTTTGAAATTATGGAATTTTGTATTTATAGAATTTTGGAAACTATGTTTTTTTTTTGATTTACAGAATTTTTAACTGTATTGAAAATTACTGAAAATTTACTTTTAGTTTTCAATGAATCAATTGTTTTCACGTCAAACTAAAAATTACCGTTCCCACAAGTCTACATACGTGTAAGCTGTGTTGTAATTTAACTATAAATTCAGAAGATAAATAACAAGAAATACAGGCGAAAACAAATTAAAAATTTTTTAAATAAAAAATAAATCATTACATTATTTGTATAATTTTTTTTAAAACCTCCAAATGCGACTCTAAAGTAAATTACGAAACAAATATTTTCAAAAATTAGGTTGTAAATTATGTTAAAAAATTGAACACATTTGAAAATCGAGCTATCAAACGGAAACAGAAAAAAACCAAATATCCATAATGTAATCCATATCACAGTGAATTCTGAAATTTTAATCAGCTGTGAAAAAGAATTACCAACTTGGGATGAACACACTTTTTCTATGTTGAAATAAATTAATTTTGACTCTAATGAAAGCTTTGTAGGTACATATATACTAGAGCCTACGATTCAGTCCGTGTATTTGACAAACACGGGTACATGGACTCCGTGTAATTATTACACGCAAATAAAAATCCGTTCTCTTAGAACACGTGTATTTATTTGCTTAATATCCGTGTATCAGGATATTAAGCATAGGTACACGCGATCTTTATTACACGGATTCTTAATACACGGAATGGTTTTTGATTTTTATCTTTTCAAGGGGTGGGCTTACAAGCTTAAAATTTTGAGGGATAATGGATATTATAGATTTTTATTTTTGGTGATTTTCCAAAAAAAAATCGATTTTTAAAGAAAAAATTAAATAATTCTAAATTTAAATCCACTGACAGATTCGACTACCAAGTCGCTGTCGTATTTTTATCAAAAAAATCCTATAAATTTGGCCCTCTCCAGTGATGATTGGATTATTTAAAATACACGGATCTTCGGATACACGGACGCACGGATGCACGGATACACGAAATACACAGATTCAAATCCGGATATTATAAGAACACGTGTATCCGTGTTTTTAAATATCCGTGTAATAGGGAGCTCTATTATACCTATAAAAAAATTTTATTCCGGATTATGCTGAATTTCAAAATTCTGTAAATTATAAAAAAAAATTGTTTTGATAGTGAAAAAAAGTGCGCACTTTTTTTCAGTCTCAAAACAAGTTTTATTTTATAATTTTAATATTATATAAAATTTAATATTATAATTCAAAATAAATAACTACCTAGTACCTACCCACATATGCAATATATACCTACAACCTGAAATATAGCAACCTTGCAAGACAATTCCCGCACAGAAATAATGAATATATGCAACGTCGCTTTGATTTGATAATTGATTTTTCAAATTCAAAATCAAAAATAAAAACCCAAGTTTTGCATGAAAATATAGGTATACCTACAAATATACATATCATCAGCAAAAAATCTTTTCGCATAACGATGAGAAATTTAAAAAAAACGAAGGCCGTTGTATAAAGCCACACATACATACAAACTTTATTTTCTATTTTCTCGTCGTTGGCATGACGATAAATATTATTTAAGTTATCTCCTTTACTCGCATTATTGTTGTCACAAACAAAATAATACAATCCTCTCGTTCTTACTATGGAGGGTTTTTGGAAGGCAACGAAGCAGGTTGTGTCGAGTGGCACAGCCTTGCAAATTCAGTTTTTCTTTAAAAAAAAAAAAAACAGTAAAATAAATTATTTTTAATTAAATATATATTTCCACATCGAAAGTTGGTACTCTGTGGGGAACGGTGTCCATCTGGATGGTAACAGGAGTTGTACACACACTCCAGCAACTGAAAAGCTAGTTTCCAAGCTATGCCGCTTGAACTAGACTTTGAGCCTATCCCGTTTAAACGGGACTCTGGCGTGGTATCACATTACCCGCTAGCAACTGTATCATGTGACCGTGACCGACGTGTTGCCCACATGAAAACCTAGCATGGAACTCCTCTGGGGGAAGGATTCCAAGTGGATCAAATCCGGAGATGATCATACACTCCAGCAACCGCCAAACTAGCCCCCTGGCTACCAGCACCACATAACCTTGTGCTAAAACAGATGACTAACCCTCATCACAACAATGGACAAAGGATGATCGCCCTGCATCATACCAAATCAACAAAATAAACGCTATAGTGAATCTCTGTACAACTGCTCATAATGTGTTAAAAGTCAGTGAATTATCTTTTCTGTTCAATTATGTTTTTAGTGTTTCTACTAAGCTATATCCTCATACATATTCTATATTATTCATTTTCTTTTGCCACTAACGTTTGATCTAAAATCAACTAAAATAACTCGTAAGAAGTGAAATTATGTAAAAACCGAAACTGTCTTTAAATAATTCAGTATTAATATCATGCAATCTATTGCCGCTAAAATTTGTTGTAAAATCATTTATAACAATTCGAAGAAGTGAATTTATGTAAAAATAGAATTGTCTTAAATTATTCAATGTACCTACCTATTCATACAAAAGTGATTTCATTAAATTTGAAAATTCTACATAGAGCGCTCTCGCTCTATAACACGTAATTTTATGTATATAAATATATTCTATGGCATATTAGTTTTAAGGTATTCGTTATTTGTAGGTATTGTATATATGTATATTTTTTATCCGTTGCATCAGCCAACACGTAACCGAAATATTGCTCCTGAGCAAGAGCAGACTATTCCATTTAAAAGAAAAAGACAAGCCATGTTGGCAACCGAAAAATTAAAAAACAACAGAACAGGACGGCCATACATTACAGCCTCCGCTTCCCGCATCGTTTATATTAACAGAAAGAGATAGATCTAAGAATTCATGTATATATTTCCAAATGTCATTTTTAAAGTCTCAATAAAATACAATACAATACAATCGTTCTTACTATTTTTTCTCGATTCCTTCTTCATACTCTCCACTTTCAAATTAATGCAAATCAAAGGCGACTATAGCGCCGCGTAGCGAGTACGCCGAACGTAAAAAAAATCGACTCCATGATAGTACTATAGGTTATATATGCAAAGGTATGCATAGTAATCTGTCAAATTACATAAAAATTGTATGAAGTTGGCTTCGCTCAGCGATTTGCTCGATTTCCTCGGTCATTTTATTCTGACTTCTGAGCATACAGATCATGCTCCGAGCTAGCTCAGATGGAAAAAAGAAACACGACTTATGTGCTCTGATTTGTCTGAGGTAAAAAAGAAACATAGAATAAATTTTTGACAGCTCGGTGATCTGCTCTGAGGTAAAAAAGAAAAACGCCATATATAATAGGTCAATGGCCAGCACGAAAGCCAGCAAGCATTTCTAGCAGGAAAACAAGCGTCGTGTGATGCGGGCTTGTACAAAAACTTGAAAAGTGCTAAAAGTTGCCAGCCTTACCATACCGGCATATTTATACGAACACACCTGTAGTAGAGTCTCATGAAACACTTCCATTTCTACAGTCCACATTACAGTGGACTTTATCTTTTCAAACTCAAAAGTCAAACATCTGCCAAAACTTTAAACAAAACAAAAAAGATTTAACTTTACGCACCTACACCCTCCGTAGATCATTTTGAAGAAAATATAAATTTTCCAAAGAAAATGTAATTGAAAAAATAAATTTATAAATGCTACGTAAAATCAAAACACAATAAAGACGAAATGGAAAACATTGATATAAATTTCACTAATCTACCAAGACACCAAGTGATAACGAAATACATTGAAAACTTGCGTTTAATGAAATCAATTGCAGAACAACATTGCAATATACGTGCATTCCAATTCGACAATTACGTACTATTTCAGTATTTCGAGCAAAATCGATCACCCAGCAATAACAATGCCAACCACAATAGCTCCAATAATGATGTTGCATTTATTAAAGCCGAAATATTGAAACAAATTATCGACCGGAAGCGAAAAATTTTATTCTGGATTTTCTATGTTGCCATTGCTTGTATATTTATATCTTATAAGAATGAAGCATCTACAATTGTTCTACGCAACATACAGACATTTATATATCCTGGAATGAAGGTCTGGAGGAAGATGACACTGCCAGTGATTAAGAAATTTCCCGGATTAACCGAACTTTATGACGAATCGTGTTTAATGATGAATCCGTTCTTTCAAGTTGATGACCTAAATTGCGATCCATGTGCAAATGTTAAAAACGTTTTGGATTTGACAAACATGGACAAGACAACTGAGTTTGTGCCTTTTGTGTTTAAGGTATGTTGTTGGTTATAGATCATTCATTAAAATAGCAACATTAGTGTTCCTTCGCATGGGAGTCACCTTGCAATGTTAATGTCCTGACCTGACGTTTGAAGGCGGGCCCCCACTCCAGTGTTTTTATCTAAAAAAAAAAAAAACTTGGTCCAATTGGCAATCTCCCAATAAGAATGTTATTACTAACCATTATCTCCAAATGGTTCAATGGCCGGAGCATGCTGTATCTGGCCAACAAATAAACTATCGGGTGTGACCATGATTAATTATTTTTACATAGATATTATGGCAAGAGTATCATAAAAAACAAGTCGGTGATTTGATCAAATCTTATAAACTTTTTTAATTAACTGATTAAATACTGCAAAATATTTTCATTGTTAATAATAAAATAAAATAAAATATTTGGGCTTGTGTTTCCCTTAACTCCAGAATGTCTATAGTTTTCTGACTACATTCCAAAATGTTTCTTTTACCTTATTTATACGATAGTATTATGATCACTGAATCAAAATTTGTTTACTTGGACTCGAGATTTTATTCAAACCTAACACTGCAATGATAGATAGAACCCACAATTCTTTATACCTGTTTGTAAATTCATAAACATCAAACATTTGCTTTGTTGCGATGCAACACAGCTGCTGCTGATGCAATACATCAGCAACTACGCATCATGAATTTTCTCGATTCGGTTTTGCTTGAAGTTTGCGCATTATTCGATGCAGGTTTGGAATGGCGAACACTTTACACAGAAACTGATGCTGGTTTGTTGGCTTTATGAATGCTTGACGCAAGTGATTGTGAATCATCTCTGCAACGATGCGTTTGTGAATTTACACTGTAACTCAACTCAATATTTAGTTTTGCAATCGCTCATTTTCCATATTTCTAAATACAACTTATTTAAATGTATTGGTCAATTTATACATACTTAAATGTTATCTTTCCAAGAAAGTATGTCGAAAAATTACTTATCAGTTTTATTTGGTTTGATATTTGCATCTCTAATGGAATAATTTAAAATTTTCTTGAAAATTGTTTTTTTGCTGTTTAAGTATAAAAACATTTTACCCCACTCTCTAGTCTCTCCATCAAAGGGATGAGAAATCTAAGGAATACTCGCTTATTCCTCCAACCGATCAATAAAATTCATAATTTATCCCAATAACTATTTCTAGTGGGTTAGCGTTCATTTAAGTCTTTTGTTAACGGAAAGCGAGAGGAGCAATTGCAAAATTGCCTTTAAAAATTTTATATTAACACATTCAACTCCAAAAATGCACGGATTTTAACTTTAGTTAACTCGACAGTTTTAAATAACCAACACATTTTTCAAAACAAATTTTTATTTGAATAGATACAACAAAAATACATAGAACCTAAAGATATTTATGAGCTTTACAAAAACAATAAAGACATATTTCAACGTGACGCCTTCCGCGTACAATCTACAAACCGTGAGATCACCAACCTTGACGAATTGTTTAACGATTTTAACCATACCCATCATACAACAAGTCATAATATCTGGAGATGTAATCGAATGCAACCTGCACGACTCATTCGTCAATTGTTTGAAAAGCCACAACGTCTTCCAAAAACTGGTATAGCCTTGGAACGTTATGTCATGTTGGATACATCAAATGCTGCATCATACACTCTACCAGACACCGAATGCTCAAATATGTATGTCCAACAAGCGTCAGGAACGCGTTTTATTATATTACGACCAACTCCAGAATGCCGACATAAGTGCCGTACTTTATCCATCCGCTTGCCGCAATCATTTGTCTGTAAGTTATTGAAATTGTTTCTTTCTTGCATTTGCGATTTAATAATTTCTTATTTAATTCCTCAAGTGAGCTACAATTGGTGGTATTGGAAACCTATATCTGCACCAGTTCCGCTGACTGAATCAGTTTCAATAAGTTTAATAGGATCGTATTGTTAAAAACATGCGCTTCAACTTTTCCTTCTTCGTATATAAAAAACCGATTTTATTACACTACCTAAAAAATATCCTAGTCACTTTCATACATGCAAGTATTATCCCTGTTTGATTTTTATTTTATAATCCTATTATATAAGAATCTTGTATACGTAAAATGTATTATGTTTGTATTTAACAAAGAATTTAATCAGCAAATGTGTATTTAAGACCAACATACAAAATTTTAAGCCATACAAATATAAATTTATTATTGTGTTGAATTTATATAAGAAAACAATCTAGTTTCTCTTCAAAAGAATCTCCATTCAGGACTACAAATATTTTTTTCAAATATTTTTTTGTAACAATTTTTGTTAACTTATTATTTTGCATCTAGCACTTTTAAGACTTCCACTAATCTTTTTTTTATTTGAATGTTATGATAGGCCACCTAAAAAATTACTGATTTCGTTAACTAAAGAAGTGTAAGAACATAGTTCTTACTTCGGCTTTTTTTGTCGCTCATTGTTGTAAACGAAACAAAATTCCATTTGTTAACGTGTCTGTTCAATTGCAGTGGGTGCCATTAATATTCGTTTTTCTATTGATTATAACTATTATTAAAATTCAAAATTTTTTTCATTTAATTTTTAATTCAAAGATTATAACCATAACATTACAACATTACAACATAACAATAAAATTTTAGAAATAAACGAATAAGATTGTCAAACTTTAGGAATTAACACCGCATTAATATTTGATTTTTTGTTTTGGTTTTATTAAAATGTTGAATGGCTTTGCCACAATTTTTTGTATTTCGGGGTTCTTTAAATTTTCTTAAGATAATGATAAAATAAAGCCCATATTATCCACAAATTTATGCTATAAAGTTTCCCAAAAGTTATCGCTGTTCCTGCACAATATCCTGATCAACCCCATAAAAAACATGTGGGATGTATTCGGTCGACGTGAACCATGCTTGTTCCATAAACTCATTGGACCTTACCAATAAACAAATTTAAAGACGACTTAACATCCAGATTGAAACTTAAATCCGGATGTATTTTCATTGAATTTGTATACTTTATATCTGGATTAAAGTTTTAATCTGGATGTATCGAGTGAATAATATGGGCGTAAATAATGAACTATTCATCACATGTTTTATATTTAAGAGTCCGTACCATGTAATTCATTATTTAGGGTATACTTAAATATTTAAGTCATACCATGTTTGGTTTGTTATATAGAGTATATCGTCGCTGTAGATCGAATTCCTCGTAACCCAGAAAAGTTCACTTTTTAGGTAAAGATGCACTTTTATTGTAAACAACTTTCCGGATCTAATGAAAAATACCTTGTTAGTCTAAGAACGATAGTTTCCAAACGCATAAAAACCAGGTCAATGTTATTGGTCCTCAATACTTTTATATCAAGTTTTTTGTTTCTCCTGAAAAATTTACTTTTCTGGGGCCCTACTATGTAACTTGCTTCTACTTTCGAATCCATTCGAAAGTTGTTTTCAATGCTTATTTGAAGTGGTAATATGTATGAAAGTGGGATCAAATTTTGGTGCTTTCGACTTTTTGCCACAGAATCTTCAACTAGCGCTGTTCTATTTCCGTTTATATGCGTTTGCTAAAGAATTAGCGAGCTGAGATTTTGCGAATTCGAACATTTTTATTGTAGAATCGAGTTACATAGTTGGGCCCCTGGGTTATAAGGTATTCGATCTACAGCGACGATATACCATTATGGTCCATTTTACTTAAATATTTAAGTCGTCTCTAAATTTTGTTATTGGTACATCCCATTAAAAATAAGGCTACAACTTATTGATTATGACAACCATGCCAAAACTTTTAACAATAGTTCTTGCGAATAAGAGATACGTTTACTGAATGGTAATGCTCTTTCTAACCATTTAAGGGAGGTTTCACTTTATGACGTGGGGGTGGCCCCGGCGCAGTGGAAGTAGTGCTTGACTGCTATCCTGGATGTGTGGGTTCGGTCCCCAGTCTAGGCAGCATTCTTTTCTATATTTCCTCAACTGAACGCCACCCCTGGGATTTAATGAGATAATCAAAACCTTATTTTTCAATCCACTGTGCCAACAACTATTCCTTCTAAGATTGCCTAATTTATAAGACCCTAGGTCTCACAGGTTTGTGTTGTTTTTCTTTTTTTTTAGTACCCCTTAAGAATTTAAGTTCAACTTAAATCGTTATGTGTAGTATCAGCAAACGGGTCTAAATAAATAGTAATATATTTTTGCATGTGCAACCTGCGTTATCGTGCATTACACCCTGCTGAACATTTGTGCTCACTTCTAATTTGCTTTTGATAAGGCAATGCTTCCAAATATTAGAACCATGCAGGGAATCGCGAGATCTTAAGACTATAATAATTATTTTAGACTCCCATCGGTCTCGATCTGGACGTTTAGCGATGTAGTCCTTAGAAATGTGATAAAAAATAATTTCTTGCTTCAAATATCATTTGGAAAAGTGGTTTACCCGTTCGAATGATATAATGGCTGACCATAGCAGACCCCACTCTTCCGGCCCTTCGATGTTTTCGACCAAAAACTGAACTCTGGCTTTATTTAATCTATATCTTGAGTTATTAGTTTTCTGAAAAAGCTCAAAATCTTTAAAAAGTTTAAAATCTTCGTACTCCGAAATTTGTGAGGAATGCAAGATGTCACAACAGCTAATGCGACCAATGTGTATTAATGTGGGTTTTAAATGGTCAATAAATAACGTAAACTAAATCTCATCTAGTCTCACACTAAAATTGTTTAAGTGTTGAGTTAACTCTACTTTAATTTGCGCCATTGCTTTTTGTTAACGGGTGGGCCTATTTGAAATTCGGAACAGATGATTTTTATGTGATTCCCTAGAGGGTATATTCGATTTTTTGTTTTAGCTCATCTCTATTGCATTTATTAAAAGACTGGGTTTTATAAATAAACAATAAACAAAATATATTAAAAAGATTTAGCTCTGATTCTGATAAAAGATTTCATTAAATATCTAGTCCCATCTGTTTGCATAAAGTTTTAAGACGTGGACTTGGTACTGGCCTTGTCATAACATCTGCCAATTGATGTTCGGTTGAAATTTGTTGAACCATAATCTGTCCTTCAATAACTTTCTCTCTTATAAAGAAATGCTTGATTGCAATATGTTTGGTCCGTCGGAGAAATTCTGGATTTTGCGAAAGTCTCACTGCTGCAGAGTTATCAACTTGTATTACAGGAATCTCCTTAAGTTGAAAAATACCCTTGAATAATCTCTTCAACCAAATTACTTCTTTAGCTGCTTCATTGGCCGCTACTATCTCTGCTTCTGTTGTCGATTTAGCCACCATTGCTTGTCTTTGGCTAAACCAAGAAATAGCACCTCCAGCGTACTTAATAACAACTCCTGAAGTTGGACGTCCTGTTTTCATGCATCCCCCAAAGTCTTCATCACTGAAACATTCAAGAATTGCTTTTTCTACGTCGTGACGATAGGTAATTCCATAATCCATAGTTCCTGCTATATATCGAAACACCCTCTTGACTCGAGTAATATCTTCAGTCGATGGATTCTCAAGTGTTCTTGAAAAAAATCCCACGCTGTAGGCAAGATCTGGTCTTGTACCTAGCATTAAGTACATCAATGCCCCAACAGCTTGTCTGTATGGAAATGTCTTCTTCTCGATTTGTTCTTTCCCTGCTGTAGAAGTTTCAGTAGTCTTTATCATAGGTGTTGAAATCGACTTGCATTCAGAAAAGTTAAATCTTTCCAGAATTTTCCTTGCATGTGCTGTCTGTTTTATTTTAATGTTTTTGTCTTTTCTCTCAATTTCTAGTCCAAGAAAATATACAGCTTCTTTTGAGATGATTTTGAACTCTTGCTTAAGTTCGTTAATGAAAACATCTAAGTCTTTTTTATCTGTGGCTCCAACTAAACCATCATCAACATACAAAACAAGGATAAGTTTGTTGCCGTTGCGCTCTCGAATAAACAAGCATGGATCCGCTTCACTTGTTTTAAATCCCAATTTCGAAATAAAGTTTCCAAATCGTTTATTCCAGCACCTCGATAATTGTTTAAGGCCATATAAACTTCTTTTTTAATTTGCATACTTTGTTTGTACCATCGCTGTATCCCTCTGGTTGTCTCATATATATGACTTCTTCAAGTTCTCCATACAGAAAGGCTGTTGATACGTCAAATTGTGCCAGATACATTTCTTCACTTGCAGCAATACTTAAAATTGACCGTATCGTCCCCAACTTCGCTACTGGACTGAACGTTTGACAGAAGTCAATACCATAACGTTGGCTAAAGCCTTTTGCAACTAACCTGGCTTTGTATTTGTCAATACTACCATCAGGATTTTTCTTCAAGTTATAGATCGACTGCACGGTATAACTTTCGCACCTTTAGGTAAGTCTGTAAAATATTTTGTTTATTGTTTATTTAGAAAACCCAGTCTTTTAATAAATGCAATAATCTCCAACGCTTTCATTTTTTAATTTCTTCATAACGCCTCTAACGATTTTGATTAAACTTCGTACCTGTGCATTTCGGGTTTTTGCCAAAAAATCACATAACGGTTTTTACTTTTTTTGAGAAAATTGCCTTATTAACGTACATATATAATTTTAATGGCTGAAGATTCTGATATATTTTTGCAATATCATGCTTGCTAAGACAAATCCAAGAAAATTGGTTGATTCCCCTCCTCCCCTTTAATTTGATAAAATCAGATTTATTGAAATAAGGGATATATGATAACACGACTCAATGTACGAGTACGTACAAGGCCTTAATAGTTCAACTATGTAGTTGTGTAGAATGTCAAAAACAAATATAAAAAAATAATTAATATATCTGTGGCAATAAGACATAGTTGCTTATGTCGCCATACTCGATTTTTCGGTTTTTGGATTGTTAGTAGTTCACAGTTTGAGAGCTTTTTTTCTGTCAAATCCCTTTTTTGAAAACATTACCCGTTGAAAAGCTATCTTATAATTCCTAAAAAAAAATTATATTAATTGTAGACAAAAATGTGTTTTTCTCAAAAACTCTTTTTTTTAACATGAGCTACTCTGTTTTACTGCCACAGATATTATATAGACGAAATGAGAAGGGATATTATGTTTCCTAATTATCAAAACAAAACGCTTTCTGATTAATTCAATTAAAGGGTTCATTCCAATAAATACATCCCTACTCAAATATGAGTTTTTTTTTGTAAAAATAATGCTACTGCTACCTTGAGGTCTTGAGCTAAAGCAAATAAATTAGCTTAAGCTGAGGTAAACGGCGGAATGTTTTATTATCCTGGGATTCTTTTACATTTCAAGGAAAAAAAGTTGTTCTTATGTATTGAATAATTGAAGAAATTCCTTTATAGAGAGACATTCCAGATTATTAAAGAGGATGCAAAAACATCCTACATACATACTTCTAAGAGCTACTGTTTTCGGAAAGTCGAGATTAACTACTGCGCTTATTATGGATGACAAAAAAATTGACATCAATTAAATACCAGTTAGGATAAAAAAATTTTTTTCAACTTAACTAAAACTATGTGTCATAATATGAACAAGTTTTTGTGGTTGGATAAAAATATACATTCATCCATAATATTGTATTTTTCCTTTAGCAATGCATACTGGCGTTTTTAAAGACTTCACGATAAGCTAACGTCTATTCAGTAGTGCTATGGCCTTTTTATAATACCTACACGTGTAATAAATCTTCTAAAATTTCACTCCTTCAAAAAATAAATTGTCTTTAATTTTACTTTATAATTTCGCAAATTTCGACTACAATATCGTTCAATACTTTTAATTTTCAAACATTGTTTTATTTTTGACAGCTTATTTGGTTCTTAAGGGTTCAAATGCTAGGAATGCAAAACACGGATTTTTTTTGAAATACGAAAGTAAAAAATAGACCGCAAATAAAGCTTCATATTTACATGATAATGAATGATTGCTTACTACATAAACACTTAAAACATATACCTATCATTATAATTGTTGTACTTCAAATTTTAACAAATAATGAATGCCTATTAAATTAAAAGAATATACCAACGGTGTAATGGCGTATTCATACAAATTTACTAAGTCAAACGAAGTGACTTTAGAGATTCCTATAAACTAACTACAATTATGAATGTATGTATATATTTACTTTTGCTTCAAGTAATTTGTTTTGTTTAAAAAATAAATTAAACAGATAGGTATGTTACTGTTTGGTTTTTGTTGATTATAGGTATAATGCAGATTATGAAGTTTTTTTTAAATATCACAATCGTTTTTATCAAGTCCAAAACATTTAAACTTATTTCAATAAATAATATTGATCCAGCAAGTGTATTTCTATGTTACTCTTAAAGCAAGAGCTGGTATAAATCCCAAGATTTAGGAATACCAGTGGGTGAACGGAACTGATTCTTCGGGTTTGCAGCATTAGTGTGTGGAAATGTTATGTAAAAAACGGTGAATTTAATAGTATCAAACTTTGTGATTCTTTACCAATTTTCATTGACACACTCTAGGAAGATAGCACGTTACTCATCTTTCTATTCATTTATTGCATTCTATTCTATTCTGGACATCGTCCTAACTAACGACGACAAAACCCATCAATCAAAAACTAGAAAACAAGACAACTTGAACGTAATTTTAAGTAGGTAAGTATGTATGTTTCAAATTTAATTTAATAAAGTGATGGTGAGGGGAAATAATTATGAAGCAAGAAAATATTGTCAAACAAAAACCAAAAAACTTCAACTTATTAGGAACTAGTTTCTTTCAATGGGTTTTGGCAGCATATTGTGAAATTTGTAAGAAATTTTAAGTTTCCAAACGCATTGTATTATGTAAAACACAAGCTTAACTATATATTAAGAAATGGAAGTTTATTTTTGTTTAACAATGGATCAACATTTTTGTATTCAAAGTGAACAGAGGCTAGCAGTAGCTCAAAAAGTTAACTTATTTTTTAACATCAAAATATGCCCCAGTCATGAGGTCCTCACTCTTTATTTCGAATAATTTCATCAATTCCTCAGCAAAAGCTTGACCTTCATCGATAGTCTGTTCGGGTCTAAGACAAACCTCAAACTCCATAAAATTTCCCAAATCATCCACTTTGTCCATGTGAATTCTCGTGTTTTTGTAAATGAACAAATATCGATGTTTTTTCAAAATACCTTTAGCTCCATTGCTTGCCGTGAGAATTTTCTCTAGTACTTCTGGCTCGTCGATCGTAGTTTTATTAAATTTTGAAAGCTTTGGGCCTGCAACATCTGGTCTTTCGTAGTACACTAATTGCGCTTTTGCATTTTCTGAATAGCGCAACTTTAGGCGACCCGTTTTAGAGTTGAAAAACACATCTTTCTGAACAAGTAGCTCCCCTTCAGACGATGTTAGTTTTTTGGCAATATCAACTTTAGCTTCAAACTGAGAATCTGAGCCAACGCGTGCTTTAATTTCTATATTTCTTTCATCTGCTGGTGTGGCCATTATTTTTTTGAATTGAATATCCTTTTGTTTTCTTGGTCACTTTTCACACGAGGAAACTGATGTCGAATTCCTTTCAACAAAATAATCGAATTTTTTTCTAAACGAATCGATTTTTTTTCTGAACAATTCGAATTTTTTCTGTCAAAACAAATCTTGTTAATTTTGCAAGATTCAAGAAAGATTTTCACCGATTTGCACACACACTTGTAAGATTTGAAATTTCTAAAAATGTCAAATTCAGTGCCGCGATGTTTTAAGAAAACAAATTTTTTTTGTGAAAACAAGTTATTGAACATTTTCTGGACATTTTACTTCAAAATTTGCTGCTGTCAAGTGCCACACACGCAATCACAAAAAAAATCGATTCTTTTCGTCTTTTCGTATTCCTTTCAACGACAGAAAAAATTCGATTCTTTTGTTGAAAGGAATTCGATATGAGTTTCCAGCAATTTTCAGTTTCTAGGTGAGTGAGAAGCACTGATCTCTATATACACTGGATATTCATACAAAATTTTTGAGGCAAAAATATAGTCGTGGCCGGTACCCTTATATAACAGTATAACAGCGGCGCCAGCGGAATGGACGCTACTGGACCTGCATTTTCTTATATTTTTTTCAATATTTACAGCCGCAATGCTTGTTGACATCAACTGATATCAAATAAATGCTCAATTTCGGCAAATATCTTCAATCTCTTTCTTCGTTTGTATAGAGCGAGATATGAGGTCGTGGCCGGTACCCTTTAAAAAACTTGCCTCACAAAAACTGTTATACACTATAGGCTATTCACTATCCAGTGCACTGATCTCTATATACACTGGATAGTGTATTCATACAAAATTTTTGAGGCAAAAATATAGTCGTGGCCGGTACCCTCATATAACAGTATAACAGCGGCGCCAGCGGAATGGACGCTACTGGACCTGCATTTTCTTATATTTTTTTCAATATTTACAGCCGCAATGCTTGTTGACATCAACTGATATCAAATAAATGCTCAATTTCGGCAAATATCTTCAATCACTTTCTTCGTTTGTATAGAGCGAGATATGAGGTCGTGGCCGGTACCCTTTAAAAAACTTGCCTCACAAAAACTGTTATACACTATAGGCTATTCACTATCCAGTGTATTATAGAGATCAGTGATCCAGTGTATATAGAGATCAGTGGTGAGAAGTCACGGAGTACGGGAGAAGGGGGCACATTTGAATGAGGAGTACATTTGAACATGGCTTATAAAATCTTACAAATAAATATTTCGAAGCGAATCTTAAGCCCGCATCACACGACGCTTGTTTTCCTGCTAGAAATGCTTGCTGGCTTTCGTGCTGGCTATTGAGCTGGAAAATGGCATCACTGCTGGCTCTCTTGATAGACGAGCTGCTAGATTTCAAAGTTAGAATCGGTGCTATTTTTCTTGCTTGTTTTGCTGCTGGATTTTAGCAGACGTCAAAAGCTACATGTATATTTTCAAATGTCATTTTTTCGATTTCGTTTTTATTTATTTTCTCATAGTTTTTTCAACTTTAAACAAAATTAAATTAGATTTCATTCATTTGTATATTTAGTTCTATCAGATGTATGCATTTTTGTGAAAATTTGTGTAGAAAAATATTGTGAAAATTCGTACAAATTCGCAAGAAATGTCAAAAAATCATCAGCGAATCCAGCTCCAAAACAATCATCGATTGAAGCCGAAGAATTCAAACCAGCAAAACACCCAGCACCACACCATGCAACAAAACCAGCACGAAAGCCAGCAAGCATTTCTAGCAGGCAAACAAGCGTCGTGTGATGCAGGCTTTATGTCGGATTCCTTTCAACCAAAAAATTTAATTTTTTTCTAACAAGAATCCAATTTTTTCTGTCGTTGAAAGGAATACGAAAAGAATGGATTTTTTTTGTGATTGTGTGTGTGGCACTTGACAGAAGCAATTTTGAAGTAAAATGTCCAAAAAATATTCAATTTGGAAATTATTAAGGGTATTCATGCAACGTCTTAAACTTTACGATGTCGTAAAATCGTAAAGTTTCCGACACACGTTTTATGAAGGCACCAAAAAAACATTTTGCGTAAATGTGGTAAACGATATGGTAAACAAATCAGCTGTTCGTTAAACGTCAAACAGCTTAAAATATTTAATTTAATTTTAACATTCGTAAAATTTGTCATCCCCAATTTAAAAATGCCCAAAGTAAGCCAAAAAAGTATTTATACAATTGTATGAACAAATTGCTTTCAATGATCTATTAATTCTTGAGTTATTTGGCAAAAAAGATAAAGTTTGTTTATTGTTGTGGTCAACACATAAGTGCATGTGTGAATGCATTTGTGTTTGTGTAACTCACACTTTTTGAAAAAAAACTCATTTTTCCTCGAAATGCCCGTTCCTCTATTTTTTCTGCTAAGGTTTTACCATGTTTACCATGTTTACGATGTTTACCATCTTCGTTTAACACACAAATTTGTGTCTTAAAGTTTGAGATTTGTTTGAAAAGATTTCCCATACAAATTTTGACAGTTCGTTTACGACGTCGTAAACTTTAAGATGTTTAAGACGTTTACGATGCTTTTCCCACGTTGCATGAATACCCTTATTATTATTATTAATTGAAAAACAATGCACAAATATTTACTATAAAATTCACCGAAAATTCGTTGCAACCAAAAACACAATAGGCGTGTTTTGTTGACTTTCTAATGTGAATATTAAGAAATTTTTCACATTAAGCCAACTTTTAACATGCAAATACAAAAACAACAAGTTAAGCCTCAACTATTTACATAAGCCAAAAAAGTGAAAAAGTGCAAAAGTGAAAATTTTTAAATTGATTTTGTGATAGTTTTTCTGACTAGAAAACTTATAAAAATGATGCAGAAAGCTTAAATTTTGGTTTAAAAACAAATTTGTGTATTCTTTTTCACAAAACAACGGCGCTAGCGGTAAAAAAAATATTTTTACTTTTGTACTTCAGTACTTTTTGGCTTATGTAGTTAAGCCTTTAACAGCACATTCAAACTTCAGTAACTCTAATGTGAACATTATCTTTCCAATGAATTTGCTTGTTATGTTGGTATCTTTGCATGTTTTCCAGGAAAATATGTTCGGTGAATATGGTATTTTTGAAAATATTATATTTGTGCTTTGTTTTTCAATTAATAATAATAATAATTTCCAAATTGAATATTTTCTGGAAATTTTACTTCAAAATTGCTGCTGTTAAGTGCCACACACACAATCACAAAAAAAAATCGATTCTTTTCGTCTTTTCGTATTCTTTTCAACGACAGAAAAAATTCGATTCTTTTTAGAAAAAAATTCGATTCTTTTGTTGAAAGGAATTCGACATTAGAATTTTTTTAGAAAAAATTATTGGAAGAAATTCGACATGTGATTGCTGAGATCTCATTTTCCTGAACAGGCCTATTGGAAGCTGGAAACTTTGAGTTCTCTGCTATGTCTTCAGAACGTCAATTGCTTTTGACTTTTAAGTTCTGTTTTTGGGTTCTCGAAATACACATGTTTATCAGAAAATAGTGTACGACTTTCAAATTTAAATTTTACATTTGTTATTAAATAAATAAAAAATGGTCAGAAAAAGGAAAATTCCAGCAAGGAAACACCACGGTATTCGGGATCCCATTAAACAGAAATCTGTTCAGTTGGCAAAGTATAATAATATATTTTTCTATAAACAATTAACATCAATTGCTTATTATTGTTTTAAAAAACAGACTTAAAAATGTAACAAATAATCCGCCAGCGAAAGGAGGCGAAGAGAAAGTTTCCAAAAAATTTGCAGAATTTGTTAAGTTGGCCAGTGCTGCACAAAGCGGTAAAAAGTTTAAAAGGATACACCGAGGCATAGAAGATAAACCAAAGGATACAATCCAAAGCAAGGGCAAGTCGTCGAAGACAACTAATGTAAATTCTGGAAGTAAAATAAGAGCTATTCGGCAGTTGGCAAACGAAAGTGATGAGGATTATATTCGTAGAGTGAATAGAATGACAAGCCAGTCTCTTAAAGAAGCTGAATACGAAGCAAAGTACGGTGTTACCGTTGTGAGAGACGCCAAAACGGGCGCCATTGCCATAAAGAAAAAGCCTGCAAATGAAATTGATGAATTGATTAAAAGAAAAAGATCTAGAAAACCCTTAGACAAGTCTGGAGTGGTTAAAATGGACCCCAAAGATGTCAAGGCACTTATCAAACAAGCCATAAGGGAGGACAATGAAGAGGTATTTACTATTTAGGAAGGCAACAATTGAATTTTTAATAAAAAAATTCTTTCAGTCCAAAAAAGAGGGAATGGAAGAGTTCAAGAGGGATGTTTTCAAATTTGGTGAGGTGGTGCATGCACCTCCAACGTTAACTACTCTGCCCCGCAAGGCCGTTCGCAGCGAAACTGTTCCCCGGGTAAGGTTCTTTGTAGAATTTGTTGTTTCATTTTATATTTTTATATTCAACTTCAGCCTGGCAAAAAAGACAACCTTCTATTAAAGTCCATGCTTAAAAGTCCAAGTAAAGAAGTAATACACCAAGTCGCATCAAGTGCACCACAAGCACAAAAAGCTCCACGAAAATTCAAGGGAAAGTTGAAAGGAAAACTTAAGGACTTACCTGCTGTCACCAGAGCAATGATAGAAAAGGAGCAAAACAAGGTTATCGACATGTATAGACAGCTTAAAAAGAATAAACAGTCACTTTAGGGTACATACATAAGAAATATTGGACTTTGTTTTTTGTTTGTTTTATTTTTAACGAGAACACATGGCTGCAATCTAAAAATCCTTTCGATTGCTGTATTTAACTAGGTTATTCAAGAATTTCACAATCCGTTTGCTGTTTTCTGTAATCTATCGGCAAATCGTTTTGCAACAAATATCGATGTGTCAATGAAGCGCTCAACGCAGTTTGTGAGACATGTTTCTGTACTGCTATCTAACTTTGATCCTGGTTTTGATACACACTTGTCCCAACAGATTTCATTGAATTCGTGCACCTGAGAAATAAAAACAGACGTATAATTTTTCCTACGAATTTGTGTTTTTAATAATGTTACATGTGCTGTGGCTTGAGCTTTTTGATTTTCAGCCATAATCATTTCTTTAAGCTCTTGATTACCCGCAGTGGTATTTATGGAATCAAAATCAGACATTCTGTGTTATTTTATTTAAAATTTGCAAGAAAAATCAAGCAAGCACTTCTCAATCAGAGAATTTTGACAAGATAACCTCACAATCACAAATTCAAGTCGTTACGTCACACCAAATGAATGTGTTCAGACGAACAAAAATTACTATAAGCTGTGACTGCTTTCAACAATGCAGTTATTCCTAGACTGCTTTTAAACGATGCAATCACCCCTTGCAATTTTTAAGAAACTTGGCGGGGGACGTATGTGTTGGCTGGGGTAGACAAAATTGCTTAGGTTTAAAAAATTGTAGAGTTATCGCCCTTTCTTCTTTGTGCCTCTTCGTGTTTTTTGAGACATAAGCAGAGTGAAGAGTGTGCAGATATGTTTCCTTTTCATTTAACAAAAATTGCAACCATTGAAAATCGCAGTGTTTAAAAGCGTCCTTGCAACCGAAAGAAGACCAATAGAGAAACGCCGCTTAAAAATCGCCCCCTTGCACACGAGGAAACAAGTTGCCAGAGATTTATTTGACGTTTTCTTTTAATTTCCTTAAAAATCTCTTGTACCTTTCACAAGAAGAAACAAAATCGTGAAAATTTTCTATAGTTTCTTTTTAGAGTAGCTTGGCTGAACACACACTACTGCGTATATGTGAAGAGGAATGTCAAAAAAATCTCCTCAAATCGTTCACCAAGGAGAACGAAGGTTTGGCATCTTTTTTAAGGAAAAAGTGTAAAACCTGTCAAACTTTGAAAGAAGGAGAAAAAACTAACAGAGAGGGAGATTTTGTCCAAAAGTTCAAACGCACTGAACCACTTTTTGTATAAAATGTCACTTTTGTGTACAAGGCGTAAAACATTGTCAAATCATTTTGATTGAACCCTTACAGGGTTTCTAAATTGTAAAATAATTTTTATACTGAAAAATATCGAATGAAAACGTAACACCGCTTTTGATGGACTTATCTGAATCTTCATCAAGTGAATGAAGACAATCTGAATCAATCCTTGCGTTCGGTAAACTATCAGATAGGCTATCCACGCATCCAAAAATTTTCAGATACGTTGAGTTGTTTTTGCATCAGCTGTTTTGTCACAAGGGATTACAACAACACAAACCTATCCGGATAGCTTTGGATTGATCTCCGAACGTGACCAATATTTTGTAAATTCCTAGCCGACGTCAAGTAACATATACTGACAGCTATGTATTTGACAGTTTTTACACTCCTTGCACACAGAAATTTGTGTAGCAGAAAATTGCAAGGTTTCCAATGGAGGGGAAATAATTTCCTCTCTCATTGCGCTCTCTTTTATTGCAACTTTTTTAAGTTAACAGGAATAAGTGACAATTTGTGAAAAATTGTGAAAATTTGTGCAATTTTGCAAGAAATTTCACATTGCCAAACATGTTCGATAGAATCGGAACATGTTTTCACAATATCTTGAAAACCATACAACATGCTCAAGCAGTTGTTTCTTGCGTTTAAATGATCGATCGAGCATTGATGCTTGTCGAGCATGCTGGTCCATGTAAACCCCCTAATCTGAACCGGTTCTTTGCATAAACCGAAATCATGATTTCGTTTTCGAACTCATCCATTTCGGTTTTCGGAAAGCGGCCATATTGATGCTGTCAAATTGTGTAAAAATTGAAATTCTTCGGCGTTTTTTACGATAATTCTGAACCGTCTACGCCTAATTACGACTTATAAGTTATAACTTGTAAAAAAATACATTTAATTTTTAAAAATGTCTTTCAGTGGTCAATCTAATCCACCATGGCAACGGAATTCAATGAATAACTCAATGCAAGGTAAAATTTTATAAAAAATATAATTAAAAAAAAAATATGTTAAAAATCCTTCTCCCCCAATTATAAAATAAAAAAAATTGTTAGGTATGGGTTTTCATCAGAACTCGCAGATGTTTATGAACCAACAATCGAGCCAACAGAATCAAAACATGCAATATAACCAAATTGGGTCCGGTAATGTTAACCAATTATCGAATAATCAAGTGTTTCAACAACAAGGCGTTGCATATCCATCCCGCACGGGTCTGAATCCGGTTGCTTTTCAGAATACTAATTCAGGGTCCAGCCAGAATCAACAAAACAATATGAGCGTACATGGCAGCCAGAACAGGCAAACTTACAATTCTATGGGTACTGTCACCAAGATAAGCAATGACTGCGGCTTGGTGAACGATGAAGTGCTCTTCTATAAGAACATATGCAAGGGTGTTGTCCCAAAAGTTGGGGATCGGGTTCTTTTTGAGTCGAGCTACAGTACAACATCTCAATTTAAATGGAACGCTACAAGAGTGCAATTGGTTTCACAAGCTTCTGCGCAGGCCAACCAGGCGCCTCCGCCACCTTTGATGGGGAAATGTGTGAAAACATCTTCTGGATATAACGCTGTTCCGCCGCCAGTGGAGTATAGGGCTCTGGCTGCCAGTCAAAGAAGGGGATCTCCAGGAGGAGCAAGACGTGGTTCTCCTGGCAACGATCGTCATTCTAATCGCGATCGAAAAGATTCGAATAGAGGAAGAGATCGAAGTGAACGCAGCGATGTAAGTTTTACAAGCTATTATACAAAATTATATTATTTTACTTGGAATCAAATACTTATCTATTAAAACAATAAATAAGTTAAATGAATTTTGTAAGATTCGAATGTATTTGTTAAAGTTAATACGGGAAAAAAGGTACGAAGAGTGTATGCTCCCGTTTATTCATTTTATCATGAAGAAAACATAAATAAAAGGGCCTGGTCTCGAGAATAAGCAAGTTTTAAGTCTATTGTTGTAAATTGAAGGTTATAAACATATATTTCTCATGACAAAAAAAAATTGAAAACAATTAAACCTGGGGCCTATTTCACGGCACATACATTACATACAATGTATGTGACGTTAAAAATGCCCCAAATTATTGGGTATATATTTTTGATTTTTTAAAAATTAAGCCATTACTAAGTTAACGCATAGTTTATTTCAAATTCAAATGGCTCTCTAAGTAATCAATGGCAACTACTTTAAGGAACATGCATCACATGTATGTGATGTAATTCTGTGAAATAGGCCCCAGCAAACTGAACAAAATTTATTATTTTAACCCTTCGAAAAAAGGTTATTCACCAATCAATTATTGGGCATGCCTTTTTTTTCATTTGATTTTATTTAAAAACAAACTGTTTTTATCAAAAGCATACTTTTTATAAAATATTTTGTTTGCTATATTTCTTATAGTTTGAAAGCGATCGCAAGCGACGTCGTGATGAGAGTCCAAGGCCTCGCGATCGTGATAGACGTGACCAAGAGAAACGTGATGTAAGCCTTGATAAAAAGGATCGTGAACGTAGTCCAGTTCGACGATTGTCTCCTAAAAGACGAAAAACTCGACCAATCCCACGTTACGTTGTCCAAATTCCAAAAACATTGTTAACATTGTTAGTAATTTGTTTGTAAATTATTTTTGTTTTTTTTTTTTTTAATTTATTTTTCCTTTCAGCAAAAGTGGTGGAGTACAAGAAATCAAACGACGTTATTCTAATTTATATATTCCTTCGGATTTCTTTCACACTAAGGTAAAGTGGTCGGAGACATTTACACCTGACAACCCATTCTCCATGCGACGTCCATGCTCATTTCACATAGCTCACAAGATTGTAGAACCTTTAAATGAAGTTAAAGTTGTTAATGAACCCGAAGATGCTGATTATATATTTTCGGCAAAAGTAATGCTTATGGGTTGTCCCCCATTATCTGAATTGTACCAGAGATGCTTTAACCAAGATGAACACGAAGATACACACAATTGTGTTCATCCATCTCGTTTGATAAACTTTTTGGTGGGAACAAGAGCACGTAATGAGCCAATGGCCATTGGTGGACCATGGAGTCCATCTTTGGATGGAGAAAACCCAGATAAAGATCCTGCAGTTTTGATTCGGACGGCTATAAGAACTTGCAAGGATTTGACAGGAATAGATTTGTCCAATTGCACTCAATGGTATGTTATTGCAATTATTATAACCTGCACACTTTGTACTTGCCATTATATTTACCTCAAAGTTTGAAGATCAAATGATATTTATTTATTTATGACGTAAAACTAGTTTAAAGTCCCACTTAAATCTATTTTCGTATTGTACAACAAAATCATTTAAAAGACAATTTTCTTCAGTTTAAAATTATCTCGAATCAATTATTTAGAATTAAATTAACAATTCATTAAATTCAAGTGATTGAAGAAAAGTTAGTAAGTGGCATTTTTGAGATTAATCTTATGAAATTATGCCATTTTATTAAAAAAAGAACAGCTACGTTTTCGGTTGTTATTTTAAGTATTCATTAGGTTATTTCAAACAATAACACACACTCGAGGTTTTCTACACCTTGGAAGTTTAAACCTTACTAGTTAAATGCCAATCCTTGTCTGATTTTTATCAGTTTGACCTAAAAAACATTAAAATTGAAATATTACGATTTTAGTCTGCACCGGTAAATCTAGTAGTCATGGACGTAGGATCCTCGATTATGATTAAAATTTTAATGTTTTAATTATAACTTAAATTTTATTATATGCGAGCAAATTTTAATTAATTTCAGTTCTATTTTGCCTTATATGGATGTACTAGTCATGTTCAAGCTAATAAATATGGGTATAATTTTGTGCAAACTCCGGTCTTTAATCTTGATAATGTACACATATAATATCAATGTCCTCCGGTTTCCATCAACACAAATCTGTCCGACTACTAATTTTGCAAAGAAGACTGTCTTTTGATATCCCATTTATAGAAATTTCAGTCAAAAATGCAGCCGGTAGTGACCATTTTCTGAACAAAGCAAACTCAACATCAGGCGTTTTGTAAATGTTTGAAGATAAGCTTAACGGTAAGCTTTAACTTTTTTTCAATAGTCAGATGAGATGGGTAATATTACGGTCGCCTCTCGGGAGAACAGTTTGTCCTCTACAGTTAGGGCATTCGATCATCATAGCCTGATAAACTTGAAGGCGAGAATAATATTTCACTTGATTGTTATGTTTCTCTTTATTGTATCGATAATTTTCTAAGTAGAACTCTAGTGAAATAGATAGATGCATTCCCAAAACTGTTCTACAATAATACAGGCGTTTCTAAATCACCTCTTCAGTTTATCCATGAACTCAATTTCGGAAGAACATGCTTTCAAAAGTTATACCAACAGGAATATCACGGGTCCTGCCTCTTGTGAGGAATTCACGAATCCTCCAAGAGTATCTGTTATCTTGTAAAAGTGTCTCTCACCTTAACTGTTTAAGGCAGACAATTTTCTGTCCCATCCATTTTTGCCAATAACACACATAGGAATTGTAGGTCGCAAGGCCTTGCTTCTATACGAGCTGTCACCCCTCCCAATTTATTTATTTGTATGCTTTCTTAAGTCGTAAAGTGTTTAATGTGGAATGCTTAATCCAGCTCCATTTTTCCTCCAATAAGTAAAGGTTTTTTAAATTGTTATAAAACATAAAGCTGGCTTTAATTGTAAGAGCTTCAAAAATTACATACATTTCATATAAAAAAATTGTCCTTTTAAGTTTTTGTTTTACAATCACAATGTTAAAACAAAAAACACCTAATGGGAAAGCTTATACTTTATTTACATATATTATTTTATATTTACATAACTTATTGTAAATGCCTACAGTATTATTTTAAGCAAGTATTTTACGTCCTTAAGACAACCTTTACAGTATATTTAGAATATAATGTTTATTTTTTTTTAATTGCTGGAAAAAAATTCTAAAACAAAATCAAAAAATGGGTTGCTTGGTTGATCATATGTTTAGGTACCGCTTCGTGGAGCTCTACTACCACCGTGCCGATTACACAAGCAAAGGAAAAGCCATACCTTCGCGGGTGGAAACTGTTGTTATCTATCTCCCAGATATACATTCTTGTATGCCGACCAGGACTGAATGGGAAACCCTTACAGCTGACTACAAAACTGCTGCTACAAATCATCTTAATCGACTTAAAAGTGCTGCTCAACAATCATCTTCTGCCGCTCCCTCATCGGAGGAAGGAAAATCAACAAAAGAAGCAGATGGAGCAGAAGTAGCAGCTAATGTTCCTGATTCTGCAACATCGTTGGCAAATTTAGGTGGAGAAGCTGGAGACAATCAACAAGATGAAAATGGAACAGAGAAGGCATTCTACCTTTAATATTTTTTTAAAACAAAAAATCATGTTGCAATTGCATAGATTTAGATTTTCTTCTTTTTAAAACGCCTTTGAAATATCTCGATTTTTTTTTTCTAACCCGGGTCATAAGTATACACTTATATAGAAAAGCAGACTAAATTTAAATCCCTTACTGAATGCAGCGTGAAGAGTAATGAACTTTTTTTTATTTTTTCTTTATAACTAACAACAAAAATTATACACTTATTCGGTTTTTATTATCTGTATTCTCACATTTTTGAGATTTGATGTTAAAACAACAGATATGAGAAACGAATTGGTTGTTAAAAATTCCTTAAACTGCCTCTTTAAAAGTCGAGGATTGGCGTAAAGAGAACTGTTTTTTATGTACGCTTTATTCATTACAGGAAGATAATAAGAAAGAACCAACGCATTATTCAAAATTAGACCTAAAAACAATGAAAATACAGGAAATACGTGATGAGTTAGTAGCGCGTAATTTATCCTCTAAAGGTAAAATTTAATTAAATTTAAAACTGTACACATATTTTTTTTTGTATTACAAATAAAATTATTGATAATCATTTTGTTTCAAATCAAACAAAAGGTCTTAAGCCACAGGTATCGGCTCGTTTGGCAAAAATTTTGTTAACTGAAAAAGAGAAGGACAAAAGCGATAATGAAAAAGATGATGAAGAATCTAAAAAAGCTGACGAAAGAGCAGATGATGCTGACACGAAGGATGATGATGCTGATGCTGGAATTGAAGTTGATATGTCGGATATTGTCATATTGGATGAATATGACTCTAGCAAAAATCCAGATGGAGAAAATCAAGAAAAGGTAAGTGAACATAAAAAAATCACTAGCTAGGCATAGAAAAAAAGATTTTTGAGTGTTCAAAAAAATTGCTCAGTTGTTAGTGCTGTGGTTCAGGCGTTATTATGAAAAAAAACTTGTTTTTAAGAAATGATGTATCTCGAGAACGACTCACATACTTTTTTAAAGGAAATTTAATAAATAGCAGAAATAAATAAATAATGCTTAAGATGTTAAGTGAATTTTCAATTTAACTAAGCTTTTGACAATGGCGCTGCAGATGTAGTGTTTGACTGGCAACTTAGAGGTGTGTGCTCGAGCCAAACTTAAGGCAGCATTTTTTTTCTATAGCCCCATTTTCAACTGACACCAGTAGATAATTAATACCATGTTTTTCAGGCCACTGTACCTTTATCTTCTTAAAATTGCTTTTGATTTTAAAGTGATATAAAATTCAAAAAATTCCACATTTTTAGATTGATTCTTCGATTTTCCTATTAAATAACCATTTTCTTTGTTATTAAATAAATAATATAAATATTTTCAACCATTAACAAAAATATTTAGGGTTAGTTTTGGGGATTGATTTACCACATACCTGATATTGTTTTTATATTAAATAAGAAAACGCATGTTTGTTCCTGTTCCTTTGATATGAAAAAGTGTCAAATGTATGGCCGAAAAAAACAGGAAATTCAGAAAAAAAATGAAGCAATATTTTGAAACAACTTTTCTTTCTCTTATGTTTAAAATAAGTGACTGAAAAATCGCCGTGTATTAGCACACTTCCCGATTTTTTGTAACGTGAGTTACCACATATTTTTTTTTTTTATAAAATATTTTCGATAAAGATTTCTGTATACATTGTTATAAATAGGTCGATATTTTCTTCTTTATTTTAATGCATTTTTATAAATTTATAATAGATTCATTATCCCTTAGGCTAATGACAAACAATGAGCGGAAAAAAATTTAAATAAGAAATTTCATTTGCTTCAATTTTTTTTGCCTTTGCCTTAGAATTTTCACCTGTGGAGATAAAACATAATGTACCTTAAAAAAATTTCCTTACTTTATGAAATATTCGATGACTACAGTTAGACATGTAGGATGTTTTCGGATGTCCTTGTTTGTCTTTATCGAACTCGTGGTTAATTTTTGTCGTGCAAAAGATGATTGATATTTTAACTGTTTTTGTACACAGGAACAAAACAAGGAGTTAGATGAAAAAGATCGCAAACAATTACAACGTCGTTATGTTCTTCCAGAGGAACCGCATATTATAGTACACCCTTCTAAAACTGCAAAGGATGGAAAGTTTGATTGTACTGTTATGTCGTTGTCTGTCCTATTGGATTACCGCCCCGAAGACACTAAAGAAAGATTCTTCGAGGTTTGAAGTTAATTTTTTTATGTTTCTCCATAAATTATTCAAACAATTAAAATTAATAGGTTTCTCTGTTTGCTGAACTCTTTAATGAAATGTTAATGAGAGATTTCGGATTCAATATATTTAAAGAGTTGTACTTCTACAAAGAGCCCGTTTCCGAAAAAGAAGAAACTAAGAAAGATGAAAATAAAACAAATGATGACGACGATAAGTCAAAGGATAGTAATAGCCAAGATCAAGCTTCTGAAAGGAAATCAGTTAGTGAGAGTGACAAAAAAGACAAAAACGCACGCGACCGTCGTAAAAGGCCTGCAGATGATGATACTGAAGACGAGAGTTATTCTGTACAATCGAGTGAACGAAAGAGAAAATCTGATAGGAAAATGTTTGTTGTCAAGCCACATCTTTTACTTTCATTTATTTATTTCGATACTTCTCACTGCGGATATATTTTTGAGAAAGACTTGGAAGAATTATTTTCTATCCTTGGTCTAAGTTTATCACGCGCAGAGATTAGAAAATCTCTTTCAAAGACTGTCTCTCGACATGCATTTTATTACAGGTAATTTGCTTTGTTAGGTTTTGTAATTTGTTTTTAAGGAAGGAAAATTGATTGATTTCATTAGAAAAATAACCGATGCTGAGGAGAAACCCGAAAATACTGTCAAAGACATCGACGCAGAAGACGAATTCCCAATGGAAGAACTAAAAAAAGTTGCCTCTGGTAATAACTGCTTATTACCCGTATTTAAGAGCTCTTATGATACTGAAATGGACAGCACAAAAATTGAAGCAGATTGTGCTCCTGGTAATGACGGTAAGTAAGATTAAATCGTACATAACAGTTGAAATAAAATAAAAAATCCTAAAGGCATGGTCACTCACAATGGAGTTTTGGTACATGTTGGCAAATTATTTGAACAAAATAAACGCTACGAGAAATCATACTCAGAGTTGGAACAGATGTTTATTGAACTAAAGAAACAGCATGCAGAACTACAAACAAGCAATTCCAAGGCGAATAATAAAACTAAAGACCTCCAGAATGAAGTTAAAAGTCTCCTTAGAAAACTGAGTGATGCAGATCAGGATTTATTCACTTTGAATGTAAGTTCAAGCGTATGAAATTATTTATTTTGTGTTAAAAAATAAAAATTTATTTAAAAATGATTTAGAGAAAGTATAGTGATCAGCACTCGGCATTGATGTACTGTTATGACAAAATAGCTCCATTTGTCCCGAGAGCTGAGAAGAATCACAAATCAAGTGATGGGTAAGCAATATTATTCTGATGTTTTGTGCGCTCTATTTACCATATTTTTTTTAATTCAAGGTCACGGGACCGAGATGGTACTAAAGAGAAGAAGGACGAGAAAGAAAAGGATAAGAAAGAAGAAAAGGACAAGAAAGAAGATAAGAGAGACGAAAAAGAAAAGCCAGACGAAAAGGTAGATAAAGAAAAGCCGGCGATTGAGAAAATCGAAGTTGAAAAAGACTTGAAAGCCGAAATAAAGAAGGAGGAAGAGTGAAAACAACTTTTAAAAAATTATTTAAATTTGTTTAGACTATTTAACAAATTATTCTGGTGTAACTTATACTTATTAGCTGGCATAAAAATCAACTGAAATAATAAATTATATAAATTTAATGGAAAATTATATTTTTACTTTACAAGAGCACATCGAACCAGGTTCCTGCGAAAGACACAGGTCGCAGATGGCAGCATTGAAAGGTATGTAGCTGCGGGATCTAAGCATTTCATTTGGGGGATATTCGCAAAAAAAGGCCTCCAAATCGTCATACAAGGTCGATAAGTTTCGGTCATTAGTCGTCATAGCTTTATTTTTAACGATTTTTTAAAGGTCAGATTATTACCGTCAAATTATTCACTCGATTAATCCAGTTTAAAATTTATATCGAGTGAATAATATCGTCGGCTAAATACGCAGAGCTGATAAGTCCACATAATTGGCCAAAATTGAGATTTTGATGCCATTTTCTTAAGAAACATATTCTGCACAAAATGGCTTAATCACTTCTGTCCAACGTATCTAGTTATTGCAGAATCCTAAAGAGAAAATCAGTTTTTATATGGAGCCTTATGTAATTTTTTTTGTTTTTTCGCTCCTGTAAAATTTGCATTTTTATTTTCATTCATTCATTTTCTGAAATAAAACAAAACGAGTCATTTGAAAGGTCACTAAAGTAATTGGTCAGGTATAGATTTTTTTACATAATTTCTTAAAGTTTTTTCAAGGTCGTAGAGATTTTTAGCACTTAGGTCAACAAGTTTCAATTATTGGTCAGCCATAGAAGTTTAAAGTTTTTGTCAATAATATTGGGGAATATTAGGGTTAGCACCTCATTTTGAATAAACCACAAACAAATGGAATCTTTTTTGTAGGAAGAATACGTAAGTAGATTACAAACCGTATTGCTTTTAATCGTCATACGCATACCTGATATACATAATATGTATATGTACAGTGTACATTTCGGATTTATTTGGTAAACTGCATTTATTGTTGGTTTGTGATATAAAAATGAAAAAATAAAATGTTTGCAATTTTTTCCCATTTTTATTGAACAATTTTATTATTTGAAACAAAAACCATGGAACTTTATCCATCAAAACAAAAAAAAAAAAAAAAATTAAAGTTAATTTAAAATTTTAATGTGACAAACTAACCGGATTAACTTTTATTATTTATTTAATATTTTGTCCAGTAACCCCTGTTTTTTATCACAGCTCGGCATCGACGAGGCATTGACTGGATTAAATTCTCGAAAACAGAATCAGGAATGTTCTCCCATTCATTTTTCAAAGCTGCAAAAAGAGAAGTTGTTGACGTGTGCTTTTTTTTTCCCCGCCTTTTAAAAACGCCTTTTTAAAATGGCCCACAAGTTTTCTATTGGGTTTAAATCGGGTGATTGAGGTGGCCATTCTAAGACACGAATATTTTTAGTTGCAAACCACTCTTTTAGCAAGTTTGAAGAATGTTTGCGTTCATTATCTTGCTGAAAAACCTAACGCAGCGGCATTTCTTCCTCTGCGTATGGAAGCATTACTGACTCCAAAATGTCCGCAGCCTGCTCCTGAAAAACAGCCCCAAACCATCACCGAGGCTTCACCGTGCTTAACTGTAGGGATTACATTTGCAGGCTTTAATCGCGTACCTTTTGAGTGCCTCACTGTCCTTGCACTATCGGAGTAAAATAAGTTGAATTTGCTTTCATCACTGAAAAGCACACTCCTCCATTTGCTTAAAGACCGGTTAAGATGATTTTTTGCAAATTCAACCCTGGGTTAAATGTTTTGATTAGGAATTTTAAGTCTTTCCCAAATACCTTTTAAGGGTTACCTTTTTTTACGATGTTTAGCAGTAAGAGGTTTTTTAGCTGGTGGAAATGCAAAAAGACCGAAATCTCTTAAACGCTTCCTGACCGTATTTGGCCCTATGGGTAGATTAAGTTCATCACAAATTGTCTTTGAAGTCGCAAAAGGGTCTTTAAGCACGAAATTCTTTATGCGCCTATCAGTTTTAATTGTTGTTTTGCGAGGGATCACCAAAGTGATCTGCTTCTACTGATTTTCCACTTTTAAATTTTTTAATGATGTGGCAAACCGTTGACGTTTGAATTTTTAAGATTTCAGCGATTACTTTTTGTTGGAACGGCTTGGAAGTTTTCTATTATTTCGTATCGAATCGCGTTGCTATAACGTGTTTTAGCCATTTTATGCACTACATAGTTGCCACTATTTTTCAAAATAAATTTCCCTGACTTTCCCTGACCAATTTTAAAGTTTTCCCTGACCAAATTTAAAAAAAATTAAAATAGTAACTCTTTGAGAAACATAACTTAATTTTTGTGACGGCATCATCATGGAAAAAAGTTTTAGTCTAGTATTTGGGAGCTATTTAAGAGCTCTAGGAATCCGAACAAAAATATTCAAAAAAAAATTCGTAAAAAATAGAAGACATGTAACCAGCTATAGTTTTTAGTGATCGAATAAAAATGGATGATAGTATTATGTACTAAAAGATAAACAGGAATTTAATAACATGTGTACCTACATTTTTTTAAGAAAAAAAAAAAAATAGTAGATTATGTGTAACATGTTTTTTTTTTTTTTTTTTTTTAATTTCAAGTTTGAAAATTAATGTTAAAAAACTATTCATTCAAATATAGTAATTTAAATGTGAAATAAAACAATAAATTTCAAAAAGCTATAGTAATATTATGGTACCGTTATTTTTTTAATAATTATTTTCCAAATTAAAATTTCATATTCTATTTTTTTTTATTTAAAAAAAAGCTTGTCAGACGTATTTTGCAACGTCTGACACCTACATGACCTGTAATTCATATGGCAAATAGTTTATAGAACGTAATGAAAAAGAAGCCAAAACTGTTGAAATGACTTTAGAAATCAATTTTTACGGTTTCAAAAGTGACCCGTACAGAAAAACGCATCTTACCAGCCAGACTTTCTAAATTACACTCGAGATAGTGAAAAAAAAAATCATGACTGTTGAAATGCTTTTTTCTGTCGACGTTGTTAGCTTACTATAACTTAAATTCGATTCTTAAACAATTTAACTTTTTTCGGCCCAAATTTTTTTGATTATTTAAAAGCTCGTCTAGCTCGAGTTAAGTACCCCATTTTCAAAAACATTTTCCAGGTTTTACAAAAATTAATCAAAAATATTCGCAATCTGAAAAAAATAATCCATAAGTGAATGAAGTATTAAATACTATTGTTTGCCCTTCGAAAGTTTTACAAAGTTCCAATTCAAAAGCGGGACGAAAAATCACTTTCGAATACAACTGACTTTCGGAACAAAATACAGAGTAGGGTCCCTGAGTTCACCAAATATTCAATTTTATTCATTGTACTTACAAAAAAATTTCCCTGACTACTTTCGAAATTCCCTGACTATCCCTGACTTTCCCTGACCAAATTCGCGTTCCCTGACTTTCCCTGACTTTCCAGTCGGGTGGCAACTATGCACTATATAATTTCAACTTTCACAGCTCTCAACTTGTAAAAACGTTTTAATCTACGGCTTGAGTCAAAAGACTCGAAAAAACCGTTACTTTAACATCGAGACTCGCAATCTTCTTGAAATCCGGTTAGTTTTGCACAGGCATGTTACTGAGTAACTTTATAGAATAATTTTTTTTATTGTTCTTGTCATCGCAGCATTAAATTTTTAGGTTATTATTAACTTGTCTCATACTCTTTACAAATTATTAAAAAACTTATGGAAAAATGTCAGTTTTCTACTTGGTATTAAGAAAATCATTACTATGGGAAAAAATCCGGAATGTTTTTGGCAGCACTGTATATAATAATCAAACAACAAATGACTTACGAGGTGTGTTTGGTTTTTACAAACCTTACTATGGATTTTGAGGAATTAGTGATAATTTTTAATAAACTTTCAAGGTATCAAACGGACATAATGTACGATAAGAATACGATAAATATTGCGAATCGTTGTTTTAATAATAGGCCCAGTCAACGAAGACAAAAAATTCGCCTTAGGTCGGAAATTATAATTTTTTTGGGAAATTGTTAGGATAGATACCAGTAGTTTGCAGCATCGAAGGACCTGTGCTAACTGCGTGGTGGTAAAAAACCGCCACTTTTTCGTACATTTTTCATTTTTTTGGATTATAACTTTTAAAATTTACATCCTATAAAAAATTCACCCGTTACAATTTTAAAGTACACTCGCTCTTCTCCTATGCTGTTTTCACAGGAAGTCGGCGGCCTTTGAGGCCCCAAGAAGAGCCGTTTGATGATTCTAGGCTATCCAAAAAAAACATGACTGTCTCGCTAAGTGCGTAAAGGTAAAGGGTGCTATAGTAAAATATTGTAAGTACATACAGTGGGCTCTCGTTAAATTGAACATACGATAACTTCAACATTACAATAACTTGAACAAATAATTTAATTTTTCCCTTTAGCATTCTATAACTTGAACAGGCCATTTGCAAGACTCGATACCTTGAATTTTTCTCTTATTTACTCTAAAAGTTGAACAGATACATTTTTGAAAACTCTGTAACTTGAAAAAAGTTTTATGTTTAAATTTTTGCAAAGTACCTACCTATAGGATGTTGGTTAAGAATGCAAGGGGTTTTTGTAAGGGGAAATCCCCAAAAACTTTTTCAGAACTTACAGTTTTCCACAATCTCTTTCAAAATGTGCTGCGCAAGTACTAACTACCTTATTTATTTTCCAAGTTGTCTTAAATGAGACATTTCAAATTATTTATCTATAATATAATTATTTAGGCTCTCCCAAACCAACGCGAAACATTCGCCGACGACAGATTTTTGTTGTTGTTTAGCGTTGTGTATTTGTCATATTTTGTGTTATTGTGAATGATTCGCTACGATTTCGCGTTGGTTTGGGAGAGCCTTTTACGTTTAAATTCATAAAATTAAATTATTATTTAAAAAACCAACAATTTTTTATCTTCATTCAGTAACTTGAACAACCCTATAGCTGGAACTTGGTTTCGTACGTGTTCAACTTACCGAGCATTCACTGTATTACCTTTATTTTTTAATAATTTTTTTCCGAATTAAAATCCCCATATTCCTTCTTTTTTTTTAAATTAATTAGCATGCCAGACGTATTTTGCAACGTCTGACACGTTTCAGACCTGTTAGAACGGAATAAAAAAGAAGAAAGTAATGTTCAAATTACTTTAAAAATCAATTTTTTACCGTTTCAAAAGTAACGCGTACAGAAAAACGCAACGTATCCCACCAGCCAGACTTTCAAAATTTCACTCCAGGTACAACATATTCAAAAATCGTGACTGTTGAAATGCTTTTTTGTCGATGTTGCTAGCTCTCGTACTATAGCTTTAACTCGATACTTCTCAAACAATTTAACTTTTTTCGGCCCAAATCTTTTTGATTATTTAAAGCTCGTCTAGCTCGAATTAAGTACCCCATTTTCAAAAACATTTTCCAAGATTTATAAAAAAAAAATATTTCAATTCAAGCTAGGCGAGCTTTTAATTAATCAAAAAAAGATTCGCAATCTGAAAAAAATAATCCGTAAATGAATAAAGTATTAAATACTATTTTTTGCCTTTCCAAAGTTATACAGAGTAGGTACCAATTTAAAAGCGGGATGAAAAAGCACTTTCGAATAGGATTGATCTCCGAAATACAGAGTATAGGGCCACTCAGTTCAACGAAATATTTAATTTATTTCATTGTGAAAAAAATCAGTGCTCTAAAAATTTTCCTTGGCCGCTTTCGAAATTCCCTGACTTTCCCTGATCAAATACGCGTTCTCTGACTTTCTAGTCGGGTGGCAACTATGCATTTCTCCAAAGTTACAATTAAATGAAAAATAATAAATACCTTTCAAAGGAGCCACTTTATTTAAATTATTATGTAACACATTACAATTACTTCACATTTTTCTTTTTGCTTGTTATTTTAATTAATAGCAAAATAATTATTATTAATAACAGAAGGAATGAACGTCAATATAAGTAAATATTATTTTAACCATGTAATTTTATATTTTAAAAAAAGGGGAACAAAATAAACGAACGGTTCAGTGAAAATGATACATACATACATAGATAAAATCAGAACTGGTATAACTTATCGTTTCCAATCATTTCTCATTCTAGATTTGTGCAGTATACATAAATTAGTGAAAACCGGTTAAATACATACATAGTTTAAAGAACCAATTCTCAAATCAATGGAACAAATTCAAGTTAATATAGAGGTTTTAAATATAATTGTTTTATTTTGTTTACTTTGTTTTCATAAATATAAGTTGTTTTTCTTCTGATTTCATACAAAAATATGTCCTTCACCCATTTGCTTTTCGGTAGATAAATGGTTAAGATTTTATCCTCTCACCAAATATTTAAATATACATACTACATATCGTTTTTTGTTTGTTACTGATTGGCTTTGTTTTCAACTTTAATTTGGCGCTTTCTCGCTCTGTTTATATTTTATTATCCCGGACTAACTAGTTAGCTTAAATGAAAAATGAGTTACAAAACATAAAATAAATACATGATAATTTTTGTAATGGTTTTTAAAACATACACATAAACTAAAGATTAGAAAAAGACGTTAAAAACAAATAAATTAACATACATACATAGGTAAATAAAAAAACAGTCTTTGCTAAATTAAAATACATAATTTTTCGGTGTGATTTTATTTTATAATTTACTATGTATTCTGCAGTTAGAGATACATTTTTGTTTGGACAGATTGGTATAAATTTAATGTTTTATTGTATAATCAGATACTTGTGGAAATTAAATCGTGTTTCATTGATTTTATTTTCGTATTTTTTTTGACTGATTTTCGCTAGGTAAAATGGACGTCAACATTAAAATATAATATATGATTTAAATTTAATTCATACATACATTATATATTTAATTTTTAATAAATTTTGGAAATTGTTTTTAATGATAAATGCTCTTATTGAACTAATGTTTAGTATTGTGAGTTGGTAAAATAGCTACCACTTTAAAATTACACCCTATAAAGTTAAATTCAGAAGGTTTGCATTTCAAAACTGAAAGGTGCGTTAAAGCAAAGTAAATATAACGTTTATTAACGCGTTAAGTACATAAATATTCGAGAAAATTAGAATGAAATTAAATTTGATTAATTTTCTGTTGCTTTCAACCTTTAAGTCTGGACTACGTATGATATTCAAATCTGTTTTTTTTTTTAGTAAATTCGAGATAAATTGATTTTCTGCTCCTGGAATTTTTAGTCTCAAAATAACAATAAATTTGTTCATTAAGTAAATAAAATTCACATATTCTGCTTAGGCTTCTTCGACACGGCCAATTGGACGCAGCACTATCCTTGGGTCCGGATCAAGCATTCGATCAGATTCTTCGGCACTGCTGAGGCTTAAAGTAATATGAAGCATAATGTTAATTGGTAACTTACAAATGAAATTTTTGTTAAAAATTTAACTATTCGTATATTTACTACTAGTATCCACCATTGGGCAAAATTCGACCATTCTAATTCAGAATATAATGCGTTTCGATAGGGCCAACGACAGTTGGCTGACTAAAGTATGAAAAAAATCTGACATACAAACTCATTCTGAATTAGAACATTCCACTTTGCTCTAAAATTATGTGATAGGACAGATAAGTTGCTGGCTACACGTTCGTTTTACTGATGATCTATCGATCTATCTTTCATTCACATAGTAAAAATTTGATTTTGGGGTGGAATATAAACTTATTTTTTAACGCACATAAAAACTACATGTGTCACTAAAACGACCATGGCCCTATTTCATAAAAATTGACAGGTGACAATTCTACAAATTTGTCACACTTGTCTGACAAATCTGTATTTCATAAAATATTGACAGGTGACAAATTTGTCACGACAATTTTGTCATTGTCATTATACTGACAAATTTGCCGTGACAATTTTGTCGTTGTATAATCTTGAAATTTGTTATGATCGAAAAACGATGAAATATGGAACAAAACCTTTGCATTTTGTTTCAATTTTCTTCGTTTGTCGAAATTTTTTGTTGTTGGAAGAAACAGAACGCTGGCACTCTTTCAATTTTAAAATCTCACAGTTTAATTAATTAATTAAAAAGTGAAGTGCATAAAACAATAAAAACAAATGACCTTGTTAAAAATCGAGAGTTTGAAAATGAATAACATTCTCAAAATAAGTGTACTAAAGTTGCTTTTAGAAAATAAAGATATTTTATATATACGGAGATGCAACTGAGAATCGTCATCACTTTCACTTTCACTTGAAAATATATCGTTTATCATTTTAGATCAACTATACTGTCTTTGAAATTTGAATTAAATAAAAAAGAAAATAAATAAGTAAATTAATGCAATTGTTAAAGCCATTCAGGCAGACGACATAAAATCTCATGTCCTTAAATATTCGTAATAGAAAAAAGTAATAAAAGAAAATGTATATGTATATTCTTATATTAAACGAATAAAATCTAATCTAATCTAATCTACTGTCTTTTCACTGTCAACATTTGACCGTAACTGAGTTTCCTGTCGCAATTGTCAATTAAATAATGACAAATATGTAAATTGTAAATTTTTTTACATTTCATAAAAGAATTGTCAGTACAAGTTTGTCGGAAAATTCCTGACAATTGTTGAAAAATACTTGACAATTCGTCATGACAATTTCTTTATGAAACGAAAAGATGACACTTGTCGGGTAATTTCCGACAGTTCTACAAAATTGTCAAATTGTTCATAGAACAGCTTTTGACAATTATTGTCAAGTTGTAAATTAACAAATTGTCACCTGTCGCAATTGTCAATGTTTATGAAATAGGGCCCATGTAGCCAGCCCAAAGGCAAAAAGTGGTGATTCTATGTGGGGGTTGCGAGAAGGCAGACAAGCTTGGCCTAAATCATTTATACCATTTATCCAAACTGTTCGCTCTATGGAAAAATAGCATTTTTCTTAGAGCTAACAATGAATTCATACAGCTATCAAATTCAAATATGAGGTTTTTTTGTAAAATAATTTTAATCGCTTAAGGTATACTTTTTCGTACGACCTACATACATTATGGATAGAAAGGTGGATATCGAAAATATCGTTTTGTTTTCTTATTATTCTGTGAATGCTGCTGCCGCGAATTTTGTAGATTACGTGTGTGGGTTTGATGGGGATTTTTTACAGTACATTTTTAATGATGAATCAAATGTGTTATATGATATGCTTACTAGTTATTAGAAAAATTAAAAAAATATAAAAAAATGTTGCCATTAAGTCAATTAAAAAGTGATGGACAGAATTCATTTCAAGTATTAATGTGTAGATTATTTTTTATTAAATATAACCTTTGTTTCTTATTCTTGGTCATATCATCTTAGTTTTTAACTTTTAAAAGTTTGTCACATGATTTTATAATAAAATAGACTTAAGGTTCCCCCAGACCAACGCGAATTTTCGTTGGCGACGACGAAAACAATAATAACAACGTGTTGTTTTCATTGACAACTACGTGTTGTTATTGTTGTTTTCGTCGTCGCCACCGAAAATTCGCGTTGGTGTGGGGGAACCTTTAATAAATGATAGGTAGTAGGTAATATATTTCTATAAAACGAACCATTTTTGGTTGTCTTTAAGTTGAGTTGACTTAAGAAGATAACTCAAGTATTCGAACCAACAAATTGATTTTGGATTTTATTTTACTTACCATTCTTTATTATCGGGCATCAAATTACGCCGCTCCTCATCTTCTAGTCTTGGCGGTAGTTCCGACACAGGAGCATATTGAGTATGCGACACTAAAGGATCAGTTGATGGGTTCAATGCCAGAATTTGTCCACCTGTATTACCTTGCAATTGCCGAGCTAAGCTTTGCTTCTTGCTAAAATAACAAGGACATACACAGTTTCGTCTCCAATCAGCAACCTTTATGTATAGACCTTTAAAAGACATACAAACATTTATTTTGTTTAATTTGTAAGATCAAAAGTTATAAACTCACCAATTAAACAAAAACCAATTATTGTCATGAAAACACCACCCGTGACGACACCAATGTCAATACCTTCCGATGTCTCTACAGTTTCAATTCCTAGCTCCTCTTTGTGCTCTTCGCTGTCCGCAAAATCTGCAGCACCACTTGCTATCATTGCAACTCCAGCAGCAATGGATATCAAAGCAAAGAGCAAAAGCGCTACTTGAGGCATTGGTTTTTTTAGAACTTTCATTGGTGAAACTGCTGATGTTTGTCCCAGTAATCCTCCAGGTCGGGTTTCATACGAAACCGTTGTGGGTTGATACACTGGCCCACCGGACGGCATTCTTAAAACAATTTTTTTATTTAACAAAAATAAGCAACAACACGAAAATACACTCAGGGAAAACTATAAATTGCGCGATTGGATCGCTTGGACTCGCTATTGTGGTTCAAGGCTATGTTGTAGATATGGATGTCAACTCAGTTGAGATGTCCCTTCGAAAATTCAACTCTAATTAACTTATTATCTCTATTACAGCTGAGCTTTTAACAAACTAGTTTGTATTATGGAAGAGAAGTAATTTCGATAGTTGAAAATATATTTAAAAATGTATTCCTTTTATTACAAACGGTTGTAGAAAAAAATCAACTCAGTTGATATCAACATTCACCTTCACACTTCAAGTAAAGTTATTTTAAATTTTATAAGTGAGGTAGAGTAGAATTTCAATTTATAAGTTGTTTCATTCAAGTGACCTTAACTCCAAAAATTGCGTTTCGCCCAGGTACGACAGTTGGACTCATCAGTTAGATCATAGATGCTGTCGTACCCTTCTAAAACGCGAATTATGGTCGATGCTTACCTACTCTTATAAAACTCACAGCATGAATATACTGTGAATTTTATATTTCTAAGGGAATTTGATTAAATTCAGATACTTAGAAAATTAGTACCTCGTGGTCTGGCTAGTTGAGGTCACTTCAACTTATAAATTGAAATATATTCAATCGCTCCACTTAAACAGAAGTAGTTTTCTAATTATCTTCATCTACGTTATTGTAGAGTAGAATTTAAAATAAATTAAAAGAAGACGTCAACAAATCTTCAGCAATTTGTTCAGTCGAGTGAAAGGGGACAATGACGAAAACCACTTTAGTATTCTCCATCGTCGTAAAGTTTTTACACGAAACCAATACATGCAATAAAGAGCAAGCTAAAACAAAAGGCAACATTGGTATTTAAATAAATACATGAGTAACTACTCTTTAATTACTTACTTTACTACATACTTTAATTATTTCACACTATTTTGGCAAGACCGGGTAAAAATATTTCAGTTCAAGTAAGAGTCTTGTTACGAATCTCGAAAAAAAAAATATCACCGAATCCGTTCGGTGAAATTCGTGACAGGGCTGACAAGCTTTTTAAAATCTATCAAAATACCAACGTTTTACATAGCGATATTTTTTTAACGGTTGTTTTAAAGTTGGGTTTAATTTTCATTAAACAATTATTGAACCCTTAAGAAATGTTGTTTAACACCGTTCCATATACCTATACTTACTCTCGAAAAATAAAGTAAACTTTCCAACGAAGATAGGTATTGAAAGGCGACTTTAAGTTCAAAACGAACATTATTTTTTGTCTATATATTAAATAAAATTTCGGGAATACGTATGAAACTAAAACACCCTAACCTGATTATTCCCATAGCTACGCTAATTAGTGCTAGGCGAATACCTATCCAGCTTCTAGCACAGTCTTTTTCACCCGTAAATCCATTTTAATTCTTATATAGATTACAGATATTTAGTTCGATCCAACTACCCCCAAGTTTTTTTTAATTCTTTTGCAACAATGTCAGCAACAAGATGTGTTTAGAAGAAACCCCCACAAATTATAATTTTAAAAATGTTTTGGATTTTATGTATTACAATAATTATTGGTCTTGGCTGATTACCAGCCGTGCTTTAATTAAATTGGTTTATTACATTTATTATTAAGAAATTTGAACTTGAACTGCGGGTCAATGTTGGATATATTTAGACAATTATTATTTGTTGCACAATTTCTTGTTTACCACGAATAGTTTGACAACAATTATTCCTATAACTTTTCTTTAAGTGAAAAGGTTCATTGTTTTGAATTCATATTGTAGGAATCGATTTTCCACCCAAACCAAAACAACCAGTTCTGCAGGTTCAGTTATATGCGCCACTACATACTCTATGCTAAATGCTAATATCTGATTAAATTGATTTAACATGAAGGTTAAACTATGAACCTTATACATATTGTTAATGTAATTAATATTATATAGAACTTGTAAATAAAACTAACAAGATATAGAATTGGAAACCAAAATTGTCTGAATATTATTTCATTAAAAATTATGTTTACCTGTTTTGTTTGTTTTCACTTGTGTTGTACTTTAATTTCTGTTTTGTTGCTACAAAAGACCACTTCGCTTATTTGTTTATAATCTTTTATTAGTTAAAGAAACAATTCATCAACATTATAAGTGTTTAAACTTGTTTTAAATACATATAAATATTTGCCGTCAAAAAGTGCACTTTTTGTCGACTGCCATATTATTTGTGGGTTTTCTGTGTAACAGAGACAGAAATAGTAAATAATTTATAGTTCTGTCACGTTTGTAGCTACAAGCTACAATAAGGCTATGTATACACACTTTTTAAAGGCATGTTTTGTTGACTTTCTAATGTGAACATTAGCAGCCGTATCTATAAAGATATCTTAAATGCCATCTTAACTTTAAAATACTTCTAAATAGCTCTTAGAGGACCAGTTATAGCTTTCACTGAAGCTCATCATTGAGCCCAATGAAAACGAAGTGAAACAGAAACAGAATGAGAACACAAAAAAAAGAAGCTATTACTGACAATTTAAAATGTGTTATTTGATTGGTGATTAATTAAAATATGAACAATTCACATCACTTTCTTAGAGAAAAATTTAATAAAACTTACCTGTGAAAGGAAATGCTCTTATACTACGTTTTCATTGGGCCAAATGACGTAATTTCGTTGACAATTTCCAAATTCGATTCCAAATTATCTCATTTCCCATACAAATTCACATTTCGAAATGAGGTAATTTCAACCAAATTTGCACGAAATTTGGATGGAAATTACGTAAAAACCTTAAGGCAGAACTATAATAGTCGGATGCTGACGTAAGAGGTCGTACGAAACGAAACGAATACAAAGAATTCATATGACGTGCCCATAATTGAGGTTTGCTTCGTTTCGATCAATTTTCGTTAACTTTTGCTTTCGGAAGTGAAGAGCGCTCATCGACCGCTCCATGCGTAAGTGAACTGAGAGAATTTTCTTCCGACATCTTCCGACAGGCGCGCACTTGCAACCAAACTATTTGGTTTCGATTTTGAGTACTATAGAATTATATGTGACCCCGCGGAAGTTTATATGCGCGCACTTCCATATAAGCCCGTTGTGCTCAAATTGGAACCAAACTGTTTAGTTGCAGGTGCGCGCCTGGCCTTATAGTTCATACCTTTCTGAACACACCATAGTGGAATGCATCCGCAGTGGAAACCCAGTGGAAACATTAGGCGTTTTTCTTTTTTAGCTCCGAGCGTGGCACTGAGCTGTCAAAAAGAAAACTATGTTACTTTTCTTTTTGACTCGGAGCGCTCCGAGCTCTCAACTTGCATTTCTCGCTCGATGAGCTCGGAAAAAAATGACTGAGCACATCGAGCACAAAGCTGAGCGCGGCTAACTTCATACAATGTTCATGGAATTTGACAGATTACTAAGCATATGAGAGTTCAGTGCTCAATTGAGTTTCTTAAATAGATCGGTGCGCTCAAGTCACGCTCTATTCGGAGTGAGCTCTATTCGCTCAGAGCCCGCTCTGTGCCCCGCTCGGGGCTAAAAAAGAAAAACGCCTATTGAAAATGTGAAAATTTGATGTATATGAAACAGAAACAGAAAGAGAACACAAGAAAAAGAAGCTATTAACTGCCAAATAAAATTAAAAACAAAATTATCTGTCAAACGAAATTAGCAAATTTGCAATGAAAACAACTTTTCTGTAAATTTACGAAATTAAGGCTTAACTACATAAGCCAAAAAGTACTGAAGTACAAAAGTAAAAATATTTTTTTTACCGCTAGCGCCGTTGTTTTGTGAAAAAGAATACACAAATTTGTTTTTAAACCCAAATTTGAGCTTTCTGCATCATTTTTATAAGTTTTCCAGTCAGAAACACTATCCTAAAATGAGTTTGAAAATTTTCACTTTTTTACTTTTTCACTTTTTTGGCTTATAGCCTAGTACGCTGCTGATGCGAAACGAAAATTTCCTGTGATCTCCAAACAGACAACGAAACGCTTGCGAAAACACAACGGAAAACATCCTTGGAGAGTTTCACTAAATCCAAAAACAAAATCAAACATAAACGCAAAAAATCAAAGAAACCCATGATGTAAGAAAATGAAAAACAAAAAAAAAACAAATAAAACTCAAATGTCATTTTTCCGCACACAATAGCTGCGTTTTATTTTCCCCCAGATCCCATCCAGATCAGATCAGGAAAATAAAACAACCCAGGATCTCCGTGACAAACGTTATATACCCAACTCTTTTTTTCCTTTCTTTTTTTTTTATTCGTATACACCCTTTGTCTTTTTTCTTTACACTACTGACGACATTTATAAATTAAGGGTGTGTGTTCAAAATGGATTTGGAAATCCAAATTCAAAACAAAGTTGGATCTTGTGTTGTTTTTGTTATACATGTATTTTTGTAAGCAAATCCAATCTGGTTCGGATCTTGGGGAAAATAAAACACAGCTAATAAATAGTCTGTATAATTAATTCAGTGCGAAAAAGGAGCGGAGACTTCTCCAAATAATCTGCTACAATTATGAATTTCGCTCATCGAACAGCGTACTGCAAAACGAAAAGCAGAACGAAATTTTCCGTTTATGATTTCGTTGTGTCATTTTTGTATGGGATTTTTCGTTTCGCATCAGCAGCGTACTAGGCTTATGTAGTTAAGCCTTTAGCTCATTTCGGCTCCAATGAAAACGTAGTACCTTTTATAAAATCCAACCCCAATTCAACTTGATCTTTCAAACCTTCATATAAGCGAGGTATATGTTAATTTTGTTCTGTGGAAAACCCAGATAGAAAGTCGAAAGTCTACACAATTTCCGGAATAGATGGAATTGGTAGTGTTAATTGATCTCGGTTACTTCCGAAAAGTGCCATTTTCTATTAATATTTGAGTATAGCCGTGTTTTTTTTGCAAGCCCGGGGGGAATTGGATGAAAAACAATTAACATGTTAAATGCAACAACAACTAATCCCAGAGAATTCTCGGGGATTAACTTAAGCGCACCGAAAAACTGTGATACCGGCATGAATTGCATACATGTTATCGATAGTTTGTATGAAAACTCCATGTTTTTTACTGTCATGGCGTCGCTAATCCCCGCTGTCGTTTTTTTCAACCAATTCCCCCGGGGCTTGCAAAAAAACATGTATTAAGGCTTAACTACATAAGTCAACAAAGTGAAAAAGTAAAAAAGTGAAAATTTTCAAACTCATTTTAGGATAGTGTTTCTGACTGGAAAACTTATAAAAATGATGCAGAAAGCTTAAATTTTGGTTTAAAAACAAATTTGTGTATTCTTTTTCACAAAACAACGGCGCTAGCGGTAAAAAAAATATTTTTACTTTTGTACTTCAGTACTTTTTGGCTTATGTAGTTAAGCCTTTACACAAACAACACAAGATCCAACTTTGTTTTGGATTTGAATTTCCAAATCTATTTTGAACACACACCCTTACAGGGCTATTCTGGCGTTGGGAGGGCTCACAACTCACAAGACACAAGCCTTTGTGAGGTTGATTTTAGAGCTCCCTATTACACGAATATTTAAAAACACGGATACACGTGTTCTTATAATATCCGGATTTGAATCCGTGTATTTCGTGTATCCGTGCATCCGTGCGTCCGTGTGTCCGTGTATCCGTGTATCCGAAGATCCGTGTATTTTAAATAATCCAATCATCACTGGAGAGGCCCAAATCTGTGGGATTTTTTTGATAAAAATACGACAACTACTTGGTAGTCGAATCTGTCAGGGCCAGTTGTACAATAGTGGTTCAGCCTCGGTTCAAGATTTTAAGGGCCAGTTGTACAATAGTGGTTCAGCCTCGGATCAAGATTTTAACTCACCGATTTCGGCGGATTAACTAAGGTTCAACGCTGGTTCAAGTATGTAATTGGTTATTATCACACACTTGAACAGTAAACCACTGTTGAAACTCAATTAATCCGCCGGAATCAGTGGATACAAATTGCTGAACCACGGTTTAAATATTTGTACAACTGGCCCTAACTCACCGATTTCGGCGGATTAACTAAGGTTCAACGCTGGTTCAGTATGTAATTGGTTATTATCACACACTTGAACAGTAAACCACTGTTGAAACTCAATTAATCCGCCGGAATCGGTGGATACAAATTGCTGAAACACGGTTTAAATATTTGTACAACTGGCTCTCAGTGGATTTAAATTTTTTAAATTTAATTTTTTTCTTTAAAAATCGATTTTTTTTTGGAAAATCACCAAAAATAAAAATCTATAATATCCATTATCCCTCCAAATTTTGTGCTTGTAAGCCCACCGCTTGAAAAGATAAAAATCAAAAACCATTCCGTGTATTAAGAATCCGTGTATTAAAGATCAGTGTATGCTTAATATCCGGATACGCGGATATTAAGCAAATAAATACGCGTGATTTAAGAGAACGTATTTTTATTTGCGTGTAATAATTACACGGAGTCCGTGTACCCGTGTTTTTCAAATTCACGGACTGAATCGTAGGCTCTAGTTGATTTCTTGTGAGGTTGTTGTGAGGTTCTCAAAAGGACATCACAATTTCGATACTTTTTGTGAGGCTCACAGTTGGGAGGGTACGAAAACCTCACAAAATCGATTTCACCTTTCCTTTTGAGGTTGTTGTGACTTGCGAGGTATCAGTGAGGTTTGCCAGAATAGGGCTGTTAATAGCACACACACACCAACAAGCCGCTGTAATCACGATTCTTAAATTCTTCAATCTAGTTATACATTTCTATTTTCGATTCGATCCTGGGTTTACATATACCTAAATCTTGATTCGATTCGGATTAAATTCTCCGTGTAAACGTAGTAAGTTTCTACCATTTTGTAACTTAAAAAATTTGTCGATATTTCATATACAAAAAAAAATTTTTTGACATAAATTCAAAATTGGGACAGAGTATCTTTTATCTGTTGTTTTTTGTTTGTAGGGGCAGACAGCAAATAGTGAAAATACGAAAATATTTAGCCAAAAGCAAAAGCCCATGTCAACTTCCGGATTTGAATACATATTTATACCATTCCAGTACTGTCATGCGCCAAATCGTATAAAATAAACCATTCTAGTTCGGTCCAACTCTCCAAAATTCTCAGCATTCTACTGGAATCTGGAACAAAGAAAGCAGCACACTACGCCAAAGACGACAAATCCATGTGCACAAACATGGCCTTCTTGGGACGAGCAACTTTTTGCCGGTCATTTGTACAACCGCAGACACAATCGCGCTCGTTCGCCATTTTAACTCAAAATCCGAATCTAGTTTCGATTCAGTCAGCGTTCGGTTTGTTGTGTCTTCGCCAGTTCTCAAGTAAAAAAATGGGTTTACCTCGTGTGTTTTTTGATATGACCGCTGATAATCAGCCCGTTGGTCGCATCGTCATGGAAGTAAGTATTTTTTTTAATATAAAAAGAAAACTAATTTCTGTCTATTACGTAAAGTTAAAGTTTTAGTTCTAGAACTCCATTATATTTTTTCTTCTAATCTTTTCTTAAGGGGTATTTCGTATATACATTATTATATATATATTCGTGCATGTATATATAAAAAAATATATACACATTCATATATACAAATTTGCATAGTTTAAAATACGTTGGTATCGAACGGAGCCCTATGGCTATGTGAGTGTCTAAAATTTTAGGTAAATGGGGGTAACTAAAAATTAAACATGGAGTTGCAAGTATTTAAATCGATTTTTATTAAAAATTTATTTGATTTTTATGCTGGTTTAAGGTTTTTCTTTTTTTTAAATTTAAACATGCTTTATGTGGCAAATGGAATTTCTGTGTCGCATCTCCACACAATGACTGACCGGTTTATTTTTCTTCGTGGTAGAATGATGCCTTTGTATGAGTTTTCATTGGCTTTTCTATGTGCTGAGAAAAAGTTAATGGCAAATTCTTTACAAAAAAAAAGGAACCACTTGGAGCACGCCCTAGAGTCTGGAAGTTTCTAAAAGTTTTTTCTACACATGTACCTTGTTAGATCATGGATTTTTTTGTTCGATGGTCTTTATTATAGGTTAGTTCATGCTTTCGACCTTGAATAAATAAGGGTCTTATCTAAAAACAAGTAATTTTAGTGTTTTTTTTGTTTAAAAAGTTATTTTTTAAGTCCACACTGTAATGTGTCTTCTTCAAAAACTTGTGTGTAATTCTTTTTTTCAATTAAACTGGATAAAGTTGGATGAATACCAGCATGTGTTTTTTAATGTGAAAACTGAAAAGTGAATACAGATTAAATTTTAAAAAGTAATGGGTTAGTGGGTATTTTTTAAACATTCGTACATACATACATACATACATACATACCTAGGTGTACCTTGAATTTCGATGGAAGAAATTTTTACATTTGGTGGCGGATTGAAAATTATTCTTTTTTTTACTGATTGAAAATTAAATACATTACCACCTACCTTACTAATAGATTTATATTTTTGTACTCGTGTGAAGTGTATGAATGTAAAATGACTCACAGCGTGCGAATTGGGCGAGTGGGTTTGGACCGGAGAGTGTTAGGTGACGTGGACCAGGATTGGGGTACCTTCTTGTATTTTTTTGTATAGTAACAATTTTAATAGAAGTATTTATTTGCTATTAAAATCTTTAGATAATCTTGAGTGCTCTCGCATAATAGATTTTCTATCGTTTCGCACTGAGTCAGAAGAAGCTTCAAGGTATCCTTGGATTAGAAGCGCCTTCTAACAGGTACCAACACAAATCTTGCTGATTCCTGATATATGAGAAGGAACAAAAAAATCTTCATTTATTAAAGCTTCAATTTCGTCCAGGTATTCTCTAAACAAAAAGGTGTTTGAAGTCATTTTAGCGTTTTTTCGTAAGAGCCAGAGTTGAAAAAGTAGTTTAGTTTTAGTAGCTAATCTATCACTTAGATTAGTGACGCCAACCCAAAGCTGTCTTTATGATTTCGCGTACGCCAAACTATAGGATTTTGGCTAGATGCGAGGTTAGCTTTAAATCCAGATTCTTTAAATGCAAAAGAAACTGCATACACCCAACCTCGCACCTAACCCAAGCAGGGGGGTTGCAGGGGGTAGCATGCCCCCATACATACCTCACTGTTTATATGCCGTAGTGCTGGGTGCTAGCAATGTATTTATGTAAGCAAGCAAAAAAAATGTCTTACTATACTATATAAAAAATCCCAAAAAAACGGCTATTAATTATAGAATTCAACCGAAAATCATTAAGTTCAACTTTTGTGTATAGTACTTCAGCTGCTTTGACATTTCCCCCCACCACAAACATCTTTATCGGAGTTTTCAGATGAGAATTTCTATTTGAAAATTTAATGAAAAGTAAATAATTGAACGTAACTTGAAAAAGTCATATTTTGTGACAGCTGGCCAATAAACTAAAAGTTCCACATTCTGAAAATTCCGATGTAAAACGTAATAGGGTCAAGTCCCCTATAGTCGAACACTTTGTGGTTCATAATAAAATAATCGTTTACTGTGAGGGAACCATTCAACGTAAATATGTGATGTAAAATTATTTGGCGGCTTAAACTCAAATATTTTTTATAACTTTTAAAGTTTTTTTAATAACTATAGCTACTTTTTTTTATAAAACAACAAAACCTGAAAAAAGCCTAATTCCCCAGTAGTCGAACACTATTTTCCTAAGCTCGTACATAAAGTTTCCCTATTTCGAACACAAGATTTCGTACATAGTTTCAACCAAGAAAAGCAAAGTAATTTTAACAAATTGTGTTTTGTGAACTTCTTTTTATTCAATTCTATTAAAAACGAAATAAAACAAAAAACGGCTGAACGGATTCTTAGTTTGAACACAATTCAAAAACTGTTCGAACAAAGGAAGCTAACAATTACATGAGTTTCCTTGAATCGAACACTGGAAGAAAAGAAGAAAAAGGTGTTCGAATACTGGACCCAACGTTCTTTTTAATGTTTTTGACACAAAACCTTAAAAAAAATTTAAATGTTCTATAATATTTATTGCTTGAACGAAAGAAAACAATTTTGACGAAGTTGCCTATATTCGAACACTAGTGTTCTAAACGGGAATCACAGTTTTCCACAACACTTCAAACAGTTTTTTTTTTTTTTACAAAAACATGAAAAAACTGGATTTTCTAAAGCCTCTTTTTTAAGCTCTTTTTTTAAAAACTTAAGTATGAAATTGGACTAGTTCATAGGACTTCAAGGTTTAGAGGAATAACACGTGCATTTTCCTGCGTTTACAAAAGTTGAAAATCTAAGATATAACACAGATTATAAGCAATTTTTCAAAAAGTGTTCGACTACTGGGAGTGTTCGAAATTAGGCGACTCCACCCTACCTTGAACTCGCCCATATTTACCCAGATCAGTTTCTTGTATAGTATACATTGACTGGGTATTCACTCCATTTTTAATCCACGTTCACTCCATAAATAAATGTACATTTAGCAGGAACTGGCTGTTTAAGGGGTGTTAAGTTGGAGTTTATGGTTTAATTTTATATCGTAAAAACCGCAAACATTTTAAGATTACCCAAAATCAAATTTTACACCGCAAACACCAAAACTAGTTACATATTTATCTGAAACAATGGCTTTGTGTGATTTTTGCATTTGCGATATTTTTCTGCTGTGCTTTAGTAAGCATTTCTTTGTCTTGTTGGAAACCACAGAACAATTTTGTTCCGGGCAATTAATTCTTTGGTATGTATTACATACCTCTTGGCTTAATGATTACTGCATTGAACCATCATGTCGGAGGTCTGTGTTATGGAGGTTGGCTTCTTTTAAGGAAGCTACAAATCCTTCAGGCTCCAGGAGTATAGAATGTATTCTAAATTCATTATAAGGAAGTTTTGCAATCGAACTATACTAGGTCAAATGGAATACATAAACGTTAGTATAATAGGTAAAAGCCACCATTGATTTTTACCAGAAATGAAAAATATTTTTTTATGTTTTTGTTGGAAATACAAAATACTTTGATTATTATTTTTAAAGAGAAAACGAATTGGTAAACATTCCAGCACGCTAAATCACATAGACTAGACGTAGGACGACAAAGTTCTAATTACCTGATAGAACTTTGTGTCATGGTTCTAATTTAAATTTATCATCACACTAGATTTTAATAATGTAATATTTTGAAGCAAAAAATGTTCTATCTACAGCGTAACAAGGAACTATCTACGAACTTATTTTTGTTCCTGGCTTGTTAGATCTTTATGCATTTAAAATCGAATTGAATATGTGTAGATATAACTGTAATGATGCAATACATATCTGTGGCAGTAAGAGTAACTTATGTTAAAAAAAGTTCGAGAAAAACGCATTTTTGTCTACAATCTGTAATAGGATTTAATGTAAATTTGTTTTAGGAATTATAAAATAGCTTTTCCACGGGTAACGGTTTCAAAATAGGATTTGACAGAAAAGTAGGTCCCAAACTGTGAACTACTAATAATCGAAATCGTTGTATGTCAACTTAAGCTACTCACTCTTATTGCCACAGTTATATAACTCAATTTTGGGAAAAATGTAAGTTAGCCAGCCCTATCATAGCGCTTGACAACACTATAATAATATGTAACAAATGTTAATAGCGTTCATATTGTCTTATTACTTGGTGAATGGGTTTATAAGCCTCTAAACTTTATTAGCCCTCCATAATAACCGCCAATTAATCCGCATTTTCACACAACATATGTATGTATTTATGCTTTATCTTCTTACCTTCAGAACAAATAAAACTGGAAAAAAAGAGCAATGAAAACCCTTACTAATTTTAATCTTCTTTTGGAAAATTCAGATTCAATCTAAAAAATGTTTAAATCGATTTAAAAAATTAAAGATACCAATATATAGTTTATGCTTTAGACTTTGACGAACAATAAAATGCCAAGACTAGCCTATAAGTTATTGTGATGTCAAAACGTAGTTTGACTCTAGGTAATAATACAAACGTTTTCACTTTTTTTGTTGGTAATTAAAGCAGTTCCAAAAATATATTATTTATACCTTCCTTGTCATTCGTAAAGTTTTAAAATTAAATGCGTGACAATATCTCTTGTATTGAAGTATGATTAAAAATGTATGCAAATTCAATACAAATATATTTCAACGATGGGGTCATCGATTATTTTGTCATTTTGTTAAACAGACTTGCATGACTCAATATCAATTTGCTTCTATTATATACAAACAGAAACACAGACATGCACAGCCGACAGTCAGATATCACCTTCATTAATATGATAGAACAATCAAAGCAGAAAAATGTGTAATAACTGTAGAGTGACCTTGGATAGGCAAAATGAAATCACCCGCTACGGGCCGGGTAATTTTGTTTGTTAATAGTTAGCTGTTCTATGTATCGTGCTCGCCTGTTCGGGACAACACGTTAGTGCCATTTATGGTTTGTTTTCGTTCCACGTCAATCAGGAGCAACCATAATTGCAATCGAAGTGCTGACAACCCAAAATTAGAGCTTTAGGAAAACTTTAGACAGTCACTTTATCCAACATTTGGTATTTAGTATTTCAATAATTGAACCTTGTATTTCATTTGATAATAGTGTGGCTTGTCAATTTACTAATTGTTTATATTAATTTGTTTTTCTAGCTGCGTTCCGACGTTGTACCAAAGACCGCTGAGAACTTCCGTGCACTATGCACACACGAAAAGGGATATGGATTCAAGAACTCAACATTCCACCGTGTCATCCCCAACTTCATGTGCCAAGGAGGTGATTTCACCAATCACAACGGTACTGGAGGCAAGTCCATCTATGGCAACAAGTTCAACGATGAAAACTTCACCTTGAAGCACACCGAACCTGGTTGTTTGTCCATGGCCAACGCTGGTCCCCATACCAACGGATCGCAATTCTTCGTCACTACCGTTAAAACAGCGTGGTTGGATAACCGTCACGTTGTTTTTGGCAAAGTGGTTGAGGGTATGGATGTTGTCAAGAAGATTGAGGGCTATGGTAGCCAATCTGGCAAGACAAGCAAGAAGATTGTCGTCGCCGATTGTGGTCAACTTTAAGGCAACCGCAACACAGCCACAAGCGTAGTTTATTCCCAATAAATAAGAAAAATCGTTTAAAACCCCAACAAAAACAACTACACACAAAAGCAGAGAGATATACAATTAAAATTAAAAAGAAATAAAAGATGAACACTTTAAAAGTATAAGTAACAGCAGTTAAGAAGTTTAACAAAATTTAATAAATTTAATTAATTAAACAAGTTATCGTATTCTTTTTTATTTTGTTGTTTTTATTATTGACTTGTTTTGGAGAGAATTTTACACTCTTGCAACTAATTCCCTCTCCTTTCCAAATGAGTAACGTTTTAAATATGTATATTATACAATTAAAAAAAATCCGACGTTAGATCATAAATGGAATAACTAGCTTTTTGTCTCCTTAACTTGTGGATTATAGAAATATGTATTTTGTATTTGATTGAAACTGGTATTTTTTACTTGTTTTTTTCTTTCTTCATATTAATATTGTTTCACGAAAAAAGGCAAGAATAAAGAAAAATTACTAAAATCAATTATTGTTAAATAGTTTATGTTGGAGCTGTGATAAAGGATCCGATGAAATCGAAGCTCTTATGTCCCCGCTTTGGTAAGCGATGTTTTTCAATAAAAACTATTCGTTTTGTTTGTAGTTGAATTGAATCTCGTCATATTATAATAGGTATTCAAAAGAAAAATATTCGATAAAGAAATCGAAAGTTTTTGATAATGAAATAGCTGTTGTGAGATAAAAAAACAAGAGAAGGCTGATTGCCTTGTGAGTTTCCCCGAACATTCCAGTCCGAAAACTTGACATTTCACTTTTCGCCTATTTTGAATGTCACCCAAAAATTCATGTTGGAAAAATTCCCCTTATTCAGCCCTATCACCAACTTAATGGTAACTTTTTTTCCCAGGAAAAACAAAAAAAAAATACCGGGGAAAGAAAATTTTTGATCGCGAATCTCTAACGAAATAATTTTTCCCCAAGAATTTACTGGGGGACATTTTTGTATTGACATAAGGAATAAGTTTCATGGTTTCACGATAGCTTTTTGCTGAAAGTAATCAACCTTATTGGGAGTTTCACCCGAAAAATTTTTCACCTTAAATTTTTTTGTTTGCCCGGAATTTTAAAAGGTACCTATTGTGAGTTTCGCCCGAACTAAATTTCGATCGCCTACTAAAGAAAAGCGAAAATTTAGGTTATCAATGGCCTTACATTCCGCCCCAAATGAATTTTCACAATAAGGGGAATTTTTCGAACATAAAATTTCGAGTGAAACTCACAATAGGCGAAAAGTGAAATGTCAAATTTTCCGAATGGAATGTTGTCCGGGTGAAACTTACAATAAGGCTGAATGTTTTGCCAATACTGCTTCTAGAGGACTGCAATTTTTAATGAAAAGGAACACCTCCACGCTTTATTCTGCAATTTTCAAGCTTAGCAAATTTGTTTACCACATACGTCTCCCGCCAACGTGCTTTAAAATAGTAGGTGGTAATTGCTTCCTTTAAAGCTGTCCAATGTTAAGATACTAAAATTTGCGTTTTAATTTATTAAATAATAGAAAATTGAGAAAATAAATTGGTCGTCACGAATTGCATTGCAATCGACCAATTTATTTTCTCAAATTTCTCTTATTTTAGTATGTAATTAAAACGAGATATCGCACTGTCATGCTTGACGCTTGTTGCTTTAATAGGTGTGTTCCTTTGGGCTTTTGAAAAGTACTTTTTAGTTCTTCCTACATATGTAGATGATGAATGGATTGCTTTATAATTTTGCCAAAGGAAAAATCTAAGCTCAATGTAGATGTAATTTTTGTTGTTGGTATTTGTATTTTATTTTAGATTAGAGAAACATCATCAAAAATAATTTGAAATGTAAATTATTTTTACTGATAGTGTCACTTTTTTGCGTGGATTCATTTCGTTACTATATACAAGTTATTATTGAAGTACTTTGAACTACTTTGAACGCAGAGTAAAAGTAGTTGACTACAGCCAGGAGTAAGTGGCTGTAGATACTGCAGCCTAGACTTAGGAAATTCTCGTGGAGAAACGTTTGAACTGGATCACAATAATTTGATGAACTTTAAAGAACGTCTCTAGTAAAGTAATAATTCAATCCCACGAAAATTTTGTAAGAGTTGATTTTCATCAAAGAAGCTCAGAAATCGCAAAGCAGAATCCTTTATTCTCAATTGAAGCTTAATGCAAGCTAATTACTTTAACGATGCGCACGCTTATAAGGAAATTTCTTTGATTATTTAAGGTTCCCCCAAACCAACGCGAATTTTCGGTGGCGACGACGAAAACAACAATAACAACACGTGGTTGTCAATGAAAACAACACGTTGTTATTATTGTTTTCGTTGTCGCCACCGAAAATTCGCGTTGGTGTGGGGGATCCTTAAAACAAGGTGTGAAGTACTTGGGCTTAATGGGACCCCATATAACAACAGCTTTAATCAGTTTTGTTCATTGTGTAATTTTATAGCTAAAGAAGATTGTTTCCATAGTTACGCCTTTAATCTTGGATGATAGCGTGTACATATCTACCCAATATTTAAAAATAACTTTATTAAAACTATTTTTATTTACAAAGTATTTTGAAAAAAGTAAACAAAAATAACGGTTAACTTTTTGATACGGACAAATAATAATTTTTCTTAGCATATATTTAGGCGTTGAACTCCTTTAAAAACGTGAATGCTGCACGCAATGAGAAAAACCGACAAATTTGATTATGAAATACTTTGTTATCATTTTTTGATAAATTTTGATTATATTTTGATAAAATACTTACTTATCCATGTTTTTGAATGCTCCTACGAATTAAAAAACCTGAATAACATAATGCAATCAAAATTACTTTGGTTTATGTCAATTAAAATGTGAAATCGATAAATGAAAACAAATGCATTCAGACAAACAAAATAAACATGATAAGGGTATTCATGCAACGTCTTAAACTTTATGATGTCGTAAAATCGTAAAGTTTCCAACACACGTTTCATGAACGCACCAAAAAACATTTTGCGTAAATGTGGTAAACCTTATTTCAAAATGTGAATTTGTATGGGAAATAGATGATTTGGTATCGAATTTGGAAATTTTCAAAAAAAAAACCTACCAAATTGAACTGAAATCTACCAAAGTTAAAAAAACCTACCAAGTTTGGTAGGATCCTACCAAACCGGCAACCGTGGTTGATGTTTCCTAAAAAAAACAATTTGAATCAGAGTTACCATTACCAGTTGATGGAAATTCATATGGCACATTCTTTGGTTTTTGCTATGTAACTTTCAGGATTTAAGCTTTTTTTAGAGCTTTTGGTAGCAAATATTTCTACTTTGGTGTTTTTCTGTTTTTCTGTTTTTCTGTTTTCATGTTTTAGGTTTTCCTTTATGTATGGAAAAACAGTTAAAAATTAAAATGCAGTTAGGTATACAAATTGTTGACTATTGTCTTTTAGAAAGGTGTGGAAAAAGATAGATTTAGGTCATCATTTTTTTTGGTTATAAAATGTGCGTATATTATTAAATAGTTGGTAACTCTAACGATATTTTCGTGAGATTTGCGGTAGTTTTAAATGCTCACTACTGCAACCCTGTAAAAGCTTTAAAATGAAGATAGCTTATTGAATTCCATAATGGTCAGACTGAAAGGCAAATATCCTATCCTCCCTGTACTGCAAATATAAATTGAACAGAGTATTCAGTATAGTGTAAAAATTTGCTGCTCTGGCGTATTATGTAGGTACTTTGAAAGAAAATATACGACTTTGGTTTTACCACATCATCACTAATATTAAAACAAAAAAACTACTTAAATAATATAATTTGACAATCTCACCATTTGCGCAACTAAATTGGTTCTAAAAATTTTTTTTTTTTTACTTTTGACAAACCGTCATATTGACCAGAATGTTATTAATGATTTTATTGAAATGTAAAGTTGACCTTGCATTTTGGACAGACCAAGAATTTTTCGATGTGTAGGGGATGGCCAGGGTGAGTATACCTACAAATTTCAGATTTCGGTGTTGAAAGCCTCCCTATATAGTCCAGGAAAATTAGAAAAAAAGTTCGGAAAAATTATATACAGGGTTTTTGTTTTTGAATCAGCTTATTTGAAGTGTTCTAAGCATTCTGTGAAAGTTCCCCATCAATCCAAGTGCCTGGTCATTGATTTTCAGGCGGTCAAAGGGGGTTGCTGATGCGGTACCGGTAAAATGGAATAGGTACATCAAAAATAAATTCGTCTGGTCCTGGAACTGAGTTAAATTGTTTCAATTATTATGGAAATGAAGAATTTAAAGATCCCATAAAATATCTGTTGGAAAGGGTGTTTTTTTTTTGAGGAGGGGGAAATGTGAAGTGGGTTAATATTACAAAAAACACATGATTTTAGGGTATTTTTTGATGCTGAAAGTAATAAACGACAAATAAAGATGTTATACCCTCCCTTTTGTTATTTTTGGGGCCCGCCGGACTCTTGGACTTTTCACACAAATCAGTGTATGAAATTTTTTTTTTAATGTTTGTTTATGAGCAAAATATAATTAATTTATTTTGTTACAATGGATATGGTAATGAAACAATTAAATTAGCAGAGGCTTTTTTCCGACGTTTATGCTGAGGTTGTTGCCTTCTTCAAGGAAGCTTTATTACACTTATAAACAAAAATTAGGTACCTAATGTATGAAATACTTCTAAAATGTTTACATGAATTAATACAATGACAACAACCTAGCTAAAGTAATACGTATTTCACGAGTTGCCACGCTCGATCATCAGCCTACTTTTTACGGTGCAGAGTTTTCAAAAACTATTTATCGTACACTATTATTATTTGATCACAGTATTAAAACTCAAACTGAATTTATCTTGATTCACATCGTATTTATTATAAGCCTCAAAAAAAAAAAACAATTAGAAATAAAGAATTGAAATTGAAAGAAATATGACTTAAATCTTTATTCAGGCATTTGAGGGCCTCGTCTTGACTGCTGTAAGGGCCTCCATTTTGCCTGCAAGGGCCCCCGTCTAGCTTTCATGGACTCTTAATTTAACATGGACGGCTCCATCTAGCCTGTGGCGTCCCTCCACGTCTGGCCTTCACGGGCCTCATCAAGCCTGCACGCGGACCCCCTTCTTGGCTTCAGGGGCCCCTTGAGACATAATTTTTGTGCCTCTACCAATATTAATTAATTTATTCAGGCTGTGAAGGCCCCTCGCATCTGAACTGCATGGGCCTCATCTATCGTGGGCCCTATAAACTACACGGGCCCATCTTGTAGCCTGCACGGGGCTCCTTCTAGCCTTAATGGGCCCCTTGAGATACAATTTTTGTATCATTAATTTATTCATGCTGTAAGGGCCGCCGTCTTGTTTGCACAGGCCCCCGTCTAGCCTTCACGGACCCCATATCAACAATGAAAGGGCCCCATCTAGCCTGCGCGGAACAACCATCTAGCCTTCACGGGTCCCATCTAACAGCCCGGGGCCCTTAGAAGACTGCACGGGGCCCCGTTTAGCTTTTACGGGCCTCATCTAGCCAACGTGGTCCCCATAGACTCAACAGGCACCTTTAGATACTATTTTCAATGCATATATCTTTATTCAGTCTGCGAGGGCTCTAGTCCATAATTTCTACGGGCCCCTTTAAATACTATTTTTATGCATGCATTCAGGATGTAAGGGCCCCCGTTAAGACTACATAGGCCCACATCTTACATGGACAGGCCCCGTACAGCTTGCGCGGGCCCCCGTCTAGCCTCCATGGGCCCCGGCAGATCCTTTTTCTGTATAGCATTTATGAACAATGATTTCGTTATATATGCAAGAAGGGCCCCGTCTAGACTGAGAGGGCTCTTTCTTACATATAAAGGCCCCTGTCTAGTATATTTTGGCCGTGTATCAATTTTGATTTCTTTAAAACCTATGAACAGCTTTGTATTTAAATTTTAATAAATTTATTGATTTTTACATTTCAATTCTCTCCATATATAATTTTTTCTGCTGCCCTGGGGCCCGGGTGGCAAATGCCACCCTGACTATATGGCTAGTCTGACCCTGGGTATCCCCAGTAGACCTAATCCACAGTAATTGTTGAAATTTGTTTGTTTTGTATTTTTTTCTTTCTCTAATTTTTTTTTGGATTTTTTTAATTATTTTTTTAGATATTTTTTTATTTAGCATGATAGCCTTAGATTCTCATCTTCGTCATCTAAATCCGACTCCATAGCCCTTAACTGTTCTAGAAAGGACGATGGATCTACATCAACTTCCAAATCTGACTCTTCAGTTTCAGTTTGTTGTAGAACAAAAGAAGGATACATATCATCGTTCGCCTCTTCTTCATCATAGTTTTTAAAGTCACTATTTAAGCAAACTTGACCATGACAGTGGCTACAAATAACTGAACAACTTACTCCTGCCTTACGACATCCACATCTAGAACCACACTCCCGACTACATTTACAAAAAATAGTATTTAGTAGTAAATCAGGGTCCGGTTGGAGCAGAGTTCTTATTGGTTCCAAAATCTTATTGTTCAAGGTCCATCCCCAGTTTTCAGGAGCAAGTGATAATAAGCGCAATAAGTGTTGAGCAGCAGAGATTTTGGAGGGAGAGAAACTAACTGTACAGGTTTGCTGAATAATGCTTGTCTTTGAATAAGATTATACGTAGAAGAAAAAACCAAAACAATAGAAAATATGAGTAAATTTGAATAAGATTGTTCAATAACTGTTTCGATGATTAGAACATCATCATTTTTAGCTCGCTTCACTACGATTGAGGCTGCCTCAAACTTTTTCAATAACGTCTCAATTAAACAGCTTTTTTTTATTTTTGTTGCCTAGAAATGATTGTTGATTAGTTGGTACTGTTATAAATGAATCAAATAAAATATCAGCTGATAAAGATGTTGCAGCGTACCGCCGACGTTGCTCCAAAAATCGGCTGATTAGCGATTTCCATGATTAACAACTTCAATTATGGACTCCTTGAAAAAAATTTGATTAGCATGCTCATTCGTTGATTTACCAGTTGCAATAATCCTTGATTAAAGATGATCAACTGTGAACAAACTGGCCCTAAGTCTGTTCCATACCCAGTTTCAAACAGTTTCAGACTGCCAGATTTAGGGCCAGTTTGTTCACAGCTGATCATCTTTAAACAAAGATTATTGCAACTGGTAAATCATCGAATGTGCTTAATTATCAAATTTTTTTCAAGGAATAAATAATTTAAGTTGTTAATCATGGAAATCACTAATCAGCCGATTTTGGTTGATCAACGCCATTTAGTTAGAAGCCATTGTTCAGATTTAACCCACTGTGAACAAACTGGCCCTTAGTCATTTTTAGTCCGAAGTCGTTCCAGACTTCAAAAGTTGTGCTAATTCTTGCAAAAGTGAGAGCGCTCGAGAGAGTAAAACATTTCCCCTTCTTGCCAGTTTTAGTTCGCGGAATTTCTTCTGGCTATTTCTGGGCTGGATGTCAAATGCCTGGTTGCCGTATGTCAGATGACGTAATTTGTCAGTTGAGTACAAATATCAATGTCGGGCAAGGGTTGCCCAAGTGTTGATTTTATTTTGATTTTAGTTTTGAAAGATAAGCATATTTTTTATAATCTTATTAGTCTTTTAACTTATCAACTAATTACAAAAAAATTTACGTCAATAAGAAAAACTATTTCTTAAAAAGAAAATTGAAAATTGATAATTAAGTATTTCATATATAATAAAGTGCTACTTGAAGAAAACACGCTTAAGCTTCATAATTTAATGTATAATTAAAAATTTGTTTGTTTGTATATTAATATACTTGATGTAAACTTGTACGTTTATTCTCTGTTAACATTTTATTTTCTTGGGGTGTGATTCTTGAAAATTTTGATTAAGATTTATCACTGATTTACGGCAACTCTTGTCGAATATATTTTTTGATGTTTAAAAAGTAGTCCAATTTAGTGCGAAAACCGTTTTTTTCAGTTTCGAGCATTTCATCCCCACTCCTCAAATTTGACATTTGACCAACTTTTAGTGCCAGAAATGTTGGGAACAGACCTATTATTCTCGTTATCATTATAGCCGTCGAATACAATAATGACATTGTTGCCAAAAAGATTTTGCACTTAACTTACTATATAGGACTTTAAAATTGTAAAATATTTCATCACGATGCCATACCACAATATGAAGCAGATATCCGCTTTAGATGCAATTTTTGTTAACATTGGTACTACCGGAAAAACTCAAATCTTAATTTAAAAAATTACTATAACAAAAAGGAGGATATATAAATCATGGTCATATGCCCAGATTCCATCAAATTAAATTTTCAGTTTTGAATACCCCCTCCCACCTTACACCTCCCCTTCCAAAACGACTAAAATAGATATTCTCGATTCTTCTTTCTCATGGAAAATAAAACATTTTCGCACAGTTTCATTAATAAATATGTTGTAGAGTTTCTTGTAATATGAACCCACTTCACATTTCCCCCTCCCCAAAAAAAAAACACCCTTTCCAACAGATATTTTTATGGGATTTTTAAATTCTTCATTTTCATAATAATTGAAAGAATTTAAATCAGTTTCAGGACCAGTCACCAGACGAATTTGTTTTTGATGCATTCCACTTTACCAGTACCGTATCTGCGAAAACCCCCTTTGACCCCCTGAAAATCAATAACGCGACACTCGGACCGATGGGGAACTTTCACAAAATGTTTGGAACACTTCAAATGAGCTGATTCAAAAACAAAAACCCTGTATATAATTTTTCCGAACTTTGGCTAATTTTCCTGGACTATCATATATCCGTCTTAAAAAGGATTATATCTACACCCTCCAGGATATCATATTTTTGTAGAAATTCTCTACATTTTTAAACTATGTAAGTGAGTTTTTTTTCGTTCATCTAACGGTTTATTTTGTTGTCCTTATAATTACATACCTACACATCTACAATTTTACTATTTTTCGTGGCGCAAATTTTGTTTTATGCGCTTTTCAAGAAACCCGTCTTCACCGATCCATGTCAAAAAAAACAGACAATGCATCTGCGCGCAAGGTATAAAATGACGGTTTGACTGGACTATCTCTATTTTTCTAATCCTCACAATTAAGGGTAGTCTGAACCCCTTGAACGGATATTATAAATAAACAATTATAAAGTTTGTTTGGTAGCCTACCACATGCCACTGCATCTTACCCGTTACCAGGGGCGGGCTGGACATCAAAGGGCCTCCCGGGACTTTAAGAAAAAGGGCCACAACATTGTAAAATGAGTATAGAAGGATTGAAAAAAAGAATTACATATAGTTAGAGACGACGATTGAAAAATTTTTATCGTTGTGTAATTGAAACAGTCTGCTCCGAAGTTTCTATTATGTATTTGATTTAACAAAAAACCTTTCTTGATTTTTTAAAACATTACTGCAATAATTTAAATTTTAAAATTGTTGATGTTTCGTACTTCTACCGAAACTACGAAAATACTCACAGCAATCGAAATGTGGGTTGTTGTTCTTTTTTTATTATGTTTCTGTGGGACTGATAGTTTGTATGAAAGCTTAAATTTAAATGAGCTGAAAGTAGGTAGGTATACCCAGGCCCGGCAGAACAGCTTCAGCCCGAGTGGGTAATTGGTGTAAGATGTAAAAGCTTAGATTCACTAATAAAAAAAATCATAACATTTTTTCGTTTTAATTTTTTTATTTATGAAACACCAGTTTTTTAATGCGAAAACCGCACTTCGTTTGGAGTGTTTTAAAATAAATTTATTTCATAACACATACAACCTACAAAATTTAACTTTTTAAAATTTTCAGGAATTTTTTTTTATTTTTCTCTTATATTCAAAAACGGTAAATTTAAATCCACCATTCGTTTAAATCCATCAGCTTTAGTTCTGCCTACAAAGCTTTATTGTATTTTAGTTAGAGTAGTCGCACATTTTGCAGTTTGGTACATTGTTAATATCCAGTTATGAAGAAATTATAACAATATCTACATCACGGAGAAGTTGTTTTAATATCCACACTGTTTTTGTAACATTTGCGGTGAATGAGGCTTAAATTTTTAAAAAAATTGGTGACAGAATTCGTGAAAACAGCTTATTTTGATTACTTCAAAATGCAAATGTGTAATTTATATAAGCTCTGGGTGCCTAAAACTGTTTGTCGAAACTGTGTTGTTAGTTTGCGTCAGATAAAAAAAACTCCATGCATTCATCGAAAAATCTCGAGTGGGTTTTACTACCCATACTACCCACATTACCTGCCGGGCCTGGGTATACCTTCTTCGAAAACCTATAGAATATATAAGGAGCCTCATCTATAGCTTAGTTTAAACTGTCTGCGCCTATACGTTCTGCAACTCTCCCATCTATAAAATTATAGTCGAGAAACGTTGAAAAATGGAACAAAACTCATACGATTTGTTTCACTTTTCATCGTTTCTCGAATAATTTTATCGATGCGAGAGTTACAGAACGTAGAAACAGCTCAATAATAATTATATGTATATGGGCTGGCTCATCAGCTAAACTATAGTTTAAAGCTGTGTGGGCTTCCTAAGATTCCTTTGGGCCCATAAAAGCTGTATATTTCCTGTAAGGCCCTTAAAAATCCAATTTTTTTTTATAAATTTTTCTTTTAAAAGAACAGAAAGTATTGTAGGGGCTTTCATGGACTTTTTGTTGTCCCAGGGGCCCATCGGGAAAAATCCGGGTTGCCTGGTGGCCCATGTCCGCCCCTGCCTTACTTATTGCGGGTTGTTAAAAGAAGTAATTCTTTTAAATCAACGATATAACAAATAACACAACGTAAAAAAATATGGCCTGATTTTTGATATCTGGATATCTGTTATAATAATAAAGTAGTACCTACCTCTATAAAATATTATGTGTTTATTGAAACGCATCAGTGAAGATATATTTATCGAAAATATCTCGAGTTGTATATATTTACGAAAGTTTAATTTTGGCAGGTTTAATGACAAATGTTTTCTGATTTAAAAAAAGAAGCACGAAGCTACTTTATCACAATTTAATTTTATCTATATAAATTAAACAATAAAACGTTTATAAGTACCTATTCTATATATCATTATATAGAAATGATTTTGTCACGGTTTTAAATTTAAATGTAATTCAATAATGAATATTATTATTAGATAGGTACGTTAAAAGTAATATTCAAAATGTAATTTAATATCGGTGACTCTTTCCGCTAATGAAATTAATTCATTAATTATATTTTGCTTACATTTTTATTGTAACTAAATATTGTCACTTTTGGCGCGTTTTTTCTCTTTTCTATAAAGATTATAAAACGGTTCAATGAATCAAAATTATAATAGCATACCATAGCAACAACACTATACAGCTTATGAAAATAGTCCCGATAGAATTCCAGGCTAACGATAGACTGTATAGTTGAGTTGCTATGATACGTTATTATTTATTTTGCTTCAAATTCAATAGAAAATACATTCTATAATCAAGCTCATTGTTTTTGTTTTATATATTATTGAACTGTTTTGTAAATATGCGTTTGTTGAAACAAGTTTAATATGCTTTTTATAAGAGGCAAAAATTAGTTTATAACATTTAAAATCATTTAGTTAAGTTCGCGATCTTGGCCAATAAAGACTTTGTCGACATTTTCTTCTAAAGCCTACATAAATTGTATAAGTACCTACCTAATTATAACAATCATCTATTGTCGAATCTTAAATTAATCACTGTTTTTAAATATCAAGTAACAAAGTTTATTGCGTATGTACTAGGATAATAATGATGGCGAATTTTTGAATTATCGATATGTCTATTTTTTTCAATTTTTTGATGAAATAAACTATACGAAAAAAAATGTGTCAAATGTAATCGTCCAATCCATAACGTTCGCATCTCGATTTGCAGAAAGCAGATAGTTGATATTCTAAATCATACTAATTTTTCATTGGAGGTGGGTAAGTACTTACCACTAGTCGTGGTGCCATAACTCTGGTCAAAATAAATAAAAATTAAACACGCTATTTGAGAATTTTTGCCATGTTGCATAGTAGGATTTTATAAAGTGGGAATTATTTGTGGTAGTGTTTTTGTTGTTTTAACATCGCATTGACAATTTTGTGGATTAAGCCTATAGTTTACAAATGTTGCGAAAAAATGGAATTCATTCATTCATGGAAATTCTACAGAAATTTGATGTGAATTGTAGCTATGTACCTACTCACATAATATATGTAGGATGTGCAATATTTTATGACATTTTTGTAAATAATATAATTTTTATTAAGAACAATAGACAGGCAATTGTTTTGCGTACGGATAAGAGTGATGTGAATACAAAAGTTGTTTGCATACCTAAAAAAAAAATAAATTTCCATTTCTAGTCTCAGTTTATTTGATCAGGTGGAAAATTGTTTTTTGAAAGTAAACTATAACTAGAGAAAGTTAAATTGAATAATAATTTATAGAAAAAGTGTTTTCAAAATTCCATTTTCGGGACTATAAGGGCCAGTTTCACAGTGAAGTAAGTGTCACTTAAGTGCCGAATATGGAAAACTAATTCCCAATTTCACAGTGTAAACTTATCGGAATAAGTGACACTTAAGACTCCGATGTTGGCCATTTAAGTTCCACTTACTCAGGTAGTAAAACTGCGGCTTAAGTGCCAGAATGGGAAAATTAAGTGCCACTTATTTTGTTAAATGTGCACTGTGAAACTGGCCCTAAGAAAATTACAATTAAGCTTCAGTAATCGACAAAATGATTTTGTTTCAATTCGAGTGGAAGAATAATTTTTAAGGTATAAAAAATTAAATAAACATTTTTTTAAATTGGGCAGTTCTGCGTCAAATTTAAAAAATTTAAAGCAATTTCAATAGAATTCACAACGACTGCTTACATTTTTGATTTTCTATTTCCGTCTCCTTTCACACGAGAAATCAAGTTGTTGCTTTTTAACTTGAGAATGTTCAGAATAACCTTAAAGACTTGGTGTATTTTTCTGAGTTCAGAATGTTTTTATTTTCAATAAAATTTTGGCAAAATAGGCTTGATTCAGTTTTTAGACATTTAACGTTTTCGTTTGGTCTTCCGGAAGCGTCTAAAAGCATTCGGAATGCTACTGAAATCGTTCATTTGGCACTAAATGAAAGTTCTTCTTCTGAAAAGAAGAGAAAATCGATTCTGTATTTGAAGAAGGAATCAGAACCAGAAGCACGCACATATGCACACAATTAAAACGTCAAAATCGTGACATTTCCTTTGTTTGTTATTTAATTGTGGAATTTTGATATTGATTTCGAAAGTTATACTGAAAATTAAAACTGTTTTAGTTGAACAAAGTGAATAAAACAATGGATAATTCGTCATCCTATTCATCCTCGTCTTTCCTCGTCATAGTGTTGCAACTTGTTCATTTGGCATCACGGATCGGAGAGTTCGGACATAAGTCTTTGTGTAAGATGGTCAGACCAAGTTATGTTACCCATATATAAACGTTTCACTTAAATTCTTGTATTTATTAGTTTAATATACCTATGTATATAAATACGTCTCATTGCCCGGCAAACGCCATTTCTAAGAATAACTTTGTATTTCCGATTTTCTTAAATTTACAAGCAGATTCCCTTTGGCGTGTTTACAGCTTAAGACCTTATAAGATTGAATATCCGGCCACGGTACTCTCAATTAAAGCTAGTCATTCGTCAACAAACGACTATATAGTTTGTCAAAAAAGTGGGAAACAAATCATGTATACAAAATCTTTCCACACTATCCCACTGATTATTAATACATGTCAAATTGAAAGTGGGAAAGAATTCCAAGCTACTGCCAAATTTGTGGGAGAGAAATGACTCTTCATTTTTTGACCACACACAGCAGTTTAATTTAACCTCAATAAAAGTGTGATGAAATGTGTGATAGAATTAGAACCACTTCTAAAAATTCTAATGTATTAACACTTTATTATTTTATTATTTAATAAGTTGTGAAAATTATTGAAAATTAAAATTAAAATTAAACATAATAAATTAAAGTTTCTTTTCTTTCTTTTATTTATTTAATTAAAATATATTATTAAACACAACTTGGAGACAAAACCGCAAAAATGTATCTCACCGCTGAACAAGCTAAAATTGTCTACCAATACAGAAACATCAAACTCAAAATAACAAAAGCCAATTTAAATATAAAATTCAATAAGAAATGCCTCAAAACCCATATTACACCCAAATACGCACAAATTATAATTAAAAACTAATCAATTGCCGCGCAAAACACACAAAAAATAGCCCGAATAATTAGAATAAAAGAAGAGATTAAATTTCTATATAGCAAAAAGTTAAAATTAAATAATATGTTATACAAATTCCATCTCCAATTATACAAAACATACATTACATAGCCGCAGACATTTACATATATGAAATAGACCAGTACATACAAAAAATCGCAATAGAAATCACCAATAAACAATACAATAAAATACAAAAACTAATTAATATTCAAAATCATAATACAATACCAATAAACACCCACACATTTTTTCCTAGATTAATAAACAATACAAATATCCAACTCACTAATACCGAAATAAAAACACTCAACAAAGGTTTAAAATTCAATATTCCGAAAATAAACAAAAACAACATCAGCCAAGAAGTCATCAATGCAGAAGCAGCAATTAAAACAATAACATCAAACGAAATACAAAATGAAACTAGAGTCAATATTAACAAAAAACTGAAGAAATTAATAAAAAACAACAACATAAATAAAAAACTACATAGTAAATATAAAGAAGACATAAACAACTTAAAAACTATCAAACAAAAATTAAACAACAATAATGCAATAATAACCAAAGCCGATAAAGGCAATACAATAGTCATAATCGATCAAAATGAATACATCACAAAAACAAACACCTTCTTCAACGACAACAACATACAAAATATACCAAACGACCCTACAAAAACATATAATAAAGAAATTAATAACGCCATCAACAAATGTAACCATCTTTTCTCGAATATAAATAAACACACACTAAAACAACCAAACGCCAAAGCACCACAATTTACAGGCCTTCCAAAAATACACAAACAAGGAACACCCATACGCCCACTCATTAATTACACAACTGCTCCAGGATATAAAGTTGCAAAAATATTACAGAAAATAATTAAACATAACATCAACCTTACAAATAACAACAGCATAAAAAACTATACAAATTTAATTGATAAATTAAAAAGCATAAATATATCACCAAACTATAAAATGATATCTTTTGATGTAACCAATATGTATACTAATATACCCATTAAAGAAACCATTCAAATACTCAAAGAAAACCTAACCACAACTGCGACAATAAACAAACAAACAAACAATAGATGAACTAATATTTATATTAGAAATAACACTAAAACAAAACTATTTTACATTAGACAACAAATATTATATCCAAAAAGAAGGACTTGCGATGGGGTCACCTCTGAGTGGATTAATAGCTGATTTATATTTGAATAAATACGAAAATAAGTTCATCTTATCCACACTTAATCCACAACATAACAAAATAATTTCATATTCAAGATATGTTGACGACACTTTTGTCATTTTCGACGGAACATATAGACAAATAGACATGCTCACAAAATATATCAACAATATTAACACAAAAATAAAAGTAACAACAGAAATAGAAAATAATAACAACATCAACTTCCTAGACCTAAATATCACAAAAACCAACAACAAATTCAAATACAAAGTACATAGAAAATCTACAACTACTGATATCACAATACACAAAGATTCTCACCACCCACATTCCCAAAAAATGGCAGCTTATAATGCCTTCATTAACAGGCTAATCAATATACCAATGGACAAAACAGATTACGAAAACGAACTAAACACAATAAAATGCATTGCTCTCGCTAATGGCTATACAACAACAATCATCGATAAAATACTAATGAAAAAGAAAAACAAAATAAACAACAAAAATATTACTTTAACAGAAAATAAATACACTTCAATAACATACACCAATATATTACCACAAATAGTAAATTATGAATTTAAAAAATTAAATATCAATATATCATATAAAACAAACAACAACATACAAAACATATTAAAACCTAAAGTTAAACGTGAGACCAAAACATCTGCCGGAGTTTACAAACTCAAATGCAACGACTGCAACAAGTTTTACATCGGCCAAACAGGTAGAACATTTTATGAAAGATTTTTGGAACACAAACCGAGAGCAAACTCAAAGTCTACATTCGCCCAACATATAATTGACAACAACCACAACTATACGGACTTTGACACGAACTTGACACCTTTACATTACTGCAGAAAAGGAAAAATATTAGACGCGACAGAAGAGTTTGAAATTTATAAAGCCAATAGACTAGAACAAGACAAGTTGTTTTTTTTTATTCCGAAAATCGGCAAGCGAGGACATGAATCCGCGAAGGATTTTCGACCAATAAGTCTTACCTCCTTCGTACTTAAAACATTGGAGCGCATCCTTGATACCCATATAAGAGACATCCTTGAAGAATGTCCTTTGGCAAAGTCTCAACACGCTTATCTGAAGGGTAAGTCTACAGAAACTGCTCTTCATGATGTAGTGCGTACTATTGAAAAAACAATCCACTTTAAAGAATACACTCTCGCCACCTTCTTAGATGTAGAAGGGGCTTTCAACAACGTTCTTACTGAATCCATTCTAGAAGCGCTCGTTGAGTGTGGTGTAGAAGACTACATCAGGGTATGGATAATATCCATGCTCAGCAACAGAATGATTCAAGCAAGTTTAGGTAATACAAAATCGACCAAATACGTCAGTAGGGGTACACCCCAGGGTGGTGTCCTGTCTCCTCTACTGTGGCTTTTGGTCATGAATAAAATTCTCGTTAAGTTGGAGAGATGTGGAGTGAATGCGGTTGCGTATGCGGATGATTTGGTATTATTGGTGTCAGGAAAGTTCCTACCTGTGATCAGTGAGATTACAGAGATGGCTTTGGGGAAAGTTAGCAACTGGGCCACAAGTTGTGGTCTAGGAGTTAATCAAAGTAAAACAGAACTGATGCTCTTTACTACTAAAACAAAAATACCCCCTTTCACTCTACCCCGACTCAACGGCCAAACTCTTTCACTGTCCCCCAGTGCGAGGTATCTGGGCGTAGTTCTCGACCCGAAACTAAACTGGAAGTTAAACATTGAAGAACGGGTAAGGAAGGCCTGTATAGCCTTCTATGCCTGTAGTAAAACTTTCGGCAAAAAGTGGGGTCTCCAATCGAAGATGATACTGTGGACGTACACAGCAGTGGTACGACCTATCCTCACGTATGGCTCTATTGTTTGGTGGCCCGCCCTTGGTAAAGCCTATAACTTAGTCAAGCTTAAAAAGGTGCAAAGAACAGCTAGCGTTGGCACTACAGGAGCACTACGATCCTGTCCAACAGATGCCTTAAGCGTTTTTCTTCACCTTTTACCCCTTGATCTTTATATTAAATACCTAGTCTGTTGTAGCGCGATAAGACTGAAAGAATCCAATCTTTGGTTTACCAAACCGTATGGTCATGGTAATATCCATAATCTCATTCCCAATCACATCCTTTCGGCAACTACTGACTACTGTGCTCCAACTTTGTGCATCGGTGGGGATTTTAAAGTAGCTTTCCCATCCAGACAGGATTGGCAAGACGACGTCGTGACGAAAGACTTCGACACAACTATTTTCACTGATGGTTCAAAGATGGAGTGTGGGGTTGGTTCAGGAATATTTTCCGAATCTCTAAACATCTCTAGATCTTTCCGGCTACCCAACTTTGCTAGTGTGTTTCAGGCTGAATTACTGGCAATTAGGGAAGCATGTAAGATTCTTAAACAAGACAGTAACCAATACCGAAATGCTGCTATCCTGACAGACAGTCAGGCAGCTGTTAAAGCCATTAGTTCGGCTGCTTCTTCCTCCAAATTAGTGCAGCAATGCCGTGACGAGCTCACCAGCCTTAACGTGAACCTTAATGTCACACTTGTCTGGGTTCCGGGTCACAGTGGCATTGAGGGAAACGAACGGGCTGACGAACTGGCCAGGCAAGGTTCAGCCCTTCATGACTCACTGGCGGAAAGAGTCAACATTCCACTTGGAGTTATGAAGGGCAATATATTCTCTATCTTTCTTACCGAATCCAACCGCAGGTGGGGCAATTTATCAAATTGCATCATTTCTAGGAAGATTTGGCCCACCTACAATAAATCGCGAACAAATGACTTAATCCGCAGACCCAGGCGAGACATAGCCAGGGTCGTTGCGGCATGTTCAGGACACTGGCCAATTGGAGAGCATGCAGCGAAGCTAGGCATCCCCCACAACAACTACTGCCGTAGTTGCGGGGATCAGCAGGAGAAGGAAACAGTCGTTCATTTCCTCTGTAAATGCCCCGCATTGGCCAGAACAAGAACCCAATCACTTGGTCGAGCTTCCTTCGAAGACCTAAACGAACTTTCTGATGTGAAGATCAAAGACTTGATCTCTTACATTAACGAAACCCATTGGCTCTAGGACAAACCTCAGTAGCTACTGCACCTTTCTCCTAGTTGTCCAACGCAAGAGGTCACCCCTCAACCGCAGGTTTAAACGAGTTTATGGTATCAAAACGGCGCATTTTAGCGCTAATTGGGTCAATGAGCTAGATTGCTCGTGACCGCCATTTCTACCTACCTACCTACCTAGAACAAGACAAATTGACTTTGAAAACAAACCCACTATACGACACCGCCATCAGACATCAAAGAAGATGAAGAAAGACAATACAATTCATAATTAAATCAACAACTCATAATTCAACAACAACAATACAACCAACTGGCTTTGACATCTCACCTTGTCAAATTGAGTATTTCGCCGGAAGATGGAGGTACACTCCGAAACGCGTCGCAAATTCATATAAAATATTTTATTATTTAATAAGTTGTGAAAATTATTGAAAATTAAAATTAAAATTAAACATAATAAATTAAAGTTTCTTTTCTTTCTTTTATTTATTTAATTATTTTGTTTCCCCATTATTATACATATGATTTGTTTCCCACTTTTTTGACATACTAGGTCTGTTTGGTATCTTTTTTAAGAAAAAAGTGTAAAACCTGTCAAACTTTGAAAGAAGGAGAAAATACTTTCAGAGAGGGAGAACTTGTCCAAAAGTTAACAAACGCACTGAACCACTTTTTTTTTATAAATGTCACTTTTGTGTACAATACGTAAACGTTTTGAACCCTGTAATTTTTAAGTTGTAAAATAATTTTTATACTGAAAAATATCGAACGAAAATGTAACACCGGTTTTGATGGACTTATCTGAATCTTCATCAAGTAAATGAAGACAATCTGAATCAAATTTTGTAAATTCCTAGCCGACATCAAGTAACAGACACTGACAGCATAAAACAGGCAGGATTATTGCATTTTTCACTTTTCCAATTTCTGGATCATAAAATAACGTTCATAATATTATGTCAATCAACACGGCTCCCTTCGCGCCGCAACTAGCAGCGCAACAGTTTTAAACTATTAAAGGAAAACGATATATCATATGTATGTAGATACAATATAATTGTAACGAGTTTACTTAATTTTAAATTAACATGTTTAAGATTTTCTGGGAATCTAGCTTAGATATACATAAGTCAAAAACAAAAGAAGTCAAATTTTAAATTTTAAATCGAACCTCTCTTTTAGCTAACCAATTTCAGTATTTTAAAATGTGTAGTTCCATGAACTTGGATCGAATGCCAATTGACGAGGCTTTAGAAGAAACAAGTAAGTTAAAAATTTAAATTAAATTAAATTAGAATTAAAAAAAAAAATTATTCTTACAGAATTTGGAAAATTTAACATTATCCTGATCTTAGTATCAGGCTTTGTAATAGTAAATGTTTGTTTGGAATTAGTTGGTATCGGTTTTGTTCTACCTATAATTGACTGCGATATGGATCTAAGTTATAAGGAGAAAGGAATTCTTGGAGCTGTTGGATTTTTGGGCATCATATCTAGCTCACATATTTGGGGATTTTTAGCAGATACTATTGGTCGAAGGAAAGTTATAAGACCAACGCTTATAGCTTGTTATATTGTCACAGTAATTTCGAGCTTCTCACCAAATTATCCAATATTCTTATTTCTTCGATTTATGAATGGATTCTTGTAAGTATAAGGACTGTTTTTTTTTTTTTTTTATTTTCAAAAATTTTTACAAACTATGTAGGTATTACAAATTACAAAAATGGTTCAATGTATTTACCCATTTTTGAGAATTTTGTTCGGAAGTTGTTTTTTACTTGGAATTAAATAAATACCGTTTATTTGAAAACCATTCATTTAGGATATTCTATACATAATCAAACATAAAGTATAGTCATAAATATATATTTTTTAATAATATTTTATTTATGGGCTTTTTTTTGATCACTTATTTGGTTTGCAAATTAAAACAACACCATAATAATTACTCCCTACGTTTCGTTGAAATTTCTCAACTTTTTCAGGGGTCACAATTTATTGAAAGTAATTAAACAACAGGAATGAGAGCACATTGGAAAACATTTTTTATGAAACTTACTTGTTTAATATAATTTGTATATTTATAATAATTTCTTTGAATAATTTTTATTAATTTTTTTTTAATTAAACTTATCTTTCCTTTCATTAGATTATCTGCTGGATCAGCTACCATATATGCTTATCTTGGTGAATTTCATTGTGATAAAACAAGGAATCGGGCTATAATGGCATCTGGTTTTATTTCTGCCGCGAGTGCATTAGTTTTTCCTTTCGTTGCTTGGGCAGTTATTAATCGAACATGGTCTTATGACATACCAATTTTAAATATTGTCTACAAACCTTGGCGAATGTATATTGTTGTCATTGCATTGCTTGGATTACTCTGTGGCTTAATTTTGTGTTTTTTACCCGAGAGTCCCAAGTACCTTCACTCAATTGGAAAAAATGATGAAGTTTTAGAAATTTTGAAAATGATTTATGCAATAAATACGGGAAATTCTAAGGATAGCTTCAAGGTATATTTTGAATAATTAGAATTAAATTAAAAAAACTTTTGTTTTCAACGGTATTTATATATTTAAAGATAAAAGCCATTTTACCAGATACAGTCGAAAATTGTAATGGAAGAGTTGACAACGAAGTAAAAGGATCTGTCTTGGAAAAACTTATAAAATGCATGTGGAATCAAACAGCTCCATTATTTATGCGGGAGCATCGCAGAAATACTGCACTAACCTGTGTCATACAATTTGGGATATTTTTTACTTATCACGGACTATACGTTTGGTTTCCTCATATACTCAATAGCGTTATGCAATTCACACGAATCAATCCAGATGTTCACCTTGAAATGTGTGAAATTTTAAACACAATGGAAGACATCAAAGCTGATGTATGTGGGCATTGTACAATATGTACATTTCCATCAAAATAATTATAAAATTTAAAATTTTGACAAAATTGACTTAGGAAAAAATCTCTCTTTTTAGAATCATGAGTGCAATCAGGCTTTAGAATTGTCGACTTACCATCATACATTTTCACTGGAAGTTATTTTTGTATCAATTTATTTGGGAGTTGGACTTTTTACTGGAAAACTAGGTCGGAGACCAACTTTATGTAAGTATAACGTATCATGAATATCACCAATTTGAAGGTTCGGATGAAACAACAAGTTGATCGTGCTATAGCATCAAGTTATATAAATAGGTTTGGAGTTATACCTATAGTTGTTTTGAGGCAGTGATGCTTAGTGCATTTGATTCTGAAACAGTTTGATATATGTACGTTCGATCCCTAGTGGATTAATTTAAAGTGAACATACGAGGCTAAGCAGTTATTAAAGGAACTACATTTAAATAGGTGTAAATATATAACTCTAGTTAAAAAGTTAGAAGTAAACATGTGTATATGACAACCGTATAAAAACGTATTCAATTTAAAAGTTACAATTTGATTTTGTTTAACTTCAACGCGAATCACTTTGAATTTTAAAGTGAAACCTTTCCCAATTTTAACCTGCAAAGAAAAGTTTTACTTTTAAATTCAAAGAAAACACTTACAGGCGTATTTATTAGATTTTTTACTAGTTAGACAGTGTCTAGATAATTAGAATAGTTTCGAAATATGTAGTTGAAAACATGCTTTATTTGATTAAATAAAATATCACATTAACACAGTTTCAAACAACCTGTGTCCTGTTTTAATAAATATGATTTAAAATCACGAAAATATAAACCAGCATAAAAGTGTTCATATATGCGTTTCGCCCCGATGTAATGGTTGGGCTCATCAGAAGATGACCATTACATCTTGTCTTGACGCATATTTTCCCGAATAAATCATCTTCTGATGAGCCCAACCATTACATCGGGGCGAAACGCATATATGAACACTTTTATGCTGGTTTATATTTTCGTGATTTTAAATCATATTTATTAAAATAAACGGTGTTCAGGAAAAAACAATTCGACTGTTAACAGTCAAATATTTCTTCTTCTGTGTCCTGTGTTTAAGTTATATAGATAGCTCCTAATCATCAAATAAAAATGTTTATCTATAACTTACACGGCTTTCCAAAATTAGGCAACATTTATAAAAACGACGGTTAGAATTTAATGACTGACGCTTCAAAACATTAAAAGTGTTTGTATTAAGACTAAAAAGGAACACTTTTGATATGAAAATGACATTTTTCAAAGTCATTTGAAATCATTCAATGTAAAATTTGAAGTGTTTTTAAACGAAAAATTTTTAAAACACGTCTTAAATTACTAACTTTAAAATTAAATATGACAAACTTTTAGAATTCATTTAAAAACGTTCACTATAAAATTTAAAGTGTATTTATAAAGCTAACATTTTCAAATTTCTTATTTATCATTTGTCATAAATTTGCTGGAACATATATATACTTACTTTTCGTCTAAATCAATTTTAAAGGTTTATATCTTCATAAGCTGAAAAGCAAAATCTCAATTGAAATTGGCGTTTCGTCCCGCAGTGGTGGCGCGGCAATCCTATTTGGACTCATCAGTTGATTAGTGAGGGCAATACGGAATTTTTGTTTAACTCAGTTCATCTTAAATAGATTTCATAACGAATATCCAGTGTGAACTATATCCAATAAGATTAGAATTCCTAATCAATAATCATTAAAGCTGGAAGTTTTCAAAATGTTTCTCCTCGAAATCAAAGCGTTCACTTTAAAATCACAGTGTTAATTTTTCTTTTCAAAGTTTTTGTATCAAAATACATTTAAATTGAAACGAAACTTATTAATAATCAACACTTTAAAATTTATTACTGAAATTTTCAATTCTATGCATTTTATATTTGAATGCCAAATTTAAATGAACGTTTTGTTTGTGGTTTGTCTCCAAGTTGTGTTTTTTCAATAGATGATTAATCTTAATAAATAAATTTAAAAAACCCAATTTTATTTTGTTTTTTATTTTTATTTTGATTTTATTATAAAAACTTAATTTCACAACATAATAATAAAATCAAAATAAAAATAAAAAACAAAATAAAATTGGGTTTTTTAAATGTATTTATTAAGATTAATCATCTATTTAAATGAACGCTTTTAAATTAAATTAAAATTTTTTTAAGTTAAATGATATCATATTATCATTATAAAATTAAATGTTTTCATATTTTATTAGAAATTGTTGTGTTTAAATACATATTAAAAGCAATTTCTCTTAATTTCAAAGTTAAACGTTTTAAAACGAAGACATTTTTTTCCAACTTTGGTAATTTTTTTTTTCATGGAAAATTTAAGATTTACAAAATTTAAATTCAAAAATGCGAACTATTGATTTTAAAGTTCACTTTTTACCTCAGTGATACCTAATCTAATATGGAAAATTGATTAAATAAATTTTTGTTAACAGTTTTGATACTTCTTGTATGCGGATTTTGTGGAATTTTAAGCGCAACTGTGACCATACCAATCATTGCTGTCTACTCTTTGCAAGTATGGCTTGTATGCGGTTTGGGTACTACTGTTCTCAGTTCAATTACCGTGGATATTTTTCCAACGCATTTAAGGTATGTATGTAAAGGGTGTTTTTTTAGACGTGTGGTTTTCAATCTGGCAATACTTTTTTCGGAGTTGGTCTCTTTGACAGCTGTCACTTGATTTATGCTAAGTTTGGTTTGCACTTTGCCATTTCATAATGAATAGACTTACTCCTGAACAACGTTTGCAAATCGTGCAAATTTATTACCAACATAATGGTTCGGTTCGCGCGACGCATCGCGCGCTGCGTCCAATATTTGGTCGACATAATCGCCCAGCAGCGTAATTCGAGCAACCATGGATCGGTTTCGCAAACCCTTATCTTTATAATAAAGCTAAATTCTTGGCCATAACATTAAATTATATGCGGTTTATTTCTGTTTGAAAACCGCACGTCTAAAAAAGCACCATTTATATTGCGTCATTAAAAGTCTTAAATAAAATGTCTATTTAACAATAACATAATATGTACTTTTCAGGGCTATGGCGATTTGTATATCGTTAATGTGTGGAAGAATCGGAAGCGTTTCTGGAACGAATGTCATTGGAGCATTATTAGAGGATCATTGAAAAACGGGACTTCTAACTGCAAGTATTGCATTATTACTAAGTGGATTTCTAGCGTTTCTTCTTCCAAAAATTCCAAAGAAAACAAAAGCTTTGAATGATGAAGGAGCATGAGACATAAATTATTCGTACATCTTTTAAATTTAAGCGGTATAGTATGGTTTATAGTATTTTGAAATAACATTCAACAGTGAATGAATTGGCTGAAAAATGATGGCTATTGTCGTTAAAATCAGTGTATTTTGTATATATAAGAACGGAATGCATGTTTTTCTAAAATTGCCTACATTAGGTATCTACATAATATATACATAATGTATGTATATACATATTACATATTATTTGTTTGTAAGATAAATTTTATATAAATAAATGATTTTTGAAAATATGAATAGTTTTTTAATTTTTTATTTCATTAAAAAATTAGGTAAAGTTAATAAAAGGCATGTTCAGGAAAATGAGATCTCGGAGATCTAAGCAATCTCAGTTATACCTACATGAACAGGATTCCTCAGCAAAATTTCTTAGCTTTGCTGTCAAAACTCTGAGGAAAAAAATCTTGGATTCGCTTGCTCACTTTTTAAGTGAAAAATTTTTCTCAGATCTCATTTTTCTGAACGCGCCAAATGTATAGATAAATGTTAAAGCTAAAATACATTAAATTCAAAACTTTATAATTGTATTTCGCCTTCGATTGGTATTTATGTTTCAGCAGATGATTTGTCATCAGCTGTGTTTTTACAACCGATTACAAAAACACAAATCTGTCCAGATCGCTTTGGATACAAATCTGAAGTAGAATAGAATCGATATTCACAGATCAATTAAGCGAGAAACAGATTGGCACCAACTTCAACAGCAACTTTGACAACCACGTAGCTCATTTTAGAGCCAGTGGTTTTAAATGGTTTTGAATACATTAACACAGCAACATCGACATCAACCTAAGACCTAAACCCTAATTTCGATGTCGCTGTGCAAATGCTGCAAAATTTTTAGTCGAAGGTATTTATATGCTTTTTATATTTGTTTTTATGCTGTCAAAAGCGCTGTTCACGTTGTAATCTATTTCACATGACTTTTGATGTCAAAGTTTTCGTTGCTGTCAAAGTTGCTGTGTCAATCTGTTTCTCGCATTAGAAATTCAAATCTATTTAAGATGAATTGAAGTTAAAAAAATAACATATTGACAAGTGAGATCGTCGCGACGAAACGCCAATTTTTTTGGACTAAAGGCCTTTTGAATCAAAAATTCCTTTCGTTTTTCCGCGACAAATTTTTGGAATATGTAATTTTTGGAATAATTAAAAATATTAAACAAGTATTTTAAATGATAAATAGAGGACGTACAGTGGGGCAAATTGACTTTTTTGGTTGCAAAAATCATCATAGCTCTGAAACAAATTAAAATATATCTATAGTGATAATTTCTTTTCTGCTTGAAGGAAATTTCCAAGCCTATAATATAAAGTTTATGAATGTTAAGAAAAAAAATTTACCGGGTGTTTCAGAATCTTCTGCCGAAATACGATTTTCTTCAAATATAGGTAATGGACTTAATTAGCCCAACTACAAATTCCATCGTAATCGAAAATGTGCTACGAATCCACTCGTAGTGAATTCCTAGTGGAAAATCTATTAAGAATTTCGAAATTCGGGGAATTTTCTATCAGAAATTCCGAATGGAACGAAAATAGATAGATAGATAGATTTTTATTGTAACCAAATTCTTATAATATTTTCATTTAAACCTAGATTGCACAATTTACAAAGATATGGTGTATACCTATATCCTACCTCCTCCTCCAAGTCAGCCTCCTCGCCGTCAGTACACGCAATTTCGATCGCTCCTATATTTTTTTTATTTTCAACTAGCCTCACCCCTCCTTTAATTCAAATTGGTGTGTTTATTTTTCCTTCCATACAATCTTTTTGGAATTGTGCTAAAATAAATTGTGAAAAACTGAATTTGAAGTGAATAACTATGTTTAAAAGTGAATTTTTATCATTTTCAATAAAACAAGAATAATTATTGATAGTGTCATACATATACATTATTTATATATCTAATCTGTTTCTCTGAGAAAAAGAGCGTTTTCGTTAACTATTATTTCTCCCATACTTTCTTTGCTCCCGTTAATTGCTATCTGCTTTCTTCTCGCCGGGTGAGTGAAACTTTTTTTAGTATATGATCTGCCCATGAAGCATAATTGGATCTACATTGTATCCCAACATTGTATATCGTTTCATACTGCTACCATTCGAACCTGAGTGCGACCAGCTGACTGAATAACAAATACCAAACGTCAACCTTAAGCCGATCTTTATTTGCTTTCATTCTTACCTCACGGATTTACCTTACGGGTGAGTCATTTTAGTATAGTTTTGCCAAGCAATCCAAAATCTGGTACTTCACCTAATTTCTCTCTGGATTCTGTTTTTAATTTCATAATTCAACATTATTACCGGCAATCTGCGATCTCACCGCGACAGCAGATTTACCTTACGGGTGAGTCATTTAAGTATTGTTCTGCCAAGCAAGCAACAATTGGTACTTCACCTCACTTTTCTTTGGATTTTGTCTTTATTTACATAAATTCAACATCTTTACCGGCAATCTGCGACCTCACCACGTCAACAGATTTGGATTTACCTACGGATTTTCATTACCGACAATCACCGCTTGCGGTTTGTGGATAGGATTATCTAATAACTTAACCATTTCTCCGATCGTGCAGTTTTTATTCCGTGTACACTCAGAATCAATATTTTTCCATCCCAAAAATTACAAAAAAAATCAAATCCATCTTTTACTTGTCTATTAATAAAAAAAAACAAAATCTAAAAAATCGAAAATCAAATCAGTAAACTTATAATATTTACAATGGAGAATAACCCTTGTGACTGTGACAATTGCCTTCTCGATAGTAAATACACTCAACGAGTTACGTGCCGTGGTCTCTGTGGTAAAACTTATCACCTTCTTTGTCTCGGGCTTAGTAAAAAATCATTTACTTATTATAAGGAATTCACAAATCATTTCGTATATCTCTGTGACGAGTGTAAAAACATATCGCTATCCCACGTTCTTCTCGCCGTAAAATGCGTTAGTGAATCCACAAACTCCATTATAACCGACAATAATCGTTTCCATAAGAACGTACTCGCGCAATTTCATCACTTTGATGAATTCTCTAAAAGTATTGAAGTCCTTGAAAGTTCCATCGAGACTCTCGCCAAACGTTTTTTTTCTAACCAATCAATCTTGGAAAAGCAACTGTCAGCTATAATGATGGTTCTTAATTCGCGTGTTGACCATTCTCACTGCCGTTTTGATAATATTAATGGTGAAATTCGTTCTACGCTCGTTTCTGTATTAAACTCATATCCTATTGAAAACATCTTCGATAACATTAAAACTATCCGGTCAGACCTCGAACTTTCTCTGCAATCTACATCGAATTCTGTATCTTCTGCTTCCTGTCAACTTAACTCAATCCTTCTCGATTTAGTTTCAAAGATTAATGACATCAACAGCGAACTAACAGTAACTCGCACTTCTTGTAGTGATATAATTGATGAACTTAAAATAACTTCTAACAAAATCGATGAAATTCCGTTGAACATTCAGCCCATCGAAACCAACTATAATACATCTCTTCTTGCTGAAATCACCGAATCAACCCAAAGCCCGCCTGTATCTCTTTCACTCTCCCTACCTCCAGTCCCAGATGCTCAAAATATCACCACCACTATCCGCACCGAGTGTTCCGGTTCACCTGAGCCCACCATTGTTCGAGTTGGTAATACATGGACCGTTAGCGACTGGAATGCTAGGCTTACTAAACTCAGAAACTCAAACGAATGTGACCCTTATTTTTTAAATAATACACCTAATCACGTCGATAGCTCATGGATCCAGAATCTTTTTATGCGCAAATATAAGATCACCATTGGAGAATGCCGCAAGATAAACCCATCATGTTTTAAAGTTTACATTCCATCGAAATATCAATGGTTGTTTTCAAATAATTATAAACCTATATATTTACAAGATAAAATAAAAATCTCTAAATGGTTAAATTCAAAAATTAAAAAACACCCTATTCTAAATGTATCAAATAAAAAAAATAATAAATCTGTAACTAGATCTAAGATTAAACTTTCCAGAAACAATTCTATCCCCCATCCCCAATCCTTATCGCCCTCTTTTACTTCTAAAAACTCTCCGACTCCACAAAAAAAACGAGTCTCCTTTTCTACCAGTACAAATAATAATACCGCACCTAAATCTATAATTAACAACAACTCCACTAGTCCACCTTATCGCAATTTTATTCACTCTCACACCCTGAATCCTTTAACTCATTCTTTTACTCCCCGTTCTGCTCTGAGAACTCCCAACCCTCCCAATGCTATATCCAATTACCATGTACCTCCTCCAGTTTTTGATCCAATGTTCTCACCCGTTGCTAAACTCACATCCAAATTTGCCGCTTCTAAAACCTCTAGTAATGAACTTGATGGTCGATATGTGATGGCCAGACTACACGACAATAAACTATATGATAATGTTCGTCTCTACCTCTCATATCTTTATAATAAACCTGACTCCGTTTGTATTAATGGCAAAACTAAAATGAACGTTTTAGTCTCAATACAAAAAGAAGGTCTTCCAACAGATCCATGTGCTCTGAACAAAATATATACTCATTTCCATGAAACTTTGAACATTTTCGCATCAACGGTTGCAAAGGATCTAGCTTCATATGCTTCACATTTAAATTCAAAACGTTTGTCTTTCACTCGTCGCGATCATACGCCTAGTCTTTAACTGTAACCCAGTTTCGCAACCTGTAACTACAATTACCTTGTCTCTTTATTATCAGAATGTTAGAGGTCTTCGTACTAAAACTTCAGATGTCTATTTAAACTGCCAAAAACTCCCCTTCGAAGTCTTTGCACTTACTGAAACCAATCTTTCTTCTGAATTTAACAACAACGAAACTTTTACCTCTGATTTTTGCGTCTATCGAAAGGATGTCCTTTTTATTGACAACAATCTAAATAATGGCTCCTCCAGTAACTCTTCACCAGGACGTGGTGTCCTTCTGGCAATAAAATCCAATCTTGACTCATCACTTTTTAATATACCTAATATCTTAAATCTTGACATCATCTGTGTAAAAGTTCAGATATCTAAACGCAACCTTTATATTTTATGCTGCTATATACCACCATCCCAGCCTACTAGTGAATATCAACTATTAGTAGATGCAGTTGATTACTTAATCGATGTCACCGATTCCGCAGATGATATAATCGTAGTTGGTGACTTCAACCTTCCCCGACTGGTATGGGAAGTTTCTGACGATGAGACCTATTATGTCTGCTCCAATGCAACCTCAGAAAAAGAAATTTTATTTGTCGATAGGCTTCTTTCTTCTAATCTTGCCCAAATTAGCGGTGTTAAGAATTATTTGGAAAGACAATTGGATTTGGTTTTTTCAACTGATGCACAGAATACTGTAACGAATGCTTATAATCACCTTCTCTCTAAACTCGACAATCACCATCCACCTATTTCATTTACATTTGCTTTTGAAAGCGAAAAAATACTTCCTTACTCTCTCACATCGCAAAAATATAACTTTCGGAAAGCTGATTTCGATAAACTTAATGAGTGTATTGGAAAAATAAACTTCGACTTTATCTCTAAGGATTCGAATATTGATTATATCATTACCAACTTTTATGTTCACATACAAAACTGCTTTTCACAATCCATACCACTCCAACCTCAAAAGAATTTCTCAACTTCTCCTTCGTGGTACAACAAAGACCTTCGCCATCTTCGTAATAAAAGAAATAAACTTTGGAAAAATCATATCAAAGTCGGATCAAGATTTTTCCAATTATGTTGCCGCATTTAACAATTTCTCCAGCTTGTGTGAATCCCTGTATTCAAGCCATCTAATTCAAACCCAATCCGACCTCATCTCGAACCCAAGACACTTTTTCCAATTCATTAATTCCAAAAGAAAGTCCGACGGTTATCCCTCTATCTTGAAATATTCCAATGACTCATCCTCTGATCCTAAAACTATCTCCAACTATTTCGCGGATTTCTTTCGTCAGGCATTCGCTCCTGACAACAATGATGTAGATCTTGGTTTCTTTAGCTACATGAATGGCTGCACCCGAACCTCTTTTGATTCGATTTACATAAGCCAATCATCAGTGATTAACAAAATTCGTCTACTGAAAGATGATTTCTCATCGGGCCCTGACGGAATACCTCCTATCGTCCTTAAGAAGTGCATTTCAAAGCTTGCTCAACCACTTACTGATATATTTTCACTATCAATTTCTTGTGGTATGTTTCCCAAACAATGGAAAGACTCCTTCATTATTCCTATCCATAAAAAAGGATCTAAGAGTGATGTCTCAAACTATAGGCCGATTGCAAAACTTTCATGTATTCCTAAATTATTCGAGAATATAGTTCATGATAATTTACTCCTTCATTGCAATTTGCTCTTCTCCGAAAAACAACACGGCTTTCTCAAAGGTAGATCAACAACATCAAATCTCACTGAATTTGTATCCAATACTATTTGTTCCATGGAATTAGGTTTCGAAATTGATGCAATTGCAACTGATTTTAGCAAAGCATTTGATAAAATTTCGCATATTATAATAATTTTCAAATTAAAATCGTATGGATTTCCATCGCTATTTATCTCTTGGGTTCAGTCCTATTTAAAAGATCGTCTGTACACAGTTTTGTTTAGGGGTAGCACTTCTCATCCTATCTGTTCAACATCAGGCGTCCCGCAAGGGAGCCACCTCGGTCCTTTCCTCTTCTTGTTAAGTATTAACGACGTTGATCTTATTTTAGAAGGATCAAACCTAGAGATTTATGCTGATGATATGCGTATTTCTAAACAGATATCATGCACGGAAGATGCTCAATTACTTCAAACGGACTTAAACAAATTCTTTACTTGGTGCCAACATAACTTTCTTGAGCTTAACGTTAGTAAATGCCAAGCCATAACTTATTCTCGAAAACATCCTCCTCTTCCTCAGCGTTATTATATCATAGATAACGTACAGGTCTCAGTGGTCACTTCCATTCGCGATCTAGGGGTTATTTGCGACAATCAGCTAAATTTCAGAGCTCATTATGACTCAATTATTAACAGAGCTAATTCAACCTTAGGATTCGTTAAGCGCTGGTCCAAAGAATTCTCAAATCCCTACGTCACAAAATCCCTATATACTACTTTCGTAAGGCCACTACTTGAATATGCATCTCCGGTCTGGTCACCTTACCATCACGTCCATATTCAACGTATTGAAAGCGTCCAACACAGATTTATAAGATTTGCTTTGCGGGACTTAGGATGGGACGACCCATTTCGACTTCCCCCCTACGAAAATCGACTGAAGCTGATAAATTTACAAACCCTAAGCAAACGTCGCGATAACGCTGACCTTATGTTTTTACATCAGTTGCTAACTAAAGGTATCGACTGCGTATCTTTACTTCGCAAAATTAAACGTAACACAAATCATCGTCATCTCAGATCAAAACCACTCTTCTGGATACCCTTTCACCGAACAGAATACGGTAAAAATGAACCTTTAACAAGAATGTTAAGGAAAGCCAACAATTCAATTATATTTGATCTAAACTTTTCAAAAACCACTTTCAAGAATGCCCTCCAACAATAATCCCTCCAATTCCCGATATCTTTCCTATATACTTTCCTACATATTATCAGTATTTATAGGTATTTAACTTTAAGATTTTGATGTTTAGTTTTAAGTTATTTATTATACTATTAATGTGCTTGTATTAAGCTTAAATAAATAAATTACTTCTGAACAATTTACAACTTGTGTTCAATTAATATCACAGATTTATATGCATTTTGAAGGAAAATTCTCTCCGAGTGTCGAATTAGCTTTTGTTGGTGATGGCAAGGCGCTCAAATACATGCGCCCGTAGTGCAGAGTAATTTAACTTACTTTATGTGGAATATGAGACACAGTTTACCTGTGATATGAACAAAAGTTGCAATGATTATTATAGATGTAGTAGTTTTATATTTTTATTTCAATGAAGAATAGCATATATTCACTTTATTTGCTTTTATTTCACTTGTTTATTTAATTTACAAAAACTTTTTTTTTTCTATTTTAACGATTTAAAATCTCAAAATACATTCCTCAAAACAACAGCTAAAAATTCCTTTGGGCGCCCCATGATTTAGCTGTCTAACTGCATGCCTTCCCTGTGTGAATGCATCTGTGTTTGTGTTACTCACACTATTTTGAAAAATGCTTCACTTTTTCCTCGATATGCGAGGGGAGTGAGTTTGGAAGGCAACGAAGCAGGTTGTGTGGAGAGCACAACCTGCAAATTCAGTTTTTTTCTTAAAAACAGTAATAGTTAATTATTTTAAAATAATTTTTTGTTCTTCATCGAAAGTTGGTACTCCGTGGGGAAGGTGTTCACCTGGATGATAACAGGAGTTGTTCACACACTCCAGCAACCGAAAAGCTAGTTTCCAAGCTGTGCCGCTGGAACTAGACTTGAAGCCAATCCCGTTAATTACGGGACTCTGGCGTGGTATCACATTACCCGCTAGCAACTGTATCATGTGTCCGTGACCGACGTGTTGCCCACATGAAATCCAACCATGGAACCTCACTGGGGGAAGGATTCCATCTGGATCAAAACCGGAGAAACATACACTCCAGCAACTGCTAATCTAGTGAATAATTAACTCTTTATAACTGCTCATAATTTGTTAAAAGTTAAAGTGAATTATCTTTTGTATTCAATCATTATTGTTTTTAGTGTTCTACTAAATTATACCCTTTTACATATTTTTTTTACATTTTCTATCGTCTTGCCGCCAACATGTGCTTTAAAATTAACTAAAACAACTCGTAAGAAGTGAATTTATGTAGAAATTGAAATTGTATTTAAATAATCGTCTTTAAATAACTCATGTGATTTCATTAATTTTGAAAATTCCACAAAGAGCGTTCTCGCTCTATAACATGAAACTTTATATATATGTATAAATGTATTCTATGGCATATTAGTTTGTAAGGTATTTGTATTTGTAGGTATTGTATATATGTATATTTTTTATCCGTTGCAACAGCCAACACATAACTGAAATATTGCTCCTGAGCAAGAGCAGAATGACTATATATTTTTTATATATTATAAATGACAGCCACGAGGCTTTCCAAAAATGTAACTAGATAGAGCAGGCAATACATTATAGCCGCAGTTAAACATAGCTTTGCTAAGTAATATATATTATGAATTGTACTCTGTAAAATTTTCTTAAGTCTCAATAAAAATTCAATTCAAAAAAATTTCCTCGATATGCCCGTTCCTCTATTTTTTCTTCTATGGCACTACCCAGCCTATAAATCATAAAACAGCCACACGTAATGTGTATGAGCCAATTCATAAATTTTTGTAAGCTCTTAAGTAAACAGTAGATTAGCCAAAAAAGTATATTTTCTGATCCAGTCGTTTTAATGTTAAATAATTCATCATTCATAATTATACACACCTAATATAGGCATAGATTAATAAAAAAATTAAGTCATTAGTTAGAATACTCTATTCTTGAAATAATATTATTAATTTATCCTTCAATTGATGTGGTGGTGTCCAGTAGTTTTTGTAAACCAATATCTTTGGGTAATAACAGAGCTAAGAATCCATTTAGAATCAATGCAATGCTAGCAATTAACAATCCAGTTTGACAGTTGTGCTCGAGTAATAGACCAATAAAATTCGTCCCAAAAACACTCCCTATTCTGCCAATCATAAGGGAAACGCAACATGCCATTGCTCTGAAATAACAAAAAACAAGAATGTATATAATTACATGCTTTTTTCAAAGAAAGTTAAAACATTGATCGAGTTCAACGCATACAAATTTACATTATTTCAATCTTCTGATTGGTCAGCTATCAGATGACTCTAAAAGTCATCTATCTTTTTATGAAACTACCCAATCAGAAGCCAGAAATCCGAATTATCATGTCATGTGTTGAACCCGGCTATTCTTGGCAAACCTTAAATGAGTTGGGAAAATATCCACAGTAATTGAATTCAAAACAGTGACGCCCAAACCACAAACCAACAAAACTTGCAGGGAGTAAACAGCAACAATTGGAATTCTGACAGTGGCAGAAAAAATTCCACCAATTCCACAAAACAAAAGAATGATAACTATAGGTATTGAAAAAAAAAAAAATATTACAATAAAAAATAAATCTTCAAATTAAGTTAAAATTAAATCATCTTACACAAAGTTCTGATTCGTCCAAGTTTTCCAGTAAAATATCCTACTCCTAAATAAAGTACTGCATAAATGGCTTCCAGTGACAGCGTATGTTGATAGGTAGAAAGTTCCAAAGATTGATTACACTTGGTCTCCTAAAAAAAATATAAGAGAATATTAATTTAAAGTTAATTTATTAGATAGTCCATTGTTTTTAGGTTTTCAAGATTTTCAAACGAAATGTTTAATATCTATATTTATTTGACATCTCGACAAGTCAATTTACCAAGTCAAAACATAATAATTCTGTGTCTTATTAGCTAGTCAATACTCATGCTTTACTTAGGAGCCACAGCCATAACCTACACTATTTTTTCTTACCAGCATTTCTGCCGTAGAATTCACAGTTGTCTCATGATAGTTGTCCATAATGTATAAGATTTCGCAAATTTGAAGATTCACCTTAGGATTAGCACTGGTAAATTGCATAACTTTGTTAAGTACAAATGGAAACCACATCAAAAGTCCGTGAGCAGTAAAAAATATCCAAAATATAATAAAACATATAACAGTTGTATTACGACGATGTTCCTGCATAAAAAGGGGGGCTGTTTGATTCCACATAGATCGTAGAAGATTTCTGAAGGCACATGCTTTTTCTTCATCCTGAACTTTTAATTGCCGAATCTCTTTTACTTCTGGCAATATTGATGTAACCTTTAAATTAAAAATAGGAGAATAAGATTATTTAAATCTATATGAAATATGTGTCATTAAATTACCTTATAATATTCCTTCGGGTTGCCAGTATTTAAGGAGTACATTTTTCTAAGGATTTCTATGACCTCTTCTTCCTTACCAATTGAAAGGAGATATTTCGGGCTTTCGGGTAAATAAAACAAGCTTATCCCACAAACTAGACCAAGTAGACCAATAACGAGGATATACATTCGCCAAGGTTTATATACAATATCAAAAATAGGAACATTAAATGACCAAGATTGATTAATAACTGCCCAAGCTACGATAGGATAAAGTAATGAAGCTGCAGCACAAATAAAACCAGCTGACATGATTGCACGATTTCTCATTTTATCCGAGTGAAATTCTCCAAGGTAAGGGAAAATTGTAGCAGATCCAGCAGATAACCTGTTATAGTTCAAACATAATTAGTTTTTTTTTAAATTTCAATCAAAGTTCTGGAATACTCACACAAAACCATTCATGTATCGAAGTAACAGGAGGGTTGAAAAATTTGGTGAGAAGCTTGAAATCACGGTAAATAAGTAACCAACAATTAATGTTGGTCTTATAACTTTCCTTCGGCCTGTAGTGTCGGCCAGAAATCCCCAAAGATGTGAACTAGTGATTATACCTAAAAATCCAGCAGCAGCAAGAATTCCTTTTTCCTGATAGTTAAGGTCCATATCACAGTCCGTAACAGGAAGGACAAAATTGATGCCAATGCATTCAACAACAACGTTAATAAGAACCAGTCCACATATAAAAATAAGGAAATAATTGAATCTTCCATATTCTAGGGAGTTGAACAAAACAAAAAAATTACAGTACATTGAAAAAGTAAAAGTTGGTATATGTTTAAATTAACTCACTTGTCTCCTCCAAAGCTTGGTCAATTGGAAGTCGATATTCTACCGGTTTACTCATAATGCCGGTTAAGGTTTGTTAAGAAAGAAATTCAACGAACTATTAAAATAGATAACTGAATTGTTCTGAACTTTAAATAAGCTTTCTTCGGCTTTATACAAATCTACTAGATATTTCAACTTTTGATAATCCTCTTATTTTGTATTGTATTTACGAGACTTTAAGTAAATATTATTTACTAGGTATGCTTTAAGGTATAATATATATTATATAATTGTATTTAAGAAAATTTTAGTAGAGGAGAATGGGGTAAGAAAGGAATTATTTGAAACGTGAAAAATAAAATTGAAGTTTTTAGTATCTGACTACACTTGACCTTAGTAACTCTGTTTGGTGAAAGTTCTTGCAAAATTGCACACATTTTCACAAAATGTCTAAAATTCCTGTTTGTTAACTCAAAAAAAAAAATGCAAACAGAGAGCAAATAATTTCCTCTTTATTGGATAACATTTTGTTCAACATTTTTTAGTTTAAAGCCTTAACTACATCGCGCATCGTAAGAAGCTCTAAGTGGTTCAATGAGTAGAAAAAAAGAATTTCCTACATTCTTGTGGTATTACCAAGGACCAACCTGTGGTCTAAGTATGTCAAGCGTCTCCACTTAATCCTAACCTAACCTAACGGGGGTCAGATGTCAAAACTATACCTCACATTCTTAATTCTTAACCAGTTCCTAGCTTTGGAATAAAAGAGCAAGATAAGTACGAGCGACAGAGTAATGGATTTTCAATTCAGGCCCGCGTCGCGGGTGTTCAAAACTATAAAATTCTATTTTGTTTTGTTTTATTTCATTTCGTGGTTGTTCTGACACCAATATTAGTCTATCTCAATTCAATAAGTTATCAATAACTTTTTAAAACAATTTACCGTAGAAACTTTGAACCCTTACATACCCTAAACATTATTCAAAGTGTTTTGATTTTTGAACAGCATGTAGACAAATTATAACTATTTGAATCATATATCAATCTCCCGACTAGCCGCTTAAAAGTCTGATAGTGAAATTTCTTGTGTTAAACATCAAAACACCTAGTAGGTAATATGTATGAATAATTGTATTTGAATAGGTATTTTAGTCTAGAACTATGCACATAGTCATGTAATGATTCTGATGTTCAATAAATAAATAGTCGCAACGTAACAGACGCACGTCATCATGAAAAATAATATAAACAAAAAGTAAATTGCATCACACGGAAACTAATTTGAAGTCTAAATTCGTTTACTTTTTCAGCTTCAATGGTTTACGCTTATTAGGTGTGTTTTTTTTTCCAAATCTATATAGGCTTAGGAAATTGTTCGCTATTATTAAAAACAATAGCTGGGCTAGAATATTGAATGTATTTTCTATTGAATTTAAAGCAAAATAAATAATAACGTATATCATAGCAACTAAACTAAAAATTTCTATCGGGTCTATTTTTACAGGCAGCTTAGTGCAGTCTTTTTACTATAATATTATTATTTGCTATTATAATTTTGCTTCATTGAACTGTTTTCGAAGACATAGATTTGAGAAAAAACACGCCTTTTATTGCTTATAGGTTAACTTTACTACAAAAACGTTTGGATTTATGTAAAAATACATTTTGCGACAGTACATTTTGGTTTCAAAATAGGTTAACGTCATACCATTCATCGTTATGTATATGGGCGTCTATCTGTTAATCGAGCTAGCAACTTTCGGTTGTACGGATTTGGTTAAAATTTGGTAAGGACAATCTTTATTGTAATACATACGAGATACTAGTATTATTATTAATAATTATTTTTTCATAAAATATATCCCAGTTTTTCAGTGCAAAATCAAAGTTAACCTGACATAACATAATTTAGTGAGTTAAATCTGGATTAATTGAACACAAGTCTTTGTTCTTTTCATATTTTAACCTTCGACTATTTTGAAATCATGCTACACTGAATAAATCCTTCTTAAGTCAACTGTTGATTAATTTATGAACAGGGTTAACTCTGAATTAACTCACAACTAAAATACTATGGGGCATATTCATAGTCACTATGAATATGCGCCTATAGGTGTAAGAGTTATAAGAAGATTTTCAAGCATGGCTCATTTACACGTAAAATACAAAAATTACTGAAGTCCAACAATAACTGAAGTCCAACTAGATATGGACTTAGCTAAGTCCAGATAATTTTCAGGATTTAACTTAAGTCCCGATAAAAACTGTTTTACCAGCGCTAATTATCATTTTGCTATCGATAGTTTGTATGGAAACGTCATCGAAAGAAATATTTTTTTTTATACAAAAAAAAATGGCGAGGAATTTATTTTGTTTGCAACGACTTGAAATAAAGTTGAATAATTTGCTTTGTAAGTTTTCTTTTTATTTAAATGTGCCGTGGCTGATTATATAGTTTTTGTTTTGCATGCTTGCGACAAAACTGAAAGGTTAGTGATGACATTTTTTAACGGTGGTGGGTTTGTTTGTTGTGATGACTTTGGTAAATCCCGATGTCGTTTTTTCGATTAATTCTAAATGGACCTGCAAAAAAAAAGCTTATTTTCAAAATGAAAGTCGTCGTCATTATATGATTCCTTTTTACATTCGTGAAGACTCTTTCATTATTTTAAGGTTCAAAAACTTTGTAGATTTACTGGAAAATAAACAGTAGTTATAATTTAAAATGTCTTTTATTCACTTATCGTTCATATTTGCAGCCTTTTTAAGTATAAAAAACACTTTTACAGTACGAAATAAGTTTATAAGTTATTCGGTGAAAAATCGATGACACAATTTACCGAACCTGAAACATCGATATTATTTTCTATCTTTCTTTTTAAATTTGATAGTCTAATACGTTGAAATTCACATCAAAACGTGTTTTTTACTTAAGGCCGTTTGATCAGAGTGTATTAAAGCTGTAATAAGGGTTCTGATTGAATGACTCTAACCAATCAAAATCGGCTGATTATCACATTCGATGATTAATGTTTCAAATTATGGATATGAGATTAGATGATAATTACCAGTTGCAATATTCCTTAATCAAAGATGATTAGCTATGGGAACAAACTGGCCCAGGGTTCGGACTTTACTTCGATCGAAGTAGATCTACTTCGATTTTTAGAAAAAAATTTAATCTACTTCTCTACTCCTCTTTTTTAGGATTTGCTTCTCTTTGAAAAAAACTTTTGTTAAGAATTTAATTCGAAAATTTTGTTTTAATCTCCTAAAACTACTTCGAAAATTTTGGATCTACTTCAGTTTTTTTCCGTATTTACTTCGAAAATTCAAAACCTAAGTCCGAACCCTGCTGGCCCCAAGAATTTTCAGATTTTCGTATATGCACAGACGTATAGAAATCAACGGACGGTTTGGCAAAACCACTTTATTGTTATTATATTTATTGTACCTATTTATATTCCTATCCTATATCCACCCAGTCGCGTTCAGGTTGCACTAGGATAGCCTATTGGGCTTTTCCAAAAACTATCTTTGTCTTTTCTCTTTCTAATTTTGACAGTTCAAAACAACAAAAACAAAACATGTGATATCGAACTTGGAGAAATGTAAACAAATGCTTTTTCAGTGCAATGTGGATTTTTAATATTTTCTGTGTTATTGAAGTTGATTTTTTGTTAAATTGGCGTTATAACCATCGTTTTATACGTTTTTATTGGAAAACAAACAAGCACTATATTATAAAAATATTTGTCGTTTGTTTACCTTTCTCCAAGTTCAGACCAGCTGTTTCCTATTTTTTTTTTTGCTTGTTTGAAACTGACGGCTGGTGGAAAAGCCTAAGATACTCGAGTATCCAGTATGTTTCTGAACGCAAATCAACTGTTGTCGACATTTCCCACAGAATAGATGAGTATCGCAGAATTTTTAGGATAGCTTGAGATTTATTTTTCGCCAACAGCTGCTTTGTCATCAGCTGTGATTTTACAAGGGATTACAACAACACAAAGCTATCCAGATCGCTTTGGATACAAACCTGAGCGCAGCCGGTATCTACATGAAAAATAAACACACATAAGACAAACATAAGAGATGAGCAAACAACACTGGTTTTCATTAGTATACGTATCGTTTTATTATTTCGGGGTGAACCATATGGGTTATTGGCAATAATAAAACGCGGCTAATGTTTTCAATATGTCAAAATTTAATTTTAAATCAAAACAAATATTTTGATACCTATACATAGGTATGTATGCATGTCCGTATATAAGTACGTATGTATGTGTATCACTATATAAATTATTAAATCATACATATACCTATACCTTCGATGTTATTGTTATAAATAAATCAACTTCATAATTTCATTTGAATAAATAAGAATCAATAATAGACTAAGGTACATTTTTATTATTTGTCAGGTATAAATGTCGATTCAGCTGAGGCAAAATTTTTATAAATGTTTATATTATTAGGTGTGTTTTTTTGCAATCCCGGGCGCAATTGGTTGAACAAAAACGACAACGGGGATTAAAAAACATGGAGTTTTCATACAAACTATCGATAACATGTATGTAATTCATGCCGGTAACAGTTTTTCTGTGCGCTTAGGTTCAGCCCCGAGTTAATTCTCTGGAATTAGGTAAGGCCGCAGGGGATTAGTTGTTGTTGCATTGGTGGTGATGGGTAGAAACCGTTATCCTCTTCGTATCAATACACGTTCTCCTATTTTTTTCCATACAAGTCGAAGAGGAGATCAGTTTCTACCCATCACCCAAACAGAAAGTATGGTTTTTCATGGAGGCTTAATTATGGTATGGGGAGGTAAAAGTTCCCGAAGGGTGTACGGAGTTGGCCATCGTTGATCGATTAACAGTAACGCGATACGTTGAAAAGATCCTGGAGTAACATGTCTTACCCTATATGGGGCCAAAGTGCTCCACCCACCACCTACAAACACTGGACGAGCTCAGGAATGGTGCAATGGCCGTTTGGGAGAGCTTATCGTGACGGGATATTAAAAACATTATCCAGAGTATGCCAGATCGAATGCAGGCTGTAGTATGGTCAAGAGGAGGGAACACACAATACTGATACGTCTCAAAACCCCCCAAACCCCATAAAAATACGTAATTTTTCATTTTATACTGTTTTTAATTTAAATGTTTTTTTCGGAGAAAATGTTAAATTTTAAATTATCGTTATAAAAATAAAGTAAACCTTTGAGTTATCTTAAAAGGGTTTAAAACAATAAAAATATGCACATTTAACATAATTACAATGAAAAAAAAATTATTTGAGGGCGAGTTACAACAAAAATCCAGTGTGGCCAAGATTTCGTGCCGCTGAGGTAGAAAACTTATAAAAGTAATGGCCCTTAGAGACCGTGCATCTAAATTAGTACTAACAATGAGATAGAAATTATAACCCTTATTATATTTGAACATGAAACACAATTAATAATGTTGACTATAGAGTTATTCATCTTTAACCAATGATTATTGCAACTGTGTGAATCATCAATTGATGGTTGATATAATTACAGATCAAATCGTATTACAGATATTAATCACACTATAAACACACTGCTGACCACATCCCCTACTTTGGTGGTCACTTTTGGGCAGAATCAAAACATTTCGTTATTTGCATTTTTAACTAATTTAATGCTAATTAATTGTTGCGCAAACCAAATATTTGTAGCTGGCATAGTTTGTTGTTCAGAAATTCAATAGTTTGTTATAGTTATTCAAGTTTCCGTTAGAATTAGTCTGAATTGTTAGTGGACGGAATCTAAAATGTTACGAATTTTTAAGTTTGATTGTCAACCAAAGGATAAAGGAAAAAGGAAATTGTTTCTGATATACGAATAATGGGGCAGTAGTTGCTAAAAATGCAATGTTTTTGGGGCTCTCATTTAGTTTTGAACTTGAATCGATGTATTAATTATGGACTGGTGCGGATAATCTTACGCTATGGCTTCATTAGCAATATTTGAGGCAATGTCAATTTCAATGGCAATGACAATTTATTGCCTGGGTGGGCCTTCTATTGCCAGCTAATTTCAGTTGTCAAATGTCAGAAAAGAAATTACGACCGCAGTCAAGTATTTTTTGATCTTTAAAATCACAATTTTTGATAATAAAAAAACTTTAATTCATTTAATTTCTCATATTTTCAACTTTAATTTCAAAACGAAGCACAATTCGTTCAAAATCGCGGAGAAACCATTTTGAAAAAGATGAAACGTCAGAATTTATTGCCTCAGCGATGGAAATCAATAATTGCCTTCCATCAACCGAGCATTATTGTCATTGCCATTGCCAAAGCGTCTCCATCAGCAATATTCAAGGCGATGGCAATGAGCCGGCAATTTATTTCCTCAAGTGTTGCTAATAGAGCCGCTGGGTTACAAAGTTTTCAGTTCTTTGCCAGCAACGATGACATAGGAAATGAGTACTGTTGAATAATACCTGTTTCATGCAATAAATAATACAAACATTTAACTTAGTACATTTTAGGATGTTTTGGTCTCCAAGTTGTGGTGTATATGATAAATAAAATTTTAATTAAGAAATTTTGTTTTATTTATATATTCTTCGGGCGAAATGTGAACTGGGCCTTAGTTGTTGTTGAATTGGTTACAAAATTGGTTAAAACGAATCCACTATACGAAACAGCAATTAAAAACACTATCGACAGAACAAGACAAACATAAAACAACAAGAAATTCACACTCAAGAAAACACCAACAAAGAAAGAACCCAAAACCAAGCAGATACAACTTTTAACCAATTCAACAATAACTAAGGCCCAGTTCACATTTCGCCCGAAGATGGACAAAAGTCCGAAACGCGTCGCAAACGTATTTCTCACAGCATCGGATATATGTTTTCGAACGACCAAAACCGAATTCGATAGGGTTTGTAGGGTATTTTATATTTACTTTGTATTTAATATATAAAACCATAAACTAGAAATCTCAGCTCAGAGCTGAGCTCATCCCTATAGCATATGGCCTGCCTACGGCCACGGGTTATCGGACGAAAAAATGTTGTGCAAAATTTATTTTGTAGCTTTTATAGATCATCATTTATTTGCACTTTAGTTTAGTCGGTGGGTAAAAAAAAAAATGTGTTAGATATAACGTAGTCAAGGGTAAAAATTACATAGTTCACTATGTTAAATCTAACGTAGTCGACTCCATTAAAATAAATTGTTTAAAATAAAAATTTATGGAGAAACTTGGTTAGGATTTGCAATTTTCTGCGTGTGTCCGCCAACTTTAAATTAAAATGCAAATAAAAAATAATCCATAAAAGCTAAAAAAAAAAAATTTATATTACAAATTACCACTACTATGATGTGACGTCGCGTCAAGAGAATTATTGTTTTCCTATGTTCGTCTGCTATCTTCAGAATTCAGATTTTTTTCAGCGGAAACTTGAATAAAGAAACTATGCGAGCTACAAATTTTTGGTTTGCCAAGAAATTAACATTTAATAAGCTACAAATTAAAATATATTTTTTTTTTGATTCTACCAAAAAGTGTACACCACCATAAGTAAGCAGCCGACGTTTGCTGACCCTTAATATGGTTTATTATATCATTTGAGTTTTACCACGCCCATAATAGATATATTTTATTTAATATTTTTAAGTTTTGTTTTTCAAATAAATGTTGTGATATAACACAACACATATCTACCTTAACTCTACAGACTATAGTAGGTGCAGCAAACAAGCTTCACAAGGCCATTTTCAGAAACACAATCAGTGTTTAATTTCGCTTAACTTTAAAAGTAAATATTTATAAGTTAATCTGCAAAATTGAATCAGCTGTATACCTACAAAAATACAAAAATAAGTTGGGAAATACTGTTTTGATCTTTAAAGTTGAATTGTCTAAAACATCTGTTCCTGTGACAAGCATGCAAAGCAAAAACTAATTAACATTATACCACAATGAAAGAATACAGTTGGAAATTACGCACACAAAATTATTTTGCGTAGTAACTGCAACAAAAATAATTTATAAAAAAAAAATTATATTTTTAGAATACGGAGCAGATGGTTTTAACACTGTTTTATAAAGGCAAACAAAATCATAATACAGTTTAATCAGACATTTTTCGATATACTAATGTCGTATAGTCGTTTTGACTTTAGTTGTATCGAAGTCGGCCCTATATGCAGTTTGTATCAGACAACATACTCAAGCCTCAAGCTGTATGCTAGAGAACATGAGACCAGCGTTGCCGCCAAAATATGTTACGTTACGAGAAAGAAAAAACCCAAAACAATAGACAATATTGTTTTTGTTTTTTTTTTTAATGGACAATATTGAATGAAATTCAATTGTCAGACTTTTTGCGACCTATATGTGTCCGATGTTTCGCTCAGGCACAACAGTTGGGCTCATCAGTTAGATGGTATGCTGCCGTATGTATACCTTTCTAGGGCGCATGGTATATTAGTCGATGTTTACGTTTCCACATTTTTTGAAACGTTTGGCAATTTTCTTGCCAATATGAAAAAACAAAAATTCTGCTTTATTTTATTAAATACCTATTAATACGGGGTGTAATAAACAAACAAATTAAAGAAAAATCATTTGCAGTATTCGTGTACCTAATTTATTGTCAAAAAATAGAAGATTCTGACAATTTTTACGCAATTTAGAACAATTTGTGATAAAAATTCGGTTTATTGAAATCGGTAATACTGCTCAAGACAAAACGATGTCGCTGCAAACTGTTTAGCCCAGAAACAAAAATTAATATATGTATATGTAGGTAGCTTTATGTACATACCACATTCAGATAGGTTTACAAAATTTAGACTTTTAAACCCCAGTGTGATCGTATATAAGAACAAGTTCGTATACGAGGTGAGTCGTGCATTTTATGTTATTATTTGCGTGTCAAAATTTGACGAGACTAGAGATATACCAATTTCTAACAGTTATATACCAGCTATTCGTTCAAGAATAAATAGAACTTTGAAAATTATAATCTGGTCAAGGCCTGGGTACCTTTCTGCTAGTAAGTTATATAAAATCTGGATCTACGAAGTCCATTAACATCACACCACTTAGTAACTGATTAAATAAAATATTTATTCAATGGACTTGATAAACAAGAGAAAGTTCAACAAAACAAGTAAAAGCGCACAAATGTAATAAACTTTTGTTTGTTACAACATCCATCTAAGATAAAGAAAAATAATTTTGTCTTAGTTATTTGTTCAAAGAATTTCAGTATGTATAATAAAAAATATTCACTATTCTGAAATACAAAGCTGAAGCAGTGAGATGTTGTTATAAGGAACGTCAAGTTGAAGTTTCAATAATCCTTGGGAATGAGATAAGGGTCCAGTTATAGCTTTCATTGAAACTTATTATTGAAAATTTTAATTTTCTGTTTTGAAGCCCTTAAAAAGCGATATCAGTGATTATGCCAGTAAAAAGCTGAATGACTCGATTATTATTTCTAGTCAAAAAAGTAATTCATTTTGGCCCTACCTTTCACATAAAACGATATATTAGGCGTGTTTATTTTGCAAGCCATGGGGGAATTGGATTAAAAGAAACAACGCGTGCATCGGTGCTAAACAATTTACACGATAAATGCAACAAAAGGCGTGTTTTTCTTCCAAGCCCGAAGTACATAAATTGGAAGAAAAAAAAAAAAAAAACGATTTGGGGCTACAAAATTTACATGTTAAATGCAACAACAACTTATCCCCAATGGGCTTAGCTAAACCCATATAATTTTCTAGGCCTAACTTAAGCGTGCAGAGAAACTGTATTACCGGCGCGGCGTGAATTACATGCTTGCTATCGATAGTTCGTACGAAAATTCCATTTTGTTTCTGTGATGGCATCGCTTGTTGTCGTTTTTTCAAACAATTCCTCCCGGGATTGTAAAAAAACACGCCTGTTGACATATGAGAAGATTTGTGTTTGTCTATCTATTGGAGAATTAATATGTACAATGTACATATATATGTACATATAAATAATATATGTATATAAAGAAGATTTGTGATTTCCTGAAATAATTTTAGTTGTAAAATACATAGTTTCGAGGTTTTTTGATATAAAAGGCTGAAAAATAAGCTAAAGAAATTTTTGAAAACAAAAAACACGTCTTAAACCAAATTATGAAGTCTGTGTCTACGTTCTGTAACTCGCATAAATAAAATAAGTCGAGAAACTATGAAAATTAAATTATGTCTAATGACATCTGATGCTGATTGACGGATCAGTTGTAACAGCTTCCAGTATTCTCGTGGAGATACCTCAAAAATTCTAGCAACTGATCCCGTTTCTCAAAGCCTACGATATGTATTTCCAAACATTGCTCTATGAAGTCATCGATCACTGTAAATTTCATGGAAAACCACTCTTATTGTCAACTTTTATAAGAAACGTAGGGAAAAATTATTAATCCCATTTTTTACCGGTTTTCCTATGGATTTTTGCAAGATCTTGTTATTGATTTTTATTTTTAAAATTTTTACGTTTATAAGATATATATATATTAAAAGATTATGTTTATTACGCATTTTCTCAAGAAAATCGACCTCAAAGTCAAAAAATTAGCATAGGCAGGAAAAATGGAACAGGCTAGAAACTAGACATCTTAAAACTGAGACAAGATATCAACTTTATTCAAAGGCAGTTTTAAAAGTTTTAAAAACAAAGTCCTAAACGAAGTTTCTACTACTAGAATGAGCAGAGCAGTTTTTGTTTACTGGGTCAGTCTACACCAAAGTAAGCGTTTTCTGAAATGCACGATAAATGATGTCAAAATTAGAGATAGACCTTTACTGTAGAACGAATTTTTTCTTAGAATATACCCAAGAACCAATCCCTAAAATACTTTCAACCAGGTCCGGGACATCATGTATATCCACTATATCCAGTTGCTTCTCTTTCACACTCATTTGATATTGAGTTACGTCGAATTCCTTTCAACAAAAGAATCGAATTTTTTTCTAAAAGAAACGATTTTTTTCTGAACAATTCGATTTTTTTCTGTAAAAACAAATCTTGCTAATTTTGCAGGATTCAAGAAATTTTGCAGATTTTAAACCGATTTGCACACACACTTGCAAGATTTAAAATTTCTAAAATGTCAAATTGAATGCTGCGGTGTTCGGTGAATTTTATAGTAAATATTTGTGCGTTGTTTTTCAATAAATAATAATAATAATTTCCAAATTGAATATTTTCTGGACATTTTACTTTAAAATTGCTGTCAATTAGTATCACACACACAATCACAAAAAAAATCGATTCTTTTCGTCTTTTCGTATTCCTTTCAACGACAGAAAAAATTCGATTCTTTTTAGAAAAAAATTCGATTCTTTTGTTGAAAGGAATTCGACATAAAGTTTTTTGTTTTTATTTTTTTGGAAGCTGTAAAAAAACAGCCAAACATGAAAAAAACTTTGTTTAGTGAAGTATCAGTGCGAAAACGATTAAAGATAAGAATTTACCTAAAACTCAATTAAATATTTAACAAAACTTAACTAAATGACCTCTAAGAGACGTTTTAAGAAATTATAATAGGTAGATACAGCTGAAAGATTTAAGCTTAAAATTGGACGTTTAAGATATTTAACTGAGCTGAATTTCATTTCTATAAGTAGTTTCAACTTTAAATCGCTTAATTTGTATTAAGACATGAATTTAATGGGGTTTTCCATTGGTAAATTCAGATTTCAGTTAAAAAATTGATTTTGTTCTTCGCGACTTTCTTGTCTGTGCGGCATAGCTGTCAAATTTTCATTCTAACTTGTTGTCTTTTCAAAAGTGTATGCAGTAAATTTCCTAATTAAACTGCTTCCATTTTTCAATAGGATTGTATTTATTTAAACAATTTCAGCAAACTTTTCCCAAAACGAATAAATTTCAAATCAAAAACCACGTTTGTCAAGCTGACAGCTTAAATTTGTATTGGTGTTAGTAAAATGAGGGGTAAATCTGTCGAAAAATTTAAATCAATTTATTCTGCCCAATGGAAAGCAAAAAGTGGGGAAATTGTGTTTTTGACAGAACCAAATCAAAAATAAATTGATTTATTTTACCAATGGAAAACCCCATAAGTTCACAACAGACAAATGATCAATTTTAAAGAAACAATTAAAGTTTGGCTTCAGAAGGTACCAAATTGCATAAACGAGGTTGGCCGAAAGTGGGTCATATAGACTTTTTTGATTGCAAAACGAATAAAGATGTCGTGATGGTTTTTTTTTCAGAATCAGCTACTGAAATACGACTTTCTTTCCATAGGAAATAGGAACAAAACTGAAGTATGTAATAAAAGGGGGTCAATATTCTCCAATACTAGAAGACATTTAAGAACTGTTTTTTGGGAAACCAATGGGATATCGTATTCATCATCAGCCAACCCGAAAATACCAAGAATTTTTCCGAGTTAAAACCAGCTTTTTATAGGATTTCTGACCACTTTTCGCCAGCGTATTTAACAAATATCTTTGACACACAATTGTGAACTTCACACATACATACATGCTTTACATTTAATTATTTTTTGCGAAGTATTATTTGTCATCTCCCCCGAAATCTACGATAAGTCGTCGAAAATTACCTTGAAAGGATCAACTACCACAGAAGGTCCAGAGACTACAACTGATGTTGGATCACGCTGTACAATGTACATCTCATCATAATGCCAAAGCCATTATCACCAAATACACAAATGTAGGTACCTTTATATTTAAGGAACTAACTAACCATTGTTTAAAAATATTTAGAAATAGGTAAATATTAATTGCTTTTTTGATTTGTTACTCTTTGAAAACAAGCATTATAAAATTATACAATATTTACCTACCGATTTTTAGTGGCAAACAAGCGCCAATCATAGATTAGTACCTGTTGTTAAGAGTATTTCTCTTATTCGAAATTCATAAACAATTTGCTAGTTCATTGCTAAAGTTGCTGAGCTGTTTCCAATTGGAATCTGAAAGAAATGATGGACAAAAAAATTGAAATCGATTATGCTCTGACCCAAACAAGTGAGTTGATTTAACATTATAGAATTATTAAAAACAAAATTCGATCTTATAAGTTATTTTTTTTTAATAGAATTCGGAATTTTCAATTACATCCTTATTCTTATATCTGGATTAACTTTAATTAATGTAGTTGTGGAAGGTGTGGGAATTAGTTTCGTTTTGCCTGTGATCAATTGTGATATGGACTTATCTTATCAAAAAAAAGGAATTCTTGGTGCTGTAAGTTTTGTAGGAATGATTTCTAGTTCACATCTATGGGGATTTTTAGCTGATACAACTGGACGAAGAAATGTTATAAGACCAACATTGATTATTGGATATTGCGTGAGTGTGTTATCGAGTTTTTCCCCAAACTTTTGGACTCTTGTTGTTCTTCGATACATTAATGGATTTTTGTAAGTAATAATTATTATTTTTTTTGGTAGCATGTAGCAGCTCTTGTGTTTAAAAATTTTAAAACCATAAAAATCATATAATTCATTCTTTAAATTACTTAAACAACTCCCTGAATATTGTCATTGGATTCATGTCAACAAAAATCGATGTAATTTGAACTGAACTGAACAAAAATTGCATACTTTCGGGCGAAAAGCTGTATAAATTTTGTGAACTTAGGCAATTAATAAAATTCAACCAGAAACTTGTTTTTAAATGATGTTATCTTAGTGTTTTTATTTTGAATACTATGATTTTTAAAATCAAAATTTTGAAAATAAAATTAACGGTCGTATTTATAAACGTTGTCTACCTTTGGACAGTCCTCCAAGTTATAGATAAACACTTTTATTTGATGTTTAAGAGCTATCTAACTTAGCAAACAGACTCGGTTGTCTAAATCTTGGCTAATGTAACATTTTATTTCATCAAATAAAGCGTATTTCCAAGTATTTCGAACTATTTTGAAGATTTTAGACATTGTCTAACTGGTAAAACATCTAATAAATACGCCTGTAAGAGTTTAAAAATCATTTATTCAAAAATTAAGCACTAATGTTACTTCATTTAAAAACATAATTAAAGAATGTATTACTGGCTTTAAAAAAAGCTATAACATGATATTGTAAGTGTCGCCTTAGGGCCAGTTGTACAATAGTGGTTCAGCCTCGGTTCAAGATTTTAACTCACCGATTTCGGCGGATTAACTAAGGTTCAGCGCTGGTTCAAGTATGTAATTGGTTATTATCACACACTTGAACAGTAAACCACTGTTGAATTGAAACTCAATTAATCCGCCGGAATCGGTGGATAAAAATTGCTGACCCACGGTTTTTATATTCATTTTCTATTTTTAATGTTAATGGATATTTAATATTTTTTTTTTTACTTTGCCCCTCCCACTTAAAGAGGTGCACAATAAAATCATGTTCATGCCAACAACAAACAAAAATGGAGGTATGATTTTATCACAAAACGCACAATTTTTGAACTAAGCCGCCCAACTATATAGAAAAGTAAAACTCTTAACTCTTCCGATTGGTTTATTTCGAAAACTGTTATTTTTATAAAAAAAAGTTTGTTAATCTTTTTTGTAGGAAATTTTTAAGTCTAAAAATTTGTTATCAACACTTTTTCTGTAAAACTTACCATTTAAGAGTTATTGCTAAAAAAACATTCTGAGGGCACTCAAACCCCATAAAATTGTCATCAGCACTCATATCGATGGCGACTATTGACAGTTTTTTAAGAACACCATAAAGAGGCTGTATACCAAAATACAGCTTGGCTGTTTTTATGGCTTTATTGACTGGACTATTACGGAATAAGGTTGATTGAGATATTGGCGCAAAATTTTAAACAGCCTGATGTTAAGGTATTAAGATGATATTACTTTTCAGTTTTCCAACTTTATAGGTGTTTACTAAATTGTTCTCAGTTTTAAAAATTTTGTAACTAGTATCTTACTAAACTTATTTTCTTATGTCGAATTCCTTTCAACAAAAGAATCGAATTTTTTTCTTAAAAGAATCGAATTCTTATTATCGTTGAAAGGAATACGAAAAGAATCGATTTTTGTTTGTGATTGTGTGCGTGGCACTAATTGACAGCAGCAAATTTTGAAGTAAAATGTCCAGAAAATATTCAATTTGGAAATTATTATTAAAAACAACGCACAAATATTTACTATAAGATTCACACAACGATATCATAGACGGAAAATTTCGTTCTGCTTTCGTTCTGCTTTCGTTCTGCTTTCGTTTTGCAGTACGCTGTTTGAAGAGCGAAATTTATAATTGTAGCAGATTATTTGGAGAAGTCTCCGCTCCTTTTTCGCACTGAATTAATTATATAGACTGTTTATTGTGTGCGGAAAAATGACATTTGAGTTTTATTTGTGTTTTTTTTTTGTTTATCATTTTCTTACATCATGGGTTTCTCTGATTTTTTGCGTTTATGTTTGATTTTGTTTTAAGAATTAGTGAAACTCTCCAAGGATATTTTTCGTTGTGTTTTCGCAAGCGTTTCGTTGTCTGTTTGGAGATCACAGAAAAATTTCGTTTCGCATCAGCAGCGTACTAGGCTTAAAGGAAAAAATAGCTAATGAACAAACCAGCTGTTTTCCAAAATAAATCTGAAAAGTATCTTAAATTTTTTTAGGATTTTAGTAAACAAAAAACAGCTGACATCTGAAATACGCGTGTCAGCTGATTTTCAGCGTCTACACCGAAAAAAATAAATGGTAAATACAACGAAAAATTTTGTAGATGCTGCGAAAACATTCGTTCATTTGCTCCACGAATGTTTCTCGTACATTTTATAAACATGCATTTGTAAATTGCACGAACGATATTTTTAAAGTAAAATACGAATGTTTTCGTATATCTTTTAAAACTTTCGTATCCCTAACAAATAAAAAACTTTTGTACAATATACGAAATAACATTGTAGAATGAACGATCTAGCTATAGTAACTTGAAGAATACGTTTGTACTATTTACCAAACATTTGTGATTTAAGATCCTTTATTTTTGTAGAATACACGATTATGTTTCTATATACTACGAATTTATTTGTATTTCAATAAAATTGAATTCGTAGTTTATAGGAACATAATCGTGTATTCTACTAAACTAAAGGATCTTAAATCACAAATGTTTCGTAAATCGTACAAATGCTTTTGTTTGCATTAAAATTAATACCATTGGTTGTAATAAATTCTTCCTTTATTGGTTGGATATAGCAAATATTTGAAGTATTCACAAGTTTGTAGCATTGGCACAGAATGTATAAATGTGTTTATCTTTTGCCAGATAGATTAAACCACAAACTAAAAATAAGAAAACTTTGGTTCATTTTTACGTTGGTTTATTTTAAAATTAATTAAAAACAAAAACTTTAAACCTAAATCACTTTTTATCATCGTCACGAGACACCTTTGCTTCTTCTTTTGCAACTGTAAAAAAAATGGTAATTTTGCAGAATGTTTAAAAGAATAATGAAAGTTTACTTACATTTTATTTAATTAAGCAGCGCATATAGCTACTGTTCTCCTTGTTTTACCACCAAGAATGTTAAAAATTTGGGTGTTTATGAATTCCTACAAGCAAATCGCATCAGTTAAAAATAAAGAAAGAATAAAAAATGTAGGTACTTACCGTCTGAAAAATTATCCCTTTTATTTAATAATATTTCGTACAATTTAATTTTATCAAGCCCGTATGATACTACATTTTTTTCTCATTTTTAATTAATTGAAAATGAAACTAAAGCAGTACGAAGAATTCATTACTGAAAATTCCCATATGATTGGGTGTGTACACATCAAATCCTAAAAATGTGAAAATGTTACAAACAAATGTGAGAATGTCAGAAAAAATGTGAAAATCTCTGAAAAAATGTATTAAAAATGTGATTCGATTTACATTTTTCAGCTTCTAGTAGCTTTTTTTTGACAGTTCAGAATTGAAAATTAAAACATATTTCAAAAAACATTATAAAACTAATTATTAATAAACATTTCGGACAAAATTCAATCGGATATAATTTTCTGTTGCCGTTAATATAAATTAATCAAATATTGCATCATTAGAAGAAAAAACAACAAAAGGATTTTTAAATAATGTTGACAATTCATATTATTTTTTTTTGCCAGATAAGTGCTTTTCCTTTTTTAAAAACATCTTTCCCTTTTTCTCTTTGCTGACACTTTAGTATGATTTAATGAGCTAAAAATGAAGAAAAAAATGTAGTGTCATACGGGCTTAAGGATTTCTGGCATTTTTTAAATGATTTGCCAAAATTTTGTCTGTGACCGATGTCCAAAAACCGTATTAGTCCACCTAAAAAGGACTTAAAAATTCAAATTCGTCAATTATTTAACACGAATATAACATAAATAGTGAATACACTTACAAAAATTCAATTATTTTAACTTTTTTTTTCGTTTTTTGTTTTCCTTTTTATTTACTTTCTTAGTTTTTTTACTTTGTTTTTATTAACTTTTTAATTTTTTTCACTTCACTTTTTTCATTTTTAATACGGCGAGCGTGGCGTTCAAAGAGCAACTGAACACGTTTCGACAAAATGACTAGGTGCAGCTGCAGCTTTACAAAATATTTAGTCGTATGCATGAAATAAAATTAAAATCGTTTGTGTAATTTACGAATGGTAAAAAGTGGGAATAATAATATACAAAAAAAATTGTAAATAATAAAAATGTATGCTTGGAAACACAAAACGTTAGTATAATATACGAAAACACATTCATGGCATTACGACTGTTTTCGTGAATTTACAAAATATTTGTACTTTTACGAAATCCTTGGTCAGAAGTAAAAGCAACTGTAAGCTGCAGCTGTGGGTAAAAAGAAATGTTTTGATGTACTATTGAAGACTTTCGTATATATTACGGATGGTAAAAACCCAGTTTTGTTAAAAAACATTTTGTGAGAATTACAACTGTTTTTTCATATCTATACAAAATATATTTTGTATAATTTACGAAATGTTTTAAATTTTTAACGAATGTATTAGTATACTTACCAAATGTTTGTAGTTTTACAAAAACATTCGTAAAAATATTCGAAAATTGAATATGCGTATTTCTGCTATAATCAAAAGAGATATATTGAGTACAGTTTACAAATTTTTTGTACAAATCACGAAACATTCGTGTGAAAAAACGTTACAAATGTGCTATCGTAAATTTTACAAATTTTTCGTATTTATGAATTTTTTGATCTCCATGTTGGCTACGAAAAATTTGTTTATTTTACAAAATTTTGTATATTAAACAAAAATCAATCTACGAAATTGTTTCGTAGTGAATTTACGAAATTTTTTTTGAGTGTAGTCTCTCACTTTCTGTGGCAATGGATTAAAGAACACGCAGGATTTCTAGTTTGTGGTTTTGTTTTTACATAGATTTTGATTTTAACCGAACAAAATAAAATATAAAATATATTATATAACATACAAAATACCAGTCATACCTATCCAATCCGGTTTCGGTCGTTCTAAAGCAAAACGATCTTAAATACCCTAATGGCATATCGTTCGAAGGCGTCCATTTTCGCATTTTTAAGCCTAGTACGCTGCTGATGCGAAACGAAAAATCCCATACAAAAATGACACAACGAAATCAGAAACGGAAAATTTCGTTTTGCTTTTCGTTTTGCAGTACGCTGTTCGAAGAACGAAATTTATAATTGTAGCAGATTATTTGGAGAAGTCTCCGCTTCTTTTTCGTTTGCGAAAAAATGACATTTGAGTTTTTTTGTGTTTTTTTTTGTTTATCGTTTTCTTACATCATGGGTTTCTCTGATTTTTTGTGTTTGCGTTTGTGTTTGATTTTGTTTTAGGAATAAGTGAAACTCTCCAAGGATATTTTCCGTTGTGTTTTCGCAAGGGTTTCGTTGTGTTTGGAGATCACAGGAAATTTTCGTTTCGCATCAGCAGCGTACTAAGGTAGAACTAGAATAGGCGGTAGCTGTCGGAAGCTAGTGTCAAAAGCGAACGAAAAGTTGCTTTCCAAAACGTCAAATTCATAAGTCACCCATAATGCACTTGAGTGGTTGGAAGTGATTTTTTTGATTTTTGAAGCTAGCTGTCAGTCCACGTACGAAAGAGCGGTCGGTGAGCGCTCTCACGTCCGACGGCGAAAGTTAACGAAAACTAAACGAAAAGTTCCGACATTTGGTGCGGTGGGTTGAATAATGTCGAATTTCTTTCAACAAAAGAATCGAATTTTTTTCTAAAAAGAATCGAATTTTTTCTGTCGTTGAAATGAATACGAAAAGACAAAGAGAATCGATTTTGTGATTGTGTGTGTGGCACTTGACAGCAGCAAATTTTGAAGTAAAATGTCCAGAAAATATTCAATTTGGAAATTATTATTATTATTAATTGAAAAACAAGGCACACATATTTACTATTCACCGAAAATTTGTTGCAACCAAAAATACAATTTGTTTTCATAAAAAAATTTGTTTTCTTAAAACACCGCCACATTCAATTTGACATTTTAGAAATTCAAATCTGGCAAGTGTGTAGTCAACCACCAACAAAACGAAAATTTAAAGTACAACTTCCTCCACCACAAACAACTTTCATATGAATTTTCAGATGAGAAGTTCTTGTCTGAAAATTCAGATGAAACGTAACTAATGTCGAATTCCTTTCAACCAAAAAAAATCGATCCCTTTGAAAGATTTCGATCCCGGACCAGTTTTTGCTTTCCTTTCAACTAAAAACAATCGATCCCTCATGATTTGGGATCAAAATCTTTAATCCCGATTTCAAGAGAGATTTACACCTACACAAAACATGTACTTGCACACACACACAATATTAAGTGACATTTTTCTAAACGTCATTGTGAAATTTTTCAATTCGGAAATTGTTGTTTACTTCTTCGAAGTTTGGTGAAAATAAAATTATATTATTCCTTTTTCGTGGCCTTTTCAAATTTAATTTGTGACGGTGACAATCGATGTTTGTCCGCTGGTGGAGCTGGCGAATGCATTTACTGGAATCGTGTTTTGCACAATCTGTGTGGAATAAAGAATACAACGCCGCCATTGCTGCAGCCATTCCAACTGTAGGGATACATTTAATCCGGAAGAAAAGTGTGCTTCGACTAGATGAAATTGCATTTCAATTTCTAGGCAGAGAAGGTGCTGAATTATCACTTGGGGTCAAGTTTCCATTAGGAACATTGAAGGAAAAAAACAAATTTTTTTTAATGTTGTGAAATAGCGTATAAAACAAGAAAAAAATATTTTTTTAGTGCGGAAATAGTTATTAACAAAGATATAAACAATTAAAGTTTGCACCATAGCTTCATGAAAACAGATTAATTTACTTCACAAATGCACTGCAAAATAGTTATTTGTGATTTTCTGTGTACAAAAATTTCCAGTTAATTAAAAACAATCATAAAACAATATAAAAGTTATAAACAATTAACAAAATTAAAGAAGTAAAAGTGGATGCGATTGACAGATTAAAAATACTAACTTAAAAGCAAATGTGCTATACACCTAAAAGTATACAACGCTTCTGATATAATTTTGTCAGTGAAAATGTTTTTGTTTGCAGTTGGGTTGATATCAAGTTTTTTTGTAATAAACAGTACTGTGGGTGGCCCGCTTCGCGGGTTCAAAGGATTTTAACTCCCTTTTTAAGGTACAGTCCCGCTCCGCTTAGGGTATGTTCAGTCGCCAGGCAGGCGCCTATTTCGTCAGTTTGGTATGTTATCAATTTTTTTGTAATAAACAGTACTGTAGGTGGCCTACTAGAAAATTTGAATAGCAACGATTTTTCGGACATAATGATATCAAAAGGGTTGCATACTTTTAGGAAAACAGCCTTTTTCATATTTTGTTTCGTATAGTAAGTACATAGTTTAATAGGAAGGACCTAAGCAAACTTAAATTGTCTATAACTTTGTTTATAATCATTTCCGCACAAAATAATTATTATTTTCGTGTTTTATATCCCACCTGGCATCAAAAACATATTTTTCATATTTTTGTTTTAATGTTCCTAAAGGATCAAAAAATCACTTATTTTGTATTTTGCTTTAAATTGATGTTTTAGACTCATACGACGAAAGAAAATCGATTTTTTTAATTTTGTTTACCATTTAAAATTTCAGCATTTTAAATAGTCTCAAATCTACGACTTACAAAGTTGTCAGTTTTCTGTCACCAGAAATTGCTTGAAATAACAAAAATTGTGGTTCATTTTTAATAGCTGCGTTTTATTTTCCCCCAGATCCAATTCAGAATTCAGATCAGATCATGATAATAAAACAAACTGTAACACAGAAATTTTTAGTTTTTACAATTGGTCACATTACCCATAAAATTGGCAGATTACAGAATGAAAATTCCATCGCTCAATTTGTATTTTGATTGTTTTAGGCATTTGCAAATTCCGACAAATCTCGAATTAAATCTTGTGCATGCAGAATGTCGGTATATAATTGGTACAAATAAATAATAATTGCGACCAATAAAAAACAATTCGTTACAATACAAACATTTGTATATATGTATGTATGTAAAATAACTATAATTTAAATTAAAAAAATGTTCTTTTATAGTTTGAAAATACTTATACTTCTAGGAATTTTCCCTATCCATACTATCACTGGTTTTTTTCAAGAAAATAGTGCCATATTTGACATGCCACATACACAATTACAAAAAACATCAATCCCATTTTACTTTCCATTCACCACGAAAAATCGACACGGAAATCGAAATCGACATAAAAGTCATATAACTTTTATGACAGCTGGCCAATCAGAAGCTCTAAAAATTGAGGATTCTGAAAATTCAGATGTAAAACGTAATGCATTGAACGTACCCTATGATATTATAATAAGGGTATTCATGCAACGTCGGAAAAGCATCGTAAACGTCTTAAACGTCTTAAAGTTTACGACGTCGTAAACGAACTGTCAAAATTTGTATGGGAAATCTTTTCAAACAAATCTTAAACTTTAAGACACAAATTTGTGTGTTAAACGAAGATGGTAAACATCGTAAACATGGTAAACTCTTGTAACCTTAGAAAAAAAAATAGAGGAACTGGCATTTCGAAGAAAAATGAGTTTTTTTTGTCAAAAAGTGTGAGTTACACAAATGCACAAGCACACATGCATTTAAGTGTTGATCACAACAATAAACATACTTCATCATTTTTTCCAAATAACTGAAGAATTAATAGATCATTGAAAGCAATTTGTTCATACAATTGTATTTACGCAAAATATTTTTTGGTGCGTTCATGAAACGTGTCGGAAACTTTAAGATTTTACGACATCATAAAGTTTAAGACGTTGCATGAATACCCTTAATAATTTTATTATAAAAGAATCGAATTTTTTCTCTCAAAACAAATCTTGCTAATTAAGCAAGATCCAAGAATGATTTTACACCGATTTGCACACACACTAGCAAGATTTAAAATTTCTAAAATGTCAAACTGAATGTCGTGGTGTTGTGAGAAAAAAAAATTGTGTTTTAAGAAAACAAATTGTGTTTTCGGATGCAAAAAAAATTTCTGAATTTTGAATATTTTTTGACATTTTACTTCAAAATTGCTGCTGTCATTTGCCACAAAAACAATCACAAAAAAATCGATTCTTTTCCTTTCAACGACAGAAAAAATTCGATTTTTGTAGGCTGAACACATACTGGAGCTGCGAGCAGAGCGGAGATGCGAGAAGTGAGCAGAGCGTCGAAAACAGACAAATGTTTTCTTATGAAAGCTCTCATACTGAGGAGTCTAGCAACGAGGTAGCAGCGCTGCTATAAACGAGCAGAGCGGCGCGATCAAACAAATTTGTTTTCTTCGCTCTTATCGAAGTAAAGTTTCATGCAGAAATTGAATATACAGAAGAATAGAAAAAAAATCGATTCTTTGGTTGAAAGAAATTCGAAATAAAAAGTTAAAATGATGACCATTTTGGTGATTTTAACTTCAGAAAAATGTTTAAAAGATTATATAGTACGATCCTAACTTGTTTAGAATTTGAAAAGTCCTGTTTTTGACCTAGCATCATACTTCAAATGCGTTAACATGGTACTAAGTCGTCTGTAATTTTGCGCCATTATTTTATGGATCCATTTTTTAGTTTCCTGGGGACTATTATATCTTTATTCTTATCATTTTTTTTTGTCTGTTCTTAAACTATGTGAACGATCGGATGAGTTTTTCGACCGTGCAACTTAAAATCTCGATTGCCTCGTAGAAAGACTTGGTTGCTTTTTACAAAATTGTGACTAAGAAAAATTAAGTAGTGACTGTGGCTTACGAACTTGAACTAATGAAATAAAAGGCGATGTGTTCCACTATTGGTGGTTTCAATAAAATATTTAATTCAGAGCTTTTTGGGTGGGTTTTTATACCCTGATAATTCAATATATTACTATAAAGCTTAATTTTAAACATTAATATGAACGTCAAGTTATATGGCGCGATAATTCAAATTTTATTACTAAGTTAAGTAATTTAAGTAGTAATGCAAGCTGCAGGTACCTGCGATCCATCATAAATTATATTTCAAATTTCTTTTAAATAACATTTATCTCAAACAATATTTTAACGCTCATCTTCTATTTCAAGGATATCTGGTGGCTCTGCAACAATTTTTGCTTATCTTGGCGAATTTCACTGCAATAAGCTCAGAAACCGTGCTATTATGTCTGCATCGTTTATTTCAGCAGTCACAGCTTCTCTTTTACCGATATCAGCTTGGGCTATTATAAACCAACATTGGTCATTTGAAATTCCACTTCTAGATTTAACATATAAACCATGGAGGATGTATATTCTTTTACTTGGAACAGTTGGTTTACTCTGCGGCTTAAGTCTATTTTACATTCCCGAGAGTCCAAAATTTCTTCTGTCTATTGGCAAGGAAGAAGAAGCTATTAAAGTATTAAGAAAAATGTATTCCATGAATACGGGAAAAAGTCCTGATAGTCTCCAAGTAAGTACCTTTAACTTTTTTCCAACATTTGTATATTTACTTATATATTTTTCCTTTTTTTGTATACAGATCAATTCACTTAAGCCTGATAATGAAGAAATTCAAAGATTCAAAGTGCAGAACGGAAAGAATTTTTCAGAAATTGTTAAGTCTATGTGGAATCAAACAGTTCCACTTTTTATGCGAGAACACTGTCGGAATACCATACTGGCATGTTTTATTCAATTTTGGCTTTTTTATTCAGCCCATGGCCTCTATATATGGTTTGCTGTCATTCTCAATAAAGTTATGCAATTCACCAAAGCAAATCCAGATGCAAGGCTTGAAATTTGTGAGATGGTATATTCTATTGATGAAACCATTGCTAATGCAACAAATCTTGAAACTGTAAGAGAAATTTTCTACGACAAAAACAAAATATTAAATATGTTTATGGTTTTAGAAAAACAGTTGTGATGCAGTTTTGGAACCATCAACTTATAAGCATTCACTAGCCTTTGAGTTGATATTTATAAGTACGTTTTTGTGTATGGGTTATCTAACAGCAAAAGTGGGACGAACTCCAATTCTTTGTAAGTACAAAAGAATAATTCTTAACGTCATTATTATAATTAACATTTGCTTTTAGTCTTGCTTTTGTTAATTTTTGGTATATGTGGAGTCTTGAGTGCAGTTATCACGATACCACTAGTGGCCGTGTACTTTCATAGTATTCTTCTTGTATGTGGAGTGGCAACTTCAATTATTAATGTAATTACTGTGGACATATTTCCTACGAATCTTAGGTGAGTAACGTTCTTTTCTTTTGACAAAAAATTTATGGAATATCGTGGATCATGGATATTTTAAGTTATTTATATTAAAATTAAAAAAAAAAAAAAAACAAAATACCTTGATATTCCTTGATAAAACGATGACATAAAGGTACAACATACTAAAGCGTATGTGTATGTAAACGAAATTGTTATAGATTGGAACTTAACTAACCTATATATGTATCTTATTTTTCTGCAAACTTTAAATTTGTTCTCTTCTCTTATTTCAGAGGAATGGCTGTTTGTATTTCTCTAATGATGGGGAGAATAGGAAGTGTGACGGGAACGAATGTTGTTGGTATATTAATTGGAGACCATTGTAAAACTTCATTGCTAATAGCTAGTATTCCGCTAATAGTGTGTGCCTTTTTATCATTGCTTCTACCAAGTGGTGAAGAACCAAAGAAGAAAACAAACAATTACGAAGACACTGCATAGAATATAGTGTTAACATGTATTATTTATTTTAAAGAAAACAGCTTTTGCAACAAATAAAAATATTATTTTAAAATTGCATTTTTTTATACTGCAGATAAAAACTTAACTTATAGTGTTTTAGTGGAAAGTGTATAGCAATCTCAGCAAAAAAGAAAAATTCATATGAAACAAAAATTCAAAAAGTGTGGATTTATTTTATGGGTTCTTGGGGTCTTAAGTCATATTATAAACTGAGGATTATGCATCGCAACTCGCAAGTCGCAAGAGACATTATACCTGAAAAAAGTAAGACATTAGGTGGCATAGGCTGGAATTCAGTCCCAGACCTCCGGAATAATAGTCCAATGCACTAACAACTATGCCAAGTGACACTTCCAACTATGAAAAAAGTCCCAAAATTTGTGATTTAGAGATAAGTCTTAATAAAGAAGATCGCCCAACGCCCTCTGTTATTGTTGGGGAAACATATTTTTGGGGAGATTTAAGACGTAAATACATATACTAAAGATGATTTATTGATCAATTTGGAATGTAATTGATAAGTGGAAGTGATTTATAAATCTTTCCGTCGGCTTTTTTGGTCACTGTAGTTTTTGCAATGAAACAATTAGTTTACATTTGCTTTGCTGCCTTCTTCAGGGGAACTTTATTACGACAAAAAAAAACAAAAATAATACATTTGTTAAATTAAATGTTTAAACAATTTAAACAATAAAGTGTACACTCACTATTTATGTGTTATAAAATTAATTAATTAATTGTTTCATTGCAAAAACTACGGTGACCAAAAACGCCGACGGAAAGATTTATAAATCACTTCCACTCGTAAATACATTTATTCCAAACATCGATTGATTTAAATGAGCCAATCTACATGGTTTTAAAGTTTGTTTAATCGAATAGGTTAATAACTTGAAAGACTATGGTCGAATTTACAAGGTTAATGCCTTTCATTTAAGGTTAAATATCAGACTCCTTTGAAATTCATCCTCCACCGCGCCGCGCCCCCACTGTGGACCAAAATGACTTTTTTCGGTGCAAAAATCATAATTTTTGAACGCATGAAGATATCGCTACAATTTTTTTTTCTTTTACTATAAAAATAGAGGAAAATTGTTTTACAGGGTGTTTCTTAATAGGCTGAAACAAGATTTTCTTAGAAAAAGGAATTAAAGCAAAACTTTAAAAACAATCAGTTTTTTGCGAATTTTGTTGACAGCGTGATCCAAAATAAAATTCTTCACAACAGTGGATGTAGGTATAAAGTTATCGAACTAATTTTTGATATTGTATGTGAAACAGTGTGGAAAAAAGTAAACGGAACAAAATGTTAATAAATAATTTTTTTTGAAATTTTTTTTTACTAAAGTGAAATAGAACACCTAAAACGTCTTTCTTTCAACTTTTTTATGGAGCAGGCAAAAAGAAATTAATATCGATCTTTTGGCAGGTTACAAAAAAAAAAACAAAAAAGAATTTAGGATTATAATTTTCTTTCTTGTGAACGTTCTTTCGTATTTACCTTCTTTAGTTTCAAAAAATCTTTTAGTTTAGGAGGAATTTATTCAAAAATGGGCTTTTAGCCTAGTAATTTTTCAGCGGGATCTAGCGAGTTTTTTTGATAGCTTTATTCAAACCTCAAAAACTCATAACAAAGCATTTTTGTTTTAATTATTAAAAATATTAAAACATTTTTTTTTTTGTAATTTAAAATTTTAAAAATAAAGTAAATAAATTTTTGTATTTTTGCCATGACTTTTGGTTTTTTGGGCCATAGGGTGCCGTCAACTTCAGATAAAACTGTAAAACTGCTGGAATTAGGGAAAATTTCGTGTGAAGTCAGAGGAATAAAGATAATAATTGTATCACGCCAAAGACTTATGACCAGCGTTACCACTTCCGGAAAAAAAGTCGAAGTAGATTTCAAGAAAAAAGTGAAGTAGATTGAGAAAAATCGAAGTAGATTTCAAAATGAACTTTTTTATATAAATTTAATCTAATTAAACAAAAATAACTAAAAACAAAAATTGACTCCCAAACTTCATATAAACATAGGTACATATATTGTTTATATAACACTTATTAAATTTATTTAGCAATAAAAGCATACCTACGTTATTTTTAACTTCATTTTCAGATGTATATTTTGTACACATGGTTTTATAACAAAATCGTTAGTTTTATTTAACAAAAAAAGTCAGAACAAAAAATTCTCTTTTATTATTAGGTACCTACGTTGTATGTTTTTTTAAAAAAAGTAAGAAAAATAAATAAAAAATATTTCAGTCTTTGGAATGACACAAACAAAAAAAACTTTAAATTGGCATTGGGTTTTTATTTAGTTATATTTCCATCTACTAACTTATATTTTTGAAAATAATTCAAATATTGTTTTTTTTTTTTAAGCATTTTCTTGTTTGATGAGTTTTTTGCAGAGCTATTTGCTCTTTTTTCTGGAAAATTGAAATACGTTGAAGCAGAGATTTTTAAAATGAAGTAGATTTCCATATTTTGTTGATGGTGCGAAGTAGGAAGTAGATTTAAAATTTTTTCGAAAAAAAGAAGTAGATCTACTTCAATTGAAGTAAAGTGGTACCACTGCTTATGACTTCTTGTTCTCATTTTTTTTTCTTTTACGAAGCCAATAGAACAAGCAAAAAAGCCAATTAAAATTATTTGAGAAAATAGAACACATCTAAATCATGTCGCACACTTTAACCACTTTTTTGTATGGCTTTGTTTGAGGTTCATTTTTCTGTTTTTTTTTTTTACTTATAAATAGGAAATTAACTATTATTGTGAAAAAATTGAACATATGTTTTTGTTTATTTTCGTTTATAAACGTAAACATAGGATCAAAAAAATTGTTTTTTATTGATTTAAGAATTAAGTGTATCTTTCGAATTAAAGAAATAAGTACATATACATTTTTATAAATTTATAATATAAACATAATAATATAGCTTTTTGTTGATTTTAGTGACGCTTTCGACTCATTTGGAAATAATAAATGATGTAAGAAATATGATTATTATATCATTCAGTTGATACAAAAAAAACGAAAATGTATACAAAAGCAGTGATTGGGTACGGGGTACCTATATAAGGGAGGGTTTTATTTTACGGCCCATTCTATAATTTCTATTATACTTAATAATTGATTTAAGGGAAACTATTGGCGCTTATATTATAGGTATACATTTATTTTGGTATAATTCTAACACCATTTGAGCAGGAGGTCAATGTGAATGTAAAAATTGATTTTTAAAGTTGAAAGCCGCCATTTGGCCGACATCTTGGAAAGAGGGTGTTAAATGGATTTCGCCATATCTTTAGAATCACACGCCTAACACACAGTTCATATATGTATTAAATTAAAGATAATATTATTAGCGTTTTTATTTTTGTTCAGTTCTGTGCATCTGTCAAAATCGAGAAAAATAGTGGATCCAGTGCCCATTATCTTGTCTAATTTCAATATTTTATTGCTGTTTCAGAGTAATTTTTTGCCGCCTCTAGCAACTTTTTCTCAGGTGCCTTTACTTTTGTTTTGTTGTTAAAAAAAAATCAACCTGCAAATTTGAGAATTGTGAATAAAACTTGACACACTCTTGCCGATTGCGGATTGCCCGATCTCCGAGAGGGAAAAAGGCGCGCAATTAACCGAGCAATAACTCCAGCAGTCGTCAGTTTCTTCTGAATTGCTAAATTTATTGATTAGGCATCTACACCAACAAAAAAATTTAAAAGCCACCGTAAAATTGAAATTTTTCAGTAAAAGTCGAAACAAACCAAATGTTTTTCGTAGTCTAACTCTCACGACTCACATAGCAGGATTCGAACCGCAGTACTAAAATTTCGGAATAGAATTGTAAAAAAAAGTAAACTCAATCGAAAATTTCCCGAGCAGGTTTTTAAATTAAGGGAAATTTCAAGTTTTTAACAAAAAATATTTTTTAAAACACATCCCATAAATTTTATTAATTTCAGAACAGAATAGAATTTCACTAGTACAATAGTGGTTTAGTCTCGGTTCAAGATTTTAACTCACCGATTTCGGCGGATTAACTAACGTTCAACGCTGGTTCAAGTATGTTATTGGTTATTATCACACACTTGAACAGTAAACCACTGTTGAAATTCAATTAATCCGCCGAAATCAATGGGTAAAAGTTGTTGAACCACGGTTTAAATATTTGTACAATTGACCCTCAGAGTCTAAGTTAGTTGTAAAATAAAATAACCCAGTACTGTCATTTACTTTTATATTTGGGTTTGGCCACTCTGGCAAACTCCCTTCCGGAAATTTTTGAAATTTGCCGCCCCTAAAATGGATCCAAATGACAAACAAAAAATATAAAAACAGAACATACAAAGATCTTTTACACTAATCTATGTTTTGATTAATATTTTGAAAAATTGCCGCCTCTAGCAAATAACCATATTTAAAATTTGCCGCCCCAATATTTTGGAAAATTGCCGCCCCCAAGCAAAGTGCCGCCTGGGGCCTGTGCCCTCCTTGCCCCTGCCATGCTACGCCACTGATTATGTACGCACACTGAGCAGCGCAGTGAATATTCAGGTAGAATAAACATTAGGGGTATTCCCGATCCGATGCAACTGGTCTTGTATCATTGCAAAAGTGTAAAATTGCTATACCCTAACCCCATTGTAAAAAAAAAACTTTGCATTTTTGCAATGATGCAAGACCAGTTTGCATCGGATCGGGAATACCCCTATACATTTTTTTTTGGGAAATGGAATGGGTACGTTCAATGCTTTACGTTTTACATGGGAATTTTCAGAATTCTGAATTTTTAGAGCTTGTAGTTGGCCAGCTGTCAAAAAGTTAGATGACTTTTAGTTACGTTTAGTTATTTTTTATCTGAATTTTCAGACAAGAAATTTCAATCTGAAAATTCAGATGAAATTGTGGTGGGGGAAGTGCCAAATCAGCTGAAGCACTACACATAAAAGCTGAACTTTATAATTTTCGTCTTGTTGGTGGTTGATTTTTTTAGTTTTCGTCATGAAAATTCAAAACTTATTTAAATGAGTTCGTCAATTTGTTAATTGTTTAGTAAATTTTTAATTTTTGTTTGTATATTGATGTTTGGAAAGTTATTCTGTAATTTTGTAGCCCATACATATCAATAATTAAAATAAAAAGACTCAATGAAAATAATAAAACCTGTTTCTGATTTAGATACATATAATTTCATCCTCACAACTACTCACGCTCAATGTTTAATATATACGAATGTAATTAAAGTTCTATTTTCTTTCGCTTGAATGTAAATCCTACAGGTAAATGCAGGAATTTGAAACAATGACTTTCGATTGAAATTTCAGATTTTGTTTGCGTTCAACGACATAAATTCAGAAATCGGAAAATTCAGATGTAAAGCGATTTTTATTGAACCCGCCCAATGTGTTTTTTTTTTGTATCACGCGAAGTAAGTAGTTAAAAAGGATGAATGAATAATTGAAGTAAGATAACTATGGGGGCAATAATTGTCAACGGTTTTTTTTAATATGGGAGGGGGATCTATCTCATCCCGTTTAGGAGGTAGGGGCAATTTAAATAAAAATTAAAAAAATTTTAATTTTTAATTTTCTCAAAAACTTGAAAACATAGAATTGATATAAGCATTGACCACAGAAAGCCAGTTTACCACTTCATTTTCACAATTTTGAAAAAAATTGGTTTATACTTTTTTTTCTCATTTTTGTATCAAAATTTTGAGTTTGCATGCGAATTTTTCAAAAACTTTTGACATAAATAACTAAATTTAAATTTAGGATTTAAAAACAGATTTCTGGCTTTCAAAACCGGTTTAGTACTTCATTGTATGTAAGTGTTGAGTTGTTATTTAATATTTTTTTTTATTTTAAGTAATTTTTTTCCAAAATTTGCCCCTACCTTCTAAACGGGTCGATATTCACCCCCCTCCCATAATAAAAAATGCTTATATTTGATCCTCCATACATACTTCACTGTTTATACTGTATTTGTGTAACCAAGCAAAAAAAACAAAAATCTCATAAAAAAAGTAGTTTTAGTAATTTTCAATTTTCTATAAAACTAGAAGACATGAAACCATTCGTAGTCCAGTCAATAAAGCATTTGACCCGGAAAAAATCGCCGGAAAGCTGGATTTTGGAATATAGCTTCCTAATTGTGTTCTTAAGAAATTGTCAAAGTCCCCATCGATATGAGCATCGCTAACAATTTAACGGGGGGTTGAAGGCCCCCCAAAATGGTTTTTCAAGAATAACTCCCGAATTGTTAGTTGTACAAAAAAATGTCAAAAACTAATTTGTAGCTTGGAATATTTCCTACAAAAACGTAGAACATGCTTTTTTCATACAAATAACGGTTTTTGAAATAAAACAATCAGAAGAGTTAAGGGTTTTACTTTTCTATGTAGTTGGGCGACTTAATTCCAAAATTGTGCATTTTGTGATAAAAGCACCATTTTTTGTTGTTGTTGGTACATTATATGGACATTATTTTAAATTATCGGTTCACTCTATTTGTCCACCCCTTTAGGTAGGAGGGGCAAATTAAATTTATTTTGCTAAAATATAAAATGAATATAAAAACACAACGGCAACACTTACAATATTATATTATAGCTTATTTTATAGCCAGATATTAATTCTTTATGTATGTTTTTAAATGATTATTTTAGTGTATAGTTTTTGAATAAATGATTTTTAAACTAAAAATTTTAAAAATAAAATTTGAAAAAAAAAAATAATAATAATTTTGGTAATTTTCAATTTTCTCAAAAACTAAAAGACTTACGACCATCAGGTTTTTAGCGTTCGACTGAAACATATTAAAAATTCTAACCCAAATTAGGACTCAATAAGGAAAAATTTTGAAAAAAAATTATCAGGTATTATTTGATCCTTGTACAAAAAATCCGTTGTTTTTTAATAATTTTTTTTCGTTGTAAGCCATTTTTTTATAAAATTGCCCCTACTTCCTAAACGGGATGAGAGACACCGCCCCTCCTTCTTCAAAAAACCGTTATTAATTTTTGGCGGCGTTATCTCCCCATTTTTTCAATATTTTGATGACAGTCATTCAAGTCAATATAATACTATTATTTTTTTTAGTTTTTGCTTTTGCATTTTTTTTAAATTCCAAATGACTATCATAGATATTGAAAACTGAGTATCAAGAATCAATGTAGTCAAGTGATGTACAAAATGTGCACTTAATCCGCAGAAGTATTGTTCTAAATTATAAATGAAAGAGGTAGTGATTAAGCAGCCTCTAATTCTCTAGTGATTTTCATCATAATTTTCATAGAAAATATTAAGCATGATCAATAACCAAATAACACTCATTTGTGACTTCTTTGTTCAATATTCATCATATTTTTCTTCGGCAAATATTGAGGTAATGAAAAAAAAAGTCCAAACTATTTAATGAGTTCATAAAAGAATTTTCATCATAATTTTCATCAAAAATTAAAGATCTGATGAATAAGCAAGTTACTTTTGTTTAGTGATTTCTTCGTTGAATATTCATTATATTCTTCGTCGGAATCCTCAGTTAAACTGGTGAATAAGAAACTTCCAAGAAAGTAGTGATTTAGTTGTGGAATTGTCATCGAGAAAGTGGCATGTGCAACTCGCCAATGACATGCCCATTGCTTATTCCTCAAAGAAAAAGCAGGTTATTCAACACTGAATTTTTAGAAATTTCCCACGAAAATATATAATAATATTTTTTAGTTGTTTTTTTTTTCATAGATGAGAAGTCCCATATACAGGTATGGTGTATAATACGAAATCTATACGTTCTAGCCCACATGATTCAGTATAAATATTTTTTTTTCTTTGTCATATTTTCCCTTGTTTATTTTGGGACTCAGTGTGTATGAAATAAAACTTGCACACATGCGGTGGCGTGAAACTTTTTTGCGTTGAGACCTGAGATTATTTAATTTCTTTTTCTTTTGTACGAACAGGGTGTAGTATTTTGAGATTAGGTAGATAAGATTGAACTTGCATAGGTCTAGTGGGATCTTTAATTTTACGATATTTTGAGTTGAATCTTCCTTGAATGCAACAATGAACGTGATGTTAATAAGTGTGCAGGAAATAACGTAGCACAGTTGTGATGGATGTTATTTTGGGATTATTTGAACAAGTTTTATGGTTAAAATGCAAATGGCAGTACATATTTGTTTGCGTAAGATCAGATTACATTTTCTTGCTCCTGGTAATGCGCTCCCAGAATTTTTCGCCCTGTGCATTTGCACATCTTGCACATATGGTTGGCCGGCCCTGCTTAATCCTATATATTTTACAATACCTATTGTTTGGAAAAACCTAGGCAAGAAAGAGATAATTCAATTTAAATTTTTAAGATTAGGTACTAACATATAAAATTCAATTAAAATATTTAATACAATTTTTATTATATAATATTATATTTTGTATATTTCTCCAACCTTTTTAACTCAAAAAAAAAAAAGAATAGGTATAATAAGAGAGTTAATTATAGGCGTGTTTTTTTGCAAGCCCGGGGGGAATTGGTTGAAAAAAACGACAGCGGGGATTAGCGACGCCATGACAGTAAAAAACATGGAGTTTTCATACAAACTATCGATAACATGTATGTAATTCATGCCGGTAATACAGTTTTTCTGTACGCTAAAGTTAAACCCCGAGAATTCCCTGGGATTAGTTGTTGTTGCATTTAACATGTTAGTTGTTTAGCACCGACGTCGTTTTTTTCATCCAATTCCCCCCGGGCTTGCAAAAAAACACGGCTTATGTTAATGAGTGCAGTTTATTCAGATTTTTTGAAACGGGAAAAAGAAACAAAAAAATAAATGTGTGAAATCGTTTTGGGACTTTTCCCTGATTGCAAAGGAACTTTTTTTTGAGTTTCTATGAACAATGAGATTCATTTGAAATGCCAAACGAATTACGTTTGGTATGAACTTTACGTATCTCAGGGCTGTCAGGTTTGAAAAAGCGGAATCGCGAAATGTAAAGTCTAAATCGCCAAAAATCGCCAAAAAATCGCCAAATTTCAATATCTACCACCCAAAAAATCACCAAATTTAAAAATGAAATAAAATTTCACAATTTTTAATTTCTACGTAAAAAAACCGTTATTAAAAAAAAAAACAAAAGAAAACATTTCAAAAACATTACAGAAAACAATACGCTTTTGTTTATCTAGTCTTAATCAATAAATTCAATGTACCTATATATGTATCAATTGTTGTCCATTGGATCTTTTACATACAAAAAATTAAATCGGCAAAACTAAAAATATCGCCTTTTTGGTAGTACATCGCCAAATCGATTTTCGTGTTGCCAAATGAAATTTCAAATCGCCTGATTGCCGATAAATCGCACAATCTGACAATCCTGGTATCTATACGTAAGTATAGTTTTTTTTTAAATTAAAATTAAAGAATGAAATTTGAAATTAAAAATAAATAAAAATATACTTCGTTATTATTATAGGTATACAAATAAATCTTTGCATAGAATGTCATTTAGCTTAGGGGGGGTCGAGGCCCCTTAACCAGTAAAAATATATTTCCTTTACTGAAAAGTTCCCAATTCAAAATTAATAGAAATAAAACAAAAAACAACTATAACTACCTACAAAACATATAAACAGGATTTGAACTTTTTCTATTAACTACCTAAATAATTAAATTTTTTTCCATTCATACACTCGTTGACTCCACCTTCACCGATCGTTAAACGCACAAATTTAACACAAAATGTGCTTTGAAATGGTATTATAAGGCGTGTTTTTTTGCAAGCCCGGGGAGAATTGGTTGAAAAAAATGACAGCGGGGATTAGCGACGCCATGACAGTAAAAAAGATGGAGTTTTCATACAAACTATCGATAACATGTATGTAATTCATGCCGGTAACACAGTTTTTCTGTGCGCTTAAGTTAAACCCCGAGAATTCTCTGGGATTAGTTGTTGCTGCATTTAACATGTTAATTGTTTAGCACCGACGTCGATTTTTTCATCCAATTCCCCCCGGGCTTTCAAAAAAACACGGCTATAATATACCTACCTATAGATAGACACATCTACATATTTCTATACGGACATGCATAAGCTCCTCAATTAATAAAAACTTAAAAGGAATATTAGGCGTGTTTTTTTGCAAGCACGGGGGAAATTGGATTAAAAAAACGACTTCGGTTCTAAAAAAATTACAACAACATCTAATCCCCTGCGAGCTTAGCTAATCCCAGAGAATTCTCGGGGCTTAACTTAATCGCACAGAAAAACTGTGTTACCGGCATGAATTATATATCTATACATGTTATCGATAGTTTGTATGAAAACTCCATATTTTTTTCTGTGATGGCGTCGCTAATCCCCGCTGTCGTTTTTTTTCAACCAATTGCCCCCCGGGATTGCAAATTTCAGATTTTTTTTGCGTTCCACGACATAAATTCATAAATCTGAAAATTCAGATGTAAAGCAATTTTTATTAAACCCGCCCTATGTGTAACAATTGTAAGTATACAATTATTGCTTAGCCCGTATTCGTACCTTCTCCTCTTTGTCATACTTCCCTTCTGCTTTCCTATTTGTTTTGCTTGCTTTTTTTGTTCGAACTTCTGTGGATCTTATTTTATAAAGTTCCACAAAATTTTAAAATCTCAATTTGGTGTATGCGGCGACACCTAGTAAGCACTTAACGCTAGTTTCGTGGTTACTCTATGTGATATAAACTGAATGATTTTTGGTCTGTTTGGTAACGTGAAATTTCTTGCGAATTTGCACAAATTTTCACAAAATTTCACAATTTGCTGTCAAAACCCATAGAAAAAAAATCAGTTTTTGGGAAATTTGTTGAAAAAAAAGTTACCAAACAGGCATATTGGGTACCACAGACAAAATTTTATCAAAATCGCCAGTCTCGTTTTTGAGAAAAATAAGCTTCGTTTGTAGGGTAGTTAAGGTTTTTGGTCTAAAGAAAATATTTTTTCAAAAATCATCTGGATTAGGTATGTTCAAAATGATTTTGATAAAATATTTTTTTTTTTCAAAATGTTGGGTCTGAATAAAAAATTTACCTACCTAACAAGGCTCATGATAGCTCAATGCATATATATATAATACAGTATGCTGTTCTTTAATATAAAAATATATTTAAAAAACTCATCTTTTGCATTTCTCATAGTTAAAAATAATAAATTATGTAACTATAGCCAAAATAAAAATAAAATATCAACTTAATAAAAACTAAAACACACCACTGGGACCGCACTAACTTGATCTTGTAGTTAACAACTATGATAATTGTTTATTAATAAGGTGGCATTATTTGAAGAAAGTGTGAAAAAAGTCAAAAATAACTGACATCTTCTTTAATTTTGTATTGTTTAATTTTGAAACGCAATATTAATTCAGTATTGATACCATTTTCGAAAATTGGAACAAATTTTTTGAGCCCTTAACGAGAAATTCGAAAATACCTAACCGAAAATAGGATTATTTTTTTCAAAAATAAACGTTAAAACTAAAAATCCCTGAATACACATGAGTTTCCTAATTCCCGTATTGTTTCTTTTTAGTTTGTGTGATCAAACAAAATGAAATGTAAGCATACAATATTTGTTTTTATATATTAGCTGTATTTTATTGTCCCCCAGATCCAATTCAGATCAGATCATGAAAATAAAACAACCGAGGATATCAGTGACAACTTGTTATATACCCAACTCTTTTTCCTTTTGTTTTTTTTATTTGTACCTATACACCCGTTGTCTTTTTTCTTTACATTACTGACGACATTTACAAATTAAGGGTGTGTGTTCAAAACGGATTTGGAAATCCAAATCCCAAACAAATAAGGATCTTGTGTTGTTTTTGTAATACATGTATTTTCGTAAGCAAATCCTATTTGGTTCGGATCTCGGGGAAAATAAAACACAGCTATTAAAGCAAATAAACCAAGAAATCAATTGTAGTACAAAACTATAAACAGCGACTCGGCGCGGCGGTAGTATCTAAAACTCTGTTCGAAATTAAAAAAAGCAAAACAAATCTTGCGTTATTAAATAAATAAAATTTAATTAAAACATATGTACATACTTATAATTTTCTTAGAATAGTATTTCACCAATTCGAATAGCGCTACATACAAGTTTTCGATCAACATGTAACACTTGAACCTATTATAATTAGACCATAAATTTAATTTAAAATATCGCAATAAAATTAGCTTTATTATATATATGTATGTTACTGAAACAGTGTGTTCTCTGGTGAACACGTAATATAGAGTTAATTAAACGCAAACCCTTTTGAATTCATTGTATCGCATGCAAAACAATTTCTGGCAATTTCCAGTATGATTTATTAATTTTTTGTTTATAGCTGGATTAAGACCCTTCTAGTATGAATTTTTCGAAATCACCCATAAATTTGTATACCTGTATACACGAATGAATCTGACATCTTAAACCTTTATCTTAAAGATCGGATTATTAGAACTCAAGTTATAAGATTCGTTAGCCAACCAAGTCAAAGTTATTCAATTTTTTTTATTTTCTGTTAAAACTATTAAGCACCCATACCAACGCTTATGACCCTGTTCCAATATTTGTTTGTCATGTAACTAATCAGAACTTTACTCAGACGTTCTGAAACAAGCCCTAAATCTCTTACAACCTGAAAAGTGACAAAATAATTTTCAAAAATCATATCCCCCCCTCCCCCGAAATATCTGCTGGTTACGGCCTTGATCCCAAAATGTATTTACTTATTATACTTACTTTTGTGTTTCGTTTCTCTTTAAAAGAAAGACAAATTATAAAAGAATAAGGTTTTCATAAACAAGCGGTAATAGTAGATCGTATTCAATAATTGAAATTCAAAGACAGTTTGCAGGTTCATTGGGAAAGTATTATATTAAAGTGTATCGAATTTAAATTTGAAATATATAATGGACAAAAAAACTAAAATCGACGATGCTCTAGCCGAAACGAGTGAGTTAATCATTAATCATGTCATTTAAAAACAGAATTCGTTTTTAAAAGTGTTTATTACTTTTTTTTTTTTTTTTATAGAATTCGGAAGATTCAACTACATGATCATTTTTATATCTGGAATGATATTAACAAATGTAGTCCTGGAATGTTTGGGAATAAGTTTTGTTTTACCTGTGATCAATTGTGATATGGATTTATCTTATCAAAAGAAAGGAATTCTTGGTGCTGTTAGTTTTTTGGGAATGATTACTAGTTCGCATCTATGGGGATTTTTGGCTGATACAACTGGACGAAGAAATGTTATAAGACCAACATTGATTATTGGATATTTTGTGACTGTGATCTCGAGTTTTTCTCCAAATTTTTGGACTCTTGCTGTTCTACGATACATCAATGGATTTATGTAAGTTGCGTTTCGATTAATAGTTTTTATATTTATTTTATTTTATAGGTTGCATGTTTTTTGTTCTTATGTTTAAGTGGCTAAGAATTGTACATTAAAACGGGGTTGTTTTTAGAAAGTATGAAATTCATTCTATAAATTGCTTAAACAACTCCCAAAATATTTAATTGGATCTTTACCAAAAAAATCGAATATCTCTTAGTTGCACGACAGAGAAAATGGTCCTTTCAATCAAGCAGGGAATACTGTATGTAAATATGAAGTTTTAAGTTTTATTTTCATAGATGATTCTCAAAAAGACATTATTAGTCTTGCTTTGGTGAAAGTGTATATATAGCAACTCATAAAAATTTTGACACGCAAACAACGACAAATTGTTTTTGTGTAGAATAAAAGCATTTAAAATCACTTTTTTACTTGCAATATATTTATATATGTGGTACTAACTATATGGCAAGTTATGGATTCGAAAAAAAAAATCGAACTCGGGATTTTGATCAAAGTTGAAATTACGATAATAGGAAAGTCGAAAAAAGTAGGCCTCGCAATTCTATCTGGTCTGTCAGTCCTTTCGGCTGTGGATCGATTTTCTCACCCGTTTTTTTTTCATTTTTTTAAGACCAAAAATAACGGTACCTGCCCCACACACTTTTTTTTAGCAAAAAATTAAAATCTTATTTTTCTCTTTTTTAAAAAAAGAATTCAGTATTTTTTTTTTTACAAAAAGGAATTATATAAAAAAAAATTCCATTTTTTTTATTTTTGATTTTCTCAAGAACAATTTAACTGATATTGATCAATTTTTTTATGGAGAATATTTGAAAATTTTTTTAAAGTTTTGTATACCAAAATTTTCAAATTTTTTTTTTGATTTTTAAAAAAAGTCTAGAAAATTTGTTTGAGAACTTAATAATTCGAAAACGACTAGGTCAATTTTTATTTCACTTGACACTCAGCAGTTTTTTTTATATTATCTAGAAGATTTTAAATGAAAATTATTCTTATATAACCAAAAATAACGGTACCTCCCATACAAATGTTTAAAAATCGGTATTGAAAATCTCATTTTTCTCAAAACGGCTCCTACGATTTTGATAAAAATTTTTTGTGTGAATTAATATCTGTACGATCTACTATATCATTGAAAAAAAAATTATCTATCGTTTAAAAATGGTATCTCTCATAGAACCATTTTGTTGATTTTCGACTATCTCATTATCGGTTGAAGTGATTTTAATTAATTTTTTGCACAAAAGCTTCAAATAAGTTCTAATAATCAGATATGCATACTAAATTTAAAAAAAAAAATAATTAATTGGTTTTTCGAAAAATTTTCGAAATTATTTTTTGAAAGTTACGTATTTCGAAAATAGATGTAGTAGATGATATTTTTTTAAATTAGTTTTTAACTTAATAAATTTTTTTAAATTAATAATAAAAGCTAAAAAATGCTGTACTATTTTTATTTAATTTTTTCAAAATTTTATATATAAAAATTATTTAAAAAAAAACCGCTCCAACGATTATTTCACTGCCCTCGTCTGTAGCTTCAGGAAGAATTAAATACTTTAACTAACAACCTAATAGGTATAATATCTATAATGCAATATCTAATTAATATCTAACTAAAAAAAAATTAAATAGTTAGGTGTATGTACTTATACCTACCTATTAAAAAATAAAAATGCATATAATAAAAACGTTATAGTAGTTGTATAGTTGTATAATAAACTATAGGTATACGGCTTAACGATTTTGATGGTAACTAGGTCTCACCTACTTACCTGCCTACGTACACATGGTACCTTACCTACCTATTGACTATCGCTAAACAAAAGATTTGCTTAAAAATCTTGAAGGAAGCTTTTAAGAGTTTTAAACATTCCTTGCAATCTTGGAGTCTTAATGCAAAGTATAGGTATTGCAATCTTTTTACTGCTTTAATTGTTTTACAATTTTTCGGTCTAAACTGTAAGTTCCATGCATATTTGCAACACGGTGCCATAAACTTAACTCCGTTTTAAGCAGGTGGTATACAATATAGACTCTCATAACTAATTTATTTCTTTTATAAGATAAATATAGTTTTTGAAATATTAAAACTTTAAAAACACAGTGTGATCGCACATAAGAGCAAGTTCGTACGACCCAGTTGTGCACATATTTTTTTATTGTTTACGTGTAAAATAATTTACTGAGATGCTATACACTTTCATCAAAGCACGGCTATGGACTTAAATTTTTAAGCAGCAAAATGAACAGAAGTCAAACCAAACAAAGTAGTAGTAGGTACTGAAATAGTACTAGAATGTATTGAAATCAGGGAATGTATTTGAAATTTTTTAACATTCGAGATTCTAGCATTCGAGATTTTTGCTTCCGGGATTTTGTCCACTCGGGGTTTTGTCAATCGGGATTTTGACATTCGGTGGCGCAAAATAAATCATCCATTTTGTTTTTGAATTACTTTTTTACTAATTAAAAAAAATGATTTTAAATGATGGAAATCTTTATTTGGACCTTTATACAATTTTTTCAGTTAAGTGAAAAAGATGATATCCGTCAAGTGGCTGCCGACAGTGTTGATACACATTTATAACATCATTCTTTGGTGCGGTCTTTGGCACACCGATATATATCAAAAAATTCCGTGATGACATACCTATATTTTTTTAATCACTGGTGAAATGTTTATTTTATTACCTTTAATTACATATAAAATAAAATTAAAATAAATATTTTAATTATAAACAAAACATTTTTCAAAATGCACTTAATTATGTCTATAGACCAGAAAAGATAGGTCCTAATGTACAAACTACAAAAGTAGTTCATTTTCGTTATAAATATAAACATAATGTTGGATCCAAAGAAACTAAAACAAAAACGATACGACTAAAAAAAGTTATAGTCCTTTTTATGTATTCACAAAATATAGGTTGTTTTAAATAATAATAATAATAAAATCTATAGAGTATGTATGTTAGGTCTAGACAAGAACACAATCGTACAGGAGGGGGGTAGGCAATTTTCTAAAAAATTTACCCCATTTGCCATTCCAGCATAGTTGAGATACATTAGAAATGAAAAAAGCATTTACATATGTATTTTAAAACTTTGAATAAATTCTTTTTTAAATTTGCTCTTCTTCACATACAAATCTGGAAAGCCTACGAACAGGGTTGGCGGAATTAACTACACTACATTTTCTACATCATTATAACTACGCGTAGATAATTTAATAAACTACACGTCTTATTTTCTACAAATTGTTACGTTTTCATATACATACAAAGTAAATTTAGAGAAATAATAAAATTTCAATAAAAATTTGAACATTTTAACTCAAAATTAAAGCTTCAAAGTTACAACTGACAGATCATTTGATATTTGAAACTAAGTTTGCTGCAATTTGTTTCATTAACTACATTTAACTACGTTTAACTACATAAACTACGTAGCAAATGTAGTGGCCATCCCTGCCTACGAACATTTCTCCTTTTTTTGGTGTCCGTTTTATAATCTTTTTCGTATTCTGTTTCCTCAGACCAGTAAGAACAATTAAGCACGAACGCAATAATTTTGTCCATTCCAATGACGTTTCGCCCTCTTTCTCTACTCGGCATTACACTTTTTTGAAATTCTGTTGATTTTTTCACATTGTTAGTAGGTATGCATCCGCTTAAACATTTCTAATGTTAAAAATCGACTTGAAATAGAAAAAAAATCCTAATCCAATGATACCAAATTCGTTCGTGTACACGCCCAAGGCTCTATAAATAAAGTAAAATGGGCATTCCCTTTAAGTTTGAACAAATATTTTAAATTTTTTTTAATTCAAAACATTTTTGTGAAAATATTGACATGGAGTATATAATTAAGATTTCCTATAGAAGCTTCTCGGTGCTCGAGGTATATCCACAAATGGAGGGGCAAAGGTCTGCGGGTTCACATAAACAGCATAGGTACCTTTATAAACAAAACTTTTACAAATTGGCATTTATTTATTCAGCCTTATTGTGAGTTCCGCCCGAACAACATTCCATCCGGAAAATTTGATATTTCACTTTTCGCCTATTGTGGGTTTCACCCGAAATTTTGTGTCAAAAAAAGTCCCTTAATGGTGAAAATACATTTCGGGTGGAATGTAATGTTATTGACAGCATAAATGTTCACTTATTTTGAGTACAGGCGAACGAAATTTCGCTCGGGCGAAACTCACAATAGCTTTTAAAATTCAGGGGGAACAAAAAATATTTTTCGGGTGAAACTCACAATAAGGCTGATTGACTTCCATAAATATGCATCCAAAACTTCAGTACACGAGCAGCGGCTGAACAAAGTTCACGCAAATTCACTGTCAATATTTATTAGTATGTATTATGTTTGGTAAACGTGCGCGGCAATTTCTCACAATATTTATTAACAAAAATGTTTTCAATAACAATAATAGTCAATGATTTTATTGATCGTGTGTATAGGACCCTCCAAGAATAGACTCGTATAATGGCACGTATAACACAAAAATATATGTTTATTCAATTGTCGAACTAGGTTAGTCATTCCTGTTATTTGTATTTAAAAAAAAATAAACACACTTATTATAGGTATAAAATCGAAATATGTGTATCTATGCGGGTTTATAAATAACTATTATTATAAGCTTCATGATATCGAAAATAATAATCTGTTAGGTTTTTCCTGAACATGTGATGGTGGGTGAGAGATATTAGCAATATCTTTTTTTTAAATTTCTGTTTCAGTTCATACAATACAAAAAAAACGAAATTATGTTGTCAATATCCCTGAGTCTTATTATTATTTATTGTATTATTCATACTTGAATGTCAGTTTATTAGACTTGACCATTCTTTATACCGTCAATTTCATTGAATTTCTGAACAACAACAACAACTTAAAGGTGCTACCACCAATGGTATATGAATTAATTTATAATTCTTTTTAATTAATTATTTGGCTGGAGATATAGCTATTTCAAGGGGTGCCAAGCCCTATCATCAGTCCCCTAATTAGTGGTGCTGAGCTTTAATCCAATTTTATTATGAAAAACTTTCTGCACACCATGAGATTCTGAGTCTAACTTTTAGGTAGAAATCTATATTCGTTCGATATCGCGACGTTGTCAAAATTTGCAAATAATACCCTATATAACCCCGCTATATTTAGTAGAATATAACAAAATGAAAAAAATTTACTTGTTTTTCTTAATTGTATTTTTGCAGAAAATAAATTTTCCTAGGGACCAGTTGTAAAAATATTTGAACCGTTGCTCAGCAATTTTTACCCAATGACTTCGAGGGATTAATGGAGGTTTAAAGATGGTTAGGTTCAAATATGTAATAATAGCCGATCACAGTACACAAATCATAGGGAATATCATTAGCGTTTTTATTTTTGTTCGGTTCTGCGCATCTGTCAAAATCAAGGTAGGTTAATCGTGGATTCAGTGCTCCTTTATTTGACAAATTTCAATATTTTGTTTTTGTAATGATGTGTATTGAGTTCCTGTAGGCACTCGAACAGCCATTTTTAATTTTCTGACGTTTCAACTTTTACAACCTATGCGCAATATATTACCTTAGATTTGTTGTACTGTGATAGCCAATAAAATTTTTGAACCCTCGTTAATCCGCCAAAATCGGTGAGTTGAAATCTTCAAGCGAGGCTAAACCACTTGTATGTAACTAACCGTTATTTTAAAGCAGAGAATGTCTGTGTGACTAAAGACAATAAAAAAAGGAAAAATTCAAAAATGTGTAAAAACAATTCAGAAAAATTATGAATAAATTAAAAAGCTTCTTATTCTTGCGGAATAAATTACTTACACATTTTATAGTAAACGTTTTTGTAGTAATTCCACCGCATATTATAAATACAATTCAGAAAAAAATAAAAAATCTTTCTGGTTTCTGTTCTAGTTTTTAAGTAGATTTAACTGTTTTTAGAAAGTTAAGTAGGTAAGTAGTTTAAATCAGTTTAAATAAACTTTGTTTAAGATGTAGGTAGCTTTATATTATAAATAAAAAAAATTATGAGACAAAAGTTTTTTTTAATTTTTCATTTGAGGCTCTTGTGTACTAAAATTATCATTGAAATAAAGAATAGTCGAAAACCAAAAAAAAATTGTTCTATGAGAGATACGAGTTAATTTGTTCCAATAATATGGTAGATCGTACAAAGAGTTGATTTCGAGAAAAACGTTACCTGTTTTTAAATACTTGTATAGTAGGTACCATCATTTTTGGTTATACGAATATTTTGTATGACTTGTGCTCATTTGACAGGTGAAAAGGCTAATTAGACTGTATTCAGGTGTGTATCAAAAATAATTCTGAGCGCTCAGAACACGCTTTGTTCAGAAGATTTTCAGAGCATGCTCGATATGCTCGGACTCTGTTCAGAGCCACAGTACCTACACATATTAAAGGTAATATATTGCGCAGGTTGTCAAAGTTGGAAATGTCAAAAAATTAAAAATGGCTGTTAGAGTGCCCACAGGAACTCAACGCGCATCAATAGAAACAACAACAAAATATTGAAATTAGACAAGTAAAGGGGCACTGAATCCACCATTTTACCATCATAATACCTCGATTTTGACAGATGCGCAGAACTGAACAAAAATGAAAACGCTAATGATATTACCTTTAATATGTGTACTGTGGTTCAGAACTCTATTTTGAGCTAAAAAAGAAAAACGCCTACTCACATAAAATCTACCTGTATCATTGGATGTGCCTTTCAGTAAAATGCCTATGTAAACAGGCACTTTGGTACGCGTAAAAGTGTGGGCAGAGTTCAATGAAATATTTAATTTATTTCATTCTGAAGAAAAAAATCAGTACCTATGCTGACAAAAAATTGCTTTGACCGCTTTCTTCGACTTTTCCTGAATTTCCCTGACCAAAATTTCGTTCCCTGAATTTCACTGACTTTCCAGTCCGGTGGCAATTATGATAAATGAGTATCAGGAATGTGTGATCCATGGTGAATTATATTTCAAATTCCTCTTAATCTATAAAATTTATGTGTTTCAAATATAATTTAAATACTAATCATTAATCTAATCACTATTTTAAGGATATCTGGGGGTTCTGCAACAATTTTTGCCTATGTTGGTGAATTTCACAGCAACAAGCTCAGAAACCGTGCTATTATGTCAGCGGCATTTATTACAGCAGCCGTATCTACTATGTTTCCGCTAACAGCATGGGCTATTATAAACCAACATTGGTCATTTGAAATTCCAGTTCTAGATTTAATATATAAACCATGGAGGATGTATATTCTTTTACTTGGAACAGTTGGTTTACTCTGCGGCTTAAGTCTATTTTACATTCCCGAAAGTCCAAAATTTCTTCTGTCTATTGGAAAGGAAGAAGAAGCTATTAAAGTTCTAAGAAAAATGTATTCCATGAATACGGGAAAAAGTCCTGATAGTCTCCAAGTAAGTATAGCTTTTTTCGAACATTTTTGTATTTACTCATGTTTTTCCTTTTTTTATATACAGATCAATTCAATTAAGCTTGATAATGAAGAAATTCAAAGATTCAAAGTAAAGAATGGAAAGAATTTTTCAGAAATTATAAAGTCTATGTGGAATCAAACAGTTCCACTTTTTATGCGAGAACACTGTCGGAAAACCATACTGGCATGTTTTATTCAATTTTGGGTTTTTTATTCAGCCCATGGCGTCTATATGTGGTTTCCTGTCATTCTCAATAAAGTTATGCAATTCACCAAAGCAAATCCAGATGCAAGGCTTGAAATTTGTGAGATGGTATATTCTATGGACGAAACCATTGCTAATGCAACAAATGTTGCTCTTGAAACTGTAAGACAAAATTGATATAGGAATATGAAGTGAAATGTGTACAATAATTAAATATTTATTTGTTTGGTTTTAGAAAATTTGTGCTAGAGTTTTGGAGACGTCAACTTATAAACATACTTTAATCCTTGAGTTTATATATTTAAGCATATTTTTGTGTATGGGTTATTTTACAGGAAAAGTGGGACGAACTCCAACACTTTGTAAGTTTATTTAAAGAGTACAAAATATAATAATTGGTAACGTTATATTAAACACATAAATATTTTTTTTTAGTCTTCATTTTGCTTACTTGTGGTTTATGTGGAGTCTTGAGTGCAGTTATCACGATACCACTAGTGGCAGTGTATTTTCACATTATTTTTCTGGTATGTGGAGTGGCAACTGCAATTGTTAATGTAATTACTGTGGATATATTTCCTACGAATCTTAGGTGAGTTACATTGTTTTCTCTTCACAAAAAAATTATGGGTATTTAAATTAACAGATAAAATACCTTGATTTTCCTTAATCTTCTTGATAAATGTTAAATTCTGAAACGGTAGCTACAACAAGCAAAAAATGTTATAGATTGAAATTTCCTTAGACACTTATAAATCAATAAAAGATTAAATTTTTGATTTCTTATTTTTGTGCAAACTTAATTTTTTTTTCTCGTTTCTTATTTCAGAGCAATGGCTGTTTGTATTTTTCTTATGATTGGGAGAATAGGAAGTGTGACGGGAACGAATGTTGTTGGTACATTAATTGGAGACCATTGTAAAACTTCATTTCTACTAGCCAGTATTCCGTTAATAGTGTGTGCCTTTTTATCGTTGCTTCTACCAAGTGGTGAAGAACCAAAGAAGAAAGAAAACAATAATGAAGACGCTGCATAAAATATACTGTTAATTTGTGTACTTAATTTATTTTATAGAAAAAAGCTTTTGCAACAAACAAAAATATATTTATTATAAAATTCTTTTTTTATACTAGATAAAAACCTGGCTAGTGTTTTATTGAAAAATCATCTCATTCTCAGCAGGATTAAAAACAAAAGTGGAGGTTTTAAATTCCCAGTCACACTCAAAGCTTCGAACTATGTGTGAAATTAACAATGAAGCACTTCGGTGCACATATTATGCATGCATAAAACTTACAGTTTAAACTGATAATTGGACAATAGGTACATAATTATAAATACACTAATTAAACAAAAATTGAAATTGTTTCAATATAGATACCAACGCCATTTCCGCCATCTGATTTCTTAAATAAATCTTAATTAATGAGAAAAAAATTCAAAAATCGTTGGAGCGGCTTTTAAACAATAAATTTTAAAAAAATCATCTACTTACCCATTTTCGAAATCTCGAATTTTCAAAAAATAATTTTGATTTTTTTAATACAAAAATTGTTTTTTGAAAATATTGGTAGGTTTGCAATATTGTTCAAAGTTATTAGAAGCTCTTGTGTAAAAAATTCCATTAAAATCGGTTTAACAGGTTATGAGCTGACTAAACGATAGATACAATATTCTTTCCAATAATATGGTAGATCGTACTAATATTAGATCCCATGAAAATTCGTTGTAGTCGTGTTTTAGAAACATTAAATTATCCTTACCAGTTTTTAAACACATATAGAAGGCACCGTTATTTTTAGTTATAAGAGTAATTTTTATTTAAAATGTAGATACTAGATAATATTAAAAACTGTTGGGTGCTATACTCTGTTCAGTTTATATTTGTAGTGCAGGGAAGATAGGAATTAGGATATTTGCCTTTCAGTCTGACCATTATGGATTTCAATAAGCTATCTTTATTTTAAAGCTCTTACAGGGTTGCCGTAGTGAGCATTTAAAATTTCCGCAAATATCACGAAAATATCGATAGAGTTACCAACTATTTATTAATATACGAACATTTTATAATCAAAAACAATGATGGCTTAAATAAATTGAATCTATCTTTTTCCACACCTCTCTAAAAGACAATAGCCAACAATTGTATAACTGCATTTTAATTTTTAACTGTTTTTCCATACATAAAACATGAATACAGAAAAACACCAAGCGTCAACACTATTTTCTCTAAAGCCTAGTACGCTGCTGATGCGAAACGAAAAATCCAATACAAAAATGACACAACGAAATCAGAAACGGAAAATTTCGTTTTGCTTTTTGTTTTGCAGTACGCTGTTCGAAGAGCGAAATTTATAATTGTAGCAGATTATTTGGAGAAGTCTTCGCTCCTATTTCGCACTGAATTAATTATACAGACTATTTATTGTCTGCTGAAAAATGACATTTGTGTTTTATTTGTGTTTTTTTTTTGTTTATCATTTTCTTACATCATGGGATTCTCTGATTTTTTGCGTTTATGTTTGATTTTGTTTTTGGCAATAGTGAAACTCTCCAAGGATATTTTCCGTTGTGTTTTCGCAGGCGTTTCGTTGTCTGGAGATCACAGAAAAATTTCGTTTTGCATCAGCAGCGTACTAGGCTTAAAGTAGAAATATTTTCTATCAAAAGTTTTAAAAAAGCTTAAATCCTAAATATTACATAGCAAAAACCAAAGAAAATGCCATATGAATTTCCATCAACTGGACAATGGTAACTCTGATTCACAAGGGTTGGTTGCATTGCATTGCAATTTGCAAATTGTCGATCCGTCTCCTTTCGGCGTTCACCCGGGGAGCAGATACTAGATAGGTCATGTTGGGATATACGTGTCAATGAAGATAACATAAACAATTTAAATGTAACTCAGTGATTCTGTTTCTTATTCCAGTGGCAATTTCTTAAGTTAAGGTGCATGCCATGCAAGCAGCAGCAGCCACCAGTGTTTCTGAAAAAGCTCTCCCATAAGGCCTGTATTGCAAATATAAATTGAACAGAGTATTAAGTTCTCAAAAAAGAAAATTTATACACTTTTTTTAAAAATACAAAAAAAAATAATATAATACATTTTTAAAACTTTTTGAAATATTCTTCATAGAAAAATCAATAAAAATCAGTTGAACCGTTTTTGAGAAAATCGAAAATCAAAAAAATGGTTCTATGGGATGTACCGCATTTATAACAATTATTCTGTAATTTTTGTTTTTATAAAATTGAAGCCGTTTTGTAAAAAAAAAGTTACTAAACTAAAAAAAAAAAATTGTCGGCACGGTTTTAAGAAAAATAAGATTTTAATTTTTTGCTAAAAACATTTGTACGGTAGCTATTGTTATTTTTAGCCATAAAGAAATGAAAAAACATGTCAGGGGAATGCCCAAAAAACGCTAAGTACCAAGTTTAAAGAAAAAAGACCCACCCGTTTAGGCTGTGAAAGGACAGGACGGGCAGACAGACAGGCAATTTGTTAAATTTAATTCTCTAAGGACAAGAACTTTTTGTTATTGAAAATTTTAACCCTTATTTTCACCAATACTTTCCCAATACTTTCCCATATACGTTCCCACTCTTTCCCAATTGGTAGAGTTAAGGGTTTTACTTTTCTATATATGGTGGAGTGACTTTGTAAAAAATTGTCCATTTTGGGATAAAAGCATATAATTTTGTTCATTGTTGGTAAAGGGTCATTAATTTTTCGGTTTCGAAAGTAAAGCTAAAAAAAACACACACAGGGATACATTTTTGATGAACATTTTATTTCATTATAAAGTTTGGACTTTGCCATTAAGGCCCGGTGCACACATGCGTTTTTTTGACGCCGCGGTGACGCAGCGTCACCGCCTTTGAGTCTTACAGTACTCACAAATAAATTGAGTAGTGCACACACACGTGCGGTGACGCTGCGTCATCGCGCGTCATTCTTGCGGGAAAAAACACTCGCAGGTTTCCGCGAGACCGCTGCGTCACCGCAGACGCTTTTTCGTCTTTAAGTACATTGTTTGTTATGGAGCAGTGCACACATGCTCCATAATAGAATATTGCTTCCGAGCCATACCATAGCCAATGATTAACAAAAGGATGTACCCAATAACGTCCTTTCTTTTTAAGATCATGGTTTTTATCCATTAGTTAAGCGAAAATTGCTCGTTTCTTTTTACAAACCTCTATTGCTGCAAGCAAATCGTGATTTGCAGATTGAGTCCAGCGAGAAAAACCCGCATGTGTGCACTGAACGATTGCGGCACCGCAGCGACACCGCTGCGTCACCGCGGCGTCAAAAAAACGCATGTGTGCACCGGGCCTAAGTGTGAAAAACAATATGATTCAAATGGCCCCACGGGAAGATTCGCAGCATAGTGCTAGGTTTTTAATGCGTTTAAAGTTCGGGGATTATTCGCGTAAACACGGTCTTTTGCGTAGCCCCACAGAAAAAAAATCTAATGGTTTCAAATCCCATGATCTTGGTGACCAAATGACGGCGCCAAAACATTAAATTACGCGGCCAGGAAACTTCTCACGCAATAAAGCCATAATTGGTCGTGTTGTGTTGTGTGGCTTGTTTTCCCGTGTTGTTGGAACCACATATCGTCTAAGTCATGATCTTTAATCGCCTGCCAAAGAAATCGGTTATCATTCGACTATACCGCTCCGAATTGACTGTAACCGTCTTCGAAATAATACGGTCACGGACCAATGACTTATGACACCTTTCGACCATGGCATAGAGCACACCAAACAGTTACTTTGTTTGGATGCAACGGCACTTCTTCGATCACTTGTGGGTTTTCTGAGGCCCATCTGCGGCAAATTTTGTTTGTTTACATACCCACCGAGTGAGAAATGTGCTTCGTCGTTGAAGAAAATGTTGTTCGAAAAATCGGTGTTTATTGTCTGTTGTTCCAACACCCAAGAAGTGTATCTACGGCGCGGCGCGGCGTTGTGAATGGTCAGCAGGCTTCAATTGTTGGGTAATTTGAACTTTATAAGGATGGAGATGCAAATTCAAATGCAAAATACGCCATAGTGAAGTGTAGGACACGTTCAATTGCTGCGAACGCCGGAAATCGATAAATTCGGATCATTAGCAACACTTGCAGTAGCAATATTTTCGACTGAGCGTGTATTACAATGTATGTTGTACAGACCTTACGACATCAGTAACACTTCCACTCTCTTGAAATTTCTTCACAATTTTACCGATTGCTTGCGTGGTCGGTCGATTATGACGACCATTTATTATCGCGTAATGCTCGAAAAGTGGCTACTTTTGAACCACCACTTTTATAGTAAGTTTTAATAATTTTAACGCGTTAAAACGATTGTTAAGCGATACATTATCGTTAATAGCAATTAGATTCAACTAATATTATGACACTTCAAATGACAGCTGAGTTTGACAGGTGTAAAATGCCAGCGCTACCAACTTGAAACCACGAAATGAATGACCCTGTACATTATATGAACATGATTTTAAGATATTTGGCCGCTTTATATATCCGCCCCCTTAAGGTGTGAGGGACAAATTAAAAAAAAAATTTTAAAACTGAAAATTAATAATAAAAAACAACGGCAACACTTAAAATATTATGTTATAGTTTTTTTTTAATCCAGAAACTCTTTCTTTAATTATGTTTTTAAGGGAGGTTTGCTGGTACTACACATAACGATTTAAGTTGAACTTAATTTCTTAAGCATCACTTTACTTAAATCGTTATGTGTAGTGTCAGCAAACGAGCCTAAATGAAGTTATTTAGTGCTTAGTTTTTGAATAAGTTATTTTCAAACTCAAAATTTTAAAAATAAAACTTGAAGAAGTTTTTTTCAAAGTTTTACGTTAGTAAGTACTAATTTTGGTTATTATTTGCTTTACCCCTATTAATCTTTAGTCGAATACTAAAAACCATATGAATATAAGTCTTTTAATTTTTAAGAAAATTGAAAATTACGGAACCTATTTTTTTTTCAGAAACAATAAATATTAATATAATATATTATTTAATATTGTATAGGTATGTATTGTAATTTGTTAGTTAAAATTATAGCAGGCAACGCTTTCTCAGTCGTTGAATCTGACAAATCTGATAAAGATATTTCAATTGCTCCATCATCTGTTTTAATAAAAAAGTTTTAAAATAATAAAACAAATAGCTATAAGATAAGATAGTAGGTATAGGACAAGAGGGAAATCGTAAAGGTAGTTAATCCGAACAATTTACAATTTCAAATATTTACTTACTTTAATAAAATTATTCATTTTGTGTTTACCTCAAATCCTTTTGAAATGAAACAGTAAATCTAGTTAGTTTGTAGACTTTAAGAGTACATCATAACAAAATTATCACACCTCACATTAAATTATTTTTTCTAGAGTTTTTAAGGGTTTTTTCCGTTAAAAACCAGGAAATTAAAATATTAGAATTTTAATCACACATTTTATTGTTGTTCATGGAAAATAAAAATATGGCAAAATCTGTAATAAATTCGGTATCTATTGATGAAGCATTAGAAAAAACAAGTTAGTTTCTCATTTCATAATATATTATGTATATTATATTAATGATTTATCGATAACAATTTATTTAGAATTTGGAAAATTCAATTACTTTATTATTTCTGTGTCTGGATTTATATTAATAAATGTAATAATGGAAACACTTGGCATTAGTTTCGTTTTGCCAATTACAAAATGTGATTTGGAATTGACATATCAGGACAAAGGTATACTTGGTGCAGTTGGTTTTCTAGGAATAATCACTAGTTCACATCTTTGGGGATTTTTGGCTGATACCAATGGACGACGAAAAGTTATAACACCAACACTCTTTGCTGGATATTTTGTTTCAGTAGTGTCAAGTTTTTCACCAAATTTTATAACTTTGGCTACTTTGCGTTATGTGAATGGATTTTTGTAAGTATAAAGATATTTTTAGAATCTGTATTAAAATTAATTGGTATAGGTACTAAAACTTTGTGAAATTAATTAATTGAAAATTTATAAGATTTTACTAGTATAGACGCCAGTAACATTTTTTAATTTTAAGTAAATTGAACTATTTCATATCATATCACAAATATTGAAGAATAGTGCAGAAACAATTCAACAATATTTATTATATTATTGTAAAATAAAATAATTTTATTTATATTCAAAATAATTTAACGGCAATTATTTTGCATTGAGTGGTTTATACAAATTTCGGACTTTTTTCTTATTTGCATGTCAACTGTCCCGATTAAGTAACTCCGTTCCTCCGTACGTTCATTCGCCAGTAAGGCGTGTCAATATCAATTTTCTTGGAAAATAATACCAGTTTACCAAATGCATGGTGGTAAAATTCCGGAATGAATGATCAAAATAAAATGTTTCCAACTTGACCAAGAGCTACCAACGAATTTACTCACCTCATTTCAGGAAGGATACAATTTTGGTCGCAGAAATATTCATGATCATCAAATAAAAATATTATAGTCTTACATACTCGAGCCATTAAATTTTCTGTGATCAAAGTTTTTTTTTTTGCTAAAATGAGGTGAGAAATGTCATTCGTTTCGAATATCTCGAGAACAATAAATGCACAAATAAATTATTTGTGTGCACCCATTGTCTTTTACAAATTACGACAATTACAAATTAAGGGTGTGTGCTCAAATAGATTTGGAAATCCAAATTCAAAACAAAGTTGGATCTTGTGTTGTTTTTGTAATACAGGTATTTTCGTAAGCAAATGCAATATGGTTCGGATCTGGGAAAAAAAAACACAGCTATTTATTTCGGGCTACTTTTATACTATAAACGATGGCACATTTGATTACTGGTATGATTTAAAAAATTCAATGGACAGTTAAGAAAAAAAACAAAAACAAAATAAACTACAAGAAAATACTAAAAATTCTTTAAAAATGTTTTTCGTCTCAAATATCTCGACAATACTAAACACAGTTTTAAGTTATTTTAAAACACAATTACTTTGTCAAAAACTGTTAAAGTTTGTAAAAACATTCAATTGACAATTTTTTTCAAACAAACAAAAATGCAAAACAAAACTACTAAAAATTGATAAAAAATGTTTTTCGTCTCGAATATCTCGCCCATTTTTGGCATTGACTTGATTGCATATATAACACCCTGATAAGGACTTCGAAGATCTTGAATTGTTAATTTTCTTTTTTTGGGTCTCTAGTCTCCAAGGGCACCAATGGGAAGTTACCAGTTTCTTTTATTATTTCTTTTTTGTGTTTGTTTATTTATTTTTGTATGTATTTAAATGTTTAGTTTTTTTATTTTTCTATAAATATTTATAGAATCAATATTTTCCAAATGTATATGGCGTGTTTTTTTCGAAGCCCGGGGGGAAGTGGTTGAAAAAACGACAGCGGGGATTGGCGACGCCATGACAGTAAAAAACATGGAGTTTTCATACAAACTATCGATAACATGTAGGTATGTAATTCATGCCGGTAACACAGTTTTTCTGTACGCTTAAGTTAAACCCCGAGAAATCTCTGGGATTAGTTGTTGTTGCATTTAACATGTTAATTGTTTAAGCCTAGTACGCTGCTGATGCGAAACGAAAATTTCCTGTGATCTCCAAACAGACAACGAAACACTTGCGAAAACACAACGGAAAATATCCTTGGAGAGTTTCAATTATTCCAAAAACAAAATCAAACATAAACGCAAAAAATCAGAGAAACCCATGATGTAAGAAAATGACAAACAAAAAAAAACACAAATAAAACTCAAATGTTATTTTTCCGCACACAATAAATAGTCTGTACAATTAATTCAGTGCGAAAAAGGAGCGGAGACTTCTCCAAATAATCTGCTACAATTATAAATTTCGCTCTTCGAACAGCGTACTGCAAAACGAAAAGCAGAACGAAACTTTCCGTTTATGATCTCGTTGTGTCATTTTTGTATGGGATTTTTCGTTTCGCATCAGCAGCGTACTAGGCTTTAGCACCGACGTCGTTTTTTTCATCCAATTCCCCCCGGGCTTGCAAAAAACACACCTAATACAAAATATATCTATCTACAAATGCAGGGTGTCCGGTGCCTCAGCGACTATATATGCTTATCTCGGTGAATTTCACTGCAATAAACTTCGAAACCGTGCCATTATGTCTGCTGCGTTTGTTTCTGCAGCAGTCGCTATAGCCCATCCAATTATGGGTTGGGCCGTTATTAACAGATATTGGTCATTTTATGTTCCAATTGTCGATATAATCTACAAACCTTGGCGAATGTATATAGTATGCTGTGGATTGCTTGGTTTTGTTTCGGGTTTGTGCTTCCTCGGATTGCCCGAAAGTCCGAAGTATTTGCTTTCAGTCGGAAAAGAAACCGAAGCTGTTGCAGTTTTAAAAATGATTTATTCAATTAACACCGGTAATAAAGCAGAAAGCTTTGAAGTGAGAATCTTTTAATGTTTGTTTTTTTAATTATTTTAAACTTTAAATTTTAGGTAAATTCAATTGTACCAGATGCTGAAGACGAACAAAGGTTGAAACTATTAAAAGGTGACGATTGTTACATGGTATTTCTTTTTCGATCTATGTGGAATCAGACAGCGCCATTATTCAAAAAAGAACATCTTCGAAAGACATTTTTGTCGTGTATTATACAATTTTGGATATTTTTCACCGCTCAAGGAGTTTACATGTGGTTTCCATATTTGCTTAATACTGTTATGCAGTTTACAAAAGATCATCCAGATGAAAGAAACCAAATGTGTAACATATTTTACAAAGTAGAAAGAGCGTCCATTCAATTAGATGAGTTTGAGGTAAAACAAATTTTGGGGTCTTATTTCTTGGCCAAGTTTTTATTATTTTTTTTGATTTGCCATTTTTAGTCTCCTTCTTTTCGGAACATAATAACCTTAGCCTTAGTCTAAGTCTTAACCTTAGCCTTACCATTAGCCTTTATATTATATAGACTATAGGAGGGTTGCGCTGTAATACAATGTTCAATTTTCAAAAATTTCCTTTTTTGCATTATAACGAATATCGAATATAAAAAAGTCCATTAAAATATGTAGGTACTAAAGGTATTTTTTTAAAGCTGAATTTATTAACATGCAAAAGATACAGGGTTTTTTATCCGAAATTAGGTAACTCCCAAAAAAACAACCTTAGAGCAAAGATATTAGTTTCGTTCGTTGAACTTAATCCAGAGTTGACAACTCCAAGAATTAAAAAAAAAAACAGGGTTTTTTCAGTTTTCAACAAACACTCGGGGGCTTTAAATATGTGTTGTTGACATTCAACGCAAGAAACAAAAATCACATTTATTTTTTTTTTCTGATAAGTTGAGGAGCTTCAAAGATATAAGCCAAAATATCCCTAAAAAAAATCATAATTTTTAACAAAAATGAGAAAAAAAAAATGTATTACTTTACCAGAAAAATAATGAAATCATAAAAAGTCAACATGTTTTATTTTGTGTACGAAGAAAAGGTAGTTAAGGCAAGAATATGAGTTATGAACGAAAAGAATTTATGGATAAGTACCAAAGTTATGGCCATTTATTTGCAAACACCGAAATTTGATTTTTTCACTACTTTTGGAGTTTAACGCTATAAATCCAGGGGTGGAAAAGTGTAAGGTGATTTACGATAAGTGAGAGTCACAATCAACCAATTCAGTCTGTATAAGATGATATATCCCATTTGATAGCTAAAGAGCTATCACATCAAAAATATGATTGTCATTTTCCAACAAATACAAAACAGCCTACAAAAGTTTTACAAATTTTCCAGAGTTCTTTTTTTACCATTCATACAAATAAAAATAAACATTCTTGTGACAAAAAATGTTTACTATAACATTCCGAAAAAACATGAACAAAACATAAGAATTATATCGCAAAGACGTCATTTTCGTTCTATATTTTACCAGACGGAAAACTAAATGACAATCACATGTGACTATGGTTGATATGACAATCATTTATCACCTTAGCCGATTCCACCCCAGAGTGATTTTCGTAAAATGCATCAAAATATACTAAAGCATGTGAATTTGGTGAACAAAAGAAACTAACTTTCTAGCAAGGGGGGCTACGTTCCCCCTTTCAAATAAAAAGTGCAATTTTATAAAAAAAAAAAAAAATTAAAAAATATAGGTACCTAAAAAATAAAAACAACTGCAACACTGACAAAATCATGCTACATTTTTTTTTATCAAAAGCCAAAATCCATTTTTTAATTTACAGTTGAATTCAAGGTGTTTTGAGTAATAGTTTTCAAGACATATAAAGGGTGTACGCAACAATTGGAGCTGGGTGCTCTTGGACCTCTCGGCTGGAATTTATTCGAGCCAGCCGCGGCGGCCACTTGCTCGAAATCATTTTTAAAACATAATGGCAAACCCTTATCTTTATAATAAAGCTAAATTATATGCGTTTTATTTCTTCTTGAAAACCACACGTCTAAAAAAACACCCTTTATTTTCAAACTTAACATTTGGAAAATAAAAAAAAATAAAAATAAGTTTTAAATCTATTTTTTTTTATAAAAATTTTACACTTTTTTTTTACAATTTTAAGTCAAAAACGAAAAACTATATCGTTTTACTATTTATTGTGATTTTCGAGTTCAGCGGGGTCGAATATATACATATACGAAAAAATATTAAAAAAATAAGTGTCCAAAAAAATGTTTTTTTTTTATACGTAAACTAGTGTTATTTTTAAATATTAATTAAAACAACTTCAAGCATTTCCCTTATCTATTTCTATTTATTCAGCCCTATCGCGAAAGAAATTTCCCCGGAGTTTTTTCCCATTTTGGGAAATTTGCTATAACGAATCATCTTGGGAAAGTATTCCTTTCAACAAAAAAGCTATCGTGAATAATGCTAAGTACAGACGATTATCAGATTAGTCTAAATAAAACGATCACTCACTCTATACGTACATTTCAAAAATTGAAAGCTCTATCGCCAGCACAGCCATCTTTTTTTTTACTGACTTCTTTTTCGCCAGCAATCAAATTGTTTTTGTTTGCCAAGGGAAATTTTGCTGCGCTGGCTATGCAACAATGAATAAAACACACCTAATGATACAAATTGATATGTCAAATGCAAACATTTCCCCAATTAAGTTCTTGGGGAAAAATTATTTCATGGGAGATTCGCGATTGGAAATATTCTTTCCCCGGTATTTTTTGTTTTTCCGGGGAAAAAAAGGTTTCCATTTAGTAGGCGATAAGGCTGATTTTCTTTTAATTTATATTTAAAAAAAAATAAACAATTACCTGCAGTAAACGAATCTACAACAAAAAATTTGCCTCAGAACTCATGGCAGTCTATTCGTTACTCGGCACAGCAAAACATAGGTCGAGTTTAGGGCGACACTAGGTCTAAAAAACAAAAAAATAAATGATTATCAGGGCAATTAGTATAGGTTTAAGAAAAAATACTTTAGTGCGACCTACATATTTTTATACACAATTTCAATTTTTGTTTCCCATGATAAAAAATAATAAATTCAGTTATATTTATGGATGCCAAAGGAAAAAGCATCACTCAAATCGATTTAGGAATAAGGAATGCCCAAAAAAAACACTGAAGAAATTATTTTTGTAATTTTATTTCACGTTTTCGGTGTTGTTCCTTACTTCGCATTTTAAGTTATGCTATAAAACAACGGCCAGTAAAAATTTAAAATTTTCAAATGAAAAAAAGCTGAAAAAATAACGCCAAAATTAGGAAATATCACCATTCAACACAATCTATAATGTCGTTTTCTATTGGACGTTTGGAAGCGTCCAGAATCAAAAAGAACTCTTCTGAAACCATTCCATTGGCAAAAAAAACGGTCAACCGACGCTTCTCAGAAGAAAATTTCGCTTCTCGATTTGAAATCAGAATCCACTCAAGAAGCTAAGTTGAGTAGAAGAATGCTAACTTTGTTCCATTGGATTTCAGAATGAGTTAATCCCTGAGTGAAACAAATAGAAAACGACATAAGTGTTTAATATTATAGCTTATTGTTCGACTTCAAATATTGGATGAAATAAAATTATACTAAAGACGTATATCATATAAATACAATAAATAACTATCATAAAAATTCACAATTATTAAACCTACTTTTAACTAAGCAACAATTTAAAACTTTTAATAGTGCTTAACAAAAAGAAAATATCATGTTAGACGAAACATGGTTCCGAAGTTCCGATCATATTTTTTTTTAAGCAAATAGAACTTCATGATTTTTTAATGGAGTTTTGTTCTGTTAAGCTAAATACAAACTATTATTTATCCATACAAGAAAGTTAAAATTTAAAATGAATTTGTTTTTAATAGGCACCCTTTTTTAACGAGGTATATGTACATACCTACCTTAAAAAATACTTCAAGTACTTCCAGTTTATTAAATTTTCATCTACCCTCCTACTTCCCCTTTTTGGAAGCGACTGTACAAAAAGCCAATAAGGAGAAATTGAAATGATCTGTATCTGGCAGTCATGTGATCTTGGTCTAACCCAGAGTTGTACAAAATTTAGATTTAAAGCTAATAAATAAGTCTTAAAATATATTAAACAAAATTATGTTTAAACTAGGAATACCAATAAGCAGGATATTTTGACTAAACGATATCGGAAAAGATCTCTCAGACACTTAAATAAACCGAAGAAGTTACAACTCAATCAAATTCTCAAGTATCTTGATACAAATATTTAAAAAAATTAGAATTTAGAACTTGTAAGCATTTTTATTTTTTTATTAAAAAAATAATAAATATTAATATTTAGGATAACAGTTGCATACAAACACTTGAAGTCACAACATTTCAACACACATTAGCCTTAGAACTTATATTTATTATAATCTTTATTTTTATTGGATACTTTACTGGTAAACTTGGACGAAGACCATCTCTATGTAAGAAAATTGATTATTGTTGATTTTGTCATACTAAAACTATTTTTTAAATTCTTTTTAGTTATAATATTATTTATATGCGGCAGTTGTGGAGTTTTATCTGTGATCGTTGATATTCCGATTATGGCGGTTTATTTTTTGGTAGTATTACTTGTTTGTGCAATAAGTTCATCTGTTCTTAGTGCTGTAGTTGTCGATATATTTCCAACGCATTTAAGGTAAGTTCTCTAACTTGTTCTTATAAATATTTATTTATCTATTTATATATATAAGGTACATATTATACATTGTATGTTGTATTGAACATATAATATTGTGTATGTATTAACAAATTTGGATTTAAAATCCAAAGACATGAATTCAAACATGAATTATTATCTTAATTATGATGTTGAAGTGGGCTTTTTTGGTCAAATTGTTTAGGATGCAAATAAAAACAAATTATTTCATCTTTCCCAACGTTTCGTCGAAAATCGACCTTTTTGCCTTTTTGATTGCTGTCGGAATGACAGTTGTTCTTCTGAAAAGAAGAGAACTTTACTGTTGGGTTTTGTTTTTTTTTTTCCAGAATCGTCCCAGAAGTGTTATTATCAAATAGTTCTTCCGGATTACCCTCCGAAAACTCAAAATTACCTGTTACTTTTGCAAAAAAAACAAATGAGAAAGTGTGTCATTTAACGCTTTATTTTTTTTTTCTTTCGAATTACGGCAGCGATGTATTTTAAATTTATTTTAATCACGTGCCTTATGTATATCAATTTTAGTTGCTCTGGTGATAATTAATTATTTTAAAATAGTTTAAACATCAATTTGAGTGGCAAAACAAGTTAAATGACAAGAAAAATATAACACAAATTGACAGTGAAAAATGTCCCATATTGATTATCAAATGGCACGGTAGTGCCCAAGCACGGCATTACACCACTTTTAGAGGCAATTACTCAAACAATTTTCGACCCCGTACAGGCACATCACCAAATTTTCAGCTCTTTAACATTAGTGGTGCCTGAGATATAAAACTAAATAAAAACAGTAAAGTCAGGAACATTTAATTTGAAAAATAGTCACACTTCTGTTTAGGCGTGACTCTTTTTCGAAATTCAATGAGTGCAAAGGAAAAAAGAAAAAAATCAAGTCTCCAGAGTCACCAAGTATTAGTCGTCTAACAAACCAAAAAAAAAGAAACAAAATACATGCAACTGTAACCAAACCTATAATTATTAGGTCACTTGAAAGTTCAGGGAATTTTTTTTGCAGCATCATGTTATCAGACTTGAACCCATTTATAACTAACATTTTTAATTTCTTTACAGAGCGATGGCAGTTTGTATTTGTTTGATGATGGGACGTATTGGTAGCGTAACTGGAACTAATGTCGTCGGAGCATTAATTGAAAACCATTGTCAGATGGCCTTACTTCTTGCTAGTTCATTTTTACTTTTAGGTGCGTTTACAGCATTTCTTTTGCCTAAAGGTGTGTCATCACTGAAAATTAAAAATACGGATGAAGAGGCATAAAAGCTACCTCAGACACAACAATTTATAAATTTTTTTTAATAGAATGAACGTAGTGGAGGAAAGTGAAAAGTAGAAATTCTCAACCATTTCTATATAACATTCGCCGTGTGAAATATGATTTTTTACATTTATTTACCTGTCTCATAACGGCAAAAGATAAATATAAATTTGTAGTAGCGGTACACATGTATGTATATAGATAATTATGTTGATTTGATGGTTTTAACTGTGATTTGAATCCAATTCCAGAAACACAGATTTGTATTGGTCTTTTAAACGAAAATAAAAAATTTAGTTTTTGTTCATATACATAATTATAAAGTATATATTATGTATTTGTTTTTTTTTCGATATAGTTACATTAATAGTAATAATTTTGTTTTTTTTTATAAATATAAACATACGATAAAAATTTTAAGTATAATCCTATTTTTTGTTAATAATTTTATTTATTTATTCCATACTTTTCTGATTTCCAGAATTATTATCAAAATACGTCAAACAACTACAGTCATGTATAAATAAGATTAAAAAACAGAATGTTTGACAAGTTACTACTTAATAAATTTAAATATATAATACTATTTATAGCTTATGTAAAATAAAGTCTTTTTTTTTATTTAATTGAGAAAAAACTTATCATTTTGGGTATTCATTTGTGTTGGGACAACAAAAAACTTAATATATTATAGGTGACAGTTTAGAGGCAATTAACTCAATAATTCAAACCATGTACATACATGTATTGTATTAACAAAATTCATTAAATTGGGTTAATAGAGAGACTGTTTTGGGTTCAATAAAAAATAATTTTACAAAAAGTTTAACTAATTTAGGCAAAATTTTTGCTGGGTTTCTTTTAAAATTTTGTATTTAACAATTCTTATAATAAAGAATACTGATAATCCTAAAAACTTTCAATCGGGTCCTGAGGAGCTACCTACACTTCAGAAGCAATACAAAAATCGTTTGAAGATTATGAAACAAATAGAAGCGATGGCGTCTGAATATATTTCAGCCACTTACGAATATAATTCGAACATGATGGAGCATAATCAAATATAAATTCCGTTGGCTAAAATTTACATTCGTAGTTAATCTGGATAAGATTAGTCAGCAAAGAGTGTGTAACAGACATCAAGCAACGAAAATGGCACCAGTCTCTATTTCTTTTAAATTTATTTATTAAAAAAATGGATGAAATGGATTAGCGTAGAAAACTTTCATTAAACCACAGTAATGGAAGATGATTGACATAATTATACAAGTTAAGCTATGAGACCGATGTGACGATGCGGAAAATATAATTATATTATTACTACCATAACAGCAAAACTTTTGAAATAAAGAACAAAAATTAATAAAAAGAATGTCTCAGAGATCTCAGAAACACTTTTGCTATCAAAAAGCTGAGACTGATATTTTTTGGGTTTGCTTGCTCAATTATTTTATATCGCAGTTGAGAGTGCTTTTGACTTCTAAAGGAGAAATATTGTTTAGGTTTCTCCTTGTGCTCAGTGAGATAAGTAGTTATAACATACTTTCAGGTATTATATTCTTATTGATATTGAAGTACGAGAACTGTATGAAGATAGGCCTTTATATCTGCACTTCTGCATCCTTAATGCTTAGGAAGGTTATCCTTAGAAATTTTGGTGACCGACGCCAACACGAAATTTCAAATTTACAAAACCGATTGCTAGTGAAAGGAAGATATTTGTTTACAAAAAAAAAACACTATCTTAAAATTCGGCTAGTTATAGATTATTATAGACTCAATTGCAAGAAACCATATGGCTCTCCTCGTAAAAGCCGATGACTAATCAATTATCCATAAACTTTTACGTGATTCATAAAAAATACACTTTCATGAGATATCATTCTATTGCCAGACAAAATCTTTAAATGATAAATACTTGTGAAAAAGTTAAAATACATTTTTCCCAGAAATCTTATCTACGTAATGTATGTAAGATGAATAAATACCTATGAAAATAAAAGTTTCTTTAAAAATGTAGAGCTAGTAAGGCGAAGAAAAATCGGCTAAAACCCCCAAAAAACCGTAAACAATGAAGCATAATAATTGTAGTTAGAACCCAAAGACATACAGAGAAAAAAAGACATATATAAATGTGCAAAACATACTCGTATACCATGTGTAGTGCTAGAAAGAACAATATTTTCACACACAAGTCTTTGAAGAACCAAAGACTGATTGTTATTTTTTTATTATTGCAGTTATATTCTATTTTTATTGCATTTCCCAGATTTGGAGTTTGTATGTATGTATTGAAGTATGTATATTACTTTATGAATTAATTATGCAATTAAAAAAAAAATTGTTTATAACAAATAATATCTAAACGTTTGACTTACTAAAAGTGGCAAATATAAAGCCTTGAGACAAACCAGCGCAACAAAGAGGCAACGATCACAATACATTGTAAAATAAATAATAATTTTTTCTATGGCTACTGCGGAATTTGCTTTTGTAGATGGAAATACAGCAATTTACATTCTGAGAATAGTTTCTGTACTTTTTTTTTTGAATAAATATAAAAATGCTTGATTAACTCCTTTGTTGCACTTTTCTGTCTGACCCTTAAGGCGACGAAACAGATAACACCATAACATTTAATAGTAATTATACCACAAATACATCTCCGTTTTTTCTTGTTCCGCTATTGATACAGCTATTCGCATCAAGTAATTCAGCTTCTTTGGCAATCTCAACAATGCCTTCGCCTTTATTTTGAGTTTCATCTTCTACACTTTCTTCAGCACTATCTAATTTATCTGTTCCTGAATTTTCCGATATATTGCTTGTTGAAATTTTCTTTTTATTTGGAGAATTTGCCTTTTCACTATCGGCATCGTTAGTTTCGGCATCAAAACTCTCGGTGTGGAATATTGCTGAGTTTTGTGGTTGATTTACGACTGTTATTGGTGGAGGAGCTGTTGTTACCGAAGACCACCAATTCGAAAAAGCACCCTTTGCTTGCGAGATTGCTCCTCCTTTTTTAAGAATACAAAACAAATAATAAATTAAGAATGATTATAGACGAAGAAAATATTATTTATTTTAACTTACCAACTGCTTTACCTGTTGAAGTCACTGCTAGATTTATCTTTCGGCCACTTTCACTATTTTGCATTGAACTGATTGAAGGGAAAGAATTTGAAATTATTTGTAATAATTGTTTAAGTTTTGGTCTAAATTTAGTCTTACTGAGCAATTTTATTTCTCATATCATTATAAGACAGCGTTCCAGGAAACAGATGTCCAGATGGTAGATTTTCAAAGAAACTCGGTTCTGGCCGAACATCGTACCACTCTTGGAAACATTGGGTTCTTTTGAAAGTTGACATAAAATTACTATTAAAATGATCACAATCTTTGGGGCTATCTGAAATACAATACAAAATACATAATATTATACTCCTAGATGTATGGAAAATAAAATACATATTTTAAATGATTAATTTAAGGTACCACTGAAAAAAGTAGAGTATAATAAAACAGAGATTCCTTATGATGCATATAAATTTACAAAGGTGATAGCTTGGGTGATTTCAATTTTGCAAAGAATTCATTAAGATCTGAGGGAAATGTTCTGTTCACATTAATTTTGTACTACCTTCAGAATTATTAAGCCCTGTGCTCTTACTTCAGGAACCATATTCTGGGGCTTGATTATTGAACTCAAAGCAAGTGGTATTTGCCAAGGAATCTGCTTTTTGGAACTACGGCTGTCTTTTCTTTAAAATTAAAAAATAAGAGAAAATGCTTTTGGATCTAATTTTATAATCAAGATAAGAGTATAACGTGTCGAATACTTTGTCGAATTACAAATCGAAAAGTGCATCAGTTTTCTCTTAAAGATGAAATCGATTTCGATCTGACTTTTAACAAAACGATTATAAAAATCATCAAAAAGTGTGCCCTTGGTCTGTCCATCATTTTTTTGTTTGCTACATGCTCTTCTATTTGCCAGTGTCCCGTTCTGGTTGCAATAATTTTTTTAATATTTTTCCTGTAATTGAGTTTAGGATTTATCATACATAACTTGATTTATCTTTCCGCAAGTGATCTATGATTTTTGACTTCCCAACTCCCCTACTTATTGATATTCCACATCTACATGATGCATGATGTACACAGATATGTGATTGCAGTTAAGATTATGGCGTAGCCAAATCAACGACTTTTAACGCACGTCTACCAGGGCTAGGCATAAATATTGATACAAGGGAAAATTAATGCCAAATGATAGTGCGCTGATATTTTTAAAAACTTTTGTATATTATTTATCGGGAAGATCAATCATAAAAGACATCATTCAAAATGGCCGGACTACAGCTTGTAATCCAACGGGTTGATGTCCGGACTACCAGCTGGTCATCCAGTACTATGAAGTTCGGAACATTGTTTTTGAGTCTTTCTTGAATGGTTTTTTGCCTTTTGAGCTGGAGAAGAATCTCTTTTAAACATCCATGGCTTGTTGGCTAACTTTGTCTGGTTGAGAAGCTTAATGACATTCATTTGGTAAATTTTTGCCGAAGTTTTGACTCCTTTCTCAAAAAAACGAAGGTAGGTAAAGCCCTGATGGTCACTCCCCACTCAACCATTACATTTGTGGTATGGTTGCCTCTTTCAACCATCGGAATGAGTACTGACCTGACCCTTCTTTTGATTTCCGCGCATCCACTTGATCAGTTTGTTTACTAAACGATACTTCGACATAAGCATAAAAGTAAATGTTTAAATAGCTGTAAACATGACGACTTTGCAACAAATACTTTATTATATGTTATGGTTAAGACACAATCAGTATTTATGACTTGACTAGGTTAATATTACTTTCACTGCTAAGTTAAATAAATTAAAAACTGCAAACAAAACTCGACTGCGCTTACCTTGAACAACAGCCGTACGAAGCAGAGATAGCATGTAACCCTGGAACTGTTCTCGTATCCAGAATTCACTGCCTTGAGCATCTTCTTTGGGATTATGTACATGACGCATTAAGTATTCCATAAATCGTAGATCCTCAGTAGTTAGAGAAAGTTGTTTTCTAAGGTCTGGATCATGTGCTTCTATTGTGCAGTTTTCAACATCAACTTGTATATCGGCTAAGTTACGCTTTTGTTGAAAAAGAACATTTGAAGTTCCTATGACATAGCTGAGCACAGATGGATCTGAAAGAAGATCCATGTATGGCAATGAAAGATATGGCAAGCAAAGATTGCCACTTGCAAAGATTGTTATAGGCGAACGATACTCATCGGGGTTAATAGAAGACATCGCAGACATATTGGCTGCAAAACGAAACTATCAAAATAATATTAATTCGTAGTTAAAGGACAAAAAATTACATTCTAAGGTATCCATACTGGTTTCACGAGTCAATGAATTACTTCGATCTATTCTTTTGCCAACTTCGGTGCCATTGGAGTCGGTTCGAACAAACTCCCGATTTGATTCAGGGCTACTCTTTACAGGAGAAGAAGACGATGAGATGCTTTCACTAATTTCGCCTAGCTTCTCATTTATAGAATGATTAATAGCACAACCATTCTCATCTTCAAGTGTTGGTTCTGGTAAATCGGTTTCTACTTTGTCACTGTCATCATCATTTGTTTGGGAGTTTGAAAAATCTGGCATTGGTGACATTGGACGCGAAGTGCGAACGCAAGCGACTTCCTGAAAACCCTTTTCTAACAAACGTGGTATTAAAGATGATATTCCCAATATTAAGCAACACATTCCACGAACGGGTGAGGCAAAGAATACTACCCGACGTTGTAGTAGAAACAGCTTAAACAATATCAAAGTCTTATGTCGCCATTTAAGAACGATTTCTCGCAATGAAATACCAACATAAAAGTGGCGTAGTGCCCGTGGTTCTTCAACAAGGCAAGCATTTAGTTGGTTGTAGGCTTTGACTAGAATTTCTGTACATGAGAAGTCACCTTGGTCAAAGAATGCATCAGCAATGAGAGAGAGTTTTACTTCTATGTATCCGTAGATGGGGAGGCGTGACAAAATACAAACAGATTTTTGAACTGTACTTCGGGTTACATCTGCTGTGCGAATTTTTAATTTCTAAAATGGAAAATAAAAATGATTATTTTTTAAAGATGTAGATAATTGTAGGTAAAAGAAAAAAAAAATACTAACCTCAACTGGTATTTGCCTATAGCAAGACACACCAAATATACTTTCGGTTGGATCCAATAAGCTTGGTAGATTAAAAAACACAGTATCCTCAACATAGTTATGTGAGCCATCTGGCAATGCAAGAGTTGGCAAGTATTTCCAACCGGATGGGCACTCATTTTTGCCTTCCGTGTCAACAATAAGAGGCGGATACGAAAACTCAACCTACGTAAAACATTATATTTTTAAATATATTATGTTGCTGTTTTATTTTCTACTCGCGATTTTGGATTCGTTTGAAAACGAAATTTAAATTTTAATAAAACCTAATTAATAGAGAACACGAAAAATGTAGGTCCCCCAAATGTTACTTTCTGTCTGTACCTAGACCTACAGCTGCTGAAACAATTTTATCTGTATTTTTTTAAATAAGGTTTAGTTTACATATTATATATTCTTAAAATAAAAGTGCACAGCAAAGCCCATGAAAAAGAAATAACGACAAAAGATTCTTGGATATTATATCGAATTCATTTTTTCTCTGTTTTATTAAATGTTAGACATTATTGGTTTAAATAGACTTTTCGTAATAATTTTTCATATCTTTAGATTTTGAGACAGTTTAACAAACGAAATTTATGAAATTTTTGCACGCTCAACCATATTGAAGGTCTTGCAAAGTATCTTTACGATGAGGTACGAGAATTCAAGTCATAGGCGACACATGCTTGAAATTTGTTCTATGGTTCAGTAAACTTTGAAGTAGTTTCTTCTATTATAGATATAATTCAGTACTATAAATCATCCGGTGTTTTTAATTGATGTCTCTTTCCTGTACACCTTTCTTAAGTTTTAATCAAAACTATTATCTAATGCAGTGTTAATTTCTATATACTATGTTCGCTGATGTGTGTCTAGTAAAAATGCTGGTTTCAAAATACAATTGTCAAAAACAATAAAATTGGAATCGACTTGATCATGTGATCTCGGTAGCGCAATGCAAAGTGTAAATGGCTCTGAAGGAGCTTGGTCCAAGTTCGAGTCCCAGCTGGGCATAGAAAATATTTTAAATTAAAATTGAACAAAGACCAAGCACCACTAAAAGGAGTCTGATGATCGACCTGGCAGTTGAGAAATAGCTATAACTCCAGCCTATAAAAACTTGGTGGTAGCTCTCAAATGTTGTTCATTCAAAACCTTCAATATTAACATGATGGTGCGAAAGCTTGGCAGCCTTACTGCAAGTGTATTATCGCATAAAAACCCCTTTTAAATTCGCTGATATTTAAAGTAAGCTAGTTCGATCTAATCTCTCACCCAACCTGTCTTGCTTTGTTAAGCTTGTAGAGCTGCTTTCTTTGCAAAATTATCATTTGACATGTTTAATACCAGTCGACTGGTAGCGGTCGATTCATTTAGAGATACGCACTTTTCTAAAAGATTAAAAATGAATGAATCACACATGATTTTCATCGCCTTGGTGAATAATGAGGGATAACCTTGTTTCTAGCATAACATCTAGTTCGAGGGTGCTTGTAGGGAGGCAAAATATTCTTTTCATATAAAACCGCACAAGTTTTCTTAAAGTCTCATGTTATTTTGCTCCTCAAAAATTAATTTAATTAATTAATTTTATATGAACAGTTATCCATATTATAATAACAAACGGATGACAATATATGTGGGGTTTGTAAATCAAGAAAACAAATATATGTAATAATGAAACTTATTATAAACATTTTGCAGATGAAAATGCAAACCAAATTTATCATGACACTTTTGAAATTTAAAATGCATAAGTTCTTTCAATGCGTGATAATACAAAGTCTCGAGAGCGATATTTAATTTGTTGCAGTGTTGAAAGTTGTTCAAACACAATCATTAAGCAGTTACTCACTGTTTACGTATAATTTACAGACTCAACTGCATTCTTCTAGTCTCTTACGCAAGAATTATTAACGTACATTTTACTTCGTATTTTGTGTACAAATATTATATTATGTAAAAATAAATTATATTTATCTAAATTTGCTTATTGCAAAAATAACAAGCCTTGAATTTTACTACCACACGGCAATACCGAGTAGTTGGAATATTAGGAATCTGAATATGACTTCTTATCTAAGTTTATTGTTGTTTATTTGTTAATGCAAATTACAACGTATTTCATCTGAGGTTGTTATCCATCGCTCAGAAATTTAAACATTCGCAGATAAGCTTATATAGTTCAAGTGAAGCGACTGCCATACGGACGGACTTAATATTTTAAGCTTCGTTCTTTTTAAAATAGTATTTTAATAAAATTATTATGAAGGTCGAGACAAATTAGATACCATGTTATAATTTGCAGACTTGGATTTATCTATAGAAGCCTTAATACTTTTCATAACAACTAGAATACAATGAACTTCATCATCTTCATCAAAGGAAAAAAATCAATATCATCTGAATCACTAGGATTTTCCGTCTTTCCAATTGATAACGTGTCATTAAAATTATTTAAATTAATAAATTTTTTTGAAATGCGATTGATAAATGTTTATTTATTCGGTAAAACAACAACTTTTACAGTATTTTTTTTGCAAGTGTAAATTATGCATTGCGAAAAGTATTTTTTTACCTGACAGCCGAGTTTGTGGTGGAATCCAACAACCAAAATGTGCAAAATCGGTGGTTTTTCAGACATTTTAACTTGAAAAAGAATCAATTAAAAAAAATCACATAATATTCGAATTGAGAAATTATTAGTTAGAAAAATGTAATGATATATTTATTTAACTTTTATAGTTTATTAAAAAAAACAACAAAAAATTATGGAAATCACAAATTTTGCACAAGACAAGTAAAGTACGTAAATTTTTTTTGACATTTGACGTTTCTCGTTTATTCTTTGAAAATGAGCTTTTTCTCCTGCAAACAGAAGTATATACGAAGTTGGGTGCGATTTATTTAAAATGAAAACTTTTGAACTGTTCGATTAACATTATTGGCTGTACTTGTTCTGGTATAAAAGGCGTGTTTTTTTCCAAGTCCGAAGGAAATTGTATGAAAAAAACGATTTGGGGCTAAATAACTTTTATGTTAAATACAACAACTATTAATCCCCAATGGGCCTCGCTAAACCTAGATAATTTTCGTTGCTTAACTTAAGCACGGAGAAAAACTGTATTACCGGCGGGAATTGCATACTTGTTATCGATAGTTTGTATGGAAACTCCATTTTTTTTCTTTAATGGCGTCGCTAATCCCCGAAATCATTTTTTTCAACCAGTTCCCTCCGGGCTTGGAGTATTAGTACAAAGTGGAAAAGATTTCCATGCTACTGCCAAATTTGTGAGAGAGAAATTTCTTTTCATTTTTTGACCACACATAACAGTTTAATTTAACCTCAATAAAAATGTGATGAAATGTGTGACAGAATTAGAACTATTTCTAAAAATTCTCATGTATTAACACATGTCAAATCGTGTAGGCTGGGAATATCATATTTTGTTTCCACACTATTATACATGATCTGTTTCACACTTTTTTGACATGTATTAATACTCACCCTTCAAGCAAACGAGTCCGCTTTGGATCCGCGCACGTAGTAAACAACGTATGGATGACTCCGTATACGGATTCCAAACATGGATCCGCAAAACTGCGTTTGTCGGCTCAAATTAGTATGGAAATTAGAATCACCACGGACTCATTTTGTGCATGTTTTGTGATAGAGAGAGCTTCCCATCTCACCATTCTCAGCGAGAACCGAAACAAAATGGAATCCAGAACGGATCCAAGAAAATCAACGAACGAGACAGGCGTTTTGTGATTGAAGAATATTATGCAATTTATTTTCTTCTATCGTTTGTATATAAATGAAACATCACGATATATTTTGTAATTAATAATTAACTTTTGATTTTAAATTTATTTTCTTTCTCGAGGGAATTTTTATTAAACTGTTGCGCTGGGCACGAACGTGAACACATTGAAAAAAGTTAATTGTTTTTGTTGTCTTCTCCTTTGTTTTCAGTCCATAAAAAAATACTCACCATTAGGGTATTGCATACGTTCTCTCTTTCTCAGTAAAAAAAAGTACTCTCGATTTTCGTTCTTTTTTTGCATGCATATACAAAAAATGTGCTAATGTGTGTATGACACTCCCTTTTGAAATTATCCAAGAAAGACCGAAAAGGTTGGGTCAGTGAATTTGCTTGAAGGGCGGCAGTGGGATAGTGTGGAAGGGCTTTAAGACCGCGCATTCGACGGAACTGCACTTCAGAGAAACTGAACTTCACGACTTATTTGTAGGAAATTGTATGAGCTATATCGCACTAAGCGACAACTGCACTTCACGGCGCGACACTATGCGACAAAGTTGGTAATCTGACCGTCAGTTCAGTTTCGTGCGAAAGTGTGCGCGGTGTCGCTGAAGTGCAGTTCCGTCGAGTGCGGTATAACCTTAAAGGATCCCCCACACCAATGCGAAGGAAATTGGATGAAAAAAACGATTCTGGGTTGAATATTTTAAATGTTAAATGCAACTACAATTAATTCCCAATGGGCTTAGCTAAACCCAGATAATTTTCGGGGCTTAACTTAAGCACGGAGAAAAACTGTATTACCGGCGGAAATTACATATATGGGCAAAAAATCGTTGACCGAGTCGATTTTATTCACTCCTCTTCGTACTTTTCTCAGGTAAAAACTAAAAGTTGCTGAAAAATGTAGATTTTATATGTGCGTAAAGGCTCCTCGAAACGATATTTTGGCTGTCAAAATATATTGACAGGGAGAAAAATGAGAGTACCTATACCATCGTGATGCCATTAAGCGAATTTTATGTAAAATATATTGACAGCCGAAAGTTTCATCATCATTGATCATGACCCGGTTTCGATTATGACGTTTCACTACACCACGACGCGACGATGATTTTGTCGGTGAGAGCGGTGTGGAGCTGTTTTTTTGCAATCCCGGAGGCAAATGGTTGAAAAAACGACAACGGGGACGGCGACGAAATCACAGAAAAAAAAATGGAGTTTTCATACAAACTATCGATAACAATGATGTAATTCATGTCAGTAACACAGTTTTTCTTCAGCTTTTTAAGTTAAGCCCGTAAACTATCTGGTTTTAGCTAAGCCTGTTGGGGATTAGTTGTTGTTGCATTTAACATCTAAATTATATAGCCCCTAATCGTTTTTTTCGTCCAATTTCCCATGGGCTATTGTATTGTATTGTATGAAAATATTGCTTGTGTAGTCTCCAGCCAGATAGCCTTTTTCCTTTTTAAATCAAATTTAAACCACCTATTACCGCTGTATCGAACGAATAACGTATTGAGTGTTAGAAAAAAGTTACGGTTGGCGAATTAAGAACCTTTGATTTGACTTAAATGTCAAAAAATTTTCGAAGTTTGATCCCACTCTATTGTGGTTATCGAATGTTCGTTGATTTTTCATTCGTCGTCGAGTCCGTTTGTTCGCTAATACAAACATCTCACTTCGAACTTTCGATTCGCCAACCGTAAAAGGAAAGTATGAAGCAAAGAGTAAACAATAGTTTTTTTTGTCCAATATGCCAGGGGGTTTCCAAAAATCAAATATGTTCACCTAAATCATTATATTCAGAGAAACACAATTCATAGTTTAGTTGTAATTTCATACATAACACTCAATGGATTATGTCTCAGAAACTACGTCATTTATTTGTTTTTCAAGTATTTTGGAAGGGTGCAGATTGCAGTATTGTCTTCTGTATCTCAATGGCTTCAATAAAAAAATATTTCAAAGGGGATTTGTAATATTTTCAACTAAATTTATTAATCGAAATAACTTCAAAACAATTTTAAAATAAGAAGAAACTATCGAAAATGCAAATATTATAGCATACTCGTTGGTATTGGAATCCATCCTAGAAAACAATTCTAACTTGCTGATGACTTAAAACACTTAGTTATTTTTTAAAGAAAACTTAAAAATAGATTTCGCTTTCAGTAAAAAATATAATTATACAATATTATAAGCTTCATATAGAGAAAATGTACATAATCATATTATTAAATAAAATTATTATAATCAATACAATGAAATAAATCCAACAATATTGAACAAAACTAAATACACTTTATTACGTTCTCTTTTTTGCAAATATATAAATTTATATATATTTCTTTGTTTGTTTAATATTATTTATGTTTTTTTTTTTACAACTAAATTTAAATAATTTTCTTAATCAGGTTTACGGCTTTACTCATTCTTCGTCTGACAGTACAATTCCTTAAGGGATTTCAATTCTTCGATAAGGGCTTTGTTTTGGTTCTCTAGCACCGCCACCCGATTTTCCAGGCACTTAATGTACTCCTTTTTCTTACGCCGACATTCTCGAGCTGCTTCGCGGTTCTTTTGCAACCGGATCTCTCGCTTTCGGGTTTGATCTTCGGCTAGGCCTGAGTTATCTATTTATCGAAAGTATTCATGTGAAACGAGAGTACATAGGACCAAACGCAGAAAAGAGGCAAACAAAAAAAAAAAACGGGAAGAAAGGAGAGAGAAATAATCGCAAATTAATTGATTTTTTGAAAATATAAATTACTGGTGTTGATTTTATTGATCCTACTAGGTAAATAAAATGCTGGTGCTGTTTCCTGGGTCAATTGGATTAGTGTACCGGTCGTACCGCCAGTCGATGCGATTGTGGGTATTCCGCCGCTTTCTTGTATTTGCAAAGTCGTTCCAGCTACGGAATTTCGTTTCGATTATTTTTCGATTTATCAATCAAAAATTAATTGAGAAATACTTATTACAAAAATGAGGTTGTGTTTTCTTACAAACGAATTTTAATTATTTTTTTAGTGGTGGAAGTAGCTTGAGATAATAATATGTGAGATGCAATATTTTTATTATATTTGGCAGAATGATGTTGATGATATTGATAAGAAGCCAGCAGTTGATGTGATATTTGCTTTTAAGTTTTTTTTTTATTTCAAACAGTAAGAAATACAAAATGGAGGTAACAGCTTGTTTAAAAACATGAATTTTTTAATAAATTAAGCTTTTTTTTTGGTGGTATTTACAAAAAGCATAAACGAAGATTATAAGTTAAGCAGTTAGCATTTCCAAAATGTAGTCGCTCGATGAATGTTTATGTATTTTATAGTCAAAAGCATTGTTATTGATATTAGATGGCTGTTTGAATACTTATTATGTATGTATATTTGTTCATTTATTTGCATATTTTTTATTTTCAACGAGTGAAATGTTGTCAAATGGAAGTGCAAAATTTTCAAAAATTTGAAATTAATACAGAAATATTTTTGTCGTTTCGATGTTCGGATGCACTCATTTTGTCACTTCCGGTTCTTCAAAAGCCTTCCATAGAGCTCTTAATTGGCCGCGTTCGGTATGTATACAAAGCGATCTGTGCCCTTGTTTCATAAAGCTACCCGCAAACCAACGCGATGGCGGTGGGGGTCCCGATAAAAATGTGGATGCCGCTGATAAAAATCAAAGGAGAGGCACACATCAATCTCTTAGATGATTTTTATCGTGATCGCCATCGCGTCGGTTTGCGCGTAGCTTAACTCTCGCATGGATAAAATTTGTCGAGAAACATTGGAAAATCTGAACAAATCTCGTATCATTTGTTTCAATTTTCATCGTTTCTCAAAGAAGTGAAACGAGTGGGGAAAAGACAAAATCATAACGTGTATTTAGACGTGTCATTAAAAAACTGAAGTTATAAATCCCGTCAGGAGATGAAAGAGGTTAAACGTGCGGGGAATATATGACAATTTGGAGCGTGTATTTAGAAGTGTCGTATGTTGAAAAATTGAAAGTATAAATCCTATACTTGTTGTTCTATTTCACAGAACATACATCACATACATTACAGAAATGCATGTGATGTAAATTAGGTCCCATATGAGTGGGCGTAAATTTTAATTTTTTGATGTGTAAACATCTATACTGGCGGTAGGGTGAAAAGAAAACGTAACGTAACGTTGTAATCGTGATCGTGGTCGTGATTCTGAGCTTTACGAAAATTAAGTGTGTTCAACAATATGTACGTTCAGTAACTAAACGTTGAGTATTTATATACGAAGTCGAAAGGTCGAGTTCAGTTCAGTTCGGGTTGAAATTTGGTTGGCTGCTTAGAGGATATATTAAGCCCCTATTACACGATGATTCTTTGCTTCTGACTCTATTCGAACATAATGAGTGCGAAAGAGAAAAAAGATAAGGTGGAAGACCAGTTGCCCTGTGAGTCATTGGCCAAGTTTTACGAGACACTTTTTAACGCTTCTTTAGCATTAGGCTACGCGCAAACCAACGCGATGGCGGTGGCGATCACGATAAAAATGTGGATGCCTCATATACAAATCAAAGCACACTTCAATCGTGTAGATGTTTGCCTTTCATTGATTTATGTGTATGACATCCACAATTTTATCGTGATCGCCACCGCTATTTTTGTATTCTTTGCATTACTTTTTTTCAATTACATGACTGCTTTGAGACCAGGGGCCTATTTCACGGAACATACATCACATACATTGTATGAATGTATGTAGATGCCAAAGATGGCTCAGTGTAAATTTTGAATTTTTTGAAAAACTTTGCGTCAACTTAAAAAACGCATAAGTTTTAAAAAAATTAAAATTTACGCCCACTCATATTGGACCTATTTTACGTCACATACATTTCTGTAATGTATGTTCTGTAAAATAGGCCCCAGAGCGGTTTTTCTATTTTGTTTTAATTTCAGTTCCAGAAATTTTTGATGTGTAAACATCTATACTGGCCGTAGGGTAAAAAAAAACGTTACGTATCTCGTAGTCGTGATTCTTATCTTGTAGCCGTGGTCGTGATTTTGATTCTGAGCCAGAGATTAGTCTGCTATTACACGATGCATCTAGACGCATGCGACTTTTCGAACTACGTAAGTGCAAAAGAGAAAAAAAAATCGAAAAGATGAGACGGAAAAAAGTGACCGGTGTCGCGTGAGTAAAATTATCGATGCAACTATTTGACGTTTCTCTTTTCTCTTGTCCGTTTTTTACTATTCTCCTTCATATGGTTTTGTTGTTCAAAGAGTAAATTTCGATGCAAAGCACTGTTATTGATAGCCTTATAGGCTTTCCAGAAATGAGAAATTAATCTTTAAAAACAACATAAATAAAATAAATTATTGCTTTTCTTGACTGATATTCATTTAAAGGCACACAAACCTTTCTTTCTTCAATATATCTAATAATGAAAACAAAAATAAAAACAGAAAAAGTTTTTTTATTGCTTGAGCACAGCCCAACACGAAAATGAAAAATAAAGAGAACTGTCAAATTAGATTCATGACCAAAGATACTGAATTATAAAGATTGGAATCCTAGGCTGTCATTCTGGTTTGCCTACAAGCTAAACAAAATGGCGGACAGTGGTGAATTCATATTTGTGCACTAGTGTTCATGTTTTAACGCACACTAGTGCAAAAATATGAATTCACCACTGCATAAATTGTTGTTGCAATTCACATCTATTCATCGACACGAGATGAAATTACAAAAACAACAATGTAAACAAATGGGTTTTGGGGGATGGAACGTACGAAAGATTCCAATCTTTATTATTCAGTATCTTTGTTCATGACTTTGGTTTCAACGTGTAATAGCGCTTGAAACAGCGGACGAAATAACAAAGAAGAATTCGAAGAAGGAACATGCAACTAGATTCATCGTGTAATAGCAGACTTATGAATTATCCATAATCTCTGTTCTGAGCTTCACGAAAATTGAGTGCGTTCAACGCTATGTACGCTCAGCACTGATCTCTATAATACACTGGATAGTGAATAGCCTATAGTGTATAACAGTTTTTGTGAGCCAATTTTTGAAAGGTTACCGGCCACGACCTCATATCTCCCTCCATACAAACGAAAAAAAAGAGATTGAAGATATTTGCCGTAATTGAGCATTTATTTGATGTTAGTTGATGCCGACAAGCATTGCGGCTGTAAATATTGAAAAAAATAAAAGAAAATCCAGGTCCAGTAGCGTCCATACCGCTGGCGCCGCTGTTATACTGTTATACGAAGGTACCGGCCATGACTATATTTTTGCAAATTAGACGAAATAAGGTCATTGACTGGAAAATATTTTTAAATATAATTTTAATGATTGGCTAAGAGCCCACTGCTGTTTGTGGGTGTGAGTGATCGCAAAAATTCACTGGTATGCTTAGATAGATCTTAACTTTTTATAAGCGTGGTTGGGGCCTTTGTCGATAAACTAAAAAACGCATGCATCATTACCGATTTTCAAATTTGCTTATGAAAAGTTGAGATCTTTATAAAAATACCAGTACATTTGCTATCATCCACACCCTAAATTTGATGTAGGCTCTCGGTCTATGAGGCATTCGGACGAATGTTGATGTTTACACATCTTAACCGTGAGTCCCAGCACTCACACTTTTTTTTTAATTATGCGTTTTCTAAGGTGACGCTAAGTTTTTCAAAAAAATCAAAATTTACACTGAGCCATCTTTGGCGACTACTTATATACATTCATACAATGTATGTGATTTTTGTTCCGTGAAATTTGCTGTGCTAAATCATATTTTTTGAAAAGTACATTACATTAATTTTATATTTTTTTTTTGCTGAAACCAAAATCAAATGGTCTTATAAAACTATTAAAAAGCAAATTATTATAACTTGCTATGCCTGCTCTCAAGTGTTTCTCACATTAAAAAAAAACAAGCCGTGAGATGCAGATGTGTAACGCCTACGATAAACATACACAGTCTTATTTATAAACCCATTCCAAAGTATGTCTAACTTTGGACAGCCGTCCAACTACAAAATTTTATTTATAATCATGTTTCATCGAGTGTCTATCTTAGACACTGCAATTGGCTGTCCAAACCTATTCTAAAGTGGGTATGTTCAATGCACAAAAAGCTGAAAATTAAATGAAATGTTCATTGAACGTATCCAAATGTTCTCGAAATTGACAGGTTACAGGGATGTTTGTGAGTGTTTGAGAACATATTTAGACAGCTGTTGGAATGCCTTTATAATTAAGGAGATGTCCAATTATTTAGACAGTGGCTAGCTGGACAACTGTCCAAGTGAGTTCTAAGGAAATATAATAAATACGACTGTGTCAGTGGACTTCTCCTTATTTATAAACGCATTCCAACAGTTGTCTAAATATGTTCTCATACACTCACTACATCCCTGTAATCTGTCAATTGGGCTTTTCCACTAGCCGTCAGTTTCAAATAAGCAAACAAAAATAGGAAACAGCTGGACGGAACTTGGAGAAAGGTAAACAAACGACAAATATTTTTATAATATAGTGCTTGTTTGTTTTCCAATAAAAACGTATAAAACGATGGTTAGAACGCCAATTTAACAAAACAAACAACTTCAGTAACTTATCAAGCTTATTTATATAAACAAAAACCACAGAAAATATTAAAAATCCACATTGCACTGAAAAAGCATTTTGTTTACATTTCTCCAAGTTTGATATCACATGTTTTGTTTTTGTTGTTTTGAACTGTCAAAATTAGAAAGAGAAAAGACAAAGATAGTTTTTGGAAAAGCCCAATTGGGACATGATTATAAATAAGGTTTTGGAGTTGGACAGCTGTCCAAAGTTAGACATACTTTGAAATGGGTTTATAAATACGACTGACAAGGTATTAGATTTGTGACGTCACAATCATCTGGTTCTGTTCGAAAATAAATAAAACTCACGACTGGGTCGCACGAACTTGTTCTTTTTACGATCACACTATGGTTTTAAAGTCTGAATATTTTAAATCTACTCCTCTGATTTTAAAAGAAATAAATTAGTTATTTTGGTATACAATACAGTAGGACGTCGGTAATTGGAACTATTACCGCCATATTATTCACTCGATTAATCCAGTAAAAAATTAGATCCGGATGTATTTACATTGAATTTATAAACTGGATTAATCGAGTGAACAATATTGCGGTAAGAGACCGTTCCTGGATACTTTCCTTCCATTACATTTCTCAGATTTTGTTTTTATACTTAACGGTTGATTTTCCAAATCTGAACTGACAAGCTACAAAGGTGACACACTTTCCTTTGTCTAATTCACCCAAAATTTCGCATTTCAGCTTGACACCCAAAAACTTTGCTACTTTTTTGAGTGGTTCAGATCTACAAAAAAGACCGCTTAACCGGAATATTAAAATACATAACGAATTATTCACATGGACAGTTGACACACACAAAAACTAACTTCACGCAAAACGTCAATATATGTAATTGTCTCTAAGAAAATTAAACTCACACCCTACTGCACTAAAATCAACGTCCTTTTCGGAGAGATCAGAAAAAACTGTTAACCTTTATTTTCAATTGGTTTCTCTCTGATGGTTACTACATTCCTTCGGTTTCGGTTTGAGATTTATTTTTAAAAATATCTCTCAATGGTTGAGTTTTATACGAACAAAATAAATGTTAAAGGTCAACAACCTTTTTCGTTGAAAATAAATAAAAAATGGTTGATGCCAAGGAAAATGTCCAATATGTCGAAAATGTCTTTATTAAAAAAAAAAAATATGAATTTTATATATTTTATTATAAGTTTAATTTTATAAATTTAAACATAAACTATTTTGACTTTATCGCATAAAATTACTCAAAATTTACATACAATTATTCACCGATGACTAAAGTCTAACTAACTGCTAATTTCTGCACGCAGTGCTTATGAAATACTGACAGTCATACTTTTATTATTATTTTTTTCTCTCACCGATAAATCCCACTGGTTGACCGAAATATTAAAAAAAAAAAAATAAAGGTTTCTCTCAGACTTTGACTGAAAATAAAGGTGAGTGACATTTATTGAGAATCACAACAAATAAGAGTTATTAGAGAACCATTCAAAAGGTTGAGATTTTTCTTATCTCTCCTTTTTCGTAGAAATGTTTTCTTCCTAATAATTCTAGGAAAATACTTTTGACTTTGCAACTGGAAAGCACTCTGCATAGAAACAACAGACAAATTCAAATTGCAGATTACCAATTTTGGCAAGTGTTCCAATTTAAAGATAACTTAATGTAGAAAAATAGGTGTTCGAATAAATGGAGTGTTAGAACTTCCGAGGTCCTACTGTACTTATAAAACTTAACTTTTTAAAACATACAAAACTGTTTCCGAGAAAATCTATGGGTGCTACCAATAACCATTTTCCGGAAAATTAATAATTATTGAATATATTTCGGAAACAAAATGATTTCATTTCATTTCAATGATTTTATTTGTTTTGTTTTTCCGTTTTATTCCCTATTGTAACTTTTAGTTTCGAAACAGTTTGGTTTTGATTTTGAGTACTATAGGCTTATATGAGAGTCCGCCTAGCCTAATACACCTTTTTGGTTTTAATCGAATATGATAACATCGGCTTCTGGAATTTACACACACATTTACCATTTATTACTTTTGACAAGTAATCCGGCGAAAAACTTTATATGCATGGTTCTGTTTCTCGTCATACCTTTAAAAAAAAAGGCAAAAACATTCGAAGGCTTTTGAAGTAGGACGAGTGCAAAAGGTGTACGTTTATACGAAAATGAAATAAATATTTCTAGGGTAGTAGAGCAAGAGTTGTTATTTTTAGCTTGTTAACAAACCGGAAACAGAAAATTGCATAAATGTACTAGGTCTGTTTGGTAACGTGAAAAATTTCTTTTGAATTTCAATAGAACCATAGTTCTTTTTGATATTTTTTAATTCTGTTAACTTTGAGTCTGATTACACGATTCTTTTTTTCGTTAATTTTCGTTTTTTTTACGGATCAAATTGACGTGATTCCTTATTACAAACGTGAAGAAACCTTTTCATGTTGTGACGTTCAAAAACTTTAGAAAATAAACAGTATAAGCACAATGCTTTGATTTTAGGGCTGAGAGATTGAAATATTCGGTGTTAAACCTATGACAAAATTTATAGAACCAGATACTTTAAAACTAAAGAGCATATTTTCTTTCTTTTCTATTTTGATATAAAAATGTGTGTGGTTTATTCTCCAATATTTCAATTCAGCATTCAGAATTATGCACGACTGGATCGCCATTAACCGGCTCGTTTTTTCAAAACTATAGCGGGGACAGATAATGAAAATTTAGAACTTTCTAGTACATTACGATATAAAATGAATTTTGTTCATAAAATACGTGGAAATTTTTGTGTCACATTCAAAGCACGATATTTAATTCCGATGACTTGTCAGATTTTAAAATATTTTAACGCATGAACGGGGAAAATCTCAACAAGTTAAAAAATTCTAAAATATCTCTAATAATCATATTCCTTTTGTCGTTATTTCTCATCAACAAATAAAAAAAATTAATTTTCCGCGCAAAAATGTATTTCGGAATAAGTTTAAATTTTCGGCAAAAATATTTGCGGGGAATGCGGAATTCAACGCGCACGGCACACATGTTAATTTTTTATTGATCTGTACACAGCATTAAAAATAAATAAATTTGGTGTGCGTGTTATTGACACGAATTGAGGGGCCTACCGTATCCAAACGGCTAACGTAAGAGGTACTTTTTAATGACAACAGTTACCTTTGGAAGATTCGTCAATTCCTCACAAGAGGCAGTTATAGTGAAAAACATTCGTCTTTTTAAAGTGAGATAGGTCCCGTTTTTCAGCGAGGATATTCAACTTTCAGAGTAATTAAAACCCAAGTTAATTTCTGAAAAAGGTTTTTTTTGTTAATTTAGATCCCGAGTTAAACCATCGAATTTGGTGAGTTAACTTTGGATTATCTGAAGAGATTTTTCTAACAGAACACTATCGAGAAAGAGAGAGCGGCAATATCGAATAGCCCTTTCCATATTGTGGCAAACTGCTTCTGCTTTCAACCAAAAGCAGGGGAACAAACTTGTCAAAATCGTTGGACTCATTTTCGAGAAAAATTTAGTTTTCTTCAACCTAATGCTCTGTTTTATGATAGCTACCGTTATTTTTGTCTCAAGCCAAGTTAACAGTTCCTGCGCAAAAAATAACATACTATGTAAAGATTTATGAATTTTATGAATTTATAGAAATCCACACAAAATTCGATATGGTGGACGTAGCAACGATATTTATTGAATTTTGTCTAAATATCTGCATGCAAAATAATTGAGAATTCAAAAGTGTTTGCATGGAAATAAAATTAATTTCTAGCCCTTAAGTTTATTTTATCATTGTTAACTAAGCCCTGGTGTGTTATTGCATTGCTGCGAACATGGAGTGCACGTGATGCTCTTAATACACAGAAGTGACAGTAAGTAAAGAGATATTTCGTTAGTTCTCTGCTTGAATAGTAGTTTATAGTAGTATAACTTATTTTGTATAATTAACTATTTAGATTACAATACAATTTATTTTTACAATTAATAATTATGGCGTGATTTTTGAACACAGGCACAATTCTGGACGCACAGTAAATGAAGATTCATTTGGACAAAGAGAACGAACATGATCTGTTTTGCATTATGCATTTTGCTTTGATAAAAGTCAGGAAATATAAGAAAAGATAAAACGAACAGATTCGATTACCAAATTTTGTATGAATGCTTTCTATTCTACGTTAAATTAAACCATTTACTGAAAATATCTGAGCTATTTTCTTTGAATTTGGAATATTCTATTGCAGTAATCTGTTTTTTTTTTTTTTTGCAAAACTCAATTAAAATTCAAAAACGCACTACAGGCGCCACTTCAATAAGAAGATTTTATTATTATGCGGCGTTGGCCGCAGACAAATCGCATCACAGGAAAAAAAGAAATTTCTTAAGAATTTGCACAATTTTTCGCAATATGCTTTCAAAAGCCATATGAAAAAACTTCGTTTTGTAATTTCTAGAAATTTGAAATTTGTTGAAAAGAAGTTAACAAACAGGAATTATATTTGTAAAAGTAAAAAATGTTTTTAAAAACAAATATTTTGCAGTATTTAAAAGTATTTTCTGCTTTAAGAATAGCCTCCTGGATTTTTTTTTAAATAAATGCCTCTTAAAAATGTCTTCAATCAAGTGTTATCATGAATTTTTGTCTAAATTTAAATAAAATTTTGCTTAAAAAACTATTTTTCAATATGAATTTAAAAAAATATAGTACGGTATAGATTGCCATTTAAATCGGCACTTGCCGACTTCATTTCATAAGTCAATAATAAGTTTCTACACTATTTTCTCTAACCGCAAATGTTTGTGTTATCAAACTGATTTATAAAAGCAATAAAATCAAACCATTTGTGGATATATGTATGTAAATCGAAGCGACTTCCAACATTTTGTAAACACCACCTTGTATAACATTATACTTATATAATTGTTTTATAATTTTGTACATAGATAACAACATTTAATTAAACGTGTCGCTAACAAGAAGAATATAAATAGTGCAAATCTATTTACAAAACATACACACACATAGAATAATGTAAAACCACCAAAAATATTTAAGAGCCCTTTTAGTACAGCCCCCTAATGTTTTCATGTGACTTAATTTTAATGCACCTTAAAGTTGTTGAAACGCATCTGTCCTGTTTCATGTACATATAAACCGAATCGTATTTTCTTTCGAATGAAGTGAAATATTTAATTTATTTTTTCCAAGTTCAAAATCAGATCTCTTGTGCGTTTTCGGTCGAAATATTATTTTTAATTTTGAAACAAATTCTTCTCGCATTTTTTGTAATTGAACTTTCATCTTTCTGAATCAGAAGAAAAAGAAAAGCATTGCTTTTTTCCATTACAAGAAAGACAACGTTTCATCGAACATTTTTAAATTCCATTCCAAATCTAACTTTTCTAACTGTTCAAATTTCGAAATAAAATTTGCGCGAAATTAGGTTGTAAATTATATTTTGAAGAAGAAAAACAGTAAAAAGAAGCAGCCAATTGCGGTAACGAGTTGTCAAACTTCAATTCTACCAATTTGAAATTAAGCTTTTGTATGAAATCTAAAGAAAGGTATATAAGGTGCGTTCCTTTACTTAAAAACTCTGTCCAAAACTGCGAATTTCTACACATTTTTTTTTTTTTATATGAACTTGACAGAATTTTGATTAAAATTCGTAGAAATTTGCGGTTTTGGACAGTACGGGAACAGACATATTATTTAGCAATTAAAAATTTAATAACTTTGTCAACTTCTAATCAAAGGTTGAAAACAAGTCTTTTAAAGCAACCGAATTTTCTCCAGAAATAAAAAAAAAAACAAAGGAATTTGAACAATTTATTTTATAAAAAAAATGTCTGCGTCCCGGGACTCACGGTTAAGATGAGTAAACATCAATTCCAACTTAAAGTATGACACGTGAAGTACCATACGGAACGTATTACGTTTTAAGATTACCCTACCGCCGGAATAGATGCTTCCACATCAAAAAAAATGTTTCGAATGTTACTTGAGTTTCGCCGGTAATAGCGCTCAATTCAATTTGTAGCGAAACAATTTATTAAAATTTATTTATTAACCTTTAAAAAGCGTTTTTGTAATATGTTAAAAAAACAGTTAAGTCAGTTCGAGAAATAGGGGACGATATGTAAAAAAAAAATTTTTTCAAGAATTTTCAAAGTTATAAATTAAATATTTCGTCTATATAACTAACATAATCTTTATTCCGAGATAAACGATTTCATAGGCTTCCGCTAAAGAATTCCCCCAGTCTATCCTTTTACATAGATTTAAAATACCTGAATTAGAATCTCTCAAATGTCAGTAATGAGTTGTTTTTTATCGATAATGACGAAATTTGTAAAGCCTTGCCGATGAGACAACAAATGAGCTAATAAATAATGAAAAAAGTTTCCTAAAACGATTGGAAATGGGTTTCGCTTCAATAAATAGGTACTTAGGTTCAGTTCAATCAATACTCAAGTAATTTAAGTTTGTGGTAGCCCGTGGCGGAGGGGTTAGTGCGTAGGACTGTTATGCCGAAGGTTTTGTGTTCGATTCTCAGCCTTAAAACAGAAATGTTTTTCACGCGTTACTGCCTCTTGCGAGGAATTGACAAATCCTCCAAGAGTATCTATTGTCATGAAATGACAGAAAATTGTAGGTCCCCTCCATTCCTGTGCCACTAGGCACTGGTTCTACTCGAACTGTCGCGCCATCCAGTTTATTTATTTAATTAATCTTAAATTTGTATCAATCAAAGTATTCTTCATACCTCTCTTAACGCATTTGAAAATACCTGCTTACTAATTTTTTTGTCACAGTAAATGATAATAATTTTAACTACATGTATACCCTTAAGACCAGGTTTATTTTTAAGTTCCGTTAAAGTGGCGGAGGAAATTTAGGCGCAAATGATCTTAAATAATTAAAATTAGCGGGACTGTACTATGATGAGCAAAAATATATCAAATTAACTCTTTTTTTTGTTTCTTTTGTTTAAGGAAACACGCACAACATTTTATGCACAATAGAAAAAGATAAATATTAGTATTATAAATTTAAATGAAGGATTAGAAACTATAGTAAATGTACTTGACTTTGCAATACCAACACAATTCGAAAGAACATACAAATGAGATGAGATGTTGTTGTTTCTTTGTATGTAAAGAGTATGTTTATGAGAGGTGGATGTTGTTTTTTTTTTAATTTTTGGATGGGATGAGGAACAGCGCAGCAGTATTGTTAGATTAAAACAAAAACTATACAAAAACAATGAATCACCTGCAATGTCTGGACCACTGATATCATTTAATATTTTGTGGTATGAAGGTCTCCTTGTGAATTCTCTTTGTCTTCGGGGCGAGTCGTCATCAGTAAGACTCTCCTCGCTATTTGAATCCATGATTTGTGTATTCGGTTCATGTTTGATCTAAAATTGTGATTGAATATTCAAGGATCATTCACATTTTGTTGCAAAAAAAAAAATTAAAACAAATTCCAACCTGAACTGTATTACCCGAGGCTGTATGAATCACCGTGTTCGGTTTACCTACATAGAGGACACCGCCTTTGGACATAGTCACTGGTTGAATGTTCGCAGCCGCTGTTTGTATTACCGATGACTGGTTTGCCTGTATTACAGATTGGGGCTGAAATTATTTTTATTGTTTTTTTTTTTTTATTATTTAAAAAATTGAATTTATTTTGGACGCATTTGGTGTGGTCACCTGGATATTGTGTGTTGGCATAAATTGAACAACGTTCGATCCGGTCGTTAGAACGGTGGTCGTCGTTGTGGAATTAGGTGTGTTAGATGATGCTTGCGATATACTCACATCTGATAGGGTTTCTATGTTATTTGAATTGTTTCCGTTTTCCTCCACGATGCTGTCCATTTTTTCGATTTTCAACAGCACCGTTGCTTCCGAGAGTTGCTTCAGTTTGACGATTTAAATGTAAACTTTTGGTGAAAGTTTTTTTTAAAGAATTGATTGGATTGTTCACTTAAGTTTTGCTTTTGGAAAAAATTCTGGAAAAGAAATTTATAAAATTAATAAAATGTTGAAGAAATTTATAGATTTTTTTTGTTGATTAATCTACTTTTTAAAATAAGATTTTGCTGTCTCCTTTAATTGTTTTTTCATTCTTAAATTGCATCCTTATGCAGTTAACATTTCTTACAAGTAAGATATAAACTTTTTATATTGTGTATTTACACAATTATGTTAGTTTTAGGGCTATACTCTACGAAAATGAATAGGTAATACGTACGTATTTTATCATTTTAAAATACTTGTCGGTATTCATTTAGAGGTACTTTTGTCATCATACAATTTTTATCATCATACAAATAACTATTTTTAATAAAAAAAAAAAAAATGTTTGTTTCAAATGTTGCCCGCAACGGCTTATATGGTCTATTCGGAAGATCAAATTGGGTTGGGGTCATTATTCTGAAACTGCAAATAATTCAAAATTCTGTAAATCTAAAATTCTGCAAAAAGAAAAATTGTTTTGACAATGAAAAAAAGTGCGCACGTTTTTTTCATTATCAAAACAATTTTTCTTTTATAATTTACAGAATTTTGAAATTGGGTATTTTGGAGTTCAGAATACAAAAAATTGTTTATACCTACTATAAGCATTCATTAGAGTCCAAATTAATTTATTTTCAACATTTTCAGAATAACTTTTTTCATCTAAGTTTGTACCTAATACTTTTTCACAGCTGATAAAATTTCAGAATTCACTTTTATATTGATTGCATGTACGGATTTGTTGTTTTTTTCAATTTCCGTTCGATAACTCAATGTAGATGTGTTCAAATTTGTTTAACATAATTTCCAACCTATTTTTTTAAAAATGTATGTTTTGTAAATTAAATACTTTAGAGTCGCATTTGGAGTACCTAATTCTTTTATTTTCACAATTTTTAAGTTGATTGTATTTCCTCTTATTTATCTTGTGGATTTACAGTTAAATTATAACACAGTTTACACTTACCATGTGGAATGTTAATTGGTCATATTCGACGTGAAAACAATTGATTTATTGAAAACCAAAAGTGATTTTTAAGTTATTTATGTGAATATTGTGGTTCATAAAATATTTTCTAAAGGTATCCTAGGACTAAATATAGTTACCTATTACAAAATTTTTTGATATCAAAACGATCCACTGTCTTTAAACAAATTTAGCCAGCGAAGGGGTCTTTGGTGGCTAAATGGCTTTATCAATAAATCAAATTTGCCGTAGAAATTGGCAGCTAAGAATAAAGCGAAGATAACATCTATGCAAAATAGCGGCCAGAACGTTACTGCGAAGGCCTCCATCAACGAGGTATTAGAATGGACTAGGTATTCACTGCCTGAATTTGAAGCCAATTTTTTTTTTACTGTTGTTGAATTGTTGAAATTAATTTTTACCTAAAAAGTACATAACGTACCCTTAGAATGAAAGTTAACTCAAAGTTTCTGTAACTTCTGATTTTGCAATAAACTGATCTGAAAACGCTTTTTAAGGTAAGTTTATTGCAAAATCGGGGGCCGAATTACGGCATCAGTGACTGAACGACACGTGAGGGAAATTTCATACAAAATATCGATGCAGAAGTTACGGGAAGGAAAGTGACCTAACTCAAAATTCCTGTAACTTCTAATTTTGCAATAACTGACCTTAAAAAGCTTTTTAAAGTCAGTTTATTGCAAAATCAGAAGTTACAGGAATTTTAAGTCACTTTCATTCTAAGGGTGGGAAATAATATTTTTTTGCAATTGTTCTTACAAGACAGTTTAGTTTACTTTTACAAACTCGGGTTAGATTATTTCAGCCGCAGGTACGGTCAAAATTTAAAAGAAATACCTAGGTACCTAATCTTTAGAAAAATGTAAAGATTGGTTTTTTGTATAATAATCATTATCATAACATTTATCCAATCAGAGTGGTGAAAAACTCCAATTTTAAAATCAATGTTTTGAGGCCCTCTCGGTTTATAAATACATTTGTATAAGTAGGTACCTACTAGGTATACAATTATATTACCTTACTTCTGTTTTTATCAGAATTGAGAATTATTAAACTTATCCCTCAATTCCAAAATCTTCTACTGTAAAAAACAACCCAATTGAATCACCGGCTTTTTGAGCAAATTGTTAATCTTAATAAAAATCAAATTTAAAAATTGATGTGATAATTTGGTAGCTACCTATGTTATTGGAAAATGGTTTTGGAGGTCTGGACAATCAAGAATAGGTAAAACACATCTATCTGATTGGAGTACCTACCTACTTATAAGCAAGACGGTCATACCTCATACCATCAAAACCCAGACAGTCTCTTCTCTTTGAAATCACTTTTGGTCTACAAAATTATTGTTTCTTATGAGTCATTCTTTAGGCCACTCAAATACCTATTATAAAAAAAAAGAAAACAAAACAGCTGTTGACAATTTTGATACAAGTTTGCAATAAACATAAGCATGAGGCTTGAAAGTTCACTGAATGAACCTTATAATCCTTTTTTTTTAGAAATGGTTCTTCTCGAATGAATGGCAGGACAAACCAATACGACCTTGAGTCCTACAAAATATTTAAAAAAATATATATATAAAAGAATTGCTCTAAATGTTCATAAGTTAGCAACCCATTTTTGTTTTAAAATCAATCACAATAAAATAATTATTGGCACAAATAAAAATGTATTATTTTGCTACACTCTCTAGTCTTCCTTTTTCTTAAATTTTATTTTATAGATGACGTCATAAGAAAAAAAGAACAGCGGAAAACTTATTGAGACTTCCTGGTTGGTTTGGTAGTATCTTCACTTTTTGCCATTGCCGTGCTTCCCCCACCACCCTTTAAAGCAACAGTACACTTTAAATATTACAAATTTTCTTTCATTTTTATAAAGTTTATAAAAACACTTGGTAAAAATCTTCTGACTTAAATTGTTATCCATATTTTAATCAGAAAAAATGTAATCAAAAGAAAATGCACATACAAAAAAAAATCCCACAAATATCTTCTAATGTGGTGAATGAAACTTTTCTGATGACATCACTAAAAATTGTTGTAAACAAAATGTCAAAAAAAAATTATATATTTCTTTTTAGGTATTCTAGTCGTGCATTTTGGGCGAATTGAATTTCTTACACTTTTTCACTTTTTTAGTGCATTACACCAAATTATTGCTGATAAAATCACGTGTTGCACGAAATTGATTAAATGTTCGCCAAGTGTAAACTATTTAATTTTTGAAATTATTTTTTCTACAATCGGAAATCGCGAGGGAAAAATTTTCTTCTCAAAAAAAAAAAAATACACAACACACATTCGACATACACGACGACGGGTCGTTTTCGTTCCTCGCTTCTTTTCCTTTTTCAGACGACATCGACAACGACGACGAAAGCAAAGAAAAGGCAGATAATTTTCATAAAGAAACGTCAAAAGAGAAATTTCCCATTCAAAAGGGAATTATTTTAACATCAAACTCACCACGACTACTGTCAAAATAGGGCATTTTTGTTCAATTGGTTTGTTCTGCTTTAACTTATGGCGATAATAGGAGTGAGTGAGAAAAACATAATAATTTTGTGGTGTGTTAAATGTCAAAAAATCAAAAAAATTAGCATGATGATGAAAGCAGCAGCAGGGTATAATATATTAATTTTTCTTTTTTTTTGTTGTTAACAATTTTAATAGGCCTATTTAAAAATAAGCCAATGCCACTCGCGCCTTGAACCACAAGTGAGATTGTCAATTTTGACAATTTTCAAAAACCTGTCCATTGATAAAAATAGATTACACCCCCTAAATCCCCTAAATAACATTGAATGGTTCTTTGCAAAAGTTCACTGAGTAGGTACGAAGGGAGCGGGAGGCAGAAGAAATGACAACTTTTGTATTCGTAATGCTTGAAACTATTACGACACAGCAATATTTAATGCATTTTAAAATGTTCAATAATCTGTAACCGCACTCAAAAGCATTTAAAATCAATCACTAATGCTGACATTAACAAAACTTAACATTATTGCAAACGAGTTTGTTCGCAGGTAATTGACACCATTTTTTGAGAAGACGTAATAAATAAATATTTATGATGTCAATTTTGAGATTTGAGTTACCACATTATTTTTTGTATGCACCACAACACCAACCCCATCCACTGTGTCAGCGTGTTTTATGCATAAATGACAAATGACAAATAGTAGAAATATTTATGTTGAATACAAGGAATTTAGCAGGCCGATTTCCCCGATCCGATTATGACAGTAGATCTAGAGGATAGATTTACTACCAGAATACGAAACCACCTCTTTTAATGGTGTGGAACTAACGTCAAAACAGGTAGGAAAGTAGGTAAAAAAGTTTACTAATGAACGGGGAGGCGCGGTACTGGTATACGTGCAAAATAACGAAACAATTGACTGAGTAAACCACCACCGTCAGCATCACCAACTGAACCTAGTGATTACGTCAAAGGTTTCGTATTCGGCTTCGTTTCGTGTACATGCTAGGCGCCAGTGGCGTATTTTAGATAATTCAGTCGTAAGCAATATGTGCCTATGGGCCCTCTTGGGATGGCAGAATAATTTCTTTGGGGGCCAATTATATTTTTAAACCCCCACATTTCCGAAATATGTATTAAAAAGTATGATCTGTCTTATTAATTATAAAGATTGATGTTATTTGAAATGCATTGGTGTCGAGTAGGTAGGTACTTACATACCTACATATATTTTTCAATATAAACAACACTATTGAAAATCTGACCGAACATCCACAGAGCCAGATTTTCCGTCTCATCTTATTTCTCTTTCGCAATCATGATCGAAACTGTTTTGGAAAAGCGAAATTAGGCAGGTTTTGTTAAGTTCGTTGAGTGCACATAAAGAAATTCTCCGCAATAAGCCAAATTTTCACATGCAAATTCTTACATGTCTTAATTTGGAACATTGTGGAATCGGCACAGTAACTTATAGGTCCACAAAATACGCCTATTATCTTCTAAAGCTTTTGGATACAAAACTAGAAGCATAACCGTGTGAATAGTTGAGGAGAAAGTCAACTGTTTTATAAGCATTTATACATACCGATTCGGCGGATTAATTGAGTTTACTATTCAAGTGTGTGATAATAACCAATTACATACTTGAACCAGCGTTGAATGTTAGTTAATCCACCGAAATCGGTGATTTAAAATCTTGAACCGAGGCTGAGCCACTATTGGCCATTATTCCTGTCAGTTTGTCACAGGTTCCAATTAAATGAAGCTAATCAACAACAACAAAAATTTACTAGTTGCAATAATCCGTGATTAAAGATAATCAGCTGTGAACAAACTGGCCCTAAATATTGTGCGAACAGCTTGAAATTAGTCGAGAAACGATGCAAATTTTATCGATGCGAGAGTTATAGAATTTAGGCACAGAACTATGTATATTTTTAGACTGCGATTATCTTAAAAATGTTTAAAATTTCCGAAATCAAGGTTCTCCCACACCAACGAAGAAAACAATAATAACAACGTGTTGTTTTCATTGACAACCACGTGTTGTTAGTTGTTTTCGTCGTCGCCACCGAAAATTCGCGTTGGTGTGGGGTAACCTTAAAGGTAGAACCGCACTAGGCGGAACTGCACTTCAGCGACACCGTGCGCAATTTCGCACGAAACTGAACGAAACTTCACGTCGCGACACAGTTGGTTAGATTACCAACTTTGTCGCATAGTGTCGCATAGTGTCGCGCCGTGAAGTGCAGTTGTCGCTTAGTGCGATATAGCTCATACAATTTCCTACAAATAAGTCGTGAAGTTAAGTTCCGCTGAAGTGCAGTTCCGCCTAGTGCGGTATTACCCAAATAAACTGTAAATACGAATAATAAATGATTTCTGGATTTTGGGATCAGAATTTTTGGTTTGGGGATTTCAGGTGTTCTAAATTTCGGATTTTATGAACTTTGGGTTTGGTGGATTTAGGTTTTTCTGGATTTTGGATTTTCGGATTCTTTCCGACTCTTGATTTCATTGTCTATACAACTTTGGTTCAGATAAATTTTCTCCTTAACCAATAGTTGTGGAGGAATTGATCAATTCGCGTTTTCTAAAATGGTGGATTTCATTAGAGTCGTAGCGTTCCGAAAACCTGGACTTAAGTTTTTCTAAAAGCCCTCTTTCAAGTTTCGGCCATCTTATGTCTTTTGTCAAGGTAGAACTATAATAGTCGGAAGATGTCGGAAGAAAATTCTCTCAGTTCACTTAACGCATTGAGCGGTCGGTGAGCGCTCTTCACTTCCGAAAGCAAAAGTTAACGAAAATTGGTCGAAACGAAGCAAACCTCAATTATGGGCACGTCATATGAATTCTTTGTATTCGTTTCGTTTCGTACGACCACTTACGTCGGCATCCGACTATTATAGTTCTACCTTTACTTTCTTGTATTTTCAAGAGGGCCAGTTTGTTCACAGCTGATCATATTTAATCAAGGATTATTGCAACTGGTAAATCATCTAATGTGGAAAGTAATCAAATTTTTTTTTCAAGGAATCGATAATTTAAGTATGTTAATAATGTAAATCGCTTATCAGCCGATTTTGGTTGATTAGCACAATTTAGTTAGAAGCTGTGAAAGTCAGTTCAGATTTAACCCATTGTGAATAAACTGGCCCTAAGAGCGAAAGAGAAAAACAACAGATTTCCGTTGACTCTTTTTTCCTGTTGGTTGTATGCGAATACAGTATGGTCACCACGTTACTCTGTAGTCTGTACACATTGATCGCACCGAATTTGTTTAAAGGAAATATGCTCGCTTCGTATTAAGTCACCTGAAATGGAATGACACAAACCACCTAACTGTGTATAGCAATCGCCTTCTTCTTTAAAATATGACTTCTCTCGAAAAAATTCGGATAGCGTTAAGAAAAATTATATAGTTTTCGAGAAAAAACCTTTGTCTTAGTGAAATAGGAATGAAACAAAGAGATCATGACGGGTTCTGCCGATGTTCACGGTTAGTTCCATTTTTAGTGTCGGGATTAAGGCCCAGTTCCAAATATGGACAACTCATGCCCAATTTCACATTGTAAACTTATCGCAATAAGTGACACTTAAGTCTCCCATATTGGCCACTTAAGTGCAACTTACTCAAACAATAAAACTGCGATTAAAGTGTCAAAATGAGAAAATTAAGTGCCACTTTTTTAGAATGTCAGTCTATAGTAAAAAAAACTCAGGGCTGCTCGGGTTTTTATTTTACATCGAACGCTTCAGTGCTACAAGTTTCACCATCTGATTTTTTAGTTTAGTTTCATTGTTTTATAGACTGTCGTTTATTTTGGCATTTAGTCTATACTTACATTAAAACAAGTAAATAACAAAAATTATCAACAAAAGATCTCATATTTACTTAGAAATTTGTCATCAATACTTGTTTTTGCCTGAATGACAACAGCTGATTTGAATTTTGACAGCTCTGAATTCTTGCCCCAAAAAAACCCTGGGTTTCGCGAGAGTCATTCAAGTGTTCGGGGACTCATCGAACACAGTGCAAATAACCTAGGGCGAAAGAGCGAGTTCAGGGCGACCCAGTGCGCCCAAGGGCTGACATCGATCAAACCTAAAACTGTTATAAATTGGACTTTTTTTTAGTCTTTTCCTACTGTCGAAAGCTTGTCAGAATGCGCGATTCGTCACAAAAAAAAGTGGGAACGTTTATTTAATGGGTGTTGTTTTTGTGTTATGTTCAATTTCTTTGTGATACTTCATTTTTAATTTTGCAAAAAAAATAAAAGAATATCTGTCAAGCCTGTCTGTTTTATAAAAGAGGAAAAAACTTAAGACTACAAGTCTACAAAAACTGAGCAAAATTCAATAATTTCATATGTAAATAGCCAGTTTTCAGAGATAAAAAAGATCTTTCATAATGTAAAAAAAAAAACTCAGCCCTTTAATAACTCAGTCGACAGGCACACAAAAATATCTAGAGAAACAATCATCGTAAAGTTTTTTTCAAGATATTTTTGGCAGAAAGTTTAAATATCTTTCTTTGATTTTATTAGTCCCGTAAATAATAATTAGAACTTATAGCTATTTACATACAATTTTAATAAATTTCTTGTGTATCAATCTGTTTATATAGGATTTATACTTTCAGAGTTAAAAGCGCCCAAAAGTTTCCTTCTCGACAAATCCATCACTGCTTGCTCCAAAATTATTCACCACCACTAAGTGCGCAATTTCATCTATATAGATGTGGGTTGTTTTCGTAGTAGGTTGTTCATGTTTAGCAGCCACGTCAAAGTCATGTTGATGTATTTCGTTTATTATTTTTTTGCGTTAGCACTTTTGTGTCACAGCACAGTCACACATAATTTTTTTTTTAATAGATAAAATTCGAATGAGATGTCTAATCTAATCTAAACGTCATGCAACAGAATTGGTTTGTCATATCGCACTGCACGGTCGTGTTGGTTAGTGGCTTCGTTTTGGTCTTCCCTGTTGAATTAGTAGACCGTTTGCTACTTATTTATTTTAGATAGATTTTGAAAATGATGTAGATATGTATGTAATTGATAACCTAGGTACCTATATGAGGGTGCCTATTGGCAGTTATTAATACCTAATCCAAGTGAAACATTTGCAACCAAAAATTTCTTTGAAAAATTGTTGCACGAAGAAATTTAGCCTTCTATATAGGTACATAATATATTTTATCTATATAAGTTACTATTAACCCCTGGATTGGTAAATATAAAGGTTATTATACCTCAGAGACAACAGAAGTTAAAACATTGATTTTTTTCCATATTCCTTCTCAGACTTTGAAGATTCGTAAATGAACGTTTATCACTCAGCTTAATCTTGTATCTTACAACCGAAGAGAGTGCGCTGTACACACTACACTGTACAGACTGCTGTTCTCCATTGGTTAGTGAGTAGTGTTGTTGGACACAGATTAAAGTTTTTGGTACTTTTCTGAAGAAAGGTTCCCATATTGATAATTTGAAAAAGAATAATAAAAATTTAAAAACAAAGTGTTAAAATTTACCCAAGGTGTAAGTAGTGGCAAACAAGTTTTGCCCAAGAGAAGATCAATTTGTTGTGTAAACATTACAAAATTCAAGCGAGTATAAAATGTTACATATTTTAATTTTTCATTATTCTTTTCCAAACTTAAAATTTCAGGAGCTTTCTTCAGAAAACTACCAATAATTAAAATTTGTATTCGACAGCACTGGTACAAAAGAGAGCAGCATTTATGGTGTTAAGTCAGGGGTGTTTGTATGTGTGCTGCACATTATCTTCAGTTGTATGATAAAATTTATAACGTTGAGATAAAACCGTATAAAGTGATCGTGCGATTTCTAGCAACTTATTAAATTTAAAATTTCAATAAATCTTGCTAAAGTAACCCCCGTAGGGTTAAAATGACTAATTGCGAAATAATAACTTTCGCGCATGACGATGTTCACTCTGGACTAATTCAACCGACTTATAATTATGACGTGAATCCGACTTCTATTGTTCAAACACAAACTAATGTGAACACATCCCATAGTACACAAAACTAATGCCGTTTTTGATTTGTAATCAAATCGAACGCTTTTATCGATTCTGAAGTGTATGTAAGTTTTTCTAGTTTCGATTCTGAATTCAAATCCAGAAGCATTTTCTCTTCTATCGGGAAGAAGAACTATCATTTTGTGGTTTTCAGAAGGGTTCTGGGCGACCAAACGGAAACGCCATAAGGTCGAGTGCCCACAGGAACTCAACAGGCATGTTCCGCGCGTTCAGAAAAATGTGATCTCAGAGATATTTTTCACTCAGAAAGTAAGCAAGCGAATCCAATATTTTTTCCTTAGAATTTTAACAGTAAAGCTTAGTACGCTGCTGATGCGAAACGAAAAATCCCATACAAAATTACACAACGAAATCATAAACGTAAAATTTCGTTCTGTTTTTCTTTTTGCAGTAAGCTGTTCAAAGAGCGAAATTTATAATTGTAGCAGATTATTTGGAGAAGTCTCCGCTCCTTTTTCGCACTGAATTAATTGTACAGACTATTTATTGTGTGCGGAAAAATGACATTTGAGTTTTATTTGTGTTTTTTTTTGTTTATCATTTCCTTTCGTCATTGGTTTCTCTGATTTTTTACATATGAAATTATTGATTTTATATTTTATTATGTTTTTGGAATTAGTGAAACTCTCCAAGGATATTTTCCGTTGTGTTTTCGCAAGCGTTTCGTTGTCTGTTTAGAGATCACAGGAAATGTTCGTTTCGCATCAGCAGCGTACTAGGCTTAAAGCTGAAAAAATTTGCTGAGGAATCCTGTTCCCATAACTGAGATTGCTGAAATCTCCGAGATCTCATTTTCCTGAACTGAACATGCTTTATGATATTACCTTTAATACCTTTAAATTCACAGTACATGTGAACACAGCCGACTAACTCTGACGTTTAGAAGTTGTTAAAAGAAAACATAAATCTGGGCTAGTTAAAGGATTATATATTAATCTTTTAATTACAAAATTAAAATTTTGTCAAAAAGTACTTATATTTCGAAATTAAAAAAACTATTGATTCTATATTTGTATTTAAGTGCCGAAGAAAAGTACAGAGAAAACATATTAGGTGTGTTCCTTTACTTTAAAACTCTGTGCACTTGTGTGAATTTCTACGTCATTTTATTTTTTTATATGAACTTTGACAGACTTTGGTGTAGAAATTTACAGAAATTTACAGAGTTTCAAAGTAAAGGAACTAGGCTATTATGTCACAAAAGAAAACGTCAACAAAATTTTCAGATTTTTAAATAATTTAAAAAAAAATCCTGTCTATTTATGGCCAACTCTTTCTCATCAATAAGTCGGAGTGAGATAAAGTACAGATACGTCAAAAAAAAGTCGGATAAGACAGTCCAATGTCTTTAAATTGCAGCTATTAAGTCCCTTATCACACGTGGAAACTGAGTTTTCAGCAATTTTCAGTTTTTGGGTGAGAAGGGCACCAAGTAAGAGGATTGAACGGTCTACGATTGGTGGGAATTGAAAATTAAAAGAAAACGTCAAAAAATCCCCAGCAACTTGTTTCCTCGTGTGAAAGGGGACTAAGTGTTTGAAAGCATCTCTGCATCCGAAAAGAGATCTAAAGAGAAACGAAGCTTAAAAAATCCAGTCGTCTAAAAGCAGTCATAGCAATGAAATTTGACGTAAAATGAACTTTTTAATGGTGGGTGAACAATTCCTGCTGATAATAAAGGATCCCTCACACCAATGCGAATCTTTCGTGGCGATGACGAAAACAATAATAACAACACACCGTGGTTGTCACTGAAAACGATACGTTGTTATTATTGGTTCAGTATTTGCCACGCCAGATTCGCGTTGGTGTGTGGGAACCTTAATGTAAAGTTCGTACGATCGCATTTCTTTTTGTCAAAATGATTTATGATCAGCCTAAAATTTACCGCTGTCAAAAGTGCGTTCTATTTTTATTTAAGGCTCTCCAAGACCAACGCGAAACATTTGGAACGATGATGTCGAAACTTTTACCTGTCAAAATATATTTATTGGGGGATACATAAGAGTAACACGCCAACGATACGATGCGATTAAGCGAATCTCATGTTAAATATATTGACAGCTGTAAGTTTCGTCATCATTTGGAATGTTTCGTGTTGGGTTTGGAAGAGCCTTTTTTCATGAATTATGTCTTTGGCACGTTATGATAGTATGTATATTTGGTCTGCTGAAAATAAATCATTCGGCCAGTGTGTTTCAGATAATGAATTTATAGATAAATGGTTTGAGGGATGTCATTTATGTGGTGCACTGGGGCGTATGCGTACTTTTTTTGTATTATTTTAATGAATTTTCAACACTTTTTCGGAAATTTCCGTGTTTTCTCTTTTAAGTTTTGCTAATATCAATTAAAATATTATTAGATTTAATAACCATCAAAATGTAATTTTTGTTTCATATCACAATTTTTTGTTTCGCAGTACGCTGTTCATAGAGCGAAATTGATAATGGTTTGTCTTTTTATATTTTTTTTTCAGTTGGTGACAATTTCAATAGGTATTTTTTTGTTGTGGTTTCCTATAACATTTTACTACCGTGTTGGAGACAATAACTTGTTTAGAAAAAAGGGGGTTTTAAGGCCTTTTGATGAAATTTCGATTGAAATATTTAATATACATACGTCAAAAAATAGTTTGTTGCCCATCTTTAAAGCTATAAACTGTCAAATTTAATTGAAGGATGGCTACAATCATATCAATGGATTATGAAACCTCTCAAAATTCGAAATTTTAAATTAAATTTTTTCTTTGTAAAAAATCATTTTGTGGATGACTTTTGGATCGAAATATTCAATATACCACAAAATATAGTTTGTTGCTCATCTGTCAAGCTATAAACTGTCCAATTCCATTGTAGGATGTCTACGATATCGACGGATTAAAAAACCTCTACAAAATCAGAAATTTTTGAAATCAAGATGAGTTTAACGCAGTCTACGTTGACAAATATTTTTTTCAAAAACTGAATGCTCCCTTTGTGCGATATGGGGAGCAAATGGTGCTTGCTACGTTCAACAAAAGTCGCGTTACTGAGCGCAGCAGTGGAAAGTGAACGCAATCGACACATGTATCTCCATTGATTCACATGTGTGGCATTCACATTATTATATCTATCGCTATCGCGTCGGCTTGCGCATTACTTAACTTAAATCAACCAATCAGAGAAGCATTATGAAAACCACTCCTAACTTTGCTATACTAGCGACCAGTTGCATTAAAAGTAAAAAGTTTTTCAAAAAGAATGCTCGTAATTTGTTTAGGCTTCCCCAAACCAACGCGATACTGTTGCGGTGCTACAACGAAAACAATAATAACAATACGTGGTTGTTAATGACAACAACACGTTGTTAATATTAACTATGTTTTATTATCAAATGTTTGTACCATTAGAAATAATTCGTTTGGATTAATAATTTGGCTTGTAGAGCCAGTCAAAGTAAACAAAATTTATCGTGGCAAAAAAAATATATTTTTTTTTCGTAGCTTTGAGTGTTAAAGCTGAGGGGAGTTCATGTAAAAAACTTGTGATTTTTGTTTTACTTGATATATTTGTTTATTATTAAAATAGAAAATGATTTTTTTTTATTTAAAAACTTTTGAATTCAATGTTTTTTGAAACACCACTCTGGGCACAATTTTTTAACTTTAACTTGAATTACAATTAAAAACAAGGTTCCCGCCTTCAAATTAACGGGAAAAAAATCCTTATATTTGTTCACATAATCCAAAAAACTCACAAATGCATAAAAATGCATAGAGCTGTGCTAGAGTGATTTGATTTGAAGAAGTCAGTCGATTTTTTTTTTCAAAATTTTGAGAAATTTCTGGGTATAAAATGACATTGAAAGTGTTGCCGTTGATTTTTATAAAGTTGCTCCTTCCACCTAAACGAAGGGAAATAGACCCCCCTTCCATACGATTTTTTTCTTATCTCGACCGAACCTAAAGGCTCTAGTCTTTTTTTGCATCTTATCCAAAACACCGCGTATATTTTTGGTTTGATTAATGTTTGTGCACTATTTGACTTGTAATCCATCACTTTTGAATTTTTTTCCACTATTGGACTTGTAATCTAACAACAAAATATTTTTTTTTACACTCTTTTATGTCAAAAAATTAAAATATATGCTTGTTAAACGAAAAATTAAAATATTTAAAAAAATGGTTCATTCTGTTTTTTTTCTCACTGTTTTACTCGAATGAGCTGATTTGATATTGAAGATAAAAAAATAAAATAAGGTTATTTAAAATAATATCTTTTTTTCATTCATTTTTCATTTTGTTTTTATTGAGACATTAATACATTGGATAATTTATGATTACATTTTCCTGAATTCATGATAACCGACTTCAATAATTATATCTGGTTAAGCTTAGTTTGCAATATAATATATGTTTATCATTGAACATCTATACATACATTGTACATTTTAATTAATTAAATTATTAATTCTCACTTTTTTCTCATATGTTTGCTTCCGAAATATGTTCATTTTATGGCTCGAGGTTGCCAAAATTAAATTTATGACTAGAACTACTAACAAACTAAAATTATAAATAGATAAAAGAAATATATATAAAGAAGGATCTTGTTTGAGAGAAGATACTATAACTTAAAATGCATCAACAGAAAATAACCATCTTTTCTTAGTTAAATATATATAATAAATTTTATATTTGTAACAAGAAAGATGGATTATTGAGAATCAGCTGAGCTATCAATGAGATATCCAGTAGGAAACAAAAGTCTATGTTATATTTTAGCATATAATAAAGCATATGTTTGGTCATTTTTACTTTTTCTTAAAATTAACCACTATCCTCTAAGAACAGGCAATAAAGCTTTCTCATAAAATGGCAGTTTTAAATTGGAACTGGATGTTGGTTCAAATAATGATCGAGATCTTGTATTCAATATATTTATAGGCGATACGTAAAAGTGGTTATCGAGGACACTTTCGTTAATATTTCTGTCCCAAATATCTTTTATAATTGGGTTCGGGTGATTAGCGAGGGTTACTAATTTAGTTTTCAATAATTTTACCATATATATAAAAAGAGGTTCGATATTATTTTCTTTATATATTGTTAAGTTTGAATACCATTTTTTATTTGGCCTTCTGTATTTCCGCAGCAGGATCAAAGTAGTTTTCGTTCAAAGTTTTCTAATTCATTTGTTACTGTTGGCGAAATACTAAACCAACAACCGAAGCAGACCGGAAGCCATTTTGGCTTTATTCAACACTTCTCTGGCATGTTTATTAAATTTTAATTTATTTTGGTAATGTATGCCAAAATATTTTGGTTCTGTTTTCAATGGGATTGGAACATTATCAATTAATAATGAAAGCGTTTTGCTCTCCTTGACTGCTTTACGGTGCCCTTTTCCATAAACGTTTCTAAAACATGTTATGCTACTTTTTTCTGCTTTTAATACTAACCCCCACGAGCTGAGATACGATGTTAATGTGGGCACGAAATCTTTTATTTTGTTGAGTGCATCTTGAGGTCTTACTGCACTTGCCAATATCTTAGTGTCATCTGCATACAAAAAGGCTTCTGGCTCATTTACTTGGCTATTGAAAGGAAAGTCATAAAGATTATGTTGAAAAGTTTTGGACCAAGTAACGATCCTTGAGCAACACCCATAAAGACTGAAAACTCCTCTGAGTAATCAGAACCGATTGAAATCATTGCTGTTCTAGAATTTAAGAAACTACTGATCATTCGTATAAAGGCTACAGAAAATTCAAGAGTTATTAATTTAAAAATTAGGCCATTATGCCAGATAGAGTCAAAGGCAGCCTGCAGATCTAAGTCTAGGACAACAGAACACTTTTTATTCCTTAGGTTTTGAACAATTCTATCATTCAGCACCAGTAAGGAATGTTCGGTGGAATGATTTCTTCTGAAACCGAATTGATTAGTCGAGATAATATTTTTTTCATCACAAAAACTATCTAGGTATTCAGCTAAAATCCTTTCAAAAAGCTTCCCAACATTAGATAATAATGATATTGGACGAAAATCTTTAATTTCTTTTGCATTTTTCTTCTTTGCTATAGGAATAAGCTGCGATTTTTTCCATGCTAAAGGAAAATATCCATTATTTATGCATTGGTTGAATATACAAGAAAGTACTACATCAAGCGTATGTGGGCATTTTCGTAATATAAAGTTAGAAATTTTATCCATACCATACGACTTTTTGTTGTTAAAACTCATTCTGTGAGCATTTACTTTATTTGGAGATGTAAAAGGTAGAGTTAAGTTGTCTGAAGTCGTATGGGATGATAGAAAAGATGTTAAACAAGTATTTGTATATCTGTTTTTGAATTCGTTGATTCTAAGATTAACATTATTTGTGAGATTTCTGTCGAAATATGGTGTTTTTTCTGAGTAGAGTTCTGAATACACTGTCTTAAACGCATTGAGTTTGGCTTCGTTATCTGCAAGTTCATCTCTATTAAATAGAACGGTATCCTTGGCTATATTCGTACCGAAATACTTTCTGCCAGTTAATGTCGATTTCCTTAAAAGCTTATGGAGAAGGCTTTATTTTCCTTAATATCTTTTTTTTATTCGAATAAGCTTCAAAACACTCTGCTGTTACTTTAAATCTAAACTTTAGACCATTGTAAAGTGAAATACAAACTATTCACCATGAAAAGTTATAGAGTGTTTAGATTTAGATTTTATTTTAAAAATCCATTTGAAAAACTTTCCTTTCAGGCATTATCGATGAGACGAGTTTTTGGAATAAATTATGTGTGAACAAACAATATTTCGAATTTGGGATCATTCCAATCTACACATCCAGACATGCCAAATGCAGCCCGATGAAGTGACTATTTGATGCTGTTTTTGATCTGACGGAATCATCCGTTCGTATTACTTCTTCCAAAACGAAACTTATACTGCCATAGCCGTCAACTACGAGCGTTACACATCGATGATTAAAGCTAAGTACAGACGATTGTCAGATCTTACAATATTGTCAGATCTGTCAGTGAAAAAACTGTTCCAAATGTCTTACAATCGTCGGAACACACAATGTTGTCTGACAATATTGTCAGACATGTCATTGTCAGACGACAATCTGACAAAAAATTGTTAGGTATCTAACAATCGTCTGAACACACAATTTTTATCATTGTCAGTCGATTAGGACATTATCAGACTCATTGGTCATTGTCAGATGTTTTAACTGAAAACATCTCACAATTGCTGACAATTTCTTCATTGTTCGAAATGTCAATGAGTTGGTTAAAGAGAGATAAAAAAATAGCTGACAATCAAATTGGGAAGAAATCTACCAACCGTGTGAACGGACAATTTTTCATTGTAAGAAATATGTCAATTGTCAGCTAATTGTTAGCTATTGTCAGACCATTGACAGTTCTGACAATATTGTAAGATCTGACAATCGTCTGTACTTAGTTTAAGTTAAGGCCCAACTATAATAGGCTTAAGCAAACATAAACTAATGTCAGAACCCATCGAAAAGTTTGCTTAAGTTTCAAAAAGTTGCAGGCATAGCCATAATAACTTACGCCTGCATAAGCATCTGTCAAAATCAAATTCACAGCTGTTTAATTTTGTTGAGTGTGAACAATTCAATGACAACGAGATAGCAAAGATATCACACATACACTTTCATTAATCTCGAATAATTTACACAGACGATGGGTTTGATGTGTATTTTGTTTGTGTTGAACCGTATTTGTCAAATTCACTTATGCGATGAGCGAACCGGACCGCTCTTGCTTATGTTTGGTTAATTGAACGAAACTTAAAAAAATTGGACGAAACGGAGCTGGACTGCATTATGGCTACTCAATAGGAATTTCATATATTCGCTCCTTGGCTTAAGCGTGCATAAGCTAGCTCATGCCTATTATAGTTGGGCTTTTAGTTCTTTCTCAAATTTACTGTTATTGTATTTTTGTATACATTTTATTAGCCTAGTTCCTTTACTTTGAAACTCTGTCTATTTGTGTGAATTTCTACAAAAAAGCCTGTCAAAGTTCATATAAAATAAAATGTGTAGAAATTCATGAAAATGCACTAAGTTTCAAGTTAAATGAACACACCTATTTATTATTAAAAAAAAAATGTATTGTATAGAGTGAATTTTCAAACTCAATATATTTCAAAAAATAATTAGGAACTTTTGTCTTGTCTAAAAATAATAATGTAATACAAAACAATGGTAAGTATTTATTTGTATTTAATGCAAGAATTCACATAAGAAAAAAAAAGATATTCATTCCAAAATAATATTAATATTCAAACTTATTCATAATCTTACAAATTTTACAACTTTTTTGTTTATTTTTCTAAGAATAACTTTTCCCAGTGGCTGTCCAAAACCTTCATATTTTTGAAATACGTGTAATCCTCGTACCACAGTTGCATGAACTACGCCTCTTAGTTTTTTATTCATATAAGGATTGGCCTAAAATTGAATTACACGATGAAACTTTGTAAATGTTAGGTATATTCTAATAAAAATCAAACCTTATTTCGAAATTGTATAATCTCAGGTGAAACCAAAAATTCCTCCTCAGGATCCCAAACACAAAAGTCTGCATCATAACCTTCTTCAATTTTTCCTTTGAAATTTTGAATACCACACATATTGGCTTGGCTCTCACACATTACACGGCACACATCCTCAAGGCCTAGGCCGTAATCTCGGCATTGTGTCCAAAATATTGATAAACCTTTAAATTAAAATTTAAAAAAATATTAGAACAAAACATAAGCACATCAATCTTCTCAAACAAACCCACCAAATTGCAACGAAGCAACACCTGGCCATGCTTTAAGAAAATCTCCTCTAGTTTTTCCATAGTTAAGGCACTTAGCACCGGGAGTAGCTGGAGAGTGATCAGAAACAACCATATTAATGGTTTTGTCTTGAATAGCTTTCCAAAGTTTTTCCTGATTGGCTTTTGGGCGAATAGGTGGACATGTTTTAAACTCGGTGTGACAATCTTCCACATCTTCAGCACACAAAGTTAAATAATGATGGCACGTTTCAGCTGTAAGATTGGCTTTGTTTTTTTGACTTTTTTGAATTATAGGAATGGTTTCTCCTGAGCTCAGATTAAGGATATGAAAGTGTTTTCTAAAATTGATAAATAAAATAGCATTATTATCTGGAGTATAATTATTATAAACGCGTATTATCTAACTGTTTATTGCACTCAGCCAGATTTGCTATCCAGTTCACCGCTTCAACTTCCATTGATGATGGTCTTGTTTTTAAAAAACTTTCGTAGCTTTTAGCATTATCATCGTTTGATTTGGAGGCAGTTGTAACATTTTGAAATTCAGCATGAAACTAGGAACATGAACTGAGAAGATATTATTGCTTGTTGTTTTTTTTTTATAGTAAATAAAAACTCACTGCAATAATTGCTCCATCATCAAGTTTTTTAATTGCTTCTTCTACTTGATCTTTAGTAACGTAATCAAATTCAGGTAGATTTGTGGGACAAAGTGAACATTGGAATCCTATTACTCCACAACTGGCTAGTTCTGCTAGTTCATTGAAATTCCCTGGGACAATACCACCCCAAAAACCTATGTCAACGTAAATTTTGCCCCTTGCAATTGATGTTTTGGTTTTTAAATTGGCAGCATTTGTTGTTGGTGGAATGGCATTTCTTTATACAAAAAAAAAATTAAATCCGAAAAGTGTAGAAATATGGTATAATAAACAAAAACAACAATAACAATATTATTAAATAAAAGGAAGTTGATGATAGATAGTGCATTGTCCATCATAACCGGCCGGCGGGAAATGATGTCACCGGTTGCAAATGGCGGCAATTGTCAAAATCGAAACAATTATTTGCCACGTTCAGAAAAATGAGATCTCAGAGATTTTTCTTACTCAAAAAGTATGCAATTGGGTAGTAAGTAAAGTAAAAGGCAAGTAAAAAAAAAATAGTGTACTGTGGGTCTGAACTGGGTGAAAGGTAAACAAACGCAAAATATTTTTACAATACAATGCTTGTTTGTTTTTCAATAAAAACGTATAAAACGATGGTTATAACGCTAATTTAACAACAAATCAATTTCAATAACTTATCAAGCTTATTTATATAAAAAATCACAGAAAATATTAAAAATGCACATTGCGCTGAAAAGAGCATTTGTTTACATTTCACCAAGTTCGATTTCACATGTATTGTTTTTGTTGTTTTGAACTATCAGAATTAGAAGGAGAAAAGACAAATATAGTTTTTAGAAAAGCCCAATTGAATCCATGATTTTTTTTCCTCTGAGTTTTGACAGCAAAGCTGAGAAATTTTGCTTAGGAATCTTGTTCAGGTAGCTGAGATTGCTAAGATCTCCAAGATATTATTTTTCTGAACATGCCTATTGCGCGTTCTGTAGGAGTATAGTGATTCATGTCTTATTGACGTGTATTTTCTATCTGTTTACTTCACAAATGTCAAAGTAGAATTGAAATTTTGCGCCAATTGCAACCGTTGACAACTTTTGCGCAACCTTGTATTGTACGAGCATGATTAACGGTGATTTTTGGTGTGAGTTTTATTCAATTTCAAACACAGAGTTTGTGTATTCACAGGAATAGCGGACCAGCCTCCACATATGGAGGCCTATAGTGTTTTGATGTTTTGATATATATTTCAGTATTTTTCACGAGGACGAACGGCATTACAAATGCCAGTAACAAAGTTTAATATTTTTCGGGGTATATTTTCAATTTGTTAACGAATTTTTGTTATTTAATTCAAGATGTATATCCAATCACAATAATTTGTCGCGTACTTTCACTCCGCTTCAGTTTTATTATGCAGTTTACAAAAAATTATGGTATTTTGTGAAGTAAATCGTAGTTCCGCTTCGATTGCGCTCAAACATTAAAAATTAAATTTATGAGTCTGTATGTTGGTTCTTGGGAAAATTATTATTTGCTGTCTCTATATATGTATTTGTTAAAATTCTATTGACAGTCTGAAACTGTTTGAAACTGGGTATGGAACAGGCTTAATGTAAAATATATATTTTGACAGCCGAAAGTTCGAATGTTTCGCGTTGGTTTCGGAGAGCTTTTATTTACAAATGGAAAATCCTGTTAAAAGTTCGAAATTAAACAAAAATTGTCAAAACTTGGCAGATGCAACAAATTCTGACAATTATAAAATACCGCCTATCTCTGTGTTTCATAGAAAATCATGTTGGGAAGTCAAAGTGTAAAACATTTTCAAAATTGTCAACTAATAGAATTTTAGTGAAATAAAACCCTGATGGTTTATCAACACAAAAGCTTTTTACTTTTTTTTTTATAAATAAACAATTACTCAAGCTTTTTTAAGAAATGCGATTCTGTTAGAATAAATAAAAATAAACCAAATTTATAATTTTCCAATATGAAATTTGAAAAAAAAATATGAGAACTTACGTTGCACGATCAATGATTGTGGTAAATCCACCAGCAGCAGCAGCTTTTGTCGCTGTCAAAAATCCCTCCCAATCTTTTCTTCCTGGCTCGTTTATATGAATATTGGTGTCAATAAGACCCGGCATCAAAACCATATTTTCGAAATCAATCACCTATATAGAAAAGACAAACATTTCACCAAAAATAACAAACAAATACAAAAGAATTTATATAGCTTTAGTTTTTACCGATTCCGATTCGGTGTTGTACATATAAGAATTGACCTCTTGACTGGATTTAAGAATTCTTTGAATTATTCCTTCAGTTGAAACAATTATTCCACCATTAATAAAACCATCTCCTTTTCCGAGATATATACGCTTGCTTATGAATAAAATATCCATTTTCTATGAGTTCACTTATATAAAACGTAAATAAACTTTTATTTTTTTTTGTTTTTGGTCTCAAACAAAATTTTATAATTAGCCACAACGACCGGTTGAATTTTTTAATTTTTTTTTCCTTTCTTATTTTTAAATACTTTGCCCGAGAAAATCGATGATGGGAAATATACCAAGCGTACCAGCTGTCGGAGCTTCAATTTTTGCACTGAAGAAGTGAATTTCGAAAATTTGTAGAGTAGATCATCATCACTGACTAAATGGAATATATGTACATAGTTCGAGTCGATTCAGTTTCTCAAACTAAACTAAAATTATGTTAATGAATCGAAAATGGGCAATAATTTATTTTAACAAAACCATAAAAATTGTTGGTCTTTAAGTATAGCTGGCATTATTATAAAACTAAAACTGTCCATACGTAGCTAAATAATAATTAATTAAATATAAATAATTTTGTGAACAAATTTTGGACTTCAATTCATCAATGATACATTTTTCGCCAGCTAAATAAAGAATAATTTATTAGTGAACACTGGGCTTTGTTTTAAGTTTGGCTGGTCATGTAAGTATTGTCAGTTAAAGTTAAAAAATATTAAAAAAAACAGCTGAATTTATTCACTTTACGCAGTGCCACCTTAAAACATTTGTCAAAGTACAATTTTTAAACTTTGAAAGAAAACCCACAACTTTTAAGAAAAGTGGGTGTGGCAGTAGGCTGACTTTAACAAAATAAAATTACCCATGTTCAGGTTCAATTGCTTTTAATTAATAAAACTAAAAACATTCTAGGGATGATGTAACGTAGAGAGCAATCTCAGATATATAAAAAGGGGCGTCGTAGTGGCTGGGAAAAATAGCAGGTCGTGCTTTAAGTTGAACAGACTTCAATTAAGAAGTTTTAACGTTTAGGTATGTTCAATAAGGAAAAAACTAAAACAACATCTAAGTGGGTGTGGCAATGGACGGGTTTTACTCAAACAACTTTCTAAACCATGTCGCTACGAATAGAAACAAACTTTTAAAATAAGAAAATATCAGTTATTCAAATATGTTTTTGGGTCGAAATCATAATAAAATTATAAAAACGAGGCTTGGTTGCGGAAATATCCGGTTTCGAAAGAAATCTGATTTTTAAACTTTTAAATGATGCCGGCATCATAAGTTTTTTCAATTTTACACTAAAATTTTTTTTCTCGAATTTTGTAAAGTGCTGTACATCGATGGAAAGGTCTGTTTATTGTCAATTAGGAATAGAAAACCGCAACCACTTACGAGGCTTGGTTGCGGAGATATCGGGTTTCGAAAGAAATCTGATTTTTAAACTTTTAAATGATGCCGGCATCATAAGTTTTTTCAATTTTACACTAAAAATTTTTTTCTCGAATTTTGTAAAGTGCTGTACATCGATGGAAAGGTCTGTTTATTGTCAATTAGGAATAGAAAACCGCAACCACTTACGAGGCTTGGTTGCGGAGATATCGGGTTTCGAAAGAAATCTGATTTTTAAACTTTTAAATGATGCCGGCATCATAAGTTTTTTCAATTTTTCACTAAAAATTTTTTTCTCGAATTTTGTAAAGTGCTGTACATTGATGGAAAGGTCTGTTTATTGTCAATTAGGAATTGAAAACCGCAACCACTTACGAGGCTTGGTTGCGGAGATATCGGGTTTCGAAAGAAATCTGATTTTTAAACTTTTAAATGATGCCGGCATCATAAGTTTTTTCAATTTTTCACTAAAAATTTTTTTCTCGAATTTTGCAAAGTGCTGTACATCGATGGAAAGGTCTGTTTATTGTCAATTAGGAATTGAAAACCGCAACCACTTACGAGGCTTGGTTGCGGAGATTTTGGGTTTCGAAAGAAATCTGATTTTTAAACTTTTAAATGGCATCATAAGTTTTTTCAATTTTTCACTAAAAATTTTTTTCTCGAATTTTGTAAAGTGCTGTACATCGATGGAAAGGTCTGTTTATTGTCAATTAGGAATTGAAAACCGCAACCACTTACGAGGCTTGGTTGCGGAGATATCGGGTTTCGAAAGAAATCTGATTTTTAAACTTTTAAATGATGCCGGCATCATAAGTTTTTTCAATTTTTCACTAAAAATTTTTTTCTCGAATTTTGTAAAGTGCTGTACATCGATGGAAAGGTCTGTTTATTGTCAATTAGGAATTGAAAACCGCAACCACTTACGAGGCTTGGTTGCGGAGATATCGGGTTTCGAAAGAAATCTGATTTTTAAACTTTTAAATGATGCCGGCATCATAAGTTTTTTCAATTTTTCACTAAAAATTTTTTTCTCGAATTTTGTAAAGTGCTGTACATTGATGGAAAGGTCTGTTTATTGTCAATTAGGAATTGAAAACCGCAACCACTTACGAGGCTTGGTTGCGGAGATATCGGGTTTCGAAAGAAATCTGATTTTTAAACTTTTAAATGATGCCGGCATCATAAGTTTTTTCAATTTTTCACTAAAAATTTTTTTCTCGAATTTTGCAAAGTGCTGTACATCGATGGAAAGGTCTGTTTATTGTCAATTAGGAATTGAAAACCGCAACCACTTACGAGGCTTGGTTGCGGAGATTTTGGGTTTCGAAAGAAATCTGATTTTTAAACTTTTAAATGGCATCATAAGTTTTTTCAATTTTTCACTAAAAATTTTTTTCTCGAATTTTGTAAAGTGCTGTACATCGATGGAAAGGTCTGTTTATTGTCAATTAGGAATTGAAAACCGCAACCACTTACGAGGCTTGGTTGCGGAGATATCGGGTTTCGAAAGAAATCTGATTTTTAAACTTTTAAATGATGCCGGCATCATAAGTTTTTTCAATTTTTCACTAAAAATTTTTTTCTCGAATTTTGTAAAGTGCTGTACATCGATGGAAAGGTCTGTTTATTGTCAATTAGGAATTGAAAACCGCAACCACTTACGAGGCTTGGTTGCGGAGATATCGGGTTTCGAAAGAAATCTGATTTTTAAACTTTTAAATGATGCCGGCATCATAAGTTTTTTCAATTTTTCACTAAAAATTTTTTTCTCGAATTTTGTAAAGTGCTGTACATCGATGGAAAGGTCTGTTTATTGTCAATTAGGAATTGAAAACCGTAACCACTTGCGAGGCTTGGTTGCGGAGATATCGGGTTTCGAAACAAATCTGATTTTTAAACTTTTAAATGATGCCGGCATCATCAGTTTTTTCAATTTTTCACTAAAAATTTTTTTCTCGAATTTTGTAAAGTGCTGTACATCGATGGAAAGGTCTGTTTATTGTCAATTAGGAATTGAAAACCGCAACCACTTACGAGGCTTGGTTGCGGAGATATCGGGTTTTGAAAAAAATCTGATTTTTAAACTTTTAAATGATGCCGGCATCATAAGTTTTTTCAATTTTCCACTAAAAATTTTTTTCTCGAATTTTGCAAAGTGCTGTACATCGATGGAAAGGTCTCTTTATGGTCAATTAGGAATTGAAAACCGCAACCACTTACGAGGCTTGGTTGCGGAGATATCGGGTTTCGAAACAAATCTGATTTTTAAACTTTTAAATGATGCCGGCATCATCAGTTTTTTCAATTTTTCACTAAAAATTTTTTTCTCGAATTTTGTAAAGTGCTGTACATCGATGGAAAGGTCTGTTTATTGTCAATTAGGAATTGAAAACCGCAACCACTTACGAGGCTTGGTTGCGGAGATATCGGGTTTCGAAAGAAATCTGATTTTTTCAATTTTTCACTAAAAATTTTTTTCTCGAATTTTGTAAAGTGCTGTACATCGATGGAAAGGTCTGTTTATTGTCAATTAGGAATTGAAAACCGCAACCACTTGCGAGGCTTGGTTGCGGAGATATCGGGTTTCGAAAGAAATCTGATTTTTAAACTTTTAAATGATGCCGGCATAATCAGTTTTTTCAATTTTCCACTAAAAATTTTTTTCTCGAATTTTGTAAAGTGCTGTACATCGATGGAAAGGTCTGTTTATTGTCAATTAGGAATTGAAAACCGCAACCACTTACGAGGCTTGGTTGCGGAGATATCGGGTTTTGAAAAAAATCTGATTTTTAAACTTTTAAATGATGCCGGCATCATAAGTTTTTTCAATTTTTCACTAAAAATTTTTTTCTCGAATTTTGCAAAGTGCTGTACATCGATGGAAAGGTCTGTTTATTGTCAATTAGGAATTGAAAACCGCAACCACTTACGAGGCTTGGTTGCGGAGATATCGGGTTTCGAAAGAAATCTGATTTTTAAACTTTTAAATGATGCCGGCATCATAAGTTTTTTCAATTTTTCACTAACAATTTTTTTCTCGAATTTTGTAAAGTGCTGTACATCGATGGAAAGGTCTGTTTATTGTCAATTAGGAATAGAAAACCGCAACCACTTACGAGGCTTGGTTGCGGAGATATCGGGTTTCGAAAGAAATCTGATTTTTAAACTTTTAAATGATGCCGGCATCATAAGTTTTTTCAATTTTTCACTAACAATTTTTTTCTCGAATTTTGTAAAGTGCTGTACATTGATGGAAAGGTCTGTTTATTGTCAATTAGGAATTGAAAACCGCAACCACTTGCGAGGCTTGGTTGCGGAGATATCGGGTTTCGAAACAAATCTGATTTTTAAACTTTTAAATGATGCCGGCATAATCAGTTTTTTCAATTTTCCACTAAAAATTTTTTTCTCGAATTTTGTAAAGTGCTGTACATTGATGGAAAGGTCTGTTTATTGTCAATTAGGAATTGAAAACCGCAACCACTTACGAGGCTTGGTTGCGGAGATATCGGGTTTTGAAAAAAATCTGATTTTTAAACTTTTAAATGATGCCGGCATCATAAGTTTTTTCAATTTTTCACTAAAAATTTTTTTCTCGAATTTTGCAAAGTGCTGTACATCGATGGAAAGGTCTCTTTATGGTCAATTAGGAATTGAAAACCGCAACCACTTACGAGGCTTGGTTGCGGAGATACCGGGTTTCGAAAGAAATCTGATTTTTAAACTTTTAAATGATGCCGGCATCATAAGTTTTTTCAATTTTTCACTAAAAATTTTTTTCTCGAATTTTGCAAAGTGCTGTACATCGATGGAAAGGTCTGTTTATTGTCAATTAGGAATTGAAAACCGCAACCACTTACGAGGCTTGGTTGCGGAGATATCGGGTTTCGAAAGAAATCTGATTTTTAAACTTTTAAATGATGCCGGCATCATAAGTTTTTTCAATTTTTCACTAAAAATTTTTTTCTCGAATTTTGTAAAGTGCTGTACATCGATGGAAAGGTCTGTTTATTGTCAATTAGGAATTGAAAACCGCAACCACTTACGAGGCTTGGTTGCGGAGATATCGGGTTTCGAAAGAAATCTGATTTTTAAACTTTTAAAAGATGCCGGCATCATAAGTTTTTTCAATTTTTCACTAAAAATTTTTTTCTCGAATTTTGTAAAGTGCTGTACATCGATGGAAAGGTCTGTTTATTGTCAATTAGGAATTGAAAACCGCAACCACTTACGAGGCTTGGTTGCGAAGATATCGGGTTTCGAAAGAAATCTGACTTTTAAACTTTTAAATGATGCCGGCATCATAAGTTTTTTCAATTTTTCACTAAAATTTTTTTTCTCGAATTTTGTAAAGTGCTGTACATCGATGGAAAGGTCTGTTTATTGTCAATTAGGAATTGAAAACCGCAACCACTTACGAGGCTTGGTTGCGGAGATATCGGGTTTCGAAAGAAATCTGATTTTTAAACTTTTAAATGATGCCGGCATCATAAGTTTTTTCAATTTTTCACTAAAATTTTTTTCTCGAATTTTGTAAAGTGCTGGACATCGATGGAAAGGTCTGTTTATTGTCAATTAGGAATAGAAAACCGCAACCACTTACGAGGCTTGGTTGCGGAGATATCGGGTTTCGAAAGAAATCTGATTTTTAAACTTTTAAATGATGCCGGCATCATAAGTTTTTTCAATTTTTCACTAAAAATTTTTTTCTCGAATTTTGTAAAGTGCTGTACATCGATGGAAAGGTCTGTTTATTGTCAATTAGGAATTGAAAACCGCAACCACTTACGAGGCTTGGTTGCGGAGATATCGGGTTTCGAAAGAAATCTGATTTTTAAACTTTTAAAAGATGCCGGCATCATAAGTTTTTTCAATTTTTCACTAAAAATTTTTTTCTCGAATTTTGTAAAGTGCTGTACATCGATGGAAAGGTCTGTTTATTGTCAATTAGGAATTGAAAACCGCAACCACTTACGAGGCTTGGTTGCGAAGATATCGGGTTTCGAAAGAAATCTGACTTTTAAACTTTTAAATGATGCCGGCATCATAAGTTTTTTCAATTTTTCACTAAAATTTTTTTTCTCGAATTTTGCAAAGTGCTGTACATCGATGGAAAGGTCTGTTTATTGTCAATTAGGAATTGAAAACCGCAACCACTTACGAGGCTTGGTTGCGGAGATATCGGGTTTCGAAAGAAATCTGATTTTTAAACTTTTAAATGATGCCGGCATCATAAGTTTTTTCAATTTTTCACTAAAAATTTTTTTCTCGAATTTTGCAAAGTGCTGTACATCGATGGAAAGGTCTGTTTATTGTCAATTAGGAATTGAAAACCGCAACCACTTACGAGGCTTGGTTGCGGAGATATCGGGTTTCGAAAGAAATCTGATTTTTAAACTTTTAAAAGATGCCGGCATCATAAGTTTTTTCAATTTTTCACTAAAAATTTTTTTCTCGAATTTTGTAAAGTGCTGTACATCGATGGAAAGGTCTGTTTATTGTCAATTAGGAATTGAAAACCGCAACCACTTACGAGGCTTGGTTGCGAAGATATCGGGTTTCGAAAGAAATCTGACTTTTAAACTTTTAAATGATGCCGGCATCATAAGTTTTTTCAATTTTTCACTAAAATTTTTTTTCTCGAATTTTGCAAAGTGCTGTACATCGATGGAAAGGTCTGTTTATTGTCAATTAGGAATTGAAAACCGCAACCACTTACGAGGCTTGGTTGCGGAGATATCGGGTTTCGAAAGAAATCTGATTTTTAAACTTTTAAATGATGCCGGCATCATAAGTTTTTTCAATTTTTCACTAAAAATTTTTTTCTCGAATTTTGCAAAGTGCTGTACATCGATGGAAAGGTCTGTTTATTGTCAATTAGGAATTGAAAACCGCAACCACTTACGAGGCTTGGTTGCGGAGATATCGGGTTTCGAAAGAAATCTGATTTTTAAACTTTTAAATGATGCCGGCATCATAAGTTTTTTCAATTTTTCACTAAAAATTTTTTTCTCGAATTTTGTAAAGTGCTGTACATCGATGGAAAGGTCTGTTTATTGTCAATTAGGAATTGAAAACCGCAACCACTTACGAGGCTTGGTTGCGGAGATATCGGGTTTCGAAAGAAATCTGATTTTTAAACTTTTAAATGATGCCGGCATCATAAGTTTTTTCAATTTTTCACTAAAAATTTTTTTCTCGAATTTTGTAAAGTGCTGTACATTGATGGAAAGGTCTGTTTATTGTCAATTAGGAATTGAAAACCGCAACCACTTACGAGGCTTGGTTGCGGAGATATCGGGTTTCGAAAGAAATCTGATTTTTAAACTTTTAAGTGATGCCGGCATCATAAGTTTTTTCAATTTTTCACTAAAAATTTTTTTCTCGAATTTTGCAAAGTGCTGTACATCGATGGAAAGGTCTGTTTATTGTCAATTAGGAATTGAAAACCGCAACCACTTACGAGGCTTGGTTGCGGAGATTTTGGGTTTCGAAAGAAATCTGATTTTTAAACTTTTAAATGGCATCATAAGTTTTTTCAATTTTTCACTAAAAATTTTTTTCTCGAATTTTGTAAAGTGCTGTACATCGATGGAAAGGTCTGTTTATTGTCAATTAGGAATTGAAAACCGCAACCACTTACGAGGCTTGGTTGCGGAGATATCGGGTTTCGAAAGAAATCTGATTTTTAAACTTTTAAATGATGCCGGCATCATAAGTTTTTTCAATTTTTCACTAAAAATTTTTTTCTCGAATTTTGTAAAGTGCTGTACATCGATGGAAAGGTCTGTTTATTGTCAATTAGGAATTGAAAACCGCAACCACTTACGAGGCTTGGTTGCGGAGATATCGGGTTTCGAAAGAAATCTGATTTTTAAACTTTTAAATGATGCCGGCATCATAAGTTTTTTCAATTTTTCACTAAAAATTTTTTTCTCGAATTTTGTAAAGTGCTGTACATCGATGGAAAGGTCTGTTTATTGTCAATTAGGAATTGAAAACCGTAACCACTTGCGAGGCTTGGTTGCGGAGATATCGGGTTTCGAAACAAATCTGATTTTTAAACTTTTAAATGATGCCGGCATCATCAGTTTTTTCAATTTTTCACTAAAAATTTTTTTCTCGAATTTTGTAAAGTGCTGTACATCGATGGAAAGGTCTGTTTATTGTCAATTAGGAATTGAAAACCGCAACCACTTACGAGGCTTGGTTGCGGAGATATCGGGTTTTGAAAAAAATCTGATTTTTAAACTTTTAAATGATGCCGGCATCATAAGTTTTTTCAATTTTCCACTAAAAATTTTTTTCTCGAATTTTGCAAAGTGCTGTACATCGATGGAAAGGTCTCTTTATGGTCAATTAGGAATTGAAAACCGCAACCACTTACGAGGCTTGGTTGAGGAGATATCGGGTTTCGAAACAAATCTGATTTTTAAACTTTTAAATGATGCCGGCATCATCAGTTTTTTCAATTTTTCACTAAAAATTTTTTTCTCGAATTTTGTAAAGTGCTGTACATCGATGGAAAGGTCTGTTTATTGTCAATTAGGAATTGAAAACCGCAACCACTTACGAGGCTTGGTTGCGGAGATATCGGGTTTCGAAAGAAATCTGATTTTTTCAATTTTTCACTAAAAATTTTTTTCTCGAATTTTGTAAAGTGCTGTACATCGATGGAAAGGTCTGTTTATTGTCAATTAGGAATTGAAAACCGCAACCACTTGCGAGGCTTGGTTGCGGAGATATCGGGTTTCGAAAGAAATCTGATTTTTAAACTTTTAAATGATGCCGGCATAATCAGTTTTTTCAATTTTCCACTAAAAATTTTTTTCTCGAATTTTGTAAAGTGCTGTACATCGATGGAAAGGTCTGTTTATTGTCAATTAGGAATTGAAAACCGCAACCACTTACGAGGCTTGGTTGCGGAGATATCGGGTTTTGAAAAAAATCTGATTTTTAAACTTTTAAATGATGCCGGCATCATAAGTTTTTTCAATTTTCCACTAAAAATTTTTTTCTCGAATTTTGCAAAGTGCTGTACATCGATGGAAAGGTCTGTTTATTGTCAATTAGGAATTGAAAACCGCAACCACTTACGAGGCTTGGTTGCGGAGATATCGGGTTTCGAAAGAAATCTGATTTTTAAACTTTTAAATGATGCCGGCATCATAAGTTTTTTCAATTTTTCACTAACAATTTTTTTCTCGAATTTTGTAAAGTGCTGTACATCGATGGAAAGGTCTGTTTATTGTCAATTAGGAATAGAAAACCGCAACCACTTACGAGGCTTGGTTGCGGAGATATCGGGTTTCGAAAGAAATCTGATTTTTAAACTTTTAAATGATGCCGGCATCATAAGTTTTTTCAATTTTTCACTAACAATTTTTTTCTCGAATTTTGTAAAGTGCTGTACATTGATGGAAAGGTCTGTTTATTGTCAATTAGGAATTGAAAACCGCAACCACTTGCGAGGCTTGGTTGCGGAGATATCGGGTTTCGAAACAAATCTGATTTTTAAACTTTTAAATGATGCCGGCATAATCAGTTTTTTCAATTTTCCACTAAAAATTTTTTTCTCGAATTTTGTAAAGTGCTGTACATTGATGGAAAGGTCTGTTTATTGTCAATTAGGAATTGAAAACCGCAACCACTTACGAGGCTTGGTTGCGGAGATATCGGGTTTTGAAAAAAATCTGATTTTTAAACTTTTAAATGATGCCGGCATCATAAGTTTTTTCAATTTTTCACTAAAAATTTTTTTCTCGAATTTTGCAAAGTGCTGTACATCGATGGAAAGGTCTCTTTATGGTCAATTAGGAATTGAAAACCGCAACCACTTACGAGGCTTGGTTGCGGAGATACCGGGTTTCGAAAGAAATCTGATTTTTAAACTTTTAAATGATGCCGGCATCATAAGTTTTTTCAATTTTTCACTAAAAATTTTTTTCTCGAATTTTGCAAAGTGCTGTACATCGATGGAAAGGTCTGTTTATTGTCAATTAGGAATTGAAAACCGCAACCACTTACGAGGCTTGGTTGCGGAGATATCGGGTTTCGAAAGAAATCTGATTTTTAAACTTTTAAATGATGCCGGCATCATAAGTTTTTTCAATTTTTCACTAAAAATTTTTTTCTCGAATTTTGTAAAGTGCTGTACATCGATGGAAAGGTCTGTTTATTGTCAATTAGGAATTGAAAACCGCAACCACTTACGAGGCTTGGTTGCGGAGATATCGGGTTTCGAAAGAAATCTGATTTTTAAACTTTTAAAAGATGCCGGCATCATAAGTTTTTTCAATTTTTCACTAAAAATTTTTTTCTCGAATTTTGTAAAGTGCTGTACATCGATGGAAAGGTCTGTTTATTGTCAATTAGGAATTGAAAACCGCAACCACTTACGAGGCTTGGTTGCGGAGATATCGGGTTTCGAAAGAAATCTGATTTTTAAACTTTTAAATGATGCCGGCATCATAAGTTTTTTCAATTTTTCACTAAAAATTTTTTTCTCGAATTTTGTAAAGTGCTGTACATCGATGGAAAGGTCTGTTTATTGTCAATTAGGAATTGAAAACCGCAACCACTTACGAGGCTTGGTTGCGAAGATATCGGGTTTCGAAAGAAATCTGACTTTTAAACTTTTAAATGATGCCGGCATTATAAGTTTTTTCAATTTTTCACTAAAATTTTTTTTCTCGAATTTTGCAAAGTGCTGTACATCGATGGAAAGGTCTGTTTATTGTCAATTAGGAATTGAAAACCGCAACCACTTACGAGGCTTGGTTGCGGAGATATCGGGTTTCGAAAGAAATCTGATTTTTAAACTTTTAAATGATGCCGGCATCATAAGTTTTTTCAATTTTTCACTAACAATTTTTTTCTCGAATTTTGTAAAGTGCTGTACATTGATGGAAAGGTCTGTTTATTGTCAATTAGGAATTGAAAACCGCAACCACTTGCGAGGCTTGGTTGCGGAGATATCGGGTTTCGAAAGAAATCTGATTTTTAAACTTTTAAATGATGCCGGCATAATCAGTTTTTTCCATTTTCCACTAAAAATTTTTTTCTCGAATTTTGTAAAGTGCTGTACATCGATGGAAAGGTCTGTTTATTGTCAATTAGGAATTGAAAACCGCAACCACTTACGAGGCTTGGTTGCGGAGATATCGGGTTTCGAAAGAAATCTGATTTTTAAACTTTTAAATGATGCCGGCATCATAAGTTTTTTCAATTTTTCACTAAACATTTTTTTCTCGAATTTTGCAAAGTGCTGTACATCGATGGAAAGGTCTGTTTATTGTCAATTAGGAATTGAAAACCGCAACCACTTACGAGGCTTGGTTGCGGAGATATCGGGTTTCGAAAGAAATCTGATTTTTAAACTTTTAAATGATGCCGGCATCATCAGTTTTTTCAATTTTTCACTAAAAATTTTGTTCTCGAATTTTGTAAAGTGCTGTACATCGATGGAAAGGTCTGTTTATTGTCAATTAGGAATTGAAAACCGCAACCACTTACGAGGCTTGGTTGCGGAGATATCGGGTTTCGAAAGAAATCTGATTTTTAAACTTTTAAATGATGCCGGCATCATAAGTTTTTTCAATTTTTCACTAAAAATTTTTTTCTCGAATTTTGTAAAGTGCTGTACATCGATGGAAAGGTCTGTTTATTGTCAATTAGGAATTGAAAACCGCAACCACTTACGAGGCTTGGTTGCGGAGATATCGGGTTTCGAAAGAAATCTGATTTTTAAACTTTTAAATGATGCCGGCATCATAAGTTTTTTCAATTTTTCACTAAAAATTTTTTTTCTCGAATTTTGTAAAGTGCTGTACATCGATGGAAAGGTCTGTTTATTGTCAATTAGGAATTGAAAACCGCAACCACTTACGAGGCTTGGTTGCGGAGATATCGGGTTTCGAAAGAAATCTGATTTTTAAACTTTTAAATGATGCCGGCATCATAAGTTTTTTCAATTTTTCACTAAAATATTTTTTCTCGAATTTTGTAAAGTGGTGTACATCGATGGAAAGGTCTGTTTATTGTCAATTAGGAATTGAAAACCGCAACCACTTACGAGGCTTGGTTGCGGAGATATCGGGTTTCGAAAGAAATCTGATTTTTAAACTTTTAAATGATGCCGGCATCATAAGTTTTTTCAATTTTTCACTAAAAATTTTTTTTCTCGAATTTTGTAAAGTGCTGTACATCGATGGAAAGGTCTGTTTATTGTCAATTAGGAATTGAAAACCGCAACCACTTACGAGGCTTGGTTGCGGAGATATCGGGTTTCGAAAGAAATCTGATTTTTAAACTTTTAAATGGCATCATAAGTTTTTTCAATTTTTCACTAAAAATTTTTTTCTCGAATTTTGTAAAGTGCTGTACATCGATGAAAAGGTCTGTTTATTGTCAATTAGGAATTGAAAACCATAACCACTTACGAGGCTTGGTTGCGGAGATATCGGGTTTCGAAAGAAATCTGATTTTTCAACTTTTAAATGGCATCATAAGTTTTTTCAATTTTTCACTAAAATTTTTTTTTCTCGGATTTTGTAAAGTGCTGTACATCGATGGAAAGGTCTGTTTATTGTCAATTAGGAATTGAAAACCGCAACCACTTACGAGGCTTGGTTGCGGAGATATCGGGTTTCGAAAGAAATCTGATTTTTAAACTTTTAAATGATGCCGGCATCATAAGTTTTTTCAATTTTTCACTAAACATTTTTTTCTCGAATTTTGTAAAGTGCTGTACATCGATGGAAAGGTCTGTTTATTGTCAATTAGGAATTGAAAACCGCAACCACTTACGAGGCTTGGTTGCGGAGATATCGGGTTTCGAAAGAAATCTGATTTTTAAACTTTTAAATGATGCCGGCATCATAAGTTTTTTCAATTTTTCACTCAAAATTGTTTTCTCGAATTTTGTAAAGTGCTGTACATCGATGGAAAGGTCTGTTTATTGTCAATTAGGAATTGAAAACCGCAACCACTTACGAGGCTTGGTTGCGGAGATATCGGGTTTCGAAAGAAATCTGATTTTTAAACTTTTAAATGATGCCGGCATCATAAGTTTTTTCAATTTTTCACTAAAATTTTTTTTCTCGAATTTTGTAAAGTGCTGTACATCGATGGAAAGGTCTGTTTATTGTCAATTAGGAATTGAAAACCGCAACCACTTACGAGGCTTGGTTGCGGAGATATCGGGTTTCGAAAGAAATCTGATTTTTAAACTTTTAAATGATGCCGGCATCATTAGTTTTTTCAATTTTTCACTAAAATTTTTTTTCTCGAATTTTGTAAAGTGCTGTACATCGATGGAAAGGTCTGTTTATAGTCAATTAGGAATTGAAAACCACAACCACTTACGAGGCTTGGTTGCGGAGATATCGGGTTTCGAAAGAAATCTGATTTTTAAACTTTTAAATGATGCCGGCATCATAAGTTTTTTCAATTTTTCACTAAAATTTTTTTTCTCGAATTTTGTAAAGTGCTGTACATCGATGGAAAGGTCTGTTTATTGTCAATTAGGAATTGAAAACCGCAACCACTTACGAGGCTTGGTTGCGGAGATATCGGGTTTCGAAAGAAATCTGATTTTTAAACTTTTAAATGATGCCGGCATCATAAGTTTTTTCAATTTTTCACTAAAAATTTTTTTGTCGAATTTTGTAAAGTGCTGTACATCGATGGAAAGGTCTGTTTATTGTCAATTAGGAATTGAAAACCGCAACCACTTACGAGGCTTGGTTGCGGAGATATCGGGTTTCGAAAGAAATCTGATTTTTAAACTTTTAAATGATGCCGGCATCATAAGTTTTTTCAATTTTTCACTAAAAATTTTTTTGTCGAATTTTGTAAAGTGCTGTACATCGATGGAAAGGTCTCTTTATGGTCAATTAGGAATTGAAAACCGCAACCACTTACGAGGCTTGGTTGCGGAGATATCGGGTTTCGAAAGAAATCTGATTTTTAAACTTTTAAATGATGCCGGCATCATAAGTTTTTTCAATTTTTCACTAAAATTTTTTTTCTCGAATTTTGTAAAGTGCTGTACATCGATGGAAAGGTCTGTTTATTGTCAATTAGGAATTGAAAACCGCAACCACTTACGAGGCTTGGTTGCGGAGATATCGGGTTTCGAAAGAAATCTGATTTTTAAACTTTTAAATGATGCCGGCATCATTAGTTTTTTCAATTTTTCACTAAAATTTTTTTTCTCGAATTTTGTAAAGTGCTGTACATCGATGGAAAGGTCTGTTTATAGTCAATTAGGAATTGAAAACCACAACCACTTACGAGGCTTGGTTGCGGAGATATCGGGTTTCGAAAGAAATCTGATTTTTAAACTTTTAAATGATGCCGGCATCATAAGTTTTTTCAATTTTTCACTAAAATTTTTTTTCTCGAATTTTGTAAAGTGCTGTACATCGATGGAAAGGTCTGTTTATTGTCAATTAGGAATTGAAAACCGCAACCACTTACGAGGCTTGGTTGCGGAGATATCGGGTTTCGAAAGAAATCTGATTTTTAAACTTTTAAATGATGCCGGCATCATAAGTTTTTTCAATTTTTCACTAAAAATTTTTTTGTCGAATTTTGTAAAGTGCTGTACATCGATGGAAAGGTCTGTTTATTGTCAATTAGGAATTGAAAACCGCAACCACTTACGAGGCTTGGTTGCGGAGATATCGGGTTTCGAAAGAAATCTGATTTTTAAACTTTTAAATGATCCCGGCATCATAAGTTTTTTCAATTTTTCCCTCAAAATTTTTTTCTCGAATTTTGTAAAGTGCTGTACATCGATGGAAAGGTCTGTTTATTGTCAATTAGGAATTGAAAACTGCAACCACTTACGAGGCTTGGTTGCGGAGATATCGGGTTTCGAAAGAAATCTGATTTTTAAACTTTTAAATGGCATCATAAGTTTTTTCAATTTTTCACTAAAAATTTTTTTCTCGAATTTTGTAAAGTGCTGTACATCGATGAAAAGGTCTGTTTATTGTCAATTAGGAATTGAAAACCATAACCACTTACGAGGCTTGGTTGCGGAGATATCGGGTTTCGAAAGAAATCTGATTTTTAAACTTTTAAATGGCATCATAAGTTTTTTCAATTTTTCACTAAAATTTTTTTTTCTCGGATTTTGTTAAGTGCTGTACATCGATGGTAAGGTCTGTTTATTGTCAATTAGGAATTGAAAACCGCAACCACTTACGAGGCTTGGTTGCGGAGATATCGGGTTTCGAAAGAAATCTGATTTTTAAACTTTTAAATGATGCCGGCATCATAAGTATTTTCAAATTTTCACTAAAAATTTTTTTCTCGAATTTTGTAAAGTGCTGTACATCGATGGAAAGGTCTGTTTATTGTCAATTAGGAATTGAAAACCGCAACCACTTACGAGGCTTGGTTGCGGAGATATCGGGTTTCGAAAGAAATCTGATTTTTAAACTTTTAAATGATGCCGGCATCATAAGTTTTTTCAATTTTTCACTAAAAATTTTTTTCTCGAATTTTGTAAAGTGCTGTACATCGATGGAAAGGTCTGTTTATTGTCAATTAGGAATTGAAAACCGCAACCACTTACGAGGCTTGGTTGCGGAGATATCGGGTTTCGAAAGAAATCTGATTTTTAAACTTTTAAATGATGCCGGCATCATAAGTTTTTTCAATTTTTCACTAAAAATTTTTTTCTCGAATTTTGTAAAGTGCTGTACATCGATGGAACGGTCTGTTTATTGTCAATTAGGAATTGAAAACCGCAACCACTTACGAGGCTTGGTTGCGGAGATATCGGGTTTCGAAAGAAATCTGATTTTTAAACTTTTAAATGATGCCGGCATCATAAATTTTTTCAATTTTTCACTAAAAATTTTTTTCTCGAATTTTGTAAAGTGCTGTACATCGATGGAACGGTCTGTTTATTGTCAATTAGGAATTGAAAACCGCAACCACTTACGAGGCTTGGTTTCGGAGATATCGGGTTTCGAAAGAAATCTGATTTTTAAACTTTTAAATGATGCCGGCATCATAAGTTTTTTCAATTTTTCACTAAAAATTTTTTTCTCGAATTTTGTAAAGTGCTGTACATCGATGGAAAGGTCTGTTTATTCTCAATTAGGAATTGAAAACCACAACCACTTACGAGGCTTGGTTGCGGAGATATCGGGTTTCGAAAGAAATCTGATTTTTAAACTTTTAAATGATGCCGGCATCATAAGTTTTTTCAATTTTTCACTTAAAATTTTTTTCTCGAATTTTGTAAAGTGCTGTACATCGATGGAACGGTCTGTTTATTGTCAATTAGGAATTGAAAACCGCAACCACTTACGAGGCTTGGTTGCGGAGATATCGGGTTTCGAAAGAAATCTGATTTTTAAACTTTTAAATGATGCCGGCATCATAAGTTTTTTCAATTTTTCACTAAAAATTTTTTTCTCGAATTTTGTAAAGTGCTGTACAGCGATGGAAAGGTCTGTTTATTGTCAATTAGGAATTGAAAACCGCAACCACTTACGAGGCTTGGTTGCGGAGATATCGGGTTTCGAAAGAAATCTGATTTTTAAACTTTTAAATGATGCCGGCATCATAAGTTTTTTTCAATTTTTCACTAAAAATTTTTTTCTCGAATTTTGTAAAGTGCTGTACATCGATGGAAAGGTCTGTTTATTGTCAATTAGGAATTGAAAACCGCAACCACTTACGAGGCTTGGTTGCGGAGATATCGGGTTTCGAAAGAAATCTGATTTTTAAACTTTTAAATGATGCCGGCATCATTAGTTTTTGTCAATTTTTCACTAAAATTTTTTTTCTCGAATTTTGCAAAGTGCTGTACATCGATGGAAAGGTCTGTTTATTGTCAATTAGGAATTGAAAACCGCAACCACTTACGAGGCTTGGTTGCGGAGATATCGGGTTTCGAAAGAAATCTGATTTTTAAACTTTAAAATGATGCCGGCACCATAAGTTTTTTCAATTTTTCACTTAAAATTTTTTTCTCGAATTTTGCAAAGTGCTGTACATCGATGGAAAGGTCTGTTTATTGTCAATTAGGAATTGAAAACTACAACCACTTACGAGGCTTGGTTGCGGAGATATCGGGTTTCGAAAGAAATCTGATTTTTAAACTTTAAAATGATGCCGGCATCATAAGTTTTTTCAATTTTTCACTAAAAATTTTTTTCTCGAATTTTGTAGTGCTGTACATCGATGGAAAGGTCTGTTTATTGTCAATTGGGAATTGAAAACCGCAACCACTTACGAGGCTTGGTTGCGGAGATATCGGGTTTCGAAAGAAATCTGATTTTTAAACTTTTAAATGATGCCGGCATCATAAGTTTTTTCAATTTTTCACTAAAAATTTTTTTCTCGAATTTTGTAAAGTGCTGTACAGCGATGGAAAGGTCTGTTTATTGTCAATTAGGAATTGAAAACCGCAACCACTTACGAGGCTTGGTTGCGGAGATATCGGGTTTCGAAAGAAATCTGATTTTTAAACTTTTAAATGATGCCGGCATCATTAGTTTTTGTCAATTTTTCACTAAAATTTTTTTTCTCGAATTTTGCAAAGTGCTGTACATCGATGGAAAGGTCTGTTTATTGTCAATTAGGAATTGAAAACCGCAACCACTTACGAGGCTTGGTTGCGGAGATATCGGGTTTCGAAAGAAATCTGATTTTTAAACTTTAAAATGATGCCGGCACCATAAGTTTTTTCAATTTTTCACTAAAAATTTTTTTCTCGAATTTTGCAAAGTGCTGTACATCGATGGAAAGGTCTGTTTATTGTCAATTAGGAATTGAAAACCGCAACCACTTACGAGGCTTGGTTGTGGAGATATCGGGTTTCGAAAGAAATCTGATTTTTAAACTTTTAAATGATGCCGGCATCATCGGTTTTTTCAATTTTTCACTAAAAATTTTTTTCTCGAATTTTGTAAAGTGCTGTACATCGATGGAAAGGTCTGTTTATTGTCAATTAGGAATTGAAAACCGCAACCACTTACGAGGCTTGGTTGCGGAGATAGAAAGAAATCTGATTTTTAAACTTTTAAATGATGCCGGCATCAAAAGTTTTTTCAATTTTTCACTAAAAATTTTTTTCTCGAATTTTGTAAAGTGCTGTACATCGATGGAAAGGTCTGTTTATTGTCAATTGGGAATTGAAAACCGCAACCACTTACGAGGCTTGGTTGCGGAGATATCGGGTTTCGAAAGAAATCTGATTTTTAAACTTTTAAATGATGCCGGCATCATAAGTTTTTTCAATTTTTCACTAAAAATTTTTTTCTCGAATTTTGCAAAGTGCTGTACATCGATGGAAAGGTCTGTTTATTGTCAATTAGGAATTGAAAACCACAACCACTTACGAGGCTTGGTTGCGGAGATATCGGGTTTCGAAAGAAATCTGATTTTTAAACTTTTAAATGATGCCGGCATCATAAGTTTTTTCAATTTCTCACTAAAAATTTTTTTCTCGAATTTTGCAAAGTGCTGTACATCGGATGTAAAGGTCTGTTTATTGTCAATTAGGAATTGAAAACCGCAACCACTTACGAGGCTTGGTTGCGGAGATATCGGGTTTCGAAAGAAATCTGATTTTTAAACTTTTAAATGATGCCGGCATCATAAGTTTTTTCAATTTTTCACTAAAAATTTTTTTCTCGAATTTTGTAAAGTGCTGTACATCGATGGAAAGGTCTGTTTATTGTCAATTGGGAATTGAAAACCGCAACCACTTACGAGGCTTGGTTGCGGAGATATCGGGTTTCGAAAGAAATCTGATTTTTAAACTTTTAAATGATGCCGGCATCATAAGTTTTTTCAATTTTTCACTAAAAATTTTTTTCTCGAATTTTGCAAAGTGCTGTACATCGATGGAAAGGTCTGTTTATTGTCAATTAGGAATTGAAAACCACAACCACTTACGAGGCTTGGTTGCGGAGATATCGGGTTTCGAAAGAAATCTGATTTTTAAACTTTTAAATGATGCCGGCATCATAAGTTTTTTCAATTTCTCACTAAAAATTTTTTTCTCGAATTTTGCAAAGTGCTGTACATCGGATGTAAAGGTCTGTTTATTGTCAATTAGGAATTGAAAACCGCAACCACTTACGAGGCTTGGTTGCGGAGATATCGGGTTTCGAAAGAAATCTGATTTTTAAACTTTTAAATGATGCCGGCATCATAAGTTTTTTCAATTTTTCATTAAAAATTTTTTTCTCGAATTTTGTAAAGTGCTGTACATCGATGGAAAGGTCTGTTTATTGTCAATTAGGAATTGAAAACCACAACCACTTACGAGGCTTGGTTGCGGAGATATCGGGTTTCGAAAGAAATCTGATTTTTAAACTTTTAAATGATGCCGGCATCATAAGTTTTTTCAATTTTTCACTAAAAATTTTTTTCTCGAATTTTGTAAAGTGCTGTACATCGATGGAACGGTCTGTTTATTGTCAATTAGGAATTGAAAACCGCAACCACTTACGAGGCTTGGTTGCGGAGATATCGGGTTTCGAAAGAAATCTGATTTTTAAACTTTTAAATGATGCCGGCATCATAAATTTTTTCAATTTTTCACTAAAAATTTTTTTCTCGAATTTTGTAAAGTGCTGTACATCGATGGAACGGTCTGTTTATTGTCAATTAGGAATTGAAAACCGCAACCACTTACGAGGCTTGGTTGCGGAGATATCGGGTTTCGAAAGAAATCTGATTTTTAAACTTTTAAATGATGCCGGCATCATAAGTTTTTTCAATTTTTCACTAAAAATTTTTTTCTCGAATTTTGTAAAGTGCTGTACATCGATGGAAAGGTCTGTTTATTCTCAATTAGGAATTGAAAACCACAACCACTTACGAGGCTTGGTTGCGGAGATATCGGGTTTCGAAAGAAATCTGATTTTTAAACTTTTAAATGATGCCGGCATCATAAGTTTTTTCAATTTTTCACTTAAAATTTTTTTCTCGAATTTTGTAAAGTGCTGTACATCGATGGAACGGTCTGTTTATTGTCAATTAGGAATTGAAAACCGCAACCACTTACGAGGCTTGGTTGCGGAGATATCGGGTTTCGAAAGAAATCTGATTTTTAAACTTTTAAATGATGCCGGCATCATAAGTTTTTTCAATTTTTCACTAAAAATTTTTTTCTCGAATTTTGTAAAGTGCTGTACAGCGATGGAAAGGTCTGTTTATTGTCAATTAGGAATTGAAAACCGCAACCACTTACGAGGCTTGGTTGCGGAGATATCGGGTTTCGAAAGAAATCTGATTTTTAAACTTTTAAATGATGCCGGCATCATAAGTTTTTTTCAATTTTTCACTAAAAATTTTTTTCTCGAATTTTGTAAAGTGCTGTACATCGATGGAAAGGTCTGTTTATTGTCAATTAGGAATTGAAAACCGCAACCACTTACGAGGCTTGGTTGCGGAGATATCGGGTTTCGAAAGAAATCTGATTTTTAAACTTTTAAATGATGCCGGCATCATTAGTTTTTGTCAATTTTTCACTAAAATTTTTTTTCTCGAATTTTGCAAAGTGCTGTACATCGATGGAAAGGTCTGTTTATTGTCAATTAGGAATTGAAAACCGCAACCACTTACGAGGCTTGGTTGCGGAGATATCGGGTTTCGAAAGAAATCTGATTTTTAAACTTTAAAATGATGCCGGCACCATAAGTTTTTTCAATTTTTCACTTAAAATTTTTTTCTCGAATTTTGCAAAGTGCTGTACATCGATGGAAAGGTCTGTTTATTGTCAATTAGGAATTGAAAACTACAACCACTTACGAGGCTTGGTTGCGGAGATATCGGGTTTCGAAAGAAATCTGATTTTTAAACTTTAAAATGATGCCGGCATCATAAGTTTTTTCAATTTTTCACTAAAAATTTTTTTCTCGAATTTTGTAGTGCTGTACATCGATGGAAAGGTCTGTTTATTGTCAATTGGGAATTGAAAACCGCAACCACTTACGAGGCTTGGTTGCGGAGATATCGGGTTTCGAAAGAAATCTGATTTTTAAACTTTTAAATGATGCCGGCATCATAAGTTTTTTCAATTTTTCACTAAAAATTTTTTTCTCGAATTTTGTAAAGTGCTGTACAGCGATGGAAAGGTCTGTTTATTGTCAATTAGGAATTGAAAACCGCAACCACTTACGAGGCTTGGTTGCGGAGATATCGGGTTTCGAAAGAAATCTGATTTTTAAACTTTTAAATGATGCCGGCATCATTAGTTTTTGTCAATTTTTCACTAAAATTTTTTTTCTCGAATTTTGCAAAGTGCTGTACATCGATGGAAAGGTCTGTTTATTGTCAATTAGGAATTGAAAACCGCAACCACTTACGAGGCTTGGTTGCGGAGATATCGGGTTTCGAAAGAAATCTGATTTTTAAACTTTAAAATGATGCCGGCACCATAAGTTTTTTCAATTTTTCACTAAAAATTTTTTTCTCGAATTTTGCAAAGTGCTGTACATCGATGGAAAGGTCTGTTTATTGTCAATTAGGAATTGAAAACCGCAACCACTTACGAGGCTTGGTTGTGGAGATATCGGGTTTCGAAAGAAATCTGATTTTTAAACTTTTAAATGATGCCGGCATCATCGGTTTTTTCAATTTTTCACTAAAAATTTTTTTCTCGAATTTTGTAAAGTGCTGTACATCGATGGAAAGGTCTGTTTATTGTCAATTAGGAATTGAAAACCGCAACCACTTACGAGGCTTGGTTGCGGAGATAGAAAGAAATCTGATTTTTAAACTTTTAAATGATGCCGGCATCAAAAGTTTTTTCAATTTTTCACTAAAAATTTTTTTCTCGAATTTTGTAAAGTGCTGTACATCGATGGAAAGGTCTGTTTATTGTCAATTGGGAATTGAAAACCGCAACCACTTACGAGGCTTGGTTGCGGAGATATCGGGTTTCGAAAGAAATCTGATTTTTAAACTTTTAAATGATGCCGGCATCATAAGTTTTTTCAATTTTTCACTAAAAATTTTTTTCTCGAATTTTGCAAAGTGCTGTACATCGATGGAAAGGTCTGTTTATTGTCAATTAGGAATTGAAAACCACAACCACTTACGAGGCTTGGTTGCGGAGATATCGGGTTTCGAAAGAAATCTGATTTTTAAACTTTTAAATGATGCCGGCATCATAAGTTTTTTCAATTTCTCACTAAAAATTTTTTTCTCGAATTTTGCAAAGTGCTGTACATCGGATGTAAAGGTCTGTTTATTGTCAATTAGGAATTGAAAACCGCAACCACTTACGAGGCTTGGTTGCGGAGATATCGGGTTTCGAAAGAAATCTGATTTTTAAACTTTTAAATGATGCCGGCATCATAAGTTTTTTCAATTTTTCACTAAAAATTTTTTTCTCGAATTTTGTAAAGTGCTGTACATCGATGGAAAGGTCTGTTTATTGTCAATTGGGAATTGAAAACCGCAACCACTTACGAGGCTTGGTTGCGGAGATATCGGGTTTCGAAAGAAATCTGATTTTTAAACTTTTAAATGATGCCGGCATCATAAGTTTTTTCAATTTTTCACTAAAAATTTTTTTCTCGAATTTTGCAAAGTGCTGTACATCGATGGAAAGGTCTGTTTATTGTCAATTAGGAATTGAAAACCACAACCACTTACGAGGCTTGGTTGCGGAGATATCGGGTTTCGAAAGAAATCTGATTTTTAAACTTTTAAATGATGCCGGCATCATAAGTTTTTTCAATTTCTCACTAAAAATTTTTTTCTCGAATTTTGCAAAGTGCTGTACATCGGATGTAAAGGTCTGTTTATTGTCAATTAGGAATTGAAAACCGCAACCACTTACGAGGCTTGGTTGCGGAGATATCGGGTTTCGAAAGAAATCTGATTTTTAAACTTTTAAATGATGCCGGCATCATAAGTTTTTTCAATTTTTCATTAAAAATTTTTTTCTCGAATTTTGTAAAGTGCTGTACATCGATGGAAAGGTCTGTTTATTGTCAATTAGGAATTGAAAACCACAACCACTTACGAGGCTTGGTTGCGGAGATATCGGGTTTCGAAAGAAATCTGATTTTTAAACTTTTAAATGATGCCGGCATCATAAGTTTTTTCAATTTTTCACTAAAAATTTTTTTCTCGAATTTTGTAAAGTGCTGTACATCGATGGAACGGTCTGTTTATTGTCAATTAGGAATTGAAAACCGCAACCACTTACGAGGCTTGGTTGCGGAGATATCGGGTTTCGAAAGAAATCTGATTTTTAAACTTTTAAATGATGCCGGCATCATAAATTTTTTCAATTTTTCACTAAAAATTTTTTTCTCGAATTTTGTAAAGTGCTGTACATCGATGGAACGGTCTGTTTATTGTCAATTAGGAATTGAAAACCGCAACCACTTACGAGGCTTGGTTGCGGAGATATCGGGTTTCGAAAGAAATCTGATTTTTAAACTTTTAAATGATGCCGGCATCATAAGTTTTTTCAATTTTTCACTAAAAATTTTTTTCTCGAATTTTGTAAAGTGCTGTACATCGATGGAAAGGTCAGTTTATTCTCAATTAGGAATTGAAAACCACAACCACTTACGAGGCTTGGTTGCGGAGATATCGGGTTTCGAAAGAAATCTGATTTTTAAACTTTTAAATGATGCCGGCATCATAAGTTTTTTCAATTTTTCACTAAAAATTTTTTTCTCGAATTTTGTAAAGTGCTGTACATCGATGGAACGGTCTGTTTATTGTCAATTAGGAATTGAAAACCGCAACCACTTACGAGGCTTGGTTGCGGAGATATCGGGTTTCGAAAGAAATCTGATTTTTAAACTTTTAAATGATGCCGGCATCATAAGTTTTTTCAATTTTTCACTAAAAATTTTTTTCTCGAATTTTGTAAAGTGCTGTACAGCGATGGAAAGGTCTGTTTATTGTCAATTAGGAATTGAAAACCGCAACCACTTACGAGGCTTGGTTGCGGAGATATCGGGTTTCGAAAGAAATCTGATTTTTAAACTTTTAAATGATGCCGGCATCATTAGTTTTTGTCAATTTTTCACTAAAATTTTTTTTCTCGAATTTTGCAAAGTGCTGTACATCGATGGAAAGGTCTGTTTATTGTCAATTAGGAATTGAAAACCGCAACCACTTACGAGGCTTGGTTGCGGAGATATCAGGTTTCGAAAGAAATCTGATTTTTAAACTTTAAAATGATGCCGGCACCATAAGTTTTTTCAATTTTTCACTAAAAATTTTTTTCTCGAATTTTGCAAAGTGCTGTACATCGATGGAAAGGTCTGTTTATTGTCAATTAGGAATTGAAAACTACAACCACTTACGAGGCTTGGTTGCGGAGATATCGGGTTTCGAAAGAAATCTGATTTTTAAACTTTTAAATGATGCCGGCATCATAAGTTTTTTCAATTTTTCACTAAAAATTTTTTTCTCGAATTTTGTAAAGTGCTGTACATCGATGGAAAGGTCTGTTTATTGTCAATTGGGAATTGAAAACCGCAACCACTTACGAGGCTTGGTTGCGGAGATATCGGGTTTCGAAAGAAATCTGATTTTTAAACTTTTAAATGATGCCGGCATCATAAGTTTTTTCAATTTTTCACTTAAAATTTTTTTCTCGAATTTTGTAAAGTGCTGTACATCGATGGAAAGGTCTGTTTATTGTCAATTAGGAATTGAAAACCGCAACCACTTACGAGGCTTGGTTGCGGAGATATCGGGTTTCGAAAGAAATCTGATTTTTAAACTTTTAAATGATGCCGGCATCATCGGTTTTTTCAATTTTTCACTAAAAATTTTTTTCTCGAATTTTGTAAAGTGCTGTACATCGATGGAAAGGTCTGTTTATTGTCAATTAGGAATTGAAAACCGCAACCACTTACGAGGCTTGGTTGCGGAGATAGAAAGAAATCTGATTTTTAAACTTTTAAATGATGCCGCCGGCATCAAAAGTTTTTTCAATTTTTCACTAAAAATTTTTTTCTCGAATTTTGCAAAGTGCTGTACATCAATGGAAAGGTCTGTTTATTGTCAATTAGGAATTGAAAACCGCAACCACTTACGAGGCTTGGTTGCGGAGATATCGGGTTTCGAAAGAAATCTGATTTTTAAACTTTTAAATGATGCCGGCATCATAAGTTTTTTCAATTTTTCACTAAAAATTTTTTTCTCGAATTTTGTAAAGTGCTGTACATCGATGGAAAGGTCTGTTTATTGTCAATTAGGAATTGAAAACCGCAACCACTTACGAGGCTTGGTTGCGGAGATATCGGGTTTCGAAAGAAATCTGATTTTTAAACTTTTAAATGATGCCGGCATCATAAGTTTTTTCAATTTTTCACTAAAAATTTTTTTCTCGAATTTTGTAAAGTGCTGTACATCGATGGAAAGGTCTGTTTATTGTCAATTGGGAATTGAAAACCGCAACCACTTACGAGGCTTGGTTGCGGAGATATCGGGTTTCGAAAGAAATCTGATTTTTAAACTTTTAAATGATGCCGGCATCATCGGTTTTTTCAATTTTTCACTAAAAATTTTTTTCTCGAATTTTGTAAAGTGCTGTACATCGATGGAAAGGTCTGTTTATTGTCAATTAGGAATTGAAAACCGCAACCACTTACGAGGCTTGGTTGCGGAGATAGAAAGAAATCTGATTTTTAAACTTTTAAATGATGCCGGCATCAAAAGTTTTTTCAATTTTTCACTAAAAATTTTTTTCTCGAATTTTGCAAAGTGCTGTACATCAATGGAAAGGTCTGTTTATTGTCAATTAGGAATTGAAAACCGCAACCACTTACGAGGCTTGGTTGCGGAGATATCGGGTTTCGAAAGAAATCTGATTTTTAAACTTTCAAATGATGCCGGCATCATAAGTTTTTTCAATTTTTCACTAAAAATTTTTTTCTCGAATTTTGCAAAGTGCTGTACATCGATGGAAAGGTCTGTTTATTGTCAATTAGGAATTGAAACCCACAACCACTTACGAGGCTTGGTTGCGGAGATATCGGGTTTCGAAAGAAATCTGATTTTTAAACTTTTAAATGATGCCGGCATAGTAGTAATAATAGGTGACGTCTCGGCCAAAACGGCACCGCAACACTGCCAAGTAGCGCAACATGTATCAGATGTTGTATATATTTTTTGTTTCAGCAACATATGCTGGCTGTGAAAGTGAGCAACATGTGTGAGATACACATTTTTGTTTCAGAATTATACGCAGGCAGTGAATTTCGTAGCAACATTTTGGTATTATATGCAGGCTGTGAAACTCATTGCAACATTTTGGGATGATTATGATGGTTGTGAAACTCGTAGCAACATTTTGTAATCATATGATGGCTGTGAAACTCAGTGGCATTGCACCATTTTGGTGTTGGCTGTGAAACTCAGCTGCGTTTTCAACATGTGCCAAAAAGTGCAACATGTATCCATATGATGGCTGTGAAACTCAGTGGCATTGCAACAGCCAAAAAGTGCAACAGGTATCCATATGATGGCTGTGAAACTCAGTGGCATTGCACCATTTTGGTGCTGGCTGTGAAAATCAGCTGCGTTTGCAACATGTGCCAAAAAGTGCAACAGGTATCCATATGATGGCTGTGAAACTCAGTGGCATTGCATCATTTTGGTGCTGGGTGTGAAACTCAGCTGCAGTGCCAGCGTGTGGCAAAAAGTGAAACATGTGTCAGATGTTATAAATATTTTTTGTTTCAGCATTCGAATTTTTTCAGCATTGCAACATTATGGCACTGGCTGTGAAACTCAGCTGCATTTGCATCATGTACCAAAAAAGTGCAAAATGTGTCAGATGTTATATACATTTTTTGTTTCAGCAAACATTATGCTGGTTGTGAAACTCAATTGGATTTTTAGGAAATATATGGGTGTTGAGAAGAGATAGCTAGATGGATTGTTTGACTCGCCTTTACACGCAGGCTATGAAACTCAGTTGGATTTTTTACCTTCATTTTTTCATCATCATACGCAGGCATTGAAACTCATTTGGGTTTTAAAGCAATTATTTATGAGGGTTGAAAATACGGATATAGGTATACATTTTTTGTTTCAGCATCATACAGCAATCATTATGCTGGTTGTGAAACTCAATTGGATTTTTAGAAAATATATGGGTGTTAAGAAGAGATAGCTATATGGATTCTTTGTCTCGCCTTTACACGCAGGCTATGAAACTCAGTTGGATTTTTTACCTACCTCGTTTGAGACATTGCCCAACCCTACAAATTATTTGCATCCAATAAATTAAATACGATGATGGCTTTTGAGAATGATATGATTCAATGAATTTGTTATTGGTTTTTGGAATATCTGTGACTGCATTGAGTTAAGCCACCTCAGAAAATTTGAAAATGTATCTTCTACATCATCTAAATATGGTACGCATTTTTTTCAACTGTCTTGGTCATCGAATTCCTGTAAAGAAGGACCAGATACCTGTGCGTGTTGTTTGCTTGAAAATAAGTTGATGGGGATAAAAAATTGATGCTTTTGTACGAAAGATTAAAATAAAAAAGAAACAATATGTATTTAAGTTATTTTATTTTTAATAAAAAAAAAAAATGTATGACAGTTGCGTTTTATTTATCCATGAATTATAAGATGAAGGAAATCCTAACCATTTAACAAATACTTTTTTTCAACTTCGACTTGATATTTTTTCAACCAGGAATGTATCTAACAGTTTTGTTTTTTTTTAATTCAGCCTCATAGAAGTTTCCGCTTATGTTTTTGTTTTCAAAATCTTTAACTAAATATGTAGGTGGATTTGTTAGTTTAATTTTTTTTTATCTGGAATATTTCTGTTGTCCAGTTTGGTGTGTAACCCTTTTCAAAAACGTGTTTAAACTTGCTTATTCGAACATTGTCACCAATTTTAAATCTTGGCTTTGGTGATTTTTGTACATGATTACCTAAAATATGCAGTCTCAAGTAATTCATTCGCGTTAGGTGTATTTACGCTAGCTGGACTTCTGCATATCGTTCTATGTCCATTTAAAGTCCCCATTGAAACTAAATTCTTTCCACATCTTTTCCTTCAGAGTTAGATTGAAACGTTAAACAATAGATGCTTTTAAGCTGCTAAACGTTGAATACCTAATGATTTATTTGATAACGAGGTATCAGTTCTTTAAATTTTTTGTTGAAAAACCCTTTTCCATCATCGGTTTCTTTAAAAATACTGTTCGTAGCTGCTGCAACACTTTCAGGTTTTTTTGTTTTTTAATGGTTTTGTCCAAGCGAAGTTTGAAAAAGTATCAATTAAAGTCAGCAAGTGTTTATTTCCTTTATTTTCTCTGCTGTATGATATCTTTTCAACTAAATCAGCTTGCCATAGACCATCGAATCCTTTAATTATGGCATGACGTCTTTTAAAATTTCTTCGAGCTGGTTAATGCAATTCATCGACAACATTTCTTCTACTCATCTTTTTAACGAATGATTAAATCAAATTAGCATGTTGTATATTTATAAGTTTTGTCTATATTAAGTGTGTATTTTAGTTAAATATGAGTATGAAATAATACGAACAGAAAAAAATTGATCAGAACTCCTTTCCAATAAATAAAAACAAATACTTAAATTCCTTTTTTTATAGTTTTGTTATGCTCAGTAAATAACTTTTTTTTTTAATAAATACTCCTAGAATACTTTTGGTAATCTAATTAAGGTGGTTACGCGGGTCATGAAACTCAGTGCAATATATGGGGGTTAAAAATAGCTACTAATATTCTTTTTCAGCATCATACGCAGGCTTTGAAATTCAGTGCAACAGTGTGACCATCACCAACTTTTTGGGAGGCATCATTTCTTGTGTGTTCAAAGACGCCTGAATGAGTGAACAAGTGCTGGTCGTAGAATTAGGGGTTGAAAGATCGGAATTCTATTTTTAGATGGGAAGGAATGTATGATATTTACAAATCATGCGTTGGGAAGAAGAAGGTATTACTATGATGACGATATTTACAACGCAGGTGAACCGAGTTTTGTAAACAACCACGTTGTGTTATTTTTGTTTTCGTCGTCGCCACGTGCAAAATGGTTCAGATGTTATATACATTTTTTGTTTCAGCAAATATTATGCTGGTTGTGAAACTCAATTGGATTTTTAGGAAATATATGGGTGTTGAGAAGAGATAGCTATATGGATTGTTTGTCTGACCTTTACACACAGGCTATGAAACTCAATTGGATTTTTTACCTAAATTTTTTCATCATCATACGCAGGCTATGAAACTCAGTTGGGTTTTTAAGCAACTTATGAGGGTTGGAAATACGCATAGACGAAAGCTATATACATTTTTTGTTTCAGCATCATAGCTATATACATTTTTTGTTTCAGCTCAGTGCAACATATGAGTGTTGAAATTTTTTTCAGCATTATAGGCAGGCCGTGAAACTCAATCAGATTTTAAACAATATTATGGTGGTGAGAATAGGTAGCAACATTTTTGTTCAGTGCAACACATTGGTGTTGTTTTTCAGCATCATACGCATGGCTTTGAAACTCAGTGCAACATAAATGGAAATTTTTTACAGGATCATACGCAGGCCGAGAAACTCACTGCAGCATGAGGTAATAGGGGAAAGGGGTTTTTTTTTTGCATTTTAAAAATTTTATTTAAAAAGTCATGTATATATGTAGATATATTTATAAAATTATTCTATATCTAATATCATTTTATAAAAATCCATAATTCTCTTAATTTTAAGTAATTTTAATTCAATATGAAAGCATGCACAAGTATCCGGTCCATCCTTGCATAGACTTGATAACAACTCAGGAAATGACATCCATCGGGTGATAGCAGACAATCGTTATTTTCGAAACTCCTTATAAACGAAATATTTTTTTTTTTGCTTCGGAATAGTGTTTTTCTAATATTATATTTTCGTTGGTTTTAAAAAAACATAAAGGGCCCTACTAATAATCAAATTTAGCGACGACTTAAATATTTCAGTAAAATTAACCTTAATTCTGGTGATCCCAAATAATGCACCATTCATGTAATGATTAATTTTTTGAAGTCCATTCCATATATGATTCATTATTAAGAGTCCACTTGAATATTAAGGTCATACTATCTATGGTTTATTAGCTAGAGCCCATTCTATTATGGTCCATTTTACTGAAATATTTAAGTCGTCACTAAATTTGATTATTGCTAGGGCCCAAAATGTTTTCAATTGCTGAATTTAGGAGAGACATGTTTTAAATAGAAATGTTCTTTTAAAATGAAAAACAAAGTATATGAGTTTGTTTATTTATACCGATGAGAATCTAATCTCCTCCTCTATTTTTGTTTAATCTTCAAATAACTTGACTATATTAAAAATATGTGCATCAATGTAGTCCTTAATCTTTCTTTCTTTTTTTTCAACTTGTCATCACATACATTAATAGTTTGTAAACAATTTTGATCAACATATCCTTTTGTTGCTGCTTGATGTAGCATTTGCGGTGCTCTTAGATTATTTATATATTTGCCTTCAATTCGGTAAAAATTAGAAACCGTTACCCTTGGAGTGTTGGAGCCTTGCGGCCCAACAAGAGATCGTTCTTCTATAATTGATATTATTTCATTATGGTGACAAATCTTATTACCGATTCAAAATAGCTTTTAACGGGCCATGGCAATGTTTATATAAGAAGGTTTTTTTTTCATAATACAAATTCTATAAATACTATCCACTGAAATATATCAGCCAACTAGAAGACTTAGCACTATTTTATTTGGATTATTATTACCGCCACTTTGAGATGCAGTTAAAAGTCGAAGTCGATCTACAAGCTCTTTTGGATCGTCCCAGTGAACATAGTCAATAAGGGTTTTCATGAAACGTCGGAAAAGCATCGTAAACGTCTTAAACGTCTTAAAGGTTCCGACGTCGTAAACGAACTGTCAAAATTTGTATGGGAAATCTTTTCAAACAAATCTTAAACTTTAAGACACAAATTTGTGTGTTAAATGAAGATGGTAAATATCGTAAACATGGTAAACTCTTCTAACCTTAGAAGAAAAAATAGAGGAACGGGCATTTCGGGGAAAAATGAGGTTTTTTTCAAAGGAGTGTGAGTTCCACAAACACAAATGCATTCACACATGCACTTATATGTTGATCACAACAATAAACATGCTTACCATAATTTTTGCCAAATAACTCAAGAATTAATAGATAATTGAAAGCAATTTGTTCATACAATTGTATAAATATACTTTTTGGCTTACTTTGGGCATTTTTTAATTGCGGATGACAAATTTTACGAATGTTAAATTTAAATTAAATATTTTAAGCTGTTTGACGTTTAACGAACAGCTGAGTTGTTTACCATTATCGTTTACCACATTTACGAAAAATGTTTTTCGGTACGTTCATGAAACGTGTGTCGGAAACTTTACAATTTTACGACATCGTAAATTTTAAGACGTTGCATGAATACCCTTAATATTTTCATTGGAAAATATCAAATCTTCTTTCTCAGTGCGATATGATTTCCCAATTCTTTTTTTTTATTATCCTTAATAAGAGGTGCAATGATTTTCTGTATTTGTTTCCCCTGTTACCTTTGATTTGTGAACTATTATCATAGTATATCATATGTACACTTGTTATTTGTAATATCTTTGAATATTGTTTTAAATCATCGCTCGTATAGTCTTTTTTTTTGGATCATTATTGAAAATCAATTCATGTAATCCATAAGTACCCTTAAAGATTTCACCATCAATAACAAAGTCGTTGTTTATATCGATTTGGAAGTCTGCTGCACCAAGTTTTGTAGAATTGGTATTTTGATTGAAACATGGACCATATCGATACCTTAATGCACACATGTGCTATGTCCATTTTTTGCTGTTTTGAGATAGTGATACCAATGTAAAGATGAGAAGCAGAACTTTCATATGCACACATGTCCTATGTCCAACAGAAATCCTAAATTGCTTAATTTTGCAAAAAAGGCGAATGTACTTTGTCCCCTGTTGAATTATTGGAAAAAGCACAATTGTTCTATGTCCAGCATTTTGCGCTATGTCCTTTATATTTTTCAAATTTTGTGCTATGTCCGGACATAGCACTTTTGTGAACTTTATTTTATAGGCCGAAGTAGGCAAACAAACTATTTAAATTTGAAGTTTGATGCTGTACGGTTTTCGTGGTTTTGTGTTATACATTATTTAAGAAACTCATATAAAATGAATCGTGGTTAATTAATGGGAGAGCTTTGCAAGCGAATTAATGAAAAAAATTGCCCGAAAAGTTCTGCTAAAGGTAAGTGTTGCAAAACTATGAAGCTTTTCTATTATGTTGTATTTCCAGTAGAGAAAACCAACACAGATAATACTGAAAGTCTCAATGAGAAGTACATTGTTATCGAAGTCAACGATCTTCAAGTTCAAGTTGCTCAGGAAGATTCCACCATGTGTGAACAACTTTATGAAGGTACTTAACAGTTTTACTTCTTTTGAATAAAACTTCGAATGTTGTTTTTTGGAAGGCTAAATTTTTACTTTTGATTTTAGATATAATTATCGAAGATGGTCTAAATAATAATATTATGTTTGCCTTAAGTGATGATAATGATAATAATATTATCATCTATGATGTCCAGGAAGATATAGGTACATAAATAGATTCTGAAATTGTTTTTTTTTTATATTTTCACTAACTTTTGTTTTTTTTTCGATTGAATTAAGAAATTAACAACGAAGACGATTTTGAGGAAGATAGGCTTGATCCCACGTATATTCCACAAAACGATGACATGGATTCGACTAGCGATCAAGAACACCAAACTTTACCAGGTAAGACTTTTTAGAATTGAACAGCTTGTTCCTTATTTAGAAACAAGGCCAGTACCTACATTATCCTGACATTGTTATTTTAAATTTTTCTCAAGTGACTATCTAACAAGCGAATTTTATTTTACAGTTAATGAATTGGCAGAAGAAAGTGAAATGGTTTCGATTCCAAAAAAATTCCAAAGTTGTTGGATACAAATATAACGTCGAGGAAGAATTTAAATTTTTTGAAGTCAACCCTTCCGACATAAGTTGGGAAAAAATAGTTCTAAAAAATAAATATAAGAACCATAACAATATTTCCATAGCTAAAAAGAGAGATTTGCTACGCTTACTCAAGCAAGGGGTTATACCTAAAGAAAATGATTGTTAAATAATAATATTGTTATTTTACGTTTTTTGTAATGAAAATGATGCTAAATTATATATAATAATAGTTTTTGTTTTATTATAACACGGTTTATGGTAAGAAAGAATTGTCTTTAGTATAATAAAGTAAGTAATAAGTTAACGGTTTAGGAACCTTATTGTGTTCTATGTCCTATTTGAACAACTGACGACAAGCACGAAAGTGCTATGTCCTTACATATTTTATTCTACCATGAATAAATTAAAAAGAGGTTGAAGAATTATTTATTTTTCATTATTATACTTTTGCAAAGGTATCGAGCCATATCATACTTAATTATTTTCAAATCCAATTAATCTACATTAGAATTTATGCACATACCAAAACTTTACTTTGAGTTTCCCAAAAACAGCAAAAACGGACATAGCACATGTGTGCATTAAGGTATCGATATGTTTTATCGATATTTGAACTTGAAAATAACGTTTTTTTACTTATGGGTGTACTTTGTGATGTGTTGGTGGGCCCGAAGGAGCTAGTTTTATACAGTAACTCACTATCATCTAGAGTTTTAATTTCATCAACATCTTCCTCATAACTTTTTTCATTCGATTTTTTTACTGGTGAATCTAGGAGACTTGTTTCTTTAGTTTTTTTAAAATATCTTTTGCCACTTCCTTTAAAGGTTTTAGTATCGGTTTGAAAGTATCTTCAAACTCCGTCTCTCTCGTCAAATTTTCAGATTTAAGAAGGTCATATTTTCTTTTAACGATTTCTTAGCTGTGATTAAATTTTTAAGTAACTTTTCATTGAAATCCATCATGAGGAATTATTGCAATAAGTATGTTTTTAAACCGGTCTATTTAAAATCCCACAAAATCGGTCTGTTCTTTTTAAATCCGGTCTGTTCTTTTTAAAACCGGTCTGTTATGTTTTAAACCACCTGTTCTGTTTAAAACCGCACTGTTTAAACTGCTATATTATTTTTAAAACCGACCTGTTTTGTTTAAAACCACACCGGTAACTGTTGTACTTGCTTCCGAGTTTTGAAATCGTTAATTCAGAATGATAGCTTGATTTGGGATCCTCTTAGGATTATATAGTTGTTTTCATTTCAATGGTTGGTCTGGTTGCCTTTTTACTTCTGTACTAATAATCGCATCTTAAAGATTAAGGTTTTGAAATAAGTTAAATGTCAGGCTACAAAATTTATGTGCCAAAACTTGACTTCATTCTTAATCAATTCGATTGTTGAACCTAGAATATGCATAGGGAGCTATACTTGAACCTCTTTGATTAACTTATATTATAAGTTATAACTTTAGTTCTAAAAGGGCCAGATGTTGAAGGTTAAGGTAGGTATTTAAAATACGGTTAACCAGGCTAGAGGTAGGATTAACCTAGCGAAGAAACTTAAGTATAATACCTAATGGCAAAGGGTTTATTTGGTATATTCTGTTCTAATTATCGGATCTTTGAGGTTAATGTCTTAGAATTAAGGTGAAATCTCAAAAAAATTTGAACTTGACCTACGTCTTGGCCAATGTCATTTTTGAACTTGACCAACGTCTAAACCAATGCGATTTTTGAACTTGACTAACGTCCTGATTGCAATAATTCCTCATGATGGATTTCAATGAAAAGTTACTTAAAAATTTAATCACAACTAAGAAATTTTTAATGTCAAATCCCAGTTGGCGGTTAAATTAATGTTGTTTAGTTCAGTTTATTTAATCAATTTGACGGTTGATGTTGAAGAAAATCAAAAATTTGCTCAAATTTGCTCAAATTGATTTACAAGTCTTTCAACTTATTGAACTGTTTATATAGGCTTGATTTACTGTCAAAGTGAACCCTTTTTAACGCAAGACCAAATTTATAAATAATTTGATGTCTTGATCAAACTCAACGCAAACCTGATTGGCCTAATTGTCTTTATTCTATAATATTTTGCACTTTGAACTCATATTTTAATAAATTTAATAAACTTGAGTCGTGTAATTTCTTAAGACAATAATAATGGTTTTGACAGCCAAGCACCAGCTGAGTTGACAATCAAATTGAATCGTGTATGAGCTGCTTTAAAAGAAGCCTAACATTTTATTTGCATTTGACTTTAACCTTGAACATCTGAACATTAGAACTAAATTTATAAGATTATATTAAAGAAGTTCAAGTATATTGGTACCTATGCATATTCTCGGTTCAATAATCGCTTCGGCTTAGGCGTAGGTAAAGTTTTGTGACATAAATTACTAGCCTGAGATTTTACTTGAATTCTAAGACCTTAACCTCAAAGATCCGATAGTTAGAACAGAAGATAAAAGCTTACCAAATCAACCCCTTTCGATAATTATATTTCAGTTGCTTCGACAGGTTAATCCTTCCTCTAGACTGATTAATGTTAATTTAAATACCATAACCTTCAACAACTGGCCCTTAGAACTAATTTGTAAGTTTATTAAAGAGATTCTCAAGTAAGCACCTTTGCATATTTTAGGTTCAAAATTCGCATTGGTTTGGACGTATGTCAAGTTCAAAAATCGTATTGGTTTCGACGTTGGTCAAGTTCAAAAATCGCATTGGTTTAGACGTTGGTCAAGTTCAAAAATGACATTGGCCAAGACGTAGGTCAAGTTCAAATTTTTTTGAGATTTCACCTTAATTCTAAGACATTAACCTCAAAGATCCGATAATTAGAACAGAATATACCAAATAAACCCTTTGCCATTAGGTATTATACTTAAGTTGCTTCGCTAGGTTAATCCTACCTCTAGCCTGGTTAACCGTATTTTAAATACCTACCTTAACCTTCAACATCTGGCCCTTTAAAAGAAAATATGACCTTCTTAAATCTGAAAAGTTGACGAGAGAGACGGAGTTTGACAATACTTTCAAACCGATACTAAAACCTTTAAAGGAAGTGGCAAAAGATATTTAAAAAAACTAAAGAAACAAGTCTCCTAGATTCACCAGTAAAAAAATCGAATAAAAAAAGTTATGAGGAAGATGTTGATGAAATTAAAACTCTAGATGATAGTGAGTTACTGTATAAAACTAGCTCCTTCGGGCCCACTAACACATCAAAAAGTACACCCATAAGTAAAAAAACGTAATTTTCAAGTTCAAATATCGATAAAACATATGGTCCATGTTTCAATCAAAATACCAATTCTACAAAACTTGGTGCAGCAGACTTCCAAATCGATATAAACAACGACTTTGTTATTGATGGTGAAATCTTTAAGGGTACTTATGGATTACATGAATTGATTTTCAATAATGATCCAAAAAAAAAGACTATACGAGCGATGATTTAAAACAATATTCAAAGATATTACAAATAACAAGTGTACATATGATATACTATGATAATAGTTCACAAATCAAAGGTAACAGGGGAAACAAATACAGAAAATCATTGCACCTCTTATTAAGGATAATAAAAAAAAAGAATTGGGAAATCATATCGCACTGAGAAAGAAGATTTGATATTTTCCAATGAAAATATTAAGGGTATTCATGCAACGTCTTAAAATTTACGATGTCGTAAAATTGTAAAGTTTCCGACACACGTTTCATGAACGTACCGAAAAACATTTTTCGTAAATGTGGTAAACGATAATGGTAAACAACTCAGCTGTTCGTTAAACGTCAAACAGCTTAAAATATTTAATTTAAATTTAACATTCGTAAAATTTGTCATCCGCAATTAAAAAATGCCCAAAGTAAGCCAAAAAGTATATTTATACAATTGTATGAACAAATTGCTTTCAATTATCTATTAATTCTTGAGTTATTTGGCAAAAATTATGGTAAGCATGTTTATTGTTGTGATCAACATATAAGTGCATGTGTGAATGCATTTGTGTTTGTGGAACTCACACTCCTTTGAAAAAAACCTCATTTTTCCCCGAAATGCCCGTTCCTCTATTTTTTCTTCTAAGGTTAGAAGAGTTTACCATGTTTACGATATTTACCATCTTCATTTAACACACAAATTTGTGTCTTAAAGTTTAAGATTTGTTTGAAAAGATTTCCCATACAAATTTTGACAGTTCGTTTACGACGTCGGAACCTTTAAGACGTTTAAGACGTTTACGATGCTTTTCCGACGTTTCATGAAAACCCTTATTGACTATGTTCACTGGGACGATCCAAAAGAGCTTGTAGATCGACTTCGACTTTTAACTGCATCTCAAAGTGGCGGTAATAATAATCCAAATAAAATAGTGCTAAGTCTTCTAGTTGGCTGATATATTTCAGTGGATAGTATTTATAGAATTTGTATTATGAAAAAAAAACCTTCTTATATAAACATTGCCATGGCCCGTTAAAAGCTATTTTGAATCGGTAATAAGATTTGTCACCATAATGAAATAATATCAATTATAGAAGAACGATCTCTTGTTGGGCCGCAAGGCTCCAACACTCCAAGGGTAACGGTTTCTAATTTTTACCGAATTGAAGGCAAATATATAAATAATCTAAGAGCACCGCAAATGCTACATCAAGCAGCAACAAAAGGATATGTTGATCAAAATTGTTTACAAACTATTAATGTATGTGATGACAAGTTGAAAAAAAAGAAAGAAAGATTAAGGACTACATTGATGCACATATTTTTAATATAGTCAAGTTATTTGAAGATTAAACAAAAATAGAGGAGGAGATTAGATTCTCATCGGTATAAATAAACAAACTCATATACTTTGTTTTTCATTTTAAAAGAACATTTCTATTTAAAACATGTCTCTCCTAAATTCAGCAATTGAAAACATTTTGGGCCCTAGCAATAATCAAATTTAGTGACGACTTAAATATTTCAGTAAAATGGACCATAATAGAATGGGCTCTAGCTAATAAACCATAGATAGTATGACCTTAATATTCAAGTGGACTCTTAATAATGAATCATATATGGAATGGACTTCAAAAAATTAATCATTACATGAATGGTGCATTATTTGGGATCACCAGAATTAAGGTTAATTTTACTGAAATATTTAAGTCGTCGCTAAATTTGATTATTAGTAGGGCCCTTTATGTTTTTTTAAAACCAACGAAAATATAATATTAGAAAAACACTATTCCGAAGCAAAAAAAAAAATATTTCGTTTATAAGGAGTTTCGAAAATAACGATTGTCTGCTATCACCCGATGGATGTCATTTCCTGAGTTGTTATCAAGTCTATGCAAGGATGGACCGGATACTTGTGCATGCTTTCATATTGAATTAAAATTACTTAAAATTAAGAGAATTATGGATTTTTATAAAATGATATTAGATATAGAATAATTTTATAAATATATCTACATATATACATGACTTTTTAAATAAAATTTTTAAAATGCAAAAAAAAAAACCCCTTTCCCCTATTACCTCATGCTGCAGTGAGTTTCTCGGCCTGCGTATGATCCTGTAAAAAATTTCCATTTATGTTGCACTGAGTTTCAAAGCCATGCGTATGATGCTGAAAAACAACACCAATGTGTTGCACTGAACAAAAATGTTGCTACCTATTCTCACCACCATAATATTGTTTAAAATCTGATTGAGTTTCACGGCCTGCCTATAATGCTGAAAAAAATTTCAACACTCATATGTTGCACTGAGCTGAAACAAAAAATGTATATAGCTATGATGCTGAAACAAAAAATGTATATAGCTTTCGTCTATGCGTATTTCCAACCCTCATAAGTTGCTTAAAAACCCAACTGAGTTTCATAGCCTGCGTATGATGATGAAAAAATTTAGGTAAAAAATCCAATTGAGTTTCATAGCCTGTGTGTAAAGGTCAGACAAACAATCCATATAGCTATCTCTTCTCAACACCCATATATTTCCTAAAAATCCAATTGAGTTTCACAACCAGCATAATATTTGCTGAAACAAAAAATGTATATAACATCTGAACCATTTTGCACGTGGCGACGACGAAAACAAAAATAACACAACGTGGTTGTTTACAAAACTCGGTTCACCTGCGTTGTAAATATCGTCATCATAGTAATACCTTCTTCTTCCCAACGCATGATTTGTAAATATCATACATTCCTTCCCATCTAAAAATAGAATTCCGATCTTTCAACCCCTAATTCTACGACCAGCACTTGTTCACTCATTCAGGCGTCTTTGAACACACAAGAAATGATGCCTCCCAAAAAGTTGGTGATGGTCACACTGTTGCACTGAATTTCAAAGCCTGCGTATGATGCTGAAAAAGAATATTAGTAGCTATTTTTAACCCCCATATATTGCACTGAGTTTCATGACCCGCGTAACCACCTTAATTAGATTACCAAAAGTATTCTAGGAGTATTTATTAAAAAAAAAAGTTATTTACTGAGCATAACAAAACTATAAAAAAAGGAATTTAAGTATTTGTTTTTATTTATTGGAAAGGAGTTCTGATCAATTTTTTTCTGTTCGTATTATTTCATACTCATATTTAACTAAAATACACACTCAATATAGACAAAACTTATAAATATACAACATGCTAATTTGATTTAATCATTCGTTAAAAAGATGAGTAGAAGAAATGTTGTCGATGAATTGCATTAACCAGCTCGAAGAAATTTTAAAAGACGTCATGCCATAATTAAAGGATTCGATGGTCTATGGCAAGCTGATTTAGTTGAAAAGATATCATACAGCAGAGAAAATAAAGGAAATAAACACTTGCTGACTTTAATTGATACTTTTTCAAACTTCGCTTGGACAAAACCATTAAAAAACAAAAAAACCTGAAAGTGTTGCAGCAGCTACGAACAGTATTTTTAAAGAAACCGATGATGGAAAAGGGTTTTTCAACAAAAAATTTAAAGAACTGATACCTCGTTATCAAATAAATCATTAGGTATTCAACGTTTAGCAGCTTAAAAGCATCTATTGTTTAACGTTTCAATCTAACTCTGAAGGAAAAGATGTGGAAAGAATTTAGTTTCAATGGGGACTTTAAATGGACATAGAACGATATGCAGAAGTCCAGCTAGCGTAAATACACCTAACGCGAATGAATTACTTGAGACTGCATATTTTAGGTAATCATGTACAAAAATCACCAAAGCCAAGATTTAAAATTGGTGACAATGTTCGAATAAGCAAGTTTAAACACGTTTTTGAAAAGGGTTACACACCAAACTGGACAACAGAAATATTCCAGATAAAAAAAAATTAAACTAACAAATCCACCTACATATTTAGTTAAAGATTTTGAAAACAAAAACATAAGCGGAAACTTCTATGAGGCTGAATTAAAAAAAAACAAAACTGTTAGATACATTCCTGGTTGAAAAAATATCAAGTCGAAGTTGAAAAAAAGTATTTGTTAAATGGTTAGGATTTCCTTCATCTTATAATTCATGGATAAATAAAACGCAACTGTCATACATTTTTTTTTTTTATTAAAAATAAAATAACTTAAATACATATTGTTTCTTTTTTATTTTAATCTTTCGTACAAAAGCATCAATTTTTTATCCCCATCAACTTATTTTCAAGCAAACAACACGCACAGGTATCTGGTCCTTCTTTACAGGAATTCGATGACCAAGACAGTTGAAAAAAATGCGTACCATATTTAGATGATGTAGAAGATACATTTTCAAATTTTCTGAGGTGGCTTAACTCAATGCAGTCACAGATATTCCAAAAACCAATAACAAATTCATTGAATCATATCATTCTCAAAAGCCATCATCGTATTTAATTTATTGGATGCAAATAATTTGTAGGGTTGGGCAATGTCTCAAACGAGGTAGGTAAAAAATCCAACTGAGTTTCATAGCCTGCGTGTAAAGGCGAGACAAAGAATCCATATAGCTATCTCTTCTTAACACCCATATATTTTCTAAAAATCCAATTGAGTTTCACAACCAGCATAATGATTGCTGTATGATGCTGAAACAAAAAATGTATACCTATATCCGTATTTTCAACCCTCATAAATAATTGCTTTAAAACCCAAATGAGTTTCAATGCCTGCGTATGATGATGAAAAAATGAAGGTAAAAAATCCAACTGAGTTTCATAGCCTGCGTGTAAAGGCGAGTCAAACAATCCATCTAGCTATCTCTTCTCAACACCCATATATTTCCTAAAAATCCAATTGAGTTTCACAACCAGCATAATGTTTGCTGAAACAAAAAATGTATATAACATCTGACACATTTTGCACTTTTTTGGTACATGATGCAAATGCAGCTGAGTTTCACAGCCAGTGCCATAATGTTGCAATGCTGAAAAAATTCGAATGCTGAAACAAAAAATATTTATAACATCTGACACATGTTTCACTTTTTGCCACACGCTGGCACTGCAGCTGAGTTTCACACCCAGCACCAAAATGATGCAATGCCACTGAGTTTCACAGCCATCATATGGATACCTGTTGCACTTTTTGGCACATGTTGCAAACGCAGCTGATTTTCACAGCCAGCACCAAAATGGTGCAATGCCACTGAGTTTCACAGCCATCATATGGATACCTGTTGCACTTTTTGGCTGTTGCAATGCCACTGAGTTTCACAGCCATCATATGGATACATGTTGCACTTTTTGGCACATGTTGAAAACGCAGCTGAGTTTCACAGCCAACACCAAAATGGTGCAATGCCACTGAGTTTCACAGCCATCATATGATTACAAAATGTTGCTACGAGTTTCACAACCATCATAATCATCCCAAAATGTTGCAATGAGTTTCACAGCCTGCATATAATACCAAAATGTTGCTACGAAATTCACTGCCTGCGTATAATTCTGAAACAAAAATGTGTATCTCACACATGTTGCTCACTTTCACAGCCAGCATATGTTGCTGAAACAAAAAATATATACAACATCTGATACATGTTGCGCTACTTGGCAGTGTTGCGGTGCCGTTTTGGCCGAGACGTCACCTATTATTACTACTCGGCATCATAAGTTTTTTCAATTTTTCACTAAAATTTTTTTCTCGAATTTTGCAAAGTGCTGTACATCGATGGAAAGGTCTGTTTATTGTCAATTAGGAATTGAAAACCGCAACCACTTACGAGGCTTGGTTGCGGAGATATTGGGTTTCGAAAGAAATCTGGTTTTTAAACTTTTAAATGATGCCGGCATCAAAAGTTTTTTCAATTTTTCACTAAAAATTTTTTTCTCGAATTTTGCAAAGTGCTGTACATCAATGGAAAGGTCTGTTTATTGTCAATTAGGAATTGAAAACCGCAACCACTTACGAGGCTTGGTTGCGGAGATATCGGGTTTCGAAAGAAATCTGATTTTTAAACTTTTAAATGATGCCGGCATCATAAGTTTTTTCAATTTTTCACTAAAAATTTTTTTCTCGAATTTTGTAAAGTGCTGTACATCGATGGAAAGGTCTGTTTATTGTCAATTAGGAATTGAAAACCGCAACCACTTACGAGGCTTGGTTGCGGAGATATCGGGTTTCGAAAGAAATCTGATTTTTAAACTTTTAAATGATGCCGGCATCATAAGTTTTTTCAATTTTTCACTAAAAATTTTTTTTCTCGAATTTTGCAAAGTGCTGTACATCGATGGAAAGGTCTGTTTATTGTCAATTAGGAATTGAAAACCACAACCACTTACGAGGCTTGGTTGCGGAGATATCGGGTTTCGAAAGAAATCTGATTTTTAAAAATTTTTTCTCGAATTTTGCAAAGTGCTGTACATCAATGGAAAGGTCTGTTTATTGTCAATAAGGAATTGAAAACCGCAACCACTTACGAGGCTTGGTTGCGGAGATATCGGGTTTCGAAAGAAATCTGATTTTTAAACTTTTAAATGATGCCGGCATCATAAGTTTTTTCAATTTCTCACTAAAAATTTTTTTCTCGAATTTTGCAAAGTGCTGTACATCGGATGTAAAGGTCTGTTTATTGTCAATTAGGAATTGAAAACCGCAACCACTTACGAGGCTTGGTTGCGGAGATATCGGGTTTCGAAAGAAATCTGATTTTTAAACTTTTAAATGATGCCGGCATCATAAGTTTTTTCAATTTTTCACTAAAATTTTTTTCTCGAATTTTGCAAAGTGCTGTACATCGATGGAAAGGTCTGTTTATTGTCAATTAGGAATTGAAAACCGCAACCACTTACGAGGCTTGGTTGCGGAGATATTGGGTTTCGAAAGAAATCTGGTTTTTAAACTTTTAAATGATGCCGGCATCAAAAGTTTTTTCAATTTTTCACTAAAAATTTTTTTCTCGAATTTTGCAAAGTGCTGTACATCAATGGAAAGGTCTGTTTATTGTCAATTAGGAATTGAAAACCGCAACCACTTACGAGGCTTGGTTGCGGAGATATCGGGTTTCGAAAAAAATCTGATTTTTAAACTTTTAAATGATGCCGGCATCATAAGTTTTTTCAATTTTTCACTAAAAATTTTTTTCTCGAATTTTGTAAAGTGCTGTACATCGATGGAAAGGTCTGTTTATTGTCAATTAGGAATTGAAAACCGCAACCACTTACGAGGCTTGGTTGCGGAGATATCGGGTTTCGAAAGAAATCTGATTTTTAAACTTTTAAATGATGCCGGCATCATAAGTTTTTTCAATTTTTCACTAAAAATTTTTTTCTCGAATTTTGCAAAGTGCTGTACATCGATGAAAAGGTCTGTTTATTGTCAATTAGGAATTGAAAACCACAACCACTTACGAGGCTTGGTTGCGGAGATATCGGGTTTCGAAAGAAATCTGATTTTTAAAAATTTTTTCTCGAATTTTGCAAAGTGCTGTACATCAATGGAAAGGTCTGTTTATTGTCAATTAGGAATTGAAAACCGCAACCACTTACGAGGCTTGGTTGCGGAGATATCGGGTTTCGAAAGAAATCTGATTTTTAAACTTTTAAATGATGCCGGCATCATAAGTTTTTTCAATTTTTCACTAAAAATTTTTTTCTCGAATTTTGCAAAGTGCTGTACATCGGATGTAAAGGTCTGTTTATTGTCAATTAGGAATTGAAAACCGCAACCACTTACGAGGCTTGGTTGCGGAGATATCGGGTTTCGAAAGAAATCTGATTTTTAAACTTTTAAATGATGCCGGCATCATAAGTTTTTTCAATTTTTCACTAAAATTTTTTTCTCGAATTTTGCAAAGTGCTGTACATCGATGGAAAGGTCTGTTTATTGTCAATTAGGAATTGAAAACCGCAACCACTTACGAGGCTTGGTTGCGGAGATATTGGGTTTCGAAGAAATCTGGTTTTTAAACTTTTAAATGATGCCGGCATCAAAAGTTTTTTCAATTTTTCACTAAAAATTTTTTTCTCGAATTTTGCAAAGTGCTGTACATCAATGGAAAGGTCTGTTTATTGTCAATTAGGAATTGAAAACCGCAACCACTTACGAGGCTTGGTTGCGGAGATATCGGGTTTCGAAAGAAATCTGATTTTTAAACTTTTAAATGATGCCGGCATCATAGGTTTTTTCAATTTTTCACTAAAAATTTTTTTCTCGAATTTTGTAAAGTGCTGTACATCGATGGAAAGGTCTGTTTATTGTCAATTAGGAATTGAAAACCGCAACCACTTACGAGGCTTGGTTGCGGAGATATCGGGTTTCGAAAGAAATCTGATTTTTAAACTTTTAAATGATGCCGGCATCATAAGTTTTTTCAATTTTTCACTAAAAATTTTTTTCTCGAATTTTGCAAAGTGCTGTACATCGATGGAAAGGTCTGTTTATTGTCAATTAGGAATTGAAAACCACAACCACTTACGAGGCTTGGTTGCGGAGATATCGGGTTTCGAAAGAAATCTGATTTTTAAACTTTTAAATGATGCCGGCATCATAAGTTTTTTCAATTTTTCACTAAAAATTTTTTTCTCGAATTTTGTAAAGTGCTGTACATCGATGGAAAGGTCTGTTTATTGTCAATTAGGAATTGAAAACCGCAACCACTTACGAGGCTTGGTTGCGGAGATATCGGGTTTCGAAAGAAATCTGATTTTTAAACTTTTAAATGATGCCGGCATCATAAGTTTTTTCAATTTTTCACTAAAAATTTTTTTCTCGAATTTTGCAAAGTGCTGTACATCGATGGAAAGGTCTGTTTATTGTCAATTAGGAATTGAAAACCACAACCACTTACGAGGCTTGGTTGCGGAGATATCGGGTTTCGAAAGAAATCTGATTTTTAAACTTTTAAATGATGCCGGCATCATAAGTTTTTTCAATTTTTCACTAAAATTTTTTTCTCGAATTTTGCAAAGTGCTGTACATCGATGGAAAGGTCTGTTTATTGTCAATTAGGAATTGAAAACCGCAACCACTTACGAGGCTTGGTTGCGGAGATATTGGGTTTCGAAGAAATCTGGTTTTTAAACTTTTAAATGATGCCGGCATCAAAAGTTTTTTCAATTTTTCACTAAAAATTTTTTTCTCGAATTTTGCAAAGTGCTGTACATCAATGGAAAGGTCTGTTTATTGTCAATTAGGAATTGAAAACCGCAACCACTTACGAGGCTTGGTTGCGGAGATATCGGGTTTCGAAAGAAATCTGATTTTTAAACTTTTAAATGATGCCGGCATCATAGGTTTTTTCAATTTTTCACTAAAAATTTTTTTCTCGAATTTTGTAAAGTACTGTACATCGATGGAAAGGTCTGTTTATTGTCAATTGGGAATTGAAAACCGCAACCACTTACGAGGCTTGGTTGCGGAGATATCGGGTTTCGAAAGAAATCTGATTTTTAAACTTTTAAATGATGCCGGCATCATAAGTTTTTTCAATTTCTCACTAAAAATTTTTTTCTCGAATTTTGCAAAGTGCTGTACATCGATGGAAAGGTGTGTTTATTGTCAATTAGGAATTGAAAACCGCAACCACTTACGAGGCTTGGTTACGGAGATATCGGGTTTCGAAAGAAATCTGACTTTTAAACTTTTAAATGATGCCGGCATCATAAGTTTTTTCAATTTTTCACTAAAAATTTTTTTCTCGAATTTTGTAAAGTGCTGTACATCGATGGAAAGGTCTGTTTATTGTCAATTAGGAATTGAAAACCGCAACCACTTACGAGGCTTGGTTGCGGAGATATCGGGTTTTGAAAGAAATCTGATTTTTAAACTTTTAAATGATGCCGGCATCATAAGTTTTTTCAATTTTTCACTAAAAATTTTTTTCTCGAATTTTGCAAAGTGCTGTACATCGATGGAAAGGTCTGTTTATTGTCAATTAGGAATTGAAAACCGCAACCACTTACGAGGCTTGGTTGCGGAGATATCGGGTTTCGAAAGAAATCTGATTTTTAAACTTTTAAATGATGCCGGCATCATTAGTTTTTGTCAATTTTTCACTAAAATTTTTTTTCTCGAATTTTGCAAAGTGCTGTACATCGATGGAAAGGTCTGTTTATTGTCAATTAGGAATTGAAAACCGCAACCACTTACGAGGCTTGGTTGCGGAGATATCGGGTTTCGAAAGAAATCTGATTTTTAAACTTTTAAATGATGCCGGCATCATAAGTTTTTTCAATTTTTCACTAAAAATTTTTTTCTCGAATTTTGCAAAGTGCTGTACATCGATGGAAAGGTCTGTTTATTGTCAATTAGGAATTGAAAACCGCAACCACTTACGAGGCTTGGTTACGGAGATATCGGGTTTCGAAAGAAATCTGATTTTTAAACTTTTAAATGATGCCGGCATCATAAGTTTTTTCAATTTCTCACTAAAAATTTTTTTCTCGAATTTTGCAAAGTGCTGTACATCGATGGAAAGGTCTGTTTATTGTCAATTAGGAATTGAAAACCGCAACCACTTACGAGGCTTGGTTGCGGAGATATCGGGTTTCGAAAGAAATCTGATTTTTAAACTTTTAAATGATGCCGGCATCATAAGTTTTTTCAATTTCTCACTAAAAATTTTTTTCTCGAATTTTGCAAAGTGCTGTACATCGATGGAAAGGTGTGTTTATTGTCAATTAGGAATTGAAAACCGCAACCACTTACGAGGCTTGGTTACGGAGATATCGGGTTTCGAAAGAAATCTGACTTTTAAACTTTTAAATGATGCCGGCATCATAAGTTTTTTCAATTTTTCACTAAAATTTTTTTTCTCGAATTTTGTAAAGTGCTGTACATCGATGGAAAGGTCTGTTTATTGTCAATTAGGAATTGAAAACCGCAACCACTTACGAGGCTTGGTTGCGGAGATATCGGGTTTCGAAAGAAATCTGATTTTTAAACTTTTAAATGATGCCGGCATCATAAGTTTGTTCAATTTTTCACTAAAAATTTTTTTCTCGAATTTTGTAAAGTGCTGCACATCGATGGAAAGGTCTGTTTATTGTCAATTAGGAATTGAAAACCGCAACCACTTACGAGGCTTGGTTGTGGAGATATCGGGTTTCGAAAGAAATCTGATTTTTAAACTTTTAAATGATGCCGGCATCATCGGTTTTTTCAATTTTTCACTAAAAATTTTTTTCTCGAATTTTGTAAAGTGCTGTACATCGATGGAAAGGTCTGTTTACTGTCAATTAGGAATTGAAAACCGCAACCACTTACGAGGCTTGGTTGCGGAGATATCGGGTTTCGAAAGAAATCTGGTTTTTAAACTTTTAAATGATGCCGGCATCAAAAGTTTTTTCAATTTTTCACTAAAAATTTTTTTCTCGAATTTTGCAAAGTGCTGTACATCAATGGAAAGGTCTGTTTATTGTCAATTAGGAATTGAAAACCGCAACCACTTACGAGGCTTGGTTGCGGAGATATCGGGTTTCGAAAGAAATCTGATTGTTAAACTTTTAAATGATGCCGGCATCATAAGTTTTTTCAATTTTTCACTAAAAATTTTTTTCTCGAATTTTGTAAAGTGCTGTACATCGATGGAAAGGTCTGTTTATTGTCAATTAGGAATTGAAAACCACAACCACTTACGAGGCTTGGTTGCGGAGATATCGGGTATCGAAAGAAATCTGATTTTTAAACTTTTAAATGATGCCGGCATCATAAGTTTTTTCAATTTCTCACTAAAAATGTTTTTCTCGAATTTTGTAAAGTGCTGTACATCGATGGAAAGGTCTGTTTATTGTCAATTAGGAATTGAAAACCGCAACCACTTACGAGGCTTGGTTGCGGAGATATCGGGTTTCGAAAGAAATCTGATTTTTAAACTTTTAAATGATGCCGGCATCATAAGTTTTTTCAATTTTTCACTAAAAATTTTTTTCTCGAATTTTGCAAAGTGCTGTACATCGATGGAAAGGTCTGTTTATTGTCAATTAGGAATTGAAAACCGCAACCACTTACGAGGCTTGGTTGCGGAGATATCGGGTTTCGAAAGAAATCTGATTTTTAAACTTTTAAATGATGCCGGCATCATAAGTTTTTTCAATTTTTCACTAAAAATTTTTTTCTCGAATTTTGCAAAGTGCTGTACATCGATGGAAAGGTCTGTTTATTGTCAATTAGGAATTGAAAACCGCAACCACTTACAAGGCTTGGTTGCGGAGATATCGGGTTTCGAAAGAAATCTGATTTTTAAACTTTTAAATGATGCCGGCATCATAAGTTTTTTCAATTTCTCACTAAAAATTTTTTTCTCGAATTTTGCAAAGTGCTGTACATCGATGTGAAGGTCTGTTTATTGTCAATTAGAAATTGAAAACCGCAACCACTTACGAGGCTTGGTTGCGGAGATATCGGGTTTCGAAAGAAATCTGATTTTTAAACTTTTAAATGATGCCGGCATCATAGGTTTTTTCAATTTTTCACTAAAAATTTTTTTCTCGAATTTTGCAAAGTGCTGTACATCAATGGAAAGGTCTGTTTATTGTCAATTACGAATTGAAAACCGCAACCACTTACGAGGCTTGGTTGCGGAGATATTGGGTTTCGAAAGAAATCTGGTTTTTAAACTTTTAAATGATGCCGGCATCAAAAGTTTTTTCAATTTTTCACAAAAAATTTTTTTCTCGAATTTTGCAAAGTGCTGTACATCAATGGAAAGGTCTGTTTATTGTCAATTAGGAATTGAAAACCGCAACCACTTACGAGGCTTGGTTGCGGAGATATCGGGTTTCGAAAGAAATCTGATTTTTAAACTTTTAAATGATGCCGGCATCATAAGTTTTTTCAATTTTTCACTAAAATTTTTTTTCTCGAATTTTGTAAAGTGCTGTACATCGATGGAAAGGTCTGTTTATTGTCAATTAGGAATTGAAAACCGCAACCACTTACGAGGCTTGGTTGCGGAGATATCGGGTTTCGAAAGAAATCTGATTTTTAAACTTTTAAATGATGCAGGCATCATAAGTTTTTTCAATTTTTCACTTAAAATTTTTTTCTCGAATTTTGTAAAGCGCTGTACATCGATGGAAAGGTCTGTTTATTGTCAATTAGGAATTGAAAACCGCAACCACTTACGAGGCTTGGTTGCGGAGATATCGGGTTTCGAAAGAAATCTGATTTTTAAACTTTTAAATGATGCCGGCATCATAAGTTTTTTCAATTTCTCACTAAAAATTTTGTTCTCGAATTTTGCAAAGTGCTGTACATCGATGTAAAGGTCTGTTTATTTTCAATTAGGAATTGAAAACCGCAACCACTTACGAGGCTTGGTTGCGGAGATATCGGGTTTCGAAAGAAATCTGATTTTTAAACTTTTAAATGATGCCGGCATCATAAGTTTTTTCAATTTTTCACTAAAAATTTTTTTCTCGAATTTTGTAAAGTGCTGTACATCGATGGAAAGGTCTGTTTATTGTCAATTAGGAATTGAAAACCGCAACCACTTACGAGGCTTGGTTGCGGAGATATCGGGTTTCGAAAGAAATCTGATTTTTAAACTTTTAAATGATGCCGGCATCATAAGTTTTTTCAATTTCTCACTAAAAATTTTTTTCTCGAATTTTGCAAAGTGCTGTACATCGATGGAAAGGTGTGTTTATTGTCAATTAGGAATTGAAAACCGCAACCACTTACGAGGCTTGGTTACGGAGATATCGGGTTTCGAAAGAAATCTGACTTTTAAACTTTTAAATGATGCCGGCATCATAAGTTTTTTCAATTTTTCACTAAAAATTTTTTTCTCGAATTTTGTAAAGTGCTGTACATCGATGGAAAGGTCTGTTTATTGTCAATTAGGAATTGAAAACCGCAACCACTTACGAGGCTTGGTTGCGGAGATATCGGGTTTTGAAAGAAATCTGATTTTTAAACTTTTAAATGATGCCGGCATCATAAGTTTTTTCAATTTTTCACTAAAAATTTTTTTCTCGAATTTTGCAAAGTGCTGTACATCGATGGAAAGGTCTGTTTATTGTCAATTAGGAATTGAAAACCGCAACCACTTACGAGGCTTGGTTGCGGAGATATCGGGTTTCGAAAGAAATCTGATTTTTAAACTTTTAAATGATGCCGGCATCATTAGTTTTTGTCAATTTTTCACTAAAATTTTTTTTCTCGAATTTTGCAAAGTGCTGTACATCGATGGAAAGGTCTGTTTATTGTCAATTAGGAATTGAAAACCGCAACCACTTACGAGGCTTGGTTGCGGAGATATCGGGTTTCGAAAGAAATCTGATTTTTAAACTTTTAAATGATGCCGGCATCATAAGTTTTTTCAATTTTTCACTAAAAATTTTTTTCTCGAATTTTGCAAAGTGCTGTACATCGATGGAAAGGTCTGTTTATTGTCAATTAGGAATTGAAAACCGCAACCACTTACGAGGCTTGGTTACGGAGATATCGGGTTTCGAAAGAAATCTGATTTTTAAACTTTTAAATGATGCCGGCATCATAAGTTTTTTCAATTTCTCACTAAAAATTTTTTTCTCGAATTTTGCAAAGTGCTGTACATCGATGGAAAGGTCTGTTTATTGTCAATTAGGAATTGAAAACCGCAACCACTTACGAGGCTTGGTTGCGGAGATATCGGGTTTCGAAAGAAATCTGATTTTTAAACTTTTAAATGATGCCGGCATCATAAGTTTTTTCAATTTCTCACTAAAAATTTTTTTCTCGAATTTTGCAAAGTGCTGTACATCGATGGAAAGGTGTGTTTATTGTCAATTAGGAATTGAAAACCGCAACCACTTACGAGGCTTGGTTACGGAGATATCGGGTTTCGAAAGAAATCTGACTTTTAAACTTTTAAATGATGCCGGCATCATAAGTTTTTTCAATTTTTCACTAAAATTTTTTTTCTCGAATTTTGTAAAGTGCTGTACATCGATGGAAAGGTCTGTTTATTGTCAATTAGGAATTGAAAACCGCAACCACTTACGAGGCTTGGTTGCGGAGATATCGGGTTTCGAAAGAAATCTGATTTTTAAACTTTTAAATGATGCCGGCATCATAAGTTTGTTCAATTTTTCACTAAAAATTTTTTTCTCGAATTTTGTAAAGTGCTGCACATCGATGGAAAGGTCTGTTTATTGTCAATTAGGAATTGAAAACCGCAACCACTTACGAGGCTTGGTTGTGGAGATATCGGGTTTCGAAAGAAATCTGATTTTTAAACTTTTAAATGATGCCGGCATCATCGGTTTTTTCAATTTTTCACTAAAAATTTTTTTCTCGAATTTTGTAAAGTGCTGTACATCGATGGAAAGGTCTGTTTACTGTCAATTAGGAATTGAAAACCGCAACCACTTACGAGGCTTGGTTGCGGAGATATCGGGTTTCGAAAGAAATCTGGTTTTTAAACTTTTAAATGATGCCGGCATCAAAAGTTTTTTCAATTTTTCACTAAAAATTTTTTTCTCGAATTTTGCAAAGTGCTGTACATCAATGGAAAGGTCTGTTTATTGTCAATTAGGAATTGAAAACCGCAACCACTTACGAGGCTTGGTTGCGGAGATATCGGGTTTCGAAAGAAATCTGATTGTTAAACTTTTAAATGATGCCGGCATCATAAGTTTTTTCAATTTTTCACTAAAAATTTTTTTCTCGAATTTTGTAAAGTGCTGTACATCGATGGAAAGGTCTGTTTATTGTCAATTAGGAATTGAAAACCACAACCACTTACGAGGCTTGGTTGCGGAGATATCGGGTATCGAAAGAAATCTGATTTTTAAACTTTTAAATGATGCCGGCATCATAAGTTTTTTCAATTTCTCACTAAAAATGTTTTTCTCGAATTTTGTAAAGTGCTGTACATCGATGGAAAGGTCTGTTTATTGTCAATTAGGAATTGAAAACCGCAACCACTTACGAGGCTTGGTTGCGGAGATATCGGGTTTCGAAAGAAATCTGATTTTTAAACTTTTAAATGATGCCGGCATCATAAGTTTTTTCAATTTTTCACTAAAAATTTTTTTCTCGAATTTTGCAAAGTGCTGTACATCGATGGAAAGGTCTGTTTATTGTCAATTAGGAATTGAAAACCGCAACCACTTACGAGGCTTGGTTGCGGAGATATCGGGTTTCGAAAGAAATCTGATTTTTAAACTTTTAAATGATGCCGGCATCATAAGTTTTTTCAATTTTTCACTAAAAATTTTTTTCTCGAATTTTGCAAAGTGCTGTACATCGATGGAAAGGTCTGTTTATTGTCAATTAGGAATTGAAAACCGCAACCACTTACAAGGCTTGGTTGCGGAGATATCGGGTTTCGAAAGAAATCTGATTTTTAAACTTTTAAATGATGCCGGCATCATAAGTTTTTTCAATTTCTCACTAAAAATTTTTTTCTCGAATTTTGCAAAGTGCTGTACATCGATGTGAAGGTCTGTTTATTGTCAATTAGAAATTGAAAACCGCAACCACTTACGAGGCTTGGTTGCGGAGATATCGGGTTTCGAAAGAAATCTGATTTTTAAACTTTTAAATGATGCCGGCATCATAGGTTTTTTCAATTTTTCACTAAAAATTTTTTTCTCGAATTTTGCAAAGTGCTGTACATCAATGGAAAGGTCTGTTTATTGTCAATTACGAATTGAAAACCGCAACCACTTACGAGGCTTGGTTGCGGAGATATTGGGTTTCGAAAGAAATCTGGTTTTTAAACTTTTAAATGATGCCGGCATCAAAAGTTTTTTCAATTTTTCACAAAAAATTTTTTTCTCGAATTTTGCAAAGTGCTGTACATCAATGGAAAGGTCTGTTTATTGTCAATTAGGAATTGAAAACCGCAACCACTTACGAGGCTTGGTTGCGGAGATATCGGGTTTCGAAAGAAATCTGATTTTTAAACTTTTAAATGATGCCGGCATCATAAGTTTTTTCAATTTTTCACTAAAATTTTTTTTCTCGAATTTTGTAAAGTGCTGTACATCGATGGAAAGGTCTGTTTATTGTCAATTAGGAATTGAAAACCGCAACCACTTACGAGGCTTGGTTGCGGAGATATCGGGTTTCGAAAGAAATCTGATTTTTAAACTTTTAAATGATGCAGGCATCATAAGTTTTTTCAATTTTTCACTTAAAATTTTTTTCTCGAATTTTGTAAAGCGCTGTACATCGATGGAAAGGTCTGTTTATTGTCAATTAGGAATTGAAAACCGCAACCACTTACGAGGCTTGGTTGCGGAGATATCGGGTTTCGAAAGAAATCTGATTTTTAAACTTTTAAATGATGCCGGCATCATAAGTTTTTTCAATTTCTCACTAAAAATTTTGTTCTCGAATTTTGCAAAGTGCTGTACATCGATGTAAAGGTCTGTTTATTTTCAATTAGGAATTGAAAACCGCAACCACTTACGAGGCTTGGTTGCGGAGATATCGGGTTTCGAAAGAAATCTGATTTTTAAACTTTTAAATGATGCCGGCATCATAAGTTTTTTCAATTTTTCACTAAAAATTTTTTTCTCGAATTTTGTAAAGTGCTGTACATCGATGGAAAGGTCTGTTTATTGTCAATTAGGAATTGAAAACCGCAACCACTTACGAGGCTTGGTTGCGGAGATATCGGGTTTCGAAAGAAATCTGATTTTTAAACTTTTAAATGATGCCGGCATCATAAGTTTTTTCAATTTTTCACTAAAAATTTTTTTCTCGAATTTTGTAAAGTGCTGTACATCGATGGAAAGGTCTGTTTATTGTCAATTAGGAATTGAAAACCGCAACCACTTACGAGGCTTGGTTGCGGAGATATTGGGTTTCGAAAGAAATCTGATTTTTAAACTTTTAAATGATGCCGGCATCATAAGTTTTTTCAATTTCTCACTAAAAATTTTGTTCTCGAATTTTGCAAAGTGCTGTACATCGATGTAAAGGTCTGTTTATTTTCAATTAGGAATTGAAAACCGCAACCACTTACGAGGCTTGGTTGCGGAGATATCGGGTTTCGAAAGAAATCTGATTTTTAAACTTTAAATGATGCCGGCATCATAAGTTTTTTCAATTTTTCACTAAAAATTTTTTTCTCGAATTTTGTAAAGTGCTGTACATCGATGGAAAGGTCTGTTTATTGTCAATTAGGAATTGAAAACCGCAACCACTTACGAGGCTTGGTTGCGGAGATATCGGGTTTCGAAAGAAATCTGATTTTTAAACTTTTAAATGATGCCGGCATCATAAGTTTTTTCAATTTTTCACTAAAAATTTTTTTCTCGAATTTTGTAAAGTGCTGTACATCGATGGAAAGGTCTGTTTATTGTCAATTAGGAATTGAAAACCGCAACCACTTACGAGGCTTGGTTGCGGAGATATCGGGTTTCGAAAGAAATCTGATTTTTAAACTTTTAAATGATGCCGGCATCATAAGTTTTTTCAATTTTTCACTAAAAATTTTTTTCCCGAATTTTGCAAAGTGCTGTACATCAATGGAAAGGTCTGTTTATTGTCAATTAGGAATTGAAAACCGCAACCACTTACGAGGCTTGGTTGCGGAGATATCGGGTTTCGAAAGAAATCTGATTTTTAAACTTTTAAATGATTCACTTAAAAATTTTTTCCTCGAATTTTGTAAAGTGCTGTACATCGATGGAAAGGTCTGTTTATTGTCAATTAGGAATTGAAAACCGCAACCACTTACGAGGCTTGGTTGCGGAGATATCGGGTTTCGAAAGAAATCTGATTTTTAAACTTTTAAATGATGCCGGCATCATAAGTTTTTTCAATTTTTCACTAAAAATTTTTTTCCCGAATTTTGCAAAGTGCTGTACATCGATGGAAAGGTCTGTTTATTGTCAATTAGGAATTGAAAACCGCAACCACTTACGAGGCTTGGTTGTGGAGATATCGGGTTTCGAAAGAAATCTGATTTTTAAACTTTTAAATGATGCCGGCATCATTAGTTTTTTCAATTTTTCACTAAAAATTTTTTTCTAGAATTTTGCAAAGTGCTGTACATCGATGTAAAGGTCTGTTTATTGTCAATTAGGAATGTAAAACCGCAACCACTTACGAGGCTTGGTTGCGGAGATATCGGGTTTCGAAAGAAATCTGATTTTTAAACTTTTAAATGATGCCGGCATAATAAGTTTTTTCAATTTTTCACTAAAATTTTTTTTTCTCGAATTTTATAAAGTGGTGTACATCGATGGATAGGTCTGTTTATTGTCAGTAAGGAATTGAAAACCCCAACCATTTACGAGGCTTGGTTGCGGAGAAATCGGGTTTCGAAAGAAATCTGATTTTTAAACTTTTAAATGATGCCGGCATCATAAGTTTATTCAATTTTTCACTAAAAATTTTTTTCTCGAATTTTGTAAGGTGGTGTACATCGATGGATAGGTCTGTTTATTGTGAGTTAGGAATTGAAAACCGCAACCATTTACGAGACTTGGTTGCGGAGAAATCGGGTTTCGAAAGAAATCTGATTTTTAAACTTTTAAATGATGCCGGCATCATAAGTTTTTTCAATTTTTCACTAAAAATTTTTTTCTCGAATTTTGTAAAGTGCTGTACATCGATGGAAAGGTCTGTTTATTCTCAATTAGGAATTGAAAACCGCAACCACTTACGAGGCTTGGTTGCGGAGATATCGGGTTTCGAAAGAAATCTGATTTTTAAACTTAAATGATGCCGGATCATAAGTTTTTTCAATTTTTCACTAAAATTTTTTTTCTCGAATTTTGTAAAGTGCTGTACATCGATGGAAAGGTCTGTTTATTGTCAATTAGGAATTGAAAACCGCAACCACTTACGAGGCTTGGTTGCGGAGATATCGGGTTTCGAAAGAAATCTGATTTTTAAACTTTTAAATGATGCCGGCATCATAAGTTTTTTCAATTTTTCACTAAAAATTTTTTCTCGAATTTTGTAAAGTGCTGTACATCGATGGAAAGGTCTGTTTATTGTCAATTAGGAATTGAAAACCGCAACCACTTACGAGGCTTGGTTGCGGAGATATCGGGTTTCGAAAGAAATCTGATTTTTAAACTTTTAAATGATGCCGGCATCATTAGTTTTTTCAATTTTTCACTTAAATTTTTTTTCTCGAATTTTGTAAAGTGCTGTACATCGATGGAAAGGTCTGTTTATTCTCAATTAGGAATTGAAAACCGCAACCACTTACGAGGCTTGGTTGCGGAGATATCGGGTTTCGAAAGAAATCTGATTTTTAAACTTTTAAATGATGCCGGCATCATTAGTTTTTTCAATTTTTCACTAAAATTTTTTTTCTCGAATTTTGTAAAGTGCTGTACATCGATGGAAAGGTCTGTTTATTGTCAATTAGGAATTGAAAACCGCAACCACTTACGAGGCTTGGTTGCGGAGATATCGGGTTTCGAAAGAAATCTGATTTTTAAACTTTTAAATGATGCCGGCATCATAAGTTTTTTCAATTTTTCACTAAAATTTTTTTTCTCGAATTTTGTAAAGTGCTGTACATCGATGGAAAGGTCTGTTTATTGTCAATTAGGAATTGAAAACCGCAACCACTTACGAAGCTTGGTTGCGGAGATATCGGGTTTCGAAAGAAATCTGATTTTTAAACTTTTAAATGATGCCGGCATCATAAGTTTTTTCAATTTTTCACTAAAATTTTTTTTCTCGAATTTTGTAAAGTGCTGTACATCGATGGAAAGGTCTGTTTATTCTCAATTAGGAATTGAAAACCGCAACCACTTACGAGGCTTGGTTGCGGAGATATCGGGTTTCGAAAGAAATCTGATTTTTAAACTTTTAAATGATGCCGGCATCATAAGTTTTTTCAATTTTTCACTAAAATTTTTTTTCTCGAATTTTGTAAAGTGCTGTACATCGATGGAAAGGTCTGTTTATTGTCAATTAGGAATTGAAAACCGCAACCACTTACGAGGCTTGGTTGCGGAGATATCGGGTTTCGAAAGAAATCTGATTTTTAAACTTTTAAATGATGCCGCCATCATAAGTTTTTTCAATTTTTCACTAAAAATTTTTTCTCGAATTTTGTAAAGTGCTGTACATCGATGGAAAGGTCTGTTTATTGTCAATTAGGAATTGAAAACCGCAACCACTTACGAGGCTTGGTTGCGGAGATATCGGGTTTCGAAAGAAATCTGATTTTTAAACTTTTAAATGATGCCGGCATCATTAGTTTTTTCAATTTTTCACTAAAATTTTTTTTCTCGAATTTTGTAAAGTGCTGTACATCGATGGAAAGGTCTGTTTATTGTCAATTAGGAATTGAAAACCGCAACCACTTACGAGGCTTGGTTGCGGAGATATCGGGTTTCGAAAGAAATCTGATTTTTAAACTTTTAAATGATGCCGGCATCATAAGTTTTTTCAATTTTTCACTAAAAATTTTTTCTCGAATTTTGTAAAGTGCTGTACATCGATGGAAAGGTCTGTTTATTCTCAATTAGGAATTGAAAACCGCAACCACTTACGAGGCTTGGTTGCGGAGATATCGGGTTTCGAAAGAAATCTGATTTTTAAACTTTTAAATGATGCCGGCATCATTAGTTTTTTCAATTTTTCACTTAAATTTTTTTTCTCGAATTTTGTAAAGTGCTGTACATCGATGGAAAGGTCTGTTTATTCTCAATTAGGAATTGAAAACCGCAACCACTTACGAGGCTTGGTTGCGGAGATATCGGGTTTCGAAAGAAATCTGATTTTTAAACTTTTAAATGATGCCGGCATCATAAGTTTTTTCAATTTTTCACTTAAAATTTTTTTCTCGAATTTTGTAAAGCGCTGTACATCGATGGAAAGGTCTGTTTATTGTCAATTAGGAATTGAAAACCGCAACCACTTACGAGGCTTGGTTGCGGAGATATCGGGTTTCGAAAGAAATCTGATTTTTAAACTTTTAAATGATGCCGGCATCATAAGTTTTTTCAATTTCTCACTAAAAATTTTGTTCTCGAATTTTGCAAAGTGCTGTACATCGATGTAAAGGTCTGTTTATTTTCAATTAGGAATTGAAAACCGCAACCACTTACGAGGCTTGGTTGCGGAGATATCGGGTTTCGAAAGAAATCTGATTTTTAAACTTTTAAATGATGCCGGCATCATAAGTTTTTTCAATTTTTCACTAAAAATTTTTTTCTCGAATTTTGTAAAGTGCTGTACATCGATGGAAAGGTCTGTTTATTGTCAATTAGGAATTGAAAACCGCAACCACTTACGAGGCTTGGTTGCGGAGATATCGGGTTTCGAAAGAAATCTGATTTTTAAACTTTTAAATGATGCCGGCATCATAAGTTTTTTCAATTTTTCACTAAAAATTTTTTTCTCGAATTTTGTAAAGTGCTGTACATCGATGGAAAGGTCTGTTTATTGTCAATTAGGAATTGAAAACCGCAACCACTTACGAGGCTTGGTTGCGGAGATATTGGGTTTCGAAAGAAATCTGATTTTTAAACTTTTAAATGATGCCGGCATCATAAGTTTTTTCAATTTTTCACTAAAAATTTTTTTCCCGAATTTTGCAAAGTGCTGTACATCGATGGAAAGGTCTGTTTATTGTCAATTAGGAATTGAAAACCGCAACCACTTACGAGGCTTGGTTGCGGAGATATCGGGTTTCGAAAGAAATCTGATTTTTAAACTTTTAAATGATGCAGGCATCATAAGTTTTTTCAATTTTTCACTTAAAATTTTTTTCTCGAATTTTGTAAAGCGCTGTACATCGATGGAAAGGTCTGTTTATTGTCAATTAGGAATTGAAAACCGCAACCACTTACGAGGCTTGGTTGCGGAGATATCGGGTTTCGAAAGAAATCTGATTTTTAAACTTTTAAATGATGCCGGCATCATAAGTTTTTTCAATTTCTCACTAAAAATTTTGTTCTCGAATTTTGTAAGGTGGTGTACATCGATGGATAGGTCTGTTTATTGTGAGTTAGGAATTGAAAACCGCAACCATTTACGAGACTTGGTTGCGGAGAAATCGGGTTTCGAAAGAAATCTGATTTTTAAACTTTTAAATGATGCCGGCATCATAAGTTTTTTCAATTTTTCACTAAAATTTTTTTTCTCGAATTTTGTAAAGTGCTGTACATCGATGGAAAGGTCTGTTTATTGTCAATTAGGAATTGAAAACCGCAACCACTTACGAAGCTTGGTTGCGGAGATATCGGGTTTCGAAAGAAATCTGATTTTTAAACTTTTAAATGATGCCGGCATCATAAGTTTTTTCAATTTTTCACTAAAATTTTTTTTCTCGAATTTTGTAAAGTGCTGTACATCGATGGAAAGGTCTGTTTATTCTCAATTAGGAATTGAAAACCGCAACCACTTACGAGGCTTGGTTGCGGAGATATCGGGTTTCGAAAGAAATCTGATTTTTAAACTTTTAAATGATGCAGGCATCATAAGTTTTTTCAATTTTTCACTTAAAATTTTTTTCTCGAATTTTGTAAAGCGCTGTACATCGATGGAAAGGTCTGTTTATTGTCAATTAGGAATTGAAAACCGCAACCACTTACGAGGCTTGGTTGCGGAGATATCGGGTTTCGAAAGAAATCTGATTTTTAAACTTTTAAATGATGCCGGCATCATAAGTTTTTTCAATTTTTCACTAAAATTTTTTTTCTCGAATTTTGTAAAGTGCTGTACATCGATGGAAAGGTCTGTTTATTCTCAATTAGGAATTGAAAACCGCAACCACTTACGAGGCTTGGTTGCGGAGATATCGGGTTTCGAAAGAAATCTGATTTTTAAACTTTTAAATGATTCACCTTAAAATTTTTTCCTCGAATTTTGTAAAGTGCTGTACATCGATGGAAAGGTCTGTTTATTGTCAATTAGGAATTGAAAACCGCAACCACTTACGAGGCTTGGTTGCGGAGATATCGGGTTTCGAAAGAAATCTGATTTTTAAACTTTTAAATGATGCCGGCATCATAAGTTTTTTCAATTTTTCACTCAAAATTTTTTTCTCGAATTTTGCAAAGTGCTGTACATCGATGGAAAGGTCTGTTTATTGTCAATTAGGAATTGAAAACCGCAACCACTTACGAGGCTTGGTTGCGGAGATATCGGGTTTCGAAAGAAATCTGATTTTTAAACTTTTAAATGATGCCGGCATCATAAGTTTTTTCAATTTTTCACTAAAAATTTTTTTCCCGAATTTTGCAAAGTGCTGTACATCGATGGAAAGGTCTGTTTATTGTCAATTAGGAATTGAAAACCGCAACCACTTACGAGGCTTGGTTGTGGAGATATCGGGTTTCGAAAGAAATCTGATTTTTAAACTTTTAAATGATGCCGGCATCATTAGTTTTTTCAATTTTTCACTAAAAATTTTTTTCTAGAATTTTGCAAAGTGCTGTACATCGATGTAAAGGTCTGTTTATTGTCAATTAGGAATGTAAAACCGCAACCACTTACGAGGCTTGGTTGCGGAGATATCGGGTTTCGAAAGAAATCTGATTTTTAAACTTTTAAATGATGCCGGCATAATAAGTTTTTTCAATTTTTCACTAAAATTTTTTTTCTCGAATTTTATAAAGTGGTGTACATCGATGGATAGGTCTGTTTATTGTCAGTAAGGAATTGAAAACCCCAACCATTTACGAGGCTTGGTTGCGGAGAAATCGGGTTTCGAAAGAAATCTGATTTTTAAACTTTTAAATGATGCCGGCATCATAAGTTTATTCAATTTTTCACTAAAAATTTTTTTCTCGAATTTTGTAAGGTGGTGTACATCGATGGATAGGTCTGTTTATTGTGAGTTAGGAATTGAAAACCGCAACCATTTACGAGACTTGGTTGCGGAGAAATCGGATTTCGAAAGAAATCTGATTTTTAAACTTTTAAATGATGCCGGCATCATAAGTTTTTTCAATTTTTCACTAAAAATTTTTTTCTCGAATTTTGTAAAGTGCTGTACATCGATGGAAAGGTCTGTTTATTCTCAATTAGGAATTGAAAACCGCAACCACTTACGAGGCTTGGTTGCGGAGATATCGGGTTTCGAAAGAAATCTGATTTTTAAACTTAAATGATGCCGGATCATAAGTTTTTTCAATTTTTCACTAAAATTTTTTTTCTCGAATTTTGTAAAGTGCTGTACATCGATGGAAAGGTCTGTTTATTGTCAATTAGGAATTGAAAACCGCAACCACTTACGAGGCTTGGTTGCGGAGATATCGGGTTTCGAAAGAAATCTGATTTTTAAACTTTTAAATGATGCCGGCATCATAAGTTTTTTCAATTTTTCACTAAAAATTTTTTCTCGAATTTTGTAAAGTGCTGTACATCGATGGAAAGGTCTGTTTATTGTCAATTAGGAATTGAAAACCGCAACCACTTACGAGGCTTGGTTGCGGAGATATCGGGTTTCGAAAGAAATCTGATTTTTAAACTTTTAAATGATGCCGGCATCATTAGTTTTTTCAATTTTTCACTTAAATTTTTTTTCTCGAATTTTGTAAAGTGCTGTACATCGATGGAAAGGTCTGTTTATTCTCAATTAGGAATTGAAAACCGCAACCACTTACGAGGCTTGGTTGCGGAGATATCGGGTTTCGAAAGAAATCTGATTTTTAAACTTTTAAATGATGCCGGCATAATAAGTTTTTTCAATTTTTCACTAAAATTTTTTTTCTCGAATTTTATAAAGTGGTGTACATCGATGGATAGGTCTGTTTATTGTCAGTAAGGAATTGAAAACCCCAACCATTTACGAGGCTTGGTTGCGGAGAAAACGGGTTTCGAAAGAAATCTGATTTTTAAACTTTTAAATGATGCCGGCATCATAAGTTTATTCAATTTTTCACTAAAAATTTTTTTCTCGAATTTTGTAAGGTGGTGTACATCGATGGATAGGTCTGTTTATTGTGAGTTAGGAATTGAAAACCGCAACCATTTACGAGACTTGGTTGCGGAGAAATCGGGTTTCGAAAGAAATCTGATTTTTAAACTTTTAAATGATGCCGGCATCATAAGTTTTTTCAATTTTTCACTAAAAATTTTTTTCTCGAATTTTGTAAAGTGCTGTACATCGATGGAAAGGTCTGTTTATTCTCAATTAGGAATTGAAAACCGCAACCACTTACGAGGCTTGGTTGCGGAGATATCGGGTTTCGAAAGAAATCTGATTTTTAAACTTTTAAATGATGCCGGCATCATAAGTTTTTTCAATTTTTCACTAAAAATTTTTTCTCGAATTTTGTAAAGTGCTGTACATCGATGGAAAGGTCTGTTTATTGTCAATTAGGAATTGAAAACCGCAACCACTTACGAGGCTTGGTTGCGGAGATATCGGGTTTCGAAAGAAATCTGATTTTTAAACTTTTAAATGATGCCGGCATCATTAGTTTTTTCAATTTTTCACTTAAATTTTTTTTCTCGAATTTTGTAAAGTGCTGTACATCGATGGAAAGGTCTGTTTATTGTCAATTAGGAATTGAAAACCGCAACCACTTACGAGGCTTGGTTGCGGAGATATCGGGTTTCGAAAGAAATCTGATTTTTAAACTTTTAAATGATGCCGGCATCATTAGTTTTTTCAATTTTTCACTAAAATTTTTTTTCTCGAATTTTGTAAAGTGCTGTACATCGATGGAAAGGTCTGTTTATTCTCAATTAGGAATTGAAAACCGCAACCACTTACGAGGCTTGGTTGCGGAGATATCGGGTTTCGAAAGAAATCTGATTTTTAAACTTTTAAATGATGCCGGCATCATAAGTTTTTTCAATTTTTCACTTAAAATTTTTTTCTCGAATTTTGTAAAGCGCTGTACATCGATGGAAAGGTCTGTTTATTGTCAATTAGGAATTGAAAACCGCAACCACTTACGAGGCTTGGTTGCGGAGATATCGGGTTTCGAAAGAAATCTGATTTTTAAACTTTTAAATGATGCCGGCATCATAAGTTTTTTCAATTTCTCACTAAAAATTTTGTTCTCGAATTTTGCAAAGTGCTGTACATCGATGTAAAGGTCTGTTTATTTTCAATTAGGAATTGAAAACCGCAACCACTTACGAGGCTTGGTTGCGGAGATATCGGGTTTCGAAAGAAATCTGATTTTTAAACTTTTAAATGATGCCGGCATCATAAGTTTTTTCAATTTTTCACTAAAAATTTTTTTCTCGAATTTTGTAAAGTGCTGTACATCGATGGAAAGGTCTGTTTATTGTCAATTAGGAATTGAAAACCGCAACCACTTACGAGGCTTGGTTGCGGAGATATCGGGTTTCGAAAGAAATCTGATTTTTAAACTTTTAAATGATGCCGGCATCATAAGTTTTTTCAATTTTTCACTAAAAATTTTTTTCTCGAATTTTGTAAAGTGCTGTACATCGATGGAAAGGTCTGTTTATTGTCAATTAGGAATTGAAAACCGCAACCACTTACGAGGCTTGGTTGCGGAGATATTGGGTTTCGAAAGAAATCTGATTTTTAAACTTTTAAATGATGCCGGCATCATAAGTTTTTTCAATTTTTCACTAAAAATTTTTTTCCCGAATTTTGCAAAGTGCTGTACATCGATGGAAAGGTCTGTTTATTGTCAATTAGGAATTGAAAACCGCAACCACTTACGAGGCTTGGTTGCGGAGATATCGGGTTTCGAAAGAAATCTGATTTTTAAACTTTTAAATGATGCAGGCATCATAAGTTTTTTCAATTTTTCACTTAAAATTTTTTTCTCGAATTTTGTAAAGCGCTGTACATCGATGGAAAGGTCTGTTTATTGTCAATTAGGAATTGAAAACCGCAACCACTTACGAGGCTTGGTTGCGGAGATATCGGGTTTCGAAAGAAATCTGATTTTTAAACTTTTAAATGATGCCGGCATCATAAGTTTTTTCAATTTCTCACTAAAAATTTTGTTCTCGAATTTTGCAAAGTGCTGTACATCGATGTAAAGGTCTGTTTATTTTCAATTAGGAATTGAAAACCGCAACCACTTACGAGGCTTGGTTGCGGAGATATCGGGTTTCGAAAGAAATCTGATTTTTAAACTTTTAAATGATGCCGGCATCATAAGTTTTTTCAATTTTTCACTAAAAATTTTTTTCTCGAATTTTGTAAAGTGCTGTACATCGATGGAAAGGTCTGTTTATTGTCAATTAGGAATTGAAAACCGCAACCACTTACGAGGCTTGGTTGCGGAGATATCGGGTTTCGAAAGAAATCTGATTTTTAAACTTTTAAATGATGCCGGCATCATAAGTTTTTTCAATTTTTCACTAAAAATTTTTTTCTCGAATTTTGTAAAGTGCTGTACATCGATGGAAAGGTCTGTTTATTGTCAATTAGGAATTGAAAACCGCAACCACTTACGAGGCTTGGTTGCGGAGATATCGGGTTTCGAAAGAAATCTGATTTTTAAACTTTTAAATGATGCCGGCATCATAAGTTTTTTCAATTTTTCACTAAAAATTTTTTTCCCGAATTTTGCAAAGTGCTGTACATCAATGGAAAGGTCTGTTTATTGTCAATTAGGAATTGAAAACCGCAACCACTTACGAGGCTTGGTTGCGGAGATATCGGGTTTCGAAAGAAATCTGATTTTTAAACTTTTAAATGATTCACTTAAAAATTTTTTCCTCGAATTTTGTAAAGTGCTGTACATCGATGGAAAGGTCTGTTTATTGTCAATTAGGAATTGAAAACCGCAACCACTTACGAGGCTTGGTTGCGGAGATATCGGGTTTCGAAAGAAATCTGATTTTTAAACTTTTAAATGATGCCGGCATCATAAGTTTTTTCAATTTTTCACTCAAAATTTTTTTCTCGAATTTTGCAAAGTGCTGTACATCGATGGAAAGGTCTGTTTATTGTCAATTAGGAATTGAAAACCGCAACCACTTACGAGGCTTGGTTGCGGAGATATCGGGTTTCGAAAGAAATCTGATTTTTAAACTTTTAAATGATGCCGGCATCATAAGTTTTTTCAATTTTTCACTAAAAATTTTTTTCCCGAATTTTGCAAAGTGCTGTACATCGATGGAAAGGTCTGTTTATTGTCAATTAGGAATTGAAAACCGCAACCACTTACGAGGCTTGGTTGTGGAGATATCGGGTTTCGAAAGAAATCTGATTTTTAAACTTTTAAATGATGCCGGCATCATTAGTTTTTTCAATTTTTCACTAAAAATTTTTTTCCCGAATTTTGCAAAGTGCTGTACATCGATGTAAAGGTCTGTTTATTGTCAATTAGGAATGTAAAACCGCAACCACTTACGAGGCTTGGTTGCGGAGATATCGGGTTTCGAAAGAAATCTGATTTTTAAACTTTTAAATGATGCCGGCATAATAAGTTTTTTCAATTTTTCACTAAATTTTTTTTTTCTCGAATTTTATAAAGTGGTGTACATCGATGGATAGGTCTGTTTATTGTCAGTAAGGAATTGAAAACCCCAACCATTTACGAGGCTTGGTTGCGGAGAAATCGGGTTTCGAAAGAAATCTGATTTTTAAACTTTTAAATGATGCCGGCATCATAAGTTTATTCAATTTTTCACTAAAAATTTTTTTCTCGAATTTTGTAAGGTGGTGTACATCGATGGATAGGTCTGTTTATTGTGAGTTAGGAATTGAAAACCGCAACCATTTACGAGACTTGGTTGCGGAGAAATCGGGTTTCGAAAGAAATCTGATTTTTAAACTTTTAAATGATGCCGGCATCATAAGTTTTTTCAATTTTTCACTAAAAATTTTTTTCTCGAATTTTGTAAAGTGCTGTACATCGATGGAAAGGTCTGTTTATTCTCAATTAGGAATTGAAAACCGCAACCACTTACGAGGCTTGGTTGCGGAGATATCGGGTTTCGAAAGAAATCTGATTTTTAAACTTAAATGATGCCGGATCATAAGTTTTTTCAATTTTTCACTAAAATTTTTTTTCTCGAATTTTGTAAAGTGCTGTACATCGATGGAAAGGTCTGTTTATTGTCAATTAGGAATTGAAAACCGCAACCACTTACGAGGCTTGGTTGCGGAGATATCGGGTTTCGAAAGAAATCTGATTTTTAAACTTTTAAATGATGCCGGCATCATAAGTTTTTTCAATTTTTCACTAAAAATTTTTTCTCGAATTTTGTAAAGTGCTGTACATCGATGGAAAGGTCTGTTTATTGTCAATTAGGAATTGAAAACCGCAACCACTTACGAGGCTTGGTTGCGGAGATATCGGGTTTCGAAAGAAATCTGATTTTTAAACTTTTAAATGATGCCGGCATCATTAGTTTTTTCAATTTTTCACTTAAATTTTTTTTCTCGAATTTTGTAAAGTGCTGTACATCGATGGAAAGGTCTGTTTATTCTCAATTAGGAATTGAAAACCGCAACCACTTACGAGGCTTGGTTGCGGAGATATCGGGTTTCGAAAGAAATCTGATTTTTAAACTTTTAAATGATGCCGGCATAATAAGTTTTTTCAATTTTTCACTAAAATTTTTTTTTCTCGAATTTTATAAAGTGGTGTACATCGATGGATAGGTCTGTTTATTGTCAGTAAGGAATTGAAAACCCCAACCATTTACGAGGCTTGGTTGCGGAGAAATCGGGTTTCGAAAGAAATCTGATTTTTAAACTTTTAAATGATGCCGGCATCATAAGTTTATTCAATTTTTCACTAAAAATTTTTTTCTCGAATTTTGTAAGGTGGTGTACATCGATGGATAGGTCTGTTTATTGTGAGTTAGGAATTGAAAACCGCAACCATTTACGAGACTTGGTTGCGGAGAAATCGGGTTTCGAAAGAAATCTGATTTTTAAACTTTTAAATGATGCCGGCATCATAAGTTTTTTCAATTTTTCACTAAAAATTTTTTTCTCGAATTTTGTAAAGTGCTGTACATCGATGGAAAGGTCTGTTTATTCTCAATTAGGAATTGAAAACCGCAACCACTTACGAGGCTTGGTTGCGGAGATATCGGGTTTCGAAAGAAATCTGATTTTTAAACTTAAATGATGCCGGATCATAAGTTTTTTCAATTTTTCACTAAAATTTTTTTTCTCGAATTTTGTAAAGTGCTGTACATCGATGGAAAGGTCTGTTTATTGTCAATTAGGAATTGAAAACCGCAACCACTTACGAGGCTTGGTTGCGGAGATATCGGGTTTCGAAAGAAATCTGATTTTTAAACTTTTAAATGATGCCGGCATCATAAGTTTTTTCAATTTTTCACTAAAAATTTTTTCTCGAATTTTGTAAAGTGCTGTACATCGATGGAAAGGTCTGTTTATTGTCAATTAGGAATTGAAAACCGCAACCACTTACGAGGCTTGGTTGCGGAGATATCGGGTTTCGAAAGAAATCTGATTTTTAAACTTTTAAATGATGCCGGCATCATTAGTTTTTTCAATTTTTCACTTAAATTTTTTTTCTCGAATTTTGTAAAGTGCTGTACATCGATGGAAAGGTCTGTTTATTCTCAATTAGGAATTGAAAACCGCAACCACTTACGAGGCTTGGTTGCGGAGATATCGGGTTTCGAAAGAAATCTGATTTTTAAACTTTTAAATGATGCCGGCATCATTAGTTTTTTCAATTTTTCACTAAAATTTTTTTCTCGAATTTTGTAAAGTGCTGTACATCGATGGAAAGGTCTGTTTATTCTCAATTAGGAATTGAAAACCGCAACCACTTACGAGGCTTGGTTGCGGAGATATCGGGTTTCGAAAGAAATCTGATTTTTAAACTTTTAAATGATGCCGGCATCATAAGTTTTTTCAATTTTTCACTAAAATTTTTTTTCTCGAATTTTGTAAAGTGCTGTACATCGATGGAAAGGTCTGTTTATTGTCAATTAGGAATTGAAAACCGCAACCACTTACGAAGCTTGGTTGCGGAGATATCGGGTTTCGAAAGAAATCTGATTTTTAAACTTTTAAATGATGCCGGCATCATAAGTTTTTTCAATTTTTCACTAAAATTTTTTTTCTCGAATTTTGTAAAGTGCTGTACATCGATGGAAAGGTCTGTTTATTCTCAATTAGGAATTGAAAACCGCAACCACTTACGAGGCTTGGTTGCGGAGATATCGGGTTTCGAAAGAAATCTGATTTTTAAACTTTTAAATGATGCCGGCATCATAAGTTTTTTCAATTTTTCACTAAAATTTTTTTTCTCGAATTTTGTAAAGTGCTGTACATCGATGGAAAGGTCTGTTTATTGTCAATTAGGAATTGAAAACCGCAACCACTTACGAAGCTTGGTTGCGGAGATATCGGGTTTCGAAAGAAATCTGATTTTTAAACTTTTAAATGATGCCGGCATCATAAGTTTTTTCAATTTTTCACTAAAATTTTTTTTCTCGAATTTTGTAAAGTGCTGTACATCGATGGAAAGGTCTGTTTATTCTCAATTAGGAATTGAAAACCGCAACCACTTACGAGGCTTGGTTGCGGAGATATCGGGTTTCGAAAGAAATCTGATTTTTAAACTTTTAAATGATGCCGGCATCATTAGTTTTTTCAATTTTTCACTTAAATTTTTTTTCTCGAATTTTGTAAAGTGCTGTACATCGATGGAAAGGTCTGTTTATTCTCAATTAGGAATTGAAAACCGCAACCACTTACGAGGCTTGGTTGCGGAGATATCGGGTTTCGAAAGAAATCTGATTTTTAAACTTTTAAATGATGCCGGCATCATAAGTTTTTTCAATTTTTCACTTAAAATTTTTTTCTCGAATTTTGTAAAGCGCTGTACATCGATGGAAAGGTCTGTTTATTGTCAATTAGGAATTGAAAACCGCAACCACTTACGAGGCTTGGTTGCGGAGATATCGGGTTTCGAAAGAAATCTGATTTTTAAACTTTTAAATGATGTCGGCATCATAAGTTTTTTCAATTTCTCACTAAAAATTTTGTTCTCGAATTTTGCAAAGTGCTGTACATCGATGTAAAGGTCTGTTTATTTTCAATTAGGAATTGAAAACCGCAACCACTTACGAGGCTTGGTTGCGGAGATATCGGGTTTCGAAAGAAATCTGATTTTTAAACTTTTAAATGATGCCGGCATCATAAGTTTTTTCAATTTTTCACTAAAAATTTTTTTCTCGAATTTTGTAAAGTGCTGTACATCTATGGAAAGGTCTGTTTATTGTCAATTAGGAATTGAAAACCGCAACCACTTACGAGGCTTGGTTGCGGAGATATCGGGTTTCGAAAGAAATCTGATTTTTAAACTTTTAAATGATGCCGGCATCATAAGTTTTTTCAATTTTTCACTAAAAATTTTTTTCTCGAATTTTGTAAAGTGCTGTACATCGATGGAAAGGTCTGTTTATTGTCAATTAGGAATTGAAAACCGCAACCACTTACGAGGCTTGGTTGCGGAGATATTGGGTTTCGAAAGAAATCTGATTTTTAAACTTTTAAATGATGCCGGCATCATAAGTTTTTTCAATTTTTCACTAAAAATTTTTTTCCCGAATTTTGCAAAGTGCTGTACATCGATGGAAAGGTCTGTTTATTGTCAATTAGGAATTGAAAACCGCAACCACTTACGAGGCTTGGTTGCGGAGATATTGGGTTTCGAAAGAAATCTGATTTTTAAACTTTTAAATGATGCCGGCATCATAAGTTTTTTCAATTTCTCACTAAAAATTTTGTTCTCGAATTTTGCAAAGTGCTGTACATCGATGTAAAGGTCTGTTTATTTTCAATTAGGAATTGAAAACCGCAACCACTTACGAGGCTTGGTTGCGGAGATATCGGGTTTCGAAAGAAATCTGATTTTTAAACTTTTAAATGATGCCGGCATCATAAGTTTTTTCAATTTTTCACTAAAAATTTTTTTCTCGAATTTTGTAAAGTGCTGTACATCGATGGAAAGGTCTGTTTATTGTCAATTAGGAATTGAAAACCGCAACCACTTACGAGGCTTGGTTGCGGAGATATCGGGTTTCGAAAGAAATCTGATTTTTAAACTTTTAAATGATGCCGGCATCATAAGTTTTTTCAATTTTTCACTAAAAATTTTTTTCTCGAATTTTGTAAAGTGCTGTACATCGATGGAAAGGTCTGTTTATTGTCAATTAGGAATTGAAAACCGCAACCACTTACGAGGCTTGGTTGCGGAGATATCGGGTTTCGAAAGAAATCTGATTTTTAAACTTTTAAATGATGCCGGCATCATAAGTTTTTTCAATTTTTCACTAAAAATTTTTTTCCCGAATTTTGCAAAGTGCTGTACATCAATGGAAAGGTCTGTTTATTGTCAATTAGGAATTGAAAACCGCAACCACTTACGAGGCTTGGTTGCGGAGATATCGGGTTTCGAAAGAAATCTGATTTTTAAACTTTTAAATGATGCCGGCATCATAAGTTTTTTCAATTTTTCACTAAAAATTTTTTCTCGAATTTTGTAAAGTGCTGTACATCGATGGAAAGGTCTGTTTATTGTCAATTAGGAATTGAAAACCGCAACCACTTACGAGGCTTGGTTGCGGAGATATCGGGTTTCGAAAGAAATCTGATTTTTAAACTTTTAAATGATGCCGGCATCATAAGTTTTTTCAATTTTTCACTAAAAATTTTTTTCCCGAATTTTGCAAAGTGCTGTACATCAATGGAAAGGTCTGTTTATTGTCAATTAGGAATTGAAAACCGCAACCACTTACGAGGCTTGGTTGCGGAGATATCGGGTTTCGAAAGAAATCTGATTTTTAAACTTTTAAATGATGCCGGCATCATAAGTTTTTTCAATTTTTCACTAAAAATTTTTTTCTCGAATTTTGTAAAGTGCTGTACATCGATGGAAAGGTCTGTTTATTGTCAATTAGGAATTGAAAACCGCAACCACTTACGAGGCTTGGTTGCGGAGATATCGGGTTTCGAAAGAAATCTGATTTTTAAACTTTTAAATGATGCCGGCATCATAAGTTTTTTCAATTTTTCACTAAAAATTTTTTTCTCGAATTTTGTAAAGTGCTGTACATCGATGGAAAGGTCTGTTTATTGTCAATTAGGAATTGAAAACCGCAACCACTTACGAGGCTTGGTTGCGGAGATATCGGGTTTCGAAAGAAATCTGATTTTTAAACTTTTAAATGATGCCGGCATCATAAGTTTTTTCAATTTTTCACTAAAAATTTTTTTCTCGAATTTTGTAAAGTTCTGTACATCGATGGAAAGGTCTGTTTATTGTCAATTAGGAATTGAAAACCGCAACCACTTACGAGGCTTGGTTGCGGAGATATCGGGTTTCGAAAGAAATCTGATTTTTAAACTTTTAAATGATGCCGGCATCATTAGTTTTTTCAATTTTTCACTAAAAATTTTTTTCTAGAATTTTGCAAAATGCTGTACATCGATGTAAAGGTCTGTTTATTGTCAATTAGGAATGTAAAACCGCAACCACTTACGAGGCTTGGTTGCGGAGATATCGGGTTTCGAAAGAAATCTGATTTTTAAACTTTTAAATGATGCCGGCATAATAAGTTTTTTCAATTTTTCACTAAAATTTTTTTTTCTCGAATTTTATAAAGTGGTGTACATCGATGGATAGGTCTGTTTATTGTCAGTAGGGAATTGAAAACCCCAACCATTTACGAGGCTTGGTTGCGGAGAAATCGGGTTTCGAAAGAAATCTGATTTTTAAACTTTTAAATGATGCCGGCATCATAAGTTTATTCAATTTTTCACTAAAAATTTTTTTCTCGAATTTTGTAAGGTGGTGTACATCGATGGATAGGTCTGTTTATTGTGAGTTAGGAATTGAAAACCGCAACCATTTACGAGACTTGGTTGCGGAGAAATCGGGTTTCGAAAGAAATCTGATTTTTAAACTTTTAAATGATGCCGGCATCATAAGTTTTTTCAATTTTTCACTAAAAATTTTTTTCTCGAATTTTGTAAAGTGCTGTACATCGATGGAAAGGTCTGTTTATTCTCAATTAGGAATTGAAAACCGCAACCACTTACGAGGCTTGGTTGCGGAGATATCGGGTTTCGAAAGAAATCTGATTTTTAAACTTAAATGATGCCGGATCATAAGTTATTTCAATTTTTCACTAAAATTTTTTTTCTCGAATTTTTAAAGTGCTGTACATCGATGGAAAGGTCTGTTTATTGTCAATTAGGAATTGAAAACCGCAACCACTTACGAGGCTTGGTTGCGGAGATATCGGGTTTCGAAAGAAATCTGATTTTTAAACTTTTAAATGATGCCGGCATCATAAGTTTTTTCAATTTTTCACTAAAAATTTTTTCTCGAATTTTGTAAAGTGCTGTACATCGATGGAAAGGTCTGTTTATTGTCAATTAGGAATTGAAAACCGCAACCACTTACGAGGCTTGGTTGCGGAGATATCGGGTTTCGAAAGAAATCTGATTTTTAAACTTTTAAATGATGCCGGCATCATTAGTTTTTTCAATTTTTCACTTAAATTTTTTTTCTCGAATTTTGTAAAGTGCTGTACATCGATGGAAAGGTCTGTTTATTCTCAATTAGGAATTGAAAACCGCAACCACTTACGAGGCTTGGTTGCGGAGATATCGGGTTTCGAAAGAAATCTGATTTTTAAACTTTTAAATGATGCCGGCATCATTAGTTTTTTCAATTTTTCACTAAAATTTTTTTTCTCGAATTTTGTAAAGTGCTGTACATCGATGGAAAGGTCTGTTTATTCTCAATTAGGAATTGAAAACCGCAACCACTTACGAGGCTTGGTTGCGGAGATATCGGGTTTCGAAAGAAATCTGATTTTTAAACTTTTAAATGATGCCGGCATCATAAGTTTTTTCAATTTTTCACTAAAATTTTTTTTCTCGAATTTTGTAAAGTGCTGTACATCGATGGAAAGGTCTGTTTATTGTCAATTAGGAATTGAAAACCGCAACCACTTACGAAGCTTGGTTGCGGAGATATCGGGTTTCGAAAGAAATCTGATTTTTAAACTTTTAAATGATGCCGGCATCATAAGTTTTTTCAATTTTTCACTAAAATTTTTTTTCTCGAATTTTGTAAAGTGCTGTACATCGATGGAAAGGTCTGTTTATTGTCAATTAGGAATTGAAAACCGCAACCACTTACGAGGCTTGGTTGCGGAGATATCGGGTTTCGAAAGAAATCTGATTTTTAAACTTTTAAATGATGCCGGCATCATAAGTTTTTTCAATTTTTCACTAAAATTTTTTTTCTCGAATTTTGTAAAGTGCTGTACATCGATGGAAAGGTCTGTTTATTGTCAATTAGGAATTGAAAACCGCAACCACTTACGAAGCTTGGTTGCGGAGATATCGGGTTTCGAAAGAAATCTGATTTTTAAACTTTTAAATGATGCCGGCATCATAAGTTTTTTCAATTTTTCACTAAAATTTTTTTTCTCGAATTTTGTAAAGTGCTGTACATCGATGGAAAGGTCTGTTTATTCTCAATTAGGAATTGAAAACCGCAACCACTTACGAGGCTTGGTTGCGGAGATATCGGGTTTCGAAAGAAATCTGATTTTTAAACTTAAATGATGCCGGATCATAAGTTTTTTCAATTTTTCACTAAAATTTTTTTTCTCGAATTTTGTAAAGTGCTGTACATCGATGGAAAGGTCTGTTTATTGTCAATTAGGAATTGAAAACCGCAACCACTTACGAGGCTTGGTTGCGGAGATATCGGGTTTCGAAAGAAATCTGATTTTTAAACTTTTAAATGATGCCGGCATCATTAGTTTTTTCAATTTTTCACTTAAATTTTTTTTCTCGAATTTTGTAAAGTGCTGTACATCGATGGAAAGGTCTGTTTATTGTCAATTAGGAATTGAAAACCGCAACCACTTACGAGGCTTGGTTGCGGAGATATCGGGTTTCGAAAGAAATCTGATTTTTAAACTTTTAAATGATGCCGGCATCATTAGTTTTTTCAATTTTTCACTTAAATTTTTTTTCTCGAATTTTGTAAAGTGCTGTACATCGATGGAAAGGTCTGTTTATTCTCAATTAGGAATTGAAAACCGCAACCACTTACGAGGCTTGGTTGCGGAGATATCGGGTTTCGAAAGAAATCTGATTTTTAAACTTTTAAATGATGCCGGCATCATAAGTTTTTTCAATTTTTCACTTAAAATTTTTTTCTCGAATTTTGTAAAGCGCTGTACATCGATGGAAAGGTCTGTTTATTGTCAATTAGGAATTGAAAACCGCAACCACTTACGAGGCTTGGTTGCGGAGATATCGGGTTTCGAAAGAAATCTGATTTTTAAACTTTTAAATGATGCCGGCATCATAAGTTTTTTCAATTTCTCACTAAAAATTTTGTTCTCGAATTTTGCAAAGTGCTGTACATCGATGTAAAGGTCTGTTTATTTTCAATTAGGAATTGAAAACCGCAACCACTTACGAGGCTTGGTTGCGGAGATATCGGGTTTCGAAAGAAATCTGATTTTTAAACTTTTAAATGATGCCGGCATCATAAGTTTTTTCAATTTTTCACTAAAAATTTTTTTCTCGAATTTTGTAAAGTGCTGTACATCGATGGAAAGGTCTGTTTATTGTCAATTAGGAATTGAAAACCGCAACCACTTACGAGGCTTGGTTGCGGAGATATCGGGTTTCGAAAGAAATCTGATTTTTAAACTTATAAATGATGCCGGCATCATAAGTTTTTTCAATTTTTCACTAAAAATTTTTTTCTCGAATTTTGTAAAGTGCTGTACATCGATGGAAAGGTCTGTTTATTGTCAATTAGGAATTGAAAACCGCAACCACTTACGAGGCTTGGTTGCGGAGATATTGGGTTTCGAAAGAAATCTGATTTTTAAACTTTTAAATGATGCCGGCATCATAAGTTTTTTCAATTTTTCACTAAAAATTTTTTTCCCGAATTTTGCAAAGTGCTGTACATCGATGGAAAGGTCTGTTTATTGTCAATTAGGAATTGAAAACCGCAACCACTTACGAGGCTTGGTTGCGGAGATATCGGGTTTCGAAAGAAATCTGATTTTTAAACTTTTAAATGATGCAGGCATCATAAGTTTTTTCAATTTTTCACTTAAAAATTTTTTCTCGAATTTTGTAAAGCGCTGTACATCGATGGAAAGGTCTGTTTATTGTCAATTAGGAATTGAAAACCGCAACCACTTACGAGGCTTGGTTGCGGAGATATCGGGTTTCGAAAGAAATCTGATTTTTAAACTTTTAAATGATGCCGGCATCATAAGTTTTTTCAATTTCTCACTAAAAATTTTGTTCTCGAATTTTGCAAAGTGCTGTACATCGATGTAAAGGTCTGTTTATTTTCAATTAGGAATTGAAAACCGCAACCACTTACGAGGCTTGGTTGCGGAGATATCGGGTTTCGAAAGAAATCTGATTTTTAAACTTTTAAATGATGCCGGCATCATAAGTTTTTTCAATTTTTCACTAAAAATTTTTTTCCCGAATTTTGCAAAGTGCTGTACATCAATGGAAAGGTCTGTTTATTGTCAATTAGGAATTGAAAACCGCAACCACTTACGAGGCTTGGTTGCGGAGATATCGGGTTTCGAAAGAAATCTGATTTTTAAACTTTTAAATGATTCACTTAAAAATTTTTTCCTCGAATTTTGTAAAGTGCTGTACATCGATGGAAAGGTCTGTTTATTCTCAATTAGGAATTGAAAACCGCAACCACTTACGAGGCTTGGTTGCGGAGATATCGGGTTTCGAAAGAAATCTGATTTTTAAACTTTTAAATGATGCCGGCATCATAAGTTTTTTCAATTTTTCACTCAAAATTTTTTTCTCGAATTTTGCAAAGTGCTGTACATCGATGGAAAGGTCTGTTTATTGTCAATTAGGAATTGAAAACCGCAACCACTTACGAGGCTTGGTTGCGGAGATATCGGGTTTCGAAAGAAATCTGATTTTTAAACTTTTAAATGATGCCGGCATCATAAGTTTTTTCAATTTTTCACTAAAAATTTTTTTCCCGAATTTTGCAAAGTGCTGTACATCGATGGAAAGGTCTGTTTATTGTCAATTAGGAATTGAAAACCGCAACCACTTACGAGGCTTGGTTGTGGAGATATCGGGTTTCGAAAGAAATCTGATTTTTAAACTTTTAAATGATGCCGGCATCATTAGTTTTTTCAATTTTTCACTAAAAATTTTTTTCTAGAATTTTGCAAAGTGCTGTACATCGATGTAAAGGTCTGTTTATTGTCAATTAGGAATGTAAAACCGCAACCACTTACGAGGCTTGGTTGCGGAGATATCGGGTTTCGAAAGAAATCTGATTTTTAAACTTTTAAATGATGCCGGCATAATAAGTTTTTTCAATTTTTCACTAAAATTTTTTTTTCTCGAATTTTATAAAGTGGTGTACATCGATGGATAGGTCTGTTTATTGTCAGTAAGGAATTGAAAACCCCAACCATTTACGAGGCTTGGTTGCGGAGAAATCGGGTTTCGAAAGAAATCTGATTTTTAAACTTTTAAATGATGCCGGCATCATAAGTTTATTCAATTTTTCACTAAAATTTTTTTTCTCGAATTTTGTAAGGTGGTGTACATCGATGGATAGGTCTGTTTATTGTGAGTTAGGAATTGAAAACCGCAACCATTTACGAGACTTGGTTGCGGAGAAATCGGGTTTCGAAAGAAATCTGATTTTTAAACTTTTAAATGATGCCGGCATCATAAGTTTTTTCAATTTTTCACTAAAAATTTTTTTCTCGAATTTTGTAAAGTGCTGTACATCGATGGAAAGGTCTGTTTATTCTCAATTAGGAATTGAAAACCGCAACCACTTACGAGGCTTGGTTGCGGAGATATCGGGTTTCGAAAGAAATCTGATTTTTAAACTTAAATGATGCCGGATCATAAGTTTTTTCAATTTTTCACTAAAATTTTTTTTCTCGAATTTTGTAAAGTGCTGTACATCGATGGAAAGGTCTGTTTATTGTCAATTAGGAATTGAAAACCGCAACCACTTACGAGGCTTGGTTGCGGAGATATCGGGTTTCGAAAGAAATCTGATTTTTAAACTTTTAAATGATGCCGGCATCATAAGTTTTTTCAATTTTTCACTCAAAATTTTTTCTCGAATTTTGTAAAGTGCTGTACATCGATGGAAAGGTCTGTTTATTGTCAATTAGGAATTGAAAACCGCAACCACTTACGAGGCTTGGTTGCGGAGATATCGGGTTTCGAAAGAAATCTGATTTTTAAACTTTTAAATGATGCCGGCATCATTAGTTTTTTCAATTTTTCACTAAAATTTTTTTTCTCGAATTTTGTAAAGTGCTGTACATCGATGGAAAGGTCTGTTTATTGTCAATTAGGAATTGAAAACCGCAACCACTTACGAGGCTTGGTTGCGGAGATATCGGGTTTCGAAAGAAATCTGATTTTTAAACTTAAATGATGCCGGATCATAAGTTTTTTCAATTTTTCACTAAAATTTTTTTTCTCGAATTTTGTAAAGTGCTGTACATCGATGGAAAGGTCTGTTTATTCTCAATTAGGAATTGAAAACCGCAACCACTTACGAGGCTTGGTTGCGGAGATATCGGGTTTCGAAAGAAATCTGATTTTTAAACTTTTAAATGATGCCGGCATCATTAGTTTTTTCAATTTTTCACTAAAATTTTTTTTCTCGAATTTTGTAAAGTGCTGTACATCGATGGAAAGGTCTGTTTATTCTCAATTAGGAATTGAAAACCGCAACCACTTACGAGGCTTGGTTGCGGAGATATCGGGTTTCGAAAGAAATCTGATTTTTAAACTTTTAAATGATGCCGGCATCATAAGTTTTTTCAATTTTTCACTAAAATTTTTTTTCTCGAATTTTGTAAAGTGCTGTACATCGATGGAAAGGTCTGTTTATTGTCAATTAGGAATTGAAAACCGCAACCACTTACGAAGCTTGGTTGCGGAGATATCGGGTTTCGAAAGAAATCTGATTTTTAAACTTTTAAATGATGCCGGCATCATAAGTTTTTTCAATTTTTCACTAAAATTTTTTTTCTCGAATTTTGTAAAGTGCTGTACATCGATGGAAAGGTCTGTTTATTCTCAATTAGGAATTGAAAACCGCAACCACTTACGAGGCTTGGTTGCGGAGATATCGGGTTTCGAAAGAAATCTGATTTTTAAACTTTTAAATGATGCCGGCATCATAAGTTTTTTCAATTTTTCACTAAAATTTTTTTTCTCGAATTTTGTAAAGTGCTGTACATCGATGGAAAGGTCTGTTTATTGTCAATTAGGAATTGAAAACCGCAACCACTTACGAGGCTTGGTTGCGGAGATATCGGGTTTCGAAAGAAATCTGATTTTTAAACTTTTAAATGATGCCGGCATCATAAGTTTTTTCAATTTTTCACTAAAAATTTTTTCTCGAATTTTGTAAAGTGCTGTACATCGATGGAAAGGTCTGTTTATTCTCAATTAGGAATTGAAAACCGCAACCACTTACGAGGCTTGGTTGCGGAGATATCGGGTTTCGAAAGAAATCTGATTTTTAAACTTTTAAATGATGCCGGCATCATAAGTTTTTTCAATTTTTCACTAAAAATTTTTTCTCGAATTTTGTAAAGTGCTGTACATGGATGGAAAGGTCTGTTTATTGTCAATTAGGAATTGAAAACCGCAACCACTTGCGAGGCTTGGTTGCGGAGATATCGGGTTTCGAAAGAAATCTGATTTTTAAACTTTTAAATGATGCCGGCATCATTAGTTTTTTCAATTTTTCACTAAAATTTTTTTTCTCGAATTTTGTAAAGTGCTGTACATCGATGGAAAGGTCTGTTTATTCTCAATTAGGAATTGAAAACCGCAACCACTTACGAGGCTTGGTTGCGGAGATATCGGGTTTCGAAAGAAATCTGATTTTTAAACTTTTAAATGATGCCGGCATCATTAGTTTTTTCAATTTTTCACTAAAATTTTTTTTCTCGAATTTTGTAAAGTGCTGTACATCGATGGAAAGGTCTGTTTATTGTCAATTAGGAATTGAAAACCGCAACCACTTACGAGGCTTGGTTGCGGAGATATCGGGTTTCGAAAGAAATCTGATTTTTAAACTTTTAAATGATGCCGGCATCATTAGTTTTTTCAATTTTTCACTAAAATTTTTTTTCTCGAATTTTGTAAAGTGCTGTACATCGATGGAAAGGTCTGTTTATTGTCAATTAGGAATTGAAAACCGCAACCACTTACGAGGCTTGGTTGCGGAGATATCGGGTTTCGAAAGTAATCTGATTTTTAAACTTTTAAATGATGCCGGCATCATAAGTTTTTTCAATTTTTCACTAAAATTTTTTTTTCTCGAATTTTGTAAAGTGCTGTACATCTATGGAAAGGTCTGTTTATTGTCAATTAGGAATTGAAAACCGCAACCACTTACGAGGCTTGGTTGCGGAGATATCGGGTTTCGAAAGAAATCTGATTTTTAAACTTTTAAATGATGCCGGCATCATAAGTTTTTTCAATTTTTCACTAAAATTTTTTTTCTCGAATTTTGTAAAGTGCTGTACATCGATGGAAAGGTCTGTTTATTGTCAATTAGGAATTGAAAACCGCAACCACTTACGAGGCTTGGTTGCGGAGATATCGGGTTTCGAAAGAAATCTGATTTTTAAACTTTTAAATGATGCCGGCATCATTAGTTTTTTCAATTTTTCACTAAAATTTTTTTTCTCGAATTTTGTAAAGTGCTGTACATCGATGGAAAGGTCTGTTTATTGTCAATTAGGAATTGAAAACCGCAACCACTTACGAGGCTTGGTTGCGGAGATATCGGGTTTCGAAAGAAATCTGATTTTTAAACTTTTAAATGATGCCGGCATCATTAGTTTTTTCAATTTTTCACTAAAATTTTTTTTCTCGAATTTTGTAAAGTGCTGTACATCGATGGAAAGCTCTGTTTAGTCTCAATTAGGAATTGAAAACCGCAACCATTTACGAGGCTTGGTTGCGGAGAAATCGGGTTTCGAAAGAAATCTGATTTTTAAACTTTTAAATGATGCCGGCATCATTAGTTTTTTCAATTTTTCACTAAAATTTTTTTTCTCGAATTTTGTAAAGTGCTGTACATGGATGGAAAGGTCTGTTTATTGTCAATTAGGAATTGAAAACCGCAACCACTTACGAGGCTTGGTTGCGGAGATATCGGGTTTCGAAAGAAATCTGATTTTTAAACTTTTAAATGATGCCGGCATCATAAGTTTTTTCAATTTTTCACTAAAATTTTTTTTTCTCGAATTTTGTAAAGTGCTGTACATCTATGGAAAGGTCTGTTTATTGTCAATTAGGAATTGAAAACCGCAACCACTTACGAGGCTTGGTTGCGGAGATATCGGGTTTCGAAAGAAATCTGATTTTTAAACTTTTAAATGATGCCGGCATCATTAGTTTTTTCAATTTTTCACTAAAATTTTTTTTCTCGAATTTTGTAAAGTGCTGTACATGGATGGAAAGGTCTGTTTATTGTCAATTAGGAATTGAAAACCGCAACCACTTACGAGGCTTGGTTGCGGAGATATCGGGTTTCGAAAGAAATCTGATTTTTAAACTTTTAAATGATGCCGGCATCATAAGTTTTTTCAATTTTTCACTAAAATTTTTTTTTCTCGAATTTTGTAAAGTGCTGTACATCTATGGAAAGGTCTGTTTATTGTCAATTAGGAATTGAAAACCGCAACCACTTACGAGGCTTGGTTGCGGAGATATCGGGTTTCGAAAGAAATCTGATTTTTAAACTTTTAAATGATGCCGGCATCATAAGTTTTTTCAATTTTTCACTAAAATTTTTTTTCTCGAATTTTGTAAAGTGCTGTACATCGATGGAAAGGTCTGTTTATTGTCAATTAGGAATTGAAAACCGCAACCACTTACGAGGCTTGGTTGCGGAGATATCGGGTTTCGAAAGAAATCTGATTTTTAAACTTTTAAATGATGCCGGCATCATAAGTTTTTTCAATTTTTCACTAAAATTTTTTTTCTCGAATTTTGTAAAGTGCTGTACATCGATGGAAAGGTCTGTTTATTGTCAATTAGGAATTGAAAACCGCAACCACTTACGAGGCTTGGTTGCGGAGATATCGGGTTTCGAAAGAAATCTGATTTTTAAACTTTTAAATGATGCCGGCATCATAAGTTTTTTCAATTTTTCACTAAAATTTTTTTTCTCGAATTTTGTAAAGTGCTGTACATCGATGGAAAGCTCTGTTTATTCTCAATTAGGAATTGAAAACCGCAACCACTTACGAGGCTTGGTTGTGGAGATATCGGGTTTCGAAAGAAATCTGATTTTTAAACTTTTAAATGATGCCGGCATCATTAGTTTTTTCAATTTTTCACTAAAATCTTTTTTCTCGAATTTTGTAAAGTACTGTACATCGATGGAAAGGTGTGTTTATTGTGAGTTAGGAATTGAAAACCGCAACCATTTACGAGACTTGGTTGCGGAGAAATCAGGTTTCGAAAGAAATCTGATTTTTAAACTTTTAAATGATGCCGGCATCATAAGTTTTTTCAATTTTTCACTAAAAATTTCTTTTCTCGAATTTTGTAAAGTGGTGTACATCGATGGAAAGGTCTGTTTATTGTGAGTTAGGAATTGAAAACCGCAACCATTTACGAGGCTTGGTTGCGGAGAAATCGGGTTTCGAAAGAAATCTGATTTTTAAACTTTTAAATGATGCCGGCATCATAAGTTTTTTCAATTTTTCACTAAAAATTTTTTTCTCGAATTTTGTAAAGTGGTGTACATCGATGGAAAGGTCTGTTCATTGTCAGTTAGGAATTGAAAACCGCAACCATTTACGAGGCTTGGTTGCGGAGAAATCGGGTTTCGAAAGAAATCTGATTTTTAAACTTTTAAATGATGCCGGCATAATAAGTTTTTTCAATTTTTCACTAAAATTTTTTTTCTCGAATTTTATAAAGTGGTGTACATCGATGGATAGGTCTGTTTATTGTCAGTAAGGAATTGAAAACCCCAACCATTTACGAGGCTTGGTTGCGGAGAAATCGGGTTTCGAAAGAAATCTGATTTTTAAACTTTTAAATGATGCCGGCATCATAAGTTTATTCAATTTTTCACTAAAAATTTTTTTCTCGAATTTTGTAAGTCGGTGTACATCGATGGATAGGTCTGTTTATTGTGAGTTAGGAATTGAAAACCGCAACCATTTACGAGACTTGGTTGCGGAGAAATCGGGTTTCGAAAGAAATCTGATTTTTAAACTTTTAAATGATGCCGGCATCATAAGTTTTTTCAATTTTTCACTAAAAATTTTTTTCTCGAATTTTGTAAAGTGGTGTACATCGATGGATAGGTCTGTTTATTGTCAGTTAGGGATTGAAAACCGCAACCATTTACGAGGCTTGGTTGCGGAGAAATCGGGTTTCGAAAGAAATCTGATTTTTAAACTTTTAAATGATGCCGGATCATAAGTTTTTTTCAATTTTTCACTAAAAATTTTTTTCTCGAATTTTGTAAAGTGGTGTACATCGATGGAAAGGTCTATTTATTGTCAGTTAGGCATTGAAAACCGCAACCATTTACGAGGCTTGGTTGCGGAGAAATCGGGTTTCGAAAGAAATCTGATTTTTAAACTTTTAAATGATGCCGGCATCATAAGTTTTTTCAATTTTTCACTAAAAATTTTTTTCTCGAATTTTGTAAAGTGGTGTACATCGATGGATAGGTCTGTTTATTGTCAGTTAGGGATTGAAAACCGCAACCATTTACGAGGCTTGGTTGCGGAGAAATCGGGTTTCGAAAGAAATCTGATTTTTAAACTTTTAAATGATGCCGGATCATAAGTTTTTTTCAGTTTTTCACTAAAAATTTTTTTCTCGAATTTTGTAAAGTGGTGTACATCGATGGAAAGGTCTATTTATTGTCAGTTAGGCATTGAAAACCGCAACCATTTACGAGGCTTGGTTGCGGAGAAATCGGGTTTCGAAAGAAATCTGATTTTTAAACTTTTAAATGATGCCGGCATCATAAGTTTTTTCAATTTTTCACTAAAATTTTTTTCTCGAATTTTGTAAAGTGGTGTACATCGATGGATAGGTCTGTTTATTGTCAGTTAGGGATTGAAAACCGCAACCATTTACGAGGCTTGGTTGCGGAGAAATCGGGTTTCGAAAGAAATCTGATTTTTAAACTTTTAAATGATGCCGGATCATAAGTTTTTTTCAGTTTTTCACTAAAAATTTTTTTCTCGAATTTTGTAAAGTGGTGTACATCGATGGAAAGGTCTATTTATTGTCAGTTAGGCATTGAAAACCGCAACCATTTACGAGGCTTGGTTGCGGAGAAATCGGGTTTCGAAAGAAATCTGATTTTTAAACTTTTAAATGATGCCGGCATCATAAGTTTTTTCAATTTTTCACTAAAATTTTTTTTCTCGAATTTTGTAAAGTGCTGTACATCTATGGAAAGGTCTGTTTATTGTCAATTAGGAATTGAAAACCGCAACCACTTACGAGGCTTGGTTGCGGAGATATCGGGTTTCGAAAGAAATCTGATTTTTAAACTTTTAAATGATGCCGGATCATAAGTTTTTTCAATTTTTCACTAAAAATTTTTTTCTCGAATTTTGTAAAGTGGTGTACATCGATGGAAAGGTCTGTTTATTGTGAGTTAGGAATTGAAAACCGCAACCATTTACGAGGCTTGGTTGCGGAGAAATCGGGTTTCGAAAGAAATCTGATTTTTAAACTTTTAAATGATGCCGGCATCATAAGTTTTTTTCAATTTTTCACTAAAAATTTTTTTCTCGAATTTTGTAAAGTGGTGTACATCGATGGAAAGGTCTGTTTATTGTGAGTTAGGAATTGAAAACCGCAACCATTTACGAGGCTTGGTTGCGGAGAAATCGGGTTTCGAAAGAAATCTGATTTTTAAACTTTTAAATGATGCCGGCATCATAAGTTTTTTCAATTTTTCACTAAAAATTTTTTTCTCGAATTTTGTAAAGTGCTGTACATCTGATTTTTAAACTTTTAAATGATGCCGGCATCATTAGTTTTTTCAATTTTTCACTAAAATTTTTTTTCTCGAATTTTGTAAAGTGGTGTACATCGATAGAAAGGTCTGTTTATTCTGAGTTAGGAATTGAAAACCGCAACCATTTACGAGGCTTGGTTGCGGAGAAATCGGGTTTCGAAAGAAATCTGATTTTTAAACTTTTAAATGATGCCGGCATCATAAGTTTTTTCAATTTTTCACTAAAATTTTTTTTCTCGAATTTTGTAAAGTGCTGTACATCGATGGAAAGGTCTGTTTATTCTCAATTAGGAATTGAAAACCGCAACCACTTACGAGGGGCTTGGTTGCGGAGATATCGGGTTTCGAAAGAAATCTGATTTTTAAACTTTTAAATGATGCCGGCATCGTTAGTTTTTTCAATTTTTCACTAAAATTTTTTTTCTCGAATTTTGTAAAGTGCTGTACATCTATGGAAAGGTCTGTTTATTGTCAATTAGGAATTGAAAACCGCAACCACTTACGAGGCTTGGTTGCGGAGATATCGGGTTTCGAAAGAAATCTGATTTTTAAACTTTTAAATGATGCCGGCATCATTAGTTTTTTCAATTTTTCACTAAAATTTTTTTTCTCGAATTTTGTAAAGTGCTGTACATCGATGGAAAGGTCTGTTTATTCTCAATTAGGAATTGAAAACCACAACCACTTACGAGGCTTGGTTGCGGAGATATCGGGTTTCGAAAGAAATCTGATTTTTAAACTTTTAAATGATGCCGGCATCATTAGTTTTTTCAATTTTTCACTAAAATTTTTTTTCTCGAATTTTGTAAAGTGCTGTACATCGATGGAAAGGTCTGTTTATTGTCAATTAGGAATTGAAAACCGCAACCACTTACGAGGCTTGGTTGCGGAGATATCGGGTTTCGAAAGAAATCTGATTTTTAAACTTTTAAATGATGCCGGCATCATTAGTTTTTTCAATTTTTCACTAAAATTTTTTTCTCGAATTTTGTAAAGTGCTGTACATCGATGGAAAGGTCTGTTTATTCTCAATTAGGAATTGAAAACCGCAACCACTTACGAGGCTTGGTTGCGGAGATATCGGGTTTCGAAAGAAATCTGATTTTTAAACTTTTAAATGATGCCGGCATCATAAGTTTTTTCAATTTTTCACTAAAAATTTTTTTCTCGAATTTTGTAAAGTGCTGTACATCGATGGAAAGGTCTGTTTATTGTCAATTAGGAATTGAAAACCGCAACCACTTACGAGGCTTGGTTGCGGAGATATCGGGTTTCGAAAGAAATCTAATTTTTAAACTTTTAAATGATGCCGGCATCATTAGTTTTATCAATTTTTCACTAAAATTTTTTTTCTCGAATTTTGTAAAGTGCTGTACATCGATGGAAAGGTCTGTTTATTCTCAATTAGGAATTGAAAACCGCAACCACTTACGAGGCTTGGTTGCGGATATATCGGGTTTCGAAAGAAATCTGATTTTTAAACTTTTAAATGATGCCGGCATCATAAGTTTTTTCAATTTTTCACTAAAAATTTTTTTCTCGAATTTTGTAAAGTGCTGTACATGCTGTACATCGATGGAAAGGTCTGTTTATTGTCAATTAGGAATTGAAAACCGCAACCACTTACGAGGCTTGGTTGCGGAGATATCGGGTTTCGAAAGAAATCTGATTTTTAAACTTTTAAATGATGCCGGCATCATTAGTTTTTTCAATTTTTCACTAAAATTTTTTTTCTCGAATTTTGTAAAGTGCTGTACATCGATGGAAAGGTCTGTTTATTGTCAATTAGGAATTGAAAACCGCAACCACTTACGAGGCTTGGTTGCGGAGATATCGGGTTTCGAAAGAAATCTGATTTTTAAACTTTTAAATGATGCCGGCATCATTAGTTTTTTCAATTTTTCACTAAAATTTTTTTCTCTCGAATTTTGTAAAGTGCTGTACATCGATGGAAAGGTCTGTTTATTCTCAATTAGGAATTGAAAACCGCAACCACTTACGAGGCTTGGTTGCGGAGATATCGGGTTTCGAAAGAAATCTGATTTTTAAACTTTTAAATGATGCCGGCATCATTAGTTTTTTCAATTTTTCACTAAAATTTTTTTTCTCGAATTTTGTAAAGTGCTGTACATCGATGGAAAGGTCTGTTTATTGTCAATTAGGAATTGAAAACCGCAACCACTTACGAGGCTTGGTTGCGGAGATATCGGGTTTCGAAAGAAATCTGATTTTTAAACTTTTAAATGATGCCGGCGTCATAAGTTTTTTCAATTTTTCACTAAAATTTTTTTTCTCGAATTTTGTAAAGTGCTGTACATCGATGGAAAGGTCTGTTTATTCTCAATTAGGAATTGAAAACCACAACCACTTACGAGGCTTGGTTGCGGAGATATCGGGTTTCGAAAGAAATCTGATTTTTAAACTTTTAAATGATGCCCGGCATCATAAGTTTTTTCAATTTTTACTAAAATTTTTTTTCTCGAATTTTGTAAAGTGCTGTACATCGATGGAAAGGTCTGTTTATTCTCAATTAGGAATTCAAAACCGCAACCACTTACGAAGCTTGGTTGCGGAGATATCGGGTTTCGAAAGAAATCTGATTTTTAAACTTTTAAATGATGCCGGCATCATTAGTTTTTTCAATTTTTCACTAAAATTTTTTTTCTCGAATTTTGTAAAGTGCTGTACATCGATGGAAAGGTCTGTTTATTCTCAATTAGGAATTGAAAACCGCAACCACTTACGAGGCTTGGTTGCGGAGATATCGGGTTTCGAAAGAAATCTGATTTTTAAACTTTTAAATGATGCCGGCATCATTAGTTTTTTCAATTTTTCACTAAAATTTTTTTTCTCGAATTTTGTAAAGTGCTGTACATCGATGGAAAGGTCTGTTTATTCTCAATTAGGAATTGAAAACCACAACCACTTACGAGGCTTGGTTGCGGAGATATCGGGTTTCGAAAGAAATCTGATTTTTAAACTTTTAAATGATGCCCGGCATCATAAGTTTTTTCAATTTTTACTAAAATTTTTTTTCTCGAATTTTGTAAAGTGCTGTACATCGATGGAAAGGTCTGTTTATTCTCAATTAGGAATTCAAAACCGCAACCACTTACGAGGCTTGGTTGCGGAGATATCGGGTTTCGAAAGAAATCTGATTTTTAAACTTTTAAATGATGCCGGCATCATTAGTTTTTTCAATTTTTCACTAAAATTTTTTTTCTCGAATTTTGTAAAGTGCTGTACATCGATGGAAAGGTCTGTTTATTCTCAATTAGGAATTGAAAACCACAACCACTTACGAGGCTTGGTTGTGGAGATATCGGGTTTCGAAAGAAATCTGATTTTTAAACTTTTAAATGATGCCGGCATCATTAGTTTTTTCAATTTTTCACTAAAATTTTTTTTCTCGAATTTTGTAAAGTGCTGTACATCGATGGAAAGGTCTGTTTATTCTCAATTAGGAATTGAAAACCGCAACTACTTACGAGGCTTGGTTGCGGAGATATCGGGTTTCGAAAGAAATCTGATTTTTAAACTTTTAAATGATGCCGGCATCATTAGTTTTTTCAATTTTTCACTAAAATTTTTTTTCTCGAATTTTGTAAAGTGCTGTACATCGATGGAAAGGTCTGTTTATTCTCAATTAGGAATTGAAAACCACAACCACTTACGAGGCTTGGTTGCGGAGATATCGGGTTTCGAAAGAAATCTGATTTTTAAACTTTTAAATGATGCCGGCATCATAAGTTTTTTCAATTTTTCACTAAAATTTTTTTTCTCGAATTTTGTAAAGTGCTGTACATCGATGGAAAGGTCTGTTTATTGTCAATTAGGAATTGAAAACCGCAACCACTTACGAGGCTTGGTTGCGGAGATATCGGGTTTCGAAAGAAATCTGATTTTTAAACTTTTAAATGATGCCGGCATCATAAGTTTTTTCAATTTTTCACTAAAATTTTTTTTTTCGAATTTTGTAAAGTGCTGTACTTCTATGAAAAGGTCTGTTTATTGTCAATTAGGAATTGAAAACCGCAACCACTTACGAGGCTTGGTTGCGGAGATATCGGGTTTCGAAAGAAATCTGATTTTTAAACTTTTAAATGATGCCGGCATCATAAGTTTTTTCAATTTTTCACTAAAATTTTTTTTTTCGAATTTTGTAAAGTGCTGTACTTCTATGAAAAGGTCTGTTTATTGTCAATTAGGAATTGAAAACCGCAACCACTTACGAGGCTTGGTTGCGGAGATATCGGGTTTCGAAAGAAATCTGATTATTAAACTTTTAAATGATGCCGGCATCATAAGTTTTTTCAATTTTTCACTAAAATTTTTTTTCTCGAATTTTGTAAAGTGCTGTACATCGATGGAAAGGTCTGTTTATTCTCAATTAGGAATTGAAAACCGCAACCACTTACGAGGCTTGGTTGCGGAGATATCGGGTTTCGAAAGAAATCTGATTTTTAAACTTTTAAATGATGCCGGCATCATAAGTTTTTTCAATTTTTCACTAAAATTTTTTTTCTCGAATTTTGTAAAGTGCTGTACATCGATGGAAAGGTCTGTTTATTCTCAATTAGGAATTGAAAACCGCAACCACTTACGAGGCTTGGTTGCGGAGATATCGGGTTTCGAAAGAAATCTGATTTTTAAACTTTTAAATGATGCCGGCATCATAAGTTTTTTCAATTTTTCACTAAAATTTTTTTTCTCGAATTTTGTAAAGTGCTGTACATCGATGGAAAGGTCTGTTTATTCTCAATTAGGAATTGAAAACCGCAACCACTTACGAGGCTTGGTTGCGGAGATATCGGGTTTCGAAAGAAATCTGATTTTTAAACTTTTAAATGATGCCGGCATCATTAGTTTTTTCAATTTTTCACTAAAATTTTTTTTCTCGAATTTTGTAAAGTGCTGTACATCGATGGAAAGGTCTGTTTATTGTCAATTAGGAATTGAAAACCGCAACCACTTACGAGGCTTGGTTGCGGAGATATCGGGTTTCGAAAGAAATCTGATTTTTAAACTTTTAAATGATGCCGGCATCATAAGTTTTTTCAATTTTTCACTAAAATTTTTTTTTCTCGAATTTTGTAAAGTGCTGTACATCGATGGAAAGGTCTGTTTATTGTCAATTAGGAATTGAAAACCGCAACCACTTACGAGGCTTGGTTGCGGAGATATCGGGTTTCGAAAGAAATCTGATTTTTAAACTTTTAAATCTTGCCGGCATCATAATTTTTTTCAATTTTTCACTAAAATTTTTTTTCTCGAATTTTGTAAAGTGCTGTACATCGATGGAAAGGTCTGTTTATTGTCAATTAGGAATTGAAAACCGCATCCACTTACGAGGCTTGGTTGCGGAGATATCGGGTTTCGAAAGAAATCTGATTTTTAAACTTTTAAATGATGCCGGCATCATTAGTTTTTTTCAATTTTTCACTAAAATTTTTTTTCTCGAATTTTGTAAAGTGCTGTATCGATGGAAAGGTCTGTTTATTCTTAATTAGGAATTGAAAACCGCAACCACTTACGAGGCTTGGTTGCGGAGATATCGGGTTTCGAAAGAAATCTGATTTTTAAACTTTTAAATGATGCCGGCATCATAAGTTTTTTCAATTTTTCACTAAAATTTTTTTTCTCGAATTTTGTAAAGTGCTGTACATCGATGGAAAGGTCTGTTTATTCTCAATTAGGAATTGAAAACCGCAACCACTTACGAGGCTTCGTTGCGGAGATATCGGGTTTCGAAAGAAATCTGATTTTTAAACTTTTAACTGATGCCGGCATCATAAGTTTTTTCAATTTTTCACTAAAAAATTTTTTCTCGAATTTTGTAAAGTGCTGTACATCGATGGAAAGGTCTGTTTATTGTCAATTAGGAATTGAAAACCGCAACCACTTACGAGGCTTGGTTGCGGAGATATCGGGTTTCGAAAGAAATCTGATTTTTAAACTTTTAAATGATGCCGGCATCATTAGTTTTTTCAATTTTTCACTAAAATTTTTTTTCTCGAATTTTGTAAAGTGCTGTACATCGATGGAAAGGTCTGTTTATTGTCAATTAGGAATTGAAAACCGCAACCACTTACGAGGCTTGGTTGCGGAGATATCGGGTTTCGAAAGAAATCTGATTTTTAAACTTTTTTAATGATGCCGGCATCATAAGTTTATTCAATTTTTCACTAAAAATTTTTTTCTCGAATTTTGTAAGGTGGTGTACATCGATGGATAGGTCTGTTTATTGTGAGTTAGGAATTGAAAACCGCAACCATTTACGAGACTTGGTTGCGGAGAAATCGGGTTTCGAAAGAAATCTGATTTTTAAACTTTTAAATGATGCCGGCATCATAAGTTTTTTCAATTTTTCACTAAAAATTTTTTTCTCGAAGTTTGTAAAGTGCTGTACATCGATGGAAAGGTCTGTTTATTGTCAATTAGGAATTGAAAACCGCAACCACTTACGAGGCTTGGTTGCGGAGATATCGGGTTTCGAAAGAAATCTGATTTTTAAACTTTTAAAAGATGTCGGCATCATAAGTTTTTTCAATTTTTCACTAAAATTTTTTTTCTCGAATTTTGTAAAGTGCTGTACATCGATGGAAAGGTCTGTTTATTCTCAATTAGGAATTGAAAACCGCAACCACTTACGAGGCTTGGTTGCGGAGATATCGGGTTTCGAAAGAAATCTGATTTTTAAACTTTTAAATGATGCCGGCATCATTAGTTTTTTCAATTTTTCACTTAAATTTTTTTTCTCGAATTTTGTAAAGTGCTGTACATCGATGGAAAGGTCTGTTTATTCTCAATTAGGAATTGAAAACCGCAACCACTTACGAGGCTTGGTTGCGGAGATATCGGGTTTCGAAAGAAATCTGATTTTTAAACTTTTAAATGATGCCGGCATCATTAGTTTTTTCAATTTTTCACTAAATTTTTTTTTCTCGAATTTTGTAAAGTGCTGTACATCGATGGAAAGGTCTGTTTATTCTCAATTAGGAATTGAAAACCGCAACCACTTACGAGGCTTGGTTGCGGAGATATCGGGTTTCGAAAGAAATCTGATTTTTAAACTTTTAAATGATGCCGGCATCATAAGTTTTTTCAATTTTTCACTAAAATTTTTGTTCTCGAATTTTGTAAAGTGCTGTACATCGATGGAAAGGTCTGTTTATTGTCAATTAGGAATTGAAAACCGCAACCACTTACGAGGCTTGGTTGCGGAGATATCGGGTTTCGAAAGAAATCTGATTTTTAAACTTTTAAATGATGCCGGCATCATTAGTTTTTTCAATTTTTCACTAAAATTTTTTTTCTCGAATTTTGTAAAGTGCTGTACATCGATGGAAAGGTCTGTTTATTGTCAATTAGGAATTGAAAACCGCAACCACTTGCGAGGCTTGGTTGCGGAGATATCGGGTTTCGAAAGAAATCTGATTTTTAAACTTTTAAATGATGCCGGCATCATTAGTTTTTTCAATTTTTCACTAAAATTTTTTTTCTCGAATTTTGTAAAGTGCTGTACATCGATGGAAAGGTCTGTTTATTGTCAATTAGGAATTGAAAACCGCAACCACTTACGAGGCTTGGTTGCGGAGATATCGGGTTTCGAAAGAAATCTGATTTTTAAACTTTTAAATGATGCCGGCATCATAAGTTTTTTCAATTTTTCACTAAAAATTTTTTTCTCGAATTTTGTAAAGTGCTGTACATCGATGGAAAGGTCTGTTTATTGTCAATTAGGAATTGAAAACCGCAACCACTTACGAGGCTTGGTTGCGGAGATATCGGGTTTCGAAAGAAATCTGATTTTTAAACTTTTAAATGATGCCGGCATCATTAGTTTTTTCAATTTTTCACTAAAATTTTTTTTCTCGAATTTTGTAAAGTGCTGTACATCGATGGAAAGGTCTGTTTATTGTCAATTAGGAATTGAAAACCGCAACCACTTACGAGGCTTGGTTGCGGAGATATCGGGTTTCGAAAGAAATCTGATTTTTAAACTTTTAAATGATGCCGGCATCATTAGTTTTTTCAATTTTTCACTAAAATTTTTTTTCTCGAATTTTGTAAAGTGCTGTACATCGATGGAAAGGTCTGTTTATTGTCAATTAGGAATTGAAAACCGCAACCACTTACGAGGCTTGGTTGCGGAGATATCGGGTTTCGAAAGAAATCTGATTTTTAAACTTTTAAATGATGCCGGCATCATAAGTTTTTTCAATTTTTCACTAAAATTTTTTTTCTCGAATTTTGTAAAGTGCTGTACATCTATGGAAAGGTCTGTTTATTGTCAATTAGGAATTGAAAACCGCAACCACTTACAAGGCTTGGTTGCGGAGATATCGGGTTTCGAAAGAAATCTGATTTTTAAACTTTTAAATGATGCCGGCATCATAAGTTTTTTCAATTTTTCACTAAAATTTTTTTTCTCGAATTTTGTAAAGTGCTGTACATCGATGGAAAGGTCTGTTTATTATCAATTAGGAATTGAAAACCGCAACCACTTACGAGGCTTGGTTGCGGAGATATCGGGTTTCGAAAGAAATCTGATTTTTAAACTTTTAAATGATGCCGGCATCATTAGTTTTTTCAATTTTTCACTAAAATTTTTTTTCTCGAATTTTGTAAAGTGCTGTACATCGATGGAAAGGTCTGTTTATTGTCAATTAGGAATTGAAAACCGCAACCACTTACGAGGCTTGGTTGCGGAGATATCGGGTTTCGAAAGAAATCTGATTTTTAAACTTTTAAATGATGCCGGCATCATAAGTTTTTTCAATTTTTCACTAAAAATTTTTTCTCGAATTTTGTAAAGTGCTGTACATCGATGGAAAGGTCTGTTTATTGTCAATTAGGAATTGAAAACCGCAACCACTTACGAGGCTTGGTTGCGGAGATATCGGGTTTCGAAAGAAATCTGATTTTTAAACTTTTAAATGATGCCGGCATCATAAGTTTTTTCAATTTTTCACTAAAATTTTTTTTCTCGAATTTTGTAAAGTGCTGTACATCGATGGAAAGGTCTGTTTATTGTCAATTAGGAATTGAAAACCGCAACCACTTACGAGGCTTGGTTGCGGAGATATCGGGTTTCGAAAGAAATCTGATTTTTAAACTTTTAAATGATGCCGGCATCATTAGTTTTTTCAATTTTTCACTAAAATTTTTTTTCTCGAATTTTGTAAAGTGCTGTACATCGATGGAAAGCTCTGTTTATTCTCAATTAGGAATTGAAAACCGCAACCACTTACGAGGCTTGGTTGTGGAGATATCGGGTTTCGAAAGAAATCTGATTTTTAAACTTTTAAATGATGCCGGCATCATTAGTTTTTTCAATTTTTCACTAAAATCTTTTTTCTCGAATTTTGTAAAGTACTGTACATCGATGGAAAGGTCTGTTTATTGTCAATTAGGAATTGAAAACCGCAACCATTTACGAGGCTTGGTTGCGGAGAAATCGGGTTTCGAAAGAAATCTGATTTTTAAACTTTTAAATGATGCCGGCATCATAAGTTTTTTTCAATTTTTCACTAAAAATTTTTTTCTCGAATTTTGTAAAGTGGTGTACATCGATGGAAAGGTCTGTTTATTCTCAATTAGGAATTGAAAACCGCAACCATTTACGAGACTTGGTTGCGGAGAAATCGGGTTTCGAAAGAAATCTGATTTTTAAACTTTTAAATGATGCCGGCATCATAAGTTTTTTCAATTTTTCACTAAAAATTTCTTTTCTCGAATTTTGTAAAGTGGTGTACATCGATGGAAAGGTCTGTTTATTGTGAGTTAGGAATTGAAAACCGCAACCATTTACGAGGCTTGGTTGCGGAGAAATCGGGTTTCGAAAGAAATCTGATTTTTAAACTTTTAAATGATGCCGGCATAATAAGTTTTTTCAATTTTTCACTAAAATTTTTTTTCTCGAATTTTATAAAGTGGTGTACATCGATGGATAGGTCTGTTTATTGTCAGTAAGGAATTGAAAACCCCAACCATTTACGAGGCTTGGTTGCGGAGAAATCGGGTTTCGAAAGAAATCTGATTTTTAAACTTTTAAATGATGCCGGCATCATAAGTTTATTCAATTTTTCACTAAAAATTTTTTTCTCGAATTTTGTAAGGTGGTGTACATCGATGGATAGGTCTGTTTATTGTGAGTTAGGAATTGAAAACCGCAACCATTTACGAGACTTGGTTGCGGAGAAATCGGGTTTCGAAAGAAATCTGATTTTTAAACTTTTAAATGATGCCGGCATCATAAGTTTTTTCAATTTTTCACTAAAAATTTTTTTCTCGAATTTTGTAAAGTGGTGTACATCGATGGATAGGTCTGTTTATTGTCAGTTAGGGATTGAAAACCGCAACCATTTACGAGGCTTGGTTGCGGAGAAATCGGGTTTCGAAAGAAATCTGATTTTTAAACTTTTAAATGATGCCGGATCATAAGTTTTTTTCATTTTTTCACTAAAAATTTTTTTCTCGAATTTTGTAAAGTGGTGTACATCGATGGAAAGGTCTATTTATTGTCAGTTAGGCATTGAAAACCGCAACCATTTACGAGGCTTGGTTGCGGAGAAATCGGGTTTCGAAAGAAATCTGATTTTTAAACTTTTAAATGATGCCGGCATCATAAGTTTTTTCAATTTTTCACTAAAAATTTTTTTCTCGAATTTTGTAAAGTGGTGTACATCGATGGAAAGGTCTGTTTATTGTGAGTTAGGAATTGAAAACCGCAACCATTTACGAGGCTTGGTTGCGGAGAAATCGGGTTTCGAAAGAAATCTGATTTTTAAACTTTTAAATGATGCCGGATCATAAGTTTTTTTCAATTTTTCACTAAAAATTTTTTTCTCGAATTTTGTAAAGTGGTGTACATCGATGGATAGGTCTGTTTATTGTCAGTTAGGAATTGAAAACCGCAACCATTTACGAGGCTTGGTTGCGGAGAAATCGGGTTTCGAAAGAAATCTGATTTTTAAACTTTTAAATGATGCCGGCATCATAAGTTTTTTCAATTTTTCACTAAAAATTTTTTTCTCGAATTTTGTAAAGTGGTGTACATCGATGGAAAGGTCTGTTTATTGTGAGTTAGGAATTGAAAACCGCAACCATTTACGAGGCTTGGTTGCGGAGAAATCGGGTTTCGAAAGAAATCTGATTTTTAAACTTTTAAATGATGCCGGATCATAAGTTTTTTTCAATTTTTCACTAAAAATTTTTTTCTCGAATTTTGTAAAGTGGTGTACATCGATGGAAAGGTCTATTTATTGTCAGTTAGGCATTGAAAACCGCAACCATTTACGAGGCTTGGTTGCGGAGAAATCGGGTTTCGAAAGAAATCTGATTTTTAAACTTTTAAATGATGCCGGCATCATAAGTTTTTTTCAATTTTTCACTAAAAATTTTTTTCTCAAATTTTGTAAAGTGCTGTACATCGATGGAAAGGTCTGTTTATTGTGAGTTAGGAATTGAAAACCGCAACCATTTACGAGGCTTGGTTGCGGAGAAATCGGGTTTCGAAAGAAATCTGATTTTTAAACTTTTAAATGATGCCGGCATCATAAGTTTTTTCAATTTTTCACTAAAATTTTTTTCTCGAATTTTATAAAGTGGTGTACATTGATGGATAGGTCTGTTTATTGTCAGTTAGGAATTGAAAACCCCAACGCTTTACGAGGCTTGGTTGCGGAGAAATCGGGTTTCGAAAGAAATCTGATTTTTAAACTTTTAAATGATGCCGGGCATCATAAGTTTTTTCAATTTTTCACTAAAAATTTTTTTCTCGAATTTTGTAAAGTGGTGTACATCGATGGAAAGGTCTGTTTATTGTGAGTTAGGAATTGAAAACCGCAACCATTTACGAGGCTTGGTTGCGGAGAAATCGGGTTTCGAAAGAAATCTGATTTTTAAACTTTTAAATGATGCCGGCATCATTAGTTTTTTCAATTTTTCACTAAAATTTTTTTTCTCGAATTTTGTAAAGTGGTGTACATCGATGGATAGGTCTGTTTATTGTGAGTTAGGAATTGAAAACCGCAACCATTTACGAGACTTGGTTGCGGAGAAACCGGGTTTCGAAAGAAATCTGATTTTTAAACTTTTAAATGATCATCTTAAGTTTTTTCAATTTTTCACTAAAAATTTTTTTCTCGAATTTTGTAAAGTGGTGTACATCGATGGAAAGGTCTGTTTATTGTGAGTTAGGAATTGAAAACCGCAACCATTTACGAGGCTTGGTTGCGGAGAAATCGGGTTTCGAAAGAAATCTGATTTTTAAACTTTTAAATGATGCCGGCATCATAAGTTTTTTCAATTTTTCACTAAAAATTTTTTTCTCGAATTTTGTAAAGTGCTGTACATCGATGGAAAGGTCTGTTTATTGTCAATTAGGAATTGAAAACCGCAACCACTTACGAGGCTTGGTTGCGGAGATATCGGGTTTCGAAAGAAATCTGATTTTTAAACTTTTAAATGATGCCGGCATCATAAGTTTTTTCAATTTTTCACTAAAAATTTTTTTCTCGAATTTTGTAAAGTGGTGTACATCGATGGAAAGGTCTGTTTATTGTGAGTTAGGAATTGAAAACCGCAACCATTTACGAGGCTTGGTTGCGGAGAAATCGGGTTTCGAAAGAAATCTGATTTTTAAACTTTTAAATGATGCCGGATCATAAGTTTTTTTCAATTTTTCACTAAAAATTTTTTTCTCGAATTTTGTAAAGTGGTGTACATCGATGGAAAGGTCTATTTATTGTCAGTTAGGCATTGAAAACCGCAACCATTTACGAGGCTTGGTTGCGGAGAAATCGGGTTTCGAAAGAAATCTGATTTTTAAACTTTTAAATGATGCCGGCATCATAAGTTTTTTTCAATTTTTCACTAAAAATTTTTTTCTCAAATTTTGTAAAGTGCTGTACATCGATGGAAAGGTCTGTTTATTGTGAGTTAGGAATTGAAAACCGCAACCATTTACGAGGCTTGGTTGCGGAGAAATCGGGTTTCGAAAGAAATCTGATTTTTAAACTTTTAAATGATGCCGGCATCATAAGTTTTTTCAATTTTTCACTAAAATTTTTTTCTCGAATTTTATAAAGTGGTGTACATTGATGGATAGGTCTGTTTATTGTCAGTTAGGAATTGAAAACCCCAACGCTTTACGAGGCTTGGTTGCGGAGAAATCGGGTTTCGAAAGAAATCTGATTTTTAAACTTTTAAATGATGCCGGGCATCATAAGTTTTTTCAATTTTTCACTAAAAATTTTTTTCTCGAATTTTGTAAAGTGGTGTACATCGATGGAAAGGTCTGTTTATTGTGAGTTAGGAATTGAAAACCGCAACCATTTACGAGGCTTGGTTGCGGAGAAATCGGGTTTCGAAAGAAATCTGATTTTTAAACTTTTAAATGATGCCGGCATCATTAGTTTTTTCAATTTTTCACTAAAATTTTTTTTCTCGAATTTTGTAAAGTGGTGTACATCGATGGATAGGTCTGTTTATTGTGAGTTAGGAATTGAAAACCGCAACCATTTACGAGACTTGGTTGCGGAGAAACCGGGTTTCGAAAGAAATCTGATTTTTAAACTTTTAAATGATCATCATAAGTTTTTTCAATTTTTCACTAAAAATTTTTTTCTCGAATTTTGTAAAGTGGTGTACATCGATGGAAAGGTCTGTTTATTGTGAGTTAGGAATTGAAAACCGCAACCATTTACGAGGCTTGGTTGCGGAGAAATCGGGTTTCGAAAGAAATCTGATTTTTAAACTTTTAAATGATGCCGGCATCATAAGTTTTTTCAATTTTTCACTAAAAATTTTTTTCTCGAATTTTGTAAAGTGCTGTACATCGATGGAAAGGTCTGTTTATTGTCAATTAGGAATTGAAAACCGCAACCACTTACGAGGCTTGGTTGCGGAGATATCGGGTTTCGAAAGAAATCTGATTTTTAAACTTTTAAATGATGCCGGCATCATAAGTTTTTTCAATTTTTCACTAAAAATTTTTTTCTCGAATTTTGTAAAGTGGTGTACATCGATGGAAAGGTCTGTTTATTGTGAGTTAGGAATTGAAAACCGCAACCATTTACGAGGCTTGGTTGCGGAGAAATCGGGTTTCGAAAGAAATCTGATTTTTAAACTTTTAAATGATGCCGGATCATAAGTTTTTTTCAATTTTTCACTAAAAATTTTTTTCTCGATTTTTGTAAAGTGGTGTACATCGATGGAAAGGTCTATTTATTGTCAGTTAGGCATTGAAAACCGCAACCATTTACGAGGCTTGGTTGCGGAGAAATCGGGTTTCGAAAGAAATCTGATTTTTAAACTTTTAAATGATGCCGGCATCATAAGTTTTTTTCAATTTTTCACTAAAAATTTTTTTCTCAAATTTTGTAAAGTGCTGTACATCGATGGAAAGGTCTGTTTATTGTGAGTTAGGAATTGAAAACCGCAACCATTTACGAGGCTTGGTTGCGGAGAAATCGGGTTTCGAAAGAAATCTGATTTTTAAACTTTTAAATGATGCCGGCATCATAAGTTTTTTCAATTTTTCACTAAAATTTTTTTCTCGAATTTTATAAAGTGGTGTACATTGATGGATAGGTCTGTTTATTGTCAGTTAGGAATTGAAAACCCCAACGCTTTACGAGGCTTGGTTGCGGAGAAATCGGGTTTCGAAAGAAATCTGATTTTTAAACTTTTAAATGATGCCGGGCATCATAAGTTTTTTCAATTTTTCACTAAAAATTTTTTTCTCGAATTTTGTAAAGTGGTGTACATCGATGGAAAGGTCTGTTTATTGTGAGTTAGGAATTGAAAACCGCAACCATTTACGAGGCTTGGTTGCGGAGAAATCGGGTTTCGAAAGAAATCTGATTTTTAAACTTTTAAATGATGCCGGCATCATTAGTTTTTTCAATTTTTCACTAAAATTTTTTTTCTCGAATTTTGTAAAGTGGTGTACATCGATGGATAGGTCTGTTTATTGTGAGTTAGGAATTGAAAACCGCAACCATTTACGAGACTTGGTTGCGGAGAAACCGGGTTTCGAAAGAAATCTGATTTTTAAACTTTTAAATGATCATCATAAGTTTTTTCAATTTTTCACTAAAAATTTTTTTCTCGAATTTTGTAAAGTGGTGTACATCGATGGAAAGGTCTGTTTATTGTGAGTTAGGAATTGAAAACCGCAACCATTTACGAGGCTTGGTTGCGGAGAAATCGGGTTTCGAAAGAAATCTGATTTTTAAACTTTTAAATGATGCCGGCATCATAAGTTTTTTCAATTTTTCACTAAAAATTTTTTTCTCGAATTTTGTAAAGTGCTGTACATCGATGGAAAGGTCTGTTTATTGTGAGTTAGGAATTGAAAACCGCAACCATTTACGAGGCTTGGTTGCGGAGAAATCGGGTTTCGAAAGAAATCTTATTTTTAAACTTTTAAATGATGCCGGCATCATCTCGAATTTTGTAAAGTGCTGTACATCGATGGAAAGGTCTGTTTATTCTCAATTAGGAATTGAAAACCGCAACCACTTACGAGGCTTGGTTGCGGAGATATCGGGTTTCGAAAGAAATCTGATTTTTAAACTTTTAAATGATGCCGGCATCATAAGTTTTTTCAATTTTTCACTAAAATTTTTTTTCTCGAATTTTGTAAAGTGGTGTACATCGATGGAAAGGTCTGTTTATTGTGAGTTAGGAATTGAAAACCGCAACCATTTACGAGGCTTGGTTGCGGAGAAATCGGGTTTCGAAAGAAATCTGATTTTTAAACTTTTAAATGATGCCGGCATCATAAGTTTTTTCAATTTTTCACTAAAAATTTTTTTCTCGAATTTTGTAAAGTGCTGTACATCGATGGAAAGGTCTGTTTATTGTGAGTTAGGAATTGAAAACCGCAACCATTTACGAGGCTTGGTTGCGGAGAAATCGGGTTTCGAAAGAAATCTGATTTTTAAACTTTTAAATGATGCCGGCATCATAAGTTTTTTCAATTTTTCACTAAAATTTTTTTTCTCGAATTTTGTAAAGTTCTGTACATCTATGGAAAGGTCTGTTTATTGTCAATTAGGAATTGAAAACCGCAACCACTTACGAGGCTTGGTTGCGGAGATATCGGGTTTCGAAAGAAATCTGATTTTTAAACTTTTAAATGATGCCGGCATCATAAGTTTTTTCAATTTTTCACTAAAAATTTTTTTCTCGAATTTTGTAAAGTGCTGTACATCGATGGAAAGGTCTGTTTATTGTGAGTTAGGAATTGAAAACCGCAACCATTTACGAGGCTTGGTTGCGGAGAAATCGGGTTTCGAAAGAAATCTGATTTTTAAACTTTTAAATGATGCCGGCATCATCTCGAATTTTGTAAAGTGCTGTACATCGATGGAAAGGTCTGTTTATTGTCAATTAGGAATTGAAAACCGCAACCACTTGCGAGGCTTGGTTGCGGAGATATCGGGTTTCGAAAGAAATCTGATTTTTAAACTTTTAAATGATGCCGGCATCATAAGTTTTTTCAATTTTTCACTAAAAATTTTTTTCTCGAATTTTGTAAAGTGCTGTACATCGATGGAAAGGTCTGTTTATTGTGAGTTAGGAATTGAAAACCGCAACCATTTACGAGGCTTGGTTGCGGAGATATCGGGTTTCGAAAGAAATCTGATTTTTAAACTTTTAAATGATGCCGGCATCATAAGTTTTTTCAATTTTTCACTAAAAATTTTTTCTCGAATTTTGTAAAGTGCTGTACATCGATGGAAAGGTCTGTTTATTGTCAATTAGGAATTGAAAACCGCAACCACTTGCGAGGCTTGGTTGCGGAGATATCGGGTTTCGAAAGAAATCTGATTTTTAAACTTTTAAATGATGCCGGCATCATTAGTTTTTTCAATTTTTCACTAAAATTTTTTTTCTCGAATTTTGTAAAGTGCTGTACATCGATGGAAAGGTCTGTTTATTCTCAATTAGGAATTGAAAACCGCAACCACTTACGAGGCTTGGTTGCGGAGATATCGGGTTTCGAAAGAAATCTGATTTTTAAACTTTTAAATGATGCCGGCATCATAAGTTTTTTCAATTTTTCACTAAAAATTTTTTTCTCGAATTTTGTAAAGTGCTGTACATCGATGGAAAGGTCTGTTTATTGTCAATTAGGAATTGAAAACCGCAACCACTTACGAGGCTTGGTTGCGGAGATATCGGGTTTCGAAAGAAATCTGATTTTTAAACTTTTAAATGATGCCGGCATCATTAGTTTTTTCAATTTTTCACTAAAATTTTTTTTCTCGAATTTTGTAAAGTGCTGTACATCGATGGAAAGGTCTGTTTATTGTCAATTAGGAATTGAAAACCGCAACCACTTACGAGGCTTGGTTGCGGAGATATCGGGTTTCGAAAGAAATCTGATTTTTAAACTTTTAAATGATGCCGGCATCATTAGTTTTTTCAATTTTTCACTAAAATTTTTTTTCTCGAATTTTGTAAAGTGCTGTACATCGATGGAAAGGTCTGTTTATTGTCAATTAGGAATTGAAAACCGCAACCACTTACGAGGCTTGGTTGCGGAGATATCGGGTTTCGAAAGAAATCTGATTTTTAAACTTTTAAATGATGCCGGCATCATAAGTTTTTTCAATTTTTCACTAAAATTTTTTTTTCTCGAATTTTGTAAAGTGCTGTACATCTATGGAAAGGTCTGTTTATTGTCAATTAGGAATTGAAAACCGCAACCACTTACGAGGCTTGGTTGCGGAGATATCGGGTTTCGAAAGAAATCTGATTTTTAAACTTTTAAATGATGCCGGCATCATAAGTTTTTTCAATTTTTCACTAAAATTTTTTTTCTCGAATTTTGTAAAGTGCTGTACATCGATGGAAAGGTCTGTTTATTGTCAATTAGGAATTGAAAACCGCAACCACTTACGAGGCTTGGTTGCGGAGATATCGGGTTTCGAAAGAAATCTGATTTTTAAACTTTTAAATGATGCCGGCATCATTAGTTTTTTCAATTTTTCACTAAAATTTTTTTTCTCGAATTTTGTAAAGTGCTGTACATCGATGGAAAGGTCTGTTTATTGTCAATTAGGAATTGAAAACCGCAACCACTTACGAGGCCTGGTTGCGGAGATATCGGGTTTCGAAAGAAATCTGATTTTTAAACTTTTAAATGATGCCGGCATCATAAGTTTTTTCAATTTTTCACTAAAAATTTTTTCTCGAATTTTGTAAAGTGCTGTACATCGATGGAAAGGTCTGTTTATTGTCAATTAGGAATTGAAAACCGCAACCACTTACGAGGCTTGGTTGCGGAGATATCGGGTTTCGAAAGAAATCTGATTTTTAAACTTTTAAATGATGCCGGCATCATAAGTTTTTTCAATTTTTCACTAAAAATTTTTTTCTCGAATTTTGTAAAGTGGTGTACATCGATGGAAAGGTCTGTTTATTGTGAGTTAGGAATTGAAAACCGCAACCATTTACGAGGCTTGGTTGCGGAGAAATCGGGTTTCGAAAGAAATCTGATTTTTAAACTTTTAAATGATGCCGGCATCATTAGTTTTTTCAATTTTTCACTAAAATTTTTTTTCTCGAATTTTGTAAAGTGGTGTACATCGATGGATAGGTCTGTTTATTGTGAGTTAGGAATTGAAAACCGCAACCATTTACGAGACTTGGTTGCGGAGAAACCGGGTTTCGAAAGAAATCTGATTTTTAAACTTTTAAATGATCATCATAAGTTTTTTCAATTTTTCACTAAAAATTTTTTTCTCGAATTTTGTAAAGTGGTGTACATCGATGGAAAGGTCTGTTTATTGTGAGTTAGGAATTGAAAACCGCAACCATTTACGAGGCTTGGTTGCGGAGAAATCGGGTTTCGAAAGAAATCTGATTTTTAAACTTTTAAATGATGCCGGCATCATAAGTTTTTTCAATTTTTCACTAAAAATTTTTTTCTCGAATTTTGTAAAGTGCTGTACATCGATGGAAAGGTCTGTTTATTGTCAATTAGGAATTGAAAACCGCAACCACTTACGAGGCTTGGTTGCGGAGATATCGGGTTTCGAAAGAAATCTGATTTTTAAACTTTTAAATGATGCCGGCAGCATAAGTTTTTTCAATTTTTCACTAAAAATTTTTTTCTCGAATTTTGTAAAGTGGTGTACATCGATGGAAAGGTCTGTTTATTGTGAGTTAGGAATTGAAAACCGCAACCATTTACGAGGCTTGGTTGCGGAGAAATCGGGTTTCGAAAGAAATCTGATTTTTAAACTTTTAAATGATGCCGGATCATAAGTTTTTTTCAATTTTTCACTAAAAATTTTTTTCTCGAATTTTGTAAAGTGGTGTACATCGATGGAAAGGTCTATTTATTGTCAGTTAGGCATTGAAAACCGCAACCATTTACGAGGCTTGGTTGCGGAGAAATCGGGTTTCGAAAGAAATCTGATTTTTAAACTTTTAAATGATGCCGGCATCATAAGTTTTTTTCAATTTTTCACTAAAAATTTTTTTCTCAAATTTTGTAAAGTGCTGTACATCGATGGAAAGGTCTGTTTATTGTGAGTTAGGAATTGAAAACCGCAACCATTTACGAGGCTTGGTTGCGGAGAAATCGGGTTTCGAAAGAAATCTGATTTTTAAACTTTTAAATGATGCCGGCATCATAAGTTTTTTCAATTTTTCACTAAAATTTTTTTCTCGAATTTTATAAAGTGGTGTACATTGATGGATAGGTCTGTTTATTGTCAGTTAGGAATTGAAAACCCCAACGCTTTACGAGGCTTGGTTGCGGAGAAATCGGGTTTCGAAAGAAATCTGATTTTTAAACTTTTAAATGATGCCGGGCATCATAAGTTTTTTCAATTTTTCACTAAAAATTTTTTTCTCGAATTTTGTAAAGTGGTGTACATCGATGGAAAGGTCTGTTTATTGTGAGTTAGGAATTGAAAACCGCAACCATTTACGAGGCTTGGTTGCGGAGAAATCGGGTTTCGAAAGAAATCTGATTTTTAAACTTTTAAATGATGCCGGCATCATTAGTTTTTTCAATTTTTCACTAAAATTTTTTTTCTCGAATTTTGTAAAGTGGTGTACATCGATGGATAGGTCTGTTTATTGTGAGTTAGGAATTGAAAACCGCAACCATTTACGAGACTTGGTTGCGGAGAAACCGGGTTTCGAAAGAAATCTGATTTTTAAACTTTTAAATGATCATCATAAGTTTTTTCAATTTTTCACTAAAAATTTTTTTCTCGAATTTTGTAAAGTGGTGTACATCGATGGAAAGGTCTGTTTATTGTGAGTTAGGAATTGAAAACCGCAACCATTTACGAGGCTTGGTTGCGGAGAAATCGGGTTTCGAAAGAAATCTGATTTTTAAACTTTTAAATGATGCCGGCATCATAAGTTTTTTCAATTTTTCACTAAAAATTTTTTTCTCGAATTTTGTAAAGTGCTGTACATCGATGGAAAGGTCTGTTTATTGTCAATTAGGAATTGAAAACCGCAACCACTTACGAGGCTTGGTTGCGGAGATATCGGGTTTCGAAAGAAATCTGATTTTTAAACTTTTAAATGATGCCGGCATCATAAGTTTTTTCAATTTTTCACTAAAAATTTTTTTCTCGAATTTTGTAAAGTGGTGTACATCGATGGAAAGGTCTGTTTATTGTGAGTTAGGAATTGAAAACCGCAACCATTTACGAGGCTTGGTTGCGGAGAAATCGGGTTTCGAAAGAAATCTGATTTTTAAACTTTTAAATGATGCCGGATCATAAGTTTTTTTCAATTTTTCACTAAAAATTTTTTTCTCGAATTTTGTAAAGTGGTGTACATCGATGGAAAGGTCTATTTATTGTCAGTTAGGCATTGAAAACCGCAACCATTTACGAGGCTTGGTTGCGGAGAAATCGGGTTTCGAAAGAAATCTGATTTTTAAACTTTTAAATGATGCCGGCATCATAAGTTTTTTTCAATTTTTCACTAAAAATTTTTTTCTCAAATTTTGTAAAGTGCTGTACATCGATGGAAAGGTCTGTTTATTGTGAGTTAGGAATTGAAAACCGCAACCATTTACGAGGCTTGGTTGCGGAGAAATCGGGTTTCGAAAGAAATCTGATTTTTAAACTTTTAAATGATGCCGGCATCATTAGTTTTTTCAATTTTTCACTAAAATTTTTTTTCTCGAATTTTGTAAAGTGGTGTACATCGATGGATAGGTCTGTTTATTGTGAGTTAGGAATTGAAAACCGCAACCATTTACGAGTCTTGGTTGCGGAGAAACCGGGTTTCGAAAGAAATCTGATTTTTAAACTTTTAAATGATCATCATAAGTTTTTTCAATTTTTCACTAAAAATTTTTTTCTCGAATTTTGTAAAGTGGTGTACATCGATGGAAAGGTCTGTTTATTGTGAGTTAGGAATTGAAAACCGCAACCATTTACGAGGCTTGGTTGCGGAGAAATCGGGTTTCGAAAGAAATCTGATTTTTAAACTTTTAAATGATGCCGGCATCATAAGTTTTTTCAATTTTTCACTAAAAATTTTTTTCTCGAATTTTGTAAAGTGCTGTACATCGATGGAAAGGTCTGTTTATTGTGAGTTAGGAATTGAAAACCGCAACCATTTACGAGGCTTGGTTGCGGAGAAATCGGGTTTCGAAAGAAATCTTATTTTTAAACTTTTAAATGATGCCGGCATCATCTCGAATTTTGTAAAGTGCTGTACATCGATGGAAAGGTCTGTTTATTCTCAATTAGGAATTGAAAACCGCAACCACTTACGAGGCTTGGTTGCGGAGATATCGGGTTTCGAAAGAAATCTGATTTTTAAACTTTTAAATGATGCCGGCATCATAAGTTTTTTCAATTTTTCACTAAAATTTTTTTTCTCGAATTTTGTAAAGTGGTGTACATCGATGGAAAGGTCTGTTTATTGTGAGTTAGGAATTGAAAACCGCAACCATTTACGAGGCTTGGTTGCGGAGAAATCGGGTTTCGAAAGAAATCTGATTTTTAAACTTTTAAATGATGCCGGCATCATAAGTTTTTTCAATTTTTCACTAAAAATTTTTTTCTCGAATTTTGTAAAGTGCTGTACATCGATGGAAAGGTCTGTTTATTGTGAGTTAGGAATTGAAAACCGCAACCATTTACGAGGCTTGGTTGCGGAGAAATCGGGTTTCGAAAGAAATCTGATTTTTAAACTTTTAAATGATGCCGGCATCATAAGTTTTTTCAATTTTTCACTAAAATTTTTTTTCTCGAATTTTGTAAAGTTCTGTACATCTATGGAAAGGTCTGTTTATTGTCAATTAGGAATTGAAAACCGCAACCACTTACGAGGCTTGGTTGCGGAGATATCGGGTTTCGAAAGAAATCTGATTTTTAAACTTTTAAATGATGCCGGCATCATAAGTTTTTTCAATTTTTCACTAAAAATTTTTTCTCGAATTTTGTAAAGTGCTGTACATCGATGGAAAGGTCTGTTTATTGTCAATTAGGAATTGAAAACCGCAACCACTTGCGAGGCTTGGTTGCGGAGATATCGGGTTTCGAAAGAAATCTGATTTTTAAACTTTTAAATGATGCCGGCATCATTAGTTTTTTCAATTTTTCACTAAAATTTTTTTTCTCGAATTTTGTAAAGTGCTGTACATCGATGGAAAGGTCTGTTTATTCTCAATTAGGAATTGAAAACCGCAACCACTTACGAGGCTTGGTTGCGGAGATATCGGGTTTCGAAAGAAATCTGATTTTTAAACTTTTAAATGATGCCGGCATCATAAGTTTTTTCAATTTTTCACTAAAAATTTTTGCTGTACATCGATGGAAAGGTCTGTTTATTGTCAATTAGGAATTGAAAACCGCAACCACTTACGAGGCTTGGTTGCGGAGATATCGGGTTTCGAAAGAAATCTGATTTTTAAACTTTTAAATGATGCCGGCATCATTAGTTTTTTCAATTTTTCACTAAAATTTTTTTTCTCGAATTTTGTAAAGTGCTGTACATCGATGGAAAGGTCTGTTTATTGTCAATTAGGAATTGAAAACCGCAACCACTTACGAGGCTTGGTTGCGGAGATATCGGGTTTCGAAAGAAATCTGATTTTTAAACTTTTAAATGATGCCGGCATCATTAGTTTTTTCAATTTTTCACTAAAATTTTTTTTCTCGAATTTTGTAAAGTGCTGTACATCGATGGAAAGGTCTGTTTATTGTCAATTAGGAATTGAAAACCGCAACCACTTACGAGGCTTGGTTGCGGAGATATCGGGTTTCGAAAGAAATCTGATTTTTAAACTTTTAAATGATGCCGGCATCATAAGTTTTTTCAATTTTTCACTAAAATTTTTTTTTCTCGAATTTTGTAAAGTGCTGTACATCGATGGAAAGGTCTGTTTATTGTCAATTAGGAATTGAAAACCGCAACCACTTACGAGGCTTGGTTGCGGAGATATCGGGTTTCGAAAGAAATCTGATTTTTAAACTTTTAAATGATGCCGGCATCATAAGTTTTTTCAATTTTTCACTAAAATTTTTTTTCTCGAATTTTGTAAAGTGCTGTACATCGATGGAAAGGTCTGTTTATTGTCAATTAGGAATTGAAAACCGCAACCACTTACGAGGCTTGGTTGCGGAGATATCGGGTTTCGAAAGAAATCTGATTTTTAAACTTTTAAATGATGCCGGCATCATTAGTTTTTTCAATTTTTCACTAAAATTTTTTTTCTCGAATTTTGTAAAGTGCTGTACATCGATGGAAAGGTCTGTTTATTGTCAATTAGGAATTGAAAACCGCAACCACTTACGAGGCCTGGTTGCGGAGATATCGGGTTTCGAAAGAAATCTGATTTTTAAACTTTTAAATGATGCCGGCATCATAAGTTTTTTCAATTTTTCACTAAAAATTTTTTCTCGAATTTTGTAAAGTGCTGTACATCGATGGAAAGGTCTGTTTATTGTCAATTAGGAATTGAAAACCGCAACCACTTACGAGGCTTGGTTGCGGAGATATCGGGTTTCGAAACAAATCTGATTTTTAAACTTTTAAATGATGCCGGCATCATAAGTTTTTTCAATTTTTCACTAAAATTTTTTTTCTCGAATTTTGTAAAGTGCTGTACATCGATGGAAAGGTCTGTTTATTGTCAATTAGGAATTGAAAACCGCAACCACTTACGAGGCTTGGTTGCGGAGATATCGGGTTTCGAAAGAAATCTGATTTTTAAACTTTTAAATGATGCCGGCATCATTAGTTTTTTCAATTTTTCACTAAAATTTTTTTTCTCGAATTTTGTAAAGTGCTGTACATCGATGGAAAGCTCTGTTTATTCTCAATTAGGAATTGAAAACCGCAACCACTTACGAGGCTTGGTTGTGGAGATATCGGGTTTCGAAAGAAATCTGATTTTTAAACTTTTAAATGATGCCGGCATCATTAGTTTTTTCAATTTTTCACTAAAATTTTTTTTCTCGAATTTTGTAAAGTACTGTACATCGATGGAAAGGTCTGTTTATTGTCAATTAGGAATTGAAAACCGCAACCATTTACGAGGCTTGGTTGCGGAGAAATCGGGTTTCGAAAGAAATCTGATTTTTAAACTTTTAAATGATGCCGGCATCATAAGTTTTTTTCAATTTTTCACTAAAAATTTTTTTCTCGAATTTTGTAAAGTGGTGTACATCGATGGAAAGGTCTGTTTATTCTCAATTAGGAATTGAAAACCGCAACCATTTACGAGGCTTGGTTGCGGAGAAATCGGGTTTCGAAAGAAATCTGATTTTTAAACTTTTAAATGATGCCGGCATCATAAGTTTTTTCAATTTTTCACTAAAAATTTTTTTCTCGAATTTTGTAAAGTGGTGTACATCGATGGAAAGGTGTGTTTATTGTGAGTTAGGAATTGAAAACCGCAACCATTTACGAGACTTGGTTGCGGAGAAATCGGGTTTCTAAAGAAATCTGATTTTTAAACTTTTAAATGATGCCGGCATCATAAGTTTTTTCAATTTTTCACTAAAAATTTCTTTTCTCGAATTTTGTAAAGTGGTGTACATCGATGGAAAGGTCTGTTTATTGTGAGTTAGGAATTGAAAACCGCAACCATTTACGAGGCTTGGTTGCGGAGAAATCGGGTTTCGAAAGAAATCTGATTTTTAAACTTTTAAATGATGCCGGCATAATAAGTTTTTTCAATTTTTCACTAAAATTTTTTTTCTCGAATTTTATAAAGTGGTGTACATCGATGGATAGGTCTGTTTATTGTCAGTAAGGAATTGAAAACCCCAACCATTTACGAGGCTTGGTTGCGGAGAAATCGGGTTTCGAAAGAAATCTGATTTTTAAACTTTTAAATGATGCCGGCATCATAAGTTTATTCAATTTTTCACTAAAAATTTTGTTCTCGAATTTTGTAAGGTGGTGTACATCGATGGATAGGTCTGTTTATTGTGAGTTAGGAATTGAAAACCGCAACCATTTACGAGACTTGGTTGCGGAGAAATCGGGTTTCGAAAGAAATCTGATTTTTAAACTTTTAAATGATGCCGGCATCATAAGTTTTTTCAATTTTTCACTAAAAATTTTTTTCTCGAATTTTGTAAAGTGGTGTACATCGATGGATAGGTCTGTTTATTGTCAGTTAGGGATTGAAAACCGCAACCATTTACGAGGCTTGGTTGCGGAGAAATCGGGTTTCGAAAGAAATCTGATTTTTAAACTTTTAAATGATGCCGGCATCATAAGTTTTTTCAATTTTTCACTAAAAATTTTTTTCTCGAATTTTTTAAAGTGGTGTACATCGATAGAAAGGTCTGTTTATTCTGAGTTAGGAATTGAAAACCGCAACCATTTACGAGGCTTGGTTGCGGAGAAATCGGGTTTCGAAAGAAATCTGATTTTTAAACTTTTAAATGATGCCGGCATCATAAGTTTTTTTCAATTTTTCACTAAAAATTTTTTTCTCGAATTTTGTAAAGTGCTGTACATCGATGGAAAGGTCTGTTTATTGTGAGTTAGGAATTGAAAACCGCAACCATTTACGAGGCTTGGTTGCGGAGAAATCGGGTTTCGAAAGAAATCTGATTTTTAAACTTTTAAATGATGCCGGCATCATAAGTTTTTTCAATTTTTCACTAAAATTTTTTTCTCGAATTTTATAAAGTGGTGTACATTGATGGATAGGTCTGTTTATTGTCAGTTAGGAATTGAAAACCCCAACGCTTTACGAGGCTTGGTTGCGGAGAAATCGGGTTTCGAAAGAAATCTGATTTTTAAACTTTTAAATGATGCCGGGCATCATAAGTTTTTTCAATTTTTCACTAAAAATTTTTTTCTCGAATTTTGTAAAGTGCTGTACATCGATGGAAAGGTCTGTTTATTGTGAGTTAGGAATTGAAAACCGCAACCATTTACGAGGCTTGGTTGCGGAGAAATCGGGTTTCGAAAGAAATCTGATTTTTAAACTTTTAAATGATGCCGGCATCATCTCGAATTTTGTAAAGTGCTGTACATCGATGGAAAGGTCTGTTTATTCTCAATTAGGAATTGAAAACCGCAACCACTTACGAGGCTTGGTTGCGGAGATATCGGGTTTCGAAAGAAATCTGATTTTTAAACTTTTAAATGATGCCGGCATCATAAGTTTTTTCAATTTTTCACTAAAATTTTTTTTTTCGAATTTTGTAAAGTGCTGTACATCGATGGAAAGGTCTGTTTATTGTCAATTAGGAATTGAAAACCGCAACCACTTACGAGGCTTGGTTGCGGAGATATCGGGTTTCGAAAGAAATCTGATTTTTAAACTTTTAAATGATGCCGGCATCATAAGTTTTTTCAATTTTTCACTAAAATTTTTTTTCTCGAATTTTGTAAAGTTCTGTACATCTATGGAAAGGTCTGTTTATTGTCAATTAGGAATTGAAAACCGCAACCACTTACGAGGCTTGGTTGCGGAGATATCGGGTTTCGAAAGAAATCTGATTTTTAAACTTTTAAATGATGCCGGCATCATATATTTTTTCAATTTTTCACTAAAAATTTTTTTCTCGAATTTTGTAAAGTGCTGTACATCGATGGAAAGGTCTGTTTATTCTCAATTAGGAATTGAAAACCGCAACCACTTACGAGGCTTGGTTGCGGAGATATCGGGTTTCGAAAGAAATCTGATTTTTAAACTTTTAAATGATGCCGGCATCATAAGTTTTTCAATTTTTCACTAAAATTTTTTTTCTCGAATTTTGTAAAGTGCTGTACATCGATGGAAAGGTCTGTTTATTCTCAATTAGGAATTGAAAACCGCAACCACTTACGAGGCTTGGTTGCGGAGATATCGGGTTTCGAAAGAAATCTGATTTTTAAACTTTTAAATGATGCCGGCATCATTAGTTTTTTTCAATTTTTCACTAAAAATTTTTTTCTCGAATTTTGTAAAGTGCTGTACATCGATGGAAAGGTCTGTTTATTCTCAATTAGGAATTGAAAACCGCAACCACTTACGAGGCTTGGTTGCGGAGATATCGGGTTTCGAAAGAAATCTGATTTTTAAACTTTTAAATGATGCCGGCATCATAAGTTTTTTCAATTTTTCACTAAAATTTTTTTTCTCGAATTTTGTAAAGTGCTGTACATCTATGGAAAGGTCTGTTTATTGTCAATTAGGAATTGAAAACCGCAACCACTTACGAGGCTTGGTTGCGGAGATATCGGGTTTCGAAAGAAATCTGATTTTTAAACTTTTAAATGATGCCGGCATCATAAGTTTTTTCAATTTTTCACTAAAATTTTTTTTCTCGAATTTTGTAAAGTGCTGTACATCGATGGAAAGGTGTGTTTATTCTCAATTAGGAATTGAAAACCGCAACCACTTACGAGGCTTGGTTGCGGAGATATCGGGTTTCGAAAGAAATCTGATTTTTAAACTTTTAAATGATGCCGGCATCATAAGTTTTTTCAATTTTTCACTAAAATTTTTTTTCTCGAATTTTGTAAAGTGCTGTACATCGATGGAAAGGTCTGTTTATTCTCAATTAGGAATTGAAAACCGCAACCACTTACGAGGCTTGGTTGCGGAGATATCGGGTTTCGAAAGAAATCTGATTTTTAAACTTTTAAATGATGCCGGCATCATTAGTTTTTTCAATTTTTCACTAAAATTTTTTTTCTCGAATTTTGTAAAGTGCTGTACATCGATGGAAAGGTCTGTTTATTCTCAATTAGGAATTGAAAACCGCAACCACTTACGAGGCTTGGTTGCGAAGATAACGGGTTTCGAAAGAAATCTGATTTTTAAACTTTTAAATGATGCCGGCATCATAAGTTTTTTCAATTTTTCACTAAAAATTTTTGTCTCGAATTTTGTAAAGTGCTATACTTCGATGGAAAGGTCTGTTTATTCTCAATTAGGAATTGAAAACCGCAACCACTTACGAGGCTTGGTTGCGGAGATATCGGGTTTCGAAAGAAATCTGATTTTTAAACTTTTAAATGATGCCGGCATCATAAGTTTTTTCAATTTTTCACTAAAATTTTTTTCTCGAATTTTGTAAAGTGCAGTACATCTATGGAAAGGTCTGTTTATTGTCAATTAGGAATTGAAAACCGCAACCACTTACGAGGCTTGGTTGCGGAGATATCGGGTTTCGAAAGAAATCTGATTTTTAAACTTTTAAATGATGCCGGCATCATAAGTTTTTTCATTTTTTCACTAAAATTTTTTTTCTCGAATTTTGTAAAGTGCTGTACATCGATGGAAAGGTCTGTTTATTCTCAATTAGGAATTGAAAACCGCAACCACTTACGAGGCTTGGTTGCGGAGATATCGGGTTTCGAAAGAAATCTGATTTTTAAACTTTTAAATGATGCCGGCATCATTAGTTTTTTCAATTTTTCACTAAAATTTTTTTTCTCGAATTTTGTAAAGTGCTGTACATCGATGGAAAGGTCTGTTTATTCTCAATTAGGAATTGAAAACCACAACCACTTACGAGGCTTGGTTGCGGAGATATCGGGTTTCGAAAGAAATCTGATTTTTAAACTTTTAAATGATGCCGGCATCATTAGTTTTTTCAATTTTTCACTAAAATTTTTTTTCTCGAATTTTGTAAAGTGCTGTACATCGATGGAAAGGTCTGTTTATTGTCAATTAGGAATTGAAAACCGCAACCACTTACGAGGCTTGGTTGCGGAGATATCGGGTTTCGAAAGAAATCTGATTTTTAAACTTTTAAATGATGCCGGCATCATAAGTTTTTTCAATTTTTCACTAAAATTTTTTTTCTCGAATTTTGTAAAGTGCTGTACATCGATGGAAAGGTGTGTTTATTCTCAATTAGGAATTGAAAACCGCAACCACTTACGAGGCTTGGTTGCGGAGATATCGGGTTTCGAAAGAAATCTGATTTTTAAACTTTTAAATGATGCCGGCATCATAAGTTTTTTCAATTTTTCACTAAAATTTTTTTTCTCGAATTTTGTAAAGTGCTGTACATCGATGGAAAGGTCTGTTTATTCTCAATTAGGAATTGAAAACCGCAACCACTTACGAGGCTTGGTTGCGGAGATATCGGGTTTCGAAAGAAATCTGATTTTTAAACTTTTAAATGATGCCGGCATCATTAGTTTTTTCAATTTTTCACTAAAATTTTTTTTCTCGAATTTTGTAAAGTGCTGTACATCGATGGAAAGGTCTGTTTATTCTCAATTAGGAATTGAAAACCGCAACCACTTACGAGGCTTGGTTGCGAAGATAACGGGTTTCGAAAGAAATCTGATTTTTAAACTTTTAAATGATGCCGGCATCATAAGTTTTTTCAATTTTTCACTAAAAATTTTTGTCTCGAATTTTGTAAAGTGCTATACTTCGATGGAAAGGTCTGTTTATTCTCAATTAGGAATTGAAAACCGCAACCACTTACGAGGCTTGGTTGCGGAGATATCGGGTTTCGAAAGAAATCTGATTTTTAAACTTTTAAATGATGCCGGCATCATAAGTTTTTTCAATTTTTCACTAAAATTTTTTTTCTCGAATTTTGTAAAGTGCTGTACATCGATGGAAAGGTCTGTTTATTCTCAATTAGGAATTGAAAACCGCAACCACTTACGAGGCTTGGTTGCGGAGATATCGGGTTTCGAAAGAAATCTGATTTTTAAGCTTTTAAATGATGCCGGCATCATTAGTTTTTTCAATTTTTCACTAAAATTTTTTTTCTCGAATTTTGTAAAGTGCTGTGCATCGATGGAAAGGTCTGTTTATTCTCAATTAGGAATTGAAAACCGCAACCACTTACGAGGCTTGGTTGCGAAGATAACGGGTTTCGAAAGAAATCTGATTTTTAAACTTTTAAATGATGCCGGCATCATAAGTTTTTTCAATTTTTCACTAAAATTTTTTTCTCGAATTTTGTAAAGTGCAGTACATCTATGGAAAGGTCTGTTTATTGTCAATTAGGAATTGAAAACCGCAACCACTTACGAGGCTTGGTTGCGGAGATATCGGGTTTCGAAAGAAATCTGATTTTTAAACTTTTAAATGATGCCGGCATCATAAGTTTTTTCAATTTTTCACTAAAATTTTTTTTCTCGAATTTTGTAAAGTGCTGTACATCGATGGAAAGGTCTGTTTATTCTCAATTAGGAATTGAAAACCGCAACCACTTACGAGGCTTGGTTGCGGAGATATCGGGTTTCGAAAGAAATCTGATTTTTAAACTTTTAAATGATGCCGGCATCGTTAGTTTTTTCAATTTTTCACTAAAATTTTTTTTCTCGAATTTTGTAAAGTGCTATACATCTATGGAAAGGTCTGTTTATTGTCAATTAGGAATTGAAAACCGCAACCACTTACGAGGCTTGGTTGCGGAGATATCGGGTTTCGAAAGAAATCTGATTTTTAAACTTTTAAATGATGCCGGCATCATTAGTTTTTTCAATTTTTCACTAAAATTTTTTTTCTCGAATTTTGTAAAGTGCTGTACATCGATGGAAAGGTCTGTTTATTCTCAATTAGGAATTGAAAACCACAACCACTTACGAGGCTTGGTTGCGGAGATATCGGGTTTCGAAAGAAATCTGATTTTTAAACTTTTAAATGATGCCGGCATCATTAGTTTTTTCAATTTTTCACTAAAATTTTTTTTCTCGAATTTTGTAAAGTGCTGTACATCGATGGAAAGGTCTGTTTATTGTCAATTAGGAATTGAAAACCGCAACCACTTACGAGGCTTGGTTGCGGAGATATCGGGTTTCGAAAGAAATCTGATTTTTAAACTTTTAAATGATGCCGGCATCATTAGTTTTTTCAATTTTTCACTAAAATTTTTTTTCTCGAATTTTGTAAAGTGCTGTACATCGATGGAAAGGTCTGTTTATTCTCAATTAGGAATTGAAAACCGCAACCACTTACGAGGCTTGGTTGCGAAGATAACGGGTTTCGAAAGAAATCTGATTTTTAAACTTTTAAATGATGCCGGCATCATAAGTTTTTTCAATTTTTCACTAAAATTTTTGTCTCGAATTTTGTAAAGTGCTATACTTCGATGGAAAGGTCTGTTTATTCTCAATTAGGAATTGAAAACCGCAACCACTTACGAGGCTTGGTTGCGGAGATATCGGGTTTCGAAAGAAATCTGATTTTTAAACTTTTAAATGATGCCGGCATCATAAGTTTTTTCAATTTTTCACTAAAATTTTTTTCTCGAATTTTGTAAAGTGCAGTACATCTATGGAAAGGTCTGTTTATTGTCAATTAGGAATTGAAAACCGCAACCACTTACGAGGCTTGGTTGCGGAGATATCGGGTTTCGAAAGAAATCTGATTTTTAAACTTTTAAATGATGCCGGCATCATAAGTTTTTTCAATTTTTCACTAAAATTTTTTTTCTCGAATTTTGTAAAGTGCTGTACATCGATGGAAAGGTCTGTTTATTCTCAATTAGGAATTGAAAACCGCAACCACTTACGAGGCTTGGTTGCGGAGATATCGGGTTTCGAAAGAAATCTGATTTTTAAACTTTTAAATGATGCCGGCATCGTTAGTTTTTTCAATTTTTCACTAAAATTTTTTTTCTCGAATTTTGTAAAGTGCTGTACATCTATGAAAAGGTCTGTTTATTGTCAATTAGGAATTGAAAACCGCAACCACTTACGAGGCTTGGTTGCGGAGATATCGGGTTTCGAAAGAAATCTGATTTTTAAACTTTTAAATGATGCCGGCATCATTAGTTTTTTCAATTTTTCACTAAAATTTTTTTTCTCGAATTTTGTAAAGTGCTGTACATCGATGGAAAGGTCTGTTTATTCTCAATTAGGAATTGAAAACCACAACCACTTACGAGGCTTGGTTGCGGAGATATCGGGTTTCGAAAGAAATCTGATTTTTAAACTTTTAAATGATGCCGGCATCATTAGTTTTTTCAATTTTTCACTAAAATTTTTTTTCTCGAATTTTGTAAAGTGCTGTACATCGATGGAAAGGTCTGTTTATTGTCAATTAGGAATTGAAAACCGCAACCACTTACGAGGCTTGGTTGCGGAGATATCGGGTTTCGAAAGAAATCTGATTTTTAAACTTTTAAATGATGCCGGCATCATTAGTTTTTTCAATTTTTCACTAAAATTTTTTTCTCGAATTTTGTAAAGTGCTGTACATCGATGGAAAGGTCTGTTTATTCTCAATTAGGAATTGAAAACCGCAACCACTTACGAGGCTTGGTTGCGGAGATATCGGGTTTCGAAAGAAATCTGATTTTTAAACTTTTAAATGATGCCGGCATCATAAGTTTTTTCAATTTTTCACTAAAAATTTTTTTCTCGAATTTTGTAAAGTGCTGTACATCGATGGAAAGGTCTGTTTATTGTCAATTAGGAATTGAAAACTGCAACCACTTACGAGGCTTGGTTGCGGAGATATCGGGTTTCGAAAGAAATCTAATTTTTAAACTTTTAAATGATGCCGGCATCATTAGTTTTATCAATTTTTCACTAAAATTTTTTTTCTCGAATTTTGTAAAGTGCTGTACATCGATGGAAAGGTCTGTTTATTCTCAATTAGGAATTGAAAACCGCAACCACTTACGAGGCTTGGTTGCGGAGATATCGGGTTTCGAAAGAAATCTGATTTTTAAACTTTTAAATGATGCCGGCATCATTAGTTTTTTCAATTTTTCACTAAAATTTTTTTTCTCGAATTTTGTAAAGTGCTGTACATCGATGGAAAGGTCTGTTTATTGTCAATTAGGAATTGAAAACCGCAACCACTTACGAGGCTTGGTTGCGGAGATATCGGGTTTCGAAAGAAATCTGATTTTTAAACTTTTAAATGATGCCGGCATCATTAGTTTTTTCAATTTTTCACTAAAATTTTTTTCTCTCGAATTTTGTAAAGTGCTGTACATCGATGGAAAGGTCTGTTTATTCTCAATTAGGAATTGAAAACCGCAACCACTTACGAGGCTTGGTTGTGGAGATATCGGGTTTCGAAAGAAATCTGATTTTTAAACTTTTAAATGATGCCGGCATCATTAGTTTTTTCAATTTTTCACTAAAATTTTTTTTCTCGAATTTTGTAAAGTGCTGTACATCGATGGAAAGGTCTGTTTATTGTCAATTAGGAATTGAAAACCGCAACCACTTACGAGGCTTGGTTGCGGAGGTATCGGGTTTCGAAAGAAATCTGATTTTTAAACTTTTAAATGATGCCGGCATCATAAGTTTTTTCAATTTTTCACTAAAATTTTTTTTCTCGAATTTTGTAAAGTGCTGTACATCGATGGAAAGGTCTGTTTATTCTCAATTAGGAATTGAAAACCACAACCACTTACGAGGCTTGGTTGCGGAGATATCGGGTTTCGAAAGAAATCTGATTTTTAAACTTTTAAATGATGCCCGGCATCATAAGTTTTTTCAATTTTTACTAAAATTTTTTTTCTCGAATTTTGTAAAGTGCTGTACATCGATGGAAAGGTCTGTTTATTCTCAATTAGGAATTCAAAACCGCAACCACTTACGAGGCTTGGTTGCGGAGATATCGGGTTTCGAAAGAAATCTGATTTTTAAACTTTTAAATGATGCCGGCATCATTAGTTTTTTCAATTTTTCACAAAAATTTTTTTTCTCGACTTTTGTAAAGTGCTGTACATCGATGGAAAGGTCTGTTTATTCTCAATTAGGAATTGAAAACCGCAACCACTTACGAGGCTTGGTTGCGGAGATATCGGGTTTCGAAAGAAATCTGATTTTTAAACTTTTAAATGATGCCGGCATCATTAGTTTTTTCAATTTTTCACTAAAATTTTTTTTCTCGAATTTTGTAAAGTGCTGTACATCGATGGAAAGGTCTGTTTATTCTCAATTAGGAATTGAAAACCACAACCACTTACGAGGCTTGGTTGCGGAGATATCGGGTTTCGAAAGAAATCTGATTTTTAAACTTTTAAATGATGCCCGGCATCATAAGTTTTTTCAATTTTTACTAAAATTTTTTTTCTCGAATTTTGTAAAGTGCTGTACATCGATGGAAAGGTCTGTTTATTCTCAATTAGGAATTCAAAACCGCAACCACTTACGAGGCTTGGTTGCGGAGATATCGGGTTTCGAAAGAAATCTGATTTTTAAACTTTTAAATGATGCCGGCATCATTAGTTTTTTCAATTTTTCACTAAAATTTTTTTTCTCGAATTTTGTAAAGTGCTGTACATCGATGGAAAGGTCTGTTTATTCTCAATTAGGAATTGAAAACCACAACCACTTACGAGGCTTGGTTGCGGAGATATCGGGTTTCGAAAGAAATCTGATTTTTAAACTTTTAAATGATGCCGGCATCATTAGTTTTTTCAATTTTTCACTAAAATTTTTTTTCTCGAATTTTGTAAAGTGCTGTACATCGATGGAAAGGTCTGTTTATTCTCAATTAGTAATTGAAAACCACAACCACTTACGAGGCTTGGTTGCGGAGATATCGGGTTTCGAAAGAAATCTGATTTTTAAACTTTTAAATGATGCCGGCATCATAAGTTTTTTCAATTTTTCACTAAAATTTTTTTTCTCGAATTTTGTAAAGTGCTGTACATCGATGGAAAGGTCTGTTTATTGTCAATTAGGAATTGAAAACCGCAACCACTTACGAGGCTTGGTTGCGGAGATATCGGGTTTCGAAAGAAATCTGATTTTTAAACTTTTAAATGATGCCGGCATCATTAGTTTTTTCAATTTTTCACTAAAATTTTTTTTCTCGAATTTTGTAAAGTGCTGTACATCGATGGAAAGGTCTGTTTATTGTCAATTAGGAATTGAAAACCGCAACCACTTACGAGGCTTGGTTGCGGAGATATCGGGTTTCGAAAGAAATCTGATTTTTAAACTTTTAAATGATGCCGGCATCATTAGTTTTTTCAATTTTTCACTAAAATTTTTTTTCTCGAATTTTGTAAAGTGCTGTACATCGATGGAAAGGTCTGTTTATTCTCAATTAGGAATTGGAAACCGCAACCACTTACGAGGCTTGGTTGCGGAGATATCGGGTTTCGAAAGAAATCTGATTTTTAAACTTTTAAATGATGCCGGCATCATAAGTTTTTTCAATTTTTCACTAAAATTTTTTTTCTCGAATTTTGTAAAGTGCTGTACATCTATGAAAAGGTCTGTTTATTGTCAATTAGGAATTGAAAACCGCAACCACTTACGAGGCTTGGTTGCGGAGATATCGGGTTTCGAAAGAAATCTGATTATTAAACTTTTAAATGATGCCGGCATCATAAGTTTTTTCAATTTTTCACTAAAATTTTTTTTCTCGAATTTTGTAAAGTGCTGTACATCGATGGAAAGGTCTGTTTATTGTCAATTAGGAATTGAAAACCGCAACCACTTACGAGGCTTGGTTGCGGAGATATCGGGTTTCGAAAGAAATCTGATTTTTAAACTTTTAAATGATGCCGGCATCATAAGTTTTTTCAATTTTTCACTAAAATTTTTTTTCTCGAATTTTGTAAAGTGCTGTACATCGATGGAAAGGTCTGTTTATTCTCAATTAGGAATTGAAAACCGCAACCACTTACGAGGCTTGGTTGCGGAGATATCGGGTTTCGAAAGAAATCTGATTTTTAAACTTTTAAATGATGCCGGCATCATTAGTTTTTTCAATTTTTCACTAAAATTTTTTTTCTCGAATTTTGTAAAGTGCTGTACATCGATGGAAAGGTCTGTTTATTCTCAATTAGGAATTGAAAACCGCAACCACTTACGAGGCTTGGTTGCGGAGATATCGGGTTTCGAAAGAAATCTGATTTTTAAACTTTTAAATGATGCCGGCATCATAAGTTTTTTCAATTTTTCACTAAAATTTTTTTTCTCGAATTTTGTAAAGTGCTGTACATCGATGGAAAGGTCTGTTTATTGTCAATTAGGAATTGAAAACCGCAACCACTTACGAGGCTTGGTTGCGGAGATATCGGGTTTCGAAAGAAATCTGATTTTTAAACTTTTAAATCTTGCCGGCATCATAATTTTTTTCAATTTTTCACTAAAATTTTTTTTCTCGAATTTTGTAAAGTGCTGTACATCGATGGAAAGGTCTGTTTATTGTCAATTAGGAATTGAAAACCGCAACCACTTACGAGGCTTGGTTGCGGAGATATCGGGTTTCGAAAGAAATCTGATTTTTAAACTTTTAAATGATGCCGGCATCATAAGTTTTTTCAATTTTTCACTAAAATTTTTTTTCTCGAATTTTGTAAAGTGCTGTACATCGATGGAAAGGTCTGTTTATTCTCAATTAGGAATTGAAAACCGCAACCACTTACGAGGCTTGGTTGCGGAGATATCGGGTTTCGAAAGAAATCTGATTTTTAAACTTTTGAATGATCCGGCATCATAAGTTTTTTCAATTTTTCACTAAAATTTTTTTTCTCGAATTTTGTAAAGTGCTGTACATCTATGGAAAGGTCTGTTTATTGTCAATTAGGAATTGAAAACCGCAACCACTTACGAGGCTTGGTTGCGGAGATATCGGGTTTCGAAAGAAATCTGATTTTTAAACTTTTAAATGATGCCGGCATCATAAGTTTTTTCAATTTTTCACTAAAATTTTTTTTCTCGAATTTTGTAAAGTGCTGTACATCGATGGAAAGGTCTGTTTATTCTCAATTAGGAATTGAAAACCGCAACCACTTACGAGGCTTGGTTGCGGAGATATCGGGTTTCGAAAGAAATCTGATTTTTAAACTTTTAACTGATGCCGGCATCATAAGTTTTTTCAATTTTTCACTAAAAATTTTTTTCTCGAATTTTGTAAAGTGCTGTACATCGATGGAAAGGTCTGTTTATTCTCAATTAGGAATTGAAAACCGCAACCACTTCCGAGGCTTGGTTGCGGAGATATCGGGTTTCGAAAGAAATCTGATTTTTAAACTTTTAAATGATGCCGGCATCATAAGTTTTTTCAATTTTTCACTAAAATTTTTTTTCTCGAATTTTGTAAAGTGCTGTACATCTATGGAAAGGTCTGTTTATTCTCAATTAGGAATTGAAAACCGCAACCACTTACGAGGCTTGGTTGCGGAGATATCGGGTTTCGAAAGAAATCTGATTTTTAAACTTTTAAATGATGCCGGCATCATAAGTTTTTTCAATTTTTCACTAAAATTTTTTTTCTCGAATTTTGTAAAGTGCTGTACATCGATGGAAAGGTCTGTTTATTCTCAATTAGGAATTGAAAACCGCAACCACTTACGAGGCTTGGTTGCGGAGATATCGGGTTTCGAAAGAAATCTGATTTTTAAACTTTTAAATGATGCCGGCATCATAAGTTTTTTCAATTTTTCACTAAAATTTTTTTTCTCGAATTTTGTAAAGTGCTGTACATCTATGGAAAGGTCTGTTTATTGTCAATTAGGAATTGAAAACCGCAACCACTTACGAGGCTTGGTTGCGGAGATATCGGGTTTCGAAAGAAATCTGATTTTTAAACTTTTAAATGATGCCGGCATCATAAGTTTTTTCAATTTTTCACTAAAATTTTTTTTCTCGAATTTTGTAAAGTGCTGTACATCGATGGAAAGGTCTGTTTATTCTCAATTAGGAATTGAAAACCGCAACCACTTCCGAGGCTTGGTTGCGGAGATATCGGGTTTCGAAAGAAATCTGATTTTTAAACTTTTAAATGATGCCGGCATCATAAGTTTTTTCAATTTTTCACTAAAATTTTTTTTCTCGAATTTTGTAAAGTGCTGTACATCTATGGAAAGGTCTGTTTATTCTCAATTAGGAATTGAAAACCGCAACCACTTACGAGGCTTGGTTGCGGAGATATCGGGTTTCGAAAGAAATCTGATTTTTAAACTTTTAAATGATGCCGGCATCATAAGTTTTTTCAATTTTTCACTAAAATTTTTTTTCTCGAATTTTGTAAAGTGCTGTACATCGATGGAAAGGTCTGTTTATTCTCAATTAGGAATTGAAAACCGCAACCACTTACGAGGCTTGGTTGCGGAGATATCGGGTTTCGAAAGAAATCTGATTTTTAAACTTTTAAATGATGCCGGCATCATTAGTTTTTTCAATTTTTCACTAAAATTTTTTTTCTCGAATTTTGTAAAGTGCTGTACATCGATGGAAAGGTCTGTTTATTGTCAATTAGGAATTGAAAACCGCAACCACTTACGAGGCTTGGTTGCGGAGATATCGGGTTTCGAAAGAAATCTGATTTTTAAACTTTTAAATGATGCCGGCATCATAAGTTTTTTCAATTTTTCACTAAAATTTTTTTTCTCGAATTTTGTAAAGTGCTGTACATCGATGGAAAGGTCTGTTTATTGTCAATTAGGAATTGAAAACCGCAACCACTTACGAGGCTTGGTTGCGGAGATATCGGGTTTCGAAAGAAATCTGATTTTTAAACTTTTAAATGATGCCGGCATCATTAGTTTTTTCAATTTTTCACTAAAATTTTTTTTCTCGAATTTTGTAAAGTGCTGTATCGATGGAAAGGTCTGTTTATTCTTAATTAGGAATTGAAAACCACAACCACTTACGAGGCTTGGTTGCGGAGATATCGGGTTTCGAAAGAAATCTGATTTTTAAACTTTTAAATGATGCCGGCATCATAAGTTTTTTCAATTTTTCACTAAAATTTTTTTTCTCGAATTTTGTAAAGTGCTGTACATCGATGGAAAGGTCTGTTTATTCTCAATTAGGAATTGAAAACCGCAACCACTTACGAGGCTTGGTTGCGGAGATATCGGGTTTCGAAAGAAATCTGATTTTTAAACTTTTAAATGATGCCGGCATCATAAGTTTTTTCAATTTTTCACTAAAATTTTTTTTCTCGAATTTTGTAAAGTGCTGTACATCTATGGAAAGGTCTGTTTATTCTCAATTAGGAATTGAAAACCGCAACCACTTACGAGGCTTGGTTGCGGAGATATCGGGTTTCGAAAGAAATCTGATTTTTAAACTTTTAAATGATGCCGGCATCATAAGTTTTTTCAATTTTTCACTAAAATTTTTTTTCTCGAATTTTGTAAAGTGCTGTACATCGATGGAAAGGTCTGTTTATTCTCAATTAGGAATTGAAAACCGCAACCACTTACGAGGCTTGGTTGCGGAGATATCGGGTTTCGAAAGAAATCTGATTTTTAAACTTTTAAATGATGCCGGCATCATTAGTTTTTTCAATTTTTCACTAAAATTTTTTTTCTCGAATTTTGTAAAGTGCTGTACATCGATGGAAAGGTCTGTTTATTCTCAATTAGGAATTGAAAACCGCAACCACTTACGAGGCTTGGTTGCGGAGATATCGGGTTTCGAAAGAAATCTGATTTTTAAACTTTTAAATGATGCCGGCATCATAAGTTTTTTCAATTTTTCACTAAAATTTTTTTTCTCGAATTTTGTAAAGTGCTGTACATCGATGGAAAGGTCTGTTTATTCTCAATTAGGAATTGAAAACCGCAACCACTTACGAGGCTTGGTTGCGGAGATATCGGGTTTCGAAAGAAATCTGATTTTTAAACTTTTAAATGATGCCGGCATCATTAGTTTTTTCAATTTTTCACTAAAATTTTTTTTCTCGAATTTTGTAAAGTGCTGTACATCGATGGAAAGGTCTGTTTATTCTCAATTAGGAATTGAAAACCACAACCACTTACGAGGCTTGGTTGCGGAGATATCGGGTTTCGAAAGAAATCTGATTTTTAAACTTTTAAATGATGCCGGCATCATTAGTTTTTTCAATTTTTCACTAAAATTTTTTTTCTCGAATTTTGTAAAGTGCTGTACATCGATGGAAAGGTCTGTTTATTGTCAATTAGGAATTGAAAACCGCAACCACTTACGAGGCTTGGTTGCGGAGATATCGGGTTTCGAAAGAAATCTGATTTTTAAACTTTTAAATGATGCCGGCATCATAAGTTTTTTCAATTTTTCACTAAAATTTTTTGTCTCGAATTTTGTAAAGTGCTGTACATCGATGGAAAGGTGTGTTTATTCTCAATTAGGAATTGAAAACCGCAACCACTTACGAGGCTTGGTTGCGGAGATATCGGGTTTCGAAAGAAATCTGATTTTTAAACTTTTAAATGATGCCGGCATCATAAGTTTTTTCAATTTTTCACTAAAATTTTTTTTCTCGAATTTTGTAAAGTGCTGTACATCGATGGAAAGGTCTGTTTATTCTCAATTAGGAATTGAAAACCGCAACCACTTACGAGGCTTGGTTGCGGAGATATCGGGTTTCGAAAGAAATCTGATTTTTAAACTTTTAAATGATGCCGGCATCATTAGTTTTTTCAATTTTTCACTAAAATTTTTTTTCTCGAATTTTGTAAAGTGCTGTACATCGATGGAAAGGTCTGTTTATTCTCAATTAGGAATTGAAAACCGCAACCACTTACGAGGCTTGGTTGCGAAGATAACGGGTTTCGAAAGAAATCTGATTTTTAAACTTTTAAATGATGCCGGCATCATAAGTTTTTTCAATTTTTCACTAAAAATTTTTGTCTCGAATTTTGTAAAGTGCTATACTTCGATGGAAAGGTCTGTTTATTCTCAATTAGGAATTGAAAACCGCAACCACTTACGAGGCTTGGTTGCAGAGATATCGGGTTTCGAAAGAAATCTGATTTTTAAACTTTTAAATGATGCCGGCATCATAAGTTTTTTCAATTTTTCACTAAAATTTTTTTCTCGAATTTTGTAAAGTGCAGTACATCTATGGAAAGGTCTGTTTATTGTCAATTAGGAATTGAAAACCGCAACCACTTACGAGGCTTGGTTGCGGAGATATCGGGTTTCGAAAGAAATCTGATTTTTAAACTTTTAAATGATGCCGGCATCATAAGTTTTTTCAATTTTTCACTAAAATTTTTTTTCTCGAATTTTGTAAAGTGCTGTACATCGATGGAAAGGTCTGTTTATTCTCAATTAGGAATTGAAAACCGCAACCACTTACGAGGCTTGGTTGCGGAGATATCGGGTTTCGAAAGAAATCTGATTTTTAAACTTTTAAATGATGCCGGCATCGTTAGTTTTTTCAATTTTTCACTAAAATTTTTTTTCTCGAATTTTGTAAAGTGCTGTACATCGATGGAAAGGTCTGTTTATTCTCAATTAGGAATTCAAAACCGCAACCACTTACGAGGCTTGGTTGCGGAGATATCGGGTTTCGAAAGAAATCTGATTTTTAAACTTTTAAATGATGCCGGCATCATAAGTTTTTTCAATTTTTCACTAAAATTTTTTTTCTCGAATTTTGTAAAGTGCTGTACATCGATGGAAAGGTCTGTTTATTGTCAATTAGGAATTGAAAACCGCAACCACTTACGAGGCTTGGTTGCGGAGATATCGGGTTTCGAAAGAAATCTGATTTTTAAACTTTTAAATGATGCCGGCATCATTAGTTTTTTCAATTTTTCACTAAAATTTTTTTTCTCGAATTTTGTAAAGTGCTGTACATCGATGGAAAGGTCTGTTTATTGTCAATTAGGAATTGAAAACCGCAACCACTTACGAGGCTTGGTTGCGGAGATATCGGGTTTCGAAAGAAATCTGATTTTTAAACTTTTAAATGATGCCGGCATCATTAGTTTTTTCAATTTTTCACTAAAATTTTTTTCTCTCGAATTTTGTAAAGTGCTGTACATCGATGGAAAGGTCTGTTTATTCTCAATTAGGAATTGAAAACCGCAACCACTTACGAGGCTTGGTTGTGGAGATATCGGGTTTCGAAAGAAATCTGATTTTTAAACTTTTAAATGATGCCGGCATCATAAGTTTTTTCAATTTTTCACTAAAATTTTTTTTCTCGAATTTTGTAAAGTGCTGTACATCGATGGAAAGGTCTGTTTATTCTCAATTAGGAATTGAAAACCACAACCACTTACGAGGCTTGGTTGCGGAGATATCGGGTTTCGAAAGAAATCTGATTTTTAAACTTTTAAATGATGCCCGGCATCATAAGTTTTTTCAATTTTTACTAAAATTTTTTTTCTCGAATTTTGTAAAGTGCTGTACATCGATGGAAAGGTCTGTTTATTCTCAATTAGGAATTCAAAACCGCAACCACTTACGAGGCTTGGTTGCGGAGATATCGGGTTTCGAAAGAAATCTGATTTTTAAACTTTTAAATGATGCCGGCATCATTAGTTTTTTCAATTTTTCACTAAAATTTTTTTTCTCGAATTTTGTAAAGTGCTGTACATCGATGGAAAGGTCTGTTTATTCTCAATTAGGAATTGAAAACCACAACCACTTACGAGGCTTGGTTGCGGAGATATCGGGTTTCGAAAGAAATCTGATTTTTAAACTTTTAAATGATGCCGGCATCATTAGTTTTTTCAATTTTTCACTAAAATTTTTTTTCTCGAATTTTGTAAAGTGCTGTACATCGATGGAAAGGTCTGTTTATTCTCAATTAGGAATTGAAAACCGCAACTACTTACGAGTCTTGGTTGCGGAGATATCGGGTTTCGAAAGAAATCTGATTTTTAAACTTTTAAATGATGCCGGCATCATTAGTTTTTTCAATTTTTCACTAAAATTTTTTTTCTCGAATTTTGTAAAGTGCTGTACATCGATGGAAAGGTCTGTTTATTCTCAATTAGTAATTGAAAACCACAACCACTTACGAGGCTTGGTTGCGGAGATATCGGGTTTCGAAAGAAATCTGATTTTTAAACTTTTAAATGATGCCGGCATCATAAGTTTTTTCAATTTTTCACTAAAATTTTTTTTCTCGAATTTTGTAAAGTGCTGTACATCGATGGAAAGGTCTGTTTATTGTCAATTAGGAATTGAAAACCGCAACCACTTACGAGGCTTGGTTGCGGAGATATCGGGTTTCGAAAGAAATCTGATTTTTAAACTTTTAAATGATGCCGGCATCATTAGTTTTTTCAATTTTTCACTAAAATTTTTTTTCTCGAATTTTGTAAAGTGCTGTACATCGATGGAAAGGTCTGTTTATTGTCAATTAGGAATTGAAAACCGCAACCACTTACGAGGCTTGGTTGCGGAGATATCGGGTTTCGAAAGAAATCTGATTTTTAAACTTTTAAATGATGCCGGCATCATTAGTTTTTTCAATTTTTCACTAAAATTTTTTTTCTCGAATTTTGTAAAGTGCTGTACATCGATGGAAAGGTCTGTTTATTCTCAATTAGGAATTGCCGCAACCACTTACGAGGCTTGGTTGAGGAGATATCGGGTTTCGAAAGAAATCTGATTTTTAAACTTTTAAATGATGCCGGCATCATAAGTTTTTTCAATTTTTCACTAAAATTTTTTTTTCTCGAATTTTGTAAAGTGCTGTACTTCGATGGAAAGGTCTGTTTATTGTCAATTAGGAATTGAAAACCGCAACCACTTACGAGGCTTGGTTGCGGAGATATCGGGTTTCGAAAGAAATCTGATTTTTAAACTTTTAAATGATGCCGGCATCATTAGTTTTTTCAATTTTTCACTAAAATTTTTTTCTCGAATTTTGTAAAGTGCTGTACATCGATGGAAAGGTCTGTTTATTCTCAATTAGGAATTGAAAACCGCAACCACTTACGAGGCTTGGCTGCGGAGATATCGGGTTTCGAAAGAAATCTGATTTTTAAACTTTTAAATGATGCCGGCATCATAAGTTTTTTCAATTTTTCACTAAAAATTTTTTTCTCGAATTTTGTAAAGTGCTGTACATCGATGGAAAGGTCTGTTTATTGTCAATTAGGAATTGAAAACCGCAACCACTTACGAGGCTTGGTTGCGGAGATATCGGGTTTCGAAAGAAATCTGATTTTTAAACTTTTAAATGATGCCGGCATCATTAGTTTTTTCAATTTTTCACTAAAATTTTTTTTCTCGAATTTTGTAAAGTGCTGTACATCGATGGAAAGGTCTGTTTATTGTCAATTAGGAATTGAAAACCGCAACCACTTACGAGGCTTGGTTGCGGAGATATCGGGTTTCGAAAGAAATCTGATTTTTAAACTTTTAAATGATGCCGGCATCATAAGTTTTTTCAATTTTTCACTAAAATTTTTTTCTCGAATTTTGTAAAGTGCTGTACATCGATGGAAAGGTCTGTTTATTCTCAATTAGGAATTGAAAACCGCAACCACTTACGAGGCTTGGCTGCGGAGATATCGGGTTTCGAAAGAAATCTGATTTTTAAACTTTTAAATGATGCCGGCATCATTAGTTTTTTCAATTTTTCACTAAAAATGTTTTCTCGAATTTTGCAAAGTGCTGTACATCGATGGAAAGGTCTGTTTATTGTCAATTAGGAATTGAAAACCGCAACCACTTACGAGGCTTGGTTGCGGAGATATCGGGTTTCGAAAGAAATCTGATTTTTAAACTTTTAAATGATGCCGGCATCATAAGTTTTTTCAATTTTTCACTAAAAATTTTTTTCTCGAATTTTGTAAAGTGCTGTACATCGATGGAAAGGTCTGTTTATTGTCAATTAGGAATTGAAAACCGCAACCACTTACGAGGCTTGGTTGCGGAGATATCGGGTTTCGAAAGAAATCTGATTTTTAAACTTTTAAATGATGCCGGCATCATAAGTTTTTTCAATTTTTCACTAAAATTTTTTTTTCTCGAATTTTGCAAAGTGCTGTACATCGATGGAAAGGTCTGTTTATTGTCAATTAGGAATTGAAAACCGCAACCACTTAGGAGGCTTGGTTGCGGAGATATCGGGTTTCGAAAGAAATCTGATTTTTAAACTTTTAAATGATGCCGGCATCATAAGTTTTTTCAATTTTTCACTAAAAATTTTTTCTCGAATTTTGTAAAGTGCTGTACATCGATGGAAAGGTCTGTTTATTGTCAATTAGGAATTGAAAACCGCAACCACTTACGAGGCTTGGTTGCGGAGATATCGGGTTTCGAAAGAAATCTGATTTTTAAACTTTTAAATGATGCCGGCATCATAAGTTTTTTCAATTTTTCACTAAAATTTTTTTTCTCGAATTTTGTAAAGTGCTGTACATCTATGGAAAGGTCTGTTTATTGTCAATTAGGAATTGAAAACCGCAACCACTTACGAGGCTTGGTTGCGGAGATATCGGGTTTCGAAAGAAATCTGATTTTTAAACTTTTAAATGATGCCGGCATCATAAGTTTTTTCAATTTTTCACTAAAAATTTTTTTCTCGAATTTTGTAAAGTGCTGTACATCGATGGAAAGGTCTGTTTATTGTCAATTAGGAATTGAAAACCGCAACCACTTACGAGGCTTGGTTGCGGAGATATCGGGTTTCGAAAGAAATCTGATTTTTAAACTTTTAAATGATGCCGGCATCATAAGTTTTTTCAATTTTTCACTAAAAATTTTTTTCTCGAATTTTGTAAAGTGCTGTACATCTATGGAAAGGTCTGTTTATTGTCAATTAGGAATTGAAAACCGCAACCACTTACGAGGCTTGGTTGCGGAGATATCGGGTTTCGAAAGAAATCTGATTTTTAAACTTTTAAATGATGCCGGCATCATAAGTTTTTTCAATTTTTCACTAAAATTTTTTTTCTCGAATTTTGTAAAGTGCTGTACATCGATGGAAAGGTCTGTTTATTCTCAATTAGGAATTGAAAACCGCAACCACTTACGATGCTTGGTTGCGGAGATATCAGGTTTCGAAAGAAATCTGATTTTTAAACTTTTAAATGATGCCGGCATCATTAGTTTTTTCAATTTTTCACTAAAATTTTTTTTCTCGGATTTTGTAAAGTGCTGTACATCGATGGAAAGGTCTGTTTATTGGATATCGGGTTTCGAAAGAAATCTGATTTTTAAACTTTTAAATGATGCCGGCATCATAAGTTTTTTCAATTTTTCACTAAAAATTTTTTTCTCGAATTTTGTAAAGTGCTGTACATCGATGGAAAGGTCTGTTTATTGTCAATTAGGAATTGAAAACCGCAACCACTTACGAGGCTTGGTTGCGGAGATATCGGGTTTCGAAAGAAATCTGATTTTTAAACTTTTAAATGATGCCGGCATCATAAGTTTTTTCAATTTTTCACTAAAATTTGTTTTCTCGAATTTTGTAAAGTGCTGTACATCGATGGAAAGGTCTGTTTATTCTCAATTAGGAATTGAAAACCGCAACCACTTACGAGGCTTGGTTGCGGAGATATCGGGTTTCGAAAGAAATCTGATTTTTAAATTTTTAAATGATGCCGGCATCATTAGTTTTTTCAATTTTTCACTAAAATTTTTTTTCTCGAATTTTGTAAAGTGCTGTACATCGATGGAAAGGTCTGTTTATTGTCAATTAGGAATTGAAAACCGCAACCACTTACGAGGCTTGGTTGCGGAGATATCGGGTTTCGAAAGAAATCTGATTTTTAAACTTTTAAATGATGCCGGCATCATAAGTTTTTTCAATTTTTCACTAAAATTTTTTTTCTCGAATTTTGTAAAGTGTTGTACATCGATGGAAAGGTCTGTTTATTCTCAATTAGGAATTGAAAACCGCAACCACTTACGAGGCTTGGTTGCGGAGATATCGGGTTTCGAAAGAAATCTGATTTTTAAATTTTTAAATGATGCCGGCATCATTAGTTTTTTCAATTTTTCACTAAAATTTTTTTTCTCGAATTTTGTAAAGTGCTGTACATCGATGGAAAGGTCTGTTTATTGTCAATTAGGAATTGAAAACCGCAACCACTTACGAGGCTTGGTTGCGGAGATATCGGGTTTCGAAAGAAATCTGATTTTTAAACTTTTAAATGATGCCGGCATCATTAGTTTTTTCAATTTTTCACTAAAATTTTTTTTCTCGAATTTTGTAAAGTGTTGTACATCGATGGAAAGGTCTGTTTATTGTCAATTAGGAATTGAAAACCGCAACCACTTACGAGGCTTGGTTGCGGAGATATCGGGTTTCGAAAGAAATCTGATTTTTAAACTTTTAAATGATCCGGCATCATAAGTTTTTTCAATTTTTCACTAAAATTTTTTTTCTCGGATTTTGTAAAGTGCTGTACATCGATGGAAAGGTCTGTTTATTGGATATCGGGTTTCGAAAGAAATCTGATTTTTAAACTTTTAAATGATGCCGGCATCATAAGTTTTTTCAATTTTTCACTAAAATTTTTTTTCTCGAATTTTGTAAAGTGCTGTACATCAATGGAAAGGTCTGTTTATTGTCAATTAGGAATTGAAAACCGCAACCACTTACGAGGCTTGGTTGCGGAGATATCGGGTTTCGAAAGAAATCTGATTTTTAAACTTTTAAATGATGCCGGCATCATAAGTTTTTTCAATTTTTCACTAAAATTTTTTTTCTCGAATTTTGTAAAGTGCTGTACATCGATGGAAAGGTCTGTTTATTCTCAATTAGGAATTGAAAACCGCAACCACTTACGAGGCTTGGTTGCGGAGATATCGGGTTTCGAAAGAAATCTGATTTTTAAATTTTTAAATGATGCCGGCATCATTAGTTTTTTCAATTTTTCACTAAAATTTTTTTTCTCGAATTTTGTAAAGTGCTGTACATCGATGGAAAGGTCTGTTTATTGTCAATTAGGAATTGAAAACCGCAACCACTTACGAGGCTTGGTTGCGGAGATATCGGGTTTCGAAAGAAATCTGATTTTTAAACTTTTAAATGATGCCGGCATCATAAGTTTTTTCAATTTTTCACTAAAATTTTTTTTCTCGAATTTTGTAAAGTGTTGTACATCGATGGAAAGGTCTGTTTATTGTCAATTAGGAATTGAAAACCGTAACCACTTACGAGGCTTGGTTGCGGAGATATCGGGTTTCGAAAGAAATCTGATTTTTAAACTTTTAAATGATGCGGCATCATAAGTTTTTTCAATTTTTCACTAAAATTTTTTTTCTCGAATTTTGTAAAGTGCTGTACATCGATGGAAAGGTCTGTTTATTCTCAATTAGGAATTGAAAACCGCAATCACTTACGAGGCTTGGTTGCGGAGATATCGGGTTTCGAAAGAAATCTGATTTTTAAACTTTTAAATGATGCCGGCATCATAAGTTTTTTCAATTTTTCACTAAAATTTTTTTTCTCGAATTTTGTAAAGTGCTGTACATCTATGGAAAGGTCTGTTTATTCTCAATTAGGAATTGAAAACCGCAACCACTTACGAGGCTTGGTTGCGGAGATATCGGGTTTCGAAAGAAATCTGATTTTTAAACTTTTAAATGATGCCGGCATCATAAGTTTTTTCAATTTTTCACTAAAAATTTTTTCTCGAATTTTGTAAAGTGCTGTACATCGATGGAAAGGTCTGTTTATTGTCAATTAGGAATTGAAAACCGCAACCACTTACGAGGCTTGGTTGCGGAGATATCGGGTTTCGAAAGAAATCTGATTTTTAAACTTTTAAATGATGCGGCATCATAAGTTTTTTCAATTTTTCACTAAAATTTTTTTTCTCGAATTTTGTAAAGTGCTGTACATCGATGGAAAGGTCTGTTTATTCTCAATTAGGAATTGAAAACCGCAACCACTTACGAGGCTTGGTTGCGGAGATATCGGGTTTCGAAAGAAATCTGATTTTTAAACTTTTAAATGATGCCGGCATCATAAGTTTTTTCAATTTTTCACTAAAATTTTTTTTCTCGAATTTTGTAAAGTGCTGTACTTCGATGGAAAGGTCTGTTTATTGTCAATTAGGAATTGAAAACCGCAACCACTTACGAGGCTTGGTTGCGGAGATATCGGGTTTCGAAAGAAATCTGATTTTTAAACTTTTAAATGATGCCGGCATCATTAGTTTTTTCAATTTTTCACTAAAATTTTTTTTCTCGAATTTTGTAAAGTGCTGTACATCGATGGAAAGGTCTGTTTATTCTCAATTAGGAATTGAAAACCGCAACCACTTACGAGGCTTGGTTGCGGAGATATCGGGTTTCGAAAGAAATCTGATTTTTAAACTTTTAAATGATGCCGGCATCATAAGTTTTTTCAATTTTTCACTAAAATTTTTTTTCTCGCATTTTGTAAAGTGCTGTACATCGATGGAAAGGTCTGTTTATTCTCAATTAGGAATTGAAAACCGCAACCACTTACGAGGCTTGGTTGCGGAGATATCGGGTTTCGAAAGAAATCTGATTTTTAAACTTTTAAATGATGCCGGCATCATTAGTTTTTTCAATTTTTCACTAAAATTTTTTTTCCCGAATTTTGTAAAGTGCTGTACATCGATGGAAAGGTCTGTTTATTCTCAATTAGGAATTGAAAACCGCAACCACTTACGAGGCTTGGTTGCGGAGATATCGGGTTTCGAAAGAAATCTGATTTTTAAACTTTTAAATGATGCCGGCATCATAAGTTTTTTCAATTTTTCACTAAAATTTTTTTTCTCGAATTTTGTAAAGTGCTGTACTTCGATGGAAAGGTCTGTTTATTGTCAATTAGGAATTGAAAACCGCAACCACTTACGAGGCTTGGTTGCGGAGATATCGGGTTTCGAAAGAAATCTGATTTTTAAACTTTTAAATGATGCCGGCATCATTAGTTTTTTCAATTTTTCACTAAAATTTTTTTTCCCGAATTTTGTAAAGTGCTGTACATCGATGGAAAGGTCTGTTTATTCTCAATTAGGAATTGAAAACCGCAACCACTTACGAGGCTTGGTTGCGGAGATATCGGGTTTCGAAAGAAATCTGATTTTTAAACTTTTAAATGATGCCGGCATCATAAGTTTTTTCAATTTTTCACTAAAATTTTTTTTCTCGAATTTTGTAAAGTGCTGTACTTCGATGGAAAGGTCTGTTTATTGTCAATTAGGAATTGAAAACCGCAACCACTTACGAGGCTTGGTTGCGGAGATATCGGGTTTCGAAAGAAATCTGATTTTTAAACTTTTAAATGATGCCGGCATCATTAGTTTTTTCAATTTTTCACTAAAATTTTTTTTCTCGAATTTTGTAAAGTGCTGTACATCGATGGAAAGGTCTGTTTATTCTCAATTAGGAATTGAAAACCGCAACCACTTACGAGGCTTGGTTGCGGAGATATCGGGTTTCGAAAGAAATCTGATTTTTAAACTTTTAAATGATGCCGGCATCATTAGTTTTTTCAATTTTTCACTAAAATTTTTTTTCTCGCATTTTGTAAAGTGCTGTACATCGATGGAAAGGTCTGTTTATTCTCAATTAGCAATTGAAAACCGCAACCACTTACGAGGCTTGGTTGCGGAGATATCGGGTTTCGAAAGAAATCTGATTTTTAAACTTTTAAATGATGCCGGCATCATAAGTTTTTTCAATTTTTCACTAAAATTTTTTTTCCCGAATTTTGTAAAGTGCTGTACATCGATGGAAAGGTCTGTTTATTCTCAATTAGGAATTGAAAACCGCAACCACTTACGAGGCTTGGTTGCGGAGATATCGGGTTTCGAAAGAAATCTGATTTTTAAACTTTTAAATGATGCCGGCATCATAAGTTTTTTCAATTTTTCACTAAAATTTTTTTTCCCGAATTTTCTAAAGTGCTGTACATCGATGGAAAGGTCTGTTTATTGTCAATTAGGAATTGAAAACCGCAACCACTTACGAGGCTTGGTTGCGGAGATATCGGGTTTCGAAAGAAATCTGATTTTTAAACTTTTAAATGATGCCGGCATCATAAGTTTTTTCAATTTTTCACTAAAATTTTTTTTCCCGAATTTTGTAAAGTGCTGTACATCGATGGAAAGGTCTGTTTATTGTCAATTAGGAATTGAAAACCGCAACCACTTACGAGGCTTGGTTGCGGAGATATCGGGTTTCGAAAGAAATCTGATTTTTAAACTTTTAAATGATGCCGGCATCATTAGTTTTTTCAATTTTTCACTAAAATTTTTTTTCTCGAATTTTGTAAAGTGCTGTACATCGATGGAAAGGTCTGTTTATTCTCAATTAGGAATTGAAAACCGCAACCACTTACGAGGCTTGGTTGCGGAGATATCGGGTTTCGAAAGAAATCTGATTTTTAAACTTTTAAATGATGCCGGCATCATAAGTTTTTTCAATTTTTCACTAAAAATTTTTTTCTCGAATTTTGTAAAGTGCTGTACATCGATGGAAAGGTCTGTTTATTGTCAATTAGGAATTGAAAACCGCAACCACTTACGAGGCTTGGTTGCGGAGATATCGGGTTTCGAAAGAAATCTGATTTTTAAACTTTTAAATGATGCCGGCATCATTAGTTTTTTCAATTTTTCACTAAAATTTTTTTTCTCGAATATTGTAAAGTGCTGTACATCGATGGAAAGGTCTGTTTATTCTCAATTAGGAATTGAAAACCGCAACCACTTACGAGGCTTGGTTGCGGAGATATCGGGTTTCGAAAGAAATCTGATTTTTAAACTTTTAAATGATGCCGGCATCATTAGTTTTTTCAATTTTTCACTAAAATTTTTTTTCTCGAATTTTGTAAAGTGCTGTACATCGATGGAAAGGTCTGTTTATTCTCAATTAGGAATTGAAAACCGCAACCACTTACGAGGCTTGGTTGCGGAGATATCGGGTTTCGAAAGAAATCTGATTTTTAAACATCATTAGTTTTTTCAATTTTTCACTAAAATTTTTTTTCTCGAATTTTGTAAAGTGCTGTACATCGATGGAAAGGTCTGTTTGTTTTCAATTAGGAATTGAAAACCGCAACCACTTACGAGGCTTGGTTGCGGAGATATCGGGTTTCGAAAGAAATCAGATTTTTAAACTTTTAAATGATGCCGGCATCATAAGTTTTTTCAATTTTTCACTAAAATTTTTTTTCTCGAATTTTGTAAAGTGCTGTACTTCGATGGAAAGGTCTGTTTATTGTCAATTAGGAATTGAAAACCGCAACCACTTACGAGGCTTGGTTGCGGAGATATCGGGTTTCGAAAGAAATCTGATTTTTAAACTTTTAAATGATGCCGGCATCATAAGTTTTTTCAATTTTTCACTAAAAAATTTTTCTCGAATTTTGTAAAGTGCTGTACATCGATGGAAAGGTCTGTTTATTGTCAATTAGGAATTGAAAACCGCAACCACTTACGAGGCTTGGTTGCGGAGATATCGGGTTTCGAAAGAAATCTGATTTTTAAACTTTTAAATGATGCCGGCATCATAAGTTTTTTCAATTTTTCACTAAAAATTTTTTCTCGAATTTTGTAAAGTGCTGTACATCGATGGAAAGGTCTGTTTATTGTCAATTAGGAATTGAAAACCGCAACCACTTACGAGGCTTGGTTGCGGAGATATCGGGTTTCGAAAGAAATCTGATTTTTAAACTTTTAAATGATGCCGGCATCATAAGTTTTTTCAATTTTTCACTAAAATTTTTTTTCCCGAATTTTGTAAAGTGCTGTACATCGATGGAAAGGTCTGTTTATTCTCAATTAGGAATTGAAAACCGCAACCACTTACGAGGCTTGGTTGCGGAGATATCGGGTTTCGAAAGAAATCTGATTTTTAAACTTTTAAATGATGCCGGCATCATAAGTTTTTTCAATTTTTCACTAAAATTTTTTTTCCCGAATTTTGTAAAGTGCTGTACATCGATGGAAAGGTCTGTTTATTCTCAATTAGGAATTGAAAACCGCAACCACTTACGAGGCTTGGTTGCGGAGATATCGGGTTTCGAAAGAAATCTGATTTTTAAACTTTTAAATGATGCCGGCATCATAAGTTTTTTCAATTTTTCACTAAAATTTTTTTTCCCGAATTTTCTAAAGTGCTGTACATCGATGGAAAGGTCTGTTTATTGTCAATTAGGAATTGAAAACCGCAACCACTTACGAGGCTTGGTTGCGGAGATATCGGGTTTCGAAAGAAATCTGATTTTTAAACTTTTAAATGATGCCGGCATCATTAGTTTTTTCAATTTTTCACTAAAATTTTTTTTCTCGAATTTTGTAAAGTGCTGTACATCGATGGAAAGGTCTGTTTATTCTCAATTAGGAATTGAAAACCGCAACCACTTACGAGGCTTGGTTGCGGAGATATCGGGTTTCGAAAGAAATCTGATTTTTAAACTTTTAAATGATGCTGGCATCATAAGTTTTTTCAATTTTTCACTAAAAATTTTTTTCTCGAATTTTGTAAAGTGCTGTACATCGATGGAAAGGTCTGTTTATTGTCAATTAGGAATTGAAAACCGCAACCACTTACGAGGCTTGGTTGCGGAGATATCGGGTTTCGAAAGAAATCTGATTTTTAAACTTTTAAATGATGCCGGCATCATAAGTTTTTTCAATTTTTCACTAAAAATTTTTTTTCTCGAATTTTGTAAAGTGCTGTACATCGATGGAAAGGTCTGTTTATTCTCAATTAGGAATTGAAAACCGCAACCACTTACGAGGCTTGGTTGCGGAGATATCGGGTTTCGAAAGAAATCTGATTTTTAAACTTTTAAATGATGACGGCATCATAAGTTTTTTCAATTTTTCACTAAAAATTTTTTCTCGAATTTTGTAAAGTGCTGTACATCGATGGAAAGGTCTGTTTATTGTCAATTAGGAATTGAAAACCGCAACCACTTACGAGGCTTGGTTGCGGAGATATCGGGTTTCGAAAGAAATCTGATTTTTAAACTTTTAAATGATGCCGGCATCATAAGTTTTTTCAATTTGTCACTAAAAATTTTTTTCTCGAATTTTGTAAAGTGCTGTACATCGATGGAAAGGTCTGTTTATTGTCAATTAGGAATTGAAAACCGCAACCACTTACGAGGCTTGGTTGCGGAGATATCGGGTTTCGAAAGAAATCTGATTTTTAAACTTTTAAATGATGCCGGCATCATTAGTTTTTTCAATTTTTCACTAAAATTTTTTTTCTCGAATTTTGTAAAGTGCTGTACATCGATGGAAAGGTCTGTTTATTCTCAATTAGGAATTGAAAACCGCAACCACTTACGAGGCTTGGTTGCGGAGATATCGGGTTTCGAAAGAAATCTGATTTTTAAACTTTTAAATGATGCCGGCATCATAAGTTTTTTCAATTTTTCACTAAAAATTTTTTTCTCGAATTTTGTAAAGTGCTGTACATCGATGGAAAGGTCTGTTTATTGTCAATTAGGAATTGAAAACCGCAACCACTTACGAGGCTTGGTTGCGGAGATATCGGGTTTCGAAAGAAATCTGATTTTTAAACTTTTAAATGATGCCGGCATCATTAGTTTTTTCAATTTTTCACTAAAATTTTTTTTCTCGAATTTTGTAAAGTGCTGTACATCGATGGAAAGGTCTGTCTCAATTAGGAATTGAAAACCGCAACCACTTACGAGGCTTGGTTGCGGAGATATCGGGTTTCGAAAGAAATCTGATTTTTAAATTTTTAAATGATGCCGGCATCATTAGTTTTTTCAATTTTTCACTAAAAATTTTTTTCTCGAATTTTGTAAAGTGCTGTACATCGATGGAAAGGTCTGTTTATTGTCAATTAGGAATTGAAAACCGCAACCACTTACGAGGCTTGGTTGCGGAGATATCGGGTTTCGAAAGAAATCTGATTTTTAAACTTTTAAATGATGCCGGCATCATAAGTTTTTTCAATTTTTCACTAAAATTTTTTTTCTCGAATTTTGTAAAGTGCTGTACATCGATGGAAAGGTCTGTTTATTGTCAATTAGGAATTGAAAACCGCAACCACTTACGAGGCTTGGTTGCGGAGATATCGGGTTTCGAAAGAAATCTGATTTTTAAACTTTTAAATGATGCCGGCATCATTAGTTTTTTCAATTTTTCACTAAAATTTTTTTCTCGAATTTTGTAAAGTGCTGTACATCGATGGAAAGGTCTGTTTATTCCCAATTAGGAATTGAAAACCGCAACCACTTACGAGGCTTGGTTGCGGAGATATCGGGTTTCGAAAGAAATCTGATTTTTAAACTTTTAAATGATGCCGGCATCATAAGTTTTTTCAATTTTTCACTAAAATTGTTTTTCTCGAATTTTGTAAAGTGCTGTACATCTATGGAAAGGTCTGTTTATTGTCAATTAGGAATTGAAAACCGCAACCACTTACGAGGCTTGGTTGCGGAGATATCGGGTTTCGAAAGAAATCTGATTTTTAAACTTTTAAATGATGCCGGCATCATAAGTTTTTTCAATTTTTCACTCAAAATTTTTTTCTCGAATTTTGTAAAGTGCTGTACATCGATGGAAAGGTCTGTTTATTCTCAATTAGGAATTGAAAACCGCAACCACTTACGAGGCTTGGCTGCGGAGATATCGGGTTTCGAAAGAAATCTGATTTTTAAACTTTTAAATGATGCCGGCATCATAAGTTTTTTCAATTTTTCACTAAAAATTTTTTCTCGAATTTTGTAAAGTGCTGTACATCGATGGAAAGGTCTGTTTATTCTCAATTAGGAATTGAAAACCGCAACCACTTACGAGGCTTGGTTGCGGAGATATCGGGTTTCGAAAGAAATCTGATTTTTAAACTTTTAAATGATGCCGGCATCATAAGTTTTTTCAATTTTTCACTCAAAATTTTTTTCTCGAATTTTGTAAAGTGCTGTACATCGATGGAAAGGTCTGTTTATTCTCAATTAGGAATTGAAAACCGCAACCACTTACGAGGCTTGGCTGCGGAGATATCGGGTTTCGAAAGAAATCTGATTTTTAAACTTTTAAATGATGCCGGCATCATAAGTTTTTTCAATTTTTCACTAAAAATTTTTTCTAGAATTTTGTAAAGTGCTGTACATCGATGGAAAGGTCTGTTTATTCTCAATTAGGAATTGAAAACCGCAACCACTTACGAGGCTTGGCTGCGGAGATATCGGGTTTCGAAAGAAATCTGATTTTTAAACTTTTAAATGATGCCGGCATCATAAGTTTTTTCAATTTTTCACTAAAAATTTTTTGTCTCGAATTTTGTAAAGTGCTGTACATCGATGGAAAGGTCTGTTTATTCTCAATTAGGAATTGAAAACCGCAACCACTTACGAGGCTTGGTTGCGGAGATATCGGGTTTCGAAAGAAATCTGATTTTTAAACTTTTAAATGATGCCGGCATCATAAGTTTTTTCAATTTTTCACTAAAATTTTTTTTCTCGAATTTTGTAAAGTGCTGTACATCGATGGAAAGGTCTGTTTATTGTCAATTAGGAATTGAAAACCGCAACCACTTACGAGGCTTGGTTGCGGAGATATCGGGTTTCGAAAGAAATCTGATTTTTAAACTTTTAAATGATGCCGGCATCATAAGTTTTTTCAATTTTTCACTAAAATTTTTTTTCTCGAATTTTGTAAAGTGCTGTACATCGATGGAAAGGTCTGTTTATTGTCAATTAGGAATTGAAAACCGCAACCACTTACGAGGCTTGGCTGCGGAGATATCGGGTTTCGAAAGAAATCTGATTTTTAAACTTTTAAATGATGCCGGCATCATAAGTTTTTTCAATTTTTCACTAAAAATTTTTTCTCGAATTTTGTAAAGTGCTGTACATCGATGGAAAGGTCTGTTTATTCTCAATTAGGAATTGAAAACCGCAACCACTTACGAGGCTTGGTTGCGGAGATATCGGGTTTCGAAAGAAATCTGATTTTTAAACTTTTAAATGATGCCGGCATCATAAGTTTTTTCAATTTTTCACTCAAAATTTTTTTCTCGAATTTTGTAAAGTGCTGTACATCGATGGAAAGGTCTGTTTATTCTCAATTAGGAATTGAAAACCGCAACCACTTACGAGGCTTGGCTGCGGAGATATCGGGTTTCGAAAGAAATCTGATTTTTAAACTTTTAAATGATGCCGGCATCATAAGTTTTTTCAATTTTTCACTAAAATTTTTTTCTCGAATTTTGTAAAGTGCTGTACATCGATGGAAAGGTCTGTTTATTGTCAATTAGGAATTGAAAACCGCAACCACTTACGAGGCTTGGTTGCGGAGATATCGGGTTTCGAAAGAAATCTGATTTTTAAACTTTTAAATGATGCCGGCATCATAAGTTTTTTCAATTTTTCACTAAAAATTTTTTTCTCGAATTTTGTAAAGTGCTGTACATCGATGGAAAGGTCTGTTTATTGTCAATTAGGAATTGAAAACCGCAACCACTTACGAGGCTTGGTTGCGGAGATATCGGGTTTCGAAAGAAATCTGATTTTTAAACTTTTAAATGATGCCGGCATCATTAGTTTTTTCAATTTTTCACTAAAATTTCTTTTCTCGAATTTTGTAAAGTGCTGTACATCGATGGAAAGGTCTGTTTATTCTCAATTAGGAATTGAAAACCGCAACCACTTACGAGGCTTGGTTGCGGAGATATCGGGTTTCGAAAGAAATCTGATTTTTAAACTTTTAAATGATGCCGGCATCATAAGTTTTTTCAATTTTTCACTAAAAATTTTTTTCTCGAATTTTGTAAAGTGCTGTACATCGATGGAAAGGTCTGTTTATTGTCAATTAGGAATTGAAAACCGCAACCACTTACGAGGCTTGGTTGCGGAGATATCGGGTTTCGAAAGAAATCTGATTTTTAAACTTTTAAATGATGCCGGCATCATAAGTTTTTTCAATTTTTCACTAAAATTTTTTTTCTCGAATTTTGTAAAGTGCTGTACATCGATGGAAAGGTCTGTTTATTGTCAATTAGGAATTGAAAACCGCAACCACTTACGAGGCTTGGTTGCGGAGATATCGGGTTTCGAAAGAAATCTGATTTTTAAACTTTTAAATGATGCCGGCATCATAAGTTTTTTCAATTTTTCACTAAAATTGTTTTTCTCGAATTTTGTAAAGTGCTGTACATCTATGGAAAGGTCTGTTTATTGTCAATTAGGAATTGAAAACCGCAACCACTTACGAGGCTTGGTTGCGGAGATATCGGGTTTCGAAAGAAATCTGATTTTTAAACTTTTAAATGATGCCGGCATCATAAGTTTTTTCAATTTTTCACTAAAATTTTTTTTCTCGAATTTTGTAAAGTGCTGTACATCGATGGAAAGGTCTGTTTATTGTCAATTAGGAATTGAAAACCGCAACCACTTACGAGGCTTGGTTGCGGAGATATCGGGTTTCGAAAGAAATCTGATTTTTAAACTTTTAAATGATGCCGGCATCATTAGTTTTTTCAATTTTTCACTAAAATTTTTTTTCTCGAATTTTGTAAAGTGCTGTACATCGAAGGAAAGGTCTGTTTATTCTCAATTAGGAATTGAAAACCGCAACCACTTACGAGGCTTGGTTGCGGAGATATCGGGTTTCGAAAGAAATCTGATTTTTAAGCTTTTAAATGATGCCGGCATCATTAGTTTTTTCAATTTTTCACTAAAATTTGTTTTCTCGAATTTTGTAAAGTGCTGTACATCGATGGAAAGGTCTGTTTATTGTCAATTAGGAATTGAAAACCGCAACCACTTACGAGGCTTGGTTGCGGAGATATCGGGTTTCGAAAGAAATCTGATTTTTAAACTTTTAAATGATGCCGGCATCATAAGTTTTTTCAATTTTTCACTAAAATTTTTTTTCTCGAATTTTGTAAAGTGCTGTACATCGATGGAAAGGTCTGTTTATTCTCAATTAGGAATTGAAAACCGCAACCACTTACGAGGCTTGGTTGCGGAGATATCGGGTTTCGAAAGAAATCTGATTTTTAAACTTTTAAATGATGCCGGCATCATGTTTTTTCAATTTTTCACTCAAAATTTTTTTCTCGAATTTTGTAAAGTGCTGTACATCGATGGAAAGGTCTGTTTATTGTCAATTAGGAATAGAAAACCGCAACCACTTACGAGGCTTGGTTGCGGAGATATCGGGTTTCGAAAGAAATCTGATTTTTAAACTTTTAAATGGTGCCGGCATCATAAGTTTTTTTCAATTTTTCACTAAAAATTTTTTTCTCGAATTTTGTAAAGTGCTGTACATCGATGGAAAGGTCTGTTTATTCTCAATTAGGAATTGAAAACCGCAACCACTTACGAGGCTTGGTTGCGGAGATATCGGGTTTCGAAAGAAATCTGTTTTTTAAACTTTTAAATGATGCCGGCATCATAAGTTTTTTCAATTTTTCACTCAAAATTTTTTTCTCGAATTTTGTAAAGTGCTGTACATCGATGGAAAGGTCTGTTTATTCTCAATTAGGAATTGAAAACCGCAACCACTTACGAGGCTTGGCTGCGGAGATATCGGGTTTCGAAAGAAATCTGATTTTTAAACTTTTAAATGATGCCGGCATCATAAGTTTTTTCAATTTTTCACTAAAAATTTTTTCTAGAATTTTGTAAAGTGCTGTACATCGATGGAAAGGTCTGTTTATTCTCAATTAGGAATTGAAAACCGCAACCACTTACGAGGCTTGGCTGCGGAGATATCGGGTTTCGAAAGAAATCTGATTTTTAAACTTTTAAATGATGCCGGCATCATAAGTTTTTTCAATTTTTCACTAAAAATTTTTTGTCTCGAATTTTGTAAAGTGCTGTACATCGATGGAAAGGTCTGTTTATTCTCAATTAGGAATTGAAAACCGCAACCACTTACGAGGCTTGGTTGCGGAGATATCGGGTTTCGAAAGAAATCTGATTTTTAAACTTTTAAATGATGCCGGCATCATAAGTTTTTTCAATTTTTCACTAAAATTTTTTTTCTCGAATTTTGTAAAGTGCTGTACATCGATGGAAAGGTCTGTTTATTGTCAATTAGGAATTGAAAACCGCATCCACTTACGAGGCTTGGTTGCGGAGATATCGGGTTTCGAAAGAAATCTGATTTTTAAACTTTTAAATGATGCCGGCATCATAAGTTTTTTCAATTTTTCACTAAAATTTTTTTTCTCGAATTTTGTAAAGTGCTGTACATCGATGGAAAGGTCTGTTTATTGTCAATTAGGAATTGAAAACCGCAACCACTTACGAGGCTTGGCTGCGGAGATATCGGGTTTCGAAAGAAATCTGATTTTTAAACTTTTAAATGATGCCGGCATCATAAGTTTTTTCAATTTTTCACTAAAAATTTTTTCTCGAATTTTGTAAAGTGCTGTACATCGATGGAAAGGTCTGTTTATTCTCAATTAGGAATTGAAAACCGCAACCACTTACGAGGCTTGGTTGCGGAGATATCGGGTTTCGAAAGAAATCTGATTTTTAAACTTTTAAATGATGCCGGCATCATAAGTTTTTTCAATTTTTCACTCAAAATTTTTTTCTCGAATTTTGTAAAGTGCTGTACATCGATGGAAAGGTCTGTTTATTCTCAATTAGGAATTGAAAACCGCAACCACTTACGAGGCTTGGCTGCGGAGATATCGGGTTTCGAAAGAAATCTGATTTTTAAACTTTTAAATGATGCCGGCATCATAAGTTTTTTCAATTTTTCACTAAAATTTTTTTCTCGAATTTTGTAAAGTGCTGTACATCGATGGAAAGGTCTGTTTATTGTCAATTAGGAATTGAAAACCGCAACCACTTACGAGGCTTGGTTGCGGAGATATCGGGTTTCGAAAGAAATCTGATTTTTAAACTTTTAAATGATGCCGGCATCATAAGTTTTTTCAATTTTTCACTAAAAATTTTTTTCTCGAATTTTGTAAAGTGCTGTACATCGATGGAAAGGTCTGTTTATTGTCAATTAGGAATTGAAAACCGCAACCACTTACGAGGCTTGGTTGCGGAGATATCGGGTTTCGAAAGAAATCTGATTTTTAAACTTTTAAATGATGCCGGCATCATTAGTTTTTTCAATTTTTCACTAAAATTTTTTTTCTCGAATTTTGTAAAGTGCTGTACATCGATGGAAAGGTCTGTTTATTCTCAATTAGGAATTGAAAACCGCAACCACTTACGAGGCTTGGTTGCGGAGATATCGGGTTTCGAAAGAAATCTGATTTTTAAACTTTTAAATGATGCCGGCATCATAAGTTTTTTCAATTTTTCACTAAAAATTTTTTTCTCGAATTTTGTAAAGTGCTGTACATCGATGGAAAGGTCTGTTTATTGTCAATTAGGAATTGAAAACCGCAACCACTTACGAGGCTTGGTTGCGGAGATATCGGGTTTCGAAAGAAATCTGATTTTTAAACTTTTAAATGATGCCGGCATCATTAGTTTTTTCAATTTTTCACTAAAATTTTTTTTCTCGAATTTTGTAAAGTGCTGTACATCGATGGAAAGGTCTGTCTCAATTAGGAATTGAAAACCGCAACCACTTACGAGGCTTGGTTGCGGAGATATCGGGTTTCGAAAGAAATCTGATTTTTAAATTTTTAAATGATGCCGGCATCATTAGTTTTTTCAATTTTTCACTAAAAATTTTTTTCTCGAATTTTGTAAAGTGCTGTACATCGATGGAAAGGTCTGTTTATTGTCAATTAGGAATTGAAAACCGCAACCACTTACGAGGCTTGGTTGCGGAGATATCGGGTTTCGAAAGAAATCTGATTTTTAAACTTTTAAATGATGCCGGCATCATAAGTTTTTTCAATTTTTCACTAAAATTTTTTTTCTCGAATTTTGTAAAGTGCTGTACATCGATGGAAAGGTCTGTTTATTGTCAATTAGGAATTGAAAACCGCAACCACTTACGAGGCTTGGTTGCGGAGATATCGGGTTTCGAAAGAAATCTGATTTTTAAACTTTTAAATGATGCCGGCATCATAAGTTTTTTCAATTTTTCACTCAAAATTTTTTCCTCGAATTTTGTAAAGTGCTGTACATCGATGGAAAGGTCTGTTTATTCCCAATTAGGAATTGAAAACCGCAACCACTTACGAGGCTTGGTGGCGGAGATATCGGGTTTCGAAAGAAATCTGATTTTTAAACTTTTAAATGATGCCGGCATCATAAGTTTTTTCAATTTTTCACTAAAATTGTTTTTCTCGAATTTTGTAAAGTGCTGTACATCTATGGAAAGGTCTGTTTATTGTCAATTAGGAATTGAAAACCGCAACCACTTACGAGGCTTGGTTGCGGAGATATCGGGTTTCGAAAGAAATCTGATTTTTAAACTTTTAAATGATGCCGGCATCATAAGTTTTTTCAATTTTTCACTCAAAATTTTTTTCTCGAATTTTGTAAAGTGCTGTACATCGATGGAAAGGTCTGTTTATTCTCAATTAGGAATTGAAAACCGCAACCACTTACGAGGCTTGGCTGCGGAGATATCGGGTTTCGAAAGAAATCTGATTTTTAAACTTTTAAATGATGCCGGCATCATAAGTTTTTTCAATTTTTCACTAAAAATTTTTTCTCGAATTTTGTAAAGTGCTGTACATCGATGGAAAGGTCTGTTTATTCTCAATTAGGAATTGAAAACCGCAACCACTTACGAGGCTTGGTTGCGGAGATATCGGGTTTCGAAAGAAATCTGATTTTTAAACTTTTAAATGATGCCGGCATCATAAGTTTTTTCAATTTTTCACTAAAATTTTTTTTCTCGAATTTTGTAAAGTGCTGTACATCGATGGAAAGGTCTGTCTCAATTAGGAATTGAAAACCGCAACCACTTACGAGGCTTGGTTGCGGAGATATCGGGTTTCGAAAGAAATCTGATTTTTAAATTTTTAAATGATGCCGGCATCATTAGTTTTTTCAATTTTTCACTAAAAATTTTTTTCTCGAATTTTGTAAAGTGCTGTACATCGATGGAAAGGTCTGTTTATTGTCAATTAGGAATTGAAAACCGCAACCACTTACGAGGCTTGGTTGCGGAGATATCGGGTTTCGAAAGAAATCTGATTTTTAAACTTTTAAATGATGCCGGCATCATAAGTTTTTTCAATTTTTCACTAAAATTTTTTTTCTCGAATTTTGTAAAGTGCTGTACATCGATGGAAAGGTCTGTTTATTGTCAATTAGGAATTGAAAACCGCAACCACTTACGAGGCTTGGTTGCGGAGATATCGGGTTTCGAAAGAAATCTGATTTTTAAACTTTTAAATGATGCCGGCATCATAAGTTTTTTCAATTTTTCACTCAAAATTTTTTCCTCGAATTTTGTAAAGTGCTGTACATCGATGGAAAGGTCTGTTTATTCCCAATTAGGAATTGAAAACCGCAACCACTTACGAGGCTTGGTTGCGGAGATATCGGGTTTCGAAAGAAATCTGATTTTTAAACTTTTAAATGATGCCGGCATCATAAGTTTTTTCAATTTTTCACTAAAATTGTTTTTCTCGAATTTTGTAAAGTGCTGTACATCTATGGAAAGGTCTGTTTATTGTCAATTAGGAATTGAAAACCGCAACCACTTACGAGGCTTGGTTGCGGAGATATCGGGTTTCGAAAGAAATCTGATTTTTAAACTTTTAAATGATGCCGGCATCATAAGTTTTTTCAATTTTTCACTCAAAATTTTTTTCTCGAATTTTGTAAAGTGCTGTACATCGATGGAAAGGTCTGTTTATTCTCAATTAGGAATTGAAAACCGCAACCACTTACGAGGCTTGGCTGCGGAGATATCGGGTTTCGAAAGAAATCTGATTTTTAAACTTTTAAATGATGCCGGCATCATAAGTTTTTTCAATTTTTCACTAAAAATTTTTTCTCGAATTTTGTAAAGTGCTGTACATCGATGGAAAGGTCTGTTTATTCTCAATTAGGAATTGAAAACCGCAACCACTTACGAGGCTTGGTTGCGGAGATATCGGGTTTCGAAAGAAATCTGATTTTTAAACTTTTAAATGATGCCGGCATCATAAGTTTTTTCAATTTTTCACTCAAAATTTTTTTCTCGAATTTTGTAAAGTGCTGTACATCGATGGAAAGGTCTGTTTATTCTCAATTAGGAATTGAAAACCGCAACCACTTACGAGGCTTGGCTGCGGAGATATCGGGTTTCGAAAGAAATCTGATTTTTAAACTTTTAAATGATGCCGGCATCATAAGTTTTTTCAATTTTTCACTAAAAATTTTTTGTCTCGAATTTTGTAAAGTGCTGTACATCGATGGAAAGGTCTGTTTATTCTCAATTAGGAATTGAAAACCGCAACCACTTACGAGGCTTGGTTGCGGAGATATCGGGTTTCGAAAGAAATCTGATTTTTAAACTTTTAAATGATGCCGGCATCATAAGTTTTTTCAATTTTTCACTAAAATTTTTTTTCTCGAATTTTGTAAAGTGCTGTACATCGATGGAAAGGTCTGTTTATTGTCAATTAGGAATTGAAAACCGCAACCACTTACGAGGCTTGGTTGCGGAGATATCGGGTTTCGAAAGAAATCTGATTTTTAAACTTTTAAATGATGCCGGCATCATAAGTTTTTTCAATTTTTCACTAAAATTTTTTTTCTCGAATTTTGTAAAGTGCTGTACATCGATGGAAAGGTCTGTTTATTGTCAATTAGGAATTGAAAACCGCAACCACTTACGAGGCTTGGTTGCGGAGATATCGGGTTTCGAAAGAAATCTGATTTTTAAACTTTTAAATGATGCCGGCATCATAAGTTTTTTCAATTTTTCACTCAAAATTTTTTCCTCGAATTTTGTAAAGTGCTGTACATCGATGGAAAGGTCTGTTTATTCCCAATTAGGAATTGAAAACCGCAACCACTTACGAGGCTTGGTTGCGGAGATATCGGGTTTCGAAAGAAATCTGATTTTTAAACTTTTAAATGATGCCGGCATCATAAGTTTTTTCAATTTTTCACTAAAATTGTTTTTCTCGAATTTTGTAAAGTGCTGTACATCTATGGAAAGGTCTGTTTATTGTCAATTAGGAATTGAAAACCGCAACCACTTACGAGGCTTGGTTGCGGAGATATCGGGTTTCGAAAGAAATCTGATTTTTAAGCTTTTAAATGATGCCGGCATCATTAGTTTTTTCAATTTTTCACTAAAATTTGTTTTCTCGAATTTTGTAAAGTGCTGTACATCGATGGAAAGGTCTGTTTATTGTCAATTAGGAATTGAAAACCGCAACCACTTACGAGGCTTGGTTGCGGAGATATCGGGTTTCGAAAGAAATCTGATTTTTAAACTTTTAAATGATGCCGGCATCATAAGTTTTTTCAATTTTTCACTAAAATTTTTTTTCTCGAATTTTGTAAAGTGCTGTACATCGATGGAAAGGTCTGTTTATTCTCAATTAGGAATTGAAAACCGCAACCACTTACGAGGCTTGGTTGCGGAGATATCGGGTTTCGAAAGAAATCTGATTTTTAAACTTTTAAATGATGCCGGCATCATGTTTTTTCAATTTTTCACTCAAAATTTTTTTCTCGAATTTTGTAAAGTGCTGTACATCGATGGAAAGGTCTGTTTATTGTCAATTAGGAATAGAAAACCGCAACCACTTACGAGGCTTGGTTGCGGAGATATCGGGTTTCGAAAGAAATCTGATTTTTAAACTTTTAAATGGTGCCGGCATCATAAGTTTTTTTCAATTTTTCACTAAAAATTTTTTTCTCGAATTTTGTAAAGTGCTGTACATCGATGGAAAGGTCTGTTTATTCTCAATTAGGAATTGAAAACCGCAACCACTTACGAGGCTTGGTTGCGGAGATATCGGGTTTCGAAAGAAATCTGATTTTTAAACTTTTAAATGATGCCGGCATCATAAGTTTTTTCAATTTTTCACTCAAAATTTTTTTCTCGAATTTTGTAAAGTGCTGTACATCGATGGAAAGGTCTGTTTATTCTCAATTAGGAATTGAAAACCGCAACCACTTACGAGGCTTGGCTGCGGAGATATCGGGTTTCGAAAGAAATCTGATTTTTAAACTTTTAAATGATGCCGGCATCATAAGTTTTTTCAATTTTTCACTAAAAATTTTTTCTAGAATTTTGTAAAGTGCTGTACATCGATGGAAAGGTCTGTTTATTCTCAATTAGGAATTGAAAACCGCAACCACTTACGAGGCTTGGCTGCGGAGATATCGGGTTTCGAAAGAAATCTGATTTTTAAACTTTTAAATGATGCCGGCATCATAAGTTTTTTCAATTTTTCACTAAAAATTTTTTGTCTCGAATTTTGTAAAGTGCTGTACATCGATGGAAAGGTCTGTTTATTCTCAATTAGGAATTGAAAACCGCAACCACTTACGAGGCTTGGTTGCGGAGATATCGGGTTTCGAAAGAAATCTGATTTTTAAACTTTTAAATGATGCCGGCATCATAAGTTTTTTCAATTTTTCACTAAAATTTTTTTTCTCGAATTTTGTAAAGTGCTGTACATCGATGGAAAGGTCTGTTTATTGTCAATTAGGAATTGAAAACCGCATCCACTTACGAGGCTTGGTTGCGGAGATATCGGGTTTCGAAAGAAATCTGATTTTTAAACTTTTAAATGATGCCGGCATCATAAGTTTTTTCAATTTTTCACTAAAATTTTTTTTCTCGAATTTTGTAAAGTGCTGTACATCGATGGAAAGGTCTGTTTATTGTCAATTAGGAATTGAAAACCGCAACCACTTACGAGGCTTGGCTGCGGAGATATCGGGTTTCGAAAGAAATCTGATTTTTAAACTTTTAAATGATGCCGGCATCATAAGTTTTTTCAATTTTTCACTAAAAATTTTTTCTCGAATTTTGTAAAGTGCTGTACATCGATGGAAAGGTCTGTTTATTCTCAATTAGGAATTGAAAACCGCAACCACTTACGAGGCTTGGTTGCGGAGATATCGGGTTTCGAAAGAAATCTGATTTTTAAACTTTTAAATGATGCCGGCATCATAAGTTTTTTCAATTTTTCACTCAAAATTTTTTTCTCGAATTTTGTAAAGTGCTGTACATCGATGGAAAGGTCTGTTTATTCTCAATTAGGAATTGAAAACCGCAACCACTTACGAGGCTTGGCTGCGGAGATATCGGGTTTCGAAAGAAATCTGATTTTTAAACTTTTAAATGATGCCGGCATCATAAGTTTTTTCAATTTTTCACTAAAATTTTTTTCTCGAATTTTGCAAAGTGCTGTACATCGATGGAAAGGTCTGTTTATTGTCAATTAGGAATTGAAAACCGCAACCACTTACGAGGCTTGGTTGCGGAGATATCGGGTTTCGAAAGAAATCTGATTTTTAAACTTTTAAATGATGCCGGCATCATAAGTTTTTTCAATTTTTCACTAAAAATTTTTTTCTCGAATTTTGTAAAGTGCTGTACATCGATGGAAAGGTCTGTTTATTGTCAATTAGGAATTGAAAACCGCAACCACTTACGAGGCTTGGTTGCGGAGATATCGGGTTTCGAAAGAAATCTGATTTTTAAACTTTTAAATGATGCCGGCATCATTAGTTTTTTCAATTTTTCACTAAAATTTTTTTTCTCGAATTTTGTAAAGTGCTGTACATCGATGGAAAGGTCTGTTTATTCTCAATTAGGAATTGAAAACCGCAACCACTTACGAGGCTTGGTTGCGGAGATATCGGGTTTCGAAAGAAATCTGATTTTTAAACTTTTAAATGATGCCGGCATCATAAGTTTTTTCAATTTTTCACTAAAAATTTTTTTCTCGAATTTTGTAAAGTGCTGTACATCGATGGAAAGGTCTGTTTATTGTCAATTAGGAATTGAAAACCGCAACCACTTACGAGGCTTGGTTGCGGAGATATCGGGTTTCGAAAGAAATCTGATTTTTAAACTTTTAAATGATGCCGGCATCATTAGTTTTTTCAATTTTTCACTAAAATTTTTTTTCTCGAATTTTGTAAAGTGCTGTACATCGATGGAAAGGTCTGTCTCAATTAGGAATTGAAAACCGCAACCACTTACGAGGCTTGGTTGCGGAGATATCGGGTTTCGAAAGAAATCTGATTTTTAAATTTTTAAATGATGCCGGCATCATTAGTTTTTTCAATTTTTCACTAAAAATTTTTTTCTCGAATTTTGTAAAGTGCTGTACATCGATGGAAAGGTCTGTTTATTGTCAATTAGGAATTGAAAACCGCAACCACTTACGAGGCTTGGTTGCGGAGATATCGGGTTTCGAAAGAAATCTGATTTTTAAACTTTTAAATGATGCCGGCATCATAAGTTTTTTCAATTTTTCACTAAAATTTTTTTTCTCGAATTTTGTAAAGTGCTGTACATCGATGGAAAGGTCTGTTTATTGTCAATTAGGAATTGAAAACCGCAACCACTTACGAGGCTTGGTTGCGGAGATATCGGGTTTCGAAAGAAATCTGATTTTTAAACTTTTAAATGATGCCGGCATCATAAGTTTTTTCAATTTTTCACTCAAAATTTTTTCCTCGAATTTTGTAAAGTGCTGTACATCGATGGAAAGGTCTGTTTATTCCCAATTAGGAATTGAAAACCGCAACCACTTACGAGGCTTGGTTGCGGAGATATCGGGTTTCGAAAGAAATCTGATTTTTAAACTTTTAAATGATGCCGGCATCATAAGTTTTTTCAATTTTTCACTAAAATTGTTTTTCTCGAATTTTGTAAAGTGCTGTACATCTATGGAAAGGTCTGTTTATTGTCAATTAGGAATTGAAAACCGCAACCACTTACGAGGCTTGGTTGCGGAGATATCGGGTTTCGAAAGAAATCTGATTTTTAAACTTTTAAATGATGCCGGCATCATAAGTTTTTTCAATTTTTCACTCAAAATTTTTTTCTCGAATTTTGTAAAGTGCTGTACATCGATGGAAAGGTCTGTTTATTCTCAATTAGGAATTGAAAACCGCAACCACTTACGAGGCTTGGCTGCGGAGATATCGGGTTTCGAAAGAAATCTGATTTTTAAACTTTTAAATGATGCCGGCATCATAAGTTTTTTCAATTTTTCACTAAAAATTTTTTCTCGAATTTTGTAAAGTTCTGTACATCGATGGAAAGGTCTGTTTATTCTCAATTAGGAATTGAAAACCGCAACCACTTACGAGGCTTGGTTGCGGAGATATCGGGTTTCGAAAGAAATCTGATTTTTAAACTTTTAAATGATGCCGGCATCATAAGTTTTTTCAATTTTTCACTAAAATTTTTTTTCTCGAATTTTGTAAAGTGCTGTACATCGATGGAAAGGTCTGTCTCAATTAGGAATTGAAAACCGCAACCACTTACGAGGCTTGGTTGCGGAGATATCGGGTTTCGAAAGAAATCTGATTTTTAAATTTTTAAATGATGCCGGCATCATTAGTTTTTTCAATTTTTCACTAAAAATTTTTTTCTCGAATTTTGTAAAGTGCTGTACATCGATGGAAAGGTCTGTTTATTGTCAATTAGGAATTGAAAACCGCAACCACTTACGAGGCTTGGTTGCGGAGATATCGGGTTTCGAAAGAAATCTGATTTTTAAACTTTTAAATGATGCCGGCATCATAAGTTTTTTCAATTTTTCACTAAAATTTTTTTTCTCGAATTTTGTAAAGTGCTGTACATCGATGGAAAGGTCTGTTTATTGTCAATTAGGAATTGAAAACCGCAACCACTTACGAGGCTTGGTTGCGGAGATATCGGGTTTCGAAAGAAATCTGATTTTTAAACTTTTAAATGATGCCGGCATCATAAGTTTTTTCAATTTTTCACTCAAAATTTTTTCCTCGAATTTTGTAAAGTGCTGTACATCGATGGAAAGGTCTGTTTATTCCCAATTAGGAATTGAAAACCGCAACCACTTACGAGGCTTGGTTGCGGAGATATCGGGTTTCGAAAGAAATCTGATTTTTAAACTTTTAAATGATGCCGGCATCATAAGTTTTTTCAATTTTTCACTAAAATTGTTTTTCTCGAATTTTGTAAAGTGCTGTACATCTATGGAAAGGTCTGTTTATTGTCAATTAGGAATTGAAAACCGCAACCACTTACGAGGCTTGGTTGCGGAGATATCGGGTTTCGAAAGAAATCTGATTTTTAAACTTTTAAATGATGCCGGCATCATAAGTTTTTTCAATTTTTCACTCAAAATTTTTTTCTCGAATTTTGTAAAGTGCTGTACATCGATGGAAAGGTCTGTTTATTCTCAATTAGGAATTGAAAACCGCAACCACTTACGAGGCTTGGCTGCGGAGATATCGGGTTTCGAAAGAAATCTGATTTTTAAACTTTTAAATGATGCCGGCATCATAAGTTTTTTCAATTTTTCACTAAAAATTTTTTCTCGAATTTTGTAAAGTGCTGTACATCGATGGAAAGGTCTGTTTATTCTCAATTAGGAATTGAAAACCGCAACCACTTACGAGGCTTGGTTGCGGAGATATCGGGTTTCGAAAGAAATCTGATTTTTAAACTTTTAAATGATGCCGGCATCATAAGTTTTTTCAATTTTTCACTCAAAATTTTTTTCTCGAATTTTGTAAAGTGCTGTACATCGATGGAAAGGTCTGTTTATTCTCAATTAGGAATTGAAAACCGCAACCACTTACGAGGCTTGGCTGCGGAGATATCGGGTTTCGAAAGAAATCTGATTTTTAAACTTTTAAATGATGCCGGCATCATAAGTTTTTTCAATTTTTCACTAAAAATTTTTTGTCTCGAATTTTGTAAAGTGCTGTACATCGATGGAAAGGTCTGTTTATTCTCAATTAGGAATTGAAAACCGCAACCACTTACGAGGCTTGGTTGCGGAGATATCGGGTTTCGAAAGAAATCTGATTTTTAAACTTTTAAATGATGCCGGCATCATAAGTTTTTTCAATTTTTCACTAAAATTTTTTTTCTCGAATTTTGTAAAGTGCTGTACATCGATGGAAAGGTCTGTTTATTGTCAATTAGGAATTGAAAACCGCAACCACTTACGAGGCTTGGTTGCGGAGATATCGGGTTTCGAAAGAAATCTGATTTTTAAACTTTTAAATGATGCCGGCATCATAAGTTTTTTCAATTTTTCACTAAAATTTTTTTTCTCGAATTTTGTAAAGTGCTGTACATCGATGGAAAGGTCTGTTTATTGTCAATTAGGAATTGAAAACCGCAACCACTTACGAGGCTTGGCTGCGGAGATATCGGGTTTCGAAAGAAATCTGATTTTTAAACTTTTAAATGATGCCGGCATCATAAGTTTTTTCAATTTTTCACTAAAAATTTTTTCTCGAATTTTGTAAAGTGCTGTACATCGATGGAAAGGTCTGTTTATTCTCAATTAGGAATTGAAAACCGCAACCACTTACGAGGCTTGGTTGCGGAGATATCGGGTTTCGAAAGAAATCTGATTTTTAAACTTTTAAATGATGCCGGCATCATAAGTTTTTTCAATTTTTCACTCAAAATTTTTTTCTCGAATTTTGTAAAGTGCTGTACATCGATGGAAAGGTCTGTTTATTCTCAATTAGGAATTGAAAACCGCAACCACTTACGAGGCTTGGCTGCGGAGATATCGGGTTTCGAAAGAAATCTGATTTTTAAACTTTTAAATGATGCCGGCATCATAAGTTTTTTCAATTTTTCACTAAAATTTTTTTCTCGAATTTTGTAAAGTGCTGTACATCGATGGAAAGGTCTGTTTATTGTCAATTAGGAATTGAAAACCGCAACCACTTACGAGGCTTGGTTGCGGAGATATCGGGTTTCGAAAGAAATCTGATTTTTAAACTTTTAAATGATGCCGGCATCATAAGTTTTTTCAATTTTTCACTAAAAATTTTTTTCTCGAATTTTGTAAAGTGCTGTACATCGATGGAAAGGTCTGTTTATTGTCAATTAGGAATTGAAAACCGCAACCACTTACGAGGCTTGGTTGCGGAGATATCGGGTTTCGAAAGAAATCTGATTTTTAAACTTTTAAATGATGCCGGCATCATTAGTTTTTTCAATTTTTCACTAAAATTTTTTTTCTCGAATTTTGTAAAGTGCTGTACATCGATGGAAAGGTCTGTTTATTCTCAATTAGGAATTGAAAACCACAACCACTTACGAGGCTTGGTTGCGGAGATATCGGGTTTCGAAAGAAATCTGATTTTTAAACTTTTAAATGATGCCGGCATCATAAGTTTTTTCAATTTTTCACTAAAAATTTTTTTCTCGAATTTTGTAAAGTGCTGTACATCGATGGAAAGGTCTGTTTATTGTCAATTAGGAATTGAAAACCGCAACCACTTACGAGGCTTGGTTGCGGAGATATCGGGTTTCGAAAGAAATCTGATTTTTAAACTTTTAAATGATGCCGGCATCATAAGTTTTTTCAATTTTTCACTAAAATTTTTTTTCTCGAATTTTGTAAAGTGCTGTACATCGATGGAAAGGTCTGTTTATTGTCAATTAGGAATTGAAAACCGCAACCACTTACGAGGCTTGGTTGCGGAGATATCGGGTTTCGAAAGAAATCTGATTTTTAAACTTTTAAATGATGCCGGCATCATAAGTTTTTTCAATTTTTCACTAAAATTGTTTTTCTCGAATTTTGTAAAGTGCTGTACATCTATGGAAAGGTCTGTTTATTGTCAATTAGGAATTGAAAACCGCAACCACTTACGAGGCTTGGTTGCGGAGATATCGGGTTTCGAAAGAAATCTGATTTTTAAACTTTTAAATGATGCCGGCATCATAAGTTTTTTCAATTTTTCACTAAAATTTTTTTTCTCGAATTTTGTAAAGTGCTGTACATCGATGGAAAGGTCTGTTTATTGTCAATTAGGAATTGAAAACCGCAACCACTTACGAGGCTTGGTTGCGGAGATATCGGGTTTCGAAAGAAATCTGATTTTTAAACTTTTAAATGATGCCGGCATCATAAGTTTTTTCAATTTTTCACTAAAAATGTTTTCTCGAATTTTGTAAAGTGCTGTACATCGATGGAAAGGTCTGTTTATTGTCAATTAGGAATTGAAAACCGCAACCACTTACGAGGCTTGGTTGCGGAGATATCGGGTTTCGAAAGAAATCTGATTTTTAAACTTTTAAATGATGCCGGCATCATTAGTTTTTTCAATTTTTCACTAAAATTTTTTTTCTCGAATTTTGTAAAGTGCTGTACATCGAAGGAAAGGTCTGTTTATTCTCAATTAGGAATTGAAAACCGCAACCACTTACGAGGCTTGGTTGCGGAGATATCGGGTTTCGAAAGAAATCTGATTTTTAAGCTTTTAAATGATGCCGGCATCATTAGTTTTTTCAATTTTTCACTAAAATTTGTTTTCTCGAATTTTGTAAAGTGCTGTACATCGATGGAAAGGTCTGTTTATTGTCAATTAGGAATTGAAAACCGCAACCACTTACGAGGCTTGGTTGCGGAGATATCGGGTTTCGAAAGAAATCTGATTTTTAAACTTTTAAATGATGCCGGCATCATAAGTTTTTTCAATTTTTCACTAAAATTTTTTTTCTCGAATTTTGTAAAGTGCTGTACATCGATGGAAAGGTCTGTTTATTCTCAATTAGGAATTGAAAACCGCAACCACTTACGAGGCTTGGTTGCGGAGATATCGGGTTTCGAAAGAAATCTGATTTTTAAACTTTTAAATGATGCCGGCATCATAAGTTTTTTCAATTTTTCACTAAAATTTTTTTTCTCGAATTTTGTAAAGTGCTGTACATCGATGGAAAGGTCTGTTTATTGTCAATTAGGAATTGAAAACCGCAACCACTTACGAGGCTTGGTTGCGGAGATATCGGGTTTCGAAAGAAATCTGATTTTTAAACTTTTAAATGATGCCGGCATCATTAGTTTTTTCAATTTTTCACTAAAATTTTTTTTCTCGAATTTTGTAAAGTGCTGTACATCGATGGAAAGGTCTGTTTATTCTCAATTAGGAATTGAAAACCGCAACCACTTACGAGGCTTGGTTGCGGAGATATCGGGTTTCGAAAGAAATCTGATTTTTAAACTTTTAAATGATGCCGGCATCATAAGTTTTTTCAATTTTTCACTAAAATTTTTTTTCTCGAATTTTGTAAATTGCTGTACATCGATGGAAAGGTCTGTTTATTCTCAATTAGGAATTGAAAACCGCAACCACTTACGAGGCTTGGTTGCGGAGATATCGGGTTTCGAAAGAAATCTGATTTTTAAACTTTTAAATGATGCCGGCATCATAAATTTTTTCATTTTTCAATAAAAATTTTTTTCTCGAATTTTGTAAAGTGCTGTACATCGATGGAAAGGTCTGTTTATTGTCAATTAGGAATAGAAAACCGCAACCACTTACGAGGCTTGGTTGCGGAGATATCGGGTTTCGAAAGAAATCTGATTTTTAAACTTTTAAATGGTGCCGGCATCATAAGTTTTTTTCAATTTTTCACTAAAAATTTTTTTCTCGAATTTTGTAAAGTGCTGTACATCGATGGAAAGGTCTGTTTATTGTCAATTAGGAATTGAAAACCGCAACCACTTACGAGGCTTGGTTTCCGAGATATCGGGTTTAGAAAACATTGTTAAAATAATTGTTTTTAATAAAAAGATTAGGCAAATAAAAATTACTTACCATTTGGAATCCAAAAAAAAAGGTCAAACAGCAAATGGCCTCGTACATAAATATATCCCTCGTTGCGCTGGTTATGTGAATTAACCGCGTTATTTATTGAATTTCCTTAAAAAAAAAGTAATAAGTTTGTATAAAAAGACCTTTATTTTTAAAGATAAACAATATTCAATATAAAGACAAAGAATGAAGATCGGTTAAGTAGGTATACATATCGTTGTTTTTTTTATAAATGGTTAAGTGTAATTTCCCAAGTCAAAACCACAACTTCTTATTCTATACTTAAAATTATGATCCTGAACTTTGCAGACGAAACGTCCGCTTAAGTTTAATCAACCACGAAAGCCGTAATACTTGTTCGATTTTAAAAAACTAAAGGGCAGTCACTTCGTCTCGGCAAAATCTAGTGCCCCTATATTTTAATTTTTTTTATTTGCCTTAAAAAAAAAGTTATGGTGAAAAGATTCAAAAACCACCAAAAAATTAACTAAAAAAACTTTCGCCTTCAGTCACCACTGTAATTTTTGATGCATTTTCATAAAAATTACAGTAATCGCTTCGTCTTGGCAGAATCTAGTGCCGATATTTTTTATTTTTTTTTGGTTTGCCTTAAAAAAAAAGTTGTTTGGTGGTTTTTGAATCTTTTGGCCATAACTTTTTTTTAGGCAAATAAAAAAAATTAAAAAATATCGGCACTAGATTTTGCGAGGACGAAGCGATTGCCCTTTAGTTTTTTAAAATCGAACAAGTATTACGGCTTTCGTGGTCGTTCAAACTTAAGCGGACGTTTCGTCTGCAAAGTTCAGGATCATTAAAAATTCCTGTTTTAAAATCACCACACACTGCTTTGCCGACAAGAACGAAGATATTTCAATTAAAATTACAAAAAAAATATTTACTTTTTGAATTACCCAATTATGTATCTTGGTTTTAATTTTTAATATAAAATCAATGTTTAGTTCTTGATAAAAAATTGTTTGATTTTTTTTATAATTACATTTAATAATTTCATTAAAATTTCGCAAAGAAAATTAAAAAAAAGAAACGCCGTTTTTGTGGAATACAGAAATAAATTTTGACTGGTCCATCACAGCTGCAAAAACTTCAAATATTGTATTGTTTCCTTTGTATACATTCAAACTCTTAAGCTCTTCCAAAATTTCATCATTCTACAGCTATCGAAAGTGCTGGTTAATAAGAATTTTGAGAAAGTAGGCGCATACCACGCTCCTTAAATAAAAAAAACTCAAGTTTTATAATTTTTGGATTAAATTTTTAGATACAAAAAAAAATGGTTATTTTAAAAACGGGTTCGAGAATTTTTTTGAATTAAGGTTTTTAGGTGTATTTTATTAAATATGTAGGGACTTCGAAACGGCATTTAAAAAAACCATGTCTATTTCTCTAAATAATTATTTTATTATTCTTTAACAAAAATTTCTAGAGTCTAGGTAACGACATAAAAAAGCACTGTATAAAATTTGAAGCAAATTGGTCCACTCTTTAAGTCTCTATCTCAATGTATGTATGTACAGCGGACGTACAGACACACAGATGGCAGACTGTATGTAGTTATCAGAAACTACTATTTTGGACTTTTCTATCATTGCAACTTAAAGATTGATCAAAGCCTCAAACGCTTATATTACAGTAGGCCTTATTACAGGCCCATGTCGTTAAAGATTCGAATCTAAAAAAAATAATCACAACACTGTCGCTACGCACGGTCGTCCATCGTAAAAAAAAATATGCACACGAATTTGTGGGCTATCGATATTACTTTTCACGAACTCGAAATTCGTTTGGAAATATTTTTGTTAGGACGGCAGCTTTGATACTTTTTTTTGGGATTCGTAGTACAAATCTATTACGCGGGGTCTGTGATAAGGTCGACTGAACCAATAGGTACTTGCCCTAGAAGGATGTAAGTATGTACAAAAATAAGATACATAAATATAAATAGGTAATATATGAAAATAAAAAATTGTATGTATAAACATGAAAACAAAAAACATAGAGAAATTGTTTTGATATAAAATTTTAATATTTAAAAAATGTAAAAATATCTTACCAAGTTTAAAAAAAGGTTTCACAAATTCTTCATTCTTCACATAATTAAATGAATGAATGAAAAAAGATTTTGTTTTAAAAAAAGAGGGCATAAAGACAAAAAAGGGGATTTTAACACTTTCAATATAAAAAAGGCAAACAGTTTTTAATCGATATGGTCAATAAATAACTTTAAAACACTTGATTTCCAATTTGAATTAAAGGAAATTTTCCAAACGGCCAAAACGAAAAAAACAAAAACTAAATATTTTTTATTAAACGATCGAGGAGCAAACAGAACAAGAAATTCACTTTACCAAAACCAGAGAGAAGGAGCTAATAGAGCGAGTCAATTTCGACGATGGCTCTCTTTCAGCCTACAAGCTACGATGTAGCGCACCATCTTGCATATGTATTAATTATTATTATTAACTCCATATAAAAAAAATGTGGGGACAAATACATATGCAAGAAGATTTGCATACTCACCACCTTTTTTTTTTTTTTTGCACTGCCCGAGGTGAAAACATGTATCCACCGATAGGAATTCAACACGTTATAAGAAATATTGTAATCAAAAGGTTTCGTGGGGACGGAGACGAGGAAATTTGACTCTCTCTATTAGTTTTTTCTCTCTGACCAAAATTGAGTAGTGACTAGTGAGTAACTGACCTACTGAACTAGTAAATTGATGGACTGGATGCACAGTACAACGGTAACACTTACATTGAAGTACTAAAGCCAGAAATCTGTTTTTAATGTGTACTGTGGACTGGATGGACTTGCACCGAAAAAAAACAGAAGGAATGTGTTGAATGGAGATCGATTACATGTGTATTGAAGGCGCACACTCATACTTCTATGACACGGTAATTTCGAATCGAACATAAGAAATGTGAAAATTATTTTTTGTTGGGGTGGATGGTTGTTTATTTGGGTTGCAATTTTGAAGAAAAAAATGTGCTTATAACATAAATGTGTGACTAGTTGAAGTAAATGAAAGATTGAAATTGTTGTTGTTGGTTTTCTAATTAGATTCCTTTTGCAATATTTGTATGAGAAACGTATGGCCTAAAGGCATAGCCAGGCCTCGTAAGTGTTTGCGGTTTTCACGTCTAGTAAATTGACAATATCCAGCATTTTACAAATCTCGACTAAACAAATGTTAGTGTCAATTTGAAAAAAAAAACTGATGATGCCGATTGTTTTAATAAGATTTAAGGTTGCCCCACACCAACGCGAATCTGTTGACGAGGAAAACAATAATTACAACACGTGGTTGTCATCAAAACAACACGTTGTTATGGGGGTGTTGGTAAAGGACCCTGTTAAGATTGGAAGAATGAGTCCGGACTGGTGAGTGTCATCGTGTTCACATTTGAAACTTTCAGACGCCTCAAAATACATTGAAACAACAACAATTTCAACATTCAACACATTGAAGCAACAACAAAGTAGACTCATGAGTCCGGTTTTTATGTTTTCAACGTGCCTCACGAGAGTCCTCACCCCACCGTTCTCTTGCCTACGAACTGCCGTGATAACAGCCTCAATCTTCCCCATCTAAACAGCGTCTAGGGGATCATTTAATTTAAAAAAACCAGGGAAGGCGATAAGTACCTACTACCTAGGTATACGTATAAGTATTGTTTATACCTACGAAATGCTTTCAGTGGTAACATGATATTTTTTCTTGCTCTATCTGTAGGGATGTAAATAAAATTAACGCAGCGATGAAGGAGAAGTCTAAAATTGGAGTTTCGTCAGACGCATCAGTTTCTTCGTTAACTTAATAGGTAGGTACATGGTGTAGATTTTAGTCTTAAAATTTATTTTTATTTAAAGACCTTAAACTTGAACACCATTAAAACTCAAGTTAAATGCTTCCTTAAAGGTTCCCCCACACCAACGCGAATCTGTCGTGGCGAATACGAAAACAATAATAACAACGTGATGTTTTCATTGACAACCACGTTTTTTATTATTCAATGGCTAAAATTTGGTTGTTCACTGGTCAAGTTTTAAAAACGTTTTAAATTGTGGGTAATAAAAACAAAACTTGCCAAATTTTGGTCTTTAAATAATAAATTTGTCTCATCATTTGGAGTTGTTTTAATATTACCTTACTTTAAATATTTGATATTATCTAAACCTTCATAAAATAAGAACTTGGCGTACTTTTAGATCTCACTACTTTATATGTCTGATTTGTTACATACAGGTTTTTAAATATAGAAGAACTCGGCTTACTTTTTAACATTTGTGTGTTTTTTCTGATCTCACTCCTTTTTGCAAAGATTTTTATTTTTGCCAGGTCAAAATCTCGAAAGATATAATATGTATGTACCTACTTGTGAAGCTAGAATTGTAGGTAGTACTTATTCTACAGAAATCGGAATTGCTCCATTTAATTGTTCACAATTCTGAGAAAGTGGGCGGATACGACGCCCCCTAAATATAATACCTCAAATTTTCTAATTTTTTCTTTCTTTAATCAATCGCAACTCTGAGAAAGTAGGCGGATACCACGTACCCTGAATGTATAACCTCACATATTTAATTTTTATTTTGTATTTATTTCAAGCAATACCGCTCTACCAAATTTCATCATTCTAGGGGAATCGGACGAACTCCATATAATTGATAACAATTCTCTGAAAGTGGAAGGATACCACGCCCCCTGAATGGAAAATCTCAAATTTTCGAATTTTTCCTTTAGTTGCACCACAATACCTACTGCTGTGCGAAATTACAAGATTCTGCGATGTCGGGAAGTGTTTCATATATTGGTCTGTCAGTCAGTCAGTTACGGTTTTTGCGATTTTTTAAAACTTATATTGAAGGAACCACTTATGCTAGGGGTTTGAAATTTGATGAGGCTTGGTCAGCCTAACAAATATTCCGAATTTGAATTTTCTGACTATATTGGTACTGAAGTTAGACTATAAAAAGGGTGTAGTGCCAAAACTTGGCTATGCACTACCGTGCCCTTTGATATTCTCTTCCTCAACCAAATATTTGTGCTCGAAAAGATGAACAATTTGAAAAGATCAACGGGTCTTGATTTATATCTGTTCATCTTTTCGAGATTCTATTTTATATTTGCTTTATTAAAATAATCATGATTTAGACATAAGAAAAGCTTTAAGAAGCTTTTATTTCAGGAAAAAAATTAAATTCGACCATGTCATGAATGTTGCAATCTACTTAAAATTTGCAACATTACAAAAATGTCGCATAACAAGACTGCGATTCAATGTCCGAACTCCTATATTACTCCCAACAGTGTACTGTACAGTGCCGCGTTTGCATTTTATGAACAAAAAATTGGCTGGTCTTTAAAATGGCAAAGTGTGTCATTTGTGCATTAGCAACCATCAATTACACCGTCTTCTGAGTCTGAACGATATATATACATACACGTATGTCCAAATGAGCTTCGTGCGCTTAATACTGCAAACAAGGTTCGTTTGAACGAATTAAATTACAAATTAAAAACTGCCCACTGGTTGCAGTGTTCATCCATTAGTTGGAAGTGCAAATTCTGCCAGAAAACTAGTATACCTATCTTCCAACCTGCCGCATCATCGCCAGACTAAGATGCATTAAATCTAAGTGAGCAGCATGACTTGGTATCTATTATGCATGCATTCCTGTCGCGGTATTTAGTTTGTAGCATGTAGGAATGTGGAACAGAGTGTTTAGTGGGTTATAACCTAGTTGGAGACTTTTGAGATTTTAATATTATTACTGCCTCGTTAAATCAGTTATATATTCATCCATTTTTAATTTGTTATCAGTTTTTGTTTTTTTTTTTTTTAATTGCGCTGAGTAAAATACTTGAAAGATGTCTTGACATTCACACCATGTATATACATCTAACGAACATAAAGATTTTTCTCCTTTCAGTTAATGGCCCTTATTGCGAAGATCAACTATCAATTAATAATTGACATTTATCAATCAATTTTATTAAATGGTATTGTAGCTGTCAACTGTCAATATTATTGATCCATTGTGATTTTTTTTTTAAATAATCTATTGTGAATGAAAAAATCGGTATTTTTTCAACGATTTTCTTGTCAGTTGTCAATTTTTCTTACAATCGTAAATTTGCAGTTGATGAGTTCGTGCTGGTTAGAAAAATAAGTAAAAAATGTGAGTTTCGTATTAAATAAGTGATAAAAATTTTTATTTTTTATTTCCAAAGGTCTCAAAAAGTATTAATTAACAAAAAACAGCTTTGCAGATTGGTCCAGTTGATGGAAGAGAACGTGGAACTCGCCAAGGGATTATGGATTATGGAGAGTATGGATCGACCTAAAATTCAAATTGCAAAATAAAAAGAAGAAAACACAATAGAAGTCACAGCTACCCAACTTTTTCGCATTCTTGCGAAGCAGGATCATCTTCATTAAAAAAAAGTTTAGTTGAAGTCATTTTGTTTTTAATTTATTTCCTTTTACGTGACTTTTTTTTTGTCAACATATTTGTTTTTAATTTTATTGATTTTCTGATAAATGATTTTCTTCGTACGTTCCTCAAAAAAAAAAAAAAAACAAACAAACATCTGTCAGACGCACATTCCCATTCACAATAATAGAAATATTTTGAAGGCATTCACAAAATCACAATATGTTGTCAATTCATTTTCACAATAGATACCAATTTTTAATTCAATTGATAAATTCTATCAACCGTCAATCGGTTGATAGTTGATCTTCGCAAAAAGGGTGAATATTTTAAAATCTAAATAAATCTATCAAATATATTAACTACGGCCAGATCTATTGGAAAAAAAATTATCAGGAACTTTAAATCATCCAAGGTAATCTGACTCAATTTTGATAGTTCTCTAAAAGTAAAAATGTCAAAATTGAGTCCGACGTCCTCCGCAGCTGATAATAGTAGTGAATATCATTAATGTTTTCAATTTTATTCATTATTTTTTATTTTTTAAATATTTTTAGAAAACCCAAGATGGCGGCTTAAGCTCCAGCTCGATTTTCCGGAAAAACCACAAATATACTTCTAATAACCCCCTCTAACAAATTGTGAAAAAAAACCGTGCATATATGTACGTTTCCAATAATTTGGCTTCAATAATTTGGTTTAAATTGGTCTAAAAATCCTATTTCCACTAAAAAGTAGTAAAGTACAATTTGTTATTTTCAAATTTCTCAAAAACTAGGAGACATTTTAGCATCTGGTTTTTAGCGTTTGACTAAGAATTGATAAGGGCATTGAATATTAGAAAATAACACCTATAATTTTGAAAGGAATAACTTCAAATTTTGGTTTTCAAAATTAATTTTTCAAAAAGTATTCACTAAAATAATTTGATGTATGTAGACACAAAATTAAAGAATGGATTTCTGGCTTAGAAAAAAAAATATAACATGACAAGCGTTGTCGTTATTTTTAAATATTTTGTTTCTTTTTCAAGTCAATTTTTTAGAATATTAAAAATGGTGGCTTAAGCAACCCAATTTTCCCTGCTGCTGCCCACAATGAGCTGTATAGTTTTTTGTTATTTTAGGCGTTTTTTAGCTCTGAGTGAGGCACTGAGCTGCAAAAAACAGAACTATGTTACTTTATAACTCGGAGCGCTCTGAACTCTTAACTTGCATTTCTTTTTTAGCTCAGAGCTCGATCGAGGAAAAAGCTAAGAACGGCTAACTTCATACAGTTACTAAGCATATGAAAGTTCAGTATTCAATTGTGTTTCTTAAATAGACGCTCGGTTCGGAGCGAGCTCAGGTCCGGCTCTGTGACCCACTTGGGGTTAAAAAAAAAACACCTTTTTAAGAAAAAAAAAAAAACGCCACGAGTTTATTATTCAGTTTTTTTATTTCTAATATTTTTCTTTTAATTAATATTTTTTTTCGCAACACAAATAAGTACTAAAACCTTCAATATTTATTTCCGACTCTTTTTTCTTTATAAATATATAAATTGAAACTTCAAATGTGGTGCCCGTGAAAAGTTAAAAGTTCGCGAACCAATGCGGCTCCGACCTCAGCTCTGTCTGCAGTTGCGTTCCATTCTGCTCGTAGCATTGATTTTGTGTGTTTTTAATATTTTGACAGGTATTCCAGCTCCGACTCCAGCAGAGGCTCCGTCACATTGGGGCATATTCATAGTCACTGTTTAAGTTGTTTCTAAAAAAATATTGGATTTATCCTATCTTATTTACATTGGATAAACTCCAGGCTAAGATGAACTGGGGTCTAAAAACGACTATGAATATGCGCCATTGTGTTCAGCCAGTAAATCTTGGTAATTGGTTGAACAAAATTGCGAAAGGCCTATTTCTGCGCGTGGCGCGGATTTAACTATAATTTTGGTTCTCCTGCATACTCTAACGGACAGCGACAATGGTTATATTAACAGTTAAATGGGTGCACCTCGATCATCGTTGCCACACAAGATCGCCCATTTTGATAATAAAGTTCCATCATTTGCATGTGTTGCTCGACGAGGTAACTTTCCGCATGACCATTTAAGTCTTTAGTATCTGAAAAATAAAAAAAAAAAGAAATAAACAAATTAAAAACAGATAAAAACACGGCCGGCCGTCGGTCGTGAACTGTCACAATCTACCCGTGTCTGTTGAAAAAATCAATACATTTTCATCTTAGTGTCAACGCTATAATTGAGAGTGAATAAAAACACAATTCAATAACCCTCCATTGTGACCTGAATGAAAATTTGTAAGTTCATCAGTCACAATAGTCGAATTAAAATCTTAATGGATTGTTTTTAATGAGCCCATTAGATTGTAAAAACGGTTTTAAATAAAATAAAAAATTCGTAATACATAATAAACTTTTCAATTTCAGGTACCTAGTGTTAATTCTTTATAGATTTAATGATTATTAATTTATGAAAGTCTACAAATTCACAACTGAAAACAGTAAAAGTAATGTCTGTGTCTGATGCGTTAACAAGATGTTCAGTGACCTTGAACTTAGATGTCTATTGTCTATCTGAAGTATTTCTTTCATTTTTTTTCTATAAATTCAAAATGCTTATCAATTAACTTACTATACTGAGGTATTGTTCAAAAATGTTGATGCATAGAATTACTATAATTTGTTATTATTCATAATCAACTTCTTTTGAATTGAGAGACAAATTATAAAAGGATATATTTTACTTTACTGTCATAGATACATACAATGAATGGCAAAAAATTATTTATTTAGAAAATAAACAAGACATTTTTGCTAAACCCCTCGGGGTCGGGAGTGGGTATTGAGTGGGTTGACTTTAGTATAAACAGCACATAATATTATCATTAAACTTTTTACGGCCATATTTTGGTGCATACCTTTTAAAAAGAGACTATCTAAATTTATTATATTTCAAATAACGTCTTTGTATAAATAAAATGCACGCATAGGTCACACGAACTTGCCCGTTTGTAAGATCCATATTCATCTCATTCAAATTCTGTTTCCCACCTGTGAAAAAACATTGTTAAATTGAGGAAGTGTTACCCTCGTTTTATTAGCGCTAGTAAACTGTTACATACAATAGTAATATAATTGAATCCTATTTTTGTGGGCTTCAGGGCGATAATAGCTGCGTTTTATTTTCCCCCAGATCCAATCCAGATCAGATCATGAAAATAAAACAATCCAGGATCTCAGTGACAACTTGTTATATACCCAACTCTTTTTTCCTTTGTTTTTTTTATTCGTATACACCCTTTGTCTTTTTTCTTTACACTACTGACGACATTTACAAATTAAGGGTGTGTGTTCAAAATGGATTTGGAAATCCAAATTCAAAACAAAGTTGGATCTTGTGTTGTTTTTGTAATACATGTATTTTTGTAAGCAAATCCAATCTGGTTCGGATCTTGGGGAAAATAAAACACAGCTAATAATTATTTAGCTTTTGATGATTTGAAACGTCTTTTAAAAGATATTAAAAGATAAGAAATATTTTCAAATATCTATAGAAAGATAAAACTATGAGTTTATTTTTAATAATTTTTTAGGATAATCTTAATAGAGGAACTACGTAAACACGTTCGAAACCACAGTACACATATTAAAGGTAATATCATTAGCGCTTTCATTTTTGTTCAGTTCTGCGCATCTGTCAAAATCGAGGTACTATGGTGGTAAAATGGTGGATTCAGTGCCCCTTTCCTTGTCTAATTTCAATATTTTGTTGTTGTTTCTAATGATGCGCGTTGAGTTCCTGTGGTCACTCGAACAGCCATTTTTAATTTTTTGACATTTCGAACTTTGACAACCTGCGCAATATATTACCTTTAATATGTGTACTGTGGTTCGAAACGTCGTCTGTTTAAAAACAAATTTAAACAAAGTAGATCTGAAGCCCATAAAAGTAGGATTCAATTAGATTAAAATTAAAAAGTTCACGAAAAAGGAATTATTACAAAATAGTAATGTTTTATTGGAAAACCTATGAGCTGTATATTACGATTTAGCATGCATTACAAATACAAAATCGCCAGTAGAATTACGGCCGATAAAAACATGACTGAAAATTCAGACTAAAGAAAGAAATTTCTTCGGGCAGAAACTGGTAAGTTCTGTTTTCTGTTAGAAGCCAGTTTGAAAGACAAAGAACAAAAAACAAAAAATACAAAATGGCTGTTGTTTACTTTTTGTTTCATCTTGTTTTTTTAATTCGTTCATTTACAAAAATGAAATATTTTTATAAAAAGAAGTGAAATTTTTGATAAAAAAAATAATTAATAAAATATTTAGGTACTTTAAGAAAGTTTGTTTGTGATATGTACTTTAATTCAGTCTGTTTTTTAAATTCTGTTATGATTCTTCATTGAATTTGTGATTAATAAAACAAAAATTAAGTGAATAATAACAATGCAAATTTTAATAATGCAACATCAAATTTAATAAAGAGTATGAAATTATATTGGAAATTTCACCGCTTTATTTAATTTTTGTTTCCTTTAAAAGCTGGCAAATATTTTGGTTCAAGGCGTTCTTTTATTGGAGGTTTTCTTTTTTAGTTCAGAGCAGAGCCTGAAGTGTCAAAAAAAATCGTGTTTCTTTTTTTAGATCAGAGCTCCAATTTTGTTTCTTTTTTCGCTCTGAGCATGTTCAGAGCATGTTCAGAGCATGTTCAGAGCGCGCTCTATGAGCTCAGAATAAATTGATAAAGCACACAGAGTTGAATAGCTGAACACAAAGAAAATGACAACAGCTGTGAACAAATAAAAAAGTGACAGCTGGTGAAGCGTGTTTCTTTAAATAAATCTGAACTCTCAGAGCAGAGCACGCTCAGTTCAGAGATCGCTCAGAGTATGTTCGGAATGTTCAGACTCTGTTCAGAGCTCTACTCTGAACTAAAAAAGAAAAACGCCCATTGGTTGCTTTCATGTGAATAGACCTTAAGAACTTATTTTTGGATCTTTAAAATAAATCCAGGAAAAGAGCAGTATCCCAAGTTGTTGTAGTATTACGTGTTAAAAATGATCCTGATATAGCACCGTGTTGTACAATTAATGCATTCAATCAATGGTGTCAATATAATTGACAAATTAAATTAACAAATTCACTAACAAATCTTAATTTATGAGAAATAAAAACAAATTTCATATACCAAAAATGTATATACGTTGCGAACAATTTGAATTGCGCGTTTATCTTCTTTTTTTTATCGCGATGTAAAAGGCTCTGCTCCGGGTGGCAAAAATCCATGCTACGCTCCCAGCGTATGACGGAAGCAGTAGGGAACCACCTTAACTAACCGCCATGCCAAATTGTTCACCCGATTCATCCTGATTAAAACTTTAATCCGAATTACATATTGAATTTCCGGTTTTAATCTTTATGAATTCAGTGAATAATATGGCGGTAAGGGTTGAAGTATCCTTACCTACTCAGGATAAAAAAGTAGAAGGATTTTTAGGAACGAAAAACAAGAATTTACCGTATATCATTAGATTCTTGAACCTTACTGAATGCACTCAAACATTTAGTTTAAACGAAACTTAGAAGCAATACAAAAACTAGACTTTGCCGTGTTTTATTAAGCTTTCTACAGTGCGTGGGTATGTTCTGAAATGTGTCACAGTAAGCCATATATAAGTAAAATATATACTCAAGATCCAATTGACATATTATGCAGTTAGCTTTCTGTTTATGGCGTTTATGTGTCAAAAGTTCGTTAAGTGTGTTACATTTCTTAATGTGCACAGAGGCGCTCAACAGCTCAACAAAACACTCCAATTAATTAATAGTAATAAACGCACTTTATTACCTACTTCCTATATTTATTATTAAATTAATTATAAATTACGATAGAAAAATAAAGAACAGTTTCTACTTTCCGAATCTTCTGTCCACCTATAAAATTACATTTCAAACTAGTCAGAAATTCAAGATATGATTGGAATGTGGAAAAGAGAAAAGACATCAACAGATCAGTTGTAGTATAGAGTAGAGAACATTTTGGACCGGTCTTAACCGATAACCAGTGGTAGTGGTTGATAGGTATAATACAACCTCAGAGCTGACGATAAAGAATTTATTGTTATTATTTTTGTGTCCTCTTCTATATGCGCTGTTTGATGGTGCCATCTTCGTGTGACTGTTCACGATCAAGCTATTAGCACAATGCCGCGGGAGTTAATGTTCCTGAAACAATGTTTAGATATATCTACAAATATAACATTGGTATGTGTGCCTACTCGGAGTGTCAAGTTCTTTTAGGAATATGTGCGCACAGTGGCGTGCGATCTTGAATTGAATTGATATTGATAAAATTTAAAGTTTAGATACTGATAGTCCAAAATGGCTTTGGGAGGTTTAAATTATTTTTGGTTATAAGTACTTTGAATTATTAGAACAAAAAATATACACCACCAATGGAACACCAAAAATACCAAGTAGTTATACTTATAGTCATTTTTTGTTTTATATTTTTGTTTGTAAAATATTATTTTCAAAAATTTTAATTGCGATATTGTTTGAAGTAAGAAGCTTTAAATTGCAAAATTATAACAAAATCGGTCTAGCCTTTAAAAATGTTTACACTTGAATAACTCAAAAATAAGGCGATTTTCTCAAAAAAACCACAAAACTCTAGTTAAATAATGCGATTTTGTTTGCGAAACCGGAAACGCAGTTTACTTACAAATACTTTAGTTATAAGAGGTACGAAATTTGATCAAAATCGTTACAGGTGTTTTCGATAGAATTTGAAAACAACGACATGATTCTATGGCGGCTAAAACGAAAATTTGGAATTTATATAAAAATGCTTTGGCCCAAATTTGAAGCAAATTGGTCCACCCATTTAGGCTCTAGCTCAAATTGAAAAATTTTAGAAAAAAAATGAAAAAATATGAAAAGAACAAAATATTTAAAAAAGGAACAAATTTTGAAAAAGTGATTAATTTTGATAAAAGTGAAAAATTTAGAAAAAGTGGCCAATTTTGATAAAAGTGAATAATTTTGAAAAAAGTCAAAAATTTGAAAAAATGAAAAATGTTGAATAATATTAAATACTAGTAGACCCTCGCCTTGCTTCGCAAAAATTTAAGAATTAATATTAACATACATATATACCGATAGTACTAAATAGGGCTACCGCTACCCGTACCTAATTTCTATTTCATCTTATTAACAAAAAGTTTATACATTATACACTTACATTTTGATAAATGTGAGTTCTTAAAAAATGGTTTACCTATTTGTATGTTAAGTAGGTTCATGTTTGACACATAAACAGAATCTTTATCTCCCGTTGATTTTCTTATTGCATATACAAATATACATATAATACTTCGCACCCAAGTAAACATCTTCTTGCCTGACTACCTGCAACCAAGGTTGGCCGAATTAACTACACTTCATTTTCTACATGATTAACTACGCGTAGCTAATTTAATAAACTACAAGCCTTATATACTACAAAATGTTACGTTTGCTACATACGTAGTAAAGCTAGGTAAATAATAAAATTTCAATAAAAACAGTTCAACTCAAATTCAATCTTCAAAGTTTACTACATATCTAAACTGTAACTGCAAATGTAAAAAATGTAGTTTATTCCAAAAAGCGTTAGTTCGGCTATCCCTGCCTGCAGCGTTATACTCAAAATGTTCCATTGTGGAAAAAGAGTAAACAAAGAGAAACCTGCACAACATTACATAAGTAAAAAAACATAAGGGAGGTAGAGAAAATGCAAAAGGGTGGAAATGATATGAAATGAAACAAAGCAGCGACCTCGTGAATGCGATTGAATTAAATTTCTGGATTTAAAAAATAGAAAAAGTTAATGACTTAGACATTTGTTTATATTTATTTCTCAGGTTGTATGCATAATTAAGAAAAGATTTAGGGCTTAAAGTTTGCATACAAAAATTGACTTTTGGAAATAATTTTTGTTTTTTTTTAAGTATCAATTAGTTTGGTGTATTTATAAGTGAATATGTGGGTCAATATCAAGAAAAAAGTTGACCAAAATTTTAAAAAATTTAATTTTCATAATAAACATACGAATTAAATAAACAAAAACTTGCTATTTACAACCTTCTAAACATTAAGAATATTGTAAAAAAAATTCAAGTTTATCAGGTAAATAGTTTCTGAGATTTCGCGTGACACTAAATAATCGTTTCGTCTTTATATAATGTTAAAGATTAAAGATTAAAATTAAGAAAAAATCTAATTTTGAGAAAAGTCAAAAATTTTGAAAAAAATTAAAAAAGAAAAATTTTGAAAAATGTCACATTGACATTTTTTTTCTTATTTGAACGGTTCACGAATGGAACTTCAATAGAAATTACCACGTTCGTAATTTCGGGAACGAACCATATTTTACAGATCCCAGCTGGTTAGAATCGATCGTGAAAACGAATTTTATTTTAAAGGAACCAAAAAATAAGATTCGCGATTGAATCAAAAATAAAATTTGAAATTTTGACATTTTCACGAGAGAATGAATCATATTTTATCGCTCTTCGAACTTTGACCTGAAATATGCCCAGACTTCAAAAGGAACCTTAAACCCTGCGGGACCACATAAACAGTACTTGTTTTGACATTTATTCAGTAACTACCACAAAATAAATACCACCAGTTTTTTTTAATACAAATTTTTATTTATTTTTATTTATAAAATATTGTTGTTTTTTGGTGTGAAGTTCTATAATACTAATTACAAAATGTGTACATATACTAATTTATCTAACTTTTTTTTCCATTTTTAGAATTTTCAAGTTCTGTTTCGGTCAATTTTATCTTAAGTAATAAGTGTTGCTTCTCCAATTCCTGAATTTGTTTTTTATGTTCGTATTCTTGTTCAAATACTTTTGTTTGTATTATTTCTTTTTGTATTTCTTGTTGGATGAGTTGTTTTTGTAAATTAACAACTTCTAATTTTGCTTCTGCTAATTTGTCGTCAGCTAATCTTCGTTTTTTCAGTTTATCTGTGGAAAAAAAAAAAAATATTTCTACCAAAATATTTTGATAAATTCAAAAATAAAAGGCGTGTTTTTTTGCAAGCCCGGGGGGAATTGGATGAAAAAAACGACGTAGGTGCTAAAAAATGAACATGTAAAATGCAACAACTACTAATCCCCTGGGGGCTTAGCTAATCCCAGAGAATTCTCGGGGCTTAACTTAAGCGCACAGAAAAACTGTGTTACCGGCATGAATTACATACATGTTATCGATAGTTTGTATGAAAACTCCATGTTTTTTCTGTGATGGCTTAAAAAAAACACGCCTAAAGATTGTCCTGAATTTATTTTGATAAAATAGCTAATATATACTAGAAGACATGTTTTACTAGTTATAGCTTAAATTAACTTTTATTCATGAAAACCTAGCTTTTACTTCCATATCCAAGATTTTATTTTAGTTTTTTAATTCACATAGGTCGTGTTTTTTTTTGCAAGCCCGGGGGGATTTGGTTAAAAAAACTACAACGGGGTTTAGCGATGCCATCACAGAAATAAAAAAAATGGAGTTTTCATACAAACTATCGAAAACAAGAATGTAATTCATGCCGGTAATACAATTTTTCTGCTAGCTTAAGTTAAAGCCACAGAATTTTCTAGGATTAGCTAAGCCCGCAGGGAATTAGTTGTTGTTGCATTTAACATGTATAAATTGTTTAGCACCGACGGGACGTCGTCTTTTTCATCCAATTCCCCCTGGGCTTGCAGAAAACAAACCTATATTATTGACAGCTGATAATAAACACCATTTTGAGAACAAGTGACAAATTGTATAATTTTTTTTTTTGAATTTCGATTTATTCCTTTTTCCTTTACCGCGAAAAAATTATGAAGAATTTTTTATAACTACTTTTACTTTACACTTGCTTTTCTGTTTGTATGAACATATTATACATAATGTGCTTATACTTACTTTTGTTAAAAGCTGAATGTGTTTTTGTTGTCACTACTGAGTAACTCTCAATTCTCGAGTGAAGTTTAGGTTCGCTTGTACCTTTTGTTGATGGGCTTCTTGCAGCTACAGCACCACTTTCTTCTAGAACTATATATATAAATATACATATATATAATCAATGACTATATAAAAGTTTATGATAAAAATTTATTTCAAGACCAAAACGTACTCGAAAGATTTGCTTTTGAACTTTGAAATGGTTTTTCTTCGACTTCTTCATATTCGACTTCATTATTCTCGAAATGTTCCTCTTCAGCAGGGTTTTCTTCATTGCTCTCGATTGGTGGGAATTCAAATGTAAAATTTTTTACATCTAAAACGATATTTAATTGAAAAATATTAAAAGAATTTATCAAACAGACATAAAATAGGCGATTTTTTAAAATAAAACAACTAGTTTTGATTTCAAATGCGGGATAATAAGAAACGGGATTATAAGAGAAAGCGGGATTTTAAAAAGTAGGATTTTAATACAAGACGGGATTTTATAAAAACGATATTTTGGTATACGGGATTTTAAAACTAAGCAACTAGTTTTGATTGCAAAAGCGCGATAGTAAGAAACAGATTATAAAAAGGGGGATTTAAAATAAAGTGTGATTATAGAAAACAGGATTGTAAAAAGCGGGATATCAAAGTCGAACCCAACCCAATCCAAATAATAACTAGAAATAAGTGATACATTTTCTGAAAAACTATTTTTTGTAACCTAATATGGCGAAGGTACATCCATTTTATGAAATTGCACTTATATTAATTGAGCAGCCATTAGTTGCTAAGATATTATAATGATCTAAGTCAAAATAATCTATTTTCACTCAAAGTCAGATGCCTGGTCAAGTGCACTAACAAAAATCAAATTAATGTTGAACAAAGAAATCAATTGACCAATGCATTAATTTAACTTATACAATTTTCCCGATTACGTCGACTCTTAATATATAAAAATTGGACTTTTTGTATCGATATATTTTTTTGCGATTGCGTGATAAGCGTAGTTCAAAAAAATGTCTGCTAAAAAATCTCAAAACTATAATAACTTGAAACTTTTTCATATTAATACGATCATCTCTTCAAAAAAGATCAAACCAAATATTATATTTTAATTTATTTATTTATTGAAAATTATTATTATTAGATCCCGAATAAATTAAAATAATTAAAGAATTAATAAAAAAAAAAAAAAAAAAACAAATTTAAATTATGACTAAAGTTTTAAAGTAAGACTTTAACTTCTAAATATATATAAGCTAAATATATAAAGCTAAATTTTGACGGAAACATTTGTTTTCATGTATTAATTACCCTTCAACTGGGAAAGGATAAAAGGGTAAAAATTTGTAAATTTGACGAGTTTATGAAAAACGATCATAAAAAGTTTTGACGTAAAAACCCACTAACTATATAAAAATTAACAAGCTATAAATTGAGGATTTAATTTGTAGGATGTTCTTAAGACGTGAACACAAAGCTTACCACCAAAATTCAGATTTTCGGAACTCTTTCGAAGTTAAAGTCTAATTTTACTGGGTTACAAAATAAGTTGGATTACATCAACCGAATTTCGTTTGTCCTAACAACGAAACCATCAAAACAAAAACACAAGAATTTCTGTGTGGTGAAAATTGCACTTTAAAATAAACACCCCTTCACAAAAAAAAGTGTAATCTGTTCTAAATTTAGGGTTCTCCTTAAGTTTCTCAAGACATAAAAACTAAACTCTCCATCAAAATTCAATTTTTGTTCTAATTTTCTTAGGCTATAACTTTTAACGCTTATACTTTAATCAATTTAAGACTTATTTTATACTAGTTCATCAAATTTCCAACGAATTCGTTGCTAAATTTTCACACATATTCCCAGAAGGAAGTACCTATGAAATTTATTTTACAAATACATAATTGGTCAGTTTATATTTCTGAGATCAGATCAGATTCTGTTGTCAGACAGAAGATAAATGCAACGACTGGCTATTACAGGATTTTTTTCAGGAAGGGGCAGATTTTAATGGGCAGAATGTTTGCGATGTAGCTTTGACGTAATTCCTCAGTGAGGTTCCTCACTTTTGCTGTCAAAAATCTGAGACTGAAATTTTTTGGCTTGGCCACTAGTGTCATTTTCAATTGGAGTCACAAAAACTGTTGTGAAGGTGACGACGACGAAGTCGATGGCGGCGGCGGCATGAGGCTAACTATCCTGACGACTTGACAGGCGAGTTGTTCTAAAACACGTACTGACTGGCATGGAGCACACGCGGTTCCGTATGTGACTGTGCATAACCGAAAATGTTATGGGGAATAAGTTGGCGACTTCCAACAGAGTCACTCTCTGTCAACCAGGTACAGTCCGTAACCTTGTTCACTTTCAGTATAATTAATCATTTCCTGTTCGCATTCAAGGCGGGAATAGCCCGAATCCAGGCCAGTGCGATCATAGAATCCGTCCATGCGTACATCTTGACATTGGGAATGCTTCTTGTGTGCAACTCTTGATTTGGCCTCAACGAACGTGACTGTAATTTCGTTATTAGAGTGAAGACACCGCCCATTTTTTTGATTGGCGAAAATAATGAAAAAAACATTTTCAAAAAAGTCAAATATTTTGTCAAAAAATATTAACTTTGTTCATACTTCGCAAGTTTTCGAAATATGAGTAAGTTGCCTAAATTTGGTAGATGGCAGAAAAAAAAAAATTTGTTTACAGTTTTAGAAAGGTCTCAGAAAAATAATAAATAATTTTGAAATTTTCTATTTTTTACGAGTCTCTATGTCAGAGATCTTAGCAATCTCACAAATATAAACAGGATTCCTCAGCAAAATTTCTCAGTTTTATGTCAAATACAGAGGAAACAAAATTTTGGATTCGTCTGCTCAATTTTTGTCGGAAGGAAATTAGTGAGGACTCTGAAATATAAACTGACCAGATAAATATGTACATATTAAAATATTGAATTTCTGTTAATCTGTCAATTAAAATTTTAAGCAGTTTTTCACTCGAACTTTATTTTAATTTTCTGACATTTGTTCTAACAAACAATGTGAATCCGTAATGAAAATTATTTAAAGCAAGAACTTCAACAGAAAAGCTTTTAGGTCTAACAAAGATCATTTTTTTAACAAAAAAAAAAAACTAAAAAAATAATTCTGAGTTCAAAACTTGTTTTGGTGATAGTGTGTAGCCAGCTCAGCAATTTTTTTTAAACGAAAACAATAACTTTTTTTTTCATTTATAAATTTTGCTCAGTTGCTATACACTTTCACCAAAACACGGTTTATATTATAATATTGTTAGTGTCGCCGTTAATTTTTAATACGTTTAAATTTTAAGTATCTTTTAAAAAAAATTCGCATTAAAGTTTTAACGGAGAAAAATAGACCGCCACTGAGCTTCATACTACTTGCTCTGGTCTTGATGCAACCTTAAGCCTCCAGCGTTTTGTTTGTTTCTTTCTTTAAACTCAGATTTTATTTAAAATATCTGTTTTTCAAAATCTGACATAATACAAGACCAATAGTAAGGAGCTGAAAGTAAGATAACCTATCTTATGACAGTTACTGAAAAAGTGTACACTAATCGATGCTTAATTTATACAACTGCTGTTGTTCACTTGGAACCACAGAGAGGTAGGCAATATATTTCGGTCTCGTTTGAACGTTCAAAGTTACTTCTTTTTCCCACCTTCTACTCCCAATTTCCCATTCTCGATAGCAATGCAACGGTTCCTAAATACAACCCCGAAAACTACAATACGGTCTCTTCCCATATTACATGTACATAGTAACCTGCTTTAACTTTTTAAAAATAAAAACTTTCATTTACATACCACCTTGATTCGAATCAGATAAACTTTCTTGCCTTTCAGCAGATGGATCTATCATATCCTTCACCTTTCTTTCCAATTCCGTAAAATGTTGTGTACCAAAAAAACTTCCCAAATTGTAGCGTTCATACTCAATAATTCTCTCTTTTTTTCTGGTGTCTCTTTTAAGAGAATCAAATTTTAATCTAAGACATTTAGCATCACGAAATACCTCACCGTTCGAATTTGTACGGTTAAAATCAGTTTCAATTGATTTCCAAGCAAATTCCTTTTCGTGCCATGTCACCGAGTCACACTTTTTCGATTCAATTGTATCTATTTTTGATTCTATAAGAGATATTAGGAGTTCAGTTTCTTGTAGTGTAAAATTAACACTTCGAATACGTTTTTTCATTTTGTTAAAAACAATAAATCCGAATCAAAGAGTTAAAATCGTTAATAAGTATACAAAATAGCGTCAAAAATAAACTTTCAATATTTATATTAAATCTTTTCAAACAAAAATACAGAAAAACAGTACTTGAAAGATATGATACTTTCGCGACGGCACTGTTCAAATGAGCCTATCTGACAGATAAGATTTCATTGATTTATCTAAAAGACACCACAACCACAGCAGAATTAAATTGTATGATTCATAAACATTTTTATCGCATTTATCTGCTGGTTAATTTTATTTACTTTTTCGTGAACGCACTGTTATTATTATTTCAAGCTATAAATTGTTGTTATTTTACAAAGAAGTCTTATCGACATACGGAAAACAAGCACAACACTTTTTACTCGCGAGGAAAATAATTCTAAACTAACTTTCTAAACACATTCATAAGTGCAACACGTTAAACGAATGTTTATCTGACAGATAAGCCTGGAATAGTTGGAACGAAAAATGGAAAATAATTTAAGAATGAAACAGAATAGTTCGATTCAATGAATGTGGATTGTGGAAGTGTGGACTGTAGAATTCAGAATTTGTACTTATGTGTATTATTAATGTCTGTCAAACACCTGTGTGGCAGTCAAATAGTGAAATATATACCTACATTGTTGTGTATAGTATGTAGTAAATATACATAATTCTATTTATAATTAATTGATGAGGGAAATGTACACCATGGTCGGGTGGTAGTTTAATTTTTGTGCTACAGATTGATAGCCTAGCTAGCAGATAATATTTGTTTCTTGCCAAACTATGGGGATAAAATTGTTTGATTGGAGTTGGTAAGTGGGTCACTTCAGTACAATCTAAATGGGAAGGTTGTAGTATTGATTGTACTTATGTACATAGGTGCATATTTTGAACAATGCAGTTTGGAAAACGGTTAATTTTAGAAAATGGGGTCGCACGTATTTGCTGTATTTGCTGATGAGGTAGGTACTTGCTGATTTTTGAAATGTTTAAAAGTATAGAAAGTAGGTACATATTTATAACAACAAATTCGAAACAACCTAGGAATCGAGATATGAATGTTTAAAAGTAAAAAACCGCAAAATACCTAAACGATTCAGAAATAATTTGAAATAAATAAGAAGTGTCTTTGGCGATAGTGAACTTTATATTTTTGGAGAGGCAAAGAGGAAAAATAATATCACAAAAGAATCCATTTCAAATGGAAATTAATTCTTGACCAGCATAGGTAAATATTTCATATATCTGTATCCAACGAATTCTTGGCTTATAAATCTAGAAAAGTAGTTTTGAAAAATTTGTTAGGTGATAGTGTTAAGCCGACTCAGAAAAAATGATTTAAACTCAAATCAATATCACAAATAAATAAAATGCATGACTCTGTAGCACGAACTTGCTCTTATGTGCGACCATACTGGTTTCAAAGTGTGGAATAATTAAGATCTATTACTCTGATTTTAAAAGAAATAAATTAGTTAGGGGAGCCTGTATTTTATGCCACTTGGTAAAAACGTAGTTAAGTAAAAGGTACCTATACATAGTATTATGTGAGTACTGTATATTAATATCTACGAACAATAAACTGAAAAATTGTAAACAAAAATCAATATATATGTATACATAATTAGAAATAAATTTATTAAACAACATTCGAAATTGAAAAATATTTTTTATGTATCTACATATAATATTTTGTAAACAATTTTAAGAAAAAAATTAGAACGAAATTATTTATCATTTACAGTCGACTCTCCCTAAGTCGAATTTTCACGGGATACCAAGATTTGTTCGAGTTAGAGAGATTTTTGAGTTATAGAGAGAAACATTTTTGGAAACCTTTTAAGGTTTAATTAATAAATAAAGGTTAATATATGTGGGTGATTCTCTGCCAACTGTGATTTTTTAAATAAGAATTTTGCTAAAATTAAAAGTCATTGAAAATTAATTTTTTTTATTTTATTTGTCTTTAAATAGACATGGTATTAAATCTGTAAGAGCATTTTACTACAACTTTTAAGGAACAAAAAATATCGTAAAAAGTACTAAATCTCGAAGACATGATGCTGACACTGATTTTTTATTTTGAAATTTTTAAACGTTTTTATTCATTTTGACAATATTTTTGGTGAGTTTCTTAATTCCCTCTTACGTTTTGATGTTTTCAACTTTGAAAGGCAATGTTTTATTCAAAATTGTATGTTTTTTAGTTTTTGAAATTTGTTTTTTGAGGTTGGAGTCTTTATTTTTATGCTAGGTTATAACTCAACATTTATTGCACAAATTTCTTTTAATATGTTTTGTCCGAAGTACTGGTACCATTCTTAATAAAAAAATAACAAGATTTTTAGCAAAATTGCTTGAAATCATTTAATTTAAGTTCATCATAAATAAATATACCACGGTACTGGCACCCACGGTACTGACATTTAGGCTTTAATATAACCTCATATCTCAAAGCTTCTGAGAAAAATAAAATCCGTTATAATTTTAACTTATATGACTTAAAAAGAAATACAATATTCTAAAAATCACCCTTACAAATTTCATAACACGCTTGGATAAGACTACCACGGTACTGACAGGTAATTTTGTGACACATGATTTTAGAATAAAAACACTTCACTCTTACAGCAAAATTACGTTAGTAAAATAAATTGACTTTTGTAAACAATAAATAAATATTGCCTCTTTCAAACGGGACCACACAATTGCCATAAAACTAAAAACAAAATGGCGGTTCAGCGGTAAATCTTTTGAATTCAAAAAGAAAATGAAATCCGTGGACAACATTCAAATATTATTATTTAATTAGAGAGCAAATATTTTGACTTGATAATCTCAAAATATAATCAAGCAACTATTATACTCAAACTTTTCTGAGAACAACATCTTTATTCAATGATGTATTTTAATAGAAAATTGTAGATTTAATTGGAAAAACAAGGATGGGACATGCCACGGTACTGACATTTTGCGTATACTTTTTCAAGTCAAGGGGAAAGGGTTGCAAATTTTTAAACAATCTGTATTGTAAATTGTAGTACATACCAACTTATTTCCACAATTCAAACCAGAAATTCATACGAAATTTTTACATTAATCTACAAATAAAGCCCTGGACACAAAGAATCACAGTTGGCAGAGAATCACCCATGTATATAAAGCAACCAACAACACAAATAAAAGGATAAAAATCCATTTTTCGTTTTTGCGTTGTAACTTTTTAAAAACTGTCTCTCTTTATAGAGGTACCAGGGTAATGAATAGGAAGAAACGCGAAGTGCTGACGATGATGGTACACGCGATGCTACACATATGTACATATGTATTAAGGTTTTGATGGTTCGTAGTTATACTATACCCAAATACGAATTCCGAAGAGGTAATGTTTTGTTCTAAACAAAATTCGACTTAAGGGGTGAAAAAAGATGCCAAATATCGAGAAAATGTGTTCGAGTTAGAGAGAGTTCGACTTAGAGGGAGTTCGACTTAGAGAATGGCATTTTGTATGGAAAATTGAAGGGAATGATAAAATATGGCGCAAAAGTTCGAGTTAGAGAGAGTACGACTTAGGGAGAGTCGATTGTATATTAATGCGGAGTTAAGAAATTAATTTTGAAAAAAAATCATCTACCCATTTTTGAAACATCGAATTAAAAAAAAAAAATGTTTAAATAAGTAAAAATTATAATTTTTCAGAATCCAAAATTTGTTTTTTTTTAATAGTGATATGCAATATTATTCAAACTTATTAGAAGCTCTTGTTTATTTTGTTTATTAAAAACGGTTCAACAGATAATGAGATAGCCAAAAACCAAAAAAGTGGTTCTTTGAGAAATACCGTTTATAAGTGATAGATATACGTTTTTCCAACAATATGGTAGATCGTTCTGAAATTAGATCACATAAAAAGTTTTATCAATATCGTAAGAGTCGTTTTTGAGAAAAAAGAGATTTGCCTTACCGGTTTTTAAACACTTCTATGGTAGGTACCGTATTGGTTATAAGAATAAAATAATTTCAAATCTGCTAAATAATGTTAAAAAATAAGTTGGATTCCAATTTTAAGAAAAATCGATGAAGTTGTTTTCGAATAACATGCATATTAAGTTCTCAAAAAAAAATTGGAAACTTTTCTTTTAAATCAAAAAAAACATGTTTGTAAAATTTTGGTGCTAAATTCTTTTAAAACACTTTGAAACATCATAAAAACAAATTGATCAAAAACAGCTGAACCGTTTTGGGGAAAATCGAAAATCAAAAAAATGGTTCAATCTGAGGTATAACATTTACAACCATTTTTCGGATTTTTTTCAAATTGTTATAAATTTTGATTCAAGGCTAGAAGTGGTAAGTGTTATACAGACTTTAAAAAAACTTAAATAACATGGCAAATTTTTAAAACTAAAAACCAGTAATGAGTCATAGGATTTCTTTTTCAGGATGCTCTTTAAAAATTTTATGTAACCAAAAATGTTTGATCAAAATGTCATATCACCTATTAATTTTGAGCAAAATGGCGCAGGATATCAAAAATTTTTTAATGCAGGAAATTGGTCTTAGTATTATACAATATTTTAGTGGAAAAATTATAAAAAAAATCAAAATCATTTATGGACAGGGTGACCAAATACCTGGTTCAAAGTAGGGGTTTTTCGAAACTGTCTTTATTCGAAAACCGTTCTGATTACGGACAAGTTAATAAATTCATAACCTGGCCTATCACCAGTTTCAGTCTGGACCATTGATTATGGGACACCCTGTACCTACATATATATCCCAAGTAAAAATACGCTAAATAAAAAATATTTCTGGTAATTATTTTATGAGTTGCTACACTTAAGAATTATATTTTAAATTTTTTTGGACTGTAAAATGACAGTGGAATAATACAAAACCATATTGGAATCAGCCTTGCCACAGTTTCAGAGTATTTTATGACCACTTGCAGCGCAAATTGCGCCGATTCCACAGCTTGTATTAAAACTTTGCAAAGCCAAAATATTCAGCCAAAATATCCAGACCACCCTACTCTCATTAAAAATGCGTGGAATAATTGTGTTAACTGTTAACTACGGAAAATAAATACAAATTATTTTCTTTAAAAAAATTTAATCAAGTGGTGTTTATTTCTACTCCTATATATGTAAATACTGGCTATTCTAATGTTACAAAAAATAATTACCATTTTTGTGATTGCAAACAAAACTGGTAGAGAAAATTCCTTAGCTTTTAGAAATTATATTAAAAACTTCACTTAATACTGCTAATCACTAATGTAGACCTCAAAATCAGTAAATTGTAAAACAAATAATGTATGAGGTTATGCAAATGCAGGGTTATAAAATGCTTTTTTTTAATGCATTTTTGGTTTCAAATTTTAATGCAATGTTAAAATAATTTGCGTTAAAAAAAATGTTTAATGCAAGTTGAAAATTGTTTGATTAAAATAAAAAATTCAATGCAAGTTGAAAATAATTTGCATTAAAAAAAGATTTAAAGTAAGCTGGAAATATTTTGCATTAAAAAAGAATTTTTATGCAAGTTGAAAATATTTTGCATTGAAAAATGCAAATTTTATTCAAATTTGTTTCCATAAAAAAAATGCAATTCGACTTTTTTTTGCATTAAAAAAAATGCAAATTTTTTAGAACATTTTTTGCATAATAAAAATACGAATTTTTTGCATAAAAAAAATACGAATTTTTTGCATTAAAAAAAAAACAAATTAAATTCACTGGGTGGTACCTACGAACTTGCTGTTATGTGCGATTACATCGTGGTTATATTTTTTGAATATTGCCTATTCCTTTGATTTTAAAAGAACAAAATTAGTTATGGGAGCATATATTTTATGCCACCTGATAAAAACGTAGTTTAGTTTAAGTATTATTTGACATTAGGGTGGTCGTTAGGGTAGGTTTTAAAAAAAATCATATTAAGTGGGTCTAAATAAAAAAATGAAGAAAAACTCATTCCCTAATTTTTTTTTAATATTTTTGCAAAAACTACATATATTCATAAAAAAACTTAATTTAAAAAGATTAAGATATTAAAATGGATTTTTGTCTTTTAAAAAAGCTACCACTTATTGTTGAAGTTTTTTTATGATTTTAAATAAATTTGTATCCATTTTAAGTAATTTTTAAAAAAACCGCCCTCCCGTCTGAACGGGGGGAAATACTACCCCCCTCCCATACAATTTTCTTTTTGTCTGACTTCAACGTACCATCCAACGACAATCAAAAATCTGTTTATAAAAATTGTGTTCCTTGAAAAATGTTAAAAATTGACTTTATCTACTTTACCTTTTGAGTAAAGAATTTATTGTTTACTATGTTTCCTGAAAGGTTAACTTGTTTATATTTAAACACACAAAGAGATAAACAAGAAGATTTACTTTAACGCTACTTTTAAAAATGCTAATATTGTTTCATACGTCCTTTTCGTCAAAAAATGCATATTGCAATATAATCAAACGCAAACTGGAAAGTGAACTGTTTAACAAAAAAACGATATTTTTATGCAAAAGCGGTTTTTTCTAAACGCAATTCGATAAAGTCATACGTTCGATAATTTCAACTTTGTTTTATTGCTAATTTTTAGCTAGCGCAGCAATACAAGTACCAGTAAGCTTTAACCAATTTTATGTACACTCTTTATTTCTATGGTTGTGTTTGCAGAGTATTCTTCCAAGTTTCAACTATATGCATAATTTTATGGCTTGCAGGTTCGTAAACTGCAAATGCGAATTCAAGAAAATTAATAAAATTGCTTTTTTTGTGCTACTAGGAAATTTGTATGAGAAATCTTCGATATTTTAAGAATTTTAAATGTAAATCTATTTAAATCTCGATTTAATTGTGGATTTCAACGTAAATGTAATATGGTTATCTTGTTTATATTATGAAAATATGTTCTTATCTTGGTATTCTTCAAACAAAATTTATTTGTTGAAACAAAATCAAAGAGTACAATTCGATACACTTTTTTTAAACTTTTGATACATTGTTGAAATACGATTTTCCATCCCTAATATACACGTAATTCAGTAAATTGAACGCTTACAGCGCCAGTGGGGGATAAAACTAATAATCTGATAAAATAAGGGAACTAGTTGTTCTTCATTTGGAGCTGATTTATGTATATGCGGCAAGTTATGGATTCGTAAAAAAAATTGAACTCGAGATTTTGATCAAACTTGACATTATGATGATAGCGAAGTCGAAAAAAGTGGGTCTCGCTATTCTGTCTGTTTGTCTTTCCTTTCAGCTGCAGCCTAAACGGGGGCGTCAATTTTCTTTAAACTTAGTACAAAGTCTTTTTCATTTTATTTTAGGAACAAAAATAACAGTAGCTGCCTTTCAATTTTTTTTAGAAAATCTTATTTTTCCCAAAAAAGTGCCCACTACTTTAAAAAATTCAGTAATTTTTTTTTACAAGACTACCATTTTATAAAAAAATTAAAAAAAAATGGTGTTAAAGTTTAAAATGGTATAACTACCTTCCATATAGCCATTTTCTTTATTTTCGTTATCTCAAAAACTCTTTTACTGACATTGTTCAATTTTTGTACAGTAATTATTTGTAAAAGTTTTGAAAGTTCTGTAAACCAAAATTTTCAATTTTTTTTATTTTTGGATTTTAAAAAATAGTTTCAACATTTTGTTTTTGGGAACTTAATAATTCGATAACGATTTGGACGATTTTTATTAAACTTGGCACCCAGCAGTTTTTTAACATTATCTAGCTTATTTTAAATAAAACTTATTCTTATAACCATAACGGTACCTTTCATACAAGTTTTCCAAAACCGCTAAAGAAAATTTCATTTTTCTCAAAAACAGCCCCTACGATGTTGACAAAAATTTTGTTGTGATCCAAAATTAGTACGGTCTATAACCATATTATTGGAAACCAAATTTGAACAATTTGTTGTCGATTTCAACTATCTCCTTATCTGTTGAACCGATTTAAATTTTTAACACAAGAGCTTCTAAAAAGTTTGAATAATATTGCATATCAAAATTTTTAAAAGAATACATTTTGGATTTTAAAAAGAAATTTCAAAATTATTTTTTGAAAATTCGATATTTCGAAAATCGGAAGGTAGATAATTTTTTTTTTTCAAAATTAATTTTAACTCCGCATTAATAAACACTAAAAAATTGCGTAATAATTTACAAAATTTTATATTTAATCAAATAAATTTTTTAAAAAACCGTTTCAACGATTTTCAAAATTTTTTTCTAATAAATTGAGATGTATTTATTTCTAATGTATTTCTAATGTATTTGATTTTTTTAAACTATTTTTCAGTCTAAACTGGTAAGTTCCATGCATGTGTGCAACACGGTGCTATATTGTTCATATTTATTTACTCATATAATACTACCTTGAACTAAACTACGTTTTTATCAGGTGGCATGAAATATCGGCTAACATAACTAATTTAGTTCTTTTAAAATCAAATAAATAGGTTTAAAATATTCAGAAAATAAAACCACAATGCAATCGTACATACCCAGTCGTGAATTTTATTTATTTTTTCTTATGCAAAAAATGCTCGAACGAAATTTGTACTTTTTTAAGACAAACATTTTTTAGAATAAAAATTGCCTTTTTTTTAATTTCAATTCAATTTTCAAGTTTATTATTATGGCGTACCAGTAAGACATAGTCTTTTATAAAGTACTTAAAGCTAATACATATTAGATCGGATAGAAAACTAATATTAATGTGAATAATTTTTGAATTAAATTTCATTTTTAAAAAATATTTTAAACTTGCATTAAAATTTTGACTTCCGAAAAATAAAAAAAAACTTTTTTTGTGGAAACACCCACTTATACCTAGTCTAGCCATAAGTTCTGTTACACGATTTTAAGAGCACATTGCTCATAACTTCCACTAGGAATAAAACCGTTAACAATTTTTTCGAAATACGTGCTCTTATTAGTAAAGAATGGAAGCTTTTCATCGGTAATCATGGAGTGGGGCGTTAAAGAAAATCGAGTCGCGATAATCGCATTACATAAGTGTGGGAAAAATTCGAACCAAATTTTTAAACTTTTAAAACCACTTGGTTTATCGCGAATGTTTGTGTATCGTGCTATAAAACGTTTTGATGAACTGTCAAGAGTAGAGGACAGACCAAGAAGTGGTCGTCCACGCGTCGCTCGAACGAGCGCAAAAGTTAAAGCTGTGCGTGAACGAATTCGTAGGAATCCTCTCCGGAAGCAGAAGATCATGCCCAGAGAATTGGATATATCCGCCAGATCCATGTCAAGGCTGATCCAAGATGATCTTCACATGAAAGCCTATCGTCGAGCAACAGGACATCTAACTCCAAGTCTTAAAAAAATAAGACTTGAAAGAAGCAAAAAGCTTTTGCAGTGGCACGCGGTAAATGGACATGAAAACATCTTGTTTACGGAAGAAAAAATCTTCCCAATAGAAGAAGTTTATAATAAACAAAATGATAAAATTTATGCAACGTCATCCAAAGAAGCTAAAAAAGTTGTTCCAAGGGTTCAGCGCGGACACCACCCTGCTTCTGTAATGGTTTGGTGGGGGGTTTCCCATAAAGGTGTCACATCACTACATTTTTGTGAAAAAGGTGTGAAAACCGGTGCAAAAGTGTATCAGGAGAATGTTCTCGAGGGTGTTGTTAAGAAATTAACAAATACTCTCTTCAACGGGGAAAGATGGGTCTTCCAACAAGACTCTGCACCAGCACACAAAGCCAAAACCACACAAGAGTGGCTTAGAACAAATATTCCGGATTTTATTGCAGCTGCAGATTGGCCTTCGGGAAGTCCAGATTTGAATCCATTGGATTACAGTTTGTGGTCCGAACTGGAGAACATTGCCTGTAAGACACCCCATCGAAATTTGGATAGCCTAAAAGCTGCTTTGATACAAGCAGCGTCATCGATACCCATCGACACAGTGCGTGCCGCTATAGACCAATGGCCACAGCGTTTGAAAGCCTGCATTAAAGCTAAAGGCGGCCATTTTGAATAAAACTTTTTTCTTTTAAAACTTATATTGTGAACTAATTTAAAAAATAAATTTGATGGTATTAAATGTACTAGATTTTGTTTATTGCGCTCTTAAAATGTAACAGAACTTATGGCTGGACTATAAGGTAAACTTTTTATCAAATAATAATATGAATGAAATGTTGATAAATATTGAAATTTTACATTCAAACATAATTTCCTAAACTAACTGATCAACTTTTCCGTGATAATTATTATCAATTATCTTGTAATTCACAGCGGAAAAAAGTCTGTTAAATCTGAACTATTTAATGGATTTTAATGAAATTTGGTCAATATTTCAATAAGAAAAATTATAAAAAAATAAGTTATTGGCATTTTTCTAAATCTTGATGTTGTACTGAAATTTCAAAAAGACTGTTTAATCTGAACTATTTAACGGATTTTTATGAAATTTGACAAACATGGTAAAATTAATCGTATATTTATTTGGTCACAATTTGATTAAAAAATTATTAAAAAAAAGTTATTAAAATTTTTCTTAATTTGTGGGTTTTGATATTGTAAAATTTCAAAAAAAATCTGTTAAATCTGAACTTTTTACGATTTTTTTGAAATTCGACTCAAATGTTAAGATTAAACTTATAAACATTTGTTCAAAATTTGGGTAAGAGCCTTTCACCTAACTGTTTGTGTCTGAACTAAAATCTTGATAATTTTCTTTACTATTTTACTAGCTGTTGATGCGATACGAAAATTTCCTGTGAGCTCCAAACAGACAACGAAACGCTTGCGAAAACACAACGGAAAATATCCTTGGAGAGATTCACTAATTTCAAAAACAAAATTAAACATAAACGCAAAAAATCAGAGAAACCCATGATGTAATAAAATGATAAACAAAAAAAAAAAAAAAACTCAAATGTCATTTTTTTGCACACAATAAATAGTCTGTATAATTAATTCAGTGCGAAAAAGGAGCGGAGACTTCTCCAAATAATCTGCTACAATTATGAATTTCGCTCTTCGAACAGCGTACTGCAAAACGAAAATCAGAACGAAATTTTCCGTTTATGATTTCGTTGTGTCATTTTTGTATGGGATTTTTCGTTTCGCATCAGCAGCGTACTAGGCTTTAATGATTAATTTTTCTGATTGAATTTGAATTAAGAAATATGAATTTGCCAGTAAAGATCATTACACGAACAAAATTATTTAAATATGTACATTAAAGGAAAAACGAGTTGAAAAAATGTATTTATAATATTTTATGAAATCAATATATTTTCGAAAACTTACTGAATTGTGATTTTTCGCTGCTGAATATTGGAAGATATTTTTAATTTTTAATCAGGCTAAATTCATTCCAATAAAATCACTAATTTATCTTTGAAATGTTTAACCGATAAGCATTTCAGCAAAAATCTGAAAATACATCGGAATATTTTTCAAATATCTTTTTGCTGTTTGCCAACTATCCAAAACCGGTTCTGAATATTGAAAGACAAAAAATGGTTCTTTCATATGCTTTCTAGAATCTAGATTATTACCATACGCACATAAACGGCTTCGTGAAATTGTAGAGCGAATCAATATTTCTTCGTTTTTCTTCAAATATAAGGCCTCTTAAGAAAAAATTAATGGAAAAAAAGTTACTCATATTTTTCTATAAAATTTGAGGCTAAAATCAGAAAAAAAGCCCTATTTTAATTTTACTGCTTTTAATTGCGTTATTTATTTAGCTTATCATATAAGTCATACTACCATAAAATAATTATATTTTTTCCAAGAAAATTGAGTTGAAAGTTGAAAAAAAATTTCAGGCAGAAATAAATGGTTTCGAAAAAAAAATCGAATTTCTCAGACCTGGTTCAATATATTTATTTAATTTTAAAAATAAATGTAAACATTTTTCCTATAAATAATAGGCCTAACCGGTTCATTTTGACAGTTAGTACCGAAGAAATCAAAAGTTTTTGATATATATAGCACCTCCAAGACCGAGTTTTTTGAAACCCGATTCAGTGAGACAAATTTGAACATAACTTCGAAATCTGCAAGTACCTGCAGCTGATTTTTTCTGTGCAGTAACTTGAAAGTATGGAGCACACGTTGATGTACATCACTACGTGGATACAAGTGGAGCTCAATTTAAAACTCAAAAGTTTTCTTCAAAATCATTTTTTTTAGTACCGTTTGTTTGAGGCTACTTGTAGAAGGCTTCTATTGTGAATTATCATTTTTTTTAAAATGTAGTCAAAAACTGGAGACCAATAAAATGATACATAAAGTGACAGAATTTATTTTAAGAAACTTCGGAAAAAAACATTTAAAATTTTGTTGAAAATATGGTTCGCGACTTGAATAAAATATTTTTTTTTAATTTGACAGCTTGTATATAATGGATAATATAGATAAAAGTCTATTAGATATATACATATATTAAAAAAAAATACTTTGAAATCATACGCTTGGGCAGTGTTATTATCACTTTACCACAATTGTGGTAGATCTACCACTTTTTTGAGGATTTTTCAAATCTACCACTTCTACCACGGGAATATAAAATTCGACCACTATTTTTCCATAAACGAAATAATTTGACCTGATTTTGTAATCAGTACCATGAAGCCGTGACAAATCGTCGCCCGAGAATTGTTTATCGTAAACGCCAAAATGCACTTTTTTAAAGTGGGTATGCAGTTCTATGTTTTCAAAGGTCCTCTTTCCATTTCTGAAATCAGATTTGACCTATCATTTACCGTTACTGTGAAAATCAGTATAACTCATCCCTTAGTTTTGTTCTGTCGTAAACGCCAAATTTTGGCATACACGACAAAATATCCATGTATTTCCGCGATATTTTTTTTAAATATTGTTTTGTCGTACGTATATAGCATTAACTGCATTTTTTTTAGTTACAAACAAAATTATTAAAAATCAACCGCATAACTTACAATGTCATGTTATGCCTTTTTTAAACCCAAAAATCCATCCATTAATTTTTTTTTATGCAATAGTTTTGGAAAAATTGATTTTCAAACTCAAATTTAAAAAAAAAAACAAGAAATTTTTTTTCAAACTCATATTGTTCAAAACTTTACATTATTTTCTAGTAATTTTGTTTTTAATATTCAACTCTCGTATCTATTTGTATTCAAACACTAAAAACCAGATGTTAAAATGTCTTCTAGTTTTAAAAAAAAAACGGAAATCTCGCTCGGTTCGGTATTGCATTCAACTAACGCATTTGTGTTCACTTTGTCATATGTGTATGGGGATCGAACAAAGTACTGATTTTCGTGGCGTATACGACAAAATGATCTTGGAGATAATCCTCTATAAATTAAAAACTAAAACCGACTCAACAATCTGGAATACCTTAATCAAAAGAAGATTTTCCACACAAAATTTTATTAAAATTGTAGAAAACTTCATCGGTCAGTAACTTTTTTATTTAAACGCGAAAATTAAAATGCGATTTCCCAAAATTGTTCAAATGGTATATATGACAAAACAATTCTAGGGCGACGAAATGAGGAATAAAGTTATTTTATTATATAAATATTAAAGAAAAGCTTCTCATATCTCGTTAAAATAATTGATGAATAAGGCAAAAATTTCTTTTTCCAACAAAAAACTAAATTAAATTCAATTTAAAAAAAAAAATATGCAGGCAGAATGATATTTGACCGCATAGAAGAATTTGAAGTTTAAAAAATTTCAGTAGCAGGCTGATTTCTTAAACAAATCTCACAAATAAAACAATTTAAAAATCGTTGGAGCGGTTGTTTTAAAAATCAAATTTTGTATGTACAAAATTTTGGAAATATTTGTATAAGAAAAAAATTGCTACGCCATTTTTTGGTATTTATTATTGCGGAGTTAAACAATTTATATGAAACTTAAAAATGAGATTTTCCTTAACGGTTCTTAAACACTTGAATGGTAGTCACCGTTATTTTTGGTCCTTAAAATAAAAGAAAAAACACGCGTTAGAAGTAAAAATGGATTAAACATGATTTAATAAGTTTAATAAAAAATGTTTGAAATTAAATGAAAAAGTAAACTCATATATTTTGTTCCTTTTTTTACTAATTGTCCGTTTACTCTTAATTTTAATTTACTGTTAAAAAAATATAGAAAATGTAACAAATATATATAAATAAAATGTTAAGAACAAAACATTAGCCTTAAGCTAAGTATACAGACGATTGTCAGATCTGCCTCAGTGGAAAAACTGTTCCAAATGTCTTACAATCGTCTGAACACACAATTTTGTCTGACAATGTTATCAGACACGTCATTGTCAGACGACATTCTGACAAAAAATTGTCAGGTATCTTACAATCGTCTGAACACACAATTTTTATCATTATCAGTCGATTAGGACATTGCCAGACTCATTGGTCATTCTCAGATGTTTTAATTGAAAACATCTTACAATTGCTGACAATTTCTTGATTGTTCGAAATGTCAATCAGTTGGTTAAAGAGAGAGAAAAAATTGCTGACAATCAAATTGGTAAGAAATCTACTAACCGTGTGAACGGACAATTTTTCATTGTAAGAAATATGTCAATTGTCAGCTTACTGTTAGCTATTGTCAGACCATTGACAGTTCTTACAATATTGTAAGATAATAACTATAAAACCAACCAAAATTAATAATTTATTAAAAAGAGTCAAGATGAGTGAATTACTGTTTTTCTTTCGTTTTAAACAAATATTTAAAATAAATAAATATGTGAGAGGTACATAGGTAGGTACTAAGACAAATATTGGTATGTCAAAAAAATTAAGAAAAAAATCAAAAATCTTATAAAATTATTTTCTTGGAAGGATTACAAACATTCTATTATTATTTTACCTTAAAAATAGATCATATGGATAAGAAATTGGATGATTTTTAGTGAAATCATAAACCTGAAAAATTGCCAAATATTATTTATTTATAATATTATTTAATATAAATTTTTAATATTTATCAACTTTGAATTAATATAATTGAACATCGTCATCAGGGGGTTATAGTATAACAATATTTAACTTAAAGCAAAAACATAAATTTTACAATCAACAAAAGAAAAATAAAAAATGAGTGACATGAATCGTATCTTCCCCAAAAATAACCACCTAATTGGAGTTACAGACGACCCAAAACCCCACAATAACCTCCACCAGTGTGCACGTCCACTCAATACTCCCATACTTCTATATAAACCATAAGAAACTGGTAAGACAACTCTGAGTATACTTAGTTAGACTCCCTGACAACGCTATTGCTGTTGCTGTTGCTGCTACTGTCGGTCGTCGTCGTTGTTCGTTGATTCAAAATCTACGAGAGTATTCCAAGACAGTCTCTATGTTGAATTCAAACGACCAGCAACAATAACGTGCGGGTATATTATCACAACTTATTCACGATACATTTAAAATTCTCAACTTGCATCTAAGTTTTTCTTCACCTGACGTATATATAATTCAATTTACATTACCTTTATATCCCATCTATTACCCCCTCGTGCTACGTAGATTTTCAAAGAAGATTTACGAACAAAAAAAAAGTATCTATAGATATACAATGATACAACGACGACGGTTGTCGTTTTAATTGTGATAATTACTCGCTACCGCTTACAACTTAATAGGGAGTTTCCTGTGCCGTGTCAAGAATCAGCGTTTTAGTTTTTTTTAGTTTGTTTTTGTTATTTGTTTTTATTTTCCTTAATATATCTATTTTGTTTTTTTTTTAGTTTTTCGTTTTACTGTTTTTGTGCTTAAGAAAATGTATATTACTGTGTAGCATATAATAAGTACTCATTATTGAAAATAAGGAATGAGTTTGTTTGATTTATAAACTTGTATCTTCAAGTATACAAAGTTATAAGCTAATTAGTTTTAATTAAAGGATTTAATACCTTTTCGATTGACTAAAGTGGAATTACGCAAAAGACACAAGTCGCGTATTTGGATTTATCTTCAAACGACATCGAACGAAAAAGGTGAGACACCACACTGTGTGATGTGTTATATTTATTTATTTGTATATTTTTCTTAGCAAATTGTAAACAAAGTTAATTGGCAATTTTGTTTGCGCGATGTTTAGGTTTATTATTCTTGAAGCAAGAGCTCGATCTATGTTAGACTGTAAACGATGGATCATCAAGTGAGGTCACCCTAATTATTAAAAAAAAAAAAAAACAAGTTGCCGGTGTTATGCCTGAGATGTTTTATTTTAAATACTTACAACCCCTCGACATCTACCACCGCCTTTGTCATCGGTTGGATTCATTTTTAATATCCTTTTAAGGCAGACAAATCCAAAGTTAAAATTTTATTTTATATTTTGTTGTTGTTATTTTTAAAATAAAGTCAAAACGTTGAAAGATGGTAAATTGATCACGTCTCAAAGCCGCACCCTTGGCTTGTATAAGGAGAACTACCTAATTATTTTGAATTTTATTTTTGCATTGACGACGATGACTAGTGATGCAAAATATTTTTAAATTATATTTATAGGCATGCTATATGGCGGTATGTGTGTTTGAATAAAATTCATAAAAGGGATGGTTAGACTTGTGGGATTCTTGACGTGGGTTATACATAGGTAGAATATTTTACTTTGTCAAAAATAAGATTCCATCCCATACCATATGAGATTAGTGAGATAAGTTTTCTTTTTTTATTTTTGGCTCCATGCATATAAAATATAAAATACATATATATATAAAATTACTGACCAGATTTGAAAGATCGTTTTTTATGGATTTTTTTTTGATATAAATCGAATGTAACTTTCTCGAAATGTATGACATATGTATGAAATTATGATTTTGATATGGCACGTATTAATATGAGATTCCATATGATTTTGATGTCATATAAATATTGTGGTATAGCGTAACTATGCATAGTGTGTAATTCATCAGGGTTAAGCGCAGCAGACGCATTGAATGAATTGAATCAGGACAGTTTTTTTTTTATTTTTGAGATGACGTCATATTTCAGTCGCAAAAATGAAGTGGTCCATTGAGCAGCGCCCTTTTTGTTTTTAAACCTACTTTTCGTTATCATACATCGTATCGAGCTTTCCAATGAAGAGGCACATAAGGTTTTTTTAGTGAGAAAAAAATTAGAACAGAACAGCACAGATTCGTGAAAAACGTCAGAACAAGTTAGAGCAGAAACTGGGGTGGAATCGGCTAAGGTGATAAATGATTGTCGCATCAACCGTGGTCAAATGTGATTGTCATTAAGTTTTCCGCCTGGGTAAGGTGATTCAATTCAATTCAATACAATTGCCATAGTGAATGTTTGAATGTATGAACGGTAAAAAAAAAAGAACTCTGAAAAATTCATACAATTTTTGTAGGCTGCTGGTAACTCTAGTCGTACTCAGGGAGAAACGTCAAATTTGTTGGAAAATGACAATCATATTTTTGATGTGATCAAATGTGATATCATCTTACACAGACTGAATTGGTTGATTGTGACTCTCAATTATCGCAAATCACCTTACACGATTCCACCCGGCTACATATGATGTCAGCAAAAAAAACAAAAATATATGCTTGTTTCAAATTCACAAATATAAATCTTAAAACTAAAATTACTTCATTATAATTGAATCAGAATTGATTAAAATGCACTTTTGAAACAGTTTGGCAGAGATTCAGATAAAATAAATCAAGAAAACAAACTGATTTCATTGAAAAAAATCACAACAGCAACTACACACGCAACTCTATGTGGAGAAACTATCACTAATTTAGGTAACCTAAGCTTGTCAGTTGATCAAGTTCTGCTTCAAATTTCATCCTTGAAATCCAATTTTAAGTTATCTCCCGATAACTTTTGCTCAAATTTTCTTAAAATAAGTTCTTGTCTTGCAGTTCCACTCACTAAACTTTTTAGTTTATCACTTTCATCCGTCAATGATTACTCCAATATATAAATCAGGCTCATACTAAGAGATTATTAATTAAGTTTTTGAAGCAATTGTCATAAAATGCATTTATGATGAGGTTAAGTCTAGCATATCTATGGATCAGCATGGTTTCGTAAGTGGTAGATCAACTGTAACAAATCTAGCTCTGTTTGCAAATTTTTGCATTAAAGGTATTAAACGTGGCAACCAAGTTGATGCAGTTTTTACAGATTTCTCAAAAGCGTTTGATAGAGTTCAACATGATATTCTGATAAGGAAACTGGATTTCTTAGGTTTTCACTCAAATCTACTTCGTTGGTCTGAAAATTACTTGACCAACCGTAAAGAAAATGTAAAAATTGGAACAGTAGTATCAAAGGAGATTCTTAAACATTCAGGTGTTCCCCAGGGCAGCCATTTAGGGCCTCTTCTTTTCATACTGTTCATTAATGATCTTCCATCTAAAATTCTAATTCAAATTGTTTACTTTCTGCAGATGACTTAAAGTTATTTAGCTCTATTAAATCTGAGTTGGACTGCCATCGACTTGAAATGGATTTGGATAGAGTCTCAGTCTGGTGTAGTGCGAATCGTTTGTTTCTGAACATAGCTAAATGTAAAAGCATTACGTTTACAAGATCATTCAGTGCTTTAAATTATATGTACCATGTTTTTGACTCACCACTTGAGTCAGTGTACAGTAAAAAGGATCTAGGAGTTATTTTCGATTCAAAATTATGTTTTGATTCCAATCTAAATTACATAATTTCAAAAGCAAACAAATTACTAGGTTTTATAATTCGAAACTCTAGACAATTTTCGGACCCATACACGGTTAAATCCTTACATATATCTCTAATAAGATCAATTCTAGAGTATGCTTGTTGTATATGGTGTCCATTGTATAGAGTAGTCATAAATCGTTTAGAATCGATACAAACAAAATTCCCGAGGTTTGCGTTGCAAAAACTTAACTGGGATGATAACATCTTGCCACCGTATTTGGATAGGTGTCTTTTCATTAATTTGAAATCACTGGAAGCTAGACGGAAGTATTATTTAGTAATGCTGGCTAGAGATACTCTCTGTAATCACATTGACTGTCCAAAACTTCTTTCTCTTTTCTTTTTATATGCTCCTTCAAGGCGATTGAGAATACGGCAAACACTCTTTTTTGTTCCCCGTTCCTTCACAAACTATGGAAGATCTGATCCTATATCAAGATCCTGTTCTGAGTTTACTTTTATTTGCCAAAAAATTGACTTGTTTTTAAGTAAGGATGTTTTTAAAATTACTGTATTGAATTTAATGTAGTGTAAATCTGTTCTAACTCAAAAGCAAATGCAGAAAATCCTGTTCTAAAGTCTTCCAAATAGTTCCGAACAGCCTTACAGAACATACCTACATATTTTTTCTTAGTGGATGTGTTAACAAACAGCGAATGCGTTAGACCCTGTTTAGATTGGGAAGATTGAGTCCAGACGGGTGAGTGTCATCGTGTTTACATTTAAAACTTTCAGGTGCCTCAAAATGCATTGAAACAACAACAATTTCAAAATGCCATACATTAAAGCAACAACATAGTAGACTCATGAGTCCGGTTTTTATGTTTTTGTCGGGCCTCACGAGAGTCCTCATCCCACCCTTCTCTACCTTTTGCCTACGAACTTCCGTGATACCGGCCTCAATCTAAATAGCGTCTTATGTATTCTGTTCCTGTCGTCGAAGGGGGTTACAGTAAAATGTGCTTCCTCAAGATTAGGGTTCATCGTCCCTTATTTTTTTTAGGAAAATTATCGATTGGTCACGATTACTACCTATAACCACGATTTTGTCATGTGGGTCCAATAAGTAAAGCAGCTAGCTGCGTTACCAATCACTTTCGACAAAATAATATACGGTGACGTGAAATGAGGCCCAATGAAATAAGACCAAATCTCAAATTTGGCCTTATTTCGTATTGAAAATAGAAATAAGGCCAAATTGGACACACAGACCGCAGAATAGGATAATAGATTTGAAACATAAACTTATACCTAATACATACATGTATGTATAAGCAATTCATAAAATAAATAAATAATAAATAAATTGGGTGGCGCGACAACTCATGCCCAACCAGGGCCTAGTGACTTACAACTCTCAATCATTCCTTTGTGCGTGTTATTGGCAGGAATGGAGCGGATTTGTGATTTTGTGGCTCAATTCTTTTGTATCCAAGAAGTATACAAGAATTAGTTGTCTTAACATTATAATATTATCTACTTTTGTTGTACATACACCTATTTAACTATATACCCCTCAATCGGTTTGAAAAAAACCATTTTATGTAGTTCAGGACGCACGAAGATCATTGGCCCGAAGGTCCTTTCTCTGCCAAACATCGCTACACAGTTCTTTTAACAATTAATTATCCCCGAAACATGGATCATGTTCATGGCAGAGGAAGGACTTTCGGGTCGTCTTCCTGCTAAGAAACCACGTCTCACAGAGACAGTGATACAAAACCCATCTTTGAGACGTAGTTTCTTAGCAGCACGTCGACCCAAAAGTCCTTCCTCTCTCATGAACATGATCCATGATACTTGAATATTGGTTTTCAAGATAACTGTGCCAGCGAAGTTTGGCAGAGAAAGGACTTTCGGGTTGTCGTCCTGCTAAAAACAACCACGTCTCGCAGAAACAATGATAAAAATGGTTCTTTTGGAGACCAATTCGGGAATATTGGTTTCCAAAGGAATTGAGCAGCGACGTTTGGAAGAGGAAGGACTTTTTATGATAAAAAAAAAAACATTTTTTAATCATTGCCCTTGTGAGACGTGGTTTCTTAGCAGGACGACGATCCGAAAGTACTTCCTCTGCCAAACGTCGCTGCACTGTTCTTTAAGAAGTCAATATTCCCGAACCATGGATCGTGTTCATGGCAGATGAAGGACTTTCGGGTCGTCGTCCTGCTAAGAAACCACGTCTCACAGAAGCGTTTTTTTATCATTGCCTCTGTGAGACGTGTTCTTACTCGCTTCTTTCACATTTACCGGTTTTGTTGGGAGTAATTGAAATACTTTGGTACAAATTTATCTTAATCTGTTATCAACAGATGTTGAAACTTTTTTAGAAAAACATTGTTTTAAACAATATAAAGTTCATAACTTACGTTTCCATTAAAAGAAGTTAAAAAAATATCCACAAATAATTTTCAAAAAAAAAGACCTTATTCATGCATAAAACCGGTTTTCTCCGAATAAAACCGGGTTTTCCCCGAATAAAACCGGGTTTCCCCCGAATAAAACCATTTTAAATATCAGCCGACAGTTGGAAATAACCATTACACACGTAGGCTGTAAAATAAAAATCACCACGTACACTTAGGCCTGTATTCACCGAGCGCTCATATGAGCCTCATAAGTTTATGAGGCTCATAACTTTGGGGTATTCACCAACCACTCATAAATATGTGTTCTCTGTCTCTGTCTCTGGCACTCCCAAACTTTAAAATCAAACTTTTTTCAGTAGATGGGATGGTAGCGATGGAGATGTTTGTGTTTGTTGGGGTGGGGGTGGTGGTTGTGAAAGTAGTTTCGAAAATGTCGGAATATTTTTCGAAGAGAGCACTCATAAGTTATGAGTGGTCGGGACCACAGTACCTACACATATTAAAGGTAATGGCGCATATTCATAGTCGTTTTTAGACCCCAGTTTATCTTAGCCTGGAGTTTATCCAATGTAAATTAGATAGGATAAACCCAGTATTTTTTTAGAAACAACTTAAACAGTGACTATGAATATGACCCAATATCATTAGCGTTTTCATTTTTGTTCAGTTCTGCGCATCTGTCAAAATTGAGGTATTGTGGTGGTAAAATGGTGGATCCAGTGTCCCTTTACTTGTCTAATTTCAATATTTTGTTGTTGTTTCTAATGATGCGTGCTGAGTTCCTGTGGGCACTGGAACAGCCATTTTTAATTTTTAGACACTTCCAACTTTGACAACCTGCGCAATATAATACCTTTGATTTGTGTACTGTGGGTCGGGACCACTTATAACTTTTATGAGTGCTCATAAATATCCACTTATTATTGCTTGGTGAATAGGTTTATGAGACTCATAAGTTATGAGTGCTCGGTGAATACCGGCCTCAGAATCAAAACAAAAGCTGAAAAGAACACTGAAACATGAAAATTGAAAAAAAAATTTCAGTGTCCCTATTAATTTGGCAACCCACTGTACTTCAACTAAAGTGCTTTATTCGTGTGTTTGAAATTAATCAAATCAGTGGTTAAACCAATCGGTTTAATGCTAAGTAATTAGAATCAAAAGTATGAACTGTGGCTATCATCAGTTTGAATTTTTAAGATGTAGTTATACCTTTATTTATCATACCTGTACTATTACAAGTTTGTCAAGTACCTAAGCAAATTAATCAATCTATTGATTTTCTTTAAAAAAATTTAAAAAGAATTCAGGTTAATGCTCGACAGATGTTTACTTGTAAAAAGTGGTTTCGAATTACAAATCTTAACATACAATATCTACACATACATATACATGAACATAAATCAATGGCTCATAATAGGTATAATTAAATCAACATCATGCGTTCATTGTCCATGTCACCCAATTTAAAATGCCAACCTTTTAATCTTCTCAAGATTACACCTGCACCATAACATAAAATAATAAAAATAAAAAAAAAGTGCTACAACATGTGGTTTATTATAAAGTCTTTCATGCCCCAAATTAGCCTAGTTTCCACGATTCGATATAGAAAATCGAAAGCAAAAATAATTGCAATTCATGTTCTTTCTTTAACCGCACCAATAACACAAATAAATACATACACGTAAACATTATGTACATTAATTTAGTGCCTATTCCTATACCTAGTCTATAGAGAAGCCAAAGGCAGTATAGGCATCCAAACCTGCTACTTAAAGATTTCAGTTGCATTTAGAGTGCTTCAATCCACTGCACCATGACCAGTGCATTCTCCTTCTTAGAAAACTTAAGCATCCTACAAAAAAAAATAAAAAATTGATTCATATATGTGCTTCTCCTGAAAGTACCATACGAATGTGTATCCATTTGGAAGTCGAACAATTGTTGATTATTTTGTTTAAAGTTATTCTTTGGGTTCGTTGTATTTTCTACTCGTGGGGAATTTAATAAGAGAAAAATAATTTTTTTTTTTAAATCAAACAGAAACAGTTCAATGAAATTTCTTGTCAAATAATATGCAAAATGTACACTCAAAGGAAGTTAAGGGGATTACCGAAGAATCTTTATGCAGATAAGTTCGCTAAAGAAATGATTTTGTAAAATTTTTGGGGGAATCACTTCAAAATATCAAAGCATAGTTGAAATAAAGAATTTTCCTCAACACTTGGAATTCATTTTCAGACAACAATTCTTGTGTTAACTATAGAAGCAAATAAGGGTCTTAAGTACGTATAGGCGGCAGAGATCTAGGAGATACTAGGCGTGGTTTTTTGCAAGCCCGGGGGTATTGGTTGAAAAAAACGCCATGACAGTAAAAAACATGGAGTTTTCATACAAACTATCGATAACATGTATGTAATTCATGCCGGTAACACAGTTTTTCTGTGCGCTTAAGTTAAGCCCCGAGAATTCTCTGGGATAAGCTGTTGTTGTTGCATTTAACATGTTAATTGTTTAGCACCGACGTCGTTTTTTCATCCAATTCCCCCCGGGTTTGCAAAAAAACACGGCTACTTTTACATTAATAGTAAAGCCCAATTTTTTGCACATAAGTACATAATAGGAAGGGCCGGCTTCAGCCAAACTTGTGCCCTGAGCAAGATTTGTTGGAAACGCCCTTTTTATATCTGCACACATACATACACATGGCAAATGGCAGTACATATTTGTTTGCACAAGATAAGATTACATTTTCTTGCTCCTGGTAACGCGCCGCAGAATTTTGGCCCCTGTGCATTTGCAAATATGGTTGGTCCAGCCCTGCCAATAGGTCAACCTAGTACCAAATACAGCTAGACCAGGTACTGACGCTGGTTCTCGGTCTTAACTATTTTACGACTATTTTGGCATTTGAAATATTTTGTTTTGATATCTATTTAATACAAGTCTCACCCTGCCAAGCTTCACAGCACCACCTATTGATCATTTGTCAAACTAAACAAAATTCACTCGAACTTTCAAGTAATTAGGTATCATCATATCATAAGGAATTTAAAGTAGTTGAGAATATCATTTATGAGAAAAGTGGGCGTCGTCGTAGTATTTGGATTTCCAAAAAAACTTCACATGTCATGGGTTTGGCTCAAGACAGATTTATTACAATTTTTAAGCTTTTCTAAGCACTTTATATATAGGGACAAAATTCTAATATGTACAATGTACATACCTATAGAAAAATGGGCCCGGTAGTGGACTGGACAAAAAAACACATTGCCATATGCTTTAGGTTGAAGAGAGCTTAATTACAAAAATTTATTAAGGTTCTAAAGATGTTCAATAATGATAAAACTAAAATATTTTTCAAGTGGGTGTGGTAGTGGGGGGATTTAACTCAAATTACTTTCTAAATCATCGCTGCTTAAAGGTACAAATGATATTGGTCGAATCCAAAAGCTCTCGACTCCGTGAGTGCTAATCGCATCTGTCAGTTTAGTGGTTTTATGTCCACATGTGCATATTCTCACTTGGGGTTCAAGATTTTTGTGTGAATGCATTTCATAAAAGTTCTTAAATGTAAAAAAATATAAAATGAACAAATTTCTCTTGAAGAAAATGAAATTAATAAATCTGTTTAAGATATTAACGCCCCTATAGAACATCACTTTCGAAGTCCTAGCTATAATAACGAGAGGACTAACCATTCGATACCAATTTGACAGGATTAAGGCTTTAAACTTGTATATGAAGAAATGAATTGATACTGATTTGAGTATGGTGCTAACTTTAGAACTATCTATTACCGATACTACCGTTAGTGCCTGTTTACACAGGCCTTTTACTGAAAGGCGCAACCAATGAGACAGGTAGATTTATGTGTGCGTAGAGACGAGAAAGGTCGATTCCATCCCAAAATCCTTCTCGTTTCTACGCACATAAAATCTACCTGTCTCATTGGATGCGCCTTTCAGTAAAAGGCCTGTGTAAACAGCCACTTAGGACTCTGTGAAGAATCTACTGTAAAATAATCAAATTATGTGGACGAATTTGTTTAGAAAAAAATAACGTCACCTCTTACGTAGAAAAAAACGTATTTCATACTGCCGAAGGTGTACCAAAATGGTGTACCTATTTTTAATTGTTTTTTTTACAAGCAGAGAATTGGATGAAAAACCGACGTCGCGTCGGTGCTAAACAATTTACATGTTAAATGAAGCAACAACTAATCCCCTGCGGGTTTAGCTAATCTCAGAGGATTTTCGGATTTTAAGCGCGCAGAAAAACTGTATTACCAGCGTGAATTATACATACTTGCTATCGATAGTTTGCATGAAAACTCCATTTTGTTTCTGTGAGGACTTCGCTAATCCCCGTTGTCGTCGAGATTGCAAGAAAACACACCTAATGTGATAATGTATGCCCATAACGTATGCTATAATTATCATTTTCCTATCTATAGTTCGGATGAAAACATAAAATTATCGAATAGCAAAAAATGTATTTATGAACAAAAATGGCGATCATAGTCATTTAATTTAGTTTGTCTTGAAATTAAGATTTTTTATTTTTATTTAATTTCATTTCATGAAGGGAAATAGTTGGCATGCTTGTCTCAAAGCTGAAAGGGTAGTGATGACATTTTGTAACAGTGATGTGCTGTTTGCTGTGATGATTTTGGTAAGTCCCGATGTCGTTTTTTCAACTAAAACACTCCAACTCTTACAAAATCCCATCAAAACCTTTTCAGCTTTGTGGCAAGCATGCAAGAAAAAACTAATCAGTCATACCACATTAAAATAAAACATAGAACTTAATTTCAAGTCATTGATAGGCAAACAAACTAAGTTCCATGACAATGAATGTCCATTTTGTGTTCATAGAAAAGTTTGTTTCATTCGATGTTTAAAAAAATTTGACGTTTTCGAAAGCAAAATTAATGCCGGTAATACGGTTTTTATTGGCAAGCTTGGTTTACGGAAAAAAACACAAATAAAAATTTATCTAATATGTGAAGGTACCGCAAGTAAAACTGCCTCCAATGAAGAACGTTTTCATATAAAAATTAAATAAAGTTTATTCTCTATACTAATACATAATTCCTTTCCTATTTTTTTTTTTTCGAAATTATAATGATCATTTAAACGTATCTCTAATACTACATACATTTTTGTTTAGGACACCATACTAAACTTAAATTTATACTTTTTCTTTTACCTATGTATATGTTTGACAGCATGTTTTACAGTAAAAGAAAAGTGTTTTTATAAATCTCTAGAGAAAGTATACAACATACAAACATCTCTTCAGACTCACTTAGTACAATTAAATTACCACTTTTAATTGAAAAAAAAAATCTATCAAATCGATGTCATGCTTGAACTTGAAAATCAACACACTTATAATATGTTCGTTCAAATGTTAAAGTTGTAAGAGAAGAAGGGTTTGTTAAATAAAACCTGTTGAATTATAATTGCTTTGTTTTGACGACTAATATTTTTTATTTTTTAACTTGGCCTTACTATGATTGTTATACCCTTAGGTGATAACTGACCTGTTTTAATATGAAACAACCTTGCATTATGACGATGTGGTTGAATGTTGATGTCTATCTATGTATCAATACAATAATTCCTTTCCAACAATTTAAGCTGAAATAATTTTGTGTTATGATAAGTAATCGTACTTAGATATGTGGCAGACGAAGCATCTCGTCATGTATGCTTACATATGTAACATCAACATTCTTCATGTAGCGTTTTATTCTTGGATACGTACAACAAGATTCTTGATTTTTATCTTTTATTTTAAACGTGTTGGCGCAAAATTAAAGCGATGTTAAACCATTTTTAGTATGGTTTAGTATTGATGTTAAATAATACTATCTTTTTAACATTTATGAAGTTAAAATCATCAAATGCCTATTTAATGTTTCTTAAGTATCATACTAAGGGTATTCCTGCAACGTGCGTTGTAAGTTTACAAATTATGTATAATGCTATAAGTTCTAAAAGTTTACACAAAAGTTTGCATTGAACGCCTTTTTAATTCATTTGGTTAAATGCAGTGTAATTGAATCAGCTGTTCGTTAAACGTCAAGTATTAAACTTCAGAATAAACATACAAATAAGAGTGTTCAGAATTCGAAGTTCTTTTTAAATGGAGAACCTCTCCAAAAACCAACCTGAAATCGGAGTCGAAATTTGGTGAAAGAAGAATCAAAAAAAATAAATGGTTCTTCTTCGATCACAATTCGGAAATGCAAGCAGAAGCATTTACTTTTGTCTATTCATGTGTCTCATTGACGCTGATTACACGTGTAATTTTTTCGTTCGTTTAGTCTTTTGTCTTTTTGACAGCTTGAGTGAGGGATGTAGAAATGTTGGGGGAATAAAGTAACGAAAGCAGGAATGAAAATTTGAAGATTTTTTCTGTTTGAACATTGACGTTTATGGTTTGTCAACCGAATAGAGATGAGCGGTAAACAGATGTCCGCAAAAATTGATTGATATTCAGGTATCGATTTTAAGATAAAATAAATCGATTACAAAAAATAACAAATATGCAAATAAAATGGTTTTGTGTTCTTTCTACAAAAAAAAAACATAATTCTTTTTGATATTATACGTGTGAAAATATATATTTTTGGTTTGACTGGAAAGGAAATTTGACAAGGAAATTGATTATTTCATGGAAAAGGAATATAAATTTAACAATAATAAAATGGATTTACCTTACGGTCCATTCAATTTTACGTCTGTTCCTACGTTCTGTACTCTCGCATCGAGAAACGTTAAAAAATGGAACATTGTTTTAATTTCAATCGTTTCTCAACTTTTTTTATCGATGCGAGATACAGATTGAAGGTATAGATCATTTGAATGCAATTTCTTAGAGGAGCAAATCAAATTTTTGTTTGGGGTTATAAGACGGGTATATGCCAAAATAATAATTTACGTTTCTTTTAATTTTCTCGAAAATGTTTGATTGAATTATAACTCGGTTTCAGTTTTTTGCCTAAAAATTCACATAACAGAAATAGGCTTTTAATGTTCTGTCGCCTTATTCTTGGGTTATGGTCGTATATTTCATTAAGGGCTGGACTAAATTTGTTACAGTTTCCAATCTGTGCCTACGTTCTTTAACTCTCGGATCGCCAAAATTAATCAGATAACGATGAAAAATGAAATAACTCGTATGAGTTTGAAAAGACTCTTTTCATAAATATATGTTAAATATTTTCCCTATTTTTTTGTATTTTTATTTATTATTTTTTAAAACTATCTCAAACTTCTTTGTGTATTTTATTAATTAGAATATAGATTTTCAATTGCAGTTCAGAAAAAAGCTTTTTCAAAGAAGGTACTTTTATATAGATAAGCCGGAGAAGCAAGAAATTCGCTTGTTGCGTCCTTAAACAAATTTATAAAATTTTATTATTATTCTTTAAATAGAGATTTTTTACTCCCAGAGAACAAATATTATTTTTATTTGTAAAAATATTTCAACTGTGGTTCAAGAATTTTATCCCACAGATTTTGGCGAATTAACTGAGCTTCAACCGTAATTCAGGATCCAACTATTTGATAATAGGCGTGTTTTTTTGCAAGCCCGGGGGGAATTGCGACGCCATGAAAGTAAAAAAAAACATGGAGTTTTCATACAAACTATCGATAACATGTATGTAATTCATGCCGGTAACAAAGTTTTTCTGTGCGCTTAAGTTAAGCCCCGAGAATTCTCTGGGATTAGCTGTTGTTGTTGCATTTAACATGTTAATTATTTAGCACCGACGTCGTTTTTTTCATCCAATTCCCCCCGGGCTTGCAAAAAAACACGGCTAATAGTCAATAACGAATTGCTTCAACCATTTTTGAACCTCAGTCAACCCACGAGGTTGAACTACGTTTGTACAATTGAACCTTTAAAACTAGTTTAATAGTGCTTGATTCAAGTTTTTGTTAGGTTCTTATTTCTTTATAAAATTGTTTTGCTTATATAAGCGTAATCTACTATTACATTTTATTTTGGCTTTAATTGCAATATTCTGCTGTCGAAAAGTATACATTACCTACATTAACATACGAGTTTGTATATTGTGCTAAGAAGATATTTCATTGCACTTTTTTTTCTAATTAATTTTTATTACTTACTGTGCTAAACGAAATTGCACCATGATTTTCTATCACCTTGACCAATAAATTAGCCCCGCAATGCAATACCTTCATTATTTTATACATTTGTCTACTTCTTTAAATGACAAAAATCATTATAATTTATTTATTGTGGTTTACAATAAGTTTAAAGCCGGAGGGATGAATTTACAAAATTACCTACATATGTATACAGATTTGTATAAATTAAAGAATATAAAAAATGCCACAAGCATTGACCTTTCAGTAAACAATGTATCTGCAAAATACAAATCTACAAGAACAAAATAAATTAGGCTAATGATGGTTCGATTTCATTTCATTGTTTTGATTGCCAATAGCTTAGCAATTATTTGTTTCTTTACGGTTTTATTCTTGGAATTAATGTTTGTATAGAATTATTATTTTCAGATTCAGATATTCAGTCCGTAACATTTGAATAGCCTCGCACTTTGAATTCCTTTCAGTTAACTGTTTTTGGTACTTCTTTGATTTGTACCCTTGCTACTAAACACATTTTGTAATTAGATCTCAAAGAAGTACCAAAAACAGTAAATTGTAAAATTAACTATGTGTGAGGCTATCCAAATGTTACGGACTTTATGTATTTTGACTCAATGAAAGAGTGTTAGTAACGCCTTTGTACTATCACGAGCTTCCTATTTTATGGCTTTACATTAAGGTTACATCTATGCGATAAGTTTAAAAAGTTCAAAATCTTATCAAAATCAAAACCATTTTCCATCCATATACACTTTCTGTTTTCTTAACAAACAAGATTTTAAAACCTTAAATTATATTTATAAATAAACGATTGTTAAAACAAACATAGTTTATAAGATAACAATTTTTTCCTTTTGGTATAACAGGCTTATAGTATACTGAAGCTTACTCATGGGATAGAGAGTTAACAAAGAAAAACCGACGCGACGGATGACGGAAATGACTGCACCCCATATACACACATATAGCACATAAAAAATTATCAAAATCGAAAAAAATTATCTACTTGATCGTTTGCCAACGACGATTTTCAGTAGAGAGAGTTCGTTATTTATGTAAAATTTCCGAAAGCTACTTTACCAAGCCTATAACTTGAGTTTTAATATTTGGATGGATCTTCAAGATTAAGAGTTTTAAGTTAAAATGTTAATTTGTATACACATTATTTGGAGGTGCCATATACTATAAAGTATAGGGGAATGTTTAAAGCCACCATCAATTTAATTTTTGCTTTTTAAAAAATTTTAATCCTCAAAAAACATATTTAGCTACAAATTTTAACTTTGATAGAAATTTGTTCGTTTTGTTCCAAAAACTGCAATTTTTTTTTCATATGAACATTGACAAAATTTTGGACTAAATTTGGTAGAAATTAGCAGTTTTGGGAAGCAGATAAACGATTGATAATGGTTTAGGATTTTAATACGCTTTTCACGTCGACTAATAAACTCGGACCTTCAGATTAAAAAAAAATATTTTGCAATCATTTATACAACACATGAACTAGATATTGTTTATAACAATCCAAAAGGATCGTAGTTGCTATGGGAACTCTCACGAAATGAAGAAGAACTCTCACAAATTCAAAACGTGGTCTCAAACAGGGTTGGCCGAACTATTTTTGAAATAAACTAATTTTTTACATTTGCTACGTAATTTATGTACTTTATACAGTTAAACGTAGTTAAATGTAGTTAATGATACAAATTGTAGTAAAAGGTACTTTCAAATGTTAAATGATCTGTCAGCTGTCATTTTTAAGTTTGAGTTGAAATGTTCACTTTTTTATTGAAATTTTGTTATTTCTCTAGATTTACTACATATGTAACAAACGTATCAATTTGTAGTAAAATAAGGTGTGTAGTTTATACAATAAATTACGAGTTGTTATAATGATGTACAAAATGTAGTGTATAGTTAATTTGACCAACCCTGGTCTCGAATTCAATACTCATTTTACGTTAACACCTAGGTTGAAACTGATATATTTTGTAGTTTTAATATGGGGTGTACAATGTTCATACCGGTATTACGGATTCATTAGGCGTTTTTTCTTTTTTAGCCCCGAGCGGGGCACAGAGCGGGCTCTGAGCGAATAGAGCTCACTCCGAACAGAGCGTGACCTGAGCGCACCGATCTATTTAAGAAACTCAATTGAGCACTGAACTCTCATGTCTGTCAAATTACATGAAAATTGTATGAAGTTAGCCACGCTCAGCTTTGTGCTCGATGTGCTCGTTCATTTTTTTCCGAGCTCATCGAGCGAGCCCCGGTCGAGCTCTGAGCTAAAAAAGAAATGCAAGTTGAGAGCTCGGAGCGCTCCGAGTTAAAAAGTAACATAGTTTTCTTTTTGACAGCTCAGTGCCACGCTCGGGGCCAAAAAAGAAAAACGCCTATTGTACATGTTTAGATGAAGTTTACACAAATTTGGTCTGTTTGGTAACGTGAAATTTCTTGCGAATTTGCACAAATTTTCACAAAATTCCACAAAATTTCACAATTAGCTGTCAAAACCCATAGAAAAAAACTCAGTTTTTGGGAAATTTGATGAAAAAAAAGTTACCCAACAGGCATATTATTAAATACAATTTTTATTTTACTAGGAAAATTCTAGTACATTTAATAAAAAAAAGTAATTTCACTGCAGCATTCATTTGTTTAAGCCTAGTACGCAGCCGAAGCGAAACGAAAATTTTCTGTGGTCTCTAAATCGATAAATTGTCACCAATTGTGACAAAAATAAAAACAAACCAAAATATCACAGAAACCCACGCTGTAATCAAAGGAAAAACAAAAAAACTCGAATTTCATTTGTCCGCACACAAAATTCGGTGCAACAAAAGTGAAGACTTCTTCAAATAATCTGCTACAATAATCAATTTCATTATAGTTGAACAGCGTACTGCAGAACAAAAATGAGAACGAAATTTTCCGTTTATGATTTCGTTGTTTCAATTTTTTGTGAAAATTTTCGTTTTGCTTCAACTGCGTACTGTGATATATATTTTTCACAGCTGTTATTGCTTATTTTTTTATTTTTGGTAATAAATTCAGATGTAAAACATAATGCCTTGAACCTGACTAATGTCTTAAAAACGAATTCGATAATCGATAACATATTCAAAAGGCATGTTCAGTAAAATGAGATCTCGGAGATCTTATCGATTTCCGTTACATGAACAGGATTCTTCAGTAAAATTTCTCAGCTTTGCTGTCAAAATTCTGAGGAAAAAGATCTTGGATCCGCTTGCTCACTTTTTGAATGAGAAAAACCTCAGAGATCTCATTTGTCTGAACGTGCCAAATATCTAAAGCAGTAATGCCAATTTCCAAATAATTCAGTAACGTATTGTTGAATGCGGTGCAGGGAACTAACTTCGCGGGAACAACCTTCACTTGGGAAATAAAATAACTTCACCTATACAATAGATGGGAAATAACTTCACTTTTTATTGATAAAGTTTTTTCCCACTGCAGGTGAGAACAAAACTTCACTTTTTTGTGGGATATAACTTCACTTAAAATTTAAGTTATTTCCCGTGGAATGTGGGATTTCTTGGCACTTCTTTGTACAGTCAGAGATAATTATTATGTTGTGTATTTTTTTCTTGAATTCTGTTTACTTTATAAAATGCACTTGAATGAAGAAATTTTTTTGGAGAATATAGTTTTTATTAAAACTGCATTTACAAAAAAAAAAAATATTTTTTATTATAAAGTAAAAGTAAAAAATTCGTGCGAACTTTTCACTTTTACTTTATAGTAAAAATATTTTTTTGAAAATCCAGTCTTAATAAAAACTGTTTACTTTATATAATGCACTTTAACATAGTTCAGAGCTCCATTCAAGTTGTTTTCTAAATCATAATATAAATTTAATGTCTTTGTTTCAAAACTGGTTTTCAAAATTTAATTTGATATTTTGCATGTACAGTATGTACAATGTAGATACATACTTTAAAATTTGGTATTGTTTTTAAAATTGAATTCTCATTTTTAATACACCAATTATTGGTTTCTTTGTCACTTATTATTAATAAAAATTGTTTTTGTTTTCAATACACCACTTAAAAAAATGTTATTACTGTTTTTTATTCGGTGCCACATACATATATCTTGAGATCTTCAAATTACAGGTGGAAAATAACTTCACCAGTTTTTAGATGAAATTTTTTCCCACATATAGTTTGAAAAAACTTCACACCTAAAAAGAGAAGTCATTTCCCATTATAGAGGTGAAGTAATTTCCCATGTGAAGGTAGTTCCCGCGAAATTAGTTCCCTGCATAGTTTAGTTAAAGCATAATTTGTATATAATATACAGTAACTTATACAATTTCATGCATCCCGATCGTTTTCTATTACCTAAAATATACGGAATGAAGACGTTGATTTCGATCAGATTTTCATAGTTGTGGATACGTAACAGCAAAAGTTCAATAAGAATCAGATTTCAGCCTTAATTTCGTTCTCTTATTGGAAATTACAAACAAATTACGTTTCGCATCAACAGCAGTGTAAAAGTGGGAATTTTTAAATAAAATATGTCTGAAATTTTATAAATTTCCCAATGGTGACTTTAAACACAATGAGAGTGAAACGGAGCCTATAAAAGCTCAAATCTTAAAATTTTGAAATTTTTGTATGTCCTAAACATCGAATATCCTCAAATAAATGCATTGCTTCTTTCAAATATAGATAGCGAGGAATTATTAATTTAATTTTTTAATAATTTTATGTCTATTTTTAGGTAAAAAATGTAAAGTATTTTTAAGAACACGTAATTATGCTTTCATAATAATGAAAAAAAAAATATACTTAATAACGTGTTTTTGTGAAAAAAATCATATCGAACAACCTAAAAATGCTTAAAAAATGTGCTTGAAAATATTTTGCGGGAAAACCGTTATCCACACAGAAAAAAGTTATATGGTAGATACAAATTTATAACTGTTCTTGATTAAATAAAAAAAAAATTCAAAAATCGGTTGTAGTTTGGCAAAGTTAGAGCCAGTCAAAGGAAAAAAAATAAAAATCATAAAAACCGTTATAAGTCGAAAACGAAGCGAAAACGAGAAAATTACCTCTTAAGTTTTTCGACTTGAAATGACCTTAGGAACTCATGGTTTTCTTCGGAGGCGGTGATTTCGGGACACCCTGCAGAATGCCAGTCCTTTTGTTTTTATTTTTATAGCTTATTTTCCCAAATTGCGACTCACGACTGACAGTTATAAAATTGTTAAAAATACCTAACAATATAATTGTTCATAATTCTATCTCAACCTTGAGACACAATTACAACTATAATTATAATTTATTAATATAATATTATATAGGTACTTAACGTATAGATACAAAGTGAATGGTGCCATCATTCACACCTACCTTTAAACCTAGCTCACAAGTTTATTATTTTTTTTTTTTTTTTTGATTTATTGAGTGCACTGTCATTTCAATTTTTACTTAGGTCATAAACATAAAAGTTAAGGTAGACGAACACCTTTATGTTAGTTATGCAATGAAAACTTGTGTTTGACTATAAGGATGATGAAGCATGCCATAAGACAATCATATATAGAAAAGAAAGTAAGCTGAAGGTGAAATTTAAACCACCAATATTGAAAAGACAGGTATCGAGTGTTATTTCTGGAGATTGTTCAACGTAACGACCAAAGTAGACGCGACGACAACGCACATTGAAGGTGGGATTAGATGAATAGACAATAACACATGTGTGTATTATGTTTCCTATACAAAAGTTTTGTTAAAGTAAAATTTGTATGTTTCTTTGAGATAGTCATTTATATGCCAAGGGTGAATTTCCGTAAAATAGATGCATTTGAAAGGTTTGTCGCCTAAGGAGATATTCAATTTTTTAATAAAAATAAAAGACAGAAGGGTATTCATGTTCCTATACAGCTAGTCGGTAAAGACATTTTTTCTCAATAAATTTTGAAAGAAAGTATGTAAGTAAAACAGCTAACAAACTATATGAAATAACTTGTGTAGCTATAATAGGTGTAGGTATATATTATTATATTAGATACACACGAAGAGTGTTGAGCAATTTTATTCATTGCAGTTTTGAATTCGTTAAGCTAGCAGATATTATGTTATATACGTTCCGAGACATTTAATGCGTACAATGCACGTAATTATAAGTTAGCCACACGTAGAGAAATAATTCTTTGTATTATTTGTATATGCATAATTAATAATACAGTAAAACCAGCTTAAGAGAAACCCGCTTAAGAGAAAAACCCGCTTATCTGAAACACTTTTTCCATCCCCGAGTATTTGTCGGCCTATTACCTTTATAACACTCCGCTTCAGCAAAACTCGCTTTAGTGAAAAACTCGGATGCCTGAAACATATTTTCAGTTAAATTTAATATTTTTCATTGAAAAAAACTCTTAAGTGAAAAAAAAAATTAATACAACAGAACAAAAAATTTGCTACTTCTTTTTTATTTTTCACCTCCACCAAATATTCATCACTAAAATGGCATTTGAATTTCTGATATGTCAGAACCCTTTTTGGAATTTTTAAATCCGCAATTTTTTTTCACTTATCCAGACTCCGCTTAAGTAAAATTTTTTTTCACTTAAGCGGAGTTCGTTTAAGTGAAAAACCCGCTTAAGTGAAAGAAAGACTGTGAAATTTTGCAGTTTCTGCTAAGCGGGTTTTACTGTACCTACATAGTATTATGGAAAATGGCTAAAATTAATAATTATTTTTTTGACTATAGATTAACTTAAAAAGACATGAAAGGTCAGGCCGATTTGTTGGTAACGCCACTTTTTCTTTCAATGCTTATATAAAAAGTAAAAAAATGTAAAAAAAATATTATTTAATTTAGATTCGTCTTTTCTGTTATGAACTTCAAATCTACTTTAACACTTTACCGAAAGTCTTTGAAGTTATAAATAATGAAATAAACATAAAGTGAGCCGGTTTTAATTAAATGTACATTATTGTGTCGCTAATGCGAAACACCTTTAATGCGAATATCGCTCTGATGCGCGAACCTTTATTTTTGTTGCATTATGTATTTTACAATCCGAATTCCGAACCTACTCCGATTTGTGTACATTGTAATCCGAATTCCAACTTAAAAAACAAACGCATTGGTTTTCATAGCTTAGTTTTAAAAGTAATTTTTTTTATGTTACTCGCGTCTTCTGATGGCCAGGCCGTTACAATAAGAGCCTCCGCACACTACTATGATTCAAAAATGATTAACTACTATGATTCAAAAAAATTAAAATGTCTTCGATTTTCAATGCCACTAGGTTTCTAGTTGAGAGTTTAGTGAAATGGTGAGTCTTGTAAAAATTTCAGCCCTTAAGATTAAAATTTTAGGGTCACTTATTGCTATTTTCTTTTTCCAATGGTATGGCTCATTTTTTTTTGTTTTTGCTTCTTTATTTTATAAGAACGGTTACTATTAGGTAATGGTCGAAGCGCATTAGAAAGGAAATTAAATGTTCCTCTAAAAATGTCCTTACTTCTTATTTAAATTACTTCTTCCAAAGTTACTTCTTTTTGATAATTGGGGTGAGTAGTGGGGTAAAAGGTAAAAAATTTAGTTTTTTTTTCAAAAATTAATTGAGAAATTAATTGAATTTAACTATTGTTTAACTTTTAAATATAATCACTTATTTATTCAAAACTAAAATCAAATTTAAACATTGTCTTCTACATAGTATTTCTTTGTTTAAGATCAATTTTGAAGCTTTAAACTATTTTATAAGATTTTGTATCTTACTATTTAGGCAAAACAAAAATTAAATAAATAAATAAATAAATAATAGTACCTGTGCGAATAAATGTCATTTGAGTTTTATTTGTTTGATTTTGCAATTTGGTGACTCTTTCAATTGGTATTTCTCGCTGTCGTATTAGAGAGTGGAGACATATTTCGTTTCGCATCAGTAGAGTACTACGTTTATGTTGGGAACTAAGGCACACCGGACTTGATTTCCAAAGGAATTATTAAACATAATACTATAAAATGGGCCTTAATTCTTGATATGTACGCAGTCAAGCCCTCCAATAGTAAAGAATAAATTATATGTAATTCAGTGAACATCACAGATTCGTGAAAAACATCAGAACAACAAATTAAATGAATAAAGAACCAGAGGACTTTAAAAATATTTGTTTCTCTAACATTTTTCATTACAATTAGAAACAGAAATTTATCAAATAAAGTCACTAATTTCTGCTTTTCTACCTCGTTGAACGAATATTATATTGTATTGTATTGTACTTTATTCATTCATTTTTAAATCTTGAATACCCACATGCGAATAGTTAGGGGGGGACATAGAGTGGGCAGCGCCCATCCTAGAAAAGTCATAACCATCCAAGAAAAATTTCTTCCCGAAATTGCCAATTTCTTCCAATTTTAGTCTAAGGTTCTGCCAAAATTCATTTAATATAAAAAAAATTTAACTAAAATAGGTAGAAATTCGTTAATTTTGAGAACTAAACGTTCGCAACAACAAAACACAAAAGAAACTCTATACCTATAAAAATAACAAAATTTTTTTATTTGCCTACATAAAAATTTACACGTAGCTGGTAGTTATGTTTTTTAACACGATCTGTCGGTCCTGTATATAAACGTAGTAAATATACATATAGGAGAGTTGGAGTTAAGTTCAGTTTTTTTGGGTACGATTAACAAAAAAATTCGAAAATTCAAATCTGATTAATTTATAGGTACGTCTATGGTCTATGAAATAAGGTGTGTGTGTAAATATGGGAAGTCGGAAATTTCATATTCGATTGAAACTAAAAAGAAGTTGTAAAGTGTCCTTGAAGTACAGTCCGGAAATCTAATTGAAACCAACATAAGATAACTATATGTTTCTATTTTATGATCTGCATTTGTGCATCAACATATTCTTAGAAATGTCTTTAAACAAAATCCAAGTATTATTATATTTTTATACTTTATTTTTCTATAAAAATTCCAAGCGTTTATACTCGAGTTTAACTCCGAAACTCTGATGAATTCGCACTAAAAAACAGGCCATAAGAAATCCCGTTTAGTCTGTTATTGTCATAGTCTCTATTCTGAAAAAAAAAAAATCATAAAATAACTTTGGCTAAAATTTGCATTTTTTATCCCCAATCGCGACTCAAGTTCAATCTCACAAAAATAAAATAAAAGGAAATGCTCGAAACGGAATCTGGAAATAAAATTAATTATATTTAATTTATCTTCCGATACAAACTAACGGATAAAACTATAAGAATCAAAAGCCATTGATATTTATTATTTCTTAAGATTTCACTCGATTAATTGATTAATTTATTATTCAACGATTAGAGATTTCAATGAGCGCGCTTATTCCCATGTGACCTACTTTAAGACCATTCATTCCTTTAAGGGGTAATTGACCGAATTATTGCACACATCTATACTAAACTGAACTGAATGAAAAGAACACTTTTATTTACAAGTTTCAAAATTTAAACTGATTGTGAAGAAGAGAAAGAGAACATTCTTCTACGATACCAATACAATAATAATTATTTGTTATAGGTAAACCACAATTTTCTACAAGACTGGTTTAAGAGAATCTTTTTTCATAATTTAAATTCCAACGGGCCAGATATGATGGAAATCAATGGTGTGCTAAAATCAAGTTAATTATGCAAACTCAATAATTTGTTTAGCACATTAAATTTGTTAGCTCTTGTGGTGCTTGGTTGTAAAAGTAAGGTAGGTATAATAAAGAACATTGTTCAATCAATCTTGAACATGAATAGCCTACTTTGTTATCACTCACTCCTGTTAATTGATTTAGAGTGGAGCCTTAATAAACTTTTTATTTAATGTTGTCCTTTAGAAAATAGCGAAGGTTATGTATTGATCTTGTATACTTTATTTATGGATGTATTTGTACTCGAATAAAATTCTTAGTGTTGCTGATTTTTTTAAATTTGTTTTCTTGATAAAAAAAAAGTACACGACTGGGTCGCACGTAGGTACTTGCTCTAATCTACGATCACACATGTGGTTTTAATGAAAGCCTTTATTTTATGCACAAAAAATGTGGTAACTGATTCTGGTCACTTCGTCCTCATTAAAAAAAAAAAATTAGTGAAACGACTCATAATCTTTAAAATAAAATTTTAAAAATTCTGCATCTTTAAAACTCAAATGACTTACCATGAAAAATATTGGGGCATATTCATAGTCACTGTTTAAGTTGTTTCTAAAAAAATACTGGGTTTATCCTATCTTATTTACATTGGATAAACTCCAGGCTAAGATAAACTGGGGTCTAAAAACGACTATGAATATGCGCCATTGTGTTTAGTTTTATGGCGTTTTCCATTGGTCACCCAGAAGACTTCTGAACCCCACAAAATGACAGAACAGAAGCACTTAAACTTCAGAATCAATAAAAGCATTCGATTGGCATTTCTCTTCGAGGAATTTCTTCTGGTTATTTCATGGGCTGGTTGTCAAATGCCAGGTTGACTTCTGTCAGATTACAGATTAAGGGTTGCCCTAGGGTTAATTTTATTTTTATTTTGGTAGATAAGTAGGTATATTTTTGTTATTATTTCATTAATTTTTTAATTAATCAAATAATTAAACAAAAAATTACGTCAATAAGCAAAATTAAGTTTTTCTTAAAAAAGAAAATTTTAAATCGACAATTGAGTATTTCTTATATTTGAAGAAAAACACGCTTAAGCTTCATTTCATACATACTTAAAAAATGTTTTGTTTTTGTATCAATAAATTTGGTACGTTTATTCTCTGTTAACAGTATATTTTCTTACGATTCTTAAAAAAATTGGATTAAGATTTATCACTGATCTACGGCAACTCTAGTCGAATATATTTGTTGAAGTTTAAAAAGGAGTCCGAATTAGTGCGAAAACTGTTCCCAACATTTTGTCCGTTTTCTTTGTCTTTGAGATCTTTTTATCCCCACCCCTCAAATTTTACAACTAGCCAAAATTTAGTGCGATGAATTATGGGAACAGAGCTATTATGATGCTTTAGTATGCAACAGGTTAGTGATAGTAAAGTCACGAAGATAAATAAATAAAAAAAGAACCAGAGCTGATTTTTTTTTCATGAAAAGTGATACTCTTGGAGGATTTTTGAATTCCTTGCAAGAGGGGGCATAGGCTGGGAATCGAACCGAAGACCTTCGGCGTAACAGTCCTAAACACTAACAATTACGCCATTACGAATATAGGGAGAATTTATCCAAGGTTTTTTGCTTATAGATAAAGTTTATCAAAGCCTATAATCCGTTCATCCATATATACAATGATTTTCGATTTCTGTTTTGGGCTTTAGGTCAATAAATGAAAAACCTGAAGCCCAAAACAGAAATCAAATTTGCATTATAAAAAGTCACCTAATATACATGATACAATGGTTTTCGTTACAAACTACACTTTCTTACAATTACCAATTTTGATAAATTATATTTTTGCAATTTGTTCTGTTGCCCCCAAGATGTGACACCCTTAGCTTTTTTTTTAAATCCTACAGTAAGAGGAATTTAAACATATATGAACATATTTATAATAATGGTCTTCCGTAAAAGCAAAGTGAAAATACAACTTTTTGAGAACAACACACAAACACACACACACTTTTCATTTAAAGCAACAACATATCTTGGAGAAAAGATTGGTTAACTGGTTTTATGTATCTTCTGCATTCCAAACGTGAGCTGTTATAGGTAAAGCAAAAACAAACACGTCAAGATCCGACCTTTATTTGATTTCGCATCGTTAAGTGGGTTTCAGGTTTTAGCAGGTGGCCAGTGTCGTTGAGGCGGCGGCCGGCGACGACGACCGACAGCGCGCGGGTGGCCAAGTATCAGTACGTCTACATTTAAACTTGAAAATTTTTCGTTTTCAGGTAAATGACAATGGTTGTAACTATTTTTTTTTGTTGGTTCTATAAATAAATTCTGAGCTTTGTTTCCAAATATCACGCTCGAGTATAGATATTGTTTGATTTTATTCTTAATATTTGGAAAATATCAATGACATTTTTGTTATCATTAATTTCTGTAAATAGCTAGAAGAACAAGTTAACAAGATTTTTTAGTTCTTTACGAATAATAAATTTAAATCATAACGAATATAAGTCGAGTTTCTTTGGAGTAAGCGAAGTGCTATTGAGTAGATGCAAAACGCTTACCTAGAACGATCAACTACTCTTTTTCTCATGTGCGAGTATAGATCAGATTTATTAAGGTAAATTAATTCTGTGCGCTCCATTAAAAATGGCTAACAAAGTACCATGGTTACTTTGTTTCTTTCCTCCATAAAGGAACATGGACTTGGTTCAGTTATACAAATATTTGTAGGTTATGTGTAACTGCCTTAACATAATAGAGTGCTGCAACTGATACATGCAGTTGTAAATGGAATAGGTGTCAAAAAATGTCATTCAAGCTATTTTTTTACGTGCCCACAATGCAGCTTAGTTTAGCTTTTTATATATTTTAAAGAAAATTTTCAATTACCTACGTGCTGAGATCCATTTTATTTTATTTCCTATAATTTTTCTTTTAATTTGTAATTTTTTTGTGTAAAAAAAGCACTAAAATCAACAATATTTTTCGCCGGCTCTTTTTTTCTTTATTCTATTTGAAATGTCAAAAGTGTGTATTCAATATTTTAACAGCTATATTATATTCCAGCTATTTCCGTGATTACATATTTTGTATATTTTAACTTCTTTTTCCCATTCTTTATATTTATATGTATCGTGAAAAATGGTTCAGTGATTCAGATTTAATAGAACTATATGTAGGTACCTTCTCATTCAGCAATGAAAATAAAATCTTCAAAAACATAAAAAAGTGAGGGTGGTTATATTATTAGAAGAAAATTATGTAGGTATTATCTTTCCTATAATTATTTTTTTATCAAATTTGTCAAATTTAAAAAAGGTCGTTTAATATTTTTATTTTGAAATGCCACACATTTTCAAAATTAAATTATACCACATTTAGACGTATTAAGTTGCTCGTTAAGTTGCTCGTATTAATTTGAGAATTTAGATTCGTTATTGGTGATGTTTTCGAAAAGACTGAGTATGAGTACGCTAAGGCTAGTTACTTAGTGTATTGTCTGACTTTTTGGCTAGCTTAATACTAATGTGAAAAAATTCGGTGTAATTTTGTCGAAAGAATGGTCTAGCATTTGATTGAAAAGTTTATTCGAATTTTGTCCTTAAACAACAGATTGCTTTAAAGCTATTTCTATCTATAAAATAACGGTAGAACTATAATAGTCGGAAGCTTTCGGAAGCAAATTCCAAAACCGAACAAAAAGTTACCTTAGAAAACGTCAAATACACAATTGTCACCCATAAATAATAATCAAAGATACTCAATATAAAAATGCCAAATATATTCCCTGTAAGTTTGCAATTAGTATAATCATAAGAAATGAGAACGAATGTGTAAAACAACGCATACACAGATATTTTTCATCGGGGCACTCCTTAAGTTTGTTGTTCTGTTTCACATGACCATTCATGTACACGAACTGAAATTACAAAAAATAACAGTGTAAGCAAATGAGTTTTGGAGAGTGAAACGTACGAATGTATGAACATCTTTGACAAAAAATAAATGAGCAAGCGAATCCAAAAAAACCAATCCGAAGCTAATTACAGACTATTGTCAGATTTGTCGGTAAAAAAATTGTCCCAAATGTTTTACAATCGTGTGAATTTACAATTTTCTGTGCCAATATTGCCAGAAACTTCATTGTAAGCCATCTGACATAGAAATTGTCAGTTATATGACAATAGTCTGAACACACAATAGGTCTTTTCGCGTACTTGCCCGAAACTGCCAGATTCTACCAGATTAATTTTTTTTATATGAATTTTGACAGTCTTTCGGGCTAAAAATGGTAGAAATGGTTAGGTTTGGGGAGTAAACGAACAAGGTTATTTTTTATTATTTTCAGACAATTATGACTTTGTCAGATGTCGTTGTTTAAGACATCGGACAATTGCTGACAATTTTTCATTGTCATGTAATAAATGTAACTTCGCAAAATCGATTTTTTTAATTTTTTGTATATTATTCGAGTTTTTGCTATACCTACCGAGTTATGATAATGGAAAAGGAAGCAGAATTATCTAAAAAATGTTCTGAATTGGTAAAGGATGTAATTCCACTTCTTCACTATCTTCCAACATGTTGGTCGTTAAAATAGTTGCAATTGCAATATTTTCCATTTTTATTAAAAATTATTTTCACAAAAATTTCTGCACAGACCACTACGAACAAAATTTTTAATTTGTCTGACAATGTCTGTCAACGGATCGACCAATTTTTTGAAAATAAATATCTGCCAACCGTGCGAACTGACAATTTTCACCCTGAAAATATTTCCAGAAACGTCCTTGTCAGAGAATTATTAGGTGTGTTCCTTTACTTTAAAACATTTTTTTTATATGAACTTTGACAGACTTTGGTGACAGATTATCTGACAATTTCATGTAAGACTTTCGTACGAAATCTGCCAACGGTGTGAACAGAAATTTTTTCATTGAAAAGTATTTGACAAATGTTAGCTCATTGGCAGGTATTGTCAGAGCACTGAGCACTATTGTACTTAAGATCTGATAATCGTGTGTACTAAGCTTCAGCTTCTTGACAACAAATGTGAGGAATTACGTTCAGATTTATGAGATTGCTGAGATCTCAGAGATCTTAAGAAACCCGAACTGGCTAATTGTAAAATTAGTGCAGTAGCAACATTGATTACCCCTTACGTCAAGCTCTGTATGAGGCTAAATGCGGCGCTGTAAAAAAAAATGAAATTTGCAAACAGTCGAGAAATTTGTTTTCTTTTTTTTATCTTGAATTTCAAATCATGTTATAAAATTATGTACTTAAAAATAGTTCGAATGTTTCATGAGGTGAATTTAACTATAAATTTTGTATCGATTAAAATGAAAGTTTTATTTACTAAAAAACATACAAAATATTCATTATTATTTATTATGACAATAAAACTACTTAATTAATTAATTTTGAATTATTTATGAGATAAATTGATCGAATTTATTTATCTATGGCATTTGCTCTGTGATAGCTTAAATTTTTAACAAAAATATTGTTAGTCATTTATGTTAATAATATTAAACTGAAAGACACTTTGTATATTCATAAAAACCGTGGGAACTTTCATTGTTTTTTATTTGCTCTTTGCTCTTCTTATGCGAAAAAAAAATGAAGATCACGCTCAAATGGACTGCTGCAGTGCCATCGCATAATCTATTCAACAAATTAAAATCATTAATTATATCGTTAGTGAAATATGAAATACTTACTATTTTTATCAAGAAATCTGCGTATAGTTTTTCATTTCATAGAAAATAATTCAGATGACTGAAAGATACTAGTATATTCACAGCGAGGTTATGTCACACGGGCAACCTGACTTAACCACGATTACTGTATGCGCTTCTTCACGTCAATGGTGGTGCTTCGCTATTATTTCACATCTCTAGCAGAAGTTACCTACATAATAATTGTAAAGTGCTCTTTTGATTTAAAAAAAAAACGCTGCTTCAATAATTCACTATATGTAATCGCACACTCTTTACAGGTTATTGAGTTCATGTCCATGTGGTGAGAATGACAGATCATCGTGTTGTTTTTTTTGCATGAGTTGGAGCTGATTTTGCATCGGTTGTCATGGTATTATGTAAATGAGATTTGTGAAAAATATTTTTAAACATACATACATCTAGCAAAGAAATACTAAGTGAGAAGTGAAGATTTTTGTAGCTGAGTATAATAATAATTATAATTTGTGGCTAGATTCAATATGCGTTTATAAATGAGCAAATAGTTTCAAGTGAATGCTTCAAATGCAATGGAATTCGATGACACAATGTCAATGAGTAACAATTACTGGGACTTGGGTATGACTACAAGCATATTCATTATTACGTTATTAAATATTTATACCGGCATTCGTTTTTGAAAGTTTAGAACGTTACAACTTACTTTTACAAATGATGTAAATGTCATTATTAATTTCGTAATTAATGTAAGTGAAAACATCTCTCTTTTTAAATATTTTATGTGTCTGAAAAAACCACACTTAAAACGGTTAAATTTTAATTTTGATATGTTGTGGTTTTCTAGATAAACTTTTTCTCGATAATCTGCACTCGTGTGGACGGTGAAGAGATAAGAGGCGTAAGTAAAGGGTTGTTGGGAGGAGAGACAAGAAATGGAGTGTGTGCACCACACACGTGTTAGTAAAAAGACTCCGATGTGTGCACCGGGCTTTAACTGTCAATCTATAATCTGTTTTTTTCGTTGGCAACACCTTATCGAATTCACAGTCCATCTCAAACAATAGGTCTGTTCGCGTACTTGCCCGAAACTGCCAGATTCTACCAGATTAATTTTTTTATATGAACTCTGACAGTCTTTCGGGCTAAAAATGGTAGAAATGTGTAGGTTTGGGGAGTAAACGAACAAGGTTAATATGACAACGACATTTGACGTGTTAATACATGAACTTTTTTAGGACTTTTTTTGACGTCTTTGTACTTAATTTCACTTCCAATTCATGGCGAGAAAGAGATGTCCCAAAAAGGCAGGATTTTTTTTATTTTTTACGCTATTTCTCCATTGGCAATATTTGAGGGAAGGGAAGATCAATTTCAATGGCATTGACAATTTATTGCCTGGGTGGGCCTTCTATTGCCAGGTAATTTCAATCATGAATTAATGACTGTATAAAAATTACGGCCGATGTAAAATATTTTTTTGTTCTTTAAAATTACTTTTATTGATAATAAAAAACTTTATTCACTTAATTTCTCTTGTTTTCAACTTTAATCTCAAAACGAAGCAAAATTCATGCAAAATCGATGGAAATCAATAATTGTCTTTCATCTGTCGAACAATATTGCCATTGTCATTGCCAAAGCTTCTTCATTGGCAACATACAAGGCAATGGCAATGAGCCAAGCCATTTATTTCCTCAAATATTGCCAATGCGGAGCCACTCTGCTGGGTTAAAAAGTTGTGGATTTTTGTTGACGTTTTCTTTTGTGACATTTCTTTGTACTTGTTCTTTGGTACTTAAGTACAACAGAAACTAAGGATTTTTTTCAATATTGGAAAATACTTTTTTAATAAAAAGTTAATTTTGTGATTCAAAGATTTCTATTTAATCCTTCAACGAGTCCATTTTTTTGTTTTTTTTTAACGACTGCTGAAAGTCGGAGTAAAGCGCTGGTGTTCACATTAGCTTGTGTTTGAAACAATAGAAGTGGAATTGACGTAAAAAAAAGTTGAAGGAGGCAGTCCAATGTGAACACCGTCATGAATATTTTTAGAATTGGTTTTAAAACCATCACACATTCTATCCCATTCGAGGTTTTGAGGTCATCACTTTGCAAATCATTTTTAACACTCAAATTTATACCGCCTTGAAATATTGTGTAACTACTCTGTAAGATATTGTGGAGGTACTTAAAAAATTCAAATGTGATATATTTAAATATTAATTTATAAACACAAATCGTGTGAGATATGCTGTCAAATTGTCTGAGATAAATTGTCAGTTCTAGTGAGAGGAGCTTTGACTTTTAAATTACTGCGATTTTAAGCTTTTTTATCTTTTTCTAATTGGATCGATTAAAGGCTCCCCCAAAAACGAACGCGAGACATTTGTGATTTGAAACAACGATGAAACTGTCGGCTGTCAATATACATATTTTACAATTATTGCCATGTAAATATATTTTGACAACCGAAAGTTTCGTCGTCATTCCGAATGTTTCGCGTTGGTTTGGGGGAGCCTTAAAAACTGCCTTTTGAATTTTATTTCAAAAATATTATACATTGCTTTTTCTCAGTTTTTTGACAAATTTCTCTTCTTTTTTTTTCATTACACCATTTTTTTAGTCCAATAAGACTGTCAAAGTTCATGCAAAAAAAAACTGGTAGAATCTGAGAGTTTTGGGCAAGTAAACGAACAGAATTTATGTGAAAGGGGGTTTAAGTGAAATTGAGTATCTCATCTGTTTAAACAAATTTCTATCAACTGTCAACTTTTTGCAAATGGGAACTCACTATATACATATTATGTATGCTAAATCTTCGATGTGATCTTGAAACAAAATATAAAAAAATACACAACTACCACAATTTTCAATCGATGAACCTTAGCTCATTTGATTCAGTGCGAAAATCAATTTAAAACTGAATAATAATAAAAAAAAAATATATTCAAATTAATGCAAAATACTGTCATCAACAATCCAACAATAAAAAATGAAAAAAAAAATTTAAGCCTCAGAACATTTTAAAGATTATATATATAATATTATTGTGATACGCGAATCTGGCTTATGCAAACATGTAGTAGGTAAACGACTTCACGCTTGAAACATTTTAACATTGTAAATAAATTATATGTATTCATAATTTTGTTGTCGTATAAACATTTTAATTTCGAGGTCTTAATCGATAAGCAACCTGATTGGCTACAAATTTGCATGCATTTGTGAATCTAATCCTATAGCTTCCAACATTAAAAGTATACGTATGTATTTGCACCTACATACACGTTTATATATATAAATTTACCTACATCATGTTTGCCAAGTTAACAAGATTTCACTTTAAGCCGGTTGGTATATTTTATTTACGAATGCAGTAACTGCAAGCATATTTTCCATTAATATTTTCCTCGTAAAAGTATTATGCCTTCCCTGACCAATGATATTATATGAATCTAAACTAAACCTTTATATACGACGAGATATCATACCAATTGCTTTTCAGAAAACGTTTACTTACACGTCTGTTTACCTTCGGTTATATGTTTTGCATTTTCGTCACATTCAAAAGTCAAGAGAAATGTTGCGTTGATTAGCCTAGTTTAGCTACATTTTGCATTTTATTGCTGAGTATGCAGTAGGTAGGTAGGTAGTTATCGCAAAAAAAAAAAACAGTTAAGTAAGTGATAGTACTATATAACGTTTCATAAATCTAGTCAGATATAAAATCTACTACAATATTGTACCTATGTATATATAACTGCTGTTTTGCTTTTATTTTTTATTTTATAGGAATTTGGAAAGTTACAAATAAAAGATAAATTTTTATCATGTAAGATCAATGACATTTTACAAACTCTCTAGAAGGCAAGTATTTCTTTCGTGTGAAAAATTGTTACAAGTTTTAATATACAATTAACAAATAATTACGAAGATCGAGAAGTCCAACGAAGTGGTTAAGTTGCCAGTTATAACTTTTATTTATTATAGCTTTTTTTGACAACCGAAAGATTCGTCGTCATTCCGAAAGTCTCGTGTTGGTTTGGGTGAGCCTTATTTAGAACTCAGAGATTTCGATCCGCCAAAACGTTCAAATTTTTTTTTCAAAGCTGAGATATTTTGCTGAGGAATCCTATTCATGAAACTGAAGATTCCTGAGTTTTTCGAGAACTCATTAGACATGTTCAGGAAAATGAGATCTCGGGGATCTCAGCAATATCAGTTACATGAATTTGCTGTCAAAACTCTGAAGAACAAAATCTTGGATTAGCTTGCTCACTTTTATATTGAGAAATATCTCTGAGATCTCATTTTTCTGAACGCTCCAATTTTCCTAAACATGCCTATGACAAGAAATGTCTTGTCATAGATTTGTGACAAATGTCAAAGTGACAAAAAAAAAACAAATTAATATGAAGTGCTGAATTTGTACAGTTTTTCTTTATTTTCTAACGTTTTTCAATAATTTTAATAACATGTTTTGTGACAAAAAAAAAACTTTATTGCAATAAATCACCCAATTTGTTTACAGGAAATACAAAATTAAACAGTCGGGAGTTGCTCTTACATTTTGTTTAATTTGGTGAATTGGTGGTGTTATCTAAAAACTAGTTTTCTTAATTTGTTTTTATATTGGAGATGGCTTTTTTAAATTTTATTCATAATTGGAGATAATAATTTAGGTAGCAAATTCGAGTTTTATTTGTGTTTACCAACCAAACGTTAGTAACAATTTGCATTCGCTTAATTTTGATGTATCATGAGGCAAGCCATCTAAAGAATATTTTCGAATTGTAAAGGTTCCTACACACCAACGCGAATCTGTCGCTGTGACGACGAAAACAACAACACGTGGTTGTCAATGAAAACAACTCGATTACTTTTTGCATTTAGGGCGGTATTCACCAAGCGCTCATAAACGGCTCTTAAGTTTATGAGGCTCATAACTCAAATAATATTTGTGCTATTCACCAAACACTCATAAGTATTTTTCGTAGTTTGAAAATGAGAGCGGCTCTCTCTTAACCAGGCATAACCAAACTGTAAAATCAAACTTTTTTCGCACAAATGCATCACAAATAATAACTTTAGCACCAACAACAAGACGAATTAATATTTTTTCAAATTAATTGATAGGAGAGAAGATTTTCTAAGAACGAAAAAAAAAAAAAATTTAATGAATATCAAAAAAAAAAATTAAATAAAAATACAAAATTGTGACATGTTGACAATTTGAAAGAAAAAAAAATAAATTATTTTAAAAATTTTCGAACAAGTTTTCGGAGAGAGTGCTCATAACTTATGAGTGGTCGGGAGCACTCATAAGTTTTATGAGCGCTCATAAATATTCACTATTATTGCTTGGTGAATAGATTTATGAAGCTTTTAAGTTATGAGCGTTCGGTAAATACCGCCCTTAATATATCAGTTGTTTAGCCCAAACTTCGTCTTCTGATTCCGCAATATCACGCTGTATCGGAGACCCATTTCTGCTGGAAATAGAAGAATAGTGCTTAAGGAATGGGAATTATGGCGATTTCTGAGCCCCATAAATGACAGTTCTTCTTCTCGATGGAAGAAGATAATGGCGCAAATTTTTAAACGATTTAGTAAAATGTTAAAGCCATTTTAGTAATTTACTAGGTTAAAAAGAAGATTTTGGTAAGTTTAAACGATTTTAGCAATTTACTAACTCTTAACATTTTACTAAAGTTAAAATCAGAAAATGGCTACTTTAAATTTTAGTAATTTGCCAAATCCATATGAAATCTGTCATTGTCCTCGAAAATAATTTCTTGGCAATTTTATTTGAAAGATTTAAATTGTATTTTTTTTAGTGTACTAATTCTTTTCAAAGTAAATTAAAAAAAAATGTTTTCGGAAGATGACGATTTCGATATGTTCGAAGACTCAGCTTTGTGCAGAAAAGTGCGATGTCTTAAGTCCCGAGCAAATCCCTTTGAAGAGCTGGACGATGGAGAATTTTACTCCAGGTATAGATTCTAATCTTTAATAACAATTGAATCTGCAACAAAAACTCAATTTTCACGTAAGGATGGGAAAAACACATAGGGCCCTACCAATAATCAAATTTAGTGACGACTTAAATATTTCAGTAAAATGGACCATAATAGAATGGGCTTTAGCTAATAAACCATTTATAGTATGACCTTAATATTCAAGTGGACTCTTAATAATGAATCATATATGGAATGGACTTCAAAAAATTAAACATTCCATGAATGGTACATTATTTGGGATCACCAGAATTAAGGTTAATTTTACTGAAATATTTAAGTCGTCGCTAAATTTGATTATTGGTAAGGCCCATAAACTGCTAAAGCTCTGACTGCATTGCAACCTTTAATAAGGAACAGCAACAACACAAAATAAAATAAGAATTTTTTGATTTCACTTTATTGAAAATTTTCTTTTACAATAATAAAATAACAAACTAGTTGTATTGTTGTCACAAATAAAAACAAAAAAAAATAACAAAATAACAAAATAAATTGTAGGTTGTCATTTTAACTTCTGACATTGCAAATTATTAGGTCCGTTCCCTAGGTTTAGGTTTGATTGCTTTGTTTTTCTTTCCGAACTGTCATTGTTTGGACGTGTTCAGCTGCACCGTTTTTAATAAAAGGGAATTAGTATTTTACTAGTTAGTAAAACGAAAAAAAAAAACGATTAAAATTTTGGAACAGCTAGTAAATTACTAAATGTTTTAGCAAATTGCTAACTAGTAATATGCTAAGCCCTTAACAATAGGTTGTTTAAAATTTTGCGCCAATGCTTCTGGATTTAAATTCAGAACCAACACCAAAAGCTCTCTTCTCTTCCGGATTACCAATCAAAAACGCCATAAGTATAAGTATTGCGAAAGCAAAAAATGAAAGTTTGCAAGACAAAATTCTGATTATTGTACACTGTCAGCGACACAAAACGCCACAACACGCCACGTGAGAAAGGTGTGACTCTGACTTAAATATATTGAAAAATTAAGATTCATTTAAAGTCTGTTTCGTAACTTGAAACGTTGTACGACGTCGAACGACTTAGCACAATTTGCTGTCAAATCGCATAGAAAAAAAAAATTAAAAGAAGCACCTTGTAAGAAGAAGCTGCAGTTAATAAAAAAAAATAAATCATTTTGTTTGCCCAACGGAATGCAAAAAATCAACATCGAAATAAAAAATAAATTGATTTATTTTACCAATGGAAAACTCCATTGTATAAAATCCTTACATTATTTTTGATATTGAATTAAATCGATTAAATTTGTGCTTATCTTTTACGCCCATATTACATCAATACATCCAGATTAAAACTTTAATCCAGATGTAAAACATACAAATTCAATGTAAATACATCTGGATTAAAGTTTCAATCTGGATGTATCGAGTGAATAATATGGGCGTTAGGGAAACTAAGTTTAACTTTGTTGAACAGACCTTACATGTTGTTATTTTGTATCTACAAGACATCTTAAAATTCACAATCTTTTCATTTCTTTTTTATGAGTATAAATTTAACAGAGCAAGTAACTTCGACAAGTATTCTTTTGTATGAACTAATAAAAGTAAGGCATAATGTAAATATTCCATCAGTAAAATCAGTAAAATCATTTGCTAAAGGCAACAATCCGCTATCAGTTATACGTTTTACTCCATTAAATAAACAATCTTTCTTTCATGCTTTCGTTAATATCTTCATTAAACTTTTTTTCTTTTTGTTTAATTACATCCCCTGAAAATCAAACGTGCAAAACTAATTGCGTATCGGAGAAACTAGTCAACGAAGCCCAGATCAAAGCCCACCTTTTGTAACTTTTTCTCCTCATCATTATTTGATTGAATTTAATTTGCTTCAATTAAAAATTATTAGAAAATTTTCGAATATTTTTAAAAACGCCTTGACTGTTATTTAAGTTGAAGACTTTCAGTTTTTCATTGACTGGCACGCCACCTACATTTGTAAATGAAAACTTTCCTATAGATATTTTTGATTTCTTAGAAACATATATCAATCATATACTATATGTATACGTACGTAGAATTGTCGAGTTGCATTATTAATAAGAGGTTTAATTATTATTATTTTACTTTGGTAAGACTAATTATTATGGCAAAGCTACGCAACAACAACAACAAAAAAAATAATAAAATTATTGAGGCTTCATATTATTGCAATCACGTTTGATGAAGCAATGGCGTTCAGCTTGAAGGCTTGGATGGTCTTTCTGTATAGTATTTCTACTTATATTCAGTTTATTATATTCTTTGTTTTAAATTGTGACCATAATTTTTGCGGCTTAAAAAAAAGTTTGGTCTGGTGGGGTTCGTTTTTTTTATTTTTTGTATTTTTTATCGATGCTAATTTGAGGTTTTGACGCATTAAAATTCATTTTATTTAGGGCAATTAACTAGTTTTAATGAGCTATCAAAATTCATCACGCGACACTTTCGGTTCACAAATAAAGCGTTTGTGTGAATAATTTCATGACCTTCACTTAATATGACAAAAAAAAATATACTTTTGCTTAATATAATAATTTTGTTGATTGTTTGCTTTGTGACTTTTATAAGTTTAATACAAATTATAGTTTTTCGTTTGAAGTAATGCAGATTCCTTCATCGTCATGTCGTACTTTTCTTTTTAGCAACATGAACACATGAGTAGGAAAACGCAATAAAAATATATAATTTGAAACTTAAAGAAAAAAATAAATAATAAAGTCCAAATAATTTTTTAATGCGAGAAATTTATAAATTCTGATGAAGAGAGCAAATATGTAGTAGTAAAATAATTGAGAGTTTGAATGTGTTATTTATGAAAAAATTTACTAGGGGATTTTCCCATTTTAAAATATAAAACTTTAATTTTCTACAAGATTTTTAGGCTAACGTCTGTCTATAAATATATATCAATCATTATTTATCGCTAACTGGAATAGTTGAGGTTTTGTTTCAAACTAGCTGGCCCGCCCCGGCCTTGCACGGGTTGACAAACCCAAGTATCGTTAGAAACTTAGAAAAGAAAACATAAGTAAATAATATTTACAACCATGTTTTTTGTCAGGTAGACGATGTCAAACACCCAATGACCAAATCCACCAGCTTATTTCATACATTTATTTTTCTTTTATCAAAAGTGTTCCGGTTCAAAAAAAAAACATTAGTTTGTTTATGATTTAAATTAAATGTGAAAAGTCCTCAATTCCCTTTGAGAAAGATATTGCGGTTTTTATAATTGCCATGAGTTATGAGTCGAAATTTGATTATATTTCTTATAGCCTATACTCGTCTGCTTGGCTGAGCTTCCGGAACCTGTAACATCTGCATTTTTAAATTGTGTGCTATAAGTTATAACCTTATCAGTCCAGACGTTCGAACTTGGCGAGCGGACAAAAATTCAAACGTACTTCCTAATTTTAATATAAAGTAGGATTAAAAGGATAAGGATTTATCTGCACAGCAATTCAAATTAAAAATGAAAGAAACTGACAACTTGCTGATTTGAACAGCTATATTCTTGCCCACAAAATTTTTCCAATTTTAGCTTTATTCTATTTGTTTTCTCAACAATTTTGTTTAAAAAACCTCTTATTTCAGAATTGATGAAAAGATTTTGGAGATTTGAGTTACGTGTTTTCTTCTAACGCGTGCAAAACCGCGTAACAAACGCAGCACAAATTAGTACACACAATTAAATAAAATACACGACTGGTTCACTCGAACTTGCTCTTATGTGCAATCACAATGTTATTTTAAAGTCTGAATAATTTAGATCAATTAGCCTGATTTTTGGTAAAAAATCAAAAAAATATAACTTCTGAAATTGTTTTGACACTAATGCTATGTACGCCATCTGATTTCATAAAACAATCTCAATTTATGAGAAAAAAAATTGAAAATCGTTGGAGCGGTTTTTATATAAAAAATTTTGTAAATATTTTTCAAAACAAAAATTGGTACGGAATTTTTTAGTATTTATTAATGCGGAATTAAAAAAATAATTGTGAAAACAATCTACTCATTTTCGAAATACCTATCGAAAATAATTTTGAAAATTTTTTCTAAAATCTAAAATTAAATTTTTTAAATTTTGATACACAAATAGTATTCAAAATTATTAGAAGACCCTGTGTACAAATTTTTATTTAAATCGGTTCAATAAATAATAAGATAGTCGAAAACCAAAAAAATGGTTCTATGAGAGATACCATTTTTAATTGATAGATAAATTTTTTTCAAAAATATGGTAGATGGTTTTGATTATTTTATTGTAAGCTTGAATTCATTCAACACATCAACTCCATATCTAATAGAGCCAATTCACTTCTTGGGTGGATAAAGAGAGAGTCACGCCAATTCATAGACCCCTATGTTACAAAACAGCTTTTCAAAACATTTGTTCGACCTATTCTTGAATATGCTTGCCCAGTTTGATCACTCTATTATGAGTGTCATATAGCAAGACTGGAACGTATCCAAAAAAGATTTCTGCGGTGTGCCCTAAGAGGCTTAGGGTGCTAAAATCCCTTCGAGCTCCCCGCATTCATCAATAGACTAAAACTTATTGACTTGCCTAGTCTAGAGAACAGAAGCTCTTATTTAAGTTTTGTTTTTATTGTTAAAGTAATTAATGGAAATATAGACTCTTTTTACCTTTTGTCCCGAATAAATTTTAATATTCCTCAGAAAACTTTAGAAATATACCCAACTGCATATATATTTCAAACTGTCGTGCTAATTATGGAAGATTTTCTCCTTTAAATAAAATGTTTAAATTATTTAATCTTCTTAATTAAAGATGTAATAACTTATTTGACCAATCACTGCAATTTTCAACTAGGTTCATATCAAGTTTTTATTCAATTATTTAACTGTACTATAGACCTAAGTAGTTCTGTATTTTTTAAGCTAGTCTTTAGCTACCTATGTGAAAATAAAAAGATATGAGCTGACATAAAAAATGTATTCAAAATCGTAGGAGTTGTTTTTGAGAAAAATGAGATTTTCCTTGCCAGTTTTTAAACATTTGTATGGCAGCTGTACCGTTATTTTTGGTTGTAAGGAAAATTTTGTATTTAAAATCTGCTAGAAAATGTTTAAAAATTGCCATGTACTAAGTTTGATAAAAAAATCGATCAAGTCGTTTTAGAATTATTAAGTTCTCAAAAAAATGCAATAAACAGGCCGGGGAATGCCCAAAAAAGGCTAGGTACCAAGTTTAAAGAAAATCAACGCATCTGTTTAGGCTGCAGTTGAAAGGACAGACAAACAGAATTGCGGTATCGCAAATAAAAATAAGTGTTCATAAAATGCTTTGTTATTGTTTCCTTGAAATATAAAAAAATTTAAGAAAAATGTTTTTGCCTTGTTTTGTTAAAGTGTATTGTAACTCAGAAAAATGTGTACACCCAAAAATAAGAAATCATATTTTGTTTTGTGTAAAAATGATAACAAAGTATTTATAATTACTTTTTTGATATTGTTTACGTGTAAAATATTTTGTTAGGCTGGCTACGCACTCTTACCAAAACACTAGCTATTGTTAGTGTGTACAAATTTGTAAATTTGGTGTACACTTTTGAAGAAACACGGCTTATATTGTTGTTATTCCTAAAATACTATTTAGGCGTTAACAAAATTTAATGTGCAAACACAACAATAAATGACAAAAAGATTAAGAATTGAAACAAATTAAGAATTAAAAAAAAGCACGTATACGCCCTAGTGTACATTGTTATCTGCATTGATTATAGTCTAACACAATAAGAAACTACTTATAATTGTGATATAATGTTTAACAAATGAATATTTACAATTTATGTATTGCCTAAATCTAAGATACAACTGTTTCCTAAAGACTTCCTTTTAAGTAAGTGATTTAGATCTGGTATTTTCAATAATCTCTGGCATTTATTTTTAAATTAAAATAAACTCCGTTGAGTATCCAAATTTCAGATTGAGTTACATTCTACTTTCTAGACAGCCGCGGCGCCTATTTATGCTTAAAATCATTATTAAACACTAATGACAGAAAGTTATCTTTAAAAAAAAAAAGCCAATACCATGGTCATTAGCATTATGTTGATGTATTTTATTTAATTTTAAAGCTGTATATCTCTAAAAATAAATTCATTAATTCACGAATAGAATTGCATTTCTATTTAAATTGTTTTCTGTAAAAGTAATAGTTTCAAACATTCACTGTGTTGATTGCTATATCCTTCAATGTCATTTATCTAATTTCATTATTTTGAACATACTCAGTGAATTTTTTTTTTTTCTACAGTTACTATCAAAATTTCGTTTTGTTATAAAATATATATGTAACTGTAGCAAAGACTTATGTATATATTTAAATAAATAAATAAAACTTTAACTGATGGAACAATAAATTATGGGGTCGGATTGGAATTCAAGGCATCAATGTCTGTTTTATGTGATAAAAATAGTGTTGACTGATGTTATTGATATTTTTATTTGTTTTTTTTTTTAACTGGAGAACTTGGTCAAATGAAGCATTGGCAAAATGGCTTAAAGCCAATTTTTAATGTTGGCCCTATTTTACTTGACTTTATATATCATGCCACTGCCATTCATCGGGGATCAATTATATGAAATGTCCTTATATGTACTACAAATTAACATAGTTCAATGAAAAGAATTAAACTAAAGTTACACGAAAAATTGTCAAAAGCTATGTGTGTCAATACAAATCTAAATTCCGATTAATTAAATCATGGGTAGGTATGTATAGGAATGGCGACCCCATTAGTGCTACTCATTGACCTGTAGATGACAAATGATTCGATTATAGGAATTTGTGGATATAACCCCTAGTGGATCATTGTTAAATACTGTGAGTGTTTGACAGTAATTGGCAAAAGTAATCTTAAAATAAAATTCAAGTGTTCATCAAACGTATCCAAAAATTCACTTAAATTAATTAATTCATTCTAAATTGACAAGCTATAGAAGTATGATTATTGATTGATTATATGAGGACTTATTTAGACAACAATTAGAATGCGGTTATATGATAAGGAGATGCTCAGCTATTTAGGCAAAGTCCATGTTGGAGTTTGGACAACTATCCAAGAATTTTCTTAGGAAATCTAAGAAAATCGATTGTAGAAATCTTTATAAGTTTTTCTTCCTCAACCAATCGATTTGATACTTTTCAGAAAAATTAAACGAAAACTGTTTTTTTATTTGTTCATCTTTTCGAGATTCTACTGTATTTTTATTTCATTGAAAAAATATAATAATGTTCAAAGGTATACGCTATTGATATTTTTGTACCAATCCTTCACGTCAAAAAATTAACTGTTAGGCTTTCGGTCTATTAAAATAAGTTTTGAAAAAGAAAGTGTTTCGTTATATATTTTTATTGTATAAATTATTCAAATAAAACAACATTAATAACATACATTTTACATTTCCTCACAGTTTTTTTATTTTTGTACGATTATAAACTTTAGTAAATTACTAATTAAATTAACGCATTCAATTCAATAAAAAAAAAAAAAAAAAAAAAAAAACACCAACATGCATTAAATAACTCACAGTAAAGAAAAAAAAAACAACATAAAAGTAGTAATGATAGTTCCTTTTCTTTGGAGTCATTCATCTACGAGTATATAAGCACCACAATGAACACAAGTTGCACTTTCATATCTCACAAAAGGCGGATATGTATAGTATACGTTGTGTTGTACCGTCTACCGTGTCATTCCTAATGACCACTTGGCTTTAGCTAAACCGCATATGGGCAAACAATTGTGGATAAATAACCGTACGTATAGTTCGTGGTTTCTCTCTAACAAAATTAAAACCGCAATCAACGTTTTCATAAAATTATATACACTGTTTCTGCTTTCAAAGCTAAAACCATTTGGCGATGCCATTGCATGTGATTATTATAGAGTTACCAGAATACAATTTTTTTTATTAAACAAAAACACTGTATAGGTATATTTGTATATGACTTCTGTATATAGAATGAAAGACCATGATGATTTTTCAAGGGAAAATAAAAATTATCACTGTTTCTAGTAATAGTGGGTTATTTATGTTATGCTTTGCCTTGATTTAAAATGGAGGGATACAAAGTTATTAGACTCTTAAAAGTTAGCATTGTTGAATAGAGAATGAAATAAAAAGTGGTTGCAGTTTGATCTTGTGATCTTTTCTTAATTTAAAAAATTAAATTGAAATCATTATAAATAAATAAGAAGAAATTATAATATTGTGGCTTACAGATGCCCGGAAGAATAGCACTTGTCACCCTGGATGTGATTAGACCTTTAAAACCTATAAATGATTATGAAAAAGTGAGAAAGAAAGGGATGGTTCATGATCCTGTTTAGATTGTGACTTTTACTACGCCATCCATGACGATGGTTTTGATGAGATCGGTGAAGGGAACAGAGCTCCTCACCGCTCTTACCCACAAAATCACTGCCAAGGCGTAGTGAAAAGTCACAATCTAAATAGGGCCCATATGTGCATCATATGCGTATTGATGAGTTCCTTAAGTCAAAAGAAAAATCGGCTACAATTTTATTATTTTAGTTTATAAATGCATCCCAAAAGTCAGCTTTGCGCATTAACTGAGCAGCAAACGCATCCAATTTTGTTTTGGTTCTTTCATTTGACAATTTTACGTTTGAACTGAAAGTGAAAGAAAAATATGGAGTCACGAACGAAGTATAATTTTGTTTCTATTGTTATTTTTTTTTTTTTTTTCGTAAATTTTGGTTTGTTATTCACCGCATTAAAACTTTTTGTTTGGCGCTTTGGAACTCAGTCACTTGTCTTCAACATCCACTAAGATTGCTTGCTCCAGTTACTGGCTGAACACAATGCCCTGCTGCAACTGGAATCGGAGCCGCAGCTGCAACTGCTTTCAAAAAATGTCGTACGTCGTTTTTTTATCTGCCCACAATGAACCGTACAGCTTTTTGTATATTTTAAAGAAAAAAAAAACAGCCACGAGTTTATTATTCATTTTTTTTTCCAATATTTTTCTTTTAATTCATAATTTTTTTCTAACTAAAAACTTCAATATTTTTTTCCGGCTCTTTTTTTCTTCATATAAATTGAAACGTCAAAAGTGCTGCACGTGAAAAAAGTTAAAAGTTGGTGAACCATCTGCAGCACCGACGGCAGTTGCGTTGCATTGTGTTCGTAACATTGAATTTGTGTGTATTCAATATTTTGACAACTATTCCAGCTTCCAGTTGCAGCTCCGTATCCATTGTGTTCAGCCAGTTAGTCGCGTCCATGCTTATAACAATCTAGTGAATTGGTGTCGGTCTATGAGATTCAGATAACGATATAACCGTTGCCAACTCCTGTTGAAACAACTGCAATGCGAAGTGTCAAATATTTTATTGACTTAGTGTCGTCGTCACAAGTAGTTGGCCGCTGGCCTTTGAACTCTGGATATGATTCCTATAGCCGCAGATATTATCAAGAAATTATTAATAAATAAACAATCTCACAAAAATTTGCTGAATTTTTAGTTAATGCTTAATTAACTACAGCGCATTGAGCAATTTTATTTATTTACTTAGGATTAATTAATAATATATGTATAAAATTTTTTAAAACAAATTTTCGTCTGGGAAATCTGATAAAGGCTAACAAGCAACACTGCATATTGTGTATTTTAAATAAAAATTTAAACAATTATTCGTAAATCACACAAATTCTCCTAAAATAGAGCTATACAAGTTTTGCAATATAAATTTTTGTGTGAATAGTTATTACCGAATGTATGGTATAGGCCATTTATTATTTGTCATACCTATGCGTTAGATGCTTGTAAAGTCCTCTAAACGATCTTACATATTTTGAAGTTTAACGTGCTATAGTCGCACCATTGTTTCGTTTTTTTTTTTTTTTTTCATTTTCAACATTTGGACCGATTTCAACATCTATTGTCCGTGGTTGCGTTGATATGATGTGAAAAATTTGCAATTTCTCAGCTTAAAAGATCAAAAATGCAGTTTACATAAATGCGTAACACAAAAGGAATTTAATAATGGCTTTACATTTAAGTCAATAGAAATTATAGGTTTACTTACTAGGTATTTATATAGTTACAGTGCACATACAAAACTCCCAGTTTACAAGGAATATAATTGGTTCATTAGAGCAATGTAAAATGAAGCTTGAAGGTGCAAAGGTATTATCGCCAGTCGCATTTATATTTGTTAAGCTTAAAGTACATACGTTGTAGATATATAATATAATGGTCAATAATATTAGTGATCATTAAAGTGAATAAAATATTCAAAATGTATCATATACTAGCTATAGCAGTGGCGCATCCACGGTGGGGGGGGGGTTTCGGGTCCGGACTCCCCTCATGAGCATTTAAACCAAATATTTTTTATATTAATTTATTTATTTATTAAATATTTATTGCTCTTCGACCTAAATTTCGTCTAAATTTGACCTACTTAATTCCAGAAAGCCCATTTTTTTATAAAATTTCGATTAAAAAAATTGTTAAATGTACCTAAACATCAAATGCATCTTAGTGGAAAAAGGAGTATACCTACTTACATTAGATTGCATAACAGTTTTATGTGAGAAAATTAGTTCAAGAACTTAAGGTATGTTAAATTTTGAAGACTTAATCAATTTATCATACCTCTCCAAAGCAACATATTAAAATACTATTCAATATTGAAAGGACAAAAAGAAGTAATAACTATAGCCATATTTTTAGCTTAGCGTGAAGTTAGCGACGCCATATTCACTTTGAAAACAAAATTTGTTGTATTGTGCTCAACTTGTGCTGCGATGAGCCTTAAATATTTTTGAAAATTTCGGTTGTTTTTAATATTTTTTTTTTTTAATTTTTACTCATTTTTTTTTTCTAAAATTGCCGAGTGTTTTAGACCAAAAATTAAATTTTTGTAATCAACAATTTTATTCAATTAAATTTTCAAATTTTTAGGATTGAATTTTTTCTAAAATTAAGTTTTTCTAAAAACTTAAGGTTGTGCTGTTTTGTGCTCAAAAAGTAATACAACCGAAGAGATAAAAAAATCGCATCGACCGAACCGAAAATGATGCGAAGCAATTCAGCTTTAAACTAGCACGATCATTTTCGATGCTCAACTTGTACCTCTATGTGCCGTAAATATTTTTTTTTAATTCACAAATTTGTAAATTTTAGGCATGAATTTTTTTTTGCAAAATTTCGATTTTCAAAAACATCAAAGTTGTGCTTTATAATGCTGAAAAAATGATTCGCATATTTATAGATTTTAGAACCCCTATTTTCGACTTTCAAAAAAAAAAAAGTTGCGCCGTATTGTGCTCAACTTGTGCTGCGATTATGTCGTTATTTATTTTTTTTTAATTCGCGAATTTGCATTTTTTTTTCGATCTTTTGAAAAGTTATACTTGCGCTGTTTTAAGCTCAGTTTGTGCTTGTTTGTTTTTTTTTTAAATCGAAAATGGCGGTGCTAACTTCACACATATAAATAATGTAGCTGTAAATAATAAAGCCCCCGCAAGTTTTTTTTATCTTTAAGTTTTCTATTTGTAGTTGGACCCCCCCATGACCAAATCCTGGAGCCGCCACTTAGCTATAGACAACAAAACTCAATGTATCTTGAACCTGTCTAGTCCTCTAGTTGAAACCTCGATTCATTGTTTTTTTTTTTGTGTTTTTTGTTTGTATTCAATTTATTAAAATTTTATTAGCGAACTTTAAGTTGGAATTTTCATCTTTTTTTGTCATACTTCAATCCAGGCGAATATAAGATGTGTTCATAAGAACTGGTTGCAACTATTAGAAGTAAAATTATAATGTTTCACAAACAATTTCGCAAAATAAAAATCTAAATGTAAAAAAAAATAATATTCCTTAAATTATATTATCGGTTTTTCAGATAAAATAGTAATTACAAAAAATTATTTAAAATAAAATATAATATCTTCGTGAACCGTTTCATTTGTCATGAAATCGTTCCTTTTTGAAATAATAAACTATTCCAGTATGATAGCAACATTTAACATTTAACTACATAATGTCTGAACCCATAGTGGTCACTTCTGGTGTACCACAAGGAAGCCATCTGGGTCCACTTCTTTTTTTGCTTCTTATCAATGATATTCCCGATTATATTAAATTTTATTTTTGTCCCATATTCGCGGATCATATACAAATATTTAGATGCATAAAATCCAATGATGACTGCCTTTTACACCAGAAAGACATGAATATATAATCTATCCGATTGGTGTAATTCTAATCAGTTACATTTATCAATGTTTCTAAATGTGATTCCTTATCCTTCCGACGAAATTTATCGCCTGTAAACTTTACTGACAATTTGATGGTATTCCTTTGGAAAAAGTTTTAAAAAGGAAAGACCTAAGTGTCATCTTCGATCCTAAGCTAACCTTTTCCTTTCATGTTGGTTTTATTGTGGCTAAAGCTAATCCCTTACTTGGATTCATAATGTGAAACTCTAAGGGCCAGTTGTACAAATATTTAAACCGTGGTTCAGCAATTTTTATCCACCGATTCCGGCGGATTAATTGAGTTTCAACAGTGGTTTACTGTTCAAGTGTGTGATAATAACCAATTACATACTTGAACCAGCGTTGAACCTTAGTTAATCCGCCGAAATCGGTGAGTTAAAATCTTGAACCGAGGCTGAACCACTATTGTACAACTGGCCTTAAGGAATTTTCCGACCCCTACACTCTCAGGGCATTATTTACGATTTACTAGATTGAGATAGACTTCATTATATATTTACGAATGCCCCAGATACAATTTGATTGGCCTCCAGTTTTTGGAAACTCGGAGAAAGCATTTTGCAATAATATTTATTAATATTTGTAACAAATCAAATAGATTGCTCTTTCCTTCTGTCCCTTATAAAAATATATGCTCCAACGAGGGTTATTCATGTGCGTAGTATATTTTGTGAACCTTTTCATATATAGAGTATAAATTATGGACTTAATGAACCAATTACTAGGTGCCTAAGAGAAGCTAACTCAGTTGGTAGCCATAGATTTGCACAGTAATATAAGCATGTAATTTTTTACTAAAGTTTTAGTGGCGAGGTTTTATTTTGTAAGCACTTAAATAAGCAACCTTCCAAAGTATTGCACATTGCTCATAATTTATCTATATTGTATATTATTTTTGTAATGTATATCTGATTAATGAAATAAATAAATAAATAACTTTGGTTGCAGTAAACAGTATCTTCAATGAACGGCACGACGTCCACAATCCAATTTGAATTTTTTTTAGTTGTGCCTTTAGTGCAGGCAGTGAGCGATATTATGTATGTTATCTAGTAGAGAAATTCGAGTTTTTGTACAACGATTTAGGATTTTTAGCTTTATTATTAGTTTGCACTTGTTGGTCTTTTTAAGTAATTCGAAGTATATATAACATCGCCGCTGTCTGTGAAAGTGTGCGGAAAAATTCGAGACAATCTATTCCGATTCCTAACCTTGTTGTCACATCAACTTGTCAAATTTTCCGTCTGGACTTGGGCCTGCATCCGTATATAAAAGATCCAACTGACACAGGAGCTCAAAGTTGAAAGTTAATGACCATAAACAACGCTATTTGTTAGTCGCTGACTGGGCTTCGGAGCGTTTCGAAGAGGACCACAAAAAGTTAGTTTTTGGTGCCGATTTTGAGCCGGCGACAAAGACGTTGGTGTGACCATCACCGTCAATTACGTGCGCCGACATATGGTTCTAACAGAACGGTGCTATACGTGCCACAGAGCGAACACCACAATGGACCTTCTGCATGAACGATTTTAGGGTAGGATTATCTCTCGAGGAAGTGACTTGAATTGGCCAACAATATCGTGTGATTTGATCCCGTTCAACTTTGTCTTAATAAGTTTTCTGAAGCCCCAGGTCTCTAGTCAATAAACCACAATCGACCGATGCTCTCAAAGTCATTATAACCCAAGCCACCACTCAAATACAGCAGGATCTAAACGGCACAGTTATTGAAAATTGGACCTCTCAGATCCGTGACACCATGCCAAGCCGCGCGGACATTTTAACGATGTCATATTCCATACATATTTTAATATACTAGGCATGTTCAGGAAAATGAGATCTCGGAGATCTCAGCAATCTCAGTTACCTGAACAGGATTCCTCAGCAAAATTTCTCAGCTTTGTTGTCAAAACTCAGAGGAAAAAAAGTCTTGGATTCGCTTGCTCACTTTTTGAGTGAAAAAATTCTCTGAGATCTCATTTTTCTGAACACACCAATTGCCTTTCAAATAACAAAATTATTTTGTTAATTCCTCAGCTTGTTTTTTTTAATTAATTTCAACAACGACTCGCTATGGGCTTTTGTTTTGTGGGATAAAAGGAGTTAAAATTAATAGTCTTTTGTAAATTTCTCAAAAATTTTCCATTTCATGGAAGAAATGTCAAGGCAACAATTCTACAAAAAAAAAGATTACAACACTTTTTTTCATAAAAGCATTAGATTTTGAGAAAAAAAAACGTATTTTATTAAAAAAAATTAATAGTTTTAGAGATATGCATAAAAACTAAATTGCACCCCTTTTCATTGCGTTTTTAATCCTTTGCCTTGGTTCAAATTAATGGTTTATTTAACGGAGACCCACTTCACATCATTCCAATTTTAAAATTTTCTGTGTTCTTATAAAAGAAAAATTGAACAAATAGACAATATTTTTGAGGCTCTTGATCGTTAGTTATCGTTATTATTTTGACTTCTTTTCTTGTACGAATTATTTTTTATCCAATCAACAGAAAACGAGATAATTATGTATGTGGATATGTGTAAATTTATGAACGCATCGCGTTCCAAAAATGATTTATAATCACTTTCGTCAAACATTCATACATAAATGCATCAAACCACAATTATATTTTGTGTAACGTGTTGCACAAAATTGAAGCAAACATTTTTAATGCGTGTTCATTGATCCGTTGTAGTATCAGCTGCGTTGCACATCAGAAATTATACAAGACAGTAAAAACAATGATGGATAAATATTAGATGATTATGAATCTACCCATTAACTTTATCTTATAGGTCTCAACATAGAACCATCTATACTTAATTAAAAGGACAAATCAATCTTAATTATATAGTTCGTCTAAAATACCTTGAATAATTATACTTACCGTACCTATATTTGTATATGAAAACAAACGCAGTTAGGAAAATATATGAATAGAAAAATTAGAAAAAAGTAGCTAAGTTCAATAGCACTATTATTTGGTTGAGCGACTTCGAACGGAAGTATATAATAAATCATAGCCATATATTACGATCGCATTTCCTGCATATAAAATTTTTTCGAAGCATATCCAGTTATTGAGCAGTTACATACATTACATACATGGGAATCACCATTTTGTTTAATTTAATTTATATTCAAAGCAATCAAACAAACAATAATTTAATTATGTCTTACTTATGCTGGTAGCAGGTGCTGATGTTGTCTTGAAAGTGTGCTGCCTTGAATTTCACTTTCATTTCATATTAGATTTAAGCCCGTGTGCCTGCCCAACAACAAAATTACACAAAGGCGCATGCGCGCAGCTATTCATTAACAACTAAACTTTTTATTTTTTTTTTGTGCAAATATACTTACTATCGAATACTTATCTGTATAGCTCTGCGAAATATCTTCATTGAAAGATTTAGCTTGGCATCAAAGAGCTCTTCCATTTGGTTATGTTGCCTGGCTTATAATAGCTGATTTTCCCATGCCCATGCTGCTTCATGGCACCTCTGTGATGCATTGTTTGATTATGTCGGGGCTCACACTCGCGTTTGGTAGAAAAAAAGGGTATTGCACTTGAAACTTTGAAAACATCTTTGAATCATGCTTATGCGTAATTAATAATATTAAAGTCTTGATTTGTTTAAAGACTTGGATGATTTAATCTTGATTGCATGAGCCACAGCTGACGCCTCATTGAATGATGTTAATGTTTGGTTTTTTTGCAGGTTTATTTAATTGGGGTATTTACATTGAACTTAGAGATTTATTACTTTATAAACTATGTAGGTATATATGAAATTTTTTTTAAGTGAATTGTAAACCCTGTAGTTTTGTGTAATTGAAAGCTAGGATATTAGTTTAACTATTACAACATATTAAACAAGAAAATGTGATTTTCCCCGATTTATTAAAAATTTTTAGACTTTTATAAGAAAAAAGTCAAGAAAGAGGTATTTATTTAAAAACGCAGTAAATTAGATTGGCGCAAAATGTAAGACGATTTTGTTCGATTTTTAAGCATTTTTAGAATTATGCTTGATAAAAACATAAAATATGTACCTATTTAATTGTCTGTTCGGCAACTTTTCTTTTCAATAAATTTCCAAACATTTATTTTTTTCCTATGGGTTTTGCTGCAATTTGTGAAAATTTGTGCAAATTCGAAAAAAATTTTACGTCACCAAACAGACAAAATTTGTCAAGTATCATACTAACTCCAAATGTCACTTTGACGGTTACAAATATGACTTCGTTCGTTGGACTTTACCCAGGGTTGATCCAGGTTTTCTTGAAAACCTCAAAAATTGACAAAAAAAATTCCCGATGGCTTTAAATTGTATTGTTTACATTCAAAGCAATAAACAGGAAGTTCTGTGCTCAGTTATTAAAACATAAAATTTGTTTTAAATTAGTTTTAAAAACTAATAAAATCAACTTCAATTAAACGATTCCATCTTATTATTACCTTTCAAGTATTCTTATAATTTCTATTTCAAAAGTAAACAATTATTACAATTATAAAATAATTGACTGACAACTCATGTCACTTTGGCAGTTTACTCGTTACCTCAATTCGCCAGAGCAAAAAACTTGGATCTGCTTTAAAGCCCTTCCACACTATCCCACTGAGTATAAACACATTTCAAAAAAGTGGTAAACAAAACAAATATAATTGTGTGGAAACAAAATAGACAACCCATCTTACACAGCATGATATTGCAGCCTACACGATTTGACATGTGTTAATACATGAGAATTTTTAGAAATGGTTCTAATTCTATCACACATTTCATCACATTTTTATTGAGGTTAAATTAAACTGTTGTGTGTGGTCAAAGAATCAAAAGTCATTTCTCTCCCACAAATTTGGCAGTAGTATGGAATTCTTTCCCACTTTCAATTTGATATGTATTAATACTCAGTGGGATAGTGTGGAAGGGCTTTTAGGGCGAGTTCAGGGCGACGCGACGCACGTCAGGTCTAAAAAAAACACTGAATTGGATTGTCAGGGTGAGTTAAGGTTTTTCAAAAAATGCTTTGGGCGACCCCAGGGTAACTTCAGGGGTCAACGAACAAACCTATTGGTATGTTTGCATGAACTTTTGCGTCACTGATTTTAAATGTCAAAATTTACTTTACCAAAATACATACAAAAACATGAAGTTTTAACCTTTCAAAATCATTTTTGGTTGTTATATTTAATCGCTATATTTTCTGATTTTTATTTTTCTCTTTAAGAATACCCTACCACCAAATTAAGGCTTAAGTTATAGCTATTTCCCGGTAGTCAATTTAGTATGATGCTTTGTCTTAGTTTGTTTTTTTCATTTTTAATTCAAAAACTTGTTTCCGTAACTCTTTAAAAAAAACTACAACATGATATTGTAAGGGTATGTTTTTTTTTAATTTGCCCCTCCCACCTTAAGAGGTGGAGAAATAGAGGGAATCAATATCTTAAAATCATGATGCTTTTATCACAAAATGCACAATTTTTAAACTAAGCCGCCCCACTATATAGAAAAGTAAAACCCTTATAACTCTTCTAATTAGTTTATTTATGAAAAAAAGTATATTAATATTTTTTATAGGAAATTTTCCAAGCTACAAATTAGTCCTTGGCATTTTTATTTTACAACTTACCATTTGCGAGTTATTCCTGAAAAACCATTTTGGGGGCCTTCCCCCCCCGTAAAATTGTTAACGGCACTCATATCGATGGGGACTTTTGACAGTTTCTTGAGGACGCCACGATATACCAAAATCTAGCTTTACGGCGATTTTTTCCGAGTCAAATAAATAAATAGCTTACTAACTACTACCTTTAATATTTTAAACTGCATTGTATTGACAAAAAATGGCAAAAATTGTATCGAATTTTATAAATATGTATTTGTGTACTTTAGTCAAGTTGAATGTATCGAAAAAAGTACAATTGTATCGACTTTTGCAACCGTGACGAGGCTTTGGATTAGGCAAATGCGTAGTTCGTCGGCTTTACAGCAGGGCCTAAGGTTAGATAGAATACTAGTACTAGAAAAAAGATTTTCAATTAAAGCCTAGTACGCTGCTGATGCGAAACGAAAAATCCCATACAAAAATGACACAACGAAATCAGAAACGGAAAATTTCGTTTTGCTGTTCGAAGAGCGATTGTAGCAGATTATTTGGAGAAGTCTCCGCTCCTTTTTCGCACTGAATTAATTATACAGACTATTTATTGTGTGCGGAAAAATGACATTTGGGTTTTATTTGTGTTTTTTTTTGTTTATCATTTTCTTACATCATGGGTTTCTCTGATTTTTTGCGTTAATGATTGATTTTGTTTTTCGAATTAGTGAAACTTTCCAAGGATATTTTCCGTTGTGTTTTCGCAAGCGTTTCGTTGTCTGTTTGGAGATCACAGAAAAATTTCGTTTCGCATCAGCAGCGTACTAGGCTTAAAAATAAAAATACGACTAAAATGAGTATGAAGATCGGGTTACATTACAACTCCAGTCTCCACTCTCCAGCCATAAGTTTGGTGGGTGGCTCAACAAAGTTGTTGTTACAACCAAGTTTTTTGTATGTCATTTTAATTTAGGTCTTATACATTCGTGTTTTTGAAAATTATTAAATTATATATTTTTTTTTTTTTCAGACATGCCATAATGGAGCCAATGACCGCTCTTGTTCTAGCTTTTCAGCTAATAGCGTTATTCTCAATAGCAGGAGCTTTGGTATTATACTTGCTATGTAAAGTTCGGAATACGCAAGTAAATCTTTCTGAACAGCAAAGTGGCACTGTTTTAGTGACAAGTGCTGATAGCGCTTTGGGACTTCAGTTATGCACACATTTGGCAAATAGAGGATGTCGGGTTTTTGCCGGAATGAAAGACTCAGTTGATTCGATCCCAGCGAAATTATTAAGAAATTGGATTAAAATGAAAGAGGTTAATATTGAACCTGTCCAAGGATCAATAATTCTCATGCAATTAGATGTGACACGTGAAGACATTCTACGCGAAGCTACCGAAGCTATGGGATCTCACTTGAATGCTGGTGAGCGTGGAATAAGTGCAGTTATAAATACAAGTGGATGTATTTATCGTGGAAGAATCGAGAGTCAAGATGTTCAACAATGGGAAACAATGCTTAAAACAAATATTCTGGGATCATTGAGAGTTGCCAAAGCCTTTGTTGGCTTACTTCGACCAACTCGTGGCCGTCTTATTTATCTAGGTGCTGGAAATGATGGTGAAGAACTAGTAGCATTTAATGCATCTCGAGTTGCCGTTGAAAAGTGTGCAGAACAACTTCGCAAGGAATTACAACCGTACGGTATAAGTGTAGTAGCTTTGGATACAAATGGTGTATCAGCTGATTCTCTATTCCGAGCACCGATACCGCATGGTAAGTAAATTCGCTTTGGACTAACAAATCAGAACTTAATTTTGTAATTTGTTTTCCAAGTCATAGCAGACTGCGAGGGTGCTCCAACACAGTATTCAGCTGAAGTCCTGACATCAAGTGCCTTAACAGCCATCGAACACGCTCTCTGGGATATCCGACCAAATGAGAGATACCAATTAGCGGTGCCACAAAACAAGTATAACATAACGTTGCCATGCAGGTCATCTTTCCGTCTTAAAATGGACATGGGTGCCGTACAGAAGGTCTAATTTAGTTTTAGACTTTTTCGTGTTGAAACAAAAATCTTTTTAATCGACAAGAATTTTGTGCCATCTGGTGGCGATCAAAAAAAATTGATTGCAAAACAAAAACGGCACAGAATTCTTTGACGATAAAGTTAAATGATTTATTATTATTATCTTATTAAATTAATAACATTATTATCTGTTGGATCTTGTATATACCTATTATCGCCAAACATTATTTGTAAATATTTCTTATTATAAAACGTTAATATTATTATATTATTCTTTAAATTAAAATTGTTTTCTTCTTTTCAAACCTTTTATTGGAAAAATAATAAAAGACTAATAAATAAAAATGGTCATTTTTAAACATGTTTACACTTACATATGTTTTCGAACAAAAAAATAAAATAAAAATACTTAGGACAAGAAACATTGGGTGCGTTCAATCGATTACGTTTTACATCTGAGTTTTCAGATTTCTGAATTTTTGGAGCTTCTGATTGGCCAGCTGACATAAAAAGTTAGATGACTTTTAGTGACTTTTAGTTACGTTTCATCTGAATTTTCAGACAAGAAATTCTCATCTGAAAATTCAGATGAAAGTTGTTTGTGGTGAGGGAAGTGCCAAAAGCACACATAAAAGCTGAACTTTATAATTTTCGTCTTGTTGGTGGTTGATTTTTTTTAGTTTTCGTCCTAAAAATTCAATACTTATTTAAATGAACGAACTTTTTGTTTATAGTTTAGTGAATTTTTAAATCAACAATATTTTATATTGATGTTTGGAAAGTTTTTCTATAATTTTTTTGGCCATACATATCAATAAAAAGTCTTTTAATGAAAATAATAATACCTGTTGCTGATTTAGTTACATATAATTTCATCCTCACAACTATTCACGCTCAATGTTTTATATACGAATGTAATTAAAGTTCTGTTTTATTTCGCTTAAATGTAAATCCTACAGGTAAATGCAGGAATTTGAGACAATGACTTTTGGCTGAAATTTCAGATTTTTTTTGCGTTCAACAACATAAATTCAGAAATCTGAAAATTCAGATGTTAAGCGATTTTTATTGAACCTGCCCATTCCCGTTTTCACTCCTATTATTTCAAAAGCTTTTGATTGCCTGTTCCGAGTAATATTTTCAGTGTTTTTTTTTATATTCCTAATTTCACAGAGGATTAGACGCGGAATAAACATACCTACATACAAAGTTTTTCGTCTGATTACTTGTGAAAACTGTCAATTTGCCTAAAGAAGGCATTTTGTTAAATGGCGAAATTCCGAACAGTCCGAAAATTTGATCGAAAAAGACGTTTGAAACATGTTGTGCTATCTATTATAAACAATTAATATTTTTTTGGAATGACATTATTTGAGCTTACTTTCAACCCAGAGTACAACTGGAGTTGAGTAGATATTAGTACAACCGTTTTATGTAGCTTTTACAAACAGTACATATATTGAAGGTAATATCATGCCTGTTTGGTAACTTTTTTTTCAACAAATTTCCCAAAACTGAGTTTTTTTTCTATAGACAGGAAATTGTGAAATTTTGTGAAAATTTGTGCAAATTCGCAAGAAATTTCACGTTACCAAACAGACCAATTAGTTGATATCAGATACAGCACGGATGAAGGCTTCTGTTGCGAATTGGCTATGATTTCATCCCCTGCCAGAGAGAAAGAACTAATAGAGAAACCTTTGGTTTACATTTTTTATAACGTGTTGAATTCCTATCGGTGTGTACATGTTTTCACCTCGGGCAGTGCAAAACATAGGTGGTAAGTATGCTCACCTTGCATACGTATTTGTCCCCACTTTTTTTTTATATGGAGTTAATAATTATACATATGCAAGATGGTGCGCAAGCCGCAACATCGTAGCTTGTAGGCTAAAGGAGAGCCACCGTAAAATTTGACTCTCTCTATTAGTTCCTTCTCTCTGCCCCTGCAGCTGGATATGCCAGATGCGCAAACCGTTTGATGTCTGCTTGGAGCTGTTGCAAAGTTTCTCCTCTTTTCTGGATCCTGGTGTTGAGCTGGATCTTAGGTTTCTGTACTGTGACTTACACACTATACAATATTAACAATTATTCGTTATTTTTACACATACTCAAACAATTGCAGCAATCGCAGTTTGGCGGTGAAGTGAAAATCTTTCGACAAAGCGATATCATTATTTATTCATTATTTATTATTCCACACCATGGACGTATATATAATACGTCCATGGTCCATACTATTAAGGCTTCGCCACACCAACGCGAATCTGTCACGGCGACGACGAAAACAATAATAACAACACGTGGTTGTCAATGAAAACAACACGTTGTTATTAGCTGTGTTTTATTTTCCCCCAGATCCAATTCCGATCAGATCATGAAAATAAAAAAAAACCAAGGATCTCAGTGACAACTTGTTATTTAGCCAACTCTTTTGTCCCTGTTTTTTTTTGTATACACTCGTTGTCTTCTTTCTTTACACTACTCAGGACATTTACAAATTAAGGGTTTGTGCTCAAATGGATTTGGAAATCCAAATTTAAAACAAAGTTGGATCTTGTTTTGTTTTTGTAATACATGTATTTTCGTAAGCAAATCCAATCTGGTTCGGATCTGGGGAAAATAAAACACAGTTATTATTGTTTTCGTATTCGCCACGAAAGATTCGCGTTGGAGTGGGGGAACGTTTATGGTTAATTTTACTAAAATATTTATGAATGAATGAATATATTTTGGGGTATATAGCACTGCGACCTATAGATCTTTTGTGCCCCCAATTGGAGCTGGATGATGATTCTCAATATTATAGCTCTTCCTCCAAACCTATTTCTCTAAGGGTATTTGGGGTATTCTCAGGGAGGATAGATTGTACTCCTCCACCTGGTAGCATCCCAGGTGTTTCTTTCTTTGGTGCACGAGTGCATCGCAACTGCCTAATATGTGGTTTGGTGTTTCCTCTAGAATATTGCAGAATCTACATATGGCACGATTTACTAGGCCTAAAATGTTTAGGTGCCTTTTTAGTTTGCAATGGCCGGTGAGGAGGCCCGTTATGATCCTGTGGTTGTTCCTGCGCTGATGCAGTCATTAAAACGTTCTTGGTTATAATTCCCAAGTAGGAGTTTGGCTTGCCTCAGCTTGGGGAGTTCCTTCCAATTTTTTGATCTATTGGCCTCCTCTTCTTTTTTGATTTTGTTTTGACACCATTTTCTCCTAAGCCACAATAAGACTCAGGTCCCGTTAAGGTAGTCTTTGCTAAATGCTCCTAATATACTAAAATATTTAAGTCGCCTTTAAATTTGGTTATCGGTAAGTCCTATGACATCTCAGCAATCCTCCGGTGGAGTTTATTGTTTGGCAAGTATCCAACGCACTATATTTTTACGTAGGTAGAGTATTTAGAACAAAATGTCACCGAAGAAAACCAACATTTTTTTTTCTCTAATCTAAATATTAATACGTTGCATTTTCTTGTAGTTCCTTTTTACTATACTTAAACCCAACGCTTGCCATTAAAAAATATACCATTTGAAAGCTAATAATAATAAGAAGTGCCACCAGAAGAGAGTATGTGAATCGGTTGACTACATGACATGACAATTTCGACCACAAGCGATACTAGTAAAAATAATTTCCGGATTTTTAAACGGACACATGAAAGTCTAGTGGGAACGCGCTTCAGTTTTTTTCAACTACAAATATAGAACACATCCCTTTTTTTGAGTGAAAAACAACATAAAGGTTCAAGTCTTGAATATATTGCCACTTTAACTGGCTTATTTATCGGTACTTTTTGGTTTTGCTTACCGAGGGAAATTTCACTGAGCTTGCTATAAATTTACCAATAAAACACGCCTATTATCGGAGTTTTTAAAGGAAACTCTAGAGAACAAATTTGATGAACAATTTCGCGAGAAAAATCTAAGATGTTACAGCTGCTTGACATAGCGTGTGCACCTAAATGAATTGTTTATTATTATATTCGTATTTTTTTTCAAAATTTTAAGTCTGAAAATGTTTTTTATCAAAAACTGTTTATTTAAAGCATAATTCTAAAAATTCCCAGGGAAGAAACTCCCTGGGAGACGTGTTTTATCGGGAGTGGAATACTCATTTTCCTATTTTCCCGGTAGAATACTTTTTTCTTCGAAAGCGGGAATGAGAATTTTTAGAATTTCACTCGAATCACCTGGTTAGAAAATCGCTTACACCGACTGGGATGAATATAAAACACTGAAAGAATTAGAGAATTGTGTTTTTTATTTGGAGCTGATTAAGAAGCATCCAAGACGAATTTTTATTTATCGACCCTAATATGTATGTATACAATATACATGCATGGAACTTACTTAAGTCGTTGTCGAAATATTGAGCTTTCAAAAACAAATTTATTTTTTAATTACAAATAACTATTTTTTGAAATCTTTTGTAAACACTTCTTTTTATGGGTATCATATCAATTGAACGATCGACTAAAAAATTTCGATTTATATCGAATTTTCTGAAATTTAAACAAAATCGATCACTTACTCGATTTTTTATCTTTCAGTCTTTTAAGTTTTAACCAGTCGATTTTTTTTTCGATATTACTAAAATCTTAATTGGAGTCAATATTTATGAAATCGACATATTAATCGAAAAGTAATTCGTTGCTTAATACATATGGTTAAGCTTAATGTCGTTTTTCATTGAAGAAAAGATTAAACTTTCATATTTTATTCAAGATAGATCCATTCTATAGATGAAATTTCTATGGTAAAAGCGAGCAGTCAACATAACTGTATTGAATGAACAGAAATCAAGAAATATACCAAGTCTGGTTGGTTGAATGTACTACTTCGGGGAGTTGAGAAAATCCAAAGTTGACCAACTATTTTCTCAACTTCGGAATGTCAAAAGTTGAGACTGTCAACTTCGAGTGAATAAATGCAATTTCTATGTTAAACTTTGACTGAATAAAATTGACTTTAATATTCCACATTACCTTTTTAGTTGAGTTGAACCGCTAATGATGGTCTACGAAAGCGGAACTGCTGGAAACTGAACGAACCATTATAAATAAAAAAAACGTGTTTTCATTTATTTATTAAATTATTTTTTTTATTTATTATTTATATTCGCCTTAAAATCGAATAGAAAAATAATTTTATGTTGTCTTTTTATTTTCTTATAAATTTAATATCTGAACGATGCATTTAAGCATTAAAATAAATTCGATTTTAAACTTTGAACCAATAAAGCCAAATATGTAGATAGAAAATGCAAATACCTTGTTGGCATTTAATTATAAATTCTTAAACAATTGAAAATTATTCATATTTTGATATAAAATCATAACGCAGGACAGAAGCTCTCAAAATGTCACCGGCTGATGCAACTGGTTTGTCAGGAGTTTTGCCTGGCAAATGGACAAGAACGTCAGCACCAATGATGCTTTGTAATCTACTGCTTATCTATAAATAAATAAGAATGTTAAAAACGTTTAAAGTGTTTGCGGTTGTAATTGAATGAATACTTGGTTGCCATTGACTGAAGCATAGAGACGTCCATTTTTACTAGTTACCGAGGCACGAACATATTCCGGTCTCGGGTCAAGGTCAATGTTGTCGTTTTCAAGCTGGAAAAATTATTTTAAATTATATTATTATTCATATTGAACTACGAAGCCAAAAATTGTAAATTTCGACCGGAATTGTAGAAAAGTCGTGAAGACCCGAAATTATATAATTTCAGAGGTGAACGCAACCTAATAAAATCTGTTGTTCTCCAAAAACGTATTTTAGTTGCAGTTCAGAGGGTATGACTTATCCCTTTTTAATTTTTTGTAATCTCTATCTCACTTTATTAATGGAAGACATAGGTTACACAAAAATGTAAAAAAAATGTTTTCCTTTTTGTAACACATTTTACCCCGATGCACATGTACCCGATAAAAAAGTTTCAACAAAAGAGCTGGCGTTTTTTTATATGGCATTTAATTTAATACCCCATTTTTGAAGTCCCTACACAGGATAAGTATATTCAGGCCAAAATTAAACCAGAAGAGTTTATTTTCTAACCGAAACAACCTGAAAAAGCTTTTCTGACAAACGGCCCCAGCGGTTTTGTTAATATTTGGACAAAAGCTATCTAATAAATGGTATTTAAAAAATAAAAAACATTATTAAATTTACTCACAGTTACTTGAATTGTGTCCAACTCACATTTGTCTCTCTCCCAACCAGAAGCCCAACGAACGGCTGGTAATGCAAACAAGTGAAATGTAACAAAAGCTGATACTGGATTTCCTGGCAGGCCAAAGAAATACTTTCCTTTACTGTTATTTGATGCAAATGTCATTGGTTTCCTATAAATTTCAATTAGTTAAAAAAATCAGATAAAACAAATGATTGATTTATAAGTTTACCCAGGTTTCATATTAATTCGCCCGAAATTTATTTGAAAACCAAGTTTCTCTAAAACTGGCTTTATATAGTCCTTATCGCCCATTGAAACACCTCCACTACAAATAATAAAATCTACTGATTGATAAATCTCTTCAACTGCACCTTTAAGTGACTCGAAACTGAAATATTAAAATAAAATAATATACGTATACATCATTGTCATATTGAATAGCACTTACTCATCTCTTAAGACACTCTTCATCATGCATTCGAAATTAAAGTAAGATAATAATTCTTCAAGCATTGTTGTATTTGAATCGTAGATTTTACCCGAAACATCCAAATCATCTGGGGCTAAAAGTTCGCTTCCAGTGGAAATAACAGCGATTTTTGGTTTTTTTAATTGAATAGTTTTTCCAACAGAAGCTAAAATTGATTTCACAACAACTTCGGAATGATCGGCACTAGGAAAGAGTTGGGTGCCTTTTCTTAGATCACATCCAATTGGTCTAGGTTAACAAAAAAAAATATTAACAATATATTTTATTTTGAAGTGGCATTCTAATTTATAACAGTTTTGTTTATGTAATATGTAAGTACTTTTTAGGCGGCCCTCCAGGCCCAAAAGTAGTTCATTATCAGGGCACGCGTCAAATATTTCATTCTTTTAATGCGAAAAACGGTTATCACAGTTATAAATTGGAATGTTTCATCCATTTAATTTAGCATGCATGCGGGTTTTTATATGTGCATATGTATATAACTACCTTATGTCTAGATTAGCTTTAGGCTCCACAAGAATTTCCACTAAATCTTCAATGCCTAGTTTTGTAGAACGCAAAAGTTTTGTGTCTTCTATTTGTATAACACAATCTGCGTGGTTTGGAATCGGTGCTCCGGTATTTATTTTGAAGCATTCATCTTCTTGAAGTTCGTAGTCAGACACCTGTAAACAAACCATTAAGAATACAAATACATCACAATAGTAATTTTATTTTTATTTCAAAGTCTAAAAAATAACATTTTTAAGTCGTATTCATCCTGTATTTTTGTAAAAATTCACTTCAATTAGGGTGGAATAACTAAACCAAATGCAATGGGGAAATAAGAATACCTTAGCTAAGTAATTAATGGCTTTAACATTTTATGTGAATTTATTTTTTCTATCCCTGCACCATCATGGCTGGACAAAGTTTTGGCAAAAGGGAAGACATTAATATCGTTAGGATTTTGGATCCCTGCTAGAAGCTCAATAAATGAGGAGCATTTTTCATCAAACCTATGATAGAAAATAATTTTTAGAGAATATTTCTGAAACCAAACAGAAAACTAGAAGCTAGATGTTCAGGAATAGGCTTGAAAGGCGATAAGCTCGTTTTATCTTTGCGGCTAATGACACACGAGTGTCACTTTCTAAATGTTCAACTGCTAGCCCAATAGTGTAACAGAAAAAACCAAGTCAGTATACATAAGACTTTCTGCGAACAAAAGTTAGTCGGTGTGTAGTGTATAGAAATGTATAAGTTTATTTATATATTCATGGTTAGCAAACAAATTGACAACCCGGAACGTTTCAAATCCTGTATTAGCGTAGGTGCCTTAAGGTAGGTGCAAACATCCTCAGTATTCAGGCATAAATTATATTTTATTCATTTATTTTATAACATATTTCTTGTTCTATAAAAAAAAATTTTTTTTTAAGATTTAGGAATTTGACTCTAGTATAGTTCATAAGAGAATTCCTCTTTAGAGCCTACTGTCGCACTTGGGCGAATCGCACTTTGGAGTGGAGGTCACTTGAACTTTTAATTGAATTATATTCAATCGCTCCACCTAAACACAAATAAGTTTTCTTCATCTTCGTTACTATAATACTTTAATGATAATTTGCAAGTGGATTTATTTTTGCTTTGGAAAGCTAGCAGTGTGTGTGACTTGTGGGACTTCTAATCGTTCATGGGTGTTTATATTTTCCAAACAATAGATTATAAAAAAACCCTCTATCAGTGATTAATATGAATGAAAAAATTCATATATATGAATTCAATATGAAATTGTAGGTAATAAGATTTTAATTTGATTTTCGTTCTTTTTTTTATGGTTGATAAATCAATTTCATAACAAAATAAGATAACAAAAGAAATGTTTACATTTTTTATCAAACAAATTTGTTTATAATGCACTTAATAAACCATTTTCCTCTCTACCCTTGACTGCCTCAACAATTTAATGATGTCTTATTTTAACTTGTTATATCGTAATGCTATCTATGGGAATCTAATTTTAAAATTTTTATTTGTATCCATTATATGAAAAATAAAAATGATTTACCTCATCTCCGGCAGCTATATATCCAATAACTCTCTTTGCACCTGAAAATCCTGCCGACTTCATTGCATATCCGTCCTTTATTGAGGCCCTAAATGGAGGGATATCAACAGGTGCGACATACTGGGACAAGAAGTTGGGAATAGTTCGCTGCACTACGACAATTCGAAATATAATTCCAAGTGCTTCGTGTACGGGCAACATTGGAAAAGGTGAGTTACGGTCATTGGGATCACCAGTTCCAGTTTTATGCGGACAAATATGTCCTCTATCCATTCTTGAAAAACTTCCTTGAATTTCCTTGTGAGTTTTCTGGACTAAGTTAAAATCATCGCCTATCAATTGCAGCGCATGAGGAAGAACTGGTCGAATAGCTTCGAAACATTCGACTACAGCTTTTTCACTGCCCGGAAAATTAACTATCAGCGTTTTATTATGTATACCTGCTACAGCACGTGACAATGACCCAAACGGGGTTTTCTTGAGACTCTCTAAGGCCATTGATAGTACCAGTTGTGGACATTCTTTTTGGATGACATCTTTGGTAGCTTCTGGAGTTATGTCTCTGGGACCGAAACCTGTGCCACCCGTTGTGAAAATTGCTCGAACATTTCTAAGGGCATATCCATTGAGTTTACTACTGATGACACTACGTTCGTCGGGTAGAATTTCTGTAATGAATTGGCAGTCACCAAATGTTTCCTTCACCAATTCCTTCAAACGTGGACCGCTCTTATCAACTGCTGTTTGCTGGTGACATGAATCACTAACTTATAAAAAAGAAAAGATTGACGTCGATTTGTTTCATTAATCGAAAATATTATTGGATTTTATTTTGTTAAGTATTTACTTGTTAAGACAACAAACACTGGTTGATCCATGTTTTCTTCGTATCTTGTTTTAAATTTTTATGACAGGTGTGGACTGTGGATACTGGATTGTGGAAAAGTGCCGACCAATAAAAAAGATATTCAGAATAGCCGTGTTCATGTTATAACTTCTCAGAGGGTTCCGAGATTTGAGAACATCAACACAATTCATATTTGGTCTGTTTGGTAACGTGAAATTCCTTGCGAATTTGAACAAATTTTCACAAAATTTGAGAATTTGCTGTCAAAACCCATAAACAAAAAAAAAATCAGTTTTTGGGAAATTTGTTGAAAAAAAAGTAACCAAACAGGCATATTAGGTGTGTTCCTTTACTTTAAAATTCTGGTGCATTTGTGTGAATTTCTACGTCATTTTATTTTGTTTTTTTTTATTTGAACTTTGGCAGTCTTTGGTGTAGAAATTCACAGAAATGCAGAAATGCACAGAGTTTCAAAGTAAAGGAGCTATTTCTACTTGAATGTAGCTCGCTGAGCAAGAGCTACAATCCTATTTAAAAGAAAAAGACAAGCCATGTTGTCAATTCAAAAATAAAAACAACTGAACTGAACTAAGGGCCAGTTGTACAAATATTTAAACCGTGGTTCAGCAATTTTTATCCACCGATTCCGGCGGATTAATTGAGTTTCAACAGTGGTTTAATGTTCAAGTGCGTGATAATAACCAATTACATACTTGAACCAGCGTTGAACCTTAGTTAATCCGCCGAAATCGGTGAATTAAAATCTTGAACCGAGGCTGAACCACTATTGTACAACTGGCCCTAAGGGCCAGTTGTACAAATATTTAAACCGTGGTTCAGCAATTTTTATCCATCGATTCCGGCGGATTAATTGAGTTTCAACAGTGGTTTACTGTTCAAGTGTGTGATAATAACCAATTACATACTTGAACCAGCGTTGAACCTTAGTTAATCCGCCGAAATTGGTGAATTAAAATCTTGAACCGAGGCTGAACCACTATTGTACAACTGGCCCTAAAGAAATCCAAATTTCCCATAAATACACCAAAAAAACTTTTTGAAATACTTCCCAGGAGTTTAATTTTGTACATGTACAACATTTTACAACGATGTTAATACTAGGGGTATTCCCGATTTGATGCAACTGGTCTTGTATCATTGCAAAAATGCAAAAGTGTAAAAATACTATACCCTAACCCCATTGTAAAAAAAAACTTTGCACTTTTGCAATGATACAAGACCAGTTTGCATCGAGTCGGGAATACCCCTATTGTTTGGCAACGCGAAATTTCTTGTGACTTTGCTCAAAATAGGTCTGTTCGCTTACTTACCCAAAACTGCCAGCTTCTACCAGTTTTATTTTTTTTAATGAACTTTGACAGTCTTTTGGGCTAAAAATGGTAGAAGTGGGTAGGTTTGGGAAGTAAGGCCAGGCACGCACATGCAACTAAACTGTTTGGCTTCGATTTTGAGTTCTATAGGAATATATGAGAGTCCGCGCAAGTTTATGTGCGCGCAATCCCATATAAGCCCATTGTGCTCAAAATGGAAACCAAACTATTTAGTTGCATGTGCGCGCCTGGCCTAAACGAACATGGTTAATATGTTAACTTTTTGCTTTGACAGGTTAACTCAGAATAAAACCCAGTTTTTGGAAATTTGTTGAATATTAAAGTTACCAACAAGGAATTTTACTGCACACATCGTTAATGCGGAATTTTGTTGTTATTTCTGCATCAATAATCACATTTTGTCAAAAAAGAGAGCTATCAACTTTTTTTGCACTGGATGCTTCGGAATGCATATATGACTGTTCGATTAAAAAAAAAGAAAAACATTTTATTTTGTTTAATCTGGAACGCCAAACATTTCTATCTGACATATATGTCAAAATCTGACATAACAAAATCAAGGGAAATTTTCAATCGATATCGCTACTAATATTTTTTATAAACAACTTATAAATAAATTCACAAATTCGCGCAGTATTTAACTTGAATTTTGACTGAATAATGTTATAATTTCTTGAATTCCCTTTTCGTATTCCTATTAGCTCCAAAATAAGAAGAAAATATGAGCAGTACCAGTTCTGAATACAATGCAGAACACCTGCAAAGAGAAGTATGTCGCTAGAATGCATTTTGAATTGAATTCTAATTAGTTTAATCCACACCTTACTAGCCAATAGTTCAGCGCCCACGACCACCACAAGAAGATCTTACAAAAGGCAGAGCAAACCTTCGCAAATGGCTAGGCAAGACATTTAGGGTAGTCATAACCGACGGACGTGTACTTACCGGCTTCTTCAACTGCACCGACAAAGACGCAAACGTTGTCCTCTCAATGTGCACCGAGTACTTAGAAGAAGGAAAAGACGCTCGAGTTCTAGGAAATGTAATGATCCCAGGGAAGCACATAGTGTCAATATCCGTAGACATGCCAGCTGATCCACCAATGACCTCCAAAGAATTAACACAATGACTAGCACGCAATTAGATTAAACTTCTTTTGTTTTTATTAAACGATTTTAATAACAATTTTGTCGTGTTTTAAATAACTTAAACTACAGGACTTTGAACATCATTTAGCTTTTTCTTTTTTTTGTTCCAGCGGATCATACCCCTGGATAACTTTTTCCTTGAATTGTTCGTAGGTTCGTTTTCGGTCAAAATGTTTGACCCATTGTGATGGACATGATTTTTCGTACAGTTTCCTTAGGTCGGCACATACTTTGGGAACAGCTTCACCACTAGTGGACTGATGAGCGGGGGCATGAGCATCTAAACATGCCCAGAAATCATCACGAGCTTTCCAGCATCTTGCTCTTTCGTCTTTGGTTGGGAAACTCATTTATGCACTGGAGCTCTAAAACAATTGGTTCCAAAATGTATATATTTTTTTTGACTTTAAACAGTGATATATGAAATATTTTACTTGCAATTTTGATCACATAACCTGCTTTATGAAATATATTGACAGCTGACATTTGACAGTTGCTTGCTGTTCAGGGAGCTAAAGTGGATTATGGAACTTCAAGTTACAGATTCCTTTTAGTCCCACAATTCATTAATTCATTTTGTTTTTAAATTTTCAACAAAATCCGTTGTTTGAAAAAAATAAAAAAAAGTGATAGCCGTTAAAATTAAAGCCCAAAATTCAAATCAAAGGGCACGGTAGTTGCTGTAGAATGATGAAATTTGGTATAGCGGTAGGGCTTGAAGTGCATAGAAAGGAAAAAATATAAAATTTGAGGTTTTCCATTCAGGGGGCGTGGTATCCGCCCGATTTTCAGAGTTGTTATCAATTATATGGAGCATTTCCGATTGCTGTAAAATGATGAAATTTGGAAGAGCAGGAGGGCTTGAAGGCCATAAAATGAAAATAATTTTACTTTTTAGGTTTTCCATTCAAGTGGCGTGGTATCCGCTTACACTCTCAGAACTGCGATCAACTGCACTCCTGATTGATCTAGAATAATGAAATTTGGTACAGCGGTAGAGCTTGAAGTGCATACAAAAGCAAAAATAAAATATTTGAGGTTTACAATTCAGGGGCCGTCGTATCCACCCACTTTCACAGAATATTTACAAATTATATAAAGCACTCCTGATTGTTGTAGAAAGGTATAAGTTGGTTTCTTCCGAGGTTTTGACCTGGCAACAAATAAATATCTTTGCAAAAAGGAGTGATATTAGAACAAAAACATAAATGTTAAAAAATACCCAAGTTCTTCTATATAAAAATCTGTATGTAACAACTCAGCTGTGAAAAGGTAGGGAGATCTAATAGTAGGTATGTCAAGTTCTAGCTTTATAAAGGTTTAATATCAAATATTTTAAGTAAAGTAATTTATTTAATAATTATTGAGTAAAATTGTTTGGTTTTAAGGCTTAACTACATAAGCCAAAAAAGTGAAAAAGTAAAAAAGTGAAAATTTTCAAACTCATTTTAGGATAGTGTTTCTGACTGGAAAACTTATAAAAATGATGCAGAAAGCTTAAATTTTGGTTTAAAAACAAATTTGTGTATTCTTTTTCACAAAACAACGGCGCTAGCGGTAATAAAAATATTTTTACTTTTGTACTTCAGTACTTTTTGGCTTATGTAGTTAAGCCTTTACTTGGCAAGTTTTCTTTTTATTACGCACAATTTTAATCAGTAATTATCTATATAAATAAAAATGTAAATGTACCTACGTTTGTTCCTTACCGCTAATCTTCGAAATTTCTTCACCGATTGCTTTGAAATTTTGACACAATGTTGCATTCAAATACGAGCGGGTTTGTACATACTCAAAACAAGAAAAAAAAAAACAGCGGGATATGTTGGACATAAAAACAACACTCACTAGGAACTACATTTATAAACAAAAAAAACAAAAAACATCTCAGTTTTGTTGTCATAAAAAATTGAGAAAAAAAATATTTTAAATTCAAATCTTCGAGTTAAAGATACATAAAAAACAAGATACAAGGAAAAGAAAAACGAAATAATCTTGTACCATATCGTTTAAAGGTAAGTACGATATATTAATCCTTATTTCGCTAGGTATGTAAATTTATTTTTTTTTTTTTCAAGATTTGGAAAATTTTAAGTCCAATTTAATTAATTTTTGGAGCATCAATTTTTGGAGGAAGAAATACATAATCGTGTACCATATCGTTTAAAGGTAAGTACGGTTTATTATTCGTTATTTCGTTAGGTATGTAAATTTTGGTTACGTACAATGAAAATGACAGATGACAAGAACAAAGACCACTTCGAAATAAACAATATTATTCAAGGTAACATTCAAAGTGAACCAGTCACATCAAGTCCGTCGACTCTGTTGTGGAAGCAGATGAAGCGGTAAATTATCTAATAGAATTTTTGAATTCCCTCGATCTGCCAGGGATGCCACCGCATGTACTGCAATTGAAAATTGGCGTGTCAATTATCATGTTTCGAAATATCAACCAGCCAAAGCTTTGGAAGGGCATGCGGCTAACTGTAAAAAATTAACTTGCAACATCATAGAAGCAACAATATTGACAGGACCTTTCAAAGGTGAAGATGTCCTCATTCCACGAACTCCTTTGATTCCAACGGATATGCCATTTCATTTTAAAATCGATTGGCATTTGCAATCACCATCAACAAAGCACAGGGCCAATCGTTAAAATTGTGCGGTTTGGATTTACAGACGGATTGCATAGACAATGGGTGCGTTCAATCGATTACGTTTTACATCTGAATTTTCAGATTTCTGAATTTTTGGAGCTTCTGATTGGCCAGCTGTCGTAAAAAGTTAGATGACTTTTAGTTACGTTTAGTTACGTTTCATCTGAATTTTCAGACAAGAAATTCTAATCTGAAAACTCAGATGAAAGTTGTTTGTGGTGGGGGAAGTGCCAAAAGCACACATAAAAGCTGAACTTTATAATTTTCGTCTTGTTGGTGGTTGATTTTTTTAGTTTTTGTCATGAAAATTTAATACTTATTTAAATGAATGAATGAATTTGTTTATTGTTTAGTGAATTTTTAAATCAACAATTTTTTTAATTGATGTTTGGAAAGTTTTTCTATGTTTTTGTAAGTCATACATATCAATAAAAAGACTTTTAATGAAGGTAATGAAACCTGTTGCTGATTTAGTTACATATATTTTCATCTTCACAACTACTCACTCTCAATGTTTAATTTACAAATGTAATTAAAGTTCTATTTTATTTCGCTTCAATGTAAATCCTTTAGGTAAATGCAGGAATTTGACACAATGACTTTCGACTGAAATTTCAGATTTTTTTTGCGTTCAACGACATAAATTCAGAAATCTGAAAATTAAGATGTTAAGCTATTTTTATTGAACCCGCCCAATGATATTTAGCGTGTTCTAGAGTCGGTAAACCAGACATATCTCTATATTTGCACAGATAATGGAACAACTAAAAATATTGTATATAAACAAGTGTTATAAAAATAAACATATTTAAATCTTTTTTCTTACCTTTTTTTATATTTAACCACAGCAGATAGATATATAGATAGATAGATAATTAACAAAAATCTACTCTCAAGGGGTAGTAGGAGTAAAAAATATAAAAATATCTACCTATACATTGCCGTTTTTTGATATCAGTTTTTTTTATATCAGTTTTATATTTATATTGTTTTCTTTTTTAAAACATTAAAATTAGAAAAAAAAAATAATGGATTCATATGAATTAAAAAAAAAAAAACAATGCAAGCAATACAAATTTGAGGGTGCAATCCAACATCTTTCTGAGGTCAAACAAAATGTTATAAGGATTGAAGTTTTTAAAATTATTTATATGGCCACGAAAATTGAAATCAATGAAGGTAAAACTGACTGTACAGACTTTAATAGAATGTTAATTAATTTATTTTTTGATTCAAAATGTACCAAAGAAAAAAGGGATTAGAAAAAGAAGAAAAAGCAATAGAAAAAATTATCAGTGATAAAGAACAAGAAAATGTGTTACAAATTAAAAATTTTTTTGAAGATGAAGTTTTCGAAGAATTATTAGAAAAAATAAACACTTTTCCAGTTGCCGAAAATAAAAATCAAATAACAGAAGAAAATATAGAAGATAATAGAAATTAATAAAAACACAAATGATACGAGTAGGTATGTAATTAAAAAAAAATAATTATAAAAAATTTATTAATATGAAAAGCGTTTTAATTTAAATAATTCGTGTTAATTTAAATAAAATTCGTATTAATTTAAATAACGCCCAGCCAAGCGGACGAGTAACAGCTAGTTAAATAATAAATTTCTCTAATAATTTGGAGTTGTTTCAATATTACTCTACTTAAAATATTTTATATTAAATCTTCATAGAGTTAGAACTCGGCATACTTTTAGATCTCACTACTTTTCACGGCTGAGTTGTTACATACAGATTTTTATATATGAAGAACTTGTCTATTTTTTAACATTTATGTTTTTGTTCTGATCCTTTTTAAATAATACGTCTACAAATTTGACCAATCTATGGATTTTTTGCCTTTTACTAGGCGTGTTTTAATAAACTTTTTACACACTAGAGTAAGGTTTATAAGCGCTTCAAATTACTGAAGTGCCGTTAAAACAATAAAAGATTTTTGATAGTACGTCCGAAATTGGACTCAAGGGTAAAAATTATGAGCATTGCATTTTTAGATATGGTTGAATTATTTTAGGTGAGGAATAATGCAACAGTTTTTTTTTATTTGAGCACAGTTTATAAAAGATCGTTGACAAAAATATAAGGAATAGAGTCAGACCCAAAACGGCGATCACTGAAGAACATCAGCAATAGTCATCCCATGAAAATAAAACGATATACTGATCGTATAATGACAACCGTGTTGTATACTCATTTCTTTCCTTATTTTTATTTATTTTTTATGAATTGGTTTTCTTTTCTCTTTACTTACACTACCTTACTAATTTCAAATCTAAAAAGCCATCAGAGTAAAAACTAATTTATTTAAAATAGATGCAGATAGAGAGCAGGATCCCAAGTAGTTGCTGTATTACGTGATCCTGATCCAGATCCGTAGATAATAAAATACGGGTATATACGATTTGTATTGAGCGGTTTAAAAGGTAATTTGTTTGCCCCTTTTCAACAAGAACAATAGTGTCTCGGAGAGATTGGAAGGAGGCGGAGCATCAGAGTCTTTGACCCAAGGAATATCTAATATCCATTGTGCAAGCGGAAGACCTTAGCCGATTTGAACAAGACGAAAATCTTACAGGAAGGGGGGTGTTAGTAGATGTTTTGTGATAAATAATAATCAAACTATTCATTTTTTTATAGGACTATTTTCTTTAAAAAAAAGTGACTACGCGTAGTACATTGATTCAAGTATAGTTTGGATTTTGGAACACATTGATTCCATCATCAACCGCATTTGACTCAAGTGCAAAAGTAAACATAGCAATTTTCCTAAAAAAAATAATATATGTATTAATAAATGCGGTGAAATTAATTAAATAATTTTATTTTAAGAATAAATTTGGAATATTTTCCATAAATGCACACCGGCTCAGGGGTAACTTCTTTGATGCAAATTCTTTCTTTGGAATTTCTAAAAGAATATTGAATGATAATCGAAGAGTCCTACCCAATACAAAGGTGATTTATCATTTTTATTTTTGATGTACAGTAAAACCCGCTTAAGAGAAAATCCCGCTTATCTTAAAAACTTTTTCATTACACTTCGCTTAAGCGAAACTCGCTTAAGTGAAAAGCCCGGATATCTGAAACATATTTTCAGTTAAATTTAATATTTTTCATTGAAAAAAACTCTCTTAAGTGAAAAAAAAATTTAATAGAACATAACAAAAAATTTGCTGAACGCTTTTACTACTTTTTTATTTTTTACCTCCACCAAATTTTCATCACGAAAATGGCATTTGAATTTCTGATATGTCAGAACCCTTTTTGGAATTTTTAAATCCGCTTAGGTCCAATTTTTTTTCACTTAAGCGGGGTTCGTTTAAGTGAAAAACCTTCTTAAGTGAAAGAAAGACTGTGAAATTTTGCAGTTTCTCTTAAGGCAGTTTTACTGTATATACAATAAATATCTATGCCTGCGTGGTAAACTAAAAAAACCACATGAGCCTTACGTGTAAAACGTTTCGTGTCACACATAACGTTTCACATTTTACATTGTAATTGATGTTTACACATCTTTACCGTGAGTACAGGCACTCAGACATTTTGTTTTGTGCAATCTGTCATCTTATAACCTAAAATATATTTTTTTTTTCTGCTGAAATTTAAATTTTACAAAGCGAGTTCTTTTTTTAATAAGATGATGGGGTCAGAATATACAGCAGTTTCAATGGAAAAATATAGGAGATAATTTTGGTAAATTCTAATTACATTTCATATTTGATGCAACAACAAAATTATTCGTTTATGCGATAACCACGAAAGAATATTTTTTATATAAATTGCTTAGAGATTAATTTTCTGAATCACTCTGAACTGGATAGTAAAATAATTTGCCACAATAACCTTATTGATTGTCATCAATAATTGAACGTAAGAAAAGTTTGTGGTATTTCCCATTGTTCAAGGTGCTATAAATTGAAACAAACGTTCCCTTTGTAGCACTCTACTATAATATACCTGCGTCACACATCACCATATGAATTTTAAAAGCAGCAGTTTATCTATAATTTTATACAGAAATAAATATATTTAATAAATCCTTTAGCAACAATATACACTTATAATAACGCCATAAATCTGAATCTTCTTTTTATCCAGATGTTGCATTACATCTATTCTCATCAGCAAGAACCTAAACTGCATCATCAAAGACAATGCATCATAAACAATGGTTGTATATACACATGTTAACAATAATGACGTACATAGATAAACTTACATAGAACTTACAGATCTAAACAATACAATTTTATGTTGCTCTTCACCCCATCTTACTACCACAAAATCTAAGCCAACCTTAACATTTGGTCTAGGCATACTCGTATACGAACAAGACAGACGACCGCATCATAGTAATGCGGGACAAGTTCAAAACAACAAATTGCATTTTTAAAGATTGCATCAATTTTTTTTGCATAGGCTTACGAATGCTGCGGCGGCTCGGCGCGGCGAAATTGTACCTACTGACTGACGTTGACAACCTAGAGGCGGGTGGGCATGTGGTTTTATTTGAACTCGAAAGGGGAGGTAAGTTTAATTGAAATGCGTGTACTTACAATACAAGTACAATACCCACAAATATGTTAAAATAAATAAATGGCTAAAATTTAATTGTGAGAAAATTCAATTTAGGGTCAATGGCAAGTAACTATAAGAGAGAACTTTGCTCATAGCTTATAGCTCAGTGAACTTTATTAGAAAAGAACTATTGTTTATAATCGATCAGTCATTTTTAAGGCCAGTACAGCGGTAGGTCTTAGGCCTGTATTCACCGAGCGCTCATATGAGCCTCATAAGTTTATGAGGCTCATAACATTGGGGTATTCACCAACCACTCATAAATATGTTTCGAATTTCGAAAAAGAGAGCCACTCTCTGTCAACCAGGCACTCCCAAACTTTAAAATCAAACTTTTTTAGGTAGATGGAGTGGTAGCGATAGAGATGTTTGTGTTTGTGGGGGTGGTGGTTGTGGAAGTAGTTTCGAAAATGTCGGACTATTTTTCCAAGAGCGCTCATAAATATCCACTTATTATTGCTTGGTGAATAGGTTTATGAGGCTCATAAGTTATGAGTGCTCGGTGAATACCGGCCTTAGAATCTAAGAAATCTCAGGGTAATACGAAAACAAATTTTGCCATTGAATCGGCGATTGTTTTGCTTGTACTATGATTTAATCGAATATGTTAACATTCGTATCATCTAGGGTATTTATATGTATCTTATACGTGGATTAGAATTTTAGGCCGGTATTCACCGAGCACTCATAACTTATGAGCCTCATAAACCTATTCACCAAGCAATAATAAGTGGATATTTATGAGCGCTCATAAAAGTTATGAGTGGTTCCGACCACTCATAACTTATGAGCGCTCTCTTCGAAAAATATTCCGACATTTTCGAAACTACTTTCACAACCACCACCCCCACAAACACGAACATCTCCATCGCTACCACAGTACATAAATCAAAGGTATTATATGGCGCAGGTTGTCAAAGTTGGAAGTGTCAAAAAATTAAAAATGGCTGTTCCAGTGCACAGGAACTCAGCACTCATCATTAGAAACAACAACAAAATATTGAAATTAGACAAGTAAAAGGACACTGGATTCACCATTTTACCACCATAATACCTCAATTTTGACAGATGCGCAGAACTGAACAAAAATGAAAACGCTAATGATATTACCTTTAATATGTGTACTGTGCATCGCTACCACTCCATCTACCTAAAAAAGTTTGATTTTAAAGTTTGGGAGTGCCTGGTTGACAGAGAGTGGCTCTCTTTTTCGAAATTCGAAACATATTTATGAGTGGTTGGTGAATACCCCAAAGTTATGAGCCTCATATGAGCGCTCGGTGAATACAGGCCTTAAAGTCGATCTTTTCAATTATTACTAAAAAAAAAAAAAAACATAGGTAAGTAGGCTTTGTTTATGTTGGAGCTGCCATAAACGATTCGAACAGCCATGTGAGTTATGTTGGGTCCTAATTACTTTAAATTACGAAAATACCTATATCTCTATCTCATCTGAAGAGGAAGATAAGAAAAGCTATTTCCAAAACGATATCTTTCGATGGTTTTCATTTAGGCCGGTATTCACCGAGCACTCATAACTTATGAGCCTCATAAACCTATTCACCAAGCAATAATAAGTGGATATTTATGAGCGCTCATAAAAGTTATGAGTGGTCCCGACCACTCATAACTTATGAGCGCTCTCTTCGAAAAATATTCCGACATTTTCGAAACTACTTCCACAACCACCACCCCCACAAACACAAACATCTCCATCGATACCACCCCATCTACCTAAAAAAGTTTGATTTTAAAGTTTGGGAGTGCCTGGTTGATAGAGAGTTGCTCTCTTTTTCGAAATTCGAAACATATTTATGAGTGCTTGATGAATACCACAAAGTTATGAGCCTCATAAACTTATGAGGCTCATATGAGCGCTCGGTGAATACAGGCCTTAAAGTAACGTAATTGGGCCCTTGCGAAATGTTTGCATTATTTTCCTATTATAGTGTTTACATAATTGGCTCTCAAACTACAATAGGCGTGCGTTTTTTTTCTCTTTTCTATAAAGTTTATAAAACAGTTCAATGAATCAAAATTATAATAACATATCATAGCAACAAGACTATACAGCTTATGAAAATAGTCCCAATAGAATTCCAGGCTAACGATAGTGTATAGTTGAGTTGCTATGATACGTTATTATTTATTTTGCTTCAAATTCAATAGAAAATACATTCTATATTCAAGCTCATTGTTTTTCTTTAATAATATTGAACTGTTTTGTACTACTATTTATAGATTATAGAAAAAACACGCCTAGATAATAATCAAACAAAAGTTTTCTCAGTTTTGCTCGGAAGTCGGATCTTTGCTCGAATCGTTTATCGCAGCCCAACATAAGCACACAGTTGCCAGTTTTAGATTCCATTGAAAACGATCATTGAACATTTCAATCGTAATTCTGAGACACTTAGAAAGCAAAATCTGTGATTATTTTGATGCCAAAATACAATTTCGTTTTTGCCCAACCTTCCTGTTTTTTTCCAGTTCACCTTGGGGGAAATGAAATCAGACCGTGACCGTGGCCATAAATTTTTTGTTCTCAATTTTCTAGGGTAAAAAATATCGACAAGTCTATATTTTCTGCTTATTTTGTCAAGTCGATATTTCAAAATTTCAATATTTTCATTGTCTAACAAAATGTTTCGAAAAACTCGATATAAATCGACATTTTAATCAGTCGACATTACATCGCGTCGGTCAAACGTACATAAGTTAATCTCAAAAGAAACGTGTATTTAAGCTGTACTTGCACCTATAAACCAAAATGTTGTGCAAGGTCTGGTTCTCACAATACAAAGTATCGTGCCGTAAAAATAGCTGAATTCCAAATAACTAAGTTTTCTCAGCCTCAATTGTAGGCCTTTTGAAAGGATCCCAGTACATTTTATATCAGGTTTAGCCAACGCTTAAATAAAGCTTTTAATTAGCCAGTTTACATTTGTGAAGTATCAGCTATCTCAAAAATTTTAATGCAGTTGTTAATTTTGATGACAAAAAGGTCAAAATGAAAGTTTTTGGAATCACCTGCAGCTCAATTATTTTTTGTCGCAGTAGATTTATTTATAAAAAAGAGACGGAGAGTGCTTTTGACTTTCAATGGAGAGTTCTTGTTCAAGTTTCTTTATCAATCTCTATTAAATTGGAGAGTTTGGTAGGAGATTGCAACGAGGCCGGTTGTGCCTGGTACAGCCGCGTAAATACAGCTTCTCCAGAAGAAGCAGCAACTATTAAATTTGTATATATAATTATACTAAAATCCCAGATGCGATCCCTTTGGAAACGGGGATTCCCTTCTTGGTAACCAGAAGATAATACTCTTCAGCAACAGTTAATTGACATCATAAACGAATAAATTCGTTTTCATTTTTGTTTTGAAGCCTAGTACGCTGCTGATGCGAAACGAAAAATCCCATACAAAAATGACACAACGAAATCAGAAACGGAAAATTTCGTTTTGCAGTACGCTGTTCGAAGAGCGAAATTTATAATTGTAGCAGATTATTTGGAGAAGTCTCCGCTCCTTTTTCGCACTGAAATAATTATACAGGCTTTTTATTGTGTGCGAAAAAATGACATTTGAGTTATATTTGTGGTTTTTTTGTTTATCATTTTCTTATCTCATGGGTTTCTCTGATTTTTTGCGTCTATGTTTGATTTTGTTTTTGGATTAAGTGAAACTCTCCAAGGATATTTTTCGTTGTGTTTTCGCAAGCGTTTCGTTGTCTGTTTGGAGATCACAGGAAATTTTCGTTTCGCATCAGCAGCGTACTAGGCTTTAGACTCCCCAAAGCCAACAAGAAACATTCGGAACGACAACGAAACATTGGTGTCAAAATATTTTTACAGGTCGATATATTTTTGATAACTCAAATATTGCGACGATGCGATTAAACGAATCTTATGTAAAAGATATTGGCACATATTCATAGTCGAATTTAGACCTCAGTTTATCTTAGCCTGGAGTTTATCCAATGTAAATTAGATAGGATAAACCCAGTATTTTTTTAGAAACAACTTAAACAGTGACTATGAATATGCCCCATTGACATCCAAAATTTTCATCGTGGTTCCGAATGTTTCGCGTTGGTTTTGGGGGGCCCTTTTATGTTCAAAGACGAAGATATTTGAGATCTCTTGTTAATACACAACCTCTTTATAATTTTCCAATTGAATAATTTCTTGACCATTTGCACAATCACAAAAAAATCGATTATTTTACAAATTCCTTTCATCGACAGAAAAAATTCGATTCTGTTTGGAAAAAAATTCGATTTTTTGGTTGAAAGGAATTTGACGTTAATAATTCGAAGTTGTAAGATCAATAAGGGGAAAAATACTAGCAATAATTGACATTGGGTTTTTTTTAGAATATCGACGAAAAATGTTAAGACTTTATAGTTTAAAAATGGTGAACAAAAGTGTGTGAGTACCAGGACTCATGGTATTTTTTTTCATTCGAATTTACATGCCCCTAAAAAAACATGGACCCGGAGGATTTCCCTTCATCCTCGCGGATTTTTTGGGATATCGAAAACATTAAGAATTTATTGTCTAAATATTGTGAAGAGATATTTGTTTGCCTTCCTACAAACAAAGGCCAGGGGAATTAGCCCAACTCCCCTCACTATAAGGACCAAGGAGCATGAATATTCCAACTTTTTTTTTAAACTTGTTCGAATGAAACTATATTCCTTGAAATGAAACCTAAGATTGACATGACATGACAGCTAAACACAGATTTCACATTTTTAATAATTGATATAATTTATTTAAATAAATTTGTTAATTTTTATATTTGTTGCATGCTCTCAGTTTCAAAGTTCCTATTTCCCATTCACTCAGTTAACAAATCATTTACTCAAAAATACATTTTTTTTTGTAACGTAAAAAGTGGCTTCTTAAATTTTTTAAATATAAGGTGTCGAAAAAACTTTCTCTGTCTCATGATCTTCTGCGACAAATGTTTAATGAACAAGAATCAAGTTTATCACCGGTGCAGCTGTTACCAGAGGTTTTACATAAAAAGTTCCATACCGCTGGTATATTTTTTTTAATGTTCTGAAAAACAAACAAAAAGTGTAGTAGGTGTAAGTAGACAATACCGCTGTATGCACTCTCTTTTTTTAAGCAAAAACTAAAAATGTATGTGTACATAACTATTCGAAGATTTAGAAATGCTGACTTGTAACTACTTAAGGCTATACTTGTTAAAGAGAACATTGTAAATAAAATTAGAAACTAAAATAACATGAACCCGTATTGCTAGCCAAAATTCCCATACTCAATGGATACCATTGTTACAACGTAAAATCGGTGTATGTTGTGAATTGTGACCGTCAATAGGTACCTATTGTAAGCTCTGATGTATCTACCTACAAAATACTTTTCATACGCAATTTCTATACCTATGTTTAATCGTGTAAAGTGTTGGAGCAAAATTTTTTCTGCAAAGTCTGACTAATAGCTTAGATTGGCTTAAGTCATATAAAAGCCAAGTCGTTGCTATTGTACAGCATCAGTTTCCGATTTGAATCTCTTGGATTAACATTAAAACAGCTCCTGGAATATTAATACAATTCCTTATAAGAATTTTAATTTTTTTGAAAATGAAGTGTTTTGTAAGTCGTATCTACTTGTGATCCTTGGATAAAGATTTTATTATTGATCTGCATAATTTTTTTTTTGTGTTAAGATTATATACACTGTTCTTATTGCGGTTGTGGTGGTAAAAGCTGAGAAATCTGATGCAGATTCCAACCCATCCTCTTCCGAAATCGAAATAGTCTCTGAAAATCAACCAAAAAAACAGGAAAAACGGGGAATTGACTATAATACTCTTGGGGGATACACTAGTGGATTGGGTGTTGATGGAGCGTTAAGCGGAGTTGGATACAATGGCATTGCTGGATATAATGGTGGTATTGGATATACCGCAGGTGCTATTGGAGGTTACAACACTGGCTACTATAGTCCTTACACCCCACCTAGAGTAGCTGGCCTTGGAGGTGAGCTGTGTTTTCAAATTTATTCGATTGTACTTTGTTTAGCCCTGATTTTTGTGTAGGTATTTCCAGCTACAACAATCCAGGATACTATAACAGTGGATATAATACAGGATATAATACAGGATATAGTGGTTATTCTGGATACAATGGTGGTTATGGATACCCAACAGCTGGTTATAGCAGCTCCAGATTAGGAAATCCATATACCCGTCAAAGCTATTACAATTCATACCCATCAAGTTATTATAACAGCCAGCTTGGCAGCAGTATTGTAGGTGGGGGGCTGGGACTAGGTGTTGGTCCTACTCCAGTTCCAGTTGTTGCAGGTGGTGGCTATCAGTATGGACCTGGTATTTCGGGAGGAATATATTAATCTTATTGATTTGAAAAGAAGAACACGGTTTTACAATTTTACAATAATTTTTTTTATATAACAAAGCGTACCTATTAGGTAATAATAAAAAATTTTTATGTATGCGACCAACAAATTTTGAGTGTGACTGTGTTTTTATATTTCTATGATAAAGTGTTTTTCATTGACAGTGGTCTAAATACATTTTATCACTCTTTTCAAAAATATAAGTCAATTATACCAAGGATCCCCCCACACCAACGCGAATTTGTCGTGTTGACGACGAAAACAATAATAACAACACGTTCTTATTATTGTTTTCGTCGTCGCCGCGACAGTTTCGCGTCGATGTGGAGAATCCTTTACATAAGTTGGAATTAATTTTATAATTATCGAACTGATGAATTTTTATTTTTAATAGAGTTAAACCAGGTTTAAAATAAAAGTGCTCAATTGGTATTTGGTGTCTTAAAACGGGGGTAAATTGCAGCAAAACTTTGGTTTCTTACATTATATGATTCCAATGATATATTTTTGAAATTTATTTCATAAAAATAAAAAAATATACGGTGACCATATTTTTCGAAGCTAAACCCGGGACAAAATAAGACAACTTCAAATGATTTTTTAAGATTAGAATTGATTGGAATTTTTTTTGTATATCTAATAGTAGAACATTAAAGTAAACTTTATGTTGTTGGAAAGTTGATTAAAAATTTTTTTAAAAGTATCTCACCTCCATTAAAAATAAAAATAAAAACCTTTCAAAACATAAGTAAAAATTTAATATGAACTCAAAATTAATTCTTCAAAAAATGTTTGATACTCAGTTTGCAGTTTCAAATACTCACTTTGAATGAAAATAAAATTATTAATTTAAATGACTGTAGTCATCAGAAACTTGAAAAAGTTCTTAAAAAATTCTTTAAATTCCGTCATTTCTGTTTTTTTTTTCATTCTTGATGGGAACAGAAACTCTAGGAAGAATTTGTTTGTTATTTCAGAATTTATATTTTGAGCAAAGCAAATTGATTGAAAAATGTTAGAATTTTCCACAAAACCTTTGATTTTTTCCTAGTGGTCGTACGTTGGGAAATGAAAATTGATTTGCGTTAAAATAGATTGAATAACCAGTTCATATTTTACTTTCATATTTTGGTACTCACTTTTTGTTGTGAAAATTTAATTTTCACTTGAACTGGTACTAGGATTTAACCTTCACTTTTGAATTTGAATTTTTGAAAAATACAAATGTTAGGTATGTTAATTTAGAGAATTTTTATTTTTGTACCCTAGTTGGTATTTTCATTGAAAATAACATTATCGTACAGATAATTCTGCTATGTAAAGAAAGATGCAAAATCATTTTTGAAACTCAGTGCCGACGCACTTTAAATATTTTTTATTGCGCTGCAGAAAACCGCTCTAACTGTGGGTAAGTACATCCGCCATCCGATGTTCGTAAACTGCGACAACGTTTGACCGATCACTATGAATGTTTTGAAAGAAATATATAAGGTGTGTTTGAAACTCTGTCCATTTGTGTAAATTTCTACACTTTTTATTTTTTTATTTTTTTTCATATGAACTTTGACAGACAGTTTCAAAGTAGTGAGTGAGTGAGTTTCAAAGTAAAGGAACACACCCTATGTACATACATGTAAGTGTATTTATATTTTCATGAAAAAGATTTTTGTATATCTACTTATTTGATAGATTGATTGGACTGCAATCAAGTTATTGACAAATTAAATATTTTGTAGATCAAAAAGACTTCATATTCACAAAATTAATGAATGTTAATTTAGTGTCAAAAAGAAAATCACATTATTTGTAATCGACTGGGGGCGCTGTGGTCGAGTTATTTATAAATTCTTAACTTTATTTATTTATAAGCACAATGACATAATAGGTTTTATGTTGTCATAGAGACAAAAAAGTAAACCAATAAACGGATTAAACGGAACGGATTATTAGGCCTAACATTTGCTACAATTTCACTTTTTTTTTTTAAATGGTGAACATTCTTACTTCATATGAAAAGTCAAACTACATTTTAAATGCATCTTAAATAATGTCGTAAATATGTGACAGCTTCATTTTGTCTTAAACAATTATAAAACGGTGGGACACTGTGGCGTATACGCATTTTTTTTAAATATTTTTTATCTTTTTTACTGTGCACGTTAAGTTGACTTTTGTTAATTCAAATAATATCCCCATTATTTAGCAAATTTCATTAGACATTTCTTTGTTTAGCCTGAGTCATTTAAACATTTCGTTTGGCAATCCTTAATTGGCAATTTACATATTCCTTTTTATTCATTATGTTTTTAGAACATTACGCAATAAACATTCAACGTTTTTATAATTTGCTTTTTTCCAAAATATATTTTCAATAATTTCACAAAAATTATTTGGCAATTTGCTGTTCAAATTATGATGTTCAAGTGGCAAAAATGCGAAATGAATTCCCGCGAAACGTTAGTTTCCGAAACAATTCTTGCTAGAAATACCATACCCATTCAAATATTACAGTTTAAAGGCGTTCATGTACCTGAGATTGTTGAGATCTCCGAGATATCATGAAAAATTGTCAGTTCACACGGTTGGCAGATGTTGTCATATTATAGTCTGACAATTTCATTGTCAGATGGTTGGCATCACATTTATTTTTCTGACAACATTTTCAGGGGTTGTGGTCGAAATCCTGTATGTTGCAAAATACTGTATTCTAAATACTGTATGCCAAAATCCTGTATTTCAAAATTATGTATGCGCAAAATGCTGTATGAGCACAATACTGTATGTCGAAATTCTGTATAGCAAAATTCTGGTTGGTCAAAATACTGTATTGCAAAATTCTGTACATCAAAATTCTGTAAAAATGTTATAAAAGAAATTTTTACAGAACTTTGAAATACAGACTATTTATTAGATGTTTTTTAATGACGTCATAACATTGTTATCACCACCTGAGATAATAAAAGATCAAACTGAACATAAGAAGCAAGCTTCAATTGTTGATTAATATATAGGTACCTAATTAGGAGTTATAGGGAACCAAGTAAAGGGGCCTGGTATCGCCGGCTTGATTGTCAATAAACACAACACAATTTTATTCAGACTAGTATCATAGAGTACCTATATTATCTAGAGAACCGACTCGTAACCCCCTTGCCTAAAATATCCGCAAATTTTATTTGAGAACAGTAAGAGAAAACTCTCTTAAATTCCCTGTCTGTGAATACGTGTGAATTGTTGATACAATAACGAATTGGCGCCAGTAGCTCAAAAAGATGAAAAACACCCGATTTGCGTTCTTTTAAATGCTTATATCTTTATGATCCAATGCTCGAATTTTCAAAATTCAAATAAAAGCCAGAATTACAGGCTTGTACCAGCTCAACAAAAATTTTCAAAACCGTTCAAAATTTCATACTAAAAACACAAAATCCATAACAATGCCATTGTGTTGGTGCGGTTCCATTTAAAATGCATTGGGCAACTAACACATCCTCACCCTTGTGGAGGAAGTCTCTCAGTGGAGCTTGTAGGGTGAAAGAGAAAAAGCCCTGAAGTCGGTTCTCTATAGATAATATGGGTACTCTATGACTAGTATTGTTTGTTTTTTCACTAAGGAAATTAAAAAAAACTGTATTGAAAAATTCAGTATTTTCAAAATTGCTTTTAACGGCCTTTAAGTCCTATACCACAATTGGCGTTTCGTCCCGGCGATCTCACTTGGACTCATCAGTTGACTAGTGAGGGCCTTTGTCAATACGCAATTTTTGCTAAGTTCAGTTTGGCTTATGTATTTCAGTATATAGTATATAGAATTTGTATTATTAAAAAAAACCTTCTATATATACAGTATTTTGCCGTACAGAATTTTGCAAGTCAGTATTTTGACCATATAGTATTTTGACGTACAAAGAATTTTGTATTTACAGTATAATGATATACTTACGGTCTTTATATAGAATTTTGACCACACAGAATTTTGTCATACAGAATTTTGAATAACAGTATTATGACCCTCTCCCCATTTTCAGATTGAAAATTGCACGTTTAGCAGATGTTAGTTTGAGAAAAATTGTTCAATCCGTCGACGTGCATACATTAGGGGTTTTTCTTTTTTAGCCCCGAGCGTGGCACTGAGCTGTCAAAAAGAAAACTATGTTACTTTTTAACTCGGAGCGCTCCGAGCTCTCAACTTGCATTTCTTTTTTAGCTCAGAGCTCGACCGGGGCTCGCTCGATGAGCTCGGAAAAAAATGACCGAGCACATCGAGCACAAAGCAGAGCGCGGCTAACTTCATACAATTTTCATATAATTTGATAGATTACTTAGCATATGTGCTCAATTGAGTTTCTTAAATAGATCGGTGCGCTCAGGTCACGCTTGTCGTTTCCAAAGTTGAACCAAAATACTGTAATATTTCAATGGACTGACAATTTCAAATGAGTCTGACCGTATCCCAATCGTCTGAAAATAGGCATGTTCAGAAAAATGAGATCTCGGAGATCTCACCAATCTCAGTTATCTGAGCAGCATTCCTCAGCAAAATTTCTCAGCTTCGCTGTCAAAACTCTGAGGAAAAAAAAATCTTGGATTCGCTTGCTCACTTTTTGAGTGAGAAAATTCTCTAAGATCTCATTTTTCTGAACACACCAAATAATAAACAAATGTTTCGACATGTTCAGACAATGACAATTTTATTTTCAGGTAACTGACAGTTTGATTTTTAGGTAGCATGATAGTTTCAATTTTAAGGCGTTTTCGATTGGTCGCCCAGAAGCCTCCTGAACCCCACAAAGTGTCAGTTCTTCTTCTCGATAGAAGAGAAAATGCTTCTGGATTTGAATTCATAATCGAAACCAGAAGCATTAACACTTCAGAATCGATTAAAGCGATTGGGATTTCTCTTCCGGATTACCAATCAAAAACACCATTATTTTTAGATCAAGTGGTCGTCTGACAATGTCCTTATAATGACGTTTGTGACAATATTTTCAGACAAAATAGTTAAGTTCACACGGTTGTAAGACATTTGAGTCAAGTTTTTTAATAACAGATCCGACAATAGTCTGTTCCAGCTTTAGATCAATAGAATTAATAGATAACAAAGCCCATTTTCTTGTTTTTAATATATGAATTGAAGTGGCTACCACATTTATTAAACATTTTTCGTAAGTATAGGTTTCTAATCAGAGAACCAAGTGTTTACTATTTAATCTGACTAATTCTATTTTCAGGGAAATTCTACTTTTGTTCGGTAACACTAATTGAAAAATAAACAAACATGAAAAAAAACAGATCGATAGACTATTCATATAACACAGTTGTCATTCTAATCCGAATCGTGTTATTGTCATGGAATAATGTGTATGGATCATTATACCGATACAAAATTTAAGTTACTTTGAAATTCTGTGCATTTGTGTTAATTTTTTACACAAAAGTCTGTCAAAGTTCTTATCTGCTCAAAGTTCAGTCTATTAGAATTAGGTTCAAAGTAATGGAACGCACCTAATATACAAACAAAATCAGGGTTGTCTTGAAAGTAAAATCATAGATCTTGATGAGGAATCTGCTGAATATTACTACAGTGATTACAACACCCAAACAAAAACTAAGCTGTGATATAATATGTAGTTGTTTTCAAATTGCTTCTTTATAATGCCTTTAGAAGTTATCCGCCTAATGAAACAGTGACAGTGCATATTTTATGTATTTATAACAAAATATAAATTTCCTTTGTTTAAATAATGACGATGCAAAAATATTTACTACCTTTCAGCTTTTTGTCACCCGGGGTATTTCGATGCATAAGCAATGTTCCTTCTTATATAGTTGATAGGGGATGGGGTCATGTGGATTATCTGTGATTAAAATAAGCGAGTATAAGTACCTATGTACTGCATCCAAATAAATAAATCAAAAATTGATTAACCCATTTTGTAGAAACAAAAATAATTCAGACAGACTTAACAAAACAACCATAACTTAACACATTTTGTACGATAACAAGAATAAGCTAATAAAGCAACCGCCTGTTGTCACATTTTTGAAAGGGTGTTTTTTTTTTTTAAAACGTTACATAACTCTTTATTTTAAAATATTAATGAAATAATTTATATTTAAATTGGGAAATCTTTACCAGTCGTATTTATTAAACTTTCTTAAAATGTCTGTTAGGGAAAGTTTTTCAGTGCATAACATAACTTTGAGTTAAACCAGAATTAGTTAATCTTGCAAAGTAAACTAGAGTTTGTTAATCCTACAAATAAATTTAATCAAATTAACCTTAATTTTCAACTTTAACATCGACCGCAGTTGCAAGGAAAGGGTGATTTCTATACTGTCGTCTTTTTTAATAGTGTTTTGACACATATCTATCAGAATATCATTCAGTTAATCCAGAATAAATTCACCAAATTCGGGATCTAAATTGTAAACTCATCGAAACTGGGATGATCTCACATTGAAAAACTGTGGCTTAAAGATTTATAAGTTAAGTTTGCTTTAATATTTAATTCTCCTTTAAATAACGTTACTTACAAATTGAAAATCTTGTAGCAGGCTCCAGGTCAATAAAACACAGTTTTATATGATATGCAACGTTTCGAGCATGAATACACTCGTTCATCAGGCAACAGCAAATAATTGAATTAATTTCACAGCATTTACACAGTTTTGGTTCAAAACGTTTGAAAAAATAATTTTACTGAGAAAACTTTTTAAATTTTTCACTACTGTCCGTAGTTTTATTTTTGTTACTACTAGTGTATTCAATAATCATGCTCGAAACGTTGCATATCATATAAAACTGTGTTTTATTGACCTGGAGCCTGCTACAAGATTTTCAATTTGTATACAACTGAAGAGGTCACAAATAAATTCATATAATTAACGTTACTTACTACATCCACTTGTATAAACGTGGTTCATTATTTTATCCGTACTTCAGCAATTTTAGCTCACCGATTTCAGCGGATTAACGGAGGTTAAACGATGGTTCAAGGACAATAGCCAATTACATTCATGAACCGTCGTTGAACCTCAGATAATCCGCTTAAATCGATGAATTAATATTGGTGAACTACGGATTAAATATTTAACCAAGCTTATTATTATCATAGTAAAAAACACCCTATATTCGAGCATCCCTCTTCATCTTTACTTTTCTTATCAGACGATTCATATTTATTTGTTTAATATTTTCATGCGTTCTGATCTTATTTCATTTTTCACTGATAACTGCACACAACAATCAGCAATATGGGAAGGTATAGATTAGGTACGTGCTGAGATCACTTGATCTCAGCACGTACTGTACTACAATTGTCCTCAGTTTGAGCTTGAAAGCGACGGGCTGTGGATCGCGCGATGTGAATCAGTTTATTAAACCAACAAATATTCAATAGAATTTCACAAGTAGTAGTTAATTTTTTGTACACATAAATTTATTATCTTTACGAAGCGATCTATTTATTGAAAAACAAAATGGAAATATACACATCAGATAGCAGCGATACCGATGCTCGCGAACTGAAAACAATCGATTATGGTCGTATGAATTTAACCGAGATCACCCTCGAAGATGATGTAAAGGTTAACTCAGAAACGAAGTCCAAATTAAAAAGTCAAAAGGATATCGAAACGATTCTTCTAAACCATAATCGGTTAAAAATTATTCCACGTGCGATTAAACATTTTGTCAATTTAAAAGTTTTGGATTTAAGTTCAAATACCTTAACTGAATTGCCAGAGGCTATTTGTTCATTACCTTTAGTGACATTGATTGCAAAAAATAATCTACTTACAAATAATTCATTGCCTAAGTCATTGATTACAAAAAACTCATCTTTGAAAGAATTAAATTTGAGCGGGAATTTGTTTACACACTTTCCAGACCAGATATTGGAATTGAGGTATTTAAGATACCTTTATGTAGGTAAAAATCAAATGTCAAGCATTTCAAAGGATATCTGGAAGATGCACAGGTATTTTTATTTTTATTTAACAGATGTTAAAAATAAATTCTTTTGATCTTAGTTTAAAATAACACCAGGGGCCTATTTCACGGAACATATCACATACATTGTATGAATGTATGTACCTTAAAGTAATCATCAAATTTGGCTCATTGTAAATTTTGAATTTCTAGAAAAACTATGCGTCAACTTAGAAAACGCATAATTTAAAAAAAAAATAAAAATTTACGCCCACCCATATGGGGCCTATTTTACGTCACATACATTTCTGTGATGTATGTGATGTATGTTCTGTGAAATAGGCCCCAGATATAGTGATGGTTTTGTGTATGCTTTGCCTTTGTTTTGATAGCTGTGATGAAAAATGAACCACATATGATTTCTAAATATTATTATTTAATTTTTACAATAGTTTTTTTTTGTTATTTGGTATGTTTATATAATTACTAGTTCTGTTCGGTAACGTTAAATTTACTTGTAAATTTGCACAAATTTTCACAATTTGCTTTCAAAACTTATAAAAAAAACACAGTTTTGGGAAACTTGTTGAAAATTAGGTTACCAAACATGCATATTAGTAAATGTTTGAGATCTCGGTGTTCGATGTTCCAGAGTCATAACCATCTTACTTAATTTATGACGGAAGAACATTTGTGGTTTGTGCTGAGACATATTGTATAGAAAGTTACAAATAACATCTCAGCTCTTGCTTTCTAACAATAAAATAATAAATTTAACTATGCCCGTAAGACCCAAGCTCTATATTAAATGCAAAATGAATTGCCCGGCACTATTGTTACAATTTCAACAAATATCAGAATAAGAAAGAATTTTTGTTAGTGTAGAGTGACCTGAGAAATAAGGTATTTATATCTCATGAAATCCCTCGTGTGGCATCCAGTTAATAGTTCGAACAATTTTGCAATTTAAAATTTTACAAATGATTTTTTTTAAGGAAACAAATAAAAAAATCTTATTTATCATTTCTAAAGTTCCGACAACCTGCTGATGTGACGAATTATAATTTTATTTTACAAATGTTAATAATTTTTTTTTAAAAAACTGCATTTGTTTGTTAAATAATATTATATTTAGAAAATAAATGGGTCGTGCATTCGATTTGTTAATTTTCTCAATGGTTCGTGTATTTGATTTGTGAATTTGCGTGAGGGTCTTTCTGAGAGGTTTTTTTGTTCATTAAGGCCTGTATTCACCGAGCGCTCATATGAGCCTCATAAGTTTATGAGGCTCATAACTTTGGTGTATTCATCAACCACTCATAAATATATTTCGAATTTCGAAAAAGAGAGCCACTCTCTGTCAACCAGGCACTCCCAAACTTTAAAATCAAAGTTTTTTAGGTAGATGGGGTGGTAGCGATGGAGATGTTTGTGTTTGTAGGGGTGGTGGTTGTGGAAGTAGTTTCGAAAATGTCGGAATATTTTTCGAAGAGAGCGCTCATAAGTTATGAGTGGTCGGGACCACTCATAACTTTTATGAGCGCTCATAAATATCCACTTATTATTGCTTGGTGAATAAGTTTATGAGGCTCATAAGTTATGAGTGCTCGGTGAATACCGGCCTTAAAGTGCGGTTTATTTTCTTAACTTTGGGTTATTTCATGTATGTAATTATAATATGTTATTTTATGTAATTGCGAGAATTCTCACACTGGTAGAGTAGTCCATCAATATTAGTATTCCTTTTACGCTATTAATTTTTATTACTAAAAGGGTACTAAACGATTACTATAAATTTTCAATATATAGCTAAACTTTAGTTTTGAACCATAGGAGAAAATTCTTTCGATCCTATCATGCATAATATTATTTTTTGTTTGATTAAATCCATCAGTTTCTGTCTGTTTTTTAATATATAAATTGTGCCACCGGTTTTATAATCAGCAACCACGAAGATCCCCCATGGCATGGCACATTGTAAATTCATTCAGTAACATATAAATTTTCACATTTCCCTCTACAGTTATTTATTCTACAAAATATCGACTCTGCTTTCATAAAAACAATTTTATAATAAAAAGTAATAGGTATTTGTATTTGTTGTTTTAATTTATGAAGTTGTTAACCAAGATAAAACTAATGAGCAAAACAATTATTGTTATTATTCATTATAATAAATTAAAGAACTTTGCAAATGTGTTCCAAGTCATCTTTAGGGCTATTAATATGCGTTGGTATTGAATGTCATCCCAGATATGCGTTCCAATCTAATTAGATAGATAGATAAAGATAGTTGATTTATTAGCTGATTCCAAAATACAATACCGTCTGCCCAATTGACACTATAGTTAACAAATAATAAGTATTTCTTTAATACCAAATAAATTTACAATAAGTAAAATAAAATTATATAAAATCGTGTCCAATCTAATTATTAATACAATATATTTATTTTCGTGGTACATAAAAGATAACCTCGAAACATTTGTAATACAATAAAAAATATTTATTTTTTTAAACATTTAATTTTAGCATGCGTCACTAAAAATAATCTTCTTCAAAAATCAATACATTAAATGCGCCAAAGGTTTTTGAACTTTGACTTAAACAAAACAAGTTTTTTGTACTAAATATAACTTTAATTCATATACAAATAAAAATAATAGGCGTTTTTCGCTCTTAGCCCCGAGCGCGGCGCTGGGCTGTCAAAAAAACAGCGTTTTTTTTAGCTCAGAGCTCGATAGGGGCTCGCTGGATAAGCTCGGGATATAAAGACCGAGCAGATCGAGCAAAAATCTGAGCCCGCCTAACTTGTTTCATTTTTTTAAATTGGATGACAGTGTGATGACAGCATTAACCAGAAATTAATTAAAAAGAAAAAATTCTTGAAAACATACACCCTGTGGGCACTCGAACAGCCATTTTTAATTTTTCGACACTTTTAACTATTGTCGAATTCCTTTCAAAAAAAGAATCGATTTTTTTTCCAAAAGAATCGAATTTTTTCTGTCAAAACGAATTTTGCTACACTAGAAAAATTCGTTTTGACAGAAAAAATTCGATTCTTTTGGAAAAAAATTCGATTCTTTTTTTGAAAGGAATTCGACATATGACAACCTGCCCATTTGATGTATTATTATATTACTAGTTACTTGTCACTCCCATACATTTCTGGCTCAGGAAAGTGTTCCAAGAAATCCCAGCACTTTTGAGATTGAGCGACCACATATTCGTAACTAAATATGTAGATGCCAATGCTAAAAAATCTTTAAAATTTTAATATTTAAGAAGGACTGACAAAGTTGATTTTTTATTTAAATTAAATAAAAGGCATTTTATTTTTATTTTTGTCGGTTAATTTGCACAAGAATTGAACAAATTTCATAAATTTTTGTCAAACTTACTTCTTGTGATCTTTCCATTTTTGTTTTTTGGTAACATAGTGCATTATTACTTTACAATATACATATATGAATCAGAGAGTATCTTTGGTTCCTGTGTAAGATCGAGTTTCTTGGAATGACTACCGAGACCCAAGAGCGATGCTGTAAACTGGAGCACGAGTAAAGTTGGGTATTAGCAGTCCATATATATTACGTCAATGTGGCGCTAAGGTTAGGTTCGTTTCGGAGCGAGCTCTATTCTCTCAAGTCCCACTCTGTGCGCCGCACAGTGGAACGATCAGTACAATTCAATCATGAGGTGGTTAATTTTTTTTTAGATATGGACATAATTTTTTATTGCAATGTTTTGAGGAAACAAACCTCTTACATAAGCAATAATTTTTTTTTGAAAACATAACGGTTCTAAAGATATAAGGTCTCAAGTTTATGCTTTTTTCTTAACCGAATAAAATGTGATATCAGGCTTTATTTGTTTTTCGTTTTTTTCATTCAGTTTTCAAGATAACTCTTTAAAACAAATTTTGTTGGACTGAGAATGATTAATTTAACTAATTATTGTTTAAAAACCCATTTTTATACCTTTCCTTTAAAAAAGAATAATTTGAACTTTCGGTAAGCTTTTAAAAAAATGCTTACATATGCCTGCTTTCTGGTTAATTTTAACGGAATGGTATGCTTTTTCTTAGATATATTTGGTAAAAATTGGATCCGACCGTATCCGACCCCGCTTACCTATGCTTTTTAAAAAAACGTCTATTTATTATTCTTTGTCTGCAAACTGTATTCCTTTATTTTTACTTTACTGGGTTAATGTACAGCAAATAGAATAACATTTTTATGTGTATATATAAAACTATTTTCTTAAATAAAAAAACTTTGATTATATACCTATAACCTATTATTTGTAAATATTGAGCTTTCAATATGTTATAAGTTATATATTAAAAAACTGATTTTTCTCAACTTTTCAAGTGAGTAGTTAAATAATTAGTTGGGTTTCATCAAATCTCGTTACTTACCTCCAAAAATAATTTCAAAAATATATTAAAATGTTAAAAAAATTGTATTTATTTTCGCAGTTAAAAGCAACACAAAATAACTACTTTAATTTCAAAAATGTGGTTTTTATAACATTTTTACCGAAATTCAACTACATATATTTAGCATTTTCAATATGTTACAATTAGTTTATTAAGTAAGTATATGGACAAATGAATATAAAAATGCATATGATTCATTTAACATAAGCACTTAATGCATACCACTTTAGTTCAAGGATAGCAAAATTATAATGGTAACGTTCTTTTCCAATTTGACTGTTGGAATACAAAAATAATTGCAAAGCTATACCTATATACGTTTATCTATAAGGGTATCTACCTTTTGGTTATTAAAAATAAAATAAAATGGATCTTTCAAAGTCACAGTACAATCCTGATCATTTGGTCACATCAATTTTCAAAGTGGGAAATAATATTTTTTCTAAATATTTTTCAAGGAATTTTTGTGAATTAACTTAAAATTAATACAAAACACACACTGTATGGTTTTTTTTTGCATGCTAAAACATTTAAGTTTGCAGCGTTTTTTTTAAGAAACATAAATTGAAATTAAACAGATTCAATTTTCCTTGTCGTTCATTAAATTCTGAAAGCTACTAAATCCTCTGTTTTGATACCATTTAAAAAAAAAACACATTCTTTGCAAATTATCTTAATCACTTTTGTCCTATTTAACATAGTTGTTGCAGAATCTTAGAGTAATGTCTAAATCAATTTTTGTACTAGGCCTAATGCAACATTTTGTATGGCTTTTTTGCTCTCCAGTAAAATTTATAAAATTGGAATTATTATAAACTTTTTTGGTTTTTTGGAAATATAAACTATAATGCATACCATTATTAAAAAAAAACAGAAATTGGACTGGAAAATTTTGTATTTATTATTATTATTTATTGTATATTATTCATACTAGCTTTTGCTATTCATACTAGAAATTGGTTCAGAAATTCAATGAAATTTTTATTTATTTTTTGCTCGACAGAATTATGGTTTTTCTTTATAAATTTAGTTTTTAATTCGTAAATTTATAAATACCTACTTAAATTTGACATATTATTTTATTTTTTTTAATGCGGAAAAAATGGACGTACGTTTTAAGCCTGTGTTGAAAATACTACTATTTGATTGAAGAAATTTTAATTAATATTTTATTAATTCATGTTATAGGTATAACAAACAAAATAGCCAAAAAATCATCAAAATCCATCCACTAATTCAAAAGTTACAGCACGATGTCCACTTTTTCAGCTTTTCGTTCCACTGTGCGCCGCTCAGAGCTTAAAAAGAAAACGCACGATGTGCCCTAATATACCTTATGTCGAATTCCTTTCAACAAAAGAATCGAATTTTTTTTTCTAAATTTAATCGAACTTTTTTTTGTTGAAAGGAATACGAAAAGAAGAAAAGAATTTATTTTTTTTTTGATTGTGTGTGTTGCACTTGACAGCAGCAATTTTGAAGTAAAATGTCCAGAAAATATTCAATGTGAAAATTATTATTATTATTAATTGAAAAACAACGCACAAATATTTACTATAAAATTCACCGAAAATTCGTTGCAACCCAAAACACCGCACCATTCAATTTGACATTTTAGAAATTTTAAATCTTGCAAGTGTGTGTGCAAATCGGTGTTAAATCTTTCTTGAATCTCCCAGGGTTGGCACAGGTTTTCTTGACTTCAGGACTCAACGAACAAACAAATTAATATAATGCAAAATAATGACATGTGAGATAAAAAATTGCGACGAGAGATTCGCGAAATGAAATTATTTTGCGAAACATAATATAAGATATGATAAAAATTATCAAATCAATTAAATGTGAAATAACTACATTGCAAAACAAAAATCCTGCCTCGCCTTGATAATGAAGCAAAATATTGGATTTTTTTTATTTTTGCCTTGTTAAGGAAGTTGTAAAGTTTTCAAATGTCCATGTTTTTTTTTTTATAATTTTGTTGGTCCCTAATTAAAGGTTACTGAATTGATAAAGATAGATAGGTACTTAATTTTGTCTTCATTTCATATAGGATGAACTATTTAATTTCAAAACACATGAGGGGTATTTCCGATCCGATGCAAACTGGTCTTGCATCATTGCAAAAGTGCAAAGTTTTTTTTTTACAATGGGGTTAGGGTATAGCAATTTTACACTTTTGCAATGATACAAGACCAGTTGCATCGGATCTGGAATACCCCTATTGTCTTAACCCTTAAGTCGAATTTATACATGACCATTGACCATGCCACGCTTTATTATATATAATAGCTTTTGTTTAAGAAAACAAATATAATTCACACATTTAATTTAGTTTACAGATTCTATCAATGGGTGGAAATTTGATCAAGGATGTCCCAGATACTGTTGGTTGCCTAGGACAACTTCAAGCATTGGTTCTGTGTGATAATCTAATTGAAAGTCTTCCTACAAGTATTGCTCGTTTAAAAAATCTTAAATCATTACTATTGCATAAGAATCGGCTTCGACATCTACCAAAGGATATTGTGGCTCTTAAGAACTTAACAGAGGTATGTATCCTTTAATCTCAAGTTAAAATAACTTTTATAATAATGTTAATCAATTTTTTTCACATTCTAGCTCAGTCTTCGTGATAATCCATTAGTCGTGAGATTTGTTCAGGAAATGGCCCTCAATCCGCCTTCATTAATGGAACTGTCTGCCAGAGCCGTTAAAGCAACCTCAACTAAATACGGACCCGAAGACTTACCATATACCGTGTTGGAATATTTAAATAGTGCGAATTGCTGTGTGAATCCAAATTGTAAAGGTGTTTTCTTTGATAATCGGGTGGAGCATATAAAATTTGTAGATTTTTGTGGAAAGTACCGAGTACCATTATTGCAGTATCTTTGTTCTTCGAAATGTATTCAGCCAGAAACACAACAAAGATCAGAAGCTGGAGCTAGCGGATATTTGATGCGAAAAGTACTTCTTGGGTAGAATTAAGGAAATAAAAGAAAATATTTGTATTTTATTGAAGTGAATTTTAAATTTACTAAAGTGATTTGTGTACCTTTATCATTAGCATTCTAGAAAATTAAATTTTTGTAAGATTTTGAAAAAAAAAATAAATGTCTAATACTAGAGTACCCTAAACACAAGTTTTAATATGATTGATTTCTAACCATAAATGAAAAAAGATCATGTACATAATTTGACAGTATGATGAACAAATTAAGACATGACGCATTCCAGCACTTCTAGTTGACAAAGAATTTTATGTGCAGTGTATGCAGTCTTTATTTTATACTTTAAAATTTTGAGGGCATATTTGCTTAAATAATAAAAAATGTGGCAACAAAAAAAATCGCGTCCGCATTACATTTTGTAGCTTTAAATTTTCCACCGGAAAACCTGACCCGAGACAAATGATGAAAATAGACGCTGTTTAGATTGGGAAGATTGAGGCCGGTATCACGGCAGTTCGTACGCAAGAGAAGTGTGGGGTGAGGACTCTCGTGAGGCACGAAGAAAACATAAAAACCGGACTAATGAGTCTACTTTGCCTCAAAGTTTCAAATGTAAACACGATGGCACTCACCAGTCCGGACTCAAATATAAACACGATGGCAATCACCCATCCGGACTCAATCTTCCCAATCTAAACAGGGTCTATGACTCAATCTTCCCAATCTAAACAGGGTCTATGACTCAAACTTCCCAATCTAAACAGGGTCTATGAAGATCATAGACATACTAGATATGGACTGCTAGTCGATACTAATTTCCATACAAAGTATCAATGGAAGCAGTTCCTTATAACGGGTGATTTTTTAGCTGGTTTGGTTTTGGCAACACTGGTTTTGACAGCTGACGTGTGTTTAGTACCTTGTGTCACTGTCAAACAGCTTCAGTTTGGTTTGCAATTTAACCATGGATCGTCTTACAAATGAACAACGCTTGCAAATTATTGAATTTTACTATCAAAATTCGTGCTGGCCGAGGATCCGCTTTTTTATCGAAAAATTGTGTTCAGCGATGAGTCTCATTTTTGGTTGAATGGGTACGTAAATAAGCACAATTGCCGCATTTGGAGTGAAGATCAGCCAGAAGCATTGCAACAGCTACCAATGCATCCCGAAAAAGCCACTGTTTGGTGCGGTTTATGGGCCGGCGGCATTATTGGGCCATATTTCTTCAAAGATGATGCGAATCGCAGCGTTACTGTCAATGGTGAACGCTACCGAGCGATGATAACAAACTTTTTTTTGCCCGAAATGGAAGTTCTTGACTTGCATGATATGTGGTTTCAACAAGACGGTGCCACATGCCACACAGCACGCGAAACAATGGCGCAATTGCGAGGCGAGTTTGGTGAACAGTTAATTTCACGTTTCGGGCCGGTCAATTGGCCGCCTAGATCGTGCGATTTGACACCATTAGACTATTTTTTGTGAGGGTATGTCAAGGCTAATGTCTATAGGGACAAGCCCGCTTCGATTGACGCACTGGAAGCCAACATCCATGCATTCATTCGTGAGATACCGGCCGATATGTGTGAAAGAGTATGCCAAAATTGGACTCAGCGGATGGGCTACCTGAGACGCAGCCGCGGTCAACATTTGCATGAAATTATCTTTAAACATTAAATTGCAAGGTTCAAACTATCGATTCAAATAAATATTTCATTCATTTTTTCGAATTTTTTGTGTTTTTTTTTTTTTTAAAGTTCTAAACCTCTTAAAAAATCACCCGTTATAAATAGCGACATAAGCGCTTTTGATGTAAAAGCGCAAACAGATGTAATTATTTTCAATGCCATCTGTTGCCACTTTGTCTGGAAAAGGTTTTTTTGCCATACCGACATCTGTTGTTATTTCTTATAAAAAACAGAACTATCTGTCTGAATTTAAATTTATACTTTGACTTTTTTCATTTGTTATTTGCTATATTTATTACTGAATAAAAAATATTTGTGTATGCCAAATAAAATTTAATTAATTTCGTGAAATTTTCCCAAAGCCAGAAAAAAAAACCCCGAGTCCTGCAAAATATTTAAAAGAAGAAAAAAAAACCATTTGTGCTATAAAATAAAAAGAACTTAATAAATAATTTCGGCAAAATAAAATAAAAACCAATCATTCACAAGATCAGAATCAGTGATAACTTTTAAGCAATGTTTGCTGCAAGCGCAAGCCTTGGTACTGCCTTAAATCAATCGTCTAAAAACAAGCAATATAATAATAACAACAGAAGCGGCGGCGGCGGCAGGAGACAGAACGAAACTGGACGGACAACCATGAATTTGAATGTGTGCGCTCTTTGCCTTCAAATCCTTATAACCAATTCCAAGACTTCGCCACTTTGGAAACTAAATATCGATGACAGAAAGATCACATTACGCATTAAAGAAGATAAGGTAAGTATGAGTGTTCCTCTCAAAGAGTTATGTACAAAAATTTGATGAATTTGCGGGATATAGCAGCACTGAATCTGGTGATATAAACATGGAAAAGCTCATAGACATACTAGATATGGACTGCTAGAATCTATCTTCACGTTGGTTCCAACTTTAATTATAAACGACATGAGCGCTAAAGGCCTAAAAGCGGAAAATATGGTGTAACTTTTGACACTTTGGTTTGATGTTTGTTTTGTTATTTGTCATTTTAATTTTATTTTTAAGAAAAAAAATTATTCAAAATGGAAAATTTTTGTTTTTTTTTTTAATTCTTGTTTGTTTTTTTATTCTGTGCCCGGTCTTAAAAAATTTAATAAGTTGAAGCATCAGTTTTATGCAAAAAAACATTATTTAATTTAAATACATAATCTATTCATACGGACGAACAATGATTGAATTGACTAAGAACGAGGTCGAAGCACTATACTCGAGAAAATGGGTCACCGTCAAGGAAGAAATTCTTTATTTCTTTGTTTTTCCTAAATTTTAAGGATAAAATATATATATATATAATTTTACAAAATAATTACCACGCGACGAAGTGGAAACTGAAAATAAAAATATGGCACATAAATGATAAACGTCAAAATATACGTTTGAGTTGAAACAGATACCTCAGATACAGATAATAAATAATAACAGATGTTCGTAGTTTCTATGGCAAAAAAAACCTTTTTGCAGACAAAGTGGCAACAGATGGCATTGAAAATAATTACTTCTGTTTGCGCTTTTACATAAAAAGCGCTTACGTCGCTATTTAAATAAGGAACTGCTTCCATTGATATTTTTGTATGGAAATTAGTATCGACTAGCAGTTCATATCTACTATGTATATGGAAAAGCTAATAGATTTTTTTTTTCATTAGCTGTGTTTTATTTTCTCCCAGATCCAATCCAGATCAGATCATGAAAATAAAACAACCCAGTATATCAGTGACAACTTTTTATATACCCAACTATTTTTTCCTTTTGTTTTTTTTATTTGTATACACCCGTTGTCTTTTTTCTTTACACTACTAACGACATTTACAAATTAAGGGTGTGTGTTCAAAACGGATTTGGAAATCCAAAACAAAGTTGGATCTTGTGTTGTAATACATGTATTTTCGTAAGCAAATCCAATCTGGTTCGGATCTCGGGGAAAAAAACACAGCTAATCTTCCCAATCTAAAAAGCGTCTATGACTCAATCTTCCCAATCTAAACAGGGTCTCGTGCCTCACGAGAGTCCTCACCCCACACCCCACTAATATTAGGCGTGTTTTTTTGCAATCCCGGGGGGAATTGGTTATATAAAGGAAAAAAAAAACAACTACGAGTTTATTATTCACTTTTTTTATTTCCAATATTTTTCTTTTAATTAATATTTTTTTTCGCGACACAAATGAGCACTAAAAACTTCAATATTTTTTTCCGGCTCTTTTTTTCTTCATATAAATTGAAACGTCAGAAGTGCTGCACGTGAAAAAGTTAAAAGTTGGCGAACCTTTGCAGCACCGACTGCAGTTGCGTTGTGTTCGTAACATTGAATTTGTGTGTATTCAATATTTTGACAGCTATTCAGTTGCAGCTCCGTATCCATTGTGTTCAACCAGTTACGCGACTTTTCTTGAACGCAGCAAGCACCATTTGATCGCTATATCGCCTGAAAAAAATGACAGTCTAAAAAAGAAAATTTGAAAAAATTAGGGGGAATTCCATTTTATATGTTTTTTTTATTACGTAGGTCACAGGCACAGGATTTTTGTAGTACTTCGTAAACTACTTAACGAACACATCCGTGGATTCAAACGTCGAAATGTCAGAGTGTACTGACAGTGACAACTGACAACAGAAATCAAAACTCAGCTTCGCTGTCGGTTTGACAAAACTTTTTTTTATAAAAAAAATATAATCGTATATTATTATGAGCGATATTATAATTAAAGCCGAAAATGAGGATGATAATCGTAGCAGTGATTCCATTTTGGCTTTGACAGCTCTTTTAAAAGAGGTCAAAAAAGAGGAACAAAAATCATTATCCGATGAAGAAACACAAGCAGAAAACAACAAAGGTGAAACATTGCCCGAAAGCTTCTTTGACGATTTGTATAGAGAGGAAATAGAGGCTGCTTCAGATGATGCTACTACCGATGCAGATATTCAAAAGCTACAAGAAATCATTGCAAAAAAGAAAAGAATACTCCACGAAGACCGTGAACGGCCTGGAACCAATAGTCATCAAACATCTCAAATCCAGAGTCTTAACGGCGGGAAGCGCAAAGAACACAGTCAAAATGATGACAATCAAAGTAAGCGTCCAAGAAACACAACGGATTCACCTGAAGAAGTCCTTCCCCATCGAAATGAATCGTCAACTCTCGATATCCCGGTTGACAATGACGGTAGCAATCAGCAACCGCCATTGCCAGCAATTGATTGTCCACCGCCAACTCAACAATCTATTGATCCCGAAGTGGAATTGGAAAATTTGCTTAAAAGAGACGATTATAATTCAGACGAAGAACCACCGAGCTCCAGCCAAGGAATACCAATAAGCAATACCATGCAGCCAATGTACTCATTTCCCAATACAATGCCAATGGTACCGACAATGTACAATCCTTCAACAAATCAAATGATGGCTAATATAAACCCAGGAGGGTATCCAATGATGATGGGATTTCCTCCAGCATTCTATCCACCAAACATGATGAACATGCAGATGATGGGCTACGGGCTTCCGCAAATGAATGTTCCTTCATCAAATGATAATGAAGTTGAATGTCTGCCAGTTGCCAATAACTCAGGATTACCCAAGATTCCTTTTAAAAAAATCAAATGTAAGTTCTGTTTTAATTTTTGAGATTCATTGAATATTTATATTTTTTATTTTAGTGGAGAAGGTTGCCACAACTGTCGCACCAGCTGAAGACCCTAAAAGAAAAAGTAAGTTAAAAATATACGTTTATTATTTACTGCAGCTCATAACAGTATTAATAACAATCAATAGTTCCAAGTCGCCTTTTATTCCTGTTATTCTTAAGAATTTTTAATAATGTAGTCACCGAGACTGAGACCGTAGGTTTAATTAGAGTAAACATTTAACTTCACTTAGTCCTACAATGTCTAGACGAATGGTGTCTAACATAAGTCCCGTTGAATTCATTTTAGACTTTAGGTGAAAGTTACTTCCCTCCCTATGCAATCAATTACTTTTATATATTTTATCATTTCACACTTTCTTTCCTCTTTTTAGTTATTGATGCTTGCATAAGATTATTGGAGAAAATGAATTTTACCGAGCCAACAGGAAAATTTGTTTACACATCGACGGTTATAAAACAAAATCATGCTGCTGCCACAAATTCAGTTTTACAGAAAATAACAAATGTTAGTTACAATTTTCAGTCCATCGGTCCAAAACAAAATCTCCAAGATTGGGGGCTAAAGGGAATACCCCATGCAAATGCGGAAATTGCTAAGAAAATTTCTATGAGTGCAGATAAATATTTCAATAAGATCGCAGAAAATGCAAATACAACTGCACGAAAGCTAATAAAAGAAGAAGCTGCCAAAGCGGACAAAAATCAGCGCCAAGAAGAAATGGAAGTTGAAGAGTTTACGCTATCGTCATATTTCAAAAACTCCATGACCCAGACAGATGCGCTTATTTGTCGAGAATGTGTTGCTAGAAAGCGGAAAGTAGGACATGCCATAGCAGTCCAAGCTACTGTTTTTACAGGTAGTATTGGCACCCAAACTTCACCAGAGATGCGTTTCAACGATCAATTAACCGAGGGATTAAGTGAAAATCAATTGAAAGCTATGTATGAATTTTCTATGTTAATTAGAGAGCGTCCAAAGAACACGTCTGTAGAGCTTTTAAGATTGCGGGAACATCTTATGAACATGTACAATTTGTCCCAAAGTCAACACAAGGGAGTTGTGCCATTTATTGATGCTTCCAGCACTCATATTGAAGTAATTCAAAGTTCAGGTAGAGATCCAAGAATTGACAATCGTTCGATTTGCGATCCAAGATTGGCCCATGCCAGAACTCAAAATCAAACTCTCCACCAGCCTCCAGTACAGATACCTCGACAAAACATTCCAAATTATTCTCAACATGGGATGCAGATGCCAAATCAACAAATTCCTTCTGTTCAGTTACAATATGTACCAGGAAGACCTCAAGAGCGTGCAATGCAGATTCCAAACCAACAACCAAATCTGGGTCACCCAAGCAACGCTGCACAATATCCAGACCATTCTATACCCCAGTTTCCAGGTCATGAATTCCCCCAGCAAGATGCAAGAAAAAACTATGGCCGTGGAGGGCTGCGGCGGTGAGGAAATGTTTATTCACCACTTTCAGAGAGATCAAATTGTTTTAAGTTGTTGTATCACAAAGGCCAACAAAACTAGCAATCTCATAGAAATTTGTTTCAAATAGATTTTGAACAGAATTCCAATTAAGATTCTGTGAAAAAATTTAATAGTTTTCAATTGTTTAAGTTTTCTTAATAAATAAACCAATCTTATTTTTCAAGAAAGTCAAAAATCCATTTATTTTTTAAAGGTTGATACAAGAATGTCAACAACAATCACCCTTATTGCGTTAAGCGTTCTAGTAAAACGCCATTCTCGGTCAGCCTGGGCGATTGTTTCCGCAATGCACATTTTCCCTTTTTTTACCAAAAGGACAGTCCGTTGACAGAATTTCATCCTTTCAGTTGTTTTTCTTGAAGATAGTCTATCTTCAAGTAGAGAAACTATACTTTTTTCCACTTCTGATACAATTTTTTTCATTTTTATTTTTCTGTAAAACATTGAATATTTATTTTTAATAAAAAATAAAATTGGATAAGACTTTGAAAACAGTACCTTTTACTCCCAGGATATGGTAATTTTAAGCAAACGGAAAATAAACAAAGTTATAAAGCAAAATAAGACGGAAAGGCGAAACTTGCAAATTTGAGTAAATGAGAGCTTCCATTAACATGTACTTTTTTAACGGTTATGTTTGAAGCAATGTGTGTTTCTTTAAAATTTTCAATTAATAACTAGCTTTCAAATCCAGATGTAAATTATACAAATTCAATGTAAATACATCCGGACTTAAGTTTGAGTGTGGATGTATCGAGTGAATAATATGGCGGTTAAAGTTTAAAAACTAAAGGATTTTAAAACCGATCGGAAATCAGATCACGTGGCACGTCACCGATTTTCGTGTCGCCAAATGAAATTTCAAAATCGATTGTAGGACCAAAATGCCCATACCATGCGTGCTTTGCTTTACATGCTTTGCTTACATGCGAGCTTTCTCAAAATAAAATTAATTTTTTATTTCCCGTCCACATTTCTTTAAGCATCTAGTATTTCCATGTGATGCACGCCTTGTGTAATTTTAGAAACGCATTTGTTGTAGAAATGATTTATGTACATTGTATAATCACTTTCCCAAAAAAAAAAAAAAAGCAAACCAAAGTACTACTGAGGCGTTGATAGTGATGCACTGATTTGGTATTGAATTTCTGTGGAGTCTGGTCAAAACAGCTATGTACATATATGTCAGTAAGAATGCTCTTTTTTGTAATGCATCCACGGCTCTAGTAAGAGGGAATAGCAAATAATTTTTGTTGGTACACTGGATTGAGTATATGGTTTTTATTACATCATGATATATACGGTGGTGTGCAGTTGAAATGATCTTTTTTAAAAATTTCTCCACCACTTTTTTTTAATTACTTTATTTTTACTGTTGTTATAAATTTGTTGGCAGTTTCAATTTTTTCTCAAAAACAAAAAAAAAAAATCATCAATACATACAATCAAAACAATGAAACTTCACGTAAGGATTTACAAATACATGTATGTTTATTTTTAATTAAACTTTTTTTTATGTGTACGAAAATTTCACAGATAATGTTTCAATCGGAACGAAAAACTAAATTGAAAAGAAAAACAGATAACATTCATCCAATTGCGTAAAAAATTAAAATAAAATCAAAATTATAAAAAAAAATATCTACGTACTGATTAATACTAGAATAGTTTAATATATGTATGTTCGTTAATGTTTCGAATATAAGTTAATACGTTATAAATATGTATGTGAGAATTATCGCCCGAGCATCCGATTCAAAGTCAATTTGGGACGTATACCGAAGAGAATGTTTTGAATTAAAAAAAAGAGAACGGAAAAGAAATAGGAAATAGTAATACCCCTGACTTAAGCTGCTTTCAAATTCGATGCCGTTCTTCTTATAAGGAAATAATTTTGTGGGAGTTTATTGATCCATTGCCTCCTGACTGGTGTCATCTACTTCCATGCCAGCTGGTTCGTCCTTGGGTGGTTCTATGGCGTCCGTTGCCATTTCAACACTATCACCCATAACAACCTCTTCGACGGTGGCGGCAGCTTCGATAACAATTGCTGGTACAACGGGCTCAGCTTCGGCAATGGATTCGGGATTTTCTTCCATGGGCTGGTCAGCGGTGATAACTGGGTCTTGTTCAACTGACGGAATAACAGTTAAAATTGCTTCTGCTGGAGTGGTCATTGTCGTTGGTGTAGCAACCTCCGGTTTTGTTTCTGTAGATGCGGCAGTTGGAGGCGAGTCATCTGTAGGTGGAATAACGGCTGGTGTATCAACAATAGGCGGTGTAACAACTTCGGCCAAGTCATTTTCTGGTTTTTCGGCTGATGGTTTTTCGACAGCTGCTTTTTCGATTTCTGCTTTTTCCACTTCCGCTTTTTCGACTACCACTTTTTCAACTGCCGATTTTTCAGTTGCTTCTTTCTCAACTGCCAACTTTTCAACTGAGGCCTTTTCAACTGCCGCTTCCTCAACTTCTTCTTTTTCAACTATCGCTTTTTCAACCTCAGCTTTTTCAACAGTCGGTGTTGCGTCAACTGGTGTTGCTTCAACTGATGGTGCTTCAACTACTTTATCTGCTGCCGGTTCGGGAACAGTAGGTGCTTCAGCTTTCGGTGCCTCCACTGCTGGTGAATCAGCTACTTTAGGCTTATCAGTCTCCTTCTCTGTGACCTCTGAAGCCTTAACCTCATCTTCTTTTGCGACGGATTCATTTTGCGGAGATTCTGTTACATTGTGAGCCTGTACGATAGTATTGGCTTCCTTTATCGTTGAGTTGTCGACAAGTGATGCCTTTGATTCTTCAACACATTTTGATTTTTCTTCAGAGCTAGCCATGGCTTCATCTATCATTTTCACATCATCAGCCTTTTTTTCTTCTTGTGCAGCTGATGTGGGCACATTTTCGGCCTCAACCACTTTGTCGGCAATAGAAGTGGCAGGAGCATCGACGATTTCTTCCTTCTTATCTTTCATAATATCTTCAGTTTTTTTTTCGCTAGCCGAAGTTACAGTTTCTTCTTCTATAACCATTTCAGATTGCTTGTCGTTAGTTGTTTCAATGATGTTAGTGATGTTAGTTTCAGTCTTAAGCTCGCTTGGTTTAACGTTGCCGTTCTGTACCTCTTCGTTATTAGTCTTCTCCTTTTCTGTCACCTCTTTTGACTTTTCAATAATTTGCTCTTCAGGGCAGTCTTCTTTCTTATCCGTTGATTCTTTTTCAACTTTCTTAATATGTACCTCAGCGCTATCAACTGTTTCTACAACAATTTTAGGTTGTTCTGATTCTTCTTGTGCCACTTGAACAGTTGAAGCAGGAATGGGGGTAACATCTTTCTCTTCTGGTTTCTTCTCAGACACTTTTAGATCAGATTTTACCTCATCCTTAGTCTGGTTAACCGGGGCAGAAGCGGGTAAATCTTCTTCCATTTTTTCGGGTTCGGCATCTTTATTATCTTTCTTGAATGATTCTACCACATTTGCAACTGCGGCTGGTTTATCTACAGATGCAGGTTCTTCGTTTTGTTTTTTCTCAGTTGTATCAACTGTCTCTTCTGCCATAGTAACTTCTACGGAAGGAATTGTGGGTTCGGTTTTGCTGCTGGTAATACTTTTTGTGGCTGCTTCTGTTTCGGCATCATTGTTCTCATCGAGGTCCAACTTTGCTTTTTTAGGATTTGGCAGTATGTCATCGTCAGCTTTGTGGATAAGGTTGGACGAGGGTTGTGGAGGTGTTGTTTCAGATGGTGTTGCGTTACTTGGGGCATCAGCAGCGTTGTAAATAGTTTCGTTTTCCATTTCAATGTCTACATTGACATCCAACGAAACATCTCCGTTAACTACCGAATCAAGAGAATCGCCATTTTCGCTTTCAGTTTGCTTACGGCCGGGTTCGATAGTGCTCACTACTAAACGGGAAAAAAGTAGAAAACAAATGGATCATGGGTTTAGTATTGTTTGTTTTGAATTCTTTACACAATTAAAATTAATACACAGTAAGAAAAAGAATAGAGATATTCAACTCCCAAAATTTATCGTTTATCTACAAAAGATATTTCTTTTGTATATTTAAAAGATTCAGATATTATTAATAATAAACATATTAATGTTCCTAAAATTTCAATTTGCGTTCCTACGCTCAATTTAGAGCTTAACTGTAAATCATTGATTCATTTGCCTGTGATAAAGTCAGGTTATATCCGTTTCCTATAATGAGAGTTATAGTAAGTCATGTAATGTAGTGTCAGATTAAAGATCTAATAATGCTGAACACAAAAATATAAAGCTGTCACTTTAAAAACGATCGGATTTACATACGTACATATATCTATGGTTAAAGTGCAGAACCTCGTAAGGCATTTTTGCATGTTTTTCAGAAAACCTGCAAAATTTTGTATGGCGATTTATGGTAAAAGTTCTTGAATTCTTTTTTTCTGTAAAATGTTCGAATTACGAGGATCTACATATTAACCGTCGATATGACATCTTCAACACGGATAATGTAACTTCTCCAGCAGTTTTCAATCAGATAACAAAAATTATTAGTTTCTATAGGCTCAAGTAATAAATAAGAGCTCAGACATCTCAATTTAACAAAAGCAACAAAGTTCACATTTGTAGCAATCTTACGTGAACCTGATTTTAGTCTTTCTTATCAGAGTTAAAATAATTCAAATAAACATCAAACTAAGGCCTGGAAACTTTGACTTACTGCAAAAATAAAGTCATTCAAATAAAGTCAAATTTTTCAGACCGATCAGAGGTTTATTTTTGGAACTAAACTGGAGTTTAATCCTGAAACATGTTTTTCAGTTGTTAACTCGGAGGTAACTCACCAAATTCGGAGATATAACTTTGGATTTAATTAAGGCATATTTTCGACATATACATTATATAGCGCCGAGCAAAAAATAGCAGTGAATCTTTTAAAAATTATATTTTTCATATCTTTAAATACAGTCACTTTTTCAAGGAACTACTACGTTTGAAACGATAATGTAGCGGTACATTGTTACTGCTTTATTTAAATGTCACTTTGTGGGGTGTCTTCGAGTATTTTAGGCGAGCAAAATAATAGCAGCGATCGTCAGGTTATATTTGAAAAATTGTTCATCTTTTTTATGCCGTTGATCTATTTCCAGCGAATATGTTTTGAAATCAATGAATTTGTTCTTATGAAGTGGGACGTGGTAAATACTGCACACCAGAACACCAATTTATTCAAAATCTTATAATGGACGGCAAAACGTATGGGGAAGTTCAGAAACTCGTTGGGTAAACAAGTTTTATCACAATCAACACGTGTTTTACGGTTTTTAAAAATACATACTATTGCAACAGCTACACAGGTTGTTGATGAACTTGATAAACCATGCGGTGTCCATACAATAAGAAGACGATTTAAGTATCAACACTTGAATGCTCGCAGTCCACGAAAAGTCCCATTTATGAAAAAAACAAACATTACAAAATGAAAGAAGTTTGCGCGTGAGCATTTGATGTTGGCTCCTGTTGTACTTAATGGTGGTGAAACATCTCGGCAGTGTGCAAGACGACCACCAAATACTGCATATGATCCTAGATACACAACAAATTTCACTGCTATTTTTTTTTTGCTCGCAGCTGTATGTGAATACTTAGGTATACTTACAGATAAGGACATAGAAATAGCACACTTCTAGAAGAAAAATAGTTTGAAAGAATTTTCGTTATTTTGAATGATCATTGCAATTTTTTTTATGTATGTTGCTTACAGCTACTGACACAACAAATTTAATACGTTATCAGCCACAGATTTTTGTTGTTGGTCATTTAAATCAGTCTATTGCACATTTATATGGAAACAGAAACAGCATTTGTTCATTTGTTAAACGAATCTTGCTGGTGAAAGTTGTATATTTTGAATACCTACAATAGTATACACAAGTGATTGCAAAATATGGGCAGAGGCGTTCATTGTACTCTTGAAAAAAGGAGTATTGTTTATGAGCTTCATGAACAAGGTAATAATCCTTCATAACTTGCTAATTTAATAAAATGTTCGCCAAAAATGGTCTACAATGCCATTAAAAAATTTAAATTACAATTTGCAAGCCCCAGCCTCGCAAAGCTTCAATATCCGTTGACAGAGCCATCGTCAGAAAGTGTAAGTCCGATCCTTTCAATTCCTCCCTCGTCATTATGATCGAAATTAATGAGGAAAAAGATGATGCTAAAAAAAATTAAGGCTCGTGGGTGGGAGTGATGAAACAAAGATTAGCCGCATTGGATCAGATGGAAAAAACATTTGTTCATCGCCCGGAAGGTCAGAATTACAACTCAAATACACCTTAAAAACTGTCTAGCAAGGTGGAGGGAGTGTGATGGTCTGGGGAACTTTTCCTTAGCATGGGGTTTAACCAGTGGAGAGAATAGACGGAAGGATGGATAAATTTTCATGTCTTAACATATTGAAAAACACTATGAAACCATTCTCGTTCGAGTCAATGCCAGTCGACTGGATTTTAAGGCATGACAATGATCCAAAACATAAAGCCAAGGTGGTCAGGGATTGATTAACCAAAGAAAATATTAACGGTCTGAGCTGGTCAGCGCAAAGTCCCGGTCTTAACCCATAGAAAACATTTGGGGTGATGTATAAAATTTAAGATGGAGAGAAAAAACTTAAAAAAATCGGAAGAACTTTGGAGTGGAGCCCAGGAAGCATGGTATTCTATTCCTCAGAGCAGATGCCAATAAATAGTGACGAGCTTATCATGAAGATGCCGAGCTACTTTGAAAAATCGTGGTCGGTTATTAACTTGGTAAATAGAGATACGGTATGAAGGTAGTTTTATTTTCTAAAATTTTGTTTTTTAAAAGATTTTCCAATGTGTGCTATTTCTACGTCCAGCAGAAATAGAAAAATGAAAAAGGGAATAGAACTATCTCTTAGAAAAATGAAAAAGGGAATAGAACCCTCCTCTTATACGATTTTTTCCTGGCGGATAAACAAAATTCTATCCAATCAGCTGATTATATTTGCGCTGCATTTTTGTTTGCTTGTTTGTTATTTCCTATATTTTGTGCTCTTGATAAGTCGTGTTCATTCGCGGTCAAAATGTAAGTGCCTAGAGTGTCAATAACCGTTATATTTTGACAAAATAAATTTTTTTTTTTTTCAAAAATCATGTACAAATCGTCGGCTGAGTTCTATGTTGTCCTATGTCCATTTTTCAAATTGTTGGGAAATCGATTCTTAAAGTTCAGGTTCAATATTTTTGTTCAATCAACTAGATTTTTGTTCTTAAGTCATTTTTTTATGAAAGGTCAGACAATTTTGTATTTAATTCATTCAAATTAATAATGGGTTTATATTGTATTTTAAGGTGTATTTTAAAATGGTTTTATTTTTCATTTCATGGGAGGTAGGCTTAAAATGGAAATAAGTAACAGTTTCATTGTCGGTGATAAAATATCTGAACAACACTTCAAACCCCGTCACACCATCTGATCAATTTACACTTTAAAATTATCTATTTTAGGATTATAAATATTTTTTTTTGAATATTTGTCATATTAAGTCAAAATTATTTTGTTTGGAAAACATAATCGGATATAAAGAATAAATGTTATTGTAAAAACGTTGAACATTCGATATCGAATATGTCTACAATTTCTAAAAGGCACCAAAAGGCAATACCTGCACTTTTGTTGATATTGAACAAAAAAAAAATGCTTCTCTTTAAAGTGTATTGAATTACTATACAAACATTTTTTTAATGGTTTATTGAATAAAAAAATACGTTTAAATTCATAAACATTTGTTTTGATGTGATGCTGATGCGTAACTTAGCTGATGCTGATGCAATACATCAGCAACTACGCATCATGAATTTTCTTGATTCTGGTTTGCTTGAAGTTTGCGCATTATTTGATGCAAGTTTGTAATAGTGAACACTTTACACTAAAACTGATCCTGGTTTGATGGCTTAATGAATGATAACGCAAGTGATTGTTAATCATCTCTGCAACGATGCGTTTGGGAATTTACACTACATTCAAAGTTGTAAGAAAAATGGTTTATTGAACAAAATGAATGAATGAATGAAAACGGATTGCACCAAACGAAAGAGAGTCCGAAAATTAGTACGACTGCATATCTAACTCAATTTCCCCAAAATTGGTCCATTGAACAAAATAGAACTCAGCCGACGAAATAATTTTGTTTCCATGTAAATATGTATGTAATTCAAATAGACAACCGTTATTCATTAAAACTATGAATCAAAAATCGGAAAAATTTTAAAAGATTGGTTTTCGATCTACTTTTAGTTTTTCCGAAATTGTATTGAAAATTTTGTTAAATATTCGTCAGCAACGGGTAGAGGCAAGTACTGCAAAACTGAATATCGTGACCTGCAAGAAAACTGATTTAGACTAAACAGACACAAGACCTAATTGGACGCTCATCAATAATGGTAACAAATTATGTCACCAAAGGCCAAAGATCGAAACACGCGGGGGCAGTAATTAATAGATTTTTTTTATCGTGATTGTTAAAACACTTGTTTATGTTTTTTACTTAAGAAAGATCAACCAGCCCAAAGTCTGCGAAGGTGCCTTTGCTATAAAACCTTAAAGCCTAGTATATAATTCCTCGTGAAGTGAACAATCATCAGTAGTCAGTAGAGAAAGTGAATTTTTGACACAATTTCCTTGACTTTGCAGCTTTTATGGTCAAATTGTCAAAGCTACACCAAAAATCAAAGAGTTCCCGTACAGTTTGCGCGTGAATATGGTTCACCGCTCGTGAACGCAAACTCTCCACTTTTTGTCATGGCTTCACGAGCACGCTCACGGGTGAACAAAAATGCAAATTTGTATGGATTCACGACATGATTCACAAGTATGTACTAGGCTTAAGGGGCTTGCAAAATAAATGGAGAATATTAGCGCTAATATACAAGAAAGGCCTCCAAATATTATTCTCTTCTCACAGCTTTTAAACAGGGAAGATCCAGCATAACGGTTTGGTCATGTTTTTCCTTTTATGGTGGCAGTTCCTTATACCGTATTGAACGCATCGGAAATAGACATCTGTGGCGTTTACAATTAAACAGAGGCTAAAAAATTGAACATGAAACCGAGCAAAATGGCGAAAACCTGTAACTTCTATGATAGATAGTTCTATGCAGTAAATTTTGTTATAAATTTGTGAAGTTTTTTTTTTATTATATTGACAAAAAAAAAATAATATAACAACCTTTTATTTTCGCCCTTTAGTGAAATATTTTTTTTTAGGCAGTTTTGTTTGTAAAAAATAAATTTAACGCATTTTGAAAATAACTTTTTTGATTCTAAAATTTAAAAAATGAGAGAAAAATTACGTAATTATTGGAGTTCATAAAAAGTTTTATAACAGCGATAGTAAAGAATATTAGTAACATAATTAATAATACTTCTTTCTTCACAAACGTATCCAATAATAATAATTCTTAGCAATTTTGTTTTCGTCATATACGAACTTCAGATAAATGAGCAAAAAGTCAAAATTAAGTCAGTGTTGAGTTTCTTCGAGAAACTCACAAACATCTGGGGTGGAATCGTGTAAGGTGATTTGCGATAAATGAGAGTCACAATCAAGCAATTCAGTCTGTGTAAGATGATATCACATTTGATAGCTAAAGAGCTATCACATCAAAAATATGATTGTCATTTTCCAACAAATTTGAGGTTCCCGACAATGGTGTTAAATTTGTATTTTGGGCTACACATTAGCGCAAAGACGTAGGTACCTACCACATTTTTACTTGGATGTTGATACCACAAAGCGAATTATAATAAGCTCCGTTTTAAAAATGAATGCAATTTGATTTCATTTAGAGAAAAAATAGAGTCGTTTTGAAAATTAATAGCTTTGTATGAAAGATAAGCCCTTTTTGATTGTTAACAAAATACTTAATAGCCTCGTTTTGATACCAAACTCATATTAAAAATATTATTAACTTGTTGATTAGCCCGTTTTGAAACAAAATGTTTCCACTATCTGATAGCTCTCTTTCATACGCAAATTTAGTTACATCACACTCCATATATTGAAAAAGTGAGTTTAGCACCGTTTTGATTGTTAACGCCACATCTCTGTCAAAAAAAATGCAAGCAGTAATGCTATAATTTAATAAAGAAGAAATAACATTGATATTGGTCGTTTAATAAGAAAATGACCAAAGAATACCAGAGAACTTGAAAAGTAGTAGCTGCAAGAGAATAATGGCCCACATAGTCCCCCGACCACAACCTTATGACTTTAAAAAGTCGGTTGCTGGCTGCTAACCAACTGATAACAAATCCTTTTGAGAAGCTGTACAGCAAACCTGGAATTTGATACCCAAAAAAAGGATGTCGCTGTGCTGCTGTTTTGTCAAACAAGGGACATGCAATTAATTATATTCATGTTATGGAAATAATAATTAGATTGAGTGTAAGTGTAGCTGGCAACGAATATGAAAACAATAACAATTTTTATAATCGAACCATGGGAATAGAATCGAGTAAATAAGCATCTAGGAGTAACTTTCACATCCAACTTCTCAAGGCAATTCAAAGACAAGGTTTCTGCCTACAAAGAAAACTGATCTCGCTTTTTAGAAAATCTTCGGGAATTTTTGAAAGCTAAACTTAATTAACTACGGGCTACAATTTAGCACTTTGAAGATCTGAACACAGCGGAATGAAAAACATACAAATACAGAAAAACAACAAAGTATTCTAAAACAAAAGCAATCCATATTTAATTCTTTTTTTTTTTGGAAACTGGTCCCAATTTTGAAAAAACAGCCGGGTTTCAAGCTCTCGCTCTACCAATTTTCATTAGAATCAATTAAATATTTTCAGAAATTAAGAGGAACAAACAGACAGACAAACAAACTTTCACATTCATAATAAGTTAAGGGATGGGTTAAGGAAAGTATCAATAGTCATCCTTATACATAGATTATATCCAATCCTGGTTGAAATATCTTTTCAGGTAGTATTCCTTGAGCACCACAATTTGTTGGAATTAGTATTATTTTAACTACATAATAAAAATAATACTAATGTACCTACTGAATTGAACTTTTCATCATCACAAAACTTCACAATTTAAAAACTAAGGATAAGTATTGTAAATTGTTCATAAATACATATGACGTGTGTACATAAAATCCGATTTTGATTTCTTAGTATATGTACATATTGCTGTTTGGCTATCCGTTTGAATCGACTATTTTTAATAATTTATTTTTCATTCACCGGAACATGTATACATACATTTTATACATACGTCCTAAAATTATATACCCACACATTCTTTTGTAAAGCTTAAGATAAAGACAAGATTCCCATAGTTAGTTGCTAAAAATTGATAACAAAAGAAGTGCGTTAAAGATGCCATGCGACAACTTAAACGCTTATATTTAAATAGGTCAAAGAACTTCATACAGATATCTTTTGCCATTTTCATCGTTTCCCTGTTGACGGAGATTCGCTGGTGCCTATAAACGTACATATACTTGTAAAAAAAGAAGATTTTCAGTAGCAAAGGTGTTACAGAGCACTGGAGAGACTCCAAAATCAAACTTCATGCACGTTTAGTTGTGCGAAAAGCAATAAGAAGGGCACGACGTACGACATTGGTGAAGATTAGAGATTCACATAAAAAGAAAAACCAGCAGCCAAGGAAGGCGAATAAAATAAAATATAAAAAAAAGAGGAAGAAACCGAAAACAAAATGGTTTGCTTTTGCATCTGAACCTGATGAAATTTCGCTTCAGCTGTTCTTCACTACACTACACCATGCACAAGATGACATTTTGCTGTCCTCTTTTTTCTCAGCACAATACTATTTAGTTTTATAAGCGAAATATCACCTTAGCTCCTTTCTCCTTCGATTGGGCAAGGATAACTATGTTTTTAACTGTGTGCTTTTTTGCAAAATTTAATCATAGGAGCAGAATGGAAAGTGTACTTACCCAGAATGTTTTTCTCCAGAGCCCGCATAAACTTGTCTATGCGACTATACTGCTTGCGAGGTTCGGTCAGAAGCTCGCACAGCCTTTGAACGGTAAATGGAGCAGCGTTAAATAGCTCAAGGCGCTCCAAAAGAGACGACTTCATACTTTCATAATTGAAGGGATCCACATTGGGATACTGGGGGAGATCTGAAACAAAAAATTAAGCAATTTAATAAAAATTTTAACAAACCACCAGCAAGGATGAAAATCTCGAACGGTTTTTGCTCCTCTCTATTTCCATCATGCCTTTCCTCTTTGTCTGGTGGCCGTTGGTCGTGCAACCCCTTTTTTCGAACCAACTCCGTCTCCCAGTAGTAGATATTTCGTGATGAAACGAGTTTTATGTACCCACCCGTCGTCGCTTCGCCGAAAATGGCCGGCCGGCTGCTGTTAATTTTTATTTAAACATGTCTGCAACGACTTCAGGGAACTGGATGGGGGAGAAATCTAAAAGAAAAAAAAAATGAAATGAAAAACTTACCATCTACTCGTGGTGATGTGTCGTGGAAATTCTTGATCACATTTAAGAGCTTCTCGCGGAAAAGATATTTTAAGCTGGACCACTTGAATACCGTATCACCGGTTTTCGCTACATAATGCATATAATCGTCGAGTTCTTTTGGAATTTCTTTCTGCTTTAGGCGAGTAAATCTCTCCAGGATTTGCATCACTTCTTCTGCATTTTCCATGTTTAGCATTTGTAAGGGTCGTAAATAACACGAAACGAACAAGAAAATCCTATTTATTTCAAAGGAATAACTGGGTTTTTCTCTTTTTTTATATTCTGGGTGGTAATGATTTTTTTTTTCGCAAAATCCCTCGATTCAACAAACTTGCAACAAACTCCAACCAAACGCAACGAAAAACTGCGAAAAAGACCGCTGCAGTCGAGCCGATTTTTCTTTCGGCGGCCGGTTGAACTACACAGCTGTTAGGAATCTAGTGGCGCTAGAAGCGTTAGGAAGGTCTTTTATACAGATAATGGAATGATTACATATGTGTTCTTTCTTAAGCGTTGACCACATTGACCTATTAAGATTCCCTCACATCAACGCGAATCTCTTTCGTAAACACGATGGCACTCACCAGTCCGGACTCAATCTTCCCAATCTAAACAGGGTTTTAATACACTGGAGACTGATTTCGTAAAACGAAAACGATCGAATGATATCGTTTTGGCAATAGCTGTCCCTATCTATCCCTTTAGATGTGATAGAGATGTGATAGAGATGGGTATGTAAAAACGATATCGTTCGAACGTTTTTGTTTTACGGAATTAGGCCCCTGGATAGTGAATAGCCTTTAATGTATAACAGTTTTTGTGAGGCAATTTTTGAAAGGGTACCAGCCACGACCTCATAATATCTCGCTCTATACAAACGAAAAAGAGATTGAATATATTTGCCGTAATTGAGCATTTATTTGATGTCAACAAGCATTGCAGCTGTAAATATTGAAAAAAAATAAAAGAAAATCCAGGTCCAGTAGCGTTCATACCGCTAGCGCAGCTGTTACACTGTTATATGAGGCGAGTGCGGTTTTACCTTTAAACTGATGCTCTGTACAATCTTAAATATTTTTATTATTAATTTAGAGCATAACCATGTGAAAAACAATAAAAATACAAAAAGATAAAGCGGTGACTCGCAGGTGACATGTTTTTGATACTACGGATTTTATCAACTTTTAATTATTCCAAATATTATTTGTAATCTAAATATATTTATCATAAAAATATTTTATGACATTAAATTCGTTTGTTATATTTAAATTATATTTATATTTAAATAGGTGAGTTCATTTCCTTTGAAACTCTGTGCATTTGTGTGAATTTCTTCACATTTTATTTTTTTGACGGACTTTTGCGTAGAAGTTCACACAAATGCACAGAGTTTCAAGTAAAGGAACTATAGGCTATAATGTAAATTAACTTAAATTTTCTTAAAAAGAACGAAAATGAATAAATTGAAAAAAATATTGAATCGAAAGTGAAAAATATTCGATAATTGTTTTTTAATTATAGAAAAATAAACTTACTCCGCTCGAGACTCCATATTTTTGTTTCACTTTCAGTTCAAACGTCAATTTGTCAAATCATCCAAATAAAATTTGATGCGTTTATTGCTCAGTTAATGCGCATCGCTGACGTTTGGGATACGTTTAGAAACTCATGAGTTTGTCATCATTTTCTCTTTTGACCTTCGGAACTCATGACTTTGATTTACTAATTTATTTTTTTCACACACTAGTAAATAAAATCTTGGGAATCTGACTAAAAAAGGCCAATTCTTCTTTGGTCTTCATAAAACGTTGGTCTAAAGAATTCTTGAACCCTAACTTCAATAAGTCCCTTTACATTACATTCGTAAGACCTCTCCTTAAATACGCTAGTCAAAAGTAGTCCCCAAGTCAGAACACTAATTCCTGAAGAATTGAGCTGTGAAACGTAGATTTTTGTCGGTTTCCTATTCGGTGTTTTCTTTAATCTGGCCATCTCATCTTAAAGCCCTTCCACACTATTCCACTGAGTATTAATACATGTCAAACTGAAAGTGGGAAAGAATTCAATGCTACTGGCAAATTTGTGGAAGAGAAATGCCTTTTCATTTTTTACCACATATAACAGTTTAATTTAACCTCAATAAAAATGTGATGAAATGTGTGATAGAATTAGAACAATTTCTAAAAATTCTCATGTATTAACACATGTCAAATCGTGTAGGCTGGAATATCATGCTGTGTTAAATGGGCTCTCATATTTTGTTTCCACACTATTATATACATGATTTGTTTCCCACTTTTTTGGCATGTGTTAATACTCAGTGAGATAGTGTGGAAGGGCTTTTACCGATTCAAAATAACTTAAAATGGCATCTAGTACACAAAAATTGTCTCGGCTATCTCTCTTGGATTGGATTCATCAGTTAACTACTTAATACCAAATACCTAAGCAATATGTGTTAAGTTAAGTTCAGTTCAAATCACTGTTAACCAGAATGAATGAATTAAAATGTTTTACCAGAAAATTCTAGAATTTCTACATTTCTTAATTTTATATAGTAACGAGTAAATAATATCAATTAAGTTAAGTGCATTAAATTAGTTTATTTGTAAAAAAAAGAAGTCTCATATCATATTAAAATAAAATGTTTGTAGATGACTCGAAAGGTTATCAGTTGTTTTTTTTGTTTTTTTAGAAAATGAATTAACCGTACTACTTTTAAAATCGACGGCTCTTAGGTATACTCTTATTATACAGGGTGTCCCGAAATCACCACCTCAGAAGAAAACCATGAGTTCCTGCGGTAATTTCAAGTCGAAAAACTTAAGAGGTAATTCTCTCGTTTTCGCTTCGTTTTCGACTTATAACGGTTTTTATGATATTTATTATTTATTCCTTTGTCTGGCTCTAACTTTGCCAAACTACAACCGATTTTTGAAATTTATATATAAATAAATTATACATACACCAAAAAAGAAACTTATTTTAAAAGAATTCATGAACCCGTTTTAATAGATTTTGATTGAAATCATTCGAAGTTTACCTCTAATGAGAAAGTCGAAAAAAAAACCTTTATAACCGGTACAGTTAAGAATAGTTTTTTTTGTTAATTTTTGTTCATCATCAGATCAACAATAAATTAAATTAAGGCACTAACTACACAATACACATATTTTCTTACACATATTTCTTATAAAAATCGTAGTTATTTTTTGGAGTTAGAAAAAATTGCAATTTACCGTCTAGGGAATCTCCCAAAATTTTCAGGTTTCAAGTTAGATTTAGACCAGTGATGCCAGAGTTTGGATGCAAATTTGAACTCAGTGATAACCAAAAATTTCCTTTTTTCCTACGCCTTCAACATATTTCATTGTAATTTAGTTTTTGTAAAATTTTGAATATTTACATTAAGTGCATGAGTTTAACCATTTGCACAGATACAAAAATTAAAAGTCAAGAAATCAATACGAACAAAAAACTTAACCCCAACAAAACTCAAATGTTATGTTTTCGCACACAGTAAATGGTCCGGGAAATTTATCATAAGCGGACAAAAGATTAGGGAGAGACTTCTTCAAATATTTTGCTACAACAAAGGTTCCCCCACACCAACGCGAATCTGTCGCGGCGACAGTGAAAACAATAATAACAACGTGTTGTTTTCATTGACGAGCATCATTCATTCATTGTTATTATTGGCTTCGTCGTCGCCACGAAAGATTCTTGTTGGTGTGGGGGAACCTTTATGTGAATCTATTTCGCTATAGCGTAGTACTGCAGAACAAAAACCAGTATGCCAGTCTTCGTTTATGATTTATGTCATTTTTGTATGAAATTTTTGATTTGGCAGCGTACTGGCGAAAATAGAGAAATTCATAAATGGAAATAAACGCATTCAGAAATCTAGAATATGAATTCTTTATAGGTATGAAAATGATTTATGTATTTGATTAAGGTTCCTCCAAACCAAAGAGAATCTATAGTGGCAACGACGAAAACAATAATAACAACGTGTTGTTTTTCATAAAAAACCTGCACGTGTTGTTATTATTGTTTCGCGCTGGTTTGGGATGCCTTTATAGTTGAATAAATTTTTTTTTATTAAATGAGCAAGGAAAATAATGAGCATAACGGTAAACCCTATGAATTTCGAAAAATCTCTTTTTCTTTTTTAGCTTATTTTAGACGCGAAATTCTCACAAAAAAGTATAAATCCCATGATCTGGCATCGCTGGTTTAGACTGTACGTCAAGGACAGACATAAAATATATAAGACATACAAACAGTCTTTTGTCTCGATCTTCTCCCAAAAAAAAATATTAACCAATTTTAAATCTTATACTTAGTTAACATCACCATCGATATGACTAATAATTTATTATTATTTTTCATATATTTTGATCTAGATTTTAAAAACAAAATTAAATCTTTATTGTTACCTGAGCTTAACATAAAGACATAAAGATAGAAGAAATTCCCCAATTCTTATTTGAGTAGGTTGTTTTTTTTTTGTTTACAATTTATTTGCTAGGTAAAAATAAATCGAAAATTGATAAAATCCCCCGAACAAAAACAAAATACGACTATCATCTGTAAATCCCCGCGTTATCAGTTTATAAATTTTTTTTTGTATTTTTGATGTTTTTCACATGCCGATGCTTGAAGTTTATTATAAAAATGAATCGAACCTTGTTCAGAGCATCAGTTAATCAACGTTAGCTTAGCACTTCTAAAATAATGCCTTCAAATTCAAAGCTACTTATCGTTTGTTTCATTGCTATTGCTGTTGCCGCTACCATGGCGCAGCGAACGCTCGAATACAGACCCGGCAGGGATTCTGTTAGAACAAAAACCCTTGAATATCGACCAGATCGTGACCGTCCACGAGTAATTCAGCCTACTTACCGTCCAAATAATAATAACAATCGAGATAGATCATTCCGCATGAGACGACAATCACCTGAAAATCTTGATACTTCAAACACTCGCACTAATGAATACCATCCGGATGCTGGTAATCAACCACAACCATCGTATCCTGTTTACCGAACTGATAACATTGATGAAGGGCGTAGTTATCGTTTTAGAAGACAGTCTACAGACCACTTAGATTCTTCCAATACTCGCACCAATGAGTATCATCCAGATGCTCCAAATCAACCTCGGCCAGCTTACCCAGTGTATAGGACGGATAAAATTGATGAAGAAAGAACTTATCATTTTTAAGTGTTTATTTAAAGTAGAGTTTCAGTAAGAATTAAATTAATAAAAATATAGATTTAAAAAAATAAATAAATTACTTATAAAATATTAAATCAAAATCGAATTTTTACTTTTTTTTGCTACTATACTACCACTACTTTACTACTTTGGGGCAAGTATTGGTTTTGTTGAAAACAAATTTCGAGGTTGTAATCAAAATTAACACTACGATGATGAAGAAGTCCGAAAAATCGGATTTCGTCATACTGTTCGTCGTCGGTCCGTGCGTCCACTGTGATTTGAACGGGGAGATTGATTTGCTTTGAATTTTGTATACAGAATATTAATTGTATGTGATTCCCTAGTTGTGAATTCCAATTTTTGTTTAAGCTCATCTAAAACGGTAAGGTCGCATACAACCGTTCGGTTTTTTTTTTTAATTTTCTCCAAAACTTCGTACCTGTATAATGACCAAAGTGATAGAACCATTCGCACAAAGGAAATAGGTTTTGACGTTTTTTTGATAAAATTGCCTCATTTTTGAGCTATTCATCTATTGGGTTGACCGATTTTGTTATAACTTTGCAATCTGATACTTGTTAATAGTTGGACAAATATTGCATTTCAAATTTTTTTAAATACTTAAAAACAAAAACAAACAAAAACAGTACTTTTGATTTTTTTTTAATTTTGTCGTTCAAATTTTGCTAGTTTTAAACCACAAGAGCAAGCTCGTATGTTGTGTTGTACATATTTTTTTTGTATAATGATGAGTTCGAATCCGTCCTCAGAATAACTCTGTTTATCAGGTTTTCGAAAGATCTAAATATTGATCCTAATCAGTGATGTCAGATGAGATTTTAAAAATCCCACCGGATTCGAAAAAAAATCCCACCACGAAATTTTGTGTTAAAAAAATTCCCCTTATTGTGAACATTCATTTCGAGCGGAATGTTATGTTATTGATAGCCTAAATGTTCACTTATTTTTAGTAAGCGATCGAAATTTCGTTCGGGCGAAACTCACAATAGCTTTTAAAATTTCGGGGAACAAACAATTTTAAGGTGAAATATTTTTCGGGTGAAACTCACAATAATTGGCTGATTATGTTTCTATCTAAATATTAAACAAAAAAAAAACAACTGCTTCTATGAAAAGTGAAAAAATTGAATGAAAAGCTAGGCTAAAAATGCACTTGCGAATTCAATCGGGGGACTATTCAGTTGCAAGAAATGGAACACTCGAGTTTCAGCCACTGACAACGCAATAATGCACCACCCCGTGTTGGCACTGGGCAAGTTTTTAGCCTAAGTTTGCCTTGTTTTACAGTCATATTATTCACTCGATTAATCCAGATTGAAACTTAAATCCGAATGTAAATTAATATAAATTCAATGTTAATACAACCGGATTAATTGAGTGATAATATGGCGGTTAGAGTCATAATTAAGAGGCAAAAACTGTTTGTTCTCTGGGGTTCTCTGTTAAAGGCAGATTCAGACCAAGAAGAAAGATTTCTGTTGCAATTTAGTGAACAAAAAATGTCATTTTGAGTTATAAATGTGACAAAATGGGAGTAGAAAGTTGAGAATATGGCAAAAATATTATTTTCCCCTCATAAAAAAGCGTTTGGAATATTTTCTCACCATAAATCCCACCATGAATTTTTTCCCAACATTATTCCGACCATTTTAGTTGGAAAAACCATCAATCTGGGAACACTGATCCTAATTTTAAGGAACATTTTTTTCCGAAGTTATTCTTTTTAATAAACTTGTATGCGGTACTTTCCAAATAAAAATTATTTCTCAATTTTTTGAGAAATAATTGTTTGACTAAATCCTTACCCAAGTTACATTTTTAGTTCTTTAAAGGCTTTAGCAGCGCTTCTAGAGCTAATCTTCTTTTTTATATAATGAGCTCTAGAAACACATTTAGAGCTCATTTGCAGCTAATTCTTTGAGTTTGAGAGCACGTTTTTGCTCTTAAGAAGCAGGTTATTAGTGGCAAGTGACTCTGAAGGTCTATGTCATACACCTTTAAAGAGAATCTTTTGAAAGATGTTTGTTCGTATTGGTTTGAGTAATAAATATAATACCAAACATAAACGCAGGCACGCTTTAATACTTATATAGAATAAGTGAATCGGTTGATAGTATAAATAATATATCTATAATTTTGTAAGATATACCAATTATAATTTCCTACCAAAATAAATAATAAAAGAATTTAATATTTTTCGGTGAAATGTTAGCTTAATTTAAGTGCGAATTAATTTTTTTCACAAACGTTATGCGGGTACTTTGTTAAATTACAACGCGCCTTCGAAATTTTGTATTTTAAGCTGTCAAATAAAAATAAATAATAACTAAAAAAAATTTGAAATTCTAAAAAAAAAAAATTTCAAAGTCGAAATAAATTTATTTTGGTTGAAAATACAATTAAGTATGATTTTGAGTGAGAGCGCGGGGATAGATATTTCTATTTTTTAATGAATAAAAGAAAATATTGCGTTATTTTTTTTCTCGCCGCCATGTTTTCATAAGGGAAGAAGGTTTCTTCAATACAGCTGTTAAATCACTTTGAGCTATATTTTTGATTGTAATAGAGCTGCAATATCAATTACTGTTGATATCGAGCTCTTATATCACTTAAAGATTTGCTTTCTGTACTTTTGGAGCTAGTTTTAACAAGATGGCATTTTTCTGGTTTTTATATTTTTTTAATGAAATAAAAAGGGTGCTTCAGAAATTGAAACTTTCGGCAAGTGGATAATAAATAAAAAAGAATTATTTCTTTGAACGAAGATTTTTATTTGAAGAATATTTTATTCCAAAAATGTATTTTAGGTCCTCGGTATATTTTTGTATGTACGTAATAAAATTTGCAAAGCTTATTTTTAGGAACGAAATTGTCATCAAATAAAGTTTTTATAACTCACCCGCCATTTGAAAAAAAAATTCCTTTTAACAACCAATATGACGAGAACGACACATCATGCAGAATGAAATTAATTAATTTATTTTAAACTGGTTTAATTTTTTCTTTTGAAATAATTATTTTCTTCGTATTCTGGTATGAAACACCCTATAACATGAGTGATATAGAATTTTTTTAGAGAGGTTTCATATACAGCTGTTATAGAATTTTTTTTTAATTTGAAAATACGCATGCGCTTCACGAAGTATTTGTGTGCAAATATTAGTAATTCGGCTCTGCAGTCGCTTTTTGTACAGCTCTGTAAATGCTAAATTTTTACATTTCAGAAGATAATGCGTTATATTTTGGGGATGTGTTGCTAGCAGCTGTATAACGTCTCTAAATTGTCTGATATTGACAGGTTGCTCGATAGTAGACGTGTAAAGTTTGTTATGGAGCATATTTTTAAATCTTTATGCGTTATAAAGTTAATAGAGCTAAAAGTGTTCTCAAACTTCAATTATAGAACATAATTTTTAAATAAAATGAAAGGAGCTGTGAAATAATCTTTTACAGAGCAATAGCTTTCAATTTTGCTAGCTAAGAGCTGTAAAAGAACAGTTTTGCATCTAATAGCTCCAACGATGTTACTTGGGTAACTTAATCCCGAAATATTAAAAACTCATTTCAACGAACAATTTTTTTAAGAGGAATTTAAAATATTCGAAATGATGTGTTTAAAAAAAAATGGATATTATTTTTTTTTGATTCAGTTAAAATATAAAATTAAATATTATTCCACAAAATTACACTTATGGTCAAGTAGGTAGCCGCAAACAATTAAGATTTTTCATATGTTTGAAAAACTCTGTTCACAGTTTAATTAAAACAAAAAGAAATACAATTTATTGAGTGTTTTATAAATAATAATATTCAAAAATTCGAACAATAATTACACTTAGTATAAATTCAACAATAATTTTAACACCTATAACTTGACATTATTAATGATAAATATATAAATTTATATAAGAGGATCGTTCAAAAGTATACAAAATTTATTTGACCCTCTATTCTAACCAATTACTAAATTTTTGAACTCAAAATATTTGGTAAATTTGTATACAAATCTTAAGCAAGTATAAATTATTTTATTTTTTTCAAAAATTTATCAAAAGTATTTTAATTCAATGTTTTCAATGTATAAGTGTGAGTATGTGTTTTAATTTCCCTAATCAACATACATTTGGTGCTGAATTGATTTGAATTTTATTTTATCGCTAGATATAAATATTTTTATTTATTTATTTTCTTTTTTTTAATATACATACTTTTTTTTGTAATATTTTTGTATGGCAATATATTCTATTTTGTGTTTCGTTATATATTTAATTAAACATTTTTACGTCAACTATAACAATTATTTTATAGTTTTGTTTTAAATTTTTATTATTTAAAGTTGAAAGTATATTATTATAATAATTATTAATGTTTTGTAAGGCATTTGGAAAGTGCATACATGGTTTCAGACATTGTTGTGTATTGACTTTAAAGGTTATGTACCTATATCTAGCTTAGTTTAATTTTACTTTTTATAATTGTGTAGATAGTGTGTAGTTATTGTTTTGGGTACATTACATCTATTTAGTATGTTTTTTTTTTTTAGAAGAACTAATTTCGTAAACATGATTTGAGTCTTCTTTTTAAAATACATACTATTTTATAGGTAGTTTGCTTTATTATATAATATACTAAGTACTTATAGATGTGTAAGAAGGTTTGTTTTGTTTAATTAATTTTGATGACACATAAAAGAAAACAAAAAGCAAACAAAAAAATTGATATGATTTTTAAATGCTTTTATAAAAAGATTTGTGCAAAATACAAGTTTCAATTATTACTTGCTTTCGTTTGTATATTGCAGTATAGGAAAGCGAGTATTGTAGATATTTAGATATTTTTTTTTTTATAAACTTAAACTTCTACTATTTTTTGAACATAATTTCAAAATAACTAAACTTTTTCTTCAACTTAAAGTAATAAAATGTTAAAATCAACTCTTTAATGATTTAATTAAGTATCCTTTCATTATTTAAAAAAAATATATTATTTTTTGTAATTTGTATTTTATACCTATAAATCCTTAAAAATAAGAAATTATATAAAAATTAAAAATATATTGAAAAGTACCTAAAGTAAAACTTTTAAAAGTGACATAAATGGGTGTTAGTATCTGTAGTAATAAAAAGTTATATCTGTAACATGTCTGAATAAAATATTAAGGAATAACTGATTCATACGAATATTTCAATAAAGATTCTTAGTTTGGGTGTGATATTTTACAATTTGTTGTTTCAAACAAATTCATGCCTATTTTACAAAAAACTAACTTTGATGAAAATTGGGGTTCTATGGCGTATACGTACTTTTTTCATTTTTTATACAGCACATTAATTTAACTTTATAAACAGTTCAAAATAAAAAACTAATTTTGTGTCCGATCCTTTACTTTGTGCATAGAAAATCACAAGCTTTTAAATTTTTAAGAGTAAGAAAGAAATTCTCTCAAAAATATTAAAACTGCGCAAAAGTACAGGAACTCCCATTCACAGTATTCCGCTATACTCTATGTGAATTGTGAATGACACAAACGGCATGATATTTTGCTTTCATTCTTCTGTTTCTATATATTGACAACTGAAATAATACAAAAACTTAATTGAAAGATAATAAATAGAAAGAGAAAATTGAAACATTTGAAGTTTTTTAATTCATTTTTAAAACTTATTTTTAAAACAATTTTATTTTTTAATTATTTAAGAACTTCTTGTTTCTTGCTATGAATGTCAACAGCATAATTTGACTATTGTTTTGACAATTCTTGGGGTTGTCAAGAAAACCTGGGTTAACACTGGGTAAAGTTCAGCGAATGAAGCTATTATGACTCGCACTTTTTGTTCATATTATTTAATTTTACGTTTTGTTTTTTATTTTCAATCCGAAAAATTTTGATAAATTATTTTGGCTACATATTTATTTTGACAAATATGTACATAAATTAGCCGACTCTTTGACATTTTTGATTTCTTCTGTCTTTTTTTCTGTGCAGAACAAGATCATTAAGGGCCAGTTTCACAGTGCACACTTAACAAAATAAGTAGCACTTAATTTTGTCATTTGTCATTTTGGCCGAAGTTTTACTACCTGAGTATGTGGAACTTAAGTGGCCAACATGGGAGACTTAAGTGTCACTTATTCCGATAAGTTTACACTGTGAAATTGGGTATTAGTTTTCCATATTTGGCACTTAAGTGTCACTTACTTCACTGTGAAACTGGCCCTAAACAAACCTATACCGATTAATTTATTTTGTTTTTTGCCTCTCTGACCTTCAATTGCTTTTGACAGACAAATCGTTGCGAAACATTCAAATTTCCTGTCAGACATAAAGCAATATATAAAAATAGAAAAGGATGGTATAAATTTCCAGAGTCAAAAAGAATTTAAAATAAAAGTAAATTATGTAGTGTTTTTTTTTTTGTTTCCTTTATAGTAATATAATCAAAGGCAAATTAGTGTTCAGACCAGCTGGTTCAATTGATATATGTATAGGTAATTCCCGAAAACTTCAACATCCAGCAGGCCAAATTATAGCCCTCTATTGCACGCGTTTAAATAATTCGTGTATTTATATTTACACCTGTATTTTTTTGTACACGTGTATTTAGCCAGTGCACGTGTAATTACTTTAAAATAGTACTTTTGATATTTTTTGTTCCAAAAGACGACCGTTCTTTTACAGTTAAAAAACATCTTGAAATCACTTCACCCCGGTCAGTTACAAAAAAGCCGCTGCTTTTATAATTACACGTGTAGTTTTATTTACACGTGTATTTAGAACCTAACGTGTTTAAATTTGTTAACTACACGTGACATGAATACACGTATAACTAGACACACGTTTAAAATCGAGAGCTTTAGTACAGATAGCCTTCTTGTAACGGTCTGACTGTGGCATGATAGCTCGTGGAAAATCAGCTCCTAGTGACTAACAACTCTAAATCATTCGTGTGTGCCTGTTGTTAGACAGAAAATGAAGGGGACATACAATTTTCTGCCGCATCCAAACGGCTAAGATTTATCACTTTCTTATAGGAGGATGAGCGCTAGGAATTGAAACCAGACCTCTGTCATGACAGTTTTAAGCACTGACCATTACAAATACATATTATCAAAATAAATGAAAATACAAAAATTTGATTAAATTTTAACCAATCAAACAGGAAAATGTTAGCATTGATATATAATAATTGATATAAACGCTTCAAATTTCATCACACCCTCACTTAATCAAACCGACCAAATACCACACGTACATAATTTTTAGACTTGAGAAACATTAGCCCGTACAACGTTTATATTCAGCGACTCGTATGAATTATAAATGAGCACGTTCATGATTAAAATATTCAATAATTATGTGTTTTTTTGTGTAAAATTATCGTACTAACTTTTTTTATAACCTACAATTACAATTGTAAAAAAAAAATCAGTCTAGTTCAATCTGTATTCAAAATTAAATTCCATAGTATCAGTAAATTTCCTAAAAATAAAACAAATTAAAGTTAATCTCATAAATAAAACCTAAAATAAATATAATTGTTTAAGAAATGTCAAAAAAAATAGTGTGTTTTCGAAAGGTTATATAGAAACGTAGCCATTATTAATTATTCGACTTTAATACAAAAAATAAATGTTTAAACTTCAATCTGTCAAGTTCGACTAAGGAAAAAATAAATAAAAGTTGCCAATAACCTTAATTAACCTATTTTAAAAAAATAATGTCTACTAGAAACTACTACTACAAAAAAAAAATCAGTTTTGTGCGGTCCTCGCTTCTATTCGCTTTTTTAGCATTTTAAATGTCTGATGCATGGTACGCATTTGAAAGCGTATTGAAGTGGTTACATCCTTCTGAAGTTGCTGCACTTCTTGAATGTCCTTGCGTAAGTTTTGATATTCATTTTTCACTTCGGTCATTGATTCAAGGAGTTCCATTACACAAACATCGTCTATATCTTCGGCGCTTGTGTTATCCAGACTTCGTTCAACTTCACTAAGTTTAGTTGCAACTGTATAAAGTTGTGTACCTGCATTTGCAACCTTATTTTTTCCCAATAATCAAAATTATTAATTAATATTAAAAACTTATCATTTTCGCTATTCATCATCCAATTCTCACCGATTTTTCAAGCCGAATTACCTCCTGAGTGCTCATTGCGTTATATTGCATTTTGTGAATAGCACACTTACACTTTCGGTATTGATATCACAAATCTATAAGTTTATTATTGAAATTTACACATGAAATAACTTCATTATCTGAAATGAAATGTGTTTATTTCACTTCACATTGAGCGAGTCGTTGTAAAACAAATTAAAATTAAGCACAAATTGAGCTATAAAATTATGTAAAGTCTTATTTTTTACAATATCACGGTTTTAATGGTCAGAAAACCACATCCGTCGAGGGTTTAAATACATTGACTTCCCTCTTATTGCGTGCTGGGATGATCCCAGGGAAGATGAATCGATATTGAAGTGTGTACTTTGCTCTGCTGATGGCAGGATATAATAATATCCTTCTTAGCGGGAGCGAAGAGACCAGTCGCCTTTACCATTATTCCCATCCCCATCGGCATTTTTCCCTTTGCTCTCTGTAGGTATATACATGAGATGTGAGAACGAAGAACGAAGTTGAAAGATATATACAAGAAGCAGGGTTAAGGATGCAAAGGGCAATATCAGCTGTTTCGGCGAACGCTTTTCCAGATAGCTATATGGTTGGGTGGGTGTCAATGCTCTGTGCTGCACATCAGCTGGATCACGTTAGCAGTACCAGCCAATATTCCTCCTTACCATCACTTTCATCTCCTTGTTATTAATTTTGTTATGTGTGGGGTACTCAAAATCCTCCATCAGCTCTCCGGCCTTAACTCAGGAATGCTATTCCTAAGAGTGTCTATAGGTCAGTGTTACTGCGCAGTGACATCGTTGAAGTTGTTCCTCTTTTTTGTTGTTGTTGTTTTAATACAGATTCCGGGTTTTATGTTTTGTCAAAAGGTATAGTAGATACAAACACAACATTTATAAAGCTTATTCATAAAATGATGCTTTAGGGATGGGAAGTAAGATATTTCTGACGTTTCCTTTTATTTTCCGATTGAGGAAGTTGCAGCGAAATTTCCTCTCCTGTGTGTGTTCGTTTTTGTGAAATTTGTTTATTTTGTTTGGATATTTATTTATCGTCCTTTTTTTGTTTTGTTTATCTCCATTTTGTCAACACTATAAACCTATATTTGACGGTTAATCACGGGGTTAGTGGGAAACAAGGCGTTTATAGCCACGTGCATTATGAAAGACTTTCTCTTTTAGTGTTGAATGCGTACCAATAAGGAAGTCTTTAGTGGATTTAATCAGGAAGAGAATATTATTTCAAAGCATTTTTTTTTTTGATGAGATATTTTTTGATTGTGAGTGGTGTCATATGAGAAGAATTTTACAATAACAAAGTGAAACTGAAAGAAACTTGAATGATTTTCTTTAGGTCGGGATTACATAGGTAATATAATATATATATAGTTTTACTTACGTATGTAAGTTACTAATGTAATTAACTTTTGAGAAATTTATATTTTATAATATGTATAAGAAACAGCTTTGAAAGTAAGATATTGCGGAACACGATTCAACACATTTACGAAAAACTTACAAGTTAGGTACAGCTTATTTTTCTTTCTGGCATTGATAAGTATTTATTTTCGTGATTAAAAAATAATTTTTTTCGCCTCAGAGCAAAAAGTTCAGTCAATGGGGATTTTACTATACAAAAGATGGGTTAGTCGAAAGCTGTTGTTGTTGTTTTGGTATTTTGAAAAATGCAAGTTTTCGCTCGATCCAACATTTTGAATGAAAGTTGTTGCGAAAAATAACTCATTAACTGATATTTATATGACAAAAAAGGTCAAGTTAAACTTGTTTAGGGTGATTCATTTAGATGTAATTTTTTTCGAGTAATTTTTGTTATCATACAAAAGAAATTTTTTTTTTTTAATTTATTTTTTCAAAAATTGTTTCCGAGCCTCCTTTGTAATTATAATTTTTTTTTCTGTTTATCAACGTTCCGTGGGAATATCAAATTATCTGAAAATCAGTTTTACTCTATATTGTGCAGTAAAATTGAGCTGCTTGTAAATTGTATCCATGTTGTTAGCATTATTTTCTTCCAACGATGAGTATACTGCAGACATGTTCATTTACTTATATCGTAGAACAAACTGAATGAATGCAAATGCAGTTTACAAAATTTAAGAAGATGCTTTTGTTTTAACCAAAATTGATATTTGACAACATCATTCTATGTCGAAAGTTTGAAATATTTAATCAAACTTTAAGTATGGGTCTTAATGTCAATTCAGAAAAGCAAAAACTCCTGCTGGTCTTAATTCTTTTTTGTGTGGGTCTCATTGCCACTCTCAAAAGAAAACAAATCCCGTGGGTGTTATTTCCTTTTGTTTTGGTAGATATGACCCACCGGGCTTTATTTCCGCTGGTCTTATTGCACTGCACCGCAAAATTAATCATCCATTTTGTTTTTGAATTACTGTTTTACTAATTGAAACAAAAATGACCGCCTGGGATTTTTGCCACCCAAGGCATAATGTTATTTTGCCACTTCAAATAAAAAGAAGAAGATAATGACAACATTAACATTTACATATTATAGGGTTTTATTTAATAACAATCAAAGACTTCTGACAAAATAGATGTTTACAAAATCTTGAAATTAAATTGCTGATCTGCGCGTTTTCATGTTTGCAAATCTTTTAGCGATTTCTTCTTCTTCTATGCTATTTAGCATGTCTTTTTTAATTGAAATAGTTGCAAGGCCGGTTAATAGCTCTTGGGTCATTGTTGAGCGAAGAAAGGTTTTTATAAGCTTAAGGTTCGAGAAGCTAGATTCACTTATCCAAATCTTACAGGAAACGTTTAATGCAGAAGTTTTGTTAAATATATTAATTTCATGCATGAGATCTTTAGCTATAATATCCTTTTGAACTTCGTTGTCAATTGTTATTTTTTACAATATCACGGTTTTATTGGTCAGAAAACCACATCCGTCGAGGGTTTAAATACATTGACTTCCCTCTTATTGCGTGCTGGGATGATCCCTGGGAAGATGAATCGATATTGAAGTGTGTACTTTTCTCTGCTGATGGCAGGATATAATAATATTCTTCTTAGCGGGAGCGAAGAGACCAGTCGCCTTTACCATTATTCCCATCCTCATCGGCATTTTTCCCTTTGCTCTCTGTAGGTATATACATGAGATGTGAGAACAAAGAACGTTGTCAATTGTTGTTGTTAATATTGCTTTAAGTTCGTAGTCTTAATTTCACCTTCTTTGGAAGCGATTACAGAGAGAAGATAGCGTAACATCGATAACGTAAAAAAAGAAATCAGATTTTAATTTTAATTTTGGAGCAATTGTTTCAAGAGATTGTTTAGATTGATAATGGCGGCTACGAAGGCTCATTGATTCGGACAAAATGAAATGCACTTGATTGTTTATTTACGTAGCAATGCCTACAGTAACGTCCTTGTATAATGTTTAAAAACGGTTTGTTTGATAAATTGAAAAAAGTACTTTTAAATAAACAGTTTTTTAAACATTAACTGCTCCAAACAGGTTAAAAAGTCCATTGATTTTTATTGATGCGTTTTCGAAAGGTTATTTATTTGCATAACAAATCGTTTCAAATTACTGTTGACAATACAAACTTGAATTTGTGTACCTATGCTTTAAAACTTGAAATCCAATTTTTCTGCAATTTCATTGAAAGAATCGCAAACATTTCTGATAAATTGCTCTAGTTGACCACCGGATAAAAGCGGATACATTTTTCGATCAGAATATTCTGTATGTTTTTGGAGAATCGCCCAGTGCTTCGGACAACAACGAAGAACAATAAAAGTACAGGGAAATAGTTATTGAAGTAGACGGATGTTTTTCCCTTTTCTCGCTTTGAAATAATTGTACTGATTTTGCCGCTCTAGCAAAGTGCCGTTCTAGGCAATTGCCTGTTTTGCCTTCAGGGAGATTCGGCACCAACGACAACACAAAGCTATAGCTTTGGGTACAAACCTGAATGCGGCCAAAAGATGATATCCGTCAAGTGGCTGCCGCCAGTGTTGATACACATTTGTGCCCGTTTTATCGCAAAAAATTATAACATATTCTGATATTGGGTGATTAATTTTGCGCCACCTTGTATATGAACTTGCTTCTTATGTTTTGAGATATAAAAGTAAAAATAAAATTCTCCGTGAAGATCAATACACTTTTGCATTCGAAGCACTTTTCCACTGTGATTGAAGTACCTCCAAAACTTTCATTTTGAATGTATTAGGCGTCGAAAAATGTTGATCTCACATTATATGCATATAGCCATGAATCGTGACCCTCTCACGATTTTATAGACGTTTTTTGAAGGACCGCGATTTAATTTTTTCAACATTTCTTGGCAACAATCGATACGAGTCTTTTTTTTTAAGCAATTGTTAAATTGTGCGGTTTTGACGGCCAAATGTTCATGCAATATTGAATGTATGGAAGTGGAACTAATGCTCAATCGCACGATAAGTCAAATGACGATCTTGCAACATCAGTTCACGCACAGTATCGTTCTTTTCTATCACAAGAACCAATTTTGGATGATCTTCACGAAATTCTTCCTTTTAGCGAGGTTCGGCTACGATTGAATTCGGAAAACCTGCGAAACACAGTGGCTCGAGATGGTGCTTAATTAACAAAGTTGAAGTGAGTTGATCGACACTGCAGTATTGTTGGTTTAATCCACGTTGAAAATTATAGAAAATCATTGCACGAAAATGTTCACGAATCAATTAAATTTTCTTTTACCAAGATGAATGTTTCAAATAACGTTGAAGAATCTAGTTTTTCCTTGGCTTTTTTGGTCACTTGATGTGCAATGAAACAAAGTTATTCCATTTGCAAAAGGGGTAAATTTGAAGCAATGCGGTAAATTCGTTTAGGCGTTTAGCTCAAATTATAGTGGACGCACGCAACCAACAATTGCCGTATAGAGCAAGTAAGAAAAACTGAACAAAATATCCTAAATCCAGCAGTTTTTTAAATGTTCGACTTTAATCCATCACTTATTTAAAAGTCGCGATAAGAACCCGGTCGTCGTTCGCCTCCAGAACTACTAGATACTAACTATAGGACTTAAATGACACTTTATATATATATGTACATATAATTAACTGAAAACATTAGATATCTCCACATTTTTTTCAATATTATTATAAAAAATCAATTTTCGAGTTTTAATACGATAATAATAGAACATAAAATAAAAAACTATAGTCACGAACATTGGAATAACGAATACGAATTAAGTGAATCCAATGCACCTGCAGTTCACCTTACCTGCTGCCTTAAAATCTGAACATAATTTAAAAACCTGCTTTTTGATAGATTTTTTGAGCGAGAATTTGGGTGCTAAAAAACAATTGGGTGTTAAACAAATAGCCATTAAAAATCATATTCTTAAGTCGTGTATTTTTTTCAAGTACCTTAGGCACTTAATCATTTTTTTTTGTACATTGAACTAGTAAAATAAAGCTCTAAATAATTAAGAAACATCTGTATTGAAATATTAACGCAATGTCTCTTATAAATTTGATTTAATTTCATGCTATAGAAATTATGGCATTAAAAATTGTAAATATTGATATTCTTTCGTCACTTTTGTTCAGAAGGTTGTGCAAGTCCCAACTAATGACACTTTAATTGAAACCTTAAATATTCCTTCTCGTTCATTATTCACCATTTGTAATTAAATTGAATGACTTTATACCAAACCACTCAGATCCTTTAAATATCCATCAAAATAACTATGTTAGTTTCAGTTTGAAAGAAAATTATACACAATTTTGTGAAAATGGTGAAAACTTTTAAGTCTATCTCCTCCCAAGATGCTACAACATACCTATATAAGGTGTTTCGAGTTCTGGGAATGGACAATCTTAACAGAACTCGGTTGTATAATATTCATTCCTTTCAAATGCATTTTCTATCTCTTTTTCTTCAGTTGATTGCTTTTTCCACCAGTTATATCAAATCCATCGGAGCGATGTCTATTCCGACGCTTTTAACTTCACTGCAAGTGGCTATTAATATTTATACTGTAGCTCTAAAAGTTACTGTAGTGTTTTATTATATGCCAAAGCTTCGTGAAACCGGACCGATACTAGATGAATTGGACAAAATGATTTATGACAAAGAAGAGCGAATAGTGGCAGAAAAAATGATTAGATTCTGCAGAGGTTTGGTTGTAGTTTATATGGTTTCGAATCTTACATATTCTGTTATTACGGTCTTGGCAGCAGTTTGGAACGGACATCCACCATTTGGAATTTACATTCCTTTCTGTCATTGGGAAGACTCAAAAACAAAAATGATTATAGCCAGTTTACTGGAATTCTATCTTATTAATATAGTATGCATACAAAATGTAGGCCTAGATGTCTATCCAGTCACATTTATTTACATGGCACGAATGCACATGAAAATTTTGTGCATAAGAGTTGAAAAATTGGGTACTGATTCTAGAATATCAAAGAAAGATAATGTTAGAAATCTTGTGGATTGTATTGGAACACATAAGAATATAATGGAGTAAGACTATTTCCGACTGGAACTTGGATTAAAAATACATTTTTTCCGAATTGATTTTGCAGGCTTATCGAAACCGTTCGACCGATCATAGCAACAACGATATTTATTCAATTAGTGGTTTCAGCTGCTATCATGGTGTTCCCAATTATAAACATCATGATGTTTGCTGATAGTTTTTCTTCTGCATTTGGATCGATAGTGTTTCTGCTGGCTTTTACTATGGAAACACTTCCATTGTGTTTTACTATGAATGTGTTAATGGAAGAAATAAATAATCTACCAACTGCAATATTTCACAGCCAGTGGGTGGATCAGAATAAAACATTTCGCCATTTACTGGTTGTCTTCATGCAGAATGCACAAAAATTCAATAATATAAGGGCCGGAAATATTTTGTCAATTGAAGTTGCTACATTTATTTCGGTGAGTTAATATTTTACGCACTTCTTTTCAAGCCACCTTGATTTCTTTTTCAATTTTTTTTTTCACAAATTAAATATCATGTCAAGAGACAAATTCACAATACTGTAAAAAAATAGTAAAAATCGGTGTCTTCTATAAATCAAAACCATGTGTAGAAATTTCCTCTTATGTTGTTGTTATAATTTTTATGTTGTTATAATTTATAACTTTTAAGGAATAACGACTTAAATTTAAGATTTAAATCTCTCCTTAACCCGCCATTGGTGACGCGAATTTGATTTACATAAATGGTGACGCCGGTCTCATGGACCGGATTTTTCAATTGAAGATTTTTCAAAACGTGTTAGTAATAGTTCGTGTTTTTTCTTAAATATGTGTTCCTTGGCAATAAAACAAAGATATTTAATTAACATAAGCTCTTTTATTTCAATTTAAAAATTCACAAAATTGTTTTCTTAGAGCATTAAAAATACCAAGTTTTTTAATAGTACATTTTTTAAATTTAAGTAATAAATAAAAATCACATACATATTTATTAATGAAAATAACGTTTTTTGGTCTCTCGACATTAGGAACTTTAATAAAATAAACGAATGTACGAATCTGTACTGAATTTAACCCGACAACGACAACGGAAGTTCGTCAGTCTAAATTAATTAACATGGTGATTAATGAGATTATTCATATTACCCAAACTGCCGCGATGCAAATTTGAACATTTTTATACTGCATCCCACTAACTTGCTCTTTGGTTCAAAGCTAAAATGTGGATGAACTCTAATGTACTTCTATTTACATATTAAATACATATTATGTTGGTCAATTTTATTTAAGGAGGGTTCCTATGGGCTGCAGCATCTACTAGAAGTACCTACTTCTGGCTGCATTCAACTAATTATACTCTGTGGTCAAAGCAGTTCAAAGCACTTTAAAGTTACATATATTAACGAAATGAATCTACACAAGAAAGCGACACATGTACGCAATCAGTAAAAAGAAATTACATAGTGAATTATTGTTGTTGATGTTACATCTTTATTGAGGTTAGAATTTTCTTTTGGTAAAATTAAAGCGTTCCATTCATCATCTACTGGAAAGTACTAAAAAATGATTTGCAAGTACCAAAGTAAAATACTTTTAGTTGATAATTTGTTCGCTCGATAGACCGTATTGAATGTGAACGCTTGCTTAAAGCTCTTCTAAACTATCTAACTGTGTATAAACATAGTACTTAAAATTGAAACTTTAAAATTTGGGTAAAACAACTGATTTTCATGTTTTAAGTTTCACCATAACCTCAAGCGTTCAAATGTGATAGAATAGAGGTGTTAAACTTAATCTTAAAAATATTTAATTGGTAGTTTATGTTTCACTTATTTTGTTCCAGCAAAAAGAAGAAGACTAAAGAATTTTCCAATTTTTCTCAAGATGCGTTTGTGCATAATTCATTGAACCAATTCAGTTTCTTTAGAGTAAACGAGGTAGAGGTGTATAAAGCTGTCGAACGGATCAAGTCCGAAGCTATTGGGCTGGACAGAATGCATCCCAAATTTTTTAAAATTATTTTGCCATTTGTAGTTCCTTTTCTTACCCACATCTTCAACTCAATTCTAACTACCTCTTCTTACCCTAAAATGTGGAACTCCTCCAAAATTATTCCTATTCCTACAAATTCCTCCGCTCACGTTCAAGAATTCAATTCTTCCCTTTATCTCTTAGGCTAAACTCATACTGGAGCTGCGAGCAGAGCGGCGATGCGAGAGGTGAGTAGAGCGTTAAAAACAAACACATGCTTTCTTATGAGAACTGATACCTCCTTGCTAGAGGCCTCAGTATGAGAGCTCGCATAAGAACACATTTGTTTGTTTTCGTCGCTCTGCTCACTTCTCGCATCTCCGCTCTGCTCACAGCTCCAGTATGAGTTTAGCCTAAAGCCTTTGAGAGAATCATTAATCAACGATCTCAAATTTTGTAACTGCTAATAACATGCTTTCACCCTTTCAAGCTGGTTTTAGGCCAAAGCATATTTGCACTACAGCTCTTTTAAATCTCATTGACGATATTCGCCAAGAAATTGACAAGGATCATGTTTTAACACTGGTACTGTTAGATTTTTCAAAAGCATTCGACTCCGTACCCCTGCCAATCAGAATCAAGATTGTTTTAAAACTCTTGCTCTACCAAATTTTTTAATCGGAAGTTTAATTTTCTGTAGCGTTGAAAGTGCAAGCCAAAGAAAACTTCGAGTTGCTTTCAATAATATTAAGTTTTGTGAACAATCTTCAAGCTTCGATCATGTCTCCCAATACGCAAATAACATTTATCATTTCAAAACTATCTCGACAGTAAGTTGTTGATGTTTTTATTCAATCTGATCCTTACGGTTACACCGAAATTTCTATACGAAAGAATCGTCTTCTCACAGTCACAAAGAACCAGATTTCTTATTGTGCCAACACATAAATATAATGTTTCTAAACGACAGCACGCTGTGGGTCTATAGCTCTATATGCTGATCTGAGGAGAATTAACATCTGCGCTAGATTCGAAGCTGCCATTTTGGATCATTTCAGGTGCTAAATTCATTCTTTTTGTTTAAATTCATTCTTTTTGCTTTAACTCATTACTATTGTTTTTATTTTTAAAATAACACTTTAATTTTTCAACAATTAAATTTACCTATTTTTTTTTTTTCTTTCCTCATAAATGATTTCATAAATTTATAACCAACTTACAATTTTTGTACATACTAAGTATCTCATAAAAAACGATTTTCTTCCGAATCCGAACGGCTACGGTGAGAAGCACTTTTTCATGACAAGAGATACTTTTGGAGGATTTTTCAATTCTTCGCAATCTGTGAAAAACATTTTTTGTTTTTTCTTTATATTTATGAGGAAGTTGTATGTATACAAAAAAAAACTATCTTTCCCGCGATTTTTTCGTAATCAAATGTCTTTCATGACTGGATAACCGGGAACATTTATCTGGATTAATGGAGTAAATTATAATATGGCAGTTAGAATTACATAGCTATACTTACAACTTCAAAAAAAACTATCTTTCCCGCGATTTTTTCGTAATCAAATGTCTTTCATGACTGGATAACCGGGAACATTTTGTGAAGAATAGCTATTTTATCGGAATGTATATACCTAATTTGAATTTCTTTCGCTTGTCAAATTATTATTATTGCTTTTAGTTTTACAAATGCACCTGCACTAAGTACATATATAGAAAATTTGACAAAAATTTACACTCAATGACTGTTTATCTATTTATTTGATTATTAATTTCTTTTCAGATAGCTAAATTGGCGTTTTCAATATATGCTGTTGTCGATCAGATGGCAGAACGTAGGTCCACACATGCCACATTGGAAACAGGATAAACTCTCTACGTGGAACCACCTTCAAGTTTAATCTCTTAACGCCAAATTATTCAATCGATTAATCCAAGTTTAAACTTAAAACTGGATAAAATATCATACGGATTTAAATTTTCACCTGGATTAATGGAGTAAATTATAATATGGCAGTTAGAATTACATAGCTATACTTACAACTTCTTTTACGTTGTTAAACAATATTACGCACTTTTAATCAAGTCAGTTGTGAATTAAAAAGGATTTTTCCCTACGTTATTGGATGCCATTTTCCAAATTTTAAATTTTTTTCTAAAGTCAGCGTGCTGATGAAAACTTAAAGCAGCCCATAGAAACTACACTTATGTCTGCGCCGGTGTGGCATCCCGCCACACACGCCACACTGATCGAGACACCGACACCAAAAATCAAAAACTTTTGATTTTACTCGCACCGTGTCTGACACCGAAATCGGTGTACGCACCAGTCCACACACAGCACACATTTCCATACACCGACACTGGTGCAGACACAAGTGTAGTGTCTATAGGCTGCTTAAGGCTTTCAAATTTGATGGGAAAGATTGGGCACTTTTTTTCATATTGTGTAAGAACTAGTTGCATCTGTCTGATATTTAATTATTATAGTTAAAAAATTAAATTAAGACCTCTCACGTTGTGCTACAGACTCACGGTACACAATACACAAATCTAAAGAAGGAACCACATCCATCTCTTGATGTGTGTTGTGGAGTTGTGTGTCCGGTGTCGCTATCGTAAATTACCCTTTCATCTTAGTGTCAGTATTTTTAACTTAATAACTCAAAATAAAATAAACAAAGTGCAACAGAACATACAAAACAAGACGTAGACGTACATAACTGTTTTTGTTTTCCAAATAAATTCGAAAACAAAATTCCGTGTAGTGTTGTCACTTTCTTCTGTCAGTTTGCTTTTGCTAAATGCAAAGATCGGTGCATTTTTCGAGGTAAAACGACAGCGTTCAGTAAAAAAAATTGTGGAATTGAATTTTTTTCGGAGAAATACAAATTTTCAGAAGTTTTCGAATGCAAAATCTTATTGAATTAAAAAAAGGGGCCAATTACGTCATTTTCAAAAAAGTGGTTGCCATGGGTCCCGAACACAAAATAGTGGCCATTTGGCCACTTTAGTGGCCAAACGGCAACGCTGCGAGACGCTGTTTCGGAGAGATATTTGTGTGTGGGAAAGAGAGGACTGTACTCGGGGAAGAGAATAAGTAAACAGCGAAAGAAAAAAACTTCAGTTTGAAGCTCTTAACTCTGATTATTGTGCAGATTCAGAGACACAACACACAGCTCCACAACACACTAATATATTGCGCAGGTTGTCAAAGTTGAAAGTGTCAAAAATTAAAAATGGCTAATCAAGTGCCCGCAGGAACTACTCACCGCATCATTAGAAACAACAACAAAACATTGAAACATCGCGCAGACGGCAACGCCATTTTCCACTTAAATTATTATTATTTTTTATATTTAATTTTAGGTTATAAAATCATTTAAGATGTTAAATAAAAATAATTTATTAAATACTAATATATTGAATTTAGACAGGTGCACTGGGTAAACCATTTTCCCAGATTGCGCGTCTGTCAAAATCTGGGAAAATGGTTTACCCAAAACAAAAATTAAAATGCTAATGAAATTCATGTCGATTATGGAATTCGCAATACTGAATCCGCAGTGCAGTTCCCTCGTTCTGTCTACTCCTTTTTCTTGAAAAGAAAAGAAAAGAAAAGAAAACACTGTACTGAGAATCACTGCGGATCCAGTATTGCGGATCCCATAATCGATGATATTATCTTTAATATCTCTACTGTGCTACAGATCCTTGATTACGATGTTAAATCCGGGTTTCATCACCTAGAAATGATAAAATTGGCTGCAGCAATCTTCAATAATTATTATCACGAGATTTCAAATTATCAAAATAGTTTTGGACGAAATCAACAATTTCGCGGTATTACTCTCAATGGGATACTAAATGTACCATGACGCTATCTCAAAATAAACTCTTTGTGAAAATTTCCAAGAATGTTCAAGTGGAAATCTTAATTTTCTGTATATAATAACTTGGTTTGTAAGGTCACACTACTTTAGAAGTACCTATACCTAACAGTGTTCGACCCTTTTATATGTCGAAAGACGGTAAGTAAACAAGATTTGTCAATTTCTATTTTTATCAATATTATGGCAAGTAAAAAAGGAGTATCTGTGAATTAATTGTCAATCCCAGCCCATAATCAATAAGATTTCTGCATGAAAGTATTCTTTTATTCTAAGTCGTGTTCTTTTATTTGTCGAAGCTAGTTTTATCATTCAAAAAATTTCCCATGGTAAAAAAAGTGGCTTTTCGACTATAAATTCTAGTAAGATTTGATGGTGTGTTTATAATGCAACTGCAATAAATGTGTCTGTCCATACACCAATTTAAAAAAAAAAGTATATACGCCTCAATGATACAGATAGTTATGATTGTTGAAATTTCTTCTTATTGAAGATATTGAAGAGCACAAAAAAAAAACACTTAAAATTCATGTAAAAAAAGAAGAACCAATTACCTATTGAAATATTAAAGCATGGGTTTTTAACTGTATCTGATTTCATATCTTTTAACTTTTAGAATTAATGTCAATCAAAAAGTTAAATATTCAAATGTATTAACACCAGAAGTTTGTATATAAGACTTAGGCACTTCATAATTGTATGAAACTTTTATTGGAAACCAATATTCGTTCTCGTTTATTATTTACATGGTAATAACTTTATTTTGAACCACTCAAATCTTATAAATAGCAACAAAACATCATATATCGCGTTCAGTTAGTTCAAAATCACAGAACTTTTAGAAAATGGTAACCACTTTTAAATCTATATCGACACAAGATGCAACAACATACCTTTATAAGGTGTTTCGAGTTCTTGGAATGGACAACCTTAATAGAACTTGGTTGTATAATTTACATTCTTTTCAACTTAATTTTGCATCTTGTGTTCTTCAGTTGATTGCTTTTTCTGCTAGTTACGCCAAGTCCATACGAACAATGTCTATTCCGACGCTTTTAACTTCACTGCAAGTGGCTATTAATATTTATACTGTAGCTCTAAAAGTTACTGTAGTGTTTTATTATATGCCAAAGCTTCGTGAAACCGGACCGATACTAGATGAATTGGACAAAAAGATTTATGACAAAGAAGAGCGAATAGTGGCAGAAAAAATGATTAGATTCTGCCGAGGTTTGGTAGTCATTTATATGGTTTCATACCTTGCCTATTCTGCCATTACGTTCGTAGCGGCAATTTGGAGTGGACATCCTCCATTTGGAATTTACATTCCATTTTGTCATTGGGAAGATTCGACAACTAAAATGATCATAGCTAGTTTGCTCGAATTCTATCTTCTTAACGTGGCTTGTATACAAGATGTAGGCCTAGATGTCTACCCGGTTACCTTTATTTACATGGCACGGACGCACATGAAAATGTTATGCATAAGAGTTGAAAAATTGGGTACTGATTCAAGGTTATCAAAAGGAGATAATGTTAGAAGTCTTGTGGATTGCATTGAGACGCATAAGAAAATATTGGAGTAAGACTGATGTTATAAGTATTCCAGATGCAAAGTCTATTAAAATTCCATTCAAATTTATTTTCAGGTTAATCGAAATCGTTCGACCGATCATAGCAAAAACGATATTTATTCAATTTGTGGTTTCAGCTGCTATCATGGGAATACCAATAATAAACATTATGATGTTTGCTGATAGTCTTTCTTCTGCATTTGGATCGATTGTATTTCTGTTGGCTGTTACTTTGGAAACACTTCCAATGTGCTTTACTATGAATGTGTTAATGGAAGAAATTAACAATCTACCTACTGCAATATTTCACAGCCAGTGGGTGGATCAGAATAAAACATTTCGCCATTTGTTGGTTGTCTTCATGCAGAATGCACAAAAATTCAATAATATAATGGCTGGAAATATTTTGTCAATTGAAGTTGCTACATTTATTTCGGTAAGTCAAGGTTCTGGTTGTTATACGATAGCGTTAGTTATTTTAATGAAGAAAAGCACATGTGTGTGTAATTGTCAGAATAGATAATACAGAACAATGAAGCTTTGTCTTTTATGGGGTTGACCATTGACTAGATATCAGTTGTGAAAATTCAAAAATATTTGCCGCAATTTTCAATCTACAATTTAATATTTATTCACACTTTTTTCATATCCTTTTTTTATTTTTAAATAAAAAATTGTTTAGAAATGTACTTTTTGATAACACGATCTATAAAACTACAACTGTATTTAGCTGTAAGCTCGAAAATTTAATTTGTTGAGTTGTGTCGTATTATTTGAACCGACGAAATGTCTTTGGAAAAGTAGTTTTTGTGCAATAGAATAGTTACAATAGCTGCTCATTTCAAATCACCTTGTAAAAGCAACTAATTTCCAAACTTCGGTCAAATTTCGTTACGAAAAGCTTTACTTACCCTTATATTATAAATATACAGTGCTCTCTTTTCTCTTTTCCCATTCATAGTGAAAAGAAAAGAGAGGGTTGTACTGAGAGCCAGTATTGCCAGTATTGCGTAGCCGATTATGTATTATCTGTTTAAATTGTGTTTGAATGTGTTTTAAGATATGGTTACCAGCAGGAATAGAGTTATTGAAAGATAAGTAAAAGTATAGTTATATTGCTTTTTATGCATAAGACAAGTTACGTGCACTGTTACATAATCCTCTGCACCAATATTTAAAACTTCAGTTTAAACAGTAAAATTGACCGATTTTTTTATTTTTTTACAGATAGCAAAATTGGCATTTTCAATATATGCAGTTGTCGATAAGATGGCAGAACGTAGGTCCGCACATGCCATTATGGGGACACAATAACCACTTAGTCCATTATTGTTTAACATTTATACATTTAAGACCTTTTTTGAGTTACACTTCGTCGCTTGCATAGCTGGCTGTCAGTCTGGGAGAAAACCATCAGATTTCAACAAAAAGTATTATATGTTAAAAACGTTACCTTTTGCAGAAAATTGTCTATTTGACAAATCGGAAATTCGACTACTATATACCCGTAGTTTTACCTTTAACCACATTCAGTTTCTAACTTGCAATACTCAGGAACATAAATATTGAACTCAAAAATTACTCTTATAAAACAAATTTAAATGAACTACATCTAACCAATCGCAGTGTAATTATTTCGTTCATCTGTCCCTTTAAAAATACTTTAAGAAAAAAATCTTTATTTTTGAGGTGACAATTTGGAAGCCAGATAATTATTTTTTTTTTCAGAAATTGGAATTAATTTTGAAAATTTCGTGCTACCTGTCCTTTAGAACATTGTGGGTGGATTACATGGAAACTAAATAAAGATAATCTCCAAACCCAGGTAATCGTATTGCACATTTTGAATAACTATAGAGTATGGTTGAGTATATAACAAACGTTTGAAACAAAGAAAAGAACAATTTTGAAAGCTATCAATTCAGAAATATGTACATATTTGGGTGCTGAAATTGTATTATGTGACCGAAGATAAATAAAGGATTTATGAGGCCTATTAAGTAGAATTAAAATTAATAGGCATCTGCTTTTCTGTACTTCAAATTTGAACAACCTTTACATAGAAATTATGGCCCAGAGCAACATACAAAGAAACCTATTCAATGCTGGATTGTTCTATTTGTTATCTTTAGATTAATTATGTGGACATTGAAACTACCTTGCTGGATAAAATTAAAATATTCACTAAATTTATAGTTTTGATTTTTAATTTTGTACATATGTACTTAATAAATTAAAGTTAAAGACAAAATATGTACATACATTATAATGTTTTTTTTAAATAAAATGTCAGAGTAAAAAAATTGGTGGCACGACAACTCCTGGCCTACATCCCTCAATTATTTTGTTACATGAAAACAATTTTTTTTTATTTTGGTACAGCAAGTCATTAAGCATTTAATCGCATCATGGCGCGAGTATTGAGACGGGAGCTGAAAAAGATATAAAACCTATCTATTCATTGCGTTCGAGAACATATCATAGGTTATCCACCTATCCCAAAATGTTCAGATACTTTGCTTGCGTTCGAGTAACTATCCAAATCTATCCGGATAGGTTTCTGTTGTTGTAATCCCTTCTAAAAAAACAGCTGATGAAATGTATCTGCAGATTTTTGGGATAGGTGGCTAGCCCATCTGATAGCTTTTCGAACGCAAGATTTGAGTTGGTGTTGCATCAGCTGTTCTTTACATGTCCCGAAATTTCTCTGACCTTAGGTAAGCCTAGAAGGAATGAGTTGTTGTTATTTGATTGTTTGACACCGATCTAGATTTTTCGTACAATTCCCTCCGGGATTGAACAAAAAAAAAACTCCTTTACTACAAATCGTCGGCTGAGTTCTATGTTGTCCAGTGTCTATTTTTCAAATTATTGGGAAATCGATGACTAAAATATTTTTGTACTTATACAGTCGCATTTATTAGATTTTTGTCTACTTAGACATTGTCTAACTATTTTTAAATTGGTGGAAATATACTTTTTTTAACAATAAATAACAATAAACAAGGTTTTTGAACACATTTTCCAAAGTTGGACAGTTGTCTAAAGTTAGACAACGTTTATAAATAAGACCAATAGTTTCTAAGAATTAATAAAAAATTGAAATGTAGCATCGTGGACAATCATGTATGGGATGAGTAAAAGATAGTTCAAATGTTGGATATTGAACAAAAAAAATTATATTCAACAAGATAGAACCTATAGAAAAAACTTTGGAAACAAAGTAATTAATAGTAAAATTGGACCTTCCTAATTTAGTTCATAATATATACATTTTTAAATTCGATTTATTTTTTTACTTGAGAACTTAGAAAACTCTTGAGTTCTACAAATAGATTATGTATGGGAAAAAATATGTAAACGAGAGGACTTACTATAAGAAAAAGAAATAAATTTTGATAAAGTAATATTTAATAATAATTATTTTATGACAAGAAATACATACATTCTTTTTTAAGTATAATGCTTTTATTAAAACAAATTTCAGTTTTATTTCTTTATTTTGTTTTATTTTGTTCATAAGATGAAAATAAGGCAGAGCATTTCAGGAAAAAAAATACCAGGGGTGAAATCGGCTAAGGTAATTTGTGATAATTGACAGTCACAATAAACAAATTCGGTCTGCTTGTGGCCAGTTGTACAATAGTGGTTCAGCCTCGGTTCAAGATTTTAACTCACCGATTTCGGCGGATTAACTAACGTTCAACGCTGGTTCAAGTATGTAATTGGTTATTATCACACAATTGAAGAGTAACTCAATTAACCTGTCGAAATCAGTGGATAAAAATTGCTGAACCACGGTTTAAATATTTGTGCAACTGGCCCTTGAGGTGATTGCAATGTGATAATCATATTGCGACTTTTTCTTGCGACAGCTATTTTGGTGTCATTTTCATGTAAAATTGACAAGGTTTCAAGAAAAATGAAATTATTTCAACCTGTGGAATTTTAAGTCCTAATAATGTGGAAAATGAAAACCACACATAATAGGAATGTCAGTCAGGAGTTTTGTTTGTATTTTATTGGTTTGCTTCCTATCAACAATAATTATTTCATTTTATTTAAATCTTAAAAAGAATAAAATAATTTGTACTCACATTTATTTTCACAAATTGTTGTAGGCACTCAATAAAGGGAGGAATACAAAATATTTTGCCGGCACAAGAAATCAAATAAATTAATTTATTACAACTTTCAGTACTTGTCTCTCAAAGTAATGCCAAGTTTTGAATAATTTTTGGTGATCACTTTGCACAGAACGAAACTTTGATTTGATCACATTTGAATTTGATTGTCATAAATGTGACAATCACCAATCACATTAGCCGTTTGCACCCCAGTTTTTTTTTTTTTTAATAATATGCAAACTGTAGTAGGCAAGATGTTGGATATAGGTTCTTCCCATAACAAAACTATATTCAATAAGATACATTTAGAAAATACAAGCTTCAAAACAGACTCGGTGATAAAATGTATGATACCTTTTAACACCACTTCAAACCCCCGTCACAACAGCTGTTCAATTTACACTTTAAAATTGTCTATTTGAGGATTATAAATATTTTTTTTGAATATTTTTCATTTTGGTCGTTAATCTTGAAGATTACACATAATTAGGAAGCACTGCTTGGAGATCTTCTTTTATTTTGTCAACTTTATGTTAAAAATGCTTTAAATTTTTTTTTAGAATTTCTTATATTTTATGTTATTTTCATTTTTTTGGAAATCGCCGCTATGATTGGTTTTGTAATTTATTGATAGAATATCTATTTTCTGATATCGAATATGTCTACAGACTGTAGACAATAGGCAATACACACTTTTGTTGATATTGGACAAAATATAAAAAAAAAATGCTTCCCTTTAAAGTGTACATATTAAATTTTGTCTAATATAATACAAAAAATTTTTTTAATGGTTTATTGAACCAAAAATACATTCAAAGTTCTCAGAAAAATGGTTTATTGAACAAAATAGATCTCTATAACTTGAAACCGAAAAGAAATAGAACAAATCGGATTTCACCAAACTAAAGAGCTTCCCCAAATTAGTATGACTGCATACCTAACTCAATTTCGCTAAAATTGGTCTATTGGACAAGATAGAACTCAGCCGTCGAAATGCCGGATTCAGTAATCGGATCGAGTTTTTCATTTTTCAACAATTTATTTTACTTCTGGCAATACTATTTTCGTAGAAAAATGTGTCATGTGTGGCTGTCAGAATTAAAGCATGAGCTGTCATAAAAAAAACTATCAAAAGAGCAAGAGCAAAACAAAAGAATAGAGGATGAAGAAAAATACTAACATCTTCTTGATTAAAGTAGTTTTTCTTCAAAATAGATAAGATCTAGAAAATAAACAGTTCGCAGAATAAATTCAATTCGAATAGAGGGTGTAAGTTTCAAACTAAAAAAATATTTATAAGATTTGAATACAAAAGATAAACAACAGTGTGTTAATATTATTTCCTTAGGAATGTTAAATAACCCTTTTCCAGCTATCTAATGTCTAGACTTCTTAGCCCAAACAGCGCACTTTTCCTAAAGTTTTGTTTGACCACCACCTGCAAACAAGTATTATTAAATAATCGAAATTGTCTATCGAGCATTGCCAAGCAATCGACAATAAATACAACAACAATTGCCCAGAAAAACTCTCAAGAGCAGAGTGACAAATTTGATTCGAGTTCAAAAAGTTTTCATAAGTAATAACTTGCATAATTTTCTATATAATTGTACGATAACTATTTCTGGGTATTTTATTTTGTTTTAGATATCAGCGCGCAATGGATGTACCTGATGGAATATTTCGAGGAAAAGCTGACAGATTCAATGGTGTAATAGTGGATTCTAGTGAGGAATATGATGAAAGTGTCGATTTTGCAGACAAACTACAAAGCAAGTCCAAATACTAGGCCAAAAAAATATTATGTGTTGATCACATATTATTAATGTAAAACAATTTTGAATTAACCCTTTTAATTTTACGATCTATAGAATCTATTGACCATTGGATCGACAATGGACGACGAGGCATATGGTTCAAAGTACAAACGAAGCATTCACAATATGTGCCAGAATTGACAAAGGTAAATACATATACATATTATGCTGATTAGTTTAAAAAATATGTACATATGTGTAATCATTGTGGAATTACAGTACCTAAACTTAGTTAGATGCACTTAAAAGATTTAAGATTGCTACATTTTTGATTTTTTAAATTAATAGGTAATTATCGGGTATTAGCAATATTTTGTCTATTCCCATTTTGATTATGGAAGACTTTTTCTCGAATAAAACAGCCGAGCGCAACTTGATTTGATTCTGAAGTTTGTGATTAAATTTGTGATAAATTTACTCAGTTTTATAACAACGCTTAAGAAGAATTAAAAAGCACTCGATTTCACTTTGAATTTACTTATGTACATTCTTTTACGTCAATTATTATAATTAATTTGAGTTTTTCATATTTAGTGTATGTGTATCAGAAAACAGGACCCGATATTTTTATAAATATGTATATTGTATAAACACAATTTCCCACAAAATATCTGTTCGCGTACCTGTCCAAAGACTCCCAATTATACCTATGTATTTCAATCCAAAGTTGTTGGCCTACTAAAGAAGTTCATATAAAAAATGATAATTAATTTTATTGGGTTCGTGTCTATTATTTCGATATGGTTTTTTTTCCGACTTCTCGTTGATAAGTCCAGTGTATATTTGACACCCCTGCTCTTTCAAAGAGATGGTGCAAAATGTATGTCGTTTCAGCAATATCAGCAGGCCAAATGAATACAGAAGTTACAAAAAAAACAACAATTCAACCAATAAACCTCATATATTGCTGATCGACAACCGAAATTAATTTAATTTTAAGAATTCACCCTGTCCTAATTGGTTAATTATGTGAATATCATTATTATCATTGATAAAATTAAGCTGATTAATTTTTAAGCAACAAACAGCCTACACTAGAAATTTTATTTAAAGTATAGTTAAATTACCTAAATGACTTTTTAGTAGTTAGACTTCGAAATCAAATCGAGGTGCAAGCGAAAAGAGGAAGCTAACAGAAATTTATTTTAAATCGGAGGTTTTAGGCCTTAACTCTCGTTGAACAAATTTAACTGAGTAGCACTCAAAGTACAAACGAAGTATAAATGGCTATCTCATTTCACAAACAGTTACACGACTACAAATATTTTCTTAAATGAAAACGGATTTGTCAAAATTAAATCAAAAATATCAGTTATGAGTGATATTACTTTTAAAGTAAATAGTTTATAACCAGAACATGATCCATCAAATTATAAATTTAAGTTAAAAAAAAAGAATAAACAAAATACCTAATATATGTATTTTATCGAAGGATGTAAGAAAGAAATCATATCCAAAATATATTCAATATTTCAAATACTACAAATGAACTTTTTTTTTTTTAAGTAGGTACCTATGATTCAAAATATTAAAAGCCAGACATTTTTTTTCTAGTGTGGATTCGATTTTCATCACGCGAAAAATGGTTATGTGATGTTGTTTAGATGGTTACCGACCAATGAAACTGTTAATGTACCTGTTTATGCGCATACTTTATGTGGAGTTGGTGGACTGGTTGTCAACGATAATAATGAAATACTTGCTGTGAGTGACAAATATGCTTTAATACCAAATAGTTGGAAACTACCAGGTGGTTACGTTGAACCGAGTAATTATATATTTGTTGCTAAGTAAAAAAAATATATTTATAAAACTTATGTTTTTTTTTAGAGGAAGATTTTGTGGATGCAGCAATCCGTGAAGTTCGCGAAGAAACTGGTATTGAAACCAAATTTGATACTGTTATTGGTCTTCGACAATCCCACGGTGGTGGTTTCGGATGTTCCGATTTATATTTCGTTATTGCTCTTAAACCCATAACATCGGAACTTAAGGCTTGTCCACGAGAAATTAGTAAAGTTCAGTGGATGCCCGTGACTGAATATTTGCAACATCCGCACGTACACGAAACTAATAGGCAGTTTGTACGAACGTTTTTGCATTACAAAGAATCGGGAATTAAATTTAATTGCGTTGAAGCAACACATCAAATTCTTAACCGCAAATATTGTCTCTATTTGGTTGAAAAACAAGCTGAACAAAAGTAAAGCCTCTTCTAAGGAATATGGGTATTACATAACATTAATTATATTAAGAATTGTTGATGTAAATAAAAGAAAATATATTTTTGTAATAACCTAGACTTGTTTCCAATGATAGATATATAACTGATCCCTAAGGCGCCAGTTATAGCAATCATTGAAACTCATCAAAAAATTTTAGTTTTTTCTTTTTTACTGCTGCTGCCAGAATAAAGATTATGAATTAAAAGATTCATTTTGGCCCGACCAATGCTAAAATAGTAAAATTGAAATAATAAATGTTTTTTTATGTGGAAGGTTGAGACTAAATATTTTTTTTTTTTGGCTATAAATATAATAATTATTTCAGAAGTTTTATGTTCGCATTAAAATAATGTCTCAAAACTTAAAATGATATTCAATGATAATTTTCAATGAAAGCTATAACTGGCCTAAATTGTTGGGGTTTGTGGAACATTTATTTTCATTTGACTTAACCAGTTCGATAGTTACTTTTCTGGTCGATTTGGCGATTCCTGTACTTGAAAGACGATAAATACATACATATGTATTTTGTTCCATTTCCCAAAATCAAATAAAAAAAAAACAGATTTCTCGAAGATAGCTGACATTAAAAACACAAAATAACGATTATTTTGGACTGTATAATCTTTCTTATACAGAATAAGTAATCTAAAAAATGTATAAGGTGGAAATGCATAAATGCTAAATTTCCGGAAAAAAAAATATAATTGAAACTTCATCCTTCCTTATAGCCCCACTATTCTCAACCTAATGAATGAATATCGAAATAGGGCACATAACTTTTTTTTCTTTTTCTACAAATAAATCTAAAGTAAAAAAGTTCAGTTTTGAATGAATTGATGTGTGAAGAAGAAAAATTGTCGGATTTTGGATGATGCCAGTCCACACGGTATGCACTAACAAATGAATTCAGACAAAGTCAATGTTAATTGCAGATTTTGGTCATCGCTCTGTACTTGAGCTTCTAAATATCTGCATTTTTACATATAGAATTCAATGCACGAGAGCCAAAAAAAATAGTGGTGCTTATTAAGTTATGTCTTTTGCTAACAGCATAAGGAAATCGTAAGCATCATCAAATGATACATTCTCTCACTATATTTGGGAAAAATGAATAATTTAACATTGAAAAATATTTCAAACGAATCGAAGTGTATGTACATTAAGAAAGTAAAATATCACTTCGACAAAATTCCGACACAGCTAAATTTTCGTGAAGAGCTTTAATATTTTTATGTCTTAAGCATTTTCTTATAATTAACCTGATTTTGATAATTTTGGAGATGTTTTCAAAAACTATCACCCCTTATCCGAAGGAGGAGTTGCTCACTGGTTGGTGTATTAATAGATTAAACGAAACGGTATTATTTTTATTGATCTCCTCTGCTTCTTATGCTTCACGTGCTCTTTTCATTCATATCACCCATGTATTCCTTTTCGGAAAAATCAGAAAAAATTCTCAGAATGGAAGCATTTTATTTTCAACTATCATTAAAGTCGATTTTTCACTGAACTCAGTTGATAGCATTTCATAGCTTAAACAAAAACATACTTTTAATACAAAGTTTTTATTAATACGAGTGAGAAATTTTAAAAACAATATAAAACTAGAATCCATATGTCCGTCCTTCATCGATGTTGTCAGTGCGATATACAGGTTGTGATGGTTGCGGCTGGTTTGGTGCATCGGGATGGTATTCATTTGTTCTAGTGTTGGAAGTATCTAAATTTTCGGGCGATTGACGTCTAAAACGGTAGCTGCGTTCTTGATCGATTTTGTCGGTACGATATACTGGATAGGATGGCTGTGGTTGATTTGGCGAGTCCGGATGGTATTCATTTGTTCGTGTATTTGATTTGTCTAGATAATCTGTAGTTTGACGTGCTACTCGAACAGGAATAACTCTTGCCCTGTCACGATCTGGACGGTATTCCAGGGTTCTGATGCGAGGCGAATCCCTTGCCGGTCTGTACTCCAATGTTCTAATTTGAGCAAAGGCACTTTCCAAAGCAAGTGCTAGAAAACAAGCTATCAATAATTTTGATGTCATCGTACTAAATTACTGTTAAAACAAATAATTTAAACTGATGCTATTTGAAAACAATCTATCGCTTTTATACCTTCATATTTTGTAATGATCTTCTCTAAAATGAGATAAGATTTCGCGGGGAATTTTATTTGTTTCATAGCAAGGTGATTTTTCTTCTTTTGTAAACAATTCAAAATTTTGTTTTTAATTTTTTATTGCTCAAGATCATCAAAAAAGTAAAATATATTTATTTTCTTTTATATTATTCAAGGTCACTTAAATTCAAACACTTTCCTTGGCTGAACTTCTAAATATTTCTTACCATAGGAACACAAAGGAAGTGTGTACGTAGTTATTTTATTACTTCTTTTGTAACGCCATAAGCTTTGCATCTTCCTTGTGGTTGACTCTATTTATTTGAACTCGATTTTTTCGAGTGAGTATTAGATGTTCGTGGACAATACTTGACTCGTTTTATTCTCTGGTATGTACCTCGTAAGATTGCCTTCACTTCTTGGATTTAGGTAAATTCATTTCTTTGACTGTTTGTTTAATTCGTCTTCATTGTAAACAGCCATAGTTCTTTTTTATAAAAAAAAAATATAGTATAACCATTCATAGTTCAACTTTCAACCTTCCAAGAACAACATTCACATGCAGTCATTGTTCAAGAAATATATAACGACAAATAGATTTGGCGCAATATTTCTTATTCAAAAGACAACATTTTTGTACTTCACCCAGTACAATCTCATAAAAGGTGATATTTTTATTCAGATCTATTTACAAATTCCAGTTCGCACTGGATTAATAGATACTTACTTTAACTTTAGACAAATTTGAAAAAAATGTTTTCTTATTCAATTGTTTCTGTATGACGGATCTTGTATGTTTCATAATAAAAAAATGATTGAACTGTCTCGTTAATCAATAAAAAAAACAAATAAACATGAATACAAAATTAACACAAAGGAATTAGCTTTTCACAAAAGAAAAATCACCTTGCAAGTGAAGTACTAAAATTTGTAGGTACTCCCCCGCGTAGTGTTATCTCATTTAGGCTGAAGTTATAATGATGAGAACGTGAACAAATATTAAGATATAAAAGCCAAGGGCTAAATTCAAATTGTATCAGTTAAAATCGTTTGCTTTAACAGTAATTTAGTACGATGACTTCAAAATTGTTGATAGCTTGTTTCCTGGCACTTACTTTGGAAAGTGCCTTTGCTCAAATAAGAACTTTGGAGTACAGACCGGCAAGGGATTCGCCTCGCATCAGAACCTTGGAATACCGTCCAGATCGTGACAGGGCAAGAGTTATTCCTGTTCGAGTAGCACGTCAAACTACAGATTATCTAGACAAATCAAATACACGAACAAATGAATACCATCCGGACTCGCCAAAGCAACCACAGCCATCCTATCCAGTATATCGCACCGACAAAATCGATCAAGAACGCAGCTACCGTTTTAGACGCCAATCGCCCGAAAATTTAGATACTTCCAACACTAGAACAAATGAATACCATCCCGATGCACCGAACCAGCCGCAACCATCACAACCTGTGTATCGCACTGACAACATCGATGAAGGACGGACATATGGATTCTAGTTTTATATTGTTTTTAAAATTTCTCACTCGTTTTTGTTTAAGTTATGAAATGCTATCAACTGAGTTCAGTAAAAAATCGACTTTAATGATAGTTGAAAACAAAATGCTTCCATTCTGAGAACTTTTTCTGATTTTTCCGAAAAGGAATACATGGGTGATATGAATGAAAAAGAGCACGTGAAGCATAAGGAGAGGAGCTCAATAAAAATAGCACCGTTTCGTTTAATCTATTAATACACCAACCAGTGAGCAACTCCCCCTTCGGATAAAAGGTGATAGTTTTTGAAAACATCTCCAAAATTAGAAAAAGAAATTAAATTAGAAATTGAAAGACCCTTAGAATGACACGCAAGGTGTTTCATTCTTCTCCTTTCAGAGAAATGCATAATCAGATTTTTTTTTAATTTTGGAAAAATAATAGTTGCACAAGTTCTGATTTGTCTGCACACAAATTGATCTTTTCACCAACAAATCGCTTATGAACTCATAACCTAATATTATTACGAAATTCTTGTGGACTTTTTTCTTTTACTTGTAATTTAAAAGTTGAACCTTTAAATATAAAAAACAGATTGGTAATACTACTGAACCTTATTCTTTCAAAATTAAAAAAAAGTTAGAACATTTACCTTTTTCTTTTTTTATTTATTGCAAATGATAAAGTGTAATTTGATAAATTACATGCTTAGAAACGTCTGGCTGGAATACTGCTAGTTGATGTAGAAGCTGGTTGAGGTTTATTTGGATCATCTAAGACGCGAACAATCATAGAACTTGAAATAAAAAAAATATTGATATATGAAGATCATACTTCAATTCAGTAATTTATTAATTTTATTTCACCTCTTTGGTCCAGTGCTCCAGGTTATTCCAACTTCATCAATGACAAATGTTTCCAGTGTTACATTCCATTGACCACCAATTGAAATAGGCAAAAGAAAACTACCAGATAAGAAATCTCTTTGAGGTTTCACTGTCTGGGTTAATGTCACAGTGTCATTAGATGGCTTAAAATAGAGAGAAAAAAAACAAGATTAAATTAAAAAAATATAACCTTCAATGAAAGATTTTTTAAATTTACTTTAATAGACTCATTGTTGACACGTGGAGTCATTAATTGTGATGTTAAACTTAATTGAACAGAATCCACAGATCTGAATAAGCTCGGACATTTTCCATAATGCTGAATTACTCCTTCGACTTTAATAACCAAGTTACTACCTGACTGAACAATTATATGCTCTCCAGGTGCTCGCGGTTGTGGACTTACTGATAATTTTATTTGCGTAGCTTGCAGTGTTTGGAAAAAATATCTTGGCATACATATCGGGGTCTTTACTATTAGTTCAATTTCACTAGTTATAACATCCATGTGCTGCAAAAAAAAAATAAAAATTTTGTTTTCAATGATTTTGTTTCTTAATTGTTAAAAAGTTGTACAAGTTGTCATTAAGTTCTTCAAAAAATTAAAGCTCATAGAATTTAAAAAATATGATTTGAACTAATTACCCTATTTGTAATAGTTTTAGCATTTCCTGGCTCTTGTGGTAAATTTTGAGCTAAGATTTCCATTTTCCCACATGTACTTATAAGATATCTGAAAAAATTAATCATTTATTAAAAACCATTGAAACCACAATATATATGTATGTACATATTCCTTTTATAATATATTCCATTTGCATACAAACGTCAAGAAAAAAATATCCCTACTTTTAAATAATTCAAGTTTTTGGTTACCTTGTCTCTGGATATTGTCCATTCATGACTGACAAAGGAGGCTCTGAAGGTGATGCATAGCAAACGCCTTCAATTATGTTTCCAAACAAAGCACATTGATATTCTGTTCTGAAAAAGAAAAGAAATGAATTAACGAAACGAAACGAAAAATATATCAAAATTTTGTAACACTTACAATTCCAGAAATTCAAGCGTAGAAGGATCAGCATCAAATGCAGATTTATATAATTTCAAATATGAGTCCTCGCAGCCTTTAATAGACTTTACAACTTTTCTTAGCTGATTGGTAACGTGTCCATATTTTTGCAAATAATCTCGTGAATTTTGTGCCAAACTTGCCGCGATTGCCGGAGGTGGAATAATTGTTTGGGCATTTTTAGCCGTCACAACACTAAATAATGTTTGCAAAAACTGAGCTCGAAGCTTAATAAATTCCAATTGAAATGTTAATGGACTTGTGGCGGAAGAACTTGCGCGCAAGCTAGCAAGCGCCTCCCAATATAAACTTATTGCCATGTCCAAGCGTTCAATCAGCGGAATCAATTTCAATTGAGTGTTAGTGTATTTCGGATCACAAAGGTTGTAGTGATTACACATTGTTTCATATTCTAAACCGTAATTTAAAATACATTCAGCTTTGGCCATTTGAGATACGCCGATAAGAAAGAAGTGGAATTTATCCATTGACGCATGGTTTGCAATTCGTAAAAAGAATCGTGCAGCTAGGAAATGTTGCCCATACCTTTGAAAACAGTAGACATTAAGATTGTTTAAAAATTCAAAAAAGAAATCATTACCTAGAAGCTGATCTACCAATTCGATACAGAGTCCAGCAATTACTTATTGAGGCAATGCGATCAAAAGTATCAAGAACTCCGCTCGGTACGAAACATCCAATAAGTGATTGAAGCATTACTGCTGAAAGAATTTCAATTATCCTTGACTCGTGTTTGCAATCGCTATCAAGGATTGAATTCAACTTTTTCAAAATCTGTGGCAGACGTTCAGTAACTGGATTTACCACTTCGCTAGATTGATCTTCATCAGTTTCCATTGCGTCTGTTTTCGGAGCTGTAAACTTACGAAGTTGAAATTTTGAAGACAAAGCAGCTAAAGTTTCACATAAGAGTTCTGAATGCTTTTTTGGATATGCTGTTAAATTTGAAGAAGAAAATAATTGAAATAATTTTTATTAAAAATATTTTCAACTTACTTATTTCATCACTCAATAGGTCACCGATCATTTCAATGAAGTCTTCCCCAAATTCATTGTTTGCCTCCGATATTTTTACTCCACAAATCAGATATTTCTTTAGCTCTTTGGTATGATTTTCGTTGCCAACAGAAGAAAAAATCAAACTCTCCAGATGTATATTGATAAGTTCCATTATCACTTCTGGTGGTTGTGTTGAATTCGCATGGCTAAAACGGTTTGTTTTTTGTAAATTCAAGTCCATAAAGTTTCAAAGAAGGAATTAAACAAACCAGTAAAGAACCAATCCTTTGAGAATAGCCAATGCCTGACTCGCTGCTGTATGATTTTCTAAATTCAAGCACGACGAACACAACTCAATTATCAGACTTTGCTCTTCTTCGAGCAGGGCATGACAAGTCAACGGACATTCGGTGAGAGTGAGAACTACAGTCAGAACCAAAGTTTGTTCGGGACCCTCTATACAGGTTTTAGCTTTGGTTATTAGATTCTTAAGTGATCCCTTAGGCCATGAGTGTGCACTTTTTTGGGTTGCCAAAGTCGTTAATGACTTTAAAACTTGACAACGTACTTTTTTGCGAGGATCTTGTAAGTACGTAAGAAGTAAATCTACTTGATCAGGAATTCCAATTAGAGTCTGACTCGATAATTTTGTAAGGGAATCCAAGATTGCGATGACAAAACTTTCAGCAGGATATTTAGGAAGAAGATTTAAGCACAAATCTTTAACCATGGCTGCAGTGTTTGCATCATGATGCATGTGACGCAGAACAGGAATTAATTGAAGTTTCATGCTAACCGGAGTTTGGAGTGATTCAATCATGGTTGCTATCTTGGAACACATACTTATAGCAAACGACCTGAAACGAATTTAAATTAATTGGATTTTATTTGAAAACAAGAATCGAAACATATACTTTGATTGAGCAGCAAACTGTCCACTTGCGTAGATAGCAGCTTCTACTTCAACAGTATCGTGACTATCCAAAGCCCTTCGAATAGAGTGATGGACTTGTTGCTTTTCGGGTATAACTCTCGATACGGCACCCAAGGTTCTGGTTAAAAGTAAAAAAATTACATTTATCACAACAGTACGTGTGCGTGGTTAACTTACCGGAGAGTCAGTGCTCTTGCAACTGGATCATTGGAATGCGTAACCATGAAAATTCTTTTAACAAATGCATCAATGTTTAGAATTTTATCCAAATGATTCTCACTTTGCTGACAAACTTTAAGGACCCAAAAACGAAGAAGATTTGAACTAAATCAAAATAGAAAAAAATGTTTTTCAAATCTTGCATTTTGATGCTTCTTCTTTTTACTTACCCACTCCAGAAAAATTCTGCCAGCTTCAAGAATGAAGAATTTATCAATATGGGAAATGGGTATTTTTCAAATAAGCGAGGAAATCTAACAATAGCCTCACATTGGACACCAATTTTTGTAGATCTTAAACCTTGAATTTAAAGAAATGAAACTGAAAGAATTTATTCCTGTGGACATTGTGCTTGAATTACCTTTGTCAAGTTCTGTGAGAACAGAGTTAGCATCTTGTTCAGTTTCATTGAGAAAATTTTCGTTAAACATATGAACACGAATACCCGATAGAGAAGACATTTTTTAGTTCCACTGTTTAAATGTTTTAATTATAAAAACAATTCTTGAGCGAGAAAAATATGAAATAAAAACAATGCAATACTTCAAAACACTTCCAGCCGGTTAAAAATCAACAAAAACTTCAACACTTTTATAGGGTATGTTCGTAGAGTGAGTTCAGTTTAAGTGGTATAATAACAAACACGGTGATAAATAAAATAAATTCATCCGATTAAATGGTCGCGTTCGGGGACCAATCCAAAGCTATCCGGATAAGTTTGTGTTGTTGTAATCCCTTGTGACAAAACAGCTGATACAACAACCAAACGTATCTGAAAATGTTTGGGATAGGTTGATAGCCCATCTGATAGTTTACCGAACGCATGGAATTAAGTTATATGTGCCTGCAGAACGGTTCATTGTACTGAAAAGTCGTAAATCAAATAGTGGAGAGTAGATTACCCCGATGTGGAATATATATGGATAGATAGATTGAACTTATTGGAGTTTTTTTTCATGGTGTAGACACGGTGATCATGCTAATGAATGGAAAAGGGTTTCAGAAAGACGACCATATTTAGACATCAAACCAACAAGAAGATATATGACCCTCATGTAAAGGTTCCATCACACGTTGGTTTGGTGGATCCTTTAAGGCTCTGGGGGGGATCTTTAACATGTTGTTTTCATTGAGAACCACGTGTTGTTATTAATTGTTTTAGTTGTTGCCGTGACAGTTTCGTGTTGGTGTGGGGGGGGGGGGGGACCTTAAAGCAGTTTAATTGGGCTTTTCCCAAAACTATCTCTTTCTAATTTGGCATTTCTATTTGGGGAAAAACAATGCAATAGAATTTTCGGTGAATTTTATAGTAAATATTTGAGGGTTGTGTTTCAATTAATTATAATAATAATTTCCAAATAGAATATTTTCTGGATATTTTACTTCAAAATTGCTGCCGTCAAGTGCCACACACTCAATTACAAAAAAAATCGATTCTTTCATTTCGTATTCCTTTCAACGACAGAAAAAATTCGATTCTTTTGTTGAAAGGAATTCGACATAACTGAATATCGACTTGGTCTAATTAAAGCTCATCTACTTTTTGAACATACCTTTTCCTGACGCACGTGTAAAAAATTGACATTTCTTATGTCACTCATCCATATGTCATTTCTCGCTGTTCTCAGTTTATTTTCAATTGAAAAATAGGTGATATGTTTATAATTCAACACGTTTCTATAATTTTATCAATCGTTTAACTATTATATTGTTAAAATTATGCAAGATAAAAAATCAGCTAAACCTTTTCAAAAAGGAAATAGATTCAGAAAGTACCAAAAAAAATCTCAAATTGCCGTCAAACCAAAAGACGATGAAGAAATCGAGCGCATTCGTTCACAACTTGAAACAATAGATCCGAGTAAAGTAAAATATTTTAGTGATTTTCCACTCTCATGGAAAACCCAGAAAGGTATTCGGGAAACGAACTTCAAAGTGCCTACAGAAATCCAACGTGAAAGTATTGGTTATGCTCTGCAAGGCAGAGACATTCTTGGAGCTGCCCAAACAGGCAGTGGAAAGACTCTGGCTTTCCTTATACCGGTATGTGAGCCATGTCCTTGTGTAATTTGAAATTTGTATTTTAACTTTTTAAATCTAGGTAATTGAGAACTTATTCATGAAGAAGTGGACTCGTTTGGACGGTATAGGAGCAATAATCATTTCTCCAACTCGCGAATTGGCATATCAAATCTTTGAAACGCTCAAAAAGATCGGAGCGCATCATGATTTTTCTGCGGGTCTTATTATCGGCGGGAAGAACTTGAAGTTCGAGAAAAAACGAATGGACCAGTGTAACATTATTATATGCACGCCTGGACGTTTGTTGCAACACATGGACGAAAATCCACTCTTCGATGCTTCTACGATGCAAGTTTTAGTTCTTGATGAAGCTGATCGTTGTCTGGACATGGGTTTTGAACAAACAATGAACGGCATAATAGAAAACCTTCCACCAGAACGACAAACACTTTTGTTTTCTGCAACACAAACTAAATCTGTCAAGGATCTGGCAAGGCTGAGTCTGGACAATGCAGTTTATGTTGCTCCAACTGAACAACAAACTGTGACACCAGACAATCTAAAGCAAAGCTATGTCGTCGTTAATCTTGAGGACAAAATTACGATGCTGTGGTCATTTATAAAGAGTCACTTAAAGCAAAAATGCATTGTATTCCTCTCCAGCTGCAAGCAGGTTAAATACATTTACGAAATCTTTTGCAAACTGCGACCAGGAACAAGTCTTCTTGGTCTGTATGGCACGCTCCATCAAGATCGCAGAGTTGCGATCTATCAAGAGTTTTGCCGCAAAAGTAATGTGGTGTTGTTTGCAACAGATATTGCCTCCCGTGGTCTCGATTTTCCCACAGTAAATTGGGTCATTCAAATGGATTGTCCTGAAGATGTCACGCAATACATCCATCGCGCAGGAAGAACAGCCCGCCACAAGGCCCGTGGTGAAAGTTTACTGGTGCTGCTTCCTAGTGAAGAAAATGGAATGGTTGAAGAACTAAAAAATGCTAAAATTAAAATCGATCAGATCCATATTGATCCGAGAAAACTTTTCTCTCCTAAAGGAAAAATGGAAGGATTCCTGGCTCAGAACAAAGAACTTAAAGAAACAGCTCAACGTGCGTTTGTGTCGTACATCAAATCAGTGTTCCTGATGAAGAACAAGAAAATCTTTAATGTTAGCCAGCTTAATACCGAAGAGTATGCCAAATCTCTTGGTCTTGTGGTTGTTCCCAGGGTTCGTTTCCTGGAACGATTTAAAAAACGACAAGCATCTGCCAAAAAGACAAACAAAGATGAAGACAGCGAGGAATCTTCTAGTGAAGATGAAGAAAACGAAGAAACTACTAAAGTCATGCCTGTTGAAAAAGATGATGATGTTAATTTTAATCTACCACACTCTGATGACAGTGACAACTCGGAAGTAGAAGAAGAATTATTCAAAATCAAACGAAGAGATCACGATATTGATGAAGGTGACTCTAAAAACGATAACGAGAAAGCCCAAGCTGAACTTACTGCTGCTAGAAAGGCGAAAATTCTCACTAAAGCTGCTCAGGCCAAGCGTGTGCTTAAAAAACGGATTCAAGCCAATACCAAAGTCGAATTTAATGAGGACGGTACTGAAGTGCTCGACACAAGGAAACAATTGCAATCAGACCTTGCGAGAGACTATGTTAACCAAGACGAGGGAGGAATTGATATTGAAATTGCAAAGAAGGTTCTTCGCGAAGAAGATAAATTTGATAGGAAACGTTTCAAGGAGATTGTCAAAGCCAAGCACAAGGTTCAAAAGAAGAAATCAAAATCCAAGAAAAACAAAGACGAAGATGAAAATGAAGTCGATGACTTTGGTAGTGATGAAGATGATCAAGATAGTGTCGATTTGTCTTGGTTGCCAGACCCAGAAAAGGTTTACAATGTGGTTAACAGTGATTCAGAGAGTAGTGATGATGATGGTGGTAAAGACGATGGTAAGGGAGAAGTAAGTGAAAGTGAGAGTTTGGTTCATCGACCACCAAAAAGATTGTACGAAAAGAAAAGGAAATCTGGAAACACTTCAGTAACAAGTAACGGTTCAGATGAGGACGAAGAAGAAAAGCCACGGCACAAAAAGGCGAAACAAATAGCAGACAAATTATCATTGAATGAAGCTGAAATTATTGCAATGCAATTGTTGGGCAAATAAAACAAGTTTTTCTTTTACAATCGAAAGCAAATATTGTGCGTTTCTTTGTGTCTTTTTTCTAAATTTTTAAGGTATTTACAATATTTAAAAAAAAATTATAATAGGTAATAGATGTTTCGTAACTTAAGGCAATGTATATTTTTTTTGTGGAGTTGAATGATTACGCTTTTTGTTCGATTTTCTGGTCGATTTTTATCCAATCTCGAGGATTTTTAAGAACTTCGACGAGTTGGCCTTCAGGAGTTGTAGGCGATGGATTGTGCATGTATTCCCAACGCTAGGAAAGAAAAATCAAAATATATTTTTATTTATAAAATAATTTTAGATAAGTTTACATTTTTTAATTTTGAAAATAAAACAACTCAAAAAATATGTATGTGCATAATCAAGTTTAGTTTTCAATTAAAGGTAATTCAAGGCATAATCTTTTTTAATTGAAAACAAAACAAATCAAGCTGTTAGTTTAATGCAAAACTTTTGTATTTAATAAAACGAAAATCCTAATACTAACCACCGCTAATTGGAATACATTTGAGCTTATACTGCACTCATATTATATCCCCTTTCAATTGTAAGTGTCAACTGATTATTTTTTTTTTGAGTTTCAGCTTTATTTAAAAATTTATGCACAATAATAACAAGTCTATAACTTTTAGACCTTTCAGTAAAATAGTTTTCACGAGAATTGGAATTCTATTCGAATCTGAAAATTTTATTTTTTAACCCTAAGGCCATATGAGTGAGTTGTTTCAACACCCTTAATTTTTTTTAACTAATACAACAAAACTTTAGTAACTTGTTCTTTAAATTGCCTGTCTTTTTTAAAGACAGTTCAAAAACGAGTAGAGCAGCCAATGAGGCAAGTACACACATAGGAATTTGAGAGCCAGTATAATGTAGTTAATTAGCTAACGAATAATCGCTCATGTGTGGCCTCAAGGTTAAACACATTTATTTCGTAAAACGTTTTCCTGATAACCAATTATACTGATATACAATTATTTACTTACCGCTGTTAATGGCAGCGACATGAGTATACTTTCGTATCGGGCTCCAGGTGTGTACAGACCAAATTTGGTGCCACGATCATAGATCAAGTTGAATTCTACATACCGTCCACGACGGAGAAGTTGCCATTCACGTTCCCTGTCTCCATATGCATCATTTTTGTGTTTTCGAACTGAAAAAACATACAAAAGTGGCTAGAATTGACTTATTTGACTAATAAGAATGTAAAGAATACCAATTGGCAAATATGATGGGATAACAGAATGAGCACAAGATGAAATAAACTTAAATGCCTCCTCTTGACTGGGAGTGTCAATGTCGTCAAAGAAAATTCCACCAATTCCTCGACATTCGTTGCGATGCGTCACCCGGAAATAATCGTCGCACCATTTTTTAAATCTGGGATAATATTCAATATTGTGTTCATCACATGAATCTTTAAGAGTTTGATGAAAGTGAACTGCATCGTCTTGATCCAAATAGTATGGTGTCAAATCAGTTCCTATAAATATTTTTGAATTCGTAAATAAAAAAAAGAATATAGTTTAACAGCTTTTATTTTGTTCATTACCTCCGCCAAACCACCATTGTTTCTCTCCATCATTATTTTCCACTTCAAAATATCTATAATTGAAATGAATTGTGGGAATCATAGGATTTCGTGGGTGAATAACAGCACTGACACCGGCGGCAAAGAACGGCAAGTGACCATCGCTTAGATTTTTGCCTCTGGATCGCATTTGTTGGACAGCACCAGGAGGTAGCATTCCTGTTACAACTGATATATTCACTCCAGCTTTTTCGAAAACATCACCATCTTGAAGGACACAAGTGATACCACCTCCACCTTCTTTCCGTTGCCATCTGTCTATTTTGAATTTTTGGCCGAAGTTTTCTTCATTCTCTAGAGCCTTGCAAAAATCAGCTTGGATTTTTAAAATAAGCAGTTCTACTTTAATTCTCATGTCATTCTCTTTCTTAAGAAGCTCGTCTTTGTCTGTTATTGGATCGGCCATAAATTGAGATGTACTTAGTTTTCGTTTAGCTTCTGATTGTGCTCGGCTAAAAGACATAAAAGTTGCTACGCCTGACCCTATGATAAATGCATGAGCGTGGCTTTAAAAATAAAAAAGAAGAAGAGACAATTTTAAATCAGAGGAAGATATTAAATTTTGTTTGATTTAGATTTCTAGAATCAATTAAATGGAAAGATCAGTCTGTTACAATTTTTATATTGAAAGGGTGTCCATAAAAATAAGCATAATAACATAGGTAGTATGTAGGTATAACGATGAGAGATATTGCTGCGTGTTTTTTGTATGGAAAAATTTAGGTTGCACGGTTTAAAATTAAGATAGGGACTTGCAAAAAATTCATTTTATTTATGTCTAACTCGAAACCTCTGGAAGCACACAAATTAAAAAAAATAATAAATAGGGACCACCCTAATAAGTCTACTCGCCATGATTTTAAATGTTATCTCCTAAACACCGCAAATATATTAATCGTGTCACAGATGCTTAAAGAAGTAGAAACAGCTTCGAAAGCATTTTTAGTTAATACCTACTTTAAAATATTTATATGGCCTTCAAAACATTGATAACATACCTTCAATTATTTTAATTCATCCTTGAGATACATAGGTATACCTATATTTGTAAATTTGTAGAATAATGTAGATATACATATATTCTTTATTATTTTGTGCAGGAACAGTATCAATCAGTTCTTGAAGCTGGAATACTTATTACTTTTAATATAAAAAAAATATATAATCTACGATTTTCTTCCAAACTTATCTTATCTGGCTTGTTAAAGATAAACTTTCAACCCACAATAATAAAAAAACCTTTGTTTTTCGTATTTATGAACCACCATCTCAGTTCCTAACATCCTTAATGTATAATTGCGTAGGTATTTCTATATTTATTTAATGCTTTTGTATGCATACAAAATAATTCTTCGGATTTCAGTGAAGAGCGGCCATCCTCATACATTATTGTGAAGGTATGTGCGGCTACATAAAGCATAATCAACATTCCATAAAATACTTGTTCATCCACGAACTTCTTAACTAATATTTTTACTGATCGAATGACGAATACCGAACGTAACTATAATAAATTTAATTATAGGTTGTAATTGTTTGTTTGGTCCATTGTTTGTGCAATGCTATAACTTGTTTTTGTGGAATTAAAAAAATAATTGATTGAAAACAAAATAAACAAACAAACACCAAATGTTTTAAAAATAAATATCAAAATCGATTATAATTGAAAAACAACAGTGGTGCCCTCTTTTCTTATCGGGCCATCCATCATCAACAACTCCAAATGACGTCCAAGCTGATCCAAAACAAAAACAATTGACTATCGTCATAAATGCAAGACACAATTGGACAATTATTTGAAGATATCGTCTTGTTGAGTGGACGTATTTAATTTCATAAACTGCAAAAGAAAATGTCTTATACCTAAATCTTAATTTATTTCTTGAAAGTATCAAAAATCGCAATATAACAGCTTGACCAATTCCAAGTCAAGTCGGCAAATTGCTACTGAATATAAGTGACTATGTTCATAGAAATAAGAATAAAAACTACTACTACTACATTGGACATTTTTCGATCAGACATAAACTTGTTTCTGTTCGAGTTATTTCTGTTTTTATTTGTGTAATATTGCATTAGAAATCTAATTGAAACTGATAATGATGATGAACATCTTCACTGCGATATTTTAAGCGCCAATCAAGTAGGTATCCTGAAATTGTCGCTGTAAAATCCCAATGTCTGAAAACAGCTTTTTCATCAATGAGGCTATATAGAAAGGTTTACAAATTTTTTGCTTGTAAGTAAAAATAAGTACGCGCAAAATAGCACGCATTCGTCGACGATTACCATAGTGACTTAGCAGAAAGGGAAGAACGTTTGAAGTTAAGATAAAATTAAGGTACTTACTGTAGTTTCGAACGTCTTCCATATTGAAAAGTACTTAAAGAAGCCAAAGTCTTTAAGCTGAATTTGATGCTATTAAAAATAGTCATTTTCGATTAAATTGCTACAAATAAGGTTTATAAATTTTTCTTTTTTATTTTCAGATTACAAAACACAACACAAGCACTAGTTAAAAGCTTTTAAAGAACTACCGGTGGAATGAATGGTCAATTCACTTTTGTAGAAAAGAAAAACATTTGGGATTTGCCTAACGTCATCTTGACAAAAGTGAAATCTGATATCAGCTGTTTTTTATGTGTCAAATGTAACGTAAAGAAATGTCAAATGTAAGATTGGAAGTGGAATCTTGCGGAACTAGGTCATGAAAAAGTACTGCCAGACGTGTATGTTTTTTTTTGTTTAATAGTAGTTGTGTTTTTTTCTAATTCCGTAGAGAATTGGTTGAAAATAACGACATCGGGGACACCACCCAGAAAATAACATGGAGTTTTCATACAAACTATCGACACCAAGTATGTAATTTATGTCGTAACATAGTTTTTCTGCGCGGTTAAGGGGCCAGTTATATTAATTTATAAGTTCAAGTAATAACTGGGCTCCTTAAGCCTCGAAATTTATCTTGGTTTAGCTAAGCCCATTGAAGATTAGTTGTCGTTGCAAATTGCAATTAACTTGCAAATTATTTAGCCCCGAATATTTTGTTTAATCCCAATCCCTCACGCCTAGTAATCAAATTTTATTCGCTTGTTTCATAGAGAGAATATATATTTTTTTCAACGATAACACATTTCAATAAATTGTAAAAATTATGTGTATAACATGGAAAGATATAAAAGCACAGATATTTTGCAAGATGCAGTACATTAGGATCTGCGGAAATAAAGCCCGTGGGTCATATTTCCCAAAATAGAAGGAATTATGACATAATATGTACTAGCGAGCTTTTTTATATTTTTAGAGTGGCAATAACATCCACCACAAAAAAGCATTAAGACCCAGCGGTAGTTATTGAGCGGGTTCAATAAAAATAGCTTAACATCTGAATTTTCAGATTTCTGAATTTATGTCGTTGAACGCAAAAAAAATCTGAAATTTCAGTCGAAAGTCATTGTGTCAAATTCCTGCACTTACCTAAAGGATTTACATTGAAGCGAAATAAAATAGAACTTTAATTACATTTGTAAATTAAACATTGAGAGTGAGTAGTTGTGAGGATGAAAATATATGTAACTAAATCAGCAACAGGTTTCATTACCTTCATTAAAAGTCTTTTTATTGATATGTATGACTTACAAAAACATAGAAAAACTTTCCAAACATCAATTAAAAAAATTGTTGATTTAAAAATTCACTAAACAATAAACAAAAAGTTCGTTCATTTAAATAAGTATTAAATTTTCATGACAAAAACTAAAAAAATCAACCACCAACAAGGCGAAAATTATAAAGTTCAGCTTTTATGTGTGCTTTTGGCACTTCCCCCACCACAAACAACTTTCATCTGAATTTTCAGATGAGAATTTCTTGTCTGAAAATTCAGATGAAACGTAACTAAACGTAACTAAAAGTCACTAAAAGTCATCTAACTTTTTATGATAGCTGGCCAATCAGAAGCTCCAAAAATTCAGAAATCTGAAAATTCAGATGTCAAACGTAATCGATTGAACGCACCCATTGCCTTTCTTAATTGGCATTTTTTGGCGTTTTTCTTTTTTAGCCTCGAGCGGGGCACAGAGCGGGCTCTGAGCGAATAGAGCACACTCCGAACAGAGCGTGACCTGAGCGCACCGATCTATTTAAGAAACTCAATTGAGCACTGAACTCTCATATCTGTCAAATTGGGCTTTTCCACCAGCCGTCAGTTTCAAATAAGCAAAAAAAAATAGGAAACAGCTGGTCTGAACTTGGTGAAATGTAAACAAACGACAAATATTTTTATAATATAGTGCTTGTTTGTTTTCCAATAAAAAAGTATAAAACGATGGTTATAACGCCAATTTAACAAAAAAACAACTTCAATAACTTATCAAAAATCACAGAAAATATTAAAAATCCGCATTGCACTGAAAAAGCATTTGTTTACATTTCTCCAAGTATGATATCACATGTTTTGTTTTTGTTGTTTTGAACTGTCAAAATTAGAAAGAGAAAAGACAAAGATAGTTTTTGGAAAAGCCCAATTACATGAAAATTGTATGAAGTTAGCTGCGCTCAGCTTTGTGCTCGATGTGCTCGGTCATTTTTTTCCGAGCTCATCGAGCGATCCCCGGTCGAGCTCTGAGCTAAAAAAGAAATGCAAGTTGAGAGCTCGGAGCGCTCCGAGTTAAAAAGTAACATAGTTTTCTTTTTGACAGCTCAGTGCCACGCTCGGGGCCAAAAAAGAAAAACGCCTATTAAGACCTACCTATACTTACCATACCTAAAGTGTCATGTAATAACCAAACACTAATGTCGACTATTAGTAAAGTGCAAGGTTAAAATAAAGTGCGGAGCTTAAACGGAATCCTACTAATAACATATTTAACCTTCTCGTTAACAAATCCTCACACATTCCTTGAATCTACTACAATTTCCATCAAGATGTTGTCAAATAAATGTCAAACTTTCTTGGATTTTCAATTTCATTAACTTCGCGTCAACAAAAACAAATATTTACAAAAATTAGTTCAAGTAACGAAAGATATAAATTTATTCAAGGAAACTCGCAAAATTAAGAAGCGATTCCATCAACAAATGCACGCGGGACTGGGTATATAGAACGCAATTTATAGGAAAGCACTTCTCATAAATTATATATTTTTCATTTATTTGTATGTCATAAATATGTATAATTAAGTAACAGCAAAGGATATGGTAAAAAAAACTCTACTTAAAATAATCAGACATTTCGTTTTAAAGTTATAACCTCCAAAAAATAAGTAAGAAAAAAAAACAAAAGACTAAAAACAAAGAATCTTGAACTTGGTGTTCGATGTGTTCTTCTTTTCACAACACGCGTATCCGATCTACGGGATGCATTTAGGTATTCCTTGAATTCATGAGTTTAGTGTACAGCTTAAAGATGGATTTCCATGTATTAAATTTTAACGTCTTGCTAGTGAATAACCTGGAGACTAAATTCGTTATTAGTATGTGAATGTTCTGTAATCTGGAGATTTTCGTTTAACTATTTACTAAATTTGGTTATTAGTAAGGCCCATTTGATTCATATACATACATAAATTTAAATTTATATACCTATTGTTGTCCAAAGAAACTGTTGACATCAGCGCCTGTCTGTCGACTGAACGTAGTAAAATTGTTTTTTTTTTTTTTAGTGAATGCGTTTTATTTTCCTTTATTTGTCGAATTGAAACCTACAAAAGAGTTTAAACCAGCTTCAATTTCCATTTCAAACTTGGATCAAATATCAATTAAAAAATTCAACTTATATCGATTATGCATTGCGAGAATTTTATTTAGTTTTGAAATATTATTAGTAAAATTCTTATGTACTTTAGTAAAAAGGCAAATAACAAAGTTAAAAGACTTACAGTTAATTAAGTGCAGCTGAAAGACTAATTGGGCCTTACTAATAACGAAACACTAATGTCGACTATTAGTAAAGTACATGGTCAAAATAAAGTGTGGAGCTTAAACGGAATCCTACTAATAACATATTTAACCTTCTCGTTAACAAATCCTCACACTCTCCTTGAATCTACTACAATTTCCATCAAGATGTTGTCAAATAAATGTCAAACTTTCTTGGATTTTCAATTTCATTAATTTCGCGTCAACAAAAACAAATATTTAGAAAAATGAGTTCAAGTAACGAAAGATATAAATTTACTCAAGGAAACTCGCAAAATTAAAGAAGCAAAATTAAGAAGCGATTCCATCAACAAATGCACGTGGGACTGGGTGTATAGAACGCAATTTATAGGAAAGCACTTCTCATAAATTATATATTTTTCATTTATTTGTATGTCATAAATATGTATAATTAAGTAACAGCAAAGGATATGGTAAAAAAAACTCTACTTAAAATAATCAGACATTTTATTTTAAAGTTATTACTTCCAAAAAAAAGTAAGAAAAAAAAAACAAAAACCTAAAAAACAAAGAATCTTGAACTTGGTGTTCGATACAATCGTTATTGTTCGAGTATGAATATACTCTGAAGCGCTGGTTCAGAAAATCCTTCGATGTAAATCGAAATAAATAAAATAACAAACGTTAGCTGCGTTTTATTTTCCCCCAGATCCAATCCAGATCAGATCATGAAAATAAAACAACCCAGGATCTCAGTGACAACTTGTTAGGTTAGGTTAGGTTAAAGTGGCTGTTGGTTGGGAAGTCCAACACACTTAGACCAAAAATATGGTCCGTTGTGATACCACATGGATCAGTTGATCAGCTTAACTCGTTGAACCAATTGGAGCTTCGCATGAAGCGTAGGAGACAAATAATGTCAGAATTTTTTAGATCGCTGGTATCGTTGAAGTAGTAGTCTCCAAGGTGGATTCTACGTCTTTGTGATAAGGCAGGGCATGTGCATAGAAGATGAGAGATTGTCTCTTCTTCCTCTTCGTCCATGCAACTCCTACAAAAATCATTTGCAGGGGCTCCAAGTCGAGTAGCATGCCTTCCTATTAAGCAGTGCCCAGTCAGGACACCTATAACGTAGCTAATGTGCAATCTACTCAGAGAGATTAATTGTTTTGAGCGCCTGGCGCTAAGATTAGGCCAAATTAATTTTGTCGCTAAACAGGTGGTGGTGTTATTCCACCTGAAGTTTGTTTTCTCTATGGTATCTTGCTTTAGCATGAGTTTACATGTAGCTAAGGGGATACCTATGCTAGCATTGTGAGCCAGCAGAGGTAAAGTTGTTCCGCTTTTTGCAAGTTCGTCAGCTTTGCAATTTCCTGGAATGTCTCTATGGCCCGGCACCCAAAAAAGGTGAATGTTGAACTGTGTAGCCATCTCCGTAAGAGATAATCGACAATTAAGGGCTGTTAGTGAGTTAGTAGAGACAGAGTCTAGGGACTTTAACGCAGCTTGGCTATCCGAGAAGATGCGTATATCATTAGTTGATATAACGTTTTCTCTAAGCCAGGAAAGGACTTCTTTTATAGCCAGGATTTCAGCTTGGAACACGCTACAATGATCTGGTAGACGAAAGGAGAGACTTAAGTTTAGTCTATCTGAGTATACGCCTCCACCAACCCCATCCTCCGTTTTTGATCCGTCTGTATAAAAGTTTATAGGATCATCGTTCAAAAATGATGTATTCTCCCAAGAAGACCTGGGAGGTATAGTCACTTTGAAGCTATAGTTATTAAACTGAGGATGGGGTATGGTGTAGTCAATATTACTGTTTATAGTTCTGAACGAGTTCAAAATAGTGGTGTGGCCAATTCCATTATTGATCCACAGAGAGGAGGCTTGAAGCCGTATGGCTGTATTAGCGGCCGTTTGCTTGCTGAAAATGTCCAGCGGTATTAGATGGAACAGAACATCAAGTGAGGCGGAGGGGGTAGAGCGAAGTGCTCCTCCCATACACAGGCAGGCTGTTCGTTGGACTTTGCTGAGTTTATCGCGATTTGTCGCTGTATCTAGTGCCGTCCACCATACCGCTACTCCATAAGTAAGGATCGGCCTTATGACCGAGATATATAGCCAGTGTGTAATGCGGGGTTGAAGGCCCCATTTATTACCAATGGCCTTTTTACAGGAGAATAAGGCTACTGTGGCCTTGTTTATTCTCTCTTGAATATTAGGTTTCCAACTTAATTTCTTATCCAAAATGAGACCCAAGTATTTTGCTTGATCAGAGAATTTAAGTGGTACACCGTTTATGAGGGGAGGGTCAATGATTGGGATTTTGTATTTCCTTGTGAAGAGGACAAGGTCGGTTTTTTGTGGGTTAACGCCTAGACCACACCGATTTGCCCATCTGGTGAGCTTATTTAAAGCGCTCTGTAAGAGTTCTTTTAGTATATTGGGATGTTTACCAGTTACTGCAATAGCAACATCGTCCGCATAAGCAAACACTCTGTATCCTTCTCTTTCTAGAGTAATTAGTAAATCATTTATTACTAAGTTCCATAGGAGAGGGGATAGGACACCACCTTGTGGCGTACCTCTGCTGACACCCCTTTGTGCAGTAAAATCGCCCAGTTTTGAATTGATAATCCTGCTTATCAGCATTTGATTAATCAATTCGCTGATCGACTTATCTACCTTCAGGGATGTCAATACACGTGCAATTGCGGATGTGTCGACATTGTTAAATGCACCTTCTATATCTAAGAAGGCAACTAAGGTGTACTCTTTATGATGGAGGGAATATTCGATTGTACGTACTATACTATGTAGAGCCGTTTCAACTGATTTCCCTTTGTTGTAGGCGTGTTGAGCTTTTGAAAGGAGGGACTTATCAATACTTGCCCTTAAGTGAATATCGATCAAACGTTCAAAAGTTTTGAGAAGGAATGATGATAAGCTGATAGGTCTTAGGTCTTTAGGGTTAACGTGGCTGGATTTTCCAGCTTTTGGAATAAAAACTACTTTAACTTGCCTCCAAGACATCGGGATGTATGCCAATTTAAGGCATCCCTTGAAGATGTTTTCTAGAATGGGTATTAGAAAACTTGCATTTTCTTGCAGTTCAGCTGGAATTATACCATCCGGACCTGCAGATTTATATGGCTTAAAGCTGTTAATAGCCCATTTGAGTTTTTCCCTAGTGACTAGACCTTGAGGGGGATATAATGTATTGTCACAACTATTTGGTACAATGTTATTAATAATATTAGAGCTACCAGGAAAGTGAACGTCTAGTAGCAAGTTGAGCGATTCTTCGCTTGAATTGGTCCAGAGGCCAGAGGCGTTTTTCAGGCAGCTAGGCATGATTGGATTTTTGGAGAGGATTTTGCGCAACCTGGATGCTTCAGAGCAATCTTCCACGTTGCTACAGAAGTTTCTCCAGGACGATCGTTTGGTTTTCCTCAGTTCTTTTTTATATATCTTCAGTGATTCTTTATATGAATCCCAGTCAGACATGTCTCTAGAAGCTTTCGCTCTGTTAAAGAGTTTTCTGCATTCTTTTCGAAGTGGATCTAGCCCTGAGTTCCACCAGTGTGGTTTCTTTTTACCTCTTACTTGTATAAGAGGACATGCAGTATCTAGAGCTTTGTTTAGGGCTACTGTTAGATTATTGACTTTGTCGTCAAGATCTTCAGTGTTGGAGGGAGTATTAAAGAGTTCAGGTTTTACTAAACTATTTAACGTTCTCTTGTATTTTGGCCAATTTGTTCTTTTTAAATTTCGAAAGATCGGTTGGCAAGGTGGTTCATTTATAAAGTTAAATTGGATGTATCTATGATCAGAAAAGGAGTGATCTTTAGATACCTTCCAGTTCAAAATATTATTATTAATGAAGTCGGAGACAAGAGTTATATCTAAAACTTCCTGTCGATTTTTAGTAATAAAGGTTGGCTCTTTACCAACGTTACTTATGAGTAGGTTAGTGTTTAGAATATAGTCGAAAAGAGACTCACCCCTGTCGTTTATATCCGTGCTACCCCACACTGTATGGTGGGCGTTAGCATCACTTCCGATGATGAGGCCAATGTTGAGCCCTTGCGCTTCAGCTATTAATCTCTCCAGGGTGTCACCCGGGAGAGGGCCAAGGTGGTCGTGGCCGAGATACGCCGACGCCAGCCAGAATGTTCCACTGGCTGTTTCCAGACTTGCGGCGGTGATATCTCGATCGCTGAAATTAGGGAGTAAGTATACATTTAGGCTACGTTTTACTAATATGCAAGATCTGGGTTCATCCTCACCTGATGCATAAAGCACGTAGTATTTAGGAGTCCTGATTCCTCGAACAATGGATTTAACGATCCAGGGTTCTTGAATCAGGACAATATCTTCATCGCTGCTGGATAGGCGAAGAAGAAGGGAGGCCGAAGCCTTTATGGAGTGTTGGAGGTTAATCTGGAGTAACCGCAGCATTTTCGCTACCGTACTCCCGATCAGCCTCCAACACAGTGATGTCGGAGTCATCTATATCAGAGGACGATTCTAAAAGAATGTCCTCATCTCCGCTGTCGTAGACCTCGGCCTCCATTGCGGAAAAACCTTGGTCGATGGTAGCTTCCACTGCTACAGGGGATGCCTGGGATGCATCGTCTTCCAATGAAGGAAATCTGACAGATGCACCAGGCTCCCCAGCAACCGTTTCCGCTTGTATGGGTGGGGAAGGGGGAAGGGTTTGTGCCTCGGCCCCATCTTTTTTGTAGACCCTCAGCGGTATTTCATCAAACCCGAACCTAATCATTCCTTTCGATTGCGCCAGAGGAGAAAGGGACTCTGCATTGATGATAACAATAGCACCCTTGTAGGGTCCCTTTGGATCCTCTAGTTTCGCAATCTTCCAGTTGTGAGTAGGAAGGGTTGGATTGGAGAGCCTGATTATTTTAAGGACGTGGTCAGCTTCCTTGAATATGGCCGGAACCGTGATGCGAGCTCTTGGTCTGCAAGGAATGTCTTCCTTTGCGACAACCTCCAGCTTAGCACCAGGCCAGACCTCTCCAAGTCGGCTAACCGCCAGCGTCAGTAGATCGCACGACCTCCGATCATCACAGACCATCAGCTTGATGTGTCCCTGATGCCAACCGCCATCTTTTGTGATGGGCGGTGGTCCCGGATTGTCAGACATGATCTCTAGGAAACTGAAGGCCAGCTGTCCTTTGACCAATATCCAGTTCTCGGCAGAGATCGTGCCATCTACGTCGCTTCTGTCGATAATCGCGACTACCATTTTGTCCTTCAGAACGTCACTGAAGGACATTTTTGCCTTACGAGGGTCAAGAGAAGTGCTGGTGTTTAGCACTTTGGGGCGTTTGGGTAGTGAAACACTACCCTCCATAGACCTTTGTCGCTTCGACGTTGAGTCTTGTCTGGTCTTGTCTTGCCTAGCCAAGAAGCTCTTGGCCCATTCTATTTTGGCGTCGTGCTGAGAGTTTCCTCCAGCGCCTAGTTGTTCACCAAACGTCTGGAGAATCCTCTTAGCATTACGCATGTCCCTGTGGTAGGCCCTGGAGGGTCTGAGCTTTCGCCCAACTCCCCCAGGACCTTCCTTAGGATTCTTGGCTTTGGTGGTAGAAGGACCTGGCACCGCAGCCCTACTACCACCGACTCGCGGTGTAGACGAGTTGAGAGGTTTACTCTCTGTGGTAGTAGAGGAGCCGTTCTTCACAACTGCCTCACTACAAGAAGGAGGTAATTCTACCACATTATCCGATATTCCACTGGCGGCAACAGGGCTGTGAGTGTCCACAGCCTTGTCAACACCAGTGGAATAGGGATGAGCAACAGACAACTTTGCCGTCGTACTGCTGGCCGGTACGGTCTTTAAATTTTGTTTTGTTTGTTTTGTTTGTTTTGTTTTATAGTTGTTCATTTTGAATCCCACGAGTAGCGGATAAGGGGTGGTCCATCTGTACAGAGATCCGTGTATACAGATAAGGCTGGTTAATCCGGAGGTCGCCAGGTATCCGGATACTCCGTAAGCGACTGAGCTAGTTTTTTAATTGGGCCCTCAGCCAGGCTGATCATCGGCACGGGTCGTGTAACACCTTAGATCCAGCCCAATTGGGAGGTAGATTGAGGGAAGGAGAGAAAGGGTAGGGAGTCAGGCAGTTTAGCACTGATGGAAGGATTGATTATAAGGATGGTTAAGAGAGGAATCGAAGGAGGGATTCGTTGGATGGTTTTTTCACCAGCAACCTGGGGTGGGTAGGAGATGAGAAGGTAACAATAGTCGGCTATTTCGCTTCCTATGTGGGAGAGGAAGTGATCGAGGGAGGGGTAAGGATATGTGAGCGACCTTTGGTTTCAGGACTCATCTGGAGATAAATTCTCGAGAATCACTGACCCTACTCAGCCTCTACAACTCGACAAGTTCGACGCTCGGGTAGAGGCAACTTGTTATATACCCAACTCTTTTTTCCTTTTGTTTTTTTATTTGTATACACCCGTTGTCTTTTTTCTTTACACTACTGACGACATTTACAAATTAAGGGTGTGTGTTCAAAACAGATTTGGAAATCCAAATCCAAAACAAAGTTGGATCTTGTGTTGTTTTTGTAATACATGTATTTTCGAAAGCAAATCCAATCTGGTTCGGATCTCGGGGAAAATAAAACACAGCTGTTGTTGTTTATGTGAATGTTTGAAAACTAATGAATATTTATTTTCCAGAAAAATTATAAACTAAACAAATTATACGTAGCTATAGTAAGGAGCAAAAAAACAATACATAGTAAAGAAAAATAGATAAATAAATTAATATGAAAAACAAAAGGTAGATTTTAAACAAAGTGATTTTAATATATAATTAGATATAAACTGTCATAAACAGTTATATTGTTTTTTAAGTCGTTCAAAACTTTTGACGAAGGGAAGGGTATTTGTATATAGGGACATGAGTCAGCCAAAACTAAAAAAATTGAGGCATGATTTGCTAGGTAGGTATATAAAAAGAATAAAATTTTGTGCGTGACCTTATATCTATAATCTGGCTTGGTGGATTTTTATAATTTTTTTTAATAAAAAAAAGGCTCTTTGTAGATGGTTAAGAAACAAAAAATTAATATCCTCCCAGCCAAAGTTTTCTATACCATTTTTTTTAGAGCTACATAGCAACAAGTGTTTTTTTTATAATGCTTTCGTTTCATTGGAATTTGTTCCAAAAAATAGTTACATGTCTGTAAATATTTTTAATATGAATTTTAATTATAAAAAATAAGAATAGTAAATGGTGAAAAAAGTGAGTGACATGTTACAGTGAACTCTCTCACAGCCGGACACTCACGGCACTAAAGAAATGTTCATGCTTGAAAAACTAAAAAAATCGCATTTTTTTTAAATCTTTGTATGTTTTGTTTATCCTTCAAAAATATTGTAAATTAGACAATTGTTAGGGGCGGCTTGCCTTCTTTCGCTTTGAATATTTTGAAAGTTCAATCGCTTCAAAAAAATATTATAAATTGGCTGGCACCGCCCCCAGCAGCCTTGCCGCCCCGGGCTGTAGCCCTTTTAGCCCTAGGGTAAATACCCCCCTGCTGGTATGTATACATACTATATAGCATTTATGTTTTAAATTTGTCGAACCCAATTTTCTTGTCCAAAATCAAGAGTTACCAATTTCTAATTATATTAAAAATTCTTAAATTTGCGGGTAGATTTAGTTTTCAAATTTTCTATTTGTTTAGAAGGATTTCTCCCTTGGGCCATAGTCATTTTAACCTTATTGCTGTAAATAGGCAATAGAGTATGTTTATAATTTTTTTAAGACGGCAAATTTTTTTCAAATTTTCGAGATATTGTAGTTTATTTTGTTGTTTTTGTATAAACCTTATCAATTCTCAAATTTTGTGAAAAATAAAATTATCCCAGAGTCAATAACATTGTTTGTTTTCGAGATATTTGAGTCGAAACACATTTTTGAACAAGTTTTTAAAAGTTTTGCTCAGCTTAAAAAAAAAACTATCAATTGAATGTTTCTACAAACTTTATCAGTTATTGACTAAATCATTGTGTGTAGAATAAAATTAGTCCGAATTCGAAATCAGGGTTTGTTCTCAGGATATTCGAGCCAAAAAACATTTTTCAACAATTTTTAGTATTTGTTTTGCTTTAACATAAAAAAAAAAATCAAAGACCTCAGAAATAAAATTTCTAGGGGCGGCAAATTTAGCACACACACGCTACGCCACTGATTGTATGATATGTACATCAAAATAATAAGCCATTGGAATCGAGCCCGAAAATCCAATTCGAAAACGTTATAATTATTAGTAGGTATGAAGAATTTAAGGGTAGTATCTTAAGCGGCCCCTAGACGCTCAATATTATTGTGCAATATTTGATATTGCACAATATTATTGTTCGTCTATGGATAATATTGCAAGGTTGTGCAATATATTGAAGAAAATCAAAACCCTTTTGATATTTATTGCGCAATATAAAAATATTGTATCGTCTGTGGGTACAATTGCACAATATTTGTTTATTTAACAACAACAAACTTCATTATCTCTTAACATGTTGTCTACACAAAGTAAATTATTGAATACAATATTGAACCGTCTGGGGCGCCTAGCCAATAATATTGGGTAATATTTTGCACAATAATATTGAGCGTCTAGGGACCGCTTTAGACGAAAGGCATAAAGCTTTTTTATAAAAACATTATGTAAAGGGGTGTGTTTATGCTCGAGCTGTGAGATCAGCTATTAGAACAGAGATGTAAACAGCGATGCGAAATCGCAGCTTGAGTCATAGCTCTTATAGGTATATTATGCCGTCTGGTCACATAGCTGCTTGAATCGTTTATAGCTGCTTCAACAAAAACACCGTTTACAACCTAGTTCATTAACAATGGTGGCCGACATATACAAACTGATTGGGTATGACAAAAACTACTTTTAATAATATTTTCTTACAATCAAATTACTCAACCAATTTTTAAAATTATTCCAAATATGCCATACAAACTCTCCTATCTTTAATCTTTAATCTTTAATCTTTAATCTTTAACATTATATAAAGACGAAACGATTATTTAGTTTGTCACGCGAAATCTCAGAAACTATTTACCTGATTAACTTCATTTTTTTTTACAATATTCTTAATGCTTAGAAGATTGTAAATAGCAAGTTTTTGTTTATCTAATTTGTTTGTTTATTACGAAAATTAAATTTTTTAAATTTTTGGTCAACTTTTTTCTTGATATTGATCCACATATTCACTTATAAATACCAAACTAATTGATACTTAAAAAAAACAAAAATTATTTCCAAAAGTCAATTTGTGTATGCAAATTTTAAGCCTTAAATCTTTTCTTAATTATGCATACAACCTGAGAAATAAATATAAACAAATGTCTAAGTCATTAACTTTTTCTTTTTTTTAAATCCAGAAATTTAATTCAATCGCATTCACGAGGTCCCTGCTTTGTTTCATTTCATATCATTTCCACCATCTTGCATTTTCTCTACCTCACTTATGTTTTTTTTATTTATGTTGTGCAGGTTTCTCTTTGTTTACTCTTTTCTTTTTCCACTCAATTTTTTTTTGCAAAATGAATTGTGAAAGAAAAATGGAACATTTTGAGTATAACGCTGCAGGCAGGGATGGCCGAACTAACGCTTTTTGGAATAAACTACATTTTTTACATTTGCTACGTATTTTAGATATGTAGTAAACTTTGAAGATTGGATTTGAGTTGAAATGTTTTTATTAAAATTTTAGTATTTACCTAGATTTACTATGTATGTAACATTTTTTAGTAAATAAGGCGTGTAGTTTATTAAATTAGCAACGCGTAGCTAATCATGTAGAAAATGAAGTGTAGTTAATTCGGCCAACCCTGGTTGCAGGTAGTCAGGACCCATGTTCTGTAACTCGGCGATAACTTTTCGTGGCGAGAAACGGCGAAAAATGGAACAAAACTCATAGGAATCCTATGAGTTTTGTTCCATTTTTCGCCGTTTATCGCCTCGAAAAGTTATCGCCGAGTTACAGAACATGGGACCAGGCAAGAAGAAGATATTTACTTGGGTGCGAAGTATTATATGTATATTTGTATATGCAATAAGAAAATCAACGGGAGATAAAGATTCTGTTTATGTGTCAAACATGAACCTACTTAACATACAAATAGGTAAACCATTTTTTAAGAACTCACATTTATCAAAACGTAAGTGTATAATGTATAAACTGTTTGTTAATAAGATGAAATAGAAATAAGGTACGGGTAGCGGTAGCCCTATTTAGTACTATCGGATATATGTATGTTAATATTAATTCTTAAATTTTTGCGAAGCAAGGCGAGCACGGGTCTACTAGTAGTAAAATAAATATAGTACAACAACAAAAAAAATATCTACCCACCTCCGCCACAAATACTTCCCAATTCACTCCTGTTGTTATCCAAGTCGATCATAATCATTGAAAAGAAACTTACATACATCAATTGATAACCGGGTTTGCTCACGCGTCTCACGATATCACATATTTAAACGTCAAAATGTCTGTAGATTTCTCTTCAAATAAGTGTCAGTTTGTTGTCAAAATCACAAATAAAGCTCGACCGTGAAGTACATGCGCAAAAATCACCTACAAATATACATATACACCTCTTACCTAGGTTCTCTGTCATGGAACGGTGAAGTGTGTCGAGGGGAGCGGCTAGCTCTCTGGATGAAGGTTTTGCACTGCGAAACCGAAAAAGCTTTCGCACATTTTCCGTGCGTCAAGTTTGTGGCAGTTGTGTCCGTTTGTTTTTATCTTATGAAGAAAAATAGTTTTCCCAATATTTTTTTGTGAGTGATTATAAATGCTGTTGCATCCAATGGATAACATGTCAACACCAGTAAGCCGATTATATTAGATATTATATCTTTTGTAAATATTAAGTACTTTATAATGTAGTGCCAATATATGTAGAATATCTTTTGTGTTCGATTCCTTCATTTTCGTGCGATTTTTTTTTCAATGGGCTGCAACTGCAAAGTCAATGGTAAAATCGAACTTTGTATCTGGTTCAAGGATAAAATATCTTCTCGAAAGCAAATAGAAACTTTAAGGTTCATATTATAATGGGCAGTGGCGCATTGTGTATTTAAATATTAAAATTAAGGTCCTTGTTGTTCTTTATTGGGAATCCTTTATATGGTGAAGGATATTTTGTTTGCATTTTTGGTTTTTTGCTAAAATTACATCATTGTTTTTCTTTCCATATTGGTGTGATGGTTCTCCAATTTGTGTAGATACTCTATTTGCACCTACACATGCGGATAAATTAGTTATTCCTTTTAGGAGCGAATATGTCGGCGGGAGTTCTTAACTAGTAAAGGTCTTTTTTCTATAGCTCAAGCTATACCAACAAATAGCTTGAGGTTAGGTTATTCAAAATACTCTTTTGTTCAAAAAAGAGCTTTGCTCCGTGCCGTGTAGTCGCCTCGTAACCCAACGTCCGTCTCCCTTTTCGGTCGTCGTTAAGTTGTGTGATTTTGTTTCGAAAGAGAAAAAAAAAATCTTGCTAGGTATAAGTTGCGACATTGATAAAATTTGCCTCCTTTTAAGTTTATTTTACGGCAACTGCATACACCTGCTAACTACAAGTGTGTCTTATGTTGTGACATGTGAGTGTACAATAATTTTATGAAGTAATTATTGCGAAAAACAACTGAAAAAAACGTGCTTTAAAAGTGGGTTTGTGTGATGGTTTAGAAACAAATTGAAACAGGAAGGTATTTCCGTCCTTGCATATGTTGAAACAAATATAGTGAAGGCGTTTTGTAAGAAAATATTTGTTTGTAAGTTATTCTTTTTAAAACAATGGATAGTTTATGTGTGGGTGTTAAGTGTATGGTATTCCATTCTGCTTATCTCGAGGAATATTTTAAGTATTGCTACTTCATGAATTAATATTTAAGTTTTGAAGGTTTATTTTCAATTTAATCGTAAACAATTTAACTTCTTCAAAAGTAACTAAAATACTGAGTGTCACTTATACTTTAGGTGTATATTTTATGGTGTCTTAAAAAAATTATCAACCTTTTCTTCATATAGTAAAGGAAAAGGTGTACAAGAAGTGGAATAAAACAGATAAGTGTTCAATTAAAATAATCTTAATCTTAAAAGAAAGTAAGAAAATGAATTAGGTGCCTGCTTAGAAACTAACAAAGATTATAAAAATAATTAAAGTTTTAAAAATAATTTTCTAACAGAATAATGAACTATGTATATGTTTTTAATAATCCAATTTTCTAAAATGAATCATAAAAGTTCAACATAAAACTTTGAGAGACATTTGTTTGAAGTCTAGGCCGCTTGTTTTGCTGATGCAAATCATAAATAATTTAAATATACATAAAGTACTAATTTGTATACACAAATTTCTATTTAGAGGTTTGCACGAATTAAAAACTAGGTCATGTCTCTAAGTACAAATATACATATGTATGTAGGTGGATGAGTAAGTACGACATAGGTATGTTCCACTGAATGTTTTTCATCGGAATCTTAAGACAATCAATTCAGGAAATGTAGTTAGAAGCATTTATTGATTTATAGAAAAAAAAAATTATTTTTCGTATCAGTATAAGTTTGGTGATAATATTTACGAATAATAAATATTTATCGCCCAAAGTTCTATTTGGTAAGTCTAGTGAGTAAATCAACAAATTTTTAAAATATACAAAAGTCGTAGATTTAGAAAAATTTATTAGAAAAATCGAAATATTGAGAACGTTGAAAACGGGAAATTAGATGTTAAACATAAACAGTTTTCCATAAATCAGGATGATGTTTGATAGTTGTAAAATTAATACAATTTACGTATAGGAAAGGAAAAATATTTAATCTATTTTATGGGAATTGATTTGTTTTCGAAATAAATTTTAAAAGTAGTTAAACTTTTTAAGCAATGAATTTAAAGGTCTGAAATTTAAAATGTTGGTGAAAATTATCAATTCAATTTTTTGTGTAGAACTGACTGCAGAAAATCTATATTTCTATATGTGAGTATTTACAGATATCAGCTGGTAAATATTGAGTGCGTGGGTGTAAGAATTTTAGTTTTAAATAAAATTCGTAAACTAAAATACACAAAGTAAAAAATCCAAAAAATGTCTTAAACTAAAATTTCCAAATTAAAAACCATTAAAGCCAAAATTTAATATATCCGCCCGAGTATTTCCTTATTTTTTCTATATAAATGGAAAATATGACTGTTTTCTAAATAGATTTCCTTGGTTTGCTCTGCCCTCGTGGCATTTGACCAAAATAAAAGGAACTTATACTTTTTATATCAACCAACAGAAAAAAAAAAAAAATAGATTTTTAAAGCTACACTTGCACTTGAGCTTCATTTTTTCCAAATCGTACTTGAACTGCAAACATTTGGTAGAAATTCGCAATTTCTACAACAGAATAAAGCCTAGTATGCAGCTGAAGCTAAACGAAAATTGTCTCTGGTCTCCAAATCGATAACGAAAACGTAAACGAAACGACTACGTAATAAATAAATGTCATTAATTATAAACAAAAAATAAAAAAACAAACAAAATTCACAGAAGCCTTTGATGTAATCAAAAAAACAACAACAAATAAAAATACGAATAAAAACTCGAATGTCACTTTTCCGCAGGTAATTAATGGTTCGTGCAATTAATTCAATGCGAAAAAGAGTAGAGACTTCTCCTAATACTCTGCTACAATTATCAATTTCACTCGTTGAACAGCGTACTGCAGAACAAATATGAAAAAGAAATTTTTCGTTTATGATTTCGTTGTTTCAATTTTTGTATGGGAATGTTCGTTTCGCTTCAGCTGCGTACTATGCTTAACATTAAAGGCTATCAGGGCTTCTATAGCTGAAGCCATACACAAAATATGAAATAAAAAACATACCTAAGGGGCGGTCAAAAAACGCCTCTTCTGACCAAAAGTTATAAAACAATGTAATTATAATGTGCAACCTTGTTCTGTCGATCGGTAAGTACGTGTGAAGTCTGGCATGCGTACGGTACGAGAAAGACATGGAATTACCATTTTTATGTACTGAACCACCCGCGGGTGAGTCTCGCAATTCTGTCTGTCTGTTTGTCTGTCCTTTCAGCTGTAGCCTAAACGCGTGGGTCGATTTTCTTTAAATTGGTACCGGACACGTTTTTTTTCATTATTTTGGGATCAAAAATAACAGTAACTGCCGTAAAAAAAATTTTAGCAAAACAATGATATCTTATTTTTCTCAAAAACGTGCCCACAACTTCAAAAAAAAAACAGTAATTTTTTTTTATTTCCTAAAAATGGTTATAAATGGTACCTCAGAAAACATTTTAACTGATTTCGACCAATTTTTTGTGGATAATGTTTCAAAAAGTTTTAAAAGTATTATATACCAAAATATTTTTGAATTTTTAAAAAAAGTTTAAATTTTTTTCGAGAACTTAGTAATCCGAAAAAGACTTGATCGATTTTTATTAAACTTAGCATCCAGTAAGTTTTTAATATAATAAAGCAGATTCTAAATAAAAATTATTCTTATTACCATAAATAACGGTACCTCATACAAGTGTTGAAAAACCGGTAAGGAAAATCTCATTTTTCTCAAAAACGGTTTCTACCATCAGTATGATCTACTTTATTTTTCTTAAAGGTGATTACAAAATTTTGTATGTAAGAAATTAATTTTTTAAATAACTGCTCCAACAATTTTTTTGAAAAAAAAACAGTATTTTGGGTGAGTATGACTTAAATTATTAAAGTCGTTAAGAAAATACACTATTATACTAGCAGACCCACCTACGATTTCACCTGGTCTTGTTTAATTATTTTTTTTCTCTTTCTGGTTTTGTTTCTCATAAAAAGACTCATAGACTTTTGGTATTTCTATTTCAAAGCTTGTTAAATTGATTTAACTGAACAATTTTCAACCCAATTCAGTTGGTTGAAATTATTTCATTTCAGTTAGAATTTGTATGGGAAATGAGATGATTTTGAATACGTCAATAAATGAAAATTTAGTTTGTCCGTAGAGATTTTTCAATTAAAGAATGAGAGACAATTAAAGTATTAAAAACGAGAATATAGTTTGTGACTTATCCTCGATGACACATATCTTCACTTTAAAGCTACTTTAATATAATATTCAGATTCACAACCTTTTGCAGATAAGACTAAAAGGCTTCACAGAAACTTATACAAATTATAAAAAAAAAATGTACACTCGGGCGTATGAACATTTTTTTTTATATCTTTAAATCATTTTCTGGAGCTTCTAAAAATCTTTAAAAATTAAAAAAAAACATGATGTGATGCTTCCGTCCTCATGAAAGAAGCAAATCTCATGTTTTTTTTAAATTGATTTTGTCGATTTTTTTTATTTTAATGCTTTGCGGTTTATTCTTAATTACAACTTCACACGACCCGTAGCTGTGGTTTTCGGTATGTATTCAATTTTTTTTTGTGATTCCAAATATACATAGTACGAATTTCATGTTGAAGTCAATGACCTTATTATTGGTAATGGCTTTAATTTTGTATTTCTTTAAATTACCACTCTCTCCTACACTTTTTTTGCTTTAGTTTAGTTTATTTCGCATCCAATCAGACTGAGTTAAATAATTATTTTTAAAAACCCTATATCTTTAACTGGAATACAATTCTGAGGAATTTCAAAAAGTATTTTTGTGGTTTATATTATATATTTCTCATATATAAAGGTGTGTAATATGTACATATGTATATTTTAATGTGCACACATCTATTTTAATTTTCCTCATTTCAATTTACTGTATTAATTTTATTTGTAAGAAATAACCATGAATAGCTGGATAAGGTATTGAATTTAGTTGCGTGACAGATTCAATTTTATTTCCATATACAAAATTATTGGCACGTCGTCGTCGTCGTGAGCAACGAACCATAATATTAAATATTTTCAAATCATCAACTAATACTCAATGATTAGAAAGAGATCAATACCTAATAAATATTATTGCCAAAATATCGCGTTCACGTCTACATGACCAATAACCATGCACATAATAATAAGTACTAGTGTTGCCATACAGTTCTTTCGCATGTTGGATTTTGTAATTTTTTTTTGTAAAAAAAAAGCAAACCTCTAAACTCAGAAAAAACAAGATTAATTCAAGAAAAACAGTGAAAATGAAAAGCTGATTCGTTGACGTAAGTCTATTAAACTCGGAAATCTTGAATCCAAAAGCAAACATTTTATTTTAAGCTCGTTTTTTAATAAGTTTAAAATTCGTATACAAATACAGGTTTACGGTTATTTCTACAATGTGGGTGCTTAGATTTAAAAAAATTGAAAATTTAATTATTTACTATGTTTGTGAAAATTTTGTTTAGCGACTAAAGATGTTTGTAAGTCAAAGTACAAATAGATACCCAAACAAAACCGAATTCATATAAAGACAGACTGTATTGCAGGACCTAGTTTTTAATATTTTCTTTCATGTTCATCCTTGTTTTGTTTGATTTTTTCACTAGGTCAACATTTTTTGTACGTTGTATGATAAGCAATTGTACATACATATGTATGTATATATATATGTTTAAATATGTACACTGTACTCATAAGATCTATATTCCAATGAAAAACTTAAAACTGGATAAAAATTCATCTGCAGATTTATGAACTTGCTAGTTTCTCCGATATAATTTAACAACTTTTTAAAAGAAAATAATTTTTATTGATAAATCATTATGGCAACACTTCCATGTATGAAAAAATTTGTATTAATCTTATTTATCGAGAACAAATCTACGCAATGCACTAGTTCCACCCTCAACCCATAAGAATACCTACTTTTGAAGCTGCATGGTAAAAAATAATTTTTTTTTCTTAACGTTTTATTTATTTTGGTTTTGGTCACATTTTTATTTGTTTTATTTTCACTATATTGCTTTGCTAGCATATTCAATGGATACTCTTAACTCTTTATTTAGTGTGTGTATTTGTATGTATCTGCTGCAGCAAACCAACGAAGCTTTCCATTCTCTTCAAGAGGTAAAATAAAAGCAACACGCTCAACAAATAGCCATGGTTGCCACTCCAAACTTAAGTTAACAAACCGATTATATTTAATATGTACTTTGTATAAAAACAGCTTAACAAACTCTACAAAGTTAAAGTTAGAAATTATCTACAAAATTTATTTCATCGCTGTGATTTGATGTTCGAGAAAATGTATGTCAGCAAAAGCCTTTAAGATATCTGTAGTTCTCTGGCAAGTGTAAAAAATAAATTGATGATGCTAAAATAAATAAAAAATCTAGTTTGCCAAAATGGTAAGTTTCTTACTCATAGGTATCTAGTATTTTTGTTTTTAATATTCAATGCTCTTAACAATATTAAGTCAAACATTACAAACCAGATGCTTAAATGTCTTCCAGTTTTCGAGAAAATCAAAAATTATAAAAACAATTTTTCTTTAATTTGACGTCAATCCATTGTTTAAGTTGCTCTTAAGATCTTCATCGTATTTATAAACGTTGTCTAACTTTGGACAGCTGTCCAAGTTATAAATAAATATTTTTTTTATGTTTAAAAGCCATATAACGGACAACGGACTCGGTTGTCTAAACCTAGGCTAATATAACATTTTATTTAATAAAATAAAGCATTTTCTAACTATTTCAAACTATTTTGTTCTATTTAGACACTCTCTAAATATAACTATAATTTTGACTATACACGTCAAAATTTAGTAAGAAATGTGGGAGATAAAATTTAGCTGAAACAAAAAGACCTTATAGTTTCTTTAAATAAAAATTTAAAAAGAAAGGCTTGAGACATCAAACAAAAAGTATTTCGACGGAGTAAACACTCCGAAACGCGTCGCATATTTAATTTAAATTAAAAGTTGTGAAATTAAAGTTTTTTAAATAAAATAAATAAAAATAAAAACAAAATTATTAGTTGCATTTTAATATTTTTATTAAATAGAAAGTTTTCCTTTCATTCACTTGCGAATATTAATTTGTAATTGCATGTTACCGAATTTTGAACATGAAAAAAACTATTATTAAAATTTTAATAAACACAAATTAAATTTGACAAAAGCAACCAAAGTGGTAACTATGGCCATCAAGCCAATGCTGTACTAGTAGTAGTGATTGTATTGATCTGTCAAACGAAGCCCGCAACGCAATGTTGAGTGTAAAATGTATGTTTGAATTTTTATCTTTTTTCCCCGCAAAATAACACAGTTATACATGGTGTTTTGTTCCGCGCGAGTGTATCGTTCCCCGTAATTATTGTTTTAAGTGCACAAATTAAATATAAATAAATTCCGCAAAACGTCGAAAGTACTGGAAGAACGTCACAGTATTTCTTTACCACTCTTCTTTAAAAGAAGTAAAAGTAAAGTAAAGTGAAGAAAAGTGCGAAAATATGCTAACAAAAAAAATCCAACAAAACAAATCAGTGAAGTAATTGATAAACGAAAGCTTTTTTTCTTTACTACGGCAAACGGTGACAGACTGCAAGGCTGTCTTGAAAGTTTGGCTGGCATATACGCCTCCCTCTAGCTAAACACATTCCGAATCACTTTTTTTTTTGTTTACGGTTGTTATTGTTGTTATAGATTACAGAAACAGAAGAGACCTGTCAACGCGTTGAGTGTGTCATGCAACATAGAATCTTTTTTTTTTTAATCTTTTTCTCTTACAAGTGCTTGCAGTTAAATCGAACAAGCTGCACGGTTAACATTTTTTTGCTCACGTAGGACAACAACGTTGTTGTTTTATCGAAATCTGCAATCACCGAGTTGTTTTATTTTATTTATATACATCGCGTATGTTTTTGCAAAGTGTTTTGGATTCATGGAATAAAAGATTTAGCAGTAACTATAAGTAAAAAAATGCTATTGCCGTTGTGTTTTTTTTATATGTGTGTTCTCTAAATTCAGTTTGTTTATTTTTCTGTGAAAGCTAATCAGCAGTGAAAAACTGGAAAGTTTAGCTGTGTATGTGTTTTTAATCGCGAAACGTGGGCATACTAGGTGACAGCGCTGCCAGATAACAAATTTGTGTTGTTAATAAAAAAAAGTGTGTTCTATTAGTGATTTTGAGTGTAAGTAGATTCTATTCTATTATATTGAGGTTTTAAAATTGTGCTTATTTCATGAACCAATTTATTTATTTACGTTGTAGGTATTTTGTATATATTCTAATACATATACATAGATATAAAACCAAGATTTTGTTTGTATGTATGAACCCTTTTTTTACAACTGCATGTTCACTGTGGCGTATGAGTAATTTCTTAAAACTATGTTCAGTGTTGCGTATGAACATTTTTACTTGAGATGTGATGTGTTCAGACCCATAGAAAATATCGCTTGCGTTGCGTCTGCCAGCTCGATTAAATACACAATTTTTTATGAGAAGGGACCCATAGGCAACGCTTGAGCCGGACGCAACACAAAAAGTAGTTGCACAGGCAGGTTCGTTGACATCAGTTGTCAAAAATAAGCTTGTTCGATTACTGGAATGCATGTGTTTTATTTGTTCGATTACTGGAATGCATGTGTTTTATTTGCCTTTTTGTTTCATGTAGTTTAATTGAAATCAGTTAAGTTTCAAAAGAAAAGATATAACATAGGAAATGGTACTTTGCGAATTGTTTTTTGATTTTGATGGAATCACATTTAATATAAATGTTTAACATTTTACCACACAGAAAAGATTTGTGAACTTTTAACCCACTTAAGTGGGTTAATTTTATACGAACTAAATTGTTCAGTGTTCAATGTAAATTTTTCAAGACTTTCGATTCTAATTCATAGCAATTAATTCGAATTGAAATTTCAGAAATGTGATTGACTATTATTGTCTTTTATTTCTTTATTTCATCAAACAGAGTTAATTAATCTTTTCAAGACTACAGAATAACAACAAATAGCAATAATTGAATACTAAAGTATTAACAGCAAAAATTTAAAAATGATAATAATTTTTTCTTGAAACAGTCTCTACGTAATAGATATTATGTACGTATTAAAATCAAGGATATTACAAACTTAGTTTGCTTGCATTTAACAACGTGTTAGGGGCTCATTGTAGCCGTAATTTACCAACAACTCGAGTTTTACGAAGCCATTTCGGTATTCCAATTTTTACACACATTCACGTAAAGCGTTTTTGGATCCTTTCAATACGTATGAAGTGAATAGCATAGATTGGGTTCCATATGATACAATAATGACCAAACGAAGCAGAAGTAAAATGAATTAAGCGTATAAGGATCTGTAAAATCTTAACGATAATCAAAGCCAAGTATAGAGCTAGAAATACATGTTTGAAGCTTGAATACGTTTTTATGAAGATCAATATCTTTACACTAAACTGATATGAAAATAAGTGTTCCCAAAGATTTATGCAATCAACAGTTTTCTTAATATAAAGATAAAGTTTCAGGTCATTAACATACATTTAACACTTACAATAACTGAAAAGTTTTGGAATTTCATTTATAAAGATTAAAAATAAAAGTTGCCCTAAACGATTACCTTGAGGGACCCCTGAAGTAACTACTAAAGGATATGAAGTCCTTTATATAATTTATTTATAAACATTATTAAAGTTAAACGTTAACGTTAAATATAGTAAAACGAGTGTAAATTGGAACTTTATTCGCTACTGCTTAAACCATCTAAGTTCAATATTTTTCAAATATTTCACACCATTCCTTTTGCTGATTAGTGATTACATATTATTAACTGCGGTATGATTTAAAAAGTAAAGCTTTTAAACAAGATTTGTGTGTTCTCTTTCAGTTACTCCCATCAATGCTTGGTAGTTGCATTATCTTGTATTATTTTCAAATAAAAAAACGGTTCTCACAAATTCCTGTCACGAAAATATTTATTTGAAATTCCATCTATTTAGCTTCATTCGACTGTCTGAGAATTCAAAAATGCTCCCACCCTTGCACAAACTGAATTACGCATAAAAACTCAAATGGTCTGCAGTTAAATAATGTGTATTTTTTTTTGTTTTTTGTAATCTCTATTCAGTTTAATATCATTTAGTATTTATAAGTAATTTTCGTCATATTCATCAGCATCATAAATTACGCTATAGTCACTTAATAAAGCTTTTTTGTTTACATATTTTTATGTGAATTCAGATTTTGTCATCCTTTGACCTTTGTTATTTTAACGATAAATAAATTATCTTGAATGAAAATTGTTTATTACTTCTTATATTGTCATTTTTATCGACGAATGTATATAAAAGGATGACGCCCAACAAATTCTTTGATTATCGCATTTTTTCAAAAACCTGATTTTAAAAGTCATTAAATTTCGTAATGCGAATAACATAAATCTAAATATAAGGTGTGTTCCTTTACTTTAAAACTCTGTGCATTTGTGTGAATTTATACGTCATTTTATTTTTTTTATATGAACTTTGACGGACTTTGGTGTAGAAATTCACAGAAATTCACAGAAATGCACAGAGTTTCAAAGTAAAGGAACTAGGCTATAATAAAATAAAAAATTATTTTGGGAAGTTCCCAATACTTTTAGTTTTCAAAATAACTTTGTTAACAAATCTTTTGAAGCAAAAAAAAATTAATTAGAATTTTTCATCAGATTCATGACAATGGGCCTTACCAATAATCAAATTTAGCGACGACTTAAATATTTCAGTAAAATTAACCTTAATTCTGGTGATCTCAAATAATGTACCATTCATGGAATGTTTAATTTTTTGAAGTCCATTCCATATATGATTCATTATTAAGAGTCCACTTGAATATTAAGGTCATACTATAAATGGTTTATTAGCTAGAGCCCATTCTATTATGGTCCATTTTACTGAAATATTTAAGTCGTCACTAAATTTGATTATTGGTAGGGCCCACTGACTCGATTTAAGAGGTTTGTTTATTTTGTTTATACAAATTATTATTCAAATTATATTGATAAAACTTCAAAATTATTCAATTTTCCGATTTAAAAATTAAATCTGACAACATTTTTGCCGTTTTTATACTTTCATTTATGAGTATTAGTACCTTTTATAGCCTGAAGAGTAGGCGTATGCGCAGTAGCTTATTAGTAGGGCAGCTTCAAAAGCTTGCAAATTTCTAAGTTCATTTAAACGTAGGTGTGTACTATGAATTGGATATGTGTAGACAAGTTTTTGTCGTCTGACACATAATCAGTACATTACATACATTCAGGTCTAGGTGACAACATTTAAATGTTTTTTTTTTATCTAGAAAAGTGAAAAAAGCTTGGGCATATACTCAAATACAGATCATCTGTCTCTCTCGGTTTCTCTTAAACAATTATCTCGAACTTAACATTGAATGCCAAGCAGCCAACAACCACCATACCGATTCCGGCCATCCAAGTCCAAGTGGAAGTGGTTTAGTTGAGGTTTGCAGTGTAGGTTGCGGCAATCTTTTGTGGCAGCCAATGTGAAGATGATGACATTCATACACGATACACCACATACAACCAACAACTTTCTATGTACTTTCTTGGGGCACTAGGATACTAGGTACGAGAGTTCTAGTGGTTTCTTGATATGTTGACATATATTTTTAACAAATTTTAACCTGACTCTCTGACTTTGGTTGTATGGAGATGTACTCGTAACTCTCGTAGATAAAGCAGCAAAGAGCTTTTATAATTTGTTTTGAAGTTTGTTTTTTTCCCGTTTTTCTTTTGATTTCTTCTCCGTCAACTTAGAAGTATGTGAAGTTCTTCGTGTCATATCACAAAAGACTTGTCAATACGGTATTTTTCTGTTTCGTTTTGTGGTACTACCAAATGTTATTGGATAATTGTCAAAGGTGACGTTAGTGTCAGTAATTACCGGCTAGACATAATACAGCCATAAAGAATACATCACGATAAGTTTTATCATTTATCATTTATATCTTAAACAATATACATAAATCAATTTGTTGTCATATTGAATATTATCCCCTGTGCTGTGAAGTTCTACATGCACAAGAGCAGTAATTAGACATATGGGATACAAAAGAAATGTCATATCAAATCAATCTTACTGAATATAAAAATAATACCTATAGGTACCTATGTAGGTACTCATGATAAGATGAGTCAGATCAAGTGATGCGCAGTATTGTTTATTACGTTATGCCGTAGATATTTTGTGTGTGAATATTGTTTTGTTTTTGAAAAATAATTTGCATATCGCTGATGTCACTGTTTTGTGCATGTTCTAGCACAAATGACAACACCATCTGGGTGTGTCATTGAACTAAGGTACGTGTAAGCTTGCATTTTCTAAAAAAAAATATTATTATTTATTTTTTGTCTACATTGTATACTTAGACTAGATGACAGTTCAGTAGTTGTTGTTCTTCAATGTATGTAGGTACGCAATTGTACATTGCTTGCCAATGTTGTAATAGTTGATATTGCATTATGGTTTCCTTAAATGAAAGATACTGAAAGAATTAAATTTGGTGTTTTGAAAAATTGTTACTAATTGAGCTTGTCATTACCTACTTACGTTCGGAATTTAACTCAGCCATTTGAAAACCTAGCCCAAATTTCTATTTAAAGGACAAATTCTTCCAGGCTGTACTTTAAAGCAAAGATGGATGCACATGTAAAGACGCAAAGAAGCGGTTATACAGCACCACAAATTAATATACCTACAATATGACAAAAATCCATTTTCTTAGTATTTTTCAGAATCGTAATACTATAAGGTTTTATTAAAAATAACAAACTTTTTTTTTTGAACAGGAAACCAATACTTTCCCAAGTAGCATGTAAAAAGGTATTTTCCTGGAAATCCATACAAATAAAACAAATAATTTAATGGAAGATTCGAATTATGTATATCCGGCGGCAAAAAAAAAAATTCGTATAACCAACCTTTTTGGAGATTAGAACCCGACAGTATGATACCAGTTTGGGCTTGCGATGCTGCAGCTATTGAATTACCAAAGCAAACAATGGCAACACCATAACAATAACTAGAATTGTTACAACCGTAATTATTTTTATTAGAGCAGATAGTAGGTAATAGGTAGGTATGTAGGTATATATAGAGTGAGGTTTTTTTTTACATAAATGAATGTAGAGAATGTTAAGGATTTCTGTACATTCTGTATGAGACTTTTTTTTTCATGAAGTGTTATCGTCACTGTCAGGTGTGTTTTCACTACTCTCATGGTGCTCGTTTGGCTTTAAGAACTTTAATGTTAACTATATCGTTTTACATTATACCAATTCATAAAAGGTAATTTTGGATAAGTTTTCTTTCCCTATAGGATTTAATTTTGTCTTGATAGTAGTCGAATGCTCTTTTCGTAAAATTTCATACAGTAAAATCTTCATCTTAAATTATCGTGAATTTTTTCTTTAAGTACTAACTGTATAAGTACATTTTTTGAAAAAGTTCACAGAATAGTTTTTGTGCGTTCCGTTCGATTCAGAAATTAAACATCTACATACCTATAGATCGTATACCGAAGTGACCACTAAAAAACATTCTAGTTAGAAATGTGATTGAGTTATGTCGAATTCCTTTCAACTAAAGAATCGTATTTTTTTCTAAACGAATCGATTTTTTTTTCTGAACAATTCGAATTTTTCCTGTCATAACAAATCTTGCTAATTTTGCAAGATTCAAGAAAGATTTTACACCGATTTGCACACACTCTTGCAAGATTTGAAATTTCTAAAAATGTCAAATTCAAATTCAATTTTTTTTTTTATGAAAACAAATTGGGTAATTGCAACGAATTTTCGGTGAATTTTATAGTAAAAATTTGTGCGTTGTTTTTCAATTAATAATAATAATAATAATAATAATTTCCAAATTGATTATTTTCTGGACATTTTACTTCAAAATTTGCTGCTGTCAAGTGCCACACACATAAATCACCAAAAAAATCGATTCTTTTCGTCTATTCGTATTCCTTTCAACGACTATAAAAATTCGATTCTTTTTAGAAAAAAATTCGATTCTTTTGTTGAAAGGAATTCGAATTTAAACTTTGTAATTATTGAATGGGGTTAAGCATCCAATTTATTTCTTGGCGAAAATCTAAAGTTAGTCGAGATTTGAGAAGCAACTTGAAATGCGCTTTGTAAAAGCTTTTCTATGCTGTTTTTTTGCAAATTCAATTCTCCGAAAAATTCAAATATGTAGTATAATTTATGAGTTGTCTTCTGTATATTATTAGTTAGCCAATTATACCAAACATCTTTGACTTTAAACAAGACTAGAATTCCTAATCATTAAATTGGAAGTTTTTGTGTTTGCCCGTGGCTTGGCACAGTTTATAAGAAGGCTTTTTCAATAATACAAATTCTATATATACTATACTGAAATACATCAGCCAAGTAGAAGACTTGGCACTATTTTATTTGGACATATTTCACACTAGATATTCGTTACGAAATCTATGTAAGATGAACTTAACTTAACAAAAGTTGGATATTGACAAGGCCCTCACTAGTCAACTGATGAGTCCAAGTGAGATCCCCGGAGCAAAACGCCATTTTTTGTAGGACATAAGGCCGTTAAAAGCTATTTTGAATCAATAATTCAACAAGTCCAAATAAAATAGTGCTAAGTTTCTACTTGGCAGATGTATTTTAGTAGTATACAGAATTTGTATTATGAAAAAAAAACCTTCTTAAAGTCTGAAATTGTTTTAAGACCAACGCTATGTAAGTCATCTGATTTTTTAAATAAATCTTATGAGATTATAGTTATGAGATACTCGAAAACCAAAAAAAATTGTTTTTCATAAAATGGTAGGCGTTTTAGAAAAAAAAATTACAGAATTTTTTTTAAGTTTTGAGCATTTTTTGGGAAAAATAAGTTTTCATTTTGTTGCTAAAAAAAATTGCACGGGAGCTACTGTTATTTTTGGTCCTTAAAAAATGAAAAAAAAAAATATGTCTGGGAAATGCCCAAAAAACGCTCTGTACGAAGTTTAAACAAAATCGACCCACCCATTTAGACTGCAGCCGAAATGACAGGACAAACAGGCAGAATTACGAGACCCACTTTTTTCGGGTTCGCTATTTTGTTTGATCAAAATCTCGAGGTCGATTTTTTTAACGAATCCATAAATTGCCATATAGTATCTACCTACTTACATATGTATACATATATCGGAAGTAAAAAGTATTGTAAACAGCAAATGAACACGCGGCAAAATGACGTTGAGATAACGTTATAACCTGCTTTATTTTTAAACTACAGAAAGGACGTGCTGCGACGCTGCGGTGTATGCAAATATCAATCTAGCTGTGAGTACTGTAGCCTGTAGGACGCAAAAAATACGCAAGTATGTTTAACAATTTAAATAAAGTCTTTATTTGTGTAGATATGTATACAAATTATTGAGAAATGCTTCAAAATTTCATACTATAAATGATTCGCCTAAAAATCCGCGAAATAAGTCGCGAATATTTTTTTTTTTTAATTCAATTTTAATGTTAAGTGATTGAAATATGTCTCAATAAAAAGGGCTTGATTCTCCGACGTCTGTCGTGGGTTTGGCAGCCACTAAGACGTCTGTCATATGCATATTCGCACTCAGGGAGTCGAGGCGGTTTCCCCAAAGCCTAAAAACGCAAAAAAAACGCATTTTCGGTGACGTAACCATATTTATAATTAGGGAGTCGAGGGCGTTGGCAAGCGATGCATTTGAAGTGGTTTCCCTCACTTATTCTATTTTCAGACAAGTTGTTTGATGCACTTTTTCTCTGTAACGCTGCCAATACGTACTGGCAGACGAACGTATTCGTTTCACCATCACCAGGACTAATTGTAACTTCAATATCGTTTGGTTTCCTTTCACGCCAAAAATCTGCTGCGGACTCTAAAACTATATTTCTTTGAAATTAGAAAACTCATTTCTTTTTTTTTTTTAAATAACCCCTGTGTAATGATAACTTCACAGTCAAGCTAAAAGGATAAAAATAAAAGGAGTGTGTGAATAACTCTCGAAATCTAGCATAAAACGAGAAAGAAAAAAAACTGTCAATATGCTAGTAATATCAGAAACTTTTTTTTTTTTAAAAGAATAAATACATCATGGAATCTTAACCACATTTGCTTTTCTACTACACTTGACGTAAATTTTAATACTCTATTACTTTTCAATTTTTTCGACGGCAAAATGGAGTGAATCCTGTAGAAAATAAATTAAATAAATTTGGTGGCACAAGGTAGGACCCAGTGATTTACAACTCTTAACCTCTGAGCGTGACATTGGCAGGAATGGAGGGTACCGTTCTTTTTTTGCAAAATCAGAATGGAGTGAGGCATTTTTCCATGACAAGAGATACTCTTGGAGAATTACTGTCCATTCCTCATAAAAGGCAGTACACGTGAAAAAAATTCTGTTTTAAGGTGGCTAAGGCTGGAATCGAATCCAAGACCTTCGGCATGAAAGTCCTATGCACTAACTATTATGCCACGGGTTACTGAAAATTCTGCCATTATTGCTGCTAAATCCGATGTTTTACAGGTTGAAACTAGATTTTCTTTCAATTCGATGGTTACCAGTATCACATAGGCTCCTATAAACTTTGTCAATTATATCAATACTTTATTTTATGATTGAAATTGATGAATCGGTATTATCAAAGAGAGAAAAGAGATTTTGTTGAAAGTAGTAGATTTTCGGTATGACTTGCTACTTAAAGTTTATTGATTAATTATTATTAATAAGATATTTTAAATTAAATTTTGATGATATTTTACGTAGGTTTGTGAATTAGAAGATAATAAGGTATTTTTTTTTTTATTAATAGGGGTTCTAGAATTTACTCTTAAGCCCATTAAAGTAGATCCAGTATAATGGTGTAGTCCAAAATAAACTGCAAAATACATGTAGATATTTCTGTCAATATTTCTGCAACATTCTATGTTTTACCTGACAAAGTACGGTTTTCGATTTGATTCGTCTGATTCAGGGTTTACGTTAATGTGTAAATTTTATTACAACCCAATCCATTTTATAATTTTTTAAATAGGTACATAATAATATTTTACCACAAAAAAATAAAAAGGGTAATTAAGTAATCTTTCGAAATATTGTTATGAAATTCCCCGATTTTGACGTAATAAATTGATTACTGTATACCTACCTACCGATCTTCTTCTGTTTGATTTTTACTTATATTTTGCTTTCTCAATTGAAAAGGCAATAATAAATCAATATGCATATTGCTATTGAGCAAAAAAATAGATCCCAAATAAATGTTTGTTTTACTTAAGAGCCCTTTTCTTTCAATGGCAAAGAATGATTCTAATATCTTGTTCAAATACCTACGCATTCATAATAATTTGTCCTTGTAATAAATACATGTGAATGTAATAATATCACATGTAAATATGTTAATATTTATATACAATTTTCTCATATATCTGTTGATTAAAATATTTGCTTGAAAATAAAAAAAAAAAAGTATACTCCAAACAGATTGTTTATGAGTCATGAGTTATGATGACACATATTGCCATAGCTACTACACTATACACTCATCCCAGATCAAATCTCATATTTTATATGATTTATAATATAAATATTATTTCAGTTGAAAAATATATAAAAAAAATATAACCAGTTACCTCTCCATTTCACACATACCTCCACATCAGTTTCGAATTCATTGGTCAGTCGACATCGACACTCGACAGTCAAGTTAGTCAGTGTTACAATATCTCTCATTTAGTAAACACAAAAAAAAGGGCTTGCTTTGAATGATATTTGGAAAAAAACGCTATTTTAGGATGTAAGTGCTTTTGTTTGAGAAAAGCTTAAATTAGAATTGATTTTACATATCATCAGTTAAAGTAAATATTTGCTCTTATCTTTATTTTTTTTTTAATTACGCTATAAATATGTACCAAACAAAAAAAAAAAAAAAAACGAAAAATTTATATACAAATATTATAACCTAAGATTTATTTTGAAGCAGAAATAATTATTATAATTTGTATGTTTGTTTAACCTTTGAAAGCTTTATTAAATGCCTACATTGTGATTGCATTTGTGTTTGAAGAAAAATAATAAATATTTTATAGGTGTTTTAACTGCCCCACAAGGGTGTACTAAACAGTTGGGGACACAAGTTAATTAAGAAAAGGCGTCGTCATTTTAACATGAATAATTTTCGAAACATTTTTCACTCGCTTTGGACTCAATGTAAAAAATCTATATATTGACCTAAAATTCTGTTTAAACTATTCATAGGATAGAATCGTTAACCTGTAAGGACTTTTGATAAGAGTATATGTACTTATACTATGCACCTTTGATCCAAATCCAATTCCGTGCGATTGACCTATTAATTTGTCATGTAATGATTTATTACTATACAGGAATATATGTAGACTTATAAGAAGATATATATTTTTTAAATAAAAGGTCAAGAAAAAAGGTATATAATTACAAGATACTTTAAGTCTGATAAAAAATCAGAACTTCTTGAAGGATACGAAACCTGCATGAAATGCACTTTCCAACAAAATCTGAAAGCTTTTCAGTACACAATCTGATTTTAGCTTCATTAAAAATACATAGCAATATTAGTACTGAGGAGTGAGCAGTTAACTTGTGCAAAATGTACTGTCGATACCAAATTAAATCAGAAAATATTCGACCCTGAAAATTATCCTTTCAAAACAGCCTAATTTTTTGTTAACAAAATGAATCTAGCGCAAGTTGTTGTATAGAAATCTATTGTTTGCCCAACGTCTACTACACCATATATTTCTTGATTTATTTGCACACATTATAGCTTTCAGCTATACAGCTTTCCTCATTGAAAGTGCTACGTGAAACAGTATACCTTCGTCGTTCTATGAAAACACCCTAATTCCAATTTTTCATAACTGCGAACCGCTTCTTAAAATCGCCATAGTTAATCAAATATCGAGAGTTATGACTATGTAAGTCTCAACTTTATAATGTTGTTTTAATTCTTAATTCAAAATTACTCAAACACAAAAATGTTCGACTTAATGTCAGTAAAAGATCCACAACTGATACAAATGTTTCCATAAAAAAACAAAATGGACTTAGGGAGTTTTCATTGAACGACGACGACATACAACTACCTACATACACAATTGTGTCCAGCCAGTAAAGTTTTCGCATCCACCTTTACTCAGAGTCCAAACTTCAGCAATCTTTATTATGCATATATAGCAGGACCTCAGACCTGGATGATAAGGGTCTTATAAGGAGACTTAATATGTAGCTTGAAAGAGAGCTTGAATACTCAAATGCCGCCTTAGCACAAAGAAACAGCAATTCTTAACATTTATTTTATCATAGGCTGATGTCTGCTGATCGGGTGCAGGGTTTTGACAAAGAGTATTTTTTAGAGTTATTTTAATTCACCAATCATTGGTTTTTTAGAGTAATGCCAGATGATATTTAAAAAATTCCACCGGATTCGAAAATAAATCGCAACATTTTTGTATTGGACGGAAAAAAAACATCATAATGTTCACTCATGATCAGGGATGAAAAATCGCATTTCAGAAATGTATCAATATTAAAAAAAAAAATGTATCCAATTGTACTCGTTGGTTTTTTTTTCAGCAAATAAATCTTATCTAAATCAAGTTAACAACATCTTTTTGTATAAAAAAAGTAACCACAACATTTACGTCACTATTAAACCGACATTTAAGTAGATTTACACTTAAACTTCTTAAAATCTCGAAGATTTCTCATACGAATTTATTTCGTTTTTAAAAAAGTCAAATCAAAGTCAATTTGATCGTCAAAATGATCGTTATTTTTGACGCATATATTTCTACCTTCAAATATACAATCTTCCTAAATCTTACTAGCTCAAAATCAGTGTGATCAATGTTCTTGAATTCGCATTTGTCGTTTACGAACCTGTCGATAATCAAGAGATAAAATTATCCATAGTGGAGACATGGAAACAAGAAGACTTTGCAAACACAGCCATATAGAAATGAAAAATATTGGTACTTTTATTGCTGCGCTAGTTATAAATTAGCAATAAAACGCAGCTGATATTATCGAACATGTGACATAGGAACTGTCAGTATTTAAATAAACTACATTTTTTACATTTGCTACGTAGTTTATGTATGTTAAACGTAGTTTAATGTAGTTAATGAAACAAATTGTAGCAAACGTAGTTTCAAATGATCTGTCAGCTGTCATTTTAAAGTTTGAATTTCGAGTTGAAATGTTCTCCAATTTCTTGAAATTTTATTATTTCTCTGGATTTACTATGTATGTAGCAAACGTAACAATTTGTGGTAAATAAGGCGTGTAGTTTTATCAATTAACTACGCGTAGTTAATGATGTAGAAAATGTAGTGTAGTTAATTCGGCCAACCCTGCAGAGCACATGATTGTCATTAATTTAGGTCGTTTTAAAAAATTAAAAAAGTGTCTTCAAGGTGACTCGGAAACAAGTCGATTACACAGAAATGTAGCTAATCTTTCATTTTTTAAGCTTTAAAATTTGGCTTTGTCGACCTTAGTCATTTAACCTTTTGAGTAAAATTCTTTCGGCAAGAATGAATGAATCAATTATTCCTATTACTAATTTTAACTGTATCATAATGAATTAACACAAAATAGAAAAATTTTATCGAATTTTATAAAAACACATTTGTGTACTTTAGCCAAGGCGAATGTATCGATAAAAGTACAATTGTATCGATTTTTGCAACCGTGCTCATGATATCAAAAAATGGTGACGCTTAAAAGACTGAAATTTGTTTTACGCATGCAAACATATATATATGAGACTAAAAATAGCAGCGACTAAATATGTCGTGCTATTAAATTCGCAAATGCGTTTTAAGCTTATTATATTATATTCGTTTGCGATTAAAAAATCACGTGACTTAAACCACAAGTGCGTATTCATAGCAAAAATTTGTCTAAGTAAAGCTCTGATTTGTTACTCGACACATAAATATTGACACAGGGTTATAAGTTCACAGGAGAACAAATCACAGTTGTCGTTTTACCAACCTGAATAAGTTATTTAAATTGAAAAATATTTCTTTGGACTAAGGACTTATGACCCTGTGTCAGTATTTATGTGTCGAGTAACTAATCAGAACTTTACTCAGACATTGTGAAACAGGCCCTAAAACTAACAAAATAAATAAATAACTAAAAATAAAAAAAATCTCTTAGTTAAAAAGGAAATATATAAGCCTTCAAATAACTATACAAATTCTTAAGGGCCAGTTTATTCACAGCTGATCATCTTTAATCAAGGATAATTGCATTGAATGTGCATGGTAATCAAATTGTTTTTCAAGGAATCGATAATTTAAGCCTTTAATCGTGGAAATCGCTAATCATCCGCGATTTTGGTTGATGAACGCCATTTAGTTAGAAGTTGTGAAAGTCATCGTTCAGACTTAACCCACTGTAAACAAACTGGCCTTCGATTGCACCAAAAAAAAAAAAAATAATTCTCCCTAGATATTTTAATAGACTCTTTTTTGATTCTTCAGTCTCCATGACAATGTCAAATAAAACATTCTTCTCCAGTTTTTAACATTAGAAATGTTTAAGCGGAGGCATACCTACTAACAATGTGAAAAAATCAACAGAATTTCAAAAAGTGTAACGTCGAGTAGAGAAAGAGGGCGAAACGTCAGGGGAATAGAAAAAATTATTGCGTTCATGCTTTGTTCTTCTGGTCTGAGTTAACAGAATACGAAGAAGATGATAAAACGGACACCAAAAAAAGGAGAAGTGTTCTTAGGCAGGGATGGCCACTATACATTCTTTACATTTGCTACTTAGTTTATGCAGTTAAATGTAGATACTGAAAGAAACTGTAACAAACTTAGTTTCAAATATCAAATGATCTGTCATTTGTAACTTTGAAGCTTGAATTTTGAGTTAAAATGTTCAAATTTTTATTGAAGTTTTATTATTTCTCAAAGTTTACTATGTATGTATATGAAAACGTAACAATTTGTAGTAAATAAGATGTGAAGTTTATTAACTTAACTACGCGTAATTAATGATGTAGAAAGTGTAGTGTAGTTAATTCAGCCAACCCTGTTCTGTAGGCTTTCCAGATTTGCATGTGAAGAAGAGCAAATTTAAAAAAGAATACCACTTGCTTTATTCATACATAAATGCTTTTTCATTTCTAATGTACCGCAACTATGCTGGAATGGCAAATCGGGTAAATTTTTTTTGAATATTTTTTCCTGTCCAGTGTTGCGGACGCCTGGGGCCCTTAGTGGCTGTGGCGCGGAAACATTGTGTTGGGTACCTGGAGAGAATGGACGGAAAAACGAAACAAACAAATTAATTCGAAAAAAAAATTTAATCCTCATGTACTTACCTGCTTGAACCCCCCCGTAGGTTCATCAATGGTAGGCCATCGTCCTAATAGCAGGAAATCTGTAAATATAAGAAAAAAAAGAATTAGAATAATTAGTTTAAAATAGTTAATAATTCCAAATATTAATAATATTGATGAAAATATTAGTTTGTACTTACCAAAGCCGACATCTTGCTGCTGCTGTTGTTTTCGTTTTGTTTTTTTTTATATAGAGATCCCTATTTCTATATATTAAAGTCTATGGTCTTATGACACTTGAATAAACTGACCAACTCGGCGAAATGTCACTGTGGGGAATATAGGAAGTGGTGAATTCAGGTTTCAACTTTTGTTAAAGCTATAACTCCATTGGCAGTGGTTGAGATAATGGCCATTTCATAGGCAATGGGTAATTTATTACTTTGATGAGCATGTCATCGCCAGGCAATTCCAGTAAATTTCACTGTCTTTAAAAGAAAAAAAAAAAAAAAAAAAAGCCCGGCTAGCTCAGTCGGTAGAGCATGAGACTCTTAATCTCAGGGTCGTGGGTTCGGGCCCCACGTTGGGCGCCATTTTGTTGCGAGGCTTTTCCCTATCCTACTTCCTTTCCAACTCCTCACCTCCTCTTGCCTCGCAACACCAGTGATCTTCATATACGGATAAAAGAACTTATAAACTTTTTTAAAGGAGGCTATATATCCTCTTGCATTTTTTGCTCTAATTAAAAAAATACCTTAAACTCATGTTTCACATTCCCATCAAATTGTGAAAACATAAATTTTTCAACTTTAAAAACCCACACTAACATCCTATCCCACAAAAAAAAACACTAAATATTTTTTTGTGGACTCTTTTAATTTTTTCATTCTAATACGAGTTGTAAATGAAACCTTTTTGCCAAGTTTCATGAGTGGACGAATTTTTTTTCGATGAATTTTTTTTTATTGTAAATATACTTGGTGTGTATTTTACCTATACGTACTATAATTATAATTTATAGGGATGGCTGTTTTTATTTGGAAAATACTTGAATGAAAAAATAAACTGAAGTAACACAAGTACTGAACGAATAAACCATGCATCGTCAAAATATTTGTATCTGTATATTTAAACGACCCACTAAAAATTTCGTCATATTATTTATTATGTACCTAGTACCTATGCATATTATGTACGTACAACATTCAGCTATCAGCAGAGTAAAACATTTAAATATTCAAGGTCTCACATAAAGGTACTCAATATTAAAAGTTGACCAAAAATATTTTTTTCAAAAACACATTCTGGTACAAGGAATTGTTTTTTTTTTAATGTAAAATTGAATTTTATTGATTTTTTTTTGTATTTATTAGATTTTTTATACGATTGACTAGTCACAGACATTGGGGCATATTCATAGTTTTTCTCTTTACTAAACTAAACTCCAGTTTATGTAATTCATAGACAGGTTGTTTCTGTTTTTATGTCTTCTCTGCCTTTGAAATTCATAAACTGATTTTTTCTCTTAAATCTTCAAACTCAGCTTCCTATGACATGATTTCCAGTCGAATCTTAAAAAATAATTCATTTCTAATTGCTTATGTTCTTTGTTCTTTGTTTCATGTTTAATCTTTATTTTAGAAAAGGTGTGTTTCCTGATTCCCTAAAAACTGCTATAGTAATCCCTTAACATAACAAAAGGAGATACATTGGATTTAAATAACTACAGACCCATTTATCTCCTTTCCGTATTTTCCAAGCTTTTTGAAAAGAGAATGGAAAACAGAATTATGTCCTTTCTTTCTAGAGCTGAGTTTTTCAGTGAACTGCAGTCTGGTTTTCAAAATGGTAGATCAACAGAAGATGCTCTGTTAAAGTTCTGTGGTGAAATTTATAACTCATTTAATGATTATAAAGTTACGGCGGCATTATTCACTGACATTACAAAATCCTTTGATATATGGTTGACCATAATTTATTACTTAAAAAACTTTATATGGCTTTGTTTATGATTGGTTTTATTCGTACCTAACAAATCGTAACAAAATAACCAGGATAAAAGATACCTTATGTTCGGTATCCTATCTCAAAATAGGTATTCCCCAAGGTTCTGTTTTAGGTTCCATCCTGTTTCTAATATTTGTTAACTTCTTATTTTAACAGCCATTTAAAGGAAAATTATTTGCCTTTGCTGATTATATACTGCTCTTTCGTATTCAAATAATAATCACTTTTAAACTTTTGTCAGTATGAACCACGACTAAGAGATTCTACGCTACTGGTTTGGGTCTCACAAATTAATCATAAGCAGCAAGACATAATTCATGTTTTTTTAATTTAAAGCGGATTGTTCCCGAAAGTTTTTCCTTAACTTATCATGCACCTAACTGTTCTGGGTTTCAAGTCGGTTCACCAATCAATTGGCCAGCATTTCGGTGTTGTGATGGTTGCTTCGATATTGAATGTGTTGATCGTTGATCACTTAAAATACTTATGAGTTTTACTCGATAAGAAGCTTAGTTGAGTTAAATATACAACTAATTTAAAATTTTATCTTAATAAAGTTGTAAGACAGATCTACCACCTTAATCTTTATTGCCCTCATAAAATTTTAAAACTTACGTATTATGGCCTAATGCAATCAAAAGTTAAATTTGGTATCTCTTTTTGGGATGGAACTCATTCCTGTAAAATTAAACCGTTGCTCATTTGTCAAAAACACTCGATTAAAGCTGAATAATATCGAAGCTAAAAAACAACAACAAACCTACCAGCTGATGCTATTAGTTGGGCCTGCTCTCAAGTCTCAAGAATATCAAAATTCACAACAACAACAATCAATGGAGTTGCAACAAAATGTAACATCTCAACTGCAAGTACAAACGCACCGGTACAATCTACGAACGAGAACAGAAGAATGAGAGAATAAACAACACCAATCCCATAAGCCATCAGTCAACCCGTGACCACGACAAGTTTAACCTTGACGAAACGTCGGGCAGTAATAAATCAAAAATAATTTTGATTATAATAATTAATCGCGGTTTGTTTACAATGTTTCAGTACCACGACAAAAATAGTCTTAAATCTACATTACGAATATTACATATATTTAATCTACACATTATATACATTTTATGTACATACTCACGTCATTTGCCGTGATGAAATTAGTTCTCAAAAGCCAATATTTCATGTTTTTCGTATGAAATTTTGTACGCTTTTGCAAAAATTTTGATGCAGATTTATAGCTTGTCATTTTACCTTCAATTATCTATCTTAACATTAAGCATCCCATAATTATAACCTGAGTAATATGGCATCTAAGTGGGCTCAAATCGAGTGATTTTAGGATTTTATACAAAGCTCGTCGATTGGCGACGATCAATGTGTAGATACGATTCATCGATTGTGTATTAAGGTTCATTTTATTCATTTTGGTAATTTCTTCGGTAACACCAACCAAAATTTTGATTGTTGGGTCCCTATACGCTAGAGTTCATTCATTATCTTTGAATTTATTTCATTTAATCATTTTGGTACCACCATATTTTTCTCAAATCAACCTTATAAACATTTTAAATTTTAATAGACTTTAGTGTAAAAGATTTTTGTATATGCTCCATTTTATATTTTCTTTTCATTTAGAACCATTTTAAGGGCGGCAAACTTCCAAAAATCCGGAAAGCAGTTTGCTAGGGGGCGGCAATTTTTCGAAATATTTATCAAAACAGGCAGTGGTAAAAGATTTTTGTATGTTCTGTTTTTATATTTTTTTTTTTGATATTTGGATCCATTTTAGGGGCGGAAAATTTTCAAAATATTCGGGAGGGAGTTTGCTAGGGGCGGCAATTTTTCCAAAAACATATGTATTAATCAAAACAGGCGTTAGTATTAAAAAATTTTGTGTTTTATTTTCATTTGGATTGCAATTTTCCTTGAATTTTAAGAAGGAAAATAAATCTACTCCGTCACTTTTAAGATCACTAATTTTTTTTCCCACACTAAAAAATTCAAAATTTCTTTAGCCAAACCAAAATATAAAAATAAATGCACTGTATTATTATTTTTTGCAACTAACTCTGAATTCTATTCAGTTCTGAAATGAATAGAATTTATGTGATGTGTTTAAAAATAAATAATGAAAACATACTGGAGCTGCGAGCAGAGCGGAGACGCTAGAAGTGAGCAGAGCGACGAAAACAAACAAATGTGTTCTTATGAGAGCTTTCATACTGAGGCTTCTAGCAAAGGGGTATCAGTTCTCATAAGAAAGCATGTGCTTGTTTTTAACGCTCTGCTCACCTCTCGCATCGCCGCTCTGCTGACTGCTCGCAGCTCCAGTATGTTTTCAGCCTTACTCAGGGAATTTTCGAATAAGTTAATTTTTTTTTACAAGTCTGCTCCGAAATTTTAGTACCGTGGTTCGAACTCTGCTCGTGAATCGTGAGAGTGAGACTTCGAAAAAATAAAAACATTTGGTTTGTTTCGACTGATTCGATGCGAGGTGGCTTTTTTAAGCCCACTTTTATCACCGAAAAATTTAAATTGTCAATAAATTTTGTAATTTAGTGAACTAACTAATAATTGCTGGAGTTATTGCTCGGTTAATTCTTTTCATTTATCCGCTTGGAGATGGGACAATAGGCAAGAGTGTGCCAAATTTTATTCACAATTCTCAAATTTGCAGGTTAATTTTTTCTTCGCTTTAGAAAGCTTAGTTTTCACATTTACTGCCATATTATTCACTATAAGGGTGTAAGTAAGTAAGTTTCGTATATTTGTGTTCACTCTCGCACAAGAAAATCTGAAATTTTAAATACCACTTTCTGTTGACTATGCTAAAATTTAAGCTTACACCCTGTGGTCTATTTCACCACTTTACAATTTACAACTACAAAATTGTAATAATCCTGTACTAAATAAAAGTAATTGCATTTTTATTTTTTTTTCTGACGCTCAAAAACGCTTCAGACAAATTTAAAAGAATACAAAATAGGAGAAAACTTTACAGATTAACTTTCACCTGTAATTTTTTTTACAAAATTCAACAATTTTGTAAAATAACTAATTTATAATGCATGCAATTACTTATATTTGAATGCAAGATCAGTGCTAGTTTGAAATTGTAAATTGTAAAATGGTGAAATAGACCACTGGTCTAACTATTTTAACTGCTCCCTTGAGGGAAGTTTATCGGTTGAATCGGTTTAATGTATTATGTGTAACAATAATAAAAATAAATAAGAATAATATTAATTAAGGGTAGTGCGGTTTGATTAAAAAAAAAATAGATGTTGTTTTCCAGCAATCATTACTATACTTCTAAAGTTTCCTCCTCCTCCTCATCATCCATGCAGCTTTCAATTTAATTATTTTTTTTTTCAATTTCACGTGAATTGAAATTACTTCCAACTGTCAAAATTCAAGGAGCATCCATTTTTAATTGTTTTCTAAAGTGAAATATAATGGTAGATGAAAATGGCTTATTTTTTATTGGCATTTATATAATAGAAAAAAGAACGCGGAACTAGAAAGAAAAAAATTAGCCGAACAACTGCCTCCTCCGCCTTTAAAAGTTGACGTCTCTGTATACTTATCTCACTCTCACTTCATGGCGAAAAAGATATGGACACGAAAGGCATCTCTTTCTAGCCATGAAGCCAATGCCTCAACGGATCCCCTGGGACATAATATAGATCGCGCCCTTAAATTCGTTGCTAGTTAATCGACCGACTTACTTACCAATAAATTCTGATTAAATTTTTTTTGTTTTCGATTTTTTGTTCAATTTTTCTAATAAAGAACTCTAATGTAGTTAATGGGGTGGTACGGTAAGTAAAACCAGAAAACCCACAGAATAAAAAAGAATTTAAAACACATTTCCATAAGGTAAAATTGCAAGCACATTCATATTACCTAGAATACGAGTATTGGGAACTCATAAATTCAGGAAGAATTCAGGCACAAATAACGTTAATTTATACGATTCGCGATGCTGTATTCGTATTGGTTATTGTTTTCAGTTGAATAATTGGATGAACTTGGGAAATGAAACATTTGTTATTTTTTTTTTTCACTGCCTTTATATAAAGTTTATTGGGAAAGTTTTGGTTTCGTGTGAAAATAATAAATCGATAGAATTATTCAAACTAAATATTATACGATGACGGAGAAGTTCAAAACAGTGGTTTTAGTTATAACGTCCAGCACTGGGTTTTCCACAAAGTTCGAATAGCCCAGTCCGAATAATAATTTTAGATGTAAACACAAAATTTATTGTCTAGCAGAATTTTTCCATAAAACATAAGATTTTCGGGAAAATTCTGCTATGAGGTTAAGTTGCCATCTTGGATTTAACGAAGAATTAGTTCTTAGTCGACCAATTTTCACAACGTAGATGCGGGAGTTGTCGAGAAGATCATTTTCTATGAACTTTTCAAAAACCACAAACATTTGGACACTGCCTGGGGGTCGGGTGATGTTTTTTTTGACATAAAAGGAGGCGTGTCAGTGTGCGGAATTCAGTACAGTGGTTCATATTTTATCGATTTATGACCGGCACCTTCATACAATGTCAACCATTGTGAAAGGTAGTGAAATGAAATGAAATTGTACGTGTATCGCATTGTACATCTCAAAATTTCAACATTTCCACGATTTACATACATAAAGTATAAGAATTAAAGTTATCAACAATTTTATTTCATTATCTCGAATGTATTTAAATCATTTTGAAAATTTTAAATTAAAGACTTCTGATTTAGTTTTTTAAATAAGTTGACTGCATTTAAAGTGTCAGATTCTCCACCCTACAATTTCGGAATTAAATTTAAATTTTTAATTGAAAAAAAAAGCAAAAATGATTCCTCTATCAAAATCATCACCATCATTATACCCATATAAGGTTCTAATCTTATCTTGTTTTTTTTTTTTTTTTTGTGAAGTTGAAAATTGATTTTGTAATGACATAATTTTACAAACTCAAAGAAGACCGAGGACAAAGATATTTTAATATATAATTTCAATTAACATTCTGACCAAAGGCTATTAAATATACTCTCTCAATGTTATTTACCACAGTTCCAAAGACGCCACACTGTCGATTCTTCGGTCTTAAAAGCTCTTTGATGACTTCAATATCGTCTTTATCGTGTCCATAATTAATTACTCAAGAACATCTGCAGTATATACTATAAAATAGGGATTTTTATGGAATGAGAGGGGATAAAAATCGCTTATCACCTTCTTTTATTTTTTTTTTCCTTTTTTTTTCTAATTAAATTTATATCCGTTTACTTCCTTAGTTGTCAGTTGTAGATATTTCGTAAATTGGAAAATTAGAAGTTTAAAGGATTTATTGCTTTGTTTGTTAATCTTTATTGGAAACACCTACTTTGTATACATCTATTTAACTATAACCTCAAGAAATCCTTATGTACAAATGAGATTTTTAAATTGTCTATCTGATTTATATATTCTTTAAATAAGCATACAAGGCTGTGCAAAAAAAAAACTTGAAGAAATAACGAGATCTCAATGATTTCTTTGTTCCTACAAGAACATTAAAACGGTATATAAGTATACGTGTGCGGTGTGAGACTTTAAAGTTTTTCGGTATAATTTGTTAAGTTCAGGTTCCTTCAGCGCAAAACAACGCGAATAGTTTAACAATATAATTTAGATAATTAATATAATATACTCTCTTATAAAAAGAAATATTTTTGATGATTTGCTTAATTGATATGAATTTTTAGCGAGTTCCATAGCGGGTTAGAGTCAATACCTTCCTACATAGCTCAGATGTAAAAATAAAAGATATTAGATGCATAGAAAACGCTTGTGTAGCTATTTTATTACAACATTTCGATTTTCACAGAAATAGAAATGAAAATAGGCGATTCTGATTACTTTGAGGTACTAAATGTCCATCTAGAAATTTAAAAAAATGTGTTCTAAGAATATATTATTAAACATTGCTGGAAAGGAGTTATCCTGAACCTCAATTTGTATATACATATACATTAAACAAAGATAAATCTTTAACTTTCCTCTGCTAACACATCGAGCCCCGACATTTTATCGTAAGCGACAAAATCCAAATTTTACAGAAACTACATTATTTATTTTTTTCCTGAGCTTTTAAAGCCATGCAACTTATTTTTTTTTTCAGCTCTCAGTTAAAGTATTGTAAATAATGTTACGTGCTGACCTTTGCCCTAATTGGTGTCATTGCAGAGCAAAAAAAAACACAATGCGTTTCCTGTTGAACTTTTATTTTGTCGCTCACACGATAAATTGGCGGAAAGGATTCGATATATTCCAAACAAAATGAAAGGTATCTTTTGCGTTTTTAATAAATAACTGCTAAGTTCGGTTATTAGGGGTGATGATACGGCAAGCCTCATCACCTCAATCGGAACTCAACGCCAGGCCCGGCAGAACAGCTTCAGCCCGATTGGGTAGTTGATGTAAAAAAAGTCATAACATTTTTTCATTTTAAGTTTTTTATTTATTCTTTTGATGAAACACTAGTTTTTTAATGCGAAAACCACACTTCGTTTGGAGTGTTTTGAAATAAATTTATTTGATTATTCATCGAAATTTAGATTTTCCGTGTGGTCGGAATAAACATGTAATATAGCAATATTGTTGAGCCGATCCTGCAGCATTGCTGACCTAAAGAAAAAAGAAAATTCGTTCATTTGAGCAAGATGATCCTGGGATTGTGATTAGCAACTCGGCAATAATCCCTCGACTCCTGTAGGAATACGTCCCTATTGCTAATAAGTCTTTGTTTATCAAAGTCATCTTTGTAGAACTTAACTACATCATCGACATCTACTTTTTGGCCTACAGCGAATCGTTCCAGTAGTTTGAAGAAACGAGAAAAATCATTTATGAATCTTGCATTTAGTGATAATAATAATTGGTCAAATATTTCAAAAAATGACTTTCTGTGTGTGTTTTGAATTTGTAATTTTCTGAGGTACCTTCATCGATACGTTTTGGTGCTTTTCGTTAACGGAGAATTTGGGGTTCTTCAATTTTAAGATTAACAACTGCTGTAATGGAATTTTTCCAAATTGCCTCAAATTTGGAATTACGGGAAGCGCCCAGCACATCAGTAACAGCTTCTACTTTTTGAAGGAATTTCACAACACTGAGATCTGACTTCTGCAAATCTTTATTTAAGATTTCAATTAAGTCGAAAATCTCAATCATTAATATCAGATATGCAGGATGAAAAACTCCATGTATTCATAAAAACCTGAAGCTTTGGCTGATACCGCACTTTCCTGATCTACCTGATCTACCGAACGATCATGGAAAAATTGCATTGAGGGATTTAATACGTACAACCCATTTGTAAAAGAGAAACAGAAATGGCTAGCTCAATAGAAGTTGTTGAAGATGAAGATGGAAAAGGACAATATTAATTTTTCCCCTTCTCTATTTTTTTAATATTTTAAAATTGGAACGCAAAACATCCTGGTAGTTGAAAAAGAATATATGTATCTTCCAAAATTCAATGAGCAAATAAACTTTAAATTTTAATACCAGAATACAAATAGTCAAAGGTCAATAGCCCTGTCATAGCATCCGATCGGAACGGAATTTTCTCCGAATTTTAAGAAATATTAGAAATATAAGAAATATCAATTTAATTTTTCCCTTCTCAACCACATGTTGAAATAATTTTCCGGAAGTGTAACCGATTTATGAGAAAGTTGTATCATTAAAATGAAAAACATTTTGTATGAGTCTACAATGTCTACAAATTTCAAAAAATTAAAAAAAAAAAAAAAAAAAAACATTGAAATTCGTAGACATTTCGAGCTGTTGTTTTCAAACTACTAACTCCATTGTTATGGTTTAGACATTTTTGAGTCTTCTAAGCTAAGTACTGAAATTTCGAGTGGGTAATTTAATCTCGAGTGGGTTTTACTACCCATGAACATTGCTGAAGGCAGGTTAAAGAAAAAAAAAAAGATTACCTGCTAACTTTACCAGATTCTTTAAAAAAAAAAACATATTTTGTCACCAATTAGTGTACGATAAATAGTTTTGTCAAGCTTATAAATTCCGAAAAAAAAAATCACACTTGTAGACTTTTTTTTTTAACTACCACTGTATAAAAGAGGTGAAATCAAGAAAAAAAAAGAGGCCTGAATTAAAAGAAAAAAAAATATTTGAATTTGATTTTCCTTCGTCTTTTGTCTTGTATATAGTTCCCAATCCAATAATAACCTAGTTAAAAAAAAAACTCTTCATAGACGTAATTATAAAACTTCCTTTAGTCCAGTAACTTATTTTATGAAGGTAATCAACAAAATTATTTTCCACCCTATCAACATAAATTACTTTATTGACTTCCACACAAAGTTATCCAGAATAAGGAAAACTTCAGCCTTCAAGTTTCACACCAATGAAGAGAATGCCTTTTTTTTTCTTGTTGGTGTTGTTGGTATATATTGAATGAGAAATTAAAGATGGATACTCGAGGGAAAAAATGACCCTTGTTGGCTATTTAGTCTATTTGGACAGGTCATGGATTTTAAGACAGAGAACATGGATTTGAGTATTTCCAAGGGACTTAGCTTGAAATATGGTGTAGAATGTATAGTTTGTAAATTATTTTTCAAAGTATAGCTACTGATAAAAATCTAAGGGGTGGGAGCATTATTCTGTCGACTGAATAAAACTTAAGGTAGTTTAAAAAATTTAAAGTAATTTTTTAGCTTTTTTATAACATGTACAATATTTATTTAATTATTATTATTATTATTATTATTATTATTATTATTATTATTATTATTATTATTATTATTATTATTATTATTATTATTATTATTATTATTATTATTATTATTATTATTATTATTATTATTATTATTATTATTATTATTATTATTGTTTATTTATAATATTTTTATTAAATACCGAAGATTTTTTTAGTAGAATTAACTATTGCAAAATTTTAATTTCTTATAACTAGCTGACCCACCCCGGCCTTGCACGGTTAGATAAAAAATCTAGGTTGCGCACAACATAAAATATCAATAAATATAAAATTAAATAATTATTATGTGTTAACTCAAGTGTGCATAACTGAAAAGTCGAAATCTGGTTTTAATTTGTAAAAATAGGTTTTTGGTCATATAAAATTTCACATGTAATGGTTTGTGTTCAAGTTATCTTAACTAGAATTTTTAAACGTTCTAGGGACGTTTCATAAAAAAAAAAACAAATATGGTGGCGGATTTTCAAAAAATAAAAAGTCTTTTAGGCTACAAATGTCCCTATGAAATGTTAAGCTGGTTAGAGTTGATGAACATGGATAATATTAAACCATAAGGAAATTGGGCTTGGTAGTATAGGCTTATTTCCAAAATTTTGATTGAACCTACACGTTATGATTTAGGTTAAAGAAAACTTAATTATAGATTTTCACCTTTCTAGTGATGGTTTTGAATATTAGTCATTTTGCTCTATAACTAGTGAATTTGTTAATAGCTTGACCACAGCGCCATCTATTGGGTTCAGATTTCGCTATTTAATTTTTTTTACAATCAACCGAAATATAATTGTTTGTATGAATCACCTTGATGAATAAATAAAATTTTTTTAATAATTTGGCTCCAGAGACACCTATCGGATCAGTGGACTTTTTCAATTTTTTTTTCCGTAAGAATCTTATTCGGGCTATTCTAAAACTTATTAACCAAATCGGTAAATCGGTCTAGCTGTTCTTAAATAATGCGCTAAGCAAAAAAAATTTTTTCATTTTTTAATATACACTAGCTGACCCACCCCGGCTTCGCACGGGTTGACAATTTTAAGTTTCATAAAAAATTAACTGACATTTTATAAAAAGGTTGTCCTAAAATTGATATATATGAATTAAATAGATAACCACGTTTTTTTCTATAAATTGATATTTTTCATTGAATCATAAAGAGCACATAGGGTTATTCATGGAATAGCACATTGGACAATCTCACCCATAGAATGAAAAAGACCTAACTCAAAATTTCTGTAACTTCTGATTTTTCAATAAACTGACCTTAAAAAGTGAATTGAACTCTAAAACTAGATTTTAAAAAAGATGCCGATTTTTTTAGTTAGGTCACTTTCATTCTAAGGGTGGGAAATGGCCTCCACTGCTTTGCTATAGCAGATAAGCATTCTTCCTACGAAATTTCCGAGATGTAGCCGCCAAACTTTCATTATTTATGAAATATTGTTCCATTTTTACTAACCCTAATCCTAAACTGTCAAATTATTTTTTTTAGGGTTTCCAACACTTTACTTACCAAATGGTGGAAAATTCAAATCTAGTGTTAATTTTATGACAATATACATTTGTCTTATACATCCCAAGTAACATTTTGCCTCTCATAAGATGCTCCAAGAGCTTAACTAGTCTATAGTAAGGGAGCTAAAAGTAATATTGAAGAATACTACTAGATTGTTATAATGTTATAACACTTTTAAAAGCGTTAAATGGCCTAGGTATAGGAGGACCTCACGTCAATTTAGTCTTCCTATGAGAAAGCGTCTCTTCCAATGAGATTCGCTTTCACCTCAACTAAGTCATGCTATGAGAATGCGTTTCTTTCAATAAGATTCGCTCAAAAGAAAACAGAGTATATATTTTGTAAACTTTAAAAGGTATGGTACATGGTAAAAGGAGGTATTAAACTCAGATCCTGTAAGGGTTTTCACAGAAGTATAAAAAGACTTAAACTCTTATATAAGTGTTTTTATGGGATTATGAAGACTACGAACATCTGTTTAGAGCTGAATTTTCACAAAAGGATTCGTATAAGTACGTTTATATAATCCTATTCCAAGAAGAAAAATTGATTTAGCTTTTAGATTTAAGTATTTTGAAGAGAGAAAAAGAGATAAAAGTGTCCAGCACTTAAATAAAAATGCTATGAGACCTATTTAGTTTCATAACAAGACAATAATATTCAAGTATAGCAATGGGATATAAAAGAGTATTATGGAAGGTTTTTTGACATTTCAAGAGCTTAGCTCTGGAGAGTTTGTTAGTTGGGATAATGGCAATAATTTGAAAGATATCATTATTTAAAAAAATGGTTAAATTAAAAAAATGCCAACCCGTGAATGCACTTTACTTTTGAATGCCAAAGCTGGATAATTTTGTAGGCGTTGTATAGTATTTCTTATACCAAAATAAAACCAGATAAAATGTTCATTTCAAGTGGCGAAATTTGAAAACAAAAAAACATTTTTTTTAGCTTTTGGCCAGTTTTTCCTTATGATGATATCTTTTGAATAAAAGATAAAATCTAAAATATGTTGAAAGTCTTCTTGTAATACCAACAATCTACGTACCCATACATCCCGAAATAGGCTTCACCGCTGGAGACAATTTTTCGATGGAAATGAGAGTCAGTTTCCAACTTCTCCAGAGCCCATTCAGCGAACACACGTCGATGCATATGGTGGTTTACCTTCAGATCCTGTATCAGTTGAATTTTGGACGGGTGCATGCCCAAGTAACGACTCAAAATTCGCCAAGTTGTGGTCTGAAAAAGGCCGAGTTCTTGTGAGCGATGCGAAATCGACTGCCTCGGATTCTCCGGGACAGCGGCGAGTTTTCGGCAGGTCGAAGTACGAGTGTTGGTCAGGCCCGGCAGGTAATATTGGTAGTGTGGGTAGTAAAACCCATTCGAGATTTTTTGAGTGGGTAAATAACCCACTCGAAATTTCGGTACTTTTCAGAAAAGCTTAGAAATTTCCAATCTCATTAATAAAAAACAAAATAAATAAATTTCCGATCGGAACGGAAATTTCTCCGACTCATACAATATATTTTTTTTATTTTTCATTTTAATGATACAAATTTCTCATAAATCGGTTACACCTCCGGAAAATTATTTCAACGTGCGGTTGAAAAGGAAAAAATTAAAGTGATATTTCTTACATTTCGAATATTTCATAAAATTCGGAGAAAATTTCGTGCCGATAGGATACTATGTTAGGACTATTGACCTTTGACTATTTGTATTCTAGTATTAAATTTAAAGTTTATTTGCTCATTGTTGTGGAATCGCTTCAAAAAGTAGAAGCTGTTATTGATGTGCAATTGAGGCAATTTGGAAAAATTCCATAATGGCGGTTGTTGATCCCCAAATTCCCCGTCAACGAAAAGCACCAAAACGTATCGATGAAAGTACCTCAGAAAATTACAAATTCAAAACACACACAGAATGTTATTTTATGAAATATTTGACCAATTATTATTATCACTAAATGCAAGATTCATAAATGATTTTTCTCGTTTCTTCAAACTACTGGAACGATTCGCTGTAGGCCAAAAAGTAGATGTCGATGATGTAGTTAAGTTCTACAAAGATGAATTTGATAAACAAAGATTTATTAGTGATAGAGACGTATTCCCATAGCTTTTTAAAAGACAGAATGAGCAAGCAAAAAATTTGAGAGTAGTATTTTATTTTTTTCAAAAATACGCCTGGAGTCCAGGGATTATTTCCGAGTTTGTACGGTTCGTCCGGTTGCTAATCACAATCTCATCTTACTCAAATGAACGAAGTTTCTCTGTTCTTCGTCCTTAAAAATCTTACCTTAGGTCAACAAAGTTGCAGAATCGGCTCGACAATATTGCTATATTGCATTTTTATCGGAAAATCTAAATTTAGATTTAATTTATTTCAAAATACTCCAAACGCAGTGCGGTTTTCGCATTACAAAAACTAGTGTTTCATCAAAAGAATAAATACAAAACTTAAAATGAAATGCTATGGTCCCTACCAATAACAAAATTTAGAGACGACTTAAATATGTAAGTAAAATAGACCATAATGTTATAAATTCTATATAACAAACCAAATATAGTATGACTTAAATATTTAAGTAGACTTTAAGTAATGAATATTGCATGGTAGGGACTCTTAAATATGAAACATGTGATGTATGGTTAATTTTTTATAGTCCATACCATTATGGTTCATTTTACAGAAATATTTAAGTCGTCTTTAAATTTGGTCATTGGTAAGGCCCTATGACTTTTTTTTTTTTTTAGTGAATTTAAGCTTTTACATCTTACACCAACTACCCACTCGGGCTGAAGCTGTTCTGCCGGGCCTGGTGTTGGTTGATCGTTTACCGAACCAGTAGACTCAAATTTATCCACCACACTGTGAATCGTCCTCTCGGTAGAACGATTATGGCGACCGTAAAATGAGCGAACCACGCGGAACGTTGCCCGAATAAAACACCCGTTTTGATAAAACAATTTTATCATTTGAACGTTTTGTTGAACGCTATATCCGTTCATGGTTATTTTGCAAAACAGACTAAATAAATGACAACCAATTTGACAGATGTCGCTTAAACAATATGGCCGCTATCAACTTTCAAAGTTCGGAAGTCCATTTATAATAACCTTGTTTGTGTACTTGCCAAACCTATCCATTTCTACAATTTTTAGTCCGAAAGACTGTCAAAGTTCATATAAAAAAAATAAATCTGGTAGAATCTGGCAGTTTCGGGGAAGTACACGAACAGACCTAATGTAATGACAGAAATTATTTTTAAATAACTTCGCCATCTTTTGACCAATTGGTGCTATCTATTAAATAATAATCGAGGTTTCTTTTAAAGGGTCACATAGGTAACGTACAAAGTTTGCATGAAAAAGGGTTTTGAAAACATTTATCATTAAGAAGGTTTATCTGAAATACCCAAATATTGGTCATTTTTAATTTTCTGGAAAGGCGCAGGAAGAAAATTGTTAAAATATTGTATTTTGTTGGGAATCGCATTATGATTTATAGAAACTTTGCATAAAATGACTCCTTGAATAACTTTTGATGCAAGCCAGAATTGCCAATGGACTTTTTAGTCAGCATGTAACTTGATACAATCGAGTTGAGTCGATACAATCGAGCATAGACTGTTCCTAATTTTGTTCAATCGAATCGAAAACAGTCGACCGAGTTAAATTAGGAACTGCCTATCCTCGATTGTATCAATGAACTCGATTGTATCAAAGTTACGTACTAGACCCCCAGTATTTCTAATGTCAAAATAGAGATATTTAATTGCGTTTGAAAATCTTTTTTTCCGCAGATTAGAGTTTTTTTATAACTTTTTCTTGGGCATGTTGGTTTTTATTCTCTTTGGGCTACCTATCATAGTTTTTAATTTTGTCCCTCGTTTTAATTTTCGTCTCTTTTCATTCATTTATCATACCCTTCTTAGAAATCTTTTATAAATTTTATAGTAAACATCAAAAAGTCTATACATACCTACCTATGTACGTATAGGTACCAGTGGCGTGGCGTCCATATAACCCGATTCCTACCGGGTTACCTATTAAATTTTCTACTAAACAACGATGTTTACTAAATAACAAACAACCTTGCCACACAACAATGTTTACTAAATAAAGAGCAACATAGAACCCACCGGCAATACTTATATGTATCTATTCATTAAATCCTACACAAGTTGCACACTCCAGCAACTCAATTGAACTATTTTCAACCACACACGGAAACACACACGTCAATATTATTAGTATTAGTATATTATAGTATGTACTGTCTACACTCTACACTCCACAGTCCACAGTCCACACTCTCTGTGCATTAAGCCCGCATCACACGACGCTTGTTTTCCTGCTAGAAATGCTTGCTGGCTTTCGTGCTGCTTTTGTTGCATGGTGTGGTGCTGGATGTTTTGCTGGTTTGAATTCTTTGGCTTCAATCGATGATTGTTTTGGAGCTGGATTCGCTGATGGTTTTTTGACATTTCTTGACGTTTGCTAAATCAAAAGAACATAGTACACAATATTTTTCTAAACAAATTTTCACAAAAAATGCATACATCTGATAGAACTAAATAAACAAATTAATGAAATCACATTTAATTTTGTTTAAAGTTGAAAAAACTAGTAGAAAATAAATAAAAACGAAATAGAAAAAATGACATTTGAAAAAATACATGTACCTTTTGACGTCTGCTAAAATCCAACAGCAAAACAAGCAAGAAAAATAGCACCGGTTCTAACTTTGAAATCTAGTAGCGCTTCTATCAAGAGAGCCAGCAGTGACGCCATTTTCCAGCTCAATAGCCAGCACGAAAGCCAGCAAGCATTTCTAGCAGGAAAACAAGCGTCGTGTGATGCGGGCTTTAGCCAAAGCCAAGGCAAGGCAACCCGAAATATGTCGGGTTATAAAATTTCTCGCTGATAGAACAAATTTGTTTCCTTTCTCTTTCTTTACTTATGATTTTCTGAGTTTGGGTCGACTCTGTTCAACGCCCGCTTTCTTATACAAAATAATAACACGCTTTTCTTCGACTTATTTGGTGAATTTTGTGTGTATCTTATCTTCAATCGCTGTGCTGTGGTGGATTGATTGAGGTCAGTTATACAGCTCTCTGTTTCACTTAATGATTCTCTGTGTTTGTCTGTCTCTGCTCAAAGTTTGGTTTCGTATGCAAAAAATAACACGATCTTTTTCGAGTTATTTGGTGAACTCTGTGTGTATCTCGTAGCAGCGGCTGTTATAGAACAACAGTGGCTGTTAAAGAACAAATTCAGTTGGCAAGGCTTTAGAATTTTATTAAATTAAGGTTATTTAAGTAAAACTGTTCACACGTTTCACAGTTGGTTTTGTTGTTTTATTTTCTGGTAGCATTAATTTAAATTTCCCTATTGTATTGTTTTCTTGAGGTCACTTTTATTATGCTTTAAGATTATTGTAAATTTAAAAATCATTGATTGGAAGTAAATACCTATAAAATGCGGAATTGAATTGTTTCGATTGTTTGTTGTGGAAAGCAGAACTGCAATATATTGTCTAATTTTGGCTACATTCATACATATTAATATGTTTAAGAATTTACTTTTGCAGGTATGTATAATTAGTCTTTTAATTATTACAAAGACTTACCATTTGAAATTGTTCACGCCACGCCACTGATAGGTACCTAAGGTACCTAAACATAACCGCGCCATTGCTTTTCACAAACGCCTTTTTAAACAGGACTTTGTTTATCCAATAAATTTTAAAAACTTCCAACCGTAGATAACTGACTGCTGGTTGATGATGATATGAAAGAACAAAAAAAAAACTTTATCCGTTTACATATACCTACCTACCTACCCTCCCAACCAGAACAAAAAAAAATTCTTTTCAAGCTTTATGGGTTTGTAAGAAATTCAAAAAAAAAATAAAAACCACACAACAAAATCTGTCAATCTAACTATAGAAATAATGTGTAACATAACGGTAGGTAGGTATAGATGAAACGAACAGTAACATAGATGTAGGCATAGGGGGTATACCTATACCTGTATATTTACATAATGTTGACAACATAGGTAGGTAGGTACATGTGATATAAATTCACTTGTTGGTTTTTATCCCTACTCCCATGCGTGCTCAAAGTAAACAATAACCGCCACCGTAGGTATTTTTTTTGTTTTTGCATTAGATCCTTGCCTCATGTGCTGAATATATGTATGCTTCACTCACTCTATTTCCTTTTTTTACCCGAACACCGCCGTAACCGACTGCCTTATGCCTATTGCCTACCCTTACCTGCCATACCTACCTACCTATATTCAGCAAAAAGCTGACAACGATGATTTCATACATAAGATAAAATTTTCTGCGCAGAATCAGTTTAAAATACACAACAAAGAAAAAAAGTGAAAATATAAATGTAAAATCCTTATTGAAGATTTCGGAGGAATGAGCTCTATGATATTATACGCGTCCTTAAATTTTCATCTAAAAATTTTGAATAATTTTGATGGGTATACGTATAGGGTAGGTATCATTATAATTGTGTCTGGATATAGGTACATAAATATAAATTGCTTTATTTGAATGCGCTTTCAATAGAGCAGCACTACTAACCTACCTAGCTAGCTAGAGTACCTATACCTACCTACCTACCTACTATAAGGTCTTGAGATTTCGCATGCGCTAAGCTTTAGCAAAATCCTGCAAAGTGTAAAATAGCAAATTATATGACAAAAAAAACAGAGAGAAAGAGTAACATAATAAAAATAGGAACAAATAAACATCCGTTATCGATATCCTTATCAAGGATCTCCTATTTATTTTTGAAACACAAAAGCCCGAATGCGATTTCAAAACAACCCCTCAGGAAGTCAGGATACCTATGCTAATAAAAGATGAATTGTGGCGCCAAATATGAACGACAGCGACGACGTGGGTGGAATAAAGATATGTGTAGGTATTTTGTTTTTTTTGGTATGGGTGTGCATTGTTGTATATAAATGAGACACAGGGAAAAAGAGAGAGAGAGCAAAAAAGCTTAAATTATGAAGTTTATTTCGCGTGTGTGTTTTTTTTATTGTTGCTTTTTCTTCCAAAAGGACATTATTGTGTACCTACCTACCTAGATTTGTTTTGTTCTACATATGGAAGTAAAATCCCTTGTAGAATATGCGAAAAAACGAGAGTGGGACAAGCACCTGCTTCCTGAGTTTATAGTAAAATCAAATATATCCTTGATTCGTTCTTTATACTCTACTCGCTCTCGTCCATATGGTTGTGTGAGTGTACTTTCCGAGTAGTATTAGTATTAGTTATATTGAACCTTCAACAGTATAAAAAAGGACAACATAGCTAAGCTTTTCAGTGATGATGGTGATGATGATGATTTTGATGATTATTATTGGGGAAATGTGTCTCCTTTTTGCTATAGCTTTTTGTACAGTTTTCAACACACACACACACACACATAAAAACATCAAATGCAGCACACAAAATATCCAATTTAAGATTGTATTAGTGGGTATTTCTTTTGGTGATGTTGCTTCAAACAGGACATTCTAGTTAACGCCGCGAAGGACAACGTATCCTATTTTATTTTATAAGCATACATCTTTTTTTTGATTTCATTAACATTTGGTGTTCAATTATTAAACAAACAAAAAACAAAAATTTACTTTGCAAAATTTACATAAACTTTAATTTGTCTTCTCTTATCCTGCAACGGTGTGTCCCAAACAAAAACTTATCCTTTCAACTTTCCATCTGTGTTGCGTTTTTTGTTGTTTTAGTCCTGCGTGAAATGACCTAAAATGCAATAATATAATTCATGTGCAAAATTTAAATGGTGCCCCTCAGATTATTTTTTTGAACTTTCTTCTTAAAACACTTTGCGTCTATTTAGAAAATAATAATAATTCTATTTTCATTGAGAATAATGTGTGCGTGAAGTATAAAATTTTAATTAATTTATTTTTGTTTTCCAGCTGTTTGATGTTTGTTAGATATACAAATAAAACCTGTACAATATCCGGATAATTGCACCGCAGTCGTCTCTCCTCTCAAACCATTTAGAACTGTTTCGGCTCAACATTTAAATATAAATTAAGTAAAAATAAAAATAAAAAAAAAAAAATAATACAACTAAAAATTAAAGAAAAGTTTCTAACCAGATTAAAATATTAAGTGTTATCAAGTGTTTGCATAAAGAAATATATATGTAAGAATACCTATACATAATTAAGTAAAAATTATGTAAAATAGAAAAATTATATAAAATTAACATACCTACGTATTAAAATGTATGTATGTTTAATGTGTTTGTGTTAATTGATGTGAATGTAGACAAAAATTCTTCGATTAGTAGTTTTAAATGTCTTATTTCTATATAAACAAATACAAAAAATAATTGATTTAACAAATAAAAAAAAATATAAATGTTAAAACATAATAAAGGAAAAAATTCTACGTACCGTATAAATGATTGTAAACTCTTTTCGAACTATTAAATGACAAAAAATAGTGTATGTGTGTGTTGTTAAACTAATAAAAAAATAAAAAAGAAGAACCTATAAATAATATATAAATATGTTGGTGTTTTAATAATTGTCTACTAAAAATATATAAATATTTAAAAAGTGTTAGTAAATAAATAAAAAGAAATTAGTGAAATTTACCTATATACCTACCTATAATATAAATATAAACAAATATAAATTGTTTAAAATTAAAAGAAGAAAAAGAAAAGAAAAATTCCAAAAATTTTCAAATAATATATTAAATATAAATAAATATAATTACTACGTAAAAAGTGAAAATATTTTGTACGAACAATGAAGAAATTTACCTTCAAAGGAGTTTTGGATGGATTCCGATCAACGGTTCAAGCACCATCTAACAAACCGGAACAGGAAATACAAGAACAGCTCAGACCTGATTATTTTACAGCAAAAAAGGTGAGTCATTATTAAATTAATCATATAGAGTTGCTAATAATAATATTACAAATATGTGTTTATTCGCTTAATGTCTAAAACTAAGAATTTCTACGAGTTTAATTTTTTATATGAACCTTGAAGGAATTCGTAGAAATTCGCAGTTGCAGGAAAATAAGATTCCTCAGAAAGATTTCTCACTTTTGTGGAGGAAAACATTTTAGTTTCGATTTCACATTTTTTGACAAAGCGAAATCTCTGAGATATCTAAACTTAACTTTGGGGATCTCTGAAATTAGGTCTGTTTGGTAACTTGCAACTTTTCGCAACTATTCACCTTTTTCAAAAAAAAAAAAATGCTTTTGGTTTGACAGCAAGTTATGAAACGTTTCAAGTTACCAAGGGACTAGGCCCATCTACATCAATAAGCCATATAAAAAAGTTCCTTTTTAAATGAGAAAAAGAGATATGGAGTTTTTGACATCAAATTCAGAAATTTGAACTGGCGATTGTCAAATACTGAGACTGATTTTTGCTAGGTAAAACAAGTTCAAACTCATAAGCGATGTTAGAAATAACGTATGTAAGTAAACGTCATTAAAAGTCATCCAAATATTTACTACAGCTGACTTATTAGAACTTCGTAAAATTTAGCCAGTTCAGGTTTCTAAAAATCTCTGAGATCTCAGCAATTTCAGAAATCTGAACGTAATTCCTCAGTGAGATTCCTAACTTTAGCTGTCAAAAATCTGAGAATTATATTTTTTTGGATTCGCTTGCTCAATTATTTTTTGTCTCAGTTGATCAATATATAAAAAAGTAACGGAGAGTGGTTTTGACTTCTAAAGGAGAAATCTTGTTCAAGTTTCTCCTTTTACTCAGTGAAGCTGACAGAAGTTTTATCAGTGAGAAATGTGAACTGGCTAATTCCGAAAACTGCATTATCTGAATATTCAGTACTAAAAATTTAACTCATTGAACGTAGGTACGGATTTTTCTGTAACTTGCTTATTCTTTAAGATCTCAGAAGTTTTATAAATATGTAGTTGGGATTGGTCAAAGAAATTTCCCAGATTTGCTGTCAAATATTTAGGAACCAAATTTTAGATTCTATTGCTCACTTTTTACATAGCAAAATTTAGATTTATTTTTCTAAACTGGCCAAATCCGTTGACTTCTTTGTTTTTAAAAAAATTTCAAATTTTAAGTGAGAGCTTTTCAAGATTAAAACTGTTTATTCAGAGAACTATGGAGCGGATAACTTTTTAAATCCGTCAAATCCGTTGACTTTTGTTTTTAAAAAAATTTCAAATTTTAAGTGAGAGCTTTTCAAGATTAAAACTGTTTATTCAGAGAACTATGGAGCGGATAACTTTTTAAGGCAGAGATCAAATAATTTTCTGCATTAAAAAATCAAAGCTTACTACTGTCATACAATTTTGCGCAAATGAATTCTACCAAATTCTGTCAACAAGTTTTTTTGAATTTTTTTTTTCGTTTTCGATTGGTATTTTTTTCGACAAAAAAACTCTTTGATACTTGTGAATGTGATGATCGATCCAAAAAAAAACAGTTTGTAAAATACAATAGAATCACGGAAAGATGAACGGTTCTAAAAAACGAACAGCTCGGAAAGATGAACGAAATATTTTCATCGTTCAGTGCTCAAAAAGATGAACGGGTTGAAATATTGTTCTCGAAAAGATGAACGCTTTATTCTCAACTTAATTTTTTACTTTTTCTTTGCCTTTAGTTTCTCGTACTATATTTATGTTACATTCTACAGTTCTGTACGGTACTTTGGGGTTTGTCATAACTTGTTTTATAAATAATATTTAATGTTTTTATTTATAACTATATCTTCTTCTTCTTCAACCAAATGTTGATGCTCGAAAAGATGAAAAATTTGAAAAGATGAACGGGTCCTGTCAAAGTTCAAATGTCAAATGGAGTTTCATAAAAAAAACTGTTTATTTCTTTTTCTGTTTCAAATCAGGAAGTTTTGATTTAGTTTGTTTTTGTAAAAAAATAATCAACAAGGTAACACATTTTTTTTTAATAAATTTCAATAATTTAAAAGAAATTTAAACATATACGGTATACAATACCGAACCTGCCTGTAGGCAAAACAGTCAATTGCCTAGGGCGATACTTGAGTAGGGCGGCAAAATCAGTACAATAATTTCAAAGCGAAAAAGGGTAACACATCCGTCTACTTTCCTTTATTTTTTCGTTCTTCTGCATTGTTGTCCGAAGTGCTGGGCCATTCTTCAAAAACATGCTGAATATTCTAAGCTAATTCCTTTAGCTTATTTATCTGATACCCGCTGGTGAAACCGAGCAAAAACAACTACGTGTTTCATAGAAATTTATGATTCTTTTATTGAAATTGGACAAAATTCAGAATTAAAGTTTTAAAGCAACTTAATTTGGTAAACGCGTACAAAAATTCAAGTTAGTTTTTTTAACAGTAATTTGGAACGAGTTTTAATGCAAATAATAATCATTCTTTCGAAAATGCTTCAATCAAAATCAAAGGACTTTTTAACGTATTTGGAGCATTAAGATAAATTGCGACAATACTTTCAGATAAACCGTTCTTAGGAATCTTTGTTTGAAACATTATACAAGGACGCTTTAAACATTGCTACAAAAATGAACAGTTAAGTGAATTTCATTGTGTCCGATTCAATGAGCTTTTGTAGCCGCCGGTATCAATCTAAACAATCTCTTCAAATAATCAATCCAAAATTGAAATTTAAACCTGGTTTTCGGTTTCGATGGTATTCCATCTTCTCTCGATGAGCGCTTTTTGTAGCATTAATTTCTCAGCCAAAATGTCTGATTTCCTCAAATATTTCAAAAAAGGTGGAGTTTAAAGATTGCAAACAACTTGAAGCAATATTAACAGCAACAATTGACAACGAACTTCAAAAAAAAAATGATTGCTAAATGTCTCTTGAATTAAGCTTAGTACGCAGCTGAAGGGAAACGAAATTTCTGTGGTCAAAACAAAAAATTCACGCAAACCTAAGCTGTAATTTAAGAAACAACAAATCGCACCCTTAGAATGAAAGTGACCTAACTCAAAGTTTTCGTAACTTCTTATTTTTCAATAAACTGAACTTAAAAAGCGAAATGAACTCTTAAACCAGTTGATAAAAAAGATGCCGAATTTTTAGTTAGGTCACTTTCAATCTAAGGGTGCGAAATAATAATGCAAATAAAATTCGAATGCCACTTTTCCGCACACAATTAATGGTTTGTGCAAATAATTTAGTGCGAAAAATTGTGGAGACTTCTCCAAATAATCTGCTACAATTACCAATTTCGCTCGTTGAACAGCGTACTGCAGAAGAAAAAAGAAAAGGAAATTTTTCGTTTATGATTTCTTTGTTTCAGTTTTTGTATGGGAATTTTCGTTTCATTTCAGCTGCGTACTATTTAAAATAATATATATGTATCTAACCAAACTTTTGCTATGTTGTTAATTTCACACCTTTGTCAATTTTAAACAATTAAACTTCACACTTCTTACTTAATTTGTATCCAAATTTATTAACAGCATTTAAGATACTATTAACGTTTCCATGTAAGTGTTGCATCAGATAAAGCTGACTTCACGAAGCTTATGTTTATAAAAAATTATCTTCGCTCAACACTGATCCAAGAGCGATTAACCAGTCCTGCAACTATTTCAACTCAAAATAACCATGATTTAGCATGTTTTTTCTTAGTTGAAATCACGCTGCGCTGCGCCGCGCCGCGGTATAAAAAAAATACAGCTGAAAGTCTGCTTTGCGACTCAAGTCACTTGCGATCTACCGAAATTTCAGTTACAGCAATCAATTATGCGAAACCTTAAATATCAAATAAAATATCCATTCACAATCGTTTAAGTTTGTTCAATAACTATTCACAGTAACAGATAAATTTATCAATTGACAACAATATAATACCAAAATTTCAATTACATAATTGGTAAGGTCTATCGTTTATATCAATCAACTGCTATTTGACAAAGGTATTAAGGGTTACAGTCTTTGTTAATCTACGAACTAAGTTTGAGAACCATAAACATTTAACCTAAAAGTAACAATTTCAGTTTAAGACCTGTTTGGATAATATCTCTTCGGTAGGAATAATTGGAATTACTTTGAAACCCTTATCCAACTCTTGTAGTAGCAGCATTTTGTAGTCTTCTGTCTTTTCTGTCTTTTCATCATAATACTCTATTTCGAATGTATGATTAATTATTAAAGTTCTATAGAAGCTTTTATAGAATTAGAAATTTCAGACTTCACCAACATCATAATATACCAAGTGGTCCTAAGTGCACAAAGTCATTAAAACAAAATTAAAACTACTCAAAGTTTAATCCTCTTATTTTTGAAAATAAATGCAAAAAGGAAATTTCATTTAAATGAAAAAAAAAAAAACAAAACTACATTAAATATTAATAAACAAATCATAATAATAATAATCGATATTAACCTAAGTTGCATACACTAAATTTTAGATGTATTATAGATATCAAATAATATACTCTCTTGGGGTACCTAACTATAAACATTTTTAATTAAAAAAAACAACAAAAAAGTAGCTAGCATCCGTTAAAAGTTAACTTTGTCGATTAGTATAATACAACAACAAAATAATAAAAAAAAAACCCACAGGCATGACAAGAACTGAAGTTTGCTGAAGCGTGGAAAAATGCCTTCATTATGTGCAAAGTTTTCTATATCTACGCTCAACTAACCCCCAAAATGTTTTGGGCTTAATACAAAAGATTTATAGGTTTCTTGTTATCTCTGCAGCAGGACCTTTTACTTTGTTGTTGTTGTTTAGTTTGTGTTTCACTTTTTTTTTTTTTGGGTTTTAAATACATTTCACACAGGAAGTTATTTACAAAATGCGTATAAGGTACCTACTCGTCGTATATATCTAAGATAGGAAATGAGTGACGAAGGTTTGCTTGCGTTTACTTAGTTGTAGGAGGTATCATGTGGTTTTTTGACACACACCACACATACCTATTATTTTGCAACTTTACTGTTGTATAAGCTTAAAACTCCTTCAAAATTTAATATTGTTTTTCATTTTTTGTTTAAGAATTTATTTTTCGTTTAGGGAAGCATCTGGGTTTAATTTCATTGGGTAATACTTCATGCTTTGGTTTTTGTAAAAATTCTTTAAGAAATGGAGAATGTTAAATTAGTTCGGTGGTTGGGCTGGAATTCCAAAAATTCATCAGGCAAATTAAACTGGTTTTAATTTTATATACATAAAAAATATGTATCTTATAAATTCTACAAAAATTTCTGAATTTAAGTATTATGTCTTTATACCTACACATGAAAAATATTTTAAACGTTATTTGTTCTTTTATAAAGGACAACTTACTCATTATGATGTTTGTTTTCAGTGTAGACATTAAAAATAAAAAAATTAAAATTAAAATTAAAACTTTTTCCGAAATGTATACACCTTGACTAAATAAATAATTTCTGCTTCTTTCATCAATCGTAATTAAGACGTCAAACAAAAAGTTTTAACGGTAGTATTACAATATTCATGCACATCTGGAACGCATCCCGGATGATTCTGCAATTCAGCAGAAGCAATTGCAAAATCGTGAATCAAATTTTTTTTTCACTGAAATAAACACAAATTATATCGATTAAGACAATAATTAATTATAATTACAAACCATATTTTACAAAAAAAAACAATTACAATAGAAAAATAATCTTACTTCGCTCGATATTCTCTATTTTTGTTTCACTTGCAATTCAAACATCAAATTATCAAATGAAATCATCCACACGAAATTGGATGCGTTCCCTGCTCATGTTAATGCGCACCGGCTGACGTTTGGGATGCGTTTAGAAACTCATGAATTTGTCAACATTTTCTTTTTTGACTTTTGGAACTCATGACGCATCTGAGGCGCTTGGAACTCAATCTGTATGTATTGATATATAGACATTAACGGTCGTATTTATAAACGTTGTCTAAACTTTGGACACCCATCCAAGTTAAAGATAAACAGGCTTATTTATTAGATTTTATACTAGTTAGAAAGTGTCTAAATAGATAAAAAAAAGTTCAAAATAGTTAGAAAATTGCTTTATTTTATTAAATAAAATGTTACATTAGGCAACCGAGTCCGTTGTCTAAGTTATAAAGCTCTTAAATACTTTAATATCAAATAAAAATATGTATCTATAACTTGGACGGCTATCCGAAGTTAGAGAACGTTTATTAATATGACCAAAACAATCTTAGTTGATGTTTAAGAGTTATCTAAGTTATACACAGGAGTCGGTGGTCTAAAACTTGGATAATGTAACATTTTATTTAATCAAATTAAGCATACTACCTACCAACTATTTCGGATTATCAAGAAGAATTGTCTAACTAGTCAAAAATCATATGAATACGCCTGTAACAATTCATTTTGAAAATTTCCCTAAAATTCATGGAAAAGGTTTTAATTATTTGTACAAATTTTAAAATTAAAGAAAAAAATGTTTCCCGAGTGTTTGAGAATCTGACGTTGAAATCAAATTGTTATAAAAAAAAAATTATTTTGAAGATGGTTAAAATAAAAATTCTACTGTGCCTACGACATGCACTACTTAAAATCAATCAAGATAAAATTTAAATAAATAAATAAATGTCGCAACAGCTTGTGGGACCTAATATAGAAAGTGATTTACAGCGTGTAAATAGGTATGTAGTTACGTGTAGTTATATATGCCATGAATAGAGGGGGCCTACAATTTTCTGATGAATCCGAATTTCTGGAAAGAAGAGGTACTTTATCATGTTAAGAGATATACAGAATGTTTTTTTGCCACTTTCTTGAAAGAAATTGCACAAATTTTTCATAATAGAGTTAAAATTAACGAGCATTTTTGTTTTTTTTTTGCGTCGCCAAATCGATAGAAAGTTGGTAGAAAAAAAAACACTGAAAATCGCCAGTTTTCGAAGTCGAAAATATTTCTAAAAATATGATATTTAATTAATTAATGCTTTTTAAAGGGGGGTTTAATTCAAATTTAATTCAAAAAATAAATTAATTTTTTTCTTAAAAATAAATAGTACGCATACGCCATACATCGCTTAAAAATAAAACAAACAGTGCGGTGATGATGCAGTGAAGGTGGGTTTAAATTGTAAAATGTATTCTGCCTATAAAAATACATAAATGGTTTCCTACAACTTATCTAAGTTTTTATCACTTTTGTGGTGACAAAATTTAAAATTTTATGCTAATGTGGATAGATTTACATAATATGTACTTTCATATGTATACAGGGTGAATCAAAATCCACATGATATTAAAAAAAAACATACAAATTTAATTGAAGAAATTTTTTTCAAATAAATAATGATCACTTGGAATAAGCCGTTGTGGGTTGAAAAGAGACCAAAAGTTGAAAACTAAATTATATTTAACCGAATTATAGAAATTGTAATGTTATGTTATGTTATGTACATACATTTACTTACATATATTTTTATCTCCTACTTCTGATATTTTATAAAAAAAAACAAATTAATTTGTTGGCGTAGCAGTTCATGTAGAACCAGGACCTAGCGACAACACTCAATCATTCCTATGTGTGTGTTTTATTGACAGGAATGGAGGGGACGTAATTTTCTGCCGAATTCAATCGAATAAGGTGACAACAGATACTCTTGGAGGATTTGTTGATTCCTCCAAGAGGCTTTAGCCCCCCTTGAAAAACATTTCTGTTTTATACTTACGATATATTATCTGTTTTATACTTACGATATATTATGTACATATACAAAAGTGGGTCTCCCAATTCTTTCTGTCTGTATGTTCTGTCCTTTTGGCTGCAGCCTAGGCAGGTGGGTCGATATTTTTTGAACGTTTTTTTGGCATCCCCTCGATACGTTTTTTTTTTTAATTTTTTAGGACCAAAAATATCGGTACCATACCGTACAAAATTGTAACCAAATAATAAAAAATTTATTTTTCTCAAAACCGTGTCACAACTTAAAAAAAAAGTTCAGTAATTTTATTTTACAAAAAGGCTACCATTTCATAAAAAAATACCGAAAAATGGTTACAAATGGTACATTCTAGAACCATTCTATTTTTATTTTTGAGTTACTCAATAGATTTTGATCAATTTTTTATGGAGAATGTTTCAAAAAGTTTTAAAAGAATTTTAAAGGTACCAAAATTTAAAAACAAAAATATTTTGGACTTAAAAAAAAATAAATTTTTTTTGATAACTTAATAATTCGAAAACGACTTTATCGCTTTTTAATAAACTTGGCACATAGCAGTTTTTTAAGATTATCTAGCAGATTTTAAATGAATATTATTCTTATAACCAAAAATAACGGTACCGGTAAGTGTTTAAAAAAACCAGTAAGGAAAATTTCATTTTTATCAAAAACGACTTCTACGAGTTTGTGATCTAATATCAGTACCATATACCATATTAAATTAAAAAAAATTTGCTATCGATTAAAAATGGTACTTTCATAGAACCATTTTTTTTTTGTATTTGACTATCTCATTATGTGTTGTGCCGAAATGGGAAGATGATTTTTTTTGTAAATTTATTTTTTAGCTCCGCATTAATAAATACCTAAGTACTAAAAAATGACATATCTATATTTTTGTTCTTAAAAATGTTTTTTTTCTTTATGTACATAATCAGCCCTATCACGAAATCCATCGTAATAGGAAACTTGTTACGAATACCGACAAAAACTATCACAGATTCCATCGTAGTGGAAAATCTCATACAAATAGTCATTACGAAAGGATTCGGTGATAGTTTTTTTCGGGATTCGGAAAATTTTCCGATTACGATGGAATTCATGATAGGGCCGATTATGTATAAACAATTTATTTTTTAAAAAACTGCTCCAACGATTTTTGATTTTTTTTTTAATGAATTAAGATTTATTAAAGATATCGATGGCTTGCATAAAATAATTTCAGAAGTTGCTTAATAAATTTATTTACATTTATATATTGATTTTTTTTTCACCAACTTTTTTGTTTAAACTGTTAGTTTTATGTACCTATGCATATTATGTGCACCGTGATGCTATTCTTATAATACTACCCTTTAGTAAGCTACGTTGGCAATAAATATATCTATATAGGCTCCCATAACCAATTTATTTCTTTTAAAATCAGATGAGTTGATCTAAACTAGTATTTAAAACCACAGTATGATCGCACATAAAATCAAGTTAATGCATTTTATTAATTATTGAAATACAGTAGAATCTCGAAAAGATGAACAGATTTAAAACAGGCCCGTTCATCTTTTCAAATTGTTCATCTTTTCAAGCATTAATATTTGGTTGAGGAAGAAGATATAGTTATAAATAAAAACATTAAATATTATTTACATAACAAGTTTAAACATGCCCAAAAGTACTTTTCAGGAGGAACTAAAGGAAAAGAAAATGTACGAAATTATGTTAAGAATAAAGTGTTCATCTTTTCGAGTAAAAAAATTCAACCCTTTCATCTATTTCAACACTGTGTTTTTCAACAAGCTGTTCATCTTTCCGAGATTCTACTGTATTAACTTATTATTATAAACACTTAAGAACTGTTTCACAATGTTTGAGTAAGTTCTGATTACAGTTACTCGACACATTAAATATTGACACGCAGGGTCATCATTTCACACGATAAAAACTAACAAATTGTGCTTTGACGACTTGAATAGGTTATATAAATGCAAAAGTAGTTTTATTTGGTTTGTGGGCTTATGACCCTGTTCGAATATTTATATGTCAAGTAGGTAACTAATCAGAACTTTACTCAGACATTGTGAAACAAGTCCTTATACATTTCACTTTGGATCAAAAAATATTTTTCTAACTACGATTTCATAAGGAATCAAAGCTAGTTTTTGTTATGTAAACGTCTATACTGGCGGTAGGGTGAAGAAAAACGTAAAGAATCTTGTGATCGTGATTGTGATTCACGTTACGTTACGTATGTTTACACATTTTAACCGTGAGTCCTGGCACTCTCACTTTTTTTTTCCAAACATTTGTGAATATATAATTCTTTCTTTATATGTATTTGATAAGTTCTCTAATCCTTCAAATTTCCAAAAAGCCAGTCTTTCTTAAAGTTTTTCAGGTGTTTTTCATTATTTTTTGAATAATTTTGATGAATTCTGTAAACCCTTAAGCTTCCAACTTTGCCTCTGTCAATTTTTCGCTCTGATACTAATTTGCACCCGTGAATACCTTTAAGGCCCTGCCACATACATATATTGAGGATTAACAATCATGTCAAATTGAAAGTGTTAAAGAATTCCATGGGAATGTCAAGAAAAAAGTTCATATTTTCCTTCCTTTCACACAAGCATCGAAAAAATCACTTTTACCATATAACTTCAAACACTTAATAATCTGATAGAATAGGATAAGGTTTTAGAACCAACAATTTGCATGTATATAAACATTAAATAAATGTCAAATTATGTAAGATAAGCTGTCAGACATTGTGTGAGGAGCTTTAAAATTTCGTTTCCACACTATAATCATATACAATATACATACATTTTTTTTTTTTTACAAATTTTCGACATTTCTGTTAATACTCTGTGATATAAACTACCAGTGCCTTTAGAAAATGAGGAACAATAAAAACCAAACTCATTGAGTGTGCAGAACTTTTACTTACAAACACATTCATAATTGAAATAAAATGGAATTATAGGTAGTATTACTCATTAATCGAATACATAATATTGAAAAAAGAATTTCGACACACACACAGAATTTATAACCTTCTATAGAAACCTATTGTCAAACTTAATGTTGTTTTACAAAATAAATAAACCGAATCCATTAAAAAACAAAACTATTCGATTTTGTTTTCTTGTATATAGAATAAATCACATGAACCATTAAAAAGAATGACAACTTAAACATTTTGTGACAATGATGTTATATGGTATGTGAAATGTGAAATGAAAATCTATTCTCAAGTTTAACAAACTCTTTTGATATAATAGGTTAGGTATTTATATTATTTTGTCAAATAATTTATTTTGTATACCTACCTACTTTCATCGTAATAATTATCTCATCCAAACAACACCCACTCATTATCATTATTCATTACCATTACATGCTATAATGTATGCATTAGGGACCATCCAATGAGGAGAAGGTATGTATATAGTATGTATGTACGTATTTATAGGATACACCCTATAGCAACGCCTACCTACAATTTGCTGCTTGCTTTTATGAATTGTTCAAAAATTGTGAAGTGGAGATGAGTGTCATGCTCATGATGAGAAATCTTAATCTTCAACATTTACTTAAGTACTTACACGTACGAACTAGTACACGTTTACATTTATATTATTTTTTATAATATAAATATGTATACTTATACACGTACATACATACATATATGTGTATATTTGTCAAGTATATAATATACATTTTTTTTAAGCTGAATCAATATCCTTTATTCTCACATTTTAGGTTAAAGAAAAACAAAATAATTCGCTGAAGCAAAATATTTAGGGAAATTTTAGAATTTATTTTATTTATCAGCTTTATTTTGCTATTCCATGTGAATCAAATCATTCGATTCACTTCGTCAATTTCTTTGAGTCACTTTAAATAGGTATATTTAAAGCAAATCGAATGAATCAATTCACCGCGCTATTAAATGATTTTGTATTATACGCACGAATTGTAGTAGGTATAGAATGATGGGGCTGTTTATTTCTTATCTTTTTATTGTAATCTCTACACAGAGGTTTATTGGAGGAATAGCTATTATTTTTGATAGAGTATATACATATAGTAACCACAGCGTATTTTATCATTAGATTAGGGCTTTGCGAAATAGCAAAATTGTTACTCTTTCCAGTGGTTTTAAGGGCTATATACGTGTACAGAATATAAAGGGTGTTTTTTTTAGACCTGTGGTTTTCAAGAAAAAATAAAACGCATATGATTTAATGTTATGGCCAAGAATTTAGATTTATTATAAATATAAGGGTTTGCCATTATGTTTTAAAAATGATTTCGGGCAAGTGGCTCGAATAAATTCCAGCCGAGAGTTCCAAGAGGCCCCAGCTCCAAATGTTGCGCGCGATAGCGGATGGACTCATTCGGGTCTTCTTCGATACTCTGCTCCACAGCAGCAATAGCGTCTTCGGTGCGCACTGTACGGCGTCTCTGAGGATGAGCATAATCCACTAGAGTAAACGTGGTGCGAAACCGATCCATGGTTGCTCGAATTACTCTGCTGGGCGATTATGTCGACCGAATATTGGACGCAGTGCGCGATGCGTCGCTCGAACCGAATCATTATTTTGTTAATTAATCTGCACGATTTGCAAACGTTGTTCAGGAGTAAGTCTATTCATTATAAAATGGCAAACCAAACTGAGCATAAATCAAGTGACAGCTGTCAAAAAGACCAACTCCGAAAAAAGTACTGCCAGATTGAAAACCATACGTCTAAAAAAAAACACCCTTTATAATATTGTAACTTCCATTTAACGTTGGAAATTGAAGGGTTTAACTTTTTGATGCTCATTTGTCTCGTTTATTATATTGGAGTCGTTTATTTTTCTAATAAACAAGAAAGATTTTCGTCTTATGGCTTCAGATATCACCAAGCATAGTATAGAAGATGAGATCGTAAAAAAATCTTCTATGTAGATGCACGTATTTTGTTGTGATTTAACAATAGTTTATGTACCGTTAGGATTCTGATTAGGAAGGTTAGTTGAGATCTTCCTGTCTGGTAATGTGCCTCATAAAAATTTGTCCTTTTTTGTTTCATACAAATATCGGGCCATACATTCTTTAACCCACAAAAATAAATTCTTTCTGACAAATAAGTCTTTTTTTTTAATAATAATTTACACACAGCACTCAAAGGGTTATGACTAGCATTAATATGTAGCACACAGTGCGAGCGTTAAAGGCAAATAGGAAAAGATGTAAAAGTAGATACCGATGCTTACCAATCATTTTTAAAGATATTTTCAGAATTCTGTCGAAAAGACTCAAATGGGTGGATACAGCACCTGTCTAAATATACGATTTGTACTCAAGCTTTGTACGAATGTTCGTCTTATAGATAACAACAACAAGATCAGAATTTCTTTCATCGTTGAAGGACTTTGTAGTGTTTTTTTGAAGCATTAAATTCTATTGTTTTTTTTTTCATTTTAAATTGGACAATCTATGGATGTTAAAAAGCTTAAATATCCGAAAAGTAGAGATGTGGTTCTAAAAAAGAATTTGAAAAGCTTAGCGTACTGTGTCTGTTGCAAAACAATTAAATGGATTTAGAAGATTCAGAAAAAAAAGGGAAGAGATTCGGAGAGAAAACAGAGCCCTGGGGCACTCCATTATATAGGCATTAGCATTAATTTCGTTTTTCAAAATTTATTTTTAACTGATAATTAAGCGGATTTGTGAATATTAAGGTCCCGTTAGCGCCAAATTAACAGAAGGTTGCATTATATTTTCTGGTAACTTCAAATTCACAGAAAACCATGCTCCAAGTGATATGGCTTTCTCTAGTGACCTGACACAAGGTTGTTTTATTAAACGAGCGTTGGATTGGAACTGAATAATTACGAACAAATTTTACTACCTTTGGAACATTTTAGAAGTTTTTGCATTAATTATTGTTGGTCATGTGAAAATTTGTTTCGTCGAAAATGGCCCCACAGTTGCCATGCGTTCAAACGGATTTTAGTACTTTCTTGTATAGTATTATTTTGTTCTGGATATATAGGTCGTGGGTCTAATTCAGTAACTAATGCATTTTCCTATATTTTTGGTTTAGTTCTTTTCTTTTTGATGTGCCATTTCCATTTTGACTTGTCATCAAAATTCAAAAAGATATTTGGTAGTTTTTGGCGTAAGGCACAGCTTTAATCTTTACAAAAATTTGAACATTTATTATCTTTTAATTTGTAAATTTTATATGAGTTGTTTTGTTTTCGTTGACTTTGATACACCTTTGTTGTTTCCAATCTCTTACTTTATCGGTTGCATTTTACAATTTTTCTGTAGTCTTCACAACGCATTTATTGGGCATTAAATAGCAGTATCAACTTGTTTCCCACTGGAATATACCTAGTATATGTATATAACAAACACATTATATTGGCCCTAGAAGACTTCCTTGTGGTATATCGGCTTCAATTTTTATTAAGTTTCAAATACTCTTGCTGGAACCGTTCTCTAATAAGTCAGTCGGTAACATAGGATTTCTACTTCGTAGAACTAATTTGGAAGATCCCTATGCAGTTTGTAATCAAGTCTCAAATACCAAATCTTATCAAAGGCTTGAACAACATCTAGAAATAGAGCGGAACATACTTGTTCACACCAGATGTTCGTCACGAAATCTATGTACATATGATGAACTGAACTTGACAAAAAATTGCGTATTGACAAAGGCCCTCACTAGTCAACTGATGAGTCCAAGTGAGATCACCGGGACGAAACGCAAAATTTTTGTAGGACTAAAGGCCGTGTAACTTTTCAACAACATCCGTAATTCGATGTACTTGGCCTGTCGTGACATGTTTATTTCTAAAATCCAAACTGTTGGTTTGGGATGTTCTTATTCTTTCTTCAATTATATTGCCAAGCCTTTTCATGAGCAATTTTTTTGAATAGTTCTTCTACAATTTTTATAAGTGATATTGGCCTGTAAGAAGTCTACTTTTGTTGGTGACTTACCTTGCTTAGGAATAACAATGACTTTTGCTTGTGGCACATATCGGAGCTTAAGCCATGCGTTTTTTATACATTGGAGTAAACTTCATAAATGCATATCCTAAATAGTACCCTATATTTGAATAAATGTTTTTATATTTTGTGGTGTTAAAGGTTCTTTTCGTGAATATCTCGGTATTTATCAGTTTTTTTTTTGGAGAAATGTCAAGGAAAATTATGTAGCTTTAAAAATTCTAAACAAAAAAGATTTGAGACTTTTTTTTCCCAAGAGCAGGAGATTTTTTTTGTTTCACTTCATTCGTGAGGTGTTATTTTATCAAAAGTATAAAATTTTCTGATAGATGGCGCTTAACACTGAGACCTAAAATTAAAACCAAATAACTTGCTATAGCTAAAAAAATAGATTTAGACGATTAAGCTTTAAATAATTCTGCTGTTTTTTGAAGAAAAAGGTTCCAAATTTCTTTTTTAATAACTTGTATTAAACTTGGGGTGGAATCGGCTAAGGTGATAAATGATTGTCACATCAACCATAGTCACATGTGATTGTCATTTAGTTTTCTGTCTGGGTAAGGTGATTCAACTCAATTCAATTCAATTGAATACTTTCCAATGGAATTTGTCAAAAACATGGTTGCCATAGTGAATGTTTCAAATGTTTGTAATTAGCTATCGTAAATATATAACGAAAATGAAGTCTTTGCGATATAATTCTTCATCTTTCCAAATGTAGTAAACTTTTTTGGCACAAGAATATTAATTTTTGTTTGTCTGAATGGTTAAAAAAAAGAACTCCGAAAAAGTTGTACAATTTTTGTAGGCTGATGGTAACTCTAGTTGTACTGCGGTAGATACGTCAAATTTATTGGAAAATGACAATCACATTTTTGATGTGATAGCTCTTTAGCTATCAAATGTGATATCATCTTACACAGACTGAATTGGTTGATCGTGACTCTCACTTATCGCAAATCACCTTACACGATTCCACCCCTGTTTAAAACTGCCCCAACATGTAAAGCGACATAAGATTCGGCCTGAGGTTTTGTGCCTCTCAAGAAATTGACCTTTATGTAAATCAAAATTAAGCTCACAGCTGTGCATTTAATCATAATTTAACAATTAAATTAATTAATTAAAATTATACATAATTAGCTACTGTAACATAACCATAAGAGATGCGCCCGAAAGTCGTTGACGTGTAAAGATATCGGGACTACCATGTTAAAAATTAAGTTTACGCTTTGAAATTTGTATTATTTAATTTTTTAAGATTTAATGTGCCCCCCTCTCCCCAATTTTCAAAATTCATATTGATTCTAAGTAATGACAAACACTTAGCCCAGTCGGAATAAACAGTTGACATGGAAAAAGTAGTACTGTGCACTTTTCTTTTAAAATTCGTTAGAGTTGGTTATTGGAGCATATGGGTAGTTTTTGGGGAAAAAAAATACATACTTTCAGAAAAATTTATTTTCGAACTCAAAATTTTGAAACTAATTTTTTTCAAAATTTTTCATAATTAAGTTGTATTTTTTTAAGTCAAACGTTAAAAACCAGATGCTTTAAGTTTTTGAGAAAATTGAAAACAACAAAATGTTTTTTAGAGCAATTTAAACCAAGGATTGAAGCCAAATTAATAGAAACTTATTTCTGATTTTTCTCAAAAACATATGTATATGACATTTTAGCATCTAGTTTTTAGCGTTTGACTAATAATTGACAAGAGCTTAAAATACTAAAAACTGAAAAACTATTTAATAATCAGAAATTTAGAATATTTGTATTCACTAAAATAATTTAATTTAAAAACCGAATGAAATAATAGATTTATGCTTTTAAAACAGATACAACATGACACTGAAAGTGTTGTCGTTGTTTTTAAATATTTTTTTTTTCTATTTCAAGTCAATTTTTTAGTAAATTCAAGATGGCGGCTTAAGATTTTCCCGAAAAACTACACATATTATGCTCCTAATAACATCTTTTAACGAACTATGAAAAAAAATGTTCAGTAGAATTTTTGTGTGTGCCAAAAAATGTGTTGTAAATTAAATAATGCTAAAATTAATGAAAAATTCCGTTCCTGGGGGACAGCTAATTTTTATATAAAAAATGAGACTGAAAGATTTAAATGAGAAAACTATATACAAATAATTTAATAGATTTAATATGATTAAAGCTGGTTCTACATCTATGTTAATGACACCTGTTAACACATATTAATTACTTCCTGACCTGCTAGGTTTTTATTTTCCAAAACTCTCAGAACAAGTGAAATTCTTTTTTAGCTATACCCTTTCGTCTTTACCCAAACTTAAGGTGCCTTAACCACACCTCATAATCACACCCTTCAGCTTAAGAAACCAAAACCATAACGATATAGCTACATACCCTAATAGTGTCACATTCATAAATGATTCTCTAATTTTTAAGTAGTAGATATGTATAACAACACGTGGCTCTGACATCTTTATAGAACATCCAATTAAAGATTATAATGCTTTTTCTTATAGAAAAACAAGATATAAAGTGCCATTTACTGAGTAACTCTTTGTATACGAAAACAAGGTTCCTTATGAAATGAAATAGCTATAAATCAGTGTGAAAGTAAAACAAGCTTTTGTTTTGGAAAAAAGAGCTCTACGAAGTATCATAATGTACATCTAGGTACATATGTATACAATTGTGTTCTTAGTGTACTACATTTGCTACAATGTATAATAGCATCAATTTGCTTGTCTGTCAGTAACAGACCTAGCATCACAGTTGGAATCTTGTAAGTTAACAAAATCTCAAAAAAAAAAAAAAAAAACAAAGAAAAACAGACTGAGGCGCCCATATAATATTTTAACCTCCATTTGAGTTCAAGGCGAAAGCACAGAAATATACAGGGAGTTGCTATTTGGTAATAAACAAAATGAAGCTTTTTTTTCTTCCAGTACTATGAGTAGGTATAACTATAGAACAAGACCACCTCGCAACGTGCGTAAAGGTGACCCCACCGAACGGAATGTCCTTAAAGGTTAACATACGTATTTATAGAATTTCATTTCTTCCACTTATATTACTTTGCTTTTAACTTAAATCATCGAATTCATGCAATATTCCATGTGGAAAATAAAATAGCAAATTAATATGAAATTATTATAAGCATTTTATCAAGTAAAGCCTTTCATTAAAAAAAAAAAAAAAAAAAAAAACAACAACCGTAGACTAAGGGTTCTGGAACACGTGATCATGGCAATTATATTACGTTTTTATGTTTAGTTGACACTTATTTTGATTTATTATTCTATAAGCTTGTATAAACACATACATATAAACTCATCGTAGATAATATAAAAACATGACCAAAAGACTCCTTTGGTATTATGACCCCTGAAACAAAAAATAAAATACAAGTTAGGTATATAAAAACGGATTTGTTGTTACGTCGCGTTGTCGGTCGGCGGCCAGTGTTAAAGAAGCTCTTCTATAGTTATGAAAATTTATCAGCGACTTAGGAATATAGGTACTACTACTAAAATGAAAGATAATTATACTTACTTCAATGTTATTTCTATATCAAAGAAAGTCCTTCGGATATATATATACCTACTTACGGTGCCGAACCTGGGACTTTTGCCGCCCCAGGCAAATTCAATTTTGGCGCCCCAAACTTTAAAAAAACGAAAATCGTACAAATTAATATTCAAAAGTTTTATTTAATACATTTTAAGGATTTTCGATAAAATAATTTTACAAAATATTGACATTAAAATGCTGCTCTTCGCGATTTCATTTTTGCAAATCTTGTAGCGATTTCTTCTTCTTCAATACGATTCAGCATATCTTTTTCAATGGAAATTGTTGCCAAGGCTGTTAATCGCTCTTCAGTCATAGTTGAGCGTAAATATGATTTTATTATTTTAAGTTTTGAAAAACTAGCTTCCCCTGCAGCAACACTTACAGGAAACATTAAGAGAATTTTTAACACAGTTGTTAAATTTGGACACAAATCAAGCAAATGGTTTGAAGCTAAATAATTTAAAATTGATAGCGGTTTGAGATCAGTAAGATTTGACGTTTGATTGAATATATTAATTTCACTCAAGAGATCCCTAGCTATTACATCCTTTTGAACTTCGTCGTCAATTCTTGCTGTTAAAATTGCTTCAAGTTTCTCGCAATCCTTAAAGTCCACATTCTTTGAAATATCGCAGAGAAAACCGAAGTTTTCGTTCAGATATTGATACTGTCCAAAACGCTCGTCGAGAGAAGATAACGTCACATCGATTACGTGGCAGACTGATAACGGCGACTACGTAAGGTCATCGAATCGGACACAATCAAATCTAATATTCATCTTTGTAGCAATATCTATAGCGTTCTTGTATAATGCTTCAAATAAAGATTCCTCAGAACGGTTTGCCTGAAAGTACTGCCGCAGTTTATTTAAATGTAAAAAGTCCATGGATTTTGACTGAAGCATTTTTAAAAGGACGTTTATTTTTCCTAAAAACTCATTCCAAATAATCGTTGACAAAACCAATTTAAATTTGTATATGCGTTTACATTGTTGAGTTGCTTTGAAACTTGAATTTTCATCAAATTCTGCACTTTCTGCCTACATGGCCAACTTCAATGATTATATTTTGATGCTTTACAAACGCTGCACAGTTCGTGCAAGCATCGGTGAACGGCAACAAGCTTCCCAAATGTTAAATACTTTTACAGAGAGGTATAAGAAATAAATTTGTGTGTATGCCCTCTTATACCAAAGAAGAATGAACAAAATACAGTGCAGTAGTTACTGATATTGTTTTAGATTCAAGGAGACGCATTTGTGTTACCCTTTTTTCAGTTTTAAATTTGTTCCAACAATTTTGCCGCCCTAGCTGAGTGGCGCCCCAGGCAACTGTCTGTTTTGCCTTAAGGCAGGTTCGGCACCGCCTACTTATAATATATTTAAGCATTTAGGTAGGCTATATCTTTGATTTAAACTTCTTGTGATGTAATGTAGCTATAATGAATATTTATGTTCGGTTGTGTGTTTATTATTTAAGCCTTAATCTCATTTAAGTTCATCATTAAGATGTTAGTCTTTTGGACCTTATTTAACTTGAGACTCAACGTTTATATTCTTCAAAGGATTTTTAATTAGTGCGTCTTTCAAAGTTATAGATATAAATATATGATATAATATAATGAAAGTAAGGTATTATGCGTAACCAAAAGAATTAATCATAAACATTAAATATTAAGCCCATAAGCATTACTTATGAAATATTTCAAAAGAGTGGACAAGAGTTGAATTTTCAAAAAAAAAAGTTTTGAATAAATAGAAACGATAAAATATCTTTAATTAAGATAAAAATGTTTGTCTTGCTTTCACAAATAAAACAAATAATTTCAAGATAAAATAAATACAAATTTATTTTTTTCTCCTCACACCTTATATGGTCAATTTATTTACCCTGTATCAAAATTTGAATTTTGACGTTTTCACTAAAACTGCTATGATTTTAAGTATATCGCATTAAGTTTTCTGTTTTTTGATTAACTGATTAACTATCATTTTTATACTATAAGAGATTTAGCAGTGTTGCTGCTGAAAAAATCAAAAAGTGTCCCAAAAAAGAGGGCAAAAATATCCCACATAAAAAATAGCATTTTCTTATGCAAACAATTTATCTTGATAGTAAAGTTTCTAAAGCCACGATTAGATAGTCATTATAAAGGGTAAATGCGTTCACTTCTTGACTTAAATAAAAATATCGTTAATACACTGTCCACGTGCGTTGACTGGCAAAATTTTGACGATCACATGAATGACAACAGACGCCAAAAGATGTTCGTTTACTTGCTTTAAACTGCCATTTTCTACCAGTTTTATTTTTTTTTATATGAACTTTGACAGTCTTTGGACTAAAAATGGTAGAAATGTGTAGTTTTGGGAAGTAAACAAACAAGTTTGTTAAGTCAATGTGACTTTATCGTTTTTGAATTACATTTTGATCGAAGTATTTGATAAATGTCAAAATATATTTTATTGCGTATCATGGTCAAGTTATATAAACAGGGAAATTCCAATGAAGGATTGCTTCGATGTTAGCAGAAATGTAAGAGATTTTTTTTCGAAAAATGCAATTTTATGGCTTTATGATGGATGACATTTGGAATTAAATAGTTTATGTACCATAAAATATTTCTAAAAATTTAAAAATTAAAATTGAGAAAAAAGGTCAACGCAGGCTTCGTTGATGTGGCAGTAAATTCTGCGGTATCGACGTTGGGATATAGCCAACGCACTGACAAGCAGTCTGTCGATGTGTCCAAATTGCGTTGAGGGGGCGATTAAACGGCCACAATAAATTATAGTTAACGAGTTGACCCTACAAATTCGTGTCAACGCAGGCGTCAACGTTTTAAGAGTATTCAGCAACTTGACAAAAAATGACTTCATTTTAACCGCAAAGATTCAACGCGTTGAGTGAGTACCGACATTTTTGGAAATTAAATTATTTTTATAAAAAAAAAAATTTTTAGAACTGTTTGAAAGAAACTCAAATTGAATTAATCATAAACTGCTGACTGGATAATTAAAAAAAAAAATGAATGCCGTGGATCTCGAAAGCAAATAATAATACAATTTACATAAAACGAATTCTTTGTTTGCAGTGAGTTTCTAACAAAAGGTGTTCAAATATCCCACCCTGCTGATCAATACACAAGTGTGCTCGCCTAAAAATACTTGAGGTAGCCCTTTTTATCATATCAGGTGTCACGGTTCGATATTCCTCTAAAATCATATCGAAGTAAATATAAACAACCTTAAAATGCTTAAAAAATGTGTTTGATAATAAATTGCGGGAAAACCGTTTTCCACACAGAAAAAAGTTTTATAGTAGATACAAATTTGGCAAATTTAGAACTACATATCCACTCTCAAAATTTGCTGTCCAAACATGGAAAATATATCCTTTCAATATTTGGGATGCCGTCACTTTCTGAGGCTTTGTTATTTTTAATTTGTTTAATAGTTCCTTCTAATTCAGATTGGTCGATCCAGTCCAAACAATTTGAATCTTGAAACAGACAGTAGGTACCTATAGATTTGTTAAATGTTCTGCTAAATTTTGAGCTTTGAGTGAAATCTTTATACCTGGGTACCATCCTTCAAGTTCGCTTGCTTCGGACCAAAATTCCTGAGAGTTTTTATTGAGATTAAGTCATCCGACTTAAGTAAGTTTTTTTGAGGTAAATCCTTTTTTTTTTTAATTGGCAATAGTTGCTTCAAATTCGACAAAATGGTCATTGCAAAACTTTATTTAAATGAATATAGTGAAAGCTCCATCAAAAGGCGACTTGCCCGTTTAAACAAATTCGTCCCTCAGCCGTTCAAACCGCTCACACATTAATGACCATCAAGTTAGCATTGTCACTTCAAAATTTGGTTGATTCCAATTTTCAACATTTGGATTATTAATTGTCGTGAATTGATCGTAAATTTGTCGTCAAAGAAAAAAAATTTCGTACTTTTTTTTCTCCAAAAAAAAATCCGTAGGTACATAAATCATAAATGAAAACTTCCGTTGTTGATTCTAAATGAAACTCTTAATCTCACAAATACAGACTCTGCAAGGTTTTGGATGTCTTTACAAAATCTAACTAATGTAAATTAAATTAATGGCCGAATTCAAACTCCCATTCTAAAATCTATTTTTCGTGGTAAATAACAAAAAAACAAAATAACCAAACAAAGGTTTTTCCTAAGCATTCTGCTAATTATACTTACCTTACAAAGTTCGCCTGTAATTTAAGGAGTGAATAAATCATAATTATCCCCTCTATTATCACTGGCGAGTCGAACGAATAAACGTGTGAGTCTGAGAAATTGGTATTACGGTTGGCGAATTGAGAACCTTTGATTCACCTTTAATGTCGAAAAATTTCCGAAATTTTATCCCACTCTATTGTGGTTATAACGGGTGATTTTTTAAGAGGTTTAGAACTTTAAAAAAAAAAAAAACACAAAAAATTCGAAAAAATGAATGAAATATTTATTTGAATCGATAGTTTGAACCTTGCAATTTAATGTTTAAAGATTTGCATGAAATGTTGACCGCGGCTGCGTCTCAGGTAGCCCATCCGCTGAGTCCAATTTTGGCATACTCTTTCACACATATCGGCCGGTATCTCACGAATGAATGCATGGATGTTGGCTTCCAGTGCGTCAATCGAAGCGGGCTTGTCCCTATAGACATAAGCCTTGACATACCCCCACAAAAAATAGTCTAATGGTGTCAAATCGCACGATCTAGGCGGCCAATTGACCGACCCGAAACTTGAAATTAACTGTTCACCAAACTCGCCTCGCAATTGCGCCATTGTTTCGCGTGCTGTGTGGCATGTGGCACCGTCTTGTTGAAACCACATATCATGCAAGTCAAGAACTTCCATTTCGGGCAAAAAAAAGTTTGTTATCATCGCTCGGTAGCGTTCACCATTGACAGTAACGCTGCGATTCGCATCATCTTTGAAGAAATATGGCCCAATAATGCCGCCGGCCCATAAACCGCACCAAACAGTGGCTTTTTCGGGATGCATTGGTAGCTGTTGCAATGCTTCTGGCTGATCTTCACTCCAAATGCGGCAATTGTGCTTATTTACGTACCCATTCAACCAAAAATGAGCCTCATCGCTGAACACAATTTTTCAATAAAAAAGCGGATCCTCGGCCAGCTTTCCAAGAGCCCATTCACCAAAAATTCGGCGTTGTGGTAGGTCAGCTGGCTTTAGTTCTTGCACCAGCTGTATCTTAAAAGGCTTTACGCCCAAATCCTTCCGCAAAATTTTCCACGTAGTGCTGTAACAAAGGCCTAACTGCTGGGAACGGCGCCGAATCGACATTTCGCGGTCTTCTGTCACACTAGCTGATACGGCCGCAATATTTTCTTCACTACGCACAGTACGTAAACGTGTTGGTGGTTTAATGTCCAACAAAGTAAATTTGGTGCGAAATTTGGTCACAATCTTCCGAATAGACTGCTCAGAAGGTCGAGAATGCCGACCATAAAATGGAAGCAGCGCGCGATGAACATTTCGAACCGAGCACGAATTTTGATAGTAAAATTCAATAATTTGCAAGCGTTGTTCATTTGTAAGACGATCCATGGTTAAATTGCAAACCAAACTGAAGCTGTTTGACAGTGACACAAGGTACTAAACACACGTCAGCTGTCAAAACCAGTGTTGCCAAAACCAAACCAGCTAAAAAATCACCCGTTATAATGTTCGTTGATTTGAACGTCATTCGTCGAATGCGTTAGTTTGTTAATGCAAACATCTCAGCGTAGAGGAGGTGCACTGACCTCGGAGCAGAGAATCCAGATATTTTTGAAATATCTATAAGTAAACCTGTATTTCAGTATGGTGTAGGACAAGATCTTGGAGTTGAACGCTCATCTGTATGTAAGACTGTTATAAGCGTACGTAGTTGTCGTTGACAGTTGCAGCATTAAATAAATGTAGGTACGATTCTATCGCACGAACTTGCCTTGCTGTAAGGTAGCTAGGCATTGGAGGTATATAAGGTATTACAAAGTTAATGGAAAATTATGAAGCAGGTGCTCAAAAATTGTGCGACCTACTAATTAAATATTAGACAATAAATCAAAAATAAGACAATTTTCTTTATAATTTTTAAAATATCAAAATTGCTTTATTGGAGTTTTATTTTCTCGGATCTCGTAATTCCAACCTCTGGCAGTGAAAGCTCTATCAAAAGTCGACTTTCCCGTTTAAAAAAATTCATCCCTCAGCCGTTCAAACCTAAAACAACAATAATAACCGTCAAGTAGGTAAGCATTGTCACTTCAAAATTTAGTTAATTCCAATTTTCAATATTTGGATAATTAATTGTTGTGAATTGATCGTAAATTTGTCGTGAAAGAAAAAAAATTATCGCGCCTTTTTTCTCAAAAAAAAAAAAAAAAAAATCCGTTTATAAATCATAAATAACAAACAAAAACCCTTAAATTGCACTTTCAATAAGCAGTCTAGCTTTTGCTCCTAGTAAAAGCTATGACAAGTTGGCTTTAGCTTCCTCAAACTTTTTGTCTTTTTCTTACACTTTATTCATATCCATTTTAATAACGCTTTATTGTAAATTTAAACATTCTCTCCAAAACTATGAGACCAACAAAGAAAAAGCTGATTTTAAATTCATCTTTTTTTAAGTTAAATTTTTCAACCCTGCCAAGGCCCAAGCACCCTCTTTTACTACAGTTAAATTCAAGTGCCCTCTATGCATAATGTATATGTATGAATGTGTATATTACGGGGTTAGTCTTGTAGCTGCCACTATGATAATGATAGTGATTGTTGCTTTAAATTAGAAATCAAAATGGGAGAAATTTAAATGCGTAGGTATTTATTTGATTATTATACATGAGTAGAGTACCTATTACATATCTACAAAAGGTCAAACTTCCTACTATACGTAGGTATATTACAAATAAAGAAATAAAATCAATAAAAAGTCAATCAACTCATAATAAATACAAATCCAAATCATATAGTATACCCTTAGGTTAAGTGTTCTTAATTTGTATATAAGGATCAAAAGGTTCCAAACGAATCGAAATTTTCATAATCTTTTGACTAGATGATGATTTTATTTTCACATATTGAGGCAAAAAAAAAAAAACGCTTCAAGGGCAACATCAAATTGAGATTTTTCTATTGAAAATAAAACTCTTAAAAAAGAAAATCCTGACTTGGAAAGAAATTTCACGAAACTGTCAGAGTGAACTTTTTTAAGTGGAAATCTATTTCTATTCTACATTATATATATTCTCATATTACAAAAAGTCTTGAAGCGTTAAATAATTATTACAACTTTATTTTTTTTTTAAAAAATTGTTTTGCCACGGTGAATGTCAAAAGAAAAATTTCAATTTAACTTTTATTTTTGAACTCGACAAAAAAAACTCTTTTTTTTTCTTTTTGTCAATGAAGTCATTTTTAAAATTATGAAAGTTGTCTGTTCTGTAAATCCAAATGAAAATGGGGTTACAACTTAGGAAAATTCTTAAAATTTTTGGCCAAGGTATAATTATTAGTGATTGTTTCTTAGTTGTTTACTTAATTCTTTGCTGACATAAGGTACTACCGTATAGCTTCGAAGGTGTTTGAACTTGATCTAGACTTTAACTTGTCACTTCTTCCAGTTTGAATATAGAATAGATTTTTTATTGTAGCCTGTGATGAAGAGGGGTATCTTTAAAGATAGATAGTTTTATTTATCAAATTAAGTTCAGTGTACAATATACGTAGCTCCTTTTTGAATTGTTTAGAATATACAGCAATACAGTCTTAGTTTCGCTAAATATTATACGAGTAACATTTCAGTTTTGTCTTTATTTATTGGTTTGGTTTCAGTTGCAATATTCAGGTTATGGATTCGTTAAAAACATTTGGTCAAAAGTGACATTATGACAATTGAAAAAAAAAAATAGGTCTGAAAATTCTGCCATTTCGGCTGCAGTCTAATTAGAGAAGTCAATTTTCTTCAAACTTGAAACTTGGTACCTAAACGGTTTTTGGGGATCCTCCTAACACGTTTTAAGCATGTGCCATACAATTGTGTTTACAAATAATTAAATATCTTATTTTTCTAAAAAACCAACCCACAGAATTGAAAAGAAATTCACTTAATGTAAATAGGTATGGTATATATAAAAGCTTCCTATTGGTATGGCACCCTTTATAGAACCATTTTTTGTTTAATTTCGCTGTTCCTGAAAAAGGTTCAACTAATTTTGATCAATTTAAATGGTACCTATAGATACATTGTGTATCAATGTTTTCAAAAAGAAAATTTTTTTTTTGGTTGGTTTTGGTGAAAAAGCATGAAATTTTCAAAGATTATTCTCGTAATTTCATTTAGTTTCTGAATACTTAGTTAGAAAATTTATTTTTGAAGTACAATTTTTATAATTTTTTTTTTGTTTAAATAACGAAAAAGTAAGAATCTACAAGAAAAAACTGCAAGGGATCTGGGACTTGGTGTGACTTCTAATTACATCGAAAACGCTTTTCAGTGACCAAGAGCCTGCTATAAAGTTCATTTCTTGCTTAAACTTGTTTAAACAATATTTTCTAAAACCACTTTAATCGTGATGTGGAAAACTCATATCATATTGTTTACTGGGTGCGCCAAAATGAATTTTTTTTAAATAATTTTGCTAAGAAATTCATAGGATTCATATTATTTTAATCCTAACTGTTTTTGAGCTAACAAACTTTTGGCTCATCCTGTCTAAAATTGGTTTTCATTTTTCCCCACTGTTTTTACTAACACTGCTTAATAGTTAGACTTATATTTTGAAAAAAAATAATTTGATGACCTTAACCATGTAACTACAAATAAATCGATAACTCTAGATGGTGGTCAAAAATAATTTGTACTTGAAACCAGTGAAACAGCACCCTGTAGTTTTGTTAGTTTTGAATGACTTTTATTTCAAATAAATATACAACAATGATTAAATAAATAAACTAAATCTTATTGTTTTGGCCTAAGGCCGTCTACCAGTTCTGTATAAATATATCCTGCTACTCAATAACATTTTTTGATTTTAAAAGCTTGTCCTGGCTCTGTAGTACCATTTAAATCTAATCAAAAATGATTCTCAATTAAATTCAAATAAATCTTAATTTGTTAAATGGAAGGAAACTCCTTGCTTATTTCGAACTGTTTGTATTAAATGAAAGGGTTGACTCTTTTTTTTTTGAAAGTGTCAATTTTTTTTTTAAATTAATAATCTGAAAACGACTTGATCAATTTTGATTAAACTTAGCAGTATTTTTTAAAATTACACATTTTGCAGATTTCAAACAAAAATTATTTTTATAACCAAAAATAACGAAACTTTCGATACAAATGTTTAAAACCATTAGGAAAAATATTATTTTTCTCGAAAACGGCTCCTACGATTTTGATAGAAATTTTTTGTAGGCATAATATATTAATACGATCTTCCATATTATTAGAAAAATTAAGCGAAAGAAACCTAAGATATTATTGCCGATGACTAAAGATAAAAAATAAAAGAAACGTGAGTTATAATTTTTGAAATTAATAAAAACCTCGCAAATTTTGTATGGCGATCTATATGTAGTAAGAATTTTTTAATTCTGCCTTTTCTGTAAAATGTTCAAAACAACATTGTTACGCTGAAAGGTGGCTCTGATTTTGCAGATTTTTTGCATTAATGATATTTTGTTGTTGGAATTTTTCAACTTACGAGGTCCTATACACTTTAACCGTCGATATGCGTTTTCAACAAGTTCAAAGTTCACATTTAGTAAGAAAGTGTTTGTGTGCAGATTAAACTAATACTCTTTGGCAAGACCTAAGTTCTTATTGAATGTAATAGATTTTCATTTCGATTTGCTACTCAACTTGAATTAAAAATTGATTGTTTAATAATAAGATGTTTTAATTCATGAATTTATTATCAAAGTTTAAGTTGATTTGTGAATTAGATGATAACATTGTTTTTTATGTGAAATCTCGCCTGAAATATTTTGAAAATTTCTAATATGAATAAAAAAAGATCTTTATGTCTGCAAAATTTGACTTTTTTTGTTGCGGAAAGGAATCAGATTATAAATGTTCAAAGGTTTTTGATGCCATGAGTTAGTTAGTTATCGAGCTATTCAAAAGTAAAATTTCAGAATCACACTTTTACTTTCTTCCCAATTACTTGCATTAAAAAGGGCCTTTCCCTTTCGTATATATAGTAGATAGAAGATATCTTTTCTTAAGCTTAAATGTATCGAATTTTGAACAATTTATTTTTATTTTCAACTCAAAGTACCTACTTTATCCGCTTGTTCTTTTTCTTCATCTATATCTTCTTGTTAAAATGACACATTTGTTTCGTCATAAATGACACGTTAGGCTGTTTATTGGCCTTTTAAAATGTTAAGTGGTTGTTGCATGTACTATAATCGAAAACATATACATATGGACTGAACATAAAAATAAATGACATAAAACACATCAGACAACGTTCTTTGGTTTTATTAAAAATAACCATCTGTTCGATTGGATTCAGCACGATATTTACTGCAGTTATCCAAAAAATATAAGTTATCTTTATGTTTATTTTAAATGCAATCACAAAATACTCAAATATTATAATGTTGTATAATTTAGCATAAAACCATAAACTTTTAAGTATTTTTTTTTTTGTTTAACCAAATCGATTAAACAGCAGCACACATTTCGTGCTTAATCTTCATTAAATTAAAATAATAGGTAGGTATACAAAAACCATCTTCATTCACCATAAAAAAAAAAACAAATAAATAATCCATCTAAAGCCCCACCCTCTTCGAGGTGTTTTAGTTTGTAATTAATGTTTTAGTCATAGCGATAACTTTTTTTTTTTTGTTGATGTTTGTGTTTTTTCAAAACTGTAGGGTTGTTCATAAAAGGTCAATAGAACAAGGAAATCATTTTCTTTTTAATTAAAAAAAAAAAAAATAAGAGGCAGAGAGAAAAACAATTTAATGGCTGATCGCTTTTCAATGGAAATTTATTCAAATTCAAAATACATAATAAAACTGTAGGTAAATACATAGTAGTGAATTCGTGTAAAGGGGGTCCAGAAAGTTCTATCATTTTTAAATAGAGTAAATTAGCACAAAATAAGACATTAGATGAAAAAATGAAGGAAATAAATAAAAGTAAAATAAAATGAAAAAAATGCTTTCAATTTAAAGTGAAGTTTTACAAATTTTCCAGACATATACATACAAAATATAGTGTATAAGATCCCAGGGCTACCAGACAAATATAAAACATACACTTTTTCAAGTCCAAGATGTTTTTCTGTAGGTAGGTATTGTCTGTCTGGTAGGTAAGAACGAATAGATGTAGATAATAATAGATCAGAGTGCCTCTGGGAGTTAACAAGTTCTAAAGGTGCATTCAAATGTTACAAACTTTTATTACCAACCGTTTGAATGTTATAAACTACCCTGCACCTTGTATACTATATTTACATAAAAAAGCAATTCAAAATAAGATCTTAAGATATAAAAAAAATTGATTTAATCTTCAACCCCTGCTGCTGTCTGACCTAATCCAATCAAAATCGGATTAGCGCAAAAGCAACAACATCTAAAAGAAAATGGAAAAGGTTTCTCATATATCCCTTACCTTTGAAAATGTTAAAATGTCAAAATATTATAAGAACTTATAACGTAATAAAAATAAAACAACGAAAATTACATACCATTTACCCTAAGGAATGAAGGTTAATGGAAATCATATAAAAAAATACCAAAGGAACAAACTAATACCATCTCTTTATTACTTTTTTACCAAAGTTAATATCAAACAAAAAAAAAAAAACAAAAAAAAAAACAACAACCGAGAAATGGGACAATTTTCGCAATCACTGAATCGAGTGGGGTTTAATTTTGGATATCTACACAAAAAAAAGGAAGAATATTGAAATGTATGGTAGACTGAATAGATTAATATTGAATGAATCTGGCTCAGTGACCAAAAATGTAATCAACATCATTCTACAGGAAATATGTTCGACAAGTTGTTTGTTTTTAGCTCTTTGTCAGTTATGTCGTATGAGTGATTCTTATATAAAATGTATACAGAGAAGATTATTTATTATTTACAAAAGTTGGTGGGTATTTTTTTTTTTTATTTTCGTAATTATATTTTCATTGAACGCAATTTATGAACAAATACACAGAAAATATGATTACCTATAGGTATATTATTTAAGATATCAAATTCAAGGAAATATTGAATGATTTGATAGAAGAGATTTTTGTTACAATTTTATTTCATCAGTTTGCTTTCTTCCAAATTCCACCATTATAGCGCTGGGGAAAATATTAGCACCATTATAGTGCCAATCTTAAAAATTCAAACAAATGTTTTTTACATTTTATTGTAATTTTGAAAGCAGAAGTTTAAAATAAAATTGGATTTTATCCAATGCAATGCAGTAAAAAGCTTAAGTGCATAAAACAATAAAATTATTGAGGTATTGAGGAATCGTCGCCCGAGAATTGTTTTGTCGTATACGCCATTTGAGCAATTTTGGGAAATCGCATTTAAAGTTTCACGTTTAAATAAAAAAGAAACTGACCGATGAAGTTTTCTCCATTTTGTATATAATTTTGTGTGGAAAGTCTTCTTTTGATTAAGGTATTCCAGTGCCTACGTTCTGTAACTCTCGCATCGTTAAAATTGGTCGAGAAACGTTGAAAAATGGAACAAAACTCATACGATTTGTTTCAATTTTCATCGTTTCTCGATTGATTTTGCCGATGCGAGAGTTACAGAACGTAGGCACAGGTTGTTAAGTCGGTTTTAGTTTTTAAACTATAGAGATTTATCTCCAAAATCATTTTGTCGTATACGCCACGAAAATAAGTACTTTGTTAGAACCCCATACACATACGACAAAGTAAACACACATGCGACAGTGCAATGCAATATCGAATCGAGTGAACTTTTCGATTTTCTCAAAAACTAGGACATTTTAACATGTGGTTTTTAGTGTTTGAGTACAAATTGATAAGAGCATTGAATATTAAAAACAAAATTACCATAGTTTATAATGTATAAAACAAAATGAGCTTGACAAAAATTTTCTTCATTTTTTTTTTTATTTGAGTTTGAAAATTAATTTTTCAAAACTGTTCTAAAAAAAAGACTAAATTTAAAATGGAATTAATGAATGGATTTTGGGCTTTAAAAAAATGCATAACATATGACCTTGTAAGTGTTGCGGTTGATTTTTAATATGTTTTTTTCTAACTAAAGAAAAATCCTTAGGACTAAAAAATTCTAAAATTTTAAGATACGTGCTGTATTTTGATGTTGTGCTGTGAACGCCAATTCGTCCATTTCTTGAATTAAAGAATTGCCAGGTTCAGAAAATGTTTTCTTTATTACCTACAATGAAGCAGGTTTTTGAAGAAGACACAGCAACGCTGTCGTCATTACCTTAATATTTCTGTTTTACCTGCACATCGAAAACCAGAGCCTATATACAGGTTGTCCCGAAATCACCGCCTCAGAAGAAAACTATGAGTTCCTGAGGTCATTTCAAGTCGAAAAACTTAAGAGGTAATTTTCTCGTTTTCGCTTCGTTTTCGACTTACAATGGTTTTTATGATTTTTATTAATTTTTCCTTTGACTGGCTCTAACTTTGCCAAACTACAACCGATTTTTTGAATTTTTTTTTATTTAAACAAAAGCAGTTAGAAATTTGTATCTGCTGTACCTACAACCATTTTATGTGTGTATAACGGTTTTCCCGCAATTTATTATCAAACACTTTTTTTAAGCATTTTAAGGTTGTTTTTTTTGACTTTGATATGATTTTTTTCTAAAAAACACGTTATTTAGTATAATTTTTTTTTCATTATTATGAAAGCCCAATATGTGTTCTTAAAAATACTTAAAATTTTTTTACCTAAAAATACATTTAAAATTATTAAAAAAAATAGAAAAAAAAGGAAAATCAAGTATGAATATTTGATGAAAACGAATAAAAAACTACGTTGAGCGTTGAGTGTTGAATGTTTAGAAAGGATAAAGTAAGAGTAAGACCTTTAAATGTTATTTATTCATTTTAATTTGTTTTTATTCAAATATTCATATTTTTCTAATTTTCCTTTATTTTTTATTTCTTATTTTTTTAATAATGTAAAATGTATTTTTAGGAAAAAATGTTAAGTATTTTTAAGTAAACGGTAGTCTTATTCCCATAAAATAAGAAACTGTATAATTTTTGTTTTAATAACTAATTAAGCCACAACAATAGTTCAAAGTTAGTGAAAACGAGAGCATTAATTTTTTTGCATCATCAAAGAAAAAAATTGTTAGTTTAAATTAACTATTTCTCTCATATTTCGCAACATTTGATTAAATTCAGACTGTGCCGCCTAATTACTCAAGAAAACGTTCAAGAAAAAATTGTAATTTAGACATTCTTTATAATCGCTTATTATGAACATCTGACACCCTTATACATAGCCCCCGTCCTCTTCATATTAAGGAAACAAAATCTTTTTCGAAAGAAGCAATTGTAATGCAGATATTTGAGGATCTGATTCCTTCTCCATTAGATGAATCTGAAAAAGAAGATAATAATAATTTTGACGAAGAGAATGAGTCTTCTTCAGAGTGTTTTTCAGAATAAAAATTTATTTATAACAAACATTTTAAAATTGTCAAATAAACGTTATTTTCAATCGAAAAACATGTTTAATTACTGATGAAATGTATTTTATATGTCAAGATATCGTTTCAGATGGATATATCTCACCATTGAAACCTTAAAATAATTTTTACTCGTTTATTCATGCATTTGCTCCATAGTGCGCCATAGTGCGTTACAAAAATACCACCGTTTTTATAATTACAAGTGTATTTTTATTTATTAGTTAAGGTAGGTTTTTTATTCATAACATGTTAATTTAGGATTTCGATTTATACAAAATATTTAATAACTAAAACGGAACAAAAAAGCGCCAAATAAATTTTTTTTCCAAAAAATGGTTATCCTAGTTTTTTGTGCATTAGGGTCGTGACACTGACTGCTAGGAATTTCAACAATTTTATGATTATTATCAGAGTTCATTGCGTAGGTGTACCCCACTATTACAAAGGAGTCACTTTTTGAAAACAACACCCACAAGTATTTTTCATTCACATAAGAATAAAAATAACTGCATTCTTCTTTAAGGTTCATAATGCCAACAAATTGTTGCTTCTTCTCGCTCTTATTATTCATACCAACATAACGTTATTTTATGTAAATTCTGAAAATAATGATATTATTTGAGTTCCGTTCCGACACAACTCAACTAATGAAATTTTTGAGCTAACATTAAATGGTTCTTATATGTGAAAAAAAAAATACTAGCTGGAAAAATACCATATATGATTCTCCTACAATAAATACTTTGAACTTAAACAGCTATTATAATATGGTTTTGATAATTTAAGAGATTAATATAGAAATTTCTCAAATTTGTATTTATGTAGACTAGACTCACCCAAACCAAAACTACTAAAAAATTGTCTATATATATTTTCAAGAATACTAGCATTTTAAGTAGCATCGAAGCAAATAAAAAAAATATTCACCAATATTTTTAAATATTTAAGAAGAGGTCTTATACTCAATGGGCCCTACCAATAATCAAATTTAGTGAGGATTTAAAAATTTCAGTAAAATGGACCATAATAGAATGGGCTCTAGCTAATAAACCATATACAGTATGACCTTAATATTCGAGTGGACTCTTAATAATGAATCATTATATGGAATGGACTTCAAACAATTAAACATTCCATGAATGGTACATTATTTGGAATCACCAGAATTAAGGTTAATTTTACTGAAATATTTAAGTCGTCGCTAAATTTGATTATTGGTAAGGCCCAATGAGTATACAAAATGTCTACACGCCGAAAATAAAATTGGAGGATCACCACAAAATATCTGCAACTTAGCCCACTTCAAGACCCCACTATATACTTTAATTTAAATGATAATTTTGTTGCGTAATTTGTGTGATTAATAATTAAAAAATAATTAAAAATAACTCTGTAGATATATGTAGGTATATGTATGTATATTACCCTTGACCTAATTACCATGTTTCTTCAGATTATCTTCTCTTAGATTTTTGTCATAAAAAAACCCAAAGCCCAAAATGACATCCTTAATGAATGGCTATTTTGAATTTAATGCAAATCTACGTCTAGTTGAATGTCCAAATGAAAAAAAATCATATATATGTATGTCTATACGAGAGGATACAAAGTACATTTTGCTTCTAGCGAATCAAATATTGAAATTTATATCCTTATACGTACATTAAAATGTACATACGTATTATAAAAATGTATATACGTTGTTGTGTGTATTTTGTGCAAGAGGCCCATATCTGTAAATTTGTTCTCTTATTTTTAATTACGATTTCAAGGAAAATTATAAAGGCATTTTTCAGAGCACGAAAACCACCCCTACCGCCCCCCCCCCCCCCCATCCCATTAACAATGGTCATTTATTTCTGGCCAAACGAAAATGGACTCATATCTTCTGAAAATATAAAACAAAACGAAAAAAAAAAAAAAAAAAAAAAACAATATGAAACGAAAATAATAATAAACAAACAAAACTCATCCAATCAGACTATAAGAACGGATTAAGGAACTGTTCAACCGGCCTTTTTTGTGTTTATTTGTGTAATAACTAAGAGGTCCTGGGGCGGTGAACTGTATAGTGTTATTTTTTTGGTTCTTGATGTTGGTTTATGTGTATGTGTATGGTGGAGGTGGTTAATGCTTTTGCGGTGTAGTATGACCACACCGCATTCATACAGAGAGAATAACACAGAAAGTCTCTTTCTTTAACGTTTTGTTAATATGTCCCCTGTGGTTATGTGGTGTCAGGAGCAATGTTCCCTTCTTACCAAAATGACGACCACGAAGCACCGCACCAAAACCAAAAACAGGATAGAAGTAGAGTTACCAGTTATTTTTTTTTGTTTTATTGAAAAAGTGCAGCTATATAGGTTCATATACAACCGTTTAGGCGAGAGCAGTAATTTTGTAAAAAAATTTACTTGACGTAGAAAAAAAAATTAAAAATTTTAAATCAAATTCTTTTAGTTTTAGTTTTAGGCTTTGAAAAATTAATATTTTGTTATTTATTATTTACTTGTTCATTTTTCGGTACTTGTTATCGTGTCCCCTGTGGTCCATTTTTTTTCAAAGAATACACGCAAAACTACGTTGTGCATTAGGTTAAAATTAACATAGTCGCCTCGGTTAAATTAAATTGTTTAAGATAAACTAAAGGAAGGTTAAATTAAACGAAAGACTTCGTTATATTAACCGATAAACTTGTTATACTAACCGAAAAACTTATTATACTAACCGAGAAATTTGTTTAATTTAGTCCGCTTTAACCGTATCAGGGTGTTAATTTAACCTATTTCTTTTAACCCAGCTTTCACTCGGGTAATATTAACGGAGTTAGTTTGCAGGTTGTATATTAGCACCATCACTTATTTAATTTATACGAGAAATAGGCAGCTTTTAACCTTTTATTTTTCTGCGTGCAGAATTGTTAAAAACAAAATATGTTAATAAAAACAAATTAATTCAAAGTTATATATCTGTAAGAATTAACAGTTGAACATTTGGAAATAAAAACCTTTACATAAGTCTTCAATTTAAACAAAAAATTTTAAACAAAAAAAAATATTTTCAACTTGATTGATGACAATAATTGGTGAACTACCAAAGTTCCATAAGCATACAATGTATTTAGGGGTCTAATCATTTGATGAGCTTGATGAAATAAAAGCAAATATCGTTTACGTGTCCTCTCCGTTGTTCCCCTTCTCTAATTGTGTTCCTTTTATAATAAATAAAACTTAGCATCAAACTTATGATAATTCGGTTGGTGGCCTGCGTAAAACTTTATCTTAAATCTTATAAGTCTTCTTCGTTAACATCTTTACATCTTTTTCTTTGTATAAAATTACTGAATTTTTATTAGTTTCTGATGAAACTTTTATGATGTGGACTTTTGTGACTGGACTCTTCAAAACTGACTGAAAGAAAAATTTCCAAAGGATTAGTGAGCAAGGACATAAGATATAATTTCATTATTTATTAATGCATTACTGTAAAAATACAAAATCTGGAAATTATTGAATTTATCGGTAAATCTTATAGTCTTTTATTGTGAAAGTCTATTGGACAAAAGCCAATTGGAAATTCTTGACAGAATTGAAATATTTACCAAAAATAAGGGTCCCAAAATTTTTAATTTTTTTTTTTTTTCTGGCTTCCCAGATAGAAAAAAATAGTAAATTTTAATATATTTCTTGGTAAAACAAAGTTCCGAAAAATGGTTTTCAATGGTTATTAAAGTAACCATTTTTTCTTGCGATATACAGGATGTCCCGAAATCACCGTCTCAGAAGAAAACCATGAGTTCCTGAGGTCATTTCAAGTCAAAAAACTTAAGAGGTAATTTTCTCGTTTTCGCTTCGTTTTCGACTTATAACGGTTTTGATGATTTTTATTCTTTTTTCCTTTGACTGGCTCAAACTTTCCAAACTACAATTGATTTTTGAAAGTTTTTTTTTTTATTTAAACAAAAACAAATAGAAATTTTTATCTGCCATACAACTTTTGTCTGTGTGGATAACGGTTTTCCCGCAATTTATTATCAAACAGTTTTTTTAGGCATTTCTAGGTTTTTTTTTGATTTCGATATGATTTAAAAAAAAAAAACAACTTAAGTATAATTTTTTTTTTTATTATGAAAGCCCAATATGTGTTCTTAAAAATACTTACATTCTTTTACCTAAAAATAAATTTAAAATATTAAAAAAAAATAAAAACAAAAAATGAAGGAAAATCAAGAAAATATGAATATTTGAATAAAAAAAAACGAATTAAACGAATAAAAACTTTTAACGGTCTTACTCTTACTTTATCCTTTGTAACATTCAACACTCAACGCTCACCGTAATTTTTATGCAAACTTGACATTACGATGGTAGCAAAGTCGAAAAAATCGAATTCGAGATTTTGATCAAACTTCACATTATGATGATAGCAAAGTCGAAAAAAAGTGGGTCTCGAAATTCTGTCTGTCTGTCTGTCTTTTCGGCTGCAGACTAAAAGGGTGCGTTGATTTTCTTTAAACTTGGTACCTAGCGTTTTTTGAAGTATCCCCAGACAATTTTATTTTTATTTATTTTCTTATAGAACCAAAACTTACGGTACCTGCCTAACAATTTTTTTTTAGCATATAATGCACATAAATTCAGTAATTTTTTTTAGATAAAAGCAACCATTTTATAAAAATAAAATTTCCGAAAAATGGTTTTAAATAGTAACTCTCATAGCGCCATTTTTTAAATTTTCTCAAAAATGGTTGAACTGATTTTGATAAATTTTTTTATGGAGAATGTTTCAAAAAGTTTTAAGAGACTTTTAAAAAAAAATTGGATTTTTAAAAAAGTTTAAAATTTTTTAAGAAGGTTTTTTTAATAATACAAATTCTATGTACTATCAATATAATAAAACGACAAAACACGAATTTTGGGGTACCATTTACGCGGTCTACAAAAGCCGAAGTGCACAGAAGTGCACAAAGCAAAAATTTATTAAATAATTTTACCACAAAGACTAAAAAACAATAAAGTAAAATTGCATTATAAGTGCGAGGAGAGCGAGAACCATAGCAAGAGCCAGAGCGAGACCGAGTATTTGTTCACAACACTTATTATATTTTCGTTAAATGCAATGGTTAGTGCATTTAATATATTCGTTAAGATGGTTAGTGAATTCGAGTGAGGGATTTTTGTGGGAAGAATTTTATTTCTGAGGATTTTTTTCTGTTGTGTTGGATTTTCGGCCACTGGTCGATTTAATGCGAGGAAGCATAAATTATGTATAGTTGTAGGTATATTGGTTTTGCATGGAAATATTCTGGAATCAATTGTGTCTCTCGCTCATTGGGTGTTGTTTTTTAAATTGAAATAAAATGGGAGCAAAAAAGGAAGAATGCTTTCAATTTGTAGATGTAGTGTGAGGGATGTTTAAGCTGAGGCGTGGAACAATAACTTTTTATTTATATTCCTCGCTCCAATTCACTAACCATCTTAACGAATAGATATATTAAATACACGAATCAATGTATTCGACGAGTTTTATTTTCGATATAAATTTAATTGGTTTTTATGACTACTTCCGGGATGGTCTTGGGACCAGTGGTTCTGGGATCGGCTAAACCCAACCCGGCAGCGTTCAGTGCTGCAGGAAATAATAATAAGTAGATCATATAAAATAACTAGCCCAGTTTTTCTCCACGCTCAAGACTGCTTTTAAACGATGGAATTATTCTTGCGATTTTTTACTTAATGTTGGAGTATCCACATCCAAAAATCGTATGCATCGAAAAATAAAGTTTTCTAGAATTTCATGTGAATTACAATATATTTTCTAGAAGTTGTTTTTCAATTAGACGATAATGTTATTAGCACTCGAGTTTCGGGGGCTGGACGTACTAGTCTACTGAAATACATCAGCCAAGTAGAAGACCAAATAAAATAGTGCTAAGTCTTCGACTTGGCTGATGTATTTCAGTAGATGGTATATAGAATTTGTATTATTTAAAATTTTTTGTTCAGAAATGAATAATTCGAAAACGACTTGATCGATATTTATAAAACTTGGTACCCAGCAGTTTTTTAACATTATCTAGCAGATTTTAAATAAAAATTATTCTTATAAAAAAAAAATACCTCCCAGACAAGTGTTTAAAAACAAGTAAGGAAAATCTCCTGATTTTAATACATTATCAATTATTTTATTTATCAAGAATGTTTTAATAAGTTTAAATGATATAACAAATGGTGTACCTACTAAAATTTTCAAAAAATATTTTTTAAAAGAAGTTAATTTGTTTTTTGAAAACTAAATGACTGAATTCCAAAACGGATCTCATTTGTATTTGATGGAAAGTCATGAGTTAAAAAAGTCAAACGAGAATTTTGTTTGGATTTTTATCCGGGATGGGTTCCAGGTGCGCTTGAATATTGTAATGCTTCCGCATTTCAAACAGTCACGCTAGACTTTGGGAGCAGGTTCTACCACATCGATACCAAAAAATTCCCTTGTTGCCACGCCTTTGTGATAAATATCCTACAATATATTTCTTTGTAATTTATAAACAAATATGCATTCCGCTTTAGCAAAAAAACATAAACAGTAAACATTTACATTGAATCAGTGGCGAGGCATGAATTAAATAAAAATTTATGTTTACAATTAACAGGCACATATGTTGGTATTACATGTTTTTTAATTAAAATCTTTTTTATTACTTCAAAAATATTTTTAATAAATATTCAAAAGAATCTTCCAGCTGTTTCTGTCGCAAATTTTTTTTTTAATGGTTATCATTGAAAGTTTTACTTTTCTCACAAAGTTTAAATATATCTGGAAAAACTGACCCGACATCATCATTTCGAAATTTTTCAAAAAATTGCTTAACGTTTAAATTTAAAAAATCTTGTTGTTTAAATACATATAACAATTAATTCATATAAGTCACTTGAAGTTTCATGAAAAATTGTTGACTCTTCCAAAGTTTTTTAATTATACAATCGCATACGTAAGAACTTTTTCACTACCTACGTCTTGATGTCATTTTTTTAAATAAATTTTACCCAAATTATAAAATCATTACTTAAAAAAGTTCCAAAATTTAATCTACAGTTTAAACAAAAATCGTTTTCTTACCTACATTAAAAAAAAAACTCAATTCATTGCCAAAATTCCCATTTCGTTCATAATCTTCCAGCACGAAACACGAATAGAACAATATCAACATACAACAACTATCCTTTCTAAATATATCTCATATTATGTTCCTACACATTGTGCCTACACTTCTCCCATATTCATATCTGAGTGTGAACTTTGAGCAAAATTTGCTTGGATTCGTTCACAGCGAACGAATCGGCTGATACGATGAGAGCTATACTTTTTTGTTTGTGTGTATACTTTCATTGGATACATTTCGTTTCCAAATCATGCGAACGAAATGGGTGCTACAAAAATGTGACCTGTTTTGTTTTGTTGTGTAAACCTACTTCCAAAAGATACATTTCGTTCTCAAATTATGTGAACGAGTTGATGTTGTAAGTCAAAAGAGAGGGACGTTATTGTAGCTAGTAGTGTTTGTTTTGATTTAAATTGAGTGCATGAAAGTGTTGCACGAGTCGGAAACTGGGAAACAGAGTGAGAAATTCACTCAAATTAGCAGATAAGTAATACAATTTTGTGGGTCGTTAGCATAACGAGAAAATTTTAATATTTTGTATAGGAAAGAACGAAATGAGCAATATGACGCTTCGCCACTGCATTGATCATTTGCAAAGAAAATATAAAAATATAAGCACAGAAATCAATATGAACAACAAAAAATAAAACAATAAAACTCAAGTGCCATTTAATTAATTGTGTTCGAAAAAAGATTGGATACTTCTCCAAACATTCTATTTGTATTATTAATTTCGCTTATCGAATAGAATAGTTTTGCAAAACGAAAACTTGAAAGACAGAATTCGTTTATGGTTTAGTTGTGTTATTTTTGTAAGAAATTTTTCGTTTCGCATCAGCAGTGTACTTCATTGGACAAAAGTAATTAAACCATTCTGTGCAGAATGTGTTTCTTAAGAAAATGGCATCAATATATCAATTTAGGCCAAAAGTGGATTAGCAGCTTTACGTATTTAGCCGACGAAATGCAAAAATGTAAATGAACGGATATATGTATTTTGTTATTGCTCTTTCTATGCATGACAATGTTTTATTTGATCATAGCTGAATACAATTTTGTTCTTAATAAATTGAACAATTTAAGAAAAATTTGAGCAAAGCGTAAAATCCCTATTTTTGTACTAGGTATATCATTTTCAAGAAATGCATTTTTCCTTTTTAGCTTATTTTAGGGGTTAAATTCTCACGAAAAGGGATAAAACCCACAATCTGGCAATGCTGATTTCAAACACAAAATCCTGTGCCTACGTTCTGTAACTCTCGCATCGACAAAATCGGTCGAGAAACGATCAAAATTGAAACGAATCGTATGAGTTTTGTTCATTTTTCAACGTTTATCGACCAATTTTAACGATGGGAGAGTAAGAGAACGTATAGGCACTGATAAATAAAAATCAATGTGCCATACAACTGTTTAGGAAATTTAATTTTCCTCCAAATTATTCTGTGTAGTAATATAATGTTATCTGCCATTTAAAGATAACAAATTTTAACATTAAAACTTTTATTAACTGTAGCTACCCATTCCTAGAACATTTTTGTTGTCTTAATTTAAGTTTAAAGAGGCTTAATCACAAATTTCAGCCTTCTAGACTCTAGAAACTTCAAACAAAGAGAAAATTCGGTCATCTTGCCGCTAATAAGAACAAACTTTGATAATTTCAAACCAATGGGATTATTCACGATGCACGAACGCATAGAAGATAATGTGAGCACACAGATTGAAATTCCAATTATATAAGTATAGAGTAAAACAGGGTTTAATTATGGGTTAATTAATTGTTCTCCGCTAACCATCTTCAATCAAGGATTATTGTAAATTGGTAAATGAACGAAGTGCATGTTAACAAAAATGTTAAGCACGGTATCCAAAATTTGAGTTGTTAATCATGGAAATCGCTAATCAGCTGATTTTGATTGATAAGCGCCATTTAATCATAAAACATGTATAAGCCATGGTAGGGATTTAGCCCCACTGTGAACAAACTGGTGCTAAGGGTAAAAAAACTTTATTCCTTTTTGTCTCATGGGAGGCGGTCAAAAATCGTGATGGCAAAATTTAGGAATCTCAATCCCATAGTCCCTAATATTACAAACTCCGCATATACTTAAATCCCAAATAGTCACTCATTTCAACTTAATGGTTAAAAACGATCAAAGCGTAGTCCCAGCTCGACTTTGTTGAAAATTAATTGCGGTTTCACCTTAAAGCGAAAATTTTCGTTTCGATTCGTATCCTTACGGTCCCCGGTCAAACTGCAAGGAAACAAAAGGAAGGCAAAACGATAACGAATTGTATTGAATAAAATTGACGGAATAAAGAATGGTCAAGTCTGATAAACTGACATTCAAGTATGAATAATACAATAAATAATAATGATAACGAATTGTGTTTTAAAGCGAAAATGATTCTTTAATTTCGTTTCCTTTATATCCGTTGCCGTTGTTTACACATCAGAAACAAATTCGTGACAATTAATATTAAAATTTTGAAGTGGAAATGTTAACTGGATTTTACAGGCTGTATGGTAAGTAGAGTCACCCTAATATACATACGTTATCATATCGCAACAATGGCCAATTTCCATAGTTAAGTTCAGCCATTTTTGAAGAAATATATAGACTGATGTTTCCACCTGCAGCTCAAATTAACCACAACAAACCGTCGTTTTGTCTGTAACTCTTGAACCTCTTCGGGAAGCTCTTCAACCTTTTGCTCATTATCTTAGCAGTTAATCTAGAAATGGACCTTATCTCTAAACAGAATTTTAGTCGAAAACAGTCGATCATTTTTCGAAAAGCACAAAAACTGAAACCGGTGACGATTGGTGACTGATGGCTCTTGGTCGAATGGCTATAAATTGACTGGGTTGGCAACCCTGAATATAAGCCTAAATCCTAAAGTATGGTGCGGATGCCAATGGCGAAGCTAAGAATTTGAAATTGGAAGAAATACCGCCACGGAAATATGCACAAAGTAATCGCAATAACAATAATCATCTACTTTTTGCATATACAATCACAATGCCTTCTAAAAATATACAGAAAACCACCTCTATATAGCTACATTGCATATCTAAATACATATATGTATATATGTATATATATGAATAATATTAAAGTGTTTTTCTATGCTATTGTGTTTGTGTATGCGTAAAAGAAAATAAAGGAAGCAAAAGAGAATCTAGGTCAAAGTTATTGATATACTTTTTGGGGGTGGCTATTTCGTTTCGTTTCATTTCGTATACAGTGTGTGTACTGTGTCGTGTTGTGTGTGCGGTTCGGTGCTTGGTTGCTTGGTATATGGTTGTTATTTTCATGTTTCCTTTGAGAGATATAGAGAGCAAGGACCAAGGACGAAGATGGGTATAAGAATGTTTGCGGTGAGTTGGTCGTGGGTGTGCTGCGGTAGAGTGATTACAACTCAGCGGTGTTTTTCAAGAGTGATGAGCACATGATCTATAAGTATACATCCTCAATTGTTTTCAACATGATGGAACCAAAAGAAAGTCCATATACAAACCTAGTCCAAACGGATACCATACACCTTTCAGCAGAGGATAGTATGCTGCATCCTTCTGTATGGGAAAGATGTGGTTTGCAATAGCCGATATAGTGATTTGAATTGGATTTGAGTTTAAGAATTCCATGCCATGTCCTCGTTAGCAATTTCGATTTTGAAATATCAAAATATACTTTTCAGAATCGAGTTTCAACATCATGAGATTTGTATCGATTCAAGAACCCTCAGTATGCCTTATTCATGCAAAGATTCTTATGTGTGTGTGTGTGTGTTTTTGAGTCGCATGCAACTATGCAGAAAAGACTTTGTATAGATGGCTTTTATATATGTTGACAATGATTGACAGTAAAAGTCAGATTTGAGGTTAATATTGCTTTAGAATGTCGATTTTATATACATACGCATTCTGTAACTATACATATGTTAGGTATATGTATATTTGGTTCAAGAACGAATTGTTCAACTGTGGGGTACTTTCTCAAAGCTGTCTCAAATATAACTCAAAGTTGTGTGTCTCTGCATATAAATAAGATTCTAATAAATTCTAAATTTCAACATAAATTAAAGACGAACGTTGTATCCAAAGGCGAAGAAGTATTTCGTATGTTTTTTCTACAATTAACCAAAAAAGTTGATTATACCTTTGGGACATTGAAGTAATTTGTGCTGTAATCTTTAACTTTGTTTGATGCGAATATGCGGCAATTCAAGCTTGTTTGCACTTTTATTTTTCGGTTTCCCGTTTAGAAGAAATTTTTTTTATTTTTTTTCTCTCTACAGTTGGAAATTTTCAAAAGACACTTGGTAATATTCGGTACCAAGTAGTGTGGGACTTGTACCGCACTAAAACCACCGGGATATCAGGACCAATCTGCGTAAGATCGACAAAAGATTTGTCTTTCTTAAATACAAAATCGCATTGGAGGAAGTTTAAAGTTTTAATATTTTCCCATCGCATTTAGACCATCAGCTCATGAGGTTTGGTTCTTCTTAGTCTTCGAACATTCTCACGTACATTTAACACAGTCTCCATCTCGGAGTTAGAATGACTATGCAGTCGCTGATTTTGTGATACAGCGTGTTTTCCAACCACTTCTGTAACCATTTCTATTTGTAATCAATACATTTTTCTATATTTCAGGTTAAGTTTATCTCTTTTCTTTTTAATGTGTTCTTTCCACTTTAGCTTGGCATCCAAAGTCATTCCAAGGTATTTGGCAGTATTGGCGTAAGGTACAGCTTTACTGTTTATAATAATTGGAACATTAATAATCTTTTTGTTGGTAAAGTTTATATGAGTTGATTTTGTTTCATTTAGTTTTATACGCCATTGTTGCGTCCAATCTCTTACTTTATCGGTTGCATTTTGCAATTTTTCTGTAGCCTTCACAACGCATTTATCTGGCACTAAAATGGCAGTAGAATCTGCAAAGGTGGCCATGATAGCATTATTGTCCACTGGAATATCCCTAGTATATAACAAATACAGTGTTGGTCCTAGGACACTTCCTTGTGGTACACCGGCTTTAATTTTATTAAGTTGGTCTTCTGAATCCAAACTGATGGTTTGGGATTAGCTTTCTTTCTTCTATTGCTTTGCTAAGCCTTTTCAGGAGCAGTTTTTCGAAAACTTGCCATTATTGGTATAAGAGATATTGGCCTGTAGGAAGTTACTTCTGTTGGTGGCTTACCTTGCTTAGGAATAACAATGACTTCTACAATTTTCCAATGATGTGGTTAACATATCGGAGCTTAAGGCATGCATTTATTATATATTGGCGTTTTTTGAAGGCTACTGTTGGCATTTCTTTCAAAAACTGAGCAGTAATTAGATCATACCCGGGTGCTTTTTTATTTGACAACTTGTGTTGACACATGCTTCTTACTTCTTTGAGTGAGACGAAGGGAATTTCCAATTCGTCGTTTCTATCAACAAAATTTAAATTATTTTAATAAATATGATTTAAAATCACGAAAATAAATATAAATCAGCATAAAAGTGTTCATATATGCGTTTCGCCCCGATGTAATGGTTGGGCTCATCAGAAGATGACCATTACATCTTGTCTTGACGCATATTTTCCCGAATAAATCGAGATTCCATATAATCCGAGCTACATAGAGCAACTGCGAATTATATAGTTGCTACAAGTCTTCAAAGAAGATAAATTGTAGCTATTTTTATTGCCTTGCTATGGGACTTTTGAAGAAGAAATATTTGACTGTTTACAGTCGAATTGTTTTTTCCTGAACACCGTTTATTTTAATAAATATGATTTAAAATCACGAAAATAAATATAAACCAGCATAAAAGTGTTCATATATGCGTTTCGCCCCGATGTAATGGTTGGGCTCATCAGAAGATGACCATTACATCTTGTCTTGACGCATATTTTCGCAGTTGCTCTATGTAGCTCGGATTATATGGAATCTCGATTTATTCGACTGTTAACAGTCAAATATTTCTTCTTTAAATTATTTGTTACTGCACTTTCTGGAAAGGGCTTAAAAACATTCGAGAGATGTTCCGCAGAGTTCAGCCTTCACTTTTGGGTTTGCAATCCATTTTCTGTCTTGTGCTTTAATAGGCGGATTTCGAATTTGAGGTCTTTTAAGGCGTTTAGCTGCTTTCCATAAGGAGTATTCGGTATAAGCATCCGTTGTCAAGCTTTTCAGAAATCTACTCAGACGGTTAAATATACAGCCTTATCGTCAGGGAATCTTGTACTTTGCCATTTTCTTCGAGCCTTTCTTTTTTTCTATACCAGCCCTTATTTCTGCAGGGTATTTTATTTCTGTTTCTCTCCTGTTCGGAATAGTTGGTGTACTTTCTTCTGCAACCTGTTGCACATTTGTTTCCATAGGGGATCCTAGGTTTACATAACTTTCTAGTTTTTTTCTGAAGTCATCCCAGTTTGTTCTTTTATTCACGAGTCTAAGATCCCGCCATAGGATGACCTACCCTCATCGAGTTACCAGATATGGACTATACAGTTTTTAAGAGTGTCTAAACTAACATTTTGCATAAGGAATTGCAACGCTTTAAAGATAGGTTTTTTTAACTATCTGTAGGGTAGGTCATCCTATGGCGGGATCTTAGACTAATAAATTAACTTATTAAAAAACTTTATCTCAGTCCTTAATCCTGGATTTTTCACTAGGAAAATAAAACACTTGAAAAAGACAAACCTGTGTGCGCCGTTCTGATGGCACAATGCAATTGAAACCGTTATAGCAAGTGCTGGTAAGAGGACGCTTAGTTCGTGTACTTTCGGTTTGTGAGTTATTCGCGTGGGCCAACTTACCCCGTGGCTCAACTAGCCCCGCCCTACCCTACCTTCCCTTTTTATTTGGAAACAAAATTTTTTAAATTTTGCCAATTCCAATTCGGATATGAAAATTCCAAGTGTCAAGACTTTTGCGATATAGAAAATCCAAAGCGCACTCAATCCGCAAGTATTTCAAAACACCTATGTATATAGAGTTTGATTTTATAAAAAAATCGGAATTCAGAATAGGTGTGTGTCTGTAACACTTTTATTCATACGAGCGATCGGTTACAAGATATTGCTCCCTCAAGAATTGATCCAATTTCAAAAAAATATCACAGGAAAATGTACAAAAAAGGCCAATCTGAGAAAAAAATCCATGTTAAGATTTTTAAAAAAATTTATTTTAAAACTTTAAATATTGTCCAAGAAACCGATTGCGAATAGTTATTCAATATCAAATTTCAAAAATATAGGGTTTTCGTATATATATTTTTTTTAATTTTTGAAGTCGCAATATCTTCTAACTTATGCTTCGTGTCGAGAAAAGGTAGAATAATATTTCTTGTAGTAAATATAAGAGTCTATAAAGCACTTTGCACTAAGCAGTTGGCACTAAGCAATTTGCACTTCGCACTTCTCACTAAGCACTTTGCACTTCTCACTGAGCACTTCGCACTTCTCACTAAACACTTTGCCGTAAGCACTTCGCACTAAGCAGTTGGCACTTAGCATTTTGTACTTCGCTTCAAGTACTTCGCACTTCTCACTTTGCACTTCGCATTTCACACTAAGAACTAAGCAGTTACCACTTCGATCGAATTACTTCTAACTTACCTCTTCGCACATAAGCACTTTCCACTACGCACTTCGCTTTTAACTTTTCGGAAACCGTACTCCTCCGTTATTCACACTTCACTCACAACACAATCACAGTTGGGTCTTAAAACGGAGATAAATTATCTGAATTTGATAAGACGTCGTAAATTTTGGTTGGGAATTGGCATGGCATGGTATTCTGAGGACATATTTGGAAATGCTATAGCTTCCTTATTCTGTTAAGCAGCTAAGTTGGTCATCTTAACCATTAAGAGTTATGCTAGGAACAAATGTTTGACGTGACTGAGTCCTAAAAGGGTGACATACAGCGGATCTTCCGATTCTTGGCGATTTATGTAAATAAGTTAAACTTCATATAAGACGTTAATTTTACAAATTTCAAAAGTGCTTGAGGAACTTGAATTATCATACGAATTTAGAATAGATTCAACAGATGTAGAATTGCAGGTTTCAAGCTGTTGGAACTAAAGATCGATGCCTTCCATATGGAATTGCTTCGTTAGCTAAACAATTTTTGGCTTGCCTTGACCTAACCATAACCTGCATGTCCTGGCTTGTTGTCACATCTTTAGCTTCAGATTTAATTTAAATCAAAAACTACATATAAAAATATTCATTTATTTACCTCAGTAATTAATATTCTAAATTGACTCCAGTTGCAGAAATCAATTTGTATTATCATCATGAACCAGCAGTATTATATTTACATATACTTCAGTAAATTCAAAGAATCCTATAAATCTACAAAATGGATAAGGATTATTTCCAATTAAAATATTGACCTCTGTCGGCATCGCATCATATTCATAATAATCTGCATGATTCATTCTCATTTCCAGCTGCTGCATTTTGATTTCTGACGAATTACTCAACTGAATTACGAAATAATTCACAAAACATTATTTCATTTCAGTTCTATTTGTGATATGTATGTATTTTCCAAAACAATTGAAACCCAAAATCTCCATGTTCCATCATGATTCTTTGTTTTTGAATACGTCAAGCATTATCCTTGAACAAAATAGTACGTAAATCTCTTCTCCATCCTATTTTCTATTATACATAGCTATGAAGTATGTATTTATGTATTTAGGTACGTGTGCAGATAGTTTTGTCAAGGAATGCCAATAAAGCAACTAAATTCTCTGAGTTTCCACGAACTATATGTACAGTACAATGTACATATACAACCTGGCTGGCTCCGCAGCAGCTATAATGTGCTCGAGAAATGATGCCAGAAAATTAACATGAATATTGTTCCTAACCGACCGACGCCACCGCTGCCGCCCACTTGTACTTTTCTTATTGTGTTATCTGTAAATTCAATTACACGTTATGGCATAGGAAGAAGTCCTTGTTTTGAAATTTGTTACGTGCATGAACGCCAATGTCAAGCCTAACCTGATGACGATAGGGAGACATTGATGATATAAATATACATATATCTGCTTTACTGACTGTAGTTTAAGAAATAAGCTTTGTCACAGTGTATAGTTTAGTTTTACAAAGTCTCTGTTGGAGCCGGGTAGCTATAGTTCCTCCCCCCCTTTAATTTTAGAGAATACCAACACTTCTATCGGTGAGTTAGCGCCCTCTAAAAATTATTTATACATGATAATGCTGAGAAATTATGAAAGTTTTTAGCTGCTTGTTGTGTGTCTTCAGGGCCATCACATTTGATAATTTCTTAAAGGCCTTTTAGTTTACAAGGGGCGTCCATTTATTTTAAATTTAAATTTCAAGAAAAAAGTTCATGAATTGATATATTTTTGTGTTTAAAGTAGTATTTATATGTTTTTGAAATTTTTCTGCGCTTAGTTTAAATAATGTATATGATGTAACAATATTTATGGGAACCAAATTTGTAAAAAAATTTATCTCATTGATTTTAGCTCAAAGCATTTTAATTTTCTTCTGTTTTTAGGGTAAACCTGAATAATATCTATTCAATACTTAACCAATAACTAACCGATTACTTATTAATACCTCACCAATACTCAACCAATACTTCACCAATATCTAGCCGATAATTAACCAATACCTAACCGATTCCTTAACACTACTTAATCAGTACCTAACCAATACTTAACCAATAATTAAACAAAACCTTACCAATACCTAACCGATTCCTAACCAATACATAACCAGAAGAAACCAAAACTTAACCAATGTCTAACCAATACTTAACCAATACCTAACCATTTTCTAACCAATAATTAAACAATACCTAACCGATTCATTATCAATACCTAACCAATACTTAACTAATACCTAACCAATATTTAACCAATACTTAACCAATATCTAACCAATAATTAACCAATACCTAACCGCTACCTAACCAATACATAACCACTTCCTAATCAATACCTAACCAATACTTAACCAATACTAAACCAATACTTAACCAATACCTAACCAATACTCAACCAAAACTTAACCAATACCCTAGCCAATACCTAACCGATTACTTATCAATACCTAACCAATACTTAACCAATACCTAACCAATACTCAACCGATACCTAACCAATAAATAATATATCGGGCGCTCAGATTTCCAACGACGCACCTGAATGTGTTTATTTGGCTGCGATTTAAGACTCAGTACAAACTAAATCTACTTTAATGCTGCGTGTGTTATGCACTTCATATCCATCAAATTTCAGTGTGTGTTGGCATTAAGAAAATATTTTGTTTTTACGATGAAGAAAATATGAGCAGAACTTTATGAAAAATTAACGAATTTGCAGAAACTACTTCGCTTGTTTCTCTAAATACATATCTACATACCTACATTTCTACATTTTACGTTCCGGTTCCAGGACTGCGAAGACCCCAAAACAACCTTCACAATCCGCCTGCTGCTGTTGCTACTGCTGTTGCTGCATACCGCAGCCACAGTTAAGTCAAGTGGGTTATTTGGCAATTTTGCGAGGCAAAACAATTTATTTATTGTTATTAGGAGTTAGCGTGTGGAAAGCACAACCAGCGCCAGTCGGCAGTGTTTCAAAACCAGGCTATAACTTTCGAAGAATGGTATGATGGGTAGTTGGAGTGTAGGTATAGCTTAATATGTATATATTCCAGCATATAAGGCAACAATGATATTAGGCAAACAAAATGAACATCAAAACAGCCTAATAAAGCAGTCCATTACTTGCTTGAATGCCTTTAACATTAGAGCTAAAGCACAAAGGTATTTCAAGACATTTTGCGAATCTGTGAATTTGTGAAAGGGGAATCTCAATAACTTAACGTGTACTGTATATATATTATGTATAAAGAAAGACTGTCTAGTTTTGTGAAGCAGTTGGTGTGGTTTTTTGCAATATTTCAAGACGATATAAGCTAAGCGGTTTGATGAGAAACTAAAAAAAAATATAATATCGACACGATTATAAACAACTATAAAGTTTTACTTTGTTTAATTGTTTGGTTTATATAAATTTGAAGATAATTGAAATGGAAAATGTTTTCAAAATTGCTCGTAAAGGTACATACATGTATACATATTGGTACGTAACCTATGAAGTACTATATTATGCACTACCTTATTTCTGTGGTGCTAAGGGCAAAACCCGATAAGCCTCTTTATCCTATGAAATAGTCTTTAATATTTGCGGTTTTATTATAGATCGAATTTCTCATCAATCGAGATTTCTATTTAAGAGGAAAGCTGGATAAGAATATTATGGGAAAATATTTTACAAAATTTTAAACTCTTCCTTAAATTTGGAAATAAAAAATAGATTTTGGATTTTGGTTTTGACTTAGTACTACAGTTTCATGTAAAGTAAAGCCATATTATTTATTTAGCACGTAGGGGAGAGGGGGACAAGAAGTACAATCTATGCCTCAGGCATTCCTAGCTTTTGATATTTCTTTAAATTGAACAGAATTTCATTATAGCTTAAGTAAGTCTACAACAAATAATACAACAATTTCCCTCTAAGAGGACTAAAAGAATTTTTAAAGGGAAAAAATGACCATTATTTTTATTTACCGATATCTCAGCGATCTCGGTTACAGGAACAGGATTTCTCAGTTTTAAATTCAAGATTAAAAATTTGTCTAACTTGTATAACTTATAGGGTATTCACAAAAAATGGCATCATGATTCAAAAAAAAATTGTGTTTAAAAGATATTCAGCCTTATTGTTAGTTTCGCCCGAACAACATTCCACCTGGAAAATTTGATATTTCACTTTTCGCTTATTGTGAGTTTCACCCGAAATTTTGTGTTAAAACATTCATTTCGGGTGGAGTGTAATGTTATTGGCAGCGTAGATGTTCACTTACTTTTAGTAGGCGAATGAAATTTCGTTCGGGCGAAACTCACAATAGTTTTTAAAATTACGGGGGAACAAAATATTTTAAGGTGAAATATTTTTCGGGTGAAACTCACAATAAAGTTGAATATTCAGGGAATAAATTTTGTGATTTTTTTATATGGCAAGATATTTTTCAGAATTAAGGTATTTATAGGGTGTATTAGGGTAAAAACGAAAGAATACATTTTTAAATATTTCTATTTTAAGATGGCTTTAAAATTTTTCATTGTGTTTTTAAGATTAAAATTATAAAAAAGGCTTTATGGCTTAATATACAGTCCGTACCATTTGGATAGCCTCACGCATAGTTTATTTTATACAATTAACTATATTTGGTACATCTTTGAAGTCTAATTAGAAAATTTGTATTGAGTAGCAAGGCAGAACATGGTTACTAGTATTAAGAGAAGTTTTGACTAATTTCTAAAAACTAAAGTTATTTTCTCAACTTGCTTTGTTAACAGTCACAAAAATGTGTATTATTTGCTGTAACATTAGAATAGCCTCACAGTATTTATTTACTAGAAATAAAAACCAATTGATTAATTTTTTAAAAGAAAATAATTTGTATTTATTTTCTGTGGTTAACACAATATTCTAGAACTTTTTAGAGCCCTCCTTGTTTTGAATAACCTCAAAAAAGCGATCATTTAAGGAATCATGCAAAATCAATATTCAATTTCTTAAACAATCGCAAACGATTCCTTAAAAATCTTGCGAAATGTTGGCCCTGGCCACTTTGATTGCTACGATGAACTTTACTTTTCTTGTGTACATCTTCCCATTTCCATAAACTTTGCGTGTTTAACAACTCCACACATTTTTAATAAGAGTAGGGTGGTAAGGATAATTGCTGTTTGTTTAAGGTTTGCAACAGTTTAATTAAAGCTTTGTGAATCGGCTCATTGTCTTGCTCCAAAAAAAAAATCGACGCAGCAGTTTTAAAATACACTGAAACTGAAGCAAGACAAGAAATGGTACTGCATTCCCACACCATAATTCATCCCTCACGGCTATGATAGCTATCAAAACATAAATTTTCTTTTCTTAATGGAGTTGAACTCTCTTCAACTAAAAAGATCATTTTTTGCCAATTGTTTGAATGGGTGCTGCCTTCAGCATTCCATGGCATTCGGCATCTTGCTAAATTAAGCTGCTATAGTTTACGCGCATTTTCAAACGGTGGTTTTTTCATCTGCATTAAGTGCTTTAGGAGTCCGGAACTTCTGATAACCCGACCCGACTTAACGTCATTCGACTCTTCTAATCCAGCTCCATGTCTTGCTTTGCTCAGAGAGTGGTTGCAATTGGAAGCTTATCATATTATTTTCGTCATTGATAGATAAGATAGAATTGAAAAATTCAATTTTCTGACCAATGAAACATTTCGTCAGTCCTTGATTCCGATAAGCCTCTATGTTGGCAATCACTTTATAATGAATTGATTCAAATTGAAAAAATCACAAAACATAACTGTTTTATCACTTCCTGATAACTTTTCGAGACCTACGCTGCTAAATTATAGCTTACAATATGGAATAAAGTCAATTGATGCTATTCAAATATTACAAAAAAAAAAATATCGTTTAAGTGACTGCAAACAAACAAGCATAGAAAATTTAGTTAACTTTAAGAAATTTGTTAAAAAATTGTCTTAATCTCAGAGACCGTTCTCTTACCTTGTCTTTAAATATAAATTTTCTTATGTACAAATCAAAGAAGTATCAAAAGCAGTTGAATGTAAGAAAGTTAAAGTGTGAGGCTACTCAAATGTTACGGACTGTATCTCAAAAGTTAGCTTTTCTTTCATAATTGATATTAATGGTGGTTAAATATAATAACCTATTTCCCAAATCCATCGGTATTAGACTTAAGACTTACTTTTTTCATAATTCCGATTACCGAATCTATGATTTAACGAATCACCCGTGTTTCATAAAAATATTTTGTATGCAAAGTCGAGTATATATCGAAAAAGTACAATTCATCGAATTTAGCAGTATTGGCTTCAGTCTATTTCCAGAGCTCTCTTTACTCACCAAGCCAAGACACAAAAATTTCCTTCTATTGAAAAACTTCAAAGAAGACAAGAAGTGTTAGAACTGTCAAAACACCAAACTGTCAATTTCACTTTTGACTTAAAATTGCTCTGCAAATAAATCTTCACACGATTGCACTTTTTTTTATTACATTCAAAACGAACAGTGGGATGTGCTCACACGATACATTTTAATTCGTTAAAAAAATTGAATAGCCGCAACAGAAATTAGAATTTACTAAAATGTTTGTATTATTGTTTATCTCCTAGCTCTGTTAGATTTGTTCCCAAAAAACTTCTGACATTTTTGTAGAGGAGGTTCTTTCCAATTTTCTGTCAAATTTTCCATCAAGTTTTGAATTTTAAATACTAAAGATCAAATTGACTTCCCCAATCAATTATACCACTGTGAAGTATGAATTCTTCTGAATGTCCCTAAAAATGTCAATAACCAAACGTATCCTGATATTTCTTGTTTATTTGTAAACCTTAACCTTAAACAGAAGAAGAAAATTTGTTCAAGCAAAGCATATCGTTTGCATTTGGATGTTTTGAATATATTATAACGGTATTCTGCCACTGAAAAGCTCTTCGTTAACAAACGACCGAACAGGGAGTTTCGTATTGATTCTCTTCTAATTCTTAATTAATTTAAATTTAAGATAGTGAAGCTTGTATAACACGTTCGTCGTACATTTATGTTTCATGTATGTATGTATAATCGTCGTGTTATCTTTCCGTTGACTAAGGAAAAGCCAAATTTATCCATGGACCCACTAAAGAGCAACTATAGCTGATATATTTAACTTTTTTTATATATTGGAATTACTACTCTCAATGATCCAATTTTTTCAACTTAATATTCAAATCAATAATCTTAATCATTTATAGAAATACTTCTGGGCTCAACCCTTTAAAAGATAACATTATAAATGTGTATATCATAAACACTTTATTCGGTTGCTTTTTCTATTCGATAAAATGTGTGGCTTCGCATTTTATGGAACAGAAAAAGGCGCGGCGAGAAGCTGCTATTGAAAGTCGAATACGGTTAACAATTCATTCGGTTTGGTTGACAAGGACATTGAGTATTCGATAAACGTATTCAGTAGAATACGTTTTTTTGCATGAAAACAAGAAAGTGAAAAAACTAAGAAAAACGACTCATTTACATCTGTGAAGTTGGCATAACAATTTTCCACAAAACAGGAATTTACAGTTTTTTTTTGCATTTTTTTTTTTAATTTATATTCCCGATTTTGCAGTTCATCAAAATGGGGATGAAAACTGCTAACTTCACTGTGAAGTTAGCGGTACTTGCTGTTTTTTTCTACAGCTATGGCTAGCAATCACTTTGAGAAAAGAGTTTCAAATTTGCCTAATTTCCCCCCGCGAATCTTTGGTTTGGCAGACAATTCTTGCAAACATTCCAAATCACATTGAGGATTATGGGATGGGGTTTTTTAATTTCAAAAGCAAAAGCTGATGTTTACACATCTTCACCGACAGTGCCGGTACCCACACTTTTTTTTATATGAGGACTTAAAAATTAAGCTAATTTTTTTCTTGAACTGCAAAAAGAACTGCAAATTTGGACCTTTATATCAAAGTGATAGCTTGTCTAGATGTTGAAAAAAACCCAATGTACTGCTAACTTCACAATGAAGTAAGTGCAGTACAGTATGGAATTTTTTTAGTTGATGATTTAAAATTTGTTTCTAATTTTTGTCGAGAACTGCAAAAAGAACTACAAATTTGGAGCCCTATTTCAAACTGGTAGCTAGCTTCGTTTTTAACTTCAGAAACAGAATCGTTGAAGCCGTTTTCCAGAAAATTAAGATTTTTTCAAACGGTTTCCTTCTAACAAGCATGATTTTTTTGAATCTGAACAAAACACGAATTCCGATCAATTGTGAAATTCTATCGTTTTCAGAGTATAGGTATTTTGAAATACTTTGCGTATGCTTTGATATTCGATTGGATTGAAGATATGTACTGTTAGAGAAGAAATTACCAAGGTCCACCTAATGTCAGGAAATCCACCTTCTATAGTCGTCCACAAAATATGTCTCATCGTTGCCCGAACGCTTAGCGTACTTTTAATTATTTTGTATAAAAACTAATTTTGTCAATGTAAACAGAAAAAATAAATCCATACACTTTAATATTAATTTTTTTTAATTTACGGAATTTTTATTATCCAATTTTGACGCTTCGAATTTGGTTTTAATGATTTCGAAAGCAAAAAAAGTTTGAATACTGTCTAACCCGAAAGTGAAATTCAGAATACATACTTCTTTTTTTAAATCCACACGGAAATCAATTTCGTTTATGGAATTGATTCGGAAGGAAATAGTGAAGGAGTGATAAAAACTTTTTTACGGTGTAGTCGTATATACAGACGAACAAAATTATAAGGCCAATTTAGTCGTTTCTATCATAGATTTTTATATTCTGATCACAATCCTAGTTTTATTTAAATGTTTTTAACGAATGCATTCGATACCTAATCCTTAGTAATTAAGTATCTTCATTTACATAAGATACACCTACATATTTTAGTTAGTAAACTTGATTTTAAAAAAACCAAAATTATATACTTAATTAAAGTTATTCACCCTGTTCTGTTTTCCGTTCCGAATCAAATCCGTAAACGCAATTGATTTTCACACGGATTCAAAAAAAAGTGTTCTGATTTTCAAATCAGAACAGGAGCCATTATTCATTAACATTAAAAAAATCGAATAGAATTTTGGTTTTGATATAAGTTATAATTCCGTATTAGATTATACTAGTATCGCCCTGTGTCGAAATTCGACATTTTTCTTTTTTAATTTAATTTTTTTTTTTCAATATGCACAGTGCTTGACAGTGCAAAAACAAAAATGACGCACAGTGTGTAAATGCGTGTCTCAAGTGTATTCTGCACATCTCCGCAATTGTGGCTTTCCAACCATATAAAATTTATCGAAATCGGTCAAATACTTTTTGAGAAAATGGTACCACAAATTTTATTTAAGGCTATTTATATATATAGATTTTTAATATTAACTACAGAAATAGGGTCGAATAATTATCATTTTACCTTCGTTTCTTATGCCAAATTAATATATAATTTATTTTTAAAATATTTATTTTCTTTTTCAGGTAAGTCGCAGTAGAAATATCAAACAAAACAATTTACCCTGTCCTTGATTTTTTTCAAAATTTAATGAGTTGCAAAGGAGGACATATTTATATGATTTCACCTTCACTTAATTTCAAAAAGAGTAATGGAAAATGAGTCATCGTTAAATAGGGGGCATAGAGACTTAACAAAATTAGGTAAGTTGTTTATTTATACTTTGTAATTTATTGTTTATACGATTATATATTATTGTGGAGCGCTTAATTGAAAAACTGTTTATTTCTCTTGTATAATTGAACGTAAAAAACTCTTTAGAAGTCAAGCCGATGTCTTATACATCAAACTTCCTATTAGTGACGTGGTCAGCTATATATCAATTGACTAGCATTTTGAATAGCCCACTCAATTTTTATGATGCCAAAACCTTTCCAATTTACTCTGCGCGAATGTTATCATAAACCCCTTTAAATAAAATTAAGGTTTTGTGTTTTTTTCAAGATTTGCAATTCAAAACTTTTCATCTTCCCTTTCTTTTTAAAAGTGTCTTCAAGAATGTTATGATATTTTCTCCTGATAAAACCGAATGAATTTCTATAGTAAACAAAATGTTAGGCATAAATTAAAAAAAAAAATACTTTTTTTTTAAAGCTTGTTGATTTCGAATATAAACAAAAGGTGTTTATTTTAATTAAGACTTGAGTAGGTGCAGGACTAATAATACAAACATTACTCAACAATCTCTTGGGCTTTTTTTTTGTTGTATCTGTTCTTTTTTCGCCTCCAAATAAACTACAACTTGGGCTGAATCAATTGATAAAATTGATGGTTGATTTGTTCTTTGACTCATGGGAAATTATGTTACAAGAAAATATTTTTCTGATATATGAAAGGTAAATAAATTAAATTTATATGAACATAAATTGAGGCATATATCATAAATGAAGTACCTATTCTTTTTCATAAATCTTTTATTGATGTACATATGTATGTGTTCAAAATGATGTAGCTTCAATAACTATTAGAACTTTTGAGATTGTTTTTCTTTTACACTTAGATTGACATGTCTTTGTAAATGTTATCAATTCATCATTAAATGAATTCGAAGATATTTATTTAATGGATAACATATTAAATATACAATCGAGACTTAAATCCAGGGGTGAAACATTCTTTCAACACCAATTTAAAAAAAATTTAAGGATAGCTATGTATATGTTTACCTACACTTAAAAGGAAAGCAATGTGAAAATTGATTTTTTTTGGACTAAAAGTTTTTGGTATGTTTTGTTTTTGAGTTTTTATTTTTGAAGATACAAATTGTATGTTAGAAGCTTTATCTATCAAACCTATTGATTTTGAGTACTTATTTGTGAGTGCTTTTAAAAATTTAAAATTTCTTGTGGTATATCAATTGGTTGACAAAATCTCTAACTACGCCAATGCTTTCAAAAACATGGTTATTTAGTCTGCCTATATTTAGTATTTAGTATTTAGTATTTATTTATTTCAAAATCGCTTACAAAGTAGGACAATAGTCTTATAAATTGTTGAGAGCCTTTAAATTAATTTAAGAATTTGAATTTAAATATTTAGCAAATCTATTTACAAAATGTATGTATGTACATATAAAGAAAAATTAAAAAAAAAGAAAAAAAGAGAATCAAATAGTAAAGGTAAATAAATATAATTATCAATGATTTGCCAAATAATTGAAAAGTAAATATTTAAATCTTCTTGTGCTTTTTATACTTCTCATAGTTATGGGCAGGGAGTTCCAAAGGCGTATAACATGGACAAAAAATTGACGCTCAGTAATAAGGAAATTGTATCGAGGTAGTATAAGAGCAAATGACCTTGTTGAATGAGGGAAATTCAGCTTACCGTGTAGATAATCAGGCTGTTTTGTTTGAATGATTTCATGTAGATAGCTAAGTGAGCGAAAATTTAATAAATTGTCGAGGCTACAACCGGAAATACGAACCGCAAAAGAGGAAACGTGGTCATAGCGTCGTAGATTATAGACATAGCGGGCAATGTTGTTATAAGCGACATTTAATTTGCGGTTAGTGGCTGAGTCCAAATTGCAAAAAATTTCACATCCATATAACAAAGAAGGTAGTAAAAGCGTTTTGGCAAGAAGTAGTTTGGTTTTTGTAGGGACGAAACTGCGAGTGACCTGAAGAACACGGAGACTACCATAAACTTTCCCAATTGCTCTAATTAAGTGATCGTTCCATGTTAGGGAACGATTGAAAACTATTCCTAGGTTTCTAGCACTGGTGACGTAATCGATGGTATCATCTTCAAGCTTCAATGGGCCTAAGACGGATAAATCAAAGATTTTGCGGTAGATGGGAAGGGTTGTTGATTTGACAGGGTTTAGGCAAAGATGGTTTTTCTTAGACCAGCGTGAAATAGAAAAAAGGTCCTCATTCATTAAAACAACAGCATAATTCTTCTCCCTGAAAGGTCGACTTATCAAAAGCTGCACATCATCAGCGTAAAGATGAATCAGACAGTGTTTAACAACTTTCGGAAGCTCATTTATGTAAAGTGAGAACAGAATTGGACCAAGGATGGATCCCTGTGGCACTCCAGTTAAAACGTTGAGAAAGATAGATGAGCGACCGTTTGCTATGATGCATTGTTGCCTTCCGCTAAGATACGAAAGTATCAGCTTACAAGACTCTAAAGAAAACCCAAAACAGTTTCTCAGTTTTTTACATAGAATAGAATGGTTAACAGTGTCAAAAGCCTTTGAAAAATCGAGGAGCGTTAGCAGTGTAATGTCATCACAGTCCATTGCGGTTCTTATTTCGTCAGTAACAAAAAGTAATGCGGATTTGCAGCTGCGCTTTGGTCTAAAACCTGACTGACAGTTAGTTAACAGATTGTTGATCGATAGATGTTTCTGTATCTGCTTTAGAATTACTTTTTCAAACACCTTTGACAGAAATGGGAGAATGGCGATTGGTCGGAACTCCGTAGCAATACCGGTTTGCTTTTTAGGAACGGGAATAACTTTAACCTTCTTCCATTTTGAAGGAAACTCGGATGTGGTTAATATGCTATTGAATATGTGAGTTATAAAGCACAGTATGTTGGGGAGCAATATATATTGACTAACAAAGGAATATATATTCATTGACATTCACATTACGCATCAGAGGGCAAGAACTATAGGCAAATTTCTATTTCCTACTTTAAAAAAATATCGCATAAAAAAAGTACTAATTTTATATTTTCTAATCAAACTTGACTTCCAATATAATTCTGGGTACAAAAAATTAAAAAAAAATTAATTTGCATCTTTTTCAGGGAGCTTCGGAAGCGGTCCTACCTAACAAAGAAAACATTAAAAACATTTAAAAAAAAATAAACTTTATTTACCCTTTTAACTCAATACCCGCCCGATATTAAATAGCTTCGATACCATCTTAATAGTGAGAAGCATACCTATCGAACTTCTCAATAGAGGAATCCGAGAACCGAGCTATTTTTTTGGTAATATAGAAAGAATACGAGGGGTTTTTATTTATAGTCAAAAGAGACGAAGTAATACAAACTTTTATGCATTTGTCTTTTCTATCGTGATGACCACGTGTGAACTTTAAGTGATGAAACTTCGTGAAATTCAGCCTTTTTTTCTTTGTTTCATTTCTCAACCATTGTAACAAGTTTGCAAAGTATTCTTATCGTAACGAATTTGTTTTTGTTCGTTTTTGTGAGTAATTTCAACGCGGATCTTCCACACACCTTTCTCAGTTCCAAATCAAAGTTTAATATACACCCCTATTACGGTTGTCAATTATTATCAATTGATAGTTGATAAATATTGAAATTTGTTATATTAAACATCAATTTATCAAAAATCTGTTCAACTATTCCGTTATAATTATCAATTATCTTGAAATTCACAACGTGATTAATAGTTGTATCGGTTGGGTTTCTTACTATCGATGTTCAAAATTTATCAACTATTAATAATTGATAATTGACAACCGTAATAGGGGTGATACAACCATTTGAAGTAGGTACTCATCTCACTTGGTTGAGCACTACGATGTTGATATTGGTCCTTGCCAAAATAACTATACCTGACAACTAAAAATTTAAATATTCCGGTTACCACCAATAATCACTCAAATGAGTTGGCCAAAATCGGGTCTTCTCTTGATCCGAGCCAAACAGAATTTTCGGTTCTTATACCGCTAGAAAATGAAAAGAATAGAATTCGTCAGGGCTTCCTCAAATCCGCAAATGACAGATGGTTGTCAGGATGAAGAGGTGGAGGAGGGCTCTTATCACTTTCTTTGTGAATGCCTAGCAAGAACCAGGAAAACAGTCCTCGGAGAATACTTCTTCGAAGATCTATGCGACATCTCGTTTTTGCCACTAAAGAATATTCTGAAATTCATTCAGATTTCAGGATGGTTCAGGGAGGCAACCCATTCCTAAGTTTCCACTTACTCCTTTCCCTACCTCTCCTTATTCCTACCTGACACACACCTTTTGGGGAGCACAATGGTTCCATTGAGATCTGAGTGAGATAACTGCGGCTTGCCGCTTATCACCCCGTCTAACCTAACCTAACCTAATCACTCAAATTTTACAGAATCGATTCCCATTCTATAAAAAAATGCCAAGTTTGTTTCGATGTTATTGATTTGAGCTTTATAGAAATGTTCACTTCTTCTATTTCTCATTCTTTTATGCTAATTTAATGAATTTCTCAACAAGCAAAACCCCAAAAAGTATTTGAATATGTAACTAGCCCACCATAAATATAGATTTTTTTGACTTTATGACTAGGAATCACTCAAACTAACCAAATTATTTCAAAATTAGTTTGAAATCTATATCACATACATATCAACGATGTATCCAATAAAACCATCTCAAATAAGCTTAATGTATACTTTAACAATTTGAAAAAAAAAAAAAATTCAAACCAGAAGACCATTCTATTCTGTGCGCCATGTACCTACCATATATCCTTTAGATTTCAGAAATAGATTTCCAATTGAATATCAAACGAAGACGTTTCCAAAAGATAGATGTACATTTACACTCATATGTACATTACTTTACTATATGAAAAAAAAAGAGTATTAGATACGTGTAATGAATACCAATACCCAACCCATCCATATATACAATATACATACATACATATACATATACGAAAATAAACTCGAGTCTTCAATTTACTTTCATGATCCAACTGCTTTCAACCAATTGAATTACAACTAGAACCTAACCTACAAATCCTTCTTCTCTTAGATTTTCAACAAAAGCCAAAAAAACAAAAAACAAAAATAAAAGGAAAAAATAAAAAAGAGGAGAACCTTGTTTCTATTAGCAAGCGTGTGGGGTTCATGCAAAAAAACGTTGCGGTAAAGAAAATTCCATAACTTTGCATAAAGAGCACACTTCGTCGACAAGTACCTACTTTCAAACTGCTCAAGACAGTTTGAAGATTCGAAATATATGTACATATATCCATGCAAAAAAGGACATACACACATATACGAACATACATAGATATATACATACCTATAGAGAGTTATTTTATATGTGCTACGCCATATTGATTTTCTAATGTGACAAAAGCGTCACAAAGTGTTTAGCCAACTTTGACAAGAGCGTTGACATATCTCTCGCATTTTGCCACCGGAAATTTAATCCTTTCGGGGGCTATCTCTGTCAGAGTCAGAGTTGATTTTCTTTCTGTGTGTATAAGTATATATTGTATGTGAAGGTATATGTTTATTTTTTGGAGGTAAATGTGTATATTGTTCAGCTGCCCGGGAAATGAGCAAGAATCGCAGATACGAATGCGTGCAAATTATTCCCCGAACCGCACCAACAAAAGGATGTCAACTGCTCTAGTCTAGGATTGATAGTTATTCTCCATATATACAAAGATAACCATCTACGTCTATATGTACAGTACATATACGTATACAATTCGTCGTCAGTGCAGAAGCTGTCATTTTAGGAAATGTCATTCAGACACAGACACCAACAATGAAAACGACAACGATGACACCGATGACACTTGCAATTGCATGAGTGTGGGGGGATCAAATCATTTCATCTCGAAGCACCATTTCAAGGTGACTTGGCGATGTGCTTGTGGGTTTTCGATATGATGCTCACTCAACTGAACCCCATTTTCTCATCCCCATGCGCCCATATCAATAACTATAACTGACTTCGACCAATAACACCGATGTATCTATGCCACTGCTTGGAATCTATTCGTACATGCTTCTGTGATTGAATAAAAATCAATTAATGAACAACAATGTCATTATGATCTGGGGCACAAAGTATCTAAATATATAACAAAAATTGTATAAAGACGGAGATGGAAGTAAGTACATACCTATATACCTGGTGTGTATCATCTTGCCTGTAGAGTATATAGGTACACATAGCTTTTTGCAGGTGACCCTTGTATATGTCATTACGTCACTATCGCCTTATCACGTCGTCGTCGTTGTCGTTGGTTGGTGTGGTGACAAAGCATTGCTCGGGCACATTGGGAAATTTAAATTAAAAATAAAATGAATAATAATAAAAAAAAAAAAACAAAAACAAATGGAAAACATAGGATAGAACGTGTTGCGCAAAGAAAACGTTTTAATTCAATTTAAGACCAAGGTTAATTAAAGCATTCAACAAAGAAACAATATCGGCTTGTGTAAGCCCACAGCCACAAGCACTTGCCGCTGCTGCTGGCCCATTGATCATTATTATCATTGGTGTATATTGTACAATGTATACACAGCATTATATCAGAGGCGGATTTTTTTATATATTCGATGGCCCCAATTTACAAAATTAGTATGAAACTAGACCACATGGGAGCAAGAGTATTTTAGTTATTCATCTATGTCAATATACAATAATATTACAAAAGGGTACAATTTTTTACAATTGCATGGGTATAGGTAATGCATATCTCTGGAACTACTGAACCGATTCTAAAAATTCTTTCACTTTTAGAAAAAACTGCAGTATTCCTAAGTATGTAAGGATATATTTATTTTATTAAAAAATTTATTATTTTATTAAATAAGTTAAACAGCATGTTAATTCTATAATTTTATAAAAAAAATGTTTCGACACTTTTTTTCCTCCAACCAACTGTTTAGAAAATATGGCCATTCAAATAACATAACTTAGCTTTCGAAAACATGTTCAGTTTGTTCATTAAAAGAAAACCAATTCAATCTTCACTATCTGATTTATTTGAAAAATCTTAATTTATGAGGTAAACAATTAAAATAGTTTCAGCGGTTTTAAAAACAAAATTCTACCCATTTTTTACATATTTTTTTTTAATCCAGAATTTGTTGTTTTTTTTCTGGAAAGAGTTGAAAAATCACTAATTGCGAAATTTTACGTTGTAATTTACGAAATTCTTTTTTTTTTATTAAATCACTGCGCTTTTATTAAAAAATGAATGAAAATATTGTAATTTAGCATTCAAATCTTTGTAAAGAACTAAATTTTATAGCTTGTTGACTTTTAAGTAAATTACAAGTTTTTGAGGCGCATTCTACTACTTCAAGGGAATAATTTAATTTAACAACTTCTTTATTTTGTTTTTCGAAATTTATATGGTGATTTTCATTTTATCAATGCGCAAACCAATAAAATGAAATCACGATATAAATATTGAGCCCGCACGATTGCAATTTACGAAAATACCTATTTTCTGATTTAAGAGCAAAACTATTTGTACAGTAAATTACAAGTTTTTTAGGCGCAATCTACTATAACTTCAGGGGAATAATTTAAAAAAGAGTTTCGTAAATTACAACCTAAAATTTCACAATTAGTGATTTTTTAATTCTTTCCGTGTAAGTGTCTGGATTTAATCAAATTCCCTTAGAAATATAAAATTCACGGTATATTCTATGAGTTTTAAAAGTGTCGGTAAACATTGATCGTAATTCGCGTCTTAGAAGGGTACGGCAGCATCTAACTGATGAGCCCAACTTTCGTACCTGGGCGAAACGCAATCTTTGGAGTTGAGGTCACTCGAACTTATAAATTTAGGTAAGTAACGATGGTTTTAGAATTTCTTTATAGATACGGCTGTAGATTTGCAATATTTTTTAAACTTATTAAATGCGGTTTATTAGATAGAAAGTATGCTTCTATGAGAGGTACCATTACTAAAAAAATTAGTTTTTGCAAAATAGTAGATCGTACTTATATCAGTACACATAAATTTTAATAATATGCATATGAATTTTAATAAAATTGTCATTTTCGATGAAAATGAGATTTTCAAAGTTTTTAAACAGTTGTGTGGAAGGTACCGTTAATTTTGACTATAAGAATAATTTTTCTTAAAAATATTTTAGTTCAACAAAGTCGTTTTCAAAACATTGAGTTTACAAAAAAAAATGAAACTCTTAAACAATCCCAAAAATTTTTGCAAACATTTTGACACACAATAAATATTATGAAGACCTTCCGAAATTTTCTCCATACAAAATTTGATCAAAATCAGTCCAACCGTCTTCGAGAAAATCGAAAATAAAAATATGGTTCTATATAGGAGGAGCCTTTTAAAATCATTTTTTCGAGGAGAAAAAAAAATTAGAAAATGGTAACCTTTACCTATAAAACAATTAACTGAATAAAAAAAGATCTGTGGAGCAATTTTTGAGGAAAATAAGACTATACCTGCATGGTAGGTTCTAAATAAAAAAAAAAAAAAAAAAAAAAAAAAACGTTTCGGGAAATGCTTAAAAGACACTAGGTACCAAATTTCAAGAAAATCTACCTATCATGCTTAGGCTGTAGCAAAAAAAAAAATATTGACAGATAAGAATGCTCAAAATCTTGAGTTCGATTTTTTTACGAATCCAAAACTTGGGATCAAGTACCTATGCCACAATCCAAAACTTGCCATAAAGTACCTATGTCGCAAGTTAAAATTAGTTAAAAATAAAAAAAATTATATTTTTATGATAATTTAATCAAAATTAAAATATATGCTCATTTTATAATTTAGAATATTCTCATATATGTATATACAAATTTCTTGCGAGTGATTAGTTACATGATATTGCTCGCTCCGAAATGTCGAAAATATAGATTTTTACCGTACAACTCATAACGTGCAAATTTTATTGAATTTTTTGTTTTCAAATTTGGAGATTATTTGTTTAGTGTGAAGTACTGTCAACTAGTACTGTCAATTAGGACTACATGACAGACTGCTCGTCAGCAGTTGCCACAGCAAATTTTTTTTTTACCGGATCAACGTAGCTTGCGTATACCTCCAGCCTCTAAAAAAACTTGATGACAGCTCACCAAACTGTTTTTTTTTTTTATTCAAACCTTCAATATTAATATGATGGTGTAAAAGCTTGGAAGCCTAACTGCAAGTGTGTTATCACACAAAAACCCCTTCTATATTGTTAAATATTTTTGCTGACGTCAAAGAGTCAACGCATTGACCATTAACGTTGACCTTCTAATTGTATAGCTTCAGTATTTTTGACTTTTGACTTTTTCACATTTGTTCGTTAACAATTTTTATTTATTAATGAACCATTTTAGCATAAATCTTGAAGGTCCTGCCATGTTATAGCTTTGTACTACAGGACATAGTTCGTGCGATCCAGTCGTTAATTTTATTTTTATTGAGTTTAAAATCTAATAATAAATAACAAAAAACACTAAACTTATATATTAAATAAAACACATACTGTACCTACAAAATACATTATGTATGCATACTCTAAAGAGTAATTTTTTTTGAGGAAATTTTTTTCAAAAATAATAAAATTTAATTTTATCAGAGAATGTTTGTTATCAGGCAAAAGATCAAAATATCAAGAAGAAGATAATTTTTTTACATTTTTTTATTTTTATAAAAAATCTAGAAACACAAAAACCTAGAAAAAAAAAATCTCGAATGCAAAAATCTAGAATTAATATATTAATTTTTGAGATAATGGTTACAATTCGAGCGCGCAAATTGTAACCATTGTCTCAAAAATGAATATATTAATTCTAGATTATTTACTTTTTTTTGTTTTATAAAACGCACAAAATTTCAATAAACATTTATTTGGTCAGTTTATATTCCTGACTTTTCAGAGACATTTCAGCAATCCCACAAATATAAACAGGATTCCACAGCAAAATTTCTCAGTTTTTGTGTCAAATACCGATGAAATAAAATTTTGGATTCGTCTGCTGAATTTTTGTCGGAGGAAAATTAGTGAGGACTCTGAAATATGAACTGATCAATTTTCTTTAATTTTTAACTTTAAAATCAAAAATTCGTTTCATAAAATTTATAATTTGAAAAAAGCCCATTTTTAGTCATCGTCAACTAACACAACTTTATAATCATAAGTGGCCCAGCAAAATAAATTGTTTAATAAATTGAATATATGTATAGGTATAATGAGTTTTATTTGAGTTTAAACTCTAAATATCTAAATAGGTAAAACAAAGATCTCGAATAATATTTTTTTTCGAGATTTTTTTTATAGACATACGGTCGTATTTATAAACGTTGTCTAACTTTGGACAACGGACTTGGTTGTCTAAATCTTGGCTAATATAAAATTTTATTTACTAAAAGAAAGCATTTTTCTATCTATAGCCTTTTTTTATTGGGAATTCTATAGGCAGCACAGTAAAATTTTACACAGTAAACAACAAGAAAGGAATAGTGTCGATAACTTGGTCAGTAAAAATAGTGAATATAATAATTGAGATACATTTTTGGAGTGTCTGGAATAGTTTGACAATCAAACCATGCGTTGACATGAAATCTGTGTAAACGTATGATCGCATATCGAAACCGCTATTTGGAGTTTCTAGTGACAGTTCGCATTAAATATGTACTGAATAAAAGGAAGATAATTATGCAGTTCGTTCCTTATCTACCAAGTAAGAGTGGTAATTACTATCGCAGAATATATATGACGTAAATGGAAAACCCAACAATATTGATATTTTATATTTCGAATAGAAAATTAAGCGCATTGCGGTGGCATTTGGAACAAAATACTTTATACACATTTTAAGTTCGTTCGCTATCAGTCAAGTAAAAGTGTCAAAACAATGGTAATGATTTAATAGAAGACTATTAAGTGTCGAAATATGAAAGTGAAATGTAAGAAATAGTTTAAGCAAAAGCGAAGAAAACACTAATGGCAGATTTAGACCTCTGACATAATTTCTTCCTTCCATTTCTTAAGATTTATAAGTTCATCGTTTTAATGGTCTAAAATCTGGCATTTTATTCGTCATAAGAACTGACAAGTGCAATCTAGTCATATGGTCTGGCCATGTGTCGTATAAATATTGAGACAATAATTTTTTTCATTCTTTTTTGTCTTTGTGGAAATAAATGTCGTTCATTATCAATCTTTCAACAGGTACTCAACTCTAATTCAACTCAACCTCCATATAACCATTCCCTTGAATTTAACTTCACATAAAGGGACAATATTTTTCCAACACATCCCTTAACTTTTTGAAGTAAAACTTCTTTTGCGGCATGGGGGTAAAAAATTTTTCTATGGAGCTGTCAGTGACATGTCAAACCGACATACAAATTCCCGTCACGAATTACAAAATTCAGCGTCACGATTTTGCAACGGTTCTGAGTTTCAAATCGGGTGCTCGGAGTGGTAGGACTTGAAAAATACTTGCCCTGTTGTCGTGAAATAAGTTTTACTTCTAGCGCGTGTACATAAGTACGCACACTCTTTTTTTTTATATAGTGAATTAGTTATAAGTAGGTATTTTTTATTTGTTTTTGAAAAAATCACCCAGTGAATACACAAAATACGTAATATAAAATGGAAAGAAAATATGTTAAAATAGTTTACTCATTATGATAACATATAGACGCAACAATGCTATTCGAAATAAATGCCGATTTTAACCGTTTTTAATTTCCATATTTTGTTTTCCAATAAATTTTGCATTTCGGTGACAGCTGATTTTGGCAACGCATACCAACTTTGCGACGATTTAAGTGGGTATAATAGTATGCCTGGTTGGTAACTTTTGTTCAACAAATTTCCCAATAACTGAGTTTTTTTTCTATGGGTTTTGACAGCAATTTGTGAAATTTTGTAAAAATTTGTGCAAATTCGCAAGAAATTTCACGTTACCAAACAGACCAAGTGATTATACGTTTTATTCCGACTTGCATTGCTGTGCTAGCTAAAGGTTCGAACTATTGTGTTCTATTTAGACACTGTCTTACTAGTAAAAAATCTAATAAATACGCCTGATAGTCTTTCGAGATTTTTATACATTCTAGATGTTTAAGCATTCTAGACTTTTTCATTCTAGATTAAAAAAATGTTTTTTTTTCAAGAGTTTTTGCATTCGAGTTTTTTTCATTCGAGATTACGTCATGATCCCCATTTTTTGTATTTTCAGACAATCCCCCTCACAAGAAACTTCATAAAAAACTTACCACAGCAAGGTGACTTCTGCAGAAGTTGTATGGACGAGGAAGAGGAAGAATCGATTCCTCACCTTCTCTTTACATGTCCTGCTCTATCTCAAAGACGTAGGCTTCATCTAGGTGAATTCTACTACAATGATCCTAGTGATTTGGCCAATCATGACAATAGTAGTATCGCGAGTAGGAAGAAAGCTTCCTAGATTGCTGTGGTATCACAATGGGCCAACCCCTGGTCTAAGTGTGTCTAGCGTTCGTGCTGTGATTGTTAGTTCTGAATTTTTGTTAAACGGGACCCATTGAATAATTTTTCTTACGTGAATTTGAAATATCAAACATGTAAGTTGTGAGCTACTCAAAAGGAGATCACAATTTCGACAGTTTTATGCGAGGCTCACAAGTTGTGATGTATACTCTGGTGCCAGAGTACGAAAATTTCCTACACCTTGTGAGGTTGTTGGAAATTGTGAAATATCAATTAGGTTTGCCAGAATAGATCTGTAAGACTTTGTTCATGCGATGAGGCCTATTTCCGAAGGCACGGTATGTGTGGCCGGTAGTCGTGCCCTTGTCCCATTAATTTCGGTGTTTTATTTTCTGAAGGAAATGAGCGAAAAAAAAATCATTTCCAAGTATAATGAAAAAACGGTTCTTTTACCTTTTTAGACCAAGATATCTAAAAGCCTAGCCAATAATGTAGGGATTATATTAGATTTTTGTCTAGAAATTAACTGAAATAGGACTTGGCTGTTTTGTTTCTAGGTATCAACATTCAGTAGCGTACGCAGGACATTTTTGGAGGGGGCTCTGCAGTCTCAGTTGTGGTGGAGATTTTTTTGATTATCACTAAAACTAGCACAAAAATGAAAGCCTTTCTCATTATTAACCATATTGTATGAATAAGAAGTAAAATTTCGAAATCGAAAATCACTCCCTTTAAGTTATGAAATGAATTTTATAAATTGTTTTCTTTGTAAGTATAAATCTTTTTAGTTTGAAATATCAAATTTAGGTAGTAGAAAATTTTGTGAAAAAATTAAATTCATTCTTGTTTTCCGATTTGCAAATTGATTCCCCATATCTTTAGGGATTCCATCGATTTCTTTGTGAATATTAAACAAAGCTAATCTGTTGAGCCTGGTATCAGATGTTTGTGGCCCTCAGACACGTTTTGAACCATCTCAAAGTGGAAAACGGACATTCTGGATCTGCAGACACCATTGGACATTGGTAGCACACAAAGAACTTCAATTACCTTTATTTTAGTTAAACCTTGGAAATGGTATACTTTTGACAAAACAATTCTTTAAATTAACATTAAACTTAAAACGCTAATAACCGGCACGGAAAATTGTTTTAAAATCTACATGATTTTCGAAAACATTCAAAACTGTGATTGATACCTTCTGGGCCTTGCATTGATATTTTTATACTCCCTTCCTGCACAATGGGGGTAAACACATTAAAATATATTTTCTCGTCAAAAACCGTTACTTACACTTGGTGCATTTATTGTTACGAATACACCCCTGTTCATTATTGTGGACTATATAGGTATAGAACTAGGATCAAAAAGGCAGCAAATTATGTTTTATTTGTGTGGCTGTTGATTCTCAAACCCAAAGAGAGGGAACAGAGCAGGGTGGTGTGGGTGTCAATTGCGGGCTAGCCTAGACTAGCATAGCACAAACTTACTATTTCTTAACGATGTATCTAGAACGCATTGATTTCAGTTGTACGGTTCATTAGTACGCTATTCGAATGTTAAGTGATTCTGAGAGTATTATAGGAGAGGAGACGATACGGCCCAGTTGTTGTTGCTATTATACGACTTTACGTACATACATACATACATAGGTACACTCTAGTATTTTTGGGGGTGTTTGATTCAATGCTTTTTGGCACGGTATCAAATAACAAATTGGAAAATGTCATTAATTGCTCTTCGTAGGGTTTCATTTCATTGTTTGCACAAAAAGGTGTAAACTGCCACAGCCTGCCAAATCGACTTTTGCCTTAGTGTTTGTGAATGTATTTATATCGTCCTTATATTTTGATGGTTAACTCCCCTCACTCTAAAAGAGGGAATGAGATTTTTTTGTTGTTGTTATTGTTTGCCAAAGTCTAGGCACAGGATTTCTTCCTCAATGATGGCTTTAATGATCCAGAAATCAATTACTTTAGTTTTGTTGTATGATGATGGGATGGTAGCTGTATATATAGTTGTTGGCTTTTGGGTGTTGTTATTTTATTTTTGTTTCTCTCTGCTCCAAATGCGTTCCATTAAGTGTAAAATTGTGTTTACTTTTTTGAGCATTAAAAAGGATGTGCGGGGATGATGATGGGGAAGGATCGGAGATGCTAAAGACATAGGGTAAGCAAATGCTTACAGTAAAGTAAAGTCCTATATATAATGGATGTTGAAGAACATTTGCTCTCTGTTGAATGTTTCGTTATGGTTCATAAAAATGATTCGAATTCAACAGAACTGGGCCATTGTTGGATTATCGTCATTGTCATCATCATCATCATCATCATCATCATATACCTACACTACTTGAAAGTCATTTTAAACTTTGAAAAAAAGTGTAGTATAAGATTACAGAAGCTTAAAATCGCATCTAGAAGAAAATCCTTTTTGCCTTATTTGGATGAAATTCACGAGACTGGCTAAAAGAAATGGTTTAAATTTTGTTTAAGAACTCTTTAATAACGTTTTAACATTACGAACAATGTTTCTTTTTCGAATTTCTTCAATCATTAATCTTAGTGAAGACATGATTTTCAAGTAGAGTTCGTTATCAGTTGCCATAGACTTACACCTGGTAAGATACAATATCGTTTTTTATATATATGTATATTTGAATATATATTATTCAAATTTGTATGCTACTTTAAGAAATGATTGAAACAAAAAAAATAAATAATTGATATTATAATATAAATTATAAATTATTAAATAGCATTTTAAAATAAGAAACAATTAAGAACATTTGAAGAAGAAAAAGAAGAAGAAAAAGCAAAAGTTTAATATATGTATTTTAATATAATGGTATATCTATTGATATCAATTAAGTGTCCCTAATAACTGTCTAAGTTTAAGTTTAAACAGGATTTAATCAATCTAGGAGATGGGGCAGAGAATTCCATTCTTAAGAGAAAAGAGATCGTGTTAGAAATGCTTGAATTAAGCAGTACTGATAGCGTCTAGAACACGAAAAACGGTTGTATAAAGGTACGATGGTTGATGTAAAATATTAAGAAGAAGTGTTACAGTCATTAGTTTAAAAAGATTATCTAAAGTGAGGTTAATTTGGCGAATTTCGAAACATGTTCTCTTCTTTTGTGACCATAGTCAACTTTTAGTTTTCTTTTATGCTCGTAATTGCAAGTTGAAAAAAGTTCAAAGCTACACGCAGCAGTATCGAAATTAGCAGCGTTCTTGTGAGAATCATAATAGCTCTAACTTGCGTTATTTTCTGCGTAGCGAATACAGCGTATACATTCGAAGACTTCATATGTTCTACCAAGAATTGATTTTATGTAATTGTTCCAGGTAAGCTGCTTGTTAAAAATAATGCCAAGATTTGTTGCCTATTCGACTATTTTAATGGCATTATCATTATCAGAACAATTTGAGGGATGCATGATGTACCTATGAGTCTTCGTGATAATCATTTTGATTTTTTTTTTTTTGGGTTCAAACAAAGCCCATTGAACTTTGCCTAATGTCCAGTCTGTAATTCGATTGGGATCATCAATTAGTTCACATATTCCATTCTCTACAAAGCCTAAAGGTCAACTTTTACGAAGCTGTACATTATCAGCATTCATATCAAAGGAGCAGTTCAACAAACAGGAGAGAAGTTCATTTATGTATATTAGGAAAAGTAGTGGTCCCAAAATTGAGCCCTGTGGAACCCCCCTACCTAAAGGCAAAGAATCAGATATACAATTATAAGCTAACATTTCCTGAAATACAAGGTATGAGTTAACCGCTGTTGCTGTTGCTATTGCACATCTGGGTCTTGTATGATAACCAGAATTATGGTTCAAACAAATTAACTGACTTCAGTGCAGAAATTTTAGTATATGAATTATAAAGTAGCTAGTTATATGCCTCAATTCATCTTTGTTCTTGGGAAAAAGAATGCATCTTAGCATATTTCCAGCGAACACATACCAAAACTGGATGGATATTATTAGCATTGTCAAAGTTGGAATATCGCATGTAGGGAAGTGAAGTTTTTGTTCAATTCATTTATTACAAAAACTTCCCTTGTTTACTTCGGTGAACAATACTTAAGGGATTTCTATGAAAAGGGTATTAAAACCATTTTAAATAGTTTATCAAGCAGCCTTTTACCCTTTTTATTTAATTTCTGGCTTTGAAAAAAGGTACAGCGAAGTCGAAAAAATGGGTCTCACATTTCTATCCGGTTTTCGGTCTATTCGCCTTCAACCTTATTGGATAGGTTGTTTTTTAAAACTTGGTACCTAGAGTTTTTTGTACATTTGCCCGTAACGTTTTTAATTTTTTGTTTGTGACAAAAAATAATGCTACCTGACATACATATAATTAATTTCTTCGTTTATTTGCTTTAGATAAGTCCAATATACTCCAGTCATAAATCGATGTCTTCAACAACGACGAAACTTGCTCTTCTAGTACCTTCTTCGATTGCAGTTTCAATCAGCGTTGCCGCCAAAAAAAATTATCTGGCCTCAGAAACCGTGTTATTTTCGTACCATATGAAAAAAATAAACGCAAATTCTTGCATTACAAAATATATATTTAATTCAATTTAGTAGTGAAGAACAACAAAAAATTAATAGAAATCGTATGGCCTATTCGAGTATTGTCAAAAATAAGAGTTTCTGACAGTTTTTACTCCATTTGGACCAATTCTCATAAAATTTTTGTTAAAATTAGCTTTATTTGAAGCAACAAATGGAATTAAGAAAGACGTGCTATATTGAATTTTTTCGCCTCAATGAAATTTTTGTGTAAAAAGAAAGCACTATCGTGCCACTTTGGCAACGCTGGTTTCAATAATGTATAGATCAGCATTATTTTAAGCATTTTTTACTTTAATATTTACATAATATTGGGAGTAAATATTTGTCTGTAAAAGTGACCAGTAAAGGTAGATGTTCACAATTAACTATATTTTGGGGCTGTTGACCCTCCCCCCAAAATATTTGGGCTCATATCGGGTGAGAACTTTTTAATTTTTTTTTCAAAATATCAAAAGGAGACTTATGAAATTTTTTAAGCGCAAATAAAGTCCACACATTTTTCTGTACAAGTAAACATTACGGAGATATTCCTAAAAAAACAGATTGGGGGGCCTTTAACCTCCCGTAAAATTGTCAGCTGTATCGATTGGGACTTCTTATAGTTTCTTAAAAATATCATGAGGTGGCTTTATAACAAAATTCAGCTTTTGGGCGATCTTTTCAGAGTTAAATGAGTTTAATGGCTGGACTAATGGGATTTTTGTAAAAACTTGTCCTTACTAATTGTGATTAAATTAATATTTTGCCCGACATGAAAATTTCACTTGACTTGTATGTATGTAGGTATAGCCAAACTAAACAACGACTACAAAAAGGGATGAAAATAAAAATTTTCAATAAAATTAAAAGAATGATTTTTTCTTAATTTTTTGAAACCGTTTAAGCCATTAAAGTTGTTGGTTATTTTTTTTATGTAACAAACTAAATTGAATTTAAATACCCCAAAATACTTTAATAAATAAATTAATTAACACATTAAACATTCATTCAACAACAAAAACCAAAACTGGAATAACAGATCAGTTGCAAAATAAAATGTTTTATTTTTATTTAAGAAATTTAAAATATTAAAAACCCGCTTAAGTGAAAAACCCGCTCAAGTAAAAGTTATATGTACTGTGACATATTGCCGTTTCTTTTAAGCGTGTTTTACTGTATTTATTTTGAAGCATAAATATTTAATTCCAAGCCTCTTAGATCATTAAGACAAAGTGCTTGCAACCATTATCAGTCATGCACTTTCTTTTTTTGTCTTCATTTTTTTGTATTATTCTTTAAATTAAAAGCCCACCTACTTATGAAAAATATTGATTGAAAATTAAAAAAAAAAAAAAAAAAAAACAAAACCATCGTGAGTTACAACCATATTTATATTTGATGTACAAATCTTCTTTACGGAACATAATAATAACGGATGTCAGGCACTTAAAAACCTGTTTCTGTCAGCAACAGTAACATGTGCTTCTGATTCTTCAATAATTCAACTGTTGTTATCTAAGATTATTTGTGCTTTTGCCCCTTTTTAAACCCAGAGCTTATTTTACCTTCTTGTTTTTTTGTTGTTGAGAAAATAAAATGATTACATATCAATATTTTTTGTCGGAGACGAAGCATTGACGAGGACGACTGAATTGAATATTATGTTGTTATCTTTTTGGGGATTACAATTCGATTTTGCCAGGAGCATCATCATCCTCTTCATTCATATACCTACCTATATGTGTGTATCTTTATTTGATATATTATATTAATGGCAACTAATGTGCTGTTTTGATTTCAATTTTCTATAGTGAAATTATTCTTTTCTCTGTATAATGTGGCTGTGAAGGAAAACCCTTTTTATTTTTGGTATATCGAACACAAGCCATGAGATTAAATTTTCGGTTATTATTGGTATCATCGAAAAAAAAGAAATAGTATTTCGATGACAGAATATAAAAAAAAGAAAAATCCCTTTTGAAAAGGGTGGAGATTCGATCCGTATAAAAGTGTCGCTTCGTCATCAATACAACGAAAAATAAAAAAAAAAAAGAGCAAGTTTTTGCATGGCGCGTAGGTAGGTATAGTTAAAGTATTATTTTTTGTACTGCCTTCAGCACTTTTTTTTTATCTATATACATAGGTGGGTGCGAGTGTAATTTTAGTGAAACTTTTACCCGCTATATACCTACCTATACCTTTGGCCGTGACCTACTTTTCGGATCAGGATTTTGATGTTGTGAAAATGTAAATTTTCAATGCTGGGCGTACGGAAATTGTTGGTGATGAAATCTTAAGTAACGTATACAGCAACTAATGAATACAAATTTTGTGTGGCACATTGGATGAAAAGTATTACTTACTCTCGTAAAATGTTTTTGTGATGTATGTATAATGTATATATATGTATATGTAGTTCTTGGATTTGAATTGACGTTTAAGGGATTTAATGAAATATTTTTACAAACAAATTGAATTATAGTAAAATGAGATGTAAAATTCAGAAATTAATTTGTAACCCGAGTTATCATTTTGTTGGGAGTCCATTGACTACAGGGACGTGCCATTCGAGTTGTACCTAGTCCGTCAGAGAGGCGCTATTGCGTTGCTGTACATAAGCTTCACGTGTCCAAGCTACCTAAGCTGCTGTATTTTAATCTGTTTAACGAAGTTGACTACTCTGTTCGTTTCGTCGTAAAACTTCCTTCTACATATACAATTGGGTGATACACATTAGACCCAATGTCCCCAAGAATTTCCTTTTAATAGCAACCAATTGAATCCTCATCCATTCTTGACAAGATGCATGCTTCAGCCAGTGTAGTACTGGGCTGATCTTGCATAGGGTCTCCTTGGTTTATTAAAAGAGGAATTTTCTTCTGAAATGCCTTCTTACCCAACAAAAAGAGCTATTGGCAAGAGTTGATTTCTGCACCGATGTCATTTTGAGAAATATAGAAGATCTCTGGTAGATAAAGTTCTTTACTATTCTACATAGTGTATAATAGTTTGTCTTGTCGGCTCATTAACAGCCAAACCTATTTTTGTGGCTTCTGTTTCAAATTTCAATAGTAACTTGTAAATGCGCCAGTGAAAGTTTGCTTTAGTCACCGGATAATGTCCATATTGTACCTCTTGAGTTGAGTTGCGTTAAATTACTTCAAGGATTAAAGAGGTTGCTTGACGACTCGTCCCACATTCTGAAAAAAAAAAGAATTAAACTCTCAAGCGTAATTTTTGGCAATTACTGGATAACTGAGTTCAGAAAGTTTTGCAAAGCTATCACAAGACAATGCAATGGGTTTAATGTGTCTTTTAGCAAAATCTGGTAAAACACCAGCAACTCTGCCCAAGACGCTGATTACATATGATAACTTTTTTCGGTCGTTTCATCCTTCGTCTTTTTGACAGCTTAAGTGAGGGGATTAGAAGTGTAGGGGGAATAAAGTAACGAAAGCAGGAACTTTAAGATTTTTTCTGGCTGAACATTGACGTTTATGGTTTGACAACCGAATAGAAATGAGCGATGAACAGACGTCAGCAAAAATCGTTGGTGAGAGAAAAATGATCCAAAAATAATAGCAGGTATCGATTTTAAGATAAAATAAATCGACTACATAAAACTACAAATATGCAAATAAAATTTGTATTTGTATTTTGTATTAATTGATTTCAAACATAAGTATATTAAAACATAGTGTCTTTTTGTTATACCTCGTACATTTTTGGTTAGTGAATAATTTTACGTAAACAGATTTGAATAATCTATATTTCATTAAAAGTGAAAAAAATGTTAAGACAAATATTGAAAAGGCTTTTAAGAATGAAGATTTACTTTAGGAATGATTTTGGCTTCTAAAATGGACTTTTAGGGAATTTTCTCAGGTCGATGGGCAGAGAATTCCATAGACCCACTGTGTACATAAAAAGCTGTCGCTTCGAGTTAAGATAGCTGAACCGGGGTGTAAATAGAACTCTACTTCTTTCAGATGTTGGAAACATAACCTTTTCAAAGATTGGCATTCGAACAAAACATCAAAACGTCAACTACACCTACGCCCGATGATGGATTTTTAATCCGAAACGCGTCGCGAAAACTTAAAATTAATTATTTAATAAAATAATGTTGTAATTATTAAAGTTAACCAAAATAAAATAAAAATAAAAATTTGTTTATACAAAAAATTTTGTTTTTACGTTTATCTTTTTTCATAAACCATACAACATGGAGACAACACCACAAAATTTACTTTTCAAAGAGATATTCGGGAACTTTATTCTGAATCAACTTAAACAAGAACACTAGTGCTTGGAAATCAAGAAATTTGTTTAAGGGCATGTTAAAAATACTGTTTGCACTTCCAGAAACATGGTCAAACCGATTTAAACCATAAAAAAAGCGAGCAATATTGTTGAAGGCAACTTCCAATTTTCTTCTACTTCTGCAGTCTAAACAACAGAAGATCAGGCTATCATACAATAAAGTAGGAAGCAAAAGGGTTTTCGCTATTGTCACTTTAGTGGACATTGGCAGACAGCGGCCAGCCAAATTTATAGCCCGGAGTGCGGTGTAAGTTTTTCCCAATGCGCAAGTTATATGATTATCCCATGACAGTTTTTGATTAAATACAACTCCTGAGTTTTTTTACTGTTTCAACATATACTAGAGTAGAGCCATCTAGTTCGACATTTGGAAAGTATGATCTTTCGACCGCTGTATTACTCACAATAATAGCCCGAAATTTGTTTGAATTCAGGTGAATAATAGCCTGACATTTGTTTGAAAAAGGTTCTGGTAAGACCATTCTACAATACGCTTTAAATCTTCATTTATTCGTTGTTAAAAAGGTTAAAAGAAGAGGTCCCAAAATAGAGCCTTGGGGTACACCAGCACGCGTTGGGAGGATATCGGATAGCTTGTTATTTGCCAGAAATGCTTGGGTTCTTCCAGATAAATATTCTTTATTGAGAAAAACAGCTAAATTTTCAAAGAAGAAATTGTGTTTTAACTTTTTCAAGAGCAGTATATGCGGAACAGAATCAAACGCCTTTGTAAAATCAAGCAGAACCATCGTCGTAACTAGATTGTTATCTATTTCTTGTCGTATGTTATCAACTATTTTTAAAAGTGCAGTGGAACAACTATGTTGTGGCCTAAAACCAGATTGGATAAGTGATAGTAGCCGGTAAATATTTAAAAAGGATACAATCTGTTGACTTATTATCTTCTCAAATGCTTTGGAGATAAAGGGTAGAATGGATATTGGACGGTATTAATTTTGATTTAAACATGTCTTTTTAGTTACAGGAATGACTTTGGAAGCTTTCCAAAGTTTAGGGTAGCAGGAAGTGGTAAAAATGGTATTAAAAATGTGGGATATATAGGGCGTGATAAAGGGAAGAATCATATTTATAAATTTAGGGTGAATATTGTCAAAACCAATTGCATTTGATTTGATCCCATTTATCGCCTTGTATACTTCCATTTCATCGACTCTCTTAAAACTGAAACTCGGTGAGAACCCAGTCTCAATCTCACTATTTAAAATGCAATCCTCAATGGAAGCACTTCCGATCGCGATGGAGGAGGAATTTACAAACAAATTGTTTAGCTCGTTTCCGTCGCACACCTCATCGGAGCATTTCGGTTGCTTAAAAATACCAAGAGACTTTACATTTTTCCACATCTTTTGAGAGGTTAAGTTGTTGAATTTTGTAGCGAAATATCTTTGTTTAGAGCATTTTATCTCAATGTTCACCGCGTTTCGTAGCGTTTTGTAATGATTAAAAAAGGATGGGATCTTTTCCAACGCTAAAATGCTGCGTTTGTCTTTATGATTAACTTTTCGATCTTAGCATTATACCATCCGATTTCGTTAGTTTTGATTTGAAAAAAACGCCTGGTGATTTTTTTTTAAATTCTTTCCAAATTCTTCATTACGTTGATATGTGTAGAATAAAATCAAGCCAAAGTCATTCGCGTTTCGCAATTGTTCTCGAGATGTTCGAGGCGAATGACTTTTTACAACTTTTTTTTTAAATAGCTATAGTAAGTAAGTACCTTTACTAGGTAATTGAATTTTTTTTGAAACTCCTTTCTGCACGACGTTATTATCTGTAAAATAAAATATATTTGAAGTCAATATCTCTATTCGTTCTTGAGATACGGTGAACGATAGAATGTATAGTGAACGTACGTACACACACACATATACAGACATCTTTCTACAAATGATGGATTTGGATTCTTGGGACTTCGAAACGTCGAGAAATGCCAAAATTTTCAATTCGACAAATCGGACAACAACAACAACTTTTAAATGGGAATTTAAAAATTGGATTGCCTACTCTAAACAAGCTGCATGTTGGTGGCAACCCTGATTTAATGTAAAAATATACCAATATACATATAGGATGTAGGTTGTCGCATAATCAATGGTCCAAACTAAAACTGGTGGTAGGCCAGGTCATACTATAAACATAACCTCTCAGAACTTAGTAAATTCCCATACCGATAATCAATACGTTTTAGATTAACGGATGTTTTTTTTTATAATTTCGAAAAAAAAGACTATTTTGAACCAGGTTTCTGGACAATCCGTCCAGAATTGGTTTTTTTTTTTTTTTTTTATTTTCCACTCGAATAAGTATTGGTTAATATAGTAAGACCAACTTTTTGCATTAAAATAATTTTGATTTCTTGCACCATTTTCCTTAAAATTAATTGAAAATGTGAAATCTAGGTATGTATACATATATATACTTTTTAACTTCAATCTTTAAAAATCATCCTGAATAAAAATAATATAACACACATTTTGGGGTATATTAGTTCATAAGTTCAAACAACAAAGTAATTAATTTAGGTTGGTCAAGAAACAAATTGTGAATTTTCGTTCTATGGACTTATGACCCTGTGCTAGTATTTATTTGCCGGATAATTTGTCAGAACATATTATGCATTACTAATTAGACGTTGTCAAACAAGCAATAAAACAAATAAAAATATCTATCAATTTACGTCAAATTTGAAAAGGCAAATTAATCATTCCATTCAAAACAATTTTTCAGGGATTATGAAAATAGTTTCACAGTTTCTAAAATTTCAAAGGCAAAACATACGCAAATCTCTATATATACCCATTTTACTAATTTGAATTTTAATTGGGCATTTCAACTGATTTGTATTGCCAAACCAAATATATTCAAAAGAAAAAGCTTTCTGCCCTTAGGTATCTTTTCATAATGATGGTCATCATTTCAAATGTTCTTTTGCAAACGACAACTAATTAGCCACAAAAAGCCACAAAACCAATTCTAATAAATCTATAATAGCAATGCCTCGAACATATCACACACACCTATACACAAAAACATAACTCATCCTATTCATTGCCAACTTAATAATCTTTAATTAAGGCTTAACATTAAAAGGTACTTGTGTTCAGACATCTAAAACCATTCATCCATAGAAATATAGAATCCTATATTATCTATCTATCAAAAGCATACCTACATAATGTGTATGAAAAAAGCCGACGCCGCGCCGCTTGAAATGCCAGTCGATTAGAAAATCGACAACATAACCAACAACACATCCTTTTACGAGTATAATATAAAAAAATGGCCTATACACGGAATTTATTATTAACCGATTTTTAAGAAGGACGAACACGCAACCTACGAATAAATTATTTCATCTGTTCGATACAACGACGACGCACGGACAGGACGTTCAGAAAAGAAATTTCTTTTTAATTCAACCGATATAATATATGTATACCTACTTTTACTTTTAACCTTTCAGTGATTTAAGTTTAATTTCACATTATACATAGATTTAAATGCCAATATACACTCTGCGCCACTAGATTGATATCTTCTTTTTTTCTAATTTTAGAATATGCAAATAAAGTGTTAACTTCAAATTGACTTTATTTTGTAAGTTTATTTTTAACCAACTGTTTTGATTTGTACCTTGTTTATTGACACTGTTAAGAGTAAAGTTATGGGGTCATAAAATTCAAAGTTGTAACATTCTTTGTACGTAGGTTAGGTTAGGTTAGGTTTATGTGCCAGCAGAAACGCTAGGCGCACTTAGACCAGGGGGTTGACCCATTGTAATACCACAGGAATCTAGGAAGCTTCCTTCCTACTCATTGAACCATTTGGAGCTTCTTACGAAGCGTGCGAGACTACTTATGTCATGATTTGTCAGATCACTATAAGGATCATTGTAGTAGAACTCACCTAGGTGGAGCCTACGTCTTTGAGATAGAGCAGGACATGTAAAGAGAAGGTGAGGAATCGATTCTTCCTCTTCCTCGTCCATACAACTTCTGCAGAAGTCATTAGCAAATACGCCAAGTGTGTGCTTGCCTATTAGACAGTGTCCATGTAATGACACCTATGACGGAGCTAATGTGCAGTCTGTTTAGAGATATTAAGTTCCTTCAGAGCGCTTCAGATCCAGCATATACCAGGGACCTATTTCATCAAACACTTTTCACTTTTCACTTTGCTACTTTGCACTTTTACTTTTCAAATTTTGCTTCACCAAACGCAAATTTGCAAAGAGGAAATTATTGAATTGAAACGTTTTCCTCTTTGCAAAGTCTTTGCACTTTTCAAGTTTTGTGAAACACTTTGCACTTTTACTTTGCAGGAAATTATGTTTTTTGAAAAGTTGCAAAGTGAAAAGTGTTTGGTGAAATAGGCCCCAGATCTGTTTTGTGACTCGACATATTGTGGCAATGTTATTCCACCTAAGTTTAGTTTTCTCAATTGCATTTTGCTTTAGCATATGAGTTTACAATTAGCGATGGTTATACCAATATTTGTCCGATTTGACAGCATAGATAGTATAGTTCCACTTCTGGCGAGTTCGTCTGCTTTACAATTGCCTGGAATATCCCTATGATCCGGCACCCAGTAAAGGTAAATGTTGAACTGCTGTGCCGTCTCCATGAGAGATGATCGCCAATAAGGGCAGTTTTCGAATTTGTAGAGACAGAATCCAGAGATTTAATGGCTGATTGGCTATCCGAGAAAATACAAATATCTGTGTTTGATATCACGTTTTCTTTGAACCAAGACAGGACTTCTTTTATCGCCAAAAGCTCCGCCTGGAAAACGCTATACAGTGATTGGGAAGACGGAAGCAGAAATTTAGTTTCAGCCTATCTGAGTATACACCTCCACCAACCCCGTCATCAGGTTTAGAACCATCAGTACAGAAGTGGATCGATTGATCTTCCAGGAATAACAGATCCTCCCAGAAACATCTGGAAGGAATGGTAATCTTTGTACATAAAAAAAGTAAGTTTTGAACTCAATCAAGTGACCCGAAGTGTATACATGTTTAAAGGGAAGCAACAACCAGAAGAAAAGAAAAGCCGGAACATGGAAATAATTTATGCTTGTCACGACTCTCTATAAGATTCAATTAAATTCGCCTTAGGTGTAGTCATCATAACGTGCGTTTCCCATCAAATGTCCCCATCAGCAACAGCCTCGAAACTGTAAATCCATGCAAAATCGTAACAGGTCGTTCGATTCGATTTGATTTCATCAGGTAAGGAGAACAAGGATATAGGGATTGGTATATTGGGACAAGAAATTGATCAACTCCCACATCTGAGCCCCTGTAGGTACACCTGATGCCATTGCCATATATCCATATAAATTTGCTAAGAGCCCACAAGTCAAACACGTGGCTTATTTGTGTTTCTTTTCAATATTCAAAGGGTACATGGGTATATATACCTACATATAGTAAGTTATATACCCAAGAGGCATTTTGTAGATTGTGGTGGTGCACATAGGTGAGTTTGTCTTGGGTATAATGCTTGCTTTGATAGTTGTAGATATTTACATTTTACATGTGAAAGTACATTGATAGCAGGTGTAAATTTGTCTGTCAAGCACAAATCCCTTTCATGCTCCAAAATACAATGTCGAAGAATCAAAGTAGACGACCGACGACGACGCCTTTCCCCAAGGCAAACATGAATATATACATAAACCATATATACTGTTAGTTGACATGTTGATGCAATTGATTTACGCCAAAGGCTTTGGGATGAGGATATGACCGTGTTTTTTTTTTTGGTTGTTGTTTATTTATTGTGTAAAGGCAGGATCGCAGTCAAGCTACATATAAAATCCATTTAGGCTAAATTTTAATGTTATTTAAATTAAATTTATTTTAAAATATGAATTTAAGTTTCTTGTCGAAGTAGATTATTCCACGTTTCAATATTTTGCTTAACATTTTGCGGACTATATAGAAAAGTTTTATTTTATCGAAGTGTTGCCGATGGGACTTTACACTTTTGTCATTTTCATCAGGATTGTTTTTAACAATATATTTTTTGGAATGAAAACTGACTGAGTTGAAAGACGTCCAAGGTTTCAGTTAAGAATCTTTCTCGCATATCCGTGAGAAAAAAGTGTGATAAGAGTCAGTGGCGTTTTTTGGTTTTTACCATGAAGACATGGTAATAAATTCCATAAATAAAAAATTATATTTTTATTACATAGGTAAATTCTTCTTTTAGATTATCAGTTTTATTGATAATACGTCTATATACGATTTAGTTCTCTAAGATTCCAATCTTTCGCTGAATTTCCAGAGCAGATAAACCATTAAAACGGTCCCAAATAACAACAAAGCAATCCAAACTTGAGTTTTATATTTAGAACTGTTATCATGCTTAAAGAGCACCTCGTAAGTCGAAAAATTCCAACAAGAAAACAAAATTTATTAACAAAAAAATCAGCAGCACCAGAGCCACCTTTTGGCAATTTCAGCGTTACAATATTTATTTGAACATTTTACAGAAAAAGGGAGAATACAAAACTTCTTATACCATAGATTGCCATACCAATATTTAGGAGGTATTTTAGATTCATGCCAACACGATTTACGGTGTTGGACACTTTAACCATCTATATTTTCATGATTTGTGAATCTCCCTCCAAGCTCCATGATATAGAAGTATGGAGATGGATAAAAACCGTCATACGAAAATAATTTTCTGCACTTTTAATTTCAAGATTTGAACTATTCTTCTGTCTGTCCACTATTTGTATTCTTAAATCAACAGTTTCAAAAATTTTTTTGAAGCTTCATAAATTACAGAAAACTCTTCTACTGCTCGAATCCTTTTATGTTCATCGAGTAAATTTTTGGCGAGATACTTAGCTTGTACCAAATCTAAATTAACCTATTTAAATTCGTGGCTTAAAAGCACAGAAAGGTGTTGATAAACCAAATTGACAACTAGTAAACTAATTAACAAGTAAATATTTTTGGTGTCACTTTCAAAAATTCTTATTTCATGAAAATCATCGACTGCTTCATACTTTGACAGCAATTAAGTTTGATTTAATCTCTTTAAAGTCTTAAAGTCTTCATATGTATATGTACACATAACAAAGTGTGAGGGATTGGCTGTCAAGTTGTAATTTAAGATGAACTTTCAAATATTGTTTCCACCCTATTAGTGTAGGTACCTATGTATATGAATTTTGTGGCCACTTTTTGATATGTTGTGTTATAATCACATTTGCATGAAGATATTTCAAACTTTAAAATGACAATGTAAAATTTGACATATTTCTTGCCATATTTGACTTCCGGTAATAATTCTCGCAATTCGGAAGGATTTTTAAGGGCAAACTCTCATAAGCTGACCAGACTTCCTCTTTTAAGAGGACAAGTACTCTTTTGACCTAATAAACTTTTGTCCGGTATCTTTTTGAAAAGATACCGGATAACGATTTGTCCTCTTTTTTAGTTTTTTTTTTTTACAATTTTAAAATTTTTTCGTGAAACAAAACAAAAAAAAATTTATTTTGGTGTAAACACGGTCCTTAGAGTATTTTCAAAATAAAAATTTAACTTTTAATTCGCTCATTTCTTAATCACAATAAAAATATGTCTTTTTTTACAACTATATTTAAAAACCCCCGAAATTTTAATGAAAATAACGTCCAATGACAAGTAAAAGGTGTCCCAAAATTTCACGCAAGAAGTAATTTTGATAAAAAATTTTTGTTTTTTATTGATTCATAAAATATGCAATAAAGGGTTATGTATGGAATAGAATACTGGGTAAGTGGACTCCTCGGCTTTGCTGGTACATGTACTCTTTTTCCAAAATCCGCACCAAACAGTGAAACGTTGTGGATGCATTTGTTTCTCAACAATCACCCTTGTATTTTAAAAACGCAAAATGCAACAATTTAAAAAGTTAACGATCTCATCGAGACGAAAATGGACTTCATCGCTGAAAATGATTTTGTTTGAAAAATCACCGGCAAACCGTTATTACCGACTATTTCAAACTGGTACTTAATAATGCAAATGCGTTGTTCTTTCGTGTAGCACTCAATTTTTAAAAAACCCTCAACTGCCAAGCTGTCTTTTTGTTTATTAGCAAAACCTTGCTTGAATTTTGGGACACCCTTTACAATCAAATTTTATTTTTATTTTATTGTAAAGATAAAAGTTAAAATTGTTGGATAGTTCTTCAAAAAAAAAAAAACTTTTTTTGTGATATTAAAAAATTTTATAACATAAAGTTATTTTCATGTTAAATAACTAAAAGATTTTATGAATTTTTTTTTACTTTTGTTTTGTTTGTATTGTTTCCTTTTGTTATATAACTCACTATACGTTATGACTTTTTTGATCTTATTGGATCAAAAAAATATTTTTTTTTATTTTAATTTTGGATTTTTTTGGATGTCCTATTTTCAAGATAGATCTAGTCAACCTACACTCTCATAACACTCGTAGTCCAGTTGAATGGTGTATTGTGATCTATTGAAATTTTAATAATCTCCCCCCTCCCCTAAATATTTTTCTTCATGGTGTAGCCGCCATCTTGAAATATATGAATTTTAAGAGTATGGTGAACTGTGTCTGAAAACATTGATAAATTATTAATAAATAGGGTGAGATACAAAAATTGTTAAAGAGAATATTTCCAACAACTTTTGTGAAATACTATTTTACAAAATTAAGAATATTTATAAATATATTAAAATTATTAAAAATTAAAATGAAGGAGATCGAAAAGTAGCAAGTTAAAACTTGCTCTTTAGGGCAAGCACTGGTTTTATGTAAAAAATAATCTAGGTTGTAATCAAAATTAAATCTACGATGATCAATAAGTCCCAAAAAGTGGTTTTCGTCATACCGTCCTTCGGGTGGACCGATTTGATAAAAATTTGTTAAAGAACATTTTTATGTCATTTTTTGCAGAAGAAATTCGAATTTTTAATTTTTTCTCATCTAAAACTAGTAGCTGCCATACAACGATTTCGTTTCTTTTTTTTATTTTTCTCAAAAACTATTTTGATTAAACATCGTACCTACCTGTAACGACCAAATTGATTGTTAGAAAACTGCGTTTCAGGAAGTAGGGTTGTTCACCGATTTTGCTATTAATTTTGCAATCTAAATCTTCTTAATAGTTTAAACAATTTTGCATTTAAAACTTTTGACAACTAAATTTTTTTTAAATCAAACAAAAATTAATTTTTTTTTAGTGCTTACCACTTTTTAAGTTTTTTCGTTAAAAAGTTAAAAAATTTATATTTATCCTGCATTCCGGCCTATTGGATATACATATGACCTACATAGAATAAGATCTTGTGTAAGCCAATTGTGGTGATTTGTAACTACAATCTAAGGTAGGAACTTTTAACAAATCGGCTGATATATAAATGACCGCCTTCGCCTTCTCTAAACAAAAGTTCTCTTAGTTCGCCCAACTTAAGAAGAATATTAGAAAATTTTCAGTAGATTTTGGATAGGAATTTAAAACCCAAAAGATCGCTAATGTTAATTAAATTTCGGAGAAATTGCGGTTGGAAATAACCAGGGCCTTATTTCATTAAAATTGACAAGTAACAATTCTACAAATTTGTCGCTTTTGCGTTACAAATTTTCAGTTCATAAAATATTGACAGGTCACATAATAATAATTGTCGTGTAAATATAACGACAGTTTTTTCATTGTCAGATTTTGAAAATATTTTAAAAATTTCGTCATTGTAAGATTTTGACGAATTTGTCATGGCCTATACGTAAGGTTATGAAGGTTTCAAATTTTAAATGTTGAAGTTGTTGCTGATAAATTTTGTTGGTGAAAATTTGAAGAAAAATGAATGATAATAGTGTAGAAATAATTTCCAATATTTTTAAGATATCCTGTGCATTGGCAATAATATTGATACTTAACTCCACTTCCAAGCTATGAAATTCTCAAAAAATTATTGACTGATAACAATTTTTTTTTTGGGTCTGCAAATTCTACAAAATTATTAGAAATTTTTTTTTTTTAATAAATATGATTTAAAATCACGAAAATAAATATAAACTAGCATAAAAGTGTTCATATATGCGTTTCACCCCGATGTAATGGTTGGGCTCATCAGAAGATGACCATTACATCTTGTCTTGACGCATATTTTCCCGAATAAATCGAGATTCCATATAATCCGAGCTACATAGAGCAACTGCGAATTATATAGTTGCTACAAGTCTTCAAAGAAGATAAATTGTAGCTATTTTTATTGCCTTGCTATGGGACTTTTGAAGAATAAATATTTGACTGTTAACAGTCGAATTGTTTTTTCCTGAACACCGTTTGTTTTAATAAATATGATTTAAAATCACGAAAATAAATATAAACTAGCATAAAAGTGTTCATATATGCGTTTCACCCCGATGTAATTATTAGAAATTTGCCAACTGTCATTTTGCCACTTTACAAAATTGTCAGCTACTACACCTGTCAATTTTTATGAAACAGGGCCCTTCTCTAGGTGGAATTGGTAAAAATGGTACCAGTATACCTACCTTCAAGAGTAACATATTTTATAACCAAAATATTATTATCATTTATTTTTTTAAAGTATATTATTTGCATATTAGTTTCACTACCTATAGGTACATACAGGCTCCGGGATCTTAGCACCTCATATATGGGATATTCGAAAAAAAAAGTATGCCATCTAAAAGGTCACTAATTGGTCATAAAAGGTCAGCTATTTTCAGAAATTGTTCAGGCTTAGAAAACTTGTAATCCAAGCTTGAACTTTTTCAAGGTATTAGCGACTTTTGGCACCTCATTTATACCATCTGAAAGGTTATTTTATACTTACAAAAGGTCAGATATATTCGGAAATTGGTCAGACATAGATTTTTTTAATGATTTTTTGCATTTTTTTGTGAAATTCCACAAACGAGGTTCTAAAAGTCTTACACTAGTGACCTTGAAAAAAATTAAAAAAATCATAAAAAAAATCTATGCCTGACCAATTTCCGAAACTAGCTGACCTTTTATGAGGGTTGGGTTACCTTTCAAATGATATATATTTTTTCGAATATCCCATAAATGAGGTGCTGAAGGTACACGTGACCTTGGGACAAATCTTTTAAAAATTAATTTAAAAAAATCCGAGGCTGACCAATTTCTGAAACTAGCTGATTTTTTATGAGGATTGAGTTACCTTTCAGATGGTATTTTTTTTATTCGAATATCCCATAAATGAGGTGCTAAAGGTACACGTGACATTGTATGACCTTAAAAAATTAAAAAGCTTATACAAAAAAAATCTATGGCTGACCAATTCTGAAACTGCCTGACCTTTTATAAGGATTTAGTAACCTTTCAGATGGTATATACTTTTTTCGAATATCCCACAAATGAGGTGCTAAAAATCGCTATGACCTTGAAAAAAATTAAAATAATTATTAAAAAAAAAAAATATGCCTGACCAGTTACTGAAACTACCTGACCTTTTATGACATTTTACTGACCTTTTTAATTGCATACTTGTTTTTTATAAATTCCACTAATGAGGTGCTAAAAGTCTTATACTGTGACCTTGAAATTTTTTTTAAAAATTCATTAAAAAAAAACCTAAGCCTTACCAATTACTGAAACTAGCTGACCTTTTATCACGTTCCGGTGGCCTTTCAAATGGTATACTTTTTTGAAAATATCCCATAGATGAGGTGCCAAAAATCGCTAATGACCTTGAAAAAGTTCAAGCTTGGATTACAAGTTTTCTAAGTCTGACCAATTTCTGAAAATAGCTGACGTTTTATCACCAATTAGTGACCTTTTAGATGGCATACTTTTTTTTCGAATATCCCATATATGAGGTGCCAAGATCCCGGAGCCGGTACATACATATGTATTTATAAGTGCGCCCCTGGTAAATAACAGTTTATAACTTATTTATGTGCAAGAAATTCCTTATTCAATATCGATTGAACCTTCAACAGTTAAAAAGGGATGAGGTAAAATTTATAGAAATATAGAAAGGAATTTATTTCAGCTTCTGCCAACTATACAGGTAGGTATATATGCTAAGGTACCTACCAACATTCTTTAAAGAGGGTTCAACTTCTGAGAGATAGTAAATTTCAGCCTTTTCCATCAGTTACCTTGAAACTTTCGTTATTAATATAAATTCCACTGAATTCAAACTGATATGTATACCGCCTAAACCATCTGAGAAGTATTTTATATATTTAATTTTTTTTGTTTTAAATAAAATTTTATATAAAACTTTTATTTGATATTTTGCCATTGGCAAACATTTTTCCAAAAACCCTTCTTCAATGGATTAGTTTCATACCAAAGGAAAAACTCTTTCTCTGTTACGTTTATCGGCTCACAAGCGACTTCTGGACTAAGGCAAAACTTTTGGAGATGAGCTCCTGATGGTGGTGTGTTGTGTTATAGCCCATATTAGGACCAAACAAATTAAACGACTGTCTCCGTAGCTGCTGTGTGACTTGGCTTAGAAGCAATCCATCGTTTTAAAGACAACTATAATGTCCCCTTCTATATTATATAATAAGTCCTTTTGGTTATCTAAAGCTTCTCATTTATGGTCGCGCAAATCTGACCCAAATAGAGCGTGAGTTCTATATAGTTATTTGTGTATTTCAGTATACAACACCAGATAAAAAAAGGACAACGACAATTTAATCATCAATTCGATTTGTCACTACAACTTACTATATGGATCTTAATATATGGGTGATATGGTTCGTATCTTTGTCGTTGGTGACCATGTGTGTATGTTGGCGTCATTTTCGTCCTTGAACGAAAATACCATTGTGCAAAATCACAAGATGGCGTAGTTTTTTTTTATTATTATTATTTGAGATGAGATTTACTATACTAGCTGATGGTTTCACATTTAATAGCAGCCATTCTGACAGTATAGGTATAGGATAATAAATATGTGCCAAACGTATAAATCAACGGAAATGGTATCCTGTAACTCGTTGGGAGTATGACATCAGTCAATATGTCGCCGTTAATACACAAAAGAAGTTGAAATGAAATGGATCTCCATTCATCATTTATAGTTTGATGGGACGAAAAAATATTGAAGTATCGACTTGTTGATAAGCCCAGGACCCAGAAATCGGAGGTCTTCTTGTTAGGAAAGGAAAGTCCAATTTATTTGTGTACATTCCTCTCTTAAGGAATATATATTTACATTTGCATTGAAATTTAATCCTTTGCAATGCATTTCAATAGAATTGCATCGATTCGATTTGGATTGCATAAAGTGGTGCTCTTGTTCCAATGGATAATATCCATTTTCCTATGAAAATGTATCTTGAAAACATCACATCAGTATCTAGGTATCTATATAAAAGTAGATCATGAACAAAATAGATGTATTGAATATATGCAGTATGTAGCATTGGTGGGATTATATTCAGGAACATCCTGGGAATATATTGTTTTGCAAGGTCAATGAAAATGCTTTGGAGACTTTGATTTCCAACTGAATTTGTTATTTGTGTTTTGAGCTTGGTTGGTTAACAAAGATGAGATTCATTTGAAATCAGGTTGCAATATGAATATTGTATGAGGAGTGGAGGACAGGTTAAGTATTTTTTTAAAGAAGAAATAGATCTCAAAATATAAATCAAATATCACATGACAGTTAATATTTGTTTTTTGAGAATACGATAATAATTTATATTGAAGGTTTGTTTGTCTTTACATATGTATGTGTATTTAAATTGTACGTAAATTCCACGTAGGCTGATTTTAATTAGTTGAGCACTATCCGCTATGGTTTTGTTAATTCATTGATATTTACAAGATCGTTTTGTAATTAAAGTATAGCTTCGTTGATAGTTTTACCCACTGCTAGTTTTGTGGTATGGTTAGAAAACGTATTTTGTGTTTGAAGGGTAAATAATAGATACAAAATTGGACCTAGAATGCTTCCTTCTGGTACTCCAGTTACCATTTTTTTTTTTCAAATGGAAATACTCATTTAAATGTCTCACTTGAAAGATTTCTTTCTCAAGATATTCTTTAAGGTCATATAATTTGAATTTAATGGCTTCGTACTATACATTGTCAAAAGCTTCCGACACATCTAACCCAGCAGCTCCAGCGCCAGTATTTCAGGAAATAAATTCCTTGGCTCATTGTACCATTACCTTAAATATTACTAATGAAGACGTTTTGGCTATGACAATGGTATATATATATTTTGACGTTTCACCTTTCTCAAATGTGGTTTTGAATAAATTTTGCTTCGTTTTATAACAAAAGTTAAAAATACAAAAAATTGAGTGGATTCATTTTTGTATTATCAAGAATAGCGGATTTAAAGACCAAAAAATAGTTCACAGTGGACGCCATTTCTATACTGACCAATGTTAATGAAATACCAACTCAAAATTCGAAAAATTAAGAGTTTAAAAATCATTTTTTCAAAAATGAAGCACTAAAATATCTTAGTTTAAAAACATATTTAAAAAATAAATTACTGGCTTTCAAAAATAGCTATAACATGATATTCTAGGTGTTGCCGCTGTGTTTTTATATTTATTTTCTATTTTCAATATGTTTTTTTTTAATTTGTCCCTCCCACCAAAATGGTTGGACAAATACAGTGGGCCAATATCTTAAAATCATGTTCATATAATGTACCAACAACAAAAAAAATTGATGCATTTATTACAAAATTCACATATTTTTAACTAAGCCGCCGAATTATATAGAAAAGTATAAGACCCTTAACACTTCCAATTGGTTTATTTCGGAAACGGTTATTTTTATGAAAAAAAGTGTATTAATGTTTTTTGTAGGAAATTTTCCAAGCTACAAATTTGTCTTTAAAATCTGTATTGTACAGCTTACCATTTGGGAGGTATTCCTGAAAAACCATTTTGGGGAGACTTCAATCTCCCGTAAAATAGTTAGCGGCATCCACTGTGCGGCGCGGCGCGTGGCGCACATATCGATGGGGACTGTTGATAGTTTCTTAAGAACACGTATGAGGAGGCTTTCTACCAAAATCCAGCTGTCCAGCGATTATTTCCTATTTATTTATTGGGCTGTTTTAATGGCTTTATTGCCTGGACTATCAGTGTTCATTGTTGTGCTCTATTAAAAAAAAAAAAAAAAAAAACAAATTTGAACAAATCAGAATGCTCTGAATATGTTTAGAGAGACGAAAAAAAAAACAAATACCTATACTAACTCAATTAAAATGGCGGATAAGGCTGCCAGAAAATAATTGATATAATGCTCAAAATACAGGGAAAACCGCCTTTTATTATCCAATGGAATAACATTTTAACTTGCCACAAATACAGACTTGTTTCTGCATTTAAAAGGGACCATACTTGTGATGGTCTTTAAGACAATCGCTAGATTCATATAGAGATTAATTTTCTACAAACCTTTTGACCGTCCTCAGTCTCAACGAGAGTCGCTCCTTTAAGAGATGTCAATTTATAACACTTATATCTCCATTAAGAGTGGGTGTGCATTAACGGGCTTCGCGCTACTTGAACAAAATTCTGGTTACCCGAAGTATATGCTCACCGGCGCGGTGAGCGATGGGGTCCCTGATACTGCGGGGCCTTTTTAACATTTTCTACCTTTATAAATGAAAAACTGTTACGAAAAATTTACGACAATGAATGACATAAATTTTTTTTTGAATTTTTTGAGGGTGGTAATGCTAACTTGACCGTCAAGCATTACCAGAGCTTATTTAAAAAAAAAACAAGTGAGAAAATTTTTTTTCTCTCGAATTTCGACAAATTCACGACAGTTAATCCAATTATTAGAATCTTAAAATTATGAAATGGTAATGCTAACTTTACGGACATTTTGAGTGATAAAGTGTTTCCAGGATCTCGTAGTTTAAGAATCTAGTGAACCCAGTTCTATACAAACGTCTTATTTTGTGTTATTTCCATAAAGAGAGTTTTCTTTTTATATAATTTTTTTTTTGAAGAGGTTTAAAGTCGTTCTTCAATACAAAATGCAAATACACTACACAGATTATGTATAGATACTGTTGCTTTTGTGACTTAAAATCCCTTTTCATTCACTTGAGGTGGAAAATGAGATTGCCTAAGAAAATAATCAAATTAATGTAAAATAATCAATTCGAGGAAAAGGTCTGATTTTAAGGAGGTCCTATATAATTTAATTGAAAAAGCTTTTTTTTCCTGTTTCTATATAAAAAGCTATATATAGCTAGGTACACATAAAGGTTAGGTCAATTTTTTTTTATAATCTCCATTAATTCGCCTTATATACATATAAATACATATATATTTACTCCGCAAATAATGTCCTGTTTGTTGAGTCTTAATGAATTCTTATAGCACAAGCAAACAATATAATTAATTGAGAAAATAAATCCGAAGAAGGTATAACCATAAAGACAAAGAAATAATAAAGTCATTAATTCGATCGATCGTGAAATGGACACCTAAATTGAGAGAGGAAATACAAAAAAAAAAAAAAAAATTAACATTAACATTAACATTAAGGGCTAATATAGTCTGAAAGGTAATGTTGTATATTATTATCTATTTCCATCAAGAACTCTCATTTTAACGAGAAACAATAGCCAAAGTCTATAATAAGCTTGAGCGTGATGAATGTTGTTTTCATCTCATCTGCGATGGAATTTAATTTGAATATTTTAAATTCTGTAAGCTGTGAGTGCTAAGGTATATACATAAGCCATAGAAAACTATACATTTGAATTTCATCGATATTTTAAAGAAGTTCCTTTTTAAATTGTTGTTATATTGTACTTGATTTGTGATACATGTCCCACACTACAATTATAAGTAACGAATATTATCAAGTGTCGTTTGTTATTGATTTTCACTTGTTGAAAATGTTTTTTTAATTAGGTTGGAAACTTATAAATCTAAATCTATAAATCGGGTGGTGCGACAGCTCGTGTAGAAACAACTTTCCAACTAACAATGTGCAAATTATTAGCAGGAAAGGAGGGGACCTACAATTTTCTGCCGAAACCGGGTGGCTAAGGTGAGGAGCACCAAGTGGCACGCATTTTTACTATGAAGTCATGGCGAATTCTATTGGCGTTTTTCTTTTTTACCTCAGAGCAGATCACCGAGCTGTCAAAAATTTATTCTATGTTTCTTTTGTACCTCAGACAAATCAGAGCACATAAGTCGTGTTTCTTTTTTCCATCTGAGCTAGCTCGGAGCATGATCTGTATGCTCAGAATAAAATGACCGAGCAAATCGAGCAAAACGCTGAGCGAAGCCAACTTCATACAATTTTTATGTAATTTGACAGGTTACTATGCATAAGACATGTTCAGTGCTCAAGTGTGTTTCATAATTAAATCTGAGGGCTCTGATCGTAATCTCCTCAGAGCTTAGCTCTGATCGCTCAACCTCTGCTCAGAGCTTTGCTTAGAGCCAAAAAAGAAAAACGCCATATGTCACAAAGTGGTAGTCACTTTAAAGTTACAAATAAGTCACCACGACCTCTCTGCAACAAAAAATCGCAAAAATGGCCTTCATTTGCAACTAAATTCTAGTTTCAGAGAAGTTAAATATGCAACTTGTGTGTAATCATTTTGAATTGTTACAAGGTGGTTTTTTTATAACTGAATTGGAACTTATAAAATAGTTACAGTGCAATTTTACAAGACTGAAATGTTACTAGAATAAAGTAACAATAAAGTTTTCAAGTTATTTTTAGTTTCAAAATACTTTTTTGTAATAAAAATGAAACCAAACACTTCGAATAGAATTTGCAAACAATCGAATATTTTAAAGTAAGACTGCAGTAAAAAAGAATGACAGAACTATGATTATTTTTGGGTACAGATAACTATAATTTATAAATCTGATTATAAATATATTTTCTAAGCTGAATTTTCAAAACGGTCGTAGGTGTACCATAAAATATGACTTTCTACCACCACAACTCGCGCGCTTTTAAAACAAACAAAATTCAAAAGTTTTGGGAAATAAACATTTTTTTTTTCTTTTTTTATTCTAAATCTTTAAACCCAAAAAATATTTAAGTTTTGACAATTTGTTAAGTATTATATGTTAGAACTTCTTTTTAAAAGCATACAAATCGTATTTAACGTGTATAATTTTAAGAAAAAGAATTGATATTTCTTATTTCAGTCGAAGAACATGGTTGACAATACTTGTTTTTCTTATTACCTCATAGTAACCTTTAGGAAACTCGTTTTTAAGTACAGTCTTCATTGACACTATTTGAGTTATACTCTAAAGCGTTTAAGAAAACTTTTCTGTAACAAAAAAATAAACAAAACAAAACAAAATTCCTATCATTAGTTAAGTTACAAACAGGTTTTTTAGTAATTGTTCAGTAACTAAGACAATTGAAACCTCTTTGTGACATTTTTGTAACAATATAATAACAATAGATTTCGTGGTCAAATGTCAATTATACTTGCAATAGAATATAGCTTTGGCTGACATAGTAATAATAATAAGTACATTTAATCAAAACAGAATTCCAAGTAACAATTATTGTGTAGAAAAAATATAAAATTGGATTTTTGTCTAGTCAAAATAATTTCTGCCAAACCTTCATTTCTTTTCACTTTTTGGTGCCATTTTGCGATGAAAAAAAATAATATTTTACACACTGACACTTTTTACACTTTGACAGATGAAAAAAGTAGTTATTGGAGAGTTACATTCAAATTTCTAATTTCACTCTGTTTCTGTTCAGTTCCTGTAAAGTTTTCAAGGTTTAGGTTTCTTTTATGGTTGCATTTGAGTTGCAATTAAGATTTCGGAAACATGTCGCAATTAGGTTACTTCTGATTAACTCGGTGGTTGCGTAAGATGAAAGTTACTGAATTGTTTCAATTTCAGTTACTAACACAATCAGTTTCAAGTTAGATTGTATTGAAACTCTGGTATAACTGCTCAGTAACTTAAATTCAAATCCATCACTTTTCAGTCGTAAACTATGGGCGCAGAATCCTTTATGTAACATAAATGCAGCTCATATTATTTTAGTTTTTTTTTTTGAAAAAGAAAAAACTTTTCAGAAACATATATACAAATTAGTTGTTTCAGAAAAACTTCTAAGTAAAGCGAATGTATCAAGTTTTGTCGGTTTTTTGTTACAAAATTCAAATGAGCGCCTATTGTGGACCTTGGAGGATTTTTTTCACAGCTTAACAAAAATATTTTCGAAAGCGCATTGAAATTTCATGATCATTAAAAATTCACAAACATTTCAACGAAAAATGATTTTCAGATTTCTCAGTAAAGTGTTTTCTGTAGAAATATTTATTATGAAAATAATTAATGAATTGCAAATAATTAAAATAAAAAAATATTATCTTACATTAAATACATCATATCATAATCATTTTTATTGTTATAATTCGTATTACACAAATTCATAAAAAAAAAAATTATACAAAATATTCCCACGGATTTTTCCTCCTATGAGCTACCAGATAAAATTTTATTGAAATTAAAAAAAAAACCTTTATACATACATATTTAGTTCTCTTTATGATGTGTATTTGTATCTCAAACAGAACAGTTCCAGAAATTTATTCAGAGCATAATTTGCACAACGCTTTATGCATTTTATTAATGTTTCGATCAAGAATAGATTTTTCTCATTGTTAGCTGTATTCTTTTCGGGGTACTGGTTTTCAATATACATATTTTTATGTTTTAAATTGCAATGTGTACCTATTTGTTTTTTCGTTCCGAAAATTGTGAAATGAAGTCGAATAAAAACAGGAAAGACGTTCCGTAAATCGGGATTAAAATATATAAGAACAGTTTTCAAATGTCGGGACTGTCTAGTTAAAATCAAAACGTCTAATATGTATTTTTTCGCTAATTAATTCTACGTGATATCCTGATATTTTGTTTAATTTTAAGACCTTAACCTTAAGGATTTGACCATTCAGAATTAAATTATAAATCCACCCAATTTTTCCATGTCAGCCGCTTCGCCGACTTAAATCTAAATGTATCTTGACATTTTATCTCCATTTTAAGACGTTAACCTTTAAGTTCAGACTATTTTTATTAATTGCTCCCCTTTGGGCATGTCCAGTTACGAGGGCAGGCCAGGTCAGGTGGCAGGTACTGATGTCAACATTTTTCGTTGACGCTACATCGAGTTGATTATTCGTAAGTCAAATTGTAGACATCGGCGCCTGGCGACTTAACATAATTCTTTTTGCAGTTCCAGAAAAAAATAAAAAAAAATTTCATACTAAACTGCTACTTTTTGATGAACTGCAAAACCGGGAATAGAAATGCGAAAAAAAATGCAAAAAATACTGCCAATTCCTGTTGTGCTCCCGTTAGTTTAACTGAAAATTGTTATGCCAACTTCACAGACTTGTTTAAGTAGGACCGAGAGCCGAGAGGATAAGAAACGAAATGAACATTTTCGCTTAAAAGGTGAAAACGCAATTCATTTTCAGCAGAATCGAAATGTACTGCACATCGATCCTTTTTAACCATCAAGTTGAGTTTTGGAAATTTGAGCATTTGTGATTAAAGTATGTTCTGAGCTTATATTATTGGAGATATGGGATAGCGATTCCTAATTTTTGCCATTCCCAGAGACAAAAGTGAATGTTAATTGTTAACACATCTTCACCGCAAGTCATGGTACTCACACATTTTCTTTTAAAACAGAATCGTTTTTAAACGCACTAGGTACTGTAGTGGCTCAATCAAGAACTACCATTTTTTAAAAAAGTAATTTCGTTTAAAAAATATTTTGATATAAGATAATATTATCTAATGAATTATGAGCCATAAAAACAAGAAGATTTTTCTTTATTTATTTATTTATTTTTAATTTATTTTCAAATTCAATACAAGTTTTTAAACAAAAATAATCACCCCTGTTCTGATTTCCTTTCGGAATCAAATCCGTAAACGCATTTGATTTCCTCAAGGATTCAAAAAAAGTGTTCTGATTTTCACTTTCACGTTAGATAGTATTTAAACCTTTTTATCTTTCGAAATCAGAAAAAACAAAATTCGAAACGTCAAATTTCTTGAAAAAAAATTAAATAAATCAGTAAAAAAATAAAATTCGTGTCTTTTTAGCTGAACCGTAAGTTTTTATGTTTTAAATGTCTAAACAATGTTATTTATTAATATCTGTGTACATTGTACAGTTATAGAGATACAAAAGATGGATTTAACCATGGTGCTTCACTCAATAGATTTACAAGAAGAGGCTAGCAATCGTCATATTCAGCTTCTATCTACGAGAAGAAAGTATTGAAAGCGAAAAGTATTTCAGAACACCTAAAGTTTGAAAACGAAAGGATTTTAAAACGGATCGGAAATCAGAACAGGGGTGAATATTATATTATCCGCTCTAACTCGAATTTTTTCCAAAAACCCCTCTAACTCGAACTAATTTTGATGTCCCCTGAATATTCGGCTTAAAGGAAGTCGACTGTATTTTGATTCAATGAATTTCATTTTCGCTCGAATTTAAAACCACCCTGTTTAAGAAAAAAAAACTTCATCCAAAACGGTCATGGTCAGGTTTCTAACTAGTAAGATAAGACCTATTAAAGCTTCGGCACACTAAAATTACCCTCTTACTTCCAACACTAACTCCTCTACTATATTTATAAGGACACACACCTGCCTTATATTCTGTCGAACTGAAAAGGAAGAAATAAATTAGACAACAATAAAAGTAGACAAAAATTTGAATTTATGGTGATTCAAATAGAATAGAAGATTTGCCAGGCCTTTTTAATGGAGATTTTTATTTCTTTATTTTTTTTTCTCCTCGTCAATGGCAATGGAATAGATTTAATATTTGAATTAGAACTGGGGTTTGCTTTTATTTGATTGGCTTTTCGTGGATAAGAGACTGTTGGCTGCGGTGATGGTTGTCCACTTTGCCTTCGTTTATTTTTTTTTATTATTATTATTTTTATGGGAGGTAAATTTATTCTGAAGATTACGCAGATCTAGATCTTTTCACACAATCGAATTGGTCTTGAAAATTGCGGTTCCGATTCATTCAAATTCAATGATATATTACTTTTGCGGAAGCATTACGAGTAAAACTTGGTAGGTACCTACGTTCTCTTTTTGAAAAGACCTGAGAATTTGGCAAGGGAAGCGCTCAACCAAGGTATTAATTTTGACGTCTCTAAAAAGCCCCTTCGTGGCAACTTGAATATATTTTAGATTCTTCCTTTTCGTTTTCTTCCCATCAGGACTTCATCTTTAGGGAATAACTCAATTTTTTTGTTTTTGGTGGATGGAATGTATAAGTGTTTTAATTTTAGATGTTACATCTACATGGATGATAATGCCCATGGGTTCAATCAGTTGAATACCTATTTATTTTTTTTTATTAAGAGTGGATTCTTATATATATACTGAACATACCTATCTGTGTGTATCTACATTTATTTTTGTTTAAGTATCTTTTACAAAAAAAAATGTTTTAATTAAATATTTCTCCAGCTTAGTGGTTTCGGCTGTATACAAATGCATGTTATTGGATTATAAAAATCTTTTGCAAAAATGATAGACCCGTGTGAGTTGTATATAGGTACATTGAATGTGTCCTTTTTTAGCTACCAAAAATTGCTACAAATAAGTGTAATAAATGGCAGAATATTTTATAGTACATAACATGACACTATAAGCTGTGTCATAAATTTATTACAACATAGATCTTAGACACGCTATACCTACTACATATATTATCATTCATAGCCAATTGGTCATGAAATGTCCACTCTATGACCAAGAATATATAAATTTTTATAAGTTGTATTATATGATATATTATGACACATTATGATGTTGTGTGTTATTTTGTATTTTTAGGAAGGTCTATGAAATTATATACGGCCAAATATAATCAGGTAAAACAAAATAGAAACATTAGTCTCTTGATGTGCTTAAATATAAGGAGCAATAAAAATCAACATGGGTTTTGACATGTTATAGTCTATAGACCGAAATTTTTTTTTTTTATTTATTGCAAAATAAAATCGAAATCCAAAATATCAATTGGATTGGGCTGTGACATTTATCAAATTTATTTTTAAAAATTCTACTCAACCAATATTAATATTTGGATAATCCATGTTTTTTTTTTTTTGAAAAAACATATCCTCAGTGAACTTGGATTTTTTTAACATCTCACTTCGGATCAATGCCCATAAAAAAAAAGAAGTATAAAGTCCAGCTTTGGAAAAAAATATAAAAGTAGGATACGATGGTTTTTTGACAATCAATCAATAAATATCAATTAGCCCATTTTTTCAGCTTCTGTGTAATTTTTGCATCTTTCTTTTCTTTCTATATATGCATTCATTGTTAAATTTAATTGAAACTCACTTTATAAAAACCTATCGGCAGTGGCCCAATGTTTGTTTTTGATTTTGAAGAAGTTTACCGATATACTTTGCAATTCTTGGCATTTGTTTCAATACATAATGCTTTCTCACTTTTTCTCATACATTTCGCTTATTAAAAAGAAAAAACCAATTTATTTTTCCAGGGTTTTGAAGAGAAATCGATTTTAACAAAAATTTCCCTTTTATAGATTGGTGAAACTAAAAATATTTAAGGGCCTGAAAAAATTTAAGAGGGTTTTTGATAAAAGTGCTTTTAGTGTTTGTTTATGAAATTGGACATTAAAGTAAGAACTTGGCGTATACTTTTAGATCTCACTACTTTTCAACTGATTTGTAACATGCGCTGGTTTTTGTAAAAAGACGAAAAGAACTTGCAGGTTCTCATTTTAACATATTCTATGTTTTTGATCTGTTTTTGCTGCAAGGGTTACCACACCCCTACATGGGAAACCTCAAATTTTCTATTTTTTTTCGTGGTATATGCCCTTCATCGTTTTACAATCGGAAGTGCTCCATTTAATTGATCGCAATTCTGAGAAAGTAGGTAGATAGTAGATACCACATCCCCTGAATGGAAAATCTCAAATTTTCCTCTGTATGCAGCACAAGATTTACCGCTGTGAGAAATTACAAGATTCTGCGGTGTTAAGAAGTGCTGCATAATTTTGATGATCTGTCAGTCAGTAAGTGAGTAAGGTTACGGTTTTTGAAGTTTTTTTCTTTTCCAATATTCCAATATTCTGCCCACAAATAGTTTCGTATTAAACAAAAATTATCCAAAAAGCTAAAGCAAAACGATCGGTGCCCCAATGGGTCCGTCTACAACGCTAACAGGCGTCACTGGAGGCGTACAAAGTTGAAGTTGTAAGCTGAGATATTCATCTTCAATGTGGTTAATCCAAAATCCAATAACCACGAGGAGCCGAGATCTGCAGGACACTTCTTCAAATTTCATCATGTTGTGCAAGCTATTAGTTATCCAATAAGTCCTATATCTCAGGAACCACTAATTTTTAGAGTTTTAAGTTTAGTAAGGCTTGGCCAGCTCATAAAATATTCTTAACTTGAAATTTCTGACTTTATTAGCACTAAAGTTAAAGGGGGGGTCGAAAATCACTTGAGAACTTGGCTGTAAACTACCGTGATATGTACATATATATAATATATCATATTATATAAATATGATTTCGAGTGTGTGAAGTAAACCCGCCTTTTTTTAGAATTTGTTGTTTTTGAATTTTGTTTCAGGTTGTACCCGTTCGTTCCGCAATTTCAAAAATATTAAAAAATCGAGGTTTTGGACCCAAAAAATCGTTTTTGACCTAGCCCCCTTTTGTTGAAAATCAAATTTTTGAATGTTGTTCCAAATTGTTCTGAAAATTGTTCCAAGTTTTTGGACCTCTATTTTCAAAATTCCAAAAGTTATGGGCAAAATTATTAAAAATCCTAGCCCCCCTTTATCGAAATTCTCACTTTAAAATTTTTGTTGGGGTTTCAAAAAGTGTTCTAACCGTTGTTCCAAATTGTTCCAAAAAATTTTAGGGCGTATATTTTTAAAGATAAAAGAAAAATTTTGATTTGGAACAATTGGATTCTGCACTTGGAAAAAGTTTTAAATTGTGGATTTTTGGATTTATGGGAGAATATTTTTAATGAAATTTTTCATACTAATAATCAATTTTAAGAAACGAAAATCTGAAACAATTTAGAAGAGCCCTAGAACAACCTGGAACAAGTTTTTGAATTTTGGATTTCAAAAATACCAGGATAACACGATTTTTTCATTTTAAGTATTTTTTGAACTTAAAATCTTTAGTTTTCAATATTTTTGAATGATTCTTTGGAACGATTGGGTTTGAGCAATTCTGCACTTGGAACAAATTTGTTTATATGTGGATTTCTAAAAGGGAGTGGAGGGGGCGATAAATGGAGTTTTTTTAACAATAGTAAAAATCCTTTGTTTTTGGGGGAATTTTCTTATATACATATTTGTATGAAGTAATGCCACAATGAGTTTTTTTTATCAATTTTCGATTTTGGAAAAAACAAGGGGTGGTGGGGAAGCGTTGAAAAAAAAAACTTTTTCATTACAAATTTTTATTTTGAAATTTTAGATTGGACTGATTAAGAAGAGCGCTTCGATAACGTGGAAAACTTTAAATAATTCTTTTTGCGAAGAGGGGGGCTGAGAACAAGCATGTTTCATTTAATATCGTAAAAATATATTTGGTTTGGAAATCTTTTATTTCGTATGTTTGTTTATTTAATTTTTCTTTATTAAGACATTGTTTAGTTTGCAGCAATTTTGCAGGCGTTTTCGTCTCGATTCGAAATTTTGTATATAACAGGGAAGGCCTGGGGGTTAGTTTTTATTTAATAATTGTTTTAATTGTTATTTTTCGTCTTAGATTTTACCTTGGGCAATGTAGAGATGATGTTGTATAAAATTACGCAACTTTGTCTAATGTCTGAGTTTAAAAATGTGGGATGCGAAATAAAGATTTTCCTTTAATATCGTGTAAATAGGTTTCTTCAGCTGTAAAATCCTTTATTGCTGATATTTTTTGATGAAATCTTGGAACAAAGAAGTTTGGGCATAATATATCCCTATTTGGAACAGGTATTTTCCAACATTTTTAAAATTGGGAGTTGGGAAAGGTTTTTTAGGTATTAAAAATATATTTTTAAGAAACAATATTTAGAAGACGTCTAGAAAATTTCTAACGAAATCGAAATCAAGTAAAGTGCTATATGAGTTTTTGTATTTATAACAAGCCTTTAACTTTTTATATTTTAAGATGAAATTTTAAAGCTATTTTGATAAAGCTATAAAAATTCATTAATGATGAATCTATATAGCGCTCTCCAGTGACCGTCCTGACCATCAGAATCATCTTTTAAGAAATATGGGGATTATTCATTATTCTGTAAGTGTCAAAATTTGGTTTTCAAAATTCTTTATTCTTTATTTCTGTAAATCTGAATTCTGTATTCAAAAATTCTAAAAACAAAAAATTAGGTTTTAAAAACTCTAATAAATAATTCTGGTTTTTTTTTAATTCTTTATTCCAAAATTCTGTACATTTTTCAAAATCAACTGTAAATTTTAAAACATACATTTTTCGAGTGATTTAACTCTTGTCTTCATTGATATTGTACACGATTTGAATTTTTTGTTAAATAAAATAAAATAAAATAAAATAAAATAAAATAAAGTAAAATAAAATAAAATAAAATAAAATATAATAAAATAAAATAAAATAAAATAAAATAAAATAAAAAAAAATAAAATAAATGAAAAAGTTCTTCTCATCCATTCATGCACACATAGAAATGGTTGAGAGTTGTATTGTTAGTCAGTATAGGCTCAGCTGGTTCTATACGAGTTGTCATGCCATCTAATTTATTTTTAGTCAAGTAATCATTAAGGCTCTTTCCAAAGAGTGAGTAACGTAGAGCTATTACACTAGAATACTTTGGATTAGAGTAAAAAATCGAATGGAGTCGTAAGTAAAATAAGTAAATAAGTAAAATAAGTTTGCCCTTAAATTAACAGCCTAAAAATAAAATAGTCAAGAATGACGACTATCTTAAGTTCATATTAAATTTTTCTAACAAAATCACTTTAGCATTATACAGCAGTTAAGAATAATGTTGATGAAAAATCTCAAGTATTTATAACATTTCTCACATACACAATTATATCGTTATCAGGAACAACAGAGAAGAAATCTAAGATCTATAAAGCTCGGCTCCAGAGTATAACGTGGTAATTAACTAAGTAGGATTAAGATTCATATCATATTAGGTGTTTTCCTTTCGGCTGCAACATCTACTGCCAAGTACTTCTGGCTGGAGTGAACTACTTCTACTCTGTGGTCAAACTAGTTCAAAGCACTTCAATAATGCAGTAACTAAATGAATCCACGTAAGAAATTGACACCATCAGTAAAAAGAAATTGCATAGTAAATTATTGATGTTGATGTTTCTCTAATCTAAAATAAAATACTGATACAAACAACAAAAATTCAATCTACATTGAGGATAGATATACCTCACCTCAGTTTTGACTCCTTGATCTTTAGATAACTTCACCATAGCTTGAGCTAAGTTTTAGAAAAAATATAAATTTCTTTTTAGTTTTGATTTTTGGAAGTTGTATTGAATGAGTTATACTATTAAAGGCATAAGAGAAATCTAACAGAACTAAAATGCCAAACTATTCTGAATTCACAGAGCATGGTGGATATACTTTGTAAGCCGAATATTCAGAGCTGTGGTTACGAAGGGTTTGCTTTTTGGGCACTGCCAAAATTTTCCAAATATCTAAGATCAAAAATCCGATTCCATTCGAAAGTACCTATACAGTATACAGTCTGATTTATCCTATAAAAACAAAAGGCTTAATTTCTTGGATATTCATATTACATCGCCTTCATCTTTTAAACTAATTATATTTTTGGACATTTATCTATCATCGCATAACTAATGTAATAGCTGTCGAAAGTCCTTTGCTCTAAAAGGTACCTACTCCATACACGATAAACCTATGTATCAACTATGTGGTAAAAATAATTTTATTGAACGTGTAAATAAAATAAGATACCGCTTAACAAACATTTAAATTTCTATTTCGTAGGTTTGCATACGTCTTTGTTAAGTGTCATCATGCCTTAAAGTTTCAGTTTATATTATATAATTCATCCAAATTACTTTTTTGACATAATTTTGCCACATACTACCAGAAATAAAACATAACTGCGACTCCCATTAAGGAGAAATGGCCTCACGTTCTAATTTAAATTCTAAAATATTTATTCCCACATAATGCAATTTCCGTCTAAAGGATTACTTCGCGAGCCAAAATGACAACGACAGCATGACATGACCACAATGCCAACAAATACAAAGTACAAATCGCACATACCATCAGAAAATGCGACATGAATATATATGTATACCGTTAGGCCGGCACGATGAGGGCAAAGCTATGAACCATATAATTAGAGCCTTAAAAAAGCCTTTTTGAAAATTTTATAATGGAAGTCCTCATTCTACTACACGGTCTGTTTGTGGAAAAAACTGAAAATTAAAACCGACCATAAAATTCACACACACGACTACATAAACGGTTAACTATATAACAGGCTTAGAGCTTGCCCATAACAACATCAGCGGCTCATGTATTATCATAGTGAATTGGCTTAAGCCTTAACTATGAAATTAAATCTTTACATAAGTCAGGTTAGATGCTCAAAACAATTAAATGTTTCTCGCATAATTGGTATTTGAATTTAATGATGGAAAACATTAGAATGCTAGGGACTGAACAACGAGGACCGATACAAAATTGGATAGGATAGGGAGAGAGAAGGTTTTCCCATCAAAAAGGGAAATCGTTAGATGCGAAGAATTTTCATCTCCGGAAATTGAATTTCCGACCCAAGTTATATACAAAATAAAAAAAAAAAAAAAACAAAAAAACTTTACAAAAGAATTTTATTAAGAAGTTTAACCATCCAGTCATCCATCAGCTACTCCTTTTTGCTGGGACGTCCTTTTCTTGATAATTACATTGACGAATTTGCTGGAACGTGCTAAATTTGTATATTGTATATAATTTTATCTTGTCTTATGGAAAATTTGTTTAAGCAATTTGTGTTTTTGTGCGCGGCGCTGCTAAAGTTTGGAGTTTTTATTTTTGGTGCAAATTTGTTTATATTTTTTTTTTTCTTTCATTTTTATACTGCTCTTTTATCGGTTTCACTCGAGAAAAGCATTATCTTTTTACGAGTCCTTGTGGTGGTATCTTGTGAATTCATGACTTGATTTAATATCGTTGGCAGGTTGTGTTTTTTTTTTCTTCCATCATTTGTAATATGTATTGTGAAAAAAATATTCAGCCATTGGAGATAATGGATAACCTAAATAACCAAGTTTTATGAGTTTCACTCATAAGTATGAATGTTTTTAGGAATAATTTTTTTTTCAAAAATTTTTGTTTTGTTTTAAAATAAAAAATAAATATGTTTTTGGCGTCATATGTTTTGCATGCCTATAAACTTAAATTTTATATGTTTTTTTTTGTATGCTTTTATTTTATATTTTGTATTTATTACCGGTGCCAATGAACAACACGTTTCTTACCTTAAAGTCACAAACATTTTATCTGCCGATTAGATATCTGGCACAAATTTTTAAATTTTGTTTACGATACCACAAATAAGCGCCATGGCAAAATAAATCATGAAAAACAACATTTTTTGCTGAAATATTTTTTTTTTTTTTGGTTAAAGATTTGTAAACTACTAATCGTAATTTTATTTTTTGTATCCACTTCTAATTTGAGAATCGGTTAGTCAGTTTCGACAGTCGACTTTTGTGCTTTGTAGTGAGCGAAGCCGATTGCCAGATAACCGGGTCTGTTTTCGGTCAGCACATTTAAAAGCTCCCAAAACAATTTGTTTCCAACGACCGAAAAGCCGATGAACAGATAGGCCTTACGGTGGGGTTGAAAGGTAATAGCCCTCTTAAACTTTTTGATGTATGGTAGTACCATCACATGACGATTCACTGTTGATTTATCCTAATTTTATATATGCAGTCCTTAACATTTTGCATTTTTCTAATAAAATTTTCTTATTTTAATTTCAGGTAAGCTTTTTGGATGCATACAAATTTAAAAGGACTTATATTAACTTATATGTAAGTGATTTTATGTTTACTTCAGTTTTCGTCTGCAGGATTGAATTGAGTATTTAATTTTGAGTTAAAAAAATGTTACCAAATGAATATGGATTTTAATGAAAAATAAGAGAGTACCTAATAGTCTTATTTATAAACCCATTCCAAAGTATATTTAATTTTAAACAACTCGAATATATTTATAAATATATTCCATCGATTGTGTAACTTAAACACAGCAAATCTATTTTAAAGTGAAGAACGTTCAATAAACAAAGTAAAACAGTTTCAAGTTACGAATTGAAAAATTATCTTGAAAGGAATGAAATGTTTATTGAACGTATCCAAAACAAATGGACGAAATTAAATAAAGTAATAATAAAACATAAATTTTTCTTAACAAGTAATAAAAATACAAACAAATACACCACCAAAAAAAATGCAATTTTGTTATGATGCCAACGTATTTTCAAATAGCCTTCAAGATCTTGCCTTAATAAATAGTCATTCATTTTAAAAGTAACAATTATCCTCAAGGAAAAGTCTTAAATTAAGTGTGGTATAAATCTTCAAAGGTGGTAGTAAAATTCTGTTCAGTAAAAAAAAAAAAAAATGTTTAAATTTAAAATTTAAAATTAAATGTTCTGTGAGCTTTTTTCTTTCTTGATACCAAAAGAGTTTCTTGGGAATTACTATATTTTATTATTACATGCATACCTACGGTGCCGAACCTGCAAACTTTGCCGCGGTTACATACGGTTTTACTTAATAACAATTAAAGGCTTTCGACAAAATAGGTTCAAACATGTTTACAAATTTTTGAAACTAAAATGCAGATCTGCTCGATTTGATTTTTGAAAAATCTTTAAACGATATCTTTTTCTTCGCTTTTGGGTCATTGTTGAGCGAAGATAGGTTCTTTATAAACTTATGCTTCGAGAAGCTAGCTTCACCTGATGTAACACTTACAGGAAACGTTAATAGTATCTTAAATGCTGTTAGTAAATTTGAATACAATTCAAGTAAGAAGTGTGGAAGATAAATAGTTTAAAATTGAAAAACGTTTGAAATTAACCACAACAGAAATTTGGTTAAATATGTATATTAATTTCATTCAAGAGATATTTAGCAAAATGTGCTTTTGAACTTTGTTGTCAATTGTAACTGTTAATATTGCTATAAGTTGTTTGCAGTCTTTTAAATCCACCTTCTTTGATATATCGCAAAGAAATCTGAAATTTTACCTGAGAAATTGTTACTACACTAAGCGCTCATCGAGAGAATATGGCGTAATATCGATAACTCAAAATCAATTTGAAATTTCAATTTTGGATCGATTGTTTCAAGAGATTGTTAAGTTTGATAACGGCGGCTACGAAAGCTAATTGAATCGGACACAACTAAAGGATAATTATTTGCATTAAAACTCTTTCCTGTTGACAATACAAATTTGAATTTGTATACGCATTTACCAAGTTGAGTTGCTTTAAAACTTGAATTCCGAACTTTATGCAATTTCAATGAAAGAATCATAAATTTCTTATCAATTTTCTGTAAATCACGTAGGTAGTCGCTTTTGCTTTGCTTGACCACTGGGTATCGGATAAATTTTTTAAAGCAATTAGCTTAGAATATTTAAAGAATGGCCCAGCGCTTCGGATAACTTAACGTAGAACGAAAAAAATACATAAAGTAGTTATAGAAGTAGTCGGATGTTTTACCTATTTTTTGCCTTGAAATTATTTTAATGATTTTGCCGCCCTAGCCAAGTGCCGCCCCAGGCATTTGCCTGTTTTGCCTACAGGCAATTTCGACAGTGCATCCATATATACCTAACCTACATATCAATTAATACGTTCAAGTGACCTCAACTCAAAAAATTGCGTTTCTCCCAGGTACGACAGTTGGGCTCATCAGAAAGATGCTGTCTTACCCTTCTTATACGCGAATTATGGCCGATGCTTACCGACTCTTATAAAATTCACAGCATGAATATATTGTGAATTTTATTTTTCTAAGGTAATTTGATTAAATGTACCTACATATGCATATTGTATATAGCAAAAACATTGAAATGTTCAAACTTTTAAATTTCGGTTTAAAGAAATAAAGGGTGTCCCAAAATTCAGGTATGATTTGAAACGAAAAAAAAGACAGTTTGACAACAGACGGTTGAAGGTTTTACAAAATGGAGCCCTGCACGTAAAGAACAACGAGTTTTCATTGCTAAGCTACAGTTTGAAAAATAATGAAGGTTTGGCGGTGATTTTTCCAACAAAATCATTTTTATTTTATATATAAATTTTGAATAAAAGTTCCCAGAATTGAACGCGTCCAACAATTTTAAATAATGTTTCTCTTGTTTTAAAATTCTAATTTTGATACGAAAAGTCGAAAAAAATGATTTTGCTCAAGAAACAGAGAGATGTTAAAACTTGCTGCACTAGCAATTAATTGACTAAAAATCTTATTGTAAAAATATTTTGATCCACTAACTCCCATTTGCTGGAACGAAACTTGAATATTTAAGTTCAACATAAGAGCTTAATGTTACAGTTTAAATAGAACATAAAAGATATATAGTTGAATATAAATATTTAAGTTTTTTCAGCAATTAATGGGCCTAAATGACTTTGACTTTAAAATTACAGTCAGCAGTGATTTTTAACATTCAGACTTAGAAGTTAACTAAATTCGAACAGTTGAATAGCAGTTCACTGACTCAAAATTGATTTTTAAATTTTTGCAATTTTTGGCCGTCATACGGTCCTAACGAAAAGTTAGTACCTACCTAAGAATTTCTCATATCACTTATAGTACTGGATCTAAGAGGTACCAGGACTTTGTCTAAAACTGGTCTAAATCTGACACTATTTTTCGATTTCAATTATTATTTAGATTTTTATTTAATATTTACAGTGATTTTTTATTTTATTTTCATCACCATCAAATATCGAATCTGTCGCTCTAAATTGATTTCAATACCATTCCAGTCCGATTCAGTGGGAGATATGAATAAAACGTTCGGTATACCGATGTGAGTACTAACAACTGGTTCAATAATCTGGTTCTAAGTGATTTTGAAGAATTATTCAGTACCGAATCCTAACCAATACTCGGTTCCAAATTGACAGGAGTACAGGACTAAGGTTTAGTATACTTGTGTGAAGAAACCAGTTCATACCGATTTGAGTACTAAATTAAGGTCTAGTACCGGTCCTTTGCATTAGGATTCTCTGAAGAAAATGGCTATAATGTAGTATATAACATATTTCAAGTTTTTATCTGTATATATTGTAAAAGAGACCATTGGAAGAGACAATTTACTTGTAAATTGTTACTGTGCACACAGAAAAATAATTACTAACCTAGACCGTTTTTCGGTGGGTTAAAAAAAATGTGTTAAATATTACGTAGTCAAGGGTAGAAATTACATAGTTTACTATGTTAATTGTAAGTTAGTCGACTCGATTAAAATAAATTGTTAAAATAAAAATTCCTAGAAAGAGGTTATATTTATGGAGAAACTTGGTTAGGATTCGCAATTTAGAAAATCATTTATGCTAAACGAGTATAAATCAAGTAACTTTATTTAGTTAAATTCACACATCTCTGATTAAACTTTACTTAAACTAACTATGAGCGATTAAATATGTTTCATTAACTAACTTAATAGGCTATTGAAACCGAACCAACTAGCCCAGAAGTAGTTTAATGAAATTTAGTAGTAAATTTAATTGAATCAGTGTTAAAATTGAAATAAAATTGAATTTAATCGAGTTGACTCGTATAATAGTGGGTTTTCGTGGAGATTTCTAATAATTTTCTAGTTTAAAAATGCAATGTTTTCAATCTTTTTCTTCTGAACTCGTCTGTGTTAGCCTCAAAAATATCAACAAAAAAACATTTTTCTAAATCTCAAACAAAAATATATCGAAAACATGAGCTCATGAAACAATTCTGATGTTAGGAATCAAATTCAGGATTTATTTCAAAAAAAGAAAGAGAAAAAAGTTTTAATTTTACATAACAGTGTAATTTTAAAACAATTTCTTACGATATTTAATTTTCAATTTTTGTAACTTCTTTATTTTTGTTAACGCATGTTTGCATTTTTTTTGTAAAACATGACAAGGTATATACATTTCAATAACTATACACTTTTAGTGATTTTATCAAATATAAAGTTTCGGAAATGAAAGTTATACAGGGTCATTCATTCCGTGGTTTCAAGTTGGTAGCACTGGAATTTGAGACCTGTCAAACTCAGTTGTAATTTGAAGTGTCATAATATTAGTATAATGTTTGCCATAATGGATCGCTAAACAATCGAACAACGCGTTAAAATTATTAAAACTTACTACAAAAGTGGTGCTTCAAACGTAGCCACTTTTCGCGCATTTTTCGAACAACATTTTCTTCAGCGATGAGGCACATTTCTCACTCGGTGGGTATGTAAACAAACAAAATTGCCGCATATGGAGCTCAAAAAACCCACAAGTGATCGAAGAGCTGCCGTTGCATCCAGACAAAGTGACCTCTATGGTCGAAAGGTGTCATTGGTCCGTATTTCTTAGTCAAGAAATACAGTCAATTCGGAGCGATGTGGTCGAATGATAACCGATTTTTTTTGGCCGGAGATTGAAGATCATGACTTGGATTAAATGTTGTTCCAACAAGACCGGGCAACAAGCCACACAACACGAACAATTATGGCTTTATTGCGTGAGAAGTTTCCTGGTCGCTTAATTTTACGTTTTGGCGAAGTCAGTTGGCCACCAAAATCATGCACTGTTAGATATTTTTCTATCCCCGAACTCTAGAAGCATTAGAAACCAACATTACTCATTACTCAAATGTTCGAAAAAGTGGTTCAAAATTACCTCAAAAGAATCGCATGCTGCAAATCTTTCCGAGGCGGCCATTTGAATGATATTGTTTTAATGGCAAAGTCCAAACTTTATAATGAAATAAAATTTTCATCAAAAATGTATCGCTGTGTGTGTTTAAATTAGCTTTACTTTCGAAACCGAAAAATGAATGTGTCTTTATTAAATATCGTATCCGACTCTTCCTCTACTTTATCTTTTTTAAATGAAGCCGTTTGGAAACATTTCTCACAATTTCTTTCATAATATTTTATTTGTAATTTTATTTGGAAATTTCAAAGTATTTTCTTTAGAATTTGTCAAAATGTCAAAATTAATAAAAACACAATGTTATTGTATCAAAACATACCAATAAACACGCATCTAAATTACAACCTTTTAAACACTTATAATACAAATGATTTAAAACATATAAAGTCAGGGCTAGCCATATAGCTCTGATAAATGATATCCAACAGCTCGGCAACTTTACAAATTAAATCTAATTGACAGAAAACCTTTCAACACTGCAAAAGTTAAACTCTAGTACTTTCTCAAATTTAATACAAGTTAATTGACAGTGAACAAAGCTATCATGATTCATCATCAACACTAAGTGTCTTTGAAAAGTTCTAAGCTTTTTCACACACCCGCACTCGCAGCAGTACCAACCTATATATGTTATACCTACCCACCTGTCTTTGTGCTATGGTTTTTACTCTAAAAGATTAAGATCATAATATATACCTACCTATAACCAGGGAGGAGGCCATTATGTATTCCCTCTTGAGGAGAACAAATTTCACATGAAAATTTATACCCATAAAGCTTTGTCCTGTCATGCCGCAAATCAATCCACTCCAAAAAAGCCTAAATTTTCATGAATTACGTGACATTTAATCCAAGCAAGTTCATCCTCGCAGCATAACGGAACGGAAAACCCATCAAATACACACCACACAAGATTTATAAGTAAAAACAGTTGAGTAACTTTTCAAGACAATCAAAAATACGTGACCAAATCAAATTTAAAAGTTTAGCGAAGGTACCCCCCACTAACCGCCTACCCTGTACTAAAAAAGACCTCTCTGTGAGCCATAATATACATATATACATAGTTCCGGTCTGTATATGGAGTGGTGAGTGTGTAGGTAAAGTATACGACTATAACTGTGTTTGCCGCATAATTACGTTTATAATACCTCTAGCGAGCGAACGGTCGAATTCGGTTCGGTCGCTTTGGTGTGATGGAAAACCCATTTTGATAGTCCTGCGGCAGGAAGTGCAAATGAGAATATGGCCTTTGTTCATCAAACATCACGACTGCGACTTCAATGATGGTGTGGAGAGTGTGGTGCGATTGTTGGTTGATGGTTGCTTCTGTGGTGGGGGGTGGTAGATATGTATATGTATAATTAAAGTTTTAGAATTTAGCATGTGGTCTTGTAATTCACGAAGATTGATAGTGCAAGCCACAACGTTATTTCTAGTTGATCAGCGGTTAAGGTTAAGAGACATAGGTAATTCACACATCCGGTATCCATTGCTGAAGTGATCAATTAACAACCTCACTTTAACCGAATTGGTTTTTGGTTCTTCCTTGTGTCGTTTACAAGAAATCTACTTTGAACCTACCTATATACAATGGCGTTTGGGGAAATGCAAAGTCCTTAATTGATATTGGCGGTTGGCCGCAAGGGAAAAAATGTTAGTGTGACTGTGGTACTCGTGATTCGCAAATAAATCACCATTGTGTTAGGACTGAATGTATATTTTAATTGATTTCCAATTTAAAGATAGATAAATAGAAGCTGCATTACTTATTTTGATTTCTACAGCTGGCAAGGAAAAATATAATTATTGAGTATTAAATTTGTAGTTCAAAAATTTTCTTAAGTGATGACAAAAGCAGTGAGACTGAAAATTTTAATGAGTGTTGAATATTGTTTAAAAATTGATATTCTGATTTGAAAAATAAATGAAAAACTACGAAGTAAACAATTTAAAAAATAAACAGAACTTGGGAGTTAGGATGTCTAGGTAAACAAACCTACTCAAAAATATTAAACCAATACGAAAAATTACTCATTGCGGAAAATGGTATGGAATGGAATCTATTGAAAATTAATTTTTAAAACTTTAAATTCACCTGGATCCCTATTTTGAGAGTTTAGGTACAATGGAAAGAGCTAACAGAGGATAACTGTTTTGGTGTTGAAATGAAATGAAAATGCTTAAATACGATTCAAGATGAAATTACTTTCATCACTGTTGTCTCCTGAATAATAAAACATTTTGAATTCGTCCAACGTATCTGAACTGTAACAATTGGTAAAACGATTTGAACAAACTTACAAAATTCGTGGTTGAAATCTATAATATATGATTTAAATGCTGGAATTGGACAAAAGATATATAGAATGCAGAATAGTAAAAATAAGAAGGAAATCAAATTAAACCGTATTGGATTTAAGAAGAACACAGTTGATGAATTTCTTTAGCTCGTATGTGGGCAGTGTGATGACGATTAAAAACGGTATATGATATAGTAGAGTTGATTCAGCTGGAGATTGCAATTTTGTTGGCCAGCAAATAACACTATGGTCGACTTCAGCTTTTTGGGACAAGTCTCGAAACAATATATTTAAACGATTTTGAAAGTAAAACATGTCTCATACTCTGAAAACTTCCAGCAGACCTCATTGGAGGAGAGATGGTTCGAACTACGAAACTTTTTCCAAAACTGGTCTGATAGAAAGATGTAAAAGTAGCAGCATACCAAAAGAAAACTCTTTTAAATAAGTAATTTGAACAGGAATTGGACTCTTACAAATTGAAAAAAAAAAAATAAAAAATGCTTCGTGCTTTACAAGCACTCATATGGAAGGAAAAGAGGGAAAATTTAAAGGAATACTTTTTGTCTATATGCTCGAAATGCACACAAAAGTTGTTCGAATAAAATAAATAGTTTTTGTTTTTAAAAAAGAAAAATCTGAAAACTCAAATTTAATGTGCGTTTTATTTTTTATAATAGTTCTTTAATGTCTGTGTATGAAAAAAAATTATTTATTTCGATTTCAGATCCTTGGAGTAAGAAATTTCACAATTTTACATGCTCAATTTAATAAGGTTTGAACATTTCTTTTCATAGACCAATTTTCTTAAAAAAAAAACAAGGAAAACAATGAACTTCAAATTTCGATACGAATAGAGAGTAAGAAAACTGCTAATTGAATTTTTTGAAACCCCTTTCTGCACTTTATGGAGTTATTATATGTAAAATAAATTTTTGTTTGAAGTCATAAATCTTGATATACATGCAGTGAACGAAGAATGTATCACGAACGTATGTACGTACACACACACATACATATGTACATCTTTCTAAAAACAATGGATTTTGATTTTTTGAGCCTCGAAACATCGAAATACATAATGTAAAATTTTCAATTACAATAACTTCCAATAGGAAGTTAATAAATTAAAATAAAATACACAACTGATCGTATATGAATTAATTCTTGTCGTTCTTGTTTATCGAAATTGTTATTGTTATTATACCTAAAAAATCAAAAATTTATTCACCTCAATGATTTTATCTTTTAGACATTTTTATATCCGTTTCAATAAGAGTTTTGAAATAAAATTTACTAAAACAATTCATCGAAAAAGGGGCAACTCCAAGACAATACATACATACAATTGATTAGATATTGGAGATTTTTTACGTGTTTTTTCATGAAATAAATAAAAGATATTATTTTAAATAACTTAAAAACACTTATTTTATTTATTTATTTACATACAATTGATAAATTTACACTATTTTTCGACATTTTCAAATTTCTGTCGTTATTGAATTTAAGACATCGCCAATTTAAATAATTTTTCAGTTTATAAACAAAAATAACGCACTAGTGTGAAGTGCATCGTAGTTTTTCTGCAGCTCCATGGTCTAACATTAAAAATATTTATTTATTCTTGTGAAAAATAATAGTTAATTTGTCCTAAGACATAATGTATTCCAAAGGGAGTAAACTATAAATTCCGAAAAAAGCTGTCAACAAATTGTCAAATTTTCTTATTTCAAAAATTTAAAAATAAAGCGAATACTCCCAACTTCTATATGATATATTCGGCCTAATGGGCCAGAACCAGAGAGAGCAAACAATCTCCGACAGGAAAAAGACATGAAAACAGTATTTGGATTAATATTTCAAAAGATATCTTACACCTCGAGATGGACATTTATACTAATATAAATACAATTAATAATTTATTACTTATTCTGCAGTTAAAAAACATTATTTAACATTTGATGTCAATGGGCTAACCAATTTTGATATTTTTAACTGTTTTTATTTTCAAGGGAATGACGGAACTGACAAGGAAATGACAAAATCTTATCATGGTAAAGCATGGAAATTATGACATGGAAATTACGCCGAAGGGTTTTTTTTTTTAATAAAACCGAGCCATGCACTGGAAAACAAGTTGAAATTTATCATTTTATTTAACAATAGGTGTTTCCTTTATTTTGAAACTCTGTGATTTTCTTACATATTTTATTTTTTATTTTATAAGAACTTTTGCAGACTTTCGATTCAAATTCGTAGAATTTCACAGTTTTGGACAGTATGGGAACAGACATAATAAAAAACACTAACCACGGTAGTGACAATTTTGGAGAACGAAAACTTGAATACCAGATTATATAAAAACCAAATACGCTTCTTATCAGCGTTGCCAAAGTGGCACGATCGTGCTTTTTTCATCGTGGCAGAGTGGCACGAAAAAATTAAATATGGCACGTTTTTCTTATTTCAAGTGAATCGAAAAAGTGAAAGCAATGCATGGGAGCGAATGTGAATACAATTTATTCGATTCACTTTTCCACAGAACCAGAATCGGCAGTATCCTCTGCATGAAATTCTCCGGCGAACTATATTACCGATCCCGAGCCTCCTTATCATTTCCCCTGAAGTGCATCCGCAATTCTCTCATTTTTTTAATTTTTTGAAGAGATAGGAGAAACACGTGAGATAGAAAGTTTTTTTCTTCATGAATAGGACAGAGCAGGAGATGTGGTTGAATGGAGCATTGTTTGTTCGTATTCACCTTTTCTTTTCACAAATTTACTTCCAAATGCCGAAGTGAAAGCTTATTCATATGAATTTTTTTTACGTTTGGTTTCACATTTTCGCAGTACGAGAATTGGATTTTAGACTGAAAGGGTGAAAAGTTATTCGATTCACTTTTCCACAGAACCCGAATCGACCCCTTGGATACAAAAATAGGTTGTCCTTCAAATTCAAAATATATTTAAAAAAAGCATTACATTTTGATAAAATTGCCAAAAAATGCTAAACAAAAACGAAGAAAAAATAAAGGAATATGTATAAAAACAAATTGAAATGGCACCGAGATAATGATTACGTTTATACCAATAGGACCAACCAGTGTTGCCGCTATGAGACTTTAGTCGCATTATTTGAGATGAAAAATTGAGATGAAAAAAAAAAAAATAAATAAATATAAAGCACAGATTAGTTCTGATGACGATCCCATTGATATAAGGCTGACCTTTGAGTGTAAAACGTCTCATTAATTAGGACATTGTTTTAATTGAACTTTTAGCCTAGGACGTACATAGTTCGGGAAAATTTTATTCCTCATAAAATATTTTTCCTATAGGGCAAATTTTTTCTCGGATTTTTCTTGAGCAGTACGCAGTTCAAACGCAAAATCCAACCTTTTTTTCAAACTGTATATGCAAAAGTCGCCACATAGTTTTTCCAAGACAAGTAATTTTCGATACATTATTTTGCTGGATTAAATGTTGACATTTCATGAATATCACGGTTTTTATCAACCATGTGGATGATGACCAAAACCATAAAGTAAAACATGAAAGAAAGTTACGGGAATAGATCATATAAAACAGCTGTTTCAGTCAGCGGCGAGGAATACGTTCAAGAGGGTCAAATATTAGTGCGGCGACATTTTTTAAAGCATGACAGTATACTAAATTATCACAGAAATGATTTTTCTATGACAAAATGTACTCGCAGTAAAGGCTGCAAACCCTTTTTTGTACTGATTTGTTTGCTTTTTTAATATTGCAGTGTATATTTTCATAACCCTTAAAAATATTTTCAGCTACGTTACTGTCCTCATTTGAATCATAATTTTATCTCAACACCTTCAAAATTTGTTTTAAGAAAAAAAAAAATGTATATATAAAATTAAGTTTTGCTCGATTCGCGTACTAGGCTTAAGTATTTAAAAAATATTTTTGATACTGAAATGCAATAAATCATACTAAGCATACAAATAAATGTAATTCAATAATTATCTGAATAAAAATGTATTTTACTTTTAGTATCAACTGAAAACTGATTTGTTTTGCTTGGTTAATTTTTTTAATATAAAACTAAAATTACTCCAAAACATGTTTTATTTATACGGATTTCGTTTCATTTTGCTATCTATTAAAAAAATTTCAAAATGCGACCTTTTTTATCTCGTGACCCCTTTTTATGCGACCTTTTCAAATTTCTCAGCGGCAACACTGGGACCAACGGCTTTTTTTTTATTTAATACTGTCTTGAACGTGACCTAACCTAAAACTAATAGTAAATATAGATAATTTCGAGATAGTAATTTTTAAAAATTAAAAATGTTTAAAGTTTGTAAGAAACAGTTCGGTTTGTCACTCAGGGAAATTTAAAATATATATAATGCTGATTCTAAAGCAATAATTTTCCAAAAACAACGTTTCTTCCTGCAAAGTTGTTTCCAGCTTTCGCAAAATACTACAAATATTACTTCCAAAATCAAAAAACTTCCTTCAATTATCACCTTTTGACAAATCTCAAGGATAAAGATTGGATCATCCTTATAACACAGTCACTGCAGTTCTATGATGAGTATAGCAACTTATCATTTTGTGATACCCGGAACTACGTTTTCGATATGATTCTTTCAATGATAATAAGCCTAGTATTTAATACACGTAGAAGATTTCTGAATTCAAATTACGACGTTTTCAAAAGAATTCTTCTCACTGCCTTATTAAAAATTTGCAACTTTTACACGAGCGAGAATACTTATCATTTTCTTAAAGTCATATCCTATTTCCTTAAGGTACCGGAAGAAATTTCTTTTTATCTTTTTATTTCATCTAAATTCTTTCCGAAATATTTCACATTTTCATTCATGTATTCAATTTCCGGTCTGAGTGACGACACTTTATTTACGTTAACATTTTGTAGAACATTATAGGGGAATTTTTTAACAGTTGGATTCTTGGAGATTTATCTTCTGAATAGGTATCTAGAATATTTTATTTATCTAGGAAAATATCAATATTCTTTCTTAAAAAGTTTCAGAAATAGATTCACCATCAATTATGGAATTTTTTAAACTAAAACGTATACATAGATTTTCTTCTTTTAATATCATCACAAACTGTATAGATACTGTCAAGCAAACCGGATTTATTCAAAAAAAAAAATTCATATATAGGTATGTAGGTATGTACATAATACATACCTACATATTCTTATCAACCTAAATTCACAGAGATTTATGGTTTTCGAATAAAGTATCTGGTCACTCTGGTTTAAAAACCCGGTGGCTAACACATGTATGTAGGTACATTCCGTTCAATGATGGAACACTAAAATTGCAGATAAATAACGGTACTTGCCAAACAGCACACACAAGCAAAGAGCCCAAAAACTATATGTTGTGTAGATACACACGCTTCCGGCTAGACAACCGCAGATATAAAGGAGGTATAGCGTTTACATATAGTGCATGTATTAGCATTCCATATACACCGACCAAAGCATTACAAAGCAAACATTTACTCAAGCTTATTGTTCGAATATATGTACGTACAATGTACATGGACTATAATATAGTAAGGAGTAAATTGTTTGCAGAGCTGGGCTTGTGTCATGTTATTAGTTGATAATTAAAAAACAGAGCACCAGCTATACGAATTCACATTAATTAAATAAATAAAAGAAGAGGGTATATTGCTGGAGTGGCATGAAACGTTTTCCCGCTTTTGCGTTTATTTCTCTTATATATGGAAACATAAACAACTTTTATATAAATTGCTTTTGAAAGTTGTGGTCTCTTTGACGATAGTAACCTAACCAACACTGTTGGAAAATATCGTTAAAAATTAACGCGAGATTAAAAAAAATGTTGTGGCATATAGACAAACAGGTAACCCTGCACACTTGGCGTGGATCAGTATTTCTACAGAAATTTAAGTATAAATCGGGTTTTTGAGCTATTGCCATGATAATTGTTGCAAAGGGGCCAGATAGGTAAGGTCCCAGTCCGAATTATTCTGTTATTTTAACTGTGAGTTTGTCGGGTATAAATGTAAAGGGTTGAACTTGTCGCCATTTGTGTCGTAAAGTCTTGGCAACCCTAAAAAAAAAAACAATTAGACAGCATACAGTTAAGGTTTATTAAAAATGAAGTATTTCCGACACTAGAGAACAAAGTATTTTTTGTTGAATGTTTCAAAAATAATGAAAGCTTGGCGGCCACAATGCGAAAATTTTAACTTCGAGAACTGTGAAGAAAGTAGGTAATTGAACCTGAAAGATTAAGGAATACTATTATTGATGCTAAGGACACTGGTCGTCCAAAAACACAAGCCGTTCAAATGTCAATAGCTAAGTAATGCGTCAGAGTATTGGTGAAAATCCATGGGAACATCAATTCGGCATGCGTCGCGTCGTATAATTGACACAAGGACTGAACCCTTCGTGAATCGTGAGTTGCACCATTTGTGGGTGAATGAAATGTTTGTTAGTCGGACCATAACCCTTTAAAATGATAATGGTGGTGTCGCTTAACGCTCTCTAGGTGGTCGTAAAAAAAGAACTTCGTCATCAGAAACGGTTCGAAAGGTAAAAGCTATAGAATTAAAATAATTGCACGTCAGATTGCAACAAAAAGGTGTGATCGTTGCTAATTTAAGTATACGTCACATTCTGGAAATTGACTTAAATTAAAGTACTTTAAACACACAAAAATTACAGAATTTAACACCAGCAGAAAGAGCAAAAAAAAAATGAATCTGTGATGGTTAAGGCTACTGGACGCTCTCCACTGGTTTTGTATCGATTAGGACGTTAAAAAAAGAATCGTCTGGAAGTGTAAAGCCAAAAGGTCCTAAATGATTCGTTGATCACTTGGGCAAGCAAACCAATTCGTCACAAGATAATTGGACATTCCAACCAGCATTCCGCACCGTCTCATAAAGCTTATCTGACACAGTTGTTTAAACATGATCATCATTTCCGAAATTCATTTCTTCGCACTTCAATTCAAAATGGGATTCTCCAAATAATCCAATTAGAAGACTAAGATCCCACAATAGAAAAATAGAAAAGTCTGGAAACATCGACCACACAAGACCACATTCGTGCTGCGTGCAATTGCTTTATCAAAAAGTTTGCATTTCGCCCGAAGATGGACGAAGTCCGAAACGCGTCGCAATAAAAATAAATAAAAATTTAAAGTTGTGAAAATAAATTTTAATATTAATAAATAAAAACCAACAAATTTTTTATTTATGCAAAGTTTATATTTATTTCCTTTATTCAGTTCATCAAAAAGCTTGTTGTCGTCATCCTCGCTAGAAGAAGCCATATTGAATACTGACAAGGTTCATTTGGAAGACCTGTATTTATTTATATTTACATATTTATAATTAATCAAAAACAAAAATAAATAAAATTTTAATTATGAATGTTCGATGGTGCCAAAAATGTATTTGAAGTTTTAAGCTCACATTTATGGCATGCCGTCCATCGCGGTTGGTCTGTTTGTATCTAGCTAAGGCCTAAACGAGTGTACTGGAAAAAATTTGAATTTTTGGTTAGAGTATCTTGAACGGATATAGCGAAATCGTTAGAACTGTTTTTGAGAAGATTTCCAAAACCGATATCGTTATATTGTTTTGGATTTCTGCTTAAGTAACTTTTTGGAAGAAAACAACCCTCCATTTTATGAATTTTGGCAATTGGGTGGGATTTTTTTTTAAAAGTGGGTGTGAGCGGAAATTAAATTGTCTATCATTTATCGCTTCTGAAATGTTCATCAATTTCAGTTGACTTGATCAGATTTATAAATTTTATAAATTGCTTGTCAATACGATTATGTCTTGTTATCGAGGACGGCAAGAACCTAAAATTTCAAATCAAAATAATTTTGTTCACATCTCCACTGCACGAAATTATGTAAACTTCGGAAAATAAAAATAAACTTGAAATAAGTTTAATTTTTAGATTTTTGTCCTTTAACTTCTGTGGGAATGATATTTAGTTGCATTTACGTAAACGAGCTATTAATGTGAATACAAATTGAAGTCTATAAAAAGCATGATTATGCGTACAAGCATCGTATTATTAGATATAATTTGGATGCTGCCAACGCAGGGTCATAATCTTTCCTTATCCAAAAATTTCTTATTCAATATTTATTAAAATTTTTTTTTTTTTAATTTTATATAATTTTCTGCTATTAAATATTGAATAATATTTAAGACATGCGGTATAGTAACGCCAGGATTAAGATTTGATAACTGAATTAAACTTGGGAGGTAGAGATTGCTTCATAAGATATGGTTGCCATTTCATATGCATAAATCATAAATATACCTAAAAAAAACAGTCGCATTTTCAACTTTTGTTATAATGTCCATCCATGGTTTGTCAAATATCGATACAGAAAAATGCATTGTGCATTAATAAAAATTAACAAAATGTTTGCATTAAAAAATTTTTTATATTAAAATTGAAGTTTTTTTGCGTTAAAAAAAAATAAATAAAAATTTTTTTGATGTTCACAAAATTTCTTAATTTTTTTCTGTATTTTTGGTACATTATATAGACATAATTTTAAAATATCGGTCCACTCTATTTATCCCCCCCTTTAGGTGGGAGGGGCAAATAAAAAAAAAAATTCTAAAATAGAAAATGAATATAAAATCACAACGGCAACACTTACAATATTATGTTATAGCTTATCTTAAAGCTAGAAACTCATTCTTTAGGTATGTTTTTTATGATTGAAGTTATTTTAGTGCTTAGTTTTTGAATAAATGATTTTTAAACTCAAAATTTTAAAAATATAATAAAAAAAAAAATAATAATATTTATTTTTCAAAATTTTTCGTTATTAAGTATGTACTAATTTGGGTTATAATTTTCGATACTTTTATTATTTTTCTGTCGAACGCTAAAAACCAGATGGCTGCAAGTCTTTTAGTTTTTGAGAAAATTGAAAATTACCAAAATTATTATTATTTTTTTTTTCAAATTTTATTTTTAAAATTTTGAGTTTAAAAATCATTTATTAAAAAACTAAGCACTAAAATAACTCTATTCAAAAACATAAATAAAGAATGAGTTTCTGGCTTTAAGATAAGCTAAAACATAATATTGTAAGTGTTGCCGTTGTATTTTTATATTTATTTTATATTTTAGAAATTTTTGTTTTTAATTTGCCTAACCCTTAACTCTTCCGATTGGTTTATTTCAAAAACCGTTATTTGTATGAACAAAATTATGTTAATCTTTTTTGTAGGAAATATTTGAAGCTACAAATTAGACTTTGACACTTTTTTTGTACAACTTACCATTTGGGAGTTATTCCTGGAAAACCATTTTGGGGGCCTTCAACCTTCCGTAAAATTGTTAGCGGCGCTCGTATCGATATGGACTTTTGACAGTTTCTTAAGAACACCATGAGGAAGCTATATACCAAAATCCAGCTTCCCGGCGATTATTTCCGAATTTAGCTGTTTTTTTGGCTTCATTGACTGGACTACTAATTCTATAGCTGAAGTTCACTCTTATTTGGAACAATGCTTCATCAATATGTAATTGCACCATAAGAAAATAGCTTCTAAGATAATGCCAAAGGAACTAAAGACGCCAGATTTACTTAAGTTAAGTACATTAGTTGAAGAAAATATGAGCTTAAATAATAAACGAAATGAAACGCGTCGCAATACAAAACAAGTAAAAGTAGTGAAAATAAATTTATTAATTTAATAAAAAAAAACAAAATTTCTTAATTAAAATTTAATATTTATTTTATTTATCATATACACCACAACTTGGAGACCAAAACATCCTAAAATGTATTAAATAATAATTCGAATTTCTCCTTTAGGAAATCACATTAATATTCTCTGTACTAAATTTCAGGCAAATCTGTCCATCCGTTTGAGGTTCTATAGCTCGATGTATAATTTGATGCTCACTCGGACAAACATATGCACGGAAGAACAAGACAGCATACATTTTAGGACTTTTTCACTGTCGTAATTTTAGTTTTGGTTAAATCCTCGAAACCAAAACTTGCGAAGGCTCAAAAACGAGATTTCCGATAGGAATTCAGAATTTTTGAAAACTGTCAAACATATTTAAATTCCCAAATTTAAAAAATTAATGGTGAAAGGGATAATATGTCCAAAAATTACATTCATTATTCAATGGACCTGTGCAAATTTTAGAATTTTATTTTGAAAATATAATAACACTAATCAAACAACACAATATTCAGAGTTCAAAGAAAATATGCTGAATTTCCCAAAGAAACAGTTTTTATTCCGGGTCTGTTTTTTTTTTTGCACATTCGAGTTATACCAATGGCGTTTCGTGGCCGGCGGTTGGGAGATACATCCCTGCACTAGCTATAATGGCAGTAAATATATTAATTAAAATTGGAGTTACCTATACTGTATTACTATTTTTTTTATTTATCCATTGGAATTGGATACATTTTTCTTAATTTCTGCCCATCCTCTAAGAAGGGAAATCAAACCAATATAACCGAAGTATCGCGATACTTCTATACAACTTTTGTCTTTTCTTGACCTAAATATTTAATTATATAAGATAGAATTGCTTATTCTCTAAGTGTATAATAATATAGTAACATGAGATATACCTAACTCCAAAAGCCTTTTACACGATTGTCATTATACTTATACGACGATATGGAAACCTTGACTCAATTTATCGAATACGAGATTTTATTGAGAGAAAATTAGCTTTTAGTGTCTTCATGCGTTTTATTACTCATTAAATAGTCAGAGGAATGTTATTATGTAACATAGCTTTAGAATATTTACTATACTCGTAGTGATGTTTTCTGACTCGTTATTTAACAAAGTTACGTTTTTGTCAAAAGGTCGCACTTATATAAGTGATTCAAATGCATAAGTTATCCAATTTAAGGAAACTCCATAGGGTTCGTTCTTTATATTTCAAAAAATAATATATAGAGAGGGTGATTGCTGATTATATTAAGGTTAAGGTCAGAAGAGATCAGCTATATAAAGGTAGATTTTAATGAAAAGGTGATTCTGATGCTATGTATATGTGTTTTTCAAAATAAATCCCTTGGAGTTAAAATATAGGATTGGTTATTATTATTATTATAAACAAACTTATTTCCTTTGGGTCATACATAAATACATTTCAAAATAACTTTCATATTATATGTATACTTATTCTATAGGGCAAGTATTGGTTTCATTTAAAATACGTAAGTGTGTATATAAAGATATTCAACTGCTTTAAAAGGAAATAAATCAGTATTGAGAGCGTTATGTTATCATATAATAATGTTTTAAGAGGTGTACCAACCTTCACTCAAGATTTGAATTTCACGCCTTTTGTGGAGTAAGGTGTTAAGAATAAAAGCGACAGCTTGACAACTGACAGCTGACATTTGAGTCTTATTAAAAACGGAGCTACACGAAAGAAAAATGCGTTTTCATTGTTAAGCAACAGTTTAAAAAATAAAAAATTAAGTTTGGTGGTGATTTTTCTAACAAAATCATTTTCTGCGATTATGTTCATTATCTTGATAGTTTTGTTAATCTTCAAAATTTTTGCATTTGTGGTTCAGACAATACACGAGTTATTGTTGAGAAACAAAATGCATCCACAACGCGTCATTGTTTGGTGCGGATTTTAGAAATTGAGCGCTGCTGTACCAACGATATTAAAAAAAATGGGTTTTTGCAATTCTATCCGTCTCAATGTGTATGTGTGTGTCTATTTCTTTCAACAGTAAATAAATTAAGTGGCGTGACGGCTCGTGTAGAATCAGATCCTCGTGACTTACAACTACTCTTAACCATTCCTGTTTGCGTATGATTGCCAGGAATGGAAGGAACCTACAACTTTCTGCTGAATCCGAACGACTAAAGTGAGAAGGAATTTTTCATAACAAGGCATAACTCTTGGAGAATTTGTCAATTCTTTGCAAGAGGCAGTAACTAATGAAAAACTTTTTTCAGTTCTTTTAGGTGGCACTATATTGATAAGTGATTACCTATGTAAAAATTAGATGGTTTTTAAGTGTGAGTAGAACAATTTATTTATTTCAAAAAAGCCCTAAATTTATTTAAACATGTTGAAAATCTTTTAGTATTTTTTCGCGCGAAATTTTAAGACACGTTGTTTAATGCAAGCCAAAAATTTGCAAAACAATTGAATGCCAAATAGAAAAAAAATACAAAAATGAATAAACATACAAAAATAATTAAATTCCCATTTATTGTTAAAAATTGACTTTCCAAAGAAAATAAATGTTCAAATATAGAAAATCTTTTTTTTTCGTTTGAGTAATTTTCATATTACTTTTCATTTTTTCGTATTTTTCAAAATACATATATAATTCTTAATTATCAAAACAACTAAAGGGCAAAATGTTTTATCAGCGAAATAATAAAACGGCTTGGCGATATTTTGCGAAATGATAAAACGCGAAACGTTATTTCCCGAAAAAAAAAACAGTTTTCGAAATATGAAAAAAACGTAACAAAAAAAAAAAACAAAGAAGAAATTGCCAAATTATTTTTACCAAATGGTTGAAAATATGTTTAAAAAAAGAGAAATATAAAAACGTCAAATGTTAATAGGTTTTTGTATAGAAAAAATTGGCTGTTTTTTTAACATTTATGTTTTTGGTCTGATCTCACTCCTTTTTGCAAAGATCAAAATCTCGAAAGATATACAAGTTAAGCTAATAGATGTGGAACCCGCATTCTACAGCTATCGAAAGTGCTCCATTAAATTGATCGCAATTCTGAGGGGGATACAACTCTCCTGAATCGAAAACCGCAAATATTCTATTTTTTCCTTTGTATGCACTTTAACCCCTACCGCTCAGCCAAATTTCCTCATTCTAAAGGAATCTGAAGTGCTCCATATAATTAATAACAATTCTAAGAAAGTGACTGTTTACCATGCCCCCTGAATGGAAAATGTAAAATTTTTGACTTTTTTCTTTGTATGCGAAATTACAAGATTCTGCGATATCGGAAAGTGCTGCATATTTTAGATGGTCTGTCAGTCAGTCAGTCTTGAAGTTTATGTCACGCGAACCACATACGCTTAGTGTTTGAAATTTGGTGAGGCGCCTGTGTATGCTCAGCCTTGCAAAAATTCTGAATTTGAATTGTTTCTAACTTTATTGGTACTGAAGTTATGAGGGCGGTCGAAAATCGCCTGAATTTGTTCCTGTAAAAAGGGTTCCCTTTGATAAATGACAGACTACACTATTCATTAAGCCCATAATATTATGGTTTATCATGTCAAAATGTTCAATAAATTCTTGTCAATATATGTGTATGTATGTATGTATATGCAACTTTTCAAAATAAAATAAAATAAAATAAAAAGAATTAAGGACATCAATAAAAAAAAAACTTAAGGTGAACAGAAAAAAAACTTCAACTCTTGTACATATTTCTTTTTATAAAAATGCTTTTGACAGTTTTGGTTTTGAAAAAACACAGGTAACTACAAGATTCACTAGATTTTATTGTGACACAAGTCTCAATGGACCCAAATGATTATTCTCTTTTTTCCCAAACAAGTTTTGAAGTTTTTATATATAAAATTCTTGAAAAAAAAGTTTTGTGAATTATTTACTAGTTCAAATAACGTTTTCAATCATAAACCCTTTTGTTTGATCGATTAACTGCTAATAAGAACAATAAGTTGCGATATCTACTTTTAAGGGAAACATTTCACAAATATTAGTACATATTCGAATGAACGATGGTAAATGGGAAAATCCGTTAAAATAGAATGAGTCCTTATTGAAAGAAAAAAAGGATAACATCAATCAACAAAAGCGATTTAACCCCTATACCTATAATAATTGCTTGCAAAACTTTCATAGGGTGCAAAAAGTTTATATGTACATTTATTGAGTTAGGTTTTGCACTCTGAATAAACGTTGAAAAAAACCATGGTAAAAGGGAAAAGGAACCATTTAAGCGAGTTTATTTAGATTTATTACAAGTGATCCCTTCATCACCTGTGAAAGGACTAGAATTAAAAAGGGCGCATATGATGCTTTCATCAAATTAACACCTGTGAACTGTATTTTTTTTTTCTTCTTTAAAATAACTTCAACCCTATACAATGGATTGATTCATGGTCAAAAATTAAGATTTAAGCTTTTTATAATCTGTATACCTAAACGAAATAAAAAAAAAACCCCTTAACCAATTAATTATTGAAAATAAACCACCTTTTCAGTCGTTAACCTTATAATTTTACGATTTTATTTGTATGCAGGGTTTTGATAATAATTCTCTGTTGTACTTTTTAAGCTGATTTTCTCACTTCTTAGCCCTTGACCTGAAAAATCTCCAATAAATGTCTGGTCTTGTTAGATCCGCTTAAGGTGGAGTGTGTTCACAATTTCACAGAATAATTATAAGTTCGATGCTTATACAATATAATATATTGACGATTTTTAAAAAGTGCTTATAAAGTCTCGCTTCTACCTTCATAAGAAATTCCTTTTCATTTCTTGGTATACAAATTGTAAAATTTAATTCAAGATATTATGTCAAAAGGAATAATAAATTCCAATTTCACGAGGCAGCATTTATTCTCGATAAATCATTTGATACTTTTCTTTTCTTCTTTTTTTTTTTTTTTTTTTTTTGGGGTGTGATGTTGAATGGTGTTCTTAAAAAGTCTTATTTTATGCTTAAAAATGATTTCAAGTCATTACTTTATTAAGTATACCACGCCGCATGCCATATTACAATTGGCCTAATAGATTCTTTTGCTCGAGGTGCTTTTATCGTTTAAATTATATATGAGAAGGCACTAAATATATTTTCAAAAGTCATTTTAAAAGATTGCAAAAAATATTAAAATGCCGAAAAACCCGCTAAGACTATTAAAAACTTTATCACGGTGGATGGCGGTGGTAGCAATTTTTCTTGTGATGAAGTACCTATACCAAAATTTGTGTCCCTATATATGTCTGTATATCCTTTGGTTTTTTTTTTTTTTTGGTAAGAGTAATATTTTAGGTGGCAATATTTTTAGTGTATGTTTTTTTTTTCTTTTTTTTTTAAATAAATCACAGGTGAGTTAAGATTCATCCCAAAGCAATAATTTAATGGAAAGTAGGTTATATAGGTGTTTGCATATGGGACTGAGAACTTAATTAAGAAAATTGAGATTCATATATGTATGTATGTACCTACATTAGGGTGTCCCATATTTTTTTTTTTTTTTTTTTTTTTTTTTTTTGAAACGCATACCCCCTTATTTTTTGAGTACCTCTCAGACCTGATCATATGCAAAATATAAGCTTCATAGACCTATAGGAACCCAAGCCGACTTTCATTCAAAGTATGCCATGCAATTTATATAGGAAAAATACCACATGTCCCAAATTATTCTCAGTATATTGTCATTTTTAGCATTGATATCAAGTATATTTATTTTTTGAAGATATGTCATTACAAGCTATAGAGAAGCTCTAAATATATTTTTCTAGTGCGAAATATAAACCACCAAATAACAGAGGCTTAACTTCCTTCAAAACGGCAAGTTTTTGAAGTTTTATTTTATAATATTCTTAAAGCTTGAAAAAAACGAGGTAGAAAAGAATTTTTCAATGCTAAGTTAGTACGTGCTCTTAGATGTCAGTTAAGCAATTGAGATTCTACTGTAGCTTAAAGAATATAAACAAATTTCTTTGGGCTACAGTAGAATCACTCAAACTAAAATCTGGCGATTTTGTAATCAATAAATCCTCAATTAAATTTGTTCGGACGCGATGAAAAAAACAGTTTTTCAAAATGATGTTCCTAAAGTCGTGACTCTTCACTGCGATGGAAAATCACTAGCTGTAAGAACGACTTCCTGTCGTTTTAACGCTTGGTAGTTAAGAAACAACTTCCTTTTGTGTCCAAGCTCGTAAACTCTTCATTTATTTATTATCTATTATTTATTTTAAATGAAATTTGAATATTATTCTAGATAAAATTCTAGATGAATTCGTCACCGTATTCTGACTGAAAAATTTTTAATTTATTTTTTTTTAATTGAATATTGACATTTATTGATTTGTATTGCTCTTAAATTGGAAGAAATTGAAGGAAAAAAAAAAAGTTCATCATAATAATATTAATATTAATTTCTCTTCTTATCTTTGACGTCAAGTCGGCAAAGTTGTCTATAGGTCTACGAAGCTAATATTTTGCATATATGATCAGGTTGAGAGGTACTCAAAAAATAAGGGGGTATGCGTTTCAAAAAAAAATAAATAATAAAATATGAGACACTCTAACCTACATACATATGTATGTATGCTCATCAAAAGCATTATTTTTATAGTGAGTGTATATATATATAAAGTGATTTATGAATTTAATGTTTAGATATCTTTATTTTGTTGCCCAAAAACACACAACATATTACTCACAGACAAATAAGTTATTAATATTAAGTGCTAATTTATGTACATCTTGGGAGGAATAAAGATCAACATTCCAAAAAAAAAAAAAAAAACAAACAAATCTTTCCGAGGTGAATATACTGCAAGAACAATAAAATCGGTGATTTGATGAAATGAAAAAATTCAAAGTCTACATCTGTTACATCCTTAACCTTTTGTTTTTCTTTTTTGTTTGTAAAACAAATTATCTGCAAATTAATTGGTTAGAAGTGAAAAGTTGAATGTGATTAATGAAGGATTAAAATTTCCTTGTATATATGGTTGTATGTGTGTATGTGAAACTAAGTTTGTTGATGGGTAAGGAGTAAGGACTTATTTTTTATTTTTATTCTGATGAATTTTATATAGAGTAGGTAAAATTTGATTAATTTTCTGTCACAAAATATTAAAAAAAGAAGCAAACTGTGCATGAGTTCTAATGTTGTACCTTGATGAAAATATATTATGTTAAATTTTAAGGCGAACTTGAAAAATGTTAAATAACAAAAAAAAACTGAACCAAAAACATCAAAAATTAATACAAAATTTACATCGTAAAAAATCAATGAGAAATAAATAAATTGGCTCGTATAGCACCGCAAGCCCTTGTGACTGATAACTTTCAACTATTCTTGTGTGCGTGTTGTTGGCAGGAATGGAGGGGACCTACAATTTTCAGCCGTATCCGAACGGCTAAGGTGAGAAACATTTTAATTGACAAGAGATAACCTTGGAGGATTTTTCGATTCCTAGCAATAGGTAGTAACCCGTGAAAAACATTTCTGTTTTTAAGTGGCATACGCATGGAATCTAACTCAAGGCATTCGGCATAATATTCCTACGCACTAATCATTACTTATTACTAACCATTACATTATAGGACTTTAATTAAAATAAATTAGTTCATTAGTTCACAAAGTTCTAACTAGCCAGATAGAACCTTGCGTACTTAAAAAAACCAAATTATTTCGTAGATAGAACTTTTTTGCGATGTAGATAGAACCCTCTTGCTCCAAGGCATTCATTGTTCCAATCAATTGTGATGTTGAATTTATATGAAAATCGTGACATAAAGTTCTATCAGCCACTTAGAACCTTCTTGTCCTACGCCCAAGTGCCTTACCGTTGAGCAACGAAGTTATATCGATTTTTTTGAACTTAAATAACTGAATAACTGTTAAATATATTTTAAATGTATTAGCTGTAAAAAATTCAGAAACAATAGCTGTGTTTTATTTTCCCCGAGATCCGAACCAGATTGGATTTGCTTACGAAAATACATGTATTACGAAAACAACACAAGATCCAACTTTGTTTTGGATTTGGATTTCCAAATCCGTTTTGAACACATACCCTTAATTTGTAAAATGTCGTCAGTAGTGTAAAGAAAAAAGACAACGGGTGTACACAAATAAAAAAAACAAAAGGAAAAAAGAGTTGGGTATATAACAAGTTGTCACTGAGATCCTGGGTTGTTTTATTTACATGATCTGATCTGGATTGGATCTGGGGGAAAATAAAACGCAGCTAATAAAATGTAGGTTCACATTTAAACGTTTTGATAATACACAAAAGTTACTCAAGGTGAAAAATTATACCTTAGTTTTCTCGAAAGTGATATGTGTGCAGTTAGAACCTCCTTGTCCTAAGGTCGCGATTTAAAATTTTTTGGTCTTAATTTTTTGGTTTTAATCTAAGCTTCATAATTTTACCCCATCCCGGTTGAATTTCGAGAAAGGTGTATTTTTTAATCACCCTAATAATTATGTATAGGTATTGATTTTTTTAAACAATTTTTTAGTTAATAGTTCCATCCACAATGTCAATTGTTCATTTTTATGTACTCTCATAATACTTTCTTAAACTAAACTACATTTTTGGCAGGCGGCATACAATATAGGCTCTCATAACTAATTTTTTTTTAATTAGATGAACAGTTTTAAAATATTTATACTTTAAAACCTTAGTGTAATCGTACATAAGAGGAAATTCGTGCGACCCAGTCGTGCATTAATTTTATTTTTCTATTTTATAGGGTAAGAACAAACATACAATTTCCTGTCGTCACAACATTGAATGATTTCTTGGTGTCATGTGCTTTCATTCACTGTTAAAATCATAGAGTAACTTTATATTATCTAGAGACCGACTTAAGGGGTTCATTGTCCTACATCCTAAAAACTATGGTAAGGACTGTCTCCAATTTTCTAAGCTTGTAGTAGTATTCAGTTGCATTCAGGAATCACCCAACACCATCTAATTAAAATGGAAACACGCAATTCATTGAATGTAATAAAACTTTTTTTCTTTCCCCTTATTTCTACTATACTTTGTATGCATGCACTTCATACATATCCACATAAAATAAAAATTAGTAAAATTAAAAAGACTTTTTTTTTTAATTAAAATTTGTGGGTGTTTTAGAAAAGGAGGGTATCGGTAGATTCTCTAGATAATGTATGATTATATTCTATTATGAAAATTCTGAAGGAACTGTAGGAAATGCGCGTAACACAACAAGTTTCCATATGACGTAAAAAAAACTCAGTTTGAAATTTTGGACTTAGACTAGTTCTGCATTGTAGCGACGATGTATGTATACTCTATGATTAAAATCATGTGTTATATTTTTTGCACATAAATTCGACAGAAAATTAATAGTCCAGAAAAATTGGGCTTCCCAAAAATTTTGACAAATATAAATTTTGGAGGAGCATTTATAGCATTTTACACTAAAAAGTTTATTTATCACTACATATTTTACGTAAGAGCAATAGCAATAGTTATTTTAAAATTCTCACTGCCCCCTTAACAGGAAGAAATAGCAGAAACCCCTCTCATAAATTATATTAACATAACTTAAATAATATAGCTTTTTTGTGTAATCTTTTGTGTATCACCTTGTAGCATATATGACCACCCTTAGAATCAAAGTGACCTAACTCAACATTTTTGTAACTTCTGATTTTTCAATAAACTGAACTTAAAAAGCGAAATGAACTCTTAAACCAGGTGGCAAAAAAGATGCCGAATTTTTTAGTTAGGTCACTTCCATTCTAAGGGTGCGATATATCCCCCTGGTGCCATATTACCCAATTTTACCAACTCAATTTTTTTTTTTAAATTTAATAATTAAAAAAAAGACTACAAACATTAAATATTGCGTATTATAAAAATTTGAAATTAAAAATATTTTTCTTAATATAATTTCTTATTGCAATTTAAAAAACACAAATACAGGGTATCTCATTATTTGTATCTTTAAATTTAAGTAAAATAAATTGTGTGTAAATATCATCTCTGTGTGGTGTGGTCAAAAGCGTTCTCAAAGAAATATGGACTGATGACGCCGCCAGCTCAAAATCCACACCAAAGAGTGAATTTTTCGGGATGCATTCACGGAAAGAATTGAAAAATCACTAATTGCGAAATTTTAGGTTGTAATTTACGAAACTCTTTTTTTTAGTAAATCAAGACGCTTTTATTTAAAAATGATTGAAAAAATTGTAATTTAGCATTCAAATCTTCGTAAAATACAAAATGTTATAATTTGGTATTTATTATCAAAAGTCATAATTCGAACTTGTTGACTTCAAAGCATATTACAAATTTTGAGTTGCAATCTACTACTTCTGGGGAATAATTTAATTTTACAAATTATTTATCTTGTTTTGCGAAATGTATATGGTGATTTTCATTTTCTCAATGTTCAAACCAATAAAATGTAATCACGATGTATAAATATTGAGCCCACACGATCGTAATTTATGAATTACCTATTTGCTGATTTAAGATCAAAACTAAACAGTAAATTACAACTTTTTAGTCGAAATCTACTATCTTCAGGGGAAAAACCAGACCACGGGCTACTATTTTTTTCTAAGTGTCTGAGTTTAATAAAATTCGGTAAGAATCGGTAAGCAACGACCATAATTCGCGTCTTAGTTGGGTACGACAGCATCTGACTGATGAGCCCAACTGTCGAGTATCTGGCCAAAACACAATCTTTGGAGTTAAGGTCACTCGAACTTATAAATTGAGGTATGTATTTTGCAATTTCACTACCTCATCAGACTTTGTATAGCTAAGTCGGAAATTATTTTCAGTTAATTTGCAGTTTTCATTTGCATCAAATCCATAGGTTTAAGATGTAAATCGCTGACGAAGATTGTTATCTCAACGAAAAATTGTTCTTGAATCTCGACAGGATTGCTTGAAAATGGAAAGTAGATTAATCTTCAAAAGCTGCAAATTGCCGAATAATCAGTTCAAATTACGACTCAAAAGTTGCAATTTAAAGATAAATAAGTATCAAAACTTTGACTGTCATTTGCAAATTGCCGAATAACCTGTTTCAAATTACGACTCAAAAGTTGCAATTTAAAGATAAATAAGTATCAAAACCGGCAATATTTTTTTTTCCTCGATCAAATAATTGATACTCAAAAGTGGTGAAATATGATTTTTGAGGGTCAATATCTTCAATTCGCTCATTTTATGATATTGCAAACAAAAAGTCGTAATTTACTAATTTGGAAGCCAAGGTACAAAACTGGATTCATTTTTCGTGATTTGTAGCTTATTTTTCTTGATCTGATCTAAGAATTTTTTCCGTTTTGGACGCTCTTGGATCACGTGTATTGTCCCAAATTCCACAATTTGGTTTGTTGATGCACAAATTCATCCCAAAATGGGCCTCATCGCTGAAGACCGTAAGATAGGCGAAGCGTGCCTAACTTTGCCCGAACAGAACACACATTTTGATAAAACAATTTTATCATTTGCATACGTATTGTTGAACGCTATATCCATGACTAGTTATTTGGTGAAACAGACTGAACTAATGACAGCCAATTTGACAGTGATGTAGCTTCACCAAATGGCCGTTATTAACTGTCAAAGTTCAAAAGTCCCTATATTGGAAGACCCTTAACATAGTTTGCTGGCCCTTTTCGGACCATTTCAGACTTTTTTTTTGACTTGAAAATGCAAGAATTTTTCTAAAGCATACATTTTGGAATTGAACTCAAACCTTATATTCGTTTTTCGCAACCAGTTTAGGTTTTCGAGATATTCCTGTTTGAAAATGCAAATAAAAGTTTTTTTTGTACTTATTTTATGATCCTGAACTTTGCAAACAACGCGTCCGCTGAAGTTTGAACAACCACCAAAGTCGTTTTTGCCAAGACCAAGCGATTTCCGTAATTTTTATGAAAATGCGGCAAAAATTACAGTGGTGACTGAAGGCCAAAGAATTTTTATTTTTTTTTTGTGGTTTTTGAATCTTTTGGCCATAACTTTTTTTTAAGGCAAATAAAACTTAAAGCTTAAGAACTTAAGGCGCCAGTTTTCATTGAAACTCATCATTCAGAATTGTTGTTTTAAATTTCCAAAAACGTGAAGGTTCTCAAATAAATAATGAAAGTTTTCAAAGGGTTTTCAATCAAAGCTAACTAGTCCCTTAAGAGGAATTTTAAAAATTAACTAGATAGAGACAAATACGATTAAAATAAAAACAATCAAAAAGATTTCTTTATGTGCGCTTGAATTTTAAATGTAGAAATTGCATATGAAGTCAAGAAAATTGAAGTTATCATGGAAACTCATATACAAGACGACAGACAGACGTGTCGCATGTTTGCAATTTGATCACATCATTAAGTGTGACATAAACATGAGATGAAAGCGAAGCAAAACAGTGGGATAGTCATCCTTATTTTGGATAATATGCAACAAGAACAATATACAAATACATATACTTATCCACACTCATCTCCCCCCGTCCATTTATCTTATCGATATGTGTCATGTCAATTTACATCGACGACATTGATAAATCTTTCAAAATGTTATATAAATAAGATGATGGCAATGATTAAGCTTGTTAACACGAACACAAGGATGATAATGCAATATTTAGACAGCAAGGCATAGAGGATGAACTTTTGTGTCAGAGAAACAGCAACGAGGAAAGGTGATAATCAGGTTAGCAACGCGTGGCATGGCAGCGTGGAAAATACATAATATGTAACACGGGTATTATTTTCCCTCGTTGAGCAACCAAAAACGAGGCTAAATTAATGACTCCCTGTGTGTTCAATTCTGCCCCGAGTTTGTACGTAATTTACATTGGAAATTAGGAGTTTCTAATTTAAATCAGATCCGAATCGCATCATCATCATCATCATCATATCGTTCTCGTTTATCCAACGCACAACTTTTGATTCTGGCTAATGCCAGAGAACCTATAGTACCTCCAGTTCTTTTCCCTGATTGAATTACTTAAGGAGATGATGAGATATATACGCGTAGACGTTTCAAATTGAACACGTCCTGCAGGCGATGTTATATCTAATGTGTAATGAGCAGGCAATCGCCTGGAATTACTCAAGGTTATAAGAGTATTACATATGTAGGTATGTAGGTATATCCAGAGATTATTCCCAAGAATTATATTTGCTCTTTATTAAAATGGAAACGTCAAAGCACGAGCCAAAATGAGTGAATGAAAAAAAAAACTTATCAAAAGTAAGGTTCATTTTTGTTGATATACCTTTATGGTGGCGAAATGAGGAATATGGAGGCAAATAATGATTTCAATTAAATTAATAATGATTAATTACATGACTATGAATTTCTAGATTAACACGCAACCACCTTAGATAGCATTAATTGTTAATAACAGTGGTAATGGGATTATACTTTCATTAAAAAACGATTTTTCCATACAGCAGACCTATATTTTGTCCGTAATTTGACGTCGTCGCAGTAAAAGAAAGATTTTGGAAGATATTAAGCATTCACTGTTATAATACAGTCATTTAATTAATTTTTGTCTGAAACCGTTGTGGTTATAAAATATTAGATTCTACTAAAATGGAGATATTATAGTTCATTGTTTTTACAAAAATTAAAGGCATTTAAATATGCACGAACATACTGTAAAAAATAATACGTCTCCTATTACACAATGGAATTTTGTCCCAGATTCTTTTTCAAAAGATAGACGAGTGCGAAGGAAAAAATGTAGTGCTTCCACCTTGCGGATAAATCAATTAGCGGTCAAAATTTATTCTTTTTAGAGCCAATCTTTTAATTAACAATTACACATCGATGTTCAACGAATTGTTGGCTTATAAATCGAGTTCGGAGAAAAAAAAAAAAAAAACCGAATGTAAAACATAGTAAAAACTCTGGTTGAATCAAATGCCAGTAAGTCAAACAATAAAGAAACCCAAATTGGAATGTAACTGATCACCTGACTTCTGTAGCGCAATGCGTAGTGCATAGCTCTTAAGAAGCTTGGTCTGGTTCGATTCCCAGTGATGGCAAGGAGTTTTTCAAATTCAATTGATCAAATAGACCAAGCACCACTAAAAGTAGTCTAGTGATTGGCGTTGCAGTCGTGGCTACAGCCCATACAATATTTTCGTGATAGCTCCCCCAATTGTTTGTTGTTTCATTAAATCCTTCAATTACACATTCAATTAACTATCAGGAATAAACAGAAACAGATTTTTACTTTATGTGAAGAATTAATATCATCTGATAATTACTCGAAATTAAAAAAAAAAAAAAAAAGGAAAATTGGACTTTAGGTAATAAATTAAGGGTGTTGGACCTAAAAGATATTAACAAGCGTATTTAAATAAGATTTTTGACTAATTAGACAGTGTCTTGATATTACAATTTAGTTGATAATATGCTTTATTTGATTAAATAAAATGTTAAATTAGCCAATGTTTAGACAACCGAGTCCATTTTTTAAGTTAGATAGCAACTAAATTAACTAAAAACTAACTTAGACGACTGTCCAAAGTTAGACAATGTTTATAAATACGACACTAAATGTTAAAAAATTATAATCAAAATATATTAGGCAGCTGCTAAATGGGAATAATAAACTCTAGAATTTGAGAAATCCCCAAATTTGAAGATGTGATTAAAAGAGCAAAAACTCAAAAATGGCAATGTGCTGGTCATGTTGCTAGAACAGTTGACAATCGATGGACAAGTAGATTAACGAAATGATATTTTAGAGATGGCATGAGAAAGGCAGGAATACAATTTTTAAGATGGACACATAATCTCCATAGAATAAACCCGCAATGACAACAATATTCAAGAAATCGTGATACGTGGAAAATTATGGGCGAGGCTTTTACTCTTAATACATAAAGTAAACTCCCAAATAAAATTCATTAGAAGAGAACCCATCTCCAAACAATGAAGACCTATCAATTCAACCACTCAGTATAATGTATAAAGGCAGCAGAAAGTGCTGATGGGTTATACCAGCAGAGTTCTTTAAACCAAATCATCAACCAAGTATTCAAGTGCTCTATCTATCTACAAAAGAGGCAATTCTATGTTTTGCAAGAACTATCGACTATCGAGGCAGTATCACTAGTAAAAATCACTAGAATAAAATAATATTTAACGTTCTGTGTAAGCTTCTTAAGTCGTTCTGCAACACTATAAACATTAGAAAACCCACGGTACAATGTACAACATGGCGAATATAGTTCTTCTGAACTATTCTAAACATGTACAGAGTTCCGACAAGAAGATGACTTCTTTAATATAATAGATATATGATGGAATAGATAGATCATAGGAAAGGCACTAACCTAGGAGGTACTATCTTCAACAGATTTTTTTTAACAACTTGGGTATTCTGAAGACATTGTTATCACTGTAATATTGAGTCCCTCGGTTTGGAGAAAAAAGAAAGTAAAAACGAATTAGTCCAAAAGAGAGAAGTTGATATTGAGCTCTTTCGAAAGCAATATTCTTCAACTGGTATTTGTTCCTGGGTGCGAGGAGGGTGAATGAAGAGTAAGATACAACAACGAACTCTATGAGCTGTACAAAGAAGTGGATTGAGTAAAAAAAAAAAAACAAAATATGTCAACTATATTGGCTAGGCCAAATAGAGCCAATGGACAGCAATGCTCCAGCCAATAAAGTTCACCATAGCACTGGGTGAAGACTTCCTACTGGAAGCAGCGTGCCCGATATCAAGGTGGACGGAAAGCTGCCGTGTCTTAGGTCAAAAACCTTCACGGGTCAAGATACTGTTAAATAAATAAGTAAAAGTAAACTTCTCATTTGGTGAATTAGTCAGATAATTGATTGATAATTGAGTCAGAATATCTCTTAAAAACTGGTTGATTTTTTTGGTAACAATTTTCTGGTGAATATTTTCCCTTTCTTTGGAACCAGGTGGATTAAGTAAGAACAAAGAGATGGCTAAAAAATCTCTTTATTGTAAATATCGTATTTGAAATCTCGCATTACATAATTCGCCTGTCCATAATTTCGCAATTAAAAAATCGTACTTTTTACAAAATCTCGCATTAAACAAAAATCACTTACCTTTGTCAAATAGGTATGTATTAACCCTCCTAACACGGTTGGCGAATCGAACGTTCGAAGTGAGATGTTTTCATTAGCGAACTAACAAATGCCGTTCAAATCAATGAACTTTCGATAACCACAGTCCACATTATAGTGAGACTAAACCTAAAATTTTTTTTTTTTTGATATTTAAGGCGAATCAAAAGATCTCAATTCGGCAATTTTAATACTGATTTCTTACACCCACACGTTTATTCGTTCGACTCGCCAGCGTTGTTCCCTTCGTGGATTCAAAGGAATTAAAAACCCACTTGGATCATAATGTCTTGCTTACACAACTCCGTTGATCATTATTAGGGCATGTTCAGTCGTCAGGTAAGCCCCAATGTCAATATTTTTCATTGTAATTTTCAGGATTTTAAATTTTAATTTGCAAGATTTCGACTTTGAAAGAAATCTCAAATAAAATTGTGAAATAGGCTTACGAGCTACATATATATGTAGATCGTTTTCGTTAAAGTGCTAACTACAAAAAAATTGACTAATCATCTTTTCCAGGAAGTATATAACATTTTTGCACCTTCCTTGTAATCTTCAAGGATTAATGTACTCTTCTACCTTCTTATAATTGCTTAATCGCTAAGTGCGAGTGGTTTTGGATTGCATTCGACAAGCTTCGCCAGTCATCAGCTATAGGATTTTAATGAACTTCCTCCAATTTCACGTTATGGTTAGGTTGAGTTACCTTCTACTTACGTGCAGTATACTTGACTAAAGGCATGGTTCAAATAATTCAAATCACGGGAGTTGTATTGAAAAATTTTGTGGGCCAAGGATTATATCTTTAACGTAGATGACAGAGCATTTCAACATTCATTTTCGCTATGAATGTCAGGCCATAGGCGAAAACCAGGTAACTTAAACTCGAAAAAAATTGAAATGTTTAACCTTTCCACAAATATATACCTATGTACCTATAATTGTATGGAAACTCATGCTGATGAAGCAAGATGCTTAACAGAAATAACCACAAAGACAAATAACACAATGTGAACACGAAATCACTGGATCTATAAATGTTAAGAATTTGATATCTTTAAACAAATTGCCTTAGGTCTTTGTAATAGTTGTCAAAACATGACACTTTCTTGTACAGCTATCAAGCACGCAATGAGGTTTGAATTATATTCAAATTATTTTTACATAAATCAGCATGAAAGTTGAAGACGAATAAATTGTATACCGTATAAAATTTTTCTTTTTCCTCCCAAAGATGTAGACTCTATTTAGAAGATTTCTATACTAATTGTCTGAGTGATCTGTCAAATACAGATATAACGATTAGGGTGGAAGTTGTCTAAGCTCATGTGGATGTGATCTTTTTGCCAGCATACACAAACATATAGATTGAAACTTATCTAATTTAATATTTTCCTGAAAGCCTATTTTGGTATAAATAAATATGTAAATTCATATTTATTTTGATATTTGATTGCACAGAATCGAGGTTGTCTATATTCTCATGTCTGTTTGTCGATTCAAAGACCTCTCTATCTTTGTATATTTATCAATATAAGATTTTTTCATTTTCCAGTTGTCATTATATCACACAACAAGATTATATTTCACAATGATTTCTTTTTTATTTTTGTTGCCATAGTTATAAAATAACGATGCCAATTAATTGGCAAACAAGGTATAGGTATACCTACTATATTTTCATCTGAGACTATCACCGGGTTAACAGAAGAAATAACTAGGGATATGTTTTTGTTTTTAAGATAGGATACGAGTAAAGTGTTTAAATAAAATAATTCCTTTTGAATTTCAAAAAAAAAAAATTTAAAAACCCTTACATTTCCTACCAAAATACCCGAGTTAATTAAGCAATGAACAAAAAAAAAAAAAATATCAAAAAACCTTACACCACAGCTAAGGTTGTGTGTAAATAGGCAAACTCCGTCCTTTTTGTATAATATTTGAGTCAATTTTGTTTACCGAAGAAAATTTAATGGTCTATGAAAAGCATTGAGGTGTATTCAAACATAAAAGCCCTGTATATTATTCCAAAAGAAAACAAAAATCCGCATATTGATTTTCTGTTTAAATAAGTTAATGTATCCAATTCAGATTTCATATTTTACACATCGACGCTTCCAAAAAATAATAAAGAAATCGATTCGGTCGCATGTTTTTGCTGAAACTTCAGTTTGTAACAGGGATGGAAAATGACATTTTTTTAATGTACTGAAAACTTCTTTAAAATTGTATGTACTGAATTTTTTTTTGTTGAATGAAAAAATATTTTATATGTAACGAAAATATTTTATTCTTTAAAACATAAACAAAAACAATTCATCAATATACATTATGTACAATGTACATACATAAATAAACAAAAAACATCAAATATAAAGGAATAACTACTTTATAATAAAAAAAGTAATAGAAAAACGTACAAAATGCAAGCACTTTGGCAGAAGTGAAAATTATGAACATATAAGATAATAATTGTTGATGGAATTATTTAGTTCGATTTTGTTGCTTTGAATTATTTTCCTTCATTAAGTTTATTAAGTGATTAGTGAAAATTTTAACACTAGTAAGTTGATTTGTAAACAACATCCTTATTAATTCCAAATTGAATATTTTTTTTACTTTTTACTTCAAAATTGCTGCTGTCAAGACGTGTCACATACAAAAACACAGAAAAAATCGATTCTTTTTTTGAAAGGAATTCGACATAATTAAAGATTTAGAAATTTTAAAGAAAATAGGTTTCATAAAATTGTACTGAAATAAGGCAAATTGTACTTTTGTACTTGACCAAACTCTATTGTGTCGAATTCGATACAATTGTACCGAATTTTCCATCCCTGGTTTGTAACCATCTGTTTAATAATGATTTAAAAAAAAACTTGAAAACAAAGGTTTATTGATAAAACTCAAGTCTGCCTGCTATAAAATTACTTCAATAAAATATCCTGTCGGTTAGTTTTTTTTATAACACAATCATTTATCCAGAGTTTCGACATCTGGTGTAAGTAATATTGAAGGAGCACGCCAGTTTGATTTAATAGAAATTTCAAAAAGTATATTTCTTAGATGATGTCTGAATAAATAGTTTCTGACAGTGCATTATTTCCAGTGAAAACAGGGGCGGACTAGGAGTCAAAGGGCCTACTGAGACTTAAAGAAAAAGGGCCACAAAATAACAAAATGAGTAGAAGTAATGATAAAACATTATTATCTACGAAAACCTACGAAAACGACGATAAAAATTTTGTATCCATACAGAAGAAGTAGTATAAGTACCAATTATTAATTATTAAAAACAATTGAAAGTCTTTATTCAACACATAAATCATAATCCACACAATTTCTTACTGTCAATATTTAGCAGAGTGTATGTACGTATACTCCTAGCTTTGGAAAATATGGTAACTACATTAGTGAACTAACATAGAAAATATATGTATGTACATATGTATGTATAACTAGTAGATCCGTGCTCACCTTGCTTTCGTCTTTATTTTAATGATGTAAAAAATGGTTTAATGACTTTTTTGTTTATTATATTCAATAATCTTAATATTTACCTACACTTACTAAAACGCAATCCAATGATAATAATTTTGGCTAACTACCAAATAAAATGGCTCTGCGAAATTAGGCCCCAGGAAATAAGACCCCAAAAACAAAATGAAATAATTCATAATGAAATTATGCCACATGCAACAAGGCCACGGCGAAATGAAAAAACACCAAACACCCCAATTTGTTATGTCCATATTTTTAGTATTTTCTTAAAAATTAAATAATACCCCAATTTGTTTTGCCCATATTTTTTTTCAAAAATTATATAATACCCCAATTTCCCAGCACCCAGCATTACGGCGTATGAAAAAAAGCCCCAAAAAATGAAATAAAACCCCAAAATTGAAAAATGTTTGTTGTTGTTTTGCATTCAATGATTTGGGGCTTTATTTCATTTTGTTTTGGGGTCTAATTTCGCAGAGCCAATAAAATTATGAATATTTGAAATTTAAAAAAAAAATTAAATTTCGAAAAATTTTTTCAACTCTTTACAATATTGCATTCGGTGCTCGAGATTGTAAACTTAGATGAGCGTCATAAACCCTTTAGTAAAAAATCGGAACTACTGGTTCTGGCCGGTTCATATTTACTACATAATAAATAAATAAATTATAAATTGAGTGGCGCGATAGCTTGTGTAGAACCAGGGCCTAGTGTCTTACATTAAAACACTCCACCATTCCTGTGTGCGTGTTATTGGCAGAAATGGAGGGGACCTACAATTTTCTGCCGAATCCGAACGGCTAAGACGAGGAGCACTTTTTCATACTCTTGGAGGATTTTTTCAATTCCTCGCAAGATGCATTAGCCCGTGAAAAAAATATCTACATTTTAAAGTGGAATAGGCTGGGAATCGAACCCTAGACCTTCGGCGTAACAGTCCTATACGCACTAACCATTACGCCACGGGCTTCTACCTACAATTTTTCTACCTAACTTAACTAAAAATCATTCAAAATTTGGCTTACATTTTTGGGAATTGGGCTATACACTTTTTCAACTTCCGTATCTGTGTAAAGAAAAAAGGACTTAAGCATAAAAAGTCATGTTTAGCTTCGTATGCAGTAAAGAGAAATGTAACTTGATTTTTGAAAACATTGCTGCAATAATGCAAATTTTATAATTAATTTTTCTTTCTTTTAGAGAAACTTCGGAAATACTCATAACAATCGAAATATCATTATTGTTCTTTTTTATTTTTTTTTTCTGCAGCCCTGAAATATGCTTCAAACTACCGTTTGAGTTTTTTTGTACTTTCGCTTATATTTAACATTTGCACGAAATATTTGTAGTTTTTTGCAGCATTTTTAATCTTTACTCGTCTTTTGAAAGCTCTTCAAATTCAATTTTGTGAGAAAGCTTTCCTTTAAATTAACTTTAAGTATTTCAAAAACCTGTAGAATATAGGTAACTTATAGATCAATTTGGGGGCCTTCTTAGGTTACCAATGGGGCCACAATAGCTCAATATTTTGTACTATATATATATAGTTTCGTTTAAAGTGTCTAAGAGTACGGTCGGGGCTCAATATTTATTTCACGGGTAATCAATACCAGTTGTGAGGAACCAATAGCTTTATACTCATTATGGAGGCCCTTAACAGGGCCGTGTGGGCCTCCTCAGATTCCTTTGGGGCCACAAAAGCTGTATGTTTACTGTAAGATTTCAATTTCAGTGGGGCTTTAAGGGAATGTCTTTAAGTTTCTTTATCCAAATTTTAACAACTTTAAGGAAGAACCTTACTAAAGTTTATTACTTTTTTAAAATTTGATAAATTCTGTCAAAGAACTTTTAATGAGGTTTATTAAAAATCTTAACGCAATTTACTGATTCGGGCACATAAAATCTTCTAAATTATTGCATTAAAATTTAAAAATGATTTGATTTTTTGTTCGTACGCTCATAATTTGAATTTTTGTTTTATTCATGCCTATTGAACCACTACAAGGCCAAGAATTTGAAATTCTGACAGGAAAAGCAGAAAAATCTTGAAAACTCGAAATTGCATACTTTTGGGGGTTGGTGGTGGCGATATCTGAAAATTAGGTATTGTATGGGGGGAGGAGAAATTATTGGTCCTGAGGAATGACATAACACTACGTTATTGAAAGTCGACTAATTTTTATCCCTCAGGAAAATCAGATCGCCAACAGATGGCGTTACGCTCATGGGCTTTATTTGTGTATAAAAAATATTGGAGCGTGTTAAAAAAATCATTGTAAAGGGATCTTTAAAACCCCTTTATAAATTTTATTTTCAATTTGTCAAATGCTAAAATTGATGAAAACCAGCTGATATTTCATAAACAAAGCTAGAAGAACTAGGTTAGTTGAACTTTTCAATATGAATTTAACTTTCATTTGAAATAAAATCAAAATCGATTGAAAATGAAACTGGCTGTTCTATATTTCACCGTAACCGATTTTTTTCAAATCGAGTCAAAGTGAAATTGTTGTACTGGACAAAACGATTTTCTCGATTTGCATAAGTGATTTCAAATTGATAACTTCATTCATTTGATGTTAAATAGTGGCGTTAAAATAGAACAGGATTTTAAATTTACAATATTAAAATAAATAAACTTGATAAGTATTTTCCCATATTTCACTAATAATATAAATAAAACAGACGTAAACAAAAAAAAAATACCTTGCAAAAGGCAATAATTTATTAATTTCATTGAGCAGGACAAAAGTATGGATATTTATTTTTTTTGATTTTCGTTCATCATCTAACTTAGGAAGTTTTTTCCCATTTGTAAAAATGAGATTCCTTTAAATTTGCATTTCTTATGTACAAAGTTTTGCCACAGCATGCTTCGACCCAAAGCGAAACCAGAATTGACCTTCAGAAGTTTCCTATAGAGAGAAAACGCAAAAATTCTGTGGCTAATTACAACGTGTCGGGAATTGATGATTGATGAAGGTGTGGCTCAACAATTTGCAGCACCATTAGGAAGGCATATTTTATAAAAATGGTTGTGTAATATTTACAAACAGAAATTCAATGAATAATTTTAAACATTAATACAATTTGCTATGTACTGCATTTATTTATGGCCTCTGCAAACCCACACCTTTTAACTCCCCGCCCATTATATGATCAATTAAAAAATTTATCATAATTAAATTAATATTTTCAATTACTTAAATACTTAAACAACATATATAAACATATAAGCACATAAATAGTATAATGATTAAAGAAGTTTTACAGTGGCCTAAATGATAAAGATTAGCTGATTTCAATTTAACGCGAAATGGATTTCGAAAATAAATTCGAAATGGAGAACACTGAAAATGAATTCATTTCATTCGGTTTCTGGAACATAAAAGGTGGAACATAACTGTTTGTTACTGAAAGTTTTTCTTATTATTTACCTATTTATTAAAAAGTTTAAAATTTATTAACTGCCATTTTTAAATTAAGATCCATCGAAATTGTCAAATTTTTTTTTTGAATAACAGGAATAAAAATGGTACCTACTGCCTTATTAATAATAATAATTCGATTAGAAACGATTACAAAAAAGCACTATAAGCACGATGTACAAAAATGTTAACTCTTTTGGGAGCCTTATAAAATATCTTAAAACAACAACAAAACCCTCTTGAAATGTTTCAAAAACGCTAAAAGTGCTAAGTTTGATACAAAACAAATCCCTTAACATTTGAACTTTTTTTATAAAATTCTTTTTAACTAATAAGAACTTTTTGAAAGATTGGTCGTGTCTAGGGTTGTAAAAATGAATTTTTTTATATGCATTTTTGGTTACATTTCTCATTGAAAATACAAATTTAATGCAAAGTAAAAATAATAAAATGCAAGTTGGAAATTTTTTGCATTAAAAAAAAATTAATGAAAGTTGAAAATGTTTTGCATTAAAAATAATTTTTAATGCAAGCTGAAAATGTTTTGCTTTAAAAAAAAAAAAACAAATTTAATTCAAAAATTATCTGCATTAACAAAAACATGCAAATTTCATTTGAAAATTTTTTGCATTAAAAAAAATGCAAATTCTTTTCGAATATTTTTTGCATTAAAAAAAAATAAAAATTTTGTTCGAACATTTTTTGTATTAAAAAAAATGCAAATTTAGTTCGAAGATTTCTTGCATTTAAAAAAAAGCAAATTCTGTTCGAAGATTTCTTGCTTAAAAAAAATGCAATATTTTTGCAAAAACTATTTTTTTAATGCTTTAATAAAATTAGTATTTTTTTAATGCAAGAAATCTTCGAACAAAATCTGCATTTTTTTTTAATGCAAAAAATTTTCAAATAAAATTTGGTATTTTTGTTTTTTTTTTTTTAATGCAAATAATTTTTGAACTAAATTTGCATTTTTTTAATGCAAAATGCTTTCAGCTTGCCTAAAAATTTTTTTAATGCAAAAATATTTTCAACTTGCATTAAAATTTTGTTTTAATGCAAGATATTTTAAACTTTCATTCAAATTTTTTTTAATGCAGACAATTTTCAATTTGCATTAAAATTGCATCATGCATTTGTTTTGTCATTGAAATTTTTACAAGGCGGGACTCGTGTCACAGTGTTCAAAATAAAACATTTAATTTTCAGCATAGAAGGACTTAGCCAAGCACAGCTTGGACAAATTAGTGAGTTGTAAATATATCAAAAATATATATTCTCCGAAAATCTTTATTCAGCGATTAGGTCTATTTCTGGCTAAATTGCTACGTCAATGAGCAAAATTGTAGTTAGGCTGAAAAACAAAGAGGTTAAAGAACTGTTTCATAAATGAGAGCAACCAGAACCTAACGGTGAATGGTGCCTGCTATTGCGCCTCTTGATAATGGATTTGATGATTGAAATTGAATCCCGTGATCTCATAATGTCAATAAATTTAATAATTAAGGCAAAAAAGGTACCTACTGATTTTTGTTTGAATTTTTTTATACAAAATATTCAAATCATTCATTATTATGCTATTGCTCTATAAACCCACCCAAAAATATTGTCTCTACAAATGTACCTACCCATCAAAATAAAAAAAAATACTAACCATTTCGACTACAAGCTACAAGCGATAAGAGGTTATGACCAATTTCGTAAGAGAAGATTTTTTTCTCCGGCAAACTTTGTTTTAAGGAAAGAAGGGCACAAAGCCAGGGAAGTAGGAAAAAGATTTAAAGAATTTTTTTCAATATTCCTGTGAACTACTACATAAATTCTTTTTAACTGTACTAAAATCGAACTACGTAGTAATGCCCCAATTTTCTTTAAAATACTGAAACTCAACAATTTTTTTTTTACAAAAAAGATTATAAAAACTTTGTTATTATTTGTACACAAAATAAAAAATTAATTTTTGTTGGTACCTATGAGTGTAAACAATTTGTTGAGTTGCATATACATATATACTTTTACCAAAACATTGCGTATATCTTCCTAAATTGAATTTCAAACCTACAAAGATTGTGATAAAACATGTTTGCTTTTAAGGATAATTCATGAAAATCAAAAAAAACATTAATGTGTCTTCTCTTTCATGTAATTTTTCATATTTGATTTAAATTTAAATTTCAAGTTCAACTTTATTTTTCAAATCCATTATTCGCCATTAACAAATTTACCTTCATGCCAAGAACTAAGAAAATTATGAATCCAGCGTATCATGCACGCGTGAAACAAAATGCGAATTTGTAATTTTGCTACGCTACGCTTCCCTTTTTAATGTGTTTCCGACTTTTAAGCAAATTGGCTGATGCGTAGCCTTTTGCTCTGATAATAACCTTTGTTTTCAATGGCTTTATTTTATTTTTTTTTTTTTTTTTGTTGTTGTTGTCAGTCTTGACTTGGTCTCTTAAAGTATAGTATCTATAGAATTCTTGTATATTAAAACATCAAAAATTGCTTAACAGTATTCATTTGTTCAACATCAGCATCAGAAGTACAAACCCGCATGCTTTTGTTATCCTGATGATGTCTAAACCATTTCCCTTTTTGGAACCCAAAAATACAAATTACCTATTATTCCCGCCTTTTGTACACAACAACGAGAAAATATAAGACCCTTCTCATCCTTTTATTTTTGATGGGCAAGACTTTCGTTATTTCACGTTACGTTGCTAGTGATGTGAATTTTTATTGCTTTTATTGTAAGGACGATGACGGCGTTCACGGTCCCGAGGTGTAATGTCTTGGCTGGTACATGTACACTGTACACATCTATGTAGGTAGTAGCTGTATACGTTCAATCTTTCGTGCTCATATTGAGTATATGGACAAGGGGGCATGGCACGAATGGGAACGCCTTGGTTTTCCTATGGCCCCGAGCAAAGCCAACAATGTTTCCTTTTGTTTATGCGAAACACATTTTTTTTTTTGCTGACACTTTTCCCGCAGAAAGGCTTTTATTGTTATGTTTGTTGTTGAGAATATACAACATTTGCCAGCAGAGTGAAATAAAAATAAGTAAATAAAGGATCCTTCAGCTTTATTTTCTCTAAAACACTTTTTTATTGTGTCAAAATGTTATTTCATTTTCCAGTCCTTGAAATCTATTCTTTTCTTTGCTTTTTTTATTTTTTAAATGAAAGCTAAGCAAGTTTTTCATTTATGTGTGTTCATGACGGGTAAGGACGACAAAAACGCATGGTGATATATATTTATATACCAACTATCTAGAGTGCTATTAAAAGGGCGGAGATGAGATATTCATAAAGGGATATATACTTTATATGCACTACAGTACACTATATACACTACACACACACATACCTGCATGTGATGAATTTAATTGAAAAGTTCCATCTTCATTTACCGAAACTACATATATAGTACATGTTATGTATGGATCTTTTGTTTGTCTAGAAAGTGAAATTTATCAAAAACTTTATCAATTAAATCTAAAATAACATAATTACCGCATGACTGAATGTGGGTTCCTTTCAAGGATAACACTCTTATTCGTTGTTTATGTTTGTTTAGAGTTTAAACATTCGATGAAAATCTTATTGGAACTCAATTTTAAAATATATGTATATTTGTTTGAAATAATATTTTCATTAAAACTAAGTTGGCATAAATTAAGATCGTTATAAAAATGAAACTTTAAAACGACAATACAGTAATTTTTGAAGTGAAGTTTCTTAACACACAAGCTCTGGGGTGAGAAGTATATATCCCCAGAAATTAAATAATAATAAGTTCTTAAGGAGGGAAAATAAGATGTTTCTTATAACTTCAAAAATTCTTGATAGAACTTCAAAATCAAGGGGTTTAAATACTGTTTTAAAGACAGACATACAATTTATAAAAAAACAGATACATAACTACAGTTTCAAGTTTTTCATTTACACATGAGTCGAATTGTCTTTCATGATATAAGCATATAATTTTTTTCGGCATCTTTGCCAAACTATATACCTCAATTGTGACAGCTGTCTTTATAAGAAATACCCCCTTCCAGCAAGTTTCAATGTTTAAATTTCGTCACATTTTCTTTTTAATTTTCAGACTACTCGTAGGAGATGTTGAAATAATAAATCCTTTATTTTTAACGATCGACCGTTACAAGGAGTTTTTAAGCTGTTAGTTTGATGTGTTTTTTTTTATTTATTTTTTTTCTTCATCGGACATCTGTTCGTCAATAGAGCTCTTTCGAAAATTGTTTGTAGAATTTAAACGATTGGTGTTCCTACTATAACACTTGCAACGACTTTTCTTTTGATAACTTATTTTATAGCTTCTATGGCATTAAAAAATAAAATATCCATTAATGTTTCAATGTCCACTAGCTGTCCCATAATTTTGTGCTGAGCTGTATGTTTTTATTTTTAATCGTTTGTAGATTTCGATTTGCTTTATAGGTAGGTATTATGGTTTCGTGTAAAAATTATAGGTTTTAATCAAAACTAATTTAACGATGATGTAGAATCTACAAAAGGAATTTTCGGCTTTGCGTTCGTTGATCTGGAAGTCTTTGCGTATGTCGAGCTAGATCTGGAATTAATGGAGGGATTTACTTTAACTTTAGTGCAAATTGTTTTGTATGTAATTACCTAAATAAAAATATTGAACTTTTATTTTAGTTTATCTAGAACGTCTTTTTAGTTTTGATTAGTTTTGATTATATAAAGTTTAATCACTGTGGAGCAATGTTGGGTAGTGGGCCCAAAATGCCCATGGTCCTTTGTATTCATAAATTTTTTTTTTTAATTTACAAAAATACCTTCTTTATATTTTATTTAATTTTGTATATTATTCGTTAAACATATTATTTGAATTGTGGAAAATATATTAAAAATTGTTGTGATTTTTGATTTTGATTTGGAAAGCTTTTTCCAAATCTTAAGAATTAAAAAAGTAGCATAAATAACTTTAATACAAAAAAAAAACACAATACAAAAATATAAAGCATTTATCTTTATAAATTTTTCAATTTTAAGGGAATTTTGATCTGAAGAAGAACATAACAACGTATGAAAAACCATCAAAACATACAGATATAAGCCCACTTAAGATTTAAGTTTTATATTTGCTGTCAATATCCAATAAAAAATGAAATAATCAAACTTTTTTTTTCATTTTTTTCATTTTTGTAGTAATTTTTTGGAGGCTCTAACTTCGTGAATACAAAAGCAACATACAAAACTTTTTAAAGCTTGAAATGTCTTCTTTTAAAATTTTTATATAGAAAAACCTTATGGGACGCTCCCACATTAAAAAAAATTAAGCTATCAAATTTCTTCTTTTTCAAATTTATGATTAAGCCTATAGTACGCAGATTGCGCTAGATTAAAGATTTCATATAAAATTCTATTCAAAATTTAGCCAAGCTAAAATTAATGCAAATATTTTAGCCGAGTGGTACCTACGGTACCTCCAACAGAGCCTACTATAGTCTGTCAAAGCTCTTCAAATCCAGAAATCTCACCATAACTTCAAAACTGCTGCTGTACAGGACCATGGTCCTGCCAGTACTCACATATGGATCCGAGACTTGGGTGCTTAGAAAAAGGCACTCCGACCTTTTAGCCGCGTTCGAAAGAAAAGTCTTAAGGAGAATTGTTGGCCCCATATGTAAGGAAGGACGATTCCGGCGACGGTACAATCATGAATTGTACGCAATCTACCTTGAAGCAGATATCGTGACAAAAATTAAGCTCGGTAGACTCCGGTGGGCAGGGCACCTAGCTCGCATGAGCGAAGAGAAACCTGCTCGGAAAGTTCTTTGTGGTACATTCTTTGGTAGACGACAGCGTGGTAGACCATGCTTGCGCCGGAGAGATGGCGTAGACCAGGACGCCCGGAGCCTTGGGGTGCGCAACTAGATGGCGGCGGCTCGAGACCGGGATGGGTGGAGAGACTTGTTAAAGGAGGCCAGGACCGGACCCCGGTTGTCGAGCCCATGATGATGATGGCACCTACGCAGTTCTAGCTAAAAAAAAAATCAAATTTTCATTTAAACAAAAGCATTGAAACCAAACAGAAAAGCTTCAGAAAAGTGCCTAATACAAATCAGTGCGAGATCTCCCACCTTAAATTATTCTTACTGATCAGTTTGTAATATCTTTGAACCAAAAGCATAATTCATGTTTTAAAAATAACAATTGCAATAATATATACACAAAGTGTTTGCGTACATAAATGGCGCCCAAGGCGAGCTCTAAAAAAATATATTCATTTCAAAGTCAAGTTTAAGATACCGTATTCTAAGGAACAAAATGCTACGGAGTAAACTACCCACTCGCGCTATTGTTAGTGGGCATGACTATCAGATCAAATCTACCAACAAAAAAATGTATTCCAAAAGCACCACCTCTTTTAAAAAAAGTGACAAATTCTCCAAGAGTATATCTTTTGCCATGAAAAATGTCTCGTATTTTAAAATTCACCATAATTGTAGGTCATCATAACTGTAGGTCTCGTAACAAAAAAAATGAATTCAATTTTGAAAATAAAAATAGTGAAATTAATTAAAACCATTCTTGTTTTAGTGACAAACATTTATTTAGATTAATTTCGTTTTAACTTTGTATGTCATTGTTTTTCCATGTTAACAAGATTTTGGTGTATTTGGCCAAAATTACTTTGGTAAAAGCTTCTTCTCTTTCCAGCGATTTGGTAATTTATGTCATATTCATTTTGGAGATTTTGGATTAAAAAAAATCGAATTCGAGATTTCGATCAAAATTAACATTACGATTCTATCGGTCTGTCTCTCTATCTATTTACAGCCTAAACGTATAGATCAACTTTCTTAAAACTTTAAATCTTTGGACATCTGTTCGCTACGATACCAAAAATATCGGTACTTGCAATATGCACTTACCAACAAATGGTCATTAATAGCACCTACGAACCATTTTTGCATGCATTTTTTTGTTGGGAAAGTTTTAAAATGTTTAAATGGTATAATATACTTAAATTCATAAAAAAATTGTTTATTCTTATAGTCAAAATTAAAGGTTCCTTCCATAAAACTGCTAAAAAACCATTTAAGAAAATCTAATTTTTTTGATTTTTGATTTTGATTAAAATTTGTATGTGTAGTAATATTAGTACGATCTACCATTTTATAGAAACAACCAATTAAAATATTTTAAACAATACCTCTCATGAGAACCATTTTTTTTTATTTTCAACTATTTCATATTGGTCTAAATTAACTTTTTTATTCAAGATTAATTTTTAAGTGTTACGCCAATTTAAATATTTTATATAATTTTTTAAATAAAAGTTTCTAATAAGTTTGACTAATATAATGTACCAAAATTTTCAAAAGATTAATAGCTTCATTCTGCTATACGAAAAAACCAAAACTTTAAATTCACGTGAATGTTTTATTCAACTTACCTCATATTATTTTCGAAAATCTTCTGTCTTGAAATTCTCAAGAGAATCTATTTGTTTAAATTTCATTTTTTTCGTAATTTTCACGAAATTTAGAACAATATTTTTCCTCCGACGGATAGCAGAATACAATCTTCACGCGAACGTTTAACAGAATAGAACTGTATATTTTGGATAAATTTAATGCAGTTTAGTCTTAATATTTAATATCTATTTAAATTCACAATAAGAGTACAGTTTCAAGTGTAAAAATAAATTATAATAATTTTTTTTAAATTCGATATTGCAAAAATGGGTTCATGATTTTTGAGTATTTTTATATATATTGAATTTTTAACTCCACATTATTAAATAAATACTAACAATTATTGTATCACAATTTTTGTTTACAAAATTTATATAAGAATACAAAATTAATTTTTATGAAATCGTTTCAACAGTTTTTAAAATTTTATTAGGGAAATTTAGATTTGTAAAAAAAAATTTAATTTCTTTTTGCACAAATGTTTATTTTAAACATTTTTTTTAGTTTAAACTGTAATTTCCATGTACCTCCATTTACAACATGGGACTATATTGTTCTTACAAAAGACTATATTTTACATTTAACTTTGTTTTTAGCAGGTCGCATAAAATATAGACTCCCATAACTAACTTATTTCTTTAAACATCAGCTGAATAGTTTTAGATTAAGATATATATTAATCTACAAATATAATTCAAAATTATATCTAGAGATCAATTTTAATCAGTAAAATAATTTTTTTTAATCCCATTTATCGGTTAAAGAAAAACATATTTTCCTTGAAAACGGCTTTTATCAATTTTTGTGTTCTGTACACATATTGTATATTTTGGCTGAAATCTATTTCCTATTATGATTGAATTCCATTCAAAATGAAATATTATTAATGCAACCATCAGTATATCAATTATATTTTAAAAAATAATTTGTTCAGGCAGCACAAAATGCTGTTGCTATCAAACTTCAAAATAAAATGGATAACAACCATCTCTACTCAACTTAGTGCTTCACAGTTCAGTGGAAAAATTATTTTCTCCGAAAGGAATTTATACGAAATATTATTTACTATGGTTCCATTCTCTAAAGAAACATTTTTGTTCCACTTGTCGATTCCTGTCCAACATTTCACTTTATTCTTTCTTTTTTTTAGCATTTTCGAGTTTTTCAGTTTTTTTTAAGCATTTTCGAGTTTTTCATTTCAATTTTTTTTCTTTTCATTTCCTAATTGACGACCTATGGATTTTAAAATAAAAAAAAAAAAAAACAACCATTGAGATGGAATTGAATTCAATTTTCTTTTAATTTACAGGGAAATAAAAAAAATATTTCACAAGCAAAAAATCGTATAGATATATTAAAACAAAAATATACGATAGAAACATTCGGAAGAAAGCAAAAAAATAAAAATAAAAAGGTTACGTATACGCCCCCATGTACACTCTTGACTAAAATGTGTCTGCTTCATCATCTCGTTATGTATGTAGGTTAGGTACCGTAACATACTTTGGATTGGTCGTAATATTTTCATTTTTTTTTAGGTTAGCAGTGTTTATCTTTATGGTTTTTCATTTGAACTTTAGATATAAGATGTAAAAAAAAAAATCATATTACTCAGCAGGGATGACTGCGAGAACAAAGTATGTAGAATTTAGTTGAAAAATAAATTTATTTAATTAAAATCTGTCATGCAGAAGGAGAATTCTTTTGATTTTACTGAATTTTGTCTTATTTGTTTCTTTTTTTTTCTTACTGAAAAATATATTTCTTGGAAAATTGTTTTCAGAGTTTAGTGAAGGTGGAAGGATTGACTATATGTTGCATAATTTAATTTTGTTTCTTTTTAAGTCTCACAAGTCTCGTTTGAAATTATTTTAAAAACGTTATTTTTATTAATGGTTCTGTTTTCGTTTGAGATAACATCATCAAAGGATTTTTGTTTCTCAGAAAAAATATAAGGAAATTTTCCTACATTAAGTCCTGTTCGCATTGCTTACAGAAGTGATGATAAAACTTAGAAAAATAAATACAATTTGAATATAATTATAAACTTTTCAAATAAATCTTAATTTAAATAACTAATTATAGGTATCAATTTGATTTAAGAATTAAAATTTGTCAAAGTGATATAACTGTAAGATTTAAGGTTATTTTTTGTTGTTGTTTATTGAACAGTTATCTAAAGATAAATTATTTTGGAAATTAAGAATTTGTCAGGACAAAACAGGCGCCTGGATTTTATTACATTGTGTTTTTGTCTTAAATAAAATTACATTAAATTGTTAATGAGATTCAATTATTATCCATTTGATGTTCCTTTTCTGGAGTTGTTTGGCTCCGGTTGTCATTTTGGTGATTGGTGGATGGAGTTGTGAAGTTTTCTAAGGCAAGAAAATAGGCTGACACTGAGTGAGGTAAGAATGTCGTCTCTGCTTCTTCTGATTAAAGATCTTTGTGAAGACTTAAATGTCTTGAAAGGCTTTCAACTTATTCCTTATCAGTATAGGTATGGGTTAATTGATAAGTTCTGCTTGTATCTTTTTCTGAATTGGAGCAGTTATGTGTTGAGTTGATTTATATTTGCTTCTTCTTAGATTCTTTTGCTGTTGAAGTGTTTCCTTTTATTCTGTGCAAGTGGAAATCTTGTGAATCTGCACTGATCTTACTCTTGAAAACTTTATCATGTATGATGTATGTTTTCACCGTATGGGAAAACAGTACGTGATGGATGGTGTGGTGAGTTGTTTCCCAACAGCAACTTTGGCTGTCAGCTAAATCTGTTCATTTCTTGTATTAGAGGTTAATTGTTAAAATTATGTTTTCTTAGTACCTATGTACGACGTACGTTTATGACAACTGCTTGAAAAATTGACATTTTGTTTGGTATAATTCAAAAAAAAAAAATCAAATATAAGTTTTTAAATTCGCGTCTATTTTAATGAGTTTGTATTTTGATTTTTATTTATTTTTAGTTTTATCATAAATAATTATAAATAACATATGTCTCTTTTTTTTTGTTACAGGTATGAATTTTTGGGAAAACAAAAACAACTTGGAGATGCTTAAAATTATCAGGTTTTTAATTAAATTTCTTATCCAAAAATATTTTGTTCATCCTGTCTGTAGATTTTATGCAAACATAACCTATACACATTTTACTGGACTTAAGCTGAAAATAAAAAAAAATACTTTTGAACGAAAGTATTAAACTTATATAGTTTTTGTTATTTTTAATTTTCTGAAAATTAATTTTGATGAAAGAATTAAACTTCGTTAGTTTTTGCCATTTAAATGGATTTTCTCAAAATTAATTTTTCCTACACTAAAATAATTTGATTTAAAAATAAAATTAAAGAATGGATTTATGACTTTAAAAACGTTGTCGTTGATTTTTCTCTAAGTCAAGTCAATTTTTATAAACAAATAAAGAAATAGGTACACACATTTTTTTTCTGGACGGACCCAACCTACATGGCCTAGAATTTTAGCGAATCTTTTGCAAAACACCAAATATAAATATAAAATTCCAATATAACAAAAAAGGTGTGGCAGTGGGCGGGGACAAATGAAACATGGTCATGATTTCAATTGAAGAGAGAGAGAGCTTTATACCAAATTTTGACATTTTAAGACTTTCAAAAGGATACAACTAAAATATTACATGCAAGTGGGTGTGGCGGGTTTTACTCAAACCACATTCAAAACATTCTTGCTGCTTATAGGAACAAATTTTTAAAAATTTATCGAAATTGGTTCTGTAATTTTTGAGTCTATAAGCCTTATAGACAATCATTTTTTTTTTTAAACTAGGTACATAGCGTTTTTTGGGTATTCCCCTGACACATTTTTTTAGGACCAATAATAACGGCACTTGTCGTAAAAATTTTTTTAGCAATTAATGAAAATCTTAACTATGTCAAAAATGTGCCCACAACTTTAGAATACAAAATTTAGTAATTTTTTATGAAAAGACTACCATTTTACTAAAAAAAATTCCGAAAAATGGTTATAAAAGGTTTAAACAAGTTTAAGCAAGAAAATAACTTTGGGGCAGGTTCTCGGTTTCTAAAATGCGTTTTTGATATAACTTGACGTAGTTTTAAGTCAACACCAAGTCTCAGATCCGTTTCTTTCCTGTAAATCATTTTTTTTTAGTTAAAAAAAAAACGTTAAAAGTTGTATTTCGAAAATGTTCTTACTAAATATTCAGAAATTACATGAAATTAGAAACAAACTCTGAAAATTTTATGCTTTTATCAGTTTATGCAGTTTCTAACATTTGTGAATAATTCCGATTTTCAAGCATAATTATTGGAAAAACCGCTGGTAGAGACCTCTTAATAGTGTTCGATTTGAATTAATCATTTGGTTTCAATCTAAAATTCATAATTTCATCCGGTTCCGGGTTGAATTTCAAGAAAGGTGTTATTTTAAATCTCAATTCACAAAATACTACCTTAAACTAAACTAATGCTTTTAGCAGTTGGCATATAAAATAAAAGCTCCAATGACTAATTTATTTCTTTTATCAGATGAATAGTTTTTAAAATATTAATGTCCAATTTCATAAATAAACACTAAAAGCAATTTTATCGAAAACCCTCTTAAATTTTATCGCCCAAATATTTTTAGTTTCACCAATCTATAAAAGGGAAATTTCAGGGAAATTTTTGTTAAAATCGAGTTCTCTTCACATCCCTGGAAAAATAAATTGTTTTTTTTTTCTTTCTAATAAGCGTAATGTATGAGAAAAAAAGAGAAAGCATTATGTTATGTATTGAAAAAAATGCCAAGAATTGCAAAATAAATCGGTAAACTTCTTCAAAATCAAAGAAAAAAACATTGGGCCGCTGCCAAAAGGTTTTTATAAAGTTTTTGAGTTTCAATTAAATTTAACAATGAATGCGCATATAAAAAGAAGGGAAAGAGATAAAAATTACACACAAAAAATGGGCTAATTGATATTGTATATCCAAAAATTGAAAATTAAAATGCTTAATTTCAGCTGATATATCCTCTTGTTAACTGCATCTGACGACATTTTAATGACACTTTTAAAATTTAATGAACCAAAAATGGGCATTTAGTTTATAAGGCTGTTTAAAAGGTTATTTAATTTAAAAGTGCTTGGTGAAACCAAAATATCCCATTTTAAGGTTTAGAAGCCTGTTAAATGTTTAGAAGTCCTTCGTGAAATCGGCCATAAGACTAAGATTTTATTGTCCTCTATTTTTTGAGCTAAATATTACAAGAAATGTACAAAATTTCAGACTGAACATTTTTTGTCAATAATTCAAATAAATCAATTTAAACAAAATATGAGAGACAAACATATTTACGTGTAGCCAAGCTTGATATACATCTAATACTCAAGCATTCTGAAGTTGTTGTTGTTTCTTTCAAACCTTCAATAATGCATAATCCAGATAATTGTGCAATGTACAATAAAATATAAAATCGATCTTTTCACAAAAAAAACATTAAAATTAAATTAATCGAAGTTGTACCTGTTCTCAATCTGAAAAGTTTTCGGACTTCGTTAAAAGAATAAAAAGGTTTTTATTTTTTATCGATAAGTCTCATTCACTACACACGACGACGCCTTTGCCGCCACCGCTGACTTCTAGTTATTTGAGAATTATTTTTTATAGAGAAAATTTTGTATACGTGACCAATTTGCATTTAAAATTTATTTCATTCTCTCTAAGAAACTTTTTTGATTAGAGGCAAGAGAAAGCTTCATCGTGTCTATACATCTATATACAAAGTTATTATAACAATGATATATAATAATTCAGCAATCGCTTCTTTTTTTTTCTTTTTTTTTTTGGCCATAAATCGTGCTGAAACTGAAAAGGTATCTAGAAATAGTGCCGATGCATAATGATATTATATTATATACCCTACCCATGTATCATCCCTTATATACCTACCTATACATTATGATAATAATTGTTGGCTATGCTTACTCACCTAGTCTTAATGGAAACCAGACCAAACCGCACTACGTTCACCTATAACCTTCTTAGTTGCCAGCCATAAAAGCATATATATATATACATGTGTGCGTGTGTGTGTTTAAATACATATGTGCAAATATTTTTGCACAGACAACTTAAAAGATGATACAAAAAAAAAATGAAGAAAAAGAAGTCGGCAGCCATGTGGAATAAGTAGGCCACAGATATAAACAGGACTCCCTATATTCAGATTGCTCTATTGCTATCGTTTATGGTTTAGCACAGAGCGTCAGCACAGCACCCTAGTTTCTATACTGCCTAGCCAAGCAGTCACAGTCAGTGTGAGAAGTGAAGGTATCTATTTGCCTTTGCTTTTTCTTTTCTCACTGCGACTATAACACTAATGCTGCACGTCTCCCTCTATATTTGGACTGGGAAAACACTATACTTTTCTGCAGTCGTAAAGTACACACACTTGTATATGAAACATGTGCACTTTTTCTGTTCAATGCACTCGCTTCATATATATTTATAACAAACGAGCGATGTCACATACACAGTGCAGAAAGCAGATTCACGGTGGGAACGGGAAGGGAAGACACAAGCTCTGCTTCGTCTCTCCACAGGAGTCATTGTATTGCCGGCATTACTTTGATGTCACATAACATAAAATCCATTTAAATGCGTAAAGGATTTGCCGTTTGTTATATACAATGAACATGTTGGTTTCTGACAATGCATGTGGTAAGCACAATGTCACACGGTGAATGTTGTGGGCTTGAATCCTGACAACTATATGCATGTTGGGTTATATGTCTAAAATGAAGTCTCAAAATCTGATTAGGTTTTCTCTCTCTCTTGTTACATTTGATTGACTCTTATACGGCTTAAAATGCAACATGCTTGTTTGTTCTCATTTACCTACCTGTCAAAATATAAGTTTTTTTTTTTTTTTGGTGTTATTCAAGTTTGTCAAAAGGATATTTGTCAGAGATCAAAAAATTCCTTGTAAGATTAATTTGTGAAATTTGAATTCTGAGAAATTCAGGATTCTAAAAAAATAGGTAAGGTCCTTGTTGTTCTTGTTTTTGAATTGAGGATTTAGTTTTGAATTGAGAAGAAGACATTTTATAACGAGTGTTTTGACATTGAATATAAAATCAGAAGAAAAAGCTTATTTTGTTGTTATTGAAAAGTAGTTTTTGAAACATTTTTAAGTGATACACAGTTATTATGTTACGTATTAGAACTTATACTTATTAAATTATAGTGGTTGTATACTTGGTTTTATGATTTACACACACAGTTAACTCAATTTTAGTACGTTCCGAAAATAGCTTTATTAAAAAGTTTTTACGACTCACGTTCTTGATATATGTACTCTGCTTCACGTGTGTTGTGTTATTGTTGTTCGTTATAGCTGTAATATGAACATGTGACTTGTTTACCCACTTTATTTTCAGTTCTATTTTGGATGATTGTCAAATATTTTTGAATGGTGTGACAATTTTTGGACCGCTGGCTTATATTCTTAAAAATTCCTTTCCTTGTGTTGGTAGTCAGACGAAATGGAGGGTTACTTCAATATTCTGCTTAATCTTGTAAATTTTGAAAAACCGGACCCTGTACTCCGTTTAATAAAAATTGTCAGTACAAGGCTTATGGGAGAGCTTTTTTCAAAACAGTTGTGCCTGTGCCTACTGTCGTGCTACTGAATTCAAAAAATTTCCACTGAAAAACGTACCAACCCACTGAATAACGTACAGGAATTATTGTTGTAATTAACCGCGAAATCGTGTAGACTCCATCATGACCGTTCTGAACCACTGGCCATGGTCCATGGCTCGTTGTATGTATTGAAAATATTCACATCCAAACAGAGCTACCATTCCTTATTGAAAGTAAGTTATTAGTGCTTTTTCAATGGTTTGTATCAAAGAGTTTTAAGGTTTTAGCTTTTTGAACCTTTCGATAAAATATCGATTTGCAGCAATTTATAATACAAACTACGTAAACCCTGTGAAAGCTTTAAATAGGGACAAGCTAATGCAAGCCAATACAATCAGAGTGAGAGACAAACGTCCTATCTTCCCTGTACTGACAATTTTTGTTGAACAGATTATAGTAACTTCATCATGACATATGAAATACTTTTAAAGGATCTATCAATTCCTCGGAAAGGGTAAAGAGTCGAAAATATGTATATTTTAGGTGGGATCAGCTGGACTCGGATTGGAACCCAGACCTCTGGGGTGATAGTTGAAGATATATGTATGTTTTGAAGCCAAATTACCACAAGTTCTTATAACGTTCAATGGAACGTTAAAACACATTATAATGTTAAACTACGTTTTTACCACTGTTGTGCACTCAAGGCAAAAAGTGCAATGTATTTGGTGTGATGTTTAAAAAAATGTGGGAGGAAAAAAGTGCTTTTCTCTTTTGGCGTTCGATTTCGGCAGAAACTAAAGTTTTGGGTGGGTTTTCAAGATAATAATTTTTGAACTTAAATTTAACTCATAAATTGGCATAGGTATAATAATATGGTTGCAGATGTATTCGATTGAACAATCTTAAATGGCGCATCTATTATTTTTTGGTTAGTTGAGGAGTTTGAAAGATATAGGCCAAAATATCTTAAAAATCGTATTTTGAAACACAAAAGATGAGAACATAAAATTTATTATTTAACCAAAAAAAAAATGAAATTATAGGAAACAATATGATTTGGATTGTGTAGGTATAGGAAAGGATTTTTGAATTAAAACCAAAGTTACAGTCGTTTTTTTACAAGCACCGAAGTTTGACTTTTGTACTATTTTTGGAGTTTAACATTATAAATTCAGGTTGATTTGCATAAGATGTATCAAATCACTAGAGCGTATAAATTCGGTCAAAACCAGGAACAAATTCTCTACGTTCCCTCGTTTAGGAACGAACTTCAATTTTCTAAAAAAAAATACTTAAAAAAACGAAAATAAAAAAACAACGGCAACACTAAGAATATCATGCTATATAATATTTGCAAAATTAAAATCTATTATTTTTAATTTTTTTTTTTTTAAGTTTTTTCAATTTATTTTTAATCTCAACATTTTAAGAATTAAAAAAATTAAAATACATATAAGTTAATTTTTTTTTCAAAATTGTACACTATCAAGTACTATTTTTATATATATTTGATACTTTTATAAATTTTAAGTGAAATATAAAAACCTATATCGTAATTTTGTATTTTATTTTCTTTAAAAATTAAAAACTAAAAAACTACGTTTTTCTTAAAATTAATTTTTTTGGTGCTCAGTAAATTTAAATATTCCAGGTTTGTCAAGCCAAGTTCTAAATTTTTAAAAATTATTTAAGACAGTTAAGACGTATGTATATTCCGAAAGATTAAGATACATATGTAAGTAGATGCAGAAAGCATACGACAATATGTAAAAGGTAGCCATCAAAATCTAACTAAGTATAGCAATACCGAAGTAGTAAAGTAATAGGTACATACATTGTACATATGAACATATGTACATGTATTCACATTTTATCTTTGCAATTCATTACAGAAGAAAATTATTTGGTTCAACGTTAAAGCACCATACAGAAAATAAGAAAATAGTGTTTCTGACCATGGGCATCTTTTATTTCCACCTTCATCTTACTGCCGAAAATTCGGTCTTAATCTTAATTTTAATAATACCGATAAAAATATGACTAACTTTTATTATATTATATTGAGAAAACGTAATTTATAAAACCACTAGCGGACACATGTTGCTTCACTAATTGGAAAATGCACTTTTCTTTGAGGTTTATAATATAATCTATGTATTATCTATAATGGGGTAGAGTATAATTTCAAATATTTTCCATTTTTTGTATGACATACTTGCAGATTTAAAATATATTTATGGTAGGTACAGACAAATTCAACAATATCTATTTCTATTCTCAAATTCGTGCTTGTAAGTGCTTTGAGTGTCACCTTCTATTTGTATGTATATACATATTATCAATATAATAGAATATTATTTTCGGAAATTTTGTATCAACTTTTGCATTTTTAAAAGCAAAAATCTTATTAAAGGCTTCTACGAGTAGTAGAATAACTTTAAACGCCTATACAAATTACAAAAGAATAAATGTCTTCTGATATTAGAGCAGGGTTTAATGCATAAGATAACACAAAAATCTAGAACTGGTAGGTTGGGTCCAATCAAGAAAGTAGAGGGTCGATTTCCCCCTTGTGGGAAAGTAAAAAATATTTTAAAAACAATTGTACTTAAAATAGAAAAAAATTATTTCAAAAACAACAGAAATACTTAGAATACGTCATGTTTTACATTATTTTTGTCTTTCACTCACGGATTTAATGATTTTAATGCTATATTAAAATATGCTAAAATGAAATTCACGAAAGTTTAAAAATATTTAAATAAAACAATAAAAAAAATCTTTGACGAAAAACAGTATTCTATACAAACTAAATTTTAAAAAGTTGATAATTTATTTAAAATCTAAATCTATCAAAGTGTACTCTGGTGTCTATCTCGTCTACAACAAGAGATTGCGTCTAAAGGAACTTAATGGCTATATCAGTCTTTTGCTAATTTTATAACCCATTGTATCTTTTTGTTAAACTTATCCCTTCCATTATATATCATTTTCAAATGCTTTATAATCGACCCAAGATCAAAATACAGTCATTCTAAAATGAAAGACAATTTTTTTTATAACTTAACACTTTTATATCTATACTCTCTTCTAATCCTTAAGCAAAGTTTTTAACATTTAAAGGAGAAACTCTTCAAGAAAATTTCTAAAATTAAATGAACTTTTGTACGTTCTTAATAAAATCAATTATACGTTTTAGTTGAATTTCCATGCATAAATTAAGAATTTTAAAGTGAAAGAAATTAGCATCTCTATATCCCATAAGCTTTGAGTTGCGCTTCTCTCCTAGGAACGATGCTAAGTTAAAATTCTCCAAGGCATTTTTTTTTTTTTTAATATGACCCCTTTTTTTTCTTTTGTTAGCTACCGCGTGCTGCAATCGATTAGATTGTGTTAGTATTTCATCATTGTCCTTGGATAGCTGTAGGTATATATATGTAGCATAAAGTGCCACGCGATGCTTGGTATTCCTTTTGCGTGGCGCTTTTTCTATTCATTTGTGTAGTTTAGTGGCATCGTCAGTGCCGTTATCATCAAGGAGTAACTTAATTACCACACCGACACCGACACCCTTATACCCTTTAGAATTACAAAAACAAAACAAAACCAAATTGAAATCGGTTGTTTCCTTAAAGAATTTAATTAATTTCTCTTCAGCGATTTTCTTTTCTCTTTTTATGACACAAGAGAAAAAGTTTAGAATAAAAACACTTTCGAAAAAAATTTTAGTTTTTATTTTTGAAGATTATGCATTTAGTTTAACACTTGTTACCAAAAATAATAATAAAATAGAAATTTTTAATATTCCTTGAGATATATTCCATTATTATTACTTAATTTCATTGATTGTTAATTTAAAAGTCTGGCAATGTTTTTTTCAACCATCGTTTTGGGTGTAGGTGTAAGTTAAAAACCAAAACTTTCTTAAATGTTGCTTAAAGAGTATAACCACTATATATATATTATGTAAGTTACTAAGTAGAGCTGGCCATGAGACAAGGAAAGTTCCAGTCTCAATACTACTTTTAAAGTATCTAAGACCATAATTTTTGGACTAAAATAATCTCAGAGGTCTCAACAGAAAAGATTAAAAAAATCTTCTATAACAAGAGACCGCCCAGAATTTTTACTGACGAAGGTCTCAACAAGCTCCCTACCGACATCAAGTACATGAAGAGTATCCGTAGAAAGACTGCCAAAATTCCATCAGAAGTGCCGCCTCTAATGTGCTAAAATTATTTAGGCAACCACTGCAAAATATTTGTTTCGATGTAGAGTGGCGGTTGTTGAGTACAGCCAAAACCGAAATCTAGCAATCAATACTGCAGAAAAAGTATGGGAGGAATGCCGATTTATAGAAGATAACAGAGAGTGAACTGAAAGGAGAAGAACTGAATCCAACCGATGCATATAATATTAAGAATATGAATAGGAATAGATAAATAGTCAATACCTGATGATCTAGAAACAATATTTGTAGTTCTAGTCTGCTTAACAGGAAAAAAAGACAAAATTTGGTTTTTAGGAAGAACACTCCATTCAATTTAGACTATGATGGTTACCGATATTAATTTAATGGATGTCCTTTAAACTATGCCATCTACAGAAAAATGAAGGCCAGTTTCAAAATGTCCGAATTTATTTCTAATTCTTTCATCCGACACATAACTATTGGCACTGAATGGGAAAAAAAATTATTTAAGGATTTAGGCAGGTCGAATGACAACTGTAAAATTTTCTTCTGTGTCATGATTTATGTTTCGGATAACTAATCAAAACTTTAATTAGAAATTGAGAAACAGACCTTATGTCGCCTAAACGTCGGATACAAAATCTTGTCGGCTTTATTGTGCCAACGCGTTAGACCTATCAGTTTCGTTTTAGAATCTTATCAGTGTGGTTTCAAGCCAGGCAAAAAAAAATTTCGATTAAATTTTCACACACCGATATATTTCGCAAAAAAAAAACCAAAAACTTCAGATTGATACTACGCCATCTCTTTGTCGATTTTATAGTCTCATGTGATATCTTGAATATGGTAAAAATTAAAAAATTAAAAGTTGCAAGGCAATTCGATGCATTATCATATGCAACCTCTTTAACATTATTTTCGAAGCAATTGTACGCAACTTCCAAGATGACAATAGAGGAAATTCTTTCAAAAGCCCGTTCAACTACTTGCTTATGCTGATTACATTATATAGGGTAAACAAATTTAGCTGATGTTGACTCATTTCGCAGATATTGATGCGAATGCAGTGAAAATGGGCTTGGTTTTTCATGAAGCCAGTAAAAAATATATGAGAAATGAATTTAAAAATTATCAGGTAAAAGTTCACGACGGATTGACATACATATATTATACAAGGTACAATTTTGAAGAAGTTAAGAACTTTTTTTTACCTATCCTCCATTATTACCTCGAAAAATGACATCTTTGCAGAGATCAAATAATAATATACTTTTGCCAATAACTCTTAACTCGGACTAAGAAGGCATTTAACTATAGAAAGCTCTTTTCAAAAACTAAGGAGACCTTATACAAGGTGAGGTAAAAGTAATATCTGAATGTGTGTGAGCCTTACATTTTGCAAATTACATCAAATGAAAACAGATGTTAAATCAGATTTTCAACGACCAATTTATTACATTAACCTCGCCTAACAGTATGAAATTTAAGTTGGTTGGATAAAGGTAAAACCGCACTCGGCGGAACTCCACAAGATTTTGTATCAGCAACACCGTGCGCACTTTCGCACGAAACTGAACGAAACTTCATGTAGCGACAAAGTTGGTCAGATTATCATTTTTGTCGCATCGTACCGCGCCACGCCGTGAAGTGCAGTAGTCGCTTGGATCGATATATGTTGGGAAAAAGAATAATTACTCGGAACACATCCAGTTCAACAAGAGTTTATTAAACAACTGATTATAAAAAGAGTATTTCAAAGTATTCCAATATAAAAAACTTTACAAAACAATAGAAAAGGTAGTGTGTTGCCAATGTAGTACAATGAGTATATATTCAAATTCTAATAATATAGCTCATAGAATTTCCTACAAATAAGTCATGAGGTTCAGTTCCCCTGAAGTGCAGTTCCGCCGAATGCGGTCTTACTTTAAAGCGGAAGATTATTTTCGGTTGATGTTCGGTCCAGTGCGTATCGGTGAAAAGTTGAATAGAATATTCGAAAACGAGAACATTGATAAATATATAAATTGGGTGGCGCGACAGCTCGTCTAGTGACTTACAACTTTCAACCATTCCTGTGTGCTTGTTATTGGCAAGAATTTTCTGCCAAATCCAATCGGCTATAAGATGAGAAGCACTTTTTCGAGGCAAGAGATACTCTTGGAGGATTTTTCAATTCGTGGCAAGAGGCAGTAGCCCGTGAAAAACATTTCTGTATAAAGAGGGCTTAGGCTGGGAATCGAAACCAAGACCTTCGGAGTAATAGTCCTACGCACTAACTACTACGCCACTGACAAATTGACCTGGTGCAAAATTTGAAAAGTGGCTGAAATAGCTTGGACACGTGGAGCTTATGCACAGCGCCGCACTAGAAGCTCGACGAGTTCCGGAATCAATCCCTGCTGGACCATACATCAGAGAAAAACCACACCTTAGCTAATGAACACAACTATAAAAATTGGTTTGTGTAACTGAAGGCAGCTAGAAACAAACGTGCTAGATAGAGAGGGTTGTTGGTTGAAAACGTGTTTCATCTATTGCTGTAAACGCTATCTTATGTAAAGTAAAATCGATTTTCTTGAAAGTATGCCCCTTTTCCTACACAATATTTAGCATTTAGGTTGTGAGATCTCAAAATACTCAAACAAAGCATATACCTGGATATGTGCCTTTATTAAACCGAACACCTCAATTCTATTACACATAAAAATCAATGATATAAAATCACTATGTAAAGCGGAAGGTTAACTCCAGGGCTTTTTCATTGGTATTTAACATTAAAAAAAAATTGTTACCCTGAAGAAGTATGTTTCTTTTTTCTTAAAACATAAATATTTTCCATAAAAAGACAAAAGAACTAAAAAAAAATGTTCACAGTACGGAAACAATAATGTACCTACTGTTGAGAATAAAAATCCTCTGGGTTTTCTAATGTCCTTTCAGTCTAAAAAGTTGTATCCCCATCATACAACTTATGCTAATATTTCCTTTATTTATACATTTTTTTTTGTACTGCGTGACATCTAATTCCCTTTGTGTACCTACATAGATAGATTGTTGGATTAATTTAATAAAAAAAAAAAAACAAAGCAAAGCAAAAATGTTTTTAATTTTTTTTTTGTTCTAAGAGGTATGCGATGTAACAAATGCCATCACTACCCAACTCTCAAAGAAATCAAAAATTTAAAGAGGAAGCATAAATCTCGCTAGGGATTTTTTTGTTTTTTGTTTTGGCCAAAAATGTTGGTGTAGGCTGGTTTGGTTTGTGTACTCGTACTATATATGAGGAAGGATCAAATTAAATTATTCAAATACATAAATCAGCAGGATCGGGAATGAGCTTACCATATACAGCACATAGCCACTGTGGTGGTGTGGTTCAATGTGTATTGTTATAGAAGCTAAATCTAGTTCCGATTGTTATTATTATTTATTTTTTTTTTTAAACTCAACTTTTATATGTACATAATGCCACGTTGACGGTTTTTGGGTTTTGTGGTTGTTTATGATAGGGAAATCACCAAACTCGCACTCTTGAAAGTTTGAAATGTGAGTACACCCTTATGTCGACTTTCTACAAATTAAAATAAGGTCTGTCAGTTTTATTTTTAATATTTATGATATTTATGTATGTGTGAATAGAATTGTATATACATATATATAGTTATTTGATTTTAAATCAAAAATAATCTGGTAAAATTTATAAATTGACGATTTGAGGTTAATTTATATTTAAAACAAATATATTTTTGATTAGATATGCAAAATATTGTTGAAATGTTCATTTAATATAATAATAATTGGTTAGTTATTATATACATATTTTATAAGGGTCAGTTTCAAATGATGCGATACAGTATGGAATGGGAAATTACATGTGATATTGTGCTTGTAGCTGGATAACAAGCTAGAATTAATTTATATATTATGTTATATTTTGTTAAGAAAAATATTGATTGTATATTACGTAAAAAAGTACGGGGCGGAATTACCACGCGAGTTTTTAAATTATGAAAAAATTAAAAATCTTCTTACTCTCCCGTAAAAAATTATGTATTTAATAGTAAACGTTTACTATTAAATAAATATTTTTTTACACGATAGATTTTTTATTTATTCATAATTTAAAAATATTCATGTGAATAGAAATTTTGTAATGTTTAACTTCCTATGAGACGAATGTGCAGTATTCGAATTGACTATTAAAATTTGACACGTCGTGACAGCTCATTGAGAACCCAAGTCCTAGTGAACTTTAACACTCAACCATTCTTGTGTGGGTGTTTTTAGCCAGCGGGAATGGAAGAGACCCACAATTTTCTGCTAAATCTTTCACGATGTGAGGCACTTTTTTCTTAATTAGAGGTACTCTTTGAGGATTATTAACTTCCTTGCTAGAGGCTGTATCCTTAAAAAAAATATTTTGCTTTCTTTTTGCAATAGACTGGGATTTGATCCCCAGAGGCACCTCTGTCAAATGCGAAATAATTACTTTCTTCCAAAAAACTTGACTTGCTAATTATTCTATATTCTGCTTAACAAACTCTGTCGTGTCCTTAGCTTAAGGGACATTGAGTATTCATTTAAGCTATAATTTAGAATAATTCACCGGAAGAATTAATTAAATTGCAAATAAAGTCAATTCCATGCTTGGATTTATAAAATATTGGACAAAGGAAATTAAAAAAAAAAACATATCATTTTCCCTGCTTTCTTTGCAACTTCTAGCCTTACCTACAAATATGATATGTATTATAGCTTGGTTTGGACCTATGCCTATTTTTTTTTTTTTTGTGAGGAATTATAACAATTTCTCAAGAGTATATATATCACGCTTGTCGTGAAAAGTGGTTCTTACCTTAGCCGCAATTTAATTCATCAGAAAATTGTAATTCCCCTCCATTCCTGTTGGCAACACGAGTTATGAGTAGTAAGTCACAGCAAATTTATTTAATTAATTTCGGGATAATGTGATACCTGCACGAATTTTATAGAAGTATTAAAAAGCTGATGATGATGCTTAAATTTATAAAGGAAGGAAAAATATTCCTTCCTATTACGATTTTGAATTATCAGTTATTGATAGTTGATAAATATTGAAATTTGGTAAAATCTGATAATTATAAAATTTCTTCTAATTCGAAAACAGCTGCACCATTCTCAATGAACAAAACTTTTATGAATTGGGTTTTTAAATATCGATTTTCAATATTAAACTATCAATTGATAATTCGTACCTCCGCCGGTGCAATATCGACGTTAGTGCTATTTTCCTAAGTGTTGAGGAATCACATTTTAAGCTTTTTCTTTAATTAAAATACAATTTACCCTTAAAATTGGCCTACAGAACTGACTTCGAGAGTCCTAAAAATTTCTTACTATTTTGTGAGTTGGATTTAATAGTATATTATTATTTATTTTTTCCACCTGACACAAAAACAAAAGTTTTGGGAAAAATTGCACTTACGTCAATATTGCACCGGACATGCGAATTGACAATCGTAATAGGGGTGATTATTTATGAATTCGAAGTGGAGATTCAAACGGTCACGCCGCGCCGCCGCGCCGCCGCCCCGCTATATGACTTTTTCTTGCAAAGGTGCTTTAGAAATTCAATTTTTAGGATTATCTATATGAGATTAAGAAATACGTTAAGCTTAAAAATTAAAAAAAAAAATTAATAAATTTTGTCAGTCAATGTTACTTAATTTTTAATATTATACACAAATAAAGAATTGTTTTTTAGAGATTAAATGTGTAAAAATTTGGTTAAAAAATAATTGTATGTTTATTTTGATAGCAGTTTATGTGATTATCAAAAAGCGGTCAAAATGTTTGGTATCAAAATTCTGTATATTCAAATTTGTGAATTAGTTTAGAATTCTTTCAGACTGAATGCTGCAGATTGTATGTATGTTTTTTAAAGAAGAATTTACACAAATAAGTTTTATAGTTTATGTTTTTTTTTTAATTAAAACAGTATTTTTAACCTAACCCGTATAATGATGGATTAGATTAAACAATTTTAATATCAAATTGACCTAATATTTGTTTCCAGTTTTAAAAATTTGTTGAAATTTATTATTACATATTTTTAAACTGTGTTTGGCACACTTTTTTGACTTCCTGTTGAATATAAAAAAAGTTAAAAAATTTTTAAACTCAAAGGAAATTCAGTTTACATTTATTTTGCTATATTAACTAGAAACTCATTTGCTGCTTTGTGTGCTAAAGTAATTTGCTGTGAAAAATTTAATTATTTTTTTAGTTTCTTTTTGAGTTTAAGTATAAAATTTAAGCAAAAGTGTTTACTGAAAATTATTCAGAATTGAGTGACCTTTAACAAATTGAACCATCTCTAAAACGTAAAATCAACGTCAATTTGATCATCATTTTTTGACGCAGATATTGCTATCGTCAAACATGCAACAGTCTTGCTGACAAAAAATCTGTTTGATCAGCGACAGTCAATTTTTCTGCAAACGTACTTGACGGTTACAAACACCCTCAAATAAATTAAATGGATTCTAATAAATTTGCACAAATAATTATGGTTGAAAATTGTTGTCGGAATTTCAGTAACAATTTTTATAACTTTTTTATAACAAAAGAAAATTATTTTTAAAGAATAAAAAGAAGGCGATTTTGTTTCAATCTTAAGATTCCAAAGATGCGAGAATTTTTCGCATATTTCAGAATCTCTAAAACACTATTTGTTGCAAGTACAAAAAAAAAAAAATTTCGTCAAATCGATTTTTTTAACGCAGTGGTTTTTTATAAAGGTTATATTTAAATTTAAGTCATATTCTAAAGTTAAAAGTGAATAAATTGAGTTAACAGTACTAGAAAACATATAATACCCGCAGATCAATAAAAAATCCATACAAGATCAACACTTCCCAGAATTGATAAACTATAATATTATATTATTATATTACAAAGACGAATATTTCCAATTATTTGTCAATTCATTAACCAGAAGTCAAAAAGTCTTTGAAAGTCATCTGACTTCTAAATCCTTATCAAAAAATTTTTTAATTGAATATTTTTCAATTCACACATCTAAAATAGTGAATTGAAATTTTTGTTTGTTACTTTAGAAAATAAGGTACCTACCTTGATAAATCAACAATAACGTAATAAAAATTAATAAAATATCCACTAACAAACGGAAAGAGAACCAAAACAAAAAGTAAAGAAAAATGTCACCAAATAAAAACAAAGTTAAAAAAAATTACGTATACGCCTGAGTGTACCAATATTTTTAAAAGTATACACATTGACATAATTGCTTAAGATTTTGATTAGGGATATGCTAAAATTCTCTTGTACATACATATATATTATTATTTCACATTATTGCTCTTAGTATAGATAAAACCGTCGATCGGCCATTGGAATTGGATATCATTTGGACTCCAATTTTCTGGAACGAACAATTTTATCAATAGAATCTGCTACGAAGAGCATACCTGATATCATGTTAATGAGTAATTTTTTTAAGTGAGAAAATAATTAAGTTGATATCAAATAAAATAACCAACTTGATTTTAAACTCTGCTTTTAAATAAAAATTCATTAAATTTTAAACTTTCATGGTCTAAGAAAGGACGAAGAAAAGGAATTTGGCCTTTTTTTCCAAACAGCTTAAACTATTAGGGACCAGTTTTTAAGAAAAGTTGACGAAAAATTAAAAACAATATAAATTTGCTCGTGATATGATTTCCTGATTAAATTCTTGTACATTTTCGTCATTAAATTTATTTTATTTGGGATTTTCTCTTTAGATATTTCTTTTTAAGGGTATTTGCCCTACATTGAAGGCTTATTTTTATAAGGGGATTTAGGTTTTGGATTTTTTATTTCTTTATGTTTTCTTCGAAAACATTATTTTATATTATTACTTCTAAAACAAGTAAACTCTTACTGTCGTGTCGTACTAATACAAAAAAACCCTATCCACTTCTTAACACACTGGAATGTAGATGGTTGTTATCTCTCCATTGATTATCACTGGAAACACGGCAACACTTCACAATTCTAGTACAATTATCACATCCAAGCACTGATTTATAAAAATTATGATTGAAGTTGTAAATTGTGCTAAGATAAGAATACATGCGTTCGTATTAAAAAGTTATCCATGCCTTAAACCCCAAATTTGGCAAGTTATCCAATCGCTATCACGTGTCACAGGCCATTACACATTTCTAAATAAAAATTACAAGTGAATAGATTGTGTTAGTCCTTTTTCGCTGTTGGTGGTTCGTCGTTTATCAATTGAGGGTTAGATTATAAACATTCTTAACACATGCTCATTTATATCCTTATAAAAATCTCATGTAGTTGTGAATTTCTGAGTCAATTTTATAATAAAGATAATAACTTTAACCTGTTTGTGTACATTTTACCATTTACATTTTGCAATATAATAATTTCCGCCTATTCGACATTATATTTCCACACTTTATTTCTTTTCCACACAAACTTCGATTATCCTTCCTTATTTGATTTTTACATAAGATATGTGAAAAACACACGACAATGTACACAACTATATGTATGTACATAGATAAAGGATATATGTTTCCCAATTTAAAGTCTATATAGTTCAACTGATGATAACTACTACCTTTCGACTTCTACATGTTGGTGCACCAACTTAAAATGTTCCTTAAACTTCCTTGTACTGGTTAACATAATCCCTGAACTACATAGATAAACAAATTAAATAAAGTCCGAACATACAGTATCTCGTCTCTATCGTCGTCATCGTAGTCCACGTCGTCCTCGTTCATTCTTGATAAAAGCTGAAAATAGTAAAAACATGTGAGTGAAAACCACCCAAGTGGATGAATGAACATTTGGCTCGGTATATACTCATTCCACACTATATACTCGTACTCAACCCTTTTTTTTAAGATTCGGTCTTGTGAAGAATATCTATAGTCATTTATTTCTTCTGGGCAACGTCTTACTTTGTTTTTTGCCAAGACATTTTTTTTATCGATTTCAAATGGGCGGAAAGGGCCAACCTCAGACAATAGCTAGGTATGCTTTCATACTTTAACTATAGATATACTTTAACGTAGTTTCTAATGGTTTTTTAGGTGGAGTAAAATGCAATATCTATCTTCGTTCCTGAGGCTTGGGTTCTTTTCGATTTTTTTATCTTTTGTAATTCATTGACATTTATTCGTTTATTTTTTTTTTTGTTTTTTTTTGTCTCTGGTCATATACTTTCTTGGACTTGACAGATGACTTTGGGTCTCTGTGAGATCTTGTGTGAAAAATGAAGGCAATTTTTTATCTTGTTTATTTTCTTAGTTTAAAAAGAATAAATTTTCTTTTTCGATTTCGAAAACATAACGTCATGAAGTTCTCCCTCCACACAAGCAAAAACCCGACATCACGCGTCGTCATAAATATAAAATGAAAACAAAAGGAAAATAGAACTTAAGAGCATTAAAAATGTCAACACTCATTGTTCATAATTTCAACTGAGAACAGTATTTTAAGCTTAAGTTAAATCATAATAAAAAAGACAAGCACTATATGGTTTGTTAATTGGTGTTGAAAAAAGCGTTTTTTTCTTTTTAAAGAACATAGTATGTCCCTTAATTTGTTGGTAAGACTGTAGAAACTAGTCAGACAAATCATTTTAAGGTCAAGGAAAAATCTAGAGTAATGAAAACATAAATTCAGCCACTTTGTTTTGAAAACTTTAATATAATGTTTTTGAATAAAACTAAAAGTAAACAGGATTTATCAAGAATATTATATGATGATATTAACACAACAAGAATGTTTATTTAATTTAATAATTTAATAAAAATGGTTTAAAGTAAATACATTATACAAATGAAGTCTGTTCTGTATTTAAAATACATTACTATGCCTAGTGGAATACAAACAAACATCAATAGGTATCCAGCTGGCAAAACCCTTAACAATGTATTTAAAATTTTCAATACCACTGAACCCCTTTTTAACGGATTTTTTATTTCGTAGCCTTCGTAAATTATAAAATTCATAAGTTGGTTTTCCTTTTTCTTGCATTTCCTTTGGCTCTCATTCACGATTTTAAAGGTAAAGATTTTTTATTTAAATAAATAAAATTGATTTTTGAATAAAAATTCAAGCATTTGTTGAAATCAGTGTTTCCAGATTGGTGGTTTCTCTAACCAAAATAGTCGGAAAAAATCATTTTTATGGTAATCATGCTGGTAAAATATTCCTAACGCTTTTTTTTCCAAGAAAAAAAAACATTATACCAAGTTTTCTGTTCATTAAATTGCAACAACAATCTTCCTGTATTTATTTAAACAACACTGCTGAACAAAATTAAAGAAACAAAATATGTTGCATAATGTTGTTTTAGTTGTTTTAGTGTTTTTTGAAGATTTTTAATTTCTGCTAAAAATGTTTTAATTGAGATACAGTACAATCATTTTTAATTTCTTAGTTTTAAGATTTTTTGACAACTTTTTTTTTACCTACGATATTTCGCAATCTTAAATAAAGCACTTGAAACAAAGAGTTGTGACACCCTATTTTTCAAAAAAAAAATCTTAAATCCACTAAGTCTTTATCGTTTTCGAATTATCTTTATTAGGGCTAGGATTTCCATGCACTTAAAAACGCAAAATATGCGCTTAAAATATGCTCTTAAAAATGGGAAATATGCACTCAAAATATGCATTTAAAATCATATATTTTACCTTCTATCTCAATGTCTTTTCAATGAACACAAAAAAAATTGGTATACAGTTTTTAGAAAAAAAAGTCAGTCTTTTATTATCTTTTAAAGGAACTAAAAAACAATTAGGTAAGAAATTAAAAAATACACAAAACATATTGTTCCATGTTGTGTGTACTTTTTGTGTATAATTTAAATAAAAATAACATCAACATAAGAAAAAGACATCCGTTCGAATAATATTTTTTTTCAAAATAACACAAAAAATAGAAATCGTTATCCACATCCAATCTTCAATATTTTCATATGTTTTATTGACATAAATCATGAAATTCTTCTTAAATTTTTAAAAAATAAAGCTTTGGCGATTGGGCCTTTGCAGTGGTGCATTCTTAAAAGAAGAAATTTCATCGGTTGTAAAGCTTCTCAAATACTTTTCATTACTGCCTGCCTTGCTGAATGCCTTGCATATATTTTTCACTGTTGAAAATCCTTCATTTTTTGCTAGAACATTCTCATTCTTCTTTTGTATGGCTGGACCAAGAGTCCTTTAACTGCAGTTATTTTTACAACAGCATTTTCAACTAAATCAATTTGATTTTTTAATGACTTCCTTCCCTCAAGCTTTGTTATGGTATGACAAAGGAAACTGTAGTTAGAGCTAATTAACATTTTTAGGCTTTTAAGTAAAGGATGGTTCAATATATCTTGCATTTTTAAATGCAACAGCATCAGATTCATCAAAATTATTGCCCCTTCTTCAAACTCCACATAGTACCTTGCGTAATGTACAACTGCTTCCATCCAAGTTTCCTACCTGGTAACAATAGGCTGTGGTGGAAGAGATGTTAAGGTATACTTTTCTCTAAAAAGATCCACGCGAGATGGTGCCTTTAAAAATATTATTTTTTTTCGTTTGAAAGCATTAATGGAACGCAATGAATTTGTTTTTATTTTCACCCAGTTCGTTGATTCTAATTTTAATGGATGCGTTTGTATTTCTTTGAAACCGATGTTTTTCAATTTTATGGTAATTTTTTTAAAAAATATGAAGGAAAACATGCATTTATTATAAATATATGCAAAAATATGCAAAATTATGTAAAATATGCACTAACGATTAAATGCCATTTTAAAGGAAAATTAATGGTTCGTAAAGATAATTTGTTCTCTTGCTTCTAAAGTTTGTCAAAAAAAATATGCATTTGCATGGAAATCCTAGCCCTAATCATTACATTCTTTATTAATTTCTAAAAACTCTCTTTTTCAACTAGTTTCTCGATCATCATGTTCAAAATTGTTGTTTTTTTAGTTTTTATAATTTTTTTTAAATTAAATCTGCTTAAAAACTTTACTGTTTTGTTTTTTTTTGCGTTTATTTTAATTTAATTTAGTTGTGTCGCTGTGTCCTTACTTTCTATCTTATCTCTAAAATTTTCCACATTCCCCTATAAAAAAAATATTTTACAGCCTATCAGTGCTGCCAAATATATTTGTGTCGGTAAATTCATTCCTGTGCACACAGCAAACCTATTTGGACAAAATGTCGAAAAAAAAAACTTTCTATTATAGAGACCACTAGAATTAGCAGAGCAATTTGTGTTAACATGAGTCAGGGTACACCAAAGTAAGCGTTTTCTTAAATCCACAATGAATTATGTCAAAATTGGAGAAAGACCTTTACTGTATAACGTTTATTTTTTTAGAATATACCCAGGAACTACTCCCTAAAATACTTCACAGCAGGGCCCTATTCTACAAAATAACTTATCAACTTTTCAAGTGTTAAGTGTTTCTGTTCCGCAATATTCTTTGCAAATCTCACTTTGCACTAAGCAAATTTTTGCAAAGACTTTGCACTCTTTGCAAAGTCTTTGCGCTCTTCTGCAAAGTGAGTTTGCAAAGTGTTCCACAAAGCATTTAATCATCTTTGCATTTCTTTCTTATCACTATTCACTTTGCATCGCTGTTCGAGAATCATCATCATTTTATTTCTTTAGTTAAATGACTTAAGCTTTAATCCTGTTTTTTAACTTTCATTTAAATTGTAAACTCTTGCATTTTAAACATTCATAGGTACTTAAGATCATTCAAAATATTCACATTTAAATTAATTCAAATCATTCATGCTACTAAAATTGATACCAGTCATTTGTAATTACATATTGTTAAATTTGCCAAACATTTCAATCATACTCTATCTATTATTAATTTATCTTGAACTATGCAGTTATTAAAATTTGAATAGTGTAATTCTCTTGCTAACGTACACATTTTTTTTTTCTCGCTACAGTTAATTGTAACCACTCTATTTATTTTCTATTATAACTATATATGGATCGTTCTGCAAACTGTTGATTTTGCAACACCATGCATAGTTGCAACTTCATGGTACTGGCAACTATTTCCGAGCACAGTAGCAGTTGATTTTCAGCCGACAAAAAATGACTTCACTTTGTATTGTGCTCTAGTTTTTCTCCAATTTTATTTAAAAAGAAATCAACTTGAATTCGATTTGAACGAAAGCACTCCTTAAAATTAAAGTTTTGTAGTCACGAAAAATTAATTCGGTCTCTATAATTTCTTGTTATATACGCGTCTTCACTATCGTCGAACAAATACTCACGTCTTAACATTTTGAAAGCTTCACTAGTTATAACAATATGAATTTGTATCGTATCGTATCGATCGTTTACCTTGAAAACTTTTGACAATTTTATCAACATTTTCCTTGCAAAAATAGAATTTACAATTTTTGTGGAACGAAACAGCATAATTATTTGCAAAGTCTTTGCGAATTACACTTTCAAAATTTGCACTTTGCACAAGAGAACGTACGTGGAACAGAAACTGCAAAGAGAATATAAAATATGCAAAGACTTTGCAAATTACACTTGTCAATTTCAACTTATCACCTATCAAATTTTATAGTTCTGAGGAACATAAAGTTTCACAAAATGAAGAAAAAATTGGATATGTACAAAGTGAAAAGTTGATAAGTTGTTTCGTGGAATAGGGCCCAGGTCCGGGACACCCTGTATATAAGGTACGTAATCTATAATTCCTTGAGAATTTCACGCGAAAAGTTATGCAGTTTTAATATTTGTAAAAAAATTTCCCAAAAACATATTTTCAATCAATATAATATTGAAAAACTGCTCAAAGTGACCTCTTAATATTCTCCATTTTTGATTTGTTTATCTCCATCTTGACCTATTCCTCATATTTGGGACTGGTGTATTCTTAAAAATTGAAAAAACTAAATTAGTTTTGAATCACCGTAATATCCATCATTTTTATGAAATTATGTCTGCATTAAAGCTGAATTCATTTGTCATATTGTATATACAAATTTGAGCGAAATGTACAGATATAGCTCTTCTGGGGTATATAGAAAATTATGTTACTCGAAACGACACTTCTAAGTTAGCAGTCATAATCACTTCATCCGTAGTACGTATACCTGCTATTGCCGCCCACGTTGCATTCCCTTGTTTCATAATCAATCAGAATTCCCCTTGGCATTATATAATGTTTTGTCATAAAATGTTTTCTCCGAAGTGAAGAAGCAAATGACACAGGTCAAGTTATACGTATTACTTAAATAATATCAAATAATTTTTTCTTGTCCTATAAGAAGGGACATATTAGGTACTAATTGAGTGTATGAACAAAATTCTAGTTGTTGGTATACATCTGTGAGTCAAACAAATGGTTTCAAGCACGATAAAGACGTATTTTTTTATATTTGAATGATAAATAAATTATGGAATTAAACTTAACTCAGTTTCAAGTAAAGGCTTTGTTGTTTTGTGATTCTTTTTTCTCGGAGTTATGATATAAACTCGTCAAAGTAAAGGGTGATCCTAAAGAAAGCAAGTAAAACTTGAGTTAAGAATACAATTGGTTATTTATATTTTTTATTTCAACAATATAAGTATGTATGTATATGGATTTTACAGTCTAAAAATATCCTTAATTTTTTATTATTTCATGAAATTAATTAAAAGAGCTACATGAGCAGTAGTTAGTAAACTGCTCGAAAAATACCTTAAGAGCTAGTTCAGTTAAGAGGCAGTTAAAAATCGAAATCAGTGATCATTTCGATGAAAATATAATGCTGATGAATTAGTTATTAATTCTTGGCAAAAACAAATATTAATTTTAGCCCAACTTTCCACGCAAAATGACTTTTAAAATCTCAATGCTCATTGGTAAGGAATCATTTTGAAAATATAAAATTCATTTTATGTGGAAGTTTTGGTCAAAATTAAAATCTAAAAAAAAAATATAATTTAAACAATTTGAAGCTTTGAAGTGTCCCAAAACTTAAAAAATTTCCAATGATAGCTATAACTGGCACCTTACTTATAAAATTCTTCACAATATATTGTAACGTCTTTTTTCGTAAGGGCAATACATTTTGACGAACATTTGCGCTGGGTAAAGTATCGGATGCTTTTGCACAAGTTTTTCTTAAAACTGTTTTTTTTTTTTCGTTCAAATTCTACAAAATAAAAGTGTAGAACTTCATCAAAAACAATTTTTTCTCAAAAAAATATCATCGATATTTTGTATGAAAATTCCCTCACGTGTCGTTCAGTCACTGATGCCGTAATTCGGCCACAGATTTGTCGGTATTTTTTTTAAGTGAAAGTCCAATTTTACCAGGTTACTGCGAGAGAATGAGTTCAAGTGAATTTTGTTTGTTTTTTTTTATAGTTTTTCAAAATGATTTAGATCTTTTGTGAAACCCACAACAAAAACATACAATGTACATACTTTAACCCAGTGATTCTGTGAAAGATTTAACATTAAAAAACAAAAAAAACTGATATTGTAATGTAAGAAGGGAAGAACGGTTAAGGGATCTGAAATTTTTACTACAGCCCACCATATTTATAAAATAAATAGGTAACAACGATTGTAACTATATATAATTAAAGGACCAAAAAGGTTTACTTAACTGTACTGACTAATGTGACAAGCAGTTTTAGTAGCTATACATACCCAACTCAGCTGGACACAGTGCAATCTAATTCTTTTGCTCTTTTAATTCAAAAATCAGAAATTCATCCAAAAGATATAAGATTTCTAAGCTTTGTTTAACTTTTCTACATTGAGCTTCAACCTGTCACATTGAAAATATACAGCGAATGAAACTCATTTATTGTGATTAATGACGTTGACTTCGTTAGCGGCATAGGGTATGCAATGTTTTCTATTAAATTTGCCTGCATTAAAGTGTTGGCGAATGAATGATGATGATATGGGTCGGTTGTCTGAAATTCAATTGAAGAATTGCTGAAGATGATACGATGGATGACGTATTTTTAAACCTTAATATTATAATTTTTCGGACGAGTTACGCGGCGCAGTTGGTAATTTTATTAAATTTGAGATGGCAAAATGACAAAGAAATTGTTGAAGAGATCTCACTTCATTAACTTTATTTATAGCCATAGAATGCATTACTGGCTGGACACAATATCTACGACGGAGCCGCAGCCAGAGTCGAAGCTGGAACATCTGTCAAAATACTAAACACACACAAAATCAATGCTACGACCAGAATGGAATGGACGGAGCTGCATTCGGAGCCGCAATGGTTCGCTAACTTTTAACTTTTCACGTGCAGCACTTTTGACGTTTCAATTTATTTGAAGAAAAAAAGAGCCGGACAAAAATATTGAAGCTTTTAGTGCTTATTTATGTCGCGAAAAAAATTATAAATTAATTATTAGGTAATTAAAAGAAAAATATTGGAAATAAAAGATTAAAAAAAAACGACGTACGATATTTTTTGAAAGAAGTTGCAGCTGCGGCTCCGATTCCAGTTGCAGCAGGGCATTGTGTTCAGCCAGTTATGCTTCAGGACCTCAAGAAATAGACTTGGCTGCACCGCGCTGCTTGATTTCTTACTCCCTGTTTCTAATTCCCTCCGACTTCACGCCTAATACCATCGCAACTATTAAAACATATTTTACTTCTTATTTTTATTATCGTACAATGGGTGGAAAAAGTATTTAAAAAAAGAATTGGACATATGTAGGTATTTGTTTGATTAATACAAAATTTATCATATTGATAATGCATACATGTAAGTACATTTAATTCAATATTAAGCGTTTTTTTTTTTGCAAGCCCGGGGGAATTGGTTTAAAAAAAAACGAATGTGTACGGGGATTAGCGATGCCATTACAGAAACAAAATGGAGTTTTCACACAAACTATCGATAACAAGTATGTAATTCACGCTGGTAATACAGTTTTTCTGCGCGCTTAAGTTAAGCCCCGAGAATTCTCTGGGTTTAGATAAATCCGCAAAGGATTAGTTGTTGTTGCATTTAACATGTAAATTGTCTAGCATCAACGCACGTCGTTTTTTTCATCCAATTTCCCGGGCTTACTAAGCTGCATGAAAACACACTTATTATGGTTTTGGAATTAAAAATTATATTCAATAATTGTATGACGCAAAAAGTATTTTCAGAAAATAAAACAGTCTTATAATTACCCGTTAACTTTTTGATAAGGATACACAAGACATATTCCCAGCCTAGTTTATGATGCTGAACTCAAATCCGATACCGAAATCAGTTTTCGATTCCTGGAAAGTACCAATCTTCGTCTTCGAAATAATTTTCAAATCTTTTCAAAATCTCTTTTACTCTCAGAGAAATCTTTAGTAAAATGTTAGTCTTCAGCTTTGCCCTGCATACATAATGTAAAAAAACGCTACAGTAAAACCTGCTTAAGTGAAACTGCAAAATGTCACAGTGCATCTTTCACTTAAGCGGGTTTTTCACTTAAACGAACCCCGCTTAAGAGAAAAAAAAATTGTACTTAAGAGGATATAAAAATTCTAAAAAGGGTTGTGACATATCCGAATTTCAAAATGTCATTTTCGTGATGAAAATTTGGTGGAGGTGAAAAATAAAAAAAGTAGTGAAAGCGTTCAGCAAATATTTGTTCTATTCAATTAATTTTTTTTTATCTTAAGTGAGTTTATTTAAATGAAAAATATTAAATTTAACTGAACATATGTTTCAGGTAACCGGATTTTCACTTATGCAAGTTTCGATTGTTATAAGGGTAATTGTTCGACAAATACTCGAGGATGAAAAAAATGTTTAAGACAAGCGGGTTTTCTCTTAAGCGGGATTCTCTTAAGCGGGTTTCACTGTATCTGGTTTTTTGTTTATACGCGCATAACACGGCCGAACATTATGCGGTTTGCATGGAGGTTTATTCGTTGGATTCGTATTGAACCGAAAAAACACTCTATAGAAAAATGGAAATTTAGACGGGAAAAATAGGAACAACGTAAAAACCCGAAATTGCGTACTTTCAGGGGTTGATGGTGGCGATATCTGAAAATACCATTTTGTTTGGAAAGGAACAAATATTAAGGAATGACAAACATTTTGGATTGACAATTTACTAAATTTTTCCCTCACGAAAATTGGATCGCCTTTCGCCAACAAATTGTGGTATGTACGCTACAGTTTTGTGTATAAAAGTTATTGGAGCGTGTCAAAAAATTTATTTATAAGGGTTGTCAGAAGCCCTTATAAACTTTAAAAATTAATGAAAAATTCCTTGCGAAGCCGGGCGGCCAGGCTAGTAAGGTATAAATTTCGTCATTTCTGTTGATTAAAGGTTAAAAACTACCTTAATGACGACAAAAAGTGCATACATAGTTGCTTCTTTCTACTTTTTATGGGTACTTTTCCAGGAATCTATCAAGATACTTTGTCACGATATTTTTTACTCTGCAGTTCAGGCAGGCATAATTCAATTTGTCGCTACAATGCAGAACTATGTATAGAGTCACATTTACAAAAATTTTCAAGAAGAAAATGATGCTAGAACTACTGCACGTAGAAATATGCGGAATATGAAGGAAATGCGCGGAACACAACAAATTTCTTATTACGTAACAAAAACTTATTTTGAAAATTTGGACTTAGACTAGTTCTGCATTGTAGCGAAGAATTGTTATCCCATGTTCGATGATGTTCGATGTTGGCCTCGAATTTTTTTCAGTCAAAATCAATACTCAAAATATAGATAAAGTATAAATGTTTTTCTAATTTCAAGTGCATCTATTACAACCAATAGCAAAAGTACCTTAATGTCAGATTTACATTTTTATTCCCTTAGATAATATCACTGCATCTACTAATAAACTATATAAACTAAATGACAGTTCGTGAAAAATTAACCATACCTACTAATAAAAATGAATAGAAAATATAATTTTAGCTACCTTTCATAAATAAGTCACATAATTCATGAGAAATTAAGTGTTTTTTTTTTTTTTTTTCCTTCATATTTCCTGTCTACTTGACATTTTGATTTGTATTTTTTTTTAAACAGACCTAGACAGGACCGAATTGAAATTTTTTTTTATTATCCTTTAAGGTTCACTTAAAGCTTAGATTATAAGGGCACATAAAAATGTCATATTTTTTGAATTTGTTGTTTGCGGCAAGTCACACCGAGATTATTATTCCTTACTTTTTTTTTTGTAAAACGCCTCTTAAGAAATATCTCACGTTTCACATTTCAAGTTATAATGTAATATCCTCGCCTATAATATGAAACGATGACGAATAAAAAAAAGGCACCGATAGGAGATTATTTCATTTCCTTTTATCTGTTAAATGGAATAAGATGCAAAAAGAAAAATTAAATATAATAGAAGACGGTGGCGTTACATGGTTACATACACATACACACACACACTCGCACACATCTAAGAAGAGAAGTTCGCTGTGTAAAAAGACTTCTTCATTAAATTTCATCGAGTTCTTGTTGGTGCACTTAACTTAAGAAGTAATCCTTTCACTAAGATGACAAGGTCCTTTTAAATAAAGGTATATATATGTACATGCACTTTTACATAACTGAATAGAAATGAGTTCTACCCCCCCGATCCCTAGTGAAAAAGGTTTTGTTTTTGATTTCGTTCTCATTACTACACGACAAAGAAAAGAGGAACAGAAATACGTTTGGGAAAAAGATGAGACTTCATCTTTTCAAATAACATTTAATAGGGTATCCTTGTGTGAAAAGTGTGAAGGTGGGCAACAGTACATACATGCACATCACTTGCAGAAAATTATGTTTAATAATAATAAATAAAAAAATTATTTCGGCATTGATATAATATGAGTCTTTGAGTGCAAAATTGTCTAAAATAACTTTTAGATATGTTCTTAAAAGAAAATAACAAGAGCAACAAAATATGTTTTTCTAAATTCAGGGTTACAACACTTATGCACTCAAAATTTCAGTTACTGTACTGTGTAACATAATTTCAAAAATTATGTAAACCCGCACATAAAAAATGGTGGCTCTTCTACTAATTTGTATTTTTTTGGTTATTGATTCATATAAAATTTACAATATAATATAGAATTATGCAGCGAATAGAATGCTGCGTAAGTGGCCTCATCGGTTTTACTGGAACATGAGCTCTTTTGTTGACATTTTCCATATCCGGGTTCCGCACAAATGTGGCTGAATATGGGATCACTACGTTTTCCCGCGATCGTTTTCCCGTGTAACGTTTGCCCGCCGATTTGAGAGGTAGTTTTTTTTGCTACAATCCCGCAGCACGATATCCCGCGGAACGATTGCCTATGAAATTTTCCACGGGATTGTCGACGGGATAGGCAATACTAATTAGTACTTTTTGACAATACTATTTTGCATTTATGCAATAAATATTTTATGTTTCTGAAAATATTTAATATTTTTTTTTCATATTAAACGTTTTTTTATTTTTTTTTTTAAATTTCGTAAAAAAAACTACAATGATGAAAAGAAACTTTTCATACACTCAACCTCGCACCTACCCCAAATCCTATAGTGTGCCAAGCAGGAGCACCTCACCTTAATACAAGAAAAGACTTTTGTTCAAGAAAACTACTACTACTATTGAAATGAAATTTGTTCATGCGTTGTCGATTTGTATTAAAAAAAAAGTAGGAATCGGCAGGCAAACGTTACACGAGAAACTGTGTTTCGGGATATCGTTCTGCGGGAAAACGTTTTGCGAGAAAATGTTTTGCGGGAAAACGTACGCGAGAAAACGTGACGCGGGGAAACGTGCCGCGGGAAAACATAGCCAACCCCTGAATATCTTTGATACAGCCCTCAACTTCCAAATCCGCACCAAATAGTCAAATCGTTGTAAATTAATTTGTATCTCCACAATCGCTCTTGTATTTTCAGAAACCCAAATCAATTTTGTAGAATGAAAAAGCGATCAAAATGAAAATGAACTTCTTCGCTGAAAATCATTTTGTTCGAAAAATCACAGATAAACCTTTATAATTTTTTTTTTTCAAAGTTTGCTTAACAATTAAAACACGTTGTTCTTTTTCATAGCGCTCCATTTTTAATAACCCTGAACTGTAAGCTGTGAAGATTGTTTTTCGTTTACAACACCTTACCACATCAAATGGTGTGAAATTCAAATATTTTCTCAATTTTGGGATACTCTTTATATGCGGTGTGTGATATATTTACGAAATTTTAGTTTTGAAAGATTAATTTAGGCGTTTGTGTATGGAATATGACATAGTTCAAATATCCGCCGCGACTTCGGAAGGTGATTGGTGACATGGATCCGAGAGGTCCAACTTTCAATGAATTTTCCCTATAGATCGCGCTAATTTTGAGTGATGGTCTGGGTTATGTTGACTTACTGGAACCACATGTTCATCGTAAAATTCAGCAAAAAAATTGGTAATTATTGATCTGAAGCACTTTTTTCGTTGATGGTGATGGCCCCACTAACGTCGTTTTTGAAGAAGTACGCGGGCAAAGCGCGATGCACCCGCCGCCTCACCTCTTCGGTACGAAATCAACATCAAACAATTTATGTTTTTGTGGATGCATTGCCATCTAGTCAAATAAGTGTGAGTTGGAATCGTTCCATATATCTTCGGTTAAATACGTAAAAACTGCTAAATCCAGTTTGCCAAATTTTACAGGTGAGCAAAAAAATAAAAAAAATGCTATATAAGGCCAGGCGCGCACTTGCAACCAAACTATTTGGTTTCGATTTTGAGTACTATAGGATTATATGAGACCCCGCGGAAGTTTATGTGCGCGCACTTCCGCATATAAGCCCGTTGTGCTCAAATTGGAACCAAACTGATTAGTTGCAGGTGCGCGCCTGGCCTAAGACTACATACAAAAATTTTTCTCAATTCAAACAACTACGATACAATGGACAAAAGCGATTGCATATTGCATATTAAACGCAAAAACAACTAATCCCCTGCGGGCTTAGGGGCCAGTTATAGCTTTCATTGAAACTCATCATTGAAAATTTTAATTGTTAATTTTCAGACACTTAAAAAGTGAAATCAGTAATTATTTTAATGCAAATAAAAGGCTGATAACTCAATTATTATTTCTAGTCAAAAAATATTTCATTTGGCCCAGCCTATCGCAGGAAATGAATTTCTTTTTTTCAATGATTGAACTACCTTATCATCGATCATTAAAATCTTAGAAATCGTTTTATGTGAAAGGTAGGGCCAAAATGAAATATTTTTTTTGACTAGAAATAATAATCGAGTCATCAGCTTTTTGTTGGCATCAAAATAATCACTGATATCGCTTTTTAGGGCCTCAAAACTGAAAATTGAAATTTTCAATGATGAGTTTCAATGAAAGCTATAACTGGCCCCTTAGCTAATCCCAGAGAATTCTCGGGTCTTAACTTTATGACGCAGAAAAACTGTTTTACCGCGTTAACTACATACTTCGTATCTATAGTTGAAAACTCCATTTCTGTGATCGCATCGCTAATCTACGTTATCGTTTTTTTCAACAAATTCCCCCCGGGCTTGCGAAAAAATACGCATAATATTACATTAAATATGTGTACGTGGACGCTAAAGCGGTCGTCCTCCAGATGCTCCGAAGCCCATTCAGTGAATAAACAGCGTTGTTTATGATTATTTACTTTGAACTCCTGGGGTCAGTTGGATCTTGAACGGGTGCAAGCCCAAGTTCACGAAATCTTCGAAAGGCCAAATTCTTGTGCACGGCGAGGAATCGATTGCCTCGGATTCTCCTTGCACAATTTCACGGTGTTGGCTGATTTATTGCCAAACCGGTCGTTTCGAATTGGGCCACCAAACGTTGGGGAGTCGACTTTGAAGAGCCACTGCACCTGCAGCTGCTACACTAACGAAAAGTTTGAATAATTTAACTTCCCATGGTGGTTTTGCATCAGTGACTTAACAAATAAAATTCGACAAACATCAACAAAACAACATGGCCGCCACAGACTGTATACATCGACCCGTCAATATTGGTGGATTTCCAAACAATAACTCATAGGTATAGTGTCAAACTGTGTATCATACTTTAAATAATTATAAAATTCAAATATTTACATACCTATATAAGAAAAGTATGCGTGGCAGGAAGCGAGTTTTACTATTAAACCATTAATTTAAAGGCCTCTGTAAGCTCTCTAGTATACGAGAACGAGTTCGTGTCACAAAACATTTTTGAACATTTTTCCTCAGGTAAGATATTTTATAAAAAGGCCAAGTCATTCAAGTCCGTGACTAAAATCACTAAGAAATAAGTCCTGTTAAAAATAACAAACTTAGTCTTCTATTCCCAGAGGTATATACACATTACACACATCCTTATTACCTTGTTTAAATTTAATTGATCTTAAAATGAATTAATGGCAAAATGTATCTAGTTGCCTAAGTTCATATTTGAACGCTCTATCAATTGTAGACTACATTCAATAGAAAAAAAAAAACCCTACCTATCTTACCTGAGGAAATATTCATACATCCGTCCCTGTATATTTGTCCTTATTTTAAGAGCTACTATACTTCATCCAACAAAAATAGGCAGTACACGTCTTATGGAAGAGCTTTTTCAAAATCAGTAGCGCGCCATATTTTTGCACCATACTAAATTGAAAGAACTCCTCCATAAAAAAGTATGTGCCCGCCCGTGAATTTTCGATTGCATCTGACGCAGACTCTACGTCCTACTGAGCGCATAGTGAGTGCGCACTGATTTACTGAATTGCTGTGGCAATGATGTGCATTCAGAGTTACCCGTGTCCAGTTGGTAACTCGTTCAGCTTTTTTTTCCTTGGGTTTCTGTTGAGGTGCTTTTGATTTTCGAGCTTTAAAAAATATTTTTTAATAATGAGTGTTATCGTGGAGTGTTTTCATCTTTTGAAGAAGAACATTATTCGCGTAGATTTTCGTAGCGCGTTGTCAATTAATGTGAATTAAATTGTATTTTTAAAAGGTAAAATGTGTTTTAATTTTTATAAATAAAACAATTGAATGAAAATTTCTATCTAAAAAAAGAGCGGTAACCCTACATACTATTCTTTCATATTTGAGTCAATTTAAAATAAACACTACGACAACCCTGTGAGAGCTTTAATGAAGGACAGATTTATACAATCCACTGTATCCAAAATGCAAGGCAAACGTCCTATCTTGCCCACACTGCTTATATTTTTGTTGGATGAAGTATAATTACATATACATATGTATGTATATTAAAAAATCATGTTCTAAAAATGCTAAAGAAATCGTATAATATTATGTAAAAATATGTCAAACTATCTGTTTAAGGACTGTACGACATGGTTTTTAAACCAACATATATGATGAAATATGCCAATCGATCGTGTTGTGTTATTTTTGTGTGTGTTGAAGAACAACTATTTTGAAGGATGCTTGATTCTGATACCTACATAATATACAAAGCTATAAGACTACACATCCATAAGAACAAGTATTTTACATTGAAAAATTTATTAAAATTACTATTTAGCTCCAGCAATGCGTTATTTGGCCCTTGTAATACTTCCTATTGCAACATTATATACACTTGACTTATTTTTCACTGCATTGCTGATGGTATTTATATCCGTTAGGTATACGAGTATATAGATAGTCTAGTGTATTGTTTGTTACTTTCATTAATTAATGAAAATATTTGGTTAATTAAAATTGTTATGGAGTATAGTTCTAGGCATCCTTTTCAAATTATAGAGCACTTATACCTTGTTTATTGATATTATAGTGCGTTGGTAAATAAAACACATATTCGTATATATATATAAATATACGTGTAGCTACGTGTAGCTGCGTATCCTTCGTTTTCGGGGTATTTGTAAAATTTTATTGACAGAGGTTATTCAAAATATTCATCAAGAATTATTGTTTTCAGAACCAATAAAGGTATTCTCGTATACTACTTTTACGATGATAATACCAATACAATACCAATACGGGTAAGAAGATATATATGAGATATCATGAAGAAGGATACCATACCAGCATAATTTTACTTATAAAAAAAAAAAAAAACTTTTCAGTTTGCCTTTGTAAAATGAAGCACGTTTTCTTTTTTTTTAAGGAAAAACATAATCGAGATTACCTACATATAAAGGAATGTTTGAATTTTCAATCAAAAAGGTCGAAGCTGTATAGTAACAGACATATCCTTATTACAATTCTTAACGTAGGTATAAGTCCTTTGGACTTGTTATAAAATAATAGTGGGTTTTAAAACCGATTTTTTTTATTTTTTCTGTTCATCGTGTATTCAATAACTGAAAATAAAGGCTTAACTTGTACAACACAAACTTGACTGCTCATCATAATATGCAGGTATATTGTAGGTAAATGTTAAGGAATTCAGCTTTTACAAATGAATTGAAAAATCCGAAATTGACACATTTAATGTGGGAAAGAGCGATAAAATGTTTTCGTTTATGCAAATGATATGTGTTATGTGAATTGAGAAAAAAAAAACGCAAGATTTAATTTTTTGCTCGTGTGAACATATTATAATGTAAATGAAATTGATTTAAATTCTTTAAACCGATGTGTAAGCATTTTACCGATATTACTTTAACTGTAGATTTCCATTTAAGAAAAGGTCCAGTCAAAGAGAGGTTACATCAAGCATTGCGTTAAGTCTGACTTCATTGTAATTTAAAAAAAAAGGTATATAGGGACTTTCAGCTGAAACCTCCAACCTTCTCTCGGATTCACGGAAAAGTGGTTTTCATCTTGAATTTTATGTAGAGAGAGAAGTCTATTTTATTTCAGTAAAATATTGGTATAACTTGGAAAATTATTGTATGAAATATTTGTTTTTTCTAAAGAAATTTGGTGTATTTACAAAACATTAAGGTTGTCTGTTATTTCAAAAGCCCATTTTAATTAATCAGTAAAATTGTATGTCATAAAAAAAAAACTTTTGTAACCAAAAAATGTATTGTTCAATTTTTCGTACCTTTTATTTTTTATTTCATTTTGTCTCTTGAAAAAAAAAAACAGAAATCAACAAAAAAAAAATGAGAACAGCTGCTAAAGTTCAAGAGGACAAATTTTAACTCTAAAACTCAGTTTATCAAAAATTAGATTAACTTGATCGAGTTCTAAATCATTTCTTTGCCAAGTGTGAATTCCGAATTAGATTTCAAGAACTTTGATAACTTGGGGTTCTTTATAGCAACTTGAAACTCGAATTAATAACTTTTTTTTTGAAATTGTGAATTTTAAAGTTTGTATTTACTCATATGAGTTTTGTTTTTTTGCAGGTTTATATGAAATTGTAAAAAAAAAAATATATGCTTGAGTTCCATTTAAATATTTTTAAAACTTAGCTCCAAAAATAAACCGAGACTTATAAGATCTAATATTAAATTAATTTAAGATATGGAATTTATTGATATCTTAATATATATATATATATATATATTTATTATTGTTTATACCTATATTTTGAGACTTATAAGATTTTTTTTGTTTTTTTTTTTTCAGGTAATTTTTTATTCAATATCACCAAGGCGTAAATTTATCATTGAGAATCGTAAGTTGTTTTTATAATATCAAACTCTTCTAAAGAACTTTCTAAATCTAAAGGTGCGTGTCCATTTGAGAGTAAAAACATTGAGAGTAGCTCTCAGACCACTCTCGAGAGGAAACTCGCAAGTGGACACAGGCGTGAGTGTATCTCGCGGAGATTTGAATTTTTGCTGTCGACATTCGAACTTTTTGATAGTTACACGCAAGTGAACATATTATGTTGTGATAACTATCGGAGATTAGCTCGCAGAATTCCAACACTGTTCGTATTTTGCGAGTAGCTGTCGAGAATTTACATGTGAGTTTACTGTGATCTTCAGTAGGAAGCAAATTAATCAATAGCGGTTTTATAATAAATTTTGATTTAAAGCTCGGTTAAAGTGAATGTATTTAAATGATCCCGATTTTTTTGATTTTGGAACACTTATTTTTTTTTTTATTTTGCTGACCCAATTTGCCCTAAAATATGAGACTATGTATATATTAAAATTTTGTGGAATACATCTGATCGATTATTTAGTGATTGGAACAAAAAATACATTTTTGTTAAATGTTAAAAAAAAGTATTGATGGCCCCATTTTTGAGCTATAAAAGTAAACAAACGAAAATTTAATAACTTGAGAAAACAGGTAAGAAAATAATTCCAATGGCAAACCATGCGCTGAATTTCGATTATCTACCCATGGTTTAATCCATCTTTTCTAAAAGTCTTTATTTCTTTAAGAACAGAGCCAAAAAAATTCTACAACCTTTGAATACATATGCCACTTTAACTACTTTCAACTTCCAACTTGCAGTAAAAATATATTAAATAGACACGGTTATGAAAGTACTCTCAGGAAATCAACTCTCAAAACTAAACAATTGGACTCGCGATATTAAAATCTCAAAAAATTAAATGTCAAATGGACAGGCACCCGAGAGTAACTCTTGAGAGTTTATTAGCGAAAGAACTCTCAAATGGATACGCACCTTAATAATCTAATAAATGTCGTAAAAAAATAGGACCTGCGACGACTAGACTCGGTCTAGTCTAGGATAGGAGATACGAGATAGCAGCCTTCAAGATTCAAACGAGATTAGACTGAAATTTGCCAAAAGTCTCAAGTAATCTCTACAAAAAAATGAAAATGATTTTTTTTAAATAAGAAAATTAATTTGTTCAATGTAATTACATAATATTTAACAGCTTTAATAAAATTATAGCTTTCCGAATTTGAAAAAAGAGAATTTCCCATAGTGCACTTTAATGAAAAAAATCATCTATCTCATTTCTATTTTACCAAAATGTCAACTTAAATTAAGTTAGATGCGGTCGGTGAGAGTGCTCTTATTTAAGATTTACGAAAGCAAAACTAAACGGCCTTATCACAGGCCCCGTCGTATAATAGATTCGTTCTACGAATCCCGAAAAAAACGTCCTAACAGAAATATTTCCAAACTGATTTCGAATTCTTGAAAAGTGATATCCTTATCCCACAAATCCGTGTCCATATTTTTTTTACGCCGATGGTGTTGTGATATTTTTTGTTTGATTCGTAGTACGAATTCATTAAGACGAGGCCTATGATAAGACCGATTAGTATATAGTATATACAGACAAATTAGGTAAATTTAATGGTAAAGTTTGACTATTGACAAGTATTCGCTTTGTGTCGAAGTACCCCTTCGACTATTATCATTATCTATCATCCTAATGCCAAGTTTGATCAAAATATCGAGTTCGATTTTTTTACGAATCCATAATTTCCACATATATACAGCGAACTCTCTCATAACCGGTTATTAGATGTGTCCGCTTATGAGAAAAAAAAAATTAAAAACCTTTTAAAAAAGACATGAGCAGAATTTTCCTATTCTAATCCGAGTGCGTTCTCGTGTTGTAAAAACTGGAATGTACTTCAAAAACAGAATATAGCTTGCGAGATACAACAAAATTTCACCTGTCCAAGTAAATTTTTGTGATTTTTTTTTTTTGCGAGGATTTCACACCTATAATCTTCATATTTCTACAAGTTATGTAATTCACTATCCAAAAATACCGAAATGGATCTTATAAAAATTCAAAAATAGTACTCCACATGCACTTTTTCCGCTTATGAGGGAGCCAAAGAGTTTTTAAATTTGGTGTCAGCGTCCGCTTATTAGAGAGTCCGCTTATGGGAGAGTAATTAGTTATTACTATGAAAAATAATTTATTTAGTTCTGTTCTTTGAAATCTGTCTAGTTATGAGAGGTGAACGCTTATGGAAGTTGTCCGTTTGCAGAGAGTATACTGTAGTACCTATGCCTATGTGTCGCAAGTTAAAATTACATGGCAGGTATCGTTATTTTGGTCTTAAAAAAATTAAAATAATGTGTCAAGAATATCTTAAAATCTTTAGATACAAAATTTTAAGAAAATCAAACCATAAAACCGTTTAGGCACTAGACGAACAGACAGACAATGTCGAGATTCATTAAAATCTCAATCAAATAACAAGAATTAATATTAACTAGGACCTCTCATAGAACCATTTTTTCCCACTTTAAAGAACCCTATACACACCATCCCATCAATGTTACTTATCACGTATTGTTGACGAATTTTTGTCAGGTAAAACTGACAATGTTGTAAGGAAATTTGTTAATGTGGGGGCTGAAAATCAAACATTTGTCAATGAACATTGAGGAAAACCAAAAAATGTTTGTGTTTCGACAATGTATAGGTATCAATATTACTTGTGACGAACATTGAAGTGCCTACTAACGATAGATGTTAGCTAAATCGTGACTCGTTCCAGTAATATTGTCAGGTAACATTGATGGTGTGTAGGGCCCTTAACTGATTTAAATATATTTTTTTTATACAAGAACTATATATAATATGTTCAAAGAACTTTGCGTATCAAAATTTTCAAAAACAAATTTAATTTTTTTTTTAATTCAAATTATTTTTTTTTTAAATTCGTTGTTTCAAAAATTGGTATAAGAAATATTAATTAGTTTTAAAAAAAAAACCACTCAAACGTTTTTAAAATTTTTTTCTTATAAATTAAAATTTATTAAATAATTCAGATGCATTCAATTGCGTTGTTGTCAAATCAATTTTGAAAGCTGTTTGATTATTTTATTTCTAAAATTATGTTTAGTTTTAACAATTTTTTACCTTAACCTGTATCTGTACCATTCATGTACCTATATACATACATATATACAATATGCAAAACTATGGTTTTTTTTTAATGTCGCGGATATTCGCTCTCAAAATTAAAAAACATATGCGTAAATACATAAGTTCGAGCGAACGATTCATGCATTTTATTTATTTTTTTTATAAATTGACGACCTTTATCTAATATAAAAAAATTGGTTTAATACCAGTTAATTTAATTTTAAGAGATTCCGATAAACAGAATAGAATAGAAAATTTCGGACCACCCTAATGTTAACCATACATATTACATATTTAGAATTATTTTGGCAACCGCTGTTTTAGTTATCCCTGCTTACTTATAATACGTTGCTGATTAAGATATGAAAATAAATTATCAGAATGCATAAAATTTGTCTGCCAATTCATAAAATACAAATAGCTATAACTCCAGCTTATAAACTTGGTGGTATAGCACTCTCAAGTTGTTGTTGCTGTTTCATTCAAACCTTCAAAACGTGCTCTTATATAAGGGGTACATATACCTTTCAATAAATATTATAAAATATACGGAAGTGAAAATATCATGGTTGTATGGTTTTTAAGTATTTTCATTGTGACTATAATAAATCAACTTATATTATTTTGAACATTTTCAATCCTAGGCTTTGCTTTAAGCTTAAATATACTTCATATATACCAATATATACGTCTATAAACAAAATAACACCATAGCACCTTCCTGTTATTGAGAATATCTTTAACGACCTTTTTGTATATAAGTATGTACCTATACAACAATATGTAATATAAAATATTTATTATGTGTGAATTCTACCCACACTATATACCTATGTATAGTACCTACATACTTATACAGAAAAATCCCAACAAAGGTATGCGTTAGTGTGTACAAAAGTGAACCCAATATTTCCCTTCATATATTTATGTATTCATATTTTTGCACATAAAATCGACAATAATTATTATTTATGAAATCTTCCGGAAAAAGGTATTTCAAGTTTTTTTTTATGACTGAAAAGGATTCCATAACAAATAACCACTTTTAGACCTTTTCCAAAATAAGACCACCCATATATCGAAAATCCATGGTGATAACTCACTTCTTTTTGAAATATCACGGAATTTACGACCGATAAATCATCAATTGACGAAAAAATCGAAAATATCCAAAAAATATCCCTGATTTGTTTTCAAAACCGAAATCAGTTGGGAAATGAAAACATTTTACAAAATAAAAAAAAAATAAAGCCAAAAACATTCTTAAATTGTTGGTTTTTCTTGAAATTACACAGTTCCATCGTTTGGAAACATGTGCACCACATCCATTCCCTTCTATAAGCATATTCCTTATGGCTTGGTCTTGTTATATCTTTGTATGCATCTCAATGCTCGACTTGGCCCACTGAACTGGAAGAAGAAATTTTAACAATTTTCTTGAGAATGAAACTCTTGAAAATGTGTCAGAAGAAAAGTTTTCCTGCATTTCCCGAGATATTATGTATAGCTATGTATAAGGTATGATGTATACACATAGTGCACATAGAATGATTAAATTTTTCGCCTTCTTTCAGCTGCAGAAAGGTATATTTTTTTTTTAACTTTTTCGAAAAGAAGTGCAATATAAGCTTACAAGTTACTACCTACTGCTACTATGTAATTTAAGGTCTGCCAGAAAATCAAGAATTTGTGTCCTTGTTTTTTTTTTGGAATTTATATTTTTTGAGTAACTTGAGCTGTTTGGCCGACAAAGTTTCTATAGTGTGTTTGTGTTTTTTTTATAGTAGATGTCCGAATTGAATTAAAGACATTTTGTGTTTGGCTTTACTGCTCTTCTTTCAAAAGAGGGTATATACATTTTTGTTGGATTTCTAGGACATCTACATGTAGTTTGACACCTTTTTGTATTTTGTTTTGTCTTTTTTAAAAAAGTGTCAACTTTCTAAGTGTGAAGGTATTCCTTTGTCTTTATCTTTGTTTTGTGTGTGTGTTTGTTGTCTCCTTCTTTTATTTGACTAATTAAAATCAAATTACAAATACTTCGAAAGAAGTATTTTAATTAAGTTTTTTTAGTTTTTAATTTCTTTATAGTGTTTGAAAATAACGACAGTTTTTTTTTTTTTTGAAGAAGAAAAAGTTAAAGAAGTTTTTGAACAAAAAACAGAAAAAAACAATAGCCTACTTAGCTTGCTTGTTCCATAATGGGTATTGGTCATGGTGGTAGCTCACCCAAGCGGTTGTTGTTAAATTCAAACCTTCAAATGGATAGAGATCATATTTTACGTTGAAAACGAAATATTAAAAGTGAAAATATATCCCGTGGATTTTACATTGCAAATAAGGTATTACATATAATATTTAAAAAAATAATAATAATATTTTAATTAGACTTTCAAAACTTTCATAAGCCTTCCAACAGTTTTCGACTCATTAATGCTTTTTTACTTGTGATATAATACCATATGGCAAGTTATGGATTGGAAAAACGAAACGAACTCGGGATTTTGATCAAACTTGACATTATGATGATAGCGAAATCGAAAAAAGTGGGTCTCACAATTTTGTTTGTCTATCTTTTCGACTGCAGCCTAAACAGGTGAATCGATTTTCTTCAAACCTAGCATTTTTTGGGCATTCCCCCGACCGACGGTACCTGCCATATAATTCTTTTTTGTAAAAAAATTAAAATAAAATTTTCTTAAAAACGCCCAGGAGTTAAAAAAAAATTTGTATTTTTTTTTTTAAATCAAGAATTTGTTATTTTTTTTTTAATGCTATACCCTACTAAATCTGAAAAAATTTTATAAATGGTAGGTACCGCCCATAGAACTATTTTTTTGATTTTCAATTTTCACAAAAACCGTAAAACTGATTTTACATGGTGGCACCCCAGTATACGATCTACCGACTACCATATAATTAAAAAAAAAATAATTATCGATTGATTAAAAATGTTAGAATCATTTCTTTGGTTTTCGACTCTTTCATTATCGGTTCAACCGATTTTAATGAAACAGGACCTTCTAAGAAGTTTTCATAATACTGCATATCAAAATTAAAAAAAAAAAAATACAAATTTTTGATTTAAAAAAAAAATTCAAATTTATTTTTTGAAAATTCGATATTTTGAAAATGGGTAGATGATTTTTTTTTAAATTATTTTTGGAACTTCGCATTATTAAATGCTAAAAAAATTGCATACCGATTTTGTTTCTTAAAATGTGTAAACAAATTTATTATTTTTTTTAAATAACCGCTCCAACGATTTTAAATTTTTTTTTCTCATAAATTGAGATTTGTTTAAGAAATCATATGATGTACATCACGTTGCTGTAAAATCAATTTAAGAGATTGTTTTAAATGTTTAATCAATTTCAACATCAACAAAATTCGGAAAATCTGTAAAACCATAATTCTACATTTCAAAATTCTGTATTCCAAAATTCTGTATTCCAAAATTCTGTATTTAAAAATTCTCTTAATTATAAAAAAAAAATCGGTTTGATGAAAAAAACAATAAAGCCTAAATTGGAATGGACCGATCAAGTTTTTTATATTTGACAGAATTTTTAAATTCAGCATTTTTCAGAATACAAACAAAAAATCTTTATACCTACTTAGCTTACATTAGAGTCCAAATTAATTTATTTCAACATTTTCAGAAAAAGTGTGTTCATCTCAATTTTTTGTTCAAATTTGTTAACATATCATTTCAACCTAATTTTTTGAAAATGTTTGTTTTGTAAAATAAATACTTTAGAGTCGCATTTTCAGTTTTTAAACGGAATTGTATAAATAACGTAGTAATTCTTTTATTTTCACAATATTTAAGTTTCACCTGTATTTTCTCTTATTTATATTCTGGATAAATTCCAACACAGTTAACACTTACCACGTGAGAACGTTTTATTGGTAATTTTTAGTTAGAAGTGAAAATAATTGATTGTTTTCTTGTGGATGTGGTTCACAATATATTTTTTGAAGGTAGGTATCTTTTTACTTAATAATGTACATAATATGTCAAAACAGCGAGAAGAAAAGTTGGACATCGGCGGTTTTATATTTTAAAATGTAAGATTAATTGAAAGACAAACATTATTCTATACAGTATTTAAAATTTTCCAGAATTTTGGATATACATATGTACATACTTTTGGAATACAAAATAATAGATTTACAGAATAATAGAATACAGAATTATGTTCATACAGAATTTTCAATTCATTTACAGAATTTTGGTCATACAGAATTTTGTAATACAAAATAACGACCCGTTACCGAATAAATCTAAACTTGTCCGATTTTTAAACCACTGCGAGATTATTTTCAGTGAATTCACATCAAAAGTAAATTATCATCTAGTTTCAAAATTTAATCCAAATCATTATAACCGTTTCCGAAAAACCAAATTATGTATTGAACATCTCTCTTAGAGCAATAATAACCAATATTTAAAATAATTACTTACATAAAAGTAAAAAACTTGGAAAGCTTGATATTTTCATTTATAAAAGTCTGTACCTACCTATTCGTATAAACTGCACATTAATTTTCAATCCATTAAAATTTATTCAAATACCTACCTTCTAAACGATAATCGCACAAATGTTCATCTATGTAATGTTCTTCTACATCAACTTGAAAAATGTACACTTTAAATAATTTAACACATAACCACCATATGCATCCTTTAATTTTCGTTATTGTCACTGTTTTTTTTTTTCACCGCTCGTCATCTGCTTCACCTTTAAATATGTAGATTTCCATATTTTTATGAGCCCATTATGATCCTAAGCAACTCGAAATTGCCACACTGTTCTTCATACTTTTTAACAAAATACAAAAAAAAAAAAAATACAAAATATAACTATCTATCCCACTTGCAAAAATCAAATGAAAAGCACCGCAATGTAGTTACCATCTATGAGTATTCCATATTTTCCTGGGAGCACAACACCTGTTTTTGACACGATACTCCTCAACACTAACCAAACTCACAAACGAGGCTATATTATACGCTTCACAAAAAAAATATATATACACAAACCCATTTCATTATGCATACATCAAAAAGCACAGCAGGATACGTACCTACGTATCCAGGATACATCATGAAGTTATTTTCAAAAAACCTCTTTTCCGTCCAGTCGTCAACTTCCAGCACACTTCCTTGTTCTGTTACCACTTTTGATGTTTAAATTGTTTTACCAAAAGAAGTCCGTGGCACGGATGCAAAGTTGGGTGAGTGTGTTGGTGGGTTTGCATACAATTTTCATTCTTGCTCACATTCCATCGGGCAAACTTTGCCCACACAGGAAACGTTCGGATGCTTCCTAGATGTGATTAGTTTTGCCATTTTTTTTTTTTTTTTATTATTTTTTTTCTTCGAAAACCTCACTCACAATCGAACCCCCCAAACTCGTCACATTTTGTTTGCTTTCTTTTCTTTTCTTTTTTTGGTATTTGTTTTCAGATTTGTTTCGACTTTAGCTTCCTCTTATTTTAGATTCATTCCTGTGTTGCAGCTGCTCGGAATCTTTAGAATTCCGTTGACAATGCAAGAAAATTGATAAAATTAACCAAGAGGAAATAGTTTTTTTCATTTATCGTAAATGTGGATCACCGACCGTGTTTTGCAGTTGATTGTGATGAGGATTATCTTCGGTTGATGAAGTTAGCATTTTAGAGTGAAGGTAAATTCGGTCTAGTGATCAACTTAAAAAAAAAATGCAATTTTTTGAATTGTGATTTAATTTTTTTTGTCAGATTTTCGTTGCTTTTGGGATTAATTTTTTACGATTTTTTATAAGATATTTTTGTGTAAAAGGACTTTATTTTTTGTATTTTGCTCTATAATAAAACTACTGCTTTCGTGTACAAAAAAACGTATGTAGTTTTAATGATACCCAAGGTTAAATTTAGTTTCAATTGAGTTTCACTCAACATAAGCTTATGGTTGGTTCAAATTGGTTTAAGTTAAGCATTTTTTTTTCAAACTCCTTAGGGATTCCAGTAAAACTTCTCTGTTTTTTTTTACAACATTCGAATTTGTGAGACGACTTAATTATATACGGGGAAATGGAAAAACTCAGTTTTTTTTTAATTGTTAGAAAATTGTCAGATTTTTGGAAGAAGTGTCAGGCAACAAATTGAAGCTTATGAAACTCTTTAATTTAAAAAATTAAGGCGTTCATTTACTTAAAATTTCGGAACAGTTTTACACAAAATTTAGCTTGATCATTTTTTTTTGCAAAGTCTATTTTATTCAGCACCTAATCCTATAGAATGTTTTCGAGTTCCTCAATTTCGTTTCTTGTTCATTCAATGTGGATTAGGCCTACTGTGAAAACTACTTATTTTAATTTTTCTTTTATATTTGTCTTATTTTCGTAAGTATAAAATTCGACGAAATTATGTACCTTGCAAATAAGACTGAGTTCAGAGATGTTTAGAATACGAATATAAAAGAAATTCAGAAAAGGCAAATGACTTAAAAATTATAGAAAACATTGTTCAACGCTTTAATATTGGTTTTGCAAAAGACAAAGGCATTTAAGTAAAATAGACCATAATGGTATATACTCTATACATATAACAAACCAAATATGGTATATGACTTAAATATTTAAGTAGACCTTAAATTATGAATATATATTGTATGGTAGGGACTCTTAAATTTCATTTTTCATTTTTTAAAGTCCATACTTTTATGGTTCATTTTACTTGAATATTTAAGTCGTCATAAAATTTGGTTATTGGTAGGGCCCAAAGAGTATAAACGTGTAGGGCATAATTATAAACATTTGTGCTGCTATTTTAAAAATCAGACATTTTAAGTGATTATGTATTTTATTTTTGTAAGTCGGATTTTCGTATGTAAAATTTTGATTTCCCACGAGCATAGATAAGATGAATTTTTCAGGAAGTAAATAATAACTTCTCTGAGTGTTGACTATTATTTTGATATTTCGTACCAGCTTAAATACTTAATCCAAGTGACCAGCCCAGTTCTGGAACTACACTTTTTGTACAGGAAAGAATTCCAGAGATTTTCGACCCCCCTCTAACTTCAGCACCAATAAAGTCAGAAACTTCAAATTTGGAATAAGCACGCAGGCGACACACCGAATTTCAACACTTTAACATAAGTGCTTCCTGAGATAGAGGACTTAAAAAAATGCGAAAACCGTAACTGGGATAGGCTGACTCACTCACTGACCCATCATCAAAACTATGGAGCACTTCCGACACAGCAGAGTCATTTCGCACAGCTGCGATAGGCCTTGTAGTGGATACAACGCCAAAAAATCGAATATTTGAGGTTTCCATTCAGTGGACATGGTATCCGCCTACTTTCTCAGAATTGCGATCAATTATAACGGAGCACTTCCGACTGATGTATAGTGAATCCCACACTTCTAGCTTCACTAATATCTTTCAAAATTTTGACCTGGTAAAAAATAAAAATCTTCGCAAAAAGGAGTGAGATCAGACAAAAACATAAATGTTTGTACAAAACCCAGCATGTAACAAGTTTAATATTGTGAAGTGAGTATTCATTTAATAATAAATTTCTTTTATAATTTGGAGTTGTTTCAATATTTTGATTTTGTTTCTGAACTTGTAGCTAATTTGCTCATAGGTTGATCAAACTCTGAATTTTTAGTTAAAAAAAGACTGGGATAGAATTTTTTTTTCCAAAATTTAAATATTGAAAAACCGTTTTAATATTCAAATTATGATAAAAAAAAGAGTTTTATTTTTTTAGACATTTTTTTTTTCAAACTAATTTTAGCCAAAACTTTTTTGCACAAAATACTCCTATTTTGTGTAAACAAGTTTTGGCTAAAATTAATTATTTGATTCCGACAAAAATGTAATTCACATTACTTTACTACGCCATCTGATTTCTTTGAAAAATCTTAATTTATGAGACAAAAAATTTTAAAAGTAGTCGAAGCAGTTTTTTTTACATTTATTTTTATTTATTAAATTTTATTTTTTAAAAAATTGGTTTGTACACCAATTTAAGTTGAGTTAAGAATTCAATAAAAAAAATTGTGAGTGTCGGGACTTACGGTTAAGATGTGTAAACATACGTAACGTAACGTGAGGCTCAGAATCACAATCACAAGATACGTCACGTTTTTTTCAATCTACCGCCAGTATAGATGTTTACAAATCAAAAAAAAAAACCGTTTTTGAAATATCAATAAATATATTTGAAATAAATTTTTTTTTAATCCAAAACATATTATTTTGAAAATTTTGATATATAATATGAAGATACTAAACCTTTTTTTTTTAATTTCCAAAATCAGTAAAAATGTTTTCGAAAGGAGTGTAAATTAAAAATAATGGCTTTAAGTGAGAGGTCCCATTTTTTCGAAATTTTGTTTTAGTTAACTTATTTAAAATAAATTGCGATCACGAATTTGAAAAAAAATATGATTTTCATTAAATGCTTAGAAAATTTGTAAAGCAGGTGCTATTATTTTTGGTTCATAAAACAATTTTAAAAAATTGTCGCAGAGAATGTCCAAAAAAAACGCTGAGTTGGTACCAAATTTAAATAAAATTGACACAATCCAGACAGATGGACTGATGTTTGATCAACATATCGAGTTCGATTCATTTAACGAATCCATAACTTCCCATTTCCTAGTAGGCTAATGTATGTACATATATATAATATCGAAATTAAAATTGGCTAGGCGGAAAATATTCAGCTTAAAATTTTGAACATTTGATGCAGTAAATAGTGGTTCAACTCCAAAGAGGGCGGAAAATTACAATTAATCTGGTTTTCAATGAACTGAATATGTAAAGTCGTTGTGTTGTTTTCAGTGACCTAAACGAACTCTCTGAAGTGAAGATCAAAGATTTGATCTCCTTCCTCAACGAAACGCATTGGCTCTAGGATAAGCCTCAGTAGCTACTGTACATCTTTCCTACGACCAGACGACCATCCTTCCTTCAAACCTCTCACGTCTCTGAGCCAACCGACAAACTGCCGAACGTGGCATGTCTGCTGCGAGGCTCAGACTTTCCAAACCATTTTTAACCCGCAGGTCCAACAAGTTATGGTATCAAAATGGCGCACTCTAGCGCTAATTGGGTCAATGGGCTAGTTTGCTCGTGACCGCCATTTCTACCTATACCTACCTCAAAGTCGTTGATCTGAAACTGATTTTCGGGGCAATTATTACAGGGAGTCGGATATTTCAAAATCAATATAAAATCATAACATAAATATCAGGAGTACATATTCATTTCTTTTAGAATGAATTCGAATAATTCTAGAATATAAATCGGATAAATGTTGTAGTTTAAATAAATCTAAATAATGGCTGATCAGGAACGACCATAACTTATAGCTGAACACCATCCAATTCGCACGGGGATTCCTTTGTTGGATTCGTACTGAACTAAATATAAAGAAACACCAAAGCCGAAAATTGGAAATTTCCACCGAAAAAAGTAAAAAAAAAAAAAACCTGAAACCCTAAACTGCATACTTTCCGAGGTTAATATTTCATAGCGATATCTGTATGAGTAGGTGGGAATATTGATTCTAAGGAATGACATACAATTCAGAATTGACAATCGGCTAATTTTGTCCCTCACGATCGCCAACAGATGGCGTAGGCTGCTACATTTTTGTGTATACAAATTATTGGAGCGTGTCAAAAAAATAATTGTAAAGGGTTTTATTGAATCCCTTATACAAATATTATTTTCACATATTATTTTAAATTACTTATATCCCTCTACCGCATGAATTTTTGTTTGAAGAGGAAAAAAATAAAATTTGCTTAAAATACTTTTTTGGGTTGTTTAAAAACCAAAAAAAAAACAACAAACATTTTTTTGTTTAAATAAAAAACTCAGCCAAATATGTATGTATACTTCAAACTCCTTACTGCATACGAAGCCAAATATGGCTTGTAAACTTTTACCTCTCAAACGAGCAAAATAATAATTTTTTTTTTATAAAAATGTATTCATTTTAAAGAGAATTAGACACACAATAAGAAATATATTTGTATGACCACTTAACTCACCTAACACAAGAGTTATTATTATTTGAAATAAGATAATTTTTCACAATTCCGTTTTCAATGACAACAAGTAACCGAATTACCTACAAACATGAATATCTTCCTTCTTTTTTGGTGCACGTGTGAAAAGGCACAGCTATTTGTTCTCAGAAATGCACAGAAGAGGATCGTGTTGTATTTTGAGCATTTTTTTTATTGAAGTCAGGAGAAAAAGGGACATAAAAGCCATATTTGGCTTCGTATGCGGTAGAGGGTTAATTTAATTTAAAATTCCGTGCGGAGCCTTGCGGACTAGGTAGTATATATTATAAACAAAATAAAGGAAAAACATTATAGGATTACCTTATGCAACGTCAGATGGAGTCATGGTAAAAAGCTAAAATATTAGTATACATAGTTTCAATTATGAAGCAATTTTGAAACATTTAGAAAAAAACTATGGGAATTTCTGTTATTCTCCGATGTGGAAGTGAATAAGAAAAAACCGAAAAATTAATGCATGCCTTATACCTATACATATGTTGCATTTAGAGAATTAAAATTGTTTTAAAATTTCGAATTTAAAAATACTTACCGCAAGAAAAGGCTTGAACTATAAGAATTTTATTTATTTTAAAGTTATTAATGTTTCTTATACAAAAATGAAATGTCTATAAAGTTGAAAATAACTACTAAAACTTAAAAAAAAAAACTAAGTGTTTCTAAAACTAAAGAAATAAAAAGATAATACACAATGGCACAATTACATTTTAATTCCTAAAAGTAACATTATTTGCTTTACTGATGTAGGTATGTAGACCTACAAACATTTTGCAATAATCATACTTAAGTGACTTGTAAATTCTTTTTCGATTATTTTATGTGTGCCGAGGGCAGAGGGTAAGTATATAAATCGTAACCTCGAAAACAAATATTTTGTTCCGCAAGTAACTGAAAAAAAAAAAAAAAAATCTTAACCAGCACATTTTCTACTAAATAAAAATCATTCGATAACCATTAATCACTTCCTGTTCATGACATAGACTTTATATCTTTTTCCGATATATAAATGTGCAGATAATCAACATTTTAGAAAACCACAATATACTACGAGTGCAGAAGCTGTATTTGCACCATATAACTTCATATATGTATACGAGTTTGTACATGAAAACATTTAGCTTATCACAATAAAATCCAATTAAATGCAATCTAGGTCATCAATCCGCCACTCAAGCACATTTATCAAGGATAATAATACCAATACTAATTCAAATACCTATAACCTACAACGGATGCTATATACAGCTTCTACAAATCAAAAGAACCAAAACAATCAATCACAAGAAGAAAAGTGTCATAGCCAGCGTCTGTCTTATTTGGTAGTTAATCATTGAATCTATCATAAGACACACGCGGCTATAGCATTTTTTTTAAATCATCGCTGGAGTGTCATCATCTGGTTTGTCTTATAATTTTCCACACACACACACACAAACACAAAGGCACAAAGGATCAAAAGCGCACGCCATCACCACACAGTTAACCTCATATAATTACCCAAGTGTCCTTTATTAGTGATTTCATTCCACAAGAATACCCTCCACCGGCTCTCAATGTAAAAGTAATTAAGATTTCAAGATTCTTTCTGGCAAACAATTTCCTGCTCTTGGCTGGCACAAGGGCTTCTAGCTTCATTCATCCGTCAACATCATACCTATAACTACACTCGTACTATAAAGCAGTACCTTATACCTAAGTACTGTAGGTTACATAGGTTAGATATTATGGTGTATGGTGCTGGAATGAGAAAAAGGAGTGGAAGCGGTACATGCCCTTGGCAGCAGCGGCATGCACGCAGTGCACACTATGAATACCCACTAATTAGGTTGTGTACAGGTGGGTGTAGATTAATTTATCGCTTGCTCCATCACCGACATCTAGAGGGAGGCACTTTCCCTTAATATATGGATGAATAATTTTCACTCTAACGATGCGCAAGGATATCGTTGAATTTACAAAAGAATCGTTTAGTTTTTTTTTTGTTATCTTCGTTGTTTTTTTTTTTTTTTTAATGAAACGAGAACATCCTACCCTATAGGATTATTTTATGCTCAAAAGTTCGTAGACTGCGAGCAGCAACGTTAGAGACCTATACCTTATATCTACATGTTATCTAAGGAACAATAGAATCGGTCCTCTTGTCGATCTTCTCGCCTGAAACCGAAAGTTCATGAGAAAAGCGATTTTAATTTAGCTCCTCGTTTCGTCCGATGATATCTTTCTTGCTTTGGCTGGTCGTTGTCGTCGTATAATCCTTGTGCTCTACATCGTATACATATATCCTTTGGTATACAAATATTTATGTTTGCTAGTTGCAGGCTGAATCTTTTAATCGATGCTATGCTATTCAGACACTCCACGACGCGACGGTCGGTCGGTGGGTCGACGCGCGCCGGTTCGCCCCGCAATGGAGCCTTATATGTACCTACCTTACTTTATTATGCTATGCCTTGGTTTTTGTTTTAGCTATAAGAGTCGTTCTCGTCTTAAAAAGTCGAATTTCACCAAAGAGAGAGAGAGAGTTGCAAACGTTAATATTATACGGAGTGGAAAATAAGAATTTAACTGAATGTTACTTTGGTAAAAAAAAAATAAATTTAAATATGTAATTATTTATTTATTTCTAATTAAAATATTGGATGAAACTACAAGAAAAAGTACAAAAAAAAGGTAAGCCTTCATTGGAAGAGCACTTTTATGGTATTCGTTAGAAAAGTATTGATTTTGTTTAAAAAATTAAGATATATCTAACACATAATTTATGTACAAGATCCAAAGAAAAACATTTTTGAAAATATTTGAACATATTTAAAATTTTATCGTACCTATTCCAAAAATATTTAAGAATAACAAACTGATCTAAATATATTTGCAAATAAAATTATTCATTATTATTATTATTCAAAAAGTACACATAAAAAACGAACATGGAAGAAGAAATCGAAGAAAACAAAATTTTTTAGACTTACCCTCCTGACACGAGTTAAAATATTTGAATAAAAAAAAGGATTTTATTTTACTTAACAATAATTGTCAAAAAAAGGAAAATTAAAAAAAATAAGCTTTCTACAATTTTTGCTTTAACATTTTTTTCAAAAGCATTGATATTTTCTTGCAATTCAATCGATTGATTGAAAATCATGGCGGATAAATGAGGTAAAAAGAAATTTTTGAAAACATAGTGCAAACTTTTTTTAATTCAGTCCTGGAAAGTATTTTTTGTTGAGCTGCATTTTTGTTTCGTACACAGTGGCACTGTCTACAATTTTGCAATCCTCTTCTTGTGACTTAGTTTCAGCTCTGGACCACGTAAAGCTAGTGACAAATACGTTTCGAAAAATTCGAGAAAATGTTATTTTTGAATTTAATGATATGTTTGAGACTGCACAAGGCCTTCTAAATATTGTAGATGAAACGCAATTTTTGCTAAGTTCAGTTCATTTTACATAGATTTCGTGACGAATATCTAGTTTGAACTATATCCAACAAGACTAGAATTCCTAATCATTTGTTTTTGTTTTTTAATAATACAAATTCTATATATACTATACTGAAATACATCAGCCAAGTAGAGTAGTATTTTAGGATATTTTGAATTACGATGGACAGGAACTCGCTGATGTTGAGTGTAAACTTAATGCATTCAGGGATCTGTATGCTAATGTTTTTGCAGAAAGAACACCTTCTTATGATTTAAATTTGAACCATGAAGTATTCTCAAAAGTAGACGAATTCTGTAACACTCACTTAAATAATCCTCTTACAACATTTACTCAATTAAACACAGCATGTAACCAAGTTTCTTTACCTTTTACTAATCATGAAAAAGTCAATATATTTAGAAACAATTTGAATAACAAAAAATCCTTTGGTCTCGACAGAGTTTCAAACTTTATCTTAAGGAAATGTCCAACTTCTCTTGACCTTACCCTTACCTGTCTTTTCAACCAATGTATAAACAACGGATACTTTCCAATTGCATGGAAGCAGTCCAAAATAATGCCTATAGCTAAAAAAAATAATGCAAAAAGTGTAAAAGATTTTCGACCAATTTCCCTTCTCTCCAATATAGGAAAACTATTCGAAAGAGTTATTGCTGAAGCTCTTGATAGTTTTTTCGATGAATCGAATACTATTCCAAATACTCAGTTTGGCTTTAAGAAACAACATTCAACGGAACATTGTCTTTTAGTCCTTAATAATATAATTATTCAGAATCTGAGACAAAAAAAGTGCACTGTTGTTCTTGATATTGATCTAGAGGCAGCGTTTGACTCTATTTGGCATAAAGGGCTAATCTTTAAGCTAATAAGGTTGAACTGCTCGAAGCCCTTAATAAGAATGATAATCAGTTTTCTTGATTCCAGAACAGCGTCTGTTGTCATTGGCTCTGAATATTCAGAATCTTTCCCAATAATCTCAGGAGTTGCTCAAGGAACATTACTCGGACCAAAATTATTTAATGCATTTCTACATGATATGCCATTTTGCAACTCTGAATCTGAACCTGTAGCACTCTTGTACGCAGACGACACAAAACTGGTAGCTGGTGCTATAAGGCCGCACAATGCTTTAGACAAAATACAAAATGCCTTACCCAGATTTCTTTCGTATTTGAATTCTTGGGGCTTGAAAATAAACACTGAAAAATGCGGGCTTACCTGTTTCAGAAACTCATACGGAAAAGGTCACCGAAAAGCTGTTAAAGAAAGTAAGGAGTTATCTTTACATATTGGCGGTAATGTAGTTCCATTGAAAACAGAAACAAAATACCTAGGTATTCATTACCAGAATAAATTCAGGTTCAATAAACATGCGCGGAATGTATTAAATAAAGCAAAAATAGCTACTTCTTTTTTAAAAACACTACTTTCATCAAAGCATTTGTCCCAAAACACAAAAATTTTAATATATAAAACCCTTATAAGACCAATAATCTCGTATGGCTTCAGCACTTGGTTCAATATTTCTCCAACGGCAGCAAAAGAGTTAGAAAAGTTTGAAAGAACAATCTTACGTTTTTGCAGCGGAAAATATCGAAAACCTAATAAAAAATGGTTTTCTAACTATACGTTATATAATTTAACAAAGGTTAAACCTTTAATGATTTATATGACCACATTATTAAAAACCCGATTAGAAACTATTGCTAACCATCCAAATCCACTTATCAAAGAGCTGTGGGATGCAAATATCACTGAAAGTACAGAACTCCAGTACTACCAATCGCCTTTCAATCTTTTACATAATAGATCCCGAACTTTATTAGAACCGCAGTTGAATGATACATTAACTTTACCTTTTTATGAGAAAGCCTCATTGAATGTGCTCAGAGGATAATTTTTGTTTTCTATTATTTTTTGAAAAATATTTTGAAAAAACATGTGTTATATATGTATGTAAGCATTTGTATATGTATATAGGTATGTTGTATGTATATGTATATTGTATATATTATATTTATTTTATACATATCTATATGATTTATGTATATTTATATAAAATCAATACTTTTGCGTTTAAAAAAAAAAACATTAAACAAAAAAAAAAAAAAAAAAGTTTAGTATTTTAATTATTCAATATAATTGCCAGTAGTTCATATAAATAGATAAAATAAGTTTCTTGTTCCAATATATTTGATTATATCATGAATTAAGTAACTGCTTTTCTTAAATTTATATCTAACTCTCAAAACGTTGTTATAACAAATATTATTTGTAAATGTAAACATACATATGCGTCAAATGCATCTTTTGTTATTTTATTTTATTTTTAATAGTTTTAAGTTTGGCCTGTAAGAGCCATTACACGAACATATGTCGGGAGCAAACATATGAAATTTACATTAAAGATACATTTTTGAAATATGTAATTATATTGTAAGAAAAGAGATCTATAATTATTGTTCTTTAATTAAAATTTTATTTTAAGCCAGGCATAATTATGAAGTCGGCAGCATATAAAACTAAACTGTATTCAAAACTAAATTTGTGAATTTAAGTCTCAATAAAGAAAACTGAACTGATAGTTGTTATGATTCCTCTTCTAGACGACTTCATAACTCATCTTGAAACGCGGTAGGTATTTTCTATCAGCATTTTATATTTTTATCCCTTCAATACTGGGGTGCTAGCATGTAACTTGATACAATCGAGTTGAGTCGATACAATCGAGCATAGACTGTTCCTAAATTTGTTCAATCGAATCGAAAACAGTCGACCGAGTTAAATTAAGAACTGCCTATCCTCGATTGTATCAATGAACTCGATTGTATTAACGTTACGTGCTAAACCCCCTGGGCAAAAGCGACAAAAATATTTAACGAAGAAAAGATTTAATTTTATAGAAGTTTTTTGAATTGGAATTTTATGGAGGCTGAGTTTTTGCAAAATGTCATGAGATACTAGAAACAAAACCTTCAAAGAACGCAATAACAGCTCTTGCGAAGATTGCAGTAAGGATCTTTTTCCGAATATACATAAACTTTCAAAAATGATGGAAACTTTGCCATAGTATCAACATACCAGAAACAACTTTTTCGACGATGAAACGAATAAAAACTTTTTTAATAAACTCTTTTGTTATACATAATTACTAGTCAATAAAAACTACCTGAATCTTGAAATGTAAGATCATTTTATTATCCTCAATCGCTTACAACGTTAATAGTGAAAAGATATTTTTAAAAATCATATCCCCCCAATGCTTCAAGTACTTGGTGTACAAGAGAATTTCTATAATAAGTGTAATCAATTTCTGTAACACAATGCTAATAATTCATTGGAAGTTCTACAAGTGTAACAAACGAATACTTCAAATGGAAAATTATTTAATTACACTATTTCTGTAAATCAAACTTACAAGTGTAGAAAATCAATAACTCTGACTTGTACAGTAGTTGATGAAATCTTACAGGCAAATTTGTAGGGTGCAAAATATTTGATTGAATATAAAAAATCCATCATTTCAAACAAAACAAATATCAATAATTTTGTTCAACGTAATTTTGTCCAACTTTTTAAAGCCCCAGTTATAGCTATATCATTGAAAATCATCATTGGAAATATTAATTTTAAGTTTTGAGGCACTTATAAAGCGAATTTTGATTATATTTTTAATGAAAATATAACAAAATATTCATTTCAACTTTCCACATAAAATAACTTCTAAGTTTTCAATGATCATTGAAATAATAAATGTAATTTTATGCGAAGTCTTGTGCTAAAATCAAACATTTTTTTGACCAAATATAAAAATTATTTTTATTAAAATTTTCACTATCTACATTTTGTTTATGTAGAAAGTAATTAAATTCAGTAATTTTTTTACTAAAAAGCTATCATTTTATGAAAAAAAATTTCCGTAAAATAGTTTTAAATGGTGGATCCCATAGAACCCATTTTTTTATTTTCGATTTTTTAAAAAACGGTTCAACTAATTTTGATCAATTTTTTAATGGAGAATTTTTCCAAAAGTTTTATAAAGGGAAACAAAAATCTTTAAAAAAAATTTTTGTTGGATTTTGAAAAAAAGTATAAATTTTTTTTTTGAGAACTTAATAATTCGAAAACGACTTGATTGATGTTTATTAAACTTGGTACACAGCAGTTTTTAACATTATTTATTAGATTTTAAGCACAAATATTCTTATAATCAAAATTAACGGTAGGTACCTTCTATACAAGTGTTTAAACAACGGTAAGGAAAATCTCAATTTTTTTCAAAAACGGCTCCTAAGATTTTGATTAAAATTTCTATGTGCGTTATTATCGGTACAATCTACAATATTATTTATTATCTATCTTTTAAAAATAGTATCTCTCATAGAACAATTTTTTTGGTTTTCGCATATCTCATTATCTGTTTAACCGATTTTAATAAAGTTTTTCACAGAATAGCGCTTCTAAGAAGTTTTAATAATAATGCATATGAAAATTTCCAATAAACTAAAATTTTGGATTTTTGAAAAAAGTCTCATAAAACTAAAACTTTGGATTTTTAAAACAAATTTCATAATTATTTTTAAAAATTCGATATTTCGAAAATGGGTAAATTATTTTTTTAAAAACTTTGTTTTAAATTAAACTTAATAAATACTACAAAATGGCGTACCAATTTTTTTCTTAAAAATGTTTACAAAATTTTATTTATAAAAAATTATTAAAAATAAAAACAGATCCAACGATTTTCAAAAACATTTTTCAAATACATTGAGATTTGTTTTAGAAATCAAATGATGTACATCACGTTGCTATAAAATCAATTTCAGAGGTTGTTTAATTAATTTATTACTAAATTCTAATAACTGATTTTTGGCTTTTTAAGCTTGGCAACACTCTATGCCTTGACCACATTTCACTAGGCAAACCTTGCCCAAATTGTTTGTTTAAACACTACTTAAAAAACTGAATACCGAGGGTAGTTCGTCCTATGACGGGATCTTCTTCTATTATGCAATCAACTGAAAATTGTTCCTCTATAGTCTATGCATTAACAACAATTTAATGTAAACATATAAATTTTACACGAGACGTACATATAGGTAGAAACAATTAGAGGAAACAAGCCATGTATGTCGAAATACACGAGTAAGTAATGAGTATACATACATTCATGCATTCACCAAATTTTAGCTATTTGAATTTTTGAAACTCTGGTCTTAAAACAATGCTTAAATGACTAAACCTACGCAAGCATTCATTTAAAAAAATTTCAAATTTATTTTTTTATTAATCGCACTGAAATTTACATTTTTATTCTAACTAACGCTATCGAAAAATTCTCCTGTTAGTATACGGTACGAGTATGATACTCGTGTCCTTACTGCAAGTGGATGCGTTGTGAAGAACGACCACCTTTTTAAGTTGAAATAATTCCATTTGGCATAAAACTTCGTATACATCAGCTATGTATATGTAGCACAAAAGGTATACCTTATTTCTCTTTGGGGAGTTTTTAGGATATGAGAGCTAAGTTGCTGCTTACAAAGAAAACCTTTTAGCTGCTTTTATTCAACCAAATGAAAATGACCCCGAGCTTGTGTGAAAGTGCGACTCAAAATAATTGCTTGAATTCGTTTAGTTTTTCCTTTGCTTGATGTTTGTAGATCTAAGGATATGGACCATATTTGATGAGTATATGGTTTTAGAGTGTTTTATTCCGTTTCTATCAGGTTTTGTGTACAAAATTAAAATCCGATACGAAGTTTAAGGTTTCAAAGTGGGTATGTTTTTTTTACTTTACAGCCTTAAGGGATAGGTTTGAGGTTTTAAAGCAGCCTGAGTTGATAAAAAATCCTTGATCATTTATGGTGAATTTTTTGGACTACAATTTGATTTAGTAGATTCGAGGTCAAAATATAAAAGGTTGTCTAAATCAAACAAACATTTATGAATCTATCATGTTTACCCCCATCATCTGAACGAAACAAGTAGAAAATTTAAATTTTGGTCGACTTTTTGACGGTTGGAGATTGGCGCATTTAGGAGGGAGCGGCATTTTTCAAAATAATCAAAATTTTAAAAAATATTAAAAAAACAATGACAACGCTTACAACAAAGTACTATATTTTTTTTAAAGTCAGTTCTTTTTCTTAAATTAAACATAACTTAATTAAAAATAAACTACAAAATGGCGTACCAATTTTTTTCTTAAAAATGTTTACAAAATTTTATATATAAAAAATTATAAAAAAAAAACAGATCCAACTACGAATAGAAATAATTTGATTTGATTTGATTTGATTTGATTTGATTTTATTTGATTTGATTTGATTTGATTTGATTTGATTTGATTTGATTTGATTTGATTTGATTTGATTTGAAAATAAAATAAAATAAAATAAAATAAAATAAAATAAAATAAAATAAAATAAAATACATAAATTAAAATAAATTAAAAGGACAAAGTAGAACAGATTTCTGGCTTTCAAAAAATATAATATTACGTTGTTATAAGTGTTGCCATTGTTTTTAATATTTTTTTTTAATTTTAAGTTTTTACGTTTTTATAAGTGTTGCCATTGTTTTTAATATTTTTTTTTTTGAAAAATGACGGCAGTAAAAAATGCTTGTATTTCATCACTCTAAAAAGGAGGTTATTTTTTATCGACTCCTTACGAATCCTAATAACAAACATACTTAAGTATGTATTTCTTTGAAAAATTCATAAAAAGCAAATTACATATTTTCATAACATTTTCTCATCAGTTATAAGTTCATATTTAAATTAATCCTTAAGTTTTCTATACTATAACCCATTTGGAAGCCTTGAGCATTAAAAACAATTAGTTGCAATGCAGCTGTGCATTTCATTTCTCTATAATAGTTTGCCTGCAGAAGTTTCTGCAAGTTAATGTTCTTCCTTTTTTATGGATTGCATTATCTCTGTCGTGTTTTATTTTTTTTTTACTTTTCTGTTGTTGTTATACTTGAATGAAAATCTTCCAACCCTAAATTTGTAGTATTTTTATTGTTGTTGTTGTTCTTTTTACTCAGCTGATATCCATGGCTTAAGGATATACGTAGCATTAGGACATTATACGGATCGTTGGCAAACAAGTTCTTAGCTATATTTTGTATGCTCCGATTGTCAATTTGTTAACGAGCCATTAAATTTAATGGTTTGAAAATATAAAACAATCAAACATATATACCTACATACATATATAATCAATTTTAAGTAATGTCTGTTTTAAATGTCTTGCTTTGAGTTCTGTTAAATGATAAATGTTGAAAAAAAAGTTTGTCTAATAACAATATTATTTACCTATGTATAACTTGAAAATCATTATAATGATTTTAACAATTTTGAACATTTTGTAGAAGACAATAAATTTTTTTAATGCTAGTAGGTATACCTACGCAATTTGATGTTAAAGGACCACTACGGTTCGTGTTTTGCTAGTTTGTTCAATTCAATAATTGGGGTGTAAGCTCGTTTATGGACACATTTCAGGACCGTTGAATGGAATAGTTGAGTGAAATGACAATCCAAGATCGTCATGCAATTTATCATGAGATTTAGGTATACTTCCTTAGGTATTACCTACAACCAAACTAGACAAAAAAAATGATTTTACTATAGCTAGATACACATAGTACATATACAATTTTGTTAATATTTTATAAGAAAAAAAATTGGTACCTACACCTTTCTAAGTATTCATTTATTGGGAGTTAAAAATTCAATTTTATTAAAAAAAAAATTATTTTAAAATTTTTTTAAAAAATCCAAAACTTGTTTTTTTTTTGAAAATGTTGGTATACAATATTATTTTAACTTATTGGAAACTTTTATTTATTTATTTCATTCATACATCAAACAGAGCATACAAATCTCTTATAGACTACTAAAAATTCATCAGATACTTATAGGTTTAAACACCAATGTTCAAAAAAGATATCATTTTTTTTTAAACAATCTCTACTTAAGAACATATTACATTCAAGAATGCTACAAACGGAGTTTGCCTGCCTTAAATAGCGTGTTAACGGCTCATTATTTCCATAATCAACCCTATGTAATAGGACAAAGTAAAGACACCAAGAACGAAAATCACGCGCCGGTACATGAAAAGTGATCATTGAAAGCAAAGAAAGACAGTTGATTTTATAATTAATTAGATCTCTGAGAAATATTATTTCAAAATATGACCTCTGAACCTCCAGATATTGGATTCTTAGTAACAAACATCTCGAATTGTAAGAGGGCATATCAATGTTCCAACGCAAAGTCCTTATATAGCTATTCTAGTGAATTTTTTTGGGGTCCTTTCTATTCTTAACGAATGAACACTATAGTATGAGTTCGAAACGATACAATAATATTCTAAAATAGATCTTACATAGCTAAAATAGAGCAACCTCAGTGTAAAAGGATCTGTGAAGTCATTAAAATTTCTCTAAATAAAACCAGGCATAGAGCTGGGCTGAGCTACGATGTAATCAAAATGACTACTAAACGTAAAATTTGTGTCAAAAACTACCCCAAGATCTTTTTTTTCAGTTACCTACTCTTGTTAATAGAATACCATTATTGTTGTAATCGTAGGTAATCGAGCAAATTTTTTTTGAACATACAATTAAATTAAAATCAGTTAAACAGAAAACAAAAAAATTAGAAATAAAAAAATAAAATGCACGACTGGGTCGCTCTTACGTATACGATCACAATGTGGTTTTAAAGCCTTAATATTTTAAACCTATTCATCTAATTTAATGTTACCTATCAAAACCCTAGATTAATTTATGTTAGTACATATTATGTGAGTACAACAAATATTGCATATATAAACATGCTTGGAACTTAAAGATTAAACTAAAAAATTGTTAAAAAATTCACATAATTTGAAATAAATTGATTAAAAAATTTCTAAAATTATTTTAATACCAACGCGATTTACATTATCTGACTTAATGAAAAACAAATTTTAAAAATCGTTGGAGCAGCTTTAAAAAGAATATTCTTTAAATGTAGATACATTTATAAAATTTTGTAAAAAAAAATGGTGCACCAATTTTAAGTATTTTTTAATGAGTAACGAAAAAATAATTTTGAAAAGAAATTATCTACACATTTTAGAAATATCGAATTTTCAAGAAATAATGTTGAAATTTTTTTCAAAATTAAATTTTTTTTTGTAAATTTTGATATGCAATATTTTTTAAACCTACTAGGTACCTCTTGTATAAAAAAAAATAATTAAAATTGTTTTAGCAGATAATGGGACAGTCGAAAACCAACAACTGGTTCTATTTTAATCCGTTAATAATGAATTAATGTTAAATGCAGATTGTACTGACAAACAAAAATTTTAATCAAAATCTGAAGAGTCGTTTTCGAGAAAAATAAGATTTTTCTTAAAGGTTAATAAACACTTATATGGTACGTACCGCTATTTTTATTTATTAGAATAATTTATACGAAATAAGTGGCACTTATGTATATAACAGGTGATTTTTAGCTGGTTTGGTTTTGGCAACACTGGTTTTGACAGCTGACGTGTGTTTAGTACCTTGTGTCACTGTCAAACAGCTTCAGTTTGGTTTGCAATTTAACCATGGATCGTCTTACAAATGAACAACGCTTGCAAATTATTGAATTTTACTATCAAAATTCGTGCTCGGTTCGAAATGTTCATCGCGCGCTGCTTCCATTTTATGGTCGGCATTCTCGACCTTCTGAGCAGTCTATTCGGAAGATTGTGACCAAATTTCGCACCAAATTTACTTTGTTGGACATTAAACCACCAACACGTTTACGTACTGTGCGTAGTGAAGAAAATATTGCGGCCGTATCAGCTAGTGTGACAGAAGACCGCGAAATGTCGATTCGGCGCCGTTCCCAGCAGTTAGGCCTTTGTTACAGCACTACGTGGAAAATTTTGCGGAAGGATTTGGGCGTAAAGCCTTTTAAGATACAGCTGGTGCAAGAACTAAAGCCAGCCGATCTACCACAACGCCGAATTTTTGGTGAATGGGCTCTTGGAAAGCTGGCCGAGGATCCGCTTTTTTATCGAAAAATTGTGTTCAGCGATGAGGCTCATTTTTGGTTGAATGGGTACGTAAATAAGCACAATTGCCGCATTTGGAGTGAAGATCAGCCAGAAGCATTGCAACAGCTACCAATGCATCCCGAAAAAGCCACTGTTTGGTGCGGTTTATGGGCCGGCGCGCGGCATTATTGGGCCATATTTCTTCAAAGATGATGCGAATCGCAGCGTTACTGTCAATGGTGAACGCTACCGAGCGACGATAACAAACTTTTTTTTGCCCGAAATGGAAGTTCTTGACTTGCATGATATGTGGTTTCAACAAGACGGTGCCACATGCCACACAGCACGCGAAACAATGGCGCAATTGCGAGGCGAGTTTGGTGAACAGTTAATTTCACGTTTCGGGCCGGTCAATTGGCCGCCTAGATCGTGCGATTTGACACCACTAGACTATTTTTTGTGGGGGTATGTCAAGGCTAATGTCTATAGGGACAAGCCCGCTTCGATTGACGCACTGGAAGCCAACATCCATGCATTCATTCGTGAGATACCGGCCGATATGTGTGAAAGAGTATGCCAAAATTGGACTCAGCGGATGGGCTACCTGAGACGCAGCCGCGGTCAACATTTGCATGAAATTATCTTTAAACATTAAATTGCAAGGTTCAAACTATCGATTCAAATAAATATTTCATTCATTTTTTCGATTTTTTTGTGTTTTTTTTAAAAAAAGTTCTAAACCTCTTAAAAAATCACCCGTTACAACATACTAAATAAATTTGTAGCTAACATGAAAAACTTATCCACCATTTCACAGTGAAAACTCACATCAATAATTGACACTTAAAAGTTAAGCCTCCCATGAGCCTGAATGAACCTATGTTAGGACCTGCTTTCAAAAAATGTAAAATTTTTTTCCCACTTGGGTGGGACTTAAGGCCAAAATTCAATTCTCACTCAAGTAGAAATGGGGTTGCAGGGGGGCAGCATACCCTCCATACATATACCTCACTGTTTATACGCCGCAATGCTGGGTGCTAGCACTGTAGGCAGCGCCGGATTTAGCTTTTTTGGGCCCTAGGCCTGAAGAGTAAATGGTGCCCCTTTGCATATATTCTCTTATATTGTATGGTTTACTTCATACAAAATTAAATACCTACTTAAGAAAACAAATTACAACGAATTCCATAAAACTAAAATTAATTTTATTTATAATGGTAGTTACAAGAATATGTATACGACTTTTTTTTACAGATTTTTACTTAATTTTTGAAATATTGTTTTATCGTTTTTTAGCAGCGAAGTCTTTTATAAGTTCATCGAAATCTATTTCATGAAGCAAATCACTCTCAATACAGAGCAGAGATAGTGCATCAAGTCTTTCCTGCGTTATCATTGTTCGACAAGGACTTTTTAAGCGTTTTAATTGACTAAATGATCTTTCCGCAGAACAATTTGTCACCATCAGACTTAAAAATAAACGTAATGCCGTGTCTACGTTCGGAAACGCTGATGTAATTTTATCTTCCCACATAATCTTATATAAATTAGCTTGATTGAAAAATTTAAAATTATTGCCATCTTTATGCATCACATAACGATTGAATTGTATTAACTCGTCAGCAAGTTCTGAATTTAAATCTTCCGGATAATTTGACACCAAACGCTGGGCACAGGCTAAAACGTTGACTTTTTCATTGCTTGTGCAAAGAAAATCAAATCTTAACTTATCGATAATAATATAAAATCGATAATAATATAAAAAGCGTTTATTCGAAACTTATCCTTCGGGCTTAAATCTACATCGGGAGCATTACCATCGTTAGCTCCCATCAGGTAGAAGTTCCTTAGAGCGCATTTCAATAGTGTCGAAATTATCACGCATTTTCTCCAGTTGATCGGACAATGATCTATACAAATTCGCGCATGTCAGTAGTGTTACGTCTTCGCTTTGCAAAACCTTACTGACTTTTTGAAAACTTTGTAAAATATCGTTCCAAATCACAAGCATTAAGGCAAATTCTAGTTTATTCATTTTGTTAAGTAGATCACCAGCTTCCATCCTAGCATCTCCTTTTAATGTATTATCTTCAGAAATGTCATTTAAAGTATCTAATAATTTATTATATGATTTAATGATGGCAAAAGTAGCTGCAGCATGAGTGTATCTGCGAGTGATTTTATCACATTATCATTTTGAAGAGCAGATTTTAACGTTTGTCATCTACTAGTTGATGCAGAAAAAAAATTGTAAAGCGATTGTACGACAGAAAAAAAATCAACTGCGATAGGACAGCAATCCACAGCACAGCGACCAACAAGATTTAAAGAGTGTGATGCACAAGGTACATAGACTGCATATGGATTTGTCAGAAGAATTTGCTGTTGCATCCCTTTATACTGACCGGACATATTTGCAGCATTGTCGTATGTTTGCCCTCTGCATTTCAAAATTGATATGTTATGTTCACTCAGATACTTTAATGCTTGATTAGCAATACCGGATCCAGTATGAGAATGCATCTCCATAACAATACTCAATTGATCCACATGAGACAAATCTGGCGTAGAATCTACAGACAAGCTAAAATACCCAGAAATATTTATTTGTTTAATGATTTCCTCGCGACCTCTTTCAGCCATTATTTCAATCAATTCTTCATATATAGTTTTAGATAGATATGAAGTTGCTCCTGAACCAGGATGTCCGAATTTTTAAATATGAGTGGACAAGAAAGGATCAAACTTTGCTGTTAATTCAAGAAGACCCATAAAATTGCCATTATTTGATGAACCAAATTTTTCTTCAGATCCTCTAAATGCTAGACCACGTTCAGACAATGTGCAAATAACAGCAACCACCCTTTTAAGTACATGTTTCCAGTATGAACATGACTCTTGCATTTGTTTGTCAAAATCTGTCTTAATTCCGCGGTGAGATCTACGTGTAATGTAATCCATCATCGCTTCTTTATATGAGAGGCAATAAAGATTCAGTTGCTTCTACTTACTTTTGTGGCCCCTTTTTTCGTGATGCCCCAGGCCTGGGCCTGGTTGGCCTAAGGGTAAATCCTGGGCTGACTGTAGGTACTAATTTCCTTTCAAATAAAACATCAACAAATTATTATTATCTTATGTCCCATTGTTAACAAAAAATATTTGGAGCTTGGGTCCCATTGGGTGAGACTTAAGGCCCAAATTCAATTTAAGCCCCAAAAAAAAAAATTTGGGCTTTATGTCATTGCGCCTCTTTTTGACCTCTTCTCCATCATTACATAGTTTTTGAGAAAATTAAAAATAGGGATAAAAAAAAGTAAAAGCTAAAGCTAACTTGATATATCTTTTACTAGTAAATTCAATTTCTTTTTTTAATTTTAGGTTTAAAAATAAATTTTTCCAAAACTATTCGCTAAATCAATTAGATTTGAAAAGATAATTGATAAATGTATTTCTGCCTTTAAAAAAAGGTAAAACATAAAATTGTAAGTGTGTCGTTGATTTTTAATTATTTTTTCTATTTGAAGTCAATTATTTATAAAACTACTCCTCCCGCCTAAACGGAAGGAAATAGACCTCTTCGATTTTTGTCTTGTCTTGACACAGCCTGTATATGCAGCAACCTTTCGTCGCATTTTATGCAAAACACCCTGAATAACGCAAGTAAAAACAATTTTATAATCTTTTCTTTTTCAACAACAACTTCTTTTGTCAAATATTCAGAATTAAAATTTAATATAACTGATACATCAAGTTAAGTTGAAATAAAATGAAACAAAAAAATCAAAAAATATTTCAAAGACATCCAGCAGTATACCATTGAAATAAACCGGAAAACAAAAAACCATCATAAATAAGTCACAAACAAAATTGTCGTCAGAGTATTTTTTCCTAAAAAAAATAAAAAAAAAACATCACGATAATGTGGCCCAACGAAAATAAAAGCACACATTTTCGCCATATATATACGAATAAAACAAAAGAAAATGATGTCATTAATCAATACTCAACTTTCCGCATAAAACAATGACAGAAACAAAATGCATCATTAGTATACATCCAACTTGATCCGGACGCAGGAAGTTTTGTTCATTTTTTATTTATATTTTGTATTTTTTTTTTTTTTAATTTTGATTTTGTTTTTTTTATAATAATGTCCTCGATACATCAGCCGAAATAAAAGGATCAAACTTATGCACTTGTTTGCATCAATAGTTTTCCCCCATCATTTTCAAACTTTGCCACCCTTCAAACTCTGAGAATAAATAGCTGGTGCTTTATTCTCCTTCTTTGCAGGATATTTGTATGTATGACTTTTGCCCTACTTGTGGTTAGTCACTTTAAAAAGTGTTGGCTTTAACAAATGGAACAGTAAAGATACATAGGTAGGTACATACTGTTCACTGGTTTGTACATATATATTTTTTGTATCTATACCTATACATTTGTAGATGGATGGCTTATGGTGGAAAGTTTATGATGCTTTTTCCTGCGAGATAGCCTAACCGAGCCGAGGTACCTTGTGTGAAGGTGATACTATCATTTTTGTTCATCAGAAAAGTTTTGCAAACTCATGCATCCTTGAGTGTGTGATAATGCTTGTAAATCGACAAAACTAAACCCAATTTAGGTCACTTAAAAATTCTTTGTCGATTTGATTTGTAAAGTTTATATATGAATGGAAAATAGAGAAAAGGTGTGAAAATATTAGAAAAAAAAATTAAAGGTAGCTTAATTTTACCTCAGAAGTTATATAGAGCTGCAAAAGCTTTAAACTTAAATGTTTTTATTGGATTTTTGACCACAGACTTATTTCACGTTCAAATTTATTGAAATTTAATTTGTATATTTATTTGCTTTTTTGTATGCTTTTATTTGTCTACCTTTAAATTGGAAGGAATGTCTAACAATCGGAGTATTTGTTTTTTGCAAGATCAATTTTTTCAATTTTCGATTATATTTTTGAACGGAAATCATTGACGCCTGATATTTGACGCTGATATATAAAATTTCAAAAGATGGCATGCAGAAAACATTCTCAGTGTCGAATATCATTTTCAATTTAAAAAATTATAGAGACTATATCACCATAAACTATCAAATTCCATTGAACGGTGGCTACGATACCGGTGGATCAAAAAACCTCAAAAGAATGAGAGAGAATGAAACTGAAGATCGCTGCATCGAAAGTGAAAAAATTGTGTAGGAGATAATCTGTAGATATATAGTTATAAAAAAGATTTTTCAAAACTGTAAAAAGCATTGTGTAGGGCGGCAATTTTTCTAGACATGAATTTTTTTTTAATATTTTTGTTTCATCAAAAATGGCAAAATTAAAATTCTTTTTTTTTGCAAAATAAAATAGATATGTAATACCTAATAGAACGGCGAATTCTACAGACGTGATGTTTTTTAGTTTTTGTTTTTTAAATCGGCTAAAATTTTGTACGATGATAACTGACAAATTTACAACAAAACTTTAGACCCCTACAACTCGGTGATGAAAAATGAGCTAGGGCATGTTGGTTGAGTCAAGACAAGACAAAAATCGTATTGGTGGGGGGTCAACTTCCCCCAGGTTTGGCGGGAAAGTCAATTTTCAGGCAAATCGACTTAAAATAGAAAAAAAAAACATTAAAAGCCAACACTTACAATACCATGTTATATCATTTTCTAAAGCCAGAAATTCATACATTGATTCTATTTTGAAATAAAATTGTTTTATACTGAGTCGTTTTGGAAAATATGATTTTCAAATTCGAAATTTTACCCGATTTTCCATTCCAGCATATTTAAGGTACATTAGAAATGAAAAAAGCATTTATGTATTTTAAAACTTTGAATAAAGCAAGATTCGTTTTTAAATTTGCTGTTCTTCGCATGCAAATCTGGAAAGCCTACGAACAGGGTTGGCCGAATTAACTACACTACATTTTCTATATCATTAACTACGCGTAGTTAATTTAATAAACTACTACACGTCTTATTTACTACAAATTGTTACGTTTTCATATACATACAAAGTAAATTTAGAGAAATAATAAAATTTCAATAAAAATTTGAACATTTTAACCCAAAATTCAAGCTTCAACTGACAGATCATTTGATATTTGAAACTAAGTTTGCTACAATTTGTTTCATTAACTATATTAAACTACGTTTAACTGCATAAACTACGTAGCAAATGTAAAAAATGAAGTGGCCATCCCTGCCTACGAACACTTCTCCTTTTTTTGGTGTCCGTTTTATCATCTTCTTCGTATTCTGTTTCCTCAGACCAGTAAGAACAAAGCACGAACGCAATAATTTTGTCTATTCCCCTGTCGTTTCACCCTCTTTCTCCACTCGGCGTTACACTTTTTGAATATCTGTTAATTTTTTCACATTGTTGGTAGGTATGCCTCCGCTTAAACATTTCTAATGTTAAAAATTTGGTTCAAACTAATTTTGTTCAAAATGTTACATTATTAAGTATTATTTTTGATTTTAATATGCAATGCAATTATTGATTTTTAGTTAAAAACTGAAAACCAAATGCTTAAATGTTTCTGAGAGAATTATAAAGTTGCCCCTCCCGTCAAACCAGGGGGAATTTATTTACCCTCCCATACGATTTTTTTCTTGTCTCGACTCAACCTACCCGCCCTAGCTTTTTGTCGCACATTATTCAAAACAACCTGGTGGAATCGTGTAAGGTGATTTGCGATAAGTGAGAGTCACATTCAAACAATTCAGTCTGTGTAAGATGATATCACATTTGTTAGCTAAAGAGCTATCAAATCAAAAATGTGATTGTCATTTTCCAACAAATTTGACGTATCTGCCGCAGTACGACTAGAGTTACCACCAGTGTACAAAAATTGAACAACTTTTTCAGAGTTCTTTTTTGTACCATTCATACAAACAAAAATAAATATTCTTGTGACCAAAAAAGTTTACTACATTCCGGGAGATGAAGAAAAAATAAGAATTATATCGCAAGGACGTCATTTTCGTTATCAATTTTCGATTGCTCATTACAAACATTTTAAACATTCACTATGGCAAATTACATTGGAAAGTATTCAATTGACTTGAATTGAATTGAATCACCTTACCCAGACGGAAAACTAAATGACAATCACATATGACTATGGTTGATGTGACAATCATTTATCACCTTAGCCGATTCCACCCCTGTATTTGTGAATTAATTATGTTAATTTAATGAAAATAAAGTCATAATTTCGTAAAAAGGACTACAATATTTTTGTTTTTAGTTGTATCGTTTTGTTTTCAGTCTCTTTGGATCTAAAATTAAGAATCATGTGTAATTATGTTTATATTGAACGAAAAGTAGCTACTTTAATATCCTAGAATCTATGTTTCCTGGTTTATATGCATAATTAAGTCCATTTTTATGAATATTTTGTTTATAATTAAATATTTAATTGCTTAAGAGCATATATATGTAATTAAAGGTGATAAAATAAGCTTTTTACTAGTGCTAAAAAAAGTATATGTCATCACCGAATTTCTTGATAGAGGTAGGTACCAGTGTTTCAAAGACCGCACAAAAAAGTTGTGTTTTCAAGAATTTAAAAATTAATATCTCGAAATATATTTAATATGTAAAAATATTTTTGGTAGTATTTTAAAGACATATTTCATACCTTTCATTTGATATCAGTATTATTTTTCAACGTCATTTATTACGCACTTTATAATGAACAATTAATTGAAAAAAATATAAGTTACTAAATTCTGAGTAGTCATGACCTGCCCTATCACCAGTTTCAGTTTGGACCATTGTTTATGGGACACCCTATATACAGAAAAGTAGTAACTTTCTTTTTCAGCTTTTTGAGTTTGAAAGTAATTTTTTCGACAACTATTTATACAAATAAGTTTATTTAAAAATAAAATGAAAGAACAGACTTCAGGCTTTCAGAAAAGGCGAAACACTTTTTAGTACCTAAGTGTTGCCATTTTTTTTTTAATTTTTTCTTTGCATTTTAAATACTTTTTGTATAATTTAGCTGCCATATAATGAAATAAAGTGCTCTACATACGCTTTCATATGACATAAGTTTCATCACTGTTGAGCAATGTTGAAAGTGGCTCAAATTCCATACAAAGTTGTCCATAGTTAATAATTATAAATCTTTTATAAAAAAAATAGCTGGTCAATCAATTTTAACATTTTAAAAAGTGAAAATAAAACTCACAGGGCCTTCAAACAACCATTCAAAATTGACACACTCCAATAATTTGTTCACCGAAATGTAGCGTAACGCCATCTGTTGGCGATCCTATTTTCGTGAGGAAAACAATTGGCCTTAGAATCAATATTTTTTCCTTCCAATATTAAATGGAATTTTCAAGTACAAACAAAAAACAATAAAGTTTTATATATTTTAAAAGTTAAATTGAATCCCTCGCTTCTTATGCTTGCTTAAGTTAAGCCATTTGTAAAAAAAATGATTCTCAAACCAAAAACAAAATTTACAAATCTGTTCTGCAAATAACTTGCAACTTAAAAAAGCGTACTTAGATGATATATTCTAAGGTATTATCTAATTGGACTGTTCCCTTCATTCTTAAGAAGGGGATAAATAATCCACTAAAGACAATTTACTCATACTGCAAAATGACAAATATGACAACATTTTTATGAATATTATTAATATTACGTGTCTTTTTACTTTTTGAATCCAAAACTCTTTCATGATGTTTATTCCACAAGTTTTTAGAAAAGCTGCCCATTGTCGTTAAGAAAATATTCAAACAAAACACTTGAATTAGCATATTATGTAAATTTGAATTTCATTCTGGTAATCATAAATATTTAATGCAAATGCTATAAAAAAAACGCAATTTATTGATTGATTTCAAACAAAAAAAAAAAGAATAAATTCATCATAACAGGTACAACACACCTACACCTACATAACAGTGATATATAAAAATAAATCAATAATAATAATAATTAAATGTTTATTATAAAATATAAAACTGTACCAATGCTAGTGTCCGACCGAAGCTTCGGCTTCGGCCTTCGGCTTCGGTCGAATTCGGCCAAAAAAACAACATTCGGCCAAACCTTCGGCTTCGGCCATTTTAGGCCGAAGTTTTGGCCGAAGCCGAAGAATCTGTTTATTATATCGAGCAAACAAACTTTTGTTCTTAGCATACAACATTAGACTCTTTGATTTTAATTAATAATGTATTGAATTAATATTACTAAAAATTATTACTAAAAATAAATTATTTATTTCTTTTTTGTTTATAATTACTAATTAGTTATAAGTTATTTTTATTTTATTTGTCTTATGTTATTTAAGCAATAAATTTTAATAAAAATAATATTTTTATCCAATTGGAAAGGAGAATCCTTGACTTTTTTCAACCTTAGGCTTCGGCTTCGGCTTCGGCCGAAGATTTTCTTTCAGCCTAATAATTCGGCTTCGGCTCTGGCTTCGGCTGAAAATCGACCTTCGGTCGGACACTAACCAATGCTATCGATATACATAAGAAGGATAAATCTTTATGGTAATCTTAAACCTTAATTTTATCCAATGTATGATAAGGATGCGTTTTATTTTCTTCAATTTTATTTTTATTTTCACTGACGAATTGGTTTTGTTGCCGAAGGAACGTATGTAGGTATGTATGTACATATGTATGTATGAGTAGGTGGTATACTCGTCACAAATTTTACAACAAGATGTGAAGTAGGTACTTATTTATTGGGGAGCATTTGAGTTTCAAGTTTCAACAAAACACAATGCCCTTAGTACGTACATACAAAAGAACACTTTATTTTATTATGCCACCTATATACACGCACTGAAATAAACCAAGATTTCAAACTGAAAAAAAAATAAAAATCAAAAGACACATGAAAGTTACAAAAATTTATTGCACACAAATTCTTATGCTTAACAATATACCTATACCTATACGCGGTGCCGAACCTGGAAATTTTGTCGCCCTAGGCGAATTGTTTTTTTGCCGCCTTAAATAAAAAAATAAGATAACGACAACATAAACATTTACATACGGTTTTATTTAATAACAATCAAAGGCTTTCGAAATACTGCGAAGATGTTTACAAAATTTTAAAACTAAAATGGTTATCTGTGCGATTTTATTTTTGCAAATCTTGCAGCGATTTCTTCTTCTTTGATTTTGGGTAATTGCTGAGGGAAGATAGGTTTTCATAATCTTAAGCTTCCATAATGTAGCTTCACCTGATGCACCACTTACAGGAAACGTTAATAGTATCTTAATTGCCAGTTTCACAGTGCACACTTAACAAAATAAGTGGCACTTAATTTTTCCCACTTTCGCTGTCTGAGTGTTTTACTGTCTGAGTAAGTGAAACTTATAAGTGGCCAACATGGGAGACTTAAGTTTCACTTATTCCGATAAGTTTACATTGTGAAATTGTGCATTAGATTTCCATATTGGGCACTTAAGTGACACTTAATCGAGTGTGAAACTGGTCGTTAATAAATTTGGATACAATTCAAGTAAGAAGTGTGAAACTTAATAGTTTAAAATTGACAAAGGTTTGAAACTAAAAATAGCAGAAATTTGGTTAAATATATTAATTTAATTCAAGAGATATTTAGCAATAACATCCTTTTGAACGTCGTCTTCAATTGTTGCTGTTAATATTGATTCAAATTGTTCACCAGTCAGTCCTTTAAATCTACCTTTTTTGAAATATCGTAAAGATATCCGAAATTTTGGCTTAGAAATTGATACTGCACAAAGCGTTCATCGAGAGAAGATGTCGCAGCATCGATAATATAAAATCAGGTTTAAATTTCAATTTTGTATCGATTGTTTCAAGAGATTGTTAACAGCGGCTACGAAAGCTCATTGAGTCTGACCCACTGAAATTCACTTGATTGTTCATTTTCGTAGCAATATTTTAAGCGTCCTTGTCTAATGTTTCAAACAATGAAAGATTTATCTGAAAGTAAGTACCTACTGTATCAATTTAGCTAAATGCTCCAAACAGATTAAAAGACCGATTGATTTTGATTGAAACATTTTCGAAAGAATAATTATTTGCATTAAAACTCGTTCCAAATTACTTTAATTGACAAGGCAAACTTGAATTGTTGTACCTATGCTTTTACCAAGTTCAATTGCTTTAAAATTTGAATACCGAACTGTTTGCGATTTCAATGAAAGAATCGTAAATTTCTGATACATTTTCTATGAAACACATATTCGCTTAGTAGATACATTTTTTAAAGCAATTAACTTAAAATATTCAGCATGTTTTTGAAGAATGGCGCAGCGCTTCGGACAGCAACGAAGAACGAACAAAATACAGAGAAGTAGTTATAAAAGTAGACAGCGAAGTATAGTTAGAGAAGTATGTAGATGAATTTGTTGTGTTACCCTTTTTTCGCTTTGAAATTCTTGTACTGATTTTGCCGCCCTAGTCAAGTACCACCCTAGGCACTGTCTACAGGCAGGTTCGGCACTCCCTATATACGAGAAGGTACCTACACAGTAAGGAGTTTTTTTTTTGGTTTGTTTTCGTAAAATATTTCAATAACATTCATCTTCCTTAAAAATTAGGGCTGTTTCGTAGTTATAACACAAAACAAACACTTTTTTGGAAGCATTATTTCTTTTCTCGCGATAAAAGCAAACAAATTATTAAGTAGGTATGGTAATTCCAAGACACGAATAATATAAGGACGAATCGTATATGATAATCTGCGGGGTGGTGGCTTATTTGAAAGTTACTTTTAAAGTTAATTTATAATTGGTCTTATTTAAAGAAACTTTTTTGAACGATTCAACTATTTCGTGTGTGATTGAATGTGTAGTGAGTGAAACAGCTGTATTTTAAAATTTTTTCACAGCAATCTGTTTGATGATTATGTCAGAAGAATTCAAAAATTTAAAAATATAAAAGTAACTCGACGAGCGATATACAATGTGGCAGAGTAGCCCAAAAGCTGGCAGTAATTCATAAAAATTTAAGTTGATATTTATTCGATTAAGAAATATCAAATTCTTTTCAAAATGCACATCATTTATTAATAGAATTCTGAGATTCAACGCAATGGCATTTAAGATGTAACTTGATTTTTAGTTAAATTTGAATCAGAATCAAAATTTTCTTTTATCTGCTAAAATAATTAAGAAATATTAGAATGAATTTCGGGTACCTACCTATGTAAGCAAAAAAAAGAGAAGAAATTTAAACAAAACAATCTATAAAATAGGATTGAAGTCAAGTAATCAGTCTCCAAAATGTCATAGTTCATGGGTCACAAAAAACATGATATTTAAAAAAATCTTACTACTTTTCTAAAATTTTCGTATTTTTTTGATTTTTTGAATGGTCCTTTTTCTCCCATTTGATAAAGGAATAAGACACCCCATATTTTTTTTTTTTTGCTGAAAAAAAAACTTTTAAAAATATTGAAATAGGTGGAAATATTTAAATATCGATCTCAGAAGCAAAAATACAAAATTTCAGTTTCCCAGCGCTGCAGACTCTATTGATAGCATTTTTTAGTGAATTCTGCCTAACTGTGTGATGAATGCTTTCTCGAGTGGTAACAATCAGCCCTATCATAAATTCCATCGTAATATAGAAAATGTGCTAAAAATCACCAACATTTTATTGCAGAATCCATTCGTAGTGAATTCGAAGTTGAAAATCTATTAAGAATTTCGGAATGCATGGAATGTGCTATCAATGATTCCGATTGAAATGGAAATATGACGTGCCTTTCTACGACAACTGATTCTTTTCATAGCCAAGTGGAAAACGATTGTATTTCAGTAAAAACATTTTTTTTGACAAAGTCTAAAATTTGCAAAGATTATAAATGCAAATTAATAAATTTTTATTTTATTAAAAACATTTAAACTCTTAACTCTTTACCGCATACGAAGCCAAATTTAGCTTTCTACAGTTATGTCCTCTTTTCTCCTAACTTCAATAAAAAAATGATCAAAACGCAACAAGATCCTCTTCTGTGTATTTCTGAGAACAAATAGCTGTGCTTTTGCACACGTGCACCAAACAAGAAGAAAGATATTCATGTTTACAGGTCAGTGTGTTAGTTGTTGTAAATGAAAACGGAAGTGTGAAAAATTTTCTTATTTCAAATAATAATAACTTTTCTGTTAGGTGAGTTAAGTGATCACAAAAATATATTTCGGATTGTGTGTCTAAGGGCGGTTTGCTGATACTACACATAACGATTTAAGTTGAACTTAATTTCTTAAGTATCACTTTATGACATGGAAAAAGTACCCCTTAAGAATTTAAGTTCAACTTAAATCGTTATGTGTAGTATCAGCAAACGGGCCTTATTCTCTTTGAAATAAATACATTTTTATTAAAAAAAATTATTAACTTTCTCGTTTGAGAGGTAAAAGTGTACAAGCCATATTTGGCTCCGTATGCAGTAAGGGGTTGAAAATATACATATTCGGTTTAGTTTTTTATTTAAACGAAAATTTTTTTTTTTGGTTTTTAATAAAAAACGTCTTAAAACAACCTAAAGAAATCATTTTAAGCGTATTTTATTTGTTTCCTCTTTAAGCAACAATTCATGCGTTAAAGGGTTAAAATAATTGAATGCCATGCCAGTACAAAACAATTTACAAAAAAGTCATAACAAAACTATGCGCCTTAAAACAAAAAAACCGAGGAAGTGAAAGAACACATTACTTTTAAAAAAAGGCGAACTAAAATTATAATTCCTCAGTACATTTATTTATTTTTATGTTGAATCTATTTTTTTGGGAAAAATGCTGAAACATTCAATAAATATAAAAAAATTTTAAAAACAAAATTTTGTTCACGTTTTAAATCGTTTCACAACTGTAAAATTACACATAAAACTTGTGAAGATACCCATTTCAAAGAATGCGTGTGCAAGAAGGTGCACATCTGGCTAAAAATCGAGATTTGAACTCAAATGGCAAATGAGGTATCTCAGTACTATCCATTTTTTCATTTGGAAATACAAAATTTTTGATCTATGGTGTTGTACTGCTCTATGATACTTAATACAAATTTTCAGCTTTTCTTTGTGGAAAATAAAAAGGGACAAAAATGGGGACTTTTTGAAAAGTTGAAGGGATTTTTGTTTTTAAAAGCTCCGAGTATTCGTATGACATACGACAGCTGATTTCGATATTCAGAATTAATTCTTTTTTTAGATTCCTTTCGGATTTTGTGAATCCTTTTTGTTTTTGGGGGGGGGGGGGGGGGTTCGTAGTGGAATAACAATTCGGAGATTTTCCACAGTGGATTCTGGGAAAAGCCTGAATAAGAAAGATTGAAAATGAATTTTGAAAGAAAATATTATTATTTTTGCAAGTTCCTCAACAAATTTTTGAACAGTTATTAAATTCTAAAATTATTTTATTCAGTTATTATGCTCGCTTTTTTTTTGCGAGCCCGGGAGGAATTGGTTAAAAAAAACGACAACGGGAATTATCGATGACATCACAGAAATAAAATGGGGTTTTAACTTTTCATACAAACCATCGATAACATATATGTAATTCACGCTAGTGTTACAGTTTTTCTGCGCGCTTAAGCATAATTTTTGCCTATGGAACATTTGTACTGAGTTTACGTATGATTCCAAAATATTGTTTCTTGAACCCTGTTTCACAATATCTAAGTACAATTAAATTTAGTTATCCGACCCAAAATATTGGCACAAATTTATACGTTCAGAACAAAAAAATTCATAATATCGTCTTTTAGCGCATTCAAAGATGTTGAAGAAGTTTCGTTTGAATTAGTTTAGAAATACTCTGCGGTTACTACAAACATTTACATTTGAGTTTTATTTTAAATGAAAAACCAATTTTTTTCCCTTTTGCTAAAAATGTTTTTTTTACATGCAATTCTGGAACATCCTGTAAAATATTTTTCTTAAATTTTACCAGTTTTTAGCACTAAACCAATTAAAATACTTTCTTTATAGATTCAAAATAGCTTTTAACGGCCTTTAAGTCCTACAAAAATTGGCGTTTCGTCCAGGCGATCTCACTTGGACTCATCAGTTGACTATAGTGAGGGCCTTTGTCAATACGCAATTTTTGCTAAGTTCAGTTCATCTAACATAGATTTCGTGACGAATACCTAGTGTGAACTACACTGCCGCTCATCTGAATAAGTTCAAACTTTTGTTCACCTTATTGTTAGCCTCTCTTCATATATATTGCAATGACACATCTTTGTTATATATGTAATGAAAGAGCATCATTATACGCTTAGTTTGAGAGACAAAATGTTGTCTTAAAGCTTACCGTTATTCTGAAACGCTAGCTAAAACAAATGTATTCGTAGAAGCGAACATATTTTTTAGCTCAACTGAATAGGTTCAACATCAAAAACTTTAGTTTACGTTGAGCTGCGCGGGTCAATTTTATTCAAAATTTTGTCTTCCAATAATTTTAATTGTGTTTTACTTGTCGTCGAAAATTGACCGCGGAAAATTTTTAAGCGAGGAAGAAAACGGCAAAATAAAAGCATTTAGAGAATTAGGCCCAAACCAGCGATGCATTGCGAAAAAATTAACAGAAGTCAAAATGAAGTAAGCAGTTATTTGCGAAACGTCGAAAAGTATAGACAAAATTTGAAATATGAAAGTTATACGGCCATATTAAGAGCCCATAGACTTGCAATCATCAGAGCAACTTTCAATTCTCAGGATTCCGCGTCAAAAATCAAGATAAAAAACTGTGTAACATGTAGTTTCGCTGTGTTAATATAGAGGCATTATCATGTTGGAATGTCAACAATTGGTCCAAACAGATCAGGTCTGTAGGAAGGCCTCTTCTAGCACACCTATATACGCATTTGCATTCATTCTCGATATAAGACATTGGAGTTCGAAGGTTCCGTAGAAGGAAATAGCTCCCCACACCATGACACTACCTCCACAGCTTTGCAAACGGCTTTAATAATGATCCTATTTTTTTAGAAGGTCATGAAAATAATAATTACAGCCATCGGTGCCCTTTAAATATTTTTTTTTTTTTTTCATCTGAGAAAATCACTTGTTGCCAGTCAGACTTCTACGACATGTATTTTTTACAAAATGGAGACGAATTTCATTTCTGGATTCGTTAAATGGTGGTTTTTTCAGATTTTGTTTTCTTTTCAAATGTTTGGCACTCTTAAAAACCCGTTTTACCGTCGCCAAACTACATGTTACATCGGTTTTATCTTGATTTTTGACGCAGAATCATGAGAACTGGAAGCTGCTGTGATGATTGCATTGCACGTCTATGGGCTCTTTATGTGGCCGTATAACTTTCATATTTCATATTTTGTCTATACTTTTCGACGTTTCGAAATAACTGCTTACTTCATTTTGACTTCTGTTAATTTTTTCGCGATGCATCGCTGGTTTAGGCCTAATTCTCGAAATGCTTATGTTTTGCCGTTTTCTTCCTCGCTTAAAAATTTTCCGCGGCCTATTTTCGACGCTAACAGGTAAAACACAATTAAAATTATTGGCAGACAAAATTTTGAGTAAAATTGACCGACGCAACTCAACGTAAACTAAAGTTTTTGCTGTTGAACCTATTCAGTTGAGCCAAAAAATATGTTCGCTTCTACGGATACATTTGTCCTAGCTAGCTTTTGAGAATAACGGTAAGCTTTAAGACAACATTTTGTCTCTCAAACTAAGCGTATAATGATGCTCTTTCATTAGATATATAACAAAGATGTGTCATTGCAATATATATGAAGAGAGGCTAACAATAAGGTGAACAAAAGTTTGAACCTATTCAGATGAGCGGCAGGTATATCCAACAAGACTAGAATTCCTAATCATTAAATTAAATTGGAAGATCCTTTCTTTATAGCTTGACTGTAGGTGATATTGAAATAGTACCTACCTATTATTTGCAGTATATAATATGTAGCAAAATAAAAAACGGATTTTGATAGACCTGCAAAAATATTTCAAAAATTTATTGTTCGTTTACCTTGATGTACCACTGTGTCTTTTTTTTTACTTTAAGACACCCTGTTTTACTTCAGTTATCTATTCTTGACGATTTTTGAGGTAAAATATTCAGCCTTATTAAGAGTTTCACCCGAAAAATATTTCACCTTAAAATTTTTTGTTCCCCCGGAATTTTAAAAGCTATTGTGAGTTTCGCCCGAACGAAATTTCGTCCGCCTCCTAACATTACAATAAGTAGTTGTCAATAACATTACATTCCACCCGAAATGATTGTTCACGATAAGGGGAATGTTTTTAACACCAAATTTAGGGTGAAACTCACAATAGGCGAAAAGTGAAATATCAAATTTTCCAATCACAATAAAGCTGATTAACTCTATTTCCTATGGGAATAAAGTCGTATTTAAGCAGAATATTTTGGAATACTCTGTGCATAGTTTTTCTTAAAATTCATAAACTTTATAGCATTCAAGCTGAAAAAATAAATTATCACGATATCTTTATTCGTTTAAGAGCTATAATTTTTGCAACCAAAAAAACTCAATTTGCCCCACTATGTGTCATGTAAAAAAAAATATTTTTATAGGCATGTCTTTCTTATGTTGAACTTGACAATTTTTAAATTTTATTTTTTTGAAATTTGAAACTAAAATAAACAAACTCGTCCTATTCTCTCTTGAAACGGTCTCCACCAAATTGAAGAATTTTTTGGACTGAAAAGAATGAATTTGAAAAAATAACGTGGAATTTCAGAAAGATGCGCAAAAATGGATATATACTAGAAAGAAACCGTCATTTAAGTATGACTTAATAAAGCATCCCATTCGAATACGTGCTTGTAGGTATCTTATACAGCTCCATCTGTTGGACGTAAACGCAACACACACTTTACTGATATTTCAGCAACCTCAGTTAAATGAACTGTATTTTTCAGCGAAATTTCTTCGTTCTGCTGTCCAAATGCTGACGAAAAAAATGTTTGTTTTAAACAGCAGTAATTCCTTCTATAATTTTCGAATTCATTTTCGTTATTGTCAGTTTCTTTAACTTTTATCATGAAACTAAAAATAAGATTTTTATACCGTTGTGAAGCCGCCTCAGCTATTATAATGATATAATGAAAACGTTCTTTGTTTATTTTTTTTTTTTTTCAATTATAATAACATTCGCACCCTTAGAATGAAAGTGACCTTACTCAAAATGTTTGTAAATTCTGATTTTTCAATAAACTGAACTTAAAAAGCGAAATGAACCCTAAAACCAGGTGGTAAAAAAGATGCCGATTTTTTGTCACTTTCATTCTAAGGGTGCGAATTAAAAACAATCAAAATTCTTTCAGAAATTATTACACTTTTTCCAAAGGAATTAATTTCTGATTTCGGTTTTGAATGGAATGTTCATTGAAGTAGGTATTCCAAAAAATAAGCAAAAATATTCCTTTGTCCTCAAAAATACATTTCAACTACATGTCCATTTGTAAATCAATACCTACATTTGACCCAATTTATAATGACAAGGGAGGAACTAAAAGTTCCACATCACGCCAATATAAATCATTGATATTTTCAAAAATTCATAAATATTTCTAATATTTTCGTTCAATATTCAAAAAAAAATCCACAAACCAAATTAACCTCAAAAACAAAAACACCGCACAATGTGAGACGAAACTTCACACAGTCCTTGTTTAAGCACTCAAAGCTTAATATCCTGGAATTATATCTTTTTTATTAATTTCCCCTAACGGTATGGCACTAAAATCCAAGCGTGATTATGGTGCCATCTACAATTTGCCTCGTGTCAAAATAGCCATGGCTGACTTTAGTCAAGAAGCGTGGACATAGACAGGATATGGATGTGTATACCTTTATAAGTTTTTTTTTTTTTTGTCGCCCGTTTGTCTGTGAAACTGAAAATACATATTCAGGTGTGGTTTTATCCATCACACATGAATATTCTAGAATCATCAGGGTTGGGAGGAGGGTGGGAGATAAATTCTAGAAAGCAGGGACACGTTCTTTAGGTATAATAACGTGCAATACGTCCTGTCAGTGTCTGACATGAAACCTCGTGCTTGCCCATCATTCATGGTGTCATACCTGGCTCTTGAGTGATTGCAGCCACGGTTTCATTTGCATGTTGGAGGTTATGATACTTTGCAACATGAATTCGCCGCATCTCACATAGCTAAGGTAGGTATAGGTATGCCTTTACAAATATGATGGCATAAATTCTATTTGTAAGACAGTTTCAATGGCTACGAGTATATATGGTATATCTATAGGTATAGCATGGAAGTAGCAGTTATGTAGAAATAATATCAAGCGGAAATTGCATTGAAAAAATGGAGGTACATCTTCAATCATAAAGATTTACCTGCATACACTACACACGTTCATTGTTTTGAAAAATTATATTGCATATTTGTTGTTTTTCCCTCAAGAAAATTTCATATTTACTTGAATCTTAAATATTTTTCACTGGAAATGCTAGAATCTTTAAGAACAAGTTTAAAATTTAAGTAGACTTATAAATTTAATTTGGTCGGTAAAATACTTATACGTATCTAAAACTGCTAAGCCTAGTTTGAAAAATAAGATTTAGAAAAAGAAATTAAAAATATAAAAGTATTTAATTTATGATAAAGAGTTATGATCAAGATTTTATACAGTGTGATTAGTATAAGGGGCACCAAAAAGTCAGAGTGAGTAGGTTGGGTTAAGACAAGAAAAAAATCGATGGAGGGGGGGGGGGGGTCTATTTCCCACCGTTTAGGCGGGAGAGGCAATTTTCTAAAAAGTTGACTTAAAACGGAAAAAAAATTATTTAAAAACAACGGTTAAACTTTCAATGCCATGCTATACCTTTTTGAAAAGCCAAACATTTCTTCTTTAATTTTCATTTTAAATTAAGTTGTGTTAGTGAACAGTTTTTGAAAAATGAATTTTCAAACTCGAAATTTTGAAAAAAAAATTTAAAAAAATTTCAAACTAATTTTTTTTCAAAATTTAATGTAATTAAGTACAACTTTTGTTTTCAAACTTCAATGCTCTTATTAATTTTCAATAAAAAACAGAAAATCGGATGCTAAAATGTATCTTAGTCAGTCAATAAAGCATTTGACTTGGAAAAATCGCCGGAAAGCTGGATTTTGACATATAATCTCCTCATGGAGTTCTTAAGAAACTGTTAAAAGTCCCCATCGATATGACCACCACTAACAATTTTACGGGGGGGTTGAAGGTACCCCAAAATGGTTTCTCAGAAATAACTCCCAAATGTCAAGGAATAACTTTTAGCTTAGAAAATTTCCTGTACAAAAAAAACTAACATACTTTTTTTCATAAAAATAACCGTTTTCGAAAAAAACAATATTTTATTCAAAAACTAATCACTTAAATAACTTCATTGAAAAACATAATTAAAGAATGAATTACTGGCTTTAAAAAGCTATAACATGCTATTGTAAGTGTTTCCTTTGTGTTTTTATATTCATTTTCTATTTTCAATTTTTTTTTTATTTCCCCCTCCCACCTAATGGGGTGGACAAATAGAGTGGGTTATAATCTTAAAATCATGTTCATATAATGTACCAACAATAAAAATAAATTGATGTTTTTATCACAAAATGCACGCTTAAATTTTCCAATTGGTGTTTTTCGACAACAATTATTTTCATGAAAAAAATTATGTTAATCTTTTTTGTAGGAAATTTTCCAAGCTAAAAATTAGTCCTTGTCATTTTGTCTGTACAACTTACAATTTTGGGGGGCCTTCAATCCCCCGATGGGAACTTTTGACAGTTTCTTAAGAACGCTATTGTTCAAAGTAAGCCTCCAGATAAGTTTTTAATAAATAATATAATAATTTTAATAACTGAAACGTGTCAAAAAAAACACTATGTACCTACCCAAGTTTAAAGAAAATCGACCCACCCATACACGGACAGAATTGCAAGATCCCCATTTTTTTCGACTTGTAATGTCAAGTTTGATCAAAATCTCGAGTAAAAAGAGTATTTTAATATTTTTTGTATAGAATTTTATAATTTTCGAGCAAAGAACTACTTATATAAAAAAACGAATTTGAAATTTGAATTAAATACAAATTTTAACTGAAAAGTTATTTATAGGCACAACAAAATTTTAGAATTTGTATTTGCATTAAAAATTGATAAAAATTAGTTAAACCATGATAAAGTCGAAAATAAATAATGTTTTTCTACTGAATTAATTAATGAGCAATTATTAATTGAATTTTTTAATAAAAATCTGTGGAACAGTTTTTAAGAAAAATAGGACTTTTCTTAACTGTCAAAAAATCTCCGACGGAAACGCTTGACACACTTATTTCTTTTCCTTTATTAGAATAAAAATCTAAATTTCAGTATCATAACTTACCGATATAAAACCACCCTACATACAAGGTGATTTTCAAAAAGAAACTTCAAAACGATGTAGGTTCAAACGTTGACTCAAAATACAAAAAAATAGAAAACGACAACTTGATTTGTTTTTTGAAAAATTAAGTTTCAATCTCAAAACTTTGAAAAAAATAGGTTCAAATGGATTTAATTTTTAAATTGTATGCTATTTAGTTGAATATGTTTTTATTTCCAATATTCAATTTTATTATTTATTTTTGAATAAGAACGATTTTTTGAATATCTGTCAGATTAAAAAAAAATCCAAATTACCAAAACTACTTTTTTTCTTAAAAAAAATTGTTTTGAGTTTAATTACTGTAAAACCGTAATTGGTGATTTTTTTTTAATCTGAAACATGAAATTCCCATTTTTCGTATCCCCTCCACTAATTCGAAAGGAAACCAACTTGATTTTAAAATAAAATTATAAAGAAAATATTACAATCAAAGTTAGTTTTGACATAACAATAATTTTTAAACTGGACCTTGTATTTTGTTGCTCCTTAGAGGCTAAGGCCATAAAACAAACTGATCGCATATTACCCCTCTCAGCGCTTGTTCCACCATTTTTTTTTATAAGCGATTTATTTCAGTTCCTATTTGAAGGAAAAAAAATAGTGAAGGCATAAAATATTCAATTTGCCATTTTTGCCATTTCTTAGTTTGTTATTGTTTTAAAAAAGAAAGCTAAAAAGAATGTTGACGAATAACAAGAACAATGACAATGCATTTTAGCGTTTCACTCAATGTTGCCCAAGAAAACTTTTGAAACCACTTCAATGTTCTCCAGATAATAAAGAATTAAGGAAAATAAATTTTCAATATAAATTTTAATAACTGATACTCCACTATCATAATGATAACCAAGTTCTATTGAAAGTCATAACTATATTCTAATAGTTTTTTTACTACCCCCAACTGCTTTGAATATTTTGTAGATATATTAAATCAATTCTATTAGTATCAAAATAAAGCGAATTTAAAGAGATGCTCATCAAAAAGGAGAATTCTTTTCTCCTCTTTTCAATAAAAAAATCAATTTTCAAAATTCAGTTTTTATCTTATTGCTCTGATAATATTGTTTTATGTACATAATATGTGATGAAATAATAGTAAAAAAATTTATTTTTCAAGTCAAGTGCAAAAATCCTTGTGTACCTACTAATATTTTTATAATGGTTTCTCAAGCAGTGGAAAAATACATTCAAACACTCTAAAATATTAAGGGAGAATGTAAAAAACATGCAAAAATAAATGTTTAAACATTTTCAACCATATTTTTATTTTATTTTTTTTTTTTTGAATAAACGTGACCCGTCAAATGTCATTTATTTGCCTTTTGTGACATAACATAACTTGATAAAACATAAGGCGAGTTCACCCTCATATTTTAAGTGTTTTTTTTTTTCAAGATGTTTGAGTTTGAAAATTTTTGCATTCAAGTAACTTATATAGACAGTAAAGTTTATTGGTGAAGACATGTCATAGATATTTTTTTAACCATCCATATGGGTATAATAAAACAAAAATTCAAGGAAATTTAAGTCGATTAAAAAGAAAAAAAAAACAATTCCAACAAAACCGCAATATATTCTATAAACGTGAATATAACAATATGTATATAAATATATAATATATATATACATACAGGACTATGAGCTCGTAAAGTTCTAAAAATTATATTCGCATTCGTGGATGCGTGATTTTCTTTGAATTAAGTTTTCGAGAGATTTAGCTTGCATGTGATGTAGAGAAATAAGAAGAACCCTTAATATGCGTGCTTTATAAAACCAGAGCCGTAATAAAATAATGACTTGTGTTATTTTATTTTAAAATAGAACTAAAGTTTATTTGAGTTCTATAATCACCATAGAAGGTACAGCGCAGGGTCATAAGTCCACAGGCCAGAGTCCACAATGGACTTTTGACCCACTTGGGTGGGTTACAATTCCACAAATCAATTGTGCACTTATAACGCACCCTCATGAGGCAGAAGTTCATTAAAAAGTGGATCAATATTACATAATTTTAAAAAGGAAGTGGGTCATAAGTCCACAAATATTTTCTGGATTTTTTTTAAACTACCCAAAGAACTGTTTATTAAGAAAACTGTTGATATTGGCACCTGCCTGCCGACTGGATATACCTTTAGCGGAGTAACGGAGTTACGTGAACGGTACAAAACCCCCAAAAAAGGAGTTTAAATCAATGGAACCCGCGAACCGGGCTGCCACAGAAGTTAATGCAACGGAATTGCGTGAGTGGTACATAGGGGACCCAAAAATGGAGTTAAAATCCTTTGAACCCACTTGATATGTACTGGTTGTCCAAGAGAACGCGTATTTTTCCCATTGAACCCTTAAAACTGAATTTTTTTGAAATAACTAAAGTATGTCAAAAATCCACAATCAATGGGCCAGTAGTTCACAAGAATTTCGTGTGGACTTCTGGCCCACAAAGGTGGGTCAAAAATCCACAGTAGATTTGTGGAGAGTGGGTCAAAAATCCAGTATGGACTTTTGGTCTGTGGACTTATGACCCTGACCTAGAAGGTACTAGGTACATAGTGAATTCTTGTAGAAATGTATATTCAAATATATTCGAACTTAAGTACACTTAAATTGGTTCAGCTATAATGGACGTTGCGGAGCAGTAGGAGTTCATGCAGAAATTGAGAATTTTGTATTTTATATTACTTAAGAGTTTTGTTTGTATTCTCATACATACATACATTAAAAACAATACAAAAAATTCTTTCGACACTTTTAAAATTTCAAATTGAGTCGTTTGTTCTTATTAGACGCGATTGAATAATATAAATAGTGAGTAGTCCAGTCATCCTTTTTGTGAATGTCAATTACCAATAAATGAAATTATAAATTGATAAATTCGATTTTTTTAAAATGATTTTGATGAGAATAATTATTTATTTAATTGTGTTCCTACATACCTATGCATTTAAAGGTCAAATTAAGTCATGGAGTCTATAGATACGAAAAGGCAACGTTTGGTTGATTTATGCAACCTCTCTTATAAGCTATCACTCTCATAGGAATACGGGACAAGGGTATATTTTTGGATAGATTTTATGATCACATCTTACACTAAAATAAAACCTTTTTGTTTTATTTATTTTAAGAGGTAACTCAAATTACATTTAATTTCACTATTCACGTTAAAACTTTTAACATGTCAATTTAAATAAAAGTTTAAATTAAGATTTTAAAAACTTTATATATCATTACTCATTTGTATCAGCGCAAAGCCCAAGAAAATAATTTCAATGTTTAATGAAATAAAAATAAAAGTGAAATTCCAACTAATTTAGAAAAGGGAAAAAATGATAATATTACATAGATTTTTTTGTTGGGTTAAGCAAAGTCATTGGAATTTTTTTCTTCTTTTTTTTATTATTAATTTTTAATGTCCTTTTTGCTAAATTGCTTTTTATATTTTTATATCTTTATGTATCAGTCCTTAGCTTTAGGAAGTTGATTATAGGATCTTAGGGTGAGGTAAAGTTCAAATACTAAATAAAGTGACAGACTAATTTGAAAGGCTTTCCATTAGTGGCATTTCAGGTAAGAGCTAAATTCATAGAAAACAAAAATTGTAAAATACATGAAACCCATCTATTTTCATACAAAGACCATTATTTGAAGCACAGAATAATTTTTATAAAAATCGATGGCTTTTTTGTAGATACATCTGCAAATATGTAAATAAAGGATTGCAGTTGATTGAAAGATAAAGCTTATCATTTTAGAATTTTCTTAACTGCAATTTGTAAAATTGTATATAGGTTAAGGTAAAGTATCTTTAAAAATCTTTGGTTTTGAATCTGATACAAGAGTGTCATATCAGTTTTGACTCGTTTTTTGAACTTATCTACACACAACTACTAAAATACACAATAAAATAGCTTTTTAGTAAAATTCAATTATAAATCCTCCAAAAAATAAAATCGTATGGAATATTGTATGAATTCGATTTTTATATTTGTTAGTCAGCTGAGAAAAAAAAAACAATTTTAAATCAATGAAAACGATTTCGATTTAAATATGACTTGGCGCCAAGTTTTAAATCAAAGTGGCATGACAATTTATTTAAATTGTTTTTTGAATTAAAAACAAATATATTATTATTAATTTGATTTAACCTCGTTTTTGTTAAAATAATGTTTAATCCCGTTTATCTTTGACACAGGTGCCAACAGAAAATAAATAAGCTTTATAAATTCAGATGATTAATTAATGAAAAATATTTAAGAAATAAAATACATACATAAATAGAAAAATAATTTTAAAGTGCTCATAAGTAATATGTATTGAACGTTGGTTATTTCTGTAAACAGTTTGCACCTGATTTTAAATCTTCATTAAATCAAAATTAATCTATATTTATAATGCAATATTAATTAACTTCGATTCAACTATATAAGCATCGTAGATTGAAATTCATAAAACTTGAAAAATTTTTATCTGACTAATCTGACTATGAAGCAAAACTACCAATGGATTATTCCCTCAAACATTTTATCGTGTTTCATTAAAAAAAAACAAACTGTTTCTGTCATAAAGATTAAGACTTGTTTTATGCATTATTATCCAACTTGCTAAAACACCCCAAGCTGTACAACTTTTAATCTTCTTACCTAAATAGTTCAGATTTCTCCTTATAAATAAAGGATGGAATTCAAAGAAATTGTTAATAAATCTTTTGCATGATGTGTATTTGGCATAATAAGCATCTAATGTTATGTAAGAGGAAAAATGTAAAGATGCGATACACTAAGCAATTACTTAGACATAAAATGCAATGAACACACGCTTTCATCACGCAGCTATAGAATGCCTTATTATATTCAATTGTGGTCGAATTTATAAACGTATGTCTAACTCTGGACAGGTTTGGACAGATAGATAAACATTTTTTATTTGATGATTTTTATTTTAAATTATTTAGACACTGTCTAAATAGTAAAAATCTAATAGATACGCCTGTACGTATTTAATCAATCAAGCCGTTTCGTACACCAATTTTGATTTTGATTGCTGCTATATACTGAAAATGAACTCCACTTTAATTTTGAATTAGAAAATAATATTTTTTTTAATCAGGTTAATTTTGTATTAAAAAACAAAACAAATGCTATACAAAATGCGAAATGCAACACAAAATATATAACATACAACATTTCACATGGAGCATGCAATATGAAATATGAAAGATGCCTAATTTTGGAAAGAATTTTGTATGAAAGCTAAAATTTAGCGCTATCTGCCAAACAACCTAAAATGTTTAAATTGTAAAACTTGTTCAAATTTTAAAATGAAGTGCATGGAATTTTTTCAGTGGTTAAAACAAGCAAACAAAAATTTAAATGAGTATAAGAAATGTTAATGTAAATGAAAATAAAAATACAAAATATGAAATATGGAATAAAAACGTCAAAAATGAAAAAAAAAATGTTTTTTTTTTTAATAGGCGAAAAAAAATTAAATACAAAATTTGATTTTCAATAAATTAGACAAAATATATCAAAACCACAAAAGAATTTTGTAAATTTTAAATAAAGAAGAGTTTCTATTTTCCGCGAAACTGTTAAATCCTCATTTTTGAAAAAAAAAAAATGATAAATGACACTTCTTCTCCATATTTTCACTTTTCACCGATTTGGGCGATTCTTCATTTATTTTTGGGTGATTTTGCAAAGTAAGTAAGATTTAGAATTAGAAAACCAATTTCCTTGTCTTAAATTAAGTTAACTAGGTAAACATAATACAAAAATGTTTTTTTATAAATAAGGTTTTTAAATTAGACAGCTGTCTAAAGTAAGACAGATTTTGGAATGAGTTTATATAAGAAATATACCTACGACTGTTTATATTTAAATGGTTTCAGTCCTAAAAGTGTCACACTTTCAATCATTTCATCAGAGCTGTCATTTTTAATTACAAACGCAAAGAAATCAAAGTATAAACAAGTTTATCGAACGTGCTTTCTTTTTTTCTTTTTTATTTCATGATAAGGTGGACTGAACGTGTCAGGTCCCTCTTGAATATTAAATTTCATCAAATGCCAAATGTAATTAAAAATAAGTCTTCCAAAAGCAGCCATATAATCTAAATCAATTTATTTTATTTCATTTCATTTGGTCACTCTTATGCTCCGTTTACATTATATATCTACGTATATACATACTTCAACGACAAAAAGTTTAATTAGAAAAATATCTTTTTTACTTCCAAAAAGGAAACAAAGTTTAGACTCACCAAACTAAACTTGTATAGTTTAATTGAGAAATTCCAAGAAAGTTGAGTAGTTGAAACGAAGAATATCTTGAATATGTTTTTTGAATTTTTGTTTGGTATATAACTACTCTTCAAATTGTCAACTTTTATAAGTTTCAGTATTCTTAACATAAGTACGTTTATAATATGCTGGTAGAGCTGTTGGTGTACGTTATAATTACAGTAATTCTTTTTTTATTTACATTTATATGAGCTGAATGAAATATTCAGTTAAATTTAAAACAAAAGGAAAAGTACTCTTTAAAAAAGTTTTAATTGAACGTTGTGATAGTTTTGAATGCTTTAGAATACCAAGTATATATAATTATACAAAATTGTTCTTAAAATAAATTTAGTTCATGATGAACCTTCATTCAAACCATCAATATTTCATGATGTTAATTGCTAAAACTCGGGTTAAAATTATCGACTATTAAGAATAAATACATACCTACCTCATATCAAATAGTTTGTAAACTTTTCTGCTGACACAAGAACTGAATATTTTTGTGAAATAAAAATGGGGCGTTATTCGTAAAGTATATGTTCTTGAAGTATGAAACAAAGCCAATTTTCCTTCTGGGTAACAAGATGATGTTATATAGAGAGCTTATTCACAAAATGCCAGCTATCTAAAGTAACTTAACAGTATAAGCAAGAAGTGAAGAGTATATATTACAATAATTTGTAACAGACTGGGGCCCAACTATGTAACTCGATTCTACAATAAAAGTGTTCGAATTCGGAAAATCTCAGCTCGCTAATTCTTTGACAAACGCATATAAACGGAAATAGAACAGCGCTAGTTGAAGATTCTGTGGTAAAAAGTCGAAAGCACCAAAATTTTATCCCACTTTCATACATATTACCACTTAAAATAAGCAATGAAAACAACTTTCGAATGGATTCGGAAGTAGAAGCAAGTTACATAGTAGGGCCCCTGAACTTTGCATATTGTTGTTCCTCAAAGTCTTAAACAACAATTAATATTTTAATTTTGAACATTTATTGGCTTAAATCCGTCCCCTTTTGGTGTCTGCTTGATAAGTAAGATTGTTAGATCAGAAAAAAAAACTAATCGAGATGGGAAATACGCCAAAATGTTATTCTATGCCTTAAATAGTAAGCAACAGTAAAATGTAAAGTCCATTCTTTTACAGACTGTTGTCATGTCAAAACCTTATTTGACTGTACTAAAGTATCTTTGAATAAATAAAAAATTTAAATAAAGTTATTATTCAAGTAGTGAGTTGGATTGTTATGCCAAAAATCTTGGATTCGATTCCCAGCCTATGCCACTTAAAAACATAAATGTGTTAGGTACTGCCTTTTATGTGGAATTGAGAAATCCTCTAAGAGTATCTCTTGTCATGAAAAGAGCTTTTACTCTTATCCATTCGGATTTACTAGAAAATTGTGAGGACTTAGTTAAATCCAGATATCCAGATTTTGTTTCCAATCCAGGAGGGAATTAGTTGAAAAAAACGACATCGGAAATTTACGACGCTCGTACAAAAAAAAAATGTAGTTTCATACAGACTATCGATGTAATTCATGCAGGTAACACAGTTTTTTTGTGCGCTTTAGGGGCTAGTTATATCTTTCATGGAAACTCATCACTTTAAAAGCAAAATCAGTGATTATTTTGATACCAATATAAAGCTTTTGACTCAAATAATATATTTCTGGTAAAAAAAAATACTTTATTCTGGCCCAATCTTTCACATAAAATGATTTCTAAAATATAAATGATCAATGGTAAGGAAATAAAGAAAATCGTTTTATGTGGAAGGTTGGACCAAAATGGGCATTTTTTTGACAAGAATTAATAATTAAGTCATAAGTTTTATATTTGCACGAAAATGCCAGATATATACTTTTGACAGCCTTGAGCGTTCACCCTTCCCCAAAAATTCGAAAAAATATTTTTGTATTTAGATACTCATAAAATCAAAATACATAACACAATATGCCTATATGTCAAAACTCCTTAAATTGATGACGTCATATCAAAAATCTTAGTGAAAAGTCCTTCTATTCAAAATTGAGTTGCGTCATTTGATTCAGCATTAAAAAATACATGGAAACGATACCCCACTCGAACTAGTTCCAAACGGTTGAGTTTTTCATCCATTCGCAACACTTCCCCTTTCCTAGCCGTTCGCCCCCCCCCCCCCTAAAAAAAAAAATTATTTTTGGATTTGGGGACTCGTAAACTTTGCATATCTGTAGGCTCAAATTAATGTTAATCACAATTTTGTCATAATTGCACACTAGTTCCAGCCTTTTGACGGAAGTACTTTATTAATGACGTCATATCTCAAAACGCTCAAGGCTGTCAAAAGTATACCCGGAAAGTATTTTCGGATTCAGCACACTTTTCATTTAGATACCATCAAAATTTATTGTATAACGAAATTTTGGGTTACGGTAAAAAAGTCCATTTTTCCCTAGAATATTAATCCAAAGTCTTAAGACTTAAATGATAACGCTTCAGCGGTTTTTAGACTGTAGGTCGAGGTATAAACATTCACAGTAAGGTATAAATTATTTATATAGAATTCAATATACCTACCTTTCTTATTTAATATAGCAAGTAAAGAGTAAGCTTTTATAACGGGTGATTTTTTAGCTGGTTTGGTTTTGGCAACTCTGGTTTTGACAGCTGAGGTGTGTAAAGTACCTTGTGTCACTGTCAAACAGCTTCAGTTTGGTTTGCAATTTAACCATGGATCGTCTTACAAATGAACAACGCTTGCAAATTATTGAATTTTGCTATCGTGCTCGGTTCGAAATGTTTTTATCGAAAAATTGTGTTCAGCGATGAGGCTCATTTTTGGTTGAATGGGTACGTAAATAAGCACAATTGCCGCATTTGGAGTGAAGATCAGCCAGCATTGCAACAAGCATTGCAACAGCTACCAATGCATCCCGAAAAAGCCACTGTTTGGTGCGGTTTATGGGCCGGCGGCATTATTGGGCCATATTTCTTCAAAGATGATGCGAATCGCAGCGTTACTGTCAATGGTGAACGCTACCGAGCGATGATAACAAACTTTTTTTTGCCCGAAATGGAAGTTCTTGACTTGCATGATATGTGGTTTCAACAAGACGGTGCCACATGCCACACAGCACGCGAAACAATGGCGCAATTGCGAGGCGAGTTTGGTGAACAGTTAATTTCACGTTTCGGGCCGGTCAATTGGCCGCCTAGATCGTGCGATTTGACACCATTAGACTATTTTTTGTGGGGGTATGTCAAGGCTTATGTCTATAGGGACAAGCCCGCTTCGATTGACGCACTGGAAGCCAACATCCATGCATTCATTCGTGAGATACCGGCCGATATGTGTGAAAGAGTATGCCAAAATTGGACTCAGCGGATGGGCTACCTGAGACGCAGCCGCGGTCAACATTTGCATGAAATTATCTTTAAACATTAAATTGCAAGGTTCAAACTATCGATTCAAATAAATATTTCATTCATTTTTTCGAATTTTTTGTGTTTTTTTTTTTTAAAAAGTTCTAAACCTCTTAAAAAATCACCCGTTAGTTTGTTAGTTTGCGTATGACATTTTCAATTGATAATTCAGATGAACTGTTCAATTCGGAATGAAAATAAAACACACAAGCATATCCGATTTTTAAGTTTTTTCTACTGCAACCATTACTATTGTCGTTTAATGATGAAAAGGATATTAAATAATTACCTACTGTGTCCATTTCAACTTTTATAAAATTAATTTATTACAACTTTGTTTGTTTTGTGTAATTATTGTCACTTATTTGCCAAATAATATTGAATTTCAAATTTAAACTTGAAATTATTGTGCATCTAAAATGACATTGCACAAGTTTGACAAATTTTGTGAAGTGAGTACTTCCAATTTTGATTCTGCATCAAATCTCTACTTTTCGAACTGTAATTTCGAATGGAAATAATAAGTACACTTTTAGAAGGTCTTAATCGAAAAAGACTAAAGGCTTTTACACAAAGAAAAGCGTAAAATTTGAACTACTTACTGCAGAAAAAAACTTTAAGCTACTTTGATCCTCAAAACAAATCTATATTTTACTTCGAAAATTCAGAATTATGTAGTTCTTTTATGTTGCTAAAATAATAAAATAACAGTTTAAAGTTTTCTTCATGCTGACTCCACAACACTTTATATAAATTAATGCAAACACACACTTTTTTGTATGAAAAAAAAAATGGTTTAGGTTGAAAAATTCCATGGTGAATATCCTTAAATACAAATTGGATTTAATAAGGATGAAAATATATTTACTTAAGAAATGAGCACCATACCAACCCAGCTTATATGCGATGCGAGCACGTTAATGATATGCACATATACATTATACATACTGGTATATTTGGTAAAATATTTATATTGCATGAACCTTATATTAAAGCGTGAACTTCCACGAAATTACATTTGAGATTGCAACCGCTTTAAGTGGGTAAATATTTTAAAATAAGGAAAAATATATTTTATGTCATATAACCCAGGAAAAGAAGATTTTTACTTCGAAAAAAAACTCCAACAAAGGTGAATTTTGGTGGATAGGTTTATTTTTGTATGCATCTGTGTATTAAACTTTTCTATAAAAAGTGCCTCAAATTTGAGTCAAAGCTTTTGATTTTTTAAAGGGACAAAGCTTAATTAATGCGGTAAGTTACTCAAAAACTTACAGGTTTTTTTGTAAATTTGAGTTAAAAATTGCAAAGCTTTAAAAATAATACACAAAAAAAGATTTTAACACTTATTTTTAGAGTTCCCGATTTTAAGCGTGTATCTAATTACTTGTGTATGTATCACGTGTACAGTATGTATGGGGCAACAACCCTGCTTGGGCACACTATAAGATTTGGGGTAGGTGCGAGGTTGGGTGTATGCAATGTTTCTTTTGCATTTAAAGAATCTGGATTAAAAAAATAACAAAAACAAAAATATTGTTTTCGAAAAGTGAAAATCCAATTTTTTCACTTAACGAAAGTTTTATGAGGCCATAGTTAGATATGGCCTTAAATCGCAAAAAAAATATCGCACTATGACACTTCGTAAAGCGACAAAAAGCAATTTGTTCGAATGTGGCCTTATGTCACTTTGCTAAACCGTCATTAGACCATAATATTTTGTAATATGGCCTTATGACTCATGGCTTCATGTCACGGCACCTATTATAATTTACTATACAGTATTTAAAATTTTCCAAAATTTTGGCTTAACAGAATTTTGATGTAAAGAATTCTGGATTTACAGAATTTTGGAATATAGAATTTTGTAATACAGAATAAAGACCCGTTTCCAAAATATTGTTATCTAATATGTATATAAATTAAGCACTTTGAAATATGGATTTGTGTCTCATTTCGTCGCCCCATTGTGCAATTTTTTTGTATAAACTTTGTTTAGGCTTTTCGACCAATTGACTTTTATACAGTTTGTGTTTAAGAACATCTTTCAATTCAATTCCATTTTTGACGCAATGACGATTTTGAAAATGGCCGTATTTTCTGTGTCCTATAATGCCATATAAGTACTTTCGTTTGATTTTTTCGATATTCTTAAAAATTATTTATTCAAAAACTATAGCACTAAAATATTTCAAGCTACAAATTTGTCTTTGACACTTTTTTTGTACAACTTACCATTTGGGAGTTATTCCTGAAAAACCATTTTGGGGGCCTTCAACCCCCCGTAAAATTGTTAGCGGCGCTCATATCGATGGGAACTTTTGACAGTTTCTTAAGAACACCATGAGGAAGCTATATATACCAAAATCCAGCTTTCCGACGATTTTTTCCCAGTCAAATGCTTTATTGACTGGACTATTAAGTTTTTCTTTATTTTGAATTATTTTCAAAGGCAGACATTTAATGTTGTAATTCATCTAAATTATAATTGGAAAACAAACAAAAATATTTCAATGTAAAATCTAGAATTAAATTAATTATTTACCACGTATAGCCTACCACATGCATAGCTCCATATATATCAAATTTGGAAACCAGTGTTATATTACTGGGCGTCATGACCACGGTTTTATTCATTAAATATTATGCCAATTAAAATTGAAGGGGGATTTAAATGCAATTCAATTCATACTTAAAACCACTGCATCCCACGTAATGGTTTTTAAATATTTGTTTAAATTATTCTCTCTAAACACAACTTCAACAACTATAAGAGCAAGTAAGTACAACACATTTGGTGGGATTCTTTTGCTAATAAGTTAAAAAGTATTATATAACATTCAAAATTATTCTAGAAGCTTTTTTTATGGTTATCTAAAAACTTAAACGTATATAATGAGACATTCATGTCGAAATTAATTAATGCTCATAATTAAAATATGGCAACTCATAAAACGTAGCAAATTGTTATAAAAACACCATGGTAAAATATCATAGCAACAAAAATATTTTTGGTATAAAAATAAAATAAAAATGAAAAAAAAAACTTTTCAAGGACCCTTAAAAAAGTAATCGGCAACTAATTATTCAGGACATTCATATGCATACTTCGTTCCTATGCAAATATATAAATCCGTTTATTAGGTATTTCGCGGAGGTGTGCTTTACCATAAGCATAAGCTATGTATATCTTCCAAAAAAAATAAGAGCAGATTTCTTTTAATTTGCATGTTGGTGCTTAAGGATTCAAAGGGACGACGCGGAAGAAGCTTTATCCTGCACTAGCAATTTTATTTTAATTGGCTTAATGCATAAATCTTGATCCAAATTATTATAGCTTGAAGAAGAAATTAAAATGAAGCTCATTTCTTTATTTACAAATTATGTACAAACAGGTTTGTCCTTGAAACTGAATTTTTGTTTTTTACACATTTTGTGCACACGATATTTTGTTCACTGTTTGAGCAGAAAAATACCAAATTTGCTAAATTTAATTAATCATAAGAAGCGAATAAACTAATTATCTCCAAAAAGTAAAAACAACAAGGATATATGTAAGAACCACACAGGCATAATCTTACCATAACCTTAAATAAGATCCAAATGCGAGTTATTATGATGTTTTTATACGAATCATGATTTCGTGTGCGGTGTACAGTAACAGTCATTTGTATATCAAATACCGAAACTTCTTGCAAATAAATCTATCACGCACACATTTTTTCTTTCGAGTTGCTTTAATCAAATAATAGATTGGGATTATTGTTCAATCACCTCACATACAAAAAAAACTAAACAAATCAGTGATTGATTTGGCCATACATAATAGTATAATATAGAGAATTATTGATATCATGATTGAACTAAGTTTCATCAATTTTTATTGAATACATGATAAATGTATGGAATGTATGGAATGTTACAAAGAGAATAATTTTGTTTTGTGAATTAGGTTTTTCAAAGGAATTGTGTCAACCAATATTTTGTACTGAAACATCAGTGTTATAGTGCTGCGAAAATCTTTTATTATATCCATTTTTTTGGATTTCGTTTAAATGGAAAATCTTTACAGACAGAGCCTGGGACTGAAAGTTATTGGTACCTTTATAAAATACGTGTGTATTATGTATCTACTTATTATGTTTGTACTTTCTTACTTACTTTGTAGAAAAAAAAATCTTGCGTTGTTGCATAGCCTCAGAAATAGCTTACAATTTTTGTTTTTTTAATTTTCTAACCGAAATATATTGAAAACCCAAACTTAGGGCGGAAATTGAGTAAGGACCTTGAGTTTATCCAAAAGTTGGACTGATTGTTTGTAAACTTGTGTAGTGTTGGTGTGTGTAAACATAATTCATAATTATCTCTTAATCCAAAATCAATCAAATTTTTGATTTTCAAAATTCGTTCATTCAAAATTTCAGAATTTTGAAAAATATTTTAAGTAGATACTACAAAGTTTTTGGCCCTATTCTTCTCTACACAAATTTCAATGTCTACCTAGGTGGATAAGCTTTAATCCTTTTTTCCCTAAAAAAATAAACAAATTTAAATCATAAACAAAAACCCTGGTATGATTAGCTTAATCCTATCAATATTATAAATATGAAAGTTAGTTTGGCTTTATGTATGTTTGTTCAATTCGATCTTTCAAAAAAAAATAATTATTTATTAAAATTTTGATCCGTTTATTTTTTTCTACACTGTTTCACATCAAATTCGTCACTAAAACAGTTTATAAGAAATGTCGATGAGCCACGAAATGAACAAAATACTGTTTTTATAGGTACTTGCTAAAAACGGCGTTAGGCAATAATGCCCAAGGAAATAACGCCCAAATAGATTTGGAAATATCGCCCAAAACAATTCTGAACAAATATTGTTGTTTTTCTTTTTCTCGAATTGGGCATTATTTTCAATTTTTTAATTTTTTTGTAAAAGAAAAAACGCCCAAAATAAAAAATTTTAAAATTCAAATGGGAAATAACGTCCAAAATTGGAAATATAAAATACAGAAAAAGGATATAACGCCCAAATCTTATAGGAAATAAAACCCAAATAATAATAAAACTCAATACTAACATTTACAGTATGGATTTTTGAAAATTAAAAAGGCGTATAAATAGTGAGGTATGTATGGGGGAGCATGTTGCCCCCTGCAACCCCCTTGCTTGGGCACATTATAGAATTTGGGATACAGGTGGGAGGCTGGGTACATGCAAAATTTCTCTAAATCCAGATTCTTCAAATGCAAGAGACTGGAAACACCCAGCATCGTACCTACCCCAAATCCTATAATGTGCCCCAGCAGGGGGTATGGGGGGGTCAGCATGCCCGCCCATTCATACCTCACTGTTTATGCGCCGCTTTTTTTTAAGATTATCTTATCATTGAAATTTCACTTTGGAAATATCGCCTAATATTTAGGAAAGAATTAAAAAAATGTTTGGAAATATAGCCCAAAATTGAGGAAATAACGCCCAAGTTTTACAAAAACAATTTACATTTAAAATATTTGGGCGATATTTCCAACTTAAGATTTGGAAAAATATAGATTTGGGCGATATTTCCATTTTTTTTTTTTTTTTTTTTTTTTTTTTGGGATAAAAATAATTTGGGCGATATTTAAAATCAATTTGAGCGTTATTTCCATATGCGTTATTGCGTGAAAAATTTTATTTTGGAAGACCCTGTTAACAACTAAATAGCTGCAGACTATTTTTTCAAAGCCTCGTAAAATTTGAATTGTTTTTAAAGTTTTCCTTTAATTCTTTTCTCTGCTAATTCCTTTTTCTAAGAAAATCTTACTTCATCCTAAGATTTAGAAACACCCTGTGAAGCAATTTTCTAAAAAATTAAAAAAAAAAACTATTTTTATAGCCTTGGAAATTGGTTAAAAAAAAAGAAAAAAAAAAACAATTGTAGCGTCGGCGGTTAAATTTATTAGATTTGAGTTATCATCTTTCTTAAGCAACATTTAAACATTTTAAAAACAAAGTAATATGCAGGAAAGCTTTGAAAAGTTGTAAGGTGTATATTAAATAGTTAATACGTCTTTAAAAATGAGACATTTTTTCGTATTCTAAAAATGTTTATAAATGGTGATCATTGAAAGTCAACAGATCTTTATCAACTACATAGGTACTCATGAGTCATGACCGTTAAAGATTTCGAACTTTTTTTGAAGAATTATTTATTATCTTACAAATAGGCGCCTTATTCTTATCTGTTTAAGTCCATACACCATAACTTGTTTTGATTGGTATTAAATTTATTTTAAGTTAATAAAGAAAGTATTTTACACTCATTTATCCATTAAAAGCTCTTAAATGTGAGTGTGAGTGAGTGAGTGAGAAATCTAGAAAATTACAACAATTACAACAGACAAATGGAAATTCATAATTTATTCTTTTTTATGTGCTGAATTGATTGAATACCGCAATCAATAATTTCTAACTATTGTTTATTAAATTATTCAATGTGGTAGGGTTAACCACAAAAGTCAGGTTCCATCGACCACTGAACACTATACCACATAATTGAAATTAAATTGTATGCAATCAACATAATCTGTTAATCATAAGCTGTTATTGAGTCGATACTCAATCAAAGATAAAATCGTATTTTTGTATTATTATATTATTATTATGGTTTCAACAGTGATTAAATAATGATTTTCTAAATATGTATATGTGTGTTTATCATTTTAATAATTTATATTTTTTTTTTTTTGTATTTCAGACATTTCGACATGGGTTTCCACATTCACCGACGGCCCTAGCATTTGATCCAGTACAAAGATTGTTGGTGATCGGTGACAAATCTGGCTCACTAAGGATGTATCCTTTTTTAAAATTATTTACTATTTAAATTGATCCTTATTGTAGCTATGAATTCTTATAATATTTTCATTAATAACCTACATATATTGAGATGCACAATTCAGATATTTTTACATATTAAGCTTCGTATTTATTAGATTTTTGACAAGTTGGACAGTGTCGTAATAGTCCAAAATAGTTGGGAATACGCTTTATTTACTTTATTTAATTAAATAAAATGTTACATTAGCCAAGGTTTAGACAACCGAGTCCGTTGTCTTAGTAAGAAAACTCTTAAACATCAATTAAAAATGTTTATTTATAACTTGTACGGCTGTCATAGACAATGTTTATAAATAAACAAAATTCCAGTATTTTAGCCAATTAGATAAGTAGAAACTTTTTCAATATTTTTATATCAAAAAACTACGTCTTAAACAATTTTGTGTTTATTATTAAATCGAAAATTAAAAAGAATTTTGGTTTATGATTTGCGTAGGTACATATATACCTATCATAAAATCTTCTTTAGTCGTAAGACTAACTTTTCTTCTTAAAATAATATTAATTTATCTATTCTGTTTCAATTTTCTATATTGTTGTGCGTTATTTACAACAAAAACCGTTCTAGACATTTTTCTTGTACCTATCATAGTCGTCCTAAAGGGGAGGTTTGTTTCGAAAGTTTTTTTTTCGAAGAAAACAACAAAACTTTTCCTCTTTTTTTTAACCTCATTGTTGAGCCTGTAGAAAGTTTATTTTTCTTTTCATATTTTTTTTTTGAACTATTAAGCTGCTAGCGTTTTTGTCGAATCCTATCCAAATATCCCAAATATTCACTTGATTTTAAGCACATCATTTGAAAGGGATTTAAATACAAAACAAAAAACAGACAAAACATTAAAAAAAAAATTATTAATAATATAACATAAAACCCAAAAGTCTAATGAACCGGTCAATAAATGCAAACAATGTAGGTATTACAAAAAATATGTATAAATAAATTTTTTTTCTTTTATCTATATTTACCTTGAAAAGCGATGGAGTTATCAAATCATTTATTCATAAATAATGTTCATGTTCAAAGTCTGCACTCTTCTATTAGTCTTGTAACAATATATATTTTCCTTGAGAAGAAACCATAAAACTTAAAGATTACACAATCAAAGTACAAATAAATTATTGAAGGTAAAACTTTAGGGTGGCATTTGTAATAATAAGAGTTTCTAAAGAAATATGCGGTGTTTCTTTAATATTTCGTTGCAAAACGATAGTTACGACAAAATTTTAACTTTCCACATTGCATAAATACATTTTCTCATACTTCATACCAATAAGAAGAGTATCTTGATAATTAAGAAACTTTTAAGAGATATTTTAAGTTTTGGGAATTACATCATAGTAATTTCTATCAACATTTTATGAATAATAGTGACAGCCATTTATAGAAATTATATTGTAGCCTAATATAAAACTGAGTTATAGTTTAAATATATTATGCAATTAAAAAAAAATAATAATAACTTCTTTTTTTTTAAATTTTAATAATACAAATTTTATATATACCTACTACTGAAATACATCTACCAAGTAGAAGACTTAGCACTATTTAATTGAACTTGTTGAATTATTGATTCAAAATAACTTTTAACGGTTTTGAGTTCACAAACAAAATGGATTTTGTCGCGGCGCACATTGGTCGATTTGAGGATCGTTAGCTGGACTTAATTCGAAAATAGACTTACAGCCCTATTCTGGCAAACCTCACTGATACCTCACAAGTCACAACAACCTCACAAGGTAAGGTGAACTCGATTTTGTGAGGTTTTCGTATTCTGGCAGCACCCTCACAACTGTGAGCCTCACAAAAACTATCGAAATTGTGATCTTCTTCAGAGCAGGTCACAACTCACAAATTTGATATTTGAAATACAATTCTAAGACACTTTTGTTTTTTCTTGTCTGAAAAAACATTTTGTAACAAAAAATGTATCCTCTGTCGTGAATCGAACAAAATTTATTTCTCCATAAAAGAAAATTATTGTTCACAAAACAATTCTCGTCGAGTACGATCGACATAGAACAGCAAGTGGTGTACATATATGATTTTTACATATGTATGTATGTGGCATCACAATCATCTTCGTTGTCGATGAGTTCAGTGGGTGCGTTCAACAAAAATTCAGACCTTAGCAATCACAATAAAAATTTCACCTTGCTGTGGTAAGTTTTTTTGTGAGGTTTCTTGTGAGGGTTATCGCAGAATACGGAAAATGTTATCGAATCACAACAACCTCACAAGGAATCAACCTCACAAGGGCTTGTGACTTGTGAGACCTCACAACGCCAGAATAGCCCTGTTAATTTTCTTAAAATTCAAGCAGCATTTCTAAAAATTCGGGTGGTTGAATTTTAATAGGTCGTTTGGGAGTTAACGGGAATCTGTGATTTTAGGATCAGAGGAAATCAGCAAATTGTGAAGAAAATCAGTATTTGTATCAACGCGGGACATTTTCCTGGAAAATATGACCCTAAAGGTTTTACAATCTTTTTGACGAGCTTCTAAAATATCTTCTTTGTTTCGCATTGTTCCAAGCTTTTTTTTTTAATATTCAAAAATGGGGGTTTAAGACTTCCAAAGTTCGATGTTAAGCTGATAGTATGAATGTAAGATCAGAAAATTTTTCACTACATGTATTTATCATCAAGTGTTCTTAAACAAATGCATTAAAAAAAATTAAAAATATTGGAGAGCCATTTTTTGGATTTTTGAAGGCTTCATCTTTAAAAATATACGTCCTACAGTTTAAATTTTTTGGAACAATAGTTAGAACACTTTTTGAAACCCGAACAAAAATTTTAACAAAAGAATTTTTTCAAAATTTGCCTATAACTTTTGACATTTTGAACACTAGAATTTGATTTAAAAAAAGGGGCCAAAAACGTTTTTTTGGTTCTAAAACCTCATTTTTTAATATTTTGCAAAAAAAAAACCTTGGAACAATGCGAAACAAATTTTTTTTTAAATAACAAATTCCAAAAAGGAGGGCTAACTTCACACACTCTGGGTTTTTAGGGAAATAAGCACGAAGAGAAATAAACATCATATTATTAATAAATAGGCTGATTACCAGTAAATCAATGTAAATATTTTCAGTTCAGGAGGGGCTAGTGCAAAAAGCACTTTTTATTCCCAAATCTATTTCTTCACGCTGGTAGTATTTTTTATCATTTAGACAAGGAGTTTATGGTTTCTTAGAAGGATCTAGTGACTTTATACTTTTAGTACCTGTACGCAGTATGGCATTTTTTTCTAGCTTCACGGAGAGATGCCACAGACGACATCAGGTAAGAGTAATTATATTCAATTTATTCATAAAAGGGAAACGCAGGACGTTCTGAACAGTTTGAAGCAATGAAACATTAGAAAACATGAACCCATATAGATTAAGATTAGAAGGAGTTTAATAGTTTTAATAGTGAAAATGAATGGGTATAATATGTGCTCTTTATGAAGATAATAACTAAGCCTTAAGATTAATGGTTTTTATACTGCGGTATCTCTCCCCCACTTGATTATAATTGCACACATTCATAGTATACTCATATATTTTTTTGTTTACTTTTAATCACATAATAACCTCTTAAAATGTTTTTCACATTTTATGATAGAATATAAATCCATCATGTTGTTTTTAGTAACACGTAAAATTGAGTTTTTAAAAATAGCTGCATCCTAGATTAGTATCTATACTAGGCAGTAGGCACCCGTACTTTTTTTTTATTAAACTAATGTTAGACAATTCTCAGGGGATTAAATTAAAAAAAAAAATATATATAAACGCAAACATTCACGCGCTAAATCTAAATCATTTTTGTCTGATAAGAAAACATTTTTCATTTTCATAATACATATATCCTTTAAGGAAATTGCTTTTTTGTCAACACACCATGCTAAGGATTTAAACCATGGCCCCCGTTGGTATATATGTATGTACTTAGGTATATCCCTACAATTTATTCATTTTTCTTTTTTTCCGGTCGTCATCTTCAACATCGCCATCTTGGTTTGCAAGCAAAATGGAATTTTCCTAACAATTCTATGATGAATTTCAGTTGTTGGAATGTGTGGTATTATGAAAGATTAAATATTTGGATTAATGATACCTTTCTCAACTTATTATTATGATGGTATAACAGTAAATGTTATATAGCAAAGGTCTATATAGGGCTAGAAAATATTTGAAAAATGATGAAGCTTTATCTAGGAAAAATAACACTTACACTACATACATAGATACATACATACGTGGGAACTTATTTTCCATTTGATGAAAATAAAAGTACTTTTATTTTATACCAAAGATGTTGCCCTAAGAAGCATCAGTATACAGATAGCTACATACATTAATCTTAAGGTTTTGTGGTTTCCAAGTTCTGAAATTTTAATGGTGATAACCACTATGCTAACAAAAGTAGCAACTGAATAGGATGCAAAATTGTAGGTGAGAAAAAATACAGAATTCACAGATTTAGAAAGAATATTTTAAATTGTGATTCATTAAAGACATATGTTCTGACCCGTTTGATAAATAGCCAAAATTTGTATATACAATCACATACGATTTAAAATTGAAACAGTTAATATTATGTTCTTGCTTGTTCAGAAAAGATTTTCAATTTTGACGGATAAGGGAAAGATTGAAATTTAGATTTTTTTCAATTATTTTTATGATTCCCTTCACTTTACGAATGAGCAGGGTCACACGAATTTTCGTTTTCATTTCGGGACCATTGCCGGATTGCCAAAACGCAGTGCCTAATTATGTGATCTTCTTCTTCTTAATATATTTATAAAAATCGATGTTTATAGACTCCCAAAACTACTTAATCGATTTCGCTTGTATATAGTTACTTGTATTTCAGCAAAATCTTGCTATTGCTATAAGTGCTATTGTTACTAATCTCGTTTTCCGTTGGACGTCTGGAAGCGTCCAGAATCAAACAGAACTCTTCTGAAACCATTCCATTGGCAAAAAAAACGGTCAACTGACGCTTCTCAGAAGAAAATTTCGCTTCTAGATTTGAAATCAGAATCCACTCAAGAAGCACTAATACATTTAAGCTATAACTTCAAAATAAACTCACTCAAATGTCAAAAGTGAACATCAGACTCTGTTTGATTTTATGCCTGCGTTCGATAACATGAAATGTTCACGACGATTCACCAATACAATGAAAAAATTTCTAAGTTGAGTAGAAGTAGTTAGCATTGTTCATTTGGATTTTAGAATGAGTTAATCCCTGAGTGAAACCAATGGAAAACGACATAAGTGTCTTTCAATAGACCCACTTGAAGATTCAAATACACACAACAACCTGTTGTGTAGGGTAGGGGTTTTGATCTGACGGAATTATTAGCCCATACTTCTTCTACAAAACTATTCACTATATAACATGGCATTTTAAGGGTTGTCGCTGATTTTTAATTATTTTTTTTTTAAGTTGATTATTTAGAAAATTGTCCCTATACTGCCTTAACAGGGGGATATAGACCCCCTCCCCTCCAGTTTTTTGGGAGTATAGTGATTCATGCCTTGTTGGCGTATAATGGTGCCCCCGAATTTCATTTTACTTTTTTAATTCAAAAGATATCTCGTTGAACGGCCATCTTGTTTTTTGTTTTATGGCGTTTGTGTAGGGCCGTTTGAAAGAAACAAGCGAGAAACATATTAGCACAGCAACTTCAACAGCGACTTTTACAACCACATCACTCATTTTAGAGTGGTTATAACCGGCATTGAATACATAAACACAGCAACATCGATATCAATGTAAGACCTAAACCCTAAATTCGATGTCGCTGTGCAAATGCTGCCAACTTTAAGGCGAAGTTTTCCGGTTTATTAACACTCAAAAATTGAAAATGTGACAACCGATATTTTTGTTTCGTCTATTTATTTTCGTGTAGGCAATGGAAGAGCGCCTTATCGAATTTGTATGATAAAAATTTCATCATCACTACACACAGTTTTTGCATGTAAATATACGGCAAAATCATTTTGCAACTATTTCAACTATTTGTTTGTTATTTATATGCTTTTTATATTTGTTTTTATGCTGTCAAAAGCGCTGTTCACGTTGTAATCTATTTCACATGACTTTTGATGTCAAAGTTTTCGTTGCTGTCAAATTTGCTGTTGAAGTTGTTGTGTCAATCTGTTTCTCGCAACACTATTTATTTTAATGTGTTATATTTATTTATTGTTAGCAAAAGTCAATTTATTTTATTAACGTAATTTCGCTGTAAGAGTGAAGTGTTTTTATTCTAAAAACGTGTCTCACAAAATTACCTGTCAGTACCGTGGTAGTGTTATTCAAGCGTGTTAAGAATTTTTGTTTGGGGTTTATTTTTGGAATATTGCATTTATTTTACAGTCATATAAGTTAAAATTATCACGAATTTTATTTTTCTCAGAAGCTTTGAGATATGGGGTTATATTAAATCTTAAATGTCAGTACCTTGGATGCAGTACCATGGTATAGGTATTAATTTATAATGAACTTAAATTAAATGATTTTAAGCAATAGTACTAAAAATCTTGTTATTTTTTTTGTAACAATACTCCAACAAAACAAATAAAAACAAATTCGTGCAATATATATTGAGTTATAATCCAGTAAATAAAAATAAAGACTGCAACCTCAAAAAACAGATTTTAAAAACTAAAAAACATACAATGTTAAAGAAAACATTGCCTTTCAGAGTTAATCAAAACGTAAAAGGGAATGCAGAAACTCACCAAAACTATTGTCAAAAAGAGTTAGAATGTATTAAAATTCAAAAACAAAAAATCTGTGTCAGCACCATGTCTTCGAGATGTAGTATTTTTCACGATATTTTTTTTTTTTCCTTAAAAGTTGTCGTAAAATGCTCTTATACAGATTTAAGACCATGTCTATTTAAAGACAAACAAAATAAAAGAAATTCATTTTCAATGATTTTTAATGATTTAATGAAATAGTTGGCAGAGAACCACCTATATTTATGTTAAAATCATTGCTACATTAAAATTTATGTGTTATACTTGATTTAGGTACTTCTAAATAAGGAGCTTATAACTTCAGTTCTTATCGTCAAGATTTTAAATTAAGAAAAATTATCAGGCTAGATGTAAAATTAATTTAGCAAAGCAACTCTCAACAATTTGCAACGTCAAATCGGCTTGTTGAGATAAAAATCGAAGTTAAATCTTGGTTCAGCAACGAGTAAGATCTCAATTTAGCTATAATATTTTGTAAATCCTAAAGTTTTAGCAATATGACCTTAATTTAAAAGTAACAACAAGTGGGCTGAAGCCCACTTAATTAACTCTTATTTAAAGAGATCACGAAAAAGAAAATAATTAAAATTAATATAATCAACTGTTAGTTCTCTTATGTGATTTTTTTTTTATTATTTTAAATAAATACAATTCTGAAATTTTCCTGCATTTGAACTGTTTTTTTTTTGTTTGTTCTCGCACAGATGAATAAATACATCTCTCTCATTGAAATGCAGCTAATTGCAAACAAATAAATGACTTCGAATTAACATTAACTAACCTTTTGAAATGTTTTGTGTAACTTTGATTATTCAGTTGAATAATTAATATTAATCGTGGATATCGATGTGTTCATGGACAATTGAACTGAAAAAAATAATATGAAATGAATTATCTTAAATTGTGATAATTGTTTATTGAATACAGATAAACAAAACAAATGTCTGTGTATGTGTTACGCACATTTTATTTATAATAAAAGGTAACAAAAAATGGGAATTTTGCGGTTTTCTTTTTTCATTTGTTTTCATTTATACAAAATTACATAATAGCTTTAATCGCAGATAATTTAGGACTTTTTATGTACTTTATATGTGAATAAAAATCATTGAAATTGATTTTATTTGACAGGTTATTTCTTTATTTATTGATAACAAATATCAAAGGTTATGCGGGAAAGTTGTGAACATTAATTTGGAATTTAAATTTGATTTATTTAAATTGTTTTTTGGGATCTTAAGTTTTGATGTTCTGAATAATTATCAATCGTTACAATTTTATGTGAACAAAATTCAGTTTTGTTTTCCAAAATTTTGTATTTTAATTTGTTAATGGTATATATTATGTACATAAATCTAAAGCTCTTAGTATATCTCATTTTGTTTATAAGAGTTTCTAAGAAGATTTTATTAGACGCTCTTACAGTAAAAAATTTAATTTATACCGGTTAAACAGATACTGAGATAATTAAAAATCAAAAACAAAATGATTCTATGGCTTAATGTAAAATATGTGTTGATGTAAAATAGTAGATCATAATAACATTAATACACATAGAAAATTTAATCAAAATGGTGAGAGTTGTTTTCGATTTTAACGGTTGTGTGGTAGGTATCGTTAATTTTGACTATAAGAATATGTTTTTATTAAAATATTATAGATTATGTTAAAAAAAACGCTTGGTACCAGGTTTAATAAAAATCGACTAAGTCGTTTTCGAAATATCGAGTTTTAAAAAAGAAATTACAAGTTAAAATTTTTTTTTTGAAATTTTGGTACACTATACTACTAAGCCTTTTTGAAACTTTTTCCATAAAAAATTATTCACAATCAGTCAGTCGAACCGTTATCGAAAAGTCCGCGCAGATAAAAAAAATAGTTTTATGAGATTTGCCATTAATAACCAATTTTAGGATTTTTTTTTACCAAAAAGTAGCCTTAACCTACTAAATTACATGATTTATGTCCCATTTTTAAAAAAAGATCATTCAAAAATGTTTAAAAAATATGTATGGCAGATACCGTTAATTTTTTTAAAAAAAATAAAAAAAACGTGTCGTACAAAAATAAAAAAAAAACGCTAGGTAGGTACCAAATTTTAAGAAAATCAACCGTTTAGGCTGTATTCGAACAGACATACCACAGAACAGTATCGTCTTGCCAATCATCGTAACGTCAAGTTTGATCAAAATTTGGAATTAGATTTTTCTAACGAATCCAAGACAATTACAATATATCGCAAGACAAATTTAAAAATTTAAAAAAACTTTACGATGATGGAAAAGTTAAAAAAAAATGTTTGGTTTTCGTTTTTCGCAGTTTGTTTTGTGTCAGATGTACATCAAGCTACATACATATATATGTATAGTCACTTATACCATATAGCAGCTAGATACTTTTTAATACCAATTGAAAAATATTAAAATTATATTTTTTTTAAATACCAGTGATATTTAAAAAATAAACTATTGAATTCGCAAAAACATATAATAGGATTTTTTAACCGCAGGTAAATTATTTACATTAAAAATAAACAACAATTTTATATATGGACTGCACTGGAATACTTGCAAACATCCATTTAATTATCATGCTATTCGATTGCAATTTGTTGGACCACATTAAACATCACTTCTTTCAAATATCTCTGCGATATGACATTTGAGATATTTCTCGCCTGAAAAACAAACAATGATTGTTTAATATAGTTGTTGTATATTTACATATATGTATGTATATTCAATAAAGTAAAATTCAGCCGCGCGCCATGGAATGCAGAAAATTGTGCGAGTTTTATACGCAAAACTGCAAAATCGAAAACCAATTTAACTAGGTATGCGTTTTTTTTTTTGTTCGTTGGAAAACCAATTTAATTTAATTGCAATGGAAAACTGTCGATGGTACGTGAAATACCATGGATGACCACCATCCCTCGAGTGGGGGGGGGACTATATAGACAACATTGTTCGTTAATGAATTTAAAATATTTGATTCCCATCAAGCACAAGAGATAGAATCAAATTGTTTTTGTGTGTGTGTTTTTTTTGTGTTTGTAATCGTGCAAGTATTTTTGAGCATGAGTGAACGTCAAAGGATAATCATGTTAAAAAATACTAATTTTAGGATGATTATTTATTGTATATGTATATAGAAAACCATTTACCTATATACACTTATTTTAATGTAATTAATTTTGATAATTTTGCTATGTTTGTTCAAATATAATATTTTAAATATAACAGCTGTTTTATTTATGTTTTATTTATTTTTCTTGATGCTGCTATATTCAATCAAAATGAATTATCATTTAAATTTTTTTAATTATATGTATTTCGATTATCTGTTCTTTTGACCTAAAACGATAGATAGAGACAAAGTATCAGCTATTACTATAAATTATATGTCGCAACTCCGGTGGAATATTGACGTAAATCCAATTATTTTCAAAACTGAGTTTAGCACGCCATAATATAATATACAAAATGTCAAAGTTTATACTATGTAAAAACAACATGATTGTACCTTTGCTAGCGCCAGTGTTGCCGAAAGTACTCCCATAGGAGTGTTGTAGTACTTTCAACACATCTATACTCCTCCTTTCAAATTTATACTCCTATTTTTTTTTCAGAGACCTAAAATATCCTACACTTGCAGCAAAGTGTAATGTTAATCTAAATAAATTTAATTTTCTTCAAATTTAATGCAAATTTGGCAGCACTTTTATCTTTCAAACTGTCGCCAAAAAGGGAATTTCCCTCTTTCTTGTTTGTTTTTGTTTTTCGTTCGCTATATACAATTTTCATGTGTCAGTTCGGTATGTATTTTATTGTTACCTGATATTATGGTTTGGCGGTTCTGTTTTTTTTGTTTGAACTTCTTGAATTTTTATGTATAGTTCAATATAATGAAAAGATTTGTCAATTAATGCTTGAAATTTTGTAATTCCTGTTCGAATAATTCAAATTAAACTTGTATTTTATAAATATTTAGTGAAAAAAAAAGCTGTAAATGTGTCTTGTGTTGCCGGAGGTTCTAAAACAAATGACTCTGCAGCTATTCCTGGAAATTAAGCACCAAAATCACCTGCTCCAAGAGCCAACGATATTGAGTTTTCAAATGCAAAAACAGTATGGATGATGTTTTTTAAAATAAATAAAAACAAATTTTGTTCACACACTTATTTTTGAAGACTAAAAAATGTCTACTACTATTTTTTTCAAAATATTCCTCTTTTGCAGTACTACCTTAAAATATTTCTCTTCGGCAGCACTGGCTAGCGCCCAAAAGTTAGAAAAAAATTCACTCATACGACAAGAACTACGTAATTGAGTTTCTTCAAACCCTTAAAAAGCCCCTAGAAGCTTCAAGTGAAAAAAATAAATAATTAAACTATTAAATCTAACTCACAGAATAGTAATCGAATTTTAGGACTCTCGAAGTCAGTTCTGTATGCCTATTTTAAGGCGAAATTGTATTTTAAATAAGGAAGAAAACTTTAACCAACTTTGGTTCCTCAAAATTTCGTAAAATAGCACTTACGTCGATATTGCACCGGAGGTAGGTACGATGTAATTCATCAACTTTTTCCCACGCTATAACTTTGAACTACAAGAGCAAGTTCGTGTGATACAGCCATGCATTTAATTTTTCTTACAGTTCCTTAATAGTTTTGCATATTATGAGTAAAATCTTCTATTATTAATGCGATCCCTGTTAAACCAAGACGAGTATAAAATACATTCTTCCTTGCATTTTATAAAAGCTTTCCCTATATGTATTTGTCGTTTTATATATGTACATAAGTATATGTGTGCATAATCTTTCATCCTTAAACATTACTATGCCAACCATAAATTCATTCGCATTTGGGTTAACTCGCAACTCATAAAAAAAAAACAAAACAAAAATTGTCTCAAAAAAAAGGCTCCTTTGGGTCATATAATATCTCTTCGGAAAATTTGATTAAACTTGCCGAACCGGCAAAATATGAACGTAATTTCCTTCAACAATATACGAAAAACCAGTCCCGAATCAACTCACATTCAAAACCGTCATCATCACTTCATGTCTGTCTAGAAAGCTTATCAGTATTTGTTCATGCATGTTCCATTCACTTGCCGAATTTATCAGCTCAGCAATGATGGCTTATTTACCTTACAAATTCAAATCTCCAAACTATGTATGTATATGGAAGGATTGGCCCTTGTCTCTCACAATCGGATGTAATATATTCGTTCATCTTAATCTGCTATTTGGTTCATTGGAAGGCAACTTAGAAATCGTTATCCGTTTTGGTTGCTCCCTTTAAGATCAACCATATACATAAATAAATTCAAATCGAGTTAATCTCTGACGTTGAGATGAGACGTTTCCCGGTATTACAAAAATTATTTGGAATCAAATTTCAAAATCCAATCTGCCAAAAATGTGTACCTATAGAGTATAGGTGCACAATATAGGTTGCTAGGGTTTATTTGCCAAGTACCTTACCTACCTACGATATTCGTACTTTGTTAATACCAAGAACACTCACTCTTTGGAAATGAATTTGAATTGCTTACTTTTGGATCTACTCGTCTTACTTTTCTTTTCTATCAATTTAAATTTAGGTCATGGACCATGGTCTCTCAATTTCGTTTCTACAATCTCATGTCTATAATCCCACATGTGTAGGTACATATTTAATTGCCCTATTGACAGAAATTCTGATAAGTTGTATAGATGGAGTTTTTGTGTTCCTATATAAGCTATGTACCTACTGTGAGTTTCAGTTTAGGAAGAAAAACTTTTAATAAATAAAAGGTCACGAAACAAGAAACATTTAGTTGTAGATGTAGAGATATTCATCTTATATAGGCAACAAAGAACATTTGTTTTCACACGAGTATCATACCTATAATTTGTTTCTAGCAACTTTCAGTTTTTAGGAAAGAACAGCACGGAGTTAGAGGAGCAAGGATTTAGGAGAAAAGCCATTGGAATTTGGAGTAAGTGGAGTGAACAAAAACGCCCGGTCAATGATTTACGGGTGGCAATGGCGCAGTGGATGTAGGCTTGGCTGCTTACTTAGAGGTGTGGGTTCGAGCCCCACTCTAGGCAGCATTCTTTTATTTATTCTCTCAGTTTCAACTGAACGCCACCCGTGGGATTTAATGATATAAATTAACACCTTATTTCTCAGTCCACTGTGCCAATAAAAATTCTTTCCTATCCTTCTATTTCTTCGAACTAGTGTTGTGCAATTCAGGTTGCAATTAAAAGACCTTAGGTCTTACAAGCATATAGTTAAAATTATTTAAAAAAAAATGATTAAAAATTATTATAGATTTTTTAACATTTTCACATTTCATATTCAACCAATAAACTTCTGTCGTTTTCGCTTGGACGCTTGGAGACTGGAGTACGCATTCGATGGGCAGTTACGATCAAAGCTTTCGAGTGTTTTTATGTTACCAATTTCATAAAAGAATAGTTCCACTTCGTTGGATTAGTTGTCAAAAGTGATAAATGTTTGAAGAAGAAGAAGAAATCAAAATTAGTGCCGGTAATACAGTTTTAAACGGGACTAGAGTTAAGTCCCAAAAATGATCTATAGACTAAGGGGCCAGTTATAGCTTTCATTGAAACTCATCATTGAAAATTAAAATTTTATGTTTCCAAGCACTTAAAAAGCGAAATCAGTAATAACTTTGATTTCAATATAAAGCTATTGACTAAATTATTAATTTTTGTCAAAAAAAATTTCATTTTGGCCCAAGATAACACGTTAAATGAATTTCTTTATTTCAATGATTGAACTACCTTACCATATTGATCATTTAATCTTAGAATCATTTACCTTAGAAGTCATTTTATTTGAAAGGTTGGGTCAAAATGAAATATTGTATTAATATCCTACTGATAAAAGAAACATACAAATTAGCAAATACTACGAAGCTTTTGTAAATATTGAACACGAATTCTGTAGACTGTAAGAAATTCTTTTTGAATATTTCGTGAATTTTAAGTATTGTTTGTATTTAAAATATTTACCCTATAGGCACAAATGTATTCGTAAATATTTTGTATTTCTTTCTTAATTTTGAAATATTTGGAAAAAATTCGAAATATGCTTTATCATTGTAGAAAATCTTATAGAATTTTGCGCCGCCATTTGATGCAAAATTTTACGAGAATCACTTCAGTAGGCCGAGATACAAACAGATAGATAGAGGAAATTGTCGGATCCACTTCTCTTGTGTTTTCTATCTTCTCGTAACACAAGGTAGAATTTGTTTAAGAATTCCAAACTTGCCCTATAATGCCTACATATCGACGGTAAACGTTTATAGGATCTCGTAATTTGAAAAATTAAAAAAAAATATTATTAATAAGAGCCACCTTTAAGCAATTTCAACGTAACAATGTAGTTCTGAACCTTTTAAAGAAAAAGACAGAATTCAAAACCTCTAACCATATAGATCGCCATATACAATTTGGCAGGTTTTTGTTGATTTCTAAAAAATATGCGCAAAAGACTTACGAGGTTCTACACTTTAACAATCGATATGTATACCTATCGCAATTCTTAACCCTTTAACGCATGAATTATTGTTTAAAGAGGAACAAAATAAAATACGCTTAAAATGACTTCTTTAGGTTGTTTATTAAAAACCAAAACAAATTTTACGTTTAAGTACAAAATTCAACCAAATGCATATATTTTCAACCCCTTACTGCATACGAAGCCAAATATGACTTGTACACTTTTACCTCTCAAACGAGCAAGTTAATAATTTTTTTAATAAAAATGTATTCATTTCACAGAGAATTAGACACACAATCCGAAATATATTTTTATGATCACTTAACTCACCTAACAGAAAAGTTATTTTTATTTGAAATAAGAACATTTTTCACATTTCCGTTTTCATTGACAACAAGTAACATACTGACCTGCAAACATTAATATCTTCCTTCTTGTTTGGTGCACGTGTGCAAAAGCACAGCTATTTGTTCTCAGAAATGCACAGAAGACGATTTTGTTGCATTTTGATCATTTTTTTTATTGAAGTCAGGAGAAAGAGGACATAACTGTAGAAAGCCATATTTGGCTTCGTATGCGGTAAAGGGTTAAGTAAAAAAAAAAACAATAAATTTAAAACATGAAGTTCAAATCGAATTTCTGCTAGATTTTACACACTTGCTCTGTTCTGATCTAGTTTGTCTTTATTAAACACATCTTGTGAAAAAACTCAGTCAATCAAATAATAAATAAAATTATGAAATGTATAGATTAATATTAAAAAATTTATAAAATTTATTTTTTTTATTGAATTCTTTTTCAAATTTCGTTACCGTTTTCCTCGTTCAGAAATTTGTTTTATGTTAATATATGTCAAATCATATATGCATTTTTAATAAATGTATGGTAGGTAGGTACCCCAAGGTAATTCATCCAAAATAATATTTTGGAAGCACTTTTACAAAGTTAAACATGATATTCTTTAACATTTTTTCAACTTGAGGGCTTCTTACTAAAGTGTTCTTACTTCTTAACAATTTTTAACTTGTATCTTACTAAATCTATTTCCCTGAAAAACCACAGCTGAACACACCTAAAATATTGACAGCTCGTACAAACAACTTAAAAAACATACCCTTTTTGACATTAATTGTAAATGTCAAATGCCTTTTGAAGTTAGTATGATTCTAAAAAGAAAAATATTTGATGATTTTAAGTTTAATAAAATGTCCGGAATGGACCAGGCCCAGGGCTTACACCATCAAGCTTCTTCCAGCCAGAAAGATCCCAAGCTAGTTGTCTCCAGTTTCAACCTCCACGTTAGTTGAGGCCCCCTTCCACTAGCGTGCGGCACCTGAGTCGCGCTACTGTTTTTTATATCCGCTTAACTCATAAGCCAAAAATAATAATGTACTAATTTTATTTTTGCATTTAATCTCATTTTAATTAAATTTATTTTTTTTTAATTTGTGAGTACTAATTTGCAAAATAGAATAGTTTTTGTAGCTTTTGGGTGCAAACAAAAACGTAACAGTACAAAAAAAAATGTCATTCAAGAAATTATGTATTCCTCGTAAACAAATTCAAATTAGTTGCACCATCTGTTGTATTCAAAGAACACAAGAACAAAATCAAAATGCAAATCAACATTTAGCCTATTGTTGGCAAGTTCCAAAGCATAACAATTCACATTGACAGTATACCTACCCTTAACCTTATGCGATTTCCACCTTAACTTGATGCTGCTCAGGTGCCTATTAAATCGCATAAACATCGACTAGAGTCTTTACCATTGTACCTACCTACCTAACATAGGTAGTTATACAGACCTGAGACCAAGAATATTTACATCAATATAGTGGAACCCCACACAAGCCCAATTTTCTAGTTTGGCTTTTATGTTGGCATTGTGACAGCTTTGATAGCATCAATAGTTATACGGTATACATGCTGAACATCACCCAATTTTGTCCAACAAAACGATGTGGTGTTTTGTCCAACGATGTGTAAACCCTGATATGACCAAACAATTCTCACATATTTAACCATGGATATAAGGCAGCAGCACTCTAATGGGGATTTTGGTATTCTTGGTATAAATCACGTCGCAAATTTGGCACTCCCTTTGAGCTAAAATCTAAATTATCCTTTGGGAATGATTTAAACGGATTGGAAGTCTATTGTCAAATGCAGACCACACAAAAAATATACTTTCCTTAATGGTTTTGAGTTCCTTCTGGGACTTTATTTTGGTTTCTCTTTAATTTCAAATCAAACTCTATTGTTGTTAGAGATACATATGTACATACATATTTATAGATATTTTATTTCCATTAAAGAAAAAGATGTTGATTTTTTTATCACCAAATCGAGTTACATTAACAATCGGAAATGTATATATAAAAATGTTTTAGTATCTGTACGAGTGCGTATGTCAATTACTTAATAATATGCTAGCAGAACCCGGAGAACGTTATTTCACAGTACACTACATAATATAGAATCAGCCTTAATTTAATAAATATCTTTTATGGCCAAAAAAGCAGATACCCTGCGTGCCTTGTTACAATCTATGCAAAAAAAAGTAAGAAAACTTTTGTTGACAAAAATCTTACAAAACGTTAAATATCATGACAATACTTTGCCAAACAACAAAAGCAATACTTGGACATTCCACAGTTAATCCAGCTTAAGCTTAAAGTTTGGTCAAATTTCACGAAACCACATAAAATAATGACCATGGAAGTAATCAAACCACTTTCGGAGACAATTTCTCAAATATCACAAGCTGACAAATCATAAAAGTTCTTTCTACTCTTCGTTCCCAACAAACTCTCTACAATACTCAAACACGTGTGCAAAAATAATGAGACTATATCTGAAAAAATAAAGCCTATTATTATATCCTGTTGCTTCCGAACAGATGTCCATTCTAAAGTATAGTTGTGTAATGTGTATAGTCATTTGCCACTGATTCTGGGACTTAATAAAATATTAAGTATAGCTGAACAGGCTAAGTTGTTTCATTCTCTTCTCCAAAGAAGGATGTGGTATATATAAGGATGTGGAAAATGAATTTCACGGATGAAAATCACGCTGGCCTTGGACTTATAAGTTTAGGTATTTATATTATAAGCTCTTGTGTTATACACATTCATTAATTTATTTAGTTTACTTTATTATGCAAACATCCCTTAGGAGCGGATGATTTTAGTAACGTTTTTTTTTTTTGTTTTTTCACAAACATTAAATTTGAAGTATATTTTAAAGCGGATTGAAATTTAAGAAAGCATAAAACAAAATAAATACATTTGTTTGCAGAATTGAAATACATATATAGCCATGGAACTAAAAAAAGGCACCAAAAACAATGCTCTTCTTCAAAATAATGTTAAGTCGAAATTTGTTCGAAGTCATAGACCTTTACTGTCAATTTATCAATTAATAGTTAATAAATATTGAAATTTCGTACATTAAAACTCAATTTATTATTTTTCTTCTTTTTTAAAAAAGTTTGCTGCATTATCAGTTATCAAAATTTCTGTCAATGGGGTTGTTAAATATCGATTTTCAATATCAACAATCAATTGAGAATTATTAACAATCGTAATAGGGGTGATAGTGGTGTTATAAGAATAAGAGGAATTCAAAAAAAAAAACGGAGCATGTGCTTAATGCAAAAAGCTGAGCAGGTGCTATGAAAATTCTATATAGTATTCCAAAAAATATATTCATATACCAAATGGAAGAACCTGTTTCAAAAAATTGAGCTTCGGCCAGATGCTCTGCGTCATTCACTATCGTATGCCAATGACGAGACTTAGTGGAGTCAGCCTGTTATTCTTGCAAAATCTTTAAAAACCATCGAGCCTATAACTTTTGAGTTCTAGTATTCGCAACTTCAATTTAAGACCTTTAAATATATTTCACTGAGACTAAGATTGAGTTCTTAAAAGTAAAAGTTCGGTAACACTGACACTTTCAAGTCTCATTTCTGCAAGCAAATACTCAGGCCTATATCACAGAATCAATCGTGGAAACTCTCCGAATGGATTATTCCACTACGAACCCCGAATAAAAGGATTCACAAAATCTGAAAGGAATCGAAAAAAGCAATGCCTCATTAAAAAAATTTCGAAATCAGCTGCCCGTCCCTATGTCACACCAATACTCGGAGCTTTTAAAAACAAAAATCCCTTCAGTTTTCAAATTTCCCTTTTTTTCCCTTTTTATTTTCCACAAAAAAGCTGAAAATTGGTATTAATTGATGATTACAAAGATTTGTTGTAATAAATATCGGTTTAAAAAAGCTTTTGGTCTTTATTTAGTTCCAATTTTAATAACTCATAGTGCAGGAAAATTTTATCAATTCCCAGTTTTAAACTCGTGTCGATTTTCATTTCCCACATGGATCAAAAATTTTGTATCTCCAAAAGAAAAAATGGAAAGTACTGAGAAATGTACCTCATTTTCCATTTCAGTATATTACGCGCATTCTTTCAAATGGGAATCTGCACAAGTTTTAACTTTGGCCTTCGACATGAAATTTTAATTTTATAAAGTTGGGGTTGCTTACTTAATAGACTCCTAACCATGAAAAGGTAGCTTTATATTTTCTTCGATCCCGGGCACGATGCTTCCAGTCATCCAGATTAAGCGCTCTGGCATCCGCCATGGTTTCACCTCTAAACCTAAGGCTCAATCTTCTTTGTCGCCTTGAACCTGGTTGCTAAGACTCGAAGACTCTCTTGGTTATAGAGTTATATTTTGACTTCATCCTCTGTGGGCCACAAATCAAGAAAGACAGAACTCCATTTAAAGCTTATGGAGTCTTGAACCCAATTATTGTTTTGCCAAATAGAGGTAACAGTGATTTGCTTGGGTAATTGCTTGTCGGTTTTCCGCTCGTGAAGCAATTAATGTTAACTCCAAGTTAGATAAACTTTTTGATTACATCGAAGTCTCTGCTGTGAATAGTGACATTTTGTCTTAGAGGTGGTGAACAGATGCTTGTTTTTTGGGTTGTCTTCGTTCACTTTAACGCCAACAAGTTTCGCCAGTTCTTCAATTGCTGTGAAGAACTCTTTATTGACACATTTGTAGCGGCCGATGATGCCGAAATTGTCCGCATACCAAAAAAATACACGGATCTGTTGACTTCGGTGTTATGGACTATCTGTTCCAGAACGAGATTGAAGAATGCTGTTTTCGAAAATAAAATGTCAAATCAACGTCAATTTGTTCGTTTATTTGATCAATATCAGCCAATTTTCTTGCAAAATCATTTGACATATTTGTCCTCAACTCGATTTGTTAATTGCAGAGTTTTGCTCCTATTTAATTTTAACATTCTACGTTATCTAAAGTAATGCTTTTGCAAAAAAATTTTGATATGGCATTTCGAACCAGCGTTGCCGAAATCGCCCGATCGTGCTTTTTTGACACAAAATTTTCATCGTGATCGTGGCACGAAAAATTTCAATATGACAGGCTTATCTTGTTATAGCAGTTTTTCATAGGCCCCCAGTTGGTTCATCTATAATGAATTCTATCATATCGGCTTTTTTAAATCGATAAAGAGACGGTGGGTCTCAACTTGAAATTCGTTGGCCTTTTTCAGGAATTGTCGCTGATTGTAAAGAATTGGTCTATAGTTGATCTGCCAGTCCATAAGCCACATTTGTGATTGCCTAGCAAACCTAGTGCTACTTCGTAACCTAGTGCTACTTGGTAACCTAGTGCTACTGATCACAGTATCACCACCTTCTGTAAAGTCGCAAGCAGTTATCTGAAGTCGATACGTTTAGACTGTGCTTACCAACTAATCAACTGAAGATGTCTTCGTTTTACATTTTAAAATTGAAGTTCGTGAGCAAAATTTTGTCAACGTGGTTATAGCCAGTGTTCCCAGATTAGTGGTTTTTTCATTCAAAATGGTTTGTTGGGACTTATAGTTGGAAAAAAAATTATGGTGGGAAAATGGTCGAAATGCTTTTTATGGGGGGGAAATAATATTTCTACCATAATCGCAATTTACTATTATTTGGTACCTACCTATCTATTTTCCTCTATTTTGTATTCTACCTTACATTTTTAACTCATACAAAATACATTTGGCCTGACCATCAATGACACATAAAACCTGTCAAAAAAGCAGAGACGAACAATCTTTCATTCTTCTTTCCAAAAAAACGAACCAAGTTTTCTGTTCACTAAATTGCAACAGCAATCTTCCTTCTTAGCTTGAATAAAACCTAAAATAATTAACCTACCCCATAGAACAAACATTTTTTGTCTCTTAAATCTAACTTGTTTTAAGGCAACCTATTCACAAGCAAAATCTTGTAAAGCAATCGGCTAAAATCTTGTCCTCAAAATCTTAAAGAGAAGAATCAAGAATGTGTTTCATTATTTTGATAGCTGTAATTTTTAATCCTATAGGCGTTATTATTTTTTGGTATCACGAAGCGGTCATTACAGTGGGTTTTTTTTCCAGTACAAAAATGGTGGGATTTTTTTTTTGATCCGGTGGAATATTTTGAATCTTATCTGGCATCACTGGTTATAGCATCTTCATATACTCTTCGTTAGAGGTGTTTGTAGCGATTAGGCTTATGGTTTGTAAAGTGGCTTCAATGCAAATCACAGCCAGGTGATCAGTTATCGGTTTAAAGTCAATGTTGCAAAAAATTTGAAAATTTAGTACGATGTTAAAGCATCTTTAATATGTAACTACGTTAAAAACAGAATTTTCCAAATTTTAAACGAGTTAGTTAAAATAGGTTTAGTTTGATACTTGTTAAACAAAATTTTAAACTAAGAATATTTTAGTTAGAAAATTGTTATCATGCTAAAATCTTAACATCAGATTTTTGAAAATTTGGCGCCAATATAATTTTCTTCCCGGTTTCAGCTTTGTTCTCCGTTTTCATCCTTACAAATGTTAGTTTCTATCAGTAGGTATGTATGTTTCCGAAAGCATTTAAAAACACTCATATTATATTATGCATATTCATTTTAAAACAAATGTATGTTTTAGCTTATTTTCAAAGTACAAATGCAGTGATAATACCTATAATATTACTTAAGATTTTAGCTATGCAATGTGATTTTTCCCTTTTTTTTAAATAAATTTATTCAAACCGCTCAAAGGTACAAGAGTCAACAAGAATTCTGATATAATCGTTCTTTCTTTTAATTAGTTTGAATATCCGTGCGGCACAGAGTTGGGGTATACGATGTATAACGCAGTACAAATAATTTTAAACATTTTCTCCAAGTCAACAAAAGAAAATAATTGCATTTTTACTCTCGATGTTCTTTTTATGCTTTTTTGCCCCATTTTCTCTCATCTGTTTTTCCCAATTAAGCTGAACATAAAACGGATGGTAACTTTATATAGCTAACATCCGGTATAACTTTGTTCGAGCATAAATACAAAGTAGACCGATTTTGTTACTAAGATAAAAAAAAAATAAATAAATAAAACAAAATAAAATAAAACGCTTTAAGCTATATACATATACTCGTATAACCACTCTGTGTAAAATTCAGTTGTTAAAAATTAACTGAAAATGATTTTCCTAGCTTTGAGAGAAGAAAACGTTTTTACTTAATCTTATATAGCTTGAGGGTTCTTTTGTACCTACATAAATACAGTTATAGAAGGAAGGTAGGTACATAATCTAGAAATGTTTGCTTATGTTGAATTCAATTTCTATTGACAGAAAACATAAAGTCTAAAATTTGCCTTATAGATACAGTAAGGATAATCGAGTATATGTACATATGTATATGTGTACAATGTATAATATATACAATACTTTGGAATTTATTTTCAAAGTACAACATTTTGTTTTCCGATTGTTTCGTATTTGGACAAAAACATGGAAGGTGTATGGAAAATCAACATCTTAATTACACTATAGATATACAAATACATGTAGACACATAAATTTGGACAGGGTTGGCATTCACCATGATATAACTCATTTCTCGAATAAAATGAAAGCTATTCAAAAACTTTTAACAATTAGGCCTATTTGCAGAAACAAAATAAAACTTAAATATTTAACATAAGTAGTAGTAGCCCGTAGCGTAATAATACATGTCTATTCGACCTTAAAATGTAATGCACGACTGGGAAATTAGAATTAGAAAAAAATAATAAAACAAAATAGCTGTTTTGACACCAACGCTATGTACTCCATCGGATTTCTTAAATAAATCCCAATGCGGAGTTAAAACAATAAATTTAAAAAAAAATTTCGAAATATCGAATTTACAAAAAATAATTTTGAAATTTTTTTAAAATCCAAAATTATAAGAAACTCGTATTTCATTATTTCGGTTCAACAGGTTATGAGATCCTCGAAAATCAAAAAAATTTTCCGGAATTAACGGAAGATACAATTTTTTTTACAGTAATAGGGTGGATCCTACTGATATTAGCTCCCATACAAAATTTTATGAAAATTGTAGGAGTCATTTTTGATAAAAATGATATTTTCCTTACCGGTTCTTAAACACTTGTTTGAGAGGTACCGTTATTGTTGATTATAAGAATAATTTTTATTTAAAATCTGCTAGATATTTTTAAAAAAAACTGCTGGATGCTTAATTTAAAAAAAATCGATCAAAAAATTTTTGAATTATTAAGTTCTCAAAAAAATTTTGAATTTTTTTTTTTAAATCTAAATTTTGGTAAAAAGTAATTTTTAAACTTTTTGAAACCAAAAAATTGATCAAACGTTGAAACATTTTTGTGAAAATCGAAAACCAAAAAAATATTTCTAGGTATGGAAGCATTTTTCGGATTTTTTTTAAATGGTAGCCGTTTTGTTTAAAAAAAATACTGAAAATACTGAAAGTTGTGAGCACGTTTTTGAAAAGAATAAAATTTTCAGTTTTTTACAAAAAAGTTTGTACGGTAGCTACTTGTACTTTTAGTCCTACAAAAAAAGGGAAAAAAACTTGAAGTTATTTTAATTTAAAATTGATTGAGTATAACCATCCAAAGGTAACCATTTTTTTAAATATTTTTCAGTTGCCCGTGAACCTATATTTTATTTTTATTGGTATTATTTTAGAAAATTTTGCATTCGCAGTCAACGGAACAGTAAAGGAGCCGATGAAAAAAGAAAATTTTTCTCTTTTATCGAATTCAATATGATTAGTTTAAAGCGGTCTAAATAGAGAGGTAGAATCAATGGATTTCTCTAAAATGAATGAAAAGAGCTGGACCTAGGTGTCTGCCTTCGGGGACGTCGGAAGTGTTTGAGGGAACGGATCTGAAACGAACATATTGTTGTAACGGTTTTCGAAGATCGCTTAAAAAGATTTTATTTTGAATTCTATTTATCAATCGGCGAAATTAAGAGCCCTTCACCTAAATGTGCAAACATGGTTTCTATCTGAATTAAATTCTTGATAATTTTCTTTAGGTAGAGATTTTAAAAAATTATTGTTTTATATGATATACATTATACAATGTTACTGATTAATTTTGTTTATGAAAAAATGTATTTATATTGTTTTTAATATCAAGATATTTTCGAAATCTTACTTAAAGTGTGATTTATGGCTGCTGCATATTAAAAGATACTTTTAAAACCTTTAAAATAAGACTAAATTTTCTTCAATTAAATCACTAGTTCATCTATGAAATTGTAAACGGATAAGGAACTTCAGCAAAAATCTGACAATACAACGGTACATTTTTTCAAATATCTTCTGCTGTGTGCTAATTATCCAAAAACCGATGCTGCGTATTAAAAGACAATATGTAGTTCTTTTATACATAATATATGCTTTTTGCCATACGCATACAAACGGCTTCGTGAAATTGTAGAGCAAATCAACATTTTTTACGGTTTATCTTCAAATATAAGAAAATGTCTGTTAGAGTCTTTGGACCAGTACTGCCGCTGTGCGACTTTAGTCGCATTTTGACCCCTTGTTTTGCCTTATGCGACCATGAAACTACCTTTTAAAAAAGGAGATATTTTGACCCTTTTTTAAAAATTTTGCGTCTTTTCCCACCCCCAAGAAGATGAACGTTATAAGTAGTTCTTTCATAGCCTCATCAAGCCCTCTGTGCAATTCTTCTATCGAAAGACTTTGTCCTCTTGGCGTAGAAGAACCAGAATCCATTCCACTATTCGACATTCTGATGTGATAATGAAATAATTTATTTTTTGTTTTAACTTTAAAGAATGAGTTAGGGCCAGTTTGTTCACCGCTGATCATCTTTAATCATGGATTATTGCAACTGGTAAATCATCGAATGTGCATAATTATCAATTTTTTTTTCAAGGAATAAATAATTTAAGTTGTTGTATCATGGAAATCGCTAATCAGCCGATTTTGGTTGATTAGCGCCATTTATTTAGAAGCTGTGAAAGTCATCGTTCAGATTTAACCCACTGTGAACAAACTGGTCCTTAATATTACATGGATCATTTTTTGTAAATGGACTGAAACTGACCTCTTTTGTTTTAGCTTACCTGAAGTTTAGTTGTTTTACCACTTAATTGAACTTATTTATAATGAATTGCAATGAATCATAATAAATATATATGCAAATAGATGTAATTTAACAATTATCTGAATAAAAATGTGTTTTACTTTATCAACTGAAAACTGATTTAGGGGCAGTTTATTCACAGCTAATTATCTTCAGTAAAGGATTATTGCAACTGGTGTATCAAATATGAATGTTGACCAAAATTTTTATAAAGGAATCCAAAATTTGAGTTTTTAATAATGGGAATCGCTAATCAGCCGATTTTTATAGATCAGCACCCCAGCCTAAAGCCATAGAGCTAGTGCTGTTAGTTTTTAAGATTAATCTGTACATTTATGTTTTGGATCAATAAATAATAATAATAATAATATAGATTAGCACCATTTTATTAGAACATTTTAAAGTCATGGTGCAGATTTAACCCACTGTGAACTGGCCCTTAAAAGTTTCACACCTTTATTTTTATTTTGTTATTTTTTTTATATTAAAACTACGGATTTCGTTTGATTTTGCTTTGTATTAACATAATTTCGAAATGCGATTATTTTTTCTCGTGAGTCCTTTTTTTGCGACATTTTAAAATTTCTCAGCGGCAACATTACTTTTGACTTAGGGAAAAAACAGATCATCATTTATAAAAAAATCAATATAAGTGGTAATACTCTTGAAAAACATTTTTACCTCATTTGTACCTCCTCTTATTCGTATGGAGCATCTGCTCTGAGTACATGCTTTGTTTTATTGATATATCACTCTATATGTTTCAAATCATATATTTTTCGATTTCTGTTGGAATTTTCAGTGCTGTATTGGTATCTGATACATTGATGTTGTATTTATAGAATTTTAATCAACATAAAAACAATTAAATTAGCTATTATTAAAACCTACAAATTTATTAAGAGGTATTTTCATTAAGTATAATTTCAACAAAGAAAATCAGTTAAACAGGAAACAAAAAACAAAAAACATCTTATTTCTGGTTTTATTTTGTTTCATTTCCTCTCCTAAAGGATATAACGGGTGATTTTTTAAGAGGTTTAGAACTTTTTTTTAAAAAAAAACACAAAAAATTCGAAAAAATGAATGAAATATTTATTTGAATCGATAGTTTGAACCTTGCAATTTAATGTTTAAAGATAATTTCATGCAAATGTTGACCGCGGCTGCGTCTCAGGTAGCCCATCCGCTGAGTCCAATTTTGGCATACTCTTTCACACATATCGGCCGGTATCTCACGAATGAATGCATGGATGTTGGCTTCCAGTGCGTCAATCGAAGCGGGCTTGTCCCTATAGACATTAGCCTTGACATACCCCCACAAAAAATAGTCTAATGGTGTCAAATCGCACGATCTAGGCGGCCAATTGACCGGCCCGAAACGTGAAATTAACTGTTCACCAAACTCGCCTCGCAATTGCGCCATTGTTTCGCGTGCTGTGTGGCATGTGGCACCGTCTTGTTGAAACCACATATCATGCAAGTCAAGAACTTCCATTTCGGGCAAAAAAAAGTTTGTTATCATCGCTCGGTAGCGTTCACCATTGACAGTAACGCTGCGATTCGCATCATCTTTGAAGAAATGCCGCCGGCCCATAAACCGCACCAAACAGTGGCTTTTTCGGGATGCATTGGTAGCTGTTGCAATGCTTCTGGCTGATCTTCACTCCAAATGCGGCAATTGTGCTTATTTACGTACCCATTCAACCAAAAATGAGCCTCATCGCTGAACACAATTTTTCGATAATGAACATTTCGAACCGAGCACGAATTTTGATAGTAAAATTCAATAATTTGCAAGCGTTGTTCATTTGTAAGACGATCCATGGTTAAATTGCAAACCAAACTGAAGCTGTTTGACAGTGACACAAGGTACTAAACACACGTCAGCTGTCAAAACCAGTGTTGCCAAAACCAAACCAGCTAAAAAATCACCCGTTACATAGGTACCTAATGAAATTATTTTATTTATTTGCACCTTCATTCACAGAAGTATAGAAGCAGAAATACATTATCGTTTTCAATTTCAAAAGGATAATTATATGATAGGTATATAGGAAGGTACGAGGAAGATTCTTTTACTCAAGAACGAACATAATGAAAATGTGTCACAGATTTAAATAATAATAATTTTCACAAAACACAAAAACACAATTTGTCCGTCCATAAGTATAACTATATAAGAAGTCCTGAAACATGTTGCTTACAAAATATAATGAAGGAAGTATGCGACGAACAAATAATACCTAACTTATCCACCCACTGAGAAGAGAAACACAACAACAACAACTGTAATTTTCCTTAATTCTAGATATTTTCATTAATTTGTAACAGACTGGGGCGTCCTGGGGTGGATACACATGTGAGGCATGAAGGTGATTCGGCTTGTGCTGTCATCGGCATAGAGTTTCTTGTTAACGAGGGTGCTATAATAACTGCCACAGCAGACGATACACTACATTTATGGAATATACGCCAAAAGAGTCCACAAGTAGTACAAAGTTTAAAATTTCAAAGAGAAAGGTATGTATACCTGTACATATATAATGATGAATAAGCCTTATATACATATGTACACTTCCATGTGTACATATATACATGAGGCTATTTATGTGATATTTTAAATTTCAACTTGATAAATAGTTAAATTCATGATGATAACCTAAAAAAAAAATTGCACGTGTCAACTTGACATTTAATTATTAATTCTATAAATTTTTGCATAAAATTGAATTAACGTATAAATTGAATTTTTGTCGTTGTGGTGGTTTTTATTTTCAGGATAACATGTATTCATTTGCCAGTCGGAAGCAAATGGCTGTATGTTGGCACAGAAAAAGGCAATATCCATGTTGTACACATTGAGACGTTCGCTCTAAGTGGATATATTATTAACTGGAATAAGGCGATTGAAGTGTAAGTATACATTTTTGTACGATTATTTAGTTTTAAAAATTAAAATAAATTTGAAAAAATGCATTTTCAAAGATTTAAGGTAAAAGGAAATTTTCTAGTACATTGTCCTCTATTTTTGATAACTTAAATTCGAAATTTCTTTGAAAAAAAAAACAAAATTTTTCGACATAATGTTTTGAATAGTTAAAAAAAATAGTTAGGAGCTTTTATATGCTGCATTAAAATTGATTGGAAAAGTGTTAAAAAGCTGTGGAACAAAATTTATTGGCTTTCAATTTTGTTTTTGGTCTTCCAACCCTCCGTTCACTCTGAGGATTCCATCCTAATGACTGCCTCGACTAGCTTCCTTAGTGTTTGACCAATAAAGCTCTATTTCCGCCGCATTATTTCGACATCCAATTACTTATCGTTCGTCCTACGCCACAGTTCCTGTGATTGGATAGAATTTCTGCTAAATGAATCTTTACGATGCACCGTAGACACCGATTGCAAAAGTTTGCAAATTCCTGTTTGCCGGGAAATCCTAGGTTTCGGCATACAAAGCAAAACGTTAGTTTCAAAAAATCAAAATTTTGATCCTATATTGCCATTTATACGCTGATTTTCCCTGCCAGGAAATATATAAATATCATCGGCATAGTCAAGGTTACCAACTTCGGAAAAGCCCAGAACCGGAAGTTTTTTCCAAAACCATTGTTTGTCCTTCTTCTCTACCCCGAATAGCCGCGGTTTTGTCGCTTTGATGCCTTGTCACTGTGTCACATTTTCACTTTTCCGTTTTGCCGACTTGGAGTAAATCCCCATAAAACAGATCTTGTCCTCTTCTCCAGGAAATACAAAATTCCGAAAATAGACCCCCCTTCTATTAAAGGTGTTCCACTAACATTCTCAGACGAAGCTAAATACTTGGGTCTCATCTTAGATAAGAAGTTAAGCTGGAAACCTAATATACAAGAAAGAGTGAAAAAAGCCACGTGGCACTTTTCTCTTCCAAAAAACCCGTTGGTAGTAAATGGGGCCTCCAACCACGCATATATCTCGGTAATTAGACCGATTCTAACTTACGGCGTGGCAGTATGGTGGACTGCTCTAGTTAAAGCGACACATCGCGACAAACTAAGCAAAGTCCAAAGAACAGCACGTCTATGTACAACTGGAGCACTTCGGTCGACTCCTTCCGCCGCATTAGACACTCTTCTCCATCTGACACCTCTCGATATTTTTAGCAAACAAACGGCTGCGAGCACAGCCATTCGCCTCAAAGCCTCTTCACAGTGGATCAATTATGAAATTGGTCACTCCGCTATTCTGAATTCATTTGGATCACTTCCTAGTAACATTGACTACACAATCCCACTATTGAATTTCGACAAAAAATTTGAAGTAACTATACCTTCCACATCCAACTGGGAAGATGTGAAATTCCTTGAAGATCAATCAATTCACTTCTACACCGACGGATCGAAGACCAAAGATGGGGTTGGTGGAGGTGTGTACTCTGATAGACTAAAGTTAAGTCTCTCATTCCGTCTTCCTAATCACTGTAGCGTATTCCAGGCGGAACTTCTAGCGATAAAAGAAGTACTATCTTGGCTCAAAGAAAACGTGATATCAACCTTGGATATCCGCATCTTCTCTGATAGTCAAGCCGCTATTAAATCCCTGGACTCTGTCTCTACAAACTCTAGAACAACCCTCAACTGTCGATCATCTCTGTTGGAGATGGCGCAACAGTTTAATATTCACCTTTGTTGGGTGCCGGGTCATAGTGACATTCAAGGTAATTGTAAAGCTGATGAACTCGCTAAAAATGGAACATTACTACCCATTCTACCTGAAAAGGCAAATATTGGTATACCCACCGCTACGTGTAAAATTTTGCTGAAGCAAGATGCGTTGCAGAGAACAAACATTAGGTGGGAAAACATCACTACTTGTTTGGCAGCAAAACAAGTTTGGCCAAACCCTGACCTTAAACGCTACACTTAGGAGTCTACTTCTTTAACGATCCTAGTGATCTGGCAAACACAGACATTTATAGTCTCGCATGCTTCGTCAGGAGCTCTAAGTGATTTAACGATTAAGGAAGGAGTTTTTAAGATTCATGTGTTATCACAACGGACCAAATCTGGTCTAAGTATGTCTGTACTAAGTACTGACAGCCACTTTTACCTAACCTAACCATAGCCCAAATGACTAAGACCCTCCGGAACAGACAGTACATTATCTTTCTTTATCCAGTAGAAAGAGGTTTGGTGACAAAACATCCCCTGTCTTACTAACCCTGTTGCACTTCAAAAAAGTCGGAGAGCTATCCATTGTGCAAAACCTTGCTATATATCTACGAAGAAGAGATTCCAAATGCATTTGCGAATGGCATTCTGGAAATCGAGAGAACATGAATTAAACCAATACTCACGTAATAGCTCGAGAACTACAAGGTTGGCGCTTGATTGAGTGTGAATTTCCACTTTCTGCTTATGGATTCCCTTCTGAACCTTATACGCTAAAAAATGATGATTGCGATTAGTTTCGGAAAACCAGACAGTACGATTATAGCACACTTACCCTGAAGTTTTGCAGTTTTTAGGATCACCTTTCTTTGGGAGCTTAACAATAACTTCTTTTTCTTTCCAGTCCCATGAAATATATGCTTCGTTTTCTCAGATAGTGTTGTCAATATTAAAAGAAGTAGAATTCTGGCTTTTGTGTTAGGATCTGTTTTCAGGAATTCATCAGGTATTCCATCCACCAAAACCCGGTGCTTTGCTGTTTTTACAAAAACACCCATTGCGACTCCTTTTCATGTTTTTAAACGTAATAATCAATCGTTTATTAAGTTCTTGACTTGGTGAGCACTTGAGATTCTACTGCACATTCTACTCTACATATCAGACCATATTGTGAGGAACTTGTGCATTAACGACACAAATATCTAGGACGTCACCAGATACCCTCTTTAAAAATACTACTAATACTGAAATTTCTCAAAGAAACAAAGTCGTAAAAAGATCTGTACACTGAAGAACTTCATTCAGTTCTAAAAGGGGGAACAATAGATCAAAGGTTGCAGTGGAATTGAAATTCCAAACTTCATTTATTTATTGATGTTCCCAAGCAAAATCTCCACAACTTCACATTTCCCTAATCCCCATGCAAGAAATTTTCCTTGAAAATTGATTAAAAAAAAAAATGGGTTATCAAGCCTCGGTAGAACTCTTAATTGATTATAACGTTTCTTCCTATTTCGCCTTGAAAGAAAAATGCACCAATAATTCCGCTACTCCAAAAACCACAACAGCTGCAATATTCACCGTTGATTGCCCAAGACGAACACGGGAATATTTTCGGTTATCAGTCAACAAACCTGCAGTACCATGAATTTCTTCTGCACAAACTTCCGAATACAGAAGCTGAAGTTGGTGAATTATTTCTATCGGAATTTGCACTGTTTCGGCAACATAGTATATCCACTTTGAAAGTGGATGTTTCCAATGTTTCCCAATATTTTTCAAGGGTGAATCAATCCCTTTCAATTACCGTGCAAATTATAAAATGAATTTCTGTCACCACGTGATTAAAACAGTTTGACCTGAAAATGTTATGAAAATGAAACTTGTGCTTCATTGTAATATTCAGACGAATTTCGGACGACGCACGACCAAACTAAAACAGAGAGGTTTTCGAATCTGTTTCATCTTTTATTTTTCATTATTCGGTTGAGTAAAATGGCCTCAGATTGTTGTAGCTTTATAAGAAGCAAATCCAATATACCAAATATGATTCGCCTTAAAACCCACATAATCCCTCAAACTTTGTGAATCTTTTGAAATTTCTTAAAAAATCATTCATTACTTTTCCATCGGTTTTATCAATATAATGTTTCAGATAAATATTGCAAAACTAATAGAAACTTTTTAACCCTAAACCTTTTCCTTTTTTTTAAATAAAACTCTCAATGCAATTTTCAATTTCGCGAATTCAATAAAAACTTTTAAAAGTTCTATCTCACGAGGACGTAACAGAATTAATTAAAAAATAATGTTCAATTGGTATCCTTAAAAATAAAAAAAAGGTCAGTGGATATAGCAATAAAAACTTGACCATACCTACTGTTGTGCTATATCTCAGTTCATTTCAAGGGTCACTTGGGACCTACAAACCCATTAAATGGTACTTCGTGTTTGCTACCTTTGCCAAAACAACCACTAAACTTTTTTTTGTATTTATTTACATTTCATTTGACTGAACAGAAATTGATTTCGAGAGCATGTCTGTCAAAGCCTTTTCAACTGACTATACTAACCTATTCGTATAATACAATATGTGAATGTACATTGTACATATGTATATGTAAAAAACATATCTACTTATGTAGGTATATGGATTGCCACTCATATTGCGAACACTTAATGTCACAAAATACATATATGAACGTGTTTGGTTACAATCCCCCAAGCCTAAATATATCTACAGTCGTGTAACCCCCTTTTTTTGTGCAATCAAATGCATACATATTTACATTAATATATGAATGTATATTCCCATAAATTTAATGGAACTCAGATGGTTCTAAAAGTTTAAGAGGATATCATACACTGAAAATAATTTTTTTTAAATATTGCTTGCAGATCTTAGAGATCAATTATATTCTACCATTTTTGTGAATAAAAGTTTAAACAGGTTTTAATCAAACTAAATTAATCAAATATTGCGGATTTATAATTAATATATAGCGTGACAGTTCGTAGAGAACAAGGGTTTAAGTGACTTACACCCTTCACCATCCCTGTTTGTGTGTTTTTAAAGTCGGCAGGAATGGAGAGGAACTACAATCTGAGTATTTACATTTTTAAATGGGTGTATACGGCAAGGTTCTATCTTAGGGCCCATTTTGTTCTGCATTTACACATTTATAATGTGCTGTTACTTCTATATAAAAATGATTTGCAGAATCCGAACGGCAATTAAAAAGTCCTCCCAAAACAAAAAAAAAATTATGTGCTGAATTTAAGCCAAGACCTCTGGCGCGATATTCTTTTGTTTCCAAATTAATTTTTTTATTTTAATTTTGATAAAAAACAAGCATAAAATGAGGAAGAATAATTGTATTCATAAAAAACCAGTCTATTTACCAATAAATTATAACTAACGCAATGGACCGATGCACAGTGGGGCAAGATAGATCGTTTTGTGATATTAATAATTTTCACTAGGAATTGAGTGTTGTTTTGCAACTTTTTGTGATTTTATGATGAAAGCGAAATGTTATACTGAATTTAAGTAAGTTTTGTATAAAAAAATATTATTTTTAGAAACAGGTACGAAAAAGTTGAGTTTTTTTTTAAATAAATAAAGCGCAGATGATATTTTGCAGAACTATTCTTGGATACAGCCTAATACAAAAACTGTATTGGATGGGGGATCCATCTCCCCTCGTTTAGGCGGGAGGGGCAATTTTGTGAAAAGTTGACTTAAAGTTTTAAAAAAACATTAAAAATTAAAAATAGCTCGTACAGTAATCCGCTATAACTTTTTTGAAAGCTAATACTCTATTCTTTAATTTGTTTTACATTGAAGTTGTTAAAGTGTATAGTTTTTGAAAAATAAAATTTTAAAGTTAAAATTTTGAAAAAAATCGTTTAGTTTAGTTTTTTATTTTGAAGTTGATTTTTTTAAAATTTTGCTTTTATGTATGTTTTTACTAAATATTCAATGTTCTTACCAATTTTAAGCAAGATTTTGAAAACCAAGAGCAAAAATTTTTATTAGTTTTTTGAGTTATTCGAGAAAAACGTTTACTAACAAAAATCTCAAGTTTTAATGTTTTAAATAAAATAAAAATAACTTACATACATATATTAATCTTATTTTGTTCAAACAACATTACTTTACCTAATTGAGTAATAAATAAAACACAGTATTGATGAAAAATTAAAGAAATAATAATATAACAAACTTTTATTTCAATTTATTTATGTATTTTAATCGGAATCCTAACATACGACATTTTTCACTTCAAACATTTGAAGAGCTGCAAGATGAAATTTTTTTTTTTGATATATTTAATTTTCGACTTAAACTTCAAAACAAAGGATTCGAAGAAATCATCATTCGATTAAAAATGTCAGTCAACGTATCTTTTCTGGAAGATTTTCTTATCTCTGAAAACTTTGAAATCCCATTTACTTTTAAACTGGTACCTAAAGTCTTATAGCTTCAGTTTTAAGTGCCTAGAATTTTCAGAACATGAAGTTTTATTTTTAAGAAAGGTCGCAATGGCAATAAATTTGTCTTCGAATTTTTTTTTCTTGCTGTTAAAATATAAATCAACCAGTTTTCGTCTTGAACATTGAAATACTTGTTTTTGACCACCTATCCATATTTTAATAAACACAATGAAAAAAATATAGAGAAACACTTGATTTTTTAATATGCAGCCACGAATTAAAAAAAAAGCAAAACAAAAAAAACGGTTATAGATAAGTAATTAAATAACCATAAAAAAATTGTAGTTTTAATCATTTTTAACTTAAAAATTAAAAAAAAATATTTTCGGCGTTTTTTTTTTATTTATATTCACCAAATGTCTGTTCATCTGGTAACACTCACAGACCTGGTTGAAAAATGCCGAAACAGAAGATATTGCTCTAAGTTTCATGTGAGGCCTTAGAAAAAAGCTAGTTTTTGTAACCTTGCCATTATATACTTAAACAAGTTTTTTTTTCAAATTTTTCTTCATAAAATAAAAACAACACACCTTCATCAATATCAGAAATATTACTTGACATTTTTATCACTACTCTTTATAAGAAAAAAAATAAACAAAAATTTCTTCAAAAATCTTTTTTTTATTTTTCTTTCTCGCACCAACTTGATCAACTTTGACAGCGTGGTTAAGTTAGCATAAGTGACTTACCAAAAAAAGTTCTTCCATGTCTTATCAAAAATAATGTATTAATTGAGAAAAACAACATTTTTTTCCCGTTGCTTAAATATTTTAAGATGCACTTTATATCACATTCACGGCTCTCTATAGAGCTGCCCCAATGTGCGATGCGGACTCCATTTAACAAGTGGGTTCAAGGGATTAAAAAACAAAAAACAAATTAAAAATCTTTGGACTGACTTTTTCAAAAACTAAATTTTGAACTTATAACGAGAAGCGAGTCAAACAGTTTTATACTGCAATTCGTTTCGCGTTAAAATTGGTATTCTACCATCCATCGTTGCAGAATGAAGAATAAAAAAAACTCGAACAAATTTAGGCTATAGTTTTTTAAATGCCAGAAATCCATTCTTTAAATTTCTTTTCAAATCAAGTTGTTTTAGGGCCAGTTGTACAAATATTTAAATCGTGGTTCAGCAATTTTTATCCACCGATTTTGGCGGATTAATTGAGTTTCAACAGTGGTTTACTGCTCAAGTGTGTGATAATATCCAATTACATACTTGAACCAGCGTTGAACGTTAGTTATTCCGCCAAAATCGGTGAGTTAAAATCTTGAACCGAGGCTGAACCATTATTGTAAAACTGGACCTTAATGAATACATAGTTTTTGAAATATTAATTTCACAACTCAAATTTTTCTGCTTATTTTTTTTTTAATGTTTCAAACTGATTTTTTATTCAAAATGTTATATAATTATTATAATTCAATGCTATTCAATGTTTATATCACTTGTTAGTTACACAAAAAAAACTTAAATGTCTTCTAGTTTTAAAGATCCAAAAATTGGAAGTTGGATTTTTTTTAGATTTAGTTTTAAATTCTAAATCCATGAATACGTCATTAAAATAAAAAAAAAATTAATTAAAATAAAAGCATTCACAAGAATTTTTTTAGTTTATCTTTATCTATATAGAAAACATGATTCACATAACTTTAATGCTGATTTGTTCAAATTTAATTTCAGTGTATAGCTTAGGTAAAATTTAAGGGAGGATTGTGTTTATTTATTTTTTGTTGGGTGGGTACCTTTTTATATTTATTGATGACAATAGATAAACAGAAAATAATTTCTCCCAAATTCGTTTGAATTGGTAAAGGTCATTATTTCAACCACTCTCAATTCGTAGGAACACTCAAATATTTTATCTGAAATCCAACTCAGATGTTTTTTTTTTTAAATATTTATTGTATTTATTGTCCTTATATATTTACTGTCCTTAAGCTTTTTTCTATTTTATTGGAGTTTTAAGTTAAGTCTTGTGCTTTTTGTTTACAGATTTATTTTAATTGTTATTGGTCTCTATATTAAGGAGTGGTTCTTATGTTCATTTTTGCTTTGTAGTCCTAATAGGGTATTGTTATGTTTTTTTTTTTTTTTAAGAAATATAAAACTGCACAGTTTATACATACAATACATATGTATATGAAAATGGTGTCTACAATGTATAGCTTGTAGCCTGAAGTACCTATCTGAAGTGCACTTTTTTGTGTAGAAAGGTATCCTTCACATTTTATTGTTAATTCTGAAGTATGTCATTGATGATACCTATGAATACGTTCTACGTTTAAAATAAGTTTTTCATATTTTATAAAGAGATATATTTGTGATTTATGCTAATTTATATTATACATATCAAATTATTTGTACCAAAAATTCTCTTTTTTCCGTGTGGACATCTTTATTCTTCCTTAATTTAAATCTAAAATAAGCTAATCCAGCTATCCTCGAAAAATAAATCCACTTGAATTAAAAGTCCAGAATTGTAAGGTTCATTTCATAAAAGTGAAGATGAATTGTGGTGGAGTGGTGGGAACTAAGCTTTAAATAAAAACATATAGGTATACAACTATTGTTATCTTTCCGATTTTATTTCAAAATAAATTTAATAATCTTCATCGTTTGACCTTTTAAGTTAATTGAGAATTATTGGGTTTAAAAACAATATTTATTTCTGTAAAATTATAAGTATAAAATCTTGAAATTGTTGTAGACTTCTTTGTTATTGTCGGCGTCAGGGTCATTGGTGCCATGCTTGACCGACTTCAATGACAATCTCGTTGTTGGAAGTTAGTGCTTGAACCAAGTGGGGAATTTCCTGGTGAAATAATACTCCCAGAAAACTCTTCACTATGTCTTATAAGCAACAAAAGTCAATATACATACATAATTAGAAATAAATTGATTAAACAATTTCTTAGCTTGTTTTGACACAAACTCGATGTAGACCATCTGATTTCTTTAACAAACCTTAATTTATGAGGAAAAAATCGTTTGAGCGGTTTTTAATAAACAAAAATGTAGGTACTATATAAAATATTAAAAACATTTTTAAGAAAAAATGGGTACCCCATTTATTAATATTTATTAAAATTAATTTTGAAAAAAAATCATCAATCAATTTTTGAAATATCGAATTTTCAAAAAATTATTTTGATTTTCTTTTTGTTAAATAAAAAAATTTGTGTTTTTGAATAATTTTGATATGCAATATTATTTAAACTTATTAGAAGCCCTTATTTTACAAATTTCATTAAAATCGGTGGAACAGATAATGAGATATTTGTAATTTAAAAAAATGGTTTTATTATTTATAGTTGACATAATATATCACCAAACAAGTTTAATCAAAATCGTTGCAGTTGTTTTTGAGAAAAAATGAGATCTTCCTTACGGGTTTTTAGACGCTTGTATTGGTATAGGCACCGATATCTTTGGTTATAATCTTCTATAGATAAATGTTAGAAAACAGCTGGGCACCAAGGTTGATAAAAATTGGCTAAGCCCTTTTCGAATTATTAACTTTTCAACAAAAAAACATTTTGGATCTTTTTTTAAAAATCAAAAAAAAATGGAAAATTTTTGTATACTTATAATACTTTTAATCTTTTTAAAACAATCCATATAAACCAAATAAAAGAAATTTGAAAATCAATAGACCCATTATAAGAAGTACCGCATTTATTACCATTTTTCATTTCTGTTGTTTAAGTTGTTAGCAGGTTTAAAAAAAAAAAATAAGTGCCCAAAAAACGCTAGATACCAAGTTTTAAGAAAATCGAACCACCCGTTTAGGCTGCAGACGAACGTGCACAGAGACAGACGGACAGAATAGCGAAACTCACTTTTTTCGACTTCGCTATCATCGTAATTTTAAGTTTGATCAAAATTTGAGTTCGATTTTGTACGAATCTCTGACTTGCCATATTACTATGATATAATCGGAATTAAAAATGTTCGTTTTAGTGGAGTGGGTGAGTTTATTAACATCTTGATATCGGTGTTATGTAGTGAAAGTGCAAAAAATGGTAAAATATTTTTTCATATCAAATTCTACTGGTTTAATTTTGCCCGTTTTAATCCGTACATTAATTTCTTTCAGCAACAAGTCGAAAATTTCCCTTTAAAATTCATCTTGTGTGTTTTTGTTGTCATCTTCCTTATTGTTTTTTTTATTCAGTGAAAAGTCAAATACGCTGAATACTTTGGGGCAGATTGGAATTATAGAATACCTACATAGTTTTCACGTTCCACTTTAACCATTCAAATTGGTTTCTCTCATTTCGTTGAAAACCCAGTTCAAAATTATTGTTTTGCTTTGATTTTAATTTAAATTATTGGGAATAACTGAAACACCTAATAGAATTTTGCAACTAAGTGCAATCGGCTATATCGCAGTGCTATGCAAATTTTTCGGTCAGTTAAAGAAGTTGTTAAAGATTTGCGAAGTGATGAATCAGTTTTTGAATACAGCAGATGAAAAACAGAATGCTGTTGAAAATTTTCCCCCTTTGTATCACGGAGAATGCAAATTCGATCTACCCGATTATTTCCTGGTAAAAGCACCTTTTAAAAGCACTTTTCCTATAACTTATCGCCTCTTCGAAGCTGTCAAGACATTTAATGATAGTACATCTTTGAACAAGTCATCATTTTCGGGACTTTCGACAATAGAAGCTCGGGGCTTAAAAGGAAAAACACCTAATGACTGATCAACGATTGCGAAATGTTTTGTTTTATAGTATTTAACAAAAAAAACGTTTAAATTGATTACAAAAAAATGATATTTTGCGTAAATTTGCCAAAAAAAACCCGAAGAATACAACTTTTTTAATTCTAAGAGGTAAGTAATAGTTATTTGATCTCCGATATATACGGTGACCATCCGTTCATTATAATAATGAACAGTTCTGTATTTGAAGACGATATTCATTATGAATTATTTTTTGAAGCACATAAATTTTCTGTATTTCAGAAGTTGTTCATTATTTGTTCTGTATTAAGTACAAATTCAAAACAATAATATAAATATTAAAGAAAAATTCAATGACAAAAAAAAAAGGTGCTCATGTACCCTAACCGTTTGAAAGAACGAAAAAGACATCTAGTACAATTTTATTTTGTCAAATGCTCCTACAGAAAGAGTTTTTCTCAATTCTAAATAATATTTTGACAAATTAAAAAACCCAAAAAGCTGCAAAATCTATTTTGATAACTAAATACCTACAATAATTATGAACACATAAGAAGGTTTTTTTTAATAATACAAATTCTATATACTATACTACCGAAATACATCAGCCAAGTAGAAGACTTAGCACTATTATGAACTCAGTTGTTTAGAGTTAAAAAAATATAAAAAAAACAGAACTTAGTGAAGGAATTTGACTCTTCAGAAAAATATCAAAATCCGTAAAAATTACCTGTGTTAATTTAGATTTAGATTTTAATTTTTTTTTTTTAAGACTTTTTTGTTAAAGAGTTATTGGCGCAAAATTTTAAACAACCTATTGTTAAGGGCTTAGCATATTACTAGTTAGCAATTTGCTAAAACATTTAGTAATTTACTAGCTGTTCCAAAATTTTAATCCTTTTTTTTCGTTTTACTAACTAGTAAAATACTAATTCCCTTTTATTAAAAACGGTGCAGCTGAACACGTCCAAACAATGACAGTTCGGGAGCAAAAACAAACAAACCTTAACCTAGGGAACGGACCCAATAATTTGCAATGGGTGCGTTCAATCGATTACGTTTTACATCTGAATTTTCAGATTTCTGAATTTTTGGAGCTTCTGATAGGCCAGCTGTCATAAAAAGTTAGATGACTTTTAGTGACTTTTAGTTACGTTTAGTTGCGTTTCATCTGAATTTTCAGACAAGTAATTCTCATCTGAAAATTCAGATGAAAGTTGTTTGTGGTGGGGGAAGTGCCAAAAGCACACATAAAAGCTGAACTTTATAATTTTCGTCTTGTTGGTGGTTGATTTTTTTAGTTTTTGTCATGAAAATTTAATACTTATTTAAATGAACGAACTTTTTGTTTACTGTTTAGTGAATTTTTAAATCAACAATTTCTTTAATTGATGTTTGAAAAGTTTTTCTGTTTTTGTAAGTCATACATATCAATAAAAAGACTTTTAATGAAGGTAATGAAACCTGTTGCTGATTTAGTTACATATATTTTCATCCTCACAACTACTCACTCTCAATGTTTAATTTACAAATGTAATTAAAGTTCTATTTTATTTCGCTTCAATGTAAATCCTTTAGGTAAATGCAGGAATTTGACACAATGACTTTCGACTGAAATTTCAAATTTTTTTTGCGTTCAACGACATAAATTCAGAAATCTGAAAATTCAGATGTTAAGCTATTTTTATTGAACCCGCCCAATGTCAGAAGTTAAAGTGACAACCTACAATTTATTTTGTTATTTTTTTTTTTTGTTTTTATTTGTGACAACAATACAACTAGTTTGTTATTTTATTGTAAAAGAAAAGTTTCAATAAAGTGAAATTAAAAAATTGTCATTTTATTTTGTATTGTTGCTGTTCCTTATTAAAGGTTGCAATGAAGAAAACACAGTAAGAGCAGCCGCAGTCAGGGTTTTAGCAGTTTATGTGCTTTTCTCATCCTTAAGTGAAAATTGAGTTTTTGTTGCAGATTCAATTGTACAACTTATTGAAGATTAGAATCTATACCTGGAGTAAAATTCTCCATCGTCCAGCTCTTCAAAGGGATTTGCTCGGGACTTAAGACATCGGACTTTTCTGCACAAAGCTGAGTCTTCGAACATAGCGAAATCTTCATCTTCCGAAAACATTTTTTTTTTATTTACTTTAAAAAGAATTAGCACACGAAAAAAAATACAATTTAAATCTTGCAAATAAAATTGCCAAGAAATTATTTTCGAGGACAATGACAGATTTCATATGGATTTAGCAAATTACTTAAATTTAAAGTAGCCATTTTCCGATTTTAATTTTAGTAAAATGTTAAGAGTTAGTAAATTGCTAACATCGTTTAAAATTACCAAAATCTTCTTTTTAACTCAGTAAATTACTAAAATGACTTTAACATTTTACTAAATCGTTTAAAATTTTGCGCCATTGTTTTTAAGTTTAATTTTTAAGCAAACAAAGACTTAATTTATGTAGTTAAGTCATTTTTATGTAGAAAAGTGGAATTGAATTTTGTTTCTTTTTTCACGTGTTCATTACTTGCAATTCTAAAATATGGTCCCCGTACCTATACACCTACTTTTAATTGGTAATTTAAAAAAACATGAATGTGATATTTCTTATAACTTCGGTTTAAAAAAAAAAACAAATTTTTCTAGACTAGATATTTTGACTTTCATTAAAAAAATTTCAGCTCATCCAAGAAAACTTAGAGCTCACCCACTTATTAGGTTCTGGCTACAACCGTGAATGGCTTAACCAATTTTGTTCCAATTTTGCAAACATTCCAAAATATTACGTATTTTTTTTAATGATAAAAAATCCAAGATAAAATAAATATCGTATCGTTTCTTTCTTTCGTTGTATAGGTATAGTAAGTACACATATTTTTTGTTCTCAACTGCCAGAATTATTCAAACTTCAATAAAATCAATCTGTTGTGTGTCCTGAGTGAGTCTGATGCCTTTTTGTATTAAAGATCACTTGGAAATATAAAATAATAGAATTTTTGAAATCTAAATATGTATATTATACAAAAAGTCAAAAGTTTCCCAAATTTGGTAGCAATATTTTTCATATCTAAACAATTTCTGAACAAGAGGCTAAAAGAAAGAACAAAATAGGTACATATGTAGGTATATGGAATCATATCAAAATTTTTTTAGACTACCAAATATGAACTCTACGATAATTTATACATATATAACCTAAAAAAAAAGGCTTTCCAGGCGCTGATAAAAGTTATCGTAGCATCAATATACCTATAAGCCATTAAGCTAACGATAATATAATAGAGTTTCCAGTTCACAACCAGATTAGTAGAGTTTGAATTTAAAAAAAAAAACTTCAGTAACAACTGACAACCCTCCTCCCCTCAAACAAATCCATCTGCTACACCTACATATAAACTTTTCTTATTTTGAATTCATTCTGCTGCACCTTTTTTTCTATTAATATTCAATTTTTAAAGATAAACTCACATTAAGCTCTCTTAAGACTCGTAAAAGAATTTGCATTTAACTTCATTAATTTGCTTTTAAGCACTTTAAGCTTTTAGCATTCGAAATAAGAGAAATCCACTGGAAGACCGGACCCTTTTAAAAAAGGTCCCCAACCCGATTTCACTAACAGACCTTATACCTATTAAGAAAGCAAAGAAAAAACTACCACAAATCTCTTCATTCTCTCGCCTAACTTAAATTCGTATAGCAAAATTTTAAAATAAAATATGCATACAGTTTGATAGCAAGTGTGTGATGAGGGTAAAAAATCCCATCGCATAGCTACATAATATATACATACATAGATATACCTATTATTTATTAAGCAAAAATAAATGTGTTGAGTCAGCTATTAGAAAGAATCACAGACAAAAAAAACTCCATAGAAGTAAGTCAATCTATCGTTCTAATGCTGTAAAAAAAAAAAACAACTGTCCTACTCATTCCACGAACATAACCTTTTTTTTTGCAGTGAAGTAAAATCGTTCTGCAAAGGTCGAGTGGAATTGATTTTTATTTCAGGGTTAATACTTTAGCAAATAATGTCGACCTATTTTGTACGCGGCCCCCATGCCTCATTGCCAAAGATAATTCTACCTTCACTTGTGCCCCATCATGCACCGACATAGCTTGTGCAAGTCATTGTGCCCCTCATGCACTGTTATAGCTCATGCAAGTCATTGTGCTATGTGTGTATGCCATTTTTAAGGATATATTGTTAAATGTACAGGTAGATATAGAATGTTTAAAGCTCGCTCTAAATAGCAGAGGCATTGTGGGTTGACTTATTTATCTTTTCCTTACTCATCCACTCATTTAATCCCATGTTCTATACTGCGTTCTCTCTCTTACTTTATTTCTTTTATATGCAAAATGTAGAGGGGGAATGTGAGAGGAATAATGGATCATTGTTATGTTTTACAAAAAGATTTTAATTGCCAAGCTTTTAACTCGATTTATTGTTGCGTTAAATAAGTGGAAATCACGGTGGCGGTTGTGTCTTAATGCCAGACGTTATAAGGCCATATTTTTATTGCAACTGGCTCATAATATTGAATAAAGTCGAACTTTTGATTGTTGTGTTATGTTCTGTTATTGTTTACTCCTGAGAGAGCAATAAAGTTTATATACTTATCTACTTCTTGATGCAGCTTTTATTGCAATTAAAATGGGGAAATGGGTTGATTATGGTGCAACAAATGATGTTGATGATTAATTACTAACAGTTTTAAACAAGTTTCTTTTATTGAACATTTTGGGAGTATACAAAATATTTAGTTTACCAATTTGCAAGGAATCTGAAAAGTATTAAAACGGTATCAGAAAATGTGTTGAATGTGCAGAATCTGATCCGGTCGGATCAAATTTCAAATTTGTAGTTGTAAATATTGATTATTGAAACATGTCACATTAATATAATACCGCTGTCGTCTTTTAAAAGCTCCAGTCAAAGAGTAAAGAAATATATATTTTAGTACATTGAGTGTTGTGTATACAAAAATCTTTCTAAGAAAATAATTGTTACAACAGAGATTCTTGTATAAAATTGAATTGATTTTGTCCTTAAACCTCATTAAGTGAATGTGTTGTGAATACATGGTTATTGGTAATGCCCAGTAATTTGTACACACAAAATTAGTTTTTTATTTGAAATGATTTGAAGAATTTAGCTTAGAAGATTCAACTGTTAAAACTCGAGTTTTTTTCTCAGGATTTTTAATATTTCTTTTTTTTTTCAAAACATCTCTGCTGCTGCATTTAATGCTTCACGATCGCTAACACTCCTCTGGAAGGGACGAGTTTTATTAGAATATTTATTTCCAAAATTCTGACATTCTTCATCAACTTTTGTATTTTAAATTCTAGGACGAGTATTTTTGACATGGCTCAATGATTCTTACACCAAAATAAAGCCTCAAATATTTTAATTAAAAGACATTACAACTTTGAAGTTCAGACTATTAGAATTTATGATTTTTTCCGAAAACCTTGAAATTAAATAACTTGACTTCTTGGAAATATCTATGTAAATCAGCGATCGGAAATGATCAATTACTGAACCAAAAGGGTACATAGCTGATACAATAAAGACAATTTAATTGGGAAAGTAATATTTTTTATCAATTTTCGTCCAATAAACTGATTGTTGGCCATTTGCATTCCAGCTTCCCTTTACATATATACACTTTTTTATATGTTTTAATAACAGTTGTTTGGTGCAATGTATAAATTTATAGTGTCAAAAAAAAGGTTATTAATACAAGCAACGGAAATTAACCTTTAAATTGTCAATAAATGGAGTGGAGTTTAACTAAGCCATCAAATCGTTTACTGAGTATAAATTTTTAAAACAAAATATTTTCGTAGTATCAAAAATTAAATTATTGAGACAATTAAAAAACAGGTAATAAACGGTTTTAATTGATTAATTGATATTACAAACGATTTTTTTAGTGAACAAATTATTTGTTAAAACTCAGATTGATTTTTGAATTGTTTTCAAAATTTGTAGTTGTACGAGTGATATAGCAAAATGATTTTCATTTAATTTACGTTCCTTTTATCGGATTCAATATCTAAAGTTATTATTAGTTATACAACGAATCAGCTGAAATAAGCTATTATAATATAATCACAACTCAAGAATATTTTAATCCAAGCATTAAGAGGAAAAAACGAAACGCTGATTCGCTCTACAATTTCACGAAGGCGTTTGTGTGCGTATGGCAATAATTTAGAAAGCATTTGAAAGAACCATTTATTGTCTTTCAATGTGTGGAACCAATTTTTGAATAGTTGGTACACAGCAAAAGATATTTTTAAAAATGTACTGATGTATTTTCAGATTTTTGCTGAAATTGCTTATCTGTCTACAATTTCATAGATAAACTAGTGCTTTGATTAAAACGAATTCGGTCTTATTTTAAAGGTATTAAAAGTATCTTCCAACGTCTGGGAGCCAAAAATCATAATCATAATCTTAAAAACAAATTGTTGAGAAGGAGATTTTGCTATTTTGTGGCAAGGAGAACTATTGAAATCAGTAAGCTGTCGTGTTTTGCTTTTGATGGGGAGGACTTTTGGTAGGGAAAGGATATGAAAGAAAAATAGTTGTATGTGAAATTAAAATATGTATGTTAATATGTATTTAAAAATACATATTTTCAATATTTTATATTTCACCCTAAAAAAACTGAAATTTTACAAAATTCATAATAAGCCCGTAAGTTATCCTCGAAGCACATCTTCAAAATATTTTCTTTAAAAAAAGGAATTTTTAGAATCGTCTGGCATTTATATCCATTTTAAAGAAGGGTGAAATAGGGTAATTTACCCTATTAAAAGAAAAAAAATGAAAGTATTAACCCCTTAAGTTATTATCGAAATCCATTCTCTTATATCAAAATATAAGCTTTCAAAAAGAATTTTTAAAATCTCATGCTGTTTTTTGTTTTATCCTATTTCACTCTACTATATAAATAGCAGAAAATTGAAAATATAAAGCTATCCCAAAAATAAAACATTTAACTCCCAAAACCTATTTTGTTTTTACCTCATTTCAATTCCATACTTAAAGTTTGGCCAAACGAATTGAAAATTTACAGCCCTATTTTATCCGATCCGATCGAATTCTTCGATTCACGTAAATTGTACACTTAATTTTCCACAAATTATTTCTTAAACTCTTTCAGCCGAATTTATAAACGCATTATAGCGAGTGCATAAACCTATACACTTCTTATAATGCCTCTGAACACGAAAATCGTATTTATAAAACTTTGCAACGTTGAATAGTGGCATTATAAGCTGAACGCGTTTGAGGGTTGAATAGTGTCTGTATAGGGATATTTTAGTATCGAAATGTCACTTTGACTCACACACAACAATATAATACATAGATATTAGGGTAGCGCTTATTTTGGCAATGTTTGAATTTCTTTTTTATCCTCCCCTAAAAATGATTATTATGTACCTGTACAATGTACATACAAACACGTAGTGCATTTTTTTTTTTGGAGGGGCTAGCTTGGTAACACCGAAAAATAATTATACGGATTGAATCCCAGCCTTTTTTCACCTTAAAAGTAAAAAATAGAAATGTTTTTTTATTGGATACTACCTCTTCGAGGAATTAAATTCTTGCACACTTAATAGAACTTCAAATTGATGCCAAATTACTTAAAATGTGTCAAATTTGGAAATTTTTTATCACTTTTAGGAAAGGACTTAGAATAATTTTAGACAATGTAAACAAAAGAGCCACCCTAATAGATATATTTTCTTTTCAATAAAAACACCACCGTGTAGAGTGAAGAAAACACAAATCTTCTAATGAATCAATAAAAATGATTTTTTTATTCCAAAATATATTACTTTATTGACAAACAACACAAAAACCACACAAATAACAATAATCTGAAAAATAATATTAGGAAAAAATAAAAGAATCCAATATGCTGCGCAACAGAATTGTTTTTTTTTTTATGAACAGCTGAGATTGGTTTGTCAGTTTTGGAAGTAAAACGTAATAGATTTCCTCTTTTTGGTACTTTATTTGACACAAGCGTATTATAACTATACAGGGTAGGAAAATCTTTTATAAATAATAATTTATGTTGCGTTGAATAGTGGCTACATAAATGCTTATGCATTACATAACTATTCAGCCGTTTAGAGGTGTTTAGCGAATTCTAATAAATGAGGCTGTTTCTTTATAATCTTTCTTTTATTTTTTAAGATCTTGAGAGAATCTAATTGTTAAAATTTAGATTTTATCGCAATTTATATGGTTTTTGGAACATTCGTTTTCATCCAATACGGCTGTTAGGTGAATACGAAAATTCAGGCGAATATTAAACAGAATATTGTTATTAGTTTCACTATTTTGACACAACAAAAGAGAGAAATCCTGTTCGTGTAACTGAGCATAGAGTACCTATATTATCTAGAGAACCGACTTAAGGGGTTTGTTCTCTTTCGACCTACAAGCTGCTAGAACACTGAAATCTACTTTTTCATAAGCATGTATTAGTGGTCCCGTGCATTTTAAATGGGAGCCCATGCCAACACTTCTTTGAGCAAAAGTAGACACGCTCAGTTTGAAATATGGAGGATTATGCGCTCAGATATTCAAAATAAGAGTCCGTTAAATTCAAAAAATAAAAATTAAATTAATTTTTTGCTTTTTGATTTTTATCTTTTTGACGGATGCTTAAAAAAATCTCAAAATCATACAGATGATAGATATTGGTTATCTAATTGTTTCGTAAAATTTTTAGATTTTTCAATTTTTTTTTAACCGAGATATAGACATACTTCTGTTGTTTTATTTATCACCTCATAACTCTTAAGTTATTGCATCCATAGGATTAGTTTTTTTTTAATTCGCATCTAGAAAAATAGACATTTAATTTGATATATAATACATAACTGTACACCCTACACGACCTTCACAATAGTTAAATAGGAAACCAAAAAAATCTCGGAAAAATTGAAAAAAAAAATGGGGTTGTTGTTCATTGCCAACCGACATGTTTCAGTGGGAATTGCCCAATTTTTGCTAAAATTGAAAAACACCCGATTTGCGGTCACTTAAAAGCTTATATCTTTGGATCCAATTGTCGGATTTTCAAAATTTAAAATTCAAATTAAAGCCAGAATGACAGTCGAGTACCAGCTATAAAAAAAATTTCAAAACCGTTAAAAATTTCTTACTAAAAAAATTTAATTAATTTTTGGAGAATAATTTTCGTCGAGGCAAACGTAACGAAGAAGAGGAATACACAAGAAAAAAAATAAAAAAAAGTTTGCTACTAAGAATATACTGGTTGGAGGGAGATAGTAATTCTAAAGACGGTGAAGTGCGTGAAACAAAACAGCATAACCTTGGCAAATTGGGTTCGCATCGGGAAAAAATTTGCTATACATATGTAAGTATGCACGTTTGTGGTAGGTATTTTTCATTCATTATTTGTTAAGGTGCCTTCATATGCTTAGTTTGGTTGGCTGATAACTTTTATTCTAATAGTCGGATCGTTAAGGTTTCTGGCTTTAATTTGAATTTTAAATTTTGAAAATCCAACCATTGGATCCATAGATATAAGCATTTAAATGATCGCAAATCGGGTGTTTTTCAATTTTTCAACTTTTTGAGCTACTGGTACCAATTGTTGTTGTATCAACAATTCACACGTATTCACGGACAGGGAATTTAAGAGAGTTTTCTCTCATTGAGCTAAAATAAATTTTGAGGGTGTTTCAGGCAAGGGGGGTACGAGTCGGTTCTATAGATAATATAGGTACTCTATGTAACTAAGGTTGCTGAGATCTCAGTATAGCGGGTGTTTCTTTTATGGCCAACAGATGGAGCTATTTTTAAAAAGTCGACTTTTCAGAAAATTTCCCCTCCCGCTTAAAAAGGGGGTTCTTGTAGAACCCAATGAGACAAAAAATATGATTGTTAAAAGGACATATTTTGAGTTGGCCATACGTGGATAAATTTTTCATGAATACAATTTATTTACAATTTTATCAAAAACTAAAAGACATAAAACCATCTAGTGATCGACTTAAAAGTGATAAAAGTCTTGAATACTAGAAGATACACAGATACTAACATACAATTTTTAAGAAAAAAATAAAAAGTGTATAACATTTTTTGTTGTTGATTCAAAATAGTTTTTAACGGCTTGCCCTTTAGTCCTACAAAAATTTGGCGTTCCGTTCCGGCGACTAAAGGCCGTTAAAAGCTTTTTTATAATTCAACAAGTCCAAATAAAAAAGTGCTAAGTCTTCTACTTGGCTGATGTATTTCAGTAGTATATAGAATTTGTATTATTAAAAAAATCTTCTTATATTTTTTGTTGTTGTTTTTAATTTCGAGTTTAAAAATTAATGTTAAAAAAATATATTCATTAAAATATAAAATATTAAAAATTAAATTTAAATGTGAAATAAAAGAATAGATTCTTAAATTTTCAACAAGCTGTAGTACAGTATTGAAAGTGCTACCATTGTTTTTTAATATTTTTTTTTCCAAATAAAAACCCTAATATTCAATATTTTTTTTATAACAAAAATTCTTTGCCAGACGCATTTTGCAACGTCTGACACTTGCCACACCTGTATATTCCTATTTCAGACAATTTATAAAACCAAATGAAAAAGAGGCGAAGACTGTTGAAATGATTTCTCGAAAACGTTGCTAGGTATTTGACTATAAATTTCCCATTTCCGATTCAGCAAAAATTATTGGTCCCCTTCATTCCTGCTGACCAACAATACGCACATCAGGAATGGTTGAGAGTTATGTAGGTCACTTGGCCCTGGTTCTAAATGAGTTATCGAATCACTTATTTATTTTATTTATTGATTGATGAATGAATTGTATTTAATTGAATAAATATTTTATTCCTAAACATAATTGGTCTTATTTATAAACGTTGTCTAACTTTAGACAACTGTCCAACTTTGGAAAATGTGCTCAAAAACTTTGTTTATTGTTGTCTTATAGCTGCCTAAATTAGACACAAGAGTAAACTGCCTTAACCGTGAATAATGTGATATTAATTTTTATTATATAAAGCATAATATTATGTCCACCAATATACCAAAATAGTTAGACAGTGTCTAAGTAGAAAAAAATCTAATAAATACAACTGAATGTATATAAGCAGACTTCAAATAATGAATTTTTAAAACCAGCCTCACAAATCACAATATTTTCATTAAAATACATGTCTCCAATTATTCAAAAGAAAATGCATAAACTTTCTTTTCTAAAAAATTCGAACTTCCTATAAGATTAATTTCTTTATGATTTATGAGCTCATAACAAAACCCATCCATCTTATTTTATTGTAGAAAAAAAAATATACCAACGGTACGAAAAACCAAATCAATTTGTGTAATTTTTCGTTTGTCACTTAAGGTACATTATTATTTCTTTCTGTATCGTATTTTCCGACGACCGACAACGCACGTCGTCGACGTAACAATACCAATTTTCTCTTTTCACTCTTTGAAAATATCTAATAACTATGATGAATTGGGGGAGGATAAGTATATTGACCAAAATACGAGTATGTATATATGTACCTATATATGAGTCCGCATAAACCTTCTTTGGTGGGCTGAAAGTTAATGAAAGGAAAAGCCGATTGAGTATACATCACGTCCATCGGAGACCCATCAATTTTGTGTTCACTAAGACGCCTTAATCAAGTTCATATACACCTACCTACATATAAGCTTTTATGGAGTTGGAGATTGGAGTTCCTTTCAAAGAACATTCATACACATACTATAATACATGCCTAGATTGAAAGCCAAACCAAAATATAAGTATCAATGAAATCCAAGGGTTTTTATCACCGTTATATACGAATGTACCCATTTACGACCAATATTACCTTCTGCAGAATAATTCTCCCACAACGACATCCGAGAAGATTATAAATTCACTTTGTTCTTCGTTTGAAATTCAATTTGAGCTTCCAGCAGAAGCTGATTAATGCCTACCTTTGATGGATTAAAGTCGTAAAGCATTTTTTCGGTTATAGATAGATAAAATTTTAATTCGAAACCATAAAGCTTGGTTAAAAAATGTTCCTCATTTTTCTTCATTTTTTTATTTTACTATAAAGTTTAAATACTACAAACCACCATTGGCGCGATAAAATGTTGTTTTTTTTTGTTTTAAAATATCTATGTTTCGCGAGGCTTTTCACGTGGATTGAACAAAAAAGAATCGATGTTGTTATAGGTATATCCTTTTATAGATAAATATATATTTGGTTTTTGTGTAGAAAAATATCATTTTTATGTGTTATTTATTCATAAAGCATTAAAGTATAATTTCGTTGACTCTTTTGCAAATGGATTTTTATACAAATCCATTGTTTTTATATTTTTATCGAGTACCTATCTACCTTGTGTGTTTTTTGTGAATTTATGGCTTAGTTCGTTAACTTTAATAAAAGCGACATAAAATTTTTAAAAGTAGATAAATAATAAATAAATATATGAGCAAAAGAGAAACTTTGTTGTTTTTCGAATTTGAATAAATTTAACCTATATATAAGTTTAATGGGAATAAGGTACCTATCTCTTAATTTTCATATACTTATTTCAAATGGCTTTTCTTAAAGTGCTCAGAAATAAATTTTCCACTTTCATAAGAAATAAATTGGTAATTTTTTACTATCCATCCTTACCTGTATCAAAATATGCAGTTTTCATGTGCCCGTGCCGGTGACCTTGAACGCTAGTGATATGAAAAAACCAATTCAATTGGCTCCGTAAAATCAGGCCTCAGGAAATAAGGCCCAAAAGAAAAAAAAGAACCCAAACTTATGCGTGCAACACAGTAACAACGAAAATTCTCAAATTTTATGGTGTTTTTTGTTGGGGACCTTATTGCATTATGAATTAAAGCCCCATTGAAATATGACCCCAACATTATTTTTGTGGTTTGATTTCATTTTATTTTGAAAAATACATTTTGGAGACTTTTTTCATTTTTCTAAAACATAACTCTCAAAAAGAATTATGAAAATTCAGAGCTTGCTTTTCACCGTTTAGTTCAGACGCAGCAATCATGTTTCTATGTAAAGATTGTCTTGAAAACAGTGCCGCCACCCTACTCCTTTAGCAGTAGATCTACTGCGCTTAGTCTTAAAACGAAAATCTACTGCGCAACAAAACGAATCTACTCCTCTTTTAAGAATTTTGATCGTTGGCTCTAAACGCGTCAATCCAAAATTTGAAATGTGCAACCATGTTCACTCTGAATGAATCCACCGAATAATTTTGTTAATTTAGTTTAAGAAATTTGTTTGTTTTTTTACTGTGGAGTTCGTTTTTGAAGTAATTGTTAAGTTTCCAGATTCTCCTGTTTTTGATCGTAAATAAAATGTATTTTAAATGAATTGAATTTTTGTATATTGTAAGGTCTATTGCGGTATATTGGAATCTACTGCGTTTTTTCTGATAATACTGCGCTCAAGCATCTATAGGGTGGCAGCGCTGCTTGAAAACAATCAGCGAGTAACAGAAAAGCTGAAAAAGGCAAAATTTCAAACAGTATTTTCAGGTCACATTCAGCACATATTCTTCCATTTCTGTCAATAGCACGCACACTGCAGGAATGGTTGTGAGTTGTAAATCACTAGGCCCTGGTTCTAACAATTTATTTTTATTCAGCACATTTTTTTTCATTGCTTACAAGGCGACAGAATAGACGGAAAAAACGGGCGTGCATGCAGCATGAAAATTCAATCGATTGCTGAAGAGCAAAAGATCTAAAAGTTTTCTTGCTGTAAGAAAATTGCACAAGTTACAATGCAAGTATTTCTATGACGGTGTGGGACATTATTTCATTTTCGGAAATAAATTTTAGTATGAAAAAACAAATTAGGGTATTATTTCATTTTTGACAATGATATAAATACATAATATATTGGCCGTGTTTTGGTGAAAGTGTATAGCAAGCAACTGAGCAAAATTTTTACACACTAAACAATAACAAATCATTTTTTGATTCAAAATAGCTTTTAACGGCCTTTAAGTCCTACAAAAATTGGCATTTCGTCCCGGCGATCTCACTTGGACTCATCAGTTGACTATAGTGAGGGCCTTTGTCAATAAGCAAATTTTTGCTAAGTTCAGTTCATCTTACATAGATTTCTTGACGAATACCTAGTGTGAACTATATCCAACAAGACTAATATTCCTAATCATTAAATTGGAAGTTTTTGTTTTTTTTTAGCCCAGGGCCTGGCTAGTTTATATAAGAAGGTTTTTTTAATAATACAAATTCTATATACTATAGTACTGAAATACATCAGTTTAGTCAACTGATGAGTCCAAGTGAGATCGTCGGGAGGAAACGCCAATTTTTGTAGGACTTAAAGGCTGTTAAAAGCTATTTTGAATCAATAATTCAACAAAGTCCATTAAAATAGTGCTAAGTCTTCTACTTGGCTGATGTATTTCAGTAGTAAAGTATATAGAATTTGTATTATTAAAAAAACCTTCTTATATAACTAGCCAGGCCCTGGGCTAAAAACAAAAACAAAAACTTCCAATTTAATGATTAGGAATTCTAGTCTTGTTGGATATAGTTCACACTAGGTATTCGTAAGAAATCTATGTAAGATGAACTGAACTTAGCAAAAATTGCGTTTCGACAAAGGCCCTTACAATAGTAATAGTAAGTAAGTCCAAGTAAGATCGCCGGGACGAAACGCCAATTTTTGTAGGACTTAAAGGCCGTTAAAAGCTATTTTGAATCAATAATTCTAAAGTCCATTAAAATAGTGCTAAGTCTTCTACTTGGCTGATGTATTTCAGTAGTAAAGTATATAGAATTTGTATTATTAAAAAAAACCTTCTTACAAATCATTTTTTGTTTTGTGTACAAACAATTACAAAATATTTATAATCACTTTTTTTATTATTGTTTAGCGTGTAAAAAAATTTACATAGTTGCTAACACTTTCATCAGAACAAGGCCAAAACCAATTGGAGTCTTACTTCATTTATTTTTGGGGCTTTTTCTCCCATTTCATTGGGGTCTAATTACATGGGGCATAATTTAATTATGAAAAATGGTCCCAATTGGGGGCCTTATTTGATTTCAACTCTTGGGGTCTTATTTCCTGGAGCCTTATTTGAAGCAGAATTCGGGAACTTTCTTATACGATCACACTGTGGTTATAATTTATGTACAATTATAAACCTATTCCTCTGATTTTAAAAGAAATATAAACAAATAATTTCAAATCGATCAAAAAAGCCTCTGGGTTTTGGTATATAGCCTCCTCATGGTGTTCATAAGAAAATTGTCAAAAGTCCCCATTTATATGAGCGCCGCGCCGCACTGTGGTCCAAAAAGCCAAAAGTCGCGGAAAAATTACAAAATCCGATGTTTTTATTAAATTTTTTCGTTTTTTAATTTCTAATAGAAATATATGCAGAGCTTTAAAAACAGGAAAAAATATTTTATTTTAATTGATTGGCTTTTCAAAGTTTGACAATTTTGTTCTACATAGAGTAAAAAAAATATTCAAAAACGAATTTATTTATTTTCTTTATTGATATTATAGCATATTCAATAAAAAACCTTACTTTTCTTCAATGTTCATGATTGTTTTATTCGTAAGTAAATTAAAATTTCAAATAAAAAAAAATGCTTCATATTGTTAATAAATAAAACAAAATAACCCTTTTTTATGAGTTTTTGAGGTTTGAATAGAGCTACAAAAAAAATTCTCACTAGATCCCGCTAAAAAATTACCTGAAAATTTGTTAAACCATAAGCAAAATTGCAGCTTTTGATTTATTGAATTATTGAAAACCAAAAGTAATTTGTCAGTAATTTTTAATACAGTTGAAAATTCTGTAAAACCAAAATTCCAGAATTTTGGATTTACAGAATTTTGATAGGTATACTCTGGATTTACAGAATAATAGATTTAAAGAATAATGGAATACAGAATTATGTTCATACAGAATTTTCAATCCATTTACAGAATTTTGGTCATAAAGAATTTTGGAATACAGAATAACGAGCCGTTCCCCAAGTTCTCCACTTGATATGAATACAATTTTTGAATATCAGTATTTTCATACCTCAGCTTTTTGTATTATAAGCACATGCTCTGAGTACATACTCACCTTATATGCTCGTATATCGCAAGCAAACAAAATATTTTAGATCAAATGATAATTCCGTTTTTTAAATGCATATAAAAGCAAACAATATTTGGGAATACTTAAACCTGTCGGAGATTTTTTTTAATTCTTAGAAATACAGGTGTCTTTTAAAGCAGCTAAGAATGATAAACTCCTGCATAATTTAGAATCCGTACAATTTACTGTCCATGAAAAGGGCATGTAAAGTGCTCTTATCTGCAAAAAAACACGAATTTTTTATGTTGCACCTTTGCAGTATTATATCTCACATATGAATTTTTGTGACTTATTTCTCTGATCTAGATTTCTTAAGGTCATCTTCATATATAAAGATTTTAGTCTATAAGTCTCACCGTAGTCTGTGAAATGGTCTTCTTTGAATGAAAAGAAAAAAAAATAAATATTTTTACTATACCCATCTTTAAGTAATCACACAGTGTGCATGTATATACAATCTTTTCATCGTCATTTGAAAGAAACATCTTTCTCCGTGTCTGCCATGCATATATATACAATTATTCATGTATACTTATACTCGCTTGTATGTATGTATGTAGGTGCGTATATTCTTTCTATAAATGAAAATAATATAATATGAGAAAATTTGTTTTCTTCAACCAACAAAAGTGAAAAACGCCCTGTGTGTAGAATATTCCCATAACTCTCTCTTTTTTCTTTGCCATCAGCACCAGCCCCAGCCCCAACACTATATAGCACATATGTAGGTATATAATAATTGAAGGCAATTGTGGAACTTCAGTGGAGCGCTTTTGAGGTTTCATCATGAATAAGCATCCAAGGAGCGTGGAATCTCTTTTATAGACTTTATCGTCCACGTGACTGTTGTCGCGTCGCTCGTTGTCGTCTAATATATACAATATACTCCTTCTTTCTCACTCGATAGAGAAATAACAATGGTGGGACAATTCAATGCATTATCATTGTGTCGCAAAGGGGAGGGAGATGGAGCGAGGGGCAGAAGCCTATTCCTTAGGGATACTACCATTAATATGTAAATGGGAAATTCCTTACGTATTACGAATTCAAATATAAATTTGTATTCACTTCAAGAATCATCGTATTTATAAAAAAAAAAAATCTGAATTCACAGGACCTCCCTTCTTACCTCCTTAAAATTGATAACCGAGAAATGTGCTAAATTCGCTAGGGGTATAATAAATCCCCCAAGCGCAGATAAGCCACCAGCAATAAATATTAAAATAGTACAAAAAGCAAAAAAATATATTTTTATTCAAAATTAACTGTTTCCCTTAGGTTTTTTTTATAAAAGATGAAAGACGTTCCTCGCTAAAAGACATGATTTAAGCGATTACAAAAAGACATATTGAAGTGTATACATATTTAAATCGTGAATATTTTTATTTTGTTTATTTAGCATAAACCGAATATAATTATGTGAATGTTTTCAAAACATATTTTATTTATTTCACCTGTGATAAAAATACATGAATCCACCTTGAGTTTGGGGGAAAATCACTATTGTATAATAAATATAAAACCTGACATTATTACCATTTATCTTTGTCAGTACCTTAAGCTGAAATAGCGGCGCTACTTTCTATAATCTTGATATTAAATGTTTTGTGGAAGTTCAAATATAATAATAAAAGCATCATCATACATTTACATACATATATGCCATATCACATCTATTGAATTATTATCAGAGACGTGCGTCGTTGGAATAGTGTCCCCGAGGTTAATTTTGTCTTCAAGAAAATATTACATTAAGGAAATATTAAAGAATAATATAAGACAAATTTTTCAAACATTTTTAAAAACCATTTTTTTATTCCGTTATTTGCATTTTTAACTTAAAATTTGAAACAAAGTTTTATAAGAATCTTTTTTTTGAAAATACAGATACAAAATTTTATCAACATCGTTAGGAGAACATTTGAATAAACCGAAATGTTGGCAAGGGAGCTACCCATACTATACCCATACTAGCCATAACAAAAAATAAAATGTCTTCTTTAGAAAATTATAAAATTAGACTTAGAATTTTTACTTTTATTATAATGTCTTAAGAGTTTTTATTTTCGTGGGATGAAAGGGGCAGAATTCAGCTTTTTATAAATAACTGAAAAACTATCGCTTTATTTGGAGAAATGTAGCTTATACAATTCTGCACAACAATTGTAGACATTTTCTTCAGAACAATAGTTTTTTTTTAAAGAAAAATGTTAACAAATGCGTTTTTCACCTGCAGTGCTGTGTTCTCAGATTGGTGGTAGAAGTAAGGCTAGGAACTTACGTGGGATTTTCATTCGTTGATATTAAAAAATAGCGATCGCAACAAATGTATGCTATAAACGCACTTGTATCGGGTCACACGTGTATGTATGTGTAAAACAAATTTCAATCTTTTAAGCGTCACCAGCGTTAGAACCTTACTCCGCAATCGGAGTAAATTTATTCCAATTTTAAGGTCTATTCCTTTTTTCCACACTGCAAAATTCAAAAATTCTTTAGCCCAACCATGAAAGGAAGTGACAGTTTTGTTAAAAATATAAATTTTTGAAAACTTGAGTTTTTCTTACGTTTTCAAACCTACTCCGAAAATTTTCGATTTGCTCCACTTTTTTACAAAATTGTATTTTTTATAGTATTTTTTTTTCCGTCCAGTACAAAAATGGTGGGATTTTTTTTTTTATCTCATCTGACATCACTGCTGCAATGTATCTGATATTGAAAATCAAAAGTTCACAAAGCGTGTGGTCTTCAACGCATATTACTTTCAATGCGTTGTGGTCTCCGTTTACACTCACATTGTCATGAATTGTAAAAGGTAAACGCATTGAATATTTTGTGGGACCCTGTAATCTTTCTGTCATCAGCAGAATTTTTTACCGCGTCAACGTAGCTTACTTCATCTCAATTTCAAAAATTTCTATTTTTTTAAGCCGTCATCGTATAGCCATCCGTCAACTGAATTTGACGTACATAAATAAATTATTTCGATCAATGTCATCCAAAAGCCCTATAAAAACGCCTTTTCCGTAGGAAAAACTTTTATCTAAAATTGTGGGATTTGTTAGAGGTTCTTAAGTCCATCTACATCGTAGACATCCTTAAACGGAATTTGACAGTTTATAACTGAAATTTGATATTAGTGGCGAGGGAATCACATTAACCTTGTTCGTTTACTTCCCAAACCTACCCATTTCTACCAGTTTTAGCCCGAAAGACTGTCAAAGTTCATATAAAAAAAAAACTGGTAGAATCTGGCAGTTTCGGGCAAGTTTGTTTCGCGTCGTTTGGTCGTCAACGAGAAAAATTATAGATAAAACGTCAAAGAAACTATTCACCGAATTCAGCTTTGTTTTTTTTTTAATTTTACCTTTTTTTTCTGAATTTCTTAGCCTAAAGAAAATCACAAAAGGCTTTGTATACCTACATAATTTCGAACACATCAGTCTACCCGTTTGGACTGAATTAAAATAACAGTTAGCGCCCTACACTTAAATATAATCGAAATCAAAGAAACAATTTCTCATTTTTTTTTGAACACAACATCATTCACTCTTATATACACAAATGTAATCAATGCACAACATAAAATAATAATTAAAATTTTTTTTCTTTGCAGTATACGAACAACTCACCCTGGGGCTGTGATAGGATTATCTGATAATCCATTGGATGCCAATAAAGTAAAAATGAACAGACAACAAAAAGCAAGTAATTTATGTTGAGCTTTTTTTCAAAAAGGAATTTCCCTTTCTCTTTAACAGCTCCTAATTGCTTTCGAAAGTGGACTTATTGTACAGTGGGACTTGAGAAATAAATGTGCTGAAATTCGATGGCAATCTCCCGAACCAGTCAGATCGATTTCATGGCACCATGAGGGGAAGCATTTTGTATCATCTCACACTGACGGTTCTCTGTGTACGTGGCCGCTTAGGCCTTGTCCCAAACCGCAGATACACTCGTTTCCACACGGTAATATGCGCCTTTTTTTCTTTAAACCAACTTCCGTTTTGAAAGAATCCATTACCCATAGCCGCAGTTTGTATGTATATATATATAATATATATACATACATACATATATAACGGCAGTTCGGGTGATTAATTAACTTTTAAATAATCTGACTTCGTTTTTTTTTTTTTGTAATTTTTTGTTTCATGTTTTGTGGCTTTTTTCGACGACTAACAGCAAAAACAAATAAGGATGGAAAACCCGAGGCTTGCAAACCAATACATAAAGTCGATTTAAAAACAACGCGATTGGGGTGAGTAAAAAAGTTTTTGCTTTTATAATATTGAAAAAAATAAAATTGTTTTTATTTTGTTGCATAGTTAAGATTATCAGACTATGAAGGGATAAAGTACTGAATTCCAATAAAAGAACCTTAAACATTTTTGAGTTTTACTTGATTTTTCTATGAAGTAAACGAAATTTTGGGCTTCTTTCAATTCTTAATCAATCTTCTGATTGTCAAAAGTGATAAATATTTTAAGAAGCCATTTTGTTAAATGGCGCAATTTGTTAATTGAGGAATCATTTATTGGAATCAAAATGAGTAAAACATTCGAAAAATCCAATCGAAAACAACATAAGTGTTGTCGAGATGAAGTTGTGTTCCACTGTGTCAAAAGCATTAGTAAATTGAATAAATGGGTGGGTTAAGCCGTTTTAATACTCATTTAACAGAAGAAGAAGAAAAAGTTATGAAGCCTGCTGGTTCCCGCTGTTATATTGTCCTTGAGTGATTTGTTCGATAACCTTTAGCTGGCACAGCAATGCAATTCCAAATAAAACGATATAATCACTATTATATCCACTTTTGAATTAATTTTGGTATCCCTGTCAAAATCAGTATTGTCACAGAAAAGATTAATTACCTATTTAGAGAAGAAATTAAAATTGGTTAAAATTGCCTTTTATTCAGACTTGGATTGCTGCGGCAGTTTATATAATTTTTGTATAATTTTAATATGTACTTATATCGTTTTGTCACTCCTCACTTGGTTGATTCATTTCCAAAACAAAACATAAAATTCCTAATTATAAGAAATTATAATAGTTAATTACATTTTGAAAGAGTTAAAGGATGTGTTGAAAGGGTATTGTTTATTAATGTCAAGTTTAGTTACGAGTTGAAATTAATGACTATATACAGGTCGAGTTGAATTAGCGTTAAGTACCTGTTGAAAGACTGAAATGACAAATATGAAAGCATTTCGGTGTTTTTTTTAAATTTGTAATGAACAATTAAATTTTTAAAAACTTCACGTTGTTTGAGCTATAAATAGTTACAATTACATAGGGTTTGGGTTTACATTCTGTTTGCTCAAAGTTATGTTTCTTGTGAATTGTGAATAATCGAAATTCTGTACGTCCAAAATTCTGTAGGTATTCAAAAATTATGTAGGTATGTCTGAAATTCTCTTTTCTAAAATTCTGCTTACAATTACAAAAATAACCATTTTCAATAAAATATTGGTATACTATACTTTTATTCAAGATTAATTTAATGAAAATCATAAACAGAATTAACAGATTAAATTAAACATAGCAAATCTATATCTCAATGAAAAGTAAAAGATGGGTTTCTTTTACTTTGAAACTCTTCGATTTTCTGTGCATTTGTGTGAATTTCAGTCCCATGTCATTTCCGCACTCAAAAAGTTCGCAGTTTTTCACAAAAAGGAACGCTCGCGAAAGAGTAAAACATTTTCCCTGTCTGTGATTTTCTTTCAAAGAAATTTCTTTAGACAGAAATTCATAGTTCAGCAAAATTTCAGTATTAGAGTAAATGAATGAAAGCAAAACATCATGCCATGCGTATCTTTCAAATAGAGTATAAAAGTACGTGATATAGTGAATTTGTGTGTTAATTTGCGTTCCTTTAGACTTTTGCGCAGTTTTAATATTTTTGATAGAATCTCTTCCATGCCCTCAAAATTTGACAGTTTGTGACTTTTTGTGCCAAAAGTAAAGAATTGAAAATAATAGACATGTTCAGGAAAATGAGATCTCGGAGATCTCAGCAAACTTAGCTGAACAGGATTCCCCAGCTTTGCTGTCAAAATTCTACGGAACAAAGTCTTGGATTCGCATGCTCTTGAGAAAAATCTCTGAAAGCGCCAAATATTTCATGTAAACATCGAACTTCAAATAACAAACTTTTAAAATTTATAGCTAGATTCTTACTTCATTTATACAAAATAAACAAAAATAAATAATTTAATACAAAACTTAATTTTGACGAACGCCAGTGTTGTGTATAGATTTTACATCAATAAAATCAGTCAGTTTTTTTTGACGAACAAATAAAGGTGCAGACTGCAGATTTAGAAGTTAAAAATTTTAAGAAATTGGAAGAATAGTAGAAAACTTTTCAGGCGACTAAGGTCTTCTGCACACGAAGCATCTCTTCATAGACGCGTATTTCGATTATTTGAGGCTTTGTGTCCAGATTGTGTGTAGCTCACGGGTGTTTCAATAGACAACCGCACCCGAGGCGTAAGCTGCACTTATTCGTCGCATCACACAATCTGCAAATCGCCAGGCGATTTCAATCGAAGTATTTACTTAACATTTTGATGTATTGTCAATGTCAATTCAATTGTGTGAAATTGATTCAAAATATTCGGTGCTTTATCTATATGACGTGACGCTTCGTGTGCAGAACGTTAGCAGTAGTGGAGTTGTCGCTGCATACCGAATCTTGTACGCATCTATGACTAGAAGATTCTTGTTCATCCTGGATTTGATTTCAGAATCGAAGTCAAAAGCATTCAAACGTCGACATATAACATGTCAACGGCATCTGGACCAACATTTTGTGATGACTTTTTGATGACATGACATTAACTCCCATATTATTCACTCGATACATCCAGATTAAAACTTTAATCCAGATGTAGAGTATACAAATTCAATGTAAATACATCCGGATTTAAGTTTCAATCTAGATGTATCGAGTGAATAATATTGGCGTAAGAAGTCAACGCATGGATTATTAACGTTGTCCATCTAAATGTAACTTTATTTTTCGAACCACCACATTTTTATTCCATAGTGGTAACAAATCATACAATTTAAAAATATCAATAAACACATCCATAATTAGTATTCGAAGCCTGCAAATAGGGAAAATCTGAATCTGTCAAATTTAAGTGCCTGCCCTGTCTACACGGTCGTTTTACTGAAAGGCGCATGCAATGAGTAAATTTTTTGTTTGCATAGAATCGAGAAGAATAGATTCAATCCCAAAATCCTTCTCGTTTCTACGCACATAAAATCTACCTGTTTCACTGAATGCACCTTTCAGCAAAACGACGTTTTTATATTGAAAAAGTTATTACCCAAATTTGTTATTTAAAATGTAATTTTAATTATAATATTCTTGATATTTGTTTTCAAAAATAAACCTAAACATGCAATTGTCACTTACTTCAAAGTGAAGATATTGACGTTTGTGAATAAAAGAGAAAGGGATATATGTACACATATGTATTTCTTTTTGGGAAAAAGCTCTATTTTCACTAAAAAAATATTTTTTCTGCTTGAGTAAGCGCTTATTTAACAATTGTGAACACATTTGAAAAACCATCAGGTATACCAGTTATGAAGTTTCTGGTTGTCTTCGGCAACCTCAGCACTTGGAAACAACTACTGCATTAGGAATATAGAGAGATTCTTCAAATTCTTTATGGCATCTTACAATACTACTCTTCTTTTTAATCCTTCCAAGACATTGGGTACTTCGGTAGCATTAAAGAAATAACTATCATTGCAATTATAAGACCCATTGAACTTTGGAAATCTTTATCTATATTATTACCAGTATAACGTTATATGCATATAAACACCCATTGACATAAGCAAAGTTGTTTCGTTATTCAAAAAAAAAAACTCACATTACAGTCACTCTAATTATCACTTCCGTTTCCATGTCATCGCATATGTGGATCAGAACCACCTCCTCCTTTAGGTAAATCTCCCATCGAAAAACCTTATATATATCTCGCTTTAAACTAGGCCACCATTTCGAAAGACTGTTCTTATATTGATTTTATATTTCAGTGAAACCTACACGATATTTTCGGGCGGATTGTCAATGGAGAAGGGTGGCAAATCGCCCTGCATTACCGTAATGCAAGGCAAATCGACTACAGTTTTAGAAATGGAGCATCCTGTTGTAGATTTTATTACCCTTTGTGAGAGTCCTTGGTCTAGTGGTAAGATTGAATATACATATATATAGATATACTGCATACATATTAGAGATATAGTATATTGATTCACGGATGAATGGCAAAAACATTTTATGCAAGCTAATCACGAATGTTGAAAATTTTGTGCTGACCATTTTTCAGATATGCAGGAACCATATGCCATAGCAGTACTGCTGCAAAACGATTTAGTTTTAATAGATTTACTTACACCCGGTTTTCCATGTTTCGAATCGCCTTATCCTATGGACTTACATGAATCACCTGTTACATGTTGCACTTATTTAGCTGACTGTCCATCAGACTTAGTTCCGGCTTTTTATTCCGTAAGTGCAGTTTAAATATAATAATTAAGGCTAAATTGTTGTGATTTATATATTTGTTTTTTTTTTTTTTAGGTTGGTCGAAGTACTGCGAGTCGGAGAACGGGGTTCTCAGATCGTGAATGGCCTGTATCAGGAGGAGAGTGGTCACCGGTATCTTGCAGTTACTCGGAAATCGTGATAACTGGCCATCAAGATGGCACTATTAAGTTTTGGGATGCCGGAGCAGGTTCACTACAGGTAAATTTATTTTCAAAAATCAAGATAATGAACTTTAAAAAATCAAAAATGGGAAAGTAACAAAAGTAACCTACTCGTATATGTGGGTAAGGTACATAAGTTGATGTTTAAAAAATAATTTGAATGATGTTTTATGGTAGTGAATTTTATATTTTTAGAACAGTTATAGTACAATTTTTGCATAGGTAATTTTTGAAGAAAAAAAAAGTTTGAGATCAATTTTTAATAGGTTTTTATTTTTATCTTTTAAAATAATAGAAATTATTCATTCATATGTTTGTGTAAAACTAGGAATTAAGTTAGTTGACAGCTGTCAAAAACACAAATCTTACTTAGAATTGCATTAATAACTGCAAACTATCATAGAACCTAAAAAAATAGAAAAATATTTTAGATTATTTCGAGTTTACCTAAAACTTTGTTGTCGACTTTACAGTGTATTTTAGTATTTTAGATTATTTCGAGTTTACCTAAAACTTTGTTGTCGACTTTACAGTGCCCAAATTTCTATCAGATTTGGACCAAAAAAAAAATCAAAGCATACATACATATGTATGTACATAGGTACATTTTAGGAACACACCTAAAAATCTCTTTTCTTAAAAATACATATTTTGAATTTGAAACCTAGAACGCAGATAGCGCTCTATTTAAGCCTCCATACCAAATTGGTTAATTTCCAAAACGCATTAGATGCTTATTTGATGAGTTCCGAAAGTCGAAATAGTAAATGGTTTCAAAGTCATGAGTTTTCAAACGCATCCCAAACAAAACGTTAACGAAGGCTATTAACTGAGCATGTAAGTCCCCTATTACACGATGATTCTTTGCGTCTGACTCTTTTTTCGAATTTCACGATGATTTTTTGCGCCTGACGCTTTTTCTAATTTCCCTTTGAAAATCATCAAAATAAAGTTATATAAAAAGAAACGTCAAAGAGTCTCGGAAATCTTGGCCCACGACTCACAGGGCAACTGGTCTTCCGTCTCATCTTTTTTCTCTTTCGCACTCGTTATGTTCGAAAAGAGTCAGAGGCAAAGAATCATCGTGTAATAAGGGACTAATTGCATTGAATTTTGTTTGAATGCCTTTGAACTGAAAGTTGAACAAAAATATGGAGTCTCGAGTGAAGTAAATATAGGTCTGTTCGCGTGCTTGTCCGAAACTGCCAGATTCTACCAGATTTTATTTTTTTTATATAAACTTTGACAGTCTTTCGGGCTAAAAATGGGTATAGGTTTGGGAAGTAAACGAACAAGGTTTATGTCTGTTTGGTAACTCGAAACGTTGTACGACGTCATACGACGCACCACAATTTTATGTCAAATCCTATAGAAAAAAAAATTACAAGTAGCAAATTGTAACAAAAAGTTGCAGTAACCATAACAGACATAATAAACTTAATATCGTTTTTGGGCCTAACTTATAACCAAATTTAGTTAATAGTTAAACGAAAATCTCAAGATTACAGAAAAATCACAGAGGTACTAACAATAAATTAAGACTCCAGGTTAGTCAATAGCAAGACGTTAAAATTTAATACACGGAAATCCATGTTTAAAGCTAAACAAATAAAATTGCATTTTAATGCAAGTGTTGTCGGTTGTTCTATTATTCTAATAGTACTTAAATATTTATTTAGTAAACTTAAATCTACTTATATTTTATTTGTCGATTTCAATTGGTATATTCGTGGTTTGGTTTCAATCTTTAGCTATTTTTTTTTTTAGTTTTGAAACGAAATCAGACATGCTTTTTTATTTTGTGTAAATTCCATAGTTGCCACCCGACTGGAAAGTCAGGGAAAGTCAGGGAACGTGAATTTGGTCAGGGAAAGTCAGGGATAGTCAGGGAATTCCGAAAGTGGTCAGGGAAAATTTGTTAAGCACTGAAATTTTTTATTACAATGAAAAAAATTGAATATTTCGTTGTACTCAGGGACCCTACTCTGTATTTTTTTTCTCCTAAAGGCAGTTGTATTCGAAAGTGATTTTTCGTCCCGCTTTTGAATTGGAACTTTATAAAACTTTCGAACGGCAAAAAATAGTATTTAATACTTTATTCATTTATGGATTATTTTTTCAGATTGCGAATCTTTTTGATTAATTAAAAGCTCGCCTAGCTCGTATTGAATATTTTTTTTTTTGTAAATCTTGGAAAATGTTTTTGAAAATGAGGTACTTAACTCGAGCTAGACGAGCAAAAAGTTAAATTGTTTAAGAATCGAATTTAAGTTATTGTACGAGAGCTAACAACGTCGATAGAAAAAAGCATTTTAACAGTGATGATTTTTTAATATATTGTAACCCTCACTATCTCGAGTGAAATGGCTGGTGGGAAGCGTTTTTCTGTACGCGTCACTTTTGAAACATTAAAAAATTGATATTTAAAGTCATTTAACAGTTTTGGCTTCTTTTTCATTCCGTTCTATAAACTATTTGCCGTATGAATTACAGGTCATGTAGGTGTCAGACGTTGCAAAATACGTCTGGCAAGCTATTTTTTAATACAAAAAAAATAGAATATGAAGATTTTAATTCGGAAAAAAACGGTAACACAATATTACTATAGCTTTTTGAAATCTATTCTTTTATTTCAAATTTTAATTACTATATTTGAATGAATAGTTTTTTAACATTAATTTTTAAACTTGAAATTAAAAAAAAAAAAAACAATTTTTTTTTTTCTTAAAAAAATTTATATATGTTATTAAGTTCCTGTTTTTCTTTTAGTATTTAATACTAGTATCCATTTTTATTCGATAAATAAAAACTATAGCTGGTTAAATGTCTTCTATTTTTTAAGATTTTTTTTTTAATTTTTGTTCGGGTTCCTAGAGCTTTAAATAGCTCCAAAATACTAGACCAAAACTTTTTTCCTTACTTTTTAAACTTTTTCCGGTAATTGCTCTGCTAACTGCATTAATTTACAAGAAAAGTACTGGTGCACTAAATTTTGTTGTTGGGTACTTAATTAGCACTTGATAAGGGCATAATGATGACGTCACAAAAATTAAGTTATGTTTCTCAAAGAGTTACTATTTTAATTTTGTTTAAATTTGGTCAGGGAAAACTTTAAAATTGGTCAGGGAGAGTCAGGGAAAGTCAGGGAAATTTATTTTGAAAAATAGTGGCAACTATGAATTCATTTATGTAATATTTGACAGATTGTTTGATTTTTATGGCCAAACAGAACTTAGGCTGGTGGTGTGGACAACAATTCTGTTCGTCATGTGCATCGTCACTCGTCAGTCGTCACTTTCTCTGTATTGTAAACCCTATCAGATGCACATGAATACTATAACGCTACCGGATTAAAACTTTTTCTTTGACGTTTTGGAACTCGGCCTTCTTTGAAATTTATCTAAGCTTAACTTTAACCAAGCATATTGTTCGCATGGTACGTAGCTCCAGTTAAAAATTAAATTTTTGTTTCTTGCTGTACAATTTACATATTATTATAATTTAGCGCACAAAATAATTATTCGGCACAAAAATTCCGGAGTTAAATTTTGACAGATTCTGTAATTCTTCAATTTAGTTTGAACTTTCCTTTGTGAAAATAAAAATCAAAATAGATAAATATAAAAAAAAAACGATCTCAGCGAAAGAGTATTTATTTTATTAAATTAAATTCACTTTGAAATGGCTAAATATAGTAATACAGACTTTTTTTGTAAAATTTATTTATGGTTAAAGGTGTGTTTGGAAATAAAATTGTGAGCTAAAATTAAGCGCAATTTAAGTACTAGGTTTTAATACAAAAAAGTTCATCAAAACACCTTCCTATGCTTTACAATTTATTGTAACTCGTCACAAGATGGCGTTGCACCATACCACCTTTTTGTTCTGGTAAATCAGTTCTATGTATATATAGACCAAAATCACTTACGCATTATACATATTTGGTTTCAATAAGAAGGTTTTTTTTTTTAAACTGGCAGGTTCTTAAGATTTTTCGTTATGGTGCGTCTGTTTGTAAATTGTAATCGTGTATCTGCAGAAATACTTGACCGATTTGTGTACTTGAATTTTCTCATTATTTAAACTCTCTAGAAGGCTGAACCTCAGTTTTCAACTTTAAGTATGTCATATATAATTTATTTGGAAAACCACCCACTACCACGCCCAATTTTCTTGAATTGAATCTAATAAGTGACATGTTCACCCGTCTACTGACGAGCCCACTTATTTTATATACCAATTTTTCCTTATTGAATTACCTTTGGAAGTTTGAAAGTACGCTTACTTAATTTAGCTATTTTAATAAATTTTTTAAAAAGTTTGTAATAAGTAGGAGAATTATAGAAGATAATTATTTTATTTTGATTTTATTGTTTGCTTACAGATTTTATACAAATTGAAAACTGGAAAGATCTTTGAACGACCGAGAGCTCGGTCAATAGATAATGCGGACGATGATCCGCTTGGTATACAAATTATAACACTTTGTGCTGAATCAAGAAGGTTGTGCATCGCCGGTTCAAGTGGTCACGTGATACTATTTAAGTTTAGAAAATTAGAAAGTACCTCAGAAATATTGGTCCTAGAAATACCAATAAAATATGAAAGTTTCGATGATGGTGATGGTGGAAGTCCTGAATGTGAATTTGTTCCTCGCCAAGCCCCGAAGACTGCTGATGCCCTCGATAATGATAAAAAGGTAAAAATAAAACTAAAATTTAAATCTTCTTTAGACACTCTTAACAATCAAGACAAATTGCTTAGACCGATGGCATGCTGAGGGTAAGACCAGGAGCGCAAAGAAAACCCCCTGGTTTTCAGGCGCAGCTCATTTGTTTAACACCCTGGACGCAGGGTAGTCATCCTGGACAAATAACATCACTTTGTTTAAATTCCAGCTATGGCCTGTAAGTACAAAGATATAAATTTCAAACAAAATCGTTCATGTTATGAGGTCCATAGATTGTTTGCATATATATATATAACGAATATCTAGAATCTCCTGCCCCCTAATGTAGAATCCAAAAAAAAATCAAAACAGTAGTAAAATTATTAATATTGTAAAAACTAAATTATTATTTTTGTTTTTATTTAAAACTAAAAAAAAAGGGATACAAATTGCTTTCACAGCTTGATATTGGAAAAATTAATGTATTTCTAGAATGGCTTATGGCAATGAATACGGTTTAGCTGTTGTCGATACCGTTCAAAAAGTCTGTCTCCTTAGTGTTGCTAGTCCCGATTTATATGGAGCGCAGGATCCATATTCTCGGGTGCCAAAGAGTCCAAAACGTGGTGATAATAATAAAGATGAACACACGCGTTCACCTAGTATAGACCAGGTAAGTGCGTTTTAGACGTAAGCCCCCTTCTATACACATAACATTATGATCAAAAATATTATAGTTTTTTTTTATATTTAAATATTTCTTTTGATTGTTTTTTTTTTTCTTTTAAATTTATGTGTAATTTTTGTTTTAATTTAATATATTTTATTCTTAATTCCTTCAAAATTGGTTTTATTAATGGCGTAGCTTTGAGTTAATATATATATTTTTTTTATCATTTCGTTAAATTTTTGTTTGTCTTACTGAAAAGTTTGAAAAAAAAATAACTCTGAATTATTACCCACATTGAGTTACATACTTGCAGTTATTACTTTTTAAGTGGAGAAATTTTAAAGCAAAAGTCATAGCATAACCAGAAGATTGATACCGAATTGTATGTTAGCAATAGTTTAAAAAAAAAAATAATAATAATATGATAATACAACACTTCCCAAAGCAATGTGGCCTTATAAAAATCTGAATTGGCTTATTCCACTGTAGTAATTTCAGAAACAAACAAAAAAATATATAAATAAATTAAGAGCTAACATTTTTAACATATACACTTGAAGTTATTCTTAGTTATGTTTGCAGTAGAGTTTTGTGCAGAATAATGCTTTTATAATTATATTTTATGTTAGCTCATGAAAATGCTTTTGTACAGATGGAAATCGCTTATCAGGGTAAATTAATTTTGCGTCAAATTTTTTAATAAAAAAAAATTCATTGTATTTCTTTACTATAATCGTTTATCTTGTTAAAATGTTTTAAATGTTCTAAAACATTGTAATTCTACTTGGCTGTTATCAAAATAATTAATTAAATTTCTCTTCTTGAACTTTTTACCATCCACCTTTTGCTGCCCTGAATTAATCTCAACAAAAAACCTTCACAGGAGGTTTATATGTATTTATATTTCTATTATAACCTTGAAGCCGAAATTTTGACCACTTTATCGATCAGCTGGAACCGTGTACAAACAATGGCCGCGTTCAGGTTTCACTAGGATAGCCTATCTAAGATACTCGAGTAACCAGTATGTTTCTGAATGCAAATCAGCTGTTGTTGCCGTTTCTCATAAGATAGATAAGTATCCCAGAATTTTTAGGATAGCTTGAGATTAATTTTTCGGCAACAGCTGCTTTGACATCAGCTGTGATTTTACAAGGGATTACAACAACACAAAGCTATCCAGATCGCTTTGGATACAAACATGAACGCGGCCAATTACAATTTGCTAATTTGTTCTGGCGTAAGTCTATTCATTGTGAGATGTCAAAATTTACTGAGCACAAATCATCGGTTAGTTGTCAAACTCACTGTCACTAGAAAAATTCACAGATTTTACTCATAGAGTAACTATGCGGGACTTTGAAAATGAATTGTATTAGATGAAGTTGACGATCGCTGCATCCGAAGTTTTTTTTTCTTTTAGACTTGCAGATCTCGATGCTCGCCCCTGGAAAAAATTCCCCTCAACATTTTGGTGTTTAAAATTTTCAAATATCATTGATACTTATCGAGATCTGAAAGTCTATTAAATAGTTTCAAGTAGGTTCTAGGTTCATCAGTCGAATTGATTAAGAAGGAAGTCAAGTTTTGTCACATAAATTTTGTAGCCTTATAATTATATTCATTTTAAGACCCGATCCGATTTAAGATCCGTTTATTAGAACATACCTAAGAAGACCAACAGATACACCTACATAGAGATGTTTGTAATTTTTTTTGTTTCAGGAGTTTCAATGTCGTTGTTTAGACGATTCATTCATTTATGACTTATGAGTTACACGAAGCAATACAACACGTCATGTCAAATCGAGCTGACGTTTGCTGTCAGGCGATCATCATCTTATGCAATAGCAGCCCAGTTTATATTTCTGAGACGTCAAAAGATTCCGTGTTCTCATTAAATAGAACACACTTCTTTACAAAAATTCCTCAATTTTGCTGTCAAGAATTGAAAATAAAAAAGTTTAGTTTCGTTCTCCAGTTATTTTCTGTCGCAGTAAAACAAATATGAAAAAAACAAAATACATAGACTGTTTTTTACTTAAAAGTGAGAAATACGGTTTATATTCAATTGTACTGCTCTTTAAAAGTGACAGAGAGAAAGGTGTAAGAGCTTAAGCTGTCAGTAATTTCATACAGTTTGGCACTTCATAAATCGACACACCAATTCAACTATCACTTTCGATTACAGCCATTATTTATCTCAAAATCCTTTTTCAATTCACTGACACAGATATTTTGAAAAAAATCTCTGTCAATTCAATAACGGATGTTTGTGAGTAAATTTCAATGGAAAATGATTAATGAATTTGTGTTGTTCGAAAAAACAAATAGCCAACGTGATTCATTTTGACTTTCAATATATTTCAATTTACAAAAAATTAAACACTATGCAAAAATATGTTATTGGCAGAATGCAGCCTGTCAATTAAATTTCAATTTAGAGATAGAAGGTTGTATACAAGTAGATTTTCATACTTAAACTCACACATTTCATATTGGATAGAAATTCAAGAGAAGGTGGTTGGTAATAAGTTCACATAAATAAATATGGCATTTTCATATATTAAAAAAAGCAATTTTTCATGTGTACTTCAGCATGATAAGTTAACATGCATAGTTTATGTTATTTTATTCTCAACATAAAATATTTAAAAAACACTTTAACGAATTTCAAAAAAAAAAATAAATAAACTTTTCGCTCGCTTCATTTAAAACAAAAAAAGAATAAAGTATTTTACAAAAATATATTTGAAAACGCATTTGATTTAGTATTTGATTTATTTGCAAGCAATTCTTTTTTTTTTCAATTTATTGTATTTCTTATATAAAAGTAAAAAAATAATTAATTAAAATTAAAAAAAATCAGTTTTATTGTTAAATAAACAGTTGGTTCTAAAATAATTGCTCTTATTTAATTATTTAATTTTATTTGCATCATTTATTTTGTTTTTATTTAAACAATAAATGCTAAATGTGCAGAGATTAAAAAAATTAATTTATTTTCGCACTATGGTGAACATAATATTTTTTTAATTTTGTGATTTTTGTTTTAAATTAAATAGCGCGTTAATGTACATAGAGCAAAAATAAAACAAACATGGTAATAAAATATAGATTTTAGTATACTGCTAGTCGCTTAATCGATTGGCATAAAATTATTGCTTGATAAAAATTATTCAGAGCTTCTCAAAATGTGATGAAGAGATTTATTTTCGAATACATTTCCCTAGTAAATATGCTAACAAGTATACGTATATGTATATATACTTTTTTGGCAGTGCATTTAGATCAGACAATTGGAGTAAACATATACTTAAATAAATTAAGTTAATTTTACATATTTTATTAATATTGTATTGTATTGTTTTCATTCCCGTAAGGGTTACAAGTCTCCCTCCTCCTCTTCTCCTATGCCTCTCGCTGCCTCACTCTTCCCCCCTCCCTCCTTCGTCCATTATATCCCTCATTTTTCCACTATTGATCTTCCTTCTCTCTGGTATCATGTCATACTGTCCTCTCTTCCTTCCCTTCCCCTAGTTCCCATTCTCCCTTGTTCCCATCGCGATCCTCTCTCGCTTCCATCCTTCTCTCCCTCTCTCTCTCATTTCCTCTAAACATTCCCTCGTTATCTCGCTTCCTTTTCCATCCGTTAATTTCTCTTCATAATTCCACGCCCTTCTCCCTGCTCTTATCATTATCTTATCTCTTTCTTGTTTCCTCTCTCACCATGATGTATCCTGGAGTTTGCCATTCTACCCCTAGTGTCCATTGTCTCTCCTCCCATTCCCATATTTCCGCCCCATATCCCATCACCGTCCACACCAGTGTATCGAAAAGCCACATCTTCCTCTCCCATATTAGTATAATTTTTAATTATTAATTTTAATCGCTTAGCTATAAATTAAATAAATTGGAGAAAAATTACAGTTTTGGGAAAATGTACTGAATTATTGAAAAATTAATTATTTTAAAAAATATTTTTTTTTTTAATTTTAATAAGATTGGTAGAAGCCGTAAACTAAAAATTAAGGTAAAACCGATTTTTGCTAAACAGTAGACAATACCTAGGTTTTTAAAATTTTAAACCCATAACAAATTTTAATTTTCGAGAAAAAAAGTATAGGTTATATAAATTTAATCTTAAGAAACTCTTCAATGTTTAAACTACTCACTAGCTCAATTATCACTTTCTCTTTTTTTTTGAGAAGCTCTGAAATATAACAAATGCGTTGTCAAGTAGAATAAGACTATAACTAACAACATATTAAATAAAAAGTATAACAATCAAAAAACTAAACAAAAATAAAAACAAACAAAAATCTCAACACCCACAAAAATATAAAACACTTGCTTTAGTTAAACGACGTGTCAAGTAGCCCACAAAAAGTGACCCAGATGCCGTCCTCCTTACCTCATGAGACAATCACAGCTACTTTAGTCACCCAAACAGCACAATCATCTCCATCATCAGTCGCTAGAGAGCAATCAACCTCACCCTCCCGTCCAATATCGCCCGCTTGTGAAGCACTCGAAAATCCCCAAACTAGCAGCACTAACAATAACAGTCCTACCTCAGAGGATCAACCTGCACTCCAGTCCGAAGCACAAGGTCGCCGTAAGTCAATTCCATGGAAAGCATTCAATTTTAAACGTCAATTATCCAAAGTCAACATGAAGATTTCAAAAACCGATCCAAATACCCCATCGGCTACTAAAAGTTCGTCTATTTTTTATTGTGCCCCAACTGAAGGTACGCCTCTGTCTCCGGTTGAAATATCACCAGATTCCGTAACTGAATCAACTCCCACATCAGATACCGAACAAGATAAATCTGATTATATGGAACAAATTGAAAAGGATATTGTATCGAGTTTAAATGAGATCGAGAATAAAGAAGTAGCACCTGAGGCTAGCCTTGAAAGTACTTTGGATCGTTTGTGTGGCAGTAATTCAGATCTATCAGAACCAACAAGCTTGTCGGCATCCCAATCGAATTCTACTCAAAATATCGCTCAAAGCGTTCCCAAGATCAATATTCATGATCGTATTGTGATTGTGCGCAGCGCAAAGAAGGAACGCACCATGTCACAGCCACAAGCTGTGCCAATATCTGGCTCGAAACGTGTTGATTTTAGTGACGAACCAGCTTTTACAAAATCCCTTGTATCAACCATGGAAGGAGCTCATGTATCACGTCCCGTCGATTTACCTTTGTTCGATAATAATGATGGCGATCAACAACATCCCGTTGCTCCGCCCCGGTACAAGAAAAAAGACAAACGCGATCAGCGGCTGCTTTCCGTGCCAAATATTAAGTACCAAGTTCGTGATCTCAGATCACGCAATGGCAGAGGCGATCCATCACCTTCATTTGCTGGGAATCTTATGCGTAGGTTCAGTAAGTATCAACTTTGCGATAAAAATCAAAATCAAAAAGGTAATAAAAATCACAGAGTGGTTTTTGTCATGCTAAAAAAAAAAAAAAAAACAAACAAAAGGTTGTAAGTCATATGCAATTTTTAAATATAGCATAACGGATAGCTTTTGTGAGCAAAAAAAAAATATGATAACCATCCAGAAACGACTAACATCTGCTGTTAAATTTATTATTTTTGGCTTTAAATTTCCACTTTGGTTTAATTTCATTTATTTTGTTCATATTCATCGACCGTTTAAAAAACAAAATCCTTCTATTTATTTATTTTTCTTTTCATTTTAATTATTTTTATTATAATTATATTTTTTATTAAATGCAGACGGCTTTTTAAGATTTTTTCTTTTTTTTGTATTTTGAATAATATTTTGCAAACTAGTTGAATAAATTCCCCCAAGTAGGTTGAGTTCTTTTTTCTAGAATTTTTTAAAACTAGAATTTTTTTAAATATATTCAATAAAGTATTATTTATATCAGATGCGTTTTTATTAAAGTAGTGCAATTTTATAGAAATTTAACTAAAAAAAAAAGTAAAAAAGTTCCATTTTTTAAATTGATTTAAAGTAGATTAAATTTATTGCAATGTTAGCTATATATTGTGACCAACAAAAGGTTTATTACTTTTGTTTTAGTTTTTTTTGTTTTGTTAATTAAATTAATAAAAGAAATTTCAACTTTTTTAAAACATCAAAATAAAATATTTTCTTAAAAAGCACATTTTATTTATTTAAAAAAAAATAAAATATTTTAAAAATCTGAAATCAAAAACAAAAACACACAAATGGTGAGATTTTTTTTTCGAAATAAGAAAATAAATATATTTTTACTTTTAAATTTGATTTACCAAAATTAAGAAAAAAACAAATATACAAACAAAAACAACTCATCCACAACTCTATGAAAATATAGGTAAGTAAATTGAATACATGTCGCGCGGTTGCATTGCATCATGTTGCACTTGCACTTATTTATACATTATATAGAATAAAAATACAAAATTATTATTATTGACAAACTTCGCAGCTTGTTCAAATATACAAAAAAAAAAAACAAAAATAAAATATTTGAATTTTTCAAGCCTATTACAACACAAAAAAATATATTAAAATACATTAACTTCTGGTCATGGTTTGACTTGTTATACAAACATTTAATTTTTTGTTTTTATTTTTTTTAATTATCAAAATATTTAAATTAATGCTTAACTTTATTTTTTTTTTTAATTATCGAAATATTTAAATTAATGCTTAACTTTATTTGAATGAATTTTAAATTTAATTTTATTATTGTTTATTTTTGTTTTTATAAAAATCTAATTTGATTTAAGTTAGTACCTAACATAAAAGTTTGTGTGAGTCCCCATATAAATTATGTTTAGAAGGAATGTATAGAAATTGTACTGAGAAATCACGAATATTTAAAGGTTTTAAAATTAATTTGTGTTGTTTTGTCAAGGCAATTTTTTTTTTACTTGACTTGTCCCCATCTTCCGACAAAAAGATAGATTGTTTAATGTCCTATGCAAAAATCCATCAGAAATTATCATAATATGCAAAATATACAATTTTGTACATCGACTAATATTATATCATCGAAGATAAAATTATGTATTATTCTTTGTAAAGCTTAACATTAACTGAACAAAAACATGTCATACCTACACATACGAATATAACCGTTCAATTATTTCTATTAAAATTATTTAAAATATTTTTTACATTTTTATTGAATTTTTTTAAAAATATTTAATATACAATTTACATTTATCACTAAGGAAATGTTAAATTTTTGTTGATTCATAAATAAATCACACAACTTCATCTACCATTCACCCCACAGCTGGAAATACTTCAGAATAAAATAGTAAAACATTTTAAAATTATACCAACCAAGATTACGACTGTGAGGATTAAGTTTTATATACAGTAGAATCTTGGAATGATGAACGGTTCTATAAGATGAACAGCTCGGAAAGATGAACGAAATATTTCCACTTTTCAGTATTCAAAAAGATGAACCCCAACATAATTTTTTTAATTTTTCTTTGCCTTTTAGTTCCTCTTGAACAGTACTTTGGGGGTTGTTTTGACTTGTTATGTAAATAATATTTAATTTTTTTATTTATAAAACTGCATCTTCTTCCTTAACCAAAAGTTGATGCTCGAAAAGATGAACAATTTGAAAAGATGAACGGGTCCTGTTTTATATCTGCTCATCTTTTCGAGATTCTACTGTATCGGATTCCAATCACATTTAAAGTCTTTCCAGACTATCAAATAGCGTACTCACAGAATGTCAACAAACTTGCGAAAAAATAACATAATATAATAACGGAAAAAAAATTGACAGCTCTTCTGACACAATTTAACAGTTCGTGTCATATAATTTGACTTTCATTTATATATGAACGTTTTTAGTATTGAATAAGAAGAAGAAAAACACAAATAATAAGAGAATTATTATTTTTGTTATTGGTTCAAAAATCTTACCACATTCTCTCACATTAATGTACAATTGAGGTTATGGTTGAACTGATTTTTTCGATGATAAGAGCGTGGAAGCAAAATATAAAAATAATTTTTTATCACACAAATTTGACAGTCGCATGTAATTCTTTCACAGTTTCAATTTGACGTAATGTTAAAACTCAATTAAATAGTGAAGTGAAGGGGCCTTAAAAGAAATCATGTTTATACTTTTAATTTCTAATTATTCGTACTTTTAAATAAAGTTGAGGTTAAATAAGCCCTCCATCACTGGACTCCAATTCATTTTTGCATTATTGAATAATTACTGACTCAAATCCGCAGACAATCTGCGATGTATACAAATATTTTCTTTTCTATTATCCACACTGGAAGTTTGGGAAAAGAAATTCGATAGTTCTCTTTAAAAATAAGTGCATCTATCGGGAATCGCTAGGGAAATTTTTGGAACATTTTTGGATATCGCGAATTTTCTCGGACATAAATTTCCCTCGAACAAAAATCCAATGGCAGCTAAATTCCCCTGGTAAAATGCCTGTTTGGTAACTTTTTTATCAACAAATTTCCTAAAACTAAGTGATTATGGGGTTTGACAACTTAAATTTTTGCAAATTCGTAAGAAATTTCACGTTACCAAACAGACCTAAATTTATTCCCGATACCAATAAATTCCAAGGGAAACTTTCTAGCCTCATTCACTTTCCAAATCTTCAAAGGAGGGGAAATTTCCGAGTTTTCCTGGAGCTTTGAAATAGTCTTGAACATGAATCGAAACATTTAAGAACGACAACTTTTTTAGTTTGGCTAGTGATCCAGTGGTGGCGGGCGTTATAAAGTCACTTTTTGCATATTCAAGACTACAAAATTTGTGATTATATTAGTTAGAAGAGAATCCGATTTTTGAAACGGGTTATGATTTTAACAAAAGGGTGTTGCAGTTAGCGAGTTAAGATAGCGGATAGAAATGGTATTAAATAGTATGGTTTATTCTTCTCTGTGACCAAGTTACTCAGTTGAAATTCGTCACCACCGTGACAAAAAAAAGAAAATGGTACCGTTACATAAGGCCAAATTTGTATCGAAAAGAAAAAAATACATACAAAATCGAAACCAGACGCACTTATACTTCAGAACGTTTAAAGTGTTCAATTGGCATTTCTTTTCCGAATAACTAATCAAAAATGCCATAAGTAATAAAAAAGTAAGTCCTATTCAATCACGAATTCACCAAATCGTAGCAATTTCAAAATTCAATAGCAAAAATGACATTTCACAATTTTGACGTTTAAAGTGTGCGTCCTTTTGGTTTTGATTCTCTCTTTAATGGCGTTTTCTATTGGTCGCCGATAAGTCTTCTGAACCCACAGTACACATATTAAAGGCGTTTTCATTTTTTTTTTCAGTTCTGCGCATCTGTCAAAATTGAGGTATTATATGGCGGTAAAATAGTGGATCCAGTGCCCCTTTACTTGTCTAATTTTAATATTTTGTTGTTTTTTCTAATGATGCGTGCTGAATCCATGTGGGCACTCGAACAGCCATTTAAATTTTTTTTGACACTTTCAACTTTGATAACCTGCGCAATATATTACCTTAGATTTGTGTACTGTGTTCTGAACCCCACAAAATGACAGTTCTTCTTCTCGATAGAAGAGTAAATGCTTCTGGATTTGAATTCATAATCGAAACTAGAAACACTTATATACTTCAGAATCGATATCAGAAGTGATAAAAGATTAACTTTCATCTAAAGTGCCAAACTAATAACCCTTTCCGAAGAATTCAGAATGCCACCGGACACTTTCGGATGACCAAACTAAAATGCTATAATATAATAACGAAAGTGACATAATGCAAGAACACATATTACCGTATAGCTTAATATCATTTTAGCGAAGTGTCACTTTTCCTTCAAGTTTTTAATGCTCGGTAATGTGTTGATAATGCGGTAAGTGGATGTTTGGTGGAATTTAATAAAAGAGTTATTCAAAGAGAGATAAAAAAACATTAATCACATTTAACGGTAAATGTGATCAAAAATTTAAAAACTCTGTTTAACATTATTGTGCGTCTAATTTTTTATTTTATAGCTATAAATCAAATAACTTAACGGGAAATAAATTTTTTTATAATATTTTCATGCCAATTTAAATTTTTAGACGTGTGATTTTCAATCTGGCAATACTTTTTTCGAAATTGGTCTTTTTGACAACTGTCTCCAATATTCGGTCGACATAATCGCCCAGCAGAGTAATTCGAGCAACCATGGATCGGTTTCACACCACGTTTGCTCTAGTGGATAATGCGCATTCTCAAAGATACGCGCCGTACAGTGCGCACCGAAGACGCTATTGTTGCTGTGGAGCAGAGTATCGAAGAAGACCCGAATGAGTCCATCCGCCATCGCGCGCAACAATTGGAGCTGGGGCCTCTTGGGCCTCTCGGCTGGAATTTATTCGAGCCGGAAGCGGTGACCACTTGCCCGAAATCATTTTTAAAACATAATGCAAACCCTTATCTTTAATATAAAGCTAAATTCTTGGCCATAACATTAAATTATTTGGGTTTTATTTCTTCTTGAAAACCACACGTCTAAAAAAAACACCCTTTACTTGTGGATAGAAAAGGAGTATAGTACTAAATTAATGGACGTTTATGTGGATAAATAATTTAGTACTGATCTACATTGTTCCGTTCACATACTGAACGAATCTTATACTACGTTTTTTATGAATGCCTCAATGACTCAAAAAATATTTTTCTTCAACAGAATTTAGTAAATAACTTAAGAGCTCTTTACTTTACGGAAATGTTCTTAGTTTTTAATCAAAATAAACATATTTTTAAAATAAAACTCCAGCTTAAAACGTCTAAACTAGTGACAGTTCATGCAAAAAAATACATTATTAATTGTCAAAGTGACATTTGTAGTTATGAAGATATAGGCGTTTGTTAATTTTAACTTTAATTAAATGTTAAAAACATAGTACGATGCTAACTCGTTTAAATGTTGGAAAGTTCTGTTTTTATCTAGCATCATACATTCTGGATAGCGTTTGTTTGGGCTTATTTTGGGGAGTACATGTTTTGAAAAAAAAAAATTTGTAAGGTAACCAACAAAAAAAATTCGTAGATCGTACGTTTCAGTACATTATATTGATTTCAACAATAGTCTTAACAACTTTTTTTCTGATTTTCTACACCAACACATAACCTGTAAAATTAGTAACTTAAACTGTCATTACATGAATTGAATTAAATCATGAAAATAATTAAAACAAAGTATTCAGTTACATTTTATATAATTAGTAAATATTGTTAACTATGCTGCATGCTTTTAATGCACATTTGTTTTAAAATTGAACTTGTTTCTTTCCCAAATTCATTAATTCCATCGCAATAATTTCTAATTGAATTAAAATGTTCAAAGATAATTTAATTGATTACAACTTAAATAAACATGATGCATAATCATGTTAATGCTAAACAAGTCATTGCGTTGCATATATCCTTGTACCTTTAGCATCCAAAAAATATATAAGTAGATTCATTCAGTTGAACTTATTTTTGTCCTAATTGAATTCTATGATGGCAAGTTCATATTGAAAGGATTTTCGAAATACATAAGGCACTTATAAATCTTAATTGTTGCACTCTACCCCCAAATAAAAGTGCATTTTTTTTATTTTTATTTCTTTATTATTTTGTTCTAATTGGCAATAAAATTGGTTTACTAAAATAGTACCGTATATTTTCTTTTTTACTGGTGAAATATTTATGTCATACCGTCATATCAATCGCTAATTTAACAAACAAAAAAATAAAAAATCAAATTAAAAGGCCACATTTGCGCTTATTAAATAAAATTGTTAATTCGTATCTTTTTCTATTTACTTTTTTCCTTATATTCAAATCAAAAATATTAAATCTAAAGGATTCATCCGAATCAGATGAAGAAAACCATAGCTGCCTTAAATTAATTTTTGGAGATTTATTTGGTAAATGCAACAATCAAAATATGTATATATAAATTATTTAATTTATTTTATTCATTCAAAAGCATTTCTGCATTAAATTTAAAATAAATAATCGTATCTGATTAGAATTTTTAAATTTAATTTAATATATAAATATGCATATAGAATAATTTGCGACTGGTAGTTATGTACATTTAGAATTTTTTTTATTGAAATGCAGTATATATTTTTTTGTAACTGTTAAATTTGCAAAAGTAGAAGCAATATTATAATTAAAAGCCGCCTCAAGTGCAAAACCTATTTTAGTACAACCAATTTTTTATTTCCAAATACTATATCTTTTTGGTTTATAAATTTTCTTTTGGCCTAAACCCAATTGGAATTTAATAATAATGATGTTCATATATAATTATATAAGTTCTTTTTATTACATGCCATTTAAGTTTTATTTTTAAATAATAAGTTGCCCTGCTGAATTCATTCATATATTTAAGTTTTTGTTTTTTGTTGTTTATTTTATTTGTCCCTGAGGATGAGTCGATGTGCAAATTGTATTGTAAAAATAAAAGTTGAAAGCATTAAATTGTATGCGTTTATATACAAATTCACCCTTCACAATTTAAAATCGAAAAAAGGAAGTTATAATTTTGTCAACATTATCGAGAACAACATATTATATTATAGAGTAGATGGTGCTTATTGGTGTGGGTTTGATTGGTTCTCCTATGCGAAGAAAAAAGTTAGAAATTAATTTTGTTAAAAAAAATTAAAATTAACTATTTCAGAACAAAAAATGGTTACAGAACGAAAACAACACAAAACTTCCTCTGTCATGGATAAAATGAAATGTAAGTAGTATTATTAAAATCTTCATAAAAAAGAGGATTTTATTTATAGAATCACTATTTTTGCTCAACGGGAAATAATTTTGTAAAAAAAGATAATATTCCTACAGTCCTTAAATTGTAGACAAACATTATTGTAGGTAATGAAAACTTGTTGAAAACCTCTCTGTTCCATGAGAAGTGTTTGTCTAAACTGAAATGTTTTATGCGTATGTTTTTATTAAATATTAAAAAAAACTATTGTAATTGCCCAAAAAATGTTTATTTTAATTTAAGCACATTCAGTTTAGTTTGTATTTTAAGCGTGAAAAATAAAAAATGGGTGAGTCCCGGGACTGACGGTTAAGATGTGTAAACATAAACGTTCTTCCGAATGTCGGAGCATTGTTATTGAACGTAACATACCCAATATAAATACATAATGCAACCACATTGCAATTTAACGTAACATACGTTTTTAATTTACCCTGCCGCTAACGCAGCGGCAACAATAATTACACATCCAAAAATCAAAAGAAATTAATAAGGGTATTCACGCAACGTCGTAAGTTTACAAATTGTGTGAAATGGTAAGTTTACACAAAAGTTTGCGTGAACGCTCTTTTAGTTAATTTGGTTAAATGCAGTGTAATTGAATCAGCTGTTCTTAAACGTCAAATATGAAACTTCAAAATATGTATACAAATAAGCGTGTTCAGATTTCGAAGTTATTTTTAAATGTAAAACCTCTCCCAAACTAACTTGAAATCGGAGCAGAATGTCTCGGAACGGAAAAAAATGTAAGGTGCTTAACGAAAAAAAAACAGGTTTTTTTAAAGCCTGACGGGAATTATACGTGAAAACGATTTCCGGGTTAAATGTAGAACTGTTATAGTCGCAAACTCATGGCAGAGTGAGTGATCGAACGAAAATGAGCGAATACAAGAAAAATCATATGGCACGCCCATAACGGTGGATATCTACTTTTCCTTCAGTTTAGTTCACTTTCGTTTTCGGCAGTAAAAGTTGTCCTGAGCTCAACTCAACTGAAATTTGATGAAAGAAGAAAAATAAAAGGTCCCTTTCACTTCGATGACAATTCGGAAACCATAACAAATACAAGTAAAAGCATTTACTTTTGTACATCCATATGGTCCATTATATGGATTTGTGTAAATAAACGGTTCTGATCAATAAAAGTCAGAAAAGGTGGATGTCCTTATTATTTTTTTTTTTGTATAAACAACGTTCTTATTCACAACTTTTATCGCCAACTAATCTCAATGCGATAGTTACAGAACACGGGCAGAGTTTTTTAGTTCTCTGAGATACCTATTTATCAATTTCTGAACACGCCTAATTCTTAAAGTCACAATGACGTTTGGTTAAGTTTACCAAAAAAAAATTGGTTAATTTTATCCAGCAAAATCCTTGGAGAATTTTAACCAAATTGTGTAAATCATTTCTCATACAAAATTTGACAGTTCATTAACCAATTGGTAAACTTAACCAAATGATAGACCGATCCAGTGTTTTACATCGTTGCGTGAATACCCTTAATGTATTAATTTGAAACCAGTCCTGATGAAATTGTGACACAAAAACGTTTGTCTGCCCACAAGAAATGGGTATAAAGAACATAAAGTTCTGTTGCAAAGTAGTCAAGTCGTGTAATAGACGTGTGAATAAAAATACACGCTTAGTGTTATAAAAGCGGCGCTTTTTTGTAACTGGCCGGAGTGAATTTATTATAAGTGAATTACATCGTAAAAGAACGGTTTTTTAGGTTTTTTGCTAGTTACGGGGCATTTTATCTATTTCCTAACGTCTTTGGGACGACAAAACATCAAAAATAATATTTAAAAGTAATCACACGTGTACTGGGTACATACACGTATAACAATAAATACCCATCTTAATAGTTAATACACGAATAATTTAATTACACGTCTAACATGAGTATACACGTGTACACGTGCAATAGAGAGCTCTATTGAATTTGCTGTCGTGTCATGTAGTCTGCTTTGAACTCCTTGTAATAATGTGGTGTAATAACGGTGCTGTCTATAAATAGGGTATTTATGGCGATTGATCATACAGAAGCTTTCGGAATTTTTAACAATGACAGTTAGATTATGTGACTGGTGAATCACAAGTTCATTTAAAGAGTTCTTAGAATACGACACTGGCTTGTAACGGCTTGGTTGTGTCGAGACTGGTCGTCAATTGGATTTTTAAGTAGTTAAGTTAGTTGAAGTTTCGTTAGTATCGATAATACAAATCTGTCCATGTTAAGTTGTTTAGTTTTTTTTTTCTTTGACAACCCTCACCTGTCACTTTTAATTTTAATTTAAAAAAAATCAAATTTAATTTTGTGCATTAACAGTCTTAAGTAGAGCCAGCTGCATTTTTTGCAGCTTTTTGTTATTTTTGGGATTTTTTCCTTATTTTTGGGAATAACGAAAACTGACGGCAACGCTGCAGACAAACTTTCATCACAACTTTTTACAAACAAGCAAAATTGAAATACATAAATAAAAAAGAAATCATTAAACTAAATTCCAAGTAAAGCCATTTTTTATTTAAAAATATTATTTATTATCTGTACTAAAAACTGTGATAGATAATAGTAATGGCGCAGGATTTTAAACAGCATATATTTTAGGTATAAACATGATATCTCTAAGCAATTTTTAATCTTAAAGCAGTTTACCAACTTTGGACCTGTTTTATTGAAAAGTATTTTAATTTCCCTCGTTAAATTACAACAAAATCAAGAGAGAGATAAATAATCTAGTAAATAAAGTGAATAGTTAATGTTTCTATTATTATTTAACGAGGCAACACGCCTAAAACTGTGAAAGTTTGTTCAAAAAATTAATCAAAGAGATCTTTTTTGACATTTATAAATGTCAACAAAGTGTCATAATGTAGTGAGTACGGTGTTTGGCAACGTGAAATTTCTTGCGAATTTGCACAAAATTTTTCAATTTGCTATCTAACCCCATTGAATATAAAAATTTACCCGATTTGCCATCCAGCATAGTTGAGATTCCTTAGAAATGAAAAAATCATTTATGTATTTTAAAACTTTGAATAAATTCTTTTTTAAATTTGCTCTTCTTCACCTATAAATCTGGAAAGCCTACGAACAGGGTTGGCCGAATTAACTACACTACATTTTCTACATCATTAACTACGCGTAGTTAATTTAATAAACTAGTCTTATTTTCTACAAATTGTTACGTTTTCATATACATACAAAGTAAATTTAGAATTTGTTTCATTTACTATATTTAACTACGTTTAACTACATAAACTACGTAGCAAATGTGAAAAATGTAGTGGCCATCCCTGCCTACAAACACTTCTCCTTTTTTTGGTGTCCGTTTTATCATCTTCTTCGTATTCTGTTTCCTCAGACCAGTAAGAACATAGCATGAACGCAATAATTTTGTCTATTCCCCTGACGTTTCGCCCTCTTTCTCTACTCGGCGTTACACTTTTTTGAAATTCTGTTAATTTTTTCACATTGTTAGTAGGTATGCCTCCGCTTAAACATTTCTAATGTTAAAAGTTTTTGCGCGCATATACGACATTTTTATTATTTGGGATTTATTAGCTTGGGCAATAGACCAAACGCTGATTTTAATTTGGATGTGCATAATATCCAAAGAAAATGTCATAAGGCCCAGCCCTCGCTAATATTGCCCACAACGTACAACACCAAAATGTTAATAAAAAAATTGTTTTGAGCACTATGATATTTTCAATTTGGGCTTAATGGTTTTGGGCAATAAGAACTAACGCCATATTAGGCATCATAATCGGACTTTGCTACTCTCCTTCTGCAAGATTTTCGTTTTACAAATTATAAATTTTGTGAAATCGAATTTTTGGGGAGCGTATCGGAATCCCGCTTTTTAAAATACCGTTTTTCGAAAATCCCGAAAAAAAAGTTTTAAAATCCCGTCTACTAAAATACCTTTTTTTTAAAATCCCGTCTTCTAAAATCCCGCTTATTCATAATCCCAATGTATTAAAATCACACTTTTTAAAATCCCGCCAATCCCGTTTTTCGCAATTAATTTGGGTATTAAACTTGGTTAATTATGAACTCATTCCCATCATTTTAGGAACTAACTGCCAACTACCAAAATGATAAAAAGAAATTTTGCATACACCCAACCTCGCACCTACCCCAAATCCTATAGTGTGCCCAAGCAGGGGGTTCCAGGGGGGCAACATGCCCCCCATACATACCTCACTGTTTATTAAAATCGTTGGGACTTATTTCATAATGAAATAAGTCCCAAATGAACTAACTCCCAAATTTATGAACTAAGTCCCAACGAAATTTTGGTGGGAGTTAAAACAAGTAGTTTTAATTGATAAAGCGGGATAATAAGAAACGGGATTATAAAAAACGGGATTATAAGAGACGGGATTATAGAAAGCGGGATCTTGAAAAAGCGGGATTTTAAAAAACAGGATTATAAAAAGCGGGATTTTAAAACCAGTATTTAAAAAAACGGGATTATAAAAAGCGGGATATCGAACCCAACCCGAATTTTTGATTTAAAAGTTTAAAAATTTAAGTAATAAATTTTCATTGAAAATTTGTGCGTTTTATAAAATAAAAAAAAGTAAGTAATCTAAAATAATTATATTACTTCTAGATTTTTGCGTTCGAATTTTTTTCTCCAGATTTTTGTATTTTGCAGTTTTTTCAATTCTAGATTTTTGCTTTCGAGATTTTTACTTTCGAGATTTTTGCTTTCTAGATTATTGCTTTCTAGATATCGTGGTAAACCCAATTTGACCGGTAATCATTTGTTTTTGCTGTCTTCTCTTTTTGTTTCTCTTTTTTAAAAAAAAATTTAAATGGTTCCCACCGACTGCAGGGCACTTAATTTGTTAGTTGCCGAATGCATTTTAAATGGAACCGCACCAACACAATGACACTGTTATGGATTTTGCGTTTTTAGTATGAAATTTTGAACGGTTTTGAAAGCCTGTCATTCTGGCTTTAATTTGAATTTTGAAAATCCTTACATTGGGTCTAAATCGCAAATCGGGTGTTTTTCAATTTTTCATCTTTTTGGGCTACATGGCGTCAATTTGTTATTGTATCAACAATTCACACGTGTTCACGGACAGGGAATTTAAGGGAGTTTTCTCTAACTGTGCTCAAATGAAATTTGCGGGTGTTTTAGGCAATAAAATGTTATTTACTGCATGTAAAATAATTTACATGTGCCAGCCAATTTTCGCATTTTTTTACAAATAAAAAATCTGAACACAAAATTAATTTAAGCAAAATTCGGAATGTATCAAAATATCACCAGTTAAGCCAATTTTCATCGAACTAAATTAATGCAAATAACACATAAGGAACATTTTTCAACAGAATTTGCAAATTTCTATAGGTACCATCAGATATAATTGACATATTGACAGAACAAAGAAAAACAAAGAAACTTTTTGATTATTTTTTTGCTTACTTTAGCTGAAAGCTTAACATTTTATTAAAGTCCAGGAAGGTCATGAATTGTTTCTATATACATAGACAGGTTTTTGTTCACCATTTTTTTTTGTCGATTGGGCTGCGTTGGAAGGTTTATGATGGTAAATAAATTCGTACGTTTCTTGGATCAGCAACGACAGCTAACTTCAGTCATCAAAAAAATATGTTCTTCTTCTGATTTCCTTTTGTTTCATTTTTCTCATTTATATTCATACTTTTCTTATACAACGTTGTCATAAGAACCAAAAAGAGATAATTTCGCAAATTACAGAAGAAAGTGGCGCAAAATTTTAAACATTTTAACGCGGATCTAAATCTACTTTAAAATGGGAGTCGGCTCTAAATAATAACTTTAGAATGAGAGTCGGCTCTTTGTAAATTTTAAACGACATAAAGTATACTTTAGCGTTAAAGAGGTCTTCTAACTTTAAAACCAGCAAAACGCTTCTCTATCTTTTTAAAGTATGCTTTATCTGTAGGAAATTATCACTCCGAGTGTGAGTTACACGAACACAAATGCATCCACACAGGGAAGGCGTGCAATTAGACAGCTAAATGCTTGGGCACCCAAAGGAATTTTGATCTGTTCTGTTTAAGGATTGTTTTGAAATTTTAAATCGTTAAAATAGTAAAAAAGCTTAGTAAAGTAAAGAAACAAGTGATATAAAAGTAATTAAAGTGATTACATCAAATACAAAAATGTACGAAAATAGGAAACTACATGCGGTGCTGCGTTAAATGCTATAAAAACACCTATAACAAGCAGTGTAATTTTTTTTTTTTCATTTCACAGGTAAGCAGTGTCTCATATTCCACATAAAGTAAGTAAAATTAGTCTGCACTATGGGCGCTCAATGGATTTTAGCGCCTTGCCATCACAAACAAAAACTAATGCTACCCTGGACGAGAATTTCAATTTTCACAGATCGGGTTCAGCTAATTCCCGTGATTGAAGCGTATTTTTATTTTCAAACAATTTGCTTTTTTATAGCAAAATGCTACGAAATATCAATTGAAAATTATTCTCAGATAATGTATTAACCTAAAAAACATCACTTCACATTACTTAATGTGAAATATGAGACACAATCAGTCGGGAAAAGAAAAATTTTAAAACTCCATATTATAGGTATTTTTACACGATTTAACGTAGCACCTCATGTTGTTTTATGTTTTGTTTTATAAAATATTGCAGGTATTCACTATGTTAACTTTTATTTCACTTTTTATTTAGTATTTTCACTATTTTAACGTTTTAAAATCTCGAAACCCTTTCCTATAGCTCGGCAAAATTACAGATTGGGTTGTTTTTGTTTTTTTAATTTTTCGTTCTGTTTGATTTATTCATGTCAAAATAAGGCGTGTTTCACAAAAGTTTGCTGACGTTTTGTTAAACAGGTTCTTTAGTTAGAAGAGTTGTTTAAAGTGTTTAAAATTAAGAAAAATTTAAACAAGAATTTTTAAATAAAGGACTGTTTTAACTAGAGTCGGGTTTATTGCTTAAACGAGAACTGTTTAAAATTTTGGGCCAGTATTTTTATCAAAAATTTTCTAATTTATTTTGACAGGTCTTAATTCGTTTTTGAGTTTGAATTCGCCGCCAGCCGCCGTTAATCGCTTGTTTTTGTAGTGTTCTGTTTCTGTTTTTTTTTTGTCCATACAAAAGCTTTTTGAATGGATTCCAATTGGGTGTGTTCGTTAAGTTTTCACCTTTTATTCAACCAAAAAGCGTTCAAAGTTGGTTGAAACAATCTAATTTCGAAATGTAATTTTTTATGGAAAATGAGATAGTTTGGGATTGAATTTGGACATTTTCAGCGATTTAACCTCATTCCCCCTATTGAAAACGTATAGTATAAGTCAAATTTATTGATCAAAAGCAGTGAGACAAATTTTTTATATCGACAGTTCCTAGGAAAATGGGACTGATTTTGAAAACCTATTTGAATTAAAAAACTTTCATATGCTATTTTAGTTTAGTTATCTTATTACTCTGCATATATCTTCTGCCTGTATCAAAATAACACAAATCAAAAATATTATGCCTACAATTATGATATTGAATTCGAAAACCAATAAACACGAATTGTATTAAATGCTAACAAACTTTTCTTGTGAGTATTTTTATAATATTCTTTTTTTTTCTTTTTTTTTTTAATTAAGTTCGTATTATTTAATTCGATTCAATATTATTTCCATGATTTTTGTAATTAATATTAATTTTTTTCTGTGCTATCCTGCCAAGGATTACGCCTTTCTGATAAAATAAAAATTAATAAAATTCGTGGATCAGTTTCAGACAAAATAAATAAATATAAAAATTATGTTGTTAAAAATCTTATCCCAGATGAATGGTGTTTGCGGAGGAACAACCTCTGGATCCGGCGGTGTTTATAGTGGCAGTAATACAGCAATCGGTACGGGTGGTAGCTCCAGTAACCGTCGTATGGTTATGACGGGTTGTGGAACTGGCGTTGGTGTGGGTTCAATTAGTGGTAGTAGTGGTGGTAATATTGGTGGTAACATTATGGCTAGTGGTGGCAATGTTAGTAGTGGTGCTTGTATTAGCGGCAATACTAGCGGAATTGGGCCAAGCACCTCACTAATTGGACTGCAAAATACGCCAAATTTGCCTGCACCCATTTCGTCCGGGCTGGTCGGTGGTGGTGGTGGCAGCTCGGGTGGTAGCAATCAAAATATCAATATTCCATGTAATTTTGGTTCGACTAGTGCAGCTTCTACACATCAGTCGCAATTTTTACTAACACAACAACAACAACAACAAATTCATCAACAACAACTACAACAACCACACCAGTTAGCTCAGCAACAAACACTAGCGCCCGATTTTGTTCGACGATCAAGATCACAAGGTGGGAAAAAATTGCAAAAATGTTTATCCACAGCATCGTATGGGGAGGAGTTGTCAATTAGTCGACCGCAGATGGCAGCCATGCCACACAATCTACTTATGACCCGACAATATTGCAGTTTTGGTAGTACCACATCTATATTAATTGAAAACAAAATAAGCAAATTTGTTTGTTTTAAAAAAAAAATCTCGTTTCCTTTACACATTTTCATGTGTTTCAATTCAAACTATCTTTTTCTTTAATTTTTCTGGTTTATAGTTTTATCCAACTTATGCCTTCAACTTTCTGTCTCGTTCCCTACTCTATATCTCTTTAACTATCTTTCATCTTTTCTCTCACTTCGTCTTAGTTTCGATTCTCGGCCCGGCACCTATTATATACTTTTACTTTTCTCATTCAAACTCATCTTTTCTTCTTCTTTGGTTCATTCATAATTTATTTTACACTCATTGATTTCAACTGCATCACATCTAATGATATCCTTTTAATTTTCATTTGGTATTTAAGTAATTTTAATAAAGTGCAGTCATTTAACTGGTTTCCTGTTGACATTTCATGTTTTGAAAAAAAAAAAAAAAAAACTTATGACATATAAATATCGAATATTATGTCTGTTTGGTAACTGCAACTTCTTGCTTTAGTTTGCTACTTGTCTTTTTTTTCTATGGACCTTGACAGCAAATTGTGCTTCTTCATACGACGTTTAAAGTTACCAAACAGACAGACTTAGTCATGCAACTAATTTAGGTATTCTAATTTGAAAATCAGCTGTCATTTTAAACCCAAAGTATGATTATTTTTATTTTGACTGATAGTAACCTTGTTCGTTTACTTCCCAAACCTACCCACTTTTTTACCATTTTTAGCCCGAAGGACTGCCAAAGACCATTGGCGTTTTTCTTTTTTACCTCAGAGCAGATCACCGAGCTGTCAAAAATTAATTCTATGTTTCTTTTTTACCTCATGGCGTTTTTCTTTTTTACCTCAGAGCAGATCACCGAGCTGTCAAAAATTAATTCTATGTTTCTTTTTTTCCTCAGACAAATCAGAGCACATAAGTCGTGTTTCTTTTTTCCATCTGAGCTACCTCGGAGCATGATCTGTATGCTCAGAATAAAATGACCGAGCAAATCGAGCAAAACGCTGAGCGAAGCCAACTTCATACAATTTTTATGTAATTTAACAGATTACTATGCATATGACATGTTCAGTGCTCAAGTGTGTTTCTTAATTAAATCTGAGGGATCTGATCATAATCTCCTCAGAGCTTTGCTCTGATCGCTCAACCTCTGCTCAGAGCTTTGCTCAGAGCCAAAAAAGAAAAACGCCATCAGAAAAATCAGAGCACATAAGTCGTGTTTCTTTTTTCCATCTGAGCAAGCTCGGAGCATGACCTGTATGCTCAGAATAAAATGACCGGGCAAATCGAGCAAAACGCTGAGCGAAGCCAACTTCATACAATTTTTATGTAATTTGACAGATTACTATGCATATGACATCTTCAGTGCTCAAGTGTGTTTCATAATTAAATCTGAGGGCTCTGATCATAATCTCCTCAGAGCTTTGCTCTGATCGCTCAACCTCTGCTCAGAGCCAAAAAAGAAAAACGCCACAAATAAAAAAAATAAAACTGGTAGAATCTGGCAATTTTGGGCAAGTACGCGAACAGACCTCATTACATAACACTGAATAGTCAAGTTCTCCTGTCAAAAATATTCCAGTCAACTTTTAATTTACATTAGTTCTGTTCGTTTACTTTACAAAACTGCCCTGCCGATTATTTTGACAGAACAACATTGGACTAAAATCGGTAGAAATTGTGATTTTTGTGAAGTAAACTAACAGAGGTAATGATATGTTGCCAAATTTTTTTTTTTATTTTATTGAGATTTCAAAGAAAAGATTTACAGAGTAGGATATACGTACATTAAGATATCTATGTTGCCTAAGAACATTCGATTTCTGAAAGCTCGTTTTAAATGTCAATTAAATACATATTCATTTTACCAAAACTGAAAACTGTCACTGTCAGCAGGTTAACCAAGTTGTTTAAAAATGATTTGATTATTTTACTGCATTTTATATTAATAAAATAAAAAAAACTTTTTTGTATGCCTAATGTAACAATTAATCAATTGGAATATAATAACAAATTATAACATCTTTAGACCGTGCTCAATTGATAGGTAAAAATGTAGAATATTTAAATTAAATTTACTCGTAAATCCTCACGTAGATACAATATAATATATAGTTAGTTATATACGTTACATTATTGTTTATGTAAAAAAAAAATTACTCAGTATCTACTATTATATTGTCCTGATTTCGTATGATTTTACTTTCCCTCACTTATATAAGGTCTGACACATATGTCTCTTTATAAACAATTTTGATTTTATTTACAATGAAAATTCCTGTTAAAACTTCTCTGTCTCTCTCTCTCTCTGGTTGTAGCTGAAATTCTTTTAATTTGAATGGTTTAAGATTAAGAAATAATACGTTTTCGCTTATTATTTAGGTTCTGAAATTTTTCTCATATTTGTGAACGCAAAACTGATCATTTTCTAATTTATAATTTTCATTTACATACGCACTATCTCTTCATGTTGCACTAAATTAACTAATTTATCATGCACTTCGAAAGTATTCCTATACTCAACGGTTAAATAACTATATCATAATGCAAGTTTTCTTAATACATAACATATTATATAGATATTCTTTAAAATTAAAAAAAAAAATAATTCTAAAATGAGCATGAACACGAGTATTCGTGGTAATTTTAATTTGTTTTTATTAGAATAGAATACGAATTGCGTTGATGAGAAGTATTTATGTATGTGTGCTTGAATGAAACGAATTTTTAATTGAGAAAAAAAAACGATTTTTTCGCTTGTTTAATTTGTTATGAGAGTGTGATCCAAAGAAAGTGGTTTACCTATACTATACTATAATGCTTTAGATTTCCTTTAGTAAAACATATTTTTAGAATTAGTCAGAGCGAACAAAAAATTTAAATATATTCTTGTAAATTTACATAATATCGAACCATTTTAACCATGCACCATGACGTTGCTATAACTAGCCCTTATTGCTTTTGGTTTAAACATAACCTAAATCCGTTACTCATATGGTCTGTTAGTTAACTACTAGTTAAAACAATCAAAACTATCTAAATCTTTAACCAAATCTAAATAAATTTTAAATTATACAAAACTATCTATGTAGGTACCTAAATGAAGGTGTGCCGGTGGTGGCGGTTTATAAAATACTCGTTTCACAAACTTTAATGCACAATCATCAAAACGAACCTGATCAGTGATCATGTCTTTGTTTAGCGAGAACTTCTTCAGCTAACTATTCCGTTTTATAATACCGCTATTTTGAACTGTCAAAATGACACTTATTTTCGTGCGTAGTTGTTGAAACGCTATCTGTCATGTTTTTGTTCATTCATTTACACCAACATTCTTGTTATGTAATTTAATTGTAGATTTACATTCGTTCATCGTTTTGCCCATTTCTAGTTTTGCAGTGTCATCAAAAAACAGGGCTATATTTGGCGTGTTTTTTTCCAAGCCCGAAGGAAATTGTATGAAAAAAATGAATCGGGGCTAAATAATTTACATGTGAAATGCAACAACAACTAATCCTTAGTTAGCTAAACCCAGATAATTTTCGGGGCTTAACTTAAGCACGGAGAAAAACTGTATTACCGGCGGGAATTACATACTTGTCATCGATAGTTTGTATGGAAACTCCATTTTTTTTCTGTAATGGCGTCGCTAATCCCCGATATCGTTTTTTTTTCAACCAGTTCCCTCCGGGATTGGAAAAAAACACACTTAGTGTCTTCAGCTTGACCTATATTGCGTGTAAATAAAAGGTACAGCATTGGACATAGAACACTTCCTTTTATTTATGCGAAAACCGTTTATGAATTATACGAAGAACTGACATTTTCTTCATTTAACGCTTTTGAAATGGCAATATGTATCTTCTAAACGATGAGTCGGAATAAAAAAAAAACCTAAAATCTTTTTTGTATAGAGTTGTGTGAAGTTTTTGATAGCTCTTACTTTTTAAAAGCTATATTCGATAAAATCGATATTTTCGGCATTTATTTTCAATAACTTTTTAATTTTTTAGTCAGTGGTATGCCAAAATTGCGTTTAAAAATCTCCACAGATATTTGTTCCGCAGATTGGTCTTTTTCGAAAATTTTTCTTGGGCTACTAGGTACATGAATGTGAAATGCTCTACCTGGATATATTTTTTTCCTTCTATCGCATTGATATTTAGAACTTTATAATAAATTTACATCTGTATCTCCTTCTATATTAAATTTGTCTATTATTTATATTTAAAAACTTATGGAACTCCCGAACCAATTTTGTGCTCAACTGAGTTTAGTTTTCTCTACAACACTTTGACATAAATTAAATAAAATGTATCTTTTTGTGTGCTTTGTTGAAAGCTCAGCTCTAATAGAAACAGCTTAATTCAGTCGAATAGATTCATAAAAATCAATAATACTTTAAATAAAAAAATGCTACATTAGCCGTGTTTTTTGCAACCCCGGTGGGAATTGGATGAAGAAAACAACGTCGGTGCTAAACAATTAACATGTAAAATGCAACAACAACTAATCCCAGAGAATTCTCGGGGTTTAACTTAAGCGCACAGAAAAACTGTGTTACCGGCATGAATTACATACTTGTTATCGATAGTTTGTATGAAAACTCCATCTTTTTTACTGTCATGGCGTCACTTATCCCCGCTGTCGTTTTTTTTCAACCAATTCCCCCCGGGGTTGCAAAAAAAACACCCCTATTGTAAGCAGTTAAAAACAAATAAGTGTGATGCCTGAACGCAGCCATTATTATGTGTCATAATTGACAGCATAATATGTACATTGCCATTTAATGTATTTCATCATTCAATTGTAGGCCACCATTATAAGAAAGCTTGCTCAAAAACTTTCTAAATATTTCAACTTAAACTATTAAATGAAGTACATAATTAACTAAAACATTTGATTTTTCTTTGAACGTTTCTAGAACACTTTAATTTGAGAATTTTTTGTTTGTTTCTTTTTGTAGAAAAAAGCATTCTCTTAAAATTTCGTTTACAAACACTTTGGAAACTCTTTTCACTTAAGAGTAATTGCAAAAAAAAACTTTCGAAATTAAAAGATAAAAAATGCTTTTTGAGATTTATCCAGCCTAATCTTTATCTAACCAAAAAATTATTGATAGCTTTTTCTGTAGAGCTATAGAAATCCATTTATTTATTTTATTTATAAATAATATTATTTAATACTTCAAAAATACTATAAAAGTACTAAAAATGTTGTATAATTTTCTAATAAATTTGTATATGCCGAAGCAAAACAGAAGATGGTTTAGGCCCAGTTTCATACTTGAATAGGTGTCACTTATGTAAGTGCCAAATATGGAAAACTAATGTTCAATTCCACAGTGAAAACTTATCAGAATAATTGAAACTAAAGTCTGCCATACTGGCCACTTAAGTGCTACTAACTAAGACAGTAAAACTGCGCCTAAAGTGCCAAAATGGGAAAATATTTTGTTAAGTGTGCACTGTGAAACTAGCCCTTAAAGTCATTTATTTTTTCATATAAAATTGAATCAATTTTTTTCTGGGAAAAATTTATTTTTTGTTTTTTAGAATTCTTTTGATTTTCTTTATTCCTTTAAGTTTAAAACAATAACCTCCAACATTTTTTCTAAAAAATAGTATTTTTTTTTTTAATATTTTTAATTTTGGCAAAACAGGCATTCGGCTTTGACTGGACAGCATTTAAAACCAAATCACATTTAATTAAGTATTGTTTCAACTTTTTTTGTTATAAAAATAATTTAACTTATTACTTTAAAAAAAGAAATGCATTCTTTCAGCATTTCTATAGCATATTTAGAAAGAAAAAAGCTATAGCACAATATTGTACTTGGTTTGGTGCTGTTATTATTTTTTAATATTCCTTCTCCATTTTTAGTAAAGTTTTTTTTTCAGAAAATTGCCTATAAGTATTTTTCGATATCGGCGATAAAATTATAACAAAGTGCGTCATCAATAGAAGGGGCGATAGACTATATTCTATATGCGAACATCAAAATCTGAATTTAGTAAAAATTTACTCATTTCCCTCAAATACTTAATAAAATATTTGCATAGAATTAAATGAAAATTATTATTATTATTTATTGTATTATTCATACTAGAATGTCAGTTTATTAGACTTGACCATTATTTATTCCGTCAATTTCATTGAATTTCTGAACAACAACAACTTAAAGGTGCTACCACCAATTGTGTACGAATTAATTTATATTATAATTCGTTTTAATTAATTATTTGGCTGGAGATATAGCTATTTCAAGGGATGCCAAGCCCTATCATCAGTCTCCTTATTAGTGGTGCTGAGCTTTAATCCAATTTTATTTGAAAAACTTTCTACATGCACACAATAGGGATCGAACCTACGCATATCAGATTACTCAGTCTTAGAAGTCGCGTGCACTACGCATTCCACCGCTTAAGACCACTGACGTCACAGGTCAAGATGTGTTGTTTGTTTGTTTATCAAATGCATTTGGAGCATCAGCATTTTTCTAAGCGCCTTCAAGTATGCTATATTGTTCCGCCTCCATTTTGAAAATGAAAATTATTTCTTCGATTTCTATTTCAGCACTTGTCAAGATTATAATCTCTTCAGTTAATCCAGAATTTGGGTTGAGTTAACTCGAAATGCTAAGTGTTACTTACTCAAAATAAAACATTAATAACTTTACACAAGTGAACCAACATTTTCATTATCTCTGTAACTGGCCTCTTATCTTGATACCGGTTGACTGTGGAATTGAAAGAAATGAATGGGCTGACGAATTGGCTAGCCAAAAATCAATCCTTCACAAATTACGGAAAGAGTCAACATTCTCTTATAAGTAATGAAGACCAATATATTATACTCTCAATTTTTCTCACAGAATCCAATCATACGAGGAACAGTTTAAATAACTGCATAATATTTAGGAAAATTTGGCTCACCTTTAACAAATCTAATCAGATATTGAGACCCAGGCAGAACATAGCCAGAATATTTGCAACGCCTAATGAAAACTTTCCAATAAGAGAGCAAACGGAGAGCAGAATCATTTGAAAAGACTTTTTCACAACCTTTGCAAACTTTCTTTCTCAGAGTCACGAAAAATATATAAAACAAATTTTGATGACTTTTGGTATACGTGTTCTACAAAATTAAAGAACAAATTATAGAATTTGAATTTAAGAATTTAAAAATACCTAGTCTAAAGTTAAAAAGACCTTAGACTTTTGAAAAGGGAATTGTGATTTTTGCAGTTAAGGAAAAATCTGTAACAGCCTTTTTTACACATAATATATATTTAGTTCGTTTTTTTCTTAAGCACAAATATTAAAATTAAATATCTCAACATTTTAATCAAAAATTAATTTTTTAGTTTATATTTTTTTGTTCAAATCCTATACTTATTGAGTCATCGCACACTGGGGCAATTCAAGTTTCTTGGTAAAGGAATTTAAAAGTGTGATATGAAATGGGGAAAAATTGTCTCCCTTGTTTGGAGTGAAATAATTTAGTTGACAACAAATACAAATTTTGGGCCGTCGCACTGTGGTCTAAAATGAATATTTAGCGCGAACAAAATAAAAAAGTATATGTTCAAATCACAATGATATTTGTTTTTAAAAGAATGATGACATTGCTTTTTTTATAAAAGGTCAAAGATAGAAATTATGGATCCGTTAAGATGAAATAATTCAACAAACATTATGGGAGCATAGTATGCCAGTGGTTTTTTGTTGATCATTTTTAAAGGGTGTGGAAATACGAGCGAAAATAATTTTGGTATATTAAAGTCTTGGATTAAGCAGGAAGTAGTAATTATTTTTTTAAATATTAAAAAAACCTATTTCAATTAGAATTTTACAATAAAATCCTATGAGGATATTTTCATCACTATTCTTTTTTTTTTAAGTAGAGCATAGAAAAATTGCAAGTGTTTGCAAGTGCTAAAGTTATTCTTATTTAGTTAGGAGATCAATTCTCGCTAAGATTAAGCAAATATAAAGTGCAATCACGTGCCTATTCAGTTTTTACAATTTATTTTTAAACCTTCCAAATAAATAGGTCACAATATTGGAGTTTTTCGAAGTTTAGCTGCAAAAAAAAACTTTAAAAAGGGAAGATGTGTGGAAATCTCTATTAAAATAAATATGTAGTACAAAAACCAGCTATAGGGAAAATTAGTTAACAAGTGATGAGAACAATCAGTAAGTGTTTCAGCTAAACTTTCCCCAACGTGTATAATCTATGAAATCTCAAATGTGTTTTACTAAATTCCTAAATATACAGAACTGAGACTGAATAAATCTTCTTTATTAATATTTGTTTCCATATTAAAATACACAATTAACCTTCATTTTCATAAGTTTAGAATTTTTCGCGCTAAATATTCATTCTCGACCACTGTGCGTCGCGGTCGCCGTCCAGTGGGACAAACCGGGTGAAAACGAAGTTTTTGTTGAGAGTTGAGAAATTCGAAAAATTTTAATAACAAAGTTGAAAACCTACACCTACAGAAAAGATGTAGTTTATCCCGTGTGCATTCTAAGCTAAAGTTACTCTTGGGTTATTCTGGTTTAAAATTGACCCAGTTTTTGATGGCTCATTAATTTCAACTAAAAAAAAAAAAACATATCGACCGGAGCTCGTAAGTACCTACATCAAAACTGGTTTAGGAAAAAAAATTAAAATTTTGTTGGCATGGTTGTGTTTAATTTTCAAAGCAACAAAATAAAACTATACCTAAATGCCAAAATAATAAAATAAAATAGTTTTTTGGTAATAATTTTGTGTGTTTAAAAGTTAAAATATTTTTTTCATTTTCTTGCGAGCTCCTTGTCATGAAAGGTATAATTTTATTAATTTTTTCACTCTATAAGTTTCACCCCATCTTTTTCTAGATTAGTGTGACTTTTGTATATTTTTTAATTTTTTTTTCGTCTATTTAGGAAATTCTTTAAATATACTTAATAGTTAATAATGTAATTTTAGTTAGATTTTTCGCATAAATCACTCATAATAAACATAATATTATAACATTGTCTTATATGCACATTTCATCATTTCCCTTACAAAAAAAAAAAACAAAAATAACTCCTTAGAACCAGTTATTTAAGCAAAACCCCAAAATGTGTCGTGATGTGGTACTATCCAAACAAAAGTGTTGTTTTGGTTTTAATCTGTGCTATGTATCTGTGATTTCTACCAACTATCTGTCCTATTTAAAAAAAAAAAAAAAACTAACTAAATAATAAACAAAAAACAATATTATGATCAATGTTTTAGAGAAACACGCGCAAGTAAGCATCTAAATACAATATGATTATTATTTTAATAATTACAAAAAAAAACTATACAACACTAATTGGTTTATATAACTATCTTATATATTTTTTTGCAAATACTATATAGTACTATATATAAAACTGTGTTGTTGAACTCCTTGATCGATTCCTCTCCGGCAATTTTAAATCTCTCTCTCTCTCTCTTCAATATACTCGTTTTTTTTTTAATATAATATTTATCTTAAGCAAACAACACTTTCCTTTTTTTGCAATGACAATTAAGCGCAACTATGTTAATACTTTTTTAATAAAATTTTTAGTATCATTTTTAATTACTCTGTTACTTTTTTTCCTTTTTCAAACAAACTACTAGATACCAATTCAAAACATAAATAATTATTTCAGCTCACTGATACATATAAATATCATAGTATATTACTACAGAATTAAAAACCAATTAAAATCTATTTACTCATTTTAATGTAAAAAATAAAAATAAAATAAAACGGATCATAATCATAATTTAATGGCATGTGCACAAACGACTTAATTTTAGCCACCAATAGCTTAATAAACAACAACAATGAGTTAATAAAAAAATATGTAAATATATAATTGAAGAAAAAAAACAATTAACTTATTTAAACAAAAAAAAATATATACGTTAAGTTAACATAAAATTGTTAAAGGTTTAAGATAACTTACGTGAACCACCACTACACCAACTGATGCCTACATCTAAGACGTATTTTCCGAGATGTTTATTTTATAATTTGATGTTCTTTTATTCTTCATAAATATGTGTTTTAAACTCTCTTATTATTATTATTTCTAAAAATTATTTTTTATTATTTTTTTTGTTTCAAATAAAAATCTGCACGTTTACAACTGCTTTTTTCTGTTACAAAAAAATGTATTTCAAATGTTTAATTTTTGAATATGATTTAATAGATTTTCAAGCGCATCGCATGTGAAATCAGTGTCTCTAGGCCTTAGAGCCTTAGAATTGAGTGACATGGCATAAAAGTCTTAAATTAAATGTCGTTCTGAACGAATAATTCTGCAGGAACGAATAAACTCCATTTTTTGTGTAAACCTCGTTAAGTCAAATATTTATCAGCCAAAGTGGAAATTAAAAAAAAAAAACTCTTCTCGTAGAATTACCATATATTAAGTATTTTCTCTATTGTAATGTTTTTAACATTTTTGTATTTAAATATAATTTGCATTTGGTGCATGAAATCTGTCTTAATGTTTTAAATTGAAATATTTAGCAGCACATTTTGAATTTTCAAAATAGAATGAATTTACTTTTAATATTATGATTTATTTTTTAATTTAGTTTTTTTAATTTTTTGACTGAATATCACAAAAAGCTCTTCTTTCTGCTGAAAAAAAATTAAAATTATCTACCATATTGTTTGAAAACTTCAACAAAAAATTAATTAAGCCAGCTGGCTTTGTTTTTTTAATTGGCTACTTTTTGTATATATACTTTCAAATGACAAGCTATATTTGTTAATATGTTTGAAATGATACACACCTTTTTTTTAATAAATAAAATATATATTTTTATGTATAATATATATATATTTTAATCAATGTAAATTAATTTAAATATAAATATTATATATGTCTATGTTTATTTATATCGGCTATGCCTTTTGTTCTCTACTATTTTTCTATATTTATTTAAATTGAATTTTTCTAATTTTATTAATTTAATTTTTTTTTCTTCAATCTTTTTTTTTTATTTTTTTGTTTTGTTGTAACTTCCAAAACAACAAAAATTTATCTCGCTTTAACTTGGATTGAAAAACTACGGGTCGAGTAGATAAGTTGGATAGCTCGTTCTCGAGATCACGATCATCGTCAATGTCAAGCCTTGAGAATATCACATCAGAATCCATAACGTGTTTAGCTTTCACGGATAGTTATACAAAAAAAAGTGGTAAGTCTTTTATAATATTTTGTATTTAACTAAATATTATTTAATAATTTTAAAAGATTTTAAAGAACTGTGCAGAAAAAAACTTATTCAAAGTCAAATGTCAAAAATATTGCTTTAATTCTTGAAATGTTATCAAAAATCTGTTAAAATAATATTTTCGGAACATCCAATTTTCTTAAGTAAGTGTTAACGAAAAGTATTTCATACAAAGTTTGAAGATTATGTGAACCTCCACAAAAAGCATTGAAGTTTTTTAATTAAAAATTTAATTCTAAAAAAATTTATCAAAAGTCAAGTCCTTTTTTTAATGCTTATTTTAGAGAGAGATAATGATCTTAAAGTTTTGTATGAAATACTTTTCGATAATATTTACCATTTAATAGTCATTAAAACGATAAAACGATATATTTGGCCCCTAAAGGGGTCAAAAGGCAACACTGATCGGCTCCACAACACCATCGCTCCTCAATCCACCACACGATATAGGTGTGGTTCTGTCTTTACTAGGTTCACTGATAGTGAAATGTCAAAAATAGAATTCGATACTCTAAAATAGGCGTGTTTTTTTTTGCAAGCCCGGGGGGAATTGGATGGAAAAAAACGACGTCGGTGCTAAAAAATTTACATTAAAATGCAACAACTAATCCCCTGTGGGCTTAGCTAATCCCAGAGAATTCTCGGGGGTTAATTTAAGCGCACAGAAAAACCGCGTTACCGGCATGAATTACATACATGTTATCGCTAGTTTGTATGAAAACTCCATGTTTTTTTCTGTGATGGCGTCGCTAAGCCCCGTTGTCGTTTTTTCAACTTATTGCCCCCGGGATTGCAAAAAAAACACACCTAATAAGGGTATTCATGCAACGTATTAAACTTTACGATGTCGCAAAATCTTAAAGTTTCCGACACACGTTTCATGAACGCAACAAAAAACATTTTGCGTAAATGTGGTAAGCGATATGGTAAACAAATCAGCCAAGCAACTTAAAATATTTAATTTAATTTTAACATTCGTAAAATTTGTCATCCGCAATTTTAAAATGTCCAAAATATGCCAAAAAAGTAAATTTTTACAATTGTATGAACAAATTGCTTTCAATGATCTATTAATTCTTGAGTTATTTGGCGAAAATAATGGTGTGAATGCATTTGTGTTTGTGTAACTCACACTATTTTGAAAAAAACCTCATTTTTCCTCGATATGCCCGTTTCTCTATTTCTTCTTCTAAGGTTAAAAGAGTTTACCATGTTTACGATGTTTACCATCTTCGTTTAACTCACAAATTTGTGTCTTAAAGTTTAAGATATGTTTGAAAAGATTTTCCATACAAATTTTGACAGTTCGTTTACGACGTCTTAAACTTTAAGACGTTTACCACGTTTACCATGCTTTTCCGACGTTGCATAAATACCCTTAATATGTTTGATATCTTTTTTAAGGGCCCTACACACCATAAATGTTAATTGTCAAATAATACTGACAGGTTTTTGTCAGCTAAAATTGATGAAAAAAGCCTCCACACGTATCAATTGGCAATTTTTAAGAGAATTTGTTGGTACTGTTTCGTTAATCATACATTTGTCAATAAATGAAGAAAATCAAAATAATTTTGCGTTAGGTAAATTTAACTTTAGCTGTATTTTTTTTCCCTTAGATTAGATTTGCTTACTTTGTTTTGGATTTTTATTTCCAAATCCATTCTGAACACAATCCCTTAATTTGTAAATGTCGTCAGTAGTGTAAAGAAAAAAGACAACGGGTGTATACAAAAAAAAAAAAAAAAAAAAAGGAAAATATAGTTGGGTATATAACAAGTTGTCACTGAGATCCCGGGTTGTTTTATTCTCATGATCTGATCTAGATTGGATCTGGGGGAAAATCAAACACAGCTGATATTACCTTCCCGTGAAAAACATTGAAATTCTTACTAACTATCAATGTTACCTGAATCGATACCCGTGCAAACAATATTGACAGGTAGCATTGATGGTGTTTAGGGCCCTTAAAGCAATAATGACAAGTGCAAATATTTCCGTAGCGTATTTCTTATTTACGAAATTTCCTATCGAATTTCATGCAAATTTGTTGATATTAGGCATGTTCAGGAAAATGAGTTCTCGTAGATCAATCTCAGTTTTATGAACAGTATTCATTAAGCTAAGTACAGACGATTGTCAGATCTTACAATATTGTCAGATCTGTCAGTGAAAAAACTGTTCCAAATGTCTTACAATCGTCTGAACACACAATTTTGTCTAACAATATTGTCAGACACGTCATTGTCAGACGACAATCTGACAAAAAATTGTCACGTATCTTACAATCGTCTGAACACACAATTTTTATCATTGTCAGTCGATTAGGACATTGTCAGACTCATTGGTCATTGTCAGATTTTTTAATTGAAAATATCTTACAATTGCAGACAATTTCTTCATTGTTCGAAATGTCAATGAATTAGTTAAAGAGTGATAAAAAATAGCTGACAATCAAATTGGGATGAAATCTACTAACCGTGTGAACGGAAAATCTTTCATTGTAAGAAATATGTCAATTGTCAGCTAATTTTTTGCTATTGTCAGACCATTGACAGTTCTGACAATATTGTAAGATCTGACAATATCTGTACTTAGATTTAGCTAATCTTTACTTTCGAAATGCCTTTTACCTCATTTCAAAATGTGAATTTGTATGGGAAATGAGATGATTTGGAAATTTTAATGAAATTACCTCACTTGCCCTAATATTTTATTTGTAGAAATAATGTATTGGTTTTAATTTGTCAGAATTTCTCTTCCGATTGAAATCAATAGAATTCTCTTTTTTAGGCACGTTTCGTCAATTTCCTAACAGCTTCCATTTTGTTGTAATTGTTTAAGTTGTTTTCTTAGCCCATTTTACGACTTTGCAACGTCAACTTGCTAACAGCTTCGACTTTGTTTTAATTGTTTTAGTTGTTTCCTTAAACCATTTTACCACTTTGCAGAACTATTTTGTTTTGAAAAATTTTCACAGAAAGAAAAAAAAATATTTGTTATTCATAAGAACGAAATAAAAATTGCTTCAACATGGTTCACATATTGTATAATTTATTAATATAATTAAAATTAAATTTTATCAACAGATCCATCAGTATTATTGCCCACTTTATGGGTTGGAACTAGTTTAGGTTCCGTTCTGACAGTATCAATATCATTACCTGAAACAGATACAAGAAAAACACAACCTGTTTTGGTGTCAATATTAGGTAATTATATCATATTTTAAATAATAAATGAATTCTTAACAAATTTACTGTACATTGATGTGTTTTTTTTTTAGGAGGACCGATTTTTCGGTTGAAGGGGTCAATTTTATCAATGTCATTTTTGGATTGTAATGGTGCACTCATACCTTATTCATTTGAGCCTTGGAGAGATGAAAATAGAGAAAAACGGGACCGTAAGTTAATAAGAATAAATTAATAGACGTGTTATTTTAATTTTATTTATCTTTCTAATTTAATTACTCCCTTTTTTTCTTGTATATGTATTTGAACTATATATGCATTTATGTAGTTGTTATAACAAACAATGACAAACGTAAAACATTGGCATTTTATTAAAATATTAACACTTCTTTTACTACAATTACATCACTTAATTAATTTAATTTATATTTTAGGAACGCCTACAAAGAGCACGAATCGAATGAGTCCCACATTAAGTGGAGCAACAGCCACATCTACAACTAGTGGTGTTGGTGGCAGCACTAGCGTGAGCACTAGCAGCAGCATGACAGTTGCAGCAAACCCTCCCAATGATAGTTGTTCAGATAGGCAATTTATTGTAATTGCCAGTGAGAAACAGGCTCGAGTTGTAGCGCTTCCCAGTCAATATTGTGTTTATCGGCATCAAATTACAGAAACGGATTTTGTTGTAAAGGCTGAGATTGTTAGCATGCGAGGTAATTCTAATTTTAAATAATTAAATATTTTTTTTTGAGTATTTAATAACAATTCATTGTCATGTGGTTGTGGTTGTGAGTATTTACAAGTGAAATTCACACGTAGTGTGATCAGTATAGTGGGCGGTAGAATCTCCTAATACAATTCAGGTATAGGTTATTTTTAGCTGTAAGCCAGCACTGTGAGAAATGGCACACATTTCTTGAGATGTACCTCTTGTCTTTTTTCAAACTGTTTGCCTGTTTTTAAAGCCTTTCATCATGTCTGAATAATATTCTGCATCTCTTTGAAACAGTCGCAAATGGTTTCTGGTAATATCGTTTCTTCAAACGATATTATTTTTTTAGATAAATGTTTTTTTTTTATTTTTGTGAAAGAAAATATCAAATTCTTAAGTGATTATCTTGATATTATGGGTGAGCATTTTTGGAACACATAGTATATTTCGTTTGTTTAAATCAAGGCTTTTATAAATTGAACCTAAACTGATATCGAATTTCTTCGATTTTTTTGTCAATAAAATTCTTGTTTTTCAATATTACTCGAGACTCCATATTTTTGTTTCACTTTGAGTTCAAACATCAAATTTTCAAATGAGCTTTCATCCTGACAAAATTGGATGCTTTTGCAGCTCAGAAGCCTTTTGAAACCCACTAAATGGTAGTTCTTCTTCTCGATAAAAAAGAAATTGGACAGAGCCCAGAAGCACTAACTCACTTACAAAATTTTGAAGTCTTCCATGTTTTCATTAGCTATTTTGGCTGTTGAATTATTAATTATTAATTAATTTAAACCAAATAATTAATTATTTTTATGTTCCTTTCATTTGACGCGTCAAGTTTCACTAATACAAACGTACCCCAACTTTAGAATATATTATATCTGTTTGAAGCGTTCGATTGGCATTTCTCTTTTGAATTACCAATCAAAAACGCCTTTAATGCTCATCGCTGACGTTTGGAATGTGTTAAGAAACTCATGACTTTGTCACTATTTTTTCTTTTGACTTTCGGAATTCATGAAATTGCATAAAATATTAGATCTGATGCGCTTTGGAACTAATTTTGTTTGCATTTCTATTCATCAAACAGTATAAGTTGGTGTATTTGTGCTACGGACAAGCTATCAGTTTGAAATGTTGTTTAGCCTTATTGGAAAATTTAAGCTTTCATGGTTGCTGAGGCAGACTTTTATGCTTTTTTCACAGCTAAGCTAGCGAAGAAGTATACGATTTTTTTTTAAATGACGACTTTAAAATTTGATTTGAGCATTTTCTGAAACTGCATACACAGTGAAAATTTGGGTCCTTAATGCAAATTCCTATCTTGTTATGTTGCTGAGAAGAAGAGTGTGCTAACTTCACAGTGATTTCAGCAACCGTGATTTCAGCAACCGTGGTGTATATGAATTCTTCGATTTTTTGTTTGAAATGTGAACTTCAAAAATTGGTCTTAAGCTTTTCCTTGACCACAAATTTGTATCTTTTTTCAAATTCATAGCTTGTGTGATTGCTGAGAAAAAGGCTGTCAAGGCAATTTGCCTGTAATGTTGACATTACAATATGATTTTTTTTTATTAATTACGACTTCAAAACTGTGTTTTAAACTGCAAATTTGTAGCCTTTTCAAGTTCAAAGCATGTGACGTTGCTGAGATAAGGTTATGTAGTGAAGTAAGTTAGAAAAGAGTTTTTCAATAGGAATAAACACTGGACTCTGCACCATTAAAAAATTCCGATAATCACGTTGATTCACTTGAAGTATGTAGCTATAATTCTAGCCTTAACTTGGTGGTAGCTTAACTAAGTACAATTGTTATTTCAATTAAAAAAAACAGATTTCGTTTTTGAACTAAATAAATAATAATTTCAGGGGAATTATGCTTGTAATTGTACTTTTAATTTAATTAAAATTAGTATAGTTAAAACCTTGTAGACTGCATTTTTTAAAATTCTTTGACTGACCTAAATATGTATTTAATTTTTTTATTTTCTTACAGAAAGTGTATGCCTGGTAACGTACGTGTCAAATGGCCATTTAATGGCATACAGTCTTCCTAGTCTAAGGCCCTTATTGGATGTAGATTTTCTTCCCCTTATCGATCTGAGGTAAATATTGCACAGAATTAAAAAAAAAAAAAAAAAACAAACAAAAAAACTACAATACCTTATTGAATGCTTTGCAAACACCATTTCTATTCTAAAATGGCTCCACAAAATATAAAACAAACAACTAAAACAAGCACGTACCTTCTTGCAAATTTGAAATAAAAAAAAACTCTTCAAATGCTTACATATATAAAAACCAATAAAATATCCTCTATAAGCAGACGTACTCTATATAGTAAATGTTTAAACGCACAACAAATAACTATTTGATGTAGTAAACCACAACAAATAACTAAATCTATAACAAAATTCAAAGCAATGAACTGAATATTATGATTAATTTATTATTATTAACAACAAAAACAACAACAAACAAACAATGCAAAAAGCGTTCACTCCTTTCCAACTTGTGTATCTTATATAAATATATATTTTCAACAATATCCAACAAAAAAAAACATTTTTTTTATAATAATTTATGTGGAAAATTTAAACTTTACTAAAATTCTCAAATATAATATTATAAGTTTATTTATTTTTTCCAATCGGTGGTTTTACTGTTTAATTTTTTTTTTTTTTTTGTTTTATTTTTTATTCTTTTTCCCTTCAATGTTAGTTTGCACTTTTATATTGTTACAATTCTCTATATATTTTGCCCTTTATTAATTGTTTGACTTATGGATATTTATAATATTGTTATAAAACTATTTTATTGGAACGGTGCTCATGGTGATATTATATACTAACATAGTTGCATTAAAAAATACTTATATTTCATTATAAATCCGCATTTCGTATGCTATGAGAAATTTTTTTTGTCAGCTTAGTTAAAATTGATTAGAAGTAACATAATATAATATTTAAAGCATTTAAACATCAAAACATGCCATCATAATAATAACAGTAGAATATTAACTATTTACATTGTTATTATAAATTGTAATAGTTTTACTATAACTTTTCGATCATTAAATATGATTCATAATCTATTACAACTTTAATCTGAAATTTGTATCAATAGAATTAATTATTATAGTAGTTAATTTATCAACATTTAAAGTATTTAAATGTTTTCAACATATTAAAGGGAACCACCATTCATTTCTTGTCACAATTATTGATTCAGCTTAAGAAAGTATAGGTATTTAAAATAAGTAATGAACCATGACTGAAGCAGTGAAAGTTAATTTGTCTACTCGTGGGAATTAGTAATATTTAAAAAATATCTAAAAAACATTTTTCAAAAATATTTTCCAAACATTTCTTGGAATATTTTTTTTTTCAAAAAAAGCTAAACCAAATATAATTTTAATGCAAAGCTTCATTTTTATATTATATGAATTTAGAAGGGGCAGATTATTATAACCAAAAAAATAAATAAAACAAAAATTGGAAAAAAGTACCTACGTATACGCCATAGTGACTCATTTTTTGTTTTCAAATAATATGCATGATCAAAAAGTACGTATACGCCACAGTGACTCGATATTATTTTATAATAGGAATGTTCACTTCACAAAATAATAATATGAATTTTCAGTTGCAAATATCTAACTATCTGAGACAAATATGAAAAAAAAATTACAAACATTTTTACAAGAGCCGTCAGAAAATTTTGGGAGAAGATGTATTTTTCAATTTTGTGTCTCACTTATCACTTAAATTCATTTGGTTTAAATAAGAAATGGTAAGCATCATTTTACTTTGAAATCTGACAATTTTGACAGTTAAAAGCTAATAACCAAATTTTAGTTCAACTTTTAATAATATCATCTACCTACAATAATAGGTTTAAAAGTTTATTATTTTCGGCTTCTCGTATTTTAATCTGACATCTGAATAAAAATTACAATTTTTTCAGTTTTAAAACAACGGTTAAATTAAAATTATTATAGGTTGAAATAATTTTATTGCTAATTTTGTGGACACTGACAACTGTCAAAATCGTAAATGATGTATGATTGTTAAAATTGTGAAATTTGTAATCTAATTTCTGTTAGAGTTGGTCTAAAAACCATTTTCAGAAAAAGAAATTTCAAAGAAAAAAAAATTAGTTCTAATCCGTTGAGAATATTGAGAAATAATTTGGACTTGTTTTTTTCAAAATTTGGTAGATTGTTCTGCACTTTAATTACTTGTATACATGAAAAAAGATGTTCAAGATGTTGAATATATTCCAAAGAAAAGTTTGACAGACTTTTTTAACATTGAAATTTTGTACAATAGTCTGACCTAGTAGTCTGACAGTATTTTATCAGTGCCCTTAAATTATTAAGTGTACCAAATTCCTGACCTAAATTGTGAAGTACCTATTTCGAATACCAAAATTGACAGTATTTTTTAAATCAGTGCCCTCAAATTATTACGTGTACCAAATTTCAGAAACTTTCATTAAGTTAGAATTGGGGTAGAATATGATTATTTTTTTTTCGCCAAAATTCAACAAAAGGACTACTCTGTGTCACTTCTCGAGTCAATTGGTTTTGTGATATTAAAAACTAAGTGTGTGTAAAGAAAAGAGGACAATGATCAATAAGAATACAAAATAAAAAAAAAACAGACCTTGTAGTGTAGCTAAAATGAAATTTATTTTTGTGTTTTCCTTTGTATTTTCTTGACACGTCTTGAGTTATTGCAAAGTTACCTTTGCTTTATTTCAAAGAATTAACAACAGAAACCAGCAACTACAATATTTGCTGATCCTACCGTCGATTTAAGATTTCTTAAGCGTGAAGTTAGCACCGCCATTTTCTATTTTATAAAAAAAAATAATATTGTGCTTTTATGCGTCCAACCCGCGTGCTGTCATATTATGCCGTTGACATATATCACCACGACACATGACAGGATCAGTTTACCGTTACAAAATTGAAAATGGCTGTGCTAACTTCATGGAGTGAAAAAAACATGAGTTAATTTGTATGTTTTACTCTTATCTGCCTGTTATGGTTATTAAAAAAATAATATTCTAAATATATTCTGTTTTAAATGATGGAACAGAGTCATAAATTCATAACAGACTTATTTAATGTAAATGATGAATATGTCCCATTTATGGTGAGACAAAAATCAAAAATTCAGTTAAAGATTTATGTACATAATTTGTACGAGAAGTGTGATTGAGCTCGTATTTGCATTGCGGAATAAAATTCAAAAATTTTTGTTATGTACCTGAACGACTCAAACAAAATCTTCAATATTCATAATAAATGAAGCGAAAGTGAGTACTTTGTTATACGAAACCCCTTTCAAGAATTTGATAAGTCTTACATACTTTTTGCGTAGTCTTTTTGATCATGAGTTCTGTAGGCATAAGTTCCAAGCATTGCTGATGCATAAAAGCATAGTCCAATTCTGAACTTATGTCTCACCGAAATGGGGCATACATTTGAACACGAAATGACCAGATGTATAGTGTTAAACAGTTTGCATTAAAATAACACATTTCTACGGAAGTTTGATAAACTTTTTTTTCACGAAAACAGCCTTAATAAATTGGTAATAATTCAAATCTACGACTTTATGTTTTAAGCTTTAACTCAGATAATATATCTGTCAAGCAACATTAATCAATTCATTCATTTGCTTTATTTTAAATTTAATACTCAGATACTTTAACAAATGCTGATTAAATCATTGCTATCAATAAAACTTCTAATAAATTATGTTCTTGTAAAATGCACAATCTTTTTAGTCTTATGTTGCAAAAAGCATTTTCACAACATATTTTTTTTTCGCTTCAACACATCTAAAAAAAAAATAAAATAAACATCTGAATTGATGAACATAACACTGAAGGTGAACGATTCAAGCGAAACATTCTAAAGAAATAGCTTTCATTTGGATCGTGAAAAAAAAATAACCTAGGAGTTTTGTAGCAAACTCTCTATAGTATGTAACCCAAAATGCAAGCCTAGAAATAAATTAATTGACATCGTACTTCTAATTATAATACCTACATATATAAAAAAAATATAAATTGGCAATCAAATAAAATTAATACAAAAAAAAAAATTAAAAATTAATTAAATCAAATCCGGTTTTATTTGAATCGTATGATCATAATTGTTTTTTATAAAAATTGTTTTATGTAATCATACCATTAGCTTTCAGACAAAATGTAAGCAAGGAATTGTAGATCCAATGCTTTCAATTTGGGGCCAACAACTAATTGTTCACGAGGATACTAACCAGTAAGTTTGTGCTAATTCATAATTTAATAAACAAAACAAAAAAAAAACAACAACAACAAAGCATTATACATAATTTATACATTAATTATTATATTTAACATAATAAAACAAACATTATTATTGATCTTATATTAGTTTTGTTGATTTCTTTCATAACTATAATATACATAATTAATATGACAAACACTAACAAAATTCGTTCGCCTTGATTCATTTCGACTCAAATAAAATTGATGTCATTATATTCATAACTGTAAATAATATTCACTCGAATCCATCTAACCATGTGAACAGGGTGAACACATTTTAAACGTAGTTATTTTGTATATATATACTATATCTCTATATATTAAATGGTAAACAAACAACCAGAATTATGTGTAAATATAAATTAGAAAATTGTAAATATGATAAGTTTTGTACGTATCGACATGGTCGACGAGGGGCTTGGGAATTGTATATTTTACTATAGGCATACATAATAGTATTATATAGTAGTATTATTTCTTTTTCTACAAAACTAAACTCAATTTTTGATAAAAAAAAAAATAAATCTACACAAACAAAACATTTCACATTTTTAGCCAATTTTTTAGACAAATTAAAAAAAAAAAAAAACATTTTGCTTTTCTATTTTTAATATATTAATTAATCAATTTGGCTTGCACCATTTTTTTTTAAAGATTCGGAATTCTATTTGTTTACAATTTTTTCAAATATAAATGTATGCATGTTTTTCAACGGTCTGCATGTTAATTTAAATACATATACATTATTTCTGGATGATTTTGATATTATTTACTATGCAAGTGATGTGGGAAAATAAATGTGTAATAAAATATTATAATAGTTTCAAAAAAAAAACAATTAAAACAGCCAGGATTTGTATGTATACATGTTTGGAAATCGATAAATAAATAAATAAATAGAGTGCATCGATGTACCTTACTTTACTACTATATTAAAAATTATACACATTATAATAATATTAAGATCTAAGATATTCATATTTACAACAAATTTTGATAATGTTTTGATTACTTTAAACTTAACAGGATCTCGAAAGCATTCTGTTTCAGTAATAAGGGACATGGACTGTATTTGGCTTCACCCACCGAGCTTCAAAAATTCTCACTCTGCTCAGATTTTTGGTAAGAAAATTATTTATTTATTTTTGATTTGATGCAATTAAATTCATCGGATTTAAATATTTCGTTAAGTTCTCAGTCTCAAATTATTGATTTTAATGGTTTTCATATAAACTGCAAGGAACAAAACCTTAATTATTTACGATATTAACAAGAAAATTTAGTGTAATTCAAAAATGCTAGTAGAATTTCTAAGAAGAATCAATAAATCGAGAACAAAGTATTCGTCAGGAAATTAAGTTATCTTTCTATTCTATATATGTATGTACATATTCCTTAAATATAGTTTAAGAATTATTGGTCTTAAGTTATTTACAGTAATTACTACTTAACTCCCTAACGGCTTCTAAAATCAATTTAAACAAAAAACTTTTCAAAATAGCTTTTAACGGCCTTTAAGTCCTACAAAAACTGGCGTTTCGTCCCGGCGCGCGATCTCACTTGGACTCATCAGTTGACTAGTGATTGGACCTTTGTCAATTCGCAAGTTCATCTTACATAGATTTCGTGAATTTTTTGTTTTTGTTATTTGCCTGTGGTCTGGCTAGTTTATTTAGGAAGGTTTTTTTAATAATACAAATTCTATATACTACTGAAATACATCAGCCAAGTAGAAGACTTAGCACAATTAAACTTTTCAGCTTTCTAACTCTAAAAAAATAAACTCAACGATAAGACGCTAGCAAAATGTTTGCACGTTAAGTCCATCTCTACATTGATTGGTTAAAACCAGTTTTTAAAATGACGCGACACGTTTGAACCTTAGAGGATATATTACATGGAGTGCTCGTTTGCATTCCAAATTTAAAACAATTAAAAAAAAATATTTAAAAAATAATAACAAATTTCAAGAGAAAATAATAACAAATTTCAAGAGAAAATATAAGAAAATTATGACTGATAGTTGAACTTTAAGTGGTCACCAAAAGTGAAACAGTGCCCCTATCACGCACTACTATGCATAAGGTACAGAAACAAGCACTCTATATAATATATTATGCCTGTTTGGTAACTTTTTTTCCAACAAATTTCCCAAAAACTGATTTTTTTTTTTTATGGGTTTTGACAGCAAATTGTGAAAATTTGTGCAAATTCGCAAAAAATTTCACGTTACTAAACAGACCAATTCTCTAAGCTTTGAACCACAACACATACCAGTACACCATTTTCTTTAAGTAGTCAGGGATGACTGCAGGGCTGTAGATAGTACTTCAATTTCCGTATTGCCATACTGCTTCCACGGTCAGGGTACTGCTTTCTTCTTAAAATCATTCACTGTAATTACATACTATATTGCTCTCTAAACGCACCTAGCAAAAAAATCTCTACAAACATACCCTTCAAAATAAAAATAGATAAACCATTAACCTAGCCACAAGCGAGAAAAGAAGATCATACGAAGATTTCATACGAGGAAATTTTCATCTTGGGTAACTTTTGTTTTTTTTTTTTTTTTTTAAGAGAAGGGCCCGAACCAATAGAATCTAAAAAAAGTACAGACAGGGAAACAGATTTTTGACTTTTTCGATTGGTTGCTTCTGTATTTTAATTTGGAATCGAAGCCAGAAGACCTTGCACTTCAGAATCAATAAAAGCGTTCGATTGACATTTCTCTTCCGGGATTATCAAAAAACGCCATTAATTTCCAATATCCAAAAATCATATACCTTTCACTCCTCTACCTTAGTGCCCTTTGCACCTAAAAACTGAAAGTTACTGGAAACTCAGTTTCCTCGTGTGAAAGGGGACAAAGGTATAGAAAATTTTAGAAGAAATTTTAAAAATACGTCAAAAAACTGCAGCAACTTGGTTTTTCGTCTTCAAACGGTGTACACCTATGTTGTCGTTTCCTTTTAATTTTACTTTTGCTTCATAAGACATGTTCAGGAAAATGAGATCTCGGAGATCTCGCAATGTCAGTTACCTGAACAGGATTCTTCAGCATAATTTGTCAGCTTTGCTGTCAAAACTCTGAGGAAAAAAAATCTTGGATTCGCTTGCTCACTTTTTGAATGAGAAAATTCTTTGAGATCTCATTTTTCTGAACACACCAATAGTCGTCAACTGTCATTGTTTAATTTATTTTTTTTTTTTGAGGAATTTATTTACATCTAATACTAATAGCCCTATATATATTGGGATATTTGTTTTCAAAAAATGATGTTTAGGCCTGTAAAATCGTACATAAATCCCAAAGCGTGATGTTATAGTTCTGATTTATTGACATGTTGTTAGACCCGGTTTAGATTGTGATTTTTTACTACGTCATGACTATAATTTTTTGGGTGAGATCGGTGAAGGGAACACCGCTCTCACCCACAAGATCATCAATTTTTTTTTCTAAATGACCTTATTTATTTTATTTATTATTTTAGTCAATATACAACCGAAATGATGGGAGAACTTTTTGTACCCCACGAAATGCCTGAACAACCAAAGGAAAGCTTCTTCAAGGGGCTCTTTGGCGTTGGAAATCGAAGCTTGGATAGAGAAGAACTCTGTATGTTGAAAAATATCCTCAAAGCTTTTTTTTACGAAAAATGTTTACTAATTTATTTTGTTTTTCTAGTCGGAGAACAAAGTGGTAAGGCCAACCGTTCAGTTGCGAAACACATACCCGGTCCAAGTTTGGAACAGCTCGGACAAAGAACTTCAACAGCTGCTTCAGAAATCAGTCGAGCCCATCAATTAGCAATGGAACGTGGTGAAAAGCTTAATTTACTTGAAGAGCGCGCCGAACGTATGGCAAATGAAGCGCAGAATTTTACTGGTACAGCGCATCAATTAATGCTTAAATATAAAGATAAGAAATGGTATCAATTGTAAAAATAATGCATAAAACAAAAAACACAAATAATTAGATTTAAAAAAAATAATTATAAAACAAAAACAAAATATTTATTTACTACAAACAAACATAATAATCTCATCAAAAATAATTTTAATTGCCTGAATTATATGACTACAAAATAAGGCGTATGCATAATTTTTGTTAAAAAAATCATTTATAAAATCTATATTGTATTTATGGTTAAATCTTATTTACCCTATAACTCGTTAATGCGCATGTTTTTTTTCAACAACCTACATAGAAAAAAAAACAGATATTTAATTTCTTTGTTATTTATATTATGTTATGAGCTTATTTAATGCAATATCCCTGTAACAAACAAGAATATAAAAAAAAAAACACGCACAGAAAATTACTACGCTAAATTATTTTTTATCAGAGGTAAATAGATAATAAATAAAGTTGTAGAGCCCTAAATAGCGCTGCAATCAATGAGTCGATTCTTTGTATTAAACAAACATTTTAGTACCTATAGTATATAAATAATGACTAAACGACAAAATTATAAAGCCAAAAAAGTTTAAAAAAAAAAACAATGTTTGGTTGCTTGCAAACATGCATCTACATAACTACTTTTTGTTTTCTTTTTCTCATCATATAAATAAAAATAATAAAACAAAACAAATGAACAAATTATTATAAAGTTTTATTTTTCCAATATGTAAAACTTTTGTTGAAACTTGTTAAAGAAATATAATTTTATACTTAAATTTTTTCTCATAAAAAAAATTGCAATACTGTCTTCAAATTGTTGTACAAGTAATAGCCTTAGGTACTGCTATTCAAGAATATAAGTGAATGTGTATATAAAATATAGGATTTAAAGTTGGATAATAAAATTTATGGTACTGGAGCTTTGGTTTTGTTTTAATTTTGTATCAATTAAAAATTTTAAATATTGATCATATGAGAAATTTTAAAATTGTTAACAATTACACACATGATACATACAATTATGAAAAATAAAAATACATTTTTTGTATCATAAACAAAAATATAATAATAATTGACGATGAAACATAAAATGGTGTGCTAATAATTTTAATACAAAACCAACTAATTTAAATGAATAAATTTATATATATGTATATGTATATGTACAAAATACATACATACATATATATTAAAAGATACATATTTTTGAAAAGAACAAAAACAAAATCAAAAACATTTTATTTGAAAAAAATAAAAACAAAACATAAAAGAAATGGTCGTATAATACAAAACAATTTCTATATCATTGGTAAATAGTTTTAAACATAAAACATCTTCTCCTAAAAATAAAACCTAAAAATGACATGATAAACCTAATAAATATTTTAATTTAAGAGAATTAAGGAAGATTCAACTATACAATAAATTATAAATAGAAACGTATTCTTATGATTTCTTACCAGTCATTATTTTACAGTAAAATACACATCTAATTGATTTCAGTAAAATAAAATAAATAACTAGAGTTGAAAAATATTATACGATTTTACAGGGGCGCGCATTACGATTTTTTTAAATAAAATCATATAAATAAAATAAGAAGTCGGATCCAAAGCAAGAAGTTCAATTACTTCCAAACTTCTATGAAAAACGAAATATCTAAATCCAAGAATACACTTCAAGTTAGATTCAACATTCTCTATAAAATATAAAGATTTTTTTTTTAATTTCTTTTTGTAGCAAAATATAATTATTCATTTATACTTTACCCCTGTCGCCATAAAAGGAGTACTAGAAAAGACTTTCAGTGTTTTTTCTTATTCCAAATAACTATTCCTAACACCCTAATACACCCATAAAAAGATTTATATGTATTTTTATTTTTTTAAGAAATGTGTGCGTTTTCTGAGTCCGATCCTTTACTATTAGCGCAGAAAATTACAAAAAAAAAACTGTGGAATAAGCCGAGCAAACCAGAAATGTAGTGACTAATTCCAAGAGTTTTGTTTTCATTTTTAAATTAGTTAAGCATGTCTTTTTGAAAAAATTTCGTTCAGTGTGTTCCAGATAACGATATTGAGGGATAGCAATTAACTCTGAATACTCAGTATTATGACTTGTGTAGAACACAATTAAAAAAAAAAAAAAATAGTTAAGCTAATTTAAATACTCTTGATCAAAATAGCAAGCAATTTCTAACCAAAAATTTGATTTTTTCGAGCAACCAAAATAGTACACTCGTGCGTATGAGTATTTTTTTTTTTTTTTATTGAATTTTTTAGCACTTTTCTTCAATTTTTGAACAGCACCTTATTTTTGTTTATATCAATGGGAATTTTATAATTTTTACTGTAAAAATTGTAAATGTTGGTTTAGTTTGACGGATTTCTAAAATTTAAAGTCTAGCAGCCGGTAGTCGTTTTTAACACAAGTACCCATCATTATTATATCTACAAATTTGAATATGTGCATCTGTCAGTTTCGTTTGTGCATATATTTTTTGACAGATATTTCTGTCAACTCTTTTTACCAAATAGTATGAATGAGTTCAGAAACTGAAAACAAACAGTTTTACTGTTTTTACGCATCCCGGGTGCTTTGCATATATTTTTCTTTGCATCAATTCAACATTTCGGAACGCTTTTATGTAGTTTAAAGCTACCCGCAAACCGACGCGATGGCGATCACGATAAAAATGTGAATGCCGCACATATAAATCAAAGGAGAGGCACACATCAATCGTTTAAATGTGTGCCTCTCCATTGATTCACATGTAAGGCATCCACATTTTTATCGTGATCGCCACCGCCATCGCGGCGGTTTGCGCGTAGCTTACAACTATGGCCTAAATCGCGTTAGGACTTAGTGAAGGAAACTCAAGCACGTCTTATAATTCGTTAAACTGATTTCAAGAGTTAAGAATTTTGTGAAGAAAGCTTTCGAAATCTGATGGTAACTTAATTGAAATGTAAATTTTTTTCAATTGAGTTTTAGTATTATTGAAAAATAATCACTAGGAACTAATGGAAAACTAAACATCAATATGAAAATCACAATTTTTTTAAGTTATTTTTAAGCAATCAAACTTATAGAATAGGTATAAATAAAAATATAGTTTTCTTCTGGCTTTAAGAATTACGAGTTTTAAGCCTATTACCTACTCGGTTTGAGTGAGTTCACACAGATTTACAATTTATATCAAGAAGTGAGTACCAAAATATGAAAGTGAAAAGTGACATTTTTCAATCAATTTTTTTTTGCCCAAAATAAAAATTCTGAAATAAAAAAAAATTATTTCGGTTTTTATTTCTAATTTCTTAGGAGGTGAGTAGGTACTACGCTTTAACTATTAAAACATTCGTGAATAATAATGATTTCAACAAAGTTGTAATCATTGTCGAATTCGTTGTTCGATTAGTAAGAAGTATCGGTTTTCAGTTAATAAACCTTTAAATCTATTAAAACTTTTAGGTATAGAATTTCGAAAACATGGACTAATTGTTACCAAAAAATATTTTTGTTTAACACTTTTCCCGAAACCCATCGAAAAATAAATCAAAAGAATGGTCTTTCTCTCTCTATCCGCTCCTGTTAACCAAAATCGTATGTATGTACATTGTACATAAGTTCTAGTTCTCGAAACATTTCCATCCAAAGTGGTTTACTGATTTTAGGTCTAACACTTTTTGGATAGCGATTTGCGCAATCGAGCCCCGTCAGTAGTTACGGTTTTCAATTTCCAGTTTTTTTTTTTTGGACAGAAGGCCCAAATTAAAAGGGTGGACGATCAACGATCGCAGGAATTCCACTTCATGTAGTATGAGTTCTACCAAGGGACTTTAAAAGGAAGACTGCTTTTAGACGACAGCGATTTTTAAGTTCCGTTTTTCTTTTGGTTTCCATTCGGTTGCAATGAGTTAGTAGACGTTCACGTTCCAAACCCCATAAAAATATCTAAAATAAATTGGATTTCTGACAGTCGAACGACGCTGACGGTCGATCGAATGGCGTTTACATTTTACAAAAATCTGTCGGCATGTTTTTGCATAACTTTTCCGTGAAAATGTCGATAAATAAGAACCTGCTTATGAATTTGACTAATAGGTATGAATTGCAATGAACAAAAACTAAAATAATAACCATTTTTTTCTTTTCTAAACCAAAGATCTTTTTAACATTGGGTGCGTTCAATCGATTACGTTTTACATCTGAATTTTCAGATTTCTGAATTTTTGGAGCTTCGGATTGGCCAGCTGTCATAAAAAGTTAGATGACTTTTAGTGACTTTTAGTTACGTTTAGTTACGTTTCATCTGAATTTTCAGACAAGAAATTCTCATCTGAAAATTCAGATGAAAGTTGTTTGTGGTGGGGGAAGTGCCAAAAGCACACATAAAAGCTGAATTTTATAATTTTCGTCTTGTTGGTGGTTGATTTTTTTAGTTTTTGCCATGAAAATTTAATACTTATTTAAATGAACGAACTTTTTGTTTATTGTTTAGTGAATTTTTAAATCAACAATTTTTTTAATTGATGTTTGGAAAGTTTTTCTATGTTTTTGTAAGTCATACATACCAATAAAAGGACTTTTAATGAAGGTAATGAAACCTGTTGCTTATTTAGTTACATATATTCTCATCCTCACAACTACTCACTCTCAATGTTTAATTTACAAATGTAATTAAAGTTCTATTTTATTTCGCTTCAATGTAAATCCTTTAGGTAAATGCAGGAATTTGACACAGTGACTTTCGACTGAAATTTCAGATTTTTTTTGCGTTCAACGACATAAATTCAGAAATCTGAAAATTCAGATGTTAAGCTATTTTTATTGAACCCGCCCATTGTGCGACTATATTTGTCATTCCGCAGGTTCAACGCAGATCTGAAAATTCAGATTTCAGATTCAGAACACAATAGGAAAAATGAAAAATTCGTTTTCGTATTTTAAAATTCAGAACAGAAAATTCTGTATTATAGTAAACACAACTCTCAGTTGTAATTCTGTGGCCCCGATTGCGATATTTTCAATTGTCAAATTTTCTTACATGTAATAAATTACAAACAAATAGTGATTATAAATACTTTGATATTGATTGTAAGCAAAACAAAAAATGATTTGTTATTGTTTGCGTTTCAAAATGTTGCTGAGTTACAACGTATAATATGTATCTACACTTTCACCAGAACAAGAAATTCGTTAATCGATCGGTAAATCAAGAAATGCAATCGGGGTCTTTATCTTCCTTTTCTGTAGCTAAAGCCTAGAACTGGTTAAAGTATTTTAATTTAAAAACTTTGATATTGGCCGAGTTAACTTATTTGAACCAAAAGTGTCCCTGTCATCTATTTTGATCTCTTAAAAGTAACAATTATTGTTAATTTTAAAAATTCAAATAATTTTCTTTACTTTGGATTCTTGACGAAAGTAGTTTTTATTTTCAGAGTAGGTATATTATTTTTTCCACATTAAGCACTGTCAATTGATAGTGTCTCAAATATAATCAACCGTTCCCAATATAGACTCCAAAAAAAAAATAATTTTTAATTGCGTTTTAATGTAAATACCTGTTATAACATATCAATTCATTTTTTGTATTGTTTCTTTTTTGTATTTTCACCATGCATAATTCTATCAAATACTCCGCACAAACATTGATATACAAAACCATTTTACATGTCTTAAAAGAGAACATATCCTTACAATACTTAACTTACTTATGTATGTAATTCCAAAAAAAAATCTTCCTTTTGTAGGCACCCAATTATTTCATCTTGGTTCTAGAACTGTTTTACAAAAATAAAAAATAAAAACATACAAATATTATAAACGACATACAAATCTAAAGAAAATGGCTAAAACTATTACCTACATACATACATAGTTGGTACCTACCCGTATATGTACCTATGCGATGTTTAAATTTCAAATGCAAACAGCTTTAAATTTATAACAAATAATTATTAATAATTATTAAACCGGCTGGCCGTGTTTCAATTAAGTAAAAAAAAGAAATAATTTATATATTTAAGTAAGTATTAATCGATGAGTTATTTTAGTGCTTTTTATATTTTAAAATAAGCATATTGATTAGTTTAACCATAAAACAAGAAATGTTGTAATTCTTCTATATTGTCAATAACTATATCTACATATATTTAAATATCTACAAGAAAAAATATTTGTTTCGTTTTAATGTAAATACATTAAAGGATTATACAAAAATTATATTCTTTTAATATAGGTACATGTCTTCCTGGTTTATAAAATTTAAATATACATACATGTTTATGTAATACTTTCTACGACTACCTGTTAATAACTGTTGTACATAATTTTAAGTTAACTTAAGGTTTTTATATTTATTTTTTTGTTTTGCTTGTTTTTTTTGGTTTTAATTTTTCTAAGATTTGAATTTTTTTTCTTGTAAAAACTGTATGACAATAATTAAATATATATTTCAGGTTACGAGGTATTTTTTTTTTATAGAAAACATAAAGCTTCAAAACCAAAGCTTGTTTTGAGATTACAGCTGAGTAACATTATTTATTGTACAGCATCCGATTTGCGTTTTTTTAATCCTACAACTTGAACTGATAATGGGGATGATATGTACATATATTGGACATTCTTTTATGTACTTTGAACCTAGTTTAGTTTCCTACCTAATTTTTAATGTGTATGTACCTACCTATCTACTTATTTCTATAAATTCTCTTAAACATTTTTGTATGATTACAAATGGCAATAGATGATTCTTACATCTGGAGGAACATCACGACAACCACCGAACTACCAAATGATTGTTCATGACCATGAAAGTCGTGTCATACATACTTTAAAGTGCTTTTGTGCTCTAAGTCTTTTTTTTCATTTCTACTTATTAAAAAAAATCTACCATCTACATGTAACTGGACTGGACTGACTTTTAGAGCGAAAACTATAGAGCCCTCTTAAATTTATGAAGTCGTGACCAATCATATAACTAATTGTTATTAAAACTTGGTGATTAGCTTTATGAGCTTCTTTAATTTATTAATGCTTGGTAACTACCGCCCTTAATTTCAATCCAATTAAGTAAACTACCTCTATTAGTGTTTATTATACGGTGGACTTCAGCATTTGTTGACCATCCGCTCTACATGATCCAACCACCTCAGTCGTTGGATTTTTACTCTTGCAACATCAATATAGGTACAGGCACAAAAGTTCGTTGTTATGATATCTCCTCCTCCCTTATCCTTATCTATTTACATACGAAACCAACAATCCTTTAAGTTATCCGATTTAAGTCTCCAAACCTGACGCTATTTTTGTTTCAGTAGAAACCAACAGATTGGCATCTTTTTCATTTAATTTCTCCGTATATAAAATCAAACCTATAATATAAGTATAAGGTGGGACAAAAGTAATGCCATAATTTGGTGTTTCAAAATCTCTGTTATAATAAAGCATTTTTAAACAGAAATAGACATATTGTGTGCGTGGTTTTTAACTTCTGATGTTACAAAAAAAAATAATGGTACAGGTATTTCCCTTTTTTTCGACAGCTCCTCAAGAGACCTACTCATTATATTATATACATAGATTCTTTTATTTTTCTTCTTAATATTTTTTTTTAATTATGTCGTTTATTTTTTGTTTTAATTTATTTTTGTTGACTGAGAAAAATCAAATATGTTTAAAAACCTACCAATTCTAAACAAACAAAAAAAAAAAACATTTTATGTGTGGTCATTTTACAGTTCAGACGCAAACTTTATATGTTATTACTACCTACAAACTGTATAGACATAAAAACAATATTTGTTTATATTGAAAATCATAATATAACATTGTATTGGTTAAAAAAAAATAATTGTGTAAAAAATTAAATATTGAGAGAACCAAAACAGGATTTAAACAAATATTCATTACAATATTATAATACATAACTACTATTAATATGTACGATAAGAAATCATGTTTTAACTGTGTCATAGACAATTATTTAAAATAATCAGTTAAAAAATAGAATAAATGAAAGAAATAATAAAAATGAAAAAAAACTAATGTTCATTTTTTATTACTAACTGCTGCAGGAAAGTTCTTCAGGTAAGGCTCATAGCCCAACAAAAATAAACAACAAATTATAATTTTGTTTAATAATTTTAAAATACCACGTTTCAAAAGCATGTATCAACTGGTTTGTTACTATTAACCTCTTTATTGAAATCTAGTAAATCTTGTAAGTAATCGAATTGCTACCTACTTTGGCATTAAATAAATTATTTATTTTTTTGCCTATGTGCTAAACACTTTCTGGAGCTTCGTGGAGGATGGTGATGAGAGTTTCGAGGGGAGAAAGGCTTGTGGCAAGGTAACAGAGCTGTTATAAATGAGAAGAGCGGCATATCGTCGGCCTCGTAAGCAAACCTCGTAACTCACAAATTTCAAATTTTTCAGGAGAGACGAAAATGTCTGCCGGACACAGAGTAGTAGTGCTATGCAAATTTTAATTTAAGTTTATTTAGAGTTTTACGAGGGCTACGAAATGTTCTAGGTAGCTGCGCTGACGAAATTTCCATAAAATAGCATTCAAAACTCATTTTCGCTAAAAGGTGGAGGTCTGCTTATGAGGCCGACGATATTTAACTATATTTGTTTTATCCTCTCTATCGAAATAAAATTTCTGTGAAGAAAATGAACTTGCATTTTTGTAAAATTTTTCTTTAAACTAACCATTAAACATAATGAATCTTCTTCTTGTCTTTCTTACATTATTCCGATTGCTTGCACTATCTGATTTTTTTTTTTTTTGTTGATTTGATTCTTTATTACATTATTTCCAAGGTCATACTTCGTTAAGAACATTAATTTTTGATATGTTACGAATGTTTTCTTTTAGATTGAAAAGTCTTGGTGCTACCCTCATTTTGACTAAAGTTTATTTTAAATTGAATGTGGCAAAACCAAAAAGAATATGTGATAGTTTAAGATATAAACATCTTCTAAACTTTTGATTGAATTCAAAATCAATTTCATATTTTCAAAAATAAATCAAGAGAATAATGTTTATTTGTAAAGTTTTTTAATATATACAATATTCGTATAAAAATAGAAACACTATCGAATAATTTTTAGACCTTCTGTAGACCATTTTTTGTTCATATTTGTCAAAGCCTGCTCACAGTAGAATTTTTCTTCACTTCCATTGATTAAGGTGTCTCTGAAGTTTTCCAGAACTTGTACATCTTTTAGCGCCACCAGAGCATCAATTACCCCCTTCGTACATTTTACTTTTTTTGATAGAATCAATTTTTGATTAGGATTGTTAAGTTTTGAGAGAAACAAATGTAACACAGGTAAGGGTGCATTTAAATCAGATAAACGTTGTATTGCCGTCTCCAATGAGAAACTTATATGAAATTGTTTCTGTTTTGTTATTAAATTCCAAGAAGATTTTTCGAAAATTCCTCCCAAATCGAGGTATGATTGTGACTTTGCTCGCTCGTTAAGTGCTGTCCATTCGAACTGTGCTGGTGATATTTGATAGTCTGTAGCTATCTTAAGTGGACTAAGAGAACTCGTTATATCAGTGTCTTTCCACTTGTGTCTGGCGCAACATGAATATAGTACCTCCAAAGCCGAGGAGTCAACAGTAATTTCATCGCCTAGATTATTTTTATTCTTTTCAATTAGTTCAATGAGATTCAAGGAATTCGTAAAGACCTGATGGAATATCGGAATAATACCAGGGTCTGAACAGTACGCGGCGATAAATTGTTTGAGTTTTTGTTTTTTAATAGATATATCGGAGTACCGGTTAATTGCAGCTTTAAACTGAACAATAGACGATTCTTGATGCCTTCCAAGCATGGTGAGTATTTCGATGGCTTCTTTATTTTTTGTTTGTATCAAATAATTAATATAATGATCACATGCTTTTGAACGGCTACGTAGAATTCGGTAAAATTGTTTTTTGTTCAATGTTCTTTGAAGAAAGAGGATTACACCAACAACTGCATTGCCATCACCAATACGTAGTACTTCGTCTAAAAGTTCCTCTTTATCGTTCAGTGATTTATAAACTTCCAACGGACATAATTTTCCGTGTAGCAATTTAGTTGCGGTTACTTTGGCCGAAGGTGCATGAACCATGTATTGAAGCTTCCGACGGAGCAGTTTGAGCTCTTCGTCTGGTGCAATACCCTTAAAAGATAAAGAACAACAGTTTAGAAACTACCGATAGATTGTAGAATTATATGTGCAGATAGTCTCACATATTCAGTTCATTGCCTACATGCGAAAAACTATCCCGATGAAATTATAACTATAATAAGTTTTTATTTTTTATAATAAATATTCAACTGATATAAATTAGGCAAGCAGAAGACTTAGCACTATTAAATTGGAATTGTTGATATCTTTTAACGGAATTAAGTTAAAACACCAATTTGGTATATCATTGAATGCTGGATCAAAAGAGTGCAATAAATAAAAAGGATCAACGAATGAAAATACATACTAATCTGTGTAGGTAGGTACTTTCAATCAAAATGAAGATCTTGCAATCTAGCGTAGCGCCAGATTAATCCTGGCTTTGAGTAAAAGCGATTTATATTACGTATTTATGTATGTATGTTTATCTAGTATCCGGCATTCAAACAAAACTACTTGTTTTTCTTCCTTCCTAAAGCAAATATATCCTCAAGTGTTTTAAGTAAAACAGGAGAGGTGGCATATGATCTACTCTGGAGTTTTGAAATACAACAAATGTGGCACTAAAAATATAACAGAGGCTAAAAAAATTTAACCCGAAACAAAGTAAAAAGGGAAAACATATAATTTCTTAAATATTCAAAATAATTGAACGCAGTGAATTTTGTTGTAAATTTTTTATTATATTGAGTATTGACTAAAAAAATTATATGTGGACCTTTGATATTCGTCCTTTCGAGGAATGTTTTTTTAAGGCAGTTTTGTTTGTTGAAAATATTATGTTATGGGCATTTTTACATTTTTTGACCCCAAACTCAAAATTAAAATAGTAATAACTTCTTTTTTAGTCGGTTTTGAAACAAATTTTTTTCACCATCTACTAGCTCTCTTTGAGATGCAAATTTTGGCATATCAAACTCCATATTTTTAAAAAAGTGCATTTAACACCGTTTTGAAAAATCTTCAAAATTGCGACAGAAGTCGATAAGGTCTAAGCTTTGTCCTTACATCTTGAGTACGAAAGATCGGGTTCTTTGATCCGGAATAAACAAAGCCATACATTATTGTACATAATATGTATGTCATGTAGCAATAGTTGGTTTGTTGTAAAGAAAAGTCCTACAACGAAATCAATTAATTTAATCCAGGAATCTTCGTCGTAAGTCTGTAAGTAGACCTCTGTATAAACCTCCAAGTTACATCATTTCGATTATTTCGCTAGAAGTAACCTGCAGAGATTTTGAGGAATAAAGCAGTTGCAACTTACAATTAATAACTTGAAGATGCCATAAACATCTCTTCTTTAATAACTTCCTTTTTCTTAAAAATAAATAATAATATATCTAACTATAACCCTATTTCAAAATTGCTTAATTTCGTTTTATTATTATTTGTGTAAACTTTTTATTTTCTTTATAAATCTTCTTTTACCTTGGGAATGATATCATTGTCATGGGATTGCTCATTTAAAATTAGCTCCAAGTCAGCTTCGCATAAAACTGACCGAATTGTGAGATTTAAAATATTTGCCGTATTATCAAAACTTGCTTCAGAAATGTTATCATCAGCTAAGATGTTATAGTAGGTTTTTGAGCTATGAAGACTTGTATTATCCTCCTCCACACCATCGTCATCATCAAAACTAAAAGCCTTACTAGCTGATCTATTCCAATAGCTTTCCGAGTCTTGATTGGTATCCATTGGTTTATCTTAAATTAAAATTAATGTATGTAGCTTTAGTTATTACATGTTTGTAAGGAATTTATCAGCTTTTATTACTTAGCGAATTTATTTTGCATAATACTTTTGCTTTTTATTTTTATAAATAAAAAAACTTGTAAAAGAAAAATTGAAGACAGACAGCTAGCTGTCAACTTGTCACTATCAGCTGTCACTTCCATTCAAGGGAAAAAACATAAGGGCGTACACCGACCTATCACGAAGAGAAGAAGAGATGGATTAGGCTCGCCTAATCCAACGCGAATACTTCGGAACGACAACGAAACTTTTGTCCGTCTAATTAATTAGTCACCAGATTGATGAGAGTACCCACACTGGAGTGATATATTTGGCGCGTTCAGAAAAATGAGATCCCAGAGATTTTTATAACTCAAAAAGTGAGCAAGCGAATCCAAGATTTTTTTTTCCTCAGTGTTGACAGCAAATCTAAAAAATTTTGCTGATGAATCCTGTTTATGTGCATAACTGAGGTCTGAGATTGCTGAGATCTCCAAGATCTCATTTTCCTGATCATGCCTATAAATAGCAGATTTTTACGATAGTAAAATGCTAACGTAAACCACAGCGAAAAAATACCCCTTGAAACTTGAAAGCGTCACCAATTGCAAAAAAAAAAGTATAAAAAGCAAAAAAATTACAGAAACTTATGCTGTAATGAAAGAAAGAACAAGTACAATACATATAAAATACATTAATACATTTTACCGCACGCAATGATTAGTTCGTGCAAATAATTCAATAGGCGTTTTTCTTTTTTAGCCCCGAGCGGGACACAGAGAGGGTTCTGAGCGAATAGAGCTCACTCTGAACAGAGCGTGACCTGAGCGCACCGATCTATTTAAGAAACTCAATTGAGCACTGAACTCTCATATGCTTAGTAATCTGTCAAATTACATGAAAATTGTATGAAGTTAGCCGCGCTCATCTTTGTGCTCGATGTGCTCGGTCATTTTTTTCCGAGCTCATCGAGCGAGCCCCGGTCGAGCTCTTAGCTAAAAAAGAAATGCAAGTTGAGAGCTCGGAGCGCTCCGAGTTAAAAAGTAACATAGTTTTCTTTTTGACAGCTCAGTGCCACGCTCGGGGCTAAAAAAGAAAAACGCCTAAGGCTTAACTCATACTGGAGCTGCGAGCAGAGCGGCGATGCGAGAGGTGAGTAGAGCGTTAAAAACAAACACATGCTTTCTTATGAGAACTGATACCTCGTTGCTAGAGGCCTCAGTATGAGAGCTCGCATAAGAACACTTTTGTTTGTTTTCGTCGCTCTGCTCACTTCTCATATCTCCGCTCTGCTCGCAGCTCCAGTATGAGTTTAGCCTAATGCGAAAAAACAGCGAGTATTCTCCAAATCATTCGCTACAATTATTAATTTCGCTCGTTAAATAGCGTACCGCAGAACAAAAATGAGAACGAAATTTTTCGTTTATGATTCCGTTGTGTCAATTTTTGTATGAACATTTTCGTTTCGTACGTACTATGATTTAAGGCGGAAATTCCTGTATTGGATCCAAGTCCGCCCAACAGTTGTATGTAAAGCCGCCACTGTCACACAATCTGCCCTAGCGAGGTATCCGTCGGAGCGGAAAACTCTCCGAAACGCATACGACGTTGGAGGTTCAAAGTTCATTAGAGATGTCAAAAATGTCACTTCAAAACACACTTGCTCGCACTGCAATGTAAGGCCCAATTCACATAGAACTGGCTTAAGGTTTTGGTGTGGTTCTGGCGTGGTTGCAACATATGTCACTTTGTGTAATTTGCATGGTCTCTTATGGGACAATACACACACATACGAAGAGGCGAGGGTATGGTGTGCCCTGTCATTGCCACGCCATATTGAAAACTCTAGTGGCCTAGATAAACGTCACGCCACAATGAAACTTATTCATATTTCAAACCAAATCAAACCAAAAGAAAATGAGCATGAGGGATGATTATGAATTCAACATTGAATTCTGTGATGAAATCCAGATTCATGAAAATTTGTATAATTACAGGAGGGCAGATTACTGCTATAGAAGTGTGCAAGACCAAACATGGCAGAAAATAGCCCAAAAATTCAATGGAAATGGTAGGTATTTTTTAATTTCATTTATTTTTATTCTTTGTAAACTTGCTTCCAACCACAAATCGCTGAGCATTAATTATTCCAAAGTATTTTGCCTGACATAAAGGTAATGAATGACAGCCAAAAACGGCAATTCAAAATGGGTGTTTTGAGTTTGGCAGAGAAGATAATATCCAGCACTCCTCCGATTCCTCATAACCAATCTTGGACTGAGGACCAAACGAATGCAATCATCCTATATGACCCATAAAATTACCAACTACTATTTATACTATGTTTTTATAAACTATAAAAAAAAATTAAAACTTACCTAAGCGTTATTAAAAGCCTTTCTTCTGGACTAATACATTCTCTCCAATTTGTGGATTTCTTTTGAAGATCAACTTTTAATAGTGTAAGTATTTTATAAAAACATTCTATGGACATCCGATAGAAACTTTGGAAACGCTCAGGATACATGTTCAGCTCTCGCATTACGTTGAGTGCACCACTGCTTTTCCCTTTTTCCAACCACAAAGGGTGTACCCAGTACCTTCTTTGTTTTTGTATCTAAGATACATGAGGTCAAAAAGATCCTCGTCTTCATCGTCCCAAAGCATTTCTATGTTTTTTGTTTTTATTGGCAACAATTTTTCAAAAAAAATCAGGAGGAAAACAAAACAAAACAACAAGTTTTTATAAGTATGCACTTTTGCTTACAACAATTTATATTAATTCATCAAAACGAGATCTGTCAAAAAGAGAACTGTCATGTCGATTCACTGTCACTTCTGTGTGAATTGAGCTCATCACACCCACTCCACGCCCGTTCCAGACCTTAACCACACCAACACCATAAGCCAGTTCTGTGTGAATCGCGCCTAAAACAACATTGCGCGTTCCATAATGTCGCAAAAACGTTCCGAACGCTGTTCGGAAGAATATCTCGAAGCAAAAGTTCTCCGATTCCGGTCCGACGGATACCTCGCTGGGGCAGAATATGTGGTGTGTTGTAGAGAGACGTGATGTATAGTCACCGATTTTGCACTCTAATCAAGCGTGCTGTGTTAAGCTATGAGCAGACGGCATATGAAAAGTCGCATACGTTTGCGACTCTGACGTCACGTAAAAGTCGCAAATTTGTTGCAAATTCTATGCATACATCCGTGCTCGCAAACTTGTATATAGGGGTGTTCACACGATATGCAGAAACTGTCCCAAAAGTCGCAAATGCATTTGCGATCAAGATGCTCGCATATCATGTGTCCGCAAATGTGATCGCATATGCTGTGGTCTTTATGCGATGTGTTCAGACGATATGCGACCAAATCCGCATATCACCCATTTGAGATCATATGCAGGTTTGCGGACATTACAACATTTTTTGAAATTTGGTGGTTAAAGTATGTGTTTGTGAATAATAAATATTGCTCGTTTCGAATATTTAAATTATGTATTAAAGTCCTGCAATAAATTCATCGACAAGAATTTGGAGTGGTTATACTTTTTCGTAAAAGGAACAACGAATAAGAAATAATATAAAGAGTACGATTTCCGTTATATCCCAAATTTTTTTTTTTATCATATGCCCTAAAAAATGTTTGACGAAACCTCTGACCATATTTTTCCCAAAACAAATTACTTATATGCGACCTGGGTGTCGCATATAGTCCGCATATCATTTGCGAGCATATGCGGACTGTCCCAAAAGAGTGTTCAGACGATATGCGACCAAAGTCGCATATTATGATGACGTAAAAATGACGTCAGAGTCGCAAACGTATGCGACTTTTATATGCCGTCTGCTCATAGTTTTACTAACCATCGGTTTTGCTTTAACTATGGCGCAACTGGTACAAGATCTAATCCTAAAAATGCTGTTTTACTAACACAATTATGACTAATTGTGTAAGATGAACAGTCAAGTCGTGTGAGCTGAAATTTATAATTGTTTCTGCGGACACTGTTCGAAAATTTCCTAAAAAGTATGGTCGGAATATTGATTTAACTTCGTCAACTGTAAAGAGAGTAATTGAAAAATTCAGGGAGATTCAGTTACTGCATGGACACTTCCTGGTCGTGTAGTCTTTCATTTCGGTGACCAGAATTGGTTCCCTAGACACTTCTATATTCGGAGCAGATAGGTACCACTTGAATTCGGTGCAATAGGATCCCAATATACAAATCCTTTACCTCAATTTTTTTTAAGAAAATAAGAAAACTTAAATACATACTACAATAATTCAAACTCTATAATTCTGGCTTTATTAAAACAAAAATCTTTACAATAATTTATGAATAGAAAAAAACTTATACATACATCTTAATACAAATTAATTCTTCTGAGTCTATTCTTTAACAACTATGTAAGACAATCAGGCATGAACTATATTATCTATTTTTCAATGGATCTCGTTGATTATAAAAATTCTAGTTAAATTATGTTCAGTCTATGTTAGGAGAAATGACAAAAAATTCTTATTACGAAAAATTAAAACAAATATGTTATACCTGCAAAACGAAAAAATAGCCATTAATGTTATGCGGTAAAATAATGTTGATAAACAAATCTGCTGAGATATTATTTAAAATACGATAAATAAATACTCTTGCTTATTCACTAAAATTGTACATATACATAAATGCATTTTTATTTAAAAACAATAAAAAACGAACGAGTATTACTTTTGCTGCAAAATAAGGGAACTAGCTGCCGCCCCTCGTCCATTCGGATCGATGTAAGAAATAATGCTGTCTTGGCTGCTATCGTCTTCAACTGTCTCCGCAGTCGTGTCTTTCTGGTAACTATTACCAGTTTGACTGCTTTTGGTTTCGACTTCACTAAAATCGCAGGGTTTGCTTATAACGGAACTACCTTCGTCGTTTCTTTCCAAATCTGACGTATGCGAAATCGATCTTCGTGTAATTTGTTCGTACAGTTCATCTAAAGAGGCATGACTTCGGTTGTGATCTTTTTCGACAGTTTCCGATAGCAAAAGGCAATCATTAGAACAGCTGTTAAAGTCATCGTAATCGTTTTCTTCATCGAAATCGTTATCAGCTTCGTCAATTTCGCTCACCTCTGAAGACTGGTAAGGATAATAGACATCACCAGTCAAGGTTAAATTTAAATCGTTATCTGGTTGAGGAGCGTACAGTCCATGGCTTCGGATACTAAGCTCTGAATTTTGATAATTTAGATCACTTTCACATGCAGGACTTGAAGCAAATGTCCGACGAATACTCATAGCAAACATATTAAGCGAATCTGAATTCACATTGCTGCCTTGGCTGTAGGCAGCAACTTCACTAAGAGCATCTTCCAGCGAAATTGACTCATCATCGGCCACAACGAGAGGTTTCCGTCGATCTTGAGGCGAAGGCAAATCGTTGATTTCACAAAGGCTGGGAGAAAATAATATGGGGCTGCTCAGGCCTGGCCGATTTTCAGCTATTGTTCGAATCGGAACTGGATTAGCAATTGTACTATCGAGAAATTCATCTCCCTTCTGTGATAAGTTACTGCACGAAATTGACCGCACATGATTTTTACTATAATTGACAAAACGTTTTCTTCCACTGCCACCCCTTAGAAGGCCTATTTCCGCATTTAGGCTCAACATAGATTTGGACTTTCTCGACAGGCTTATTCTGATGGGAGCATCTTCTCCTGTGTAATAGGCTCTATCGGCAATCTGTATAGACTCGGAAACATAAGTTTCATTCTTGTCCAAATCCAGAGTGTTCTCTTCGCTGCTAGTATTCAGAGTATCGATGCTACTTTCTACTAAAGGTGGAGCAACTTCTACTGAGGGTAATCCGATTGTATTCATTGCATCTATGGGAGTAAGGTTTGCTGGTTCGGTAATAATTGTTTCCAACATCGTATTGCTAGGGCTACAGCTGGTGTTTACACTGCTTACGCCACTAGATTCGGCCGTTCGATTTGTTATAATATTCCTTATGTTACCATTAACATAGAGCGGAGTGATGTTTCGATCATTTTGTGAACTCAAATCGTTCCGCTCCATATCGATTTCATCTTGTTCAAGGAACTTTTCAACGTTCAGTGATTTTCTAAACTTATCATCGGCACGCATTGTTACGATTTCATGCTGTGGTTGCGCAGTTTCCGGGACGTTGGTATAAATATTTGCAACCATTTCGTTGTTGTTCATTTTACTGCGATTCGATAGTGCTCGCATGCCTTCAGCGCCCAAAACCAAACGTTCAGCGTCAACGATCATATCGCTTTCGTTGCAACTATCTGAGAGAATGTTTGGATTCAAACTCTGTTGTCGAGCTTCTTTGGAAAAATTACATACGTCACCTCTGACGTGGATGTTGGTGTTGTTCACCTTACTCCCTGTGCTAAAAATCGACATGTTCCTTTGTCGATTTGAATGATACGGCCCTATACCTACTGTAGAAGAAATATCGCTCATTCCATCGCCATAGTCGCATCGGTCCATTTGCCGTTGCAATTCGAAGTTATTTCGCTTGGCGAGCCGTTTTTGTTTCTTAAAAAATTTTCGCGCCACGTTAATCTGATTGGGGTTGTAGAATATATCGGCATTGGGTATTTCTTGTGTAAGAATCACTGGATTGTGTACATATTGCTGCCGATTTAGCTGCACAATACTCGCTGATCCCGATGGTGTTAACAATTTACTGGGACTATCAATTCGATTCATTTCTCCTTTCAGATGGTTACTACGAGCACTGGGCGGTCGATTTTTTGAACATTGACTATTAGAACGAGAAGCCGAATGCACTGTTTCGCAGGTCTGGTGGTATGTAACAGTAGTGTTAACTTCTTTTGTATTGTCGCTTATGTTCCGTGTGCGACAGCAGCAAAAATTTCGACAGCTCAACTGGCTCCACTGAAAACGGACATCACTACGGGAAATACAGTAAAACACTAATAAAAATATACCCAAGATGGAGCATGTGATTGCAAAAATTATACTAAACGCCTCTTCTTCATAGTCTAGAGTGTCTTTAAAAGGTGTCGCAACACTGGAAGCTGCACTTATCCAAGATACAATATAAAGGAAGAGGAAAACGAAATGTGCTCTTAGTTGAGCCAAATTGGTATGTTCCACATCCTCGAGCATGCTGGTAGAAGGATTGCTCAGCGAAAGGCTTCGATATCTCTCCGAAGGGTTATAATGATGTGGAACATTGTGAATAGACTCCAACAACTCAAGGTCTACATTTTCTGTACCTTGGGTGATCTCAGAAAAATGCCCGTTATGATCCACTGATGTTCTTATATGACATCGGACGCAAATGAACAAAATGGCAAGAAATAGTAATAAAATAACAGAGGGTACAAAAATCGCACTCAACGACGGTCCATTGTCCAGAAAGCAGTGCGAATAAGATGCGTACTCTCGCATGTTTACAGCTCCACTTATTCCACATATAATCATACCAATGCCCCAGCCAACAAGATATATTCCCAAAATTGGCTTGCTTCCAACATTTTCTTTAGGTAAATCTTCCATGGGGAGTCGATTTCGTTTCGATAAGCGTTTATACATATTGCTCACACTCACGCAAACCCATAATATTACACAAAGACTCAAATAGTGGATGCAGATTCCAATTATTTGGCATACCTTGTAGTCCTCTGTTTGGTAAATTCCAAGAGCAAATATAAAACTCAGCGCAGAGATAGCTAGCCAAGTGTTTACCAGCGAGTGGCGATGTCGTCGGGCCATTTGTATTGAACGGCCAAAGGTAACATACGTCACGATATTTATCCAAACGCAAACAAATAGAACTGAACATCCAATGTAGAATCCTAAAGGTGAAAATCTGAAGCGAGCACCTGCATTTTCATCAATGAAATCGTTTAGGTGTTTACGGTTTTGCAGAAGACCGTAGTAACCTAGTTTGTTGCATGTAAACACCAATAAGCCTCTATAGTAGTATGAATTTTTACATACTTCGCTTGACCATGAATTCGTTTCCGAATCCCACCAAGCCGGTACAGGGGCACTCAATTTATTGTGGTGCGCTCGCACTCGAAGCTTCAAGGATATCGATTCACCGACATTGCGAATATTTTCTGAATCTGAGATTATTTTAGCACCAATGACAACCGAAGTTATAAGCAAGTTTGAATTGTTGTTCTGGTGTGGTAGGAAGTTGCCGTTTTCATAAACCGCTACCATGAGTTTCTGTGACATATACTGATTTGCGAAATTTGGGTGCAGGAAATGTTCTGGAATTTGTATAGATGCGTCAATTTCCTGCCCGAAAATGTCCATAGTCTGATTCATGGCGTTGCATTGAAAAATTCTTTTTTTATCACCGATTTCAGACCGGATCCAAGTGCAAGACATTCCACTAAATGAGTCTGATCGTATGGTAAAAAAGTCTATAGAGAGATGTGGTTTATGCGTTGTCTGATGGATATCGGTGCTCTGCACGAGTGCGGAGTGTTGAATATAAGGTGTGAACTGGGCGGCCATTTCTACAGCATTAATTAGTTTAACTCCACATCCGTCCATTGCTTGGGCCTCGTGTAAAATTCGTTCGGGTAGAGTTAGAAGCTGTGAGACAATATCCAATAGCATGGAGCCCAAATCCTTTTCCTGGCGTACGAATACTAAATAATTTCTGAGAGTTCTCGTTATTAATACAATGTCGATGGGGTCGCGAAATCGTCGAAGGTTTTCATCAAACAGGGTATAATTTCGCAGTCGTTTGGCACTTTCTAAGACGCTTCCTTTAGCTAAAGAAAGATTTACTTTTTCAAATAATTCGAGAATTTTCGTGTTCTCACTAATAAAAGGGCACAATGATGTATTGAGATCTACCCATTCACCGTTGTCGTTACAAAAATACGTTGCATGTGCCGCGGTTGAGCCTTCACCTAGACAAGGTTGGCGTACTAGCTGTCCTCGAATTGTACGTGGCCAGAAATATTTTCCTTTATTATTATGAACGTCCAAAGCAGGGCAATACTTTGTTTTTTCCGATATAACCATAACTGCTATAGTCCGTGATAAATTGGCTTGTTGGGATCGCAAACGACAATCCCAGAGGCCCGTGTGATTGCGAGTTACAGATGGAATTTTTAAAATAGAATCCAAAAGGCCACTGTCGGAGAGATGTTTTGCATCGATTTTGATTGAAGGAAAATATTTGGTGGGATCTTTATAAACGATATCATCGGTAGAGTTGGGTTCGACAATTTTATCAGACCATCCCCAAAAAACATGTGCTCTTGCTGGAAGATCTTCAGAATCTTTGGGTGCACCAACCGCAACTCGTGGCGCTCGACATCTTAGAACGATTTCATCGCCTTCAAAAACCAGCTGTAAAATCACAAGATTAAATTTATTTAGACTTTTTATTATTTTTGATTATTTAACCTGGTCTGCGTCTGGTTTTAGTTCTAGAAGTGGTTGTAAAGGAGACTCGCAGTGCAAGTCGGATCCAACTTTCAGCTTTTTCAATAGTAAACCCTTGAAGTCTATCGGAGTTTCACACTGAGCTTGATTAAGTTTTACGTTTAATGCAGTGGACCAGGCAACTAGCCATATCAGATCACAATCGCAAGCCAGTGGGTTGTTAGAAATATCGCTGCAAATAAATTCAACATAAGGATTATACAGTACCGTGCATATTAATTGGAACAAGAATTTTTTTTCAATTTTTCCATTTTATCAAAAATTTACAGAAAATGCACTAAAATTTTGAAGTTAATAAATTGCATGGACTCGACTTGACTTTAGAACTCTGTTTGGAATCGATCTCGTGAAATTTTGGCAACTTTTTTTAATTAAAAACTCATTCAACTAACTTATGAAGCATCAGTTTTCAACTATATTTTGGTGATACAATCGATCTTTAACCGTGGCTTTTGTGAATTTCATATAATTTTTCGATGGGGTTTAAATCAGAAGAGTCCCCAGGATATTTCAAGACTGTTAATTTTTTCTTATTCGTAAACTGCTGAAATGTGACAAAAAGTGAAATCACGCTAAAAAGCGAAATCTTTAAAATGTATATCTTTTAAGATCAGAAATTATTTACATATTCCGAATTTCGATAAACTTCTCTTTTTTTTCAACAGTTTAATGATTTTCAGAACCGTACAAAATAAATTCTAATAAATAAAGGACTGTTTTTATTTTAAATAGTTATCAAAAATTTTGAGTTTGTTCCAAATAATATGCACGCGTACTGTAGATGTCTGCTATTTTTAAAAATATAAAATGCACTACGAAAATTTGAACAAAATGTTTATTTCAAATGGACTGTCCAAAATAAACGAGAACAACAAGGTTAAAATTATATTTTATTCTGGGAATTAAAAAGAGTTAGCTTTAGTGCCATATCAATCGAAATCAATTGTGAATTTGGAGTAATTACAACGTCCTAACCCTTTGCGACTGCAAAAAAATGTCTATACATAAATATATCGACGGTTAAATTGTAGAACTTTGAATCCTACCTTTCCATGAAAAATTTTCAAAACAAAATTTTTACGCTGAAATTGCCAAAAGGTGGCTCTGATGTTTCTGATTTTTTTGAATTAATAATATTTTTGTTGAATTTTTCGAGTTTTTTAATCTTCGATTTGCACATTAGGCAAATTAAAAAACAAACAAAATGTGTTTGATTTTCAATGCCATTAGCTTTTTAGTTAGAGTTTAAAGAAATAATAAGCCTGGTTAAAATTTCAGCCCTTTAAATTAATATTTAGAGGTCGCTTACATATTATCTTATTAACGTTAAAACATAAGGAATCGTTTTTTGATAAAAATAAGATTTTCCTTCACGATTTTTAAACGCTATAATATCTCTTATAAAGACAAAGATCGCCAGCCAAGCGAGGTAAAATTGTGGATACTAAACTTCGTGGTGGTGACAAATATGCTTTTGATAATTGTTTTGTGGTCCACGCATAAATGTAGAATCTTGCTGTTCAATGCGTGCCAACAAATATACCTGTAAATACATTAACAATGGAAGCGACCAAGCCATCCTTAATTTAAGGAACACCGATCTTACCAATAAAATTTTCACCTATCAATCTGGTTGGTACACACATAAGTAGCGTTCCATGAAAAAAATGCTACTGCAACAGCAACTGTTTTGTCTTTTCGTTTTTTTTTTACAGTTCCTCCAAGAGCATCGAAAAATAACAAAACATCTAGAATAGCCACCATTCTGCTTCGACGGCGCATTAAGTGCTTAATCTGTCCTTAAATCTTCAATCTAAAGAAACACCATTTATAAAATATGTTGGGGTTTTTGGACTCCATGACGCGCGTCTATTGTGTTCAGCCGGTAAGTGTTACCCCATATTCCCAATCAACAATCTTCCCCTGTTGTTTTTTTTTTTTCAGAAAAGGAATATAGAATCAAGAGTCTACTACACAAAAATTAAAATTTAAACAAAAATACAACAGCGATAACGACCCATGAAAAAAGGATAACCTAAATTAGTTTTCGATTGTCTATTGATAGAAATTTATACAAAAGTGAATAGTTTATTGTTCTTTTTATCACTATCAATGAGCCTGTAACATAATCACAAGCCACCATATTATTTTCTACTTACAGCACTTTAAGCATTTTTAAGCTTTCGAATGATCCTTGATAAATGTGCACAATTAGATTTGCTGCCAGTTTCAACTTCTCCAGATTAGGAATGTCTCCAAACATTGAATCGTCGATATATCTCAAAGAATTGTTTGACAAGAACAGACGCTTCAAGTTGGTAAAGTTTGCGAAGTCTTCCTTTACAACATGGGAAATTTGATTATCTTCCAGATCCCTATTTAGAAATTGAGGGAAATTAAATCAAAATCATCGATAAAACAGAAAATAGCAATAAAATTGTCTCTTACATTTGTACTATATTTTCAGTGTCCTCAGCGAAGTTTAGTTCCTTCATGCTGGTAATTTTTGTTGAGATACTTCCCCCACATTTCACCTTTAAAGAGTTCTTGGTTTTTTCACAAATACATATTTCAGGACATAGGGCTTGTACTTGTGCCGAGAAAATTACTAAGCCAATTAATCTTAATAACACTAATAGAGCCCTCATTTCATTGTTTATATATAATTTATTATATTATATATTTTACATGAATGGATGAACGATTAGATTGATACAAAATATGTTTCATGTTAATGTACGCAATAAGAAGCAGTTGAACTTTTTTAATGACTTTTTAAAATACATTTTATGTGACATTTATGGAGTGGGTAGCAATTTAATTTAATATACATTTGGCACTTATTATATTGTAGTTTTGTTTGATGATAACATTTTAATGGTTTTTCTTTAGATTTATCTAAAATTTTGTAAAAAATATGACGAGAAGGTAATAAGCACTCCCTACGATAACAAATAAAAATGGCAGTTGTTAAAAAATTGTCCGAATACAGTGATGCCAAATTTCTATATAAGCTGACAGGACAACAAAATTGGGACAAGCACTACAAAGCGTGTTCATTGAAGATCTGTCTAATTTGGCTCTTCCAAAAACTATGTCCCCTTTCACACGAGGAAAGTGACGGTCAAGGCTTAACTACATAAGCCAAAAAAGTGGAAAAGTAAAAAAGTGAAAATTTTCAAACTCATTTTAGGATAGTGTTTCTGACTGGAAAACTTATAAAAATGATGCAGAAAGCTTAAATTTTGGTTTAAAAACAAATTTGTGTATTCTTTTTCACAAAACAACGGCGCTAGCGGTAAAAAAAATATTTTTACTTTTGTACTTCAGTACTTTTTGGCTTATGTAGTTAAGCCTTTATTTATAAAAAATGTCTAACTTTGGACAACTGTCCAACTTTGGAAAATGTGTTTAAAAACCTTGTTTATTGTTGTTTTATAGCTGCCTAACTAATAGGGTTTTCACACCAAACCCAAAACCGGGTTTTCGGCAAAAAGTTTTCAGAAACCCGAAAAGCGTTCACACTGAATATTTACAAGTTTTCGTTTGACATTTCACAAACACCAACTCATCTCCTGCAAAAAAAAACAATAACAAAACATCTCATTTACATAACACAATCACAATTTCTTTTGTCAGCAGAATTCAGCAGTTTTTTTTTAACATTTAATTGAGCGCTGGATGTTTCATTAGGTTTGTTTGTTTAGTTCAACTTTGAATTTCAACTGGTTTTCGTGAGGTTCTATATAAAACTTGTGGTTTACGAAAACTTGTGGTTTACCAAAAATATATAGTAAAACTTGCGTTTTCGATTAGGTTTTCCGCCAAAACCGATAATTTCGCGAAAACCGCGTTTTGGGATTGGTGTGAAAAGGCTATAAGACACAAGAGTAGATTATCCTAACCGTGAATAAAATGATATTTATTTTTATTAAATAAAGCATATTTCCACCAATTTGAAAATATTTAGACAGTGTCTAAGTAGACAAAAGTTTTATAAATACGATTCTGAGTTTCCAGCAACTTTCAGTTTATAGGTGAGAAGGGCAACAAGAGGGGAAAGTGAAATCTCCCCAGTCAACGATTTAAGGTAGAACCGCACTAGGCGGAACTGCACTTCAGCGACACCTTGCGCACTTTCGCACGAAACTGAACGAAACTTCACGTCACGACACAGTTGGTCAGATTACCAACTTTGTCGCATAGTGTCGCACCGTGAAGTGCAGTTGTCGCTTAGTGCGATATAGCTCATACAATTTCCTACAAATAAGGGATCCCCCACACTAACGCGAATTTTCGGTGGCGACAACGAAAACAATAATAACAACGTGTTGTTTTCATTGACAACCACGTGTTGTTATTGTTGTTTTCGTCGTCGCCACCGAAAACTCGCGTTGGTTTGGGGGAACCTTAAAGGCTTAACTACATAAGCCAAAAAAGTGAAAAAGTAAAAAAGTGAAAATTTTCAAACTCATTTTAGGATAGTGTTTCTGACTGGAAAACTTATAAAAATGATGCAGAAAGCTTAAATTTTGGTTTAAAAACAAATTTGTGTATTCTTTTTCACAAAACAACGGCGCTAGCGGTAAAAAAAATATTTTTACTTTTGTACTTCAGTACTTTTTGGCTTATGTAGTTAAGCCTTAAGTCGTGAAGTTCTGTTCCGCTGAAAGCTTAAAGGTTTCTCCACACTAACGCGAATTTTCGGTGACAACGACGAAAACTATAATAACAACGTGTTGTTTTCATTGACAACCACGTGTTGTTTTTATTGACAACCACGTGTTGTTATTGTTGTTTTCGTCGTCGCCACCGAAAATTCGCGTTGGTGTGGAGGAAGCGACAAAACAATTTGATCACTTTTGTACAAAAATAATAAGTTTAATGTAGTTAACCCTTGAGAAAGTCATGGTACAGATTTGAATTTGGAGACCGAATTCACAGATATACTGGAAAATAAAACGATTTGTGGAAAAGCTATGATAAAAGTTTTTCCACAATTAATCTCAACAAAAAAAAAATCATTTGAAACCACATATTCATAACTATTGATTTATCTACAATTATCGATAATCTATACTGACTAATTAATTTAATATACCTAAAACAAATTTGTTGTGAATTTTAAAACCTATGGCAAACTATACATGGAATTCACAGTAAAAAGCCCACATTGCTTTTTTTAATTTAACAGATCGGGCGAAAAACTCCAAATAAAACAAACAAACAAACAAACCCATAAGCTTTCGTTTATTTTAAGCATGACAGCTAACAGCTGTATTTGCTGTCGCCTGTCGTCCCGTCCTTGAGTAAAGTGCAAAAACCTAAATTTGCTCTTCTTGTTTTTCTTGTGTTCGTTTACAAAAATAACTTAAACTTATCTAAATTTAAAATTGTATACACCCGAAATTTAAGTTTTGTTATATAGAATGCTGTGATATACATAACTCAGTAAAAATGAATACTCTTCGACAAATATTTGGCGCCCGGACCCTAGCTGCTCTAAGGCAAAATAGCTTTTTTAACAACCTACCCTTGGACGCAAATACTACTCCTGCCAATCATGCTAGCACTGCAGCTACGGCCAATGTCAACAATAGCTTTCTTCCGAAAGAACTACTCAGCACTTGCCTTCTAAAAACCACCCAATTAGGAATTGGCAATGAATCGTTTCTGAAGAACGTTCAACAACTGGATCGAAAATTGGAGATCGCATATCGTTGTAAAATCTGCAACACTAGAAACTTGAAAACTGTTTCTGAAGCTGCATACAACAACGGAGTTGTGATTCTGCAATGTGATGGGTGCTCCACTACTCACTTGATAGTAGATAACCTGGGATGGTTTGCCAACTGCAAGGGTAAAAGCATCAATCAAGTAATTGCAGAAAAGGGCGAATTTATTCGTAAGATTGTAGTCAACGAAAAAGGCGAATTACTTAAAAACTAAAAGTGGTATTAAATATCATGATTTAAGTTGTATAGACTTAAAAGGTTCTATTTTAAAAGAATTAAAATTATATGATTATATAACAATAAATTTTAGACCAGAAACATTATTTTAGCTGTATATTCTTTTAAATTTTAGGTGGTTTTAAAAATGTTTCTTAAACCTCAATGAATCGACTTATTATGATTTGGATATAAGAATATAAATACCATCTTTTATGATGGATGATCATAAACACACTTTGATTCATATTATATAGAGTGAATCTGGAAAAAAATTGCGGTTAGCTTACAATAATTTGTAACTGTTGGAACTTTGCATAAAAACAAAAAAATGAGTGAAGATTTTAATTTGCAGCTCCCATTGTATTTTTACAAGAGATCCAAAATAACCGTTAACTTTTATTTTCAATCTGTTTCTCACTGTGATATATTTAATTCTCCGATTTCATATCGGTCTTGGTCTGAGATTCATTTTTTAATTGTAGGTATTACCGTTCTTTTTTAATAATTTTTTTGCATTTTTAGTACTTTTTTCATGAAATTGCCCATCCCGGCCAAACGGGGGGAGATAGACCCCCCCTCCCATAGTAAACAATGTTTGTATTAAAGTGTTCTATAAAAAACCGTTATCATTTCTTGGCGCCACAGTTATCGTACTCTTGCCAAAAAATCGGATCTAATAACTGAAAACTTGTGTTTGGGTATAAGAATCTTGATTTCGAATTCTGATGGGCATCCTTTGATGGAAAAAAGTAATGAGTACAGTTCCGCCGAATACCCGAAACTGTGAAAAAATGATTATTTAATCAATAATTATGTTTGAAATTCTAGGGGAATACCTTTATAACTCACAATACAAAATAAAAATATCCAAATGAGATTTATTTTTTTTGCTCAGCAATATGTGATCACCGGTTGACCATAACCAGCATTTCCATAAATGCAGATTTGTCTGCATTTCGCAGACTTTTTTGCTTTTCTTAGACTTCCAAAATCTCTAAATCTGCACTGCAGATATTAGATATTGTCGGATTTGCAGATTTCGTAAATATTTTCATGGCAACACTGACCATAACCAACCTAAACAAATCCAAATAAAAGTGTCTCTCTCAGAGAAACCCAACAAAATACTTTATTGTGATAATTTAAGAGACATTTCAAAAGGTTGAGTTTTACTTTCGATCTCTGGTTTTTAATTCTTATAACTCAAAACATGAAATGAATAGCATTGAATATTGTGATGACCAAATACATGAAATTGTAAAACGCATGTACCCTGCATTCGAACACCAAGAAATATGCAGATTGTAGATCGATAAAAATCTGTCACCGAAAAATTTTTTGTTGATAACATAACTTAAATATTTTTGATTGAATTGATTCTTTATTTAGCTTCAGCAATTAATAACAATTTTGAACTTATAACTAATTAAAAAAGAAAACATCAAAATGATAATTAAATATAGTTTGTTTAAACAGAATATGAAATTAACTTCTTTTTAAATGCTATAAAAGTATTTTAAGACTTTCGGGCGGTATATTTACCAAACGCAATAATAGTGAATATTTATGAGCAATCGTAAAACTTATGAGTAGTGCCGACCACTCATATGTTATGAGCTCTTGTTGTTGCTGCTGATGTTGTTGTTGTTGGTGATGCATTTGTTCGAAAAAAGTTTTATTTTACAGTTTGAGTATGCCTAGTTAAGAGAGCGTTGCTCTCATTTTCGAAATTCGAATAATCCCTATGCGTGGTTGATCCTCTTAAACTTAACGAGTCGTTTATTAGCGCTCAAAGAATACCGCCCTTGTCATTTGGCAAGTTATTAAATAATTTGAAACCTTTATGACACAATCATGTCGAATATGGAATCCGCAATACTGAATCCGCAGTGATTCTCAATACAGTGTTCTCTTTTCTTTGCACGACAAATGAGTAAGGAAAAAAGAGCGAGCTCTGCACTGTGAATCACTGCGAATAAAATGTTACGGATTCCATAATCGACATGAATATATTTTGTTATCTACTTGTTGTAAACAATGGTAGTCGAAAATTTAAAGTCAAAGGTATGTACGGAAAATTTAAATTGTAATAAAGGTTAAGGAAAATAGAAAATTAGGAACTGAGGAATATGAACCTTTGATGGAATAATAGCTGGGTTTTATTTTCCCCCAGTTCCGAATCAGTTTGGATTTGCTTACGAAAATACATGCATTACAAAAACAACACAAGATCCAACTTTGTTTTGGATTTGGATTTTCCAAATCCATTTTGAATACACACCCTCAATTTTAAAATGTCAGTTTAGTGTAATAGCCTTTACACACCGAATCAAAATCTAGATTTCGATCAAAAATTGCCAAATCTCTTCAAAATCAACAAGATTTCCCATAAATTTTCAGATTTCGGAATCTAGTAGATTACAGCGAAATCTCCTCAATATCTTCTTGGAACGGTCTGAATGTGAAACAAACACACTTATTTACTCAATTTTCTCTTCAGTATAACAGTTCAGTCATAAAAAAAGAGATGATGAAAAGAGAGTTTCAACCACTGATCTCTATAATACACTGGATAGTGAATGGCCTATAGTGTATAAAAGTTTTTGTGAGGCAAGTTTATTAAAAGGTACCGGCCACGACCTCATATCTCGCTCTATACAAACGAAGAAAGACATTGAAGATATTTGCCGAAATTGAGCATTTATTTGATGTCAGTTGATGTCAACAAGCATCGCGGCTGTAAATATTAAAAAAAATAAAAGAAAATGCAGGTCCATTAGCGTCCATTGCGCTGGCGCCGCTGTTATACTGTTATATGAGGGTACTGGCCACGACTATATTTTTGCCTCAAAAATTTTGTATGAATACACTATCCAGTGTATATAGAGATCAGTGGTTTCAACAGAAAGTGCGAGAAAAAAGGAAATGTGTGTACTTGTTTTGGGATTTTTTTTTTTTAAGTTTCTAACAACACTGAAATTTTTTTGAAATCTCAAACAAAATCTAGTTTATGTGTGGTGTGAATGATTCGACAAGATTTGGAAATCTTGTTATCGAAATCCGAGTTTTTAGTTCGGTGTGAAAACCGTATAAAGAAAGAAGACAACGAGTGTATATTTTATATATTAATAAAAAAAAAACAAAAGGAAGAGAGAGTTTGGGTGTATAACAATTGTTGTCCTTGTCACTGAGATCCTGGGTTGTTTTATTTTCATGATCTGTGCCTACGTTTTGTAACTATCGATAAAATTGGTCGACAAACGGTGAAAAATGAAACAAAACTCATATGATTTGAGTTGTGTTCTTAAATGGGCTTTAGGTCAAGTGTGGAGTGAAACAAACAAATAAATTTTGTCACGACGTTTTGTTCATGTCTATGAACATCATCAGTGGTCTATTTCACCATTTTACAATTTACAATTACAAACTTGTACTGATCTTGCATTCAAAAATAAGTAATTGCATGCATTATAAATTAGTTATATTACAATTTTTTGTAAAAAAATTTTACAGGTGAAAGTTGATCTGTAAAGTTTTCCACAATTTTGTATTCTTTTAAATTTTTCTGAAGCGTTTTTGAGTGCAGAATAAAAAAATAAAAATGCAATTACTTTTATTAAATACAGTTTTATTACAAATGTGCAGTTGTAAATTGTAAAGTGGTGAAATAGACCAAAGGTGGCAATGGATTCTGTATTTGAACATAGCCACCTGATGATGTTCATAGACACGAACGTAACGTCGTGACAAAATTTATTTATTTGTTTCAGTTGACCTAAAGCCCATTTTGGAACACAACTCATTAATAAAAAGGTAAACAGTAATCACCATCAATACATATCTTATACGATTTGTTTCAATTTGCATCGTTTCTTGACTGATTTTTTCGATGCGAGAGTTATACGGTTTTCACACCGGAACAAAATCTCGGATTTCGGCAACAAGATTTCCAAATCTCGTTGAATCGTTCTATACATAAACTAGATTTTGTTTGAGATTTCAAACAAATTTCAGTGTTGAATGTCCAAAACAAGTACACACATTTGATTTTTTTTCTCGCGCTTTCTGTTGAAAATATGCGCAAAACGGAATGAAATCCCACTATCTCAGTACACTACACTCAATAAATGTAATAAACTGTCTCCATCATCTCTTTTTTTATGACTGAACTGTTATACTGAAGAGAAAATTGAGTAAATAAGTATGGTTGTTTCACATTCAGACCGTTCCAAGAAGATTTTGAGGAGATTTCGCAGTAATCTACTTATAGATTACGAAATCTAAAAATGTATGGGAAATCTCGTTGATTTTGAAGAGATTTGGTGATTTTTGATCGAAATCTAGATTTTTATTCGGTGTGTAATAACGTTTAGACACCGAATCAAAATCTAGATTTCGAGCAAAAATCACCAAATCTCATCAAAATCAACAAGAATTCCCATACATTTTCAGATTTCATAATCTAGTAGATTACTGCGAAATCTCCTCAAAATCTTCTTGGGACGGTCTGAATGTGATACAAACACACTTAGACGCTGTTTAGATTGGCAAGATTGGGGCCGGTATCACGGCAGTTCGTAGGCAAGAGAAGTGTGGGGTGAGGACTCTTGTGAGGCACGAAGAAAACATAAAAGCCGGGCTCATGAGTCTACTTTGTTGTTGTTTCAATGTGTGAAATGTTGAAATTGTTGTCGTTTCAATGTATTTTGAGGCACCTCAAAGTTTCAAATGTAAACACGATGGCACTCACCAGTCCGGGCTCAATCTTCCCAATCTAAACAGGGTATTAATTACTCAATTTTCTCTTCAGTATAACAGTTCAGTCATAAAAAAAGACAAGATTAAAAGAGAGTTTATTACATTTTTTGAGTGTAGTGTACTGAGATAGAGGGAATTTCATTCCGTTTTGCGCATATTTTCAACAGAAAGCGAGAGAAAAAAGGGAAATGTCTGTACTTGTTTTGGGAATTTTTTTTTGAGTTTCTATCAACACTGAAATTTGTTTAATAAAATCTAGTTTATGTGTGGTGCGGTGAACGATTCGACGAGATTTGGAAATCTTGTTGGCGAAATCTGAGATTTTAGTTCGGTGTGAAAACCGTATAAAGGCTATTACAGAACGTAGGCACTGATCTGGATTGGATTTGAGGGAATATAAAACACAGGTAATATAACGGATTTGATACCAAAATTCCAATGTAAAAAATATAGAAAATTAAATTGTTCCCTATTCTCCTCAATTATTATTCAATTCAATATGAACTGAGCAAAGATTAATTTCGCTGCAAATAAACGCAAGCCATGTTGTCAAACATGCATGTAAACCCTCTTGGCTCTTATAAGTAAATGGCAACTTTGTTCTTCACTTTGAATAACATATCTGACTTTAAAACAAAGAGTGACAAAAACAAACAAACCTATTTCCAATTCTCTTTTAACTCTACTCTTATCAAATCTCTATACCATCAGCTGATGGTGATATTTGCACACCACATACACACATAAATTTTTGATAGTTTTTTAAACTTCATTAAATTCTTGCTTCTATTTTCAGTTTAAAAATAAGAAATATGTACCTATTATTAAAAATGTTTACAGTAGAAAGTGAGGATGTGAATTGAAATTTAACAAACTTTAGTGAATTTGGTTGGAGAGAGATTGCCTTACACAATATTACACAATAAACCTAATGCATAATATTTTCCTCGTCCTAATCACTGTTAATGTTATTTGTTTGTCTGCTTTAATATTAAAATACATAATTTAAATTTGAGCTTAAAGCTCATTTAGTTTAATAAAACCTGTTAACCTGGTCAAATAGGTTTACTTTTAAATAGCAATTATACTTTCAATTGAACAAGGGGGATTTACAACATTTCGTGTTGTCATAATATGGTACCTACCTGTTTTGTGAGATAGAATGCATTTGCTTTTAATGTTATGATTTTGTTAAGCTTAACAAGATTACATAATTTTAATACAAGTTAAATCGTTAAAGACGTTTGCAATCAATGTAAACTTTAATTGGAAATTAAAGGCGAACAAATTATCTTATCTTCAAGGTGGCGGTGTTTCTAAAAATATAAACAATTAGTTTCTACAAATATAAACAATTTGTTTATTGTTGCGCTGAATAGAGAACTCGGTATAATCTATAACAAGATGGAACATCATTTGTCGGCTTTTCACTGGGACACAGATGTTGGACTGTTCCTTTTTCCGGGACTAAATATTACTGGAGTTCCTGCTCTAATAATACTTTGTGTGGTTTTAATTCTTATATCAATAATCTATGAAGCTGTTAAGGTAATTTTATAATATAATGTATTTAATAATCTTAAGTAAAGACGTAAGTTTAGGCATTGGCCATCAAGTGACAGTTTTTCTTCTGAAAAGAATAAATCGGAACACAAACCTATTATTCTTAAGCAGGATAATCATTTCGCTAATTGAGTGTGAAATGTGTGTGACAGAAGTTTTGAGTGACGACCTCCCCCGACAAACGCCTCCAAAAAACGACAAAGCGCAAACTCTCCCTAGTTTTCAAAATAATAGAAAGTACCTACCTACCTACCTACTTGTTTATTGCTTTGTTTAATTTCTGATGCCAAAACATAAAATTATGGATCCTTCATTTTGAACGACCATGGAATCCGCAGTTTTTTTTTCAGTACAGTATTCTCTTTGCATTTCACGACAAATGGGTAAATATAAAAGAGAAAACTACACTGCGAATCACTGCGGATTTCATAATCGTTATGAATATTTTTAAGCCTTTCTACCAAAATAGTATTTTTTTTTTCTAAAACTTCTTTTGAACCTTCTTCTGAATTTAGGTCTTCCAGACAAATTCGAAGTCAAAAATTGCACGAGAAAGATTTAGATCAATGTCATCAGCTACTGAAACAACAAATTTACTTCTCCTAGAAAGAAGACGATCACAAGCCAACTCGTCTGCCAACTGCAATTCAAAAAACCTTCTTAGTATATTAGCACAAGCTGTAATATTTTTGTTTCAAAATATTACGAGTTATATGCTTATGCTGGCAGTCATGGTGTACAATATTTACGTGTTTATAGCTATAGTCTTCGGAATGGGCTTGGGCTACTTTCTTTTTGGTCACATATCGATGAAAATCAACATGGAAAATATTCGAGCCAGGACCACAAATGCATTGTGTGATGAAAGGAATCGTATGGAAGGTACATAATATGTTCTTAATTCATAGTATTCAATCATCATCTAAAAAGTGATAATTTTTCATTAGCTGCTTCCAATGCAGCCGTCACAAATATTGGAGACGAACAAGCTGCTCAAAGTTCCAGAACACCAGCAGACAATCTGAATTGTTTATCCTACCGGAACCAAAGTGCTAATTATGAAGCTGTTTCAAATGTTCCACCAGAGGTAGAAATTCATCCATGTATAATGGCACAGGATACTGATAATCACCATACGTGTCGACTGTGATTTTACAATGTAAACGTATTATCGAAAGTGACAATATCTATTATATTATTTGTATATCCATGATATTTTATTAACTGTTTTTATGTATTATATATACCTCTACCTACCTTTAAATGTTGTATAAGAAAACGAACAAAAAGACATTCCAAATAAGGATACTTCCGGATGTGTATAAACAAGAACAAAATAATATAGATATCTTTTAAAAATTCTAATACTGTTTAAAAGTTGTTCCAGGATAGTTTAATCGCTCAAAAAAAGTTTTTCTTCTCAATGCCAAATTTACTGCTATATTTTTTCTTTTATAAAACTTTCGGTTTTTTTCCTCTATGGATTTTATATTTTTATATTGTATTATATAATATTATTTTTTTATATTTTCACATTTTATTTACATAATTTAAATAAAACATATACAAACCACATGAATTAAATGTGTATTCAAAAACATCGAAATAAGAGTTCTGGGAACCTATATGTTCAATTTTGTCTGTAGGAGTAGCTAAAAATACATAATGTCATTGGAACAGGAGCCGTACTCAGGAGTTCCATTCGAAAAGTTTGTAATATTTAAAATCAGAATGTTAATACTTCGAATTCTTATTTGAAATTTCATTCTGTAAGGAACATGCTATTAACCGATAATTTTTCAGAGCTGAAATATTTAATGCTCTGCATCTAAAATAAGATATTAGAAACGGCAAAAATGGGCCTCCCAAATTAAGCCCATTACTTGCAGGGCAGTTTTTAAATCTACTAATAAGTTTTCCAATAGAGTAGATTTGATATGTGTATTGGTATTCAAGAGGACATCAACATTGATTTTTTTTTTTTTCAAAATGCACCTCGCTCATCTCCCCATGGTGAACATAGGGTGCCTAGTATTGGGTTTAATTACACTTTGGAAGTTTGACAGGAGTAGCAAACGAGAGATAGGGAGGAAGAGATGTTTGCAATAATTCTTCTCCTTTGATCAAAGCGGATGCGGAAGAAATCCTCAGATGGAATAAAAGTAGGCGTCTACAGTTCCAGTTAGGTTGGACTACTAAGAGAACACCTTATATGAGCTACTACCAAGAGCGTATGCGGGGGGTGGGAGACGCTTTCATACATGGAGATAATATATAGAAAATTGATTTTTGAAAACAAGTTATGAACTTTTAATAGATAAGTTATATAATTATTATAAACATCAAGATTTTACTCAGTAGCTATTCAATGTTTGTTTAGATATGCTGAGTTATTCCCGTGGGTGTTAGTTAAAACAAAAAAAAAATGGAATGCGAGTTGTATTTTTTAAAGAAAAAAATCATTCATTCATTGATCAACGGTCAAAAAATAATGGAGCAAGCGAATCCAACAAATTTTAGTTGCAGCTTTTTGACAGCAATAGTGAGGAACTTTGCTGAGGGGCAGCGTTAAGATTTCTAAGATCTCAAAAACCTGAACTACCTTAACAATATTGGTTAACTCGCGAATACCTTAAAAGTTGAAAGGACTTTAATTTCCAGTACATCTGGCATTGTTCATGACCCAAGAGCCATCATTACGAATTTTAGAAAACAAAACTAAAAAAAAATTATTTCGAACGCAAATCTTAACCGATATTTATTTTTATTCTTGAGAAAATTGTTTAAATTTTATGTTGATAGACATTTGGAACAATAATGTTTCTCTCCGACGGATAGCAGAATTTAAACTTTAAGGCTGACATTTAGCAGAATAGAAAATATAGAATTTTTAATAATTTTCAATGTCAGCCCGTTCTTTACCTACTATACAAAATTAACATTATAAATTGGATTTTCATGCAGAAAGCGACGCATCCCTTCAGTTTCTTTACCTCTACTGGTTACGAGAATTAATGGGACAAGTCCGTATATCCTTTATTCTATTAGTATTATCAACTCTCCAAGGAGAAGTACAGCTTCAGTTTATCCAGGTGCTCCCCCGATCGTCCTCCATATTAGTATACAATTACAGCTCTTGCTTTGTTCGATCGTATGACACCATCTCATAGCTAGGTATATTTGTTTTCCTATCATCTTCATCTTCATTATATGAAATAAGGAATTCGAGACTAGAATTTTGCTGTTCAATCTGACCATTGTCATCCAAAGCAGCAGAAGTAATTTTTGTATGTTCCGGTTGGCTTGAAACTTCAGTACGAAAAAGTTTAAACTTTGTTTGTCTGTCAACATAGCCGAGATCAGCTTCGTAGACTAAATCAAATAGTAATTTTTCTGTAACCTTTGCTACATCTTCGGGGAGTTTTCGAAGTTTGCTTGCCAAATGTTTTCCAACAACGTCATAGTAATCCTCCTGACCTTCAGAATCTAGTTTTTCATTGACTTTTTTCAAAATAATATCGCACAACAATGATTTTTTCCTTTTATTGGAAGCCTTTTTTAACGATGTTTTAGAAATGAAAGTAGATGCCGTGGGTTTTGGAGGAGACGGCGATGGCGGCGTTGAAGACAATTCACTTGTACTCTCCTTTAAACAATAAATTTTTGAAAAAAATAATTTTTGTTTATGATTTAAAGTCCCATTACCTTACCTGTTCACATTTAGAATTCTTAACTTTGCTGTTGACGTTGGTCTTTGATAGTTGATTAGCTTTTAGGAAAGTCAATTCGTTGAAATACCAAAGGCGAGGCTTATATACATCATTTGCAGCTACAGATTTTTTAGAATTATTAACTTTTTCCCACTCTTTTCGGAAGCTTCCCCGTATGGAATCCAACTTTTTTACCACCGTATTTCTATCTGCTTCTGGGATTTGTTCCCGCAATTTGTCTATTAGCTTACCGTATGCCAAATGTTTTTTGGCGCGATTGAAATAATCCTTACTATTTATTTTCCATAGACATGGCAAGCTTCTATAGAGTTCAATGAACTCCAAGACATATTTCCTTGTAAAATTTCGCATATCAGACATTTTATTGAAAAACAAAATAACAATAGCTATCAAGAAAAAAAACCAATTAAATAAAAAGAACACAAAACAAACCAATAATGTATGCTACAATTCTTCTAAAAGCCTGTACATTGTGCAATGCAACCAAACTGACGATGTTCATAGTACCTGCTTCAGAGTACAAGGAAAAATCAAGGAGCTACAAAGTTTGTTCACGATAGTCAAAATCGGTCGAGTTGCAAACTTGTCACTTCTCATACCCCAAACAAACTGTTGAAGTTGATGTTCATGGTAATTTCATGAACATAGTGAAAGATTTGCGGGAGTAACCTTGTATGCAAATTAAAATAAGCGACCGATTCACATTAGCCACCAAAAAATCTTTTTCTGATTCTTCCCAGAAATTTAGATATCTTCATAAAAATTAAAAAGAACGGAGGGATTTTTTTGTTCTACTTAAAAAATTTGGGAGAACATCTTTCGTTCGTGGAACTAGCCTATTTTGTTGCGTTTACATGCGGTATTGAAACGTTGAAATGAGCTTCGTTCGACTACTACACACTGGCTTAGTTTATGTCAAAAATCTGAGTCGACGAGTTGGTCTGAAGGATCCAGTTCATTAATTTATAAACCAATTTCAAAATAGGTCTGTTCGTTTACTGACAATTTCTAATTTCTATACAAATTGCAATCAATTATGTCGAATTCCTTTCAAAAAAAGAATCGAATTTTTTTCCAAAAGAATCGAATTTTTTCTGTCAAAACGAATTTTTCTAGTGTAGCAAAATACGTTTTGACAGAAAAAATTCGATTCTTTTGGAAAAAAATATCGATGCTTTTTTTGAAAGGAATTCGACATAAGTGTTTGTAAATTTTTTTTAGTCTTTATAATCGTTTGAATTTATTTAGCACAAATACAACACAAACTTCAGAATCAATGTGGACTCTGGTCGCCTGTTGTTAAATCGGATCGAAATGTCTTCCGAATTATCAATCGAAGAGGTCATTGAAAGTAAGCATTTTCAGCGATTTCATCAAAAAAATATGCAAGCGAATCCAAATTTTGTTTCTTCGATATTTTGGCAGCAAAACTGAGATATTTTGTTGAGGATTTCTTTCCATGTACATAAATAAAATAGTTGAGATCTGAACTTGCCTAAAATTTGACAGGTTCGAAAAATTCGACCTAATCTGCTCACGGCTTTTACATTTCCAATTTTTTGTCTTATATCAGCCGTTGTCTGTTATCTTCCTTTGTTCTCCAACCACTAATCAGTAATCAGTGGAGCAACTTAATTGACATTCCTGATCCACATCTAGATCACCTTTTATAAAAGTCTAGCAAACACCAACCACAATGGATAAGAAATTACACTCTGGAATGTTTCATCCAACCCTGAGACTCCTTCAGGAACCGAACTGCCAAGTAAATGCTCATAATTTGATGTACCCTGTTTTTCTTATGTAAGTTCAAAAACATGTATAATGAAATCCCTCTAAAAGCATAATTTATCTGAATTATTTTTACCAGACCACAGGACGACACTGTTGAAGATATACTAAGCATGCCTGGCGTTGCTCGAATGGGGATCAACAAATTAAAAGAACACCTTGCTCCGCTAGTTAAGAAAGGACTGAATTCAGTTTTGTTATTCGGTGTTGTTAGTTGTGACCTGAAGGTAAAGTAACAACCAGACCCGTATTTTTATTTGTAAATCGAAACTTTTCTCAGGACAGCACAGGATCTTATGCAGATCATGAACAAAACCCAGTTATACGTGCACTTCCGAAGTTAAGGGAATGGTTTCCAGAATTACTTATTGCATGTGACGTCTGCCTGTGCCCCTACACAAGTCATGGTCATTGTGGCATCCTAGATAAAAGTTCTATTAATAATGCAGAGAGTACGCAACGATTAGCTAATATCTCCTTGGCATATGCAAGAGCAGGAGCACATATCATTGCGCCGTCAGATATGATGGATAATCGAATAAAAGCCATTAAAAATGCTCTAATATCAAATGGGTTTGAAAATTCGGTTTCTTTATTGTCCTACTCGGCCAAGTTCTCTTCTAATTTCTATGGACCGTTTAGGGATGCAGCTAAAAGTGCCCCTGCCTTCGGTGATCGACGGTGCTATCAGTTACCATCTGGGTCCAAAGGATTAGCGATGAGAGCTGTTGTATGTATAACATAATTTTATATTGTTTTGATTCATTCAAATAAATCGTTTAAGGAAAGAGATGTTGAAGAAGGTGCAGATATGCTGATGGTCAAACCAGGAATGCCATACTTGGATATTCTAAAAGCAACTAAAGATGCATTCCCCAATTTGCCTTTGTATGTTTATCAAGTAAGTCTAGATTTTCAAATCAGTCAATTTCTTTTTTGTTTTGGTATGTCCGTCTGTCGGTAGAATTTATAATCATCTTCATTCATCCAATTTTAAGTCTTTACCAATTACGCTTTTGGGTACATCGTCCATTGTATTTATTGCACTTGTTTTGCGTTTTCTATTGCATAAAATCCAGTATGCAATTCTTGTGCAAACAAAATTTTTCCCAAAACATCCAATTGAAAATTTGGAAAAGAATAATCAAAATTAAAATGTTTTGTGTTGGAAATAAAATTTTCCCAAGGGAATATCATTTGGAACATTTATTATTATTAATACTATTATTTATTACAATATAAATAAATTTACATTATAATTTTATAAAAACGCTAGCTACCAGGACTTGCGGCTAGGTGTATTTGGAAAATTTAAAATTCAGAAAAGTACCAAAAGCTATAATCTGTCGTTGACAGCAAATGCTAAATGGAGAGCGCCATTTGATGTCTAGTGTGTTCAAACTATTTCGGTTGTACGATAAGGCTAAGACTAGCCTAGACGCCTAGCAGCATGCTAGTTCATGCATCGTAAAATTCCAGAATATGGAATACAATTAATTTTTCAATTTTGCTGTGTCTCGGTGGTAACTTTTATGTTATACCAGCCACTCTTAGGATTTCGACAAATCCGGGTGCTTACAGTTTACAGCTACTCGAGAAAACTTGAGACAATAGCGATTTTGCGATTTTTCAACGAAAACGGTTGAAGCACAAGACCTTAGTTTGATACGCATGGAGAACCCACTTACCACTTAAAATCATCAATTTCATCGGCAAATTTATGAAACCTTGACGTATATGTTTATATTCACGTCCCAATTTGATCTATGTATTCTCGTGATTTGATATTTGTTCTTTTTAAAGTACTTATTTTGGTTTAACTTTTATCCAGGTTTCGGGTGAATACGCAATGCTCTACCACGCTGCTAAAAGTGGGGCCTTTGACTTAGAAACAGCTCTAATGGAGTCAATGAAATGTTTTAGACGAGCTGGTGCTGATTGTATCATAACATACTTTACCCCGCTACTACTAGACATTATAAAATCCTAAAATGCTGTGTTTTGTTACCAATTTTTTTACGAGTTTTACGATTCTTAAGTTTATAGTTGTGCATAATATATTTAAAATAAATATTAAAAATACTATGGATAAGGTAGATGCAAGATTTATTAATTATGTAATCGTATATTTTAGCAAGTCAAATTAATTCGTGCGTTCGTGCGGTCATACCTAACGATGAAAACATCAAACGGTCGCAATATTGGTACTACAACGGACTAGGACTGTTGGAATTAGTCAAATTAGCTAGTAGCCAGAAAAATTTTATGTCCGTTTGTCTCCTTTTTCGAATTGTTTATTAAGAACTTTAAATACCTACTTGAATTGTAACCTAGTCGAAAGAACATTGAACGACATTGAAGTGCCAAGATAATGACGTAATCAAACTCATCTTTAGTGATTTGAATACGAAAATATGAAGGTTGGGAGCCGGTATCCGGGCCTTACGCAGACTCAAAAAACTATTGTATCCATAAAGCAACTGACCGTCACTTCTTGACTCGTACCAGTATATTGTTGGTACGGTTTGCCGAGGTTGGATTTCCTGATGAAGAGGTGAAGAGGGCATGCATTCGTCGATCAGGTTTGAATCAACGCTAGAAGAATGGCGTATACAGGGATGACCAAAAAATTGGGTGGACACTTGAAGAAGGAGAGCCGATGATAGTGATGTAACCCAACTAAAGTAAATGGACTTAGTTTTTGCAACCTTAAAATCATAACTACCCTGGATTAAAAGTTTTATATGTCAACTATTAACCCACATGCGTATTCATTCGATTTTTTACTAGTTCGACAGTGCCTAATTAGATCGAAATATTATAATATACAAATGTTTATCTATAACTTTATTATTGTGAAAAGTTGTGAATTTAAGTCCTACATTTACAACGTATCGTTAAAATGGCGCCCATACACTGTCGAATGTTATCTTTTAGTGTCCCTCGGGACCTGGAACGTTATTAAAAATAATGAATTTCAAATTGAAGGAAAGAAGAAGTTTCCTTGAAATTTGATGGCAGCTTTGTAGCTTATTATTTAAAATAATGAATTTCAGGTAGCAGGCAAGAAAAAGAAAAGAACACGTTTCCTGAAATTTACTGGCCTTCTTATCTTTTCTTGTCCCCCTAAATGCACCCAAGGAAAAATCCGATGAAAAACTTTGTTTTCTATGTACATATCTGTTCCGTGTATACTACTTCCTGAAATCTGGAACAGAAAAACAGTGTGGATTCTTGATCATAGCTTTGGGTTGGCTACGTGCTCTGGAGAAATAAAAAGTAAAAAACAAATCCTTAAATTTTTAAATTTATTTAATAGTTTTGAAAAAAAAAAATTATAATCCAATTGAAAACTAAAAAAAAGAGCTAATTTACCGAAACATAAAATCAACTCGTCGCTCAAGGGTTAAGAACTTTTCTATGACTCGATCATAAAAACCGTCCCTTTCTTTCAGCTCCTTCAAAAATTCTTTTTCGATGGACATGAGAGCCAAATAGCTTAACCTCTCCTGACCTTGAGTACTTTGAAGGTATGTCTTAATCCTCTTAAGTGCAGAGTAGGAACGCTCTACGGGTGCTGTTGAGGCTGGTACTGTACATATGAGTTTTGAAAGCTTATACACCTGTTCAAAACTGCCGGCAATATTTTTCGACTCTATCCAGAGCAAGACATCAAATGATGTTATCGTTTTGGAAGTTGCTGCTGATGTTGTTCCTGTTGATTGCATAATAGAATCTGTGTTTTCATAAAAAACAGTCAATTCATTTTTTAACTGAGTGAATTCAAAAATATCAGGATAGCTTTCAATCAGATTTTTGATTAATCCTTCAGGAAAGAGGTCTTTTTCGCAATAATTACTAAATTTGTTGCCATTAAGTAAATCGAAATATTTCAATTTTTCGAAAGATGAAAACCTATCTGATATCTGCATACTTAAATTATCAACGATTTCAAAGAACAATTTTCTGTATTTTGTTTCATTTTTATCAAACTGGCCATTCCTAAATTTTCGTTTTTTAGCATGTGATGGGACAGTCTGCATGGTTGATTGCCAGATTTCCTGGAAGCCTTCGTCTCTTTGAACTTTAAGAAATTCACTAAGCTTGTCTATTTGGTTTGTACAAAGCACAGTGTCTATATTGGCTTTCTGCAATGTATTGAATAGTACATCTGAGTATGAAAAAAGTTTTGAAAAAACATTCAAAAGAAAAACAGTTTCAACGCTTTTCAAAAATCTACAATAACCCGATGCAGCCATTCGATCATTAGTTTCCCATATAGTTGTCTCATCATTTTGAATACTTTCAAAATATTGTTGAATGTTTTCTGTGTAGGAGTGGACTACATTGACAAGTTGAGAACTAAAGGACCATCTAGTCGTGGTTAACGACGGAATTTCTCTTTTTAAAAATTCTTTAAGAGAATACGTTCTTTTGCTTGAATGGGATGTGTACGTTGCCATGCCAATCAAAGTACTAAAAAATATTCTGCACTCTTTTATATTGGATAATCCTTGAGACAGCACTAAATTCAAGACATGTGCATAGCAGTGGACAAATAGAGCTTTGGGACATGTGTTCTTAACTTTCATTTGAAATCCCTTTAAATGATCACTCATAACTGAAGCCCCGTCGTAAGTCTGGGCTACAAGCTTATCTTTAATGTCATATTTTTCTATCAGAGCTGTAACAATTTTAAACAAATCGTCCGCTGTTCGCCCAGAGCGTCCGTGGATAAATCCAACAAAAGTTTCATGGATTTTTTTATTAAGATAATACCGAAATACAACGGATAATTGAGATTCCATTTGATTGTCAAAAGTCTCGTCAATCATAATTGCAACAAAATCTGACTGCTCCAATTTTTGGTAAATGTGTTGATTTAAAAGTTCACCAACAGCCTTGATCAAATCATTTTGAATCGCCAATGAGGTACATTTTAAAACTGTTTCCGTTTCAAAAAGGTGTGATAGTGTGGGATCATATTGTTTTAATAAATTTAAAAGCTCAAGATAGTTTCTTCGATTTAAAAAAGAATTTGATACATCGTGGCCTCCTAATGATAACTCCTGGTTTGCAAGGAAACATGTCACATCTATTAGTCGTTTGAGTACCTCACGATTTTTCTTAACCTGGATGTTATGTTGAGTGTTCAACTTCTGTAGCTGGGAGCTTAAGAATTCATCTTTTCTGTTCTCACCAAATCTGGCTAGTTTAAGTACACTTTGCAAATGGGATGTGCTCTGTTTGTGTTTTTTTTGAAGTGTGTTTAGAGTATTAAGATTATCCACACCTGATGAACTCCAGGTAGAATTTATGCGGGAGAAAAGTAAACAAGGCCAGCAAAAAAGTTTTTTTTTATTTTCACATCCAGCCAACCATGGGTAAAGGGAAAACTGAGTTTCCTTAAAGTTTCGAATATATTCTCTTTTACTGTCCTTGTGTTCTGATTTTAAATTTAATAGCTTTGGACACGGGCGTCCTTTTTGAATAATTAAAAGTTTTTCCGAAAACGATCTCGTTCCAAATGGTATTTCTAATAGATCTTCAATTATTGATTTAGTTTGAGCAGTTACTGTTTCTGAGTCCATTTTATTTCCTATACCAAATAAATATAAATAAATAAACTATTATATGTATTATACTATATCTAAATAAATATTTCCTATTTAAATAAATTTGAAACAAACAAATAAAACTTGTGAAATAGCATTTCCTTTGTAAAAGAAGAAAGCGATTTTCCCTTATTTTATTGTTTATAAAAAGGTGCTATGGAAACATAACTAGCTCTCCATTCACGACTTCAAATCAATCGGTTTCTGATCAAATTAAAACATGTCCGTGTGTAAGCTTGTGATTTGATCAATTTAAAAATTGAGTTGAACAAAATTTTGAATTTTTAAATGTTTGACTTCTGTGAATTGCTGAGCATTGAAATTAGGCTTTAAATTTACTTTAAGGTAAATTCTGATTAAGAATCAATCAAAAGCCATTGCGACTTTTTGCGACTTTTTAAGATAATGACAATGCAAGATATTAAAAAAAGTGAAAATAAAACTGTGTCCCACAAACTTATTATTAATATTACTGATATTTTACAAAAAAAAACATGTTAAAAAGTAATATTTTGGCTTGAGTACTAAATGCTTTTATTATTTTTTAATCGAAAGCTAAAAACTAGATGGTGCTATGTCTTCTAGCTTTTGAGAAAATTGAAAATAAATAAAACTACTTCCAAAAATAAATTTTGTATTTGTATTCACTTTTTATTTTGTATTTTAACAAAATTAGAAAAAAAAAATAATTTTACTAAAAATAGTGCATTTACCTAAAAATTGCTTTCTTTTTCCAATGACTTAATGCAATAATAAACAAAAACATTATTTTGGCCATGTTTTTGGGAATTTTTACCTGTGTGCGGCTGCTTAAGGTAGAACTATAATAGTCGGATGCCGAAGTAAGTGGTCGTACGAATATAATTGAGGTTTGCTTCGTTTCGACCAATTTTCGTTAACTTTTGCTTTCGGAAGTGAAGAGCGCTCACCGACCGCTCCATGCGTAAGTGAACTGAGAGAATTTTCTTCCGACTGTTACAGTTCTACCTTGACGCTGCGTTCCAACAATTATAATAATATAACCTTTAAAGCCTAGTAGGCTGCTGATGCGAAACGAAAAATCCCATACAAAAATGACACAGCGAAATCATAAACGGAAAATTTGGTTGTGGTTTTGGTTTTGCAGGAGGCTGCTCGAAGATCGAAATTTATAATTGTAGCAGATTATTTAGAGAAGTCTAGGGTCCTTTTTCGGACTGAATTAATTTTACAGACTATTAATTGTGTGCGGAAAAATGACATTTGTTTTTTTTTGTTTATCATTACGCGAGTTCAACGCACATCTTAAAATTCAGTTCTGAATTTTTCAAGTTTCTGATTGGTCAGCTGTCAGATGAATTCAAAAGTCAGCTAACTTTTTATGACATCAATCAGAAGCCAGAAAAATTCAGAAATCTGAATTTTCAGATGTGCGTTGAACCCACGGATTTTCTTACATCATGGGTTTCTCTGAATTATTGTGTTTATGTTTGATTTTGTTTTTGGAATTAGTGAAACTCTGCAAGGATATTTTCCGTTGTGTTTTCGCAAGCGTTTCGTTGTCTGTTTGGAGATCAAAGAAAAATTTCGTTTCGCATCAGCAAACGCTAGGCTTAAAATAAATACTGCAATTAAACCAAATTTTTTCATTTGGAAACATACTTTTTTAATAAAATTACAAATTAAAAGACTTCTAGGTATTAATTAATCCTTCGTCGATTGTTTTAACTGAACTTCAGAGTAATTCGGTTGTGTTTATATTAGTTTGTATCTGAACAATAGAAGTCAGATTCACGTCAAAATAAGTCAGTTGAGTTCGTCCAATGTGAACATCGTCTATGGTTAAGAAATCGATAAATAAATTTTAAACGTCAAAAATTTTGTTGGCGCAAAAATCGCTCCCATATGAAATGCATGTAGTTTTTCTTCATTGAGGAACTGTAAACTTGCTTAAAGCAATGCAAACAAAATGTTCAAGTAAGCCGCTAATCAGTATTCACAATAACGCGAGTATACTGTATCGACTGTTTGCCAATATAATATTATAATTATTTCACCAAACCTATAAAACCTTTGTATATAGATATATAGTTTTATATACAAGCATAAAACTACATTACTTCTACCCCTTTGCATTATACCATACCATACCATATTATATAATTCTAGAAAGTCAACCATCTCACAACAAAACAAGATAAAATCGCACTCTCATATTCCAAAGCGGCACAAATAAAATTACTCACATTATCTAATTCACACAATCATATAGATTAATAACTTGATTTATATTAAAAATATATTTTATTAAATATTTATTCGCACTGATCTTTTGGGATTTAGAATTAAACATTTATTCAATCAGAAAACAAATAAGCACACGCATAAAGAAAAGGCACTACGAAAATAAATCAGAAAAAAACACAAAAATGTACACTACACTTTCATTAATAATTGTCTCTTAGTTGGCGCATTTTCTCGCGCCAATCCAACTTTATCGTTTGTTTTATTAAGCTAAGTACAGACGATTGTCAGATCTGTCAGTGAAAATGTTCCAAATGTCTTACAATCGTCTGAACACACAATTTTTATCATTGTCAGTCGATTAGGACATTGTCAGACTCATTGGTCATTGTCAGATGTGGTAACGCTGCGTACAGCATGTTTTAAAGGCTAGCACCAACACAAAGATATTAGACAGGTTCAATAAAAATCGGTTAACATCTGAATTTTCAGTTTTCTGAATTTATGTCGTTGAAAGCAAAAAAATCTGAAATTTCAGCCGAAAGTCATTGTGTCAAATTCCTGTATTTACCTGTAGGATTTACATTTAAGCGAAATAAAATAGAACTTTAATAACATTCGTATATTAAACATTGAGCATGAATTGTTGTTAGGATGAAATTATATGTAACTAAATCAGCAACAGGTTTTATTATTTTCATTAAAAGTCTAAAAAGACTATGTATGGCCTAAAATATTTGAGGGAAACTTTCCAAACATCAATTTAAAAAATTGTTGATTTACAAATTCACTAAACAATAAACAAAAAGTTCGTTCATTTAAATAAGTATTGAATTTTCAGGACGAAAACTAAAAAAATCAACTACCAACAAGACGAAAATTATTAAGTTCAGCTTTTATGTGGAGTCCTTCGGCTTATTTGGCACTTCCCCCACCACAAACAATTTTCATCTGAATTTTCAGATGGGAATTTCTTGTCTGAAAATTCAGATAAAACGTAACTAAAAGTCACTAAAAGTCATCTTACTTTTTATGACAGCTGGCCAATCAGAAGCTCTTAAAATTCACAATTCTGAAAATTCAGATGTAAAACGTAATGCATTGACCGTACCCATTAATTTTATGCAGAGAATTTTTATGTGATTTTTATTAATTCGAATTCGAATTTTTGTTTAGCTTGGCAGCTGCTATATCTACAACGTTTTTGTTTTTTTAATACTTTCTCTAAAAAAATTAGGTTACAAAAACTTCTACTTTTTGACAATATAGGAATATAACAAAAGTATTACATATATGTTTTTTTTTTTTAATATTTCAAACCGTAATAGAATATTGAAATATTGAATTTTTATTTCTTAAACAAAATATAGGAATTTGTATTTTGTTCATATGACATGCCAATGGCATTGTATTCAGCAAATGAGGCACTGTAATTTTTTATGGACGGTAACGATGGTCACACGGCTGAAATGGGCCCTATCCTATCAACACGCATTCTATGATGTGAGTTGGAATTGTCGAATTTCGGAAAATTGGCGACACCTAATGTGTTTTGAACGATTTAAAAAAATAAATTGTCTTATTTTTGGGTTGTTTCTGTGTAATATTTCGATAGTCTCGATCAATTTGGCACCGAAGTACTAATAAAAATTACAAATGATGATAACATTCCAAATTTGTATAGTTTTTTGTTATGAACGAAAAACTCAATTAGGAAAGACATTTAAAGTGCTTTTTTCATAATTACACCGTTAACGATGGGCTGTATTTTTAGTCATTTTAAAACTATTGCCAAGCATAAATTAGGTTTAAGTGAATTTTCTGAGATTAATTTTAATTTTTATGGTTTTTCATGCCAATATTTGTAGTTGAATAAATAATAAACTCATACTTTAATTAATACCTACGGAAAGTTATTTGGTTACGTACCTATATATTATATTCAAAATTCTAGTCAAAAAGTATTTAGGTAATACAAAGTGACATATCTAATTGAGTGAGTGAGTGGGTGGAAGAACAATATAAGTACAAAAAGTTATACTTTTTCAAAAAAAACTGTTGCACAGAAAAACATAATTTTATTTGTAAAGGGTGTTTTTTTTAAACGTGTGGTTTTCAAGAAGAAATAAAACGCATATAATTTAATGTTTTGGCCAAGAATTTAGATTTATTATAAAGATAAGAGTTTGCCATTATGTTTTAAAAATGATTTCGGGCAAGTGGCCGCCGCGGCTGGCTCGAATAAATTCCAGCCGAGGCCCAATTTATAAAAAATAGTCCGGCGGTGTTAAATCGCACGATCTTGGAGGCCACGCCATAGGCCCACGACGCGAGATAATGCGCTCACCAAAACTTTCCTTCGATGGCTGTATGGCACGTAGCGCCGTCTTATTGGAACCAAAGGTCGTCCACATCAACATCCTCCAATTCAGGCACGAAAAAGTCATTAATCATGGCTCTATAGCGTTCCCCATTGACTGTAACATTATGGCTGGCTTGATTTTTTGAAGAAATATGGACCAATGATTCCCTCTGCCCATAGAGCACACCAAACAGTGACTTTTTGAGGATGTAACGGCGGCGTCTCAACAATGGCTTGTGGATTATGATCACTCCAAATACGACAATTTTGCTTATTAACGTACCCTTCAACCAAAAGTGAGCTTCATCGCTGAAGAAAATTTTCTTGTGAAAATCGGGATCGGTGGCCATCTCGTTTTGGTAATAAATTTGCACAATTTGGAAACGTTGTTCAGGAGTAAGTCTATTCATTATGAAATGGCAAACCAAACAGAGCATAAATCAAGTGACAGCTGTCAAAAAGATCAACTCCGAAAAAGGTATTGCCAGATTGAAAAGCAGACGTCTAAAAAAAACACCCTTTATAATAATGAGGGAAGTTTTCTATATCGGTAAAAGAAATTCTAATATAAGGTGCGTTTTATTCATTGCTGCATAGCCAGCGCAGCACAAGTCTGAATAAAACGATTAATCACTCTATATGTTCATTTCAATAATTCAAAGTTCTATCGCCAGCACAGCCATCTGTTTTTTTACTGACTTCTTTCTCGCCAGCAATCAAATTGTTTTTGTTTGTCAAGGGAAATTTTTCTGCGCTGGCTATGCAGCAATGAATAAAACACACCCATAGTTTGCATATTAAAAAAAATATTAAAAAAAAAAAACGTTGTACTTTTACTGTCATTTCACTCAATACAAACAAATAAAAAAAAAAAAACTACACAATACAATTTTGTTTAATTATTGTATTGTCTTACTGCCATATTATTCAATCTATACATCCAGATTAAAAGATAAATTCAGATGTAAAGTATACAAATTCAATATAAATACATCCGGATTTAAGTTTCAATCTGGATGTATCGAGTGAATAATATGGACGTAAATAAATTATAAGAAAATAAAAAATTACAATTTATTGAATTTAATGCTGTAGCAAAATCATAAAACAAATATGGTGTGGTTTTCATTTCGTGTGCGTCAAAAGTTTTTTTTTAAATATTACCCTTCTATGCTAAAACGGTAATTCTGATACATTTTTGAAAGTTATTACTTTCGCTAGGTTTATTCGTTGAGCCCTGAAGTCACCCTGAAGTCGCCCTAAAATGTCTTTTAAAAAACCTTAACTCGCCCTGACAATTCAAATTCTGACAGTTTCACAGCTTACAACTGTTAAGGGTTTTTAAAAATAGAGCGCCACACGAAGGAACAACGCGTTTTCATTATTATGCAGCAGTTAAAAATAATAATAATTAATAAAGGCTTGTCGAAGATTTTGTTACCAAAATAATTTTGAACGATGAAGCTCATTTTCGTTTTGGTGGCTTCGCTAACCTTCAAAGTTGTCGCATTTGGCGACGAGATATTGTTGGTAAATAAATTCTTCCACAACGTTTCACTGTTTGGTGAGGATTTTGGAAATTGAGCGCTGTATGAAATATATTCAGTCACATTTAAGAAAAGAGTTCATGTGCCTGCTAAGTCGAGAAAGCCACTTACCCATATTTTATGAATTAATCAAAAAAGATAAAAGCCCATAGTTTTCTATCAAAATTACTTCTTGCGTTAATTTTTGGGACACATTAAAATGTCGGGCTTCTTTAAAATATAGTTGTTAAACTCAATACAAGACAAATTTTTATTGTGATTTAGGATTTTAAAACCGTGTTTACACCAAAATAAATTTGATATTGTTATTTTGTTTCACCAAAAAAATTTAAAATATAAAAACCTAAAAAAACAGGACAAATCGCTTATTTGTTTAAAAAGATACCGGACAAAAGTTTATTAAGTCAAAAAGAGGACGTAGCTGGTCAGCCTAGTTATGACGCAATTATTTTGTTGTGGATTCGCTTGCTGCAGCTGGTTATTGTTTATTTTTGAAATAGAAATAAAAAAAACACGCCAATTTAATTGAAAGATAATAGAAAAGAAATAGATAAGGGAAACCTTTAAAGTTGTTTTAATTCATTTTTAAAATAAATGTTATGTTTTACTATTGAGCACAAAACTCTTGATTTTTGCTAGTTGAATGTCAACAAAACAAAAAAAACAGCCTTAGGGTGTTTTTTGAAAACCGTAAAACCCAGTTTATTTTTGATAATTCTTGAGGTTGTCAAGGTAAGCTTCGTTCGTTTAACTTTACCTAGTTTAACATTACTAGGTAATGTTAAACGAACGAAGCTATTATCACTACTAACTGCTTAAGATCGTTTTGTATGTTTTATTTAAATAAAACCTCAGAAAATTCGACTCTCAAATTTTCTGTTATTTAATTTATTTAATGGTTTACATATTGCATGTGTATGAACGTAGAGCATTTAAACGTTTTCAGCTTAAAATTCAATTTTTAGCGCTTATACTGTTCTTTCATTCACCGATTCAATTGCTTTATTATTTTTCCAATAAACTATTAGTGCATGTTTACATAGAAATTTTACTGAAAGTCCTTCTCAGTTCAATTTACCTTTCCCTATCTCACAACCTTGAAATTCACGAATATCTCACTCACGCAAAAAAGTCTTTCCTGTTTCACCCGAGAATATTACTTGAATCTGGCGCATCAGTGAATTTTGGGTGGAACCTACCCTTCTCGCTTTTAAGGCACATAAAATCTACCTGTCTGACTGGATGCGCCCTTCAGTAAAATGCCCACTTAAACCGGCACTTAGAAACTATTGGATTTTTAGGTCTAGTGAACCTCTTATTAATAACCAAATCACTATGAGAAATGATTGAGTAATATGATACTCGGGTTTTCCTATAATGGTTCATTAAGATACAAAGCTAAATCCGGCAAAAATAGTTATGCTGTATGGAAACTTAAAGACATTTGATTTAATATGGGTGCAGTTGATTACAACTGTAGTAAGTCAATGTCAATGTCTGAATAAAACCGCAGGCATTGATAATTATTGTTTAAGTATTCAATAGATGATATCAAAGAAACAAAAGTATTTGTTGATGAGCTGTTGTTACGTGATCGGCCACCCTCCCTTCCGAACATCATAATATTATATTTTGCTAGGCTGTAGTTTTGTAAATAACTAATTCAGGAAAAAGTAAATGGCAGGCGAATATTTAAAGAAGATAAAAATAGTAAAAACCTGGCCCAGAATCCGCTGGAGAAAAATGTTGTGGCTTCCATAATCGGAATGATTGTCTGGGGTGCAGAGTGCAGCTATTTCGCAAAAATCAAAATTTAAATGTGAGTTATAATTGAAGAATTTCTCCGTGTGAAAACTGGTTTATTATTTACAGATAATTGTGCGGCATACAATCGCACAATCAGGAAAAGTACGAATATAACCCAACAAAAACATTTATGCCTTGACTTACAAAAGATGAAATTCCTAATAAAAATTTTCGTCTGCTGCTGAAATCAATCTAATCATTTATATATTTATCATTTATACAAAATTTATTAATAATTATGAGTGCATAGATTTAAATCGGTAAATATGCATGATTTCGATGATTGTATGAATGGGATTTTTCCTTTCAAATCATCTGCGTACTAGGCTAAAGTTATAAAATTTGAAAAAAAAAATATATGTATGTATATACATAAGGGTGGTCATAATTTTGTTTTGTTTTTTTTATTTGTGTTTCCAGAGACTCAATAAATAAATTCAAAAAAAAATTTTCTCTTAAAGATAACCAGTGGTGCCTGATTTTTCGATTTATAAAATACAGGTAATCTTTTGCTTAAAATTTCAGTAAATTTATCTTTTAACTTGGCATGTCACATATCTTAAGTACGTACTATAAAAAAGTGGTTTTATACTTTTTATAAACAAAAAATATTTATTCTTTAAAAAATTGCAATAAATTGAGAAAATCAACAATAGCGGTTAATATTAACAGAATTGACCTTTAATAATTGTAAATTATCAAAAATTGCAACACAACAACAACACGAGATCCTGCAGTTTTTACTCAGGCGAGGAGATGGCCATTAAGTTTTACAAATGTTTTTAATAGTTTAAAAAAAAGAGAAGTGTCACTCTGATCCTCATTGGTTTTTATGGAATGATAAAATAGGGCTAGTAATAATTTTTAATTTCTACAGAGTAAACATTGTAAGATTGCTGTAGGCATTGTTGTACACTGTACCAGGTCTCGGTATCTCAACTTTTCTTTCAAGCATGAAGCAGTGGAATAGATAACCTTGATTTCTCCGTTATCCCGGCTTTTCAGGAGTCGATTTTTGACGTGCGCCTCTTCGAATCATGCGACTTCCCGCATAGCCAAAGCATTTATACCGCACAGTGGGTCATATTGACTTTTTTGGTTGAAAAAATCATAGCTCTTAAAAAAAGAAAGACACCATTATAATATTTTTTTTTTCTGCTTGAAGGTAATTTCCAATGCTATAAAGTTTATGAATTTTAAGAAAAAAATATTTACAGGGTGTTTTAGAATACGACTTTCTTCCCATACAAAGTGGAATTAATATGTTAGCTCAAAAATTGTCTAAAGTAAATGACTGAAGTAAAAACAGGGTGTCTAAAATTCAAATAAAGTCACAGTGGTACATAAAAGTTAACGAACAATAAATTTTTTTTAAATATTTTTGTAGGTGTATCAAAAGACTTTTTTTTTATTTTGCTGCACATTAGAGTGAAAATATACTATTTCAGTGGTCAAGCTATGGAGAAAGTATAAGAAGGGGTTTAATGCTATAAAACTGATAAATTTTGAAAAGGTGGTTCCATAATTTCATGTTAAAAACAATTTTATCCAAATAGTATTTCTTTCAAATGATAATATTTGTAGTAACTGTAGAGTATTTAAAAACTAAATCAAGTGAAACAGTGGAGGAAAAAAAGAAACATTTAAAAAAAAGTTGCCCTACAATAAACAAACTATGTATTTCAATTATATTTTTGAAGTTTAGCAGTGGATAAATAATAAAAAAAAGTAGATTTCTTAAAAACTTTCGTCAAAGTCCGGGGTAATTTCTAATAAACTAATCAACTCTTTGAGAGTATCGTGCGTTGAGGTCTTTTTCAGTTCGTTCAGCCTTTTTAAAAAATATAATAAATATTCAGCCTCCTTAAACAATAAAACGATATCTTTTATATTATGAAGATGATATAGTGCTGCTGATAATAGGCCTGAAAATCTTATCACTGCAATGAATAGGTATAAGTAAGGCGTATTGATATTTAATACAGTCTACTCTCCCTAAATCGTACTCTCTCTAAGTCGAATTTCTCTCTAACTCGAACTTTTTCGCCATATTTTATCATTCCCTTCAATTTTCCATACAAAAACCATTCTCTACTCCCTCTGAGTCAATCTCTCTAACTCGAACACATTTTCTTGATATTTGGCATCTTTTTTCACCCCTTTATTTTAATTTTCTTTAGAACAAAACAAAATAAAAAAACATAACCTCTTCGGAATTCGTATTTGGGTATAGTATGTATAACTTCGAAACATCAAAACCTTAATACATATGTATATATGTGTAGCATCGCGTGTACCATCATCGTCATCTCTTCGCGTTTCTTCCTATATTCATAACATGGTACCTCTATAAAAAGATACAGTTTTTAAAAAGTTACAACGCAAAAACAAAAAAAAAGGATTGTTATCCTCTTCTTTGTGTTGTTGGTTGCTTTATATACATATATTAACCTTTATTTATTAAATAAACCTTTTAAAATAAAAAAATGTTTCTCTCTATAACTCGAATTTTTCAAAAACTCTCTCTAACTCGAACAAATCTTGGTATCCCCTGAAAATTCGACTTAGGGAGAGTCGACTGTATATGTATATACATAAATATTTACAAACTTCTTCTCGATTTTAACCCTTAAAAAAAAAAAAATGTGCACAAAAAAATGAGTTTCATTAATCAAATCTCTCAAATAATTGCAGCTGAGCTTCAAGGTAACTTTTCAGAAACAAGTGTAATTTAAATTTTGCGTTGAGTTTAGACCAAATAATATTAAAGATTTTTTTAAACTCAACAAAAAAATTAAATTTCAAAAATTTTAAATACATACTAAAAATACTATCATACCAATTGCCCAAACTTAATTATTTTTCAATTTACTGAATTCCAAACAATTCTTAGTCCAAAAGATAAGCTATTTTTGCATTATAGACACACACGAAAATTGAATTTTGCTTTCACTTTTGCAAAAATGCCCCACAGTGCACCGTTTAAGTTGAAAAAACATTACAAAAATAAACACTCACGGCGAAAGTCGGCTGTCGGTCTATTTAAATAAAAAAAAAACAAACGTCAGATACCTACCTACTCAAACACTATAAAAATATACAAATAAAATTTCCGTCGCCGGAAATTTGAGTCACTTAAAACTTGCCTAAATTCAAAATAAAATCGCCTTTTTATTTTGTAATGCGGTACTTAATTAATTTCTTATTTCAAAAGCTATCTATCACGGACTATATATTATGACAGCACCCAAACTCGCCCACATTGCCATCAAAATTTGCCTATTCTTAAAACTGTCATACCGGCTGCAATTTGACGCATGACGTTTGGCGGACTTTTTACACATCAAAAATCCTTGCTCAGTGCGCTGCGCGGTGACTCTGCTTTGTTCTTCTGTTTTTCTTTGGTTTACATAACTGCTATACACACTAAGGTATCAAAATGATGCAAATAGCATTCTTCCTATTTTTGTGTAAAATTATAAATAAAAAAAAACACGTGCACGGGAAATAGACACATAAAGTTGTTCTAATTTAATGCACTGACTTCTTTCTTCGGTGTTTGATTATTATTTATAAAATTGTAAGTGAACTCATATTATTTTATCTTTCTATGGTATATTTTCTTTTGATTGTGTTCTTTGTTTTGCTCCATTGTTTTGTCAATGCTCCTGCCTTCAGTTACCATGTCCCTTGTCTTTTTTTTTTATTTCGATGTGCGCTCCTATGCCCGTCCCATTAAACAAAAAAAAAATCTGTGCACAACTTAAGAACAACGGATTTTTAAAATTTCATTTGCCCGATAACAAAGAACAAACATCATCGTGAAATTTGTATTAGGTACATAGGTATGTAGTCGAGTAGATATAGAAAAGGTACATACAGTCTAGTTGAAATGATTAGACTCAACTTCAATTTTCAATTTAGTCTGTACTTAACACTAATTAACAATATAGCACAGCGATGCACATATGCATGCATGAAACTTACAGTATAAACTGAAAAATTGATGACAACAGCTAATATGTAATTAGAAATAAATGAATTTAAAAAAAGTTTTAAATTGTTTTAACAACAGCGAAATGTACGCCATCTAATTTCTAAAATAAATCTTAATTTATGAGACAAAAATTTCAAAAATCGTTGGGGTGGTTTTTAAAAAAATATTGTTTTATATGTACATATGTACATACATATGTATATGTAGGTATATAAATTTTTTAAAACAATTTTAGGAAACAAAGTTGATACGCCATTTTTGTGTGTTTATTAATGCGGAGTTAAAAAATAAATTAAAAAAAAATTATCTACCTACGCATTTTCCAAATATCGAATTTTCAGAAAATAGTTTTGATTTTTTTTTTTAATCCAAAATTTGTTATTTTGAAAATTTTTATATGCAATATTGGTCAAACATATTAGAAGCTCTTGTGTAAAAAATTTTATTTAAATCGGTTCAACAGAAAAATGGTTCAATGAGAGATACCATTTTTAAATGATAGATACAATTTTTTTCCCAATAATATGATAGATCGTACTGATATAAGGTCACATAAAAATTTACTCAAAATCGTTTGAGCCGTTTTTGAGAAAAATGAGATTTTTAAAGGTACCGTTATTGTTGGTATATAAGAATAATTTTTATTTAAAATCTGCTAAATAATATTAAAAAAAACTTCTAGATGCTAAGTTTAATAAAAAAAAGAAAAGATTTTTAAATAAAAAAAAAAATTTGAAAATTTTTCTCTACATAAAAATTGATCAAAATCAGTTGAACCATTTTTGAGAATATCGAAAATAAAAAAAAATGGCACCATTTATAAAAATTTTTGAATATTTTTTTATAAAATGGCATTCGTTTTGTAATAAAAACGGGTCGGAGGAAATACCCAATAATAGCGTTACCAAGTACCAAGTTAAAAAAAAATCGACCCACCCGTTTTGGCTGCAGCCGAAACGACATACACATAGAATTGCGATACCCATTTTTTTCGACTTCGCTATCATCGTAATGTCAAGTTAGATAAAAATCTCAAATTCTGTTTTTTGTACGAATCCATAACGTTCCATATAGTTCCTACATATTATGTACATATGTATCGCAAGTAAAAAGGGCAAAATGTACCTACGGAAATTATTAATTTTTTCAAATTGATTAATTTTTATGGTAAGTGAAATTTCTTGCAAATTTGCACAAATTTTCACAATTTGATGTCAAAACCCATATGAATAATTAATCAGTTCTGGGAAATTTGTTGAAAAAAAGTTAGCAAACAGGAATGGCATTTAAACTTAATTGTCGGTCTGTTTTAAATCGATCAGTATTGTATATGTTTAAAATTCAGTTGAACAGTGTTAGTTAAGCCATTTCTATAGGTTTAAACTCTGACCCCCGTATTAATAAATGCGATTTTGCTAAGAATTTTCCCAAAAACTATCTTTTCTAAATTGCAGTGCTAGTTGTAGAGAAAACAGTACAAACAAAATATATACTTACATTACAACGACAAATCACAATACTTACACTAGTTGCGCCTTTGAAAAAGTGTTTGTTTTCTCTAAAACTAGTTTATTTTTTTGTTGCTTATCACATTGACGTATGGTAGAACTTCAGAGTTGTCAAATGAACGGTGGTTAAAAAACAGTGCTGCCAATTTAAAACCAAATCTTTATAATAAAAAACACCCTTTACTTTGTAAATAAAATATCAATTTACTCTATGCTGCCGTAACATGACGCCTCCACTGAACATGAACAATGATCGGATTTTGAACATGTCTAGAAAAAAAACCAATGGAAGCAAAAAAATCCATACCCATGCAGTCCATACAAATAAAATTGCATCGATCATATGGCCATATGTAAACGTCAAAATTCATAAATTGTCTAAGTGGCATACTTGGAACTGTTAAACAGTGCCTGTATTTTAGTCTGAAGCTAAAAACAAATATTGAAATTAATAAAATGTGCATTGAACGTAGATATCTAAAAAATCTCGAATTTGAGAGATTACAGGGATCTCAGTAAATATTTGAGGACATATTTAGACAATAATTGCAATGCGTTTATAAATAAGAAGATGTATAACTATTTAGACAATAGATGGCTGGACAACTGTCCAAAAGCGCTCTAAGGAAATTTAATAAATACAACTGAATTATTCTTATTTAGAAACCCACTCTAATTTATGTCTAACTTTACACAGCTGTAAAATTCCAAAATCTTATTTATAACCGTTTTCCATCGATTATCTAACTTTGACACTGCAATTGGTTGTCCAAACCAATTCTTAAGTGGGTAAGTTCAATGAACAAGGTAAGTAGTTAGTTTTTAGTCACTATCATTGAAAATTTATCTAAAAATTTATGAAATGTTTATTGAATGAATCCAAAAATTCACTCAAATTCATTCAAATATGCCAGATTACAAGTATGTCAAGGAATATATGAGGACATATTTAGACAATTACTGTTGGAATGCGTTTATAAACAAAAACAGTGGCTGGCTAGACAACTCTCCAAGAGTTTTGTAAGGAAATCTGACTAAGACTGTCTATATTTTAATTTTTTCAGTCGTTCGTCGCTTGTCTTTTTCACTGCATGGCCGAGCCCTTGGATGACTCAACAAATAATACTTTTCAAAAATCATCAAACGTTTTGAGCATCATATTTCGTCCGTTACCATAGATAAAAGAATATATTTCTGTTATAGGTACGTGCGTGCAATTAGTTACATTCCTTAGATTTAAATCAACAAAAGCAAAACGAAAAATATCGAAAATCGAGATAAAATAATAATTATGGTGTCTAATTAAATGAACAGCAGTGTAAGGCAACTTTTCCTTTTTCTCAGTTTGTATCTTAATTTGGTAGAAAAAATAATATCGAAATCAGTATCTTATCTACTGTCGATTCATTCATAGCGAACATTTCTGAAAAAATCGGGCTTAATTTGCAATTAATATAATTATTACAACTTAGTTCGACCAATACGTGTATACCACACACGTACACAAATAACTATACATTTCTTCAGTAAACAGAGTAATTCTAAACTCTAAAAAAGTGGGGGCATTTTATAAACTAACAGGTAACCAACCATAATACAGGTTTTTTTTTTTGTTGTTTGTAAACGAAGTCGTATGTACCTGTAAAGCAAAATTCCCCGACTGCAACAGCTAACTGCTACTTGTTTATTGTTCACTGTCGTTTGTTTAGTTTGCTGATTCTGGAAAAGTGAAACTTGTCAAATGGAAACTCGTTACATAAGCAAAATTAAATAAAACAGATTTTCATCTTCATCGTTTCGTTTCTTTTTGTCTATTTTATTATTCACAGTTTATTTTTTTTTCTTCTGTTGATAAAGTGCAATTTGTTTAATGCGGTAGGTACATACCTAATTGGAATTGGATATATCTCGTCTTCTTTGTGATAAGAAAATAGGAAAGAACCACAAGAAGGGCAGTGTATCCAAAAGGTCATGAGAGTTCTCCCGATATTTATGTATATACATTATGTATATGTATGTATATTGTGATGATGCGTGCAACTTAGCTGTAAGGTGGTTGTAAACAAAGAACTGTGGCCAAACAACATTGCCGGGACAAGTGCTGTTGTTATTATTTCTTTGGTGCTTTCAGTGACTAGAAGTGAAATAAAATCAAGTGAATAACGGTTGCGATTTTTCTGATCTGATATATTTATACACAGGTATAATTGAAAGAAACTTGCACACTCAAAAGACGGTAAGTAATTGTTAAATAATATATATGTATCTATTATTTCCTCTCAAATTGCGATAAATAATTATTTCTAAGAAAACATTTCAATTATAAATTCATTCTAAGTTTGGGTGAGTTTTTTTTTTTTAATTTGTATTTATTTGTATGGTCAAACTGTGTAAAAGGAAGTCATAGAGATTATGAGTAATAGGTACCAGGGCAGCCAGAAATATTTTTGTTTTTAAATTGAAATGAAACCGCAGTTTTGATGTATAAATTTATCAGTTTTGTTTTTAGGTAGGTACCTATACATAATTGAGGAAACATTGCATTTATAAATTTAGCTTTATGTGTAGATGTTATTACTGATATTTGCAAGACTGTGTTATGTATACCTACCGCTAAAGAATTGAAAATTAAATTTTTGTTTATTCACACATTAAAGGAGAAAGAACAAAACAAGTCTTATCGTAACCTATAAACAGTTTTCTGTTGTGTCAAGTTGAGGTCAAAAAACGATAAACTCCCTTTTTAAAAATGCCATACTATAACAACCATTACATATGTATGTAGGTACAACTGTTTTAAAGATAAAATATCCTCCCATATTTATGGGGAAGGGTAAATGCAAAAGATTTAAAATGTTCCAGACGAAATTGAGATTTTTTTTTATATGAAATTGTAAAGCAAAGTATGCATATTTATCGGTTCAAATTGTGTAGGATTTTGTTGAAAATATAGCCTTCGAATTTCCTGCAGTATCGGACAAATTACGTGGTCTTTGGATAGTGTAAAACAACAAAATCATTTAATTAAAAATTTAATTAATTGTGAATACCTACGGCTTTAAAAAAATGATGAAGAAATTAGCTGATTTGATAAAATAAAAGCCTTTCTTGTAACAATTTTCAATTGAAAGAAATGAACATTTTTTGGAGAGGAAAGCCGATTTTCTTACGAAAATAAAAAAATTAAATAGATTTTCAAATTTGTATTTTTAACTAGGAATTTTTTCTTGTGGAGGTGTGTACTTATATGTTGTATGTATGTAGGTATAGGTATGTAGTAGGTACATAGGTACCTAGTTAGTTTTGTTTTTAAAATTATTTTGTACATATTATTACATATTAAACCAGCTTCTCAAATTGATTTGACACCAACGCGATGGACTATTTGATTTTTTTTATACATAAGTCTTAATTTATGAGAAAACATTTTAAAAATCGTTGGAGCGGTTCTTTTATGTAAAATTTTGTAAACATTTTTAAGAAAAAAAAAATTGGTTCGATAGTTTTCAAAAAAAAAAATATGAAATTCCAAAATTTGTTTTTTTTTTGTTAAAAATTTTTATATGCAATATTTTTTAAACTTATTAGAACCTCTTATCGTCGGATAAATATGTAAAGCCAGGCTAAGTCCACTTTTCGCCGAAATTGCTATTTTGATGTCATTTTTTAAGAAACACATTCTGTAAATATTGCTTAAATCACTTCTGTCCAAAGTATCGTAGTAGTTGCAGAATCCTAAAGGGAAATATCATTTTTATATGGAGCTTTATGCAATTTTGTTTTGGTTTTTTGCTCTCCAGAAAAATTTGCAAATTCGACTTTGTAGTTTTACGCATTTAGCCGACGCGGCGTTATATAAAAAAATTAATTTAAATCGTTCAAATAGATAACGAGATAGTCGCAAATCAAAAAAATGCTTCTATGTATCTATGAGGTATCGTTAATACTTCTGTAATGTAAAATTTGTTCTTGTTATATGATTCATCGTATTACACACACAATTTTTTTAATTTTGTAAATGTACCTAGATTTTTATTAAAATTATTATTTTGAATGGGAAGTACCTATCTACCGTTAATTTCGGCTATTAGAATAATTTTTATTGAAAATATGCTAGATAATGTTAAAAACGTTATGGACCAAGTTAAAAAAAAAAAGCGACAAGTCATTTTCTTAATATTGAGTTTTCGAAAAAAAAAAAAATTTGAAACTTTTTTAAAAAATTCAAAAAATGTTTGTTTTTCAAAATTTAAATACAAAATACATACTTTTATAACTTCTCAAAACATTCTCCCTACAAAAAATTTATCAAAATCAGTATAACCGTTTTCTAGAAAAGCAAACATAAAAACAATGGCTCTCCCATATAGAATCATAGATAACCATTTTTGGTTTTTTTTTCCACCAAAAGGTAGCATATTATGTATTACAAATTTCGTATTCTTTTTTTTTTCAATCTGTGAAGCCATTTTTGAGAAAAATAAGAATCCAAAAATGCTAAAACGAATTTATTTGACAGGTTTCGCTATTTTTTAGTCTTAAAAAATGAAAATAAAAACGTCTGAACAGAATACCCAAAAAACGCTAAGTGCAGTAGCCGAACAGACAGACAGACTTTTTTAGTCTTCTAAGTCTATCAAGTTTGTTTACGAATCCATAACTTGCCATATAGTAGATACTATACAAAATGTACTGTTGTATATTATATCGCAAGTAAAAAATTTAATCTATAGAAATCAATAATGATGTCTATAGGTATCAAATAAATAATGAATTTACTGAATATGTAGGTACTTAACCTTAACTTGTAGGATCCATTTCAGTTGAGTTTCGGATAATAAGCCAATAAGGAATTTAATGTGCATGTGGTGTAAAATATTTCCAGACGTACATACATATCGCACCCTTAGAATGAAAGTGACCTAACTCAAAATTTCTGTAACTTCTGATTTTTCAATATACTGACCTTAAAAAGCGAAATGAACTCTAAAACCAGGTTGTAAAAAATATTCTGAATTTTTTAGTTAGGTCACTTTCATTCTAAGGGTGCGATTATGTATCAATTATGAATAAATTAAAAATCTTCTTTTTCTGGCGTAAACAATTTAAAAAAAATAAGAAGATTTTTAATTTATTCATAATTTAAAGTGGCTCATAGTAATTCCACCGCGTATTTTAATTAAATTATGTTTAAAAATGATTTCCACCGCGGCTGACTCGAATAAATTCCAGCCGAGAGGCCCAAATTTCGACCACTTTTTGCAGCACTTGGGGCCGTAGGTCAGCAATAACGCGCCGAATATTCTTTTCCAAGACTTCAATCGTCTCGGGTTTATCTGCGTAGACAAGCCACTTCACATAACCCCACAAAAAATAGTCCAGCGGTGTTAAATCGACCTTGAAGGCCACGCCACAGGCCCACGACGCGAGATAATGCGCTCACCAAAAGTTTCTTTCAATAAATTGATTGTTTCGTTGGCTGTATAGCATGTAGCGCCGTCTTGTTGGAACCAAAAGTCGTCCACATCAACATCCTCCAATTCAGGCACGAAAAAGTCATTAATTGTGGCTCTATAGCGTTCCTCATTGATTTTAACATTATGGCCGGCTTCATTTTTGAAGAAATATGGACCAATGATTCCCTCTGCCCATAGAGCACACCAAACAGTGACTTTTTGAGGATGTAACGGCGCGGCGTCTCAACAATGGCTTGTGGATTATGATCACTCCAAATATTTACGTACCCATTCAACCAAAAGTGAGCTTCATCGCTGAACAAAATTTTCTTGTGAAAATCGGGATCGGTGGCCATCTCGTCTTGGTAATAAATTTGCACGATTTGCAAACGTTGTTCAGGAGTAAATCTATTCAATATGAAATGGCGAACCGAACTGAGCATAAATCAAGTGACAGCTGCCAATAAGACCAACTCCGAAAAAAGTATTGCCAGATAGAAAACCACACGTCTATTCCATACATAATGGCATCGATAGGCCTTTCAAAAGAATACAAAAATTCGATTATATCTCACATCACATTTTGTTTTAATTTAAAGAGAGGAAGCGTTTAATGGAAGACCCTGTACAATGTACATATACATTTAATGTAAGTTTTCTGGAAAAATTATTTCCTTTTTAGTGGGTTAAATTTCCGTATGAAGGAGATTTCCGTGGAATCATATCCTAACATCTGAAATACCATAATTATCTGAAACAAAACAACCAACACTTAAAATGAATTGAAAAACAGAAAGATTATGTTTTGAAAAGCCAATCTGTTATGTGAATAGCATTTGAATTAAAAATTCGGGTTCAACATCAATTTCGAAAACAAAATTGGCACTAAATTTAGATCATGTAAAATAGATACGAGTAGCTGAGTTTTATTCGTAATTTATACCTAGTGCAAGTACCAATAAAATGCTTTAGCCACTTTTATGTACACTATTTATTTCTGTGGCTTGAGTGAAAAACAATATTAAGGTTCAAGTCATGAATACATTTCAACAGCGCCATTTTCATCTTCAAAGTTTCAACATTATTTGTCCACTTTTAAATTTACTAATAAAACGCGCCTAGTGATCCTGAATAAGAGGCCAAAACGTTTTTTGCATTTTTTTTTCAAAACTACGAAAATCGAGTTAGCGGGTTCTTGCATTCAAGTTACGATATTATGCTAACAAAAATAACTTCTAGAGCAATAAACTAAGTGGTTCTGTTGTGACTGCAAAATAAATCATAACATATTAAATTGTGAATATTTCCGCTTTAAAAAATTAAACATTAAAGCTTCTTTGCTTTTTTTCTGTTTTTGCAAATTTAAATTCAAAATTTATGTTATCAATTGTTGAAGGCCGGTTTATATGGGGGTGATTACCCCCATTTTATTTTGTTCAAAAATATGTCTATTTTCAAAGCAATGAAGTCCATTGAAATTCCAAAAGGTTGCCAGTCCACAAAAAATCAATAACGAGTTAAAAATAAAATATCATTGAATGTGCTATACCCGGTCTTAGAAAGCAGAGAAACAACAGGTTTTTGCCTGATTTTGGTCATATGCAAAGAGGATAAGGAGTACCTATTTTTTTTTGTTTTTCGTTCTTTAATTTCTGTTGAAGTTTAATAAAAAAAAAAAATAAGTGCAGCAAAATATTTTTTGTTTGATATTGAGAATATCTTTATTTTCATTTAATGGTTTGTGTATAAAAAAAAAAGAAAAGTACGTATGTATAAATATTTCAATGTTAAATGGTATAATAAGCATGTTTAACAGAAAATGGCTCATGAGATACTTAAATATAGAGTTTTAACGAAATTGATTATCATTTTTGCTCCCTTTAAGATGTACCCGTACAAACTAAAAGCTTACAAAGCTGATAAAATTATATCTGAAAAATATTTTAAATTAGTTTTAAAGCAGTTTCAAAACTTGATATATCAGGTGTTGCGTCAAAATTAAAAAAAGCAAAATAAATCAGGAAAATATAATTTTAAAAATAATTGGAAGTAGCAAATATGTGTCATAGCAAGTGAGCGCACAAAGAAAACGTTTTCCAACGTTTATCTATATAGGTATATAAACATTTAAATGTTAGAATCTTTTCCTCAGTTCCATTCCGTGATATTAGGTTTGTTCGATGTCGTCGCTTCGCTCTGAAGCGTTTTATGTCGCACTTTTTTCGTCATAGGTTATTTGCAGTGTGTTCGATGTGTTTTCGGGGCGAGCACTGAACGACTCTCACCAGACCCAGTTTTTTTTCTTGGGGCGAGAATTCAGAGCTGTCAAAATTCAGCTGTTGGCATTCAGGCAAAAACAAGTGTTGATGATAAATTTATTGGTAAATATGAGATATTTTGTCATGCCGAATACTAAAATTATAATTCATAAAAGAGTTTTTGACAGCTCAAACTTCATACAAAAATAAACAAAAAAAATGCAAAAAAATAACGCAATAAAGGTTCTCCTACAAAATACACGAATCTGTCGTGGAGACGACGAAAACAATAATAACAACACGTGAAAACAACACGTTGTTATTATTGTTTTCGTATTCGCCATGACAGATTTCCGTTGGTGTGGGGGAACCTTAAAGCTTAACCATTCTAAAGAATATCAAAAATATACAGGTTTAAAATTTATATTAAACTGATCAGCATTAGTGTTCGTTGCCTAAAGAAGATTATACTTTATCAATTATTCTTGATCTTCTGAACTCTGATTTTAGAAAGCATTTTAAGTATGATGATAAATTTTATTTTGCCAAGAATTATTAATTTGAGTCATAAGCTTTATATTAGCATAAAAATAATCACTGATTTTGATCATTTTCATTTTCTTGCAATCTTTTTAACATTAAAAAGATAAAATCACTAAATGCCTTTTTGAACTTTTTAGTATAATACTAACTGAAAAGTCACTTTGACAATAATTATAAATGGGCGCGTTCAGGTTTGTATCCAAAGCGATCTGGATAGCTTTGTGTTGTTGTAATCCCTTGTAAAATCACAGCTGATGTCAAAGCAGCTGTTGCCAAACAATTAATCTCAAGCTATCCTACAAATTCTGGGATACTTATCTATCTTATGAGAATTGTCAACAACAGCTGATTTGCGTTCAAAAACATATTGGATAATCGAGTATCTTAGATAGGCTATCCTAGTGAAACCTGAACGCGGCCAATGTGTAAATGGTATGTTTGATTATTTGTTTGCACGAACTGCCACTTTTTTAGACGTGTTCAGCTGAAGTTTACTAAGAAAATAGGTTTAGAACTGATTAAAAAATGTTTAAAACCAAGAACATTTATTTAGTAGAGAGCTTTTAAAGTTAGTAAATTTAAATTAAGTAGTATCATGCTTATACCTCAACATAAGGCTATTCAAATTTTGCCAATTGTTTTTTTTAAGTATATTCGCGGTAATATTGCATTATGAAATATTTGTTTTTGCAAAAAAAAAGTTACGGTATCTTAAAGTCATCTAAATTTGCCCATTAATTTTCAATCGGTTTCCCCGGTTTTTAATCTATCCAAACCTTTTTTCTTCGTTAAATGTAATTACATATATCTCCATGTAATGAATATAATATTTAAAAAAAAAATGGATTTAAATGGAAAAAATAGTATTTCCAGATGACATAACGAGTTTTGGTGAAGAAAGAAAATGGAGTCGCCTTAAAAAAAACGGTTTGAAATTTTTGAATTCGAATATCTCGAAAGCAAGAGTTGATTGAGCAGTTTTGAGATCATATGAAGAAAAAAAACCTCCAGAAATATTATCTAGTCCACGCAAAAAAAAAAGAAGAAATCTTGTAGACTAGAAGTAGAAAAATATGTTACGGAAAATAAAAAAATATCGACTATAAAATGTAGAAATGTTCCCACCCTCAAATAGGTATAGCATAAGTAATTGTTAACCAATCCTAGAATTTACTACACCTGTTTTTGCAAAAAAAAAAAACACGTATGTTCACTGAGGCGTATACGCATTTTTGGTTAAATGGTGTAAGGACTGTTATAAATCGCGATTTTCAAATATTAGTATGTGAGGCACATAACAACTTTAATTCATATATATGTACATACATTAATAAACTAATTTAATGGTGCTCCTTATCTTTTTATCAGTCTTAAGAACTTAACTCAAGATATTAGGCTTCGAAAGCGGAAAATTTCGACTTTTTTTATTTGATTTTCCCAACAATACTTTTTATAGAATAACTTCTTACAATAAACGTTATTTATTTTAATTAATTGTTTTTTTTTTGTAAGTAATCTATGTATATTAAGGTTTTTTTGAAGCATTTTTGCAAAATTATTTGAAAATAAAAGCGGTTAAAATCGGCATTTATTTGGACTAGCATTGTTGCGCCTATATATTAACATAATTAGGGCCAGTTTCACAGTGCACACTTAACAAAATAAGTGGCACTTAATTTTCCCATTTTGGCACTTAAGCCGCAGTTTTACTACCTGAGTAAGTGGAACTTAAGTGGCCAACATCGGAGACTTAAGTGTCACTTATTCCGATAAGTTTACACTGTGAAATTGGGAATTAGTTTTCCATATTCGGCACTTAAGTGACACTTACTTCACTGTGAAACTGGCCCTTAGTATACTATTTGAATATATTATTTTCAGTCCACTGTACTATTTTGGATCATCACTGGATAATTAATTTTCAAAACAAATATGAAATACCTACTAATAACTAATTCACTCCTTAAAAAGTTAAGGGATGTGTTGGAAAAATATTCTATTTTTTATGTGAAGTTAAACTACAGGGAATGGTTATATGGAGGTTGAGTTGGATTAGAGTTGAAAGATTGAAATTATCTATTTTTGTCCATATAATAAGACTTACTTATGCTTTTAGAAGTGAAAAATAATATTTTTAAGAAATTCACGTTGATTGAGTTATTATAAATACAACTTTAAATTGTGTTTAAATAATTTTAGTTTAAAAAAATAAAATGCGAAAATCGTAACTCAATCGAGTACGGAGAAAATAGAAAGAAACCGAATGTACAACAACACCTTGTGTGTGGCTAGCAAAAATGCTGGTTGGTTCAAATGCATTTGTCAAACAATAAAACCTTAATTAGGATGGACCGATTAGGTGACCTTCGGTAACGCAGTGCGTAGTGCATATCGCTATGAAAGGAGCTTGATCTGGTTCGCCTCCCAGTCTCGGCAAAAACTTTTTCTAAATAAAATTGAACAAAATAGACCAAGCACCACAAAAAGGAGTCTGATGATCGTCGTGGCTGTCGTGAAATAGCTATCACTCCAGACTATAAAAAACTTGCCGGTAGCTCTCTCAAGTGTTGTTGTTCATTGAAAACTTCAAACGTAAACAGATGGTTTTTCATTTATGCTGGATTTACACGACTTTCAAAACTTCTGTCCGAAAAGAATGAACGACATTTATTTACACGAATACACAAAATAATAAAGAAAATTATTCTCTCAATATTTATACGACGCGAGGACAGTGTTATGTCTAGATTAAACGTCAGTTGTACTTGTCAGTTTGTATAACGAATTTTAAGATTTTAGACCATTAGAAAAAGAACATCGTAACGCTATGGCTCCGTTGGCAATGTTTGAAGCAATATCAATGGCAATTTATTGCATGGGTGGGTCTTCCATTGCCATGGTAACTTTACTTGTCAAATGTCAGTATAGAAATAACGACCACTTATAAATGTTTTTTTTAATCTTTAAAACCACTATTATTGGGAATGAAAAAGGTTAGTTAATTTTATATTTTCAAGTTAAATTTCAAAACGAAGAAAAAGTCATTCAAAATCACGGAGAAACCATTTTGAAAAATGTGAAACGTCAAAATTTATTGTATCAGCGATGGGAATCAATAATTGCTGCGCAATTTTGCTATTGCCATTGCCAAAGCGTCTCCATTGGCAATATTCAAGTCAATGGTAATGAGCCAAGAAATTTATTTCCTCAATATTGCCAATAGAGCCGCTGGGTAACCATCGTTCAATGGAATTTGACACTTCTATTTGACTGAAAGGGGACGAACTTTTAACGTGTATAGTTATTTTGTACCAAATACCACCGCAATTCGTTCAATTTCAGAGGCCTATTTACATCGTAGCCATCCTGCAATAGTAATTACCACTCTTACTTTAAAGATAGCGTACGAACTGAATAATTATCTTGCTTTTATTCGGTACATATTCAATTTGAACTGTCACCAGAAATTGCAAATAGCGTTTTCGATTAGAAAATGCTTCTAGATTTAATTTAGGAACCGAATCCAAAAGCTTTCACACGTTTACACATGATTACGTGCCACCGCATCTAGGAACAACATTGTGAGGTCAAGGAGTAAACGTATATTGATTAATTACTAACGTTGAACGTCTAACAGCAGCTTAATTTTCCAAACCAACACATTTTAATTCTAATGAAAACAAAGCATAAACATTGGACAAAATCAACGAACGCATCCTTAAATGCCAACCTTAAAAAAACGACTCTGAACGACTCTCACCAGACCCAGTTTTTTTTCTTGGGGCGAGAATTCAGAGCTGTCAAAATTCAGCTGTTGGCATTCAGGCAAAAACAAGTGTTGATGATAAATTTATTGGTAAATATGAGATATTTTGTCATGCCGAATACTAAAATTATAATTCATAAAAGAGTTTTTGACAGCTCAAACTTCATACAAAAATAAACAAAAAAAATGCAAAAAAATAACGCAATAAAGGTTCTCCTACAAAATACACGAATCTGTCGTGGAGACGACGAAAACAATAATAACAACACGTGAAAACAACACGTTGTTATTATTGTTTTCGTATTCGCCATGACAAATTTCCGTTGGTGTGGGGGAACCTTAAAGCTTAACCATTCTAAAGAATATCAAAAATATACAGGTTTAAAATTTATATTAAACTGATCAGCATTAGTGTTCGTTGCCTAAAGAAGATTATACTTTATCAATTATTCTTGATCTTCTGAACTCTGATTTTAGAAAGCATTTTAAGTATGATGATAAATTTTATTTTGCCAAGAATTATTAATTTGAGTCATAAGCTTTATATTAGCATAAAAATAATCACTGATTTTGATCATTTTCATTTTCTTGCAATCTTTTTAACATTAAAAAGATAAAATCACTAAATGCCTTTTTGAACTTTTTAGTATAATACTAACTGAAAAGTCACTTTGACAATAATTATAAATGGGCGCGTTCAGGTTTGTATCCAAAGCGATCTGGATAGCTTTGTGTTGTTGTAATCCCTTGTAAAATCACAGCTGATGTCAAAGCAGCTGTTGCCAAACAATTAATCTCAAGCTATCCTAAAAATTCTGGGATACTTATCTATCTTATGAGAATTGTCAACAACAGCTGATTTGCGTTCAAAAACATATTGGATAATCGAGTATCTTAGATAGGCTATCCTAGTGAAACCTGAACGCGGCCAATGTGTAAATGGTATGTTTGATTATTTGTTTGCACGAACTGCCACTTTTTTAGACGTGTTCAGCTGAAGTTTACTAAGAAAATAGGTTTAGAACTGATTAAAAAATGTTTAAAACCAAGAACATTTATTTAGTAGAGAGCTTTTAAAGTTAGTAAATTTAAATTAAGTAGTATCATGCTTATACCTCAACATAAGGCTATTCAAATTTTGCCAATTGTTTTTTTTAAGTATATTCGCGGTAATATTGCATTATGAAATATTTGTTTTTGCAAAAAAAAAGTTACGGTATCTTAAAGTCATCTAAATTTGCCCATTAATTTTCAATCGGTTTCCCCGGTTTTTAATCTATCCAAACCTTTTTTCTTCGTTAAATGTAATTACATATATCTCCATGTAATGAATATAATATTTAAAAAAAAAATGGATTTAAATGGAAAAAATAGTATTTCCAGATGACATAACGAGTTTTGGTGAAGAAAGAAAATGGAGTCGCCTTAAAAAAAACGGTTTGAAATTTTTGAATTCGAATATCTCGAAAGCAAGAGTTGATTGAGCAGTTTTGAGATCATATGAAGAAAAAAAACCTCCAGAAATATTATCTAGTCCACGCAAAAAAAAAAGAAGAAATCTTGTAGACTAGAAGTAGAAAAATATGTTACGGAAAATAAAAAAATATCGACTATAAAATGTAGAAATGTTCCCACCCTCAAATAGGTATAGCATAAGTAATTGTTAACCAATCCTAGAATTTACTACACCTGTTTTTGCAAAAAAAAAAAAACACGTATGTTCACTGAGGCGTATACGCATTTTTGGTTAAATGGTGTAAGGACTGTTATAAATCGCGATTTTCAAATATTAGTATGTGAGGCACATAACAACTTTAATTCATATATATGTACATACATTAATAAACTAATTTAATGGTGCTCCTTATCTTTTTATCAGTCTTAAGAACTTAACTCAAGATATTATGCTTCGAAAGCGGAAAATTTCGACTTTTTTTATTTGATTTTCCCAACAATACTTTTTATAGAATAACTTCTTACAATAAACGTTATTTATTTTAATTAATTGTTTTTTTTTTGTAAGTAATCTATGTATATTAAGGTTTTTTTGAAGCATTTTTGCAAAATTATTTGAAAATAAAAGCGGTTAAAATCGGCATTTATTTGGACTAGCATTGTTGCGCCTATATATTAACATAATTAGGGCCAGTTTCACAGTGCACACTTAACAAAATAAGTGGCACTTAATTTTCCCATTTTGGCACTTAAGCCGCAGTTTTACTACCTGAGTAAGTGGAACTTAAGTGGCCAACATCGGAGACTTAAGTGTCACTTATTCCGATAAGTTTACACTGTGAAATTGGGAATTAGTTTTCCATATTCGGCACTTAAGTGACACTTACTTCACTGTGAAACTGGCCCTTAGTATACTATTTGAATATATTATTTTCAGTCCACTGTACTATTTTGGATCATCACTGGATAATTAATTTTCAAAACAAATATGAAATACCTACTAATAACTAATTCACTCCTTAAAAAGTTAAGGGATGTGTTGGAAAAATATTCTATTTTTTATGTGAAGTTAAACTACAGGGAATGGTTATATGGAGGTTGAGTTGGATTAGAGTTGAAAGATTGAAATTATCTATTTTTGTCCATATAATAAGACTTACTTATGCTTTTAGAAGTGAAAAATAATATTTTTAAGAAATTCACGTTGATTGAGTTATTATAAATACAACTTTAAATTGTGTTTAAATAATTTTAGTTTAAAAAAATAAAATGCGAAAATCGTAACTCAATCGAGTACGGAGAAAATAGAAAGAAACCGAATGTACAACAACACCTTGTGTGTGGCTAGCAAAAATGCTGGTTGGTTCAAATGCATTTGTCAAACAATAAAACCTTAATTAGGATGGACCGATTAGGTGACCTTCGGTAACGCAGTGCGTAGTGCATATCGCTATGAAAGGAGCTTGATCTGGTTCGCCTCCCAGTCTCGGCAAAAACTTTTTCTAAATAAAATTGAACAAAATAGACCAAGCACCACAAAAAGGAGTCTGATGATCGTCGTGGCTGTCGTGAAATAGCTATCACTCCAGACTATAAAAAACTTGCCGGTAGCTCTCTCAAGTGTTGTTGTTCATTGAAAACTTCAAACGTAAACAGATGGTTTTTCATTTATGCTGGATTTACACGACTTTCAAAACTTCTGTCCGAAAAGAATGAACGACATTTATTTACACGAATACACAAAATAATAAAGAAAATTATTCTCTCAATATTTATACGACGCGAGGACAGTGTTATGTCTAGATTAAACGTCAGTTGTACTTGTCAGTTTGTATAACGAATTTTAAGATTTTAGACCATTAGAAAAAGAACATCGTAACGCTATGGCTCCGTTGGCAATGTTTGAAGCAATATCAATGGCAATTTATTGCATGGGTGGGTCTTCCATTGCCATGGTAACTTTACTTGTCAAATGTCAGTATAGAAATAACGACCACTTATAAATGTTTTTTTTAATCTTTAAAACCACTATTATTGGGAATGAAAAAGGTTAGTTAATTTTATATTTTCAAGTTAAATTTCAAAACGAAGAAAAAGTCATTCAAAATCACGGAGAAACCATTTTGAAAAATGTGAAACGTCAAAATTTATTGTATCAGCGATGGGAATCAATAATTGCTGCGCAATTTTGCTATTGCCATTGCCAAAGCGTCTCCATTGGCAATATTCAAGTCAATGGTAATGAGCCAAGAAATTTATTTCCTCAATATTGCCAATAGAGCCGCTGGGTAACCATCGTTCAATGGAATTTGACACTTCTATTTGACTGAAAGGGGACGAACTTTTAACGTGTATAGTTATTTTGTACCAAATACCACCGCAATTCGTTCAATTTCAGAGGCCTATTTACATCGTAGCCATCCTGCAATAGTAATTACCACTCTTACTTTAAAGATAGCGTACGAACTGAATAATTATCTTGCTTTTATTCGGTACATATTCAATTTGAACTGTCACCAGAAATTGCAAATAGCGTTTTCGATTAGAAAATGCTTCTAGATTTAATTTAGGAACCGAATCCAAAAGCTTTCACACGTTTACACATGATTACGTGCCACCGCATCTAGGAACAACATTGTGAGGTCAAGGAGTAAACGTATATTGATTAATTACTAACGTTGAACGTCTAACAGCAGCTTAATTTTCCAAACCAACACATTTTAATTCTAATGAAAACAAAGCATAAACATTGGACAAAATCAACGAACGCATCCTTAAATGCCAACCTTAAAAAAAAATATTTTTCTGCAATTGATTGTCAAACTATTCCCCATTGTCAAAAATTTTATCTCAACTATTATATTCACTATTTTTACTGACCAAGTTATCGACACTATTTCCTTTGTTGTTGTTTGCTGTTTAAAATTTTACTAAATTCGCAATAAAAAACGGCTATAGACAGAATCTCGAAATCGAATCCTGAATGAAATCAATTCCTTTCGAGAAAATTTTTTGAATTATGACAGTTTATAAGCTGTAGTTTTTTATTTAATAAAAAGATTTTAAATGTGTTTTTGGTTGATGGTACTAGATTCTATTAATTTTCATTCTATTTTTTCTTTTTTTTTAATGCGTTATATGTATGTAGATATTCCCTGAAAATCGTTTGTGTTTAGAGAATGGCATTTGCTCATTGTCATAACTTTTGTGCATCTCGATCACATACATACACTCATGTTAAAATAGAAATCATTTAGTAAGTTGATGGATGGTGACGATATCTAAAAATTCCATTTTGTGTAGGAAGAAGAAAATATTAATTGTAATACATTTTATTTTCACTTTAAATGAAAATGCTAAAATTGATGAAGAATTCCGGGCTGGCCAAGTAGTATTGAATAAATACAGGAATGCTCAAGAATATTAGATCATAGATTTTGCTCCGTCAAAAAAGTGAGCAAGTGAATTCAAAATTTGGATTTCGATGTCCCAAAAACCCCAAAAAAAAAGACAAAATCCCAAAAACTCGAAATCCAAAATTCCGAAAATCATAATCAATTTTCACATTTAAGCAAGGTTTCTTAAAAGCCATCCATCTCGTGTAAAAGTTTGCATTTATTTTGACATCTGAGAAGAATTGTTTTTTTGTTGTATTTATTCGCTTAGGTTACATGTAAAAATCGTTGTTTAGTTAAGTTTCAATGAGCAAACGATTATAAATAATAATAAGTTAAGTCATTCAATTTAAATATTTAAGCAAACTTAATTTGCAGAAAATTTTATAGATACTGCTGTTAAAGAATAAATCTCTGACTAAAAAAAAACCTATAGCATGAAATTCACCTCTATCTGAATTCCGATCGATTAAAAAATCCTTTCGTTTTCACCTCCCGTGAAATGAAAAATAAAAACGTTTCAAAATACACGTTGAAATTCAATATGAACCCATAATTAATTCTTCACATGAATTTTTGATACTCAGTTTGGAATATCTAATACTCACTTTGAATGAAAAAATTATAAATTTGGGTGACTGTCATCAGAATCTTAAAAAGGTTTCTAAAAGAGTGTTTATCATTCCATGTTTTGTTCTTTTTTTCCTCCTTGATAAGAATAGAAATATTAGAAAAGACAAGCGATTAATCCGAAATATTTTTTTTTTTATTTCAGAATTTATATTTTAAGCAAAACAAATTGATTGACACAAATCCCACAATATGCCACGACACCCTATTTTTTTCATAATACAATGAGAAATCAAAATTTTTCGTGAAATTGATTGAAAAAGATTGAAGTTCATATTTCTGTTTCATATTTTGTTACTCAATTCTTGTTGTGAAATTCATACCAGTGATCTAGGCGTCACTTTTGTATGAACATTTCATTTAGACTCCAACTGAGTACTAGGCTTTGGTGTTTTAAAATACTTTTCGCTTTCAATATCTACGGAATTAATATAGCTTAATTCCCTTACTTTAAAACTCTGTGCATTTGTGTGAATTTCTACACAAAAGTCTGTCAAAGTTCAAAGTCATCGGAAAGATGAACGTTTCTATAAGTTGAACAGCTCGGAAGGATGAACGAAATATTTCCACTTTTCAGTGTAAACGGAAAACCGCTTTTAAAATCGCGGAATACGCAGGAGCTATCGCCGGATATAGTTACCTGCAACACTTCGTTTAAAATAAATTACTAGATTAACTTAGTTGCAATCGGGAGGTGGAGATGGTTTTAGTGAAGTAAGAATCTCACACTCCTATGAGCACGCGTTTTTCGGTCCTAGAGCCTTTTGAAGGTTTTAACACCTACCAAAAACAAAAAAAACTTTTCAGTGTTCAAAAAGATGAAAGTGTTGAAATTTTGTACTAGAAAAGATGAACACTTTATTAGCAAAACATAATTTATTACTTTTTCTTTGCCTTTGTTCCTCCTGGGCAATACTTTGGGGCTTTGGGTAAATAATATTTGATGTTTTTATTTATAACTATGTTGATGCTCGAAAAGATGAACAATTTGAAAAGATGAATATTTGGGGTAATATTTGCACTGCGACCTTAAAATCTATTGTGCCCATTTGAAAAGATGAACGGGCCCTGTTTCATATCTGTTCATCTTTTCGAGATTCTACTGTAGTTTGAACAATGTTGCATTTAAAAATTTTAAGCAACAAAACAACAACAATTTTTTTTTTAATACTTTTGACTTTTTTTTTCAAATTTTCTTGTAAAAGATATTATTACAGTATTGAACATTAAAACACGCAACATTACATTTGTTAACTACAACAGCATGTTCGTGCGATCCAGTCGTTAATTAAAAAAAAATATGAAATATTAATTTGAGGACAAGTTTTTTCACATTTAAAAGTACAAGTGCAATATAAAATTTCCTTTCTTTTGATAACTCATCATTTTATCAAATTTGTCGGGTGTAAAATTTTAAGATGATTTGCCAATAAGACACATTATTACTAAATTATTTTTAATTGTGTCCATCACCCTGTTAAGCTGACTTTCTCGTCATAATTCACAACAATTTAATGCCATTGACGACAATAATAATTAGGAGCTTACTAGTTTCAAATGCGGTTACATGTGGCACCTAGTCGAAGGTTTTCAAGTTCCATATCTGTAGCAAAAGTATATATACAAAAGAAAATGTTACAAATACGGGCACTTTTTTTTTTGTTTTTATTTTCTGTATTTGGAATATGTATATACCTATATGTCTGAATTGGAATTAGGAATATAAAATGCGTATACGACCACGACATATGACAGCTTGATTTTCGATTACGTTCATCGCAAGCTTATATCGTTTGCCTTTAATCACTTGCACCTTCTCACTTTTGACGCATACACATATGTACATAAGTATAAATAATAGATTAACTTGTTTAGCAAAATTAATGAATCGCAAATTGTTAAATGTTTTTATACACTTCAACAACAAAAGTTTAACTAAAAACTTTATTGACGTGTCTTACTTTTTTTTAGTTGTCTTTATGATCATTGACCTACATCCTAAATGATAGGGGCATTGACATACCATAAAAGGATATCTAGTGTTTTTTTTTTTGTTTTTTTTTTAATACAAATTTTGAGTTTGACTCAAACTAATTTTTTCAAGCCCAACAGTGTTGAAAAAACAACGGACTTACGTTTTTGATTAAACGTTAATTTAATTAAAGCTAAGTACATACGATTGTCAGATCTTACAATATTGACAGATATGTCAGTGAAAAAAACTGTTCCAAATGTCTTAGAATTGTCTGAACACACAATTTTGTCTGACAATATTGTCAGACACGTCATTGTCAGACGACAATCTGACAAAAAATTGTCAGGTATCTTACAATCGTCTGAACACACAATTTTTATCATTGTCAGTCGATTAGGATATTGTCAGACTCATTGGTCATTGTCAGATGTTTTAATTGAAAACATCTTAAAATTGCTGACAATTTCTTCATTGTTCGAAATGTCAATGAGTTGGTTAAAGAGAGATAAAAAAATAGCTGACAATCAAATTGGGGAGAAATCTACCAACCGTGTGAATGGACAATTTTTAATTGTAAGAAATATGTCAATTGAAGCGGTGAGAATGAGAAGGGGTCAAGTGACATTTTTGAAGTTTTGAGTTATAAGCCTTTAAAGTTTTACGTTTATAAGTAGTAGTAGTGGTAATAAACCCTTTATCTGAAGCTAACTTTGTAAGTAATAACAATAGAGACACAAGAATTGACCAAAATTTAAATCGTCACTTGACCCCTTCTCACTCTATACGCTTCAATTGTCGGCTAATAGTTAGCTATTGTCAGACCATTGACAATTCTGACAATATTGTAAGATCTGACAATCGTCTGTACTTAGGTTAAGAATTGAAAACAAATAAATTCAAATCTGATTAAAAAAAAAAAACAAATTTATTTATCAGTACCTAGAATTTAGCAACAAAGAATCATTTTAAGCAGACATATTTTTGTTGGTTAAAATCGAATTATTTGTAGCCGTGTATATTGTACCTACATATATTTTTATTATAATATCTAAATACCAAAAAAAAAAAGATCAAAAGAAATATTTTAAGTTTACATACATAATATGTACATACATATGTGTTTATTTCCAATTCAATTGTACCTATGTATGTATATGTATGAAGAAATCTAATCTGAAAAGAATTTAAAAATAAAAGGCACGACTCATCTTCCCTTTAAGTGGCCTAGAAAATTCTCTGCCATGTAGATATATGTACATATGTATAAAATTATAAGTCTACGACAGCAAATTTTACAAGAGCTATAACCAAACTACATATTCGTTTTTCCTCTGTCAGGGTTCTCCTAAAGTGGGAAAAACATAGTTTTTTTTTAATGTCGTATAGGTACATACACTGCGCATCACTAGTTTGAGGTCACTCTTTTTATTTTTGTCTACCGAAAAGGTTTACTACCTGTGTTTAAGTATGCACCTACATATATATATTCAAAAACAAAAATATAGAATTTAAAAGGTTTAATGAAAATTTTACAGATTCTGGTAATGAACTGCCGAAAACGAACATAAGGAGTATGACAGTGATAGGTAGGTAAGGTAGGAACTCTTCATTTTATAAATGAATAGCTGATCCGCTCGACTTCTCACGGAATTTATTATCAATTTAAGCATTTTAAAAAAATGAAAATAAAATGTATATAAAGGCTTCACACAACCCATTTCAATAAAACATTTTTGGCACGTTCCAATAAGTTAGCTAATTATTCACAAATGTATCAGTCTGTGAACATAAATAATGCAATCTGTTGGCGATCCCATTTAGTGAAGAACAAAATTAGCCGATTGTCAATTTCGTTGTGTTTGTCATTGCTTATAGGCTATACACACCAAATCAAAATCTAGATTTCGTGCAAAAATCACAAAATCTCATCAAAATCAACAAGATTTCCCATACATTTTCAGATTTCGTAATCTAGTAAATTACTGCGAAATCTGCTCAAAATATTCTTGGAACGGTCTGAATGTGAAACAAACACACTTACATAATTACTCAATTTTCTCTTCAGTATAACAGTTCAGTCATAAAAAAAAAGAGATGATGAAAAGAGAGTTTAATGCATTTATTGAGTGTAGTGTACTGAGATAGTGGGATTTCATTCTGTTTTGCGAATATTTTCAACAGAAAGCGAGAGAAAAAAAGGAAATTTGTGTGTACTTGTTTTGGGATTTTTTTTTTTTTTTAGTTTCTATCAACATTGAAATTTGTTTGAAATCTCAAACAAAATCTAGTTCATGTGTGGTGTGAAAGATTTGACGAGATTTGGAAATCTTGTTGCCGAAATCCGAGATTTTGTTTCGGTGTAACCCGTATTATAGAATCAATATTTTGGGTTATCAACATTTTGCGACTTTTATGGTCGAAATTTCCAATTTTCGGCTCGGGAGTGTGTTTACCTAGTTCAATGCAAATCACACATGCAAATCAGAGTTTTGCGCAAACAAAAAACTAATTCATTTTTATATCAGTGCCTACGTTCTGAAACTCTCGCATCGATAAAATTGGTCCAGAAACGTTGAAAAATGGAACAAAACTCTTATGATTTATTTTAATTTGACTGCTCTTAAACCATTGGGGACGTACATATATATGTATGTATGTGGTGGCTGGGTAAACAAAATTGCTGAGGTTGCAAAAATTGCAGAGTTATTTTAATGCTCTTTCTTCTAATTGTTCGAGGCATAATCGGAGAAAAGAGTTTGGAGAGATATTTATTTTACATTTGAACAAAGTTAACATCTTATAAAAATCGGTGTCGTCTAAAAGCAGTGTTTACATCGTTTCTCTACTAATTTCATCGATGGGAAAGTTACAGAACATAGGCATAGTAGATGCAAGGTAATCCACGGTTGCAAATGTCAATTCTACATTGACATTTGTGAACTAAACAGATACAAAATGCACGTCAACAAGACATGAATCACTTAAGGTACACCTAAAGAGTGTGGAATAATTGTTTCTAATTGAAATTTGCAACCGGTGAAAACTTTTGAGTCCCCTTGTATATTTAGATATTCACACAGTATTCTATTTTCTAAGGGCCATTTCATCACTAATTTTCAACTTGAAGCAAACTATCAAGTTGGTCAACTTGAGAGTTGATTTCAACTAAAGAGTTCAAACGAAAGTTGAAATTTCTTTTTTTATTTTCTCAACTCTCCAGTTAAAGATCTAAAGTTCGTCAACTTCCAGTTTGAAAAATATTCCTCGGATATTTGTGAAATATAAAACAATAAAATGTCATTTGAGTGTTTATTTGTGTAAAAATGTGAATAAATTATTGAAAAATAATGGGTTAAAAAAAATTCACTGCTCGAAGAAAAGGTGATGGCCCAAAAATAATTACGTCGTAGCATAAATATTTTTTTTAGTATTTTTTTACGATAACTGAAGCGAACACGTTTTAAAAACAAAAATTAAGAAGAAAAAAAACTTGTGTACGTAAAATCTCAAGTTTGTGTGGCCAACTTCTATTTTTTCTAGAAGTTAATCAACTCAAGAGTTAAAAAACCAAAGCTATATACTGAATTTAAAAAAAAAAATCAGTAGTTTCATTTTGTTTTTTAATATTTACCTGATAATTGATCATCAGTTATACAGCTAGAAAACGAGAAACAATACAAAAAAATCATGCAAAATTTAGGATTGAAATTGTTACCAGGTGTAGCAAATTGTTTTCACGGGTATGACCAAGTAAAAATTAATACAATTTCTGAATCCAATCCAAATTTGTTGTCTTCTTTAAGTGGAGAAGATTCCCACTTAAAATGTAGAAATATGTACATAGATTCCCTAGAATTATCCCTGCATCTTAAATTCCACAAATAAAAATAAAAAAACTCAACATTTGTCGAAATAAAGAAAAATTATGTTTTGAAATGCCATTGTTGCGGGCGTGACATTAGACTTTTAACTTTAAAACATTGACAGTTCATGCAAAAAAGTAAGCAAACATACCAATTTCACATTTGTAATTGTCAAAGTGAAATTAAGATTTAGTATGATAGTAAAAAATAAAATATAGGCATTTGGTGATTTTAACTTTAATAAAATGTTTAAAATAAATAGTGCGCCGATCTCGTTAAAAATTTGGAAAATCCTGTTTTTAACCTACAAAGCTTCATACTTAAAATTCTTTAACAACGTAGTTTTGGTAAAAACGTACTTAATCCTAACTGCGAGTAGTCCGGGAAACAAAATTCCAACATGAAAACATCGCAAAAAAATATTGTGAGAAAGAGTGGCTTTAAACAAATGACGCGCAGTGTATATCCATAAAAACGATACATTAAATAATTTGGAAATATGGGCTATTGTCCAAAATATTGCAATAATGATTTAGTTTTTTGAAAATAAATCTCGTGTATTGGAAGAGAACTAACTTTTTTTTAATTATTCCCACTGATGTATGCCATAATGTCGTCCCTCATCTCACAAACTGACGTAAATGCTTTTTTAACATCTTAGTAACACGTACATATACTTTTCTATAGTTCTTCTTTCGATCATTTAAATCAAAAATAGAAATTAAGCAGTCTACAAAACAGTAAGAAAAAAATCGTTGTAACAAGAATGTTTTTGTAAAATGTGAAAAAACACTAACGTCAGTTCGTGTGATAGAGGACGATGTACTGCACATACAAAATAATGACAGTGACATGATTCTGTTTCGACACCAGTACCGAGACGGGCAGATGTACAGAAATAAATACAATGCTTATTTTGTTGGTTTCTGCGTTTGTTGTTGTTTGACAGAAATATTCATCAGTCAGCAGTTTCAAATATTAAAATTTAACTCAAACATTCTTCCAATATATTTTTGCCTCTTCTCCAAAAATTAAATACACACTTAGGCCTGACATTTCCTCTTCATTAGTTAAATTATTATGTGAAATAAATATGATTTTTCGCTAAATACTAACTCGAAGAAGCCGCTACTTGAGAAATGTAGAATTGTTGACATGGGCTGAATTAAACACATTTAAAATTCATATTTTAACAAAAAAATATTTGCGTGACACGAAAGACGAAATAGTTGGGTCAAGGTTTTATTAAATTAAAAAAATACAAAATATAATACATATACATAAATTAGTGAGAGTTATGTACTACATATAATAGAGAAAATATATATTGCTGTGGCAATGGGAGTGTCATACAACTGAATAGTATTATTCTTCTATAAAAAATGTGTTTAACACATTAACACAGTATAACTGACTTTGAAACCAAATTTCTTAAATTGATTCTAATCTTGAAGCGTGTATGTTATCAAGATAAAATTTTAAAGACAACTAAAAAGTGAATAGGCGTGTTTAGAAATATGAAATCTCAGAGATTTCACTCCATCAAAAAGTGAACAAGCGAATCAATGTAAAATTTTGACAGAAAAACTGAAAAATTTTGCAGAGGAATCCTGGTGCTGTAACTGCGATTGGTGAGATATCCGAGATCTCATTTGCCTGAACATACCTAATAACATATGACACTGACAGTTTAAAATCTGATAATGTTCAGGAAAATGAGATCTCGGAGGTCTCAGCAATCGCAGTTACTTGAACAGGATTCCTCAGCTTTGATGTCAAAATTCTGAGGAAAAAAGTCTTGGATTCACTTACTTACTTTTTGAGTGGCAACAGGCAACATGTTCTGAGATCTCATTTTTTTGAACGCGCCAAATAATAATGCCTTCCAAAACGCATTATTCATCATATTATTTTTGTTCGATATTTTTTTTTTTTTAACAGACGTGAGCACAAAATAAATTAAAAAATTTGTACCCGCAAGACAAAAGTTGCCTACTTTGGGGTTTTCGGTTTTAGTCACCTGCGGCTTGTGAAATTTACATTTACGCCGCAAGGCCTCGCCGCACCACAAAAATCGAATCGTGAAAAGCTGGCATTAGTGTCAACAAAAAAATCACAAAATTGGGTGTGATAGTTGGCACTGTGATCGGTTTATAAACATATTTTATATTTACGGAGCAAATAGACTAGTTTTCACAAATATAATGTCGTTTTAGGGGGCAGTTATAGCTTTCATTGAAACTCATCATTGAAAACTTTAATTTTCAATTTTTGAGGCCCTAAAAAAGCGATATCAGTAATTATTTTGATGCCAATAAAAAGCTGATGACTCTATTATTATTTCTAGTCAAAAAAATATTTCATTTTGGCCCTACCTTTCACATAAAACGATTTCTAAAATTTCAATGATCAATGATAAGGTAGTTCAATCATTGAAATACAGAAATTCATTTCCTGCGATAGGCTGGGCCAAAATAAAATATTTTTTTGACCTGAAATAATAATTGAGTTATCAGCTTTTTATTTGCATTAAAACAATTACTGATTTCACTTTTTAAGTGCCTCAAAATTAAAAATTAAAATTTTCAATGATGAGTTTCAATGAAAGCTATAACTGGCGCCTTAGTGTCAAAATCTAAACCAATGAACAAATTGACCCTAAGGGGAAAAATTTTCAGCAATATCTCTATTTATTTCAAAATACGTTTTACTTATGAATAGCCTGTAAAAGTATGCCATAAATATTTCGTAGTTTTATTTTTTTCTATAACAACCATAAAATAGTGGTACACTCGGGCGAATACGCACTTTTCTTCTTTTATGGAATTTTTTAACAAATGGTCTACGATTTTCGTTTGTGCACGTTATGTTGGTTAATGTCAATTAAAATTAATATAGAATTATTAACAGAAATTTAATGGTTGCTCAATTTAAATATAACATTCTTTTTCAATAACTTGACTTGAGTTAAAAAAAAATATTCAAAATTTTAAGCTGAACAGTGAACATTTTTAAACCTAAGCTTACTTTTTATATTTTAGACTTTGAGAAAGTTTAAAATTTAGCCTGTTTTAAAATCATTTTAATTTAAAAAAAATAGACTTAAGTGGATTTTCACCTCGACCTGGATATTTAATTGATGTTTATTTTTTGTTTTCTTGCAGATTTTCCACTATGTAAAATGGTTGTTCACGATGACAATGAAAGTATTTACGGTAAGTTTTTTTCAATTTATAAACATTGCTTATAAATTCGAATACAATTACATACACGATTAGTTTAAAACCCAAATGAATAATGCAGTACTTAATGGTAGGTAGGTAAGAATGGCGGCCACGAGCAAACCTAGCTCATTGACCCAATTAGCGCCGTTTTGATACCATAACTCGTTAGAACTGTGGGTACAAAATAATTCGTGGATGTGACCCCTTATGGATCATTGTTGCACGCTATTAGTCCCATAGCAATATGCCCAGCTGGGCAAATTGTCGGTTTCCCCAGAGACGAATGATCCCTAGGAAGATCATTCACTCCTACAGTAGCTTCTATAAGATCTATCATAGAGCCAATGTGTCGCGTTGAGGAAGAAGTTCAGATCCCTAATCTTTACCTCAGAAAGTTCGTTAAAGTAGTTGAAAAAACCCTACCAAATGTTTTTACTCTCATTCTAGCCAAAGCGGGGCATTTGCAGAGGAAATGAACGACGGTTTCCTTTTCCCGTTGGTCCCACAACTACGACAGAGAGTATTGTGGTGAATACCTAGCTTCGCCGCATGCTCTCCAATTGGACAGTGCCCAGAATAGTTCGCAATCGCACCCATGGATATGCCTTGCCTGGGTCTGCATAATAGGTCATTTGTAGGATATTTGCTATATAGGTGGGCCAAATCTTCCTAGAAATAATACAATTTGATAAATTGCCACACCTGCAATTGGATTCGTTAATAAAAAATGGAGAATATATTGCCCTTCAAAACTCCAAGAGAATTGTTGACCAAGTTTAAATGAGGACGTTTCTTTACTCTAGAAACCTGGATGAAAAGTAACAATTCACAATTATTATGAGTGTATCATGTGGATAATGAACAACGAGCACCTGTTGGTATGTTTGCAGGTAATGCGAAATTTCTTACAAATTTAAAAAAAAACCCATAGAAAAAAAAAAAACAGTTTTGAGAAACTTTGTGAAAATTTCATGTTACCAAACAGGAATACTGTGGATATTATATAAAGAAATCAAAAAAACTGGGTTCCGTCATAACGCGTGTCAGTCCAAGGGTGTGTCTGTGCATCTGTGTGCCCCATGTGTTGAAGCCACCATTGAAAGTTGAGCTAAGGCCTAAACGGGCGGAGCAATTTGTTTCAAATTTGGTACAGAATATTTTAATGTAATTTTTCAGAGGAGAATTTCGAATTTTCGTTTTACTTACTTCCATATTATTCACTCGATTCATCGAGAATTAAACTTAAATCTGGATGAAAATTATATGACTTCAATACATCCATATTTAAGTTTTAATCTCGATGAATCGAGTGACTAATATGGCGGCTAATCTACTAGAATGTGTTGCTCCCAACAGTTTTTTTTAAACGGATTTAACGATTTTGATTTAACTTCGTTTTTCCATACAAAAAACTAACGTAACGCAATCAGTGTTTAGAAGTACACGTAAATCTTTTTAAAGCTGAAATAATTTAGTTATAATTTTGTAATGTGCTTGCTTTTAAACAGTTTTAACATTAATGGATTTTAAAAATTTAAATAAGAAAAAAAAAATAAACAAAAATCTATTTTTTAGTATCATTGACATTTCATCTTCAATGTGTAAAAGTTGCATAAACTATAAGAGCCAGTTCGTTTCTGTAGTGATTGGATTTTGTAATTTGCGTGTCAAAAACGATTAAAATGTTCAAATAATTAAAACAAATGGATCGTGTTGAGTGGCAACATCAATTTTAGCATGATTAGCCGCCGACGCACGAACGCATAATGAATACAAAGCTTTTACAGTACACATTGAGTGAAATATCGGCGCATACATGTTTTTCACATTAAATTAACACATGGTCTGTGAGTTTTTTTTTTTTTTTTAAGTCAAGAGGCATCAAGAAATAGTAATTTTTTTTTAAGTTTATAATGGATAAGACTTTTTTATAACGTAATTTTTAAGACAATAAATTTTATTTGTATTGTTTTTAAATAAAAATATCTATTTATTTTCTTCTGCTAACATTTACTTCCGAAAGTATTTATAAGCAGTTTTTTGCGGGTATATTGTTAATATACTTGTGCAGTCGTAATTTAATCGGGCCACGTTGACGTCATCAAAAGAAATATTAACTTAAATTTTTCTTTTATTCTGGCAACGTCGTGAGGGAAACAAAAAGATTAAACGTCAGCAAAATTCTAGAAATTTCTGATTCTTAAACTGCCACGAGAAGGAGAAGATGAATAGTGAGGCCCTTTGTCAATACGCTATTTCGCACATCGGTATAGGTCTTGTGGTGCATTCAAAGAACAAAATTGGAGGTTTTCCACTCAGGGGGCGTGGAATCCGCCCGCTTTCTTGGAATTGCGATTAATTAGATGGAGTACTTCCATTTCTGTAGAATTATGAAATTTTGTAGAGCGGTAGAATTTGAAGTGCATACAGAGGAAAAAATTTAATACTTGAGGATTTCCATTCAGGAGGCGTGGTATCCGCCTACTTTCTCAGAGTTGCGATAAATTAAATGGAGAACTTCCGATTCTGTAGAATGATGAAATTTGGTAGAGCAGTAGAGCTTGAAGTGCATGCAAAAAAAAATAGAATATTTGAGGTTTTCCATTCAGGGGGCGTGGTACCCACCCAAATTGCAAGTTTTCTTTTTATTACACACAATTCAAAACGTTTTGAAAACTTGACTAATCCCCAGTAATCATTAAATAATAAATTTTTTTCATAACTTGGAGTTGTTTCAATATTACTTAAAATATTTGATGTTAAACCTTCAAAAAGTAAGAACTTGACATCTCACTACTGACTTGTTGCATGCAGGTTTTTGTACAGAAGAACTTGGCTCTCTTATTAACATTTATGTTTTTGTTCTGATTACTATTACAGATTGTAGACAAAAATGCGTTTTTCTCGAAAACTCTTTTTCTTAACATAAGCTATACTCATGCGCGTAGTTAAGAGTGGGCAAGGGTGGGCGGTGATAAAATATACCAATTCTTTTTTTAAATATCAACTTTTTTAGAAAACAACATTTGTGATTTAGCAGAGTATAGTGTGGTGTTACTTCGTATGAGAGTGAACTAACTCATTTATTACAACACTTATGGTTTTGACAAAAGCTCTATCTATAAAACTTAATGATTTTCTATTTAAAGTAAATATTTTTGAAAGTATTTTTATAAATATTATTAAAAATAAAATTTAAAACTTGGTATATCAACTGGCTGGCTGCCCCCCCTAGACAAAATTCCTAACTACGCCAATGGCTATACTCTGTCTTACTGCCACAGATAATATAGGAATCAAATAAAATTATATATTATCTCATATTTACCATCTTTGTCATTTGTCATCAGTATTTAATATATTAATTTTTGAAGCTACACATCTTTGAATTTAAACAGCTCTGAATTCTTATCTGTAGAAAAAACCTGGGTTTCATAAGAGTCATTCAGAGTTCACCCCCGAACACACATCGCGCTCAACGCGCTTCAGTGATAACATCAAACAAACCTATAATGTATAACTACCTGTTATCTGTCAATCTTGAACGAATTTATAAATTTGCGTGAAATTTTGTACACATAATATGTATTATGTACATTGTACGTGCAATGAGCATTTTATTTTATATTGATGTGTCATACATCAATGTATGAAAAATTTAAATTAACCAAAAGATGCGATTATTAGGGTGTTTTTTTTACCCAGTGGCCAGTACTAACTTCAGACAATTTTTTTTTTCAAACCAACTTCCAGATTACAAACTGTCAGTGTCAATTTTATTCAGTAGTCTCTGGAATTTTATAATAGTGAAGAAATAACAACAACTTTACGAAATTTTAGAAATTTGGTTCTAAACTAATGAGGCTCATTGAGTGTAGTATATGTCCATAAGCAAATTACTCGCATTTATTATTATTATGAGGATATCGAAACGCGCGCCGCCGGATAGTTTGATGACCGAAGTTTCGATTAAAATCGCAATCGCAGAATGTATTCCCTTGATTAGTGTTTTTTTTAGACGTGTGATTTTTGATCTGGCAATACTTTCTTCGGAGTTGGTCTTTTTGACAGCTGTCACTTGATTTATGCTCAGTTTGGTTTGCCATTTTATAATGAATAGACTTAGACGCTGATTACATGAAGACTTTTTTCGGTTGTTTCGTCTTTTTGACAGCTTGGGTGAGGGGTGTACAAATGTAGGGGGAATGAAGTAACGAAAGTAGGAATGAAAATTTGAAGATTTTTTCTGGTTGAACATTGACGTTTGTGGTTTGACAACCGAATAGAGATGAGCGGTGAGCAGATGTCAGTTGTAGTTGATAGAAAAATGATCTATATTCAAGTATCGATTTTAAAATAAAATAAAACGAATACAAAAAATTAAAAAAATACAAATAAGTGTGAAATTATATTATTTTCGATTGACTACAATGACTGGATGGATTCAAAGGAAATTTGACAAAGAAAACGATTATTTCATGGAAAAGGAATATAAATATAATAATAATAATAAAGTTTTTGTTGCCTTACGCTCCATTGATTTCTACGTCTGTGCCTACGTTTTGTACTCCCGCATCGAATTTTTTTGAGGTTATAATAAACAAAATGTTTGATTGAAATATAACTGGGTTTCAGTTTTTTGCCTAAAAATTCACATAACAAAAATAGAGTTTCAATGTTCTTTCGCATTATTTGGCTGGACTAAATTTGTCACAGTTTACAATCTGTGTCTACGTTCTTAAAATCTCGGGTCGCCAAAATTAGTCGAAAAACGGTGAAATGAGTTTTGTTCCATTTTTCAGCGTTTATCGACCAATTTTATCGATGCGAGAGTTACAGAACATAGGCACTGATTTAGTCTTAGTGCCAGGTTGTTCCCAGCTTATCATCTTTGGTAAAAGATTATTGCAACTGGTAAATCTTCAAATCTCGAATCTATAATTTGAAACGTAAATCATTGAATTTGATAATCAGCCGATTCAAGCAGAACCTTTATTATAGATTTAATCCACTCTGAACAAACGGCCCTACGTCAAAACACATTTTGATGTGAACTCAACGTATTTGACTACCAAAATTTAAAAGAATGAAGAAAACATCGATTTTTCAGGTTCGATAAATTTTGTCATCGATTTTTCACGGAATATTTTAACTGCTCATCTCTAAAAAGAAAGCATTTTGAGAAGAACTTATAAACTTTTTATTTCGTGTTGTAAAAGGCTACAAATATGAACAAAAAGTGATTAAAAAACATTTTTATTTATAACCACTGTTTATTTTCCAGTAAATCCACCGCAATATTTTTGTTCCTCAAAATAACGAAAGAGTCTTCACGAATGAAAAAAAGAACCATGCAATCACGACGATACGTGCCTGTCAAAAAGACGAAACGAACGAAAAAAGGACTCATGTAATTAGCGTCTTACTCCTGAACAACGTTTGCAAATCGTGCAATTTTATTACCAAAATAATGGTTTGGTTCACGCGACGCATCGCGCGCTGCGTCCAATATTCGGTCGACATAATCGCCCAGCAGAGTAATTCGAGCAATCTTGGATCGGTTTTGCACCACGTTTACTCTAGTGGATAATACGCATTCTCAGAGACGCCGCGCCGCGCCGCGCCGTACAGTGCGCACCGAAGACGCTATTGCTGCTGTGGAGCAGAGTATCGAAGAAGACCCGAATGAGTCCATCCGCCATCGAGCGAAACAATTTAAGCTGGGGCCTCTTGGGCCTCTCGCCTGGAATTTACTTGAGCCAGCCGCGGCGGCCACTTGCCCGAAATCATTTTTAAAAGATACTGGCAAACCCTTATCTTTATAATAAAGCTACATTCTTGCGGCCATAACATTAAATTATATGCGTTTTATTTCTTCTTGAAAACCACACGTCTAAAGAAACACCCTTTGTTATTAAATTTCATATGTTTTATTCGAAATAAAAGTTGGTTCTGATGGCATGACAAAAAAAAAACATCCTTTACATTAATTCAGTTATCAGCTAAACTTCGAAAATAATATTCATACAGTTCCTATGTATGTATGTATACGTATGTACATAAGTATATACATTTATGATTTTGCCATTTTTGGTCCATTATAAAGCAGTGTTACTTTGGCGTTTGATTTGACGGTGTTTGAGGAGTGTTTAGCCGTTAAATTAAGTTTTGCGAGTTTTTAACCGACTTAAATTACTTTTTACCCAAAGTTAAAAAATAAAAATAATGTCCGGTAAATGTAAATTTGAATTTTACAATAGGCGTGTTTTTTTATCTCAAATCGATATACAGTCTTAGAAAACAATTCAATATAATCAAAAACAACAAAAAGCTGAGTTTGAATATGTATTATCTATTGAATTTGAAGCTAAATAAAAACATTATAACATATCATAGCAACTAAACTATACAGTCTATCTGTTAGCCAGAATTTCTATGCTATGTTATTATTATTTATGTTTTATTGAACTGTTTTTCTAAGAATAAATAGATTAAACAAAAAAAAAATATAGGTTTATATATTATAATATTTATATTTATAATCGCAATATTTATAATCGCTGCTCGTGTAGCTATGTTTATATTTTAATAAAATTCACGACTGGGTCGCACCAACTTTCTCTTATATGTACGATCATATTGTTATTTTAACGTATGTCAAGTTAGCACTACACTTTGTAAAATTAAAAAACTAAGTGCACAATTATTTGTAGCTTTTTTGTAAATTAGTTGTGGAAAGAAAAAAAATTTAGCTCTACTATTTTTAATTTTTAGCGAAAATGGTAAGTAGTGCTAACTTTATATTAAGTTTAAAAAAAAATACTGAGTATTAAAAAGGTAAATTAAAAAACTAAGTATGTACTCAGTTTTTTTTAATTAACCTTCTGAATGCCTGAAGTCACAATCAAATTAGCACTACCTAGTACCTACCAAGCTTGTATATAAATACTTTATCAAACAAATATTTGCGTAGTTTTAGTTTTTTTAATTTCCTTTTTTAATGGCTTAACTCACAAAGTCAACTTAGCACTATATTCCCAGTTTTTTTTTTTTTTAACTTCGACAAAAAATTATTTAGAATTTTTGTTCAAATATAATTTACTCAAAATAGGTACAATTAATTGTGTACTTCGCTTTTTTAAATTTTACAAACTGAAGTGCTTACTTGACATACATATGTATACTTACGTGTGATTAAAGTCTTAGGGCCAGTTTCACAGTGCACACTTAACAAAATAAGTGGCACTTAATTTTCCCATTTTGGCACTTAATCCGCAGTTTTACTACCTGAGTAAGTGGAACTTAAGTGGCCAACATCGGAGACTTGAGTGTCACTTATTCCGATAAGTTTACACTGTGAAATTGGGAATTAGTTTTCCATATTCGGCACTTAAGTGACACTTACTTCACTGTGAAACTGGCCCTTAATATCTTGAAAACTATTCATCTGACAAAAGATATAAATGGGTCAATATTTCAAAATATGTATTAATATTCTGCAGTCAGATGTTTAAAGCTTAAAAAGCATTTTTTTTTTTAAATATTTTATGAAGAAACGCTTATGCCAAAACTCCTTTAATATGGAATCGTAAATAAATAAAAATAAAAATGTGTATTTAGTCCGAAATTTTAACTTAAACACCTAATTTGTCATTACTTTGGCATATCTCATCAAATTCATATTATTTTTAAGTCGTAAATAAATCTGAAAAATTTATTAAAAAGAAAGAAGTGAAGAAAAAACTTAATGATGACTAATGCCTAGCCAGCTTATTTTTAAAGGTATAAAAATCTGAGATAAATGATTTTAAGTGACTGTCCCCAGCAAAATTGTCATTTCCGTGATAACAAAAGAAATCCTTAAAAAAATTTAATTAACGGTCGCAGAAAGAGAAAGAACACCCGCTATACTGAAATACAGTATAGAATCTCAGAAAGTTGAACGGTTCTAAAAGATGAAAGATGAATCTCGGAAAGATGAACGGAAAATTTTCACTTTTCAGTGTTCAAAAAGATGAACGGGTTGAAATTTTGTACTCGAAAAGATGAACACTTTATTCCCAACATAATTTTTTACTTCTTCTTTGCCTTTAGTTCCACCTGAACAATACTTTTGAGCATATCTTCTTCCTCAAACATATATTGATGCTCGAAAAGATGAACAATTTGAAAAGATGAACGGGCCCTGTTATATATCTGTTCATCTTTTCGAGATTCTATTGTATAAGCAATACAGGAACTTTATTTATCGGAAAAATTTATCAGTTTCGTTGTCAAAAAATTGAGGAAAACATATTTTAAATTTGCTTGCTAAATTTTTTAAGGAGAGATCATTTATGTCGTTACAATAAACGTTTATTTCGTGAGTATAGTCTATGTCTATATCAAATCTGCTACAGATATTCACCGCCTGCTTTGAAATTTTTAACCAAACATTTCATTCTAGTACGCGCGTGTTTTTGTTTAACATTAAAGCAACACCCGCTCTAAATTTTGCTATTTATAGGCTTAATTGGGGTAAAAAACCGAAAAATTAGCAATCAATTACAAAAATTCCTTTTTTGTTTGAAAAAAATTATTTGGAATGGCGCTATTTCTTAATATTTAGTTTAACCATTTATATAGGGTGAAATGCGGTAATCCTATAAAATTGCCGTTATATTATAGGTTTTAACATTTTTTTCTGAAAGCATATACATACATATATGTATATATTTAGAGCAAAGGAACTTCGAAGAATACTTTAGGACTATATATATTTTCAAAACTGTTATTTTTATAGGGTAAAAAAGGGTAAAATCAACAAAAATGTATGGTTATATTCAAAGGATACTATTACTATAGACTGATAATGGTTATATTTATAACAAAAATTTCGACTTTGGAGTTATACACCAGTTAGCAATCATTCGTTCGAGAACATTTTAGATAGACTATTCTCCTGTACCACATCGACGCGATATGTGGATTGCGTTCACATTCCACTGCTGCGTTCAGTTACGCGACTTTGTCTTGAACGCAGCAAGCTATATCACAGTACACATATTAAAGGTAATATCATTAGCGTTTTCATTTTTGTTCAGTTCTGCGCATCTGTCAAAATCGAGGTATTATGGTGGTAAAATGGTGGATTCAGTGCCCCTTTCCTTGTCTAATTTCAATATTTTGTTGTTGTTTCTAATGATGCGCGTTGAGTTCCTGTGGTCACTCGAACAGCCATCTTTAATTTTTTGACATTTCCAACTTTGACAACCTGCGCAATATATTACCTTTAATATGTGTACTGTGAGCTATATCGCCTGAAGAAAAATTACAGTCTAAAAAAGAAAATTTGAAAAACTGAAAAATTAATAGAAAAAATTAGGGGAAATTCCATTTTATATGTTTTTTTTTATTAAACTTCAAAAATTAAACGTTTGTATTGTCGCTGACAACTTAGCCCGCTACGCAATATATCGCGTTGATGTGAGCAGGTTTTTGAACGCATCTTTATCGCGCGATAAAAGTTATCGCAATCGCCACCGCCATCGTGTCGGTTTGCGCATAGCTTAATTAAATAACTTCTGAAATTGTTTTGACACCAACGCGTTCTACATCATCTGATTTTTTAAACAAATCCCAGTTTATGAGAAACAAAATATATTAAAAAATCGTTGGAACGGTTTTAAAAAAAAAATAATTTTGTATACATAAATTTTTGTAAACGTTTAAAGTAAATTGCTACTTCATTTTTTAGCATTTATTAATGCAGAGTTAAAACATCAATTTAAAAAAAAATCATCTACCAGATCTTACTAAGGCCGTGTCCGAATTGCATTAAAATTTTCTACCACTGGTTAAATTTTTTTTTTTTGACGTTTGGTTAAAATGGGATAATTTTTTTATTTTTGCTGTCCGAACTGGATTAAAATAGGATGGGTTAACTGGGATTTTTAGTTAAAATTCCCGCAAGATTAAAGAAATTTCCCTAACCACAAATGTGTTTTATTATTCCAGAAAATAAATATTTTATACAAAATGCAGCTTGAAATGTATCAAAATAAAAATTCGACGCGAATAAAGTACAAATTTCTTAATTAGATTTACTTTTAAAGGTTTTGCATCGATTATATCCCCAAACATTACGGAAAAAATCCTATTGTATATTGCTTGATTATGCAGTCTGCGAACACTAGTTCACAGCTGTCAACAAACTAAAAAAAAAAAAAAAACTAAACAAAACAAGCAATTGGCATTAATTTTGCAAGATGAATGGCAATTTGAGGAAGTATTTTACATTTTTTTAAATATCAGCGTATTATTACGAGGACTGCAATAACACAGCAACGACTACGCGAGGAATGTGTACAATGTACATGCACATGCACATGAAAATTCAAAATTCATAACTGATTATTTCCATTGTCCATTGCTGCACTTTTAAAAATAATTTAAAATTCAATTTTCTCTCTTTCTTGAGAAACGTCAAAATTTAACCACTAGTGTCAAATTTTAACCTGCTCTGGAGCTGGGTAATTTTTAACCCATTTTATTCACCACGCTAGTGTCAAAAGTTAACCAAACGTCAAGTTTTAACCCACATTTTAACGCAATTCGGACACGGTCGTAGAAGTCGTTTTTGAATACACTGAGATTTTCCTTACCGGTTTTTAAACACTTGTATGGGAGGCACCATTATTTTTGGTTATAAGAATAATTTTCATTTAAAATCTGCCTGATAAATAAAAAAAAAATTGCTTGGTGTCAAATTTAATAAAAATCAAACTCAGCCATTTTCGAATTATTAAGTTCTCAAAAAATAATTTTAAAACTTTTTTGAAAATAATTTTAAAACTTTTTGAAACCATCTATAAAAAAAATTGATTAACATCAATTGAACCGTTTGTGGGAAAATCGAGGAAAGTGGTATCTAGTCTTTTTGTTTAAAAAAATTTCAGATTTTTTCTTAAAGTTGTGGGCACGTTTTTGAAAAAATAAGATTTTCATTATTTGCTAAACAAAAAATTATACGGCATGTCCTAAAAAAAAAAGAAATAATTTTTCCCACTGAATTATTTCAACGAACCATTAATTTTTTGCGGAAAAGTGACATTCGACTTTTATTTGTATTTTTATTTGTTGTTTCTTTGATTACAGCATAGGTTTCTATGATTTTTGTGTGGTTTTTTATTTTCTTTGCAATTGGTGACATTATTTTTTTTTTCGTAGTCATTTCGTTTAAGTTTTCGCTATCGATTTGGAGACCACACCGAAAATTTTCATTTCGCTTCAGCTGCGTACTAGGCTTACCATTCAAGAATAATAAAAATCCCACTGTTTATACATATATTAGACACCTTTGAAAATCTAAGAGACCCGCTGTCAGAATTTACAATATACAATAGACAAGTCGTCCCTACAATCTAGAATTATTCTCCAAGATGATTTTTTTTTTTTTTGCGTCATAAGGAAACTTGTTGTGTTCCTCGCATTTTCTACATTTTCTAACCATTCCTACGTGCAGTAGTTCCTTCAGAATTTTAGTAATAGAATAAAGGCATAGGCGCAAAATTTTAAACGATTTAGTACGATGTTAAAGCATTTTTTGTATGAGAAAAATTGAAAGTCAGCATTTTACGGACTAAGGTTCTTTTTGAAAAATTTTGTAAATGTGACTTAGACTAGTTCTGCATTGTAGCGACGAAGTGTAAAATTTCTCATCAAATGACTTCTTTTGAAACATGTGCAGACTTGAACGAAAATAAAACTTGAACGGAATACAAACTACCATTAATATGAGTGTGCTCAGTGACGTGATGAAAATGATCCTCAGTGGAGTTTTGCAGTTTTTTCGTCTATAAATAGGTAAATAAAATCAAAAGCTGAGTCATCACATTAATTTGGAATAATAAATAATAATGTCATCAACATTTTAAGTGTTAATTGTTGGTTCTCCTTGAAATAAAAACTTTTTTTTTAATCATGAAACACCCAAAATGTATTGTTCTATTTATATACAATAAGGCTCTGTTGCATCACAAGCTCGATTTCGTGCTGCCAAAAATAACTTTAGTTTTGTTTTGTTTAAATTTTAACAAAATTCTGCCTGGTTTCGGTCGCTGGTTTCATAATAAAGAGAAGAATTTAAAGCGGGAAATGTACGATATAATCGTCGTACTGCATACCTGTGTTGTATAGAAGTCAGGCCAACCGTCATCGATTGTGTTAATCACACACACTATGAAGGATACGCCAATTGGATTGTTTTAGACTTTTTTATGAGACGAAACAAAAACTTAAATCCAGTTCTTTACAAATTATTTTTATAAAAATAGCGGTTTGATAGCACAATGTTCATTCTTACATAAGTACCCAAGGTACATAGTGTAATTCCGAGGTTTTTCACTGTTTCGAAGTCTTCATTAAGACATGAAGCACCATGTTCAATACCATGTATCATTATACTTCATCTATACATGTAAGTATATGTGGAATAATCTGTTCTTAGTTACAGTAGGGTAAATTGAAAATAGTAAAGGACCAAGAATTAACCCTTGACGAACTCGCCAATCATTTGGTAGAGAGTATGTTAAGTAGTCATCAACTAGGACTGTTTGTTTAATAAATTTCGTAGGACTTGCTGTTAAATTGTATTGCTTCAGAAGGCTAAAATGACTGACAGTGTTAAAAGCCTTCAAGCATTAACAAAATAGTAGTTTCATCCCAAAGCTGTGATACCTATAAAGGCTTATTCGTATCCTAGCGTTGGCGTCTGTACTCTCATTTATCGCCCTGTGCATATATTTTGAGATCCGAAAGTTTCGCGTTGTTCTGAGGGAGCCTTTATGGTAGGTTGTGTAAAAGGTAGTGCAAAGATAACAGATCACAAACACATAAAAAATATACAAACACAATTAAAAAAGAGATGAATATGTAAGTTAAAGTTTTAAGTGATTTTTATTTAAAATTTCCATATAAAACAATTAATAGTTACAAAATCAAATATAGCATGGCATTGCCGTCTGCCAGATTGACAAGGAGTTACATAATTCTGGTTAATTTTTGACAGTTAATTTAAATTTTATTAAGCAAATTTAAATCCATCACAGATTGAGTGTTAAATATATATTAATAAATATTATAAGTGTTTTAAGAAGCTTCATTAATAAGCATCTCGCGGTATGCCAGCGCAACCTTGCAAAATTTAAAGAGTTTTGATACTTCCATTTCATTTAAATGCGATATTATCTCATCCTCGGTTAAAACATTGCAGCCAAAAAAGAATCTTCTTGATTCCATCAACACCGGACATCTCCCTAGAAAGTGCTGCACATCTTCTCTTTCTTTCTGATTACACAGATGACATAATACAGGAAGGTCTTCTCTATGTGGTACATAATTGAGTTGCAAAAGTTCTCCACGCAGTCTTACCATCATAGATATTTGCTCCACACTGTTTTCATCACGAAAATAATTTCTTTGTCCCAGATTGTGACATAATCTGCATAGAACTGGTAGCTTCTTGTATATATTTTTCTCGATATTTGATGTCTGTAGCCTCATTTAGTTTGTATAGTGAGCCTTTCCAATCTTCGAGGTTCTCCAAATCCAAATTTAGCTGAATCCCACACCACTGCGCCAGCTCCATCCACTCAGCATACCAACTACTTCTGCGATGAATAACATCAAGTGCCTCTTTCTTTGGTAGTCTTTCATTGGACATGTGTAAAACCTTGAGTATATAATCAATGTGTAGCTTAAGTGTCCGTATGAAGAGTGGGGAAAGTCCTGTTTCCAGCATATCGATGTAATTCGGGGTATTTGAAGGAAGACGAAATATCCTTTTCACATAGAATCTTAAAAGTTTTTCCACCAATTCAAAATGCTTGTATCCCCAAACTTGGGATGCATAAAGCATGATTGACTCTGAGACTGCTTTAAAAACACGAAATTTACTGCTATGGGCAATGTATTTATTGGCGAAGCAATTTTTCCACGTAGCACCATTGGCATTCTTAGCCTTCACAAATTTTTCCTTCAAATGCTTTTCCATGCTTAATTTTTTGGTAAAACAAACCCCCAGATATCTATATTCCTGAACAGTTTCTCACTCTCCTCGTTATACGACCACCTCTCTTTTGAACAATTCCTTCCACCACCTCTTTTGAAAAACATGACTTTTGATTTGTTAAGATTCATTTGGAGACCCCAAGCTATGCTGTAGCTATGTAGTTGATTAATCATCAGTTGCAGAGATTCAGGTGAATAAGCAAATAGAACTACGTCATCCACAAAGAGAAGATCTTTGATGCTGGTTCTCGCATATTCGATACCTCCAGACAAACAGACAGAAAGATCCTCAATGTAAAGTGCGAACAAAAGGGGGCTCAACGCACACCCTTGGCGTACTCCCGATTCGGTTTGAAACCATTCAGACATTTCCTCTCCATTCCATACTGCCGATTTAGTATCGGCATAAAGGTTTTGAATCACTCTACCAAACTTTTTGGACATCCCTAGTCTGAACATCTTGTATATTAATGCTTTCCTGTCTACCGCATCAAACGCTGCCTTAAAATCAACAAAAAAAAAGATGTTATCTGTCGTAGAGTATCCAGGCCTAAATCCATCTTGAAATTCCTCAATTAAATGGTTTTCGTCGATCCAATATCTTAGTCGTCGTTGAAGAATTCCCGTAAATATCCTATAAGAGAGATAATTATGTATATCCACTGACTGCCACTGTAATCCTGTTTGCTTTGTTATGAAAATCTGATAAAGAAGTAAGTCAATTATAAATTTAAACACTTTTTGATATGGGGTCAGATCATGTGGATAATAAAATGCAGCTAATTATTAACATAAATATCTATTGCTTGTTCAATGTTTGAATTTCTTTTATGCCTATGTTGCATACTGAGGTAATAAAAGCTCATTTCAGTAGGTATTCATTTATCAAACGTATTTCCACAATTACTTTATGAAAATGAACATTAAATTATTTGCCTGAAAAAAACTAAATTTAAACGATAATGCCTTATCACGTTTGTGCATTATAGATAATTAATTTTATTTTTATGAAAATAAAAACAGGTGACTCACTTCATTCAGATAATATAAAACGAAAACTTCAATTCGTTTTTAAATTTTTTTAGTTTACAAAATTCATGTTTCAAAAACGATTTAAAAACAATATTAAGTTAAATATTAAATAGTTTTTATATATGTACATAATATTCACGCATGTAAATACATAAATGTATCACCTTGCTATGACGTTGTTTTCGTAACTAAGAGTCTCTTGATATCCATTGATAAAACAGCAAGTTGTTACCAGGTAGAAAATTGTTATACAACTTCAATTAAGCATAAACCCATGGTTAAATATAACTTTTAGTGTAAATAAAAAACAAACTTTTTATTTAATTTGTTAAGTAAATTACAACATTATACACTTTAAATGCATATTAAATGAACGATAGTACATATATACAAGTATGACATGTATGCAAAATTGAAAGACAATATGTCCTTATGGTATAATATAACATTGGAATATTGTAAGGGTGTGCACTGTGCCTGCATGTCTATTACCTTAGTGGGTCAACTTATTCAGTTCGTGATGGTAATGGCTTGTGCTGATATTTTTTTTTTTTTTTTCGTTTTGTACCTTTTTTATATGAAGGGAACATTTTATAAAAAGCAAGTAGCCTTTTTAAACCAACTGTCCAGGGAGAGTATTATAGTTTTCTATCGATTAGTGTCATTAATTCGTTGCATTTTTTCTTTAATTCAGTCAGTGCAATGTTGTGCTTCTTTGTGAATCTGTGCTGTAAATGGAATAAGGTTCATCCTACACTCTGTTCAGGTAAAGATAAACATAAATTTAAGAGTTCATTGAACCAATTCAACTTTGCTAGCTTGCAGAGCCTGAATAGTGAATGAAATACTATGACTACCGGCAATAGTCGAAAACAAAATTTACAACCATTCAGTTGGGGTCCTTTTTCTCGAAAAAATAGTACTCATTATGTTTTAACACATTTTGTATTCGTGCTTAATTTAAATATATTGTGATAACATTGAGGAGATCTATAGGCAAGCAGATTTTAAATCAAAATTTAATACGTATTTATAATGATTTATGTAATTAGTTTTTCTTTGCTTTTAATTTTACTTGTACATACTAATTTAAATTTAACTTTAAATAATATTTAAAATAAAATAAATAAATAATGTTAAAGCTCGTGGAAAAACCAGGGCTTATAGTGACCTAGGTGCCAGTTATAGCTTTAATTGAAAAATGTAATTTCTTATTTTGATGTGAATAAAAAGCTGTTGACTAAGTTAATTATTTCTAGTCAAAAAATATTTCATTTTGGCCCAACCTTTCACATAAAAAGATTTCTAAGATTTTAATGATCAATGGTAAGGTAGTTCAATCATTGAACTAAAGAAATTCATTTCATGTGGAAGATTATGCCAAAATGACTTTTTTTTGAATAATAAACAGTCTCGTTTAATAGATTTCGTACATATAGTTATGTACCGAATAAGGTTTTTATGTAGCCTCTATTCAACGTTGCATTAAATCGTATTTACACCCTTAAAAATATTTTCATGAAATTCTGTGAATTGAACAAATCTTTCGTAGTAAATATAAGATGCGAAAAATTCTGTGCTACAAACATTTCGTTAAATCCACAAATACACTTTCGTAAACTTTTTTTGAGAATTTTTAGTTAAATCTATTCTATCTACTAAATCTATACGATGCTAGACTTAACGCTAAATAAATTATTTGTTATATATCTAAATATTTGTTTTACTATTGGTTTCATAAAATTACAAAAATTTTGTGAATTTATCGAAACTATAGTTATTTCCATTCTAGCAAATCTAAATAGACGGAAGCTTTTTATTATACCAAGGACAGTGTAGTCTTAACAAATTATTTTTTAAAATTACAATTTTTTTTTAAATTATCGAAGCAATCGTTGTGCTCTACCTAATCTGCATACGTTATTTGGCAAATAGGCAAATACTTTTGGTTATTTCTATATGAACTATCGTCCTTACAAAATATTTCGTGAAACTACAAAAACATATTTTTCAAAATTATTTAACCAATCGTTATATTTATTTTAGCCAATGGGTGTTTTTCAGTTCAGAGCAGAGCCTTGTCTTTTTGTTGTCTTTTTTCTTTACACTACTGGCGACATTAATTACAAATTAAGGGTGTGTGTTCAAAATAGATTTGGAAATTCAAATCCAAAACAAAGTTGGATCTTGTGCTGTATTTGTAATACATGTATTTTCGTAAGCAAATCCAATCTGGTTCGGATCTGGGAGAAAATAAAACACAGCTAATATTCAAAGTGATTTGTCAGCGTATGACGAACACATAATTGGCATTTTATACAAAAAGTGGTTCAGTGCTGGTGTTTTTCGATATTGTAATCTTTCGATTCGTAAGATTTTTTACAAATGGAAAAAAAAATTTACATACAATTCGATTTTGTGCAGAAATACAGTAAATGCGAATTTAATTTAAAATATTGTAGATATGCATTGAAGTGATAACAATGTGTTTGCAATTTTTGATGTGCAATCAAGAAATTCCTTTAATTATTCGATTTTTCTTTGTCAAACCCTTACGAAATTACTGATCAACAATATTTTAAAAATTAGCTGTGTTTTATTTTCCCCCAGATCTGATTCTTAAAATAAAACAACTCATCTCATTGACAACTTGTTTTATACCCAACTTTTTTTTCCCTTTGTTTTTTTTTATATTTTTATACACCCGTTGTCTGTTCACGAGTAGAAATTTATAATTGAACTGAATTTTTAATCGATTCGATTTCATTCACCTGTGTAAATGATGTGCAGCCATTCGCAAGACTGGAGGAAGCAACTGTCCGCACGTCAGAAATCGAATCATGAAAAGCAGTCAGTATTCGCAATTGAATGACATGTAGGTTATACTATAACGTTTTCATTGGGGCAATTGATGTAATTTCGTTGAATATTTCCAAATTCCATTCCAAATTATCTCATTTCCCATACAAATTCACATTTCGAAATGAGGTAATTCCAACCAAATTTGCACGAAATTTGGTTTGAAATTACGTAAAAACTATATGAACACACCCAAGTGGAATGCATACGTAGTGGAAACCCATTGGAAACCATTGAAAATGTCAAAATTTGATGTATAAAACACAGAAGCAGAAAGAGAACACAACAAAAAGAAGCCATTAACTGCCAAAACAAATACAAAATAAAATTATCTGTCTAACGAAATTAGCAAATTTGCAATGAAAACACTTTTTCTGTAATTTACGAAATTACCTCATTTCGGCTCCAATGAAAACGTAGTATATTTGGGATTTGGGGTAGGTCCGAGGTTGGGTGTATGCAAAGTTTCTTTTGCATTTAAAGAATCTGGATTTAAAGAAACTTTGAATTTTTTCCTATATATCCAATGTCAAAATCTGTTTTCTATAAACATACATATTAGCCTAGTTCCTTTACTTTAAAACTCTGTGCATTTCTGTGAATTTCAACACAAAAGTCTGTCAAAGTTCATATAAAAAAAATAAAATGACGTAGAAATTCACACAAATGCACAGAGTTTTAAAGTAAAGGAACACACCTATTATGAACAGATACGTTGCTCAAAGTTCCACATTATATGAATGATATGAAAACATTTCCTAGGTACTACTGTACCACTGCAGCAAATTTATATAATTTCTTAATATGTATGTTGGTGTCTTACATATCTGTATTTATTGCTGTATTTTACTTACAAAGATGAACCTATCATCAACATTAATCCTCAAAATGAAATGATCGTAAATACCAAAATACAAAAATCTGATAAAAAAGTAGTTTTAGTAATTTTCAATTTTTTCAAAAACTAGAAGACATAAAACTATTCGGTTTTTTGTGTTCGATTCATATCTGAAATAAGCATTGACCACAAAGAGAAAATTTAGCACTTCATTTCACAATTTAAAACAAAATTGGTTTAAACTTTTTTTAATTTTTTTTATCAAAATTTCGAGTTTTCATGCGAATTTTTCAAAAACTATTGATATAAATAATTTAATTTTATTTTAGGATTAAAAAACAGATTTCTTGCTTTCAAAACCGGTACCTATAATACTTCATTGTTAGTGTTGCCGTTGTTTTTTAATTTTTTTTTTTCATTTTAAGTCATTTTTTTTCTTAAACTGCCCCTACCTCCTAAACGAGACGAAATAACCCCCCCCCCCCCTCTCATAGTAAAAAAATCCGTATTTTTTACCCCTCTACAAAAAACCATTATCAATTTTTAGCGCCTAAGTAATCGTATTCTCCTTTGTCTTTTAATTTCTATTTCAAAAATAAGCAATTACCTGCAACAAGCAAATCCACAACAAAATAATTGCCTCACAACTCACTTTAGCGGTTTCCGCGTTATACCTCAAATCGTCTCAGCAAAAAACATAGGTCTACTTCAGGGCGAGTTCAGGGAGACCCTATAGATCAGGGTGAGTTCAAGTTTTTCAAAAAAACGCTTTAGGATGTCCCCAGGGCCCAGGGTGATTTCAGGGCTCAACGAACAAACCTATTGTAATATTTTTTGGGTTATTTTCCTGTATATCTCCATCATGACTCAATCATTTTTATTAAAATTTTTGTAACATGTACCTAATAGCCAATAGGTAGATAATTAGATTACTGCATTCTAAAATCTTAGGAACAACTTTTTTAATAAATAGACAAAAAAAAATCAATTAGGTATATGTAAGTAATTGATTTGTTTACATTTTTCCGTCAACTGTGTGATTATTTTAACAAACTGATAAGTTGATAGGTACCTATCTACCTTCTTTATGTCTTCATTGCTTATCATCGTTATAACCTTGAACCGCAGAAACAAGTTCGGGTGATCCAGTCGTGCATTTTAGATAACTTTCGTTGAAAATGACTCGTCTACATCATTTTTAATAAATAGTTACAAAAAAAATATCATTTATAAAAGCTAAGATTGTCCATTTGAATGTGTGCGTGCCTAGTGTTCTCTATCTGCTTCCAGAATAACAAAAAAAAACACTCCACTTCACAGGCACACACATACATATACATACATATTTTTAATTTATCAAGAAATACCGACACCACCGTCTTCCATTGCTAAGGCAAGAAAGCTTGAGTAAAACATTCTTAATTCGATTAGATTCTTATGTCAGCCAGTGTGCGCACGTCAGCGAAAAAAAAAAAACATTTCTATGCTAAGCTAAATAATTTAGATTGAGCCACTTTATTTTATTCGCCAGAGATATAAAGTTTGGCCTCTGGGTTCGGAGTTTATTTAAAGAAAAAAAATGAGTTACAATTATTAGAAAACAAAAAGTTACAATAATGGCTGGGTGTTGTTGCAGTGATTCTGACGAAGACGAGAATAGGGCCGTTGAGAATAGTGAATACTCCGAACAAATAACTTTATTGAAATACGGTAGTGAAACAAAAAATTAAATTTCTTATGGAATTGAGTCATAGTTCGAAGTTTAATTAGTTTTTTTTTATAATTTTTCTTTTATAAAGGTGAGCGTTTGCCATATGATCGGAAATTTAAAGGACCACTATCAAAACGATCGTGCACAGATGTGTTCTGTTTATTAATTTTTGTCATTTTTCTGGCAGCTTGGTGTTACATTGGAAATTATGGTGAGTATATTAAAAATGGGAGGAACGAAAGAGACATCAATTATATTATATTATTATTAATACTCTTTCTGACTCTAACTTAGACTCATACACATAACTGCTTTATTTTCTTCTTTTGTTTTACCTACCTTCGTTTAGCTATTCGGAATGGTGATTTAAATAAATTACTTGTTCCGACGGATTCATTTAATAGAAAATGTGGAGTTGATGCCACTGTAATAGACAAAAAGTATTTGTTTTTCTTCAACTTGGAAAAATGCATCGATCCATTAGTGCCAATAACGGGTTGTCCAACACCTCAAGTCTGTGTGTCAGAGTGTCCAACAGAGACTTTTGTTTGGGATAAAGTTAAAAATAAATTGAGTGTGGATGATCTCAAGAAAAAGCTTATATGTCAGATGGATTCATATAAAAACGATATCAACTCAATAGCTGATGCCGAAAAAGCTATAATGACAAACCGGTGTGCCCGTTGGTATGTCAAAAGCAAGCCATGTAAGTTATTATATTTATTTATTTTTAATGCTTTTTTTTGTTTGTTTGTTTGTTTTTTACCGCATGCTTAATGTTATCATATTTTGTTTTGTTGTTGTTTTGGTTTTTATTTATTTTTTTTTTTTTTGATATTGAGTTGAGATTTTTGATAAGTAAGCCGACAATCTATTGAAATTTAAAATAATTTAACTCTTTACATACAATACCTATTGCATAAATATCGCAAAATATATTTCATTTTTTTTTATCTTTAAATTTAAATACATAATTGATTAATAAATGAAATCGATTTGAAATGAAATTCCATGATTCAGAATTCGTTCATTTTAGAAAAATGCGCAATTACTTCGAACTGTCAAAGTTGAAGGTGCATCCATTTTTAATTGTTTTAAAAAGTGAAATTATGCTGCGGATGAAAATGGAAAAAGGAAGCGAAATTCTTGCAGTGGGAAATTATAGGAATTATTGTGCGCGAAAAATCAAATATTTTTTATTTGCCTGACAGTAAAATACAGAGTATTTTTAATTGTTTATTTTATTCGGATGTTCTTATGTTTTCTGCTAAAATAGTAATAAATAAATACTAAAAAGAACAAAAATATAAAGTTTGCTTAAGAAATACAAAACTAACTGCAACTGCACCAATTTCTAAAAAAAATTCACAACGCATAAACAAAGACCCCGTTTAGATTGTGACTTTTCCCTATACCGTGACTCTGGGTTTGTGGGTGTGATCGATCAGGAACAGAGCTCATCACCGCTCTCATCCACTAAATCATCGTCATGGCGTAAGACCCTGTTTAGATTGGGAAGATTGAGTCCGGACTGGTGAGTGTCGTCGTGTTTTCATTTGAAACTTTCAGGCGCCTCAAAATACATTGAAACAACAATTTCAACATTTCACACATTGAAACAACAACAAATTAGACTCATGAATTCGGTTTTTATGTTTTCTTCGTGCCTCACGAGATTCCTCACCCCACACCTCTCTTGCCTACGAACTGCCGTGATACCGGCCTCAATCTTCCCAATCTAAACAGCGTCTAAGACCCTGTTTAGATTGTGACATGCTCACTACGTAGTGAATAGTCATGTCGTGTCTACACTCGAAATTTTTCAGTCATGTTTATCGCTGAATTCTGATGGAATATCTGTGAATTGAGACATTTGGTTCTGAGCGCCATGAACCCTGAATTAAATATTGAGTCTAATTTGTTGGTTTCTCAATGTAGGGAATGTTGAAATTGATGTGGTTGTTTCAATATATTTTAAGGCGCCTCAAAGTTTCTAATGTAAACTTACCAGTCCAGACTCAATCTTCCCAATCTAAACAGTGTCTAGTGAAAACTGAAAAGTCACAATCTAAACAGGGTAAGAGTGGATTGAATACGTTCAGAAAATGGAATGAACCAAAATGCACAATACTAATTTTAGAAATTCCAATTCTCTAGTAACATTTTGAACTCAAATTCACTTTCCGCATGTGAATAAGAATTGAATGCACAATATGGTCGTAGGTATATATTTTTGAACTTCTGCGTTCATTACACAAGTATCATTAGGTACATACATAATATGTAAGTTATAGCGATCAGAAAAAACCATCCGAAAAAAAATTTATTGAAGTTTGTATTACTTTTCAATACGATTTAATACCCAAATGATATATCAATCGACGAGTAATTCAGCGTTTTTCGCGAAAAAAAATTGCCAAAACATTATATTTCTATCTTTTAAATGGATTTACTTGTTTTTTGCGGATGAAATTTCATTTTTCGTATCAGCTGATTGCTTTTTGACAGAAAAGGGAACAAATCGTTCCACTGATTTGTGTTCCAATTTTTTTCTGTTCCACTGAAAGAATTCCATCCGAAAATTTTTGTCTGACATTTCAATCAGAAAAACTCTTGGCGGGTGTTTGTTTGTTTTCGGTTTGCTTCACTTTTTCTGACACATTTTTTCTGATTGCTATAAACAACCATCAAAAAAAAATCAATTTCATACTGTTTCAAGTTTTTTGGATGGGTTTTTCTGATCGCTATAACTGGCGCCTTAAATGAGGCTATTCGGAACAGTTTGGGACACTTTAGAACAGAAAAGTACAAGTTTTTGCTGTTCAATGAGAAATGTTCTGTTCTTAACTGTTCTGATTGAAGTTCAATGAGTCTGTTTACAAAACAGTTTTGAACACTTAAGAACATGGTTTTCTGCACTTGCTTTTGCGGAAAAACAACTTAGAACAGATTTGTGAAAACCGTCAAAATCTGCTGTAGGGATTTTTTCAATGAAAATGGTTTGTTTTTGTTGATAGATTTTTTCTGAATCTCTGCCTAACTCTTTCAAATGTGCTTTTAAATCAATTCTGTTTCTATTAATATAAAGTAATTTAATTTTTAAGGCGTATATTAGTGAATTTGAAACAAGCGTAAATGTTCGGAAAAAATTGTTATTTTTTTCTGACATCTAAGATAGCCATATCTTGTTCTAACTTGTTCTGACGTTTTTCTCGAATCTGTGCTGTCCTGTTCTGTTCTAACTTAACAAAAACAGTTCATATAAGAAGATTAAAAACTCAGTTAAACCATTACCGCTGTTTAAAAGAAAATATAAAATTGTGTAGTGTAGTGAGCAATCATGTTTCATATCCGAAATGTTCCATTTTTCTTTGTATTGCTTGTGCTTTGAACGGAAAGGTATAGTAGGTACCTATATAAGAATAAAAATTGTCAGTTGGCCGAGGGAAGAATCAGAAAATGCTTATTGAATTGTTGATTTTATAACAGCAAAGATTTTACTTTGCAAATTTCTTCCAAAATACATACTTATTATTTTAAGCCCCTATTAATATTCTCAAATCAAACTTTAACTATTTTTTAATCATTTAATCAGTGTATTTAGTGCGAAATCTTAACAAAATTTAAGTTAATTCATGGTAACAATGCTTGTAATTCCATTGGCAATATTTGAGGCACTGTCAATTTCAATGATAATTGACAACTTATTGCATGGGTGGGCCATCTTTTGCTAGTTGTCAAATATGTAAGAACAGAAATTAAGACTGCTGTCAAATGTTTATATTATTGATAATAAAAATAACTTTAATTCACTTAATTTCTCATATTTTCAACTTTAATTTCAAAACGAAGTAAAACTCGTTTAAATCGCAGAGAAACCATTTTGAAAAAATTATTGCCTCAGCGATGGAAATTAGGTAGGTGAATTAGGCTCGAACCTCGTGTGGGATGTTGTGAAGCAGACTGTGCGCAGTAATCAGAGTTTTCTGTTGTAAAAAAACTATGCAAAAAATTATGCTTTCGCCATTAATTACTTATTCTCTTCCCCGAGCACTGTCTTCTCTTACCTACATAAAAATATGTCTCCGACACAGCGTGGTTTGGCGCAATCAGAAAAAGATTGATTTCGACACAATACACACAACATCACACGAGATAAGTGTGGTTTCGGCTTTAACGAGTAATTACTTTAAAAATACCTGAGATATTTTTTCCAACCGCTAGAGGTAAATAAAAAAAAAGCTAGTGACACATATTAACATACCTACATACATATATGTTATTTACAAGCTCAAATGAAAAAGAATTTCGGCAAAATTTCGCATTTTTTGAGAAAGTGTATAACATGTACTACATATTATGTACATATATGCGGACTAAATAAAACTCTGGCGCTATCAGAGTTCTTGTTGAACGTAAAGGGTTTTTCAATAAGAGGGTTCATTTTGAATAACCCGCTATTTGAACAACTGTCACTTTTCCTGTATTCCCGTGTTATTTCTCGAATAGGTGATCACAATTGGCCACCGAGATTTTGTGATTTAACACCTTTAGACACCTTTAGGGTGCGGTATAAAAGTGCAGACAAAATTCTGACGTTTACCAATCTTGCTTAAAAATTTAAAGTTTTACCTGTTACTATACATCTATGCTTCGTGGGTTGACGTCATTTCCGTCATCAAACTTTACGTTGCGGTTGGTTTTATGTGTGTTAACTGTCCATCCCAAAAACTATGTTAAATTGTATAGTTTCAATAACGCATGTAATAGTCGACTTACTTATAAAAATCTAAACAGGGTGTTTGAATTGTTTTATTAATATCGTAGTTATTACTAATTTCTATAATAACTAAACTTCTTTTAAAATATTGAACACAAAAATATAGTTGGGAATAGATGTATATGGGATTTCCAATCTGATAGTTGCGAAAAACTTCCCTTCTTTCTAAATGATGTATCAATACAACACCTAAAAATGTCACCGAAGTCCTCGAGCTTCGTAGCATTTCCCACAGCAGATAATTCAAAAACAAACGACGATGTTTTAATAAAGAAAGTCAATAATTTCGATCTTAATAATCAGCAATTAAGGAAGCCTGTCGAAGAATTTGTTGATTGCAGTAAAAATTATAAGCTTGGCGAAGTAATAAAGCAAAAGGTGCAAAAGTCTAATTCTTATGTATCACGTTTGACTGGGAATTTTATTCAACATTTCTACAAAGGAGAGGATGCCCAACAGGTGATTTTAAATTAAAATATTTTATATCTAACTTCACGATAGGTATATGTATGTATATAAAAATACATATATGTATAATCTTAATAAACCTAGGTGTGAATGTGGTTATTTTTGTGGTGTTTCATATACATTTTACATTATTGATTGTCTCATGTCGTCTCCATTGTCCTGCTAAACAGCTTACTCCAATATTTTTGTTTTCTTATTTTCTTTTAACTAACTTATTTTCATTTTAACTAGCAAAAATGTCGTATGCATTGTGCATAACAATTTTATCATATAAAAAATATTGTTTTAAATTTATTAGTGTCGAAACGATGTGTACCATCGGATTTAGAAGGTATAAATCAGTTGATTCATGACATACAGCTTTCGCCGGAATTAACAAAAATCACCGAAAGAATGCTGAATGCTGATCTCAATGGGGTAAGATAAGAATCATTTAAAATAAAAATGGATAAGAGTACTAAATAGATTTTCAAGTATAACTTCGATAATTTGGGGGCCTATAATATGTTACGTGATACAATGAAGTTAAGACGATACAACCAAGCATATAGGGAGGGAGGATCGAAAACAATCGAAGCGAGCTGTATAATGAACTACTTAGGCTCCATATTTTAGAGTAAACTCGATTGTATATCAGGTTATACGTGCTAGAACCCCTGCGCACATAGAGCCCTGGCTGTACCCGGATTAGGAATATAGAAAAACTATCGAAAATAGTTTTTTAATGAAATTTACACTCAGCGCCATGGAATCTTGGCCACACTTGATTTTTGTTATTACTCGCCCTAAAATATTTTTTTGTTAATGATTTGATTGTAATTATGTTAAATGTGGAACTTATTCCTCCCCATACCATAACCGAGCCTCCATGAAAAACCATAGTTTCTGTGGTGGTGATGGATAGAAACCACTCTACTCTTCTTAGCCATACACGTTCTGCTCTTCTTCTCCATACACGTCGAAGAAGAGAGCGGTTTGTACCCATCACCACCACTGAAACTATGGTTTTTCATGGAGGCTGGGTTATAGTTACGGAGAGGAATAAGTTTCGACGGGTGTACGGAATTGGCCATCGTTGATATAATAAGTTAACAGCAACGCGATACGTTGAGGAGATCCTTAAGGAACACGTCTTACCCTAAATGGGGTTAATAGGTTGCGATGAGTTCCACTTTATGCAACACAATGCAAGATCACTAGCAGCGCGTTGCGTATATAAATACCTTCAAAGCAGGCTTGTCAGATTGTGCGAAACAGGCGATTTAAAATTTCATTTGGCGACACGAAAATCGGATTGGCGATGTACCATCAAAAAGGCGATATTTTCAGTTTTTCGCGATTTGAATTTTGATATGAAAAAGGTCCAATTGATACATAGCTACATTGAATTTACATACATTGAATTTATTAAAGAAGACTAGGTAAACAAAGGCGTAATTTTTTTTCTTTAATTTTAAGTTTTTGAATTGTTTTGTTTTAGTTTTTTTTTTAATGAAAGGTTTTTTGATGTAAAAACTACAAATTGCGAAATTTTATTTCATTTTTGAATTTGATGATTTATTGGGTAGACAATTTTGAAATTTGGCGATTTTTTGGCGACTTAACTTTTACATTTGGCGATTCGGCTTTTTCAAACCTGACAACCCTGCTTCAAAGCACTGATATTCAAAAACTGAAGTGGATCGCGCGCAGTCCGGATTTAAATCTTATAGAGCATATCTAGGACATGCTAAAAAGAAAGATAAAGTGCTCATCCCATCCCCCACGAACACTGGACGAGTGCTGCACTAATCGCTTCGGAGAGCTTATCGCAAGTCGATATTAAAAACATTATCCAGAGTATGCCAGATCGAATGCAGGCTGTAATATGGCCGAGAGGAGGGAACACACGATACTGACACGTCTGAAAACCCCCAAAAAATACGTGATTTTTCATTTTATACTGGTTTTGTATATTTTTGTTGTCGTTATTAAAAATAAAGTAAACCTTTAAATTGTCTTAAAAGTTAAAATATGCAAATTTAAGATAATTACAATCAAATCATTAGCAAACAAAATATTTGAGAGCGAGAGCTTAGATTCCGTGCCGCTGAGTATATAATATATCAATTGATATTTTCTATAAATTTTTATAATTTTCCGTTTAGTAGTACCCCTCGCACCTTAGCGTAATGGTTTTTTTTTTGCGTAGGATTGTCACCCGCTGTCGTCGTAATTTTATTAATTCTTGATGTAAAATATTTGACACACTCAATGATTTGGGGATTCTGAATCGAGAGCCCTTATACCTGTTCCATATGGATAAAAATATGATACGAAATTTCTAATAACAAAAACAAATCATCTGAAAGAAATTTGTAAATTTTGACATTTAAAAGTTGTCAATGAAGGTAGAACTATAAAGGCCCAACTATAATAGACTTAACCGAGCTAAAAGCGAATGAGCCAATACACAGTCTTATATTTCACTAACCAGTGCCTACGTTCTGTAACTCTCGCATCGATGAAATTGGTTGAGAAACGTGGGAAAATGGAACAAAACTCATATGATTTGTTTCAATTTTCATCGTTTCTTGACTGCTTTTGCCGATGCGAGAGTTACAGAACGTAGGCACATAATAGACGTTCTACTAAGTTTCGTTAAGTGAACTGACAGCTTTCTACATCTATGATAGGTATGTACCTACCTATCAAAGATCTCCATATATTCGTACGTTTCACCCTCCAAAAAAAAATTTGTTTACATTATTGTTTGTATTTTCATTTTGTGTACATGAATGGTCATTTGAAATAGAACAGCAAACTTAACAAAGGCGCCGAAGAAAAATTTCTATATTGTGTGTGTTTTTTGTTTACACATCCCTTCTCATTTCTTATGAAAAAATAGCTAACTTTCAACTTGCAGGGAAATTTTAGCATTTTATATCGCGTATCTTGATGTGACTTGTGCGTTGGACTTGCGAGGTTTTGGTAGGTAACTTTTCGTTCGGTTTTGGCATTAGCTTCCGGCAGATTTGGGAAATTATAGTTCTATAATAAATAATCTATTTTCGTTTTCCTTTCAACCAACAAAAAAAACAATCCTTGTGAGAGATTTTTATTCCAGACCAGTTTTCGCTTACCTTTCAACAAAACAAAATTGATCCCTAATAGTTGGATAAAAATCTCAAATAACGATTTACTGCCTGAAAACAATGGAGATGAAGTTGCAACTGGAACTGCAACTGACATAGCTGTCGAAATGAAATATTGACTTCACATAAATTCAATTGTGTATTCATGCAATGTCGGAAACTTTACGATGTCGTAAAATCGTAAAGTTTCCGACATACGTTTCATGAACGCACCTAAAAACATTTTGCGTAAATGTGGTAAAGGATATGGTAAATAAATCAGCTGTTCGTTAAACGTCGAACAGCTTTAAACATTTAATTTAATTATAATATTCGTAAAATTTGTTATCCGCAATTTAAAAATGCACAAAATAAGCCAAACAAGTAAGTTTATACGATTGTATGAACAAATTGCTTTCAATGATCTATTTACTATTAATTCTTAAGTTATTTGGCGAAAATGATGGTAAGTAAGTTTATTGTTGTGATCAGCTCACACTATTTTGATAAAAAGACTCACTTTTGCCGCAACATGCCAGTTACTCTATTCTTTCTTCTAAGGTTACCATGAGTTTACCATCTTCGTTTAACACACAAATTTGTGTCTTAAAGTTTAAGATTTGTTTGAAAAGATTTCCCATATACAAATTTTGACAGTTCGTTAAACTTTAAGACGTTTACCACGTTTGCCACACACACGCACACACACACACACACATAATATGCAGAAGTCTTCAACTATTTTGAATAAAATTTGCACCTGTAATTTAATAAAAACAATTTTAATAAATCTGCAAAAAAATTGCACAACGGAAATATGATTTTGAAGTTTTGTATTAAAAAATTGCACTCTTTTCTCTCTTCAATGGCTATGTGTTTGTAAATACATATTCAAAATAATATCTCTTCAATACATATACATTTTTTTAATAATCATTATAATCAAAAAATAGATCCATTTTTATATCACTTTTTCATCTTCCATGCTTGGTGACGTTATAGTTTTGAAAAACAAGATCAACTACATACATGCTATCCAGCATTGAATTTTATACAGAAGCGTATAATATGTATAAATTTAAATATTTTTAATTTTTCTAATCAGTATATATATATATAGCCAATATTTTCCTATGTGAAAACTTTTTTGATTGTTTCTAACACAAGGTGCTATAAACTACTGTATGATCATCTGGGTGTTTATTTTTTGTGAAAATCAAGTTTTCCGGTGCTTGGCCACCCCTGGATCATTTCCTAATATTTAAAGAAAAACCTTCATATTTTTTTCAAATGTTTCAGTAGGCATGTTTTTTTGTAAGCCCGAGGGGAAATAGCTGAAAAAAACGACGCCGCCCGGTGCTAAAAAATTTACGTCATGTTAAGTGCAACAACAACTATAATCCCCAACGGGCTTAGCTAAACCCACATAATTTTTGGGGATTTAACTTAAGCGCGCAGAAAAACTTTATTACCGGCTTGAATTATATACTTGTTATCGATAGTTTGTATGAAAACTCCATTCTGTTTCTGTGATGGCATCGCTAATCCCCGTTGTCGTTTTTTTCAACCAACTCCCCCGGGTTTTCTCTATCACAGAATCCACCGTAATCGAAATGGCGAGGATTGAGAATCCTGAAACAAACTATCACAAAATCCGTTCATGATTAAAAATTCATATTTACTGCTTTTTTCCAAATTCGTACCAAAAATGAAATAACCTTTTATGAATTCTGTGGTAGAGGTACATTTTACGAACTTCTAATTTTATAATGTGTAGTGTATACAATGCATAGAAAATTTGAATAATAATAACAAAATCTTTTCCTTTAGGTTGGCGAGAAAGTAGTCGAAGATATAATAAGCTCATGGCCTAGAATTTTCTTGGTTCTGGTAGTAACAATGATAGCATCACTCATTTTTATTTTTCTAATGCGATGGGTTGCAACACCATTGGTGTGGCTATCCATATTTGGCGTACTAGTCGGACTCGGATTAGGTAAGTTTTTTTTAAAGATCTTTTTTTTACATTATTTACAAACGAGAATTTCGGTTTATATAGGAGTGTATTTTAGTATTAAACAATACAACTACTGGAAGAATAGTACAGCAGTTCCAAACCATTCGCTCAACCTATCGTCGGCAGTCAAAAATATTTTCCAGGATGCAAACATCTGGCTTTATACATCAATTATTCTTGGAATAATGTTTGTTGTGATATTTCTTTTAGTTATCGTACTAAGGAGTAGAATTCGGATAGCTGTAGCTTTGGTCAAGGAAGGTAGCAAGTAAGTACCTACAATAAATTAGTTAAAAATTCAAAAGCTCATACATTTTTATTTTACAAAACAGGGCAGTTTCATGCGTAGTAGCGACAGTTTTCTTTCCAATTTTGCCATGGGTTTTGTTCATGTGCACAATTGCCATATCGGTTGTAATTGGTTTATTCTTGGCGTCAGTTGGAGAACCAACGTTCAAAGTTACAAAATTGGCTTCATCGTCAGAAGAATGTAGTTGTGAAGGCGTTGCAATAAATTACACTCGCAATTCTGTTTGCAATCCTGTGACTTTTCAAAACAACTGTTTCCAAAAATCGGATAGTTTCTTCTCAGGAGAAAAAAGCCCATGTGTAGAAACTGGGTGCTTTTTTGAACGCATTGGAAATCCAAAAATTGTTTCGTATTTTCAAGTAAGTATAAAATTAACAATATATAACTGATATTAACATCATTCGTATATGTATACATATATAACTTTAATTTTGGTCTTACTGTGACCCTTATACTATGTCTTCATTAGGCATATTAAGTTATTTCGTTGAAAATTTCCTAATTGGATTCCAAATCATCTCATTTCCCGTACAAATTCACTTTTCGAAATGAAGTGATTTCAAACAAATTTTCACGAAATTCGGTATATTACGTGAAAAGCTGACGAACACACCCAATTGGGCTTTTCCAAAAACTATCTTTGTCTTTTCTCTTTCTAATTTTGACAGTTCAAAACAACAAAAACAAAACATCTGATATCGAACTTGGAGAAATGTAAACAAATGCTCTTTCAGTGCAATGTGGATTTTTAATATTTTCTGTGATTTTTTATATAAATAAGCTTGATAAGTTATTGAAATTGATTTTTGTTAAATTGGCGTTATAACCACTGCACCGTTTTGTACGTTTTTATTGGGAAACGTTTGTTTACCTTTCTCCAAGTTAAGACCAGCTGTTTGTTTGAAACTGACGGCTGGTGGAAAAACCCAATTGGAATTGGTTACGTTCAGAAGTGTAAGGAATTTGAAGATAATATAGGTAATGTCGAATTCCTTTCAAAAAAAGAATCGAAAAAGTTCTAGTCTCTGTTTAGTCAGCTGTCAATTAATGCAAATTTATTGGAGCATTGACTGAAAAGTTATAGTCAAGAGCAAAGATACTGAATTATAAAGATTGGAATCTTTCGTACGTTCCATCCCCCAAAACCCATTTGTTTACATTGTTGTTTTTGTAATTTCATCTCGTGTCGATGAATAGATGTGAATTGCAACAGCAAATAAAAATATGAATTCACCAGTGTCCGCCATTTTATTTAGCTTGTAGGCAAACCAGAATGACAGCCAAGGATTCAAATCTTTATGATTCAGTATCTTTGGTCAAGAGATGTGCCCCTACATTTCAATTCAAGTGCCTTTGTGTCATTATTATCAGCTGATATTTTCTATAAAATACTCTGTCAATATTTCTTTTTAAATTTTTCAATAAAATTAATGAAAAATTTTTTTCTCTATAATACAATTGTTGATTTAAGTATAATTAAGACTTCTTACACGTTTAGCCAGTTCACGTTTCTGATATCTCACTGAGCAAACTTCTGTCAGCTTCACTGAGCAAAAGTAAAAGCCTGAACATAAATTATAAATTGATATAAATTGATCAAATTCGACAAAAATTAATTGAAGCAAGTGAATCCAAAAATTATAAGTCTCAGCTTTTTGACAGCAAAAGTGAAGAATCTCACCGAGGATTGAGGAATTACGTTCATATTTCTCAGATTCCGCCTTCATAAAAATGAGATCTCAGAAATTTTTCTTACTCAAACGTGTAAACAAAGAACAAACATAGAACTAAAAAAAAAAATAAACTAAAGCTAAGTACAGACGATTGTCAGATCTTATTAATTTTCAGATCTGTCAGTGAAAAAACTGTTCCAAATGTCTTAAAATGGTCTGAACACACAATTTTGTCTGACAATATTGTCAGACACGTCATTGTCAGACGACAATCTGACAAAAAATTGTCAGGTATCTTACACACACAATTTTTATCATTGTCAGTCGATTAGGACATTGTCAGACTCATTGGTCACTGTCAGATGTTTTAATTGAAAACATCTTACAATTGCTGACAATTTCTTCATTGTTCGAAATGTCAATGAGTTGGTTAAAGAGAGATACAAAAATTGCTGACAATCAAATTGGGAACAGACGATTTTTCATTGTAAGAAATATGTCAATTGTCAGATAATTGTTAGCTATTGTCAGTCCACTGACAGTTCTGACAATATTGTAAGATCTGACACTCGTCTGTACTTAGCTTAATACAAAAAAAAATTACGCGTTCAGATTTCTGGATGTCTCTTTAGAAACAGGCGTAGCCATTTTTTTCAGGATACAGAGCTATTTCCGTTAAAGTTATTAGAAATATTTTTGCTGGACAAAATTCAACTACTTCGTATTTCAACATTTTCAGCTAGCCTGACTATGTCTTTCTCTTGATCAGGTGAAAATGTTGAGTGTCTTCCGAGTTTCCTTTTAGTTGAACCAGTTTGTATGTGGTTTCTTAATGTTTTCCTTGGAATTTTAAAGCACCTTGAACCCTCGTGCTGTGATAAGAAACCACGCTATATAGACTTAAAAGCTCTTTCCATATCCTCTGATGACTATTCGACTCGCTTTTTGGTAACCGAATTGCTGGGATTCGACAATTTGACTCAAAACAAACGAAAAAATTTAACTAATTTTTCGTATAATTAATTTTTGGTGGGCCTTTTTAGCAACATAAAAGATTTTGTTTATAAAATTATAAACAAAAATCTGTGTTAAATATTAAAATAAAACTTAACAATAACATAGAATATGTATAGGTTTTGACATAAATATAAAAAACCGTACTTTCATTTATAATTATGAACGAAAAGAGAATTTCAAATAAAACTTTTTTATAAAAAGGCTCGAGCTGTCCCCTTCACCAACTTGTTGCGACAGCGTGATTATTGATTCACATTCAACATGGTTGCGTCAGCACGAAGTTTTTCATGGTTCTAGATTGAAATGAACATGGAAGTGGAACCAGTTTTGTCACTTTCAAATTTAAAACCGTGTTAGATTGAGCCAAAAAATAGTGGTAGAATCACATATTTGGTTGTAAATTGAAAAATTATTTTTTCAACTGTTTTTTTTTTTGTATTAATACTTACCTAATAGCCTTTTCACACCAAGCCCAAAACGCGGTTTTCGTGAAATTATCGGTTTTGGCGGAAAACATAATCGAAAACTCAAGTTTTACCATACATTTTTGGTGAACCTCAAGTTTTATATAAAACCTCTCCAAAATTAGTTAAAATTCAAAGTTGAACTAAACAAACAAACCTTTCGAAACGATCAGCGCTCAATCAAATGTAAAAAAAAACTGCTGAATTCTGCTGACAAAAGAAATTGTGAGTGTGTTATGTAAATGAGATGTTTTGACGGAGTGATTTTTAATGGCAACTTAATAGGGCGCTATAATAATCATTTGTTATTTTCTGAATTTATTTTTTTTCTCAGCGGTACGTTTAAAAATATACCTAATTTTTAATGATAAGTCCCTAGGGCGCCGATAAAGTTTTGTAATATCTATTTTCATCAAAATTTAGTTGTTTCAGTGGAACAATATAAATTTACTTAATTTAATTTAGGCATTGTCATAGGCACATATGTTAACATAAATAAACGAACTCCATAACATACAAAATCAATTTAATAACAAAAATAATTTTCTGATATAAAGGGCGCTTAACAAATAGTTGCGCCTTACAATCACCAACAAAAACAAATCCGTCCGTGTTTCACAGAATTGCAGTTTGACATTTCTTGTATCGAAATTATGACCGGAAAACCAAGTGCAAGTTTTCAATTAATTAATATTTTTCTTAGCTTTATTTAAAGTTTAAATCATTTAAATGTTTTATTTGATTGATGATTAATTAAAATATGAACAATTCACATCACTTTCTTAGAGACAAATATAATAAAACTTACCTGTGAATGGAAATGCTCTTGTCCGCCGTTCTCTGGCTTTTTGTACACAATTTCACGCTGCACTTCATATTTTTTTAATTTTTGTTAGTAAATATACACAATTTCAAAGAACATAAATTGTTTCAAACAGTTTATTTTTTTTTTCTAATAATTAATATTTTATTAATGTTTTTAATCTTGAATCAATTTTTGTTTTCTCTTTTTATTCTATTCAGTCACCGATTTGACATTTCTGGTATACAACTATCTGCAGCATTCACATACACTGTATATGTGAGATACATCTCTTCCTTATCTTCTTATTCTAAGGTGTGAACGTTTTTCGAGTTTTAGAAATATTTTTGCCGAAAACCCGGTTTTGGGTTTGGTGTGGTGTGAAAAGCCTATAACACTTATCCAAAGAAAAACGTCGTCAAATTTAACAGAAAAATTGGTACTTAGCTAAAAACCCGATATCTACTTAATAAGGTCAATTTTTCAGGATACAATTTTCAATATTTATGATTTCACTCAAAATCATCCGACTTCTCATTTACAAGATTTATTTTTAATAAAAACTCATTACAATGTTTGGAATCCTTCCAAGAAAAAAAAAGATAATTTGGAAGATTTTTAATTTTGTCTTGATTTTTTCGACATATCAAACTTTGTCTTAGTACCTACCTACCACAGATTTATTTATTTTATTAAAATATTTATTTAAAAAAGATAGTAAAAACTGTAATTCACTTTTCTTGACTCTTTCTAAAAATTAATTTTGATTCGTTATATAATTTAGGAATACCTTAACTTTTTATTTAAATATATTTACTACATTTGTTTATATTTTTTACCACCCTAAATTAAAACTAAAAGTGAACGGACAATTAGTGAAAAAGGAACAAAAGGTTAAAAATAATATTGCATATCCAAATTTTCAAAAAAACAAAATTATTTTTTGGAAATTTCATATTCCAAAATTGGGTAGGAAGATTATATTTTTTTTAACTCCGCATTAATAAATACTCAAAAATGGCGTACCTACCAGTTTTTTTTTTTTCTTAAAAATGTTTTTAAAATTTTGTACATACCTATATTAAAATTAAATTAAAAATTGGGTTTTTAAAAAAACCGCTTTAACTTGTTTTAATTTTTTTTTATTTATGAGATATGTTTAAGAAATCCGACATTTTTCAAACTTTAAATTCTACTTAGCGGACAAATATCTTGCTCCCTGCATTTTTTTGTTTTAAAAATTGAATTGAATTTAAATTTTCTATGAAAAAGCATCAGCCGCTGAGAAATTTGAAAAGGTTGCAAAAAAAGGAGAGAACAAAAATAAAAGTCGATAAGAATTGAAGTTACGTTATTTAAATGTAATTCAAGTATTTAAGCAAACTTAACTAATTTATCTCTAATTGGCGTCCCACTGTTGTGGGAGTTCTTTCAACAAAATAAAAATATTAAATGATTTATTTTAAACCTTATAAAATTTTACTTGTGTTTTGGCATTCTTATTTACAAAGATTATCTACTTTTTTTACAGGCTTACAATTTTATTGGATTCTTGTGGCTGTCTTTCTTCATTTCAGCATTAGGTGAAATGGTATTGGCAGCAACTTTTGCAACTTGGTATTGGACATTCCACAAATCTGATGTTCCATACTTTGTTCTGACAAGGGCTTTTGGTCGAACAGTGCGCTATCATTTGGGAACAGTAGCACTCGGAGCTTTTATATTGACAATATGCCGTATTATTCGTTTCATTTTAGAATACATCGATAGAAAATTGAAGAAATTCGACAACAGCGTAACTAAAGCGATCTTTTGCTGCTTGAAGTGTTTCTTTTGGTGTTTAGAGAACTTTCTACGTTTCATTAACAAAAATGCATATATAATGTGTGCAATTCATGGCAAAAATTTTTGTGCCAGTGCTAAGGACTCTTTTAATCTTCTTATGAGAAACTTTCTTCGTGTGATAGCTGTGGACAAAGTGACCGATTTCTTGTTCTTCCTTTCAAAATTGCTTCTAACTGGTGCTGCTGGTGTCGGCACATATTATTACTTCGAAAACAGTCCAGTTGATCCTCCCTTAAATTATGTTGCTGTTCCAATATCAATAGTTGCAATTGCAACTTTTTTGATAACGAGTGTGTTTTTCGGCGTATACTCGATGGCAGTTGATACGTTGTTTTTGTGTTTTTGTAAGTTAAATTCTTAATACATATACATTCATTTTTTAGTTGTTCATAAATACTTATTATGTAGTTTAAATTTTGAGATTTCTTGATCACTAAGTTGTAAACAATAAAAAAAGATGCAATAATTTTCTCGATGGTGGGGCGTTTCGTCTTATTTTTTTTTATAAAAATATTCAGTATGTTCTCTTTTTTATTAGTTATGCTTATAACACAATCAAAACAAACGTCCATCGAGAAAATAAATGGAATAACCTTTAAATGATGCAAAATTCAATTACAAAATTTTATTTTATTTTATTTTACTTATGAAAAACTAATAACTATTTTTTGAATTTAGTGGAAGACTGTGAACGTAACGATGGTTCCGAAGAAAAACCGTATTTTATGTCGAAGCAACTGATGAGAATTTTACACAAACGAAATAAAATGCCAACGCCATAAAATTCTAATTTATACGTTTTAAGAGTGATATGGAATGGTTCTAATGTATGTACCTATATGGTTGTTGCTGATGCGCAAAGTTTGCTCAAAATGTTGTAAGAAGAATAGATTACCAAAAAAGAAACAAAATATATTTTGTATTAATATAATTATAATGTTACCATTAAAAAGAAATAAACCATTTTTAATATTTATATAAATAAAGTGAAGGGTTGTATAACTTTTTTTTAATCCAGAAACCGGAAAATTAATATACGAGGATAAATTAATATTAGATTGGCTATTGTATCTACCTTTTGGAAAGAAAGAGTGTGCGTACTTATGTACACGCGCTAGAAGTAAAACTTCTTTCACGACAACAGGGCAAGTATTTTTCAAGTCCTACCACTCAGAGCACCCGATTTGAAACTCAGAACCGTTGCAAAATCGTGACGCTGAATTTTGTAATTCGTGACGGGAATTTGTATTTCGGTTTGAAATGTCACTGACAGCTCCATAGAAAAATTTTTTACCCCCATGCCGCAAAAGAAGTTTTACTTCAAAAAACTACAAAAATAAGGTATTTTTTTTGGGGCCGTGATGTTTGCCAAAAAATCATAGTCCTTAAACATAAATTCTATAACGCACACTAGTACAAAAATATGAATTCACCACTGCATAAATTGTTGTTGCAATTCACATCTATTCATCGACACGAGATGAAATTACAAAAACAACAATGTAAACAAATGGGTTTTGGGGGATGGAACGTACGAAAGATTCCAATCTTTATAATTCAGTATCTTTGTAAAAAGTGATGAATATATCGCAGTTTTTTGTAAAAGATAAAATAGTTTCCAGAGAACAAAAGAAATTAGAACCAGTCGTCTTAAAGAACGTTACAAAAAAGGACGGAGTTTTTATTTAAATTTCAATTATGCCAAATTAGTTTTTAACAATAATGATGCCAAATCAACATCCCCACTAAAAACTTATATAATTAACAAACCAATTAATTTAATAAAATTTTGAATCATAGGAGATGATAAAGGTTTCGTTAATATATCTGCTGCCATTTCTTCGGAGCGAACTGATTTCAGCTGGATCTGTTTTTCTGCCACCATGTCTCGTGCGTGGACGATAACAATCATTCGATGCAAGATGAATGGCACATTGACTGTTACAAAAAATTTTCATAGATGATTCAACGCCAGTCAACTCCTTCTGAATTCCTTTCAGCCAAATTGCTTCTTGTACAGCCACTCCCATAGAGATGTACTCTGCCTCGGCTGTAGACAGTGCAACGGTCGCCTGTTTTCGTGATCCCCAGGATATTGCTCCTTGAGCCAGAAACACGTATCCACTTACTGATTTCCTTTCATCTAAATCATTGGCGTAGTCGGAATCACAAAATCCTACAATTTCCGAATTTTCATTTCGATTATAGGAAAATTTCAGGTTCAAAGTTACCTTCAGGTATCTCAAAATTCTCTTTGCCGCCAACCAGTGAAGTCGACCTGGATTATTATTAAACTTACTCAAAAAATTTACGGCGAAGCAAATATCTGGACGACTGATTTGAGCCGCAAAAAGCAAACTTCCAATTAACTCTTGATAGGGTACATTTGACATCACAAATTTTTCTTTTTCAGATTTGGAACAATTATCCTTGCTTAACTTAACATTAACATCCATAGGACTTGATACTGGATTACAATTATTCATGCCAAATCGATTTAATAACTTCAGAATATATTGTTCTTGATTTATATCTAAGATTCCATTCTTTCTATCATAGCTTATGGTCATACCCAAAAACGAACTTACTTGACAAATTTTTTCAATAACAGCTTCAGTCTCAGCAACAACAACAGGTCCACCTCCAACAACAACAGCTTCATTCTCAACAGCAGAAATAGGATTTGCTTTAACAACAATAGGTTCAGAATTTTTTCTCAAATTCCCCACTAAATTCTGACCTTCCAAACGCTTGCCTTCCATGAATTTCACCTCTCTGGTAATATGCATTTTATTATTTACCGGGTCATACATTCGGTACCCTTTGGAGTTTTCAGCGTAACCAACCATGATGCATCTAATCGATTTAACATCAAACTCGGTTCTCTTTTGCCTTGGAACCAACACCATTCCAACAGAACCAAAACCCGCAAATGTTTAATATTCACCTGTGAACCAGTCCACACTTCTTCTGGGCAACGATTACTCAGGGATTTGATCGGAGTTCTATTTATCAAATAAGCTGCAGTATACACTGCTTCACCCCAGTAACTTTTGTCTAAACCAGCATCGAAAAGTAGACATCTCGCTTTCTCGACCAGCGATCGATTCATCCTTTCCGCCTTTCCATTCTGCTCAGGACAATATGGTGTTGAAGTTTGATGAATTATACCCGATGATTCAAAGCATTTTTTCATCTGGCTATTTATAAATTCGCTGCCATTATCTGAGCGAAAAATTTTTATCTTCCTTTGCATTTGATTTTCAACTATGTTTTTAAAATTATTAAAATGCTTTGGAACTTCACTTTTATTCTTCATGGCATAGACAAACACCTTTTTAGAAAAATCATCCAAGAATAAAACATAATACCTGGCACCTCCCAGCGACTTTTCCATCGGACCAGCAACATCTGAATGAACCAACTCGAGAAAATCTGTTGTGGAACTTGTAGACGCTTTGAACGTGTGCTTACTCTGCTTACCCTCACAACATACAATGCAACCCTCATCACTAGTACTACCGACCAAGTCCAAAGAGCGCATAACTTCAGCACCCGGATGACCCATCCGCCTGTGCCATAAATCAACTTAAGATTCTGTTGCCACCTTAGCAGTATTGTCTCTCAGTATATTCAATCTGTACACCTTATCAATCTCAGTAGCCGAAGCAAAAGTAATATTTTTGCTGTCAACAATTCTACAACCCTTTTCATCAAATTTAATTAAATTTCCGTTCTTAACTATCTGGCTTATAGATATTAAATTGAAACTTATTTCTGGAACATGTAGAACGTCACGCACAAGAACTTCATTAGTGCCACCTTCACCATGTACACGGATGGAAATATTGCCTTTACCAGCAACTTGGAGTTTGGATTCATCAGCCAACGTCACAAATTCTTGCGAAGAACAAGGTACGTAATTTTCAAATCCATCAGAACTTTTCGCCATGTGCGATGATGCCCCAGAGTCCACGAACCACAGTTGGTCAGCTTCCTGCACAGAAAATGATGCAAATATAGCAAACTTGCCGTGCGTGTTTACTTTCTTCGGGCAATCTTTCTTGAAGTTACCAAAACCACCGCAACCAAAGCACTTGACTCGGGTTTTGTTCTTGTGTTTGCCTTTGATTGCTGCCATTGCCTGACCTTCACGACGAGAATCGCTCCCATCAAGCATTCCATTGTAGCATTCAAAATCCTGCAATAATTTAGACTTAATTGAATCACCTGTGATCTTGATTCCACTACTCTCAATTGCCATAATCATCGGCTGGAATCTTTCTGGCAAACTGCTCAGGAGCAGACTACCAATCCACTCATCATCGACTTTCATTTTGATGGCGTTGAGCTTGTGAGCCGTTCCAATGATCTTGTTCACATACTCTGTAATTGAAGAACATTCATCAAGGCGAGTAGTCGTCAACTCTCTCAATAGCCCAACCCTTCTCTTGAGTCCAGAATCATCAAACGCTGCGGCTAATTGGTCCCATACTTCTTTTGCAGTCTTGGCTTCCTTGATGTGAACGTACAACGACGGGTCAACCAGCAATACCAGCTTTGCCTTTGCTATGGCTATCTTCTCTTCCTTGACCTCGGTTCCTTGAACAGACTTCCACAAGTCGTCCAACACAAGATAGTTTTCTGTCGCAAACTTCCAGCTGTCGTAGTTTTCACGACCCCTCAGTCTCTCAATCATCGGAATATTCGCCATGGTTTCTCAAAACAAAAATAACTCTAAAATAACTATTTTGCTTTCAACTTTATGTTTATTCAATTGGCGCATCTGGGCCCATAACCTGATGAATATATCGCAGTTTTTTGTAAAAGATAAAATAGTTTCCAGAGAACAAAAGAAATTAGAACCAGTCGTCTTAAAGAACGTTACAAAAAAGGACGGAGTTTTTATTTAAATTTCAATTATGCCAAATTAGTTTTTAACAATAATGATGCCAAATCAACAAAAAGGTATTCGCCCCCTAATTGGCGTAAGTCGAGGCTGGACCTTTCATTGAGGATGCCGATAGCTGTGACCATTGACCTATTATATATGGACTGCTAGTCGAGCGTCATTTCCATACAAATTCCGAAATGAAAATGGTTCCACCTCTTCCTAGTGACATGAGCGCTATGGTAGGACACGCGGCAAAGAGAAGTAACTATTTTCAGTGCCATCTGTTGCTACTCTGTCTGAGCAAGCTTTTTTTGCCATAGATACTACGGACATCTATTGTTATTTCTTATAAAAAACTGAGCCATCTGTTTTTGCTAAAATTTATATTTTGACGTTTGTGTATAATTTTAATTTTCATTTCACATTTTGCGTCGTGCGTGGTAAATTTGTTTTTTTATAATTATATTTTTTGTTTAAATTTGGATAACAAATGGTGATTCAACAGCATTTGGAGATAATTTTTTCAAGTACATAAATATTTATAATTTACTTGTGCCAAGTGCCCAGAAGGCACTTGGACGCAATTCTAGCTAGCCGGAAACCGATCCATAACCAGTCGCACTTTGGGATACGTTTCTTTAGTCACCAGAACCTTCTTGACTAGGTCTTCATGCTCTGTGAGAACAGCCAAAGCGCTGAGTTTCAAAGAATTTTATAACTTTTTTCACAGATATGCGTTCAAAATTATGCGGTGGAATTAATACATTTAATTCATTCATAATCTTTTATTTATTTTTGTAAATAAAGTTTTCTAAAATGACAAAAAAACAAACAAAAATGAATGAAAAAACGAATGAAAAAAAAACAAGAACAAAACAAAACTGAAAATGTTTCACCGTGTTTTCCGCTTGTCCTATTTTAGAGCTAGCGGCGTTTAGTTATAAGTGGAACCATCGTGAAGTTGGCTCCTGGCAGTCCATATATAGTAAGTCAATGGCTGTGACAGGTAGTATCGCTCATAAAATACAACGAGGGCTGGGATTATCGTGGTGTTGTAGCAAGATTCTTTTCTTGGTTAATTAATTAATAAGTCATGTCATTCTGTAGTACATTTTTTTCGAAAATTTGTAGTTCAGGTCCTACATTTGTGGCAGTATTCCTTTTAAGTTTTAACCTCCTTGGAATTAAAACGTGATTTGAGCATAGTAGCTGCTGCTTAACCATCTTTCATGTAGTTTTATCAAGAGATATTTAATAGACTGCTTAAACAGAATTGTATGACCATTTTTTATAAGTTTCAGGTATTTACTCTCTCTAACGTCCGTGACCTCTGCCAGAAGCTTTTCGAAAGCAGATTAGCTCGCAACATTTGCAATTAATATCAATGCCCCATTTTTGGTAATATAGGATGTTTTCATTCAGATGAGAGATGATTTCATTGAGAGCTTCGTAATTGGTCTCTCCCATGCTCATAGGGCCCCACCAATAACAAAATTTAGAGACGACTTAAATATTTAAATAAAATTACATGTAACAACCACTAATCCCCAATGGGCTTATCTAAAACCAGATAATTTTCGGGGCTTAACTTAAGCACGAAGAAAAACTGTATTACTGGCTACTACTTGTATTACTTGTTATCGATAGTTTGTATAAAAACTCCATTTTTTTTTTTAATGGCGTAGCTAATCCTCGATATCGTTTTTTTTCAACCAGTTCCCTCCGAGATGGGAAAAACACAATCCTTATATTACTTGAATCTGGCACATCGGAAGATTTTGGAAACCCTTCTTGTTTTTACGCACATCTACCTGTTTCATTTCACTGGATGTGCCTTTCAGACTTTCGTAGATCGACTGTGTAGACACCAGACAGGCACTTAACTATTGGACTCTTATGGCCAATTGTACAATAGTTTTAATAAATATGATTTAAAATCATGAAAATAAATATAAACCAGCATCGGGGCGAAACGCATATATGAACACTTTTATGCTGGTTTATATTTATTTTCATGATTTTAAATCATATTTATTAAAATAAACGGTGTTCAGGAAAAAACAATTCGACTGTTAACAGTCAAATATTTCTTGTACAATAGTGGTTCAGCATTGGTTCAAGATTTTAACTCACCGATTTCGGCGGATTAACTAACGTTCAACGCTGGTTCAAGTATGTAATTGGTTATTATCACACACTTGAACAGTAAACCACTGTTGAAACTTTAATCCACCGAAATCGGTGAATAAAAAATTGCTGAACCACGGTTTAAATATTTGTACAACTGGTCCTGATAATAACCAATTACATAGGTACTTGAACCAGCGTTGAACCTTAGGGCCAGTTGTACAATAGTGGTTCAGCCTCGGTTCAAGATTTTAACTAACCGATTTCGGCGGATTAACTAAGGTTCAACGCTGGTTCAAGTATGTAATTGGTATTATCACACACTTGAACAGTAAACCACTGTTGAAACTCAATTAATCCGCCGGAATCGGTGGATAAAAATTGCTGAACCACGGTTTAAATATTTGTACAACTGGCGGATTAATTAAGTTTCAACAGTGGTTTACTGTTCAAGTGTGTGATAATAACCAATTACATACTTGAACCAGCGTTGAACCTTAGTTAATCCGCCGAAATCGGTGAATTAAAATCTTGAACCGAGGCTGAACCACTATTGTACAACTGGCCCTTAAGCCCGCATCACACGACGCTTGTTTTCCTGCTAGAAATGCTTGCTGGCTTTCGTGTTAGTTTTGTTGCATGGTGTGGTGCTGGATGTTTTGCTGGTTTGAATTCTTCAGGTAGAACTAGAATAGGCGGTAGCTGTCGGAAGCTAGTGTCAAAAGCGAACGAAAAGTTGCTACTTGCTTTCCAAAACGTCAAATTCATAAGTCACCCATAATGCACTTGAGTGGTTGGAAGTGATTTTTTTGATTTTTGAAGCTAGCTGTCAGTCCACGTACGAAAGAGCGGTCGGTGAGCGCTCTCACGTCCGACGGCGAAAGTTAACGAAAACTAAACGAAAAGTTCCAGAACGCAATTATGTGAGCGTCATATGAATTTCTTGTTTTCGCTCTGTTTCGTACGACCACGGACGTTGGCTTCCGCCTATTCTAGTTCTACCTTTCGGCTTCACTCGATGATTGTTTTGGAGCTGGATTCTCTGATGGTTTTTTGACATTTCTTGCGAATTTGCACAAATTTTCACAATATTTTTCTGCACAAATTTTCACAAAAAATGCATACATCTAATAGAACTAAATGTACAAATTAATGAAATCACATTTTATTTTGTTTAAAGTTGAAAAAACTATTAGAAAATAAATAAAAACGAAATAGAAAAAATGACATTTGAATCCAGCAGCAAAACAAGCAAGAAAAATAGCACCGGTTCTAACTTTGAAATCTAGCAGCGCTTCTATCAAGAGAGCCAGCAGTGACGCCATTTTCCAGCTCAATAGCCAGCACGAAAGCCAGCAAGCATTTCTAGCAGGAAAACAAGCGTCGTGTGATGCGGGCTTTAGTTAATCCGCCGAAATCGTTGAGTTAAAATCTTGAACCGAGGCTGAACCACTATTGTACAACAGCTGGCTATTGTTTTGCCGAATGCGGATTCGTATTTTCCGTAGCGGAGTCATCCAAACGTTTTTGACTACGTGCTCGTAACACAATACGGACTCGTTTCTAAAAGGCGATGGTGTTCTGTTCTTATAGAACTTTTTTGGTACTGAACAAAATTATCTATTTTGACAGGTCGGGATAAATGTCACAGTCAAGGAACAAAAAGCAAAAAAGTATACTGCATACAAAAATCAAACAAAAATCAACAGTTTTGAATTGATTTGATAGAAAACCCTGAACAAAAGTTGTACACAGCTCCTTTAAGATGAAAACCGAAGATCTAATTAACCATTTAATGATAACGGAAGGAGGATTTAGAGAACCTTTCGACCCTTTCTTTAAAAACAAGGTTTATATTCCTAAATACATGAAAAGAGGTGTTTTAACAGTCGAGGACGAAGACAGCCATCACTCAAAGTAATTATTTAGAAACAGATGTTCATTATAAACATTAAAATTTAAATATAAAATCCTCATTGCAGGAATCAGCAAATTTATTGTAATATAGCCGGCTGCGAACATTCTTTTCAATCTGTCTCTGCCTATCAGAGTCACTATAACAGTCTTCACAGATACATTTGCAGCCAATGTAAGAAGAACCTTCCAACGCCCCATTTATTGGATTTGCATCTCTCAGAAAACCACGATTCATATTTCACTGTGCTTTCGAAAAACAAAGCTATGTTTCAATGTTTCATTGAAGAATGCGTTCATAAGAGCTTCACAGCTGAAGAAAGGAAAGATCATTGCATCAGTGTGCATAAGTTTCCCCAGAATTTCCGTTTTGAAAATCTTTGTATGATTGGTAATAATCTGTCGGCTAAACATAATACTCCCATTGATGAGCCAATGAACGCTAAAAAGTCTCAGTCCTCTAAAAACACTACGAACTTTTCATTTGGCCACGCGAAAGGTAAAACATTTAATAAGAAGAGTTATGGTAAACTTTTGAGTAAAACGGAGGTTGAATACAAGAATATTTTAGAAGATTCGAAGACAGTTAATGATTTGCTGAACAGTTTGCCTGAATAAAACCATTTAAACCGTCTTTTTTTTTTAATTTTGTACATATTTATGAAATAAATCTGTATCTTAAGATTTTGTACTTCTTATTGGACGCAAGAAGTTTTCCTCTCTTATATTTAAAATTAGCGTTATTCCTGCTCTCATAAATTTGTTTTCAACTACAACTACTGGTTACAAAGATGCGAGTTGGAACATTTAAATAGAAAGGACAAAATAGCTGCCAGCCTTGTGTACTTTTTCCCTGTTTTAGAAAACTAGCAATATTTATTTCTATAGTATATAGGTAGTAAATATACGGATATCTTAATGACTGGCAAATCATCGAAATAATGTGAGGAAGTTTAACAACAGGCGCATGTAATCAGAAGTGATCACCTCTACCTATTGTATTGTATCTGCCAGTTAAGATCCTAAAATTAATTCAGAATTCAAGATGATTCAGGGTGGCAATCCATAATTAAGCTCCACTAACTTCTTTATTCACCCCTCCCTATAACTTATTTATTACATACATTCTGGGGATCAACCTGGATCTTTTCAGATTCGAGTGACTTGATCCGGATTTACCGTTTCATCAACCCTACTAAGTAGGAGCTCTTAGTTATCTTCGGTGGACCTTTAATCCAAATGAAAAATATTCAACTCTTTAAATTGACTCTTATCCTCCTTTTTTAAAATAGCATCTAAAAATAAAAACATGACATTTATTTATGATTTTGGTTCCTCTTTTTTCTTTTTCTTTTTAACATAACTTAGGCCGTCCTTATCAAATTCTAAAGGCATAATTCCCAGGTCTCCAGTGTATCTATTTTTTGCAACCTAAAATAAAAGAAAGAAAATTTAACAGACTTTGCTTGGGTGCATAAAGGAAATATTAATAAATACATACTTGCAAAAATTTTTTCCCTCCGACGGATGTTAGCCTTCTGTCTTGAATAATCAGAACATTGTCGGCCTCCTGCGTAGCTTTGGCACTACCAAATATTGAACTAGTTGTCAGCTCATCCGAATCACGTTCTTTCCGCGGATGCATAACTAAAGTAACATGTACATTTTTGCGCGTTGCATACGATCTAAATGCACTTATCACTGCGTCCTGTTCAAAGAATTTGTCGTTCTTATTGATTGCCGACATTCCCATCATGAATTGAATATTATCAATAATAACATGTTTAATGTCATAGACATACTGAGCGTGTTCTATGGCATCCATGACAATTTTTATACTCTGCTGACCATGAAAAGTCATAAAATACATGGGATATTTCTCAAATTCACTTGTCCAATATTCAAACTCATTAAGTTTATCATCAAGTGGATAACCGACATACTGCCGCAATAAAGTCAACGCCAGCCTTGTATTTCGAATTTCAAATGAACCCCACAACGTGGAGACTCCTTGAAGTGCCAAGTCTAAAGAATACTCCGACATAAATGTTGTCTTGCCGGAGCCAGTAGGACCAGTCAAAATAGTAAGTTCGCCCTTTCGATGACCTTTAAGCAACTTGTTAAGAATAGGAAACCGTTTCCATTTAACACCATTTACCTTTTCGATGTTTTGCAACTCGCTAAGGATGTCCATTTTAAGTTCACTGAAGGTTGCGATGGATTTGTGACGAATTGGATTCGCTCTTTGTATTATATGTTTTAGGTTGAAGTGTTTTTTCAAAGCCTTGAAAGGTGTTGGTTGGACGTCAGTGGGTCGAATAAAAAGGCACCGTCTCTCTTCTAGCTTAATAGAAAAATTGTGAGCTACATCCCAACCAGCCGAGTCAAAGTCAAACCAAAAGATAAGTTCTTTATACATTTCAAGAGCAGGTAAACATTCCTGTGGCAGTGCTTTGAGCGAGTATGGTAAGCAAATTATACTGTCTTAAGCGTAAAAGAAAATTGTTATTAAAGGAAATAAAAAAAGACTCAAAAATACTCACATCCTTCCAGTTTTTGTCCACAAAGTGTAAGGAAATCCATAATGTTCGAAACCATAACTGCTTTTGAAGCATCAGCTGAGCCATAGCACAAGATACCAGAACAATTACTATTGGGAAAGGTTTCCTCTGCCAAAGTGGCTAATTTTAAAGTTTTGTCCCCGACTTGTTGTCCTGCGGCATCTTTCAATGGAAAATAAAGGTTTCCAGCAATGTGATCATATCTCACGCCAAGCTTTTGAAGCTGAGATGTACTAACTGTGGGTATTTTAAAGCTGTCACAGAGTTCTTTAGGTACTTCCTCAACAGTTTTCACTAAGGGTATGTACTCCTCTTTCTTTAAGTTGGCCTTATTAACTCGAAAATCCTCCTCATAGCATTTTCTAATTTCCTTAAGTGGAAACTTCACCTGACATGATGGACACATGAATAACCCTTAAGCACAGGTCAAAGAAAATACAATTGTAAAAATGTTCTTGTCTGCACTATAAAATACATATATACAAATAAGTTCTAGACTCACTCCTACAAACCTGTCGTTTTGTTTAAAAATGCCGGCCCTGAAGATTGGTCAGTACATATTCTACATTCAATTTGTAAACATGTAAATCCATCCTTTACCGGCACTTCCAATTTTTTGAGCATTTTTTTAAATTCATTCAATTCCTTTTGGTCTATGCCGGTAGAGTCAGCTAATATTTCTGACTTAAAGGAGTTTCTTCTTAGGAAGCACTTTAGAAGTGTTCTTTTATAAAGAGTTCTTGATTTGGCAAACATAATAGCTATTGGATTTATTTACATATATGAATGAATAAAATTAAAAAATAATACTCCCATGGTGAAAGAATGCAGAATTGGCCGTTCCAACAACCGATCAGCACATGGAAATGGAAAATATACAAATTAGGCGAGTTCCGAATTCACGTTTATGAGATCTCAAAAATTCTGGCTCCACCAAAATATTTGACAACTGGGAAACAAAATTTTTTTTTATTGTTCATATTTCTGAGATACGGAGGTCTCAGAGATTTCTGAAACCTGAACAGGTTTAATTTCAAAACTTGTCTATGTAACTGTTAATTCCGGACGTTGACTACGTTTTCATTGGAGCCGAGATGAGGTAATTTTAAACCAAATTTCGTCCAAATTTGGTTGAAATTACCTCATTTCGAAATGTGAATTGTATGGGAACTTGAAATCGAATTTGGAAATTTTCAAGGAAATTACCTCATTTGGCCCAATGAAAACGTAGTAACACGCGGTGGAACTGCGCGGCACAACGCAGCCCACCGCGGCAGATTTTTAATATACACACTGAAACTGCAGCGATGTGACAAATTATGTTCATTGCAAAATGTTATAATATTTTGGTTGAACCTTGCGTTCTGGACAAGAAAAGATTTCTTTTTGTTGTGTGAGATAAATTTCAACGTTTCTTCCTTTTTCTAAAATGGAAAGCAAATGTCTTTTTGCACTTTTGCAATGGTGATAGACCAGTTTGCATCGGATCGAGAATACCCCTATTATTTTTTTTTTTGCATACAAATCTAAAGTTAGACATGGCAGGATTCTGCCTTCCTATTCTGCTCATCGACCACGCTCTGAGCTAGCTTTGATTTCAACACAAATTTGAGAACTCTGTGTCTTGAAAATGAAAAAGGAAAATGAAGTTTTTTTGAACGCTCAGATTCTTTACTTTGAGGCTTAATTCTACAAGCGTGAGATTTCTCTGTGTACATAAAAATCCGAGTGCGCATCAAATTTTGGTTCACGCATATTTTGAGCGGAATTGCGCCTATGGGATTTTTTTGAACATGTTCATATAACGGTAATCTTTCATGCCCAATTTACTGGCTGAACACAATGCGATGGAGCCGGAGTCGGAGCTGGAACATCTGTCAAAATATTAAATACACACAAAATCAACGCTACAAGCAGAATGGAACGCAACTGCAGTCGGAGCCGCAAAGGTTCGCCAACTTTTAACTTTTCGCGTGCAGCATTTTTGACGTTTCAATTTATATGAAGAAAAAAGAAGCCGGAAAAATTTATTGAAGTTTTTAGTGCTAGTGTCGCGTAACAAATTATTAATTAAAAGAAAACTATTGGAAATAAGAACAGTGAATAATAAACTCGTGACTTTTTTTTTTTTTTAATACCCAAAAAGCTGTACAGCTCATTGTGGTTGCAGCTTTGGCTACGATTCCAGTTACAGCAGGGCATTGTGTTCAGCCAGTTAGGCAGCATGTTTTGAACAGGCCTTATATGTGCAAATGTCAAAAAGCCAAAATCTGTCACAAGTTTGTTGTGGCAAGTAGACGAAGAGCAGCCTTTTCTTTTCCGATCATCCTCTAGTTTCCTGAAAATTTATTAAACGTTTGTAAAAGAAAAAAATATGGGAGAAAAAAGAAAAGCCATGGAAGACGAAATGTCTCGGTAAGATAAAATTTCTGAAATAAGGTTTTTAAATTACACACCTTTATACGTAAAAAAAAAATTAAACAATTTTAGATTCGAGGCGGAAATATCAAAGCCAGCTGTAGCCCCTAATCGTAACATATTTGTGCCAAACCAAGTTCGCCCAATTATTGGATCAAATACTTACAGTCAAGTACAACAGAAGTTGAATCAAGCTCCAGCTGCTCGTATGCCAGCTCCACCACCATTGCCGATTCCTCCATCGTTTCTTTCCACTTTTGTGCCAACATCTGCAGAAACCCAATCCAAACCGAATCCGACACCCGTTGTCCTTAGTAGTGCACCCAAAATTTACCAAAGTCGACAGTCTGTAAATATTTCCCAGGTTGCTGCTGCTCCGCACATCGACATTAATGCAATTCAATTCGATGTTACTCAGAAATTGAAAAAACTAAAAGCTGAGAAATCTGGTCCGAATCCAATTGCTGAAGAAGCCATCAAAGCCGCCCGTGCTTCATCAGCACTGCAATCCTTTCAAACTGAAAAAAAGAAAAAGGATAGAAAAACAGTAAGAGTGGCAGGTGGACAGATTTGGGAAGACTCATCACTCGCCGATTGGCCCGACAATGATTTTAGAATATTTTGTGGTGATCTAGGAAACGACGTAAACGATGAAATTCTTACACGGATATTTAACAAATTTCCGTCTTTCCAAAAGGCCCGAGTTATTCGAGATAAACGAACTGGTAAAAGTAAAGGCTTTGGATTTGTTAGTTTCAGGGAACCTGCTGATTTCATTCGAGCAATGAAAGAAATGGATGGTAAGTTTCAAAATTTATGATACTATCTACATTTAGTCAGCTGCTTCGAAAAAGTATTGAGAATTTTAATTTATTTTTTTCATAAAGAATCGCTTCAGGTTGATTCTCCTCAGACCAGATTATTATTTGAAACTACCTAGTCACTAGTCGGTACTAAACTGGAAAACAAAGAATTTTTTTTTTATTTTGTGCCAAAAGTATTTTAACTTAAAACTTGACATGTGCGAGGATTTTTGCTTTTGAAAGCGAATCGCTTTCGAGAATAGGTAAACACTAATCTGAAAAAACGATCAACAGCGATTTCTGGAATAGACTCTCCCCCGTTGGGCACACCTCGGGGACCTAGTTTTTTTATATCAAGAAAGGTACCCAGTAGTAAAAAAAACGTAACAAAAATTAAATTTGTTGTGTTTTCTGCAAGTGTTTAAGCGTCACTCATTAAGTCTCGCAGGTGCATATTTGCCAGTCGGACGAAACCGGAACTCATTTAAACTTATGTCGATTCCTTTCAACAAAAGAATCGAATTTTTTTCTAAAAAGAACCGATTTTTTTCTGTCGTTGAAAGGAATACGAAAAGACGAAAAGAATCGATTTTTTTTGTGATTGTGTGTGTGACACTAGACAGCACAAATATTTACTACAAAATTCACCGAAAATTCGTTGCAACCAAAAACACTATTTGTTTTCATTTTGACATTTTAGAAATCGGCAATGTGCAAATCGGTGTAAATCTTTCTTGAATCTTGCAACATTAGGAAGATTTGTTTTGACAGAAAAAATTCGAATTGTTCAGAAAAAAAATCGATTCTTTTGTTGAACGGAATTCGACATTAATGCTTGATAACAAGAGATAGAAGCGAAGTCCAAACTCGATTCTTCAGAAAACGAATTTCGTTTTCACCTTTAAGCGACAATTTTTGGTTCGTTTCATTTCCTCCAGATCGCGGTCAAAATGCAGCGACACAGAAAAAAAAAGCGCAAATAATTTTGTCGCTTACGTAAGATCCCTTGCCGTTGCACAAAGATGTTTACACGATTTTTACTCTACACCTTTTTTATTTTTACCCCCATTTAACCCTATGAACAGCTGACTTTTGCTAAATATTTACCAAATCCTTGAAGTTTATCCTCTAAATATGACCTTTCAAGCACAAAACAATTTTAAAAATCTAAACTAACGATCAAACAAAAAACATATTATCAACTTTATTAATATACATACATTATGTAGGTAGAGTATTTTTTACTTTGAAATTTCTACAACTTATTATAGCTACTTATTTGTATTTCCTTTCTATTAATTTTATTCCTGTGGTTCTTCAGAAAAAAAAAATATTTTCCCTTAACTTTTGACAAAAAAAACTTCGCCTCGCTGTCTTGGTGGTGTTCCTTAGGAACAAATCTCAAAAAGAATTTTACGTCTTTATTTCATAAAATTTACTAATACACCTAACTAATCAAAAATATTTGTTTAGGTCGCTACGTTGGCAGCAGACCGATTAAATTAAGGAAAAGCACATGGCGCCAGAGAAGTTTAGACGTTGTTAAGAAGAAGGAAAAAGAAAAACAAACCTTACTTCAATCGTTTCAAAAGTAGTACTTTTTTTTATAAAAATTTAAGATCAATTCAAACGACATAACGTTAGGATAACGTTAGGAAATTCAAAATTAAAAGTGCATGGATTATAATTATAATATGAAATAATTATTTCGAATAACATGATTAAGGACCTATTCGTGGAATTAGTTTTGTAATAAATTCTAATTAGTATGAAAAACTGAAGATTTTTTGTACTAAACATCACTTCACTGTAAAGGAATCATATAAAATTAGAGATAAATTTAATGAAGTCCTCAAAAGATTACGTAACAATGGTAAGTATTTTATATTCTGCAAACAAAATTTATGAGTTGCTTATATTTGCCTTGATTGTATTTTTGGAACCCCTATTAGATCGAATGCAAACGAATCCGAAATAGTAATAGAATGTATGTAATTGTTTTTTTATTTATTGACTCTTTATACTTTATAATTGACTCGATTCATCCAGATCGATACGAAGAATCACAGACAATCGACAACGACTGCTCAACAAATCACAGTAATTTCTTGACAACCAATAATAAAAAGTCCTTCAATACCATGTGCTTATTCAACATGGACTAGTGAGTTTTAATATTTATTAAACATGCGTTTGAAATAAAAAAGACTTTCAGAAGAGTAAAACGTTTAGCAATCAATGCTTTTGATTTGATGTTAACCCAGACTAATAAAAATTAACAACAATATTTTACGTTTTATACCAACTGTATTTATATTTAAAATTATTTTTTTTTTGTTGTACAAGCTTACTTTACCTGACTAATTTAAAACCTTGGTGTTTCAGTACGTTGTTTACAAGCATAAGGCATCGTAAGCTTCCAATAGCCTCTACATCTACACCGATTCCAGCGTTGTTCCCATGCTTTCATTGCTGCCGTTTTGGCAACACTTGTATAGCTATTGAAAGCACCACACCGAAGACACTGACGAACTGCTACTGGCTTTTTGCCTAACTGAATATTTCTTACACTGTCTAATACTCCGTCGTTGCACAGAAAACCTTCGATTTGGGGTTGTTCGTTGAAAACTTTCATATAATCTAGTTCCACGTTATAATAAAAAAAGAGCGGTGGTGGCTTGTAGAATATCAACGGTGAATTCAAGGATACATTTGATGTTGTTGTCTGTAGCTGAGGAATGAGCACTTGTGTGGGCAAAGTACAACAATCGTCGAGAAGGACTTCATCCGGTTCTGATGGATTTAATGCCAGTCGTGTGAGTAGACGAAATAATGTAGCAAGAATATCGAAATTTTCGATTGATTTAAGAAACATTGGTAAACAATGTGTATTTAGAAGACCCCATATACGAATCATGACGAGAAGTTCTCGTATACTGTTCAATGCGACAATATCTTTGCTTATGTCATAGCCATTATTTTTGTTGTGTTGGACAATATTTTGTGGCAGTTTGGCCAAAATATTGAGTGCCAAATCAGCTACCCATTGAATTAGTTGCTGCAAACTTTGCAGTGTTGGTGGTTCTACTGTGAAATCCTTAGGATCCAGGTTTAACAAAACCTTATCAACGTCGGGCACAGATTCAGATAAGACCATTGCAAGATTTTCTGCTGGACCTTTGTCATGGCTGGTGAGATCAGATGGTCGGAGTAGACTTTTAAAAGCAATTAGAACTGAATGTAGCATAAGTAGGCTATTGAGATCGTTTGCTCGCGATTGTCCAGACACTTGCATACGACATAGATTTGTTTTCAATGTAAGAAAGCTAACATAGTAAAACTGTTGGACGTACGAGGGCTGACGTGTAAAATTCTCTGAAAGTTTCTCGATCACAGCATCAAGGATATTTGAACGGAACAACATGAACATATCAGTAGCATCGAAACCTGTAAATTTTAATATCTCATAAATTTGTTATCAACTCGTATACATATAAATATAAATTTTTAATATTTTTGATTGAAAATCAGTTTTCTTTTCAAATATTTTAAAATGAATATATTTTGAATATTTCCTGCAATACATACAACTACAAACATTAAAATTTGATTTTACCTGTCATTATGCTGTACTCCAAAAGAGAAACTTTATGTGCCACCAATGACATTTGGTTTGTGCACTGTTCATGATATGCCTGTGGAACCTTAAGAACATACATCTGCCCTAAGTTATCAAAGCATATCAGCAAATGTCCCATGAATGTTACATCCAGTGCAGCTAGTTTAATTTCGGTCCTTGGCTGTCTACATGACACGTCAGTCTCTACGAGTTTATTAATAGGCAGAGACGAAGTGAATTTCTTAAATCCTCTTCCCAACACTTGTATAGAGTTATCGCTCATCATTAGGAATACAAACGGATTATCAAAGACCACTTTCGATACACATATATCTACCACCAGATTGGGATATTGCATACTAGCTACATTCTCCCAGGAAGTATTCTGAAACACTTCGGTTTTGTTTATCTGTAGGAACTTGTGGATTGGAGTGATTTTCTGCACCAGTGTCCATTGTTCTACAAAGCTGCTCTCGTAGTTGTTTGCCACCACAATGACTGACTCAGCCTCGTCCTCAGTCTCCCAGCGCAGCTGAGATATCTTTAGGTCGGCAATATCGCGTCCAGCGCCTTCATAGAGGAAAAAACTTGGCAGGGACTGACTGCTTATGATCGGCTTGCCATCTGTCAGTTGAATCATTATACGGAAGCATTGAATCATCATTCTATTCTGCTCTCCACTGGCGATGGCGATTCTAAAGTGGCCGCTTGAGTGATTACTGGTTTTTCCATGCGCCACTGTCACAGTGGTAATGAAATTTCTGGTTAATCCTAAGCTGTGCGTTACAGAACTGAGCTCGATAGTAGTTGGAACAGATGGTGGACCTTCTCCATTGACATTTGAATTTATGTTTTTTATCTGCGGTATCAGGAACGACCCTAATAATCCCGACGACGTAACAACTAAACAACCCTCTGCTCCGATACCACCAAACTGACGAACCGATGGAGGATATTTGATTCGGACAAATTTGTCCAGGAACATAGCAACGTCTCTCTTTTCGGATGGAAATACCAGCTTGCGTCCATTATGAAAGAACTTACAATTAATTACCTCTTCACCTTCAAAATGTACCGAATAAACAGGAATCCAATCGTTGATGAGTTGGGCCTTCTGCGTCCACAATTTAACAAAACCTCCAGTGTCACCCGTTAGCAAATATTCGCCGCTAATGCTCCATTCCAAGACTGTGATGGGATATTTATTCGAACAAACTTTAAAGACATGCCACGGAGCTATAATATCACAGACATAAACATGAGAACCCCATGATAACGCAGAGGCGCTGAGAGTTTCCATGATTTGGTTTGCTGTAGCGAAAGCCACAATGTTTTGGCTGGAAACCTTGCAAGTCGTTGGAATGTTCGGTACAGTCCAATTACTAATAGTTACCTTTTTCTTCTTAACACTGTATAATAACTCCATGATTACTTATGAATAAATAAGCTAATATAATTTAATCTACAAACAAATTCAATTTTTTCTTCGGTTTCTTCTATATTGAAATGTGAGTACTGAGTTGTCACAAACAAAAATGAAGTCATGTCAGCCAAATAATTTTTTTTGACGTTTTCCGCGTTCAGGGATTTGTGTTTATACGATGATAGTACATTTGGTAAAATTCATTTTTTAAACGACGCGTTAAATTGTATTCATATTTTAATTTTTGATATTCATGTCGATTATGGAATCCGCGATACTGCATCCGCAGTGATTCGCAGAGCAGTACACTCTTTTTTCTCTACTCGTTTGTCGTGAAAAGAAAAGAGAACAATTTACTGAGCATCATTGCGGATCCAGTATTGCGGATTCCATAATCGACATGATTAATGAGGTATCTATACGCGGATATGTCCAAGTTATAGAAAACCATTTTCAATTAAGTTAACCACTTCACAAATGGCCAAAGAATTATCAGGTCTTGTCTTAATTGGATTATATTTTCGATTATATTTTGACGTTTCCACGTATAGATTCACCTCGTTAAGGCTTAACTACATAAGCCAAAAAGTACTGAAGTACAAAAGTAAAAATATTTTTTTTTACCGCTAGCGCCGTTGTTTTGTGAAAAAGAATACACAAATTTATTTTTAAAACAAAATTTAAGCTTCCTGCATCATTTTTATAAGTTTTCTAGTCAGTACTTTTTGGCTTATGTAGTTAAGCCTTAAGCCTTTAGTCTTAAAAATTAAACTTTGGACAAAATTTAACGTGATTTTAGTCCAGACGGCCTAAAGAACACCAAATCAGTTGTCTAATAAACAGGTAAAAAACTTTGAATGATTAAAAAGTACACATGTAAACTCCATTGTATTCTATAAATTTTCAGATTTCTGAATTTTTGGAGCTTCTGATTGGCCAGCTGTCATAAAAAGTTAGATAACTTTTAGTGACTTTTAGTTACGTTTAGTTACGTTTCATCTGAATTTTCAGACAAGAAATTCTCATCTGCAAATTCAGATGAAAGTTGTTTGTGGTGGGGGAAGTGCCAAAAGCACACATAAAAGCTGAACTTTATAATTTTCGTCTTGTTGGTGGTTGATTTTTGTAGTTTTTGTCATGAAAATTTAATACTTATTTAAATGAACGAACTTTTTGTTTATTGTTTAGTGAGTTTTTAAATCAACAATTTTTTTTAATTGATGTTTGGAAAGTTTTTCTATGTTTTTGTAAGTCATACATATCAATAAAAGGACTTTTAATGAAGGTAATGAAACCTGTTGCTGATTTAGTTACATATATTTTCATCCTCACAACTACTCACTCTCAATGTTTAATTTACAAATGTAATTAAAGTTCTATTTTATTTCGCTTCAATGTAAATTCTTTAGGTAAATGCAGGAATTTGACGAAATGACTTTCGACTGAAATTTCAGATTTTTTTTGCGTTCAACGACATAAATTCAGAAATCTGAAAATTCAGATGTTAAGCTATTTTTATTGAACCCGCCCAATAATCAAACAAACCCTTGAATTTTACTGCAAAATGGCGATGTGGAACGCCAACAAAAATCATCCATTCAGCAAATCAAGACCCTCATTTTTGCAAGCTATTTTTCATTTTCGTTTGGCCCTGTGTGATTTGGTTTGGTTAAAGACTTGGACGCGTGTTTTTTTCATTTTTTGAGCGTTGAACATATTTTAGCTTGGAATACAAATTTTCAGCTTCAGCACCATTTTATTTGTAAACAAAAACAAAATATGGATTGCAGTTTGGAACTGGATCCTACTAATGTTTGCCGTGTCTGCTTAGAGCCCCAAGAGAATCCTCTTTCCATTTTTACGAAGCACATAATTGAAGGGAACATAAGAACACTCCCCGAAATCATCCTATCATGCTTTGATGTCGATGTGAGTTTTATTGTAAAGAATGTCTAGGGTTATTTGAATGATAATTTTCGGTAACAGGTTACTTCGAATCCGAATCTACCAAAGCATATATGCGAAACGTGCAAAGGTTCCATCATTCAGTTTTTCAAGTTCAAGGAGAACGTTGTCCGAACGGAGAAGCTGCTTACCATTCTTTTTAAAACTGATGACGAAGTTGTCTTGAAGGAGGAGGACTTTGATGTTGAGGAACACCTAAGCGATGCCCCCGCAGAGGAGCTACTCGAAATTAATGCCGAAAACGAAGCCGATGTTGAGTATGAAGATCAATATGTCGAAGAAATTCAACTAAGTATAGTTGATGAACCCGAATTTAAGATTCAAGACATCGAAGATCAGGAGTTTAAAATACAAGAGGTAGAAGATGAAGTTTATGAATTGGCAAACATAAGTCCAGATAAGCAGGAAGACGACGAAAACGAGCTTTCAAATTTGGAGTTTATCGACGATGCAACCACTACATATGGCGAATTTAACGATGAGACCTACTTAGAAGAAGCAGAACGATCCAACGATGAGCATATTACTACAATTATTGAGAAAGAAACTGATGACAATAATTATGAAGAACAGATTCCAAAGAAGAGACGTTACCGCAAATCCAATAAGGATGGTGAGCAAAAACCTGCTCTCACCCTCATGTGTAAGATCTGTAATAAGCGTATACAGATCGACGATGAAAATCATGACCAACTGCATGATTACTATGCGCTGATTGTTGCTTCGGAAGCCATTCTACAATGTTTTCGATGCTCACATGTTTTCATTTGCCCTGATGAATTAAAGACACATTTGCAACAAATTCACTATGAGAACCACCAAGAAGATGACGAAATGTTCAATGATCTTCAACTCTTAGATGAGGATAGTAAGGAAGCGTTCTGGGTGTGTGGTACTTGCAACACAGACTTTTCTAGCATCAGTGACTTGAAGATGCACATGGTTACGCATATGTCGAAGTTGGGGTGTCCAGTTTATGAGTGCGGCTTTGAGTATGCAAACTTTCACTACTTCTATCAACATATAAGAAGAAATCATCTGTCAACGAAGCTTCTTTCTTGCAAATACTGCGGAAAAAAAGATATTCAAGATTTTAGGAGTTTGCAAAATCACTACAGATTGGAGTGCTCGGCAAAGATGTTCAAATGTGAATTTTGTAGTAAGTATTTCGAGTTGAATTTTGTCTTTGTACAGGTTCAAAACATTTGATTTGGTTATTCGAAAATGGTACGGAAATTTGTCTGTCTGATAGTTATACTGAATAGCTTATTAAAACGATAATTCTGTTAATAAACCAAAATTATTGTTATTATCTGCTCCAATTTTTAGTAGACATTACAGAATTCCATGTCATTTTCGAAGGAAGTTATATCGATAGCGCAATAGGAAAGAATTATAATTCATATAATTATACAAATTTTTTTTTAGGTCGCACATTTTTCACTGACAAATCTTGGAAAACACATGTTGAAATTCGGCATATTGAAAAGAAATTTGTGTGCGAGCTATGCGGAAAATCATTCGCACAAATAACAGAATTGAAAATTCACACCAGAATGCATACTGGGGAGCGACCATTCGAATGTACAATTTGCAAGAAAGCTTACAAAACAGCCAGTGGTCGTGCAGCTCATATGGATTCACATTCGAACAATGTCTTTCCGGTAAGAGTCAGCGTGAACATAATTACGTTATTGTATTTATAAATTAATTTCTTTTTTATTATGATTAGTGCGACATTTGTGGAAAGCAAATGAATTCAAGGCGAAACCTTGTTACTCACATTCGAAGACATACGGAAGAAAAGAGACTTAAATGTGAAGTCTGTGGCAAGAAGTTCTTTACCAAATATCATTTGAATTTGCACGCATCTAAACTACATAATAAAAGTTAAACAAAAACTTTTAAACTTTTTTCTTTCCATCTCAATGTTGAAATCGATATATGTATGTACTTTGAATATATAATAATTATAGGTGTTAACTTATCTTTGGTCAAATAAGCGAGTATACTTGATATAAATAAAATACAAAATACTTTCTCTAAATTATTAATATATGTAAATCCATCATTTATATTTAGTACAGTCGAATTAAGGTTTGATATCACAAATGTTCAGTTTTTAATTTAGGTCCTATTTAACTAATTTATTTGTTGAGTTCAAAATCCAATCATGTACCCGGTGACGAACCTGCCTGAAGGCAAAACAGGCAATTGGCTAGGGCGGCAAAATCAATAGAATAATTTCAAAGCGAAAAAGGTTAATACATTCAACTACACTTCAATTACTTCTTCGTTCATCGTTGTTGTCCGAAGCGCTGGACCATTCTTCAAAAACATGCTGAATATTCTAAGCAAATTGCTTTGAAAAATCCGATTCCTATTAGAAATTTATGATTTATGCATTCAGAAATTTATGATTCTTTAATGAAAATAGAAGAAAGTTCGCAATTCACGATTGAAAGCAACTCAATTTGGTAAAAGCATACAAAAATTTAATTTTGTACTATCAGCAGAAACTTGGAACGAGTTTTTATGCCAATAAATATCCTTTCGAACATGCTTTAACCAAAATCAAAGGACTTTTTAACCTGTTTGGAGGATTTTGATAAATTGCGATAGTAGGTACGTTCAGATAAACCGTTCTTCTTCTTTGTTTGAAAAGTTATAAAAGGACGCTAAGAACATTTCTACGAAAATGAACATTCAAGTGGATTTCTTTGTGTCTGATTCAAGGAGGCTTCGTAGCCGCCGTTATCAATCTGAAAAATTTCTTGAAACAATAGACCAAAATTAAAATTTTAAGCTGATTTCTTTTTTTACGTTATCGAGGCTCAACTATCTTCTCTTGATGAGCAATTTGAGCAGAACCAATTGCTCTGCCAAAATATCGGATTTTTTTGCAACATTTCAAGGAAGGTGGAGTCAAAAGGCTGCAAACAACTTGAAGCAACATTAATAGCAACAACTGCTCATCTCTTTAGTGAAAATAATATACTTAATCAAACTTCTGCTTTGTCAATTTTAAACTATGTATTTAGCTTCACACACTTCTTACTGGAATTGTGTGGAAATTCAGGTGAAGCTAAGCATTTTAGAAAAAGAATCCAGTAATCCCTACAAGAGTTGAAAAAATTTAAAATCGCAGATCAGCATTTGAATTTAAAAATTTTGTAAACATGTTATTAAATAAAACCCTATGTAAATATGTTAGTGTTGTTGTTATCTTCCTTTTTTATTTGAGGCGGCAAAATTTCCAGGTTCGGCACTACATGTACCGTATCTATGTAGGATATCACCATTGACGAGCTACAATGTCTACTCATCATACAGCTTCTCGACATCAAAAACCATCATTATCATCTATAGGATACGACACAATGGGGTTGGGTTCGATATCCCGCTTTTTATAATCCTTTTTTTTAAATCCCGATTTTAAAATACCGCTTTTTATAATCCCGATTTTCAAGACATCCCGCTTTCTATAATCCCGTCTCTTTCGTTTAATACCCAAATGAATTGCGAAAAACGGGATTGCCGAGATATTAAAAAGCGGGATTTTAATACATTGGGGTTATGAATAAGGGAGATTTTAGAAGACGGGATTTTAAAAAACAGTATTTTAGTAGACGGGATTTAAAAACCTAACCTACTTTCGGGATTTTCGATAAACTGGATTTTAAAAACCGATACGCTCTCACTCACGCACTCAATGCAAATATTTTATTATGGTAATAAAAGTGTGTGTTCACTGTTGATAATAAAACCCCAACTGTGAAATAAATTCCCCGTACTCATAATCAGACGAAAAATAATCAAAAAAATGGTCAAAACATGAGAGGATGACAAGCAAGAGCCACATCAGAAAAAATAAAGCAGAGTTATTCGATTCCCATTCCAATGACTGGAGCTAAAATCAAATATAAATTATAAATTATGCACAACATTTGAAATGCATTAGATTGCTCAATCCACAACAATAAAATTATTGACCCCGCATATTATGACGAGGTAGCAATATACTGTGGCGTAATAGTTATTCGTAGGAATGTCAGCCCGAAGGTTTTTGTATTGAATCCCAGCGTATTCGGTAAAAAATTGTAGGTGCCCTCCATTCCTGGATGCAACACATCTAATTTGGATGTCCCAGATAGATATACAGGGTGTCCCATAAATGATATTCCAAACTGAAACTGGTGATATGCCAGGTCATGACCACTCAGAATTTAGTAACTTGTCCGTACAGCATCATAACGGCTTTCGAGTAACGTTTTTTTTTTTTAAATTTCAAAAAACCCCTACTTTTGACCCAGTTTTTTGGTCACCCTGTCCATAATTTTTTTTTATTTTTACACTAAAATATAACCTAATCAAATCTATTTTTCTACTTCATTTTTCAAAAGAGCACACTGAAAAAAAATCGTATGACTTTGAACTGGTTTTTACTTCTAAAAATTGGCTATGTTTTTGAAGTTTCTGAAAAGATATAAAACTTGCTAATATTAGACTTAGAATAAAAGTTATAACCATTTGAACTCGATAAAACAGTGTTCTAAAATAAATAAAAATAAATCTTTTTTAAATAATAGCTGATTTATTAATTTTAATTTTTAAAGTTAGCTCAAATTTTGTTTACTTAACTCACCAATATTGCTCAAAATGGTCCCCACTTGCACTTGTACAAGATCGAAAAACTTCTTAAAAACTGTATTTTAAAGGGTTTTGTGCATCGCGAATTTTGTATCTCATGAGCAGCCGTTTGTATCCGTAGCTGGAGTTCAATAATGTTACTTATTGGTTTTGCATACACTTTTCCCTCGAGGAAGCTCTAGTAAAAAATAATTCTAACGGATTTAAGCCTGGTGACCGAGATGGCCACTAAATTGGTCTACCATGGTCCGATCGATCATTCGAGGTAAACATTGTTTAAGAAGCGTTTTATAATACTACAGTGCTGAGCAGCCGCCGGCCGTGTTGAAGCCACATTGACTTTAACGACGACGAGCATTTCTGAGGGAAGATGTCCGGTACATAAAACCGTCTTTTTTCCAGACAGATCAAGTAAGTTTTTGGTAATGTTTAATGTTGCTGATGGTTCATAGAGTCCTATAACTTGGCATTCAGAAAGACAGTCCATAAGTTGATTTTGAATTGGTATTAGGATATGTCGTCACGTGTAAAATGTAGGTTTTCTAATTATCAAGTGTGATTTATGAACATTTACGTATCCATCATTTTATCCTGAAATTCATCAATCCGTAAATTTTTTTTTGAAAAAAACCTGAATCTTATTGATTTGTATCAAGCATAAAGATGAAAAGAATGCAAGTTTTCCCGTTATAAGTATCCTCTGAATTTTTAATTTTGGTATTCCATGTTGTCCTTTCGAAACAATGGATTGAAGTTCGGGAAGTACAAGACATGACAGTTTTTAACCGTAAAAATTAAAAATTAAAATTAATAAATCAGCTATTATTTCAAAAAAGATTTATTTTTATTTATTTTAGAAGAGTTAAAATGATCATAGCTTTTGATCTAAGTCTAATATTGGCAAGTTTTATATCTTTTCAGAAACTTCAAAAACATGGCCAATTTAGTAGTAGTAAAGTAAAAACCAGTTCAAAGTCATACGATTTTTTTTCAGTGTGCTCTTTTGAAATATGAAGTAGAAAAAAATAGATTTGATCAAAGCATCATGAAATTTATGAATTTTTAGCAAAATGGTGCCGATAATTTTAAATATTTTAATGCAAAAAATTGAGCTCATTATTAGGTTATATTTTAGTGCAAAAATAAAAAAAAAAAAACAAAATCAATTATGGACCAAAAAACTGGGTCAAAGTAGGGGTTTTTCGAAATTTCAAAAAAATAGCCGTTACTCGAAAACCGTTATGATGCGGTACGGACAAGTTACTAAATTCTGAGTGGTCATGACCTGGCATATCACCAGTTTCACTTTGGGTCATCATTTATGGGACACCCTGTATGTAACTATTTTTTCGATAATTTAATTCGAGCTTTACCATAGCTGGGAAGCTGGTGTAAGGTCTATGTTTCCCGTTTATGGAATTGTTGGCCTAAAAGATATTTAGAATTATATCTTCCTAAAGTTGGCAATATATTTCAACAACATAATAGACCAATTGAACACGTAAGAGTCGTAAAAAGTTGAATATCCAAATAAAATGTAAACTTGTTTGAATAGTCCCTGCACCCGCCGAACTCGTAAAAAATTTGACATAGGTCAATTAGCACTACACTTTTTGAAATTTAAAAAACTAAGTACACAATTAATTGTAGCTTTTTTGTTAGTTGTGGAAAGAAAAAATTTGTGGCTCTACTATTTTTAACAAAAATGGTATGTAGTGCTAACTTGATATCAAGTTAGCATTACACTTTTGAAAATTAAAAAACTAAGTACGCTATTAATTGAAGCTTTTTTTGTAGTAAATTAGTTGCGGAAAGAAAAAAATTGTTAAAAAAAAATTTTCAGTTTTTTTCTAAATAAAAAAAATGGTATGTAGCGCTAACTTGATATCGAGTTAGCATTACTATTTTGGAAATCAAAAAACTAAGTAAGCAATTAATTGTAACTTTTTTGTTGAAGAGTACTTATATAGATTTTAATAGTAAATTTTCTAACTAATTCAATAATATACCAGTTTAATTTAGGTTAAAATAATTCTGTAAACCACTTTTTTGTTTTTCCATCATCTGCCATGACAGAGATTTCTTCGACTGGAGACTTGTTAATTGACATTGCAAATGTAGAAATCATGATAGATCTTGGAATTATTACCTATCTCCTCTTGATACTCCAGTTATGACTGTAGCTTTCACATCTCCTCTTGCTACTCCAGTTATGACTGTAGCTTTCACAATTTTTTCACCCATGTGTGTTATTTATAACCGAGTCCCATCACACTGGATGCTAGGGGCAGTGGAACACCAACTTTTAACCGCTGTTTGTGTGCATTTCCTGGAAGTTTTAACGAATTAAAGAACTTTTTAGAATATGAAGACACTTATTCAAGTTTCAAGACTGTATTAAGCGATTGATATTCTTTAGACTCTCCTCCAAGTTGCAACATACATATTTTATTCATTAATCCGTGCCACAATTTCATTAGTTGGTGCGAAAAACTGCTCTTTCACATAGCCATTCTATAAAACGGTTAATTCTTCGACTGAAACTAATAATTATTTAACTAAGAATATTTTATTTAGGAAACACTACGTTTTCTCCCTTTAATAATAATAATAACAATATCAAATAAAACATATTTCAAAAAGTATTCTAAGAATTGTATAGTATATTGTTAGGCAGGTAGGTACATAACTGTACTTTAAGTTCCTCTTTTTAATATTAGCTGAACTGACAATATGTCAAGTTCCCACCTATGGCATACCCCGCTCTACCATATTTCATATAAAATAAGAAAAATTACGTATACGCCCGAGTGTATATATTGCAAACAAAAATAAAATCTGTCCATACGAAACAGACGGACAGACAAACAAACTATCTTTTTTTAAGCTTATGTCCATTGTTATGTTCTATGCTCTCGCTCCACCAATTCTCATTCCAATTACTTATGTATTTTGACAGATTGATTTGAAAAAACAAACAGCAAACTAACTGCCACTTTTTCAATTGTGTTTAATTTTCCAAAAAATAAAAAAAATTAGCCTCTGTCGATCGTCAACTTCCAATCTTTCGCTATTCCAATTTTCATTTTAATTTGTTTTAGTATTTTCGGAGATTAAGAGGAAAAAATAATCTTTCACATTTATAATATTAATAGGATTTTAAGGCGGCTAATTTACAAAAGATTTGTAAATAAATGTCTACAGGCAAACCACCACGAAAATCTTACTAAATTCTTAACATAAAGAGCGTCGTGCACGCTGAGTCATACTTACAACATTTTTTTTTTTTAAATAACAAACGATTTTACTTTTGAGTTTAAATAAATTTTTATTAACAATCATAATAACAGCTTAATGTAATTAATGAAATATGTTCTTTTCTTTAAACATTACAAACAAATTATTGAAAAAAAAAACATAAAACAATTTATTGTAAAACTAACAAAGAATTATTGCGAAAAAAAAATATATATAAAAATTCAATTTCATGTATAATTGTTTCATATACGTAAAAATAATACGTTATTGTGTTTACATCTTGTATTCAAACTAAGTCAATTTAAAAAGTATTGCTTTTATTGGGGAGATTAAGTTCACCACATTCATTGTAGTTTGGTTTATATGCATATTTAAAATATAGAATAGAAGACATGCTGCTGACTGTGCATTTCTGACCCTAGTCGTAAGCAACAACATTAAAGTATTAGACTTTGAATTGCCGTTATACATTATTCATAAATCAATACAATATATAATAATACAAAGAAAAAAATATTCCATGCGTAGTTATAATACAATACAATAGCTACTGAACATATAACAGATAGAAAATACACACCAAATTATTTTAAATAACTTCAACAAACAAAAGTTTAAATCAAATTTACGATTTAAAACAATAAACATAAAATATTTGTTATAGGTATAATACAAATCCATAAAAATAATATAATATATTCTATATATAATATAATACTTTATCATTTGACTTTACTGGTTATATATAGTTGTTTATATATATATATATATATATATATATATACATATAGGTTTGATTATAGTGTGTCTTGACTGTATTTATGTTGATGAAACTTTGAATTTATTTTTGTCAAAAAATAGAATTTCTGGAATAAGAGCAACTCATTAAAAATATTCCTCTCAGCCGAGTGAGGAGATTTTGTCTCTTGCTACTTTCAGTTTTTTCTCAGGGTAAAGGACAAGAACAGAGTTCTTCCCCTTGTTTCTTGCGTGCTCTTCTCCCATAGATTCTGAAAGTCCCAAATGACCAAATATCTTCATCTGAAAGGAGTATGAGTTTCCCAAACATTTTTAGGATTCTGTCTGAGATCTCTATATTCACAGTAGGCTGCCAACAATTTCGACTTTTTGTTTTATTCAGGTTTCTTCTAGACCTCCGTCAAAGTTAAGGATTAAATGTGTGTGAGATTTAAGAAACGTAAAGTCTCTGATATAAAGGAACTTATTAATTTTCGTTCGAAACGTCCTCTCAAAAAAGCAGTCGTTACAGAAATATAAAATTTTTTCTTAATAATATTTTAGTATTACGTGCTTTTAAAATCAAACGTCTTTTAAATGCAACCTGGATTGCACGGCGCTTGAAGGATATATATTTTAATTTAATATCTCATCTTATTAGTAAAATTTGATCAACGCTAAGTAACAATAACTATTTTCGTTCAGTATCTGGATAAAGGGTTGTCTCCATTAAAGAAGCATAGCTCTTAAAACAAGTGTATTTAAGATCGACAGTTACAACCTTATTTTACAATCTCTCTTATCAAAAAAATCTTGGTCAAACGAAAAAAATTTGATTATTTTTTTCCAAAATGTTGACATTTACATAGTTATTTTATTTGATGTAAATGATGATAATTCAGCAATAATCTGCTGCCGTTGATATTCATTTCTTTTCACAGCTCTTTTTAACTAAATTCATTAAGGAAATCTCAACCAAGTTGATAATACTAACCTTTATAGTTTAATAACTTTTAACTGATTCTTAATGAATCAACTTTAATATGTAGTCTCAAGTGAGATTTTTTTTAAAAATTGTTTTCATATTTTGAGGTTTCAGAAATTTTCGAAATCAAACAATTCGAAACACAACTTTTTTTTGTCAACATTTTACATTCAGCGAACATGACTTAAAAATTATTCCCTGTGTTTTCTAAAGAGGATAGACACAATTTTGTTATTCTTTATAAATATCTAAGACAGTCAAGACACTCTACACGTTTCTCTAGTCTCCTTTCATATTTTTGTTTTTATTAAATTATTCTAAATATTTCTGCTTTTACACAATATTTATCTATTTTGTTTTATGTATCTCTTTCTTTTGCAATTTAATTTATTTCGAGGCATTAATGTAAATAGTAGTTAATGTATACATACGTTTTTTTTTCTATCTCCCTTTTGATAAATACAACAACACTTTTTGATTATACTGTGCCTCCTTAAATAATTTTTTTCCCTCACGGTTCAGTTGGTTTGCTTTTATTAAAATTTTCACAAAATTTGATTGCACTTCAACAGTAAAATTTGTTCGCCATTAATTTAGATAAATTATTATTTAATATGCTAGTAATAAGTTGTATTATATAATGCAATAATTATTATTTATTATTTTACCTAAGCTTGAATACTTCATAAGAATTGATTCATATTTTTTGTTGTATTTTTTTTTAAATTGGGAAACATGAATAAATGTAGGACAATATAGGTAATAAAACTTGGAAAGGTTAAAATGACTGATTTCGAAAAGGGTGAATAATATAATTTCTTGTTTTTATTTTATGAAAATTGTGTATATTTTTTAGTAACAAATTCAAACAGGACAAACGTTTTTCTTTAGGAAACATATGTACGAAATACAAGTAAAATTCACACGTAAATACATTTATATATATATATATTAATGCAGACAAAATTAACAACTTTTCTTCTTTTTTTTTTTAATTATTAGTAAATAACTTTGGTATTCGTTTTCAGTATTTTCCCTTTAAGTTAGTTGTTATTTTGGATACTGGGCGATTTACAGTTTAAAGAGACTTATTGTTGCAGTTATAGTAGGACGTGACTGGAAAAATAAAAAAAATTATCAAAATATTATACAAGACAAGATATAGATTAAATTTATTATAATGTGGTGGAATACAAAAAAATATTCATGGATTAGTATACATATTATGTGCTGTTTTTTTGATCTCCTGTAAAATTTATGAAAGTGGATTTAGCAGTTTTACGCATTTAGCCGACGATATGAAAAATTGATTTTAATTGGGTTTTCCATTAATTCAATTTATTTATTAGTTTACATTGACATTTTGACAATTCTTGCATTCCATTGGGCAAAATAAATAGTTTTATTTTTGATTTAAATTCCATTTGTAAGTTTTGAAATGTGTTTTTTCATTTGCTTAATTTATTTCGGGTGTGAAATTTGTATGAAAATAAATAAATACATAATTAAGTAAATGGAAGCATTTTAAAATGAATCGGTTTGCTTCGTCAAGTTTGTAATTCTCCTCTAAATGTCAATTGAGATAATCCCCGAACGTGACAGATGAAATAACATAATTTGTCCTATTAAAAACGTACGTATGTATCTATGTATGTTAATGTACATACATACTGTATATTTTTAATAATTTCTGTTAAAAAAAAAGAAGCGTGCAGAATCTAAAAAGCAGAATGACGAAACAGCCAAAATGTTTATCCTTTCCCTTAAAAAATATTTTACCTTGTTGTTAGTATAATGACTGCACAATATTATCCCTGTCAGAAAGTTGCCTCACTTTCATAGAACCATCTGAGCCGCACGAAAATAAACGACCCTGTGAGTCTAATTGCAGTTGACTAACACCTTGGCCAATGTGTTTGAAGAAACTGCTTTTAGCATGTTCCCCAGTAAAAGCATACAGTAGCGCATGATGAGTTAAACTCCAAATCTTTGAAAAAAAACATACAAAAAATTATATACATATAAATAGTAAGATTAATATTATATCAATCAGTAAACAATAATTGTTAATTATTAATAAGCTCGTACCTTAATATCGCCTTCAGCTGATCCGGTAACAAAAAGTTCTTCGTGTGGATCCATTGCCATACATTTTATTGCACTCTCATGGGCCTTAAAATTAAATAATTTATAAAATATAATTTCTTTTTGTCTTCTTACATTAACTAAACAAAAAAAAAACTTACCTGGAATCTGTGCCTCAAAGTTCTTTGGCGAACATCGAATATGCAAACGTCTCCTTTTTTGCCAGAAGAAATGAGCACTTGATGCTGAGGTGCATAGATTAAACTGGATGCCCCTTGATCGTGACAAGTAAAAGCTAAAAAAAATGGAAATATTGTTTTAACCCTTTGTTGCCTGGTAGATGCATCATGAAACTACCAAATCAAACCGAAACCTGTCCCCTTTCACACGAGGAAATTGATTTTCCAGCAACTTTCAGTTTTAAGGCGAGAATGGCACGAAGTTAAAGGAGTGAACGGTCTTTGATTGGTGGAAATTGGAAATTAATAGAAAACGTCAAAAACAGTAACTTGTTTCTTCGTGTGAAAGGGGACCATGAAAAAGAACATACATAATTCGGGCAACAAACGCCTAACAAAGAACAACGATGTAAATTGTAAGTTGCTAATTTTGGTTTGCTCTTAATCAAAATTCTATCAGTGAGCTCTTTTAAAAATAGAATAGAAGATCATGCGGAAGCAACTTGCATGGGTGAGAAACTTAAAGCATGGTCGTTAATGTAGATGGTAAAGAAAAGTTCATCTTGGATGGGTCTAAATCAGCTCCAAATGAAGAAAACATAATTCCCAATTTTATCAGATTCTTATTTTCATGTCCTACGGACGCTGTAAGCGGTTAAAAAATTAGGCTATACATAGTTGCCACTATTTTTAAAAATAAATTTCCCTGACTTTGCCTGACCAATTTTCAAAGTTTTCCCTGATTAATTAAAAAAAAACGAAAACAGTAACTCTTTGAGTAAGATAATTTTATTTTATATAAATACATATGTGTATGACGTCGAAAATCATGTCATCATTATGCGCTTATTAAGTATCCAATAACAAAATTAAGTGCTCCAGTACTTTTCTTGTAAATTAATGCAGTTAGCAGAGCAATTGCCGGAAAAGTTTTAAAAGAAAGAAAAAAGTTTTAGTCTGGTATTTAGGAGCTATTTTCTAGGAATCCGAAAAAAAATGTCAAAAACATTTTCTCAAAAAATAGAAGGCAAGTTTTTAGTGATCGAATGAAAATAAATAAAAGGATTATACATATTATACTAAAAGATACACGGGAAATTAATAACATACATTTTCTAAGAAAAAAAGCAGTACGTTTCACATTTTTTTGTTGTTTTTAATTTCGAGTTTAAAAATTAATGTTAAAAACTATTCATTCAAATATAGTAATTTAAATGTGAAATAAGAAAATAAATTCTAAAGTTTTTAAAAAGCTTTAGCAAAATATTTTAAGTGTTACCGTTATTTTTTCATAATTATTTTCCGAATTAAAATCCTCATTTTTATTTTTTTATTAAAAAAATAGCTTTCCAGGCATATTTTGCAACGTCTGACAAATGCCTGTTAATCCATATGGCAAACAAAGAAGCCAAGATTGTTGAAAAGACTTTAAAAATCAATTTTTACCGTTTCAAAAGTAACGCGTACAGAAAAACGGAACGTATCCCACCATCCAGACTTTCAAAATTTCACTCGAGATAGTGAAGGGTACCTACAACATATTAAAAAATCATGACTGTTAAAATGCTTTTTTTTTGTCGATTCTTCTCAAACAATTAATCATAATGATTCTCACTCTTAAAAAAATAATCCCTAAGGGGATAAAGTATTAAATACTATTTTTTCCCCTTCGAAAGTTTTACGAGTACCAATTCAAAAGCGGGACGAAAAAGCACTTTGGAATAGGATAGACTTGCGGAACGAAATACAGAGTAGCGCCCCTGAGTTCAAATATTTAATTTATTTCCTTGTGAAAAAATTCAGTGCTCAAAAAATTTTCCCCGACCGCTTTCGAAATTCGGCTCCGGGATCTTAATACCTCATATATGGGATGTTTGCTCAAAAAGTATGCCATCTAAAAGGTCACTAATTGTTCATAAAAGGTCAGCTATTTTCAGAAATTGGTCAGACTTGGAAAACTTGTAATGCAAGCTTGAACTTTTTCAAGGTCATTAGCGATTTTTGGCACCTCATTTATGGGATATTCGCAAAAAAAGTATATCATTTGAAAGGCCACCTTCTCGTGATAAAAGGTCAGCTAGTTTGAGTAATTTGGTCAGTCATATGTAGGTTTTTTTTTAGCACCTCATCAAGTGGGATATTCGAAAAAAGTATATACCATCTGAAAGGTTACTTAATCCTTATAAAAGGTTACGCAGTTTCAGAAATTGGTCAGCTATAGATTTTTTTATAAGCTTTTTAATTTTTTTAGAGGTCATACAAGGTCATGTGGAACTTTAGCACCTCATTTATGAGATATTCGAATAAAAAATATACCATCTGTAAGTTAGCTCAATCCTCATAAAAGGTCAGCTAGTTTCAGAAATTGGTCAGCCTCGGATTTCTTTTTATTAATTTTTAAAATTTTGCCTGAAAGTCGTATAGATTGTTAGCACATCATTTATGGGATATTCGAAAAAAACATATACCATTTGAAAGGTAACTCAATCCTCATAAAAGGTCAGCTAGTTTCGGAAATTGGTCAGCGATAAATTTTTTTTTTGATTTAAAACAAAAAAAAATTCAAGGTCACTATTATAAGACTTTAAGCACCTCAATGTTATGTTGAAACCAGACAAGAAAAAAATTTTATGGGAGGGGGTAGCATATCAGCCTATTTAGATGGGAGGGGCAGTTTTCTTAAATAATAACTTGAAATGGTTATAAATTTATGAAAAATCAACGAAAAAACTTACAAAAATTAAATTGTAGCTTTTTTAAAGGCCGAAAATTAATTCTCATATTTGTTTTTAAATTAAGTTATTCTGATAAATAGTTTTCGCAAAAATTATTTTCAAAATCCTGGATATGTCGTTTGAATGATAGGCTTGCGCACAAAAAACACTTTATTACACAGACCACTACTGCTTGGTGACTGAAACCGCGTGCTGACAAAAGCTCCTACCCCCTTCTTTAGAACTATTCCACTTTTAACGCCCTACAACCGTTAGAAAGTAAGCATTGACCTTTTTTAATCCATGCGTCACCATGTAGACTGGGGTGATTCAAAACAACACCTTTCTCGAAATTCAAACGGGCCCGGGCGAAACTATGAAGCTTAGATTGAAACCAAATGATTAAGACCAATAAATTCAAAATCGAACAAAATTTAGAGGTCGCTGCCAGCGTTTTTTCAAAATAATTTTGCCTGAAAATCTTTGAAAATCGGAATTTTTCTCGAATGTTAAAAGCTGCATAAATTTTCGAGTTTTAGTGCTAAAAGCATGAAATTTTCAGCGATTGTTCGTAGTTTTATGAAGTTTCTGATCAATCAACAATCATGAACGATAATGTGTACCACGCTTAAAGTTGCCGAGTGGGTACTCTATTTTCTATCAATTTCAAATTTTTGTTTGACAGCTTTTGAAACAATCGGTTTATAATATTTATTTCTCTTTTCGTTTTCTTTGAGTTGCAAGGGTTTTTTTAAAGCCGTTCGATCCGGAATGCCAATAAAACACACACACAGAACCAATTCGATTTTGATTCGTATCCTTGTAATTGTGAAACGTCACATACAGACGCCAAATAGTTATATCACTTTTGTTAAAAATGTCGAATACCATGTTGTTCACCAACAAAAAAAAATATATAAATAAATTCCATAGATTGCTTTTAGACGACATCGATTTTCAAGCTTCGTTTCTCTTTTGGTTTTCTTTTGGTTGCAAAGATGCTTTTAAACACTGCGATTTTTAATGAATGTTAGATGCAATAATTGTCACTTTAATTTGCCAAATAATCTAGTATTTCAAATTTAAGTGTGAAATTATTATTCTACTCAAAATGACATTTCAGAACTTTGTCTGCGAGTTATTCTGGTTTCGATTCTAAAATCAAATCAAGAACCATTCTTTGTCTCCCTTATTTTCTTCTCCTTCCGACAAACTTCCAGAACGGTTTACAGGTATGACGAACGCTTCTAGATCACCAATCGTATTGACCATAAGTACAGTGTGCCTGACGTTTTGATTATTTCCCTCTGAGAGACTTTCATTTCCACTCCTAGAAAATTTAAATTTAGCCAGATGAAGTGCTAAAATATAATCTAAACAAATTCGAATTCCGGTGAGTCGGATGTAAAAATTAACTACATATGTGAATATGGAATAACTTGTGTATATAATTTAGTTTAAGTTTTTTTTAAGTAAATGCAAATTGTTAAGAATACATGATGAGAGGAGGTGGATTTTGAAGTTTTGTTCACAAAAGTATGTTTGTTTACTTTATTTGGATTTTCTCCATTTTTTACTGATTTGACACATTTTACCAAACACATCAAATATCCCTTCATGTTGCAAGAAACTTCTATGCATCCATATACTTAACAGCTGAAATAACAATAGTTATGAATCAAACACTTACATGACACTAGTGACTTTTTCTGTGGAAGCAACGTATCCCATATACCGACATTTTTGTTCTCTGAACTGTGTCCGGCTATAAGAAAAAATGTTCGTTAATTGGTTCTGTATAAATACGTCATAACAACGGTATGTTTTTTGTATTAACCTGAAGCCACTAAACTACAAGACCCAAGGAAAACAAAATCAGCAAGAAGCTTGCTATGGCATTGTTGGGTCTGCAATTAAATTTAAATTTGAGCTTTTTAACTTACCAACAAGACGTTAATCGAAATACTTACGAAAAATGATCGATTACTTTGCGCGGCAATACCAGCTTGCCACAAACTGAGGTTTCCATCACCATCACCAATACCAAATTTATTTCCCTGTTGTGAAAATCTACAACGCGTAACCTTAGCAAATGTGCCAGGGGGTCTGGGTGTACACACAACTTGTTGATGGCTCCACTCCCACAGTTGAACGGATCCATCTTGCCCCCCAGTAAGATACAATGGCATTAAAGGATGCGAACTCATTCGCTTAACATTATCCACTTTGTGTTTCATGACCTGTGGATAAAGTATAAATTTGACTATAGAAATTGTTTATTGCAACACAACACCCATGACATGCATGGACAACAACTGTGTGCAAGTCCAGCACAATAATGCAAACTTTTCATTTTCATTACAAAAACCTATTTTATAATATTATAATATAGAACTCCACATAATCAACGAAAAACGAAAGCAAATTTTAATCTTTCTACTACATATTTATATTAAAAATATTTTTAAAACAGCACACAAATATTTTATTATTAAAAAGGATAAAGAGGAACAAAAAAAATAATAACGTTCATTGTTGATTTATTGAAAGGAAACTGTACCGGTTTTAGCAAGTGTTTAGAATGTTCTAAAACCATTTTGCAATACCATGGATCGTGACAACCTGGAAAATTGGCTCCTTTTATCTGCAGCGTACAACAAAAGACAGGAAAAACAAAAGCATTTTGAAAAATTTTTAAGTGTGTGTTAGATAAAAAAATGATGTAAGTTTAGTGCATGATGGCAGTTGATATACATAGATTGATTTTTTTTTTTAATATTGGTAAAAAAAAACTAAAAAGGCTAAAGAAGATTTAAATGGAAACCAATGTATTTCATTCTTTTAAATGTTTCATCGAACGCTTTTAGGCCTTTTCCTAAAATTATATTAATATTAATAACTAATTGTGATTTATTATATATGTATGTATTTTGCACTGTCTTCGATTTGTAAGGACATTTTTGTGTTACTAAGGCAAACCCTTAAGTAAAAAAAATTGAATTCTCATTTTTGTTCAAAGATTTATGTAATAAGTTTAGAATTTTGCAATACTATTTCTTTCGTCCATGTTCTGCATTCCACTTATTGTGAATTGACATTACGAAGATGAATTCGGGTGTTCTGCAATTCATTCGAAATGCTAATTTTGAATTGCAGTTTCGAAAATCAAAATCGGTGTCTGAATTGTTTTATTTCGTTTTCTGAACGTATTCCATACACTTTGTTTACGCTTTGTGAAATTGGTGCAATTGCCGTTAGTTTTGTATTTATTGGTGGAAAATGTAAGAAAACTTTTAGTCCATTGAAATGTTACATTGACCTTGCATTAAGTATGGGACAACGTTTTTTTAGTAGAGAATTAAATTCTCTACAAAAATGGTGTAAAAATATTTTTTGTTAGACCTTTATTTCTTAAGATATTGTGAAAAGGGACTTCTTACCCCTTTTTCAAGATAGCGGCCAAATGGGGAGGGTTCAAGCCCCGAAAACGATTTCATATACTCACACTGATGAACTCTACACATTAAAAAAAAAAAAGTTGTACTATACTAAATGCAAGGTTCGGCAAAATTTTGTAACATTTCAATGGACTATTTATATTTTGGTGCTTTTTAGTATTTTCTTTATTATTATTTTAGAAGAAAACATAAGAAGAACATACGAGTATAAGAATAAATATGTAATTCATCAAAACAATTATAATAAATTACTCACGCTATATCAGGAAATTATTAAATTTGTCTTGCAAACTTGTTCGTCTAATTTTTTCTCAGATTTTCGCTTCCCTTTTTTCCTTGAAATGCCAATAATTCTGTATTCAATTTCACTTTTCAAAACAATTAAAAATGGATGCATCTACAATTCTGACATTTCGAAGTAATTGCGAAATTTTCGAAAACGAACGAATTTTAATGCATAAAAGGTCTGTTTGGTACCTTTTTTTAAAGAAAAAGGTGTGAAACCTGTCAAACTTTGAAAGAAGGGAAAAATACTCTCAGAGAGGGGAGAACTTGTCAAAAAGTTAACAAACGCACTGAACCACTTTATGTATAAAATTTCACTTCTGTGCACAAGACGTCAAACAGCGACAAATCGTTTTGAATATTGTAATTTTTAAATTGTAAAATAGTTTTTTATATTAGGAAAAATATCGAACGAAAATGTAACACCGGGTTTGATATGGACTTATCTGAATCTTCATCAAGTGAATGAAGACAATCTGAATAAATATTTTGTAAATTCCTAGCCGACGTCAAGTGACAGACACTGACAGCTGTGGATTTGACAGTTTTTACACTCCTTGCACACAAAACATTTGCAAGTTATCCAATGGAGGGGAAATAATTTGATCTCTCGTTGTGCTATCTCGTTGCAACTTGTTTTTAATAAACAAACAGGAATTTGTGACAATTTGTGAAAAATCGTGAAAATTTATTTAATTTTTGCAATTTTGCAAAAAATTTCTTGTTACCAAACAGAGCTAAAATTTCATTGCGAGTGTAATTGAAAATCGATTTCAATTCGATTTTGTTCGAAATGCAGAACATGTGCGTTTAAAGAACTTCCATTCGTTCTAATGAGTTTGTTTCTAAAATATAAATTTATGGTATTTACAGTAAATCTCTAAACATTGAAAATTCCTTCCATACAAAAATTATATTTGCTTTAGTGCATTTTTAAACAAAAACCGTTCAAAGGATTATCTTTTTATAACATTTGAACAAAATGATAAAAGGTCTGTTTGGTATTTATTTTTTTTAAGAAAAAAGTGTAAAACCTGTCAAACTTTGAAAAAAGAGAAAATACTCTGAGAGGAAGAACTTGTCCAAAAGTTAACAAACGCACTGAACCACTTTTTGTATAAAATGTCACTATTGTGTACAAGACGTAAAACATTGACAAATCATTTTGAATCCTGTATTTTTAAAATTGTAAAATAATTTTTATACTGAAAAACATCCAACGCAAATGTAACACCGGTTTTGATGGACTTATCGGAATCTTCATAAAGTGAATGAAGACAATCTGAATCAATATTTTGTAAATTCTTAACCGACGTCATGTAACAGATACTGACAGTTATGTATTTGACAGTTTTTACACTCTGCAAGTTATCCAATGGAGGGGAAATAGTTTGCTCCCTCATTGTGCTCTCTAGTTGCAACTTTTTTGAGTTAAAAAACAGGAATTTCTGACAATTTGTGAAAAATTGTGAAAATTTGAGCAATTTTGCAAGAAATTTCACGTTACCAAACACAGCTAGAAATGTGTGTAGCAGAAAATTGCAAGTTATCCAATGGAGGGGAAATAATTTACTCTCTCATTGCCACTTTTTTGAGTTAACAAACAAATTAGTGACAATTTGTGAAAAATTGTTAAAGTTTGTGCAATTTGGCAAGAAATTTCACGTTACCAAACACAGCTAAAATTACTTTGACAAAAGAAAATGTATCGTTACATCGAGTAACATTTTATAACGAAAAATATTTTGTTCTTCTAATGAAAATTGCATGTTGACAAAACAATGAAATTTTAGTTGAAATTACTGAATCATTATTTATTTATAAAGATTCTGAAAAGGTAAGACATACATAACACAAGGTGAATCAATATTTAGCCGTTAAGTGCCACTACGGTGGTATTTCAGAATTAATTTGGGTAAAAATGTACATTATGACATTAAAATATTTTTAATTTTTTTTTTCAAAAATATTGCAGTCCCAAAAGTATGAGCACCCCATTCGAGTATATTAGAATGCTCCCTTTTCGACATGTTTGTTTATTTATTTTATTTATTTACTGTTGAAAGTAACGTTCAATACTTATAACAATTACTTTGTTTTCAAACACTTGTGTTTTTAATAATCAATTTTAGTTTTAATCGTCAATTATTTTTACCGTTCAAAATATCATAAATTATTATAGCTTTCAATATTTACTATACGCGCCATATTATTCACTCGATTAATCCAGTTTAAAACTTAAATCCAGATGTAAATTAAGTACAAAAATACATCTGGATTTAAGTTTAAATCTGGTTTAATCGAGTGAATAATATGGTGGTAAATTAACTATAAAACGCAATGTTAAACTCAAATTAGAATTAAGTTAAACCTTGCTGTCAATAGAAGGAGAAGAGCTAGGACGCTGTTAAGATTGGGAAGATTGACCGGTTTCACGGCAGTTCGTAGACAAGAGAAGTGTGGGGTGAGGAATCTGGTGAGGCACGAACAAAACATAACAACCGGACTCATGAGTCTACTTTGTCGTTGTTTCAATGTGTGAAATGTTGAAATTGTTGGTGTTTCAATGTATTTTGAGGCGCCTCAAAGTTTCAAATGTAAACACGATGGCACTCACCAGTCCGCACTCAATCTTCCCAATCTAAACAGGGTCTAGCAGCACAATAGATTTACTTACCTCATTTCAAATCTGAAATTTTGGTGACAGAAAGATGGAATGGTTATCAAATAAAGAAAATGGAAGTTTTACACTCCTGATCGTTCAATGAGGTCTTTACAAGGTTTAAAGCTACAAATTAAGACCTAATCTACCGAATCGGAATGTTAGATTGGCGTTTTTGTATTTGATGGCCATAAATCTTTCTGTGACCAAAGTTTCATCATACAGCTGAAATGAGGAACTTGTACATTCATTACCTACTCTTGCCGCCATATTATTCACTCGATTTATATTAATTAATAATATCCGCATTTAAATTTTAAACTGGATTAATCTAGTGAATAATTAGCGTTTGGTCTAAAAGCTTAAATGTAATTTTTTATAAAGGAAAAGTATGTTAACTTGTGATTTAAAAGAAAAATGTGTTCTTTTAAGCCAATTATTAAATAAGAAGCAAGTGAATTTGGTGATCAATAACCATAATAAAGTATAATAGAATAGGTTGAATGGTTCAGTCAGTGGGTGATTTCGCTTTAAATAAAGTGATTTTGTGCCGAATTTTGAATAATACACAAATATATGTATTTTTAGGTTAAGGTGGTCATGAAAAGTTAAAATTTTAACCTTTGGAGGGGTTAATCGTAATCGTAATTAATCGCATGTTAATTGGAAATTTTTTTATAGAGATCAAAAGCAAACGCGCAGCTCTTAACGCTATATTATTCATTCAATTAATCCAGTTTGAAAATTAATTCCGGATGTTACTTAAATGTAATTACACCCGGATTAAATTTTAAACTGGAGCAATCGAGTGAATAATATGGCGCGGTAAGTCTTTGACATAAAGCGAAAGGGTTTAAGTTCGAAAATATAGTTTTCCAAAAAATTACTCAAAGGAGTAATAGGAGGATAATTTAGTTTAGTGGTTCTCGCTCAAATCGAAAGTGATCAAAAAAATTATCTTGAAGGAATTCAATTAATAGTATTGATCTAATTAAGTAGGTATGTAAATATTAATTAGTCTATAATTTTTTCCGACCATGGAATATTATTTCTCTTAAATAAATATACATTTATATTAAAACAAGCTGGTCTGACTCTGCTTCGCACGGGTAGACTTCAAAAATCTAAGTTGGGTACCAAATTTACAAAAGAAAATATCAATAAATATAACCTTATTATGTGTTAGTCAGAAAATATGAATAACTGAATATTCGAAAAGACTTCTGATATCTTAGTTACATATTTTTAGTTTTCAGGAGTCGATGAATGAGGAGACTTCTTTGATTGCTTAAGACGTTAAATGCGGAGAACACTAAATAAATATGAAAATCAGGCGCACATCATGTGTTCAGTTTAGATAACATTTGTACATTTTTTGACTTGGTTGGAATGTTTAGTAAGGAAGAAACTCAGATATAAGGAATGTGGAATGCTTTCATTGAAATCCATCATTGAAATTTTTAATTGTTAAATTTGAAACATTAAGAAAGCAGAATCAAAGATTATTTTGATGTCAAAATAAAGAAAAATTAAATTTTGGCCCAAGCTTTTTCATGAAATTCTTTTATTATTTCAATGGTTGAACTACCTTACCAATGATAATTGAATTTTTAAAAATCATTTTTTGTGTTAAAATGAAATTTTTTTCGACAAGAAATTTCATACAAAACAGTCGAGTGGTTTCCAAGACTATAGATTCAACGAAAGCTATTTCCTTTTTTATATGTAATGCATGTTATTCCATTGATTTTAGTTTAGGTTTCAGTGACGTTTAGGTTCAAGAGAGCTCAATTACAAAATTGCATAATGAAGTGAAGTACGAATACACTTTAAAGGAAAGTAAGCGTGGTGGTGGTGAGCGGATTTCCAAACAAACTACATACATACATACAAATATCATGCTTCATGTTTAAGGGAGCTAAATTGCAAAATGTTTGGTTTGTATGCTTATTTTACTTAATAAAAGAGAAAACTCAAATGCCAGTGGGCGGTTTTCATTATAATCATATGTACCTACATATGATTGATCTTTCTTTATTCGTATAATAGCAAAGTTTATAAATAATGCGATTGAATGTTGATATTTGTTTATATAAAACTGGTTCCTGTTCTGATTTTATAAACTTGAAGAACAAATTTTACAAGAAACTTTTAATAACGATATCTGCTACAGAACCATTTCGATCGAAATTTGTATACAGGAGGTCCTTCAAAGTTGAAATAATATTGCATAACAAAATTTTCAGAAAAAAAATGATTTTTAATAAATCTGCTATTATATTTTTTGAAAATTTTCTTTTCATAAGTTTATTATTCTTCTTTTTTTTAATGAGAACATCGTAATAATCTTTTGGAAATGTTTTTTTTTACGATTTTAACTATTGTTTAAGAGGGGAAACCGATGAACATTGGTTTTGAATGCTTTAAGACATTCGTGTGGTGCGGCTAAAGTACTAATCTCTATATTTAACCATGCGTCCGATATTGGGCTCCATGGTAAATTGATGGGCATTCCTGGCTGGGAGGAATGTAACTGGCTATTTCACAAGAACATTTTTTGTAAAAAAGCGACAAAAAATAGAATGGCACGAAACTTTCCGACGAAGCTGAAGAGTGTTGATGGTTTCATTGATGTTGCTATTCCCAATTAATTTTGATGCTTTATTTTGAATTCGATCGAGTAGATGCATTGAAGTTTCAGACGCAACTTTCCAAATGTAAAAGTAATACTTGAGTTTAGGTTGGATGTATGCTATTATTGGAGCCAAATCATAAAGGGTAAAAAATGTCTTGCAACGTCCAAGAAAACCTAAACATTTTGCAGCATTTTTGGCAATTTAAGTATATGATCATTCCATAGAAGTGGTCTGTAAAACACATACCGAGGATTGTAAGTTTTTCGGTTACCCCAATACAAGTGCCACTCATAGAAAGAGGCAGCAGAGATGTGTTGCGATTTAACGACAGGAGGCAGAATTGGGTTTTGGAATCATAAAATTCGAAGCGGTTTGTTAAGATCAGAATTTAATGAACTTATCATTCGATGATGTTGAAGATCCAAATCTGAAGAGTAGGAGGTGAAATAGAAAACAAATAAGAGAAACTAAAGGTGCCGTCGTCCGCAAAGCAATGAAGTGGATTAAAATTTTTAGCTAAAAAATTATGTTACTAAGCTGTAATATTTTTTATCAACATTTTGGATTTTGAGTTTTGTTACTTATAAAGTCTAAAGCTTAAATACCTACTTTCTACAATTCATATTTTTCCTCTCGCCTAAATGAAGAGAACTTGAACTCCTACCTCAGATATATGACTTTTTCTCTTATTTAAATCCAACCTACAAGGTCTAGCGTTTTGATTCGTCTTACTATAACACTTCAAGTTGTTAAACTAATTATGTATATATATATGTATATATATATATGTATATATATTTAAAGAAAAAGCCAAATGCAGTCTTTATTTTTAATCGATGTTTATTGGATATTCGCCGACGTTTTCTTCTTCAGTGCCTGGAACAGGAGAGTGCATCCATAAATAATAACATACATATCAATTTTCACTAAACAAATTACAATTTTAACACTTACTGTATAAGTAATATCGACTGTGTCTGTATAGGTTCCGAATCCGAAAGTAAAATTCAGAACACGGATTTGATTCGGAAAAGAAATCAGATTTTATATTTCTATCACATTCCGTTGAACGTCACATGCTGCAGTGAGCGATGACCCAGTCAGATGAATGAATAAAATCAAAAATTGATGGTTTAAACCGCGGCATGTTTAATACAGTAGGATGCAGTATTCACCAGAGTTTCACAATAAGGTAATCAACAATTTTCGAAGTGTGGAGTAATATTCTAACTATAATTCAAAGAGAATTATTTTTAAAAATATCAGTTACTATTGAAAAAATTCCATGACTGCATTCAAAATATCTAAAGTTGTCGACTTCCCCTGACATAAACTAGACAAAATGTTTTTTCCCTGACATTTCTCAACTTTCCAGAGCAGTGGTATTATTTATTGATAGTCCTTTTGTGAAAACTTATAAATATGTACATATTTTTGTATGAAAACTTGAACAAATAAGCCATTTCGTAGAAATTTCATATTTATAAGTTATGATTTGTCTGTTTTATCCTAGCCAATAATTTGCAGAAATTAACATATTTTTCATTTACATTATATACAAAATTGAAATAGTGTATTAATATAGATTGAAACAAAGTGTTTTCACAAGTAATTATTAACAGCATGTTAATTTGAAAAAAAAAAAAAAAGTATGTTACATCAAATCGCACTTGAGAATATGTGGAAACTGATTTGCATGGAGTTAAGATAAAATAAAGGTATACTCAAATAGCAATCGGAGACATTTTTTAGATTTAGGAAGTGTTTACTTACCACTGATGTTCCACGGCCTGATTGGCTGCCAATTGTCGGCTGATAGCTTGATGATGATCCATAGTTTTGTATATTCGGAGTTGCGTTTACCGCATTTCTGTTACAAAATTAGCAAATATTAAACAAATTATTGAATAAATTATGTTTTCATTAAAATTACTTGTCCGCCGCGGCTTGAATAACCAAAAATCCTGTCGCTGGAAGTGAGTCAATATCTTTGGATAAATTTAGTAAATCGTATTCACATTCATCTTCACACCAATTGGGTGATTCGAGAAGTAAAGAAATATCCATTTCTTGTACTTCTCGAGGTGTTGCTATAGCCATAAGACCGGGTGAAGCATTGTTAATGCAAAACGCCGATATTGATTCCTGGTCTTTGTGAATGATTCTAATGGGCTCATGTTGTGGACCCAAATGTTCGCTACCTTAAATGGATAAAGTGTATCTAAGCAAACAACTACAAAAAAAAACCATTAGACAATTCCTACTTGAGTCTACATCGTGTCCACCATTTGATTCTGGTCTTGAACATGTGTTCGAAGTTGCCTCCCAATCCTTTGATCGTTTCTTGCCAAATACTGCTCTTATAAATATATCTTGTACATGTTCCTGACGAACAAGGAAATTCCATAGGCGTCTAGCTGGTCCTGCTGAAGAACTGGACAGGAATGGTGTGTTATGTTTTTCAAGTAACGATCTGTACTTGTGGATAGCCGGACCCTTTGCTTCATTTTCAACAAAGCAACCTTTATATAACAAAAGATGGTATAAATCAGGTTGGGTATGTTATAATGATATAATTTTGAAAATATCATACCAGGAATAAAATCGGCTGGAGCAGGTCCTTTAGCCAATAGTTCCTCTGTTACGATTTCTTGCCAATGATTTAGGTTACGTAGTACTTCATGGGAAAGTGGACTTGCAACAGGTAGTTCTGAAAGATATAATATTTATTACAAAATGTTTTATTCGAATTTTATCAATCAAACATCATAATTCAAAAATATAAAACTAAAAGTAATTAAAGCTTATTTGAACATAATATGGAGGATTCAAATGTTGATGACTCCAGCAAAGGAAATAAAGACAATGAATTTATATCTGCACTTGGAATGGCCGGATCTTAAAAAGGCCATCTGTAGCCAAAGAATAAGAAGAGAAACTCATTCAGCTAAATGGTGACGTGTAGCATCTAGAAGATGGGCTGCAAAATATAAAACTAAAAGTAATATAAGCTTATTTGAACATATGCATGATTCAAATGTTGACAACCCCAGCAAAGGAAATAAGTACAATGATTTTCCGATCTGCACTTGGAATGTCCGGACCTTAAAAGGCCACTTGTAGCCAAAGAATAAGTAGAGAAACTGGTCCAGCTAAATGCGGACAATCCAGGGCAATCTAAAATTGGGGTGGGATGAAATAGGTATAAAAAGATGAAATCTGCAAGTCAGCTTCTTCAAAAAATGTAAGCGAGTGTCTGGCCACCATCCGCATCAAAAAAACATAACGTTGATCTGTGAGTTTTATACGGACAAAAAGAAGGTAGGAACGCCTAATTTTCTGAAGGAAAAAAAAAGCCCAAAAAGGGGGCGGTAGATTTGTAAATTTCAAAATTGAATATTTTCTATTTAATTTATCTATCTATTTAAAACAAAATTATAAATCAAATTAAGTCTATGTTAATGTACTTATGTATTAAATATGGAGCTACCTTGGTTTTCGATTCCAGCAATGTTGATCAGTTCTTGCAGTTTCAATGAAGTTAGCTTAATTATAGCCAATCGCATAATATTCCAAGAGTATGACATTGGATTTGAGTGCTCCGTATTGTCTTTTCTTGGTTTACTTAATACGGATGGACCCGTACTTAGCGCATCGCCAAAAACTTCCTCGTCGTCTGGGTCTTCTTCCTCATCTGATGCATACGAATCGTCAGTATCATACTCTTCTTCATTGGATTCTAAAAAAAAATGAAAAGAATAAATGAATGGATATTATGAAACTTTGAACAAGAGTGACTTACCCAAATGGGATGGCTTTATTAAGAAATAGGATACCATTGACATTTCTGGTGAAACAAATTGTTCTCTGTAAGTTGGTTTATCCTCTTTCATTACCGAGCTGCTACTAGGATTACTGAATGTACCAAGTAGTTTCATATTAAGTTTAACGCGCTGCTTTGTAATAGATGTTACGGTGTTCCAAACACTACTATCATCCGGTATATCTTGAGAGCTTTGCGATTGAAAACTTTGTGTTAGGTGGCTTTGTGAAGTTGCCTTACGTAGAAGTTTCTTAATGCCTCCACCGAAAAGTGACGACCATGTAGAATTGGTAAATTTCTGTCCAATTAATCGGTATAGAATGTGACAATCACAAGATGCTAAAGCGTAAACCATAAGAGACATGTAAGTGGCAACAAAAGCCTCGAGCAGAAGTACAGTCAGTCTTGGTATGTCTTCGTCTTTTTCACGAGCCAGAAGAGCTCTTAGATTGGTAACACCAGGCCATTTTGATGGTAAGGTACAAACTGGAGCTGGTTCGTCGGTTGAATATTTTCGCTTGCGTTGATAAATATTAGCATTAACCATTAAATGTGAGCACTGGCAGGCTGCGTTCAGTTTGGCTATGTTCTCAATGCCTGGACTTTGATATCCATTGGAAACTAAGGATTGGTTAACAACAAAACTTTCTGAATCACAAAGTGATTGATATATACACGATGACAGGGCAATAGCCAAATCACGAAGCACAAATATTTCAGAGTATGTATTCTCTTTGACGCCGATAAATGGAGAGCGAACATCTACGACCGTTTGAAGCATATCCTGAGTGTGGGACTTAAAAAAAAGAAATAAACAATTATTTTTTGCGCAGAGATTTGGTTTAATTTTTAATTTCATACTTGCAAGTATTTAATTGGATCGGCTATAACAGTCTTATTACCAGCAACACATGCACTCAAAAGAGGAAGGGTTGTTGGGAAAGGTAGGGGGCTCAATAGCTGCTGTTGTGTTTTCTCTTGTTGTAATTCCTGAAGAAGAAGCACTAATTCCATTCGAACCGAAGCCAAGCCACCACCACTGGCACCATGAAGAGAACAGTAACTCAGTAGAGTACGAAGGAGAGTTTCATTAGCTAAGGGAAAATATAAAAATGGGATTAATGTTTTTGTAAACTTTTAAATTTTAATTTGAATAAAATATATCTTCTATCTGCAAACCTTTAAGCCATCTTTTACGCCTCGCTGCTCTTTTTACTTTAGCTTCAAAGTCTTGTTTTTCTTGCATTAAAATTTCGTGTAACGTTGGTTTATCGCTTGATTTTTGTGAGGTGATATTATTGTCTTTATCTGTCTGTAAATTTAAATAAAAAATATTTATTTATTCAAGATTTTCTTTAAACATTCACTCACTTGAGTCATTTCTATCGTTTGATTGTTTTCTAAGGCATCATTTTCCGCATTACAATAATTACAAAGTTGTTTCAATGCATCCACTTCTCTTTCTAACCAAATATATAATTGGTATCGAAGCTGGCCACCGTCAACTTCAAAGCCTGTTGCCAGTGTTGATAGTTCTTCCATAAGAATTTTCAAGCATGCAACAAATTTCAACTGTTGTGCCATAATATCGAGTTTTTCGTGTGGCTTTTCTTCTTGGCTAATTTGCTTGTCTATTGATTCATTGCTTTTAATTGGCGGTGTTGGTGTTTTTCGGTCTTCTTCATCTTCTTCGTCGTCGCCCTTTTCTCTATCATCACCCCATTCGATTTTAAACCCTTCATCTTCTTCTAATGCAGAAACGGGTGCGCCCCAATCGAAATCCGCAGCTGATTCAGTTACTGGTTGAGCTGCAGGTTTACCCCAATCTAAAATTCCCGTGTTGATCAAGTGGTCTTCTATATTTTCGGCAGGAGTTGCAACTTCACTATTGGCTGCTGTATCGATAACTTTTGTTGGCAGTTTATTTAAAACCTCAAGAGCTAGAGCTGGGCAACCAGCTTTAAAGTGGGCATGAGCAGTAGTAAAGTACAATTGCCGTTCCAAAGGAGTTATACTGTCTTCTAGCTGCAACTGTTTATCACTCACTCCTGCACTTCCCATATCTCCAGTATAACTAAATCCGGAAAGAACAACTTGTGTCAGCTTCTTTTCCTGTGCTGTTGACGCAATGTGCTGTCTTATGAGAAGTGGATGAGTTCGAAGGTAAATGTAAAAGTTAAACACATTTGGATTGGTGGACTGCGAGTTTTCATTTTTGAGGCTATCATCATCTCTGTACGCAGCGTGGTTCTGTCCAACGTTGTTCAGTAGAAGCGTACTAAGACTTGCAGAGTAATTCTTGAGAATCCAAAATCCAATGGAACGCAAAAATGGATCTGGATGGGCTTTACTTATATCTTGACCACTACTGCCATCGGCTTCAATACCAAGTAGGTGCTCATTTATAAGTTTTTTGTAAGTAGATGGCGTATTAACATCGAGTTCACCTTCGTACAAGCGGGTTAAAATAAGTGCCAGTTGGAAGTCGTCCAATTTATTTAAGCAAACTTCAATTGCATCATGCAAAGAATTAGCTAACAAGAAAAAAGCTACAGCGTGTTCAAAACGCTGCTTGCCCAACAACACAAAAGCATTTTTGAGAGCAGCTTTTCGCCAACGATCATCGCTGAAGTTATTTTGGAAGAATGCCGTCATTTTCTCATCTCTTTGCGAGCGAAACAGTCCCCAGACTATTGACTTTTTCTTCATAGCCAAGTAGTATAATGCTGCATCTAAGGGATCATGTTTTGATTGGTATGCCGACTTAGCTAACTTCTCAATGCACTGTTTTAAAACGGTTACATTTTTTAACCAATATCCAACACCCAATTCCTTAAGGGTAGACCATTTGAGCTCTCCTTTTGTGTAGGATGGAATCAAGTTAAGTAGTTCCTCTTCGCCTTCAGAGTGGAAAGCCCAAACTATATTTGAAGTGCCTACACCTTGTTTTTGGAAATGTGAGCGTTGATTTAATGGAAGGCATCTCATTAAGTAGGAAAAGTGTTTCATGGCGAGCAAAAACCGAAGAGCGCAATCATCGAGTGACTCTGTCGAGATATTATGTCCAGTTTCATCGACATTGTGCAAATTTTCCTTGGCTATAGCACTCTTTGCTGCGTCGATAGCGAATTTTTCGGAGAAATCTGTATTGCATGTGGCAACTGTATCGGCCAACGCTAGCAAATGCATTTGATCTAACGATGAAAGACCAGGTAGATGTGTGTGCGTTAGCAATCTAGATAGAAGTTGACCTTGACGTGGCCCAAAGTGTGCAACACCTGTTTTTTCTGGTATTGAAGGTCTGCGGTCGTTGCGACGTTGTTGCTCGGATTCATCGTCAAGCAGATCATCAAGATTGTCTTCTTCTGCGTCCATATCGAAGAGTTCATCGTAGTCTTTTACCTCTTCTTTTTGTTGCTTGCCCTGACCAGAACCTTCTTTATCTGCAGACAACAGAACCCATAATGGAAGTGGCGGAATAGAAGTGATTTCAGCATAGTCTAGCATTAGTTCTTCAGGAATCTTATAAAATAGAATATTGTTAATTTTTAATTACTATACATAAATTTATTAAATTGTAAAAAAATTACAAGACAACACAGAGTTAGAAGCACAATAGCTGCCTGTCTGAGTCCTTAATATTTACCTGTGTTGTAGAACCTCGTGGTTCGTTGGGACTTGTTGCTGCACCAACAAAACTTATAGAAAGAGTTCTCGATCTCGACCAAGCTCGCTGCAAAAAAAATTTAGTTTTATTTGGCCAATTTGTGTCTGAGATCTTTCAAACTTCAGAGTGAAGAAAAAACCTGACCAATATTTATCAGTTCCAGCTTTCATAGTTTTTGGGTGTAACTAGAGTTAATTTACAACCTATGATTCAAATAATTTCAGTACCATTTTTCGAGAGCGAAAGTAAGAAATTCGTGTCAGCCAAATAAACAATAAATGGACCATCGAATTGAATCGGGTTTCGTCCCAGTCGAATAATTTTCTCTTTTTTAAGACGATTGTGATTCATAAAGCCCGCCTGTCGTTCAAATATTTCACATGGCGTTACCTATTGGTCATCCAATAAAGGATATTGGCTTTGATTCTGAAATCTCTGAAGACATTCAAAAGGATTCGGGAAGACGATATCTTACGAATGATATATTAAGAATGCGAACAACTAATGACTTTCCCAAGCTATTCGAAACATTCAAATATAATTCGATTTATACAGTTGAGGCTAATTTTAAGATAAATGAGTAGACAAATAACGTGGCGAGTAAGTAATTTACATTTAAATGAGTGATGTCACTGTTACATTCATTTTTCATTGAAGGGTGGTGAATAAGCATTTCAAACGAACTAGTGTTTTCACTGTTGGAATGTTCAACGAGAAAATTACATATGCTTTCCACCAACAACATCGTCAAGTGAAATTCATCGAAGAGGTCACCGGGAAAGTGGAGGGTGTAGCTTCTATTCCTCGAGTAAAAGCTGCTTATTTATCGCTTAGTGAATTTTTACAAATTACACACCGGAATCGACTGTTATTTTGGCTCAGGTTTCCATTAGGAACATTAAAACAAAAATATGAAAAAAATATGAACGGAGTTGCGTGAGCGGGACTCCAAAAAGGGAGTTAAAATCCTTTGAACCCGCGAGGCGGACCACCCACAGTACTGTTTATTACAAAAAAAAAACTTGATATCAACCCAACTGACAACAAAAACATTTTCACTGACACAATTATATCAGAAATGTTGTATACTTTTAGGTGAATAGCATATTTGCTTTTAGGTTAGTATTTTTAATGTTAATTGCATCTACTTTTACTTCTTTAATTTTGTTAATTGTTTATAACTTTTATATTGTTTTATGATTGTTTTTAATTAACTGGAAATTGTTTTACACAGAAAATCACCATTTTGCAGTGCATTTATTAAGTAAATTAAGCTGTTTTCATGAAGCTATGGTGATAACTTTAATTGTTTATATAATTGTTAATAACAATTTCCGCAGTAAAAACACTTTTTTTCGGGTTTTATACGCTATTTCACAACAATTAAAATAGTTTGTTTTCCTTCAATGTTCCTAATGGAAACCTGACCCGTTATTTAACTGCCCAAAATTGCAAAAATTGGTAGAAATATAAAATATGATAAGGTTTTTTTAATAATACAAATTTTATATATGGGTGATTCTCTGCCAACTGTGATTCTTTGTGTCCAGGGCTTTATTTGTAGCTTAATATAAAAATTTCTTATGAATTTCTGGTTTGAATTGTGGAAATAAGTTGGTACTACAATTTACATTACAGATTGTTTAAAAATTTGCTACCCTTTCCCCTTGACTTGAAAAAGTATACGCAAAATGTCAGTACCGTGGCATGTCCCGTCCTTGTTTTTCCAATTAAATCTACAATTTTCTATTAAAATACATAATTTTTAAGCAATTTTGCTCAAAATCTTGTTATTTTTTTATTAAGAATGGTACCAGTACTTCGGACAAAACATATTCAACAAAAATATTTTCAAAGAGAGTTAGAAGGTATAATAACAATTCAAAAATAAAAAAATCAGTGTCAGCACCATGTCTTACGATATTTTTTGTTCCTTAAAAGTTGTAGTAAAATGCTCTTACAGATTTAATACCATGTCTATTTAAAGACAAATAAAATAAAAAAATTTATTTTCAATGACTTTTAATTTTAGCAAAATTTTTATTTAAAAAATCACAGTTGGCAGAGAATCACCCATATGTACTATCTACTGAAATACATCAGCCAAGTAGAAGACTTAGCACTATTTTATTTGGACTTGTTGATTTATTGATTCAAAATAGCTTTTAACGGCCTGTAGTCCTACAAAAATTTTAACGTTTCGTCCCGGAGATCTCACTTGGACTCATCAGTTGAACAGTGAGGGCATTTGTCATTTGTTAAGTTCAGTTCATCATACATAGATTTCGTATCTAGTGTGAACTATATCCAAAATATGATGTTTCTAGTGACGTTGTTAAGAATAAAACTCAAATATTATATATGCGCGTGGCAATAGGCGTGTTTCCAAAAAAATTTAAATATTTGGCTCTAGGTTCAAGAGAGCTCAATTACAAAATTATATAAAAATGAATTGATTTTTTTTGTGTGCGCGCATAATTCGGTTTAACATCATTCGATATTCATGGGGATTTTGTTAGATTCGTATCAAACCCGTTCAATGCATTTGAGCGCCTTGCCATCACCAATAAAAGCTAATTCGACCCTGGGTGAGAATTTCAATTTTGACAGAAAGGCACCTGACATATCACGTTTCAAAGTAAATTTGTATTTTCAACAAATTTGCCTTTTCTATAGCAAAATGCTATGAAATATCAATTTTAAAGTATTCTACGATAATGCATTTACATAGTATTTAGTTTAATTATCTTTTTTCCCTATTTTAGCGATTGAAAATCTTGAAACACTTTCCTTTAGATCGGCAAACTGACAGATAGACAACTTTTTTTTTTTTTTTTTTTTTTAATTTGGTGCTTCACTCACATACGCTGTATATGGATCTATATCTCTTCCTTATCTTCTTATTGGGTACGTTTAATGCATTACGTTTTACATCTGAATTTTCAGAATTCTGAAAATGTTTAGAGCTTCTGATTGGGCAGGTGTCATAACACGTTAGATGACTTTTAGTGACTTTTAGTTACGTTAAGTTACGTTTCATCTGAATTGGGCTTTTCCACAATCCGTCAGTTTCAAACAAGCAAAAAAAAGTTATCGCCGAGTTACAGAATATGGGTCCTGGTCTAAACTGAATAAAAGGTAAACAAACGCTAAATATTTTTACAATACAATGCCTTTTTATTTTCCAATAAAAACGTATAAAACGATGGTTATAACGCCAATTTAACAATAAATCTATTTCAATAACTTATCAAACTTATTTATGTACAAAATCACAGAAAATATTAAAAATCCACATTGCACTGAAAAGAGCATTTGTTTACATTTCACGAAGTTCGATTTCACATGTATTGTTTTTGTTGTTTTGAACTGTCAATATTAAAAGGAGAAAAGACAAAGATAATGGGTGCGTTCAATCGATTACGTTTTACATCTGAATTTTCAGATTTCTGAATTTTTGGAGCTTCTGATTGGCCAGCTGTCATAAAAAGTTAGATGACTTTTAGTTACGTTTAGTTACGTTTCATCTGAATTTTCAGACAAGAAATTCTCATCTGAAAATTCAGATGAAAGTTGTTTGTGGTGAGGGAAGTGCCAAAAGCACACATAAAAGCTGAACTTTATAATTTTCGTCTTGTTGGTGGTTGATTTTTTTAGTTTTCGTCCTGAAAATTCAATACTTATTTAAATGAACGAAATTTTTAGTTTATTGTTTAGTGAATTTTTAAATCAACAATATTTTATATTGATGTTTGGAAAGTTTTTCTATAATTTTTTAGGCCATACATATCAATAAAAAGTCTTTTAATGAAAATAATAATACCTGTTGCTGATTTAGTTACATATAATTTCATCCTTACAACTATTCACGCTCAATGTTTTATATACGAATGTAATTAAAGTTCTGTTTTATTTCGCTTAAATGTAAATCCTACAGGTAAATGCAGGAATTTGACACAATGACTTTTGGCTGAAATTTCAGATTTTTTTTGCGTTCAACGACATAAATTCAGAAATCTGAAAATTCAGATGCTAAGCGATTTTTATTGAACCTGCCCAGTTTCAGACAAGAAATTGGGTGCGTTCAATCGATTACGTTTTACATCTGAATTTTCAGATTTCTGAATTTTTGGAGCTTCTGATTGGCCAGCTGTCATAAAAAGTTAGATGACTTTTAGTGACTTTTAGTTACGTTTAGTTACGTTTCATCTGAATTTTCAGACAAGGAATTCTCATCTGAAAATTCAGATGAAAGTTGTTTGTGGTGGGGGAAGTGCCAAAAGCACACATAAAACTGAACTTTATAATTTTCGTCTTGTTGGTGGTTGATTTTTTTAGTTTTTGTCATGAAAATTTAATACTTATTTAAATGAACGAACTTTTTGTTTATTGATGTTTGGAAAATTTTTATATGTTTTTGTAAGTCATATACATATATCAATAAAAGGACTTTTAATGGAGGTAATGAAACCTGTTGCTGATTTAGTTACATATATTTTAATCCTCACAACTGTTAAGCTATTTTTATTGAACCCGCCTATTCTCATCTGAAAATTAAGATGAAAGTTGTTTGTGATGGGGTGAAAGTTGTTTGTGTCAAATTCCTGCATTTTCCCTTAGGATTTACATTGAAGCGAAATAAAATAGAACTTTAATTAGGTAAATTCGTAAATCAAACATTGAGCATGGGTAGTTGTGAGGATGAAATTATTTTTAACTAAATCAGCAGTAGGTTTTATTAATTTCATTAAAAGTCTTTTTATTGATATGTATGACCTACAAAAATGTAGAAAAACTTTCCTAACATCAATTTAAAAAAAATTTGATTTAAAAATCCACTAAACAATAAACAAAAAGTTCGTTCATTTAAATAAGTATTAAATTTTCATGACAAAAACTACAAAAATCAACCACCAACAAGACGAAAATTATAAAGTTCAGCTTTTATGTGTGCTTTTGGCACTTCCCCCACCACAAACAACTTTCATCTGAATTTTCAGATGAGAATTTCTTGTCTGAAAATTCAGATGAAACGTAACTAAACGTTACTAAAAGTCACTAAAAGTCATCTAACTTTTTATTACAGCTGGCCAATCAGAAGCTCCAAAAATTCAAAAATCTGAAAATTCAGATGTAAAACGTAATCGATTGAACGCACCCAATGTTCTAATTGTCTGACAATTAGCCAGTTCAGGTTTCTGAGATCTCACTGAGCAAACTTCTGTCAGCTCCATTGAGCAGAAGGAGAAACCTGAACAAGATTTCTCCTTTAGAATTCAAAAGCACTCTATCTCTTTTTTATAAATTGTTTAACTGCGACAAAAAATAATTAATTTTAAAATATTGTTTGAAGTCCCTATACATTTTATTTCCACTTTTTGCCAAAATTGATGGAAAACTGCGGGCGAAGCCGTATGGACCAGCGCATAAATCAGCTGAACATCATCCTATTTGCATGGGTATTTTTTGTTGGATGCGTATTAAACCAAATAAAGACACGCCAAAAATTGGAAATTTGGACCGGAAAACCCGAAATTGCATACTTTCGGGTGTGGATATCTCCATTTTGTATGGGGAAAAATATTGATTCTAAAGCTATGAGCAGACGGCATATAAAAGTCGCATACGTTTGCGACTCTGACGTCATTTTTACGTCATCATATGCGACTTTGGTCGCATATCGTCTGAACACTCTTTTGGGACAGTCCGCATATGCTCGCAAATGATATGCGGACTATATGCGACACCCAGGTCGCATATAAGTTTGCGAGTTTCTTGCATATCGTGTGAACACTCTTGCATATAATTTGTGACAGTTTGCGAGCATATGCGACCGTATGCAAGTTTGCGATGGGACGAAAACAGAACATTGCATATCCCTCACATATGCGAGCAAATCAGTTGTTTTAATCCCTCATTTTACTAGTAGAACAGTCGGTTAAAAAAAATAAGGGTTTTAAATTTCGAAGGAACACAAACAAAAATATAATTGAAATAATATACCTTAGTGGGCGTGCGTTATATTTAAATTGGTAAACAAAATTACTAACCAAACAAAATTTTTCTGATGTCATTAACCTGAAGGCCATTCTTATCAGTTATCACATATGCATAATATCTAAATTGAAATATGTGGGTATATAGATTTGTGTAGGTACATTTTTGAATTAGGTCTTTTAATCGGCCGAATGCACAATAAAAATAAAGACAAAACTAAAATATCGAAATTTCAAATAAAAAACATAAAATGTTTACAAATCTTCTACAAATTTGTTTTGGGAAAAATATGGTCAGAGGTTTGGTCAAACATTTTTTAGGGCATATGGTAAAAAAAAAAATTTGGGATATAACGAAATCCTACTCTTTATATTATTTCTTATTCGTTGTTCCTTTTACGAAAAAGACTAACCACCCCAAATTCTTGTCGACGAATTTATTGCAGGACTTTAATACATAATTTAAATATTCGAAACGAGCAATATTCACAAACACATACTTTAACCACCAAATTTCTAAAAATTTTGTAATGTCCGCAAACCTGCATATGATCTCAAATGGGTGATATGCGGATTTGGTCGCATATCGTCTCAACACCTCGCATATAGACCACAGCATATGCGATCACATTTACGGACACATGATATGCGAGCATCTTGATCGCAAATGCATTTTCCACTTTTGGGACAGTTTCTGCATATGTGTGAACACCCCTATATGCAAGTTTGCGAGCACTGATGTATGCATAGAATTTGCAACAAATTTGCGACTTTTACGTGACGTCGTATGCGACTTTTCATATGCCGTCTGCTCATAGCTTAAGAAATGACAAACACTACGGAATTGACAATCGTGTATTTTTGTCCCTCACGAATATAGGATTGCCAACAGATAGAGTGTAAAAGGTGGTTTGAAGCCCTTAAAAATTTTATTTTCACTAAATGCGAAGCTGGGCTGACCAGCTAGTATGTATGACGTATGTAAATAATATGTATGTACTATGTACATATATAGAAATACACCCGTTTTGTATATGGCCGGATTTACAGTTCTTTTCCAGATTCAAAAGTCTCTTGACTTTTAAGTGTTCCTAAAAAAAGCGTTTCATTTCCTTTTTTTAATATCAGAAATCTTTTCATGTTCTGTCAAGGTTGTACACGGGAATTCGACCAGAGTGGGGGAGCCAAACACATTCAAATTATATTCAGTTTAATTAAAAATTTCATCCTATTTTTTAAACAAGATAGCGAAAGGTCAGAAAGTACCGGTATTAATCAGATGGCGCCCTCACGATATATTCATACGCTCCCTTGACTACAGCGTTGTTTCAGTTATAAGTAAATTGTTTCCACATTTTCTGTGATACAAACTATTTATACGGTTAATGCTGAGCAGACATATATATGAGCTGGATCAATTTTTAATAATTAAATTTGATAAGTTTCGAAATTATTATTATGGCTTTAGAAGAAAAATTAGCAGTTTTTTGTTTAATATACATATACAAATTTTCAATCAGTATACAAAAAAAAAAATTACAAAAACAGTTATTATTCACAACATGACAAAAAAACGTTACTCACCTGCCTCTGCACACTTTCATCGTCACCAGCTGCGGCACCACCATGCAAATACGGTCCACTCATACAACGGACTAAATGTGCCAAAATAGCTTTCACCCATCGAATTTTTCCGGAATTCAGAAGCTCCATCAACTGTTTAGGATGGTACTGCGGCAAAACTGGACAGGCTATTCTTGAAGCCTGAAACAGACCATAGTCTGTCATGTAGTCGTGAAATTGTAATGCATCTGAACCGGCCTGAATATTTGCCGTACTAAGATTGCCAAATTTCTTCTTTTTGTCTACAGAAAGCAATTGTAAATTGGCCGTGCTTGCTTTACTCATCATTGGCATCGACTGTACATTGTTCAGTCTTCGTTGAGTAGTTTCATTTGCAAGTGAACGTAAATCTTCATCTCGCAAATTTCGCGTGTCCATAAGATCTTCGACAGTAAGCGCTTGTGCATAACGTGGTTTCCATTGCGAGTAAACATGCATTTCTGAATCCATGCCAACAACTAAAATACCATCACGTACCCAAGAAATTTGCATAGGAAGCGGAGGTAGCCCGTCGGCTGTTTGTAAATCAATTTGGCGTAATTTCATCCAGCGAATTTCATCGTTGAAATGTGGCTGTGCTAAGGAACTAGATTTTCTAAGTATCGGTCGATTGGCGGATCGTGATTCCTTCATAGCTTTCATATTGGCTTGGGCTAAGTCACTAGACACTGGGGTGTATAGGAGAATTTTACTGCCCACAGCAACAGTGAGAATGTGTGAACCATCCTCCTTAGATACCCAATCCAGCTGAACCAAATGCTTTTGCGTTAATGGACATGTATTTCCATTTTCTGTGATACTCTTTCTCAGTGATTGAAGTGTACTAAAACTAGGTACTGCTAGGAGCCCCGAAGCTGGTTTAACACCCAATTCAGGAGTAATTTCTCCACTTCGCGGCGACCTATTATCTTCGTGGGTGAATGTCTGAATGGCTTGATTTAGACGTTGTTTCTTTTGTAAATATCTACTGTCGTGAAGGTAACTCAGATCGAGACTGTGATCAATATTGATGCGTGGTAAGTGGACGTTTCTCAAATGAATGGTATCTTCAAGAACCCATTCACTTCCTCCAGTACTTTCGCACTCGTATATTGCCACACACAAATTGATATATCTCGAGTCGGGGTCACCCTTGTGGGGTCTTGTAAACGATTTGCCATATTTGTAGGCGCAGGCAACACGACCTGAATAGGCAGCACTTATATTTAGTGGCTGGCCCGATATTTCTATAGCTGAATCCTGTTGACGACTAAACATTTTCCACTCTGACCATTCGTATTTTGTTGTCTCTAAGTCTCCAACACCATCTTCACCAGTTACCACATCACATTTCCAAAAACGAGACACTGAGTCCGAGCATGCTGTTACAATTATGTAAGGAGCAAAACAAGCCGGGTAAATCGAAGAAGAGCTTAGATGACCAGCAGAAGGTGAAGCATGTATGACATCCACTCCATCCGGCATTGGAAGTTCTTGGGTGCACACTTTTTTCGTCACTATAGAAATATGTGGTGCTTCGAGTTGAGTTCCACCTTCTCCACCAGCTATTCCATTGTCCATTGACATTCGACGTGTTATCTCTGGATCGTCCAAATCTTGGGTAAGATTACAATCGGGGACATACATTGCCGATTCAGACAGAAACGAGGTTTGTGGTTTCGATGAAATAACAATACGCCACATATGGATGGTGCTGCCCTTCAAGGTCTTCTCGATAATAACAATGTAGAATGGTTCCTCAAACTCAGAGTTTCTCTGCAAATCTACCATTGCGCTTAATTGGGATTCCATGAAGCCCGGTTGATTGGTTGCCTCGTCATCGCTCTTTTGTTTGTCTGTTCTCTCGCCAGTTATCAGTTGCTCTTGAAATACATGCAGAAACTGCGTGTTCTGCCAATCGTGTTTAGCATCTGAAAGTGCATCAAGTTGAATAATACACCCTGGACGCGCAGTTGATTGTTGTGAAACAATTTTTATTTTATCATGCAATGAAGCTCTGTGGTAGAAATTTTCCGAAGATACCTCAGAATATAAAGATGTTAAGGAACCTTCTTTTTTGCTTATACTCTCCGATGAAGATATTTCAGCCAATAATGTTCTAGCATCGATTACAGCTTGGTAGACGCGTAAATTTTCACCATCACTAGCAACGAAACATGCTGATGGTGAATTACTGTAAGATCCTAACGTTGTACTTGGAAGAAGAGTTGGAATCCAGGCAACATTACTAAACGCCGATATCTCGGGTGAATTAATACGAGCCAATTCACTTACTCCTCCTGAATGGCAGAGTGGACCAACAGCATCTACACGCCAAAGAATCAATTCCGAACAAAAACCAGCGGGAGCAAATATGTCTTTGTTGAAGTTATGATGTTTTTCTGATGGACTTATAACACTGCTGTTGGCGTCAGGAATGTTATGATGAGAGGTCGATACCTAAAATAAAATTAAGATTTTTAAACATAATTAAAGAAAAAATTAACAAGTTTCATAAGAAAACTAAGCGTGATCGACATTTTCAAAAGTGAAACAAGTATTTTTACAATCTTCTTAAAAGAGCAACTTTAATATCGGCAATTCTAGTATGACTGGGAATGCGGAGCTCCTATAAAAAAATAACAAAACAAAACTTAACTTAAAAGTTAACACTTGATTAAAATGTTTGTGTCGAGAGGCTATGAATGAATATTTTGGGGTATTAATTGCATTGCGACCTTGAGATCTATTGTGCCCTAACAAGAATTAGAAAATTGCCTGAACCGGCAGGACCTTACAGTTGCCGTTTTGTATCTGATCTGATTTATCCTAATCCAGATACGTAGACAATAAAACTCGGCTAGAATTCCCGCGATATAGCATAGAGAAAGCTAGGTATTCCGAAGGAAAAAAAGGTTCCTTGCGGTAAGGGAGACCGAACAAAGACCAACAGAAAAATTCCACTCTGAGTTATGAAACAACTCAATGAAAATGTTTTTCCCATCAGAAACTCAAGGTTTCCCAAAAAAATTTTTACTTTTTTCAAAAAATATTTCACTTCAGTTCCTCACTGTAATGGCAGAGCTGGTATTAGTCAAAATATTTAAATCAGTGATCCAACTAAGAAAAATAGGTTATAATTTCCAGCTCCAACACCTTTTCCGAAGGTTTGATTACTAGGTGTAGCGAAATAATTTCAAATTAAAACTGCTCTAGCGAAGAGTAGTTTTTTATAGGTTAAAAAGAACTCGGTTGAATATATGCTTATTTTCTTGGATTATGGAACTCTAATCTTTGTCATGATGTTGTAAATCATCAAGACAAGAAACGAAAGCAATCAATATAATATATAATAGTATTCAAGTGAATTTTGTGAGGAAGGTACCTATAATTTGCGAGTAATATTTCTTCCATTGAAATAAATTAATTACAACTTACCAAAAGAGGCAAAACTGGATGACAGGTAATGTCATTAACTCGGAATCTATGTCCAGAAGCACGACACACATGACCAATGCTCAGAACTTGTGTAAATTTCGTCTTATACGAGAAAGTCAACTGCCATAAATTAAGAGTTCCATTTGAATGTTTTGTAACCATCGATACTGTTGGTGATGGTGTAGTATTAACCATATCATCTGAATTACTGCCCTTTGATTGATCCTCGCCTTTGTCTTCTTTTTTCTCATTATCATCCCCTTCTTTGTTTTCTTCGTCTTCGTCGACTTCCTGTTCTTCAGATACAATTGATAGACTTTGTGGGTCCTTTCCGTTTTCATCCGAAATATTTTCATTTTTCTTAACAGACTTTACCATCTCGCGAAAATTCAATGGACTCGCTCCAGTATTGTATAGACTAACCATTGTTGACATTGACATAGCATCGCCCAATGGAAATGCTCCTGGTATCCGTGTCGAAAATGATACTTGAGCCTGGCGGAACGATCCTGGATAGTAATCATCTAACCACTCAATTACCCATATTAAGTAGCTTCCATCAATAGGATGGATTGAGTATAATAAATCAGGACTATGGTGCCAATCCCTCAGCAAACAATCAATCTTCATATCCAACGAATCAATTATATGCCCTCCTGCTGGATTATTGTCGGGCGCCAAGGAATTCAACGAAGTTGTGTTCGAAATTGAATTTAAATGGGAAGCGCCACCATGAGGACCATGTTGACCGGAATGTTTACTGCTGGAATGCTCATCACTATTACTCTCATCAACAGAAAATGACTTATGAACGGATTTGGTGAACTTTTTCTTGGCATCTTCACGACGTTCAGCTTCTATTGTTGGATCTTCCATATGCGTGTGACTGTCGGGGCCGTTTAGATTTGTCGTAGTTTTGTTATTATTGTCTTCTCTGTCAATTATTTTTCGTGTAAGTTCTTGCAGAATACCTTCTGCTTGTAGCGAAAAATGCATTTCCTTGTTGTTTAACCAATGCAAGATAAAATTATTTTGATTCGAGGGATCAGAAGTTTGCATCGATGGAACCAAAGGGATGTCTGTTTCTGCATTAATCGACGCTGCCAGATGGAAATGCATACCAGGACTAACACCGGTTCCATGGAATCCGTATGAGTGGAAATCATGCACACTATAAGATGATGGGAGCGATGGTATTGGTCCTTGTCGAAAGGGTGAGTCACCAGCTGTGTTAGCTAAATTTCCTATTATTGCGCCGTTTTTGGCATGCCTGCGTATGTGGAAACATGTTTTCATGTGTTTTAGACGTTGCATAAATCTATGTTTATGTCGGTGTGTTCTGAATTTGGGATTTTGTGAAGCTAAAGGATCGAATTGGGTCATATTGACCAAACCATCATCAGGAAGAACTGTCTCTATCCATATACGGCATATATTATCTAGACATGATGTAACAAGCATATTCGAAACGGATCCTTTAGGCATATATTTGCTGGTCTTTCGCCAGGAAATATTTGTTACGGCTCGCGGATGAGCAATATATACGTAAGTGTAATTTAAATCCGAGTCGTCGAATGTTCCCGATCGGAATTGCGAAGCGTCGAAACTTTTCGTTGGGAAAAGCACTAAAAATATAAAAAAATCAAAACATATTATTTAACTCGGTGTAAACATAATTTTCAATTCACAGGCTTACCGTGCTTATTCTCGTACCAAATCTTCACTAAACGATCGTTACGACCTGATGTGGCAAACAATGTCCCATCTGGACTGAATGCCATATGATAGACAGGTATAGCGGTTTGACAGCTCCAAATGGATTCCCAGGCGGTTTCATTGCTATTAGACTCATTGGTTGGAGTTTTTACATCTCTATCACCGCCACCAATTTCAAATTTCACTCCTGCAATTTGGAATAGCATTATAATAAAACGTTTGAAAATATTAATCACGAGATTAAATTTAATTTAATCAAAATTAATTCTCATGCAAATAATGTAAGCGAAACAATTTTAAAAAGATTTGTTATTTCAATGAACAGCGAAAACAGAAATATAAAGAGTGATTCGAATTATATGCAATAATGTAGGTTGAGACGCCGCGCCATATAAAATTTGAAATATGGGGTCATGTAGTAGAAGAGAGGGAGAATTTTTTAAAAAAATAACTGCATTGAATTTATGTATTGAAGTACCATTTTTGGTCTTAGTACTTGCAACTCTTAACTATTCCTGTGTGTTTGCAAGAATGGAAAGGACCTACATACAATGAAAGGATAAGATGAGCGGGACTTTATCATCTCATCGAAAAGTTTTTTTTAATAAAGTAACAATCGTAGAAAAATGTTTAAGTCTTTTTTTATAGCAATTTTGAAAAAGAAACCTACAGATGGTCCACCCTTTACATGGTTCCACTTTAAATCTCGTTTATTTGGATGTTAGTCACATTCATAATATTTTCTAGTCATGATTTCCAGTTCAGTAATTATCTGTCTGTCGATAATTACAAGTGGTGGAAAATTTGCTGTAGAGTATTCCGTGTATTGTCTTTTAACATGTCTTAAATCTCATTAAAATCTTTTAGGTGGTTCAAATTTGATCGAACTAAAGCTAGTATTAACCACATAATTTTCTCTTCGTGATGTCAATTGTCAAAGAAAAGGACAACATAGCAGTTACACATTTCGTACGCGAGGCAAATGTGTAAATGTAAATGTTTGCACAAAATTCTGCATATAAATATGTGATTTTCATGATTGAATAAAAGGTGTGTTCAACGAGGCTGTTCGGAACAGTTTAGAACACTTTAGAACAGAAAAGTACAAGATTTTGCTGTTCAATGAGAAATTTTCTGTTCTAAACTGTTCTGGATTGCTGTTCAATGAGTCAGTTTGGAACAGTTTGGAACACTTTAGAACAGGATTTTCTGCACTTGCTTTTGAGGTAGAACAAGTTAGAACAGATTTGTGAAAACTGTCAAAATCAGATGTTGTGATTTTTTTAATGAAATTAGTTTGTTTTTTCAAAAGTGTATTTTAATCAATTCTGATTCTATTTTCATGAAGTAATTTTAGTTTTAAGACATATATTTGTGAATTTGTGACAAACATATATACTCCGAAAAATTGTTGTTGCTTTTTTAGTGACAACGTAGGTAGCCATTTTCTGTTCTAACTTGTTCTGACGTTTTTCACGAATCTGTGCTGTTCTGTTCTGTCCTGTTCTGTTCTAACTTTTTCCTCACTGAACAAACCTAAAGGTATGTTCAACGAAGTCGTTCTGAACAGTTTGGAATACTTTAGAACAAAAAAGTACAAGTTTTTGCTGTTCAATGAGGAATTTTCTGTTCTAAAATGTTCTGATTGTTGTTCAATGGCCGCGTTCAGGTTGCACTAGGATAGCCTATCTAAGATACTCGAGTATCCAGTATGTTTCTGAACGCAAATCAGCTGTTGTTGACATTTCCCATAGGATAGATGAGTATCCCAGAATTTTTAGGATAGCTTGAGATTATTTTTCGCCAACAGCTGCTTTGTCATCAGCTGTGATTTTACAAGGGATTACAACAACACAAAGCTATCCAGATCGCTTTGGATACAAACATGAACGCGGCCATTGAGTCTGTTTGGAACACTTTAGAACAGGATTTTCTACACTTGCTTTTAAGATAGAACAGATTTGTGAAAACTGTCAAAATTAGTTGCAACAATTTTTTAAATGAAAATGGGCGGGTTCAATAAAAATAGCTTAACATCTGAATTTTCAGATTTCTGAATGTATGTCGTTGAACGCAAAAAAAATCTGAAATTTCAGTCGAAAGTCATTGTGTCAAATTCCTGCATTTACCTAAAGGATTTACATTGAAGCGAAATAAAATAAAACTTTAATTACATTTGTAAATTAAACATTGAGAGTGAGTAGTTGTGAAAATGAAAATATATGTAACTAAATCAGCAACAGGTTTCATTTACTTCATTAAAAGTCCTTTTATTGATATGTATGACTTACAAAAACATAGAAAAACTTTCCAAACATCAATTAAAAAAATTGTTGATTTAAAAATTCACTAAACAATAACAAAAAAGTTCGTTCATTTAAATAAGTATTAAATTTTCATGACAAAAACTAAAAAAATCAACCACCAACAGACGAAAATTATAAAGTTCAGCTTTTATGTGTGCTTTTGGCAGTTCCCCCACCACAAACAACTTTCATCTGAATTTTCAGATGAGAATTTCTTGGCTGAAAATTCAGATGAAACGTAACTAAACGTAACTAAACGTAACTAAAAGTCATCTAACTTTTTATGACAGCTGGCCAATCAGAAGCTCCAAAAATTTAGAAATCTGAAAATTCAGATGTAAAACGTAATCGATTGAACGCACCCAATAGCTTGTTTTTTTATGGATTTTATATGAATCTCTGCCTTATTTTTTCAAAAGTGCATTTTAATCAATTGTGTTTGTATTATAATGAAGTAATTTAAGTTTTAAGAGTATGTTTGTGAATCTGAAACAAGCAAGTCAAAATCTCCCAAGAAATAGGAGTGGAAAAAAATATTTGTATAGTGAATTTTCTAAAAAAAAATATTATTTACATATTATGTACATGAGAAATATTATTAACACCCACGTTCTGGCTTCCACTTATTGTGAATTCACATTTGAATTCGGTTGTTCTACAATTCGTTCGAATTGCTAATTGTGAATTGGAATTTCAAAAATGAAAATTGATGTTCTGTTTCATTTCATTTTGAACAAATTCCATCCACACACTAATTCTAGTTCGGATTTAGTTTTATATTTTATTTTTAATTTTTTTTATTATTTTGTTTTATATTTCTTGGTGCAAAATGTAAGAAAACTTTATATTTTTGTTCTTTTTATTATTTTTTTTTATTGTTATATTAGAAGAAAACATAAGAACCTGTACCAGGCAATAATTATATTTTTTTTGCAAAATTTCACCCCTATTACGGTGTCAATTATCAATTGATTGTTGATAAATTTTGAAAATCGATAATAAAAACCCAATTGATATTACTTTTGATCGTTGAGTATGCAGAACGTTGTGAATTACAAGAAAATTGATTTTTAATAAATTGAGTTTTAATTCACCAAATTTCAATATATTTTATCAACTATCTAGTTGATAATTGACAACCGTAATAGGGGTGTTTGTCGTCTAATTTTTTCGCAGATTTTTGCTTTCCTTTTCCCTTTAAAATGCCAATAATTCAACATCTAACTTCATCCGCAGTGTAATTTCGTTTTCAAAATAATTAAAAAAGAATGTATGTAGCTACCTTCAATTTTGAAGGAAATTTTTTAAAACGAACGAATTGTATAACATGGAATGTCATTTCGATTGAAATTTAAAATCGATTTCAATTCGATATCGTTCGAAATTCAGAACATGGGCGGAAATTATCATCAAGTTTCCCAAAACTAGATTTTTTGTTCATATATGTAGCTTTTGAAAGCATATTGTGAAAATTTGTAAGAAATTTTATGTAATCAAACATAACTAATTTTTGTAAATGGTGGCAAATTTATACATACAGATGTTAAACGAGTGTTTTTTGTCGTAAGTTGCTGAATTGAGTGTCGCGATTTGTTGGTTTATGCAACCGCTCTCTCAGCTCTAGAAACGATGGAGATTTTAGAACACTAATTAATGAAATTATGACAATACCACCTTGTATAAGGTTAACTTAGGCTCCACCCCGGATTTTTATCAATTTTGACGACGATATTAAATTTTTTTCATCGGTTAAGTTAAACAGTTTAATAGAGTTTTTTCCACTCTTCTATGAAAAGCGAATAACTGTGTATTACATTAATTTCCTATCAAAATTCAATTTTTGTATGAAATAGGTAGTTTAAATAAGCAAAGCAAATGAACACGATAGTATTCGTTAATTAAAGGAAACTATGTACATACAACGTTGTTATTAGTTCACACAAAATAATGTTTATCCTTTAATATTTTTAAAAATATTATGAAGTTATTGTTATGATGATGTTATTTCAAAATAGTTTTAAGAAGTAGAAAATTAGAAAAAAAAATGCTCTCGCTCATAAGACCAATTGGGTGCAATACCTGTATCAGAAACTACAGTGTAAATTTTTATTTCAGGCAATGCGATAATGTACGATTTCAAATCTAAAAAGGAACAGGTATATGTATTCATTTTAATGTGAACATTCCTTATGTTTGTAGATGATAAATAAGCTCAATGCCGTATGGAAGCCTGAAATTAGCGAACTAAAAATAAATTAATCACAACTAACCTGTTGACTCATTATCTTCGGAAACCTTTTCTCTCCACATTTGTAAGGATCCACCGCCAGTTAGTAGACGAGTACCTTCTAAATTCCATGATAGAGTAGTTACATTCGAGTTGTTAGAAAAAGATCCAGTTTGCACCCATCTTTACAACAAAAAAAACAATTTCGATTGATAAGGACTATAGGTAATTAAATTATAAATTTATTTACCTGTAGTCAAGATTATGGGTTGATGGTCTTTCATTTTGAATAACCGGGGTTGGCTCAAAAATGCAGATTTTATCTTCATAGGCTGCTGCAATTTTTCCTGTGTCTGTGCTGCAATCTAATGCAGATATTTTAATATAGCCATGTGTTGCTCCAGGAATAATCTGCACACGTTCAAATGTGCTGGCCAAAATTACAATGTTACATCCTGCTGCATATGCCTGAAGAGATATAGAATTTTTATGAATATATTCCTTTATAATAATAAAACCAATGTTTATAAACCTTAAAGAACCTTTTTAATTATTTTTTTCCTACAGATTCGATTTTTTAAAAGGAGGAGTTTTAAGATCTCCATGATAGAGCCTGATGTTAAAGTCGTGCTTGGAAATTTCAATCGAAAAGAAAAACATTTTTGGTGTACTGGGGCCTATTTCACGGAACATACATCACATACATTGTATGGATGTATGTACCTTAAAGTAGTCCCGAAATTTGGCTCATTGTAAAATTTGAATTTTAAGGCAAACTATGCGTCAACTTAGAAAACGCATAACTTAAAAAAAAAATAAAATTTACGACCACTCATATGGGGTCTATTTTAAGTCACATACATTTCTGTGATGTATGTTCTGGGAAATAGATTGACGAAACGACAACAGTTAACGGTTTTCGGCTTTGCTCATATTCTCCCAAAAACTATGAATCCAAACAGCAAAAAAAAAAAAAAAAAAAATGTGGACTCTGACCATTTTCTTGTCCCAGAAAAATTCAGTGCTCGACTGCTAACGAAAAGAAATCTCGAACCGCCCAGTAGAAGAAATAAGACGTTAAACGTATTAGCCATTGACCTATTATATATGGACTGCTAGTCGAGCGTCATTTCCATACAAATTCCGAATTGAAAATGGTTCCACCTCTCACTAGTGACATGAGCGCTATGGTAGGACACGCGGCAAAGAGAAGTAACTATTTTCAGTGCCATCTGTTCCTACTTTGTCTGAGCAAGCTTTTTTTGCCATAGAAACTACGGACATCTATTGTTATTTCGTATAAAAAAATGAGTAATCTGTTTTTGCTAAAATTTATATTTTGACGTTTGTGTATAATTTTAATTTTCATTTCACATTTTGCGTCGTGCGACCTGCGTGGTAAATTTGATTTTTATAAATATATTTTTTGTTTAAATTTGGATAAAAAATGGTGATTCAACAGCATTTGGAGATCATTTTTTCAAGTACATAAATATTAGCAAATAATTCCGCCAAAAGTTTTCCAATTCAATCCGAAACTCGATCCTGTAACATCGCTAAAATGAGAATTTGGTCAGGCTCTCTTGTACCAGCATAGCAATTGAGGAAATAAAAATACAAGAAAGTCGTCGTCATTTGTGTGTCCTAATACCGATTAAGATTTGACGGGAAAAATTTTCCAGGAACTTAAATCTTATCCACATCATCTTTAATAAAAACTTACCAGAATGGTTCGAGAGCACATTGAAACAACTTCTGACGGATCACTGGTGGTCATTGATTGAAGGTTCGAAGCAGTTCCTCGCTGAAACATCCACTAGTGACAGTCTGATTACATTTTCGAATAATCTGAGGTTGGAAACAACGGTGAGCCACAAATGGAATCTTGATTGGAATCTCTACATATTATCTCTACATCTACCATTGTGTGTTGACTACTGAGATTTGGGCTCACATCTTTGGCAGAGAATACAGCGATTAGTTTGAAAATCTCATGAATCAATTTGAACATGTTGACCGAAAAGACTCGTCCTGTGTCAATGAGTTGCAAACAGTTTTACTTGTGCCAAGTGCCAGGATGCACTTGGACGCAATTCTAGCTAGCACGAGTGTCGTAGGAGAGATTCTAACTAAAGAGGATGTCTACACGGCCGGAAACGGATCCATAACCAGTCGCACTTGGGGATAAATTTCTTTGGTCACCAGAACCTTCTTGACTAGGTCTTCATGCTCTGTGAGAACAGCCAAAGCGCTGAGTTTTACAGAATTTTATAACTTTTTTCACAGATATGCGTTCAAAATTATGCGGTGGGATTAATACATTTAATTTATTCATAATCTTTTATTTATTCAAGATTTATTCAAAAGTGAATGAAAAAAGGAATGCAAAAAAAAACAAGCACAAAACTGAAGTGTCAAAATGTTTCACCGTGTTTTCCGCTTGTCCTATGTTAGCGCTAGCGGCGTTTAGTTATAGGTGGAACCATCGTGAAGTTGGCTCCTGGCAGTCCATATATAGTAAGTCAATGCTCAATTGCTATGCTGGTACAAGAGAGCCTGACCAAATTCTCATTTTAGCGATGTTACAGGATCGAGTTTCGGATTGAATTGGAAAACTTTTGGCGGAATTATTTGCTAATATTTATGTACTTGAAAAAATGATCTCCAAATGCTGTTGAATCACCATTTTTTATCCAAATTTAAACAAAAAATATATTTATAAAAATCAAATTTACCACGCAGGTCGCACGACGCAAAATGTGAAATGAAAATTAAAATTATACACAAACGTCAAAATATAAATTTTAGCAAAAACAGATTACTCATTTTTTTATACGAAATAACAATAGATGTCCGTAGTTTCTATGGCAAAAAAAGCTTGCTCAGACAAAGTAGGAACAGATGGCACTGAAAATAGTTACTTCTCTTTGCCGCGTGTCCTACCATAGCGCTCATGTCACTAGTGAGAGGTGGAACCATTTTCAATTCGGAATTTGTATGGAAATGACGCTCGACTAGCAGTCCATATATAATAGGTCAATGCAATTGAGGAAATAAAAATACAAGAAAGTCGTCGTCATTTGTGTGTCCTAATACCGATTAAGATTTGACGGGAAAAATTTTCCAGGAACTTAAATCTTATCCACATCATCTTTAATAAAAACTTACCAGAATGGTTCGAGAGCACATTGAAACAACTTCTGACGGATCACTGGTGGTCATTGATTGAAGGTTCGAAGCAGTTCCTCGCTGAAACATCCACTAGTGACAGTCTGATTACATTTTCGAATAATCTGAGGTTGGAAACAACGGTGAGCCACAAATGGAATCTTGATTGGAATCTCTACATATTATCTCTACATCTACCATTGTGTGTTGACTACTGAGATTTGGGCTCACATCTTTGGCAGAGAATACAGCGATTAGTTTGAAAATCTCATGAATCAATTTGAACATGTTGACCGAAAAGACTCGTCCTGTGTCAATGAGTTGCAAACAGTTTTACTTGTGCCAAGTGCCAGGATGCACTTGGACGCAATTCTAGCTAGCACGAGTGTCGTAGGAGAGATTCTAACTAAAGAGGATGTCTACACGGCCGGAAACGGATCCATAACCAGTCGCACTTGGGGATAAATTTCTTTGGTCACCAGAACCTTCTTGACTAGGTCTTCATGCTCTGTGAGAACAGCCAAAGCGCTGAGTTTTACAGAATTTTATAACTTTTTTCACAGATATGCGTTCAAAATTATGCGGTGGGATTAATACATTTAATTTATTCATAATCTTTTATTTATTCAAGATTTATTCAAAAGTGAATGAAAAAAGGAATGCAAAAAAAAACAAGCACAAAACAGAAGTGTCAAAATGTTTCACCGTGTTTTCCGCTTGTCCTATGTTAGCGCTAGCGGCGTTTAGTTATAGGTGGAACCATCGTGAAGTTGGCTCCTGGCAGTCCATATATAGTAAGTCAATGGTATTAGCACACCTGTGGTGCGTTCTTTTTCTATAAAATGTTAACTATTCCTTGCGTTCGGTAAACTATCAGATAGGCTATCCACCTATCCAAAAATTTTCAGATACGTTGGGTTGTTGTTGCTTGCTTTGGATTGATCCCCGAAAGCGACCAATGTTACACTAAGTTTGTTCGTGTACTTCTCGGACTGAATCTGGCAAACTGTCAAAATTGGAGGAGTGGGGCTGAAATTCTCTCAAAGAGAAGAAAACTGTCCGAGAATACACGAACGCCTTAAACCAAAATATTTTCCAGTTTTTAAACGTCAACAAAAAGTAAACAAAATAAAAAAAGTAAACAAAGCAACAAAATTGAAATTTTGATGATAATTTCACATTCTTTATTAAATTTGATGATGAACAAATTAAAATTTACGTTGTAAGTATTTACAAATACAAAATACGACACTAAACAGGAACATCACGTAATTTTTTTTTATTAATCCCGAATTCTATGAAGAATTCAGAATTACATAAGACAGAATTAAAAAAAAAACACTGAATTAAAGTACAAACAAAGTTTCTTAAATAATTTATTAATTTTTTTTATTAAAAAGTCACTTCTTTTACTAAAATAATTAATTTTTGTAAGTTAACGAATTAAAAACTACATTTTTACTAAGACAAAACAAAAAGTAAACAACAGCCATTTTGTTAATTTTTTGTTGTTCTTTGTCTTTCAAACTGGCTTCTGACACAACACAGCACTTACCAGTTTTTGCCCGAAGAAATTTCTCGGGTAAAAACTGGCAAGAAGGGGAAATGATTTTCTCTCTCATGAGCGCTCTCTCCTGCCAGAAACTACCCAAAATTTTCGTACGCGAACGCCTTCGGACTAAATCTAAATAATAAAGAATTCCATGCTACTGCCAAATTTGTGAGAGAGAAATTTCTTTTCATTTTTTGACCACACACAACAGTTTAATTTAACCTCAATAAAAATGTGATGAAATGTGTGACAGAATTAGAACCATTTCTAAAAATTCTCATGTATTAACACATGTCAAATCACACACTATTATACATGATTTGTTTCACACTTTTTTGACATGTGTTAATACTCAGTGGGATAGTGTGGAAGGGCTTTAACTTTGGTCGTTCCTAAAAGCCCTTCCACACTATCCCACTGAGTATTAATACAAAGTGGAAAAGAATTCCATGCTACTGCCAAAATTTGTGAGAGAGAAATTTCTTTTCATTTTTTGACCACACACAACTAGTTGGTTTAACCTCAATAAAAATGTGATGAAATGTGTGACAGAATTAGAACCATTTCTAAAAATTCTCATTTATTAACACATGTCAAATCGTTTAGGCTGGGAATATCATATTTTGTTTCCACACTATTATACATAATTTGTTTCACACTTTTTTGACATGTATTAATACTCAGTGGGATAGTGTGGAAGGGCTTTAAACGGAAAAGTGGAAAGCTAAGTACAGACGATTGTCAGATCTGTCAGGGAAAAACTGTCTTAGAATCATCTGAACACACAATTTTATCTGACAATATTATCAGAAACGTCATTGTCAGACGACAATCTGACCAAAAATTGTCATTTATCTTACATTCGTCTGAACACACAATTTTTATCATTGTCAGTCGAATAGGACATTGTCAGACTCATTGGTCATTGTCAGATGTTTTAATTGAAAACATCTTAAAATAGCTGACAATTTCTTCATTGTTCGAAATGTCAATGAGTTGGTTAAAGAGAGATAAAAAAATAGCTGACAATCAAATTGGGAAGAAATCTACCAACCGTGTGAAGGGACAATTTTTCATTGTAAGAAATATGTCAATTGTCAGCTAATTTATATCTATTGTCAGACCATTGACAGTTCTGACAATATTGTAAGATCTGAAAATCGTCTGTACTTAGCTTTAGAACCGGTGCTATTTTTCTTGCTTGTTTTGCTGCTGGATTTTAGCAGACGTCAAAAGGTACATGTATATTTTCAAATGTTATTTTCTAATAGTTTTTTCAACTTTAAACAAAATTAAATGCGATTTCATTCATTTGTATATTTCGTTCTATCAGATGCATGCATTTTTGTGAAAATTTGTGTAGAAAAATATTGTGAAAATTCGTATAAATTCGCAAGAAATGTCAAAAAACCATCAGCGAATCCAGCTCCAAAACAATCATCGAGTGAAGCCGAAGAATTCAAACCAGCAAAACATCCAGCACCACACCATGCAACAAAACCAGCACGAAAGCCAGCAAGCATTTCTAGCAGGAAAACAAGCGTCGTGTGATGCAGGCTTAATGCAACCTGAACGCGGCCAATTCATTAAGAAACGATCAGTGGTCGCGTTCGAGTAAAATTTGAGAGCAATCCGGATTGGTTGATGTTGTTGTAATCCTATGTTGGAATCCTGATGAACAAACCAGCTGTTTTCCAAAATAAATCTCAAATGTATCCTAAAATTTTTCGGATTTTTGTGAAAAAAAAACAACTGACATCTGAAATACATGTCAGCTGATTTTCAGTTAACTAGTCTCTCACTTTCTGTGGCAATGAATTAAGAACACACGGAATTTCTGGGTCTCGCAATTCTGTCCGGCTGTCTGTCTGTCCTTTCGACTGCAGCCTAAACGGGTCGGTCGATTTTCTTTCACTTTTTATGAATTAAATTATTCTAATTCATAAGTCTTTTACTAGCTTATAAATTAACTTTTTTTTAATTCACAAGTCACTTCCTAGCATATGAATTAAATTATTTTAATTCATAAGTCACTTACTAGCTTATGAGTTGAATTTTTTTTAATTCATAAGTCTTTTACTAGCTTAATTAACAATTTTTTAATTCATAAGTCACTTACTTGTCTTTGATTTAAATTTTTTTAATTCATAATTCACTTACTAGCTTATGAATAAAAATTTTTTTAATTCATAAGTCACTAACTAGCTTGTGAATTAAAGACAAGCTTAAGCTAACAAGTGACTTAAGCTTTTGCAACCCTGTAGCCGACACAAGTTCACAACAAACAACAAAATATTTTTCATTTGACAGAAAAAGCTGTGTATTCAGATCGAATCTCTCACCCCATGAGAGAGCTCTTCTTTCGTGTTGAAAATTGACCTAGAATTGCTCTTTTTCTTGCAATGAAACTCTTAAAATAAGAAAAGGGCGTATCTTTTGACAAAAAGTGCAAATCTTTTCGTGAATGAAACTCGCTATTAGATACCCTATCAGCCTATCACTTGAACGCGGCCAATGTTAAAAATATTGTTGATCTGTCAATCGAAAGAGGTTGGCAGGTTGACAAAAAAAAAATAGAAACACATTTAGGATTATTATCAAAGAAATTTTTTGATTGCATCAAATTTTATTAGAGAAAATATTATGATGATATGCATTAAAGCATATCTGCAATATTTAAATTAAATTCACATAAACTAAATCGAATTATTAACGAAATGTACATATATAGAATTTTTTAAGGGGTTTTTGTGTGATAACACACTTGCAGTTAGGCTGCCAAGCTTTCGCCCCATCATATTAATATTGAAGGTTTTTTTCCATTTATAATAAATTCTTTTATAAAAAATCTACCGAATTGAAAAATTAAATTATAAAAAGACAAAACAACATTCATAAGAAAATAAAAAAAAAATAAAAAATAATTGCAAAACTTAAAATTGACAAAAAATAAATTAAAATATGTAATTCCAATTCAAAAGAACGAAAAGTAAACAAAAGATATGAACACATTCTCAAATTCAGCTGCTTTTGATGGATCAACATCTGACTCGCTCTAATTGCGTTTTTGATTGGTAATTCGGGAGAGAAATACCAATCGAACGCATTTATCGATTCTGAAGTGTAAGTGCTTCTGGTTTCGATTCTGAATTCAAATCCTTATGAGAATGATTCCCAAGTCAGAGAAGACAGACAGTTTACAAAGAGGGAAAGAATCTTACATATAGCTTAAAGATTTACAAGTTTTTTTGCGTGTAAAACTCATAGTTTTACATTTTTCAATATTCAACAAATGATATTTTATTCCCTAAACTTCTTCAGTTTATTAACTAAGGTTTTATGACATAATTTTTCAAAAGCTTTACTAAAGTCTGTAAACACACAGTCAAATTGTTTCCGATCTTCAAATGAAACAAATTCGTAACGCTTGACCTTTTTTTAACAAATCCATATTGACTGTCGCATATTATAGAACTGCAGTTAAATGACAATACGTTACAAATAACCGACTCAAACAGTTTTAGAATAACTGAAAGTTTAGCTATAGGGCGGTAATTTGATATGTCGTTTTAGGATCCTTTTTTGTGAATTGGTGTTATATAAAAGCACTTTTCCAAAGAGTGGAAAAAATTGAAGAACTCAAAGATTTATTAAAAAGAACAAAAAGAGGATAAGACAAATGAGATACACATTTCTTTAACACTCAAGACGGAATGCCATCGAGACCAGGAATAAACCATTCGTCGAGTTCTTGAATGTTTTCAACGATAGAGTTTTCACAAATAGAAAAATTAATTGGACTGAGGTGTAAGAAATTTTTCAAAGAAGAAGGTAATGGTGCAAAAAAGAATCTTTAAAAAAAAAATTTGCAAATACGTTTGAGATTTCGACCGAATTATGACTGGTAGTACATAATATTAAAAGTCAAAGATTTGGGGTAGCCGTCAACTTTTCTTTTGGAATTCACAAATTTACAGACATTTTTTGGATGATTTTTGAGTTCATTTTCAATTTTTGAAATTTAGCTTGAATATAAATCATTGGAGTAGTTGGAATACAAGTTATAAAGTAATTTGTGATAGATAGCTTTGAGTTGTGGTTCCATCAGATAAAATCAGCTGTTTTTGAACACGATAGTACAACACAAACAGGAATTTCTTAACCTAAAGTTAATACTCCCACAGTTTCCTCCAGATTTCCCACTACGAAAAAACCCTTCATCTGCGGAAAAAAAATCTTAAAAACCTGTACACACAAATTTTGAGTTAGGTCACTTTCATTCTAAGGGTGTGATATTATGTATACACATATATTATAACACTTCTATAGCTGGTCAATATACATAAATATTTGCAAAATTAAAAAATAAAAAACAATTTTAAAAAAGTATTTTATTTCTGGCAGTGGATTCTGAGAATGGATAGCTATATTTATACAACTATGACTATGGACATTAATTGTAAAACACAAATTCGTCATCAGAGTAGAAGGAGTTAAATTATAATAAAACCTTAAGCCATTAACATAAACACGCTAATGGCGCAAAGTTAATACGACACGAGAATAACGCCCAAAAGGTGTTTTATGAGAATAAAATCGAAGTTGAATGTTAAACATACATAATCAATTACAGTACATAACGCTTATAGGAAACTCATAAATTCCACAATATTTATTTCTTTTAAACGAGTTTACTGTAATATCCTGAGAACGGATATAAAACGGAACAAGTTTCTTCTACCGAAAATATGAAAATTTATACATTGAACAAAAATTCTTTTTTAATGTTATAAAAAAAATAATTTAGTTTATTCAAAAACAAAACGAAAAAATCACATTTAAAGTGCATTAGTTAATATTGTCGATATGTTGCACCAGCACCTTGAAATTTTCCATTGAAAATCCGAACGTCTAAAAGTGACAACCTTGTTAGTTAAAGTTGAACTAAACAAACAAACCTTTTGAAACATCCATCGCTCAATCAAATGTAAAAAAAAACTGCTGAATTCTGTTGACAAAAGAATTTGTGAGTGTGTTATGTAAATGAAATGTTTTGTTATTGTTTTTTTTTTGCAGGAGATGAGTTGGTGTTTGTGAAATGTCAAACGTATAAATGTTCAGTGTAAACGCTTTTAGAGTTTTTGAAAACTTTTTGCCGAAAACCCGGTTTTGGGTTTGGTGTGAAAAGCCTATTAGTTTACTTGCCAAAACTACCCATTTCTAACATTGTCAAAGTTCACATTAAACAAATTGATAGAATCTGGCAGTTTTGGGAAAGTAAACAAACAGATTTAATGAACCTAAATTTTTTTAAGTGACAACTGACAAGTTTAAAATTATTAAATTTCCGACTCATAAAATATGCGCCAATTTTCAATTGTTTTCGGATCAAAAAAAAAAAACTTATCATGACAATGAATTGTCAAGGATGTTCATTTATGTCGAATTCCTTTCAACAAAAGAATCGAATTTTTTTGTAAAGGAAACAATTTTTTTTTCTGAACAAATCGATTTTTTCTGTCAAAACAAATATTGCTAATTTTGCAAGATTCAAGAAAGATTTTACACCGATTTGCACACACACTTGCAAGATTTGAAATTTCTAAAAATGTCAAATTCAATGCCGCGTTGTTTTAAGAAAACAAATTTTTTTATGAAAACAAATTGTGTCTATGGTTGCAACTTGCAAGGAATTTTCGGTGAATTTTATAGTAAATATTTGTGCGTTGTTTTTCAATTAATAATAATAATTTCCAAATTGAATATTTTCTGGATATTTTACTTCAAGTGCCACACACACAATCACAAAAAAAAATTGATTCTTTTCGTCTTTTCGTATTCCTTTCAATGACAGAAAAAATTCGATTCTTTTTAGAAAAAAAATCGATTCTTTTGTTGAAAGGAATTCGACATTAGTCAGTTTAAGATTCTTGAGATCCCTGTGATCTCAGCAATCTCAGAAATCTGAACGTAATTGTTAGCACAATTATTTTTTGCCGCAGTTGATCAATTTATAAAAACGAGATGGAGAGTGCTTTTGATTTCTGAAGGAGAAATTTTGTTCAGGTTTCTCCTTCTCCTTAGTGGAGCTGACCGAAGTTTGCTAAATGATGTCGATTTCTTTTTGCCATTTGGGATTTTGATCCGGGATTGTGGATTTTTCTTGGTAAAAGGAAAGCAAAATGGGATTGATTTTTTTTTTGTAATTGGGCTTTTCCAGAAACTATCTTTGTCTTTTCTCTTTCTAATTTTGACAGTTCAAAACAACAAAAACAATACATGTGAAATCGAACTTGATAAAATGTAAACAAATGCTCTTTTCAGTGCAATAAAGTGGATTTTTAATATTTTCTGTGATTTTTGATAGAAATAAGTTGATTTAAGTTATTGAAATTGGTTTATTGTTAAATTGGCGTTATAACTATCGTTTTATATGTACGTTTTTATTGTAAAACAAACAAGCAAATTGTATTGTAAAAATATTTGGCAAAATCGAAAGGAAAGTTTTTCAAAGTGGAATTAAACTCAAAAACAATTTAATAATTATTGAACATTATTAAGTGCTTCAAAAACACAACAGTAATGAGGCATTTTCACAAAACACTTTCTCGTACGATATTTAGAATTTTAAATTATTATAAGGTAGGTATAAAATTAGTTTTAACAAAAACTTTTGAAGAATTTAATTCAATTCAATTCACTAATTCGCGCTCTTAACAGCGTTTGTTTACCTTTTATCGAGTTCAGACCAGCTGATTCATACTTTTTTGTTTTGTTTGACACTGACGTCTGGTGGAAAAGCCCAATTGTATGTGTGGCATGTCAAATTTGGCATTATTTCCTTGGTGATAGTACGGGAATGAAAAAAATGCCCACAAGTGGGCATTGTCAAAAATTAGAAGAACATTTTTAATTAAATTATATAAAAATTTTTTTGTTGTAACGAATTTTTTTTTCATTCGCCACATTTGCCGGTTATATTAAAAAGAAAACACAAATATCAATAAGAATTATTTCTTGAAAAAGCAATTTCAGAGATGTAATTATCATTAGTGTTATTTCTTGAAAAAAGCAATTTACTCAAATAAAAACTTTAACATAATTTCTTTTTTCACCATTTTAAAATGTGTTTGTTATCTTTCAATTTTTCTTTTAATTTCTATTTCAAAAATAAGCTATTACCTGCAACAAGCAAATCCAGAGCTAATAATAAAAAAAATAATTGCCTCAACTCGCCAGGGTGAGTTCAGGTTTTTCAAAAAACGCTTAAGGGCGACCCCAGGGTGACTTCAGGGCTCAAAGAACAAACCTAGTATATTCAGAGTGTCATTATTTGACTTCGTATAAATGTAGGTACATAGGTATTAACCGTTGGATGACAACAGGGGTGCTCCACCACCCCAGGCTATTTTATTTTAAATGTAATTTTGGTTTAGCTTGAGTTATTTTTCTACCTTTCTATGTATTTGTCATTTAATATCTAAGGTATGATTTACTGAAGAGCAGTATCCGCGCTAGACTTTGGTTTGTTAATAAGAAGGCATAACGTGGGCACTGGGGTTACATAGCACCCCATGTTGAATTTTATGTGTGCGAAATTTCTTAAGAAAATGGGTGCATTATGACACCCATCTAAGTCAAATGAAGGGGAGCCCCCCTTGATTTATAGAAATAGTCAAGATGAGTATTTTGTCCGTGAAAACAGGACCAAAACCAAAGATACTGAATTATAAAGATTGGAATCTTTCGTACGTTCCATCCCCCAAAACCCATTTGTTTACATTGTTGTTTTTGTAATTTCATCTCGTGTCGATGAATAGATGTGAATTGCAACACCAATTTATGCAGTGGTGAATTCATATTTTTGCACTAGTGTGCGTTAAAACATGGAACAATAGTGCAAAAATATGAATTCACCACTGTCCGCCATTTTGTTTAGCTTGTAGGCAAACCAGAATGACAGCCGAGGATTCCAATCTTTATAATTCAGTATCTTTGACCAAAACCCAAGGTTTCATGCTTAAAGCCTAGTACGCTGCTGATGCGAAACGAAAAATCCCATACAAAAATGACACAACGAAATCATAAACGGAAAATTTCGCTCTGCTTTTTTCGTTTTGCAGTACGCTATTCGAAGAGCGAAATTTATAATTGTAGCAGATTATTTGGAGAAGTTTCCGCTCCTTTTTCGCACTGAATTAATTATACAGACTATTTATTGTGTGCGGAAAAATGACATTTGAGTTTTATTTGTGTTTTTTTTTTGTTTCTCATTTTTTTACATCATGGGTTGTTTCTCTGATTTTTTGCGTTTATGTTTGATTTTGTTTTTGGAATTAGTGGAACTCTCCAAGGATATTTTCCGTTGTGTTTTCGCAAGCGTTTCGTTTTCTGTTTGGAGATCACAGGAAATTTTCGTTTCGCATCAGCAGCGTACTAGGCGAAAAACGGAATTGTCCTATATATCCTGAAAACGGGAAAGATATATGGATCAATCCCCTTTAATCAATTTTATTTCCTTACATAATTTCTTTTTTTTAAGAATTTTCTGTTTTTATTAAAGTCTATGAAGTGTTACGGTTCACTAAATATTTTTTGTTATCCTTGAAAGTATTTTTTTTTGCATTAAATCCTTGCCGGGGTGTTATATCACCCCTTTTGTGGTCTATGCAATTTTAAAAGTGTTGTTATCGGAAGGTATTTTAACAAAAAACCATATCTGAACTTGGGAAACCAATGATAATGCAGCACCTTCTCTGCCTGGATATTGTAATGCAATTTTTTTTGGTTGAAAGGAAATCGACACAAAAATCGACACAAAATTGTCACAACAAATGTGTTAAAATTTTACAATACAAAATTTTTGTCAATATCTAGTAATGAAAAAAATTGCCATGACGAATCTGTCGTTGCATTAAATTGACAATTATTTCACCCGTCAATAATTCGCAAAATGAAAATTTATCAAATAAGTGGAAAAAATTAATAAAATTTTCTTGCCAAAAGGAGTGTTTGTATGTTTTGCACGAACTGTCACTGTTACCATTCAGCTGTAGGTTATGTAAAATATATTTAGCACGATACTATTAAGTTAAAAAGTGTACGAATAAGAAAAAGTTGAAACATAAAGAAGCTGATTTTACAAATTTGTGTATGTATGTATGGTGTCGAACCTGGAAATCCGAAATTTTGGCTGAGAAATTGATACTGCCAAAAGCGCTCATCGGGAGAAGACGGCGCACAGTGGGCTGAGAGCGGAAAAAAGGTCTTTTGAGATAGTCATATGTAGTCTTTTTTATTTGTATGTCTAACTACTCTTAGATAACCCGAGTGCATAATTTCAAAGTATTTTTTAATATATATATATTATATACTTATTTACAAGCCCTCAAAGGTAAAAAATATTTTATTCAAGTTGAAAACCATATTTTGAACAAACTTTTAAATGTCTTTTTCCGAAGTTTTTTAAAATAAATTCTGTAACTTTATATAACATTTTATTGGTCTATTCTTAACTATATCTAAAATAAAAAAAGAAGATAATTCATAAAAGAAGCCTTCTATAAGTAACCTCAAACAACGGTACTAAAAAAAAGTGGTTTTAATGAAAACTTTTTGAGTTTTAAGTTTAGCTCCACTTGCCTCCAAGCAGTGACGTATAACTGCGTGTGCTGCATACTTTCAAGTTACAGCACAGAAAAAATCAGCTGTAGATACTTGCAGATCTGGGAGTTATGTTCAAATTTTCTCACTGAATCGGGTTTCAAAAAACTCAGTTTTGAAGGTGGTAACTGGTAGGTATATCTAAAGTTCGAGTGACCTCAACTCCAAAAGATTGCGTTTCGCCTAGGTACGACAGTTAGGCTCATCAGTTAGATGCTGCCGTACCCTTCTAAGACGCAAATTATGGTCGATGTTTACCGACTCTTATAAAAATCACAGCATGGATATACTGTGAATTTTATATTTCTAAGGGAATTTGATTAAATTCAGACACTTAGAAAATTGTTGTTGTAGCCCGTGGTCTGGCTTTTAAATAATAAGTAGATGAAGAAAATTAGAAAATTACTTCTGTTTAAGTGGTTAGTGGAGCGACTGAATGAAATTCAATATCTAAGTTCGAGTGACCTCAACTCCAAAAGATTGCGTTTCGCCTAGGTACGACAGTTAGGCTCATCAGTTAGATGCTGCCGTACCCTTCTAAGACGCAAATTATGGTCGATGTTTACCGACTCTTATAAAAATCACAGCATGGATATACTGTGAATTTTATATTTCTAAGGGAATTTGATTAAATTCAGACACTTAGAAAATTGTTGTTGTAGCCCGTGGTCTGGCTTTTAAATAATAAGTAGATGAAGAAAATTAGAAAATTACTTCTGTTTAAGTGGAGCGACTGAATGAAATTCAATATCTAAGTTCGAGTGACCTCAACTCCAAAAGATTGCGTTTCGCCTAGGTACGACAGTTAGGCTCATCAGTTAGATGCTGCCGTACCTAGGCGAAACGCAATCTTTTGGAGTTGAGGTCACTCGAACTTAGATATTGAATTTCATTCAGTCGCTCCACTTAAACAGAAGTAATTTTCTAATTTTCTTCATCTACTTATTATTTAAAAGCCAGACCACGGGCTACAACAACAATTTTCTAAGTGTCTGAATTTAATCAAATTCCCTTAGAAATATAAAATTCACAGTATATCCATGCTGTGATTTTTATAAGAGTCGGTAAACATCGACCATAATTTGCGTCTTAGAAGGGTACGGCAGCATCTAACTGATGAGCCTAACTGTCGTACCTAGGCGAAACGCAATCTTTTCGAGTTGAGGTCACTCGAACTAAGATATTGAATTTCATTCAGTCGCTCCACTTAAACAGAAGTAATTTTCTAATTTTCTTCATCTACTTATTATTTAAAGGCCAGACCACGGGCTACAACAACAATTTTCTAAGTGTCTGAATTTAATCAAATTCCCTTAGAAATATAAAATTCACAGTATATCCATGCTGTGATTTTTATAAGAGTCGGTAAGCATCGACCATAATTTGCGTCTTAGAAGGGTACGGCAGCATCTAACTGATGAGCCTAACTGTCGTACCTAGGCGAAACGCAATCTTTTGGAGTTGAGGTCACTCGAACTTAAATATTGAATTTCATTCAGTCGCTCCACTTAAACAGAAGTAATTTTCTAATTTTCTTCATCTACTTATTATGGTGGTAGGTATATATCAAAAAGTTATAATTTCTTCGGGACCATAAATGCCTGCAAAATTTGTCTACTTTCAACTCAATTTTCTCGAAAAAAATATGTGAACAAATATTATTATTTTATGATAGTCTGAGTTATACGATAGGGCTTAATAAAGAATAAATAAAAGAATTGGGGATAATCCTACAGTTATTTTAATTTCACGCAAAAAATACAAGCAGGTAAAAATAAAAAAGGGTGTTTTTTCTGACTTTTGCCTCAAATTTTAGAAAAATGTGCGTAACTTTTTTTAATCATTTTTTCTTAACCAAATTTTTACCAAATATTTATAAGACTAATCCTGACATGTGTGCCAAATTTCATAAAAATCCGTTAAATAGTTCAGATTTAGCAGACTTTTTTGAAATTTCACTACAATATCAAAACACTCAAATTTTAGAAAAATTTCAATAACTTTTTTTCTACTCATTTTTTCTTAACCAAATTTTGAATATGTAAAAGAGCAATCTTTTACATACATCCGTTGAATATTCCAGATTTTAAAGACTTTTTTCCGCTCTCCCTTAAAAACCAAACCAGTTTGTGGCGTAACATCGCTAACGTAAAATTAAATTTAAATTTCAATTAATTATTAGATTATTATTTAGATTGATAACGACGGCTACGAAAGCTCATTCAATCGGACACAATGAACCCACTTCATTGTTCATTTTCGTAGCAATGTTTAAAGCGTCCTTGTATAATGTTTCAAACAAATATTCAAAAAAACCGTTTATCTGAAATTACTGTTGAAATTTATTTAAATTTATTAGATGAATGGGTGTACGCGTTTACCAAGATGAGTTGCTTAAAAACTTGAATTCCGAATTTCTGCAATTTCAATGAAAGAATCATAAATTTCGGATAAATTTTCTGTGAAAATTGCTCTGCTTGACTTGGGTATCGGATGAATATTTTTAAGCAATTAAATTTTCGAACAACAACGAACAACGAAAAAAATAGGGAACTAGTTATACCTAAAGAAGTTGACGGACGTGTTGCCCTTTTTTTTGAAAATATTGTACTATTTTTGCCACCCTTGTCGAGTGCTGCCCTAGGCAATTGCCTGTTTTACCAGGTTTTTAGGCAGGTTCGGCACCGTGTAGGTACTATTTTAGTAGCATCATGCTTTTATACTTTAACGTTAGGTTGTTTAAAATTTTGCGCCTTTGATGTTATGTATCACCCATGCGCGTAGTTAAAAATTTAAATTTTGGTGAATACAATTTAACACAGCTGGTATTCATGTTTTTTTTTAACGATCTGTCGGGCCTGCATATAAACGTAGTACATATACAAGAGTTGGAGTTGAGTTCAGTGGTTTTGCGTACGATTTACAACAAAATCTGAAGATTCAGATCTGATCAATATATTTATGTACGTTTTTGAACGCAAAATTAATCTAAAAATTGTGGAAAGTATTTGATATTATCCAATAAATGATATTTTATGTGTTTTCCAAATGATTTTCTTGGTAATTTAGCCTACAATCTACAAAAATACAAATACATATTCCAAAATGCGCCGATAAAGATTTTATGGAATAATTTTCAATTTTCTGATTTAAAAAATAAAGAAGCGAATTACAGGAAATATAAATATTAAAATAATTATTAAATTTTTGAAAATAAAATAAAAACTAGGTACTCATAAACAAATTACAAACGAATAATTTTGAGAAAATTGTCGATTTGGTTGAATTGAAATTTCAATTTAACAAAATTTCTTCCCCAAGAAAATTTAAAACAAAAATGTAACGTGATCTTATTTTATTTTACCCAAAGTACTTACTAAAAAAAACTGTTGACGTTGATACCAATCTTACACACCCTAAATGGAGGACCAGAGTTGCATGAGCGGGACAGAGTCGACCCTGGAAGTGTGCTGAACCCACGAAGCGTACCATTCAAATATTAGGTTCGTGGAAATAAAAAAATTAAATTTCTACCGTTGAAATTTCGATTCCTCAAATGTCGGTTACTGTCATCTTTTTTAAAATCGATATTTTAAAATTGTTGCAGTTGTCTTTTTTGATTTTTCTTATAACCAGTCGAGTCTTTTGAGCTGCTTTTGACATTCCCTCCACCCCAAGCACTTTCATCTGAACTTTCAGATCATCTGAATTTTTGTCTGAAAATCCAGAAGAAACGTTCCTAAATTTGTCAAAAATTCAACTATCCAATAAGAAGTTCGAAAAAGTTCAAAACCTGAAAATTCTGATGCGAAATGTAAAATGTAATACGTTGAACGCGGTCATTTATTAAAGGGCAACATATTACTATACGTTTATATATGAATTGTATATTATACAGTATCAGAAGGCCGAGTTGAATTAGGGTTAGATTTTTAACTCAGGTTTTCCGAAACTTGAGGTGAGAGATCTATTCGAAGTTCAGTTCAGAGATTGGAGAAAGTGCCTATTATAGCCATAGTTTAAAATTGGTGGTGGCTTATCAGCTGGCTGGCTGCTCCCCCTAGGAAAAATCCCTAACTACACCAATGGGTTGAAAAGAGCTTAATTACAAAATTTTAACGATGCCGGTAAATAAGCAGAAAACTGCAACTGGGTGTGTAAGTGGGCAGATTTTACCTAAACCACTTTATAAACCATAGCAATAAACTTTTAAAACTTCAGCAAAATAGGTTAACTACAGTTTTCGAGTCTATAAGCCTTTAAGCCAAACATTCATTTTTATTCATATTGGCACATATTATGTATGTACATAATTAAATGCTTCACTGTGCTTGATCACCATCCACTAAGGTAGAGATTACAAAAACAAACAGAGATTAAGTTGGAGAGACCGAGTAATATTGTAGCCTTAGTTCGTAAGTCTAAGTTTGTAAATCGACTCTTAATATCCACCGTGTTGAAGTGTACAAGAAATAGTAAAAAGTTAAATTAATATTTTGTGTTTTAAAAGGAATCCTTTTTTTTACTTAATTAATTAACTTTTTTATTATATGGATTTATAAATTAAGATAGAATTGTCCCATCGTTTAATGATTTCTGGAAAATAATACCTTTTTTTTTAAATAAACCCATACTGCCCTTTAATGTAATTATTCTTACTTTGTTTCCTTAGTTTTTAGACAAATGCCTAAAATTGTCAATTTTCTTTGAAATAAATCAGAAATATTGTTCAATGCTTATTTTTAACAAATATTTCACGCAAGCTCATAAAAATTAAACATTGGTTTTATCTTTAAAAAACAGTTTGCATGTTTTTTGAAGTTTAATATAAGGTGTTAAACTTACCGCAGCTAATCCTATATGAAACTTCTAATTATTTAAAACAATTATTTATTTCAAAGATTTGCTAATAAAGGGTAAAAAAGTAACTAAACGAATTTTCCTGTTAATGAGCAAAACTCTATTACCTATAATTTTTACTTTTTTCAAAGCTTTTCTTCGATTAGATGTTAAATTTTGATAAGTCCAAGCTTTGTCTGCTTTCTCGAATGAACCGTCTTTCTAAGTTTTCAACCAGCTATAAGAACCTCGCAAAATTTGCCTTCTCAACAAAATTTTCGAACATAGTCCGTAGCTCATAGGCTATGGTACAAAATAGATATGGTGCGGGGAGAAACCCATTTAACCAAATGAACCTTCATATAAAGACACACAATAATTAACTAAACTCCAGCAATTTTCCAATTAAAATACGGGACAACATTTTTTTGTAATTCATTTTCTATTTGATGATTTTTTTTTTACTTAAAAAAAAAAAATATATTTGATATATTATTATATAAAAAGATTTATTTTCAATGATAAAACGAAAAAAAGCTGTTGGTAGCTGAAAAATGTAGTTTGAAAACCTTTTTCAATGCTTTTTTGTGCTATTTAGCTTTTGGATAGCTTGTATTTGTAAAGTACATACATATGTACGAGTACAAACAAATGTAGTTGTGGAGCAGCATTTTATGTAGATAGTTTTATTGTTTTAAAGTGTTAAAGGAAAATTTTGATTATTGATTGTGAGGCAGTGTTACCGTTAAACTTTTAAATAACTTCTTTCGTTGAAAAAATGTATCCATTTGAAGCAATGATTAATAGGAAAATTTTAGGAACAAAAATTGCCACCCCCTATCAAAGTGCCGGGGCCTGTGACCCCTTGTCACTGCCACGCTACGCTACTGCCTCCAATGCGGATTAATTGCATAGCCTTCAACGATAAGAGTAGTTACGTTTATTTACTCGCGGATTTTATTAATTTTTACACCTACCTATGGGAGCAAATTCAATTTTGAAAATAGTACACCAAGTTAATTTATAGGTATTTTAAGCTCTTTTTCTTGTTAGATTACTAAATTATATACATATTGTACAAAAATCAGAGTACATATGTATGTAATATCTAGTAATATTTCTATTTGTCTTTTATTTGGATTATAAATTATTAGGTTACTAGAAGTCTTCTCTCGAAAAAAAATTAATTCTAGGTAGGTACTTTTTCAGAAATAAAACCTTTAAAAATTGTATGCAATTAATATGTATGATGTGTAAACGAATTGAAAAACAAGAATTAAAATTTTCCAAACTCAAGGTCACGTATACACTTTTCTCAATATATAATTTAAGTAAAGGTCTAAAATCTTTACTTTTTTTGTGCTTTCACAATTAATTTAAATTCGTTGTGCCTTTATAAAATTAGATCCATTATTGTTTACCAAAACAAAAAAGGTTTACTTTGATGACTTCATTTGCTAAGCAAAGAAGAGCAGTTTGGGTCACATGCTAGTTAGCTCTAAAGTAAACAAGTTTTGAACCAAACCTGACAACGAATTAAAAAAAACATAAGAATAAAATTTGTTACAACTTTAATTTGTATAAATAGGTAGGTAGGTACATTTTTCTTCTTTTAGCAAGTCCTGCCCTTGGACTACGATATGCAGTTGAATTAACTGAATTGATCAATAGTTTAGATACAAAACAGTCAAAATAAAATAGTAAAAAATAATTATTTGAAAAAAAAAGTTGCGTCATCATCTAACGACGACATACTCTCGGGAATCATTCTAATCAACTTGAAATCAAGAGACAGAAGCAAAAAAGAAATAAAATATGACATTTTTGGGTACTTAATATTTTTCTTGTCGCGTTTTGCCTTTTCAACAAAGAAATCAGCCTCATGCGCTCTTCCCTCCCTTCTTGAATTGGGAAGCAAAAATAAGAAATTAAGGTGAACAATATTTGACGATAAAAAACAATTAACTGCGATATATGGATACATTTGAACTTGACAATTAATATGTATTCATTTATGTGTTGTAATAAATAGGCAGTAAATATGTTGAAACTGAATTCATCTGCTGTCTGGCACTGCTGGCTACAACGGCCCACAATGGACGAAGCGACCCACTAATTGATTAAAATAATAATTTTCATATTCGAAAACTGGTTAATTAATTGTGACAATTGTCGCAGCCATCAGACGACCCCAAATTTAGCGAAAAGGTATTTTCAGTGATTACTTATAGGTTTTAACCATAAATATATATACTTTTTTGTTGTTTTTATTCTCACCGTGAAGGGAATTCCTTCGACAGATCCAACTGCATAACACCGATCTCCAGCATTACAGGCACCACTTAAGACTTGATGACGATTCATTTTAATTAAATCACTTTGTTCTTGATCATATATGTAATTTTTGTTTCTATTGAAACATTTTTTAAATGTATACACTAGCGAAGAAAATTTAGGATTTTATTTATTCGCGATACATTGCACTAATTTACTAAAAATTCATTCTAAAAACTTTTTCTCCTTCGTAGTAAAATTTTTTTCTTTCTCCTCTGACATATCTTTTCGTAAAATTTTCTGCTGTCAAAAAATCAATACGTGCAATAATTTGTAATAGATTTTTTTTTGTCGTGCAAAAATGTAATAAAGTTAATGAATGCATTCAATGTTTGTTTCGTTTTTTTTAATATTTTTAGCGGAACACATTTTTTAATCCAAATTTCCAAAACTTGACAGTGAATTGAATAGACTAATCATGTCGATTATGGAATCCACAATACTGGAACTGCAGTGATTTGCTTTGATCTTTACCCATTTGTAGCGAACAGAAAAGAGAACACTGTAATGAGTATGGCTGCGGATCTAGATTGCGTATTCCGTAATATGAATTTCTTTTCAATTGACAGCGCCAACAATAGGCAAGTTCAAGAAAATAAGATCTATGAGATCTCAGCGATCACATTTAGGATTCTTCCGCAAAATTTCACAGTTTTGACTGCTTTTAAATTGATGCAATTTTTACCTTTCCATTTTTAAGTGGTGGACATATGTGATGGCGGGGGTTTAAAAAATTACTGAGGTTTTTTCTTTCTTTTCGAAATAAAATAACTTTGGATAGAAGATTTGAAGATTTTATGTTTTTTTTCACTTTTTTCACCACTTGTAATGCTCGATTACGGAAATATCGCTTTCCAAAAACTTTTGGGTACAATCGAAATTAAGCGAACCAAAAAAAAATATTTCAATTTCTGTAATACTAAAATTTTTTTGCCAAGGTTTCTAAATGATGCCGCATCATAACTTTTTTCAATTTTTCACTGAAATTTTTTGTCGAGATTTACAAAATGGTATACATCGATGGATAGGTCTGTTTATTGTCAATTTAGAAGTGAAAACCGCAACCACTTACTAGGCTTGGTTGCGGAGATATCGGATTTCGAAAGAAATCTAATTTTTAAACTTTTAAATGATGCCGGCATCATAATTTTATTCAGTTTTTCACTAAAGTTTTTTTGTCAAGATTTGTAAAATGGTGTTCATCGATGGAAAGGTCTGTTTATTGTCAGTTTAGGATTGAAAACCGCAACCACCTAAGAAGCTTGGTTGCGGAGATATCGGGTTTCGAAAGAGATACCGGCATCATAACTTTTTTCAATTTTTCACTAAAATTTTTTTTTCGAGATTTGTAAAATGGTGTACATTGATGGAAAGGCTTCGAAAGAAATCTGATTTCTAAGCTTTTAAGTGATGATTAATTTAAATGATGATTAATCATAACTTTTTTCAATTTTTCAGAAATTTTTTTTTGTCGAGATTTGTAAAATGGTTTACATCGATGGAAAGGTCTGTTTATTGTCAATTAGAAGTGAAAACCGCAACCACTTACGAGGCTCGGTTGCGGAGATATCGGGTTTCGAAAAAAATCTGATTTTAAACTTTTGCCGGATCAGAACTATGATGTATTTCAGTAGATAGTATATAGAATTTGTATTATTAAAAAAACCTTCTAAAATAAACATTGCCATGGCCCCGGGCAAAAAACAAAAACTTCCAATTTAATGATTAGGAATCCTAGTCTTGTTGGATATAGTTCACACTTGATGTTCGTCACGAAATCTATGTATGATGAACTGAACTTAACAAAAAATTGTGTATTGACAAAGGCAAGGCCCTCACTAGTCGACTGAGTCCAAGTGAGATCGCCCGGACGAAACGCCAAATTTTTGTAGGACTAAAGGCCGTTAAAATCTATTTTGAATCAATAAAACAACAAGTCCAAATAAAATAGTGCTAAGTCTTCTACTTGGCTGCTGTATTTCAGTAGAACCTATAAAATTTGTATTATTAAAAAAGCCTTCTTATATAAATTGAAAACCTTTTAAAAAAGACATAAGCATATTCATATTCTAGAATTTTCCTTTTCTAATCCGAGTGCGTTCTCATATTGTAAAAATTGGAATGTACTTTAAAAACAGAATATAGCTTGCGAGGTACAAAAAAATTTACCTAATAATGAATTCTGAAAACTTTTTGTGATTTTTTTCTTTCGAGGATTTCACCCCTATAATCATATTTCTACAAGTTATGTAATTTACTATCCAAAAATACTGCAATGGATCTTATAAAAATTGAAAAACAGCACTCCACATGCACTTTATCCGCTTATGAGAGAGCCAAATTTTATTTCTTACTTACTTTTGATGGCACTACAAAGCGTGGTGCTCCTGGGCTTCAATTAATATGCCTCTCCAGCCGACTCGATCTCTACCCAAGTGGCACGCATTGTTACTATGAAGTCATGGCGACTTCTATGTCACAAAGTGGTGGTCACATTAAAGTTACAAATAAGTCACCACGACCTCTCTGCAACCAAAAAAGCGCAAAAATGGCATTCATTTGCAGCTAAATTCTAGTTTCTAAAAAGTTACATATGCAACTTGTTTGTAATCATTTTGAATTGTTACGAAGTGGTTTATTGCAACAGAATTGGAACTTATCAAATAGTTACAGTGCAGTTTTACAAGAATGAAATGTAACTGGAAGTAAGTTACAATAAAATTGTCAAGTTATTTTTAGTTTCAAAATACTTTTTTGTAATTAAAATGAAACCACACTTCGAATGGAATTTGCATAAAATCGAATATTTTAAAGTATGACTGTAAAAAAAAATGACAGAGTTATGATTATTTTAGTGTTTGGATACCAAATTTGTAAATCTGATTATATATATTTTCCACGTTTTCTGAGCTTATTTTCGAAAACACTCGCATTTGTACCACGAAATATGACTTTCTACCCCCTCTAAAACTTGCGTGCTCTTAAAATAAACACAATTTAAAAGTTTTGGAAAAAGAATATTAATTTTATTTTTTTATTTTAAACCTTTAAACCCAAAAAATCTTTTAGTTTTGACAGTTTGTAAAGTATTGTATGTTAAGTCTTCTTTTTAAAAGCATAAAAATCGTATTTAACGTGTATAGTTTTAAGAAAAAGAATTGATATTTCTTATTTCTGTCAAAAAACATGGTTGACAATACTTGTTTTTCTTATAACCTCATAGCAACCTTTAAGAAACTACAAATCTTGGTTGCGGAGATATCGGGTTTCAAAGAAATCTTAATTTTTTGATGCCGATGCCGGCATCGTCAGTTTATCGATATTATTAAAAATTAATATTTTTTAAACATTCCAAAACTCATCGAAATATACACCAAAAGAAAGGTCTTTAAAATTTGTATTCTGTTTGTTCGGATGGCGCTATTTCTGTAATCGAGATTTGTAAGTCACTGCAAGTTTCTAAATTTTATTAGTTTCTTAAGACCACAATCCACAAAAATTTACAAGGTCTGGTTCTCAAAATATTTCCATCCATTCCAAAGAGAGTACTGAATGAATAACTTCCTTCTGTAAGATATAAATCGAAATGATCCATATAATGCGCCGATAATGTCTTTCAACTTACATATTTCAGTTTTTCGTTGTCGAAAAATGAAATAAAAAACAAAGATATAACAAAAATGTAAATATTTTCTATTCAACAAAAGTATTTATACAAGTCTTACAAAATGAATACATACATACAGAAAAAACAACTAAATAATAATATTTATGTATATTAATTATATAATAATTAACAATTTCTATTCCATTGGGATAATGTCCCATGCGTTTGGGACATTTTTCGTGCACATATCCAATTTAAGAGTAGCACCTTCGCTTGATTCTGATGCTTTTATACAAGTTCCAGTTGCCATATTGTAAATAGGGCTGCTCTCCTAAAAAAATATAATAATTCATTTAAATTAAATACCAGTTTTTTTTTCATTTGAAAGAAAGCCTTACAGAGCTTGTATGTCTCCATTGTTGATCACCTAACATTTCATGGCATTTGCCAAGTACTGGAAATGCATAATTTGAGCTTAACGATGCTTCCAGGCACAATAATTTATCCAAGATGATTTCAGACTTTTCTGTTTCGTACCTTTATAAGTTCATAAAAAAAAATTATTTATTAATTTTTATAGAATATTGAATTACAAAGTCAATATAAAAAAACATGATTCTTTGTATTATTTTTTAAAATCAAGAATCCGTTTCAGCTTTTAGATTTGTTTTAAGTATTTTTTTTTATGTATTTCAAATTTAAACCGATACTTAATAAAAAAATTCATTATAAAACAGATGAAAGCAAACAGCGGAATGCAAAAAAAAAAAATCAAAAAACATTGCAAGACAAAATTAAAATTAACACAACTAATTAACGTTGGATTATTAAGCAATTATTTTTAACCATTCAAATGAAGTTTTTAGTTTTAAAAATGATGCTTTACTTTAAGAACTCTCCTCTTCAAAATTGTCAATTGTCTTATTAGGGATTTCAAAAATAAGATCTCTGAATAAAGGTAAAATTAATACATTAATTTGAGTATACGAAATTTCAAAAAAAAAATCATACTAGAAGTTTCAATGGAAAATTAATTCCATTTTTTTTAATTCTAAATTCTAAAGTTGAAAAATATCCAATTTACTTATCGCTTCAAACCTTCACTAAATGTTATTTAAGGATTTTGTAGCTCTAATTCAACAGGGGAGACTTTAGAGTTGGTTTTAAGGATTTTGTACAAATGCCTCTACTTATATCTATAACTTAAGGAAAACTAGATCGAATCATCAACTGCAATAATTGGGCGCACGGTATCTTACAGAACACTTCATTATTGAAATCAATAACTTTTTTTAAACTTTGATGTCTCGCCACGTCATGTTTTTAAATATTTCAATTGTAAATAAAATTTACCATATTTGATTCTTTGCTTTCATGCAGGTCTGCAATGTTATTGTACTTCCTTTCTTGTAGAAACCATTTACTTTAGGGCCAACAACGGAAGCACATAAGTTGGTGCCAGAAAGTCTCATTAAAAAGCTACTAGTATACTTTCGTTTCCTAAAAAAAATAATATTTTAAATTAAAAAAAAACAATCCCAACATAAAAATAAAATAACACTTACCTTGAATGCCAAGGTTGAAAAATAGATTTAGATATTTTCACTGATTTCTTATGTTCTCCGGGCAAATCTAATTCGGGATAAACATTATGCATGTACCAAGTAAAATTAGAGCATTTTAATTTCTCTCTCAATTGAATACGTTCTTCAATGTCACCAAATTCAAAAAATCGACCAATATTTTCATGCTTTATGTAGTAATCCTTCAAAAAAAGACAATAAATTCAACTTATTTTTAATTAAAGCTTTTTTTAATTACCTTATATTCATCCATCCAAACATAAGCCAGTCGAAGTGAATTTTTAAGCATTGTATTGACACCTTCTGGTGAGCTATATGGTCGCCGTTTTCGAAATATGTGTCCCACTCGTGAGCAGGGCATTATTTTAATAGCGCCTCCACACTGCCAGACACGAAATGAAATTTCAAGATTTTCCCCACCCCAAATATCCATACCCATATCATATTCACCAATATGGGTAAAATATAGTCTATCAACGGCAAACAGTCCTCCAGCCATGGTGGGCGACTTAAATGGCCCCGAAAATGAATTTTCGTTTTTCAATGTGCCTTTGAATATAAAGAGCAGTTACAGATGATGTGAACAAATTAAAAGTATAAGATTTACCATCTGGCAGATTTTCCCATTTAAAATGTAATCCCCAATTAAATCCACCTCGCACAAGCGGACTTGATGTATACTGAAAAGTATCTGCATTGATAATGTCTATAACGGGGACTGCAAGTGTTGAGTTTTCATGTTTAACTATATGCAAGAGAGGTTGTATCCAATCTTTATTCACTTCAATATGACTGTCTAAGAACACAAGTATATCGCCTGTTGAATTTCTGGCTCCAATCACACGCGCCCTTATTAGACCCTCTCTTTTTGTATTTCTTAATAATCTAACTTTGTTATCTGGATCAAATTTGTGTATTTCTTCTATGAGTCCAGTTAATAAATCCGAAACATCACTGAAGTCATCGACTAGAATAATTTCTCTAAGATATTTCATAGGCGTTCTATCCAATATGGACTTTATGGAACGCAAAAGAGTCATTTTGTGTTCGTTGTAATAGCACATAACAATTGAAGCGCTTGGAAGTTCTTCATCATAGATTTGTTTATGGCATCTAGAAAGAAACGTTTTAAAAAATTATACCTATTAATTAGTATACAACTTTAGTTTTATTTTGTAAGCTTTTGAACATTTTGAGGGATTGACCTACAAATGTTATTATTTATATTACGTGCTCTTGCTTTGCTGTTAAGTCTAAATATTCACCCGTATTCCGTAAAGTGTGTTAGTAAAATGATACGGCTCTAGAAGCGCAATTGGAGTTGTAGTAAAACGACTATCGTTTTAATTGTTAGTAGGGTGGAGAAAGAAGAGAACGGTAAAGTTTAAGTTTTACTTAAACACCAATTTACGCTTCTGGAGCCGAGTCGTTTTTGTAAAACGAAAAAAAATAAGACGACGGCAAAAACAGTATTAGAGAAGAATTTATCCTAACCCGTAATATACCATCTAGAGTCCAGCATTCTCTATTATGGGACTTCAAGCATTCAACAATCTACCATCTGGTATACGAAATATAAATAAATTTACTGATTTCAAATGCCAAACTTGCTTGGATGCAAAATTAAATAATTAATTTTCCTAGAAAAATATTTCGAATGCAATTAAAAATTAGATTGTAAAATACTGTACATTTTAATGGCCATTTAGCCAAATAAAGTTACAAATCTTAATCTAAATCTATCTTATTTATTCAATCACATTGTAGGCCAAAAAGTTTTAACAAAATCAAAACTACTAAAAGAATGAACTTCTACAATATGGAATGTAATTTATTATTTGCATTGCTTAGAAATACCTGCGTTCGAAAATCAAAATATTTAAGAGCCATTTTTGAGAGAATTTTAACCAAAATTATTGTTGTATGGCAGCTACCCTATCTAGATGAGTTCAAACAAAAATTAGAATGACCCATTGAAAAAGAAGACGCCTTGGTTTTAAAGTGGAATTTAAATGGAATGAATTAAATGAGACAGCTTTTTTTATTGTTTTTTGTATTTCAGAAAATTGAAAATTTGAGCTTAAACAAGTTTTAGGCTACAAAATGAAGTAGTGCATTTAGGGGGACAGAAAATGTGTAAGTCCAGACGACATCGAGCGATTTCGAGCTGTCATTGAATAATCTCCCAGATACTAGGGGACAAACAGGCGTCTATAAAAGGCCTTGATTCTTCAATTAAAGCCAATGTGAACCTATTGTCCCAAAGATTTCCCCGTTGTCGCCAGTGATAGCTCTCATTGAAAATTTTGTAATTTTTTGATAATTTGTAAACATTTGAAAAGTGAAATCGGATGTTATTTAAAGCTGATTGATTGAATTATTATTTTAGTAAGAGTACATGACGTATGTACTTCATAAAATCAATTTTAATATGTCTATGATTGAACTACATACCTTATCTATGATTATTAAAAATTAATTTTATGTGGAATTTTCGGCCGTATTAAGGTTTTTCTACAGGGTAATGCATAAATAACTTTATGATTAAATTATTGAATAATTTTTTTGTTTAAGTATTTTTTTAAGAATTAACTTTGAAAAAAAAAGAAACTTATAATGGAAAGACTCAGCAAAGAAAAAACCAAAGTTGTTCAATTCAATTTTGAAAGTCGACATTCAAGTATATATTATCATATCAAGTACAAAGATCATATCGAAATTTCTTTCTTCGAAATACGCCCGGTGCTCCAAAAATTTACCGATTTACCGAGCGTTTTCAGCAACAGGGGGCTGTCTCTGATCTTCAGTTTGCTGGAAGACCTTGTGCAGTTCGAAAAGATGCACATTATTAGGGTGCATGCAAGTATTGAGGAAAATCCCGAAACTTCCACCAAGCGACGCACGTTCTCAACAATTGGGTGGTGTATAGGTGGTCTTTGCAAAGAATTTTACGGCAGTTACACCTTTTTCCATATAAGATTCAATTGGTTAACTAGTTGAAAGCAAATGATCCGCAAGTACGCATTCAGTATGCTCGGCGTTTTCAAGAATTGTTGCGAGAGAATAAGGAGTTTATTCACAAACTCATAATAAGCGATGAAGCCCATTTTCACCTTAACGTTAACGCGAATAAACAAAATTGCAGAGTATGGGGCATCGAATATCCAAAAATAATTATTGAACATCGAATACACCCACTTAGATGCACAGTATGGTGTGGAAGGATCATTGAACCATATTTTTTCGAAAACAACGAACCAGTTGCGGTTGATGTGGTTGGCTTTCAATGATGAACATTTTTAAGGCCAGAGGTAGAGAACAATTCAGAATTGTGGTTCCAACAAGACGGAGGCACAGCTCTCACAGCTCGTCTAACTATGACTCTCCTGAGGGAAATTTTTGGTGATCGGATAATATCGCATTTTTCTGATTTTAACTGGGCACCGCGTTCGGCCGATTTAACGGTTCCAGACTCTTTGGGATTAAGTAAGTGTATACCAATAAGCCAACAACCACGCAACAGCTCAAAGCCTATATCCGAGAAGAAGTCAGTTTGCTGGGACCTCAAATTCTAAGAAAAGTAATAGAAAATGCTCTGGAAAGAGCACATCAGGTCGAAGCAAACAATGGGCACCATTTGACAGATATTATCTAATAACGATTAAATCCCTTAGCCTTATTTTTGCATAAAAATTTCAAATTTAACAATTTAAATTTCATGATGGTTTTCTGCTTAAAATTATGTTTCCCACTACGTTTTGCTCTCTGCATAAGAAATGTTTTATAGATTTTGAAATGAGAGTATTATGTATTACTAAAATTGGTTGGAACAAAAGTTTATTAAGTTAACGGAAGAAAATGTCTCCATCACTATGGAAGCTGAGAATTAATGAAAAAATTCGTCTTCAATTCAGAAATGGAAAAGGTTAATAAAATATTAAATCAATATAATAATGTAAATCGACTTCTTATTGCGTACATTTTTCTACTGGTTGCACTTTAGAATGAGTATTTGTCTCAATTAACGACATTCTCAACAGTTCTGTGGCTGCAATCCTTTAGTTACAGATTACTGTTTTTATTGAGACTTATTGTCTCAGCAACAATCTCAGCTTAAGAAGATCAAAGACGACTGGACCCATTCAACCTAGAATTGGTTAATTCAGTCCCTTTTTAAATAAACAACAAATCGATAAAAATGATAAATTTATGTATGATTTCATTACTGATTTCCATCTAATATACCTACAAGCAATTCAAATAGCTGTATTTTTTACTTACATCTTATGCCGAGTATCTGGAATATCACGATTAAGCCCAATATTATTGCTAACTAAAGCGTTAAATGCATGATTTTTGTAACCCAAATCACGAATATGTTGGTCATCTAGATTGTTTATAACCCCATACCTGTTGACATTACCTGCAAAAAAATACATCAAAACATATTATTTAAATTTTAAAGAAAACTGGTTCAAAAAGAAGAAGCCTCTAGCAACAGCAAATTAACAATACAAGATTCTTACCTAATCTTTGTATAAACGCATATTTAGATACTAATGGATTGACGGAATGCTTTGTGGTAATATGTTCCAAAGTAATACTTTCTTCGTGGTTCTTCTGCTGATTGGTAATTGGAATGTATTTTTCAGTAGTAGGTCCTTCAAATGCTTGTGCTTTAGGGTTATTGTTTAGCATAAAACCTCTAAAGGTTTCTTTTGATAGATGAAAGTACAATAAAATTGTAATTATCCACGTGAATGAGGCCACCATAATCCCCCAACAAAATGATTTACCCAAAAGCCCCTTTACGAACATTACAAGTCCATTCATTTCATTTTATTTTCTTTATTGGAATCAAAAGAGTGTACTTTGTTGATTTTTGTAGAACTTACACTATAAACAAAAGATTAATTACAAATACATTGGTCACTTATCTGATAAAAAAATTATGATTTTGCATTTGTACACTCTTGCTTGCTATATCTAGTTTGTGGAAATTTTAATGGAAATATCACATGACACTTTAAACTGACGTGCAGAGTCCAGTGCTACCTCCTTAGTACAGTTGTATTAAATGTATTAGGGTTGTAAAAATTGGTCTGTTCGCGTACCGTCCAGAACTGCAAACTTTTACGAATTAAAAATTTTATGTTATTGCGTATGAACTTTTTAGTAGGTGCTTACATGATTGAATTTTGGCTAAAATTCGAACTAAAGGCTCTCCCAAACCAACGCGAAACTTTCGCAACGACAATAAAAACTTTCAACTTTCAATATATATATGCGGGGCGTCATGTGAGAGTACACACACCAACGCGACGATGCGATTAGGACAGTCTCATGTAAAATATATTGACAGCCGAAAGTCTCGTCGTCATTCCGAATGTTTTTCGTTGGTTTGGGAAAGCCTTTAAGGGTCTCCCAAACCAACGCGAAACATTCGCCGACGACAGATTTTTGTTGTTGTTTAGCGTTGTGTATTTGTCATATTTTGTGTTATTGTGAATAATTCGCTACGATTTCGCGTTGGTTTGGGAGAGCCTTTAAGGTTCCCCCACACAAACGCGAATTTTCGGTGGCGACGACGAAAACAACAATAACAACACGTGGTTGTCAATGAAAGTTGCTAGTACAAGGAACTTCTAGTTGCTCCCGATTCAAGTACGTTGAGCTATATGCGGTAGTACCGAAAAGCAACCAAGTTGTCGGCAACCATTAATTAATTAGTCTGAGTACGGCAATAGTTGCTCGCAAAACTTCCTACTTTTCCATCCTGCAACTTTATCTTCCATAAATATGATGGCAAAGTGGCTGATTCACTAAGGGCTAGTTGTACAGTTGGTTTACTGTTCAAGTGTGTGATAATAGGCGTGTTTTTTTCTTAGTCCGAAGGAAATTGCATGAAAAAAACGATTCGTTGCTAAATAATTTACATGTTAAATGCAACAACAACTAAACCCCATTGGGTTTAGCTTTACCCCAGATAATTTTCGGTGCTTAACCCTCTAACAGGCTAAAAACTGTGCTACCAAATTCAACATTGTTTAAGTTATCGATAAATTGTATTGAAACGTCAGACCTGAACTGACGTCCATGATTTTAGGCAATTGCAATTGATTTGGTAAATAAATCGTTGTGCACAGATTAAATGGATGAAATCGAGCAACCGTGGTCCGTGGGTAAGATTGTTTTATAGTAAGATGTAAAAAATTAAAAACATTTCTGTTAAATTTGTATTTCATTGTACATTTTTAAGCCTCTATTTTGCTTTCATCATTTCAGAATTGAGACATGGTGAATTCTTTCATGCTTTCATTAAATTTTTAAGGGCCAGTTGTACAAATATTTAAGACGTGGTTCAGCAATTTGTATCCATCGATTCCGACGGATTAATTGAGTTTCAACAGTGGTTTACTGTTCAAGTGTGTGATAATAACCAATTACATACTTGAACCAGCGTTGAATCTCAGTTAATCCGCCGAAATCGGTGAGTTAAAATCTTGAACCGAGGCTGAACCACTATTGTACAACTGGCCCTAAGAAAGTCATCACGATGGCGTCCAACGCAAATGTTTCTGCATATTTATCAACTCAAAAGAAAACCACAAATAAAGAATTAGCTTTCGAATGGGCAATAATTGAAGATCTTTACAATGAAAAGTAAGTTTTTCACTTAAATATCGTTCTTGATTTGTGAAATTTGCACTTGTTGTTCGACCCAAAACCACCGGCCACTAACCTTTTTTCTTTTTGTTTTTCATTTTATCGTTCTACTTTTAAGGCTCTGGAATGAACTTACAATAAAATTGATTAAATTCATTCGTCATGAATCTCTCCAGGATGAGGATTCTCTGCTGCAATTAGGGCCAGTTTCACAGTGCACACTTAACAAAATAAGTGGCAGTTAATTTTCCCATTTTGGCACTTAAGGCGCAGTTTTACTACCTGAGTAAGTGGAACTTAAGTGGCCAACATCGGAGACTTAAGTGTCACTTATTCCGATAAGTTTACACTGTGAAATTGGGAATTAGTTTTCCATATTCGGCACTTAAGTGACACTTACTTCACTGTAAAACTGGCCCTTACTGTATCAAAACTTTATATCATCGTTTGAAGTGAAGTAAGTAGGTACACCTAACCAAAGATTTTACATCAAACGAACAATGATACAAAATTTCTTTGTTTAAAGGATCAATCCGTATGGCTTACTTGAAATTCTTGAAGTTGTAGTGGAACATGTTGCGGACAAAAAAGAAGCAGTTGCGTTTTTGGAGAAATTAAAAGACAAAGTTAAGATCTGCGATGAGGCGGTCTGATATACACAGGTAAAGTAGTTTTTTCTATAAGGAACTACCTACTTTAACTTGCTCTTATTTATAGGTTCGTCAATGTAATATTTACCTCACAAACCTGAATGACCTTGAAGCAACGAAAAAAATCATCCAGGAATTGAAAGTGGTTCTTGAAAAAGCCGGAAACGTCACTCCAGTCCACGGGAAGTACTACTTGCTAGATTCTCAGTATTATCGACGTTTTGGCCAACACAGTGATTACTTTCGTTGCGGTTAAATTTTTTAACGATTAAAAACAAAGCATTTTATAAGTTTTTTCGAATTTTCTTTTCATATATGTACATTGTTTATAGTATCTTAATTCGTTAAATGTAGTTTCAATTTGTGTAAATAAAAAAAAAAGCAAAAAAATAAATTATAATAGTTTACCAGTTTATTTCTTTTGTTGAATTTTTGTATATACATACATTTTTCCAAATCGTTATACCTACATTAGCTGTGTTTTATTTTCCCCAAGATCCGAACCAGATTGGATTTGCTTACAAAAATACATGTATTACAAAAACAACACAAGATCCAACTTTGTTTTAAATTTGGATTTCCAAATCCATTTTGAACACACACCCTTAATTTGTAAATGTCGTCAGTAGTGTAAAGAAAAAAGACAAAGGGTGTATACGAATAAAAAAAACAAAGGAAAAAAAGAGTTGGGTATATAACAAGTTGTCACTGAGATCCTGGATTGTTTTATTTTCATGATCTGATCTGGATTGGATCTGGGGGAAAATAAAACGCAGCTATTGTTTCAAAGTTGTACTAAATCAAATTTTAATTTAACTTTTTCATTTGTATAAATTAATATCAAGCAAAATATTATAATATAATCTGTGTTTTATTTTCCCCAAGATCCGAACCAGATTGGATTTGCTTACAAAAATACATGTATTACAAAAACAACACAAGATCCAACTTTGTTTTGAATTTGGATTTCCAAATCCATTTTGAACACACACCCTTAATTTGTAAATGTCGTCAGTAGTGTAAAGAAAAAAGACAAAGGGTGTATACGAATAAAAAAAAACAAAGGAAAAAAAGAGTTGGGTATATAACAAGTTGTCACTGAGATCCTGGATTGTTTTATTTTCATGATCTGATCTGGATTGGATCTGGGGGAAAATAAAACGCAGCTATAAATAACTAAGGGTGGTATTCATTGAACACTATTAGGTAAATAGCTTCGTAAACCTATTCATCAATGCATATTAGTGCTGATTTGCGAGCGCTCTCAAAAGTTAATAGTGGTTCTGACCACTATTAAGTTGAGAGCAAAACCTATCGGAGGATATCAGAAGTAACTTCGAAACTTTTCGAAATCACAATGTAGAACGCAATAATTTCACCTCCAGACAGAAATGCTCCAAACTCTTCCTACCTGAATGCTCAGCTGATAAATCTAAATTATTGTTAAATCTTGACAGAAAAAACTTACTTATTATTTTCAAAATAAGTTTTAAATTTGTTGATACATTGTATGCACAGTAAAAATCTGTTTTGTTTTATTTCAATTAATAGCAAAAGGAAAACAACTGAAATGAAAACCGACGTTGACAATGACATGTTCGAAAGAGGTACGCTCACGATTCACAATCGTCTTTGGCTTGTTCGAAAGGGGTACGTTCATCAGGTACAAACACTAATATTTCGAAATATCTACTTAGCGAAACCCAGAACCTATTAGAGCTTGGTGAATAGGACCCAAAAAATTAAAACTAATAGACTCTTAACTTTAATACGGCTATTAGTACGTTCGATGAATACCACCCTAACAATCTAGACTTAAGGCTTAACTACATAAGCCAAAAAGTACTGAAGTACAAAAGTAAAAATATTTTTTTTACCGCTAGCGCCGTTGTTTTGTGAAAAAGAATACACAAATTTGTTTTCAAACCAAAATTTAAGCTTTCTGCATCATTTTTATAAGTTTTCTAGTCAGAAAAACTATCACAAAATCAATTTAAAAATTTTCACTTTTGCACTTTTTCACTTTTTTGGCTTATGTAGTTGAGGCTTTAAGCCTCACAAAACAAATTTGTGTATTCTTTTTCACAAAACAACGGCGCTAGCGGTAAAAAAAATATTTTTACTTTTGTACTTCAGTACTTTTTGGCTTATGTAGTTAAGCCTTTAAGCCTCAACTACATAAGCCAAAAAAGTGAAAAAGTGCAAAAGTGAAAATTTTTAAATTGATTTTGTGATAGTTTTTCTGACTAGAAAACTTATAAAAATAATGCAGAAAGCTTAAATTTTGGTTTAAAAACAAATTTGTGTATTCTTTTTCACAAAACAACGGCGCTATAGCGGTAAAAAAAATATTTTTACTTTTGTACTTCAGTACTTTTTGGCTTATGTAGTTAAGCCTTTATTCATATTTTGTCTTCGTCTACCATTCGTTCAATCTTCAATTACACACATAATATTTATGCCACTCTTTTCCAAATTCACACCTTCCAACGGACCCTCATGATTTTGTTTCATATAATTTAAAAATTGTATAACATAAAATAAGTTATTCCTATCGTAAACACAATCATGATCTTTGTCGCTGATGAAATGAAACTTTGCAGAGAATTGCACGTCGTGATTTGTTGGTTAGTGGTTACATTAGCTACGGTCTCCTTGAAGGTTTTCTTATCACCGATGATCACCAAGTTGTGTTGTGGCAGTGGCATAAGTTGGCTATCCAAATAGGTGCAGAATAAGTGGAAGAGAATCTGGAAAGGAAATAGGAAAAAAGTGAAATATGTTTTCTATTATTTTGTAATTGAGTTGTATTGCTCACAGATGCGTCAGTGGGTAAATACTCGTACCATCATTGGCCCTGATGCGATGAACCACAATTCCAGCGATAATCTGCTTTCCTTTAGTTCCTTTAGCCAAATCTGAAATGGAGAATGAAGAGGTAAAGATAGTCCTAGGAATGATCTTAAAATTTTTGTGCTGTGAAATAAATAAGTTGAGTAAATATTAAGAAAAGATTATGGCAAAACCTTTTATTCTCTATACCACGTAGGTATACCTGATTTGTGGATATCTCTAGGAAGGACATAGTGAGTAACGAACGCTCTTATCAAGTTTTTTAGACGTTCCAGCAGATCAACACAACCAATCTGCATGACAGAAAATCCACGCATCTTGAAGGCAATGTCGATTTTCTTGATTTTATTCTCAAGACGTTGATGAATTGTTATTGACATCCACTAAAAGGAAGTTGTTCGAAGTTACATATGTGAAAACAAATCTTTATTTTGGTACTTACCCTACTCAAATTGGCAACATATTGTGAGAGTTTTTTGGAAGAAATCTTCTTGATGAGATCCATAGCACAGAAAACAATGCCGGTTTCATTTGGTAACAATTCAATTTTTTCTCGATTTGGGATCTTCCATTATGTAAAAGCTTGAATTTGAAGAGGAATCAAATTTCGTAGTGGCTTCAGTGTATTTCCCCAGCTTTGCTTTTTTAACAAAAAGTTTTTACGACACTAGGTATATCCTCTTTTGGTTAGATTTAAAAAAAAAAATGATTTTTTTTCTGTCACGTCAATTTTTGTGTAAGCTGGCATTAGGGCTGTTCGCGTACTTGCCCGAAACTGCCAGATTCTACCAGATTTATTTTTTTTATATGAACTTTGACAGTCTTTTGGGCTAAAAATGGTAGGTTTAGCATGTAAACGAACAAGGTTTTTGAAATGTCAATGCACATTACCCGGTGCTGCCAAGTTTTTAATTAAGCCCCGAAGTCGTTTTTTTTTGTCCAATTAACCTCGTGCTTGCAAAAAAACACGCCTAATAACCATATTACATACTTGAACCAGCGTTGAAGTCTCCGCTCCTTTTTCGCACTGAATTAATTATACAAACCATTTATTGTGTGCGGAAAAATGACATTTGGGTTTTATTTGGTTTTTTTTTTGTTTATCATTTTTTTACATCATGGGTTTCTCTGATTTTTTGCGTTTATGTTTGATTTTGTTTTTGGAATTAGTGAAACTCTCCAAGAATATTTTCCGTTGTGTTTTCGCAAGCGTTTCGTTGTCTGTTTGGAGATCACAGGAAATTTTCGTTTCGCATCAGCAGCGTACTAGGCTTTAAAAAGAAAAATCATCACAATTTACCATTTTTTTAATTCAGAAATGACTTACTTTTGTATATTTTCGTTTGTTTACGTTCATTTTGCCCTTACATTTTTAACAATTACAACAAATTTATATGCTGTATGAAATGTATGAAAAATTTGAGGTTAATTTGCTGTATGATGTGTATGATAAATTTCTGAGAAACAGAATCATACAACATTTCCAATATTTCCAGTGTAATCTCCGGTAATACAATGTTGTATGACAGTGGATCATACAACAAATCTGAGAAACAGAAATCATACAACTGAACTGTCAAAATCATACAATGTATGTGATGTATGATTTGAGAAATAGGCCCCAGATTTAAAGTATACAAATTCAATGTAAATACATCCGGATTTAAGTTCCAATCTGGATGTATCGAGTGAATAATATGGGCGTAAAAGTTTGATGTGCGCCCTTGGCCAAAACCACACCCACATCACCAACACCATATGTAATATAAATATTTCTTCTTTAAAGCCTAGTACGCTGCTGATGCGAAACGAAAAATCCCATACAAAAATGACACAACGAAATCATAAACGGAAAATTTCGTTCTGCTTTTCGTTTTGCAGTACGCTGTTCGAAGTGCGAAATTTATAATTGTAGCAGATTATTTGGAGAAGTCTCCGCTCCTTTTTCGCATTGAATTTATTGTACAGACTATTTATTGTGTGCGGAAAATGACATTTGAGTTTTTTTTTGTTTATCATTTTCTTACATCATGGGTTTCTCTAATTTTTTGCGTTTATGTTTGTTTTTGTTTTTGGAATTAGTGAAACTCTCCAAGGATATTTTCCGTTGTGTTTTCGCAAGCGTTTCGTTGTCTGCTTGGAGATCACAGAAAAATTTCGTTTCACATCAGCAGCGTACTAGGCTTAAACCTTGAAAAATAAAACAAAACTTGTGATTTGTTTTCGAGAGTTACAAAACATAAGCAAATTTCAGCAGTGATAAAATAAACTACATAATTTTATTTAAAAATTTTCTTCATTGTGACTATCCATTTTCACATTCGCTCATTGTGAATCATTTTTTTTACAGTTTTATTAGAGTGAGAAAGTTATAGTGTGGTTTTGTTTACTCTAAAATGACAAATCAGCTGTCAACTTCGGTGGTTCAGTTTAGTCGTTTTTCTTGTAAAGTTGTTTTCCACCTGCAGAGGTGTTTAATTATCGAATATTTATAATAAAACTTAAAAAAAATTATCAGGTGGAATTAGCGATAACATACTAGAAAAAAAAAACAAAGTGGCAGAAAAATAAACCATAATTCAAATGCCTTTACAAACAGAAAATCAAGAAACTAATGTACGATCAAAACGACCTTCAGGTGAGTCATAATTCATAACTCGTGAACTATTTATATGTTTTTTAATCGATTTTTAAATAATTTTCGTTATCAATATACATAACTCAATAAACTGATATGCTTGATACATTTGTATGTAGATTCAGCGTTCAAGCAGCAACGCTTACCTGCTTGGCAGCCTGTTCTTACGGCTGGCACTGTTTTACCCACCTTTTTCATAATTGGAATAGCTTTTATTCCTATTGGTATAGCGCTTACTTATTTTTCCGATAAAGTATGTGAGCATGTAATTGACTACACGCACTGTATTATGAATGGCGAAACCAACTTAACATGTGCTGATTATCTGAATTCTAATCCGAGTGACTCTTGTAAATGTTCAATCGATTTCACCTTGAATAAAGACTTTCAGGTATGGCATTTAGTCAAGAATTAAAAAAAAAAACTGAGTTAACTGAATTTCTCTTAAAAAAGGGTAATGTGTATATGTACTATGGACTAACCAACTACTACCAAAATCACCGGAGGTATGTGAAATCCCGCGATGACGATCAGCTTCTAGGTCGTCTATCACAGAAACCATCAACTGATTGTGCACCATTTGACTATAACTTGACTAAGCCGATTGCTCCATGTGGAGCTATTGCCAATTCGTTGTTCAATGGTAAGATCTTAAACTAACACTAATTAAAAAATAATTTGCCTTTCTTACTTTTTATGTTATCTAAAATTAAAGTTTTTATAGGTCCATTATTGTTAAGAAACCCAACAAAATACAATAAATCTCTGGACTCTGTCACTACAAACTCCATAACAGCCCTAAAATACCGATCACCTTTTTAATAGAGATGGCACAGTAGTTCCATTCCATTATATGTGGATGGTTGGGCTGAAATCAATTTACTTGAAATTAACATTCGAGTAATTAGCGTTATATTGACATCAAAATAATCACTCATTTTCTTTTGGGGTATCTCAAATCAATACAAACAAAATGTTTAGTGATGAGTTTCAATAGAAGCTATATCTTCCTTAAGTAGACAAATATTACAAATTATCTAGCGAAACAAAAAGATCATGCCAATCGTGGATTTTTAGCTCTCAGGAAGTTTTTAATTTTTTTAAATAGATTCAACGTTACACTCACTTTGCTACAAAAACGGCATAACTCCAAATTTTATAATTTGGAAATGTTTGCGAATAAGATCTTTCGTTCCTTCCTTTTGTACCATACATAATAATAATTTCTCTTCAATTTCACATTGTTTGTTAATCCACTAATTTTGAGTTATGTCAATCTTGTAGCAAATTTAACTTACCTAATTTTTCATTTGCATTTCCATTCAACTTTTTTACCTTCACGCCTCAGCGCTCTTGGGAGGTGCTAGAGTAAAAACTGAGCACCTAACCTAGGAGCAATCCGCTTTGCATTCACCTACAACGAGCGCCATCAATTCTAGAATCGCGACATTATTAGTATGCTATCAGCAACCACAGAGAAAGAAAGAAAATTATTTCCAAAGTGATGTAGATAGCTTTGTGTTGTCAAAATCCCTTGTGACAAGAAAGACCGAACCTCCAGTTTGAAGACCAAGCCTAGGGCTTAAAAAATATAATCTATATATAAATAGCCTTAAATAAATTTTGTGGTACCATTTTCTCAAAAAATTTTTGACCGATTTCGATAAATTTTATATGGTTGGAAAGACACAATTGCGGAGATGTGCAGAATATAATTGAGACACGCATTTACACACTGTGCATCATTTTTGTTTTTGCACTGTCGAGCACTGTGCATATTGAAAAAAATTAAATTAAAAAAGAAAAATGTCGAATTTCGACACAGGGCGATACTAGTAATATAAAAATACGCTATACCCCGAAAAAATGTTGATAGAAATTTTCATAATATGGCAAGCAAAAATACATGTAAACAAGGCATAGGATGATTAATTAAAAAAAAAACATTTCGCATAGAGTTATCTCACTAAGCTCAAACTTACAAGTTCTAGCTGTTGAGGTACAACTAAAAACCAATTTTTTTAATAATAATATTGACATTCCCCGCAAACAAATAATCATCAAGAAAACTGCACATTTTATTTTTTTTATATATGAACCTTGACAGTCTTTTGATTAAAAATTGGAGTTTTGGACAGTACGGAAACAGACAAATAATAAGCCAAGTAAAGTATCCTATTATATTTGAAGGTGACGTCAATTCAAAGTTGCATGCTGCTCACCCGAGTTGTTACCAAAAACAACATGGAAAACTTTAAAAGGCTTATACGACTCATTTTCCAATAATCACTTCATTGGTTATTGGATCTTATACTGAGACTGAAACTCTTAATTAGAAATTTAAATTTAAAACAAGCTTTGCCAATAGAAAGATTTTAAAGTAAAGTAGTTGCTTTGTGGAACTCCGAATTGTCTCTACGAAAAAAATGGATGCCTTAAAAGAATCCCAAAAAAACGCAAAACACGCAAATTTTAATATTATATAAAAAATGTAATGCGAAATTCTGCAGAACGGTTAAAGATTAGAAAGCGAAAAGTTTCTTTGACTTAATTGCATCTATAAATCCCAATACTCCCCCTTCTAAATTATGGAAAAATGCATTTGACGTTTAACCGGAGAACCTATCTCATAAAAATATTAAAAGCATTACCGATCTTGTAGATCCACCAGATTTATGCAAATTTATATCCGAAAAGTGGTTAAAAAAAAAACTCAGGAAATGAAAAGTTTACATTCATAAACTCAAAAAGAGATTATATTAATAGCTTGCACCTAAACACACAGCCCGGCGTATTGAACAACCAATTTCCGTAGTTGAGTTTGAAACCTCGCTAAACAAAGTTGAAGGGTAAACACCAGAATATCCTATCCAATCCAATGCTAAAAAATTTCCAACTTGGAATCAAAAGCAGAATCGTTTGCCTCTATCTTAAATACAGCTGTTATTCCGCAAAGCCAGAAAACCACCACTATATATTGCCTATACCCAAACCGAATAAAAATAAAACCACCTTCGATGGATATCTTCCAATTTCACGTATCCCAAGTTTTTCTAAAATTCTTGAAAAAATAATTGCGAAACGGGTTTTATGGTTTGTCGAAATAAACAAACTAATTAGCCAAAATCAGGTTGCATTCAAAGCTAACAGAAGATGTTTTGTTTCTTTTCTTCACATTGATTATCCGCCAAAAATCAAGTTTCAATTCTGTCACTCGATTTTGAAAAATCCATCGATGGGATAAGTTCACACGTCATCTTCAAAAAATCTTATGAAATGGCGTGTTGAACGAATTATGTATGAGTGCGAAAATCATTTTTAAGAAATAAAAAAATCGGTATAAAAACAAATAATGTCTACTCTTCTTTTCTCTAACCATTAATTTCTACTCTTTTAACCACCCATTACATAACGGTATTCCCAAGGATCACCCCTCTCAGTTGTTTTGTTCATTATTGCATTTGGTCACATAAATACACTTTTATTGAAACAAATTATTGGGTCAAGCAGTTTTTCCTTTTTCTCGTCTTTTTTAAAACATTATTAATAGATTTTATTAAATCCAATGTTTAAATTTGTTTGAATTTGAATTTAGATTGATAGATTGTATCTAAAATTTTTGCTTTATTTACAAATATTATATATAGATATTGTGAACGAATATTTTTTTTAAATTTATATAAACTACTGTTGTAAATAGTAAATTAATATACTTATAAACGAATGCATACAAATACATACACACCCAAAAGTTATACAATTTTCAAGAAAATGAAATTTAATAAGTATTGGTTTTCTGCCGGAATCAAAAAAATTTTCTGTTTGTTAACTGCAAACATCTTGCTACAGCCTACTACTTGTCAAATATGGGAGAAAATAAAACAGCTATTATTAGCCTAATTCCTTTACTTTGAAACTCTGTGCATTTCTGTGAATTTCTACACCAAAGTCTGTCAAAGTTCATATAAAAAAAATAAAATGACGTAGAAATTCACACAAATGCAAAGCGTTTTAAAGTAAAGGAACACACCTAATATCATTGTACAATAAAATTAAATAACAAATCAATTTGTATCTCTCACAGATACTCTTGAACTGAAATTTGGAAAAGAGGATGTAACACTTCTGAATACTGGCATTGCATGGCCATCAGATAAGCAAATCAAATTCCGAAATCCTGAAGGAAATCTTACAACTGCTCTGGAAAGTTTTTCAAAGCCACTTGCTTGGAGAAAAGAGTTATGGGAATTAGATCCAAAAAACCCAGATAACAATGGATTCCAGGTTATTAATTTGTATTGAATAGCAAAAATTAGCCAGCAATTGCAATTTTTAAAATTCAATTTACACACATGTGTGCATTAGTTTTATCTATTAAAATAATTCTTCTTTTTTTCTACAGAATGAAGATTTTATTGTTTGGATGCGAACAGCTGCTCTGCCCAGTTTTCGTAAATTGTATCGACGCGTTGATCATACCAAACCATACTTCATGAATGGCCTCAAACGTGGCAACTACACCCTTATAGTTACTTATCGTAAGTTTCTATTATAAATATGTGAATATAATATCTGTACATAAATATTATTTTTGTTTGTCCATAGAATATCCTGTAACGGCTTTTAGTGGTACAAAACAAATGATTTTATCAACAACATCTCTTATGGGCGGAAAAAATCCCTTCTTAGGGGTCACTTATATTGTGGTTGGTTCCATATGCCTTATTGCTGGAATTGTTCTTCTCTTTATCCATATCAAATGCAGCAAAAGGTTCGTTATCAATTCTTTTGAAAAAAAACCTACACATTTAACACATGTGACTTTTATTTTTATTTCAGTACCACAGAAATGATAAACGTCAACCCTAGAACACCATATTCTTAAGATCGACGTTGAAAATTCATTAAAAAAAAGTCAAAAGAGCAGTAGCTAGCATGACGTTAGCATTGATAGTTATTTGTATTATGTATTATTTATCTTCGTATTTTGCTCACACTTATAATTAAAAGTTTATCTTATTATTTTTTTTCTTTGTTTTATCAAACCAAAATAAAAAATACATAAATTATGTTTTTTTTATATTAACCTTATGTGATGTCGCTTTAATTGTGTACAGTGCGGATCTCTTGGTTGAATGCACTTGATTTATTTTCTTTATTCTCATTACTTTCCCTATGTCAACAAAAATAACAAAAAAAAGAATGGGATCACCCGGTTATATGAGCGATGAGAGACATTTATTATTTAATGATTACTGACTAAAACTTGGTGAGTTTACTTGGCAAGTTTTCTTTAAATTATTCACAATTCAAATCATTGACCAATTCTGAGAAAGTAGACCGATACCACGCTCCCTGAATGGAAAATCTCAAGTATTAAATTTTTTCCTTTATATGCACCACAAGGCCTACCGCTGTGCGCTATGTCGGGAAGTATTCCATAATTTTGATGATCTGTCAGTCAGTCAGTTACGGTTTTCGTGATTTTTGAAGTCCTTTATCTCAGGAACCACTTATGTTAAGGAGTTGAAATTTGTTCAGGCGCCTGTGCTTGGCCAGGTTAGCAAATATTTTGAATTTGAAGTTTCTGACTTTATTGATACTGAAGTTAGAGGGGGGCCGAAAATCGCCTGGGTTTGTTCCTGTAAATAGGGTGTAGTGCCAGATAGGACAACAGGACGGTTAAATTGGTTTTAAAATATGAAAAATCGATGTAATGTTAAAAATTCAATCGATATGTTATTCTTTAAATACTGTAAGCTATATTAATTTTGAAAATAGTCGGAAGCGTATCACTTTGAAAAGAACAGAAAACCCTGTTTTGATCAAATTAAGGAGTTTTATTTTTTTTTTCAGAAAAAATGAAATGAAAAATAAATGATTATTATTACGAAATTAAGCAAAAAGAATCGTTTTCTAATATTTCTAACAATACAGTCATTAAAACAGACATAAGATTTATACAAATCATTTTTAATTTTTATTTAGTTTTAAATAATGAAGTACATACAGAACGTATTATTAAATAAAGTTAATGCTTTTTTTGCAGATAATTTAAGGTATTAAACAAATTCAAGATAAAGAAAAACTTTGTATGAACAATAAATTGTAAATTTAAAAGGGGTTTATGTAACACACTAATTGCAGTTAGGCTGGCAAGCTTTCACTCCATCATTTTAATATTGAAGGTTTGAATGAAGCAGCAAACACTTGGCTGGAGTTATAGTGGTACAAGAGAAACAGCTATAACTCCAATCTATATAAACTTGGTGGTACCTTACCCAAGTTTTTGTTGTTTCATACAAACATTCAATAATAATGGTAAATATATTCTTTAAATATACATAACTATTTTAAATACAAGTTGGAGTACCAATAGAAGAGATGAAATTTAATACTTCCGCCCTAGTTCTGCATTTTTAATAAATTCGAATTGAAACCGTATTTCAATTTCACGTGAATTGAAATTTCATGATCTACAATTCGTTCGTTTTCGAAAATTTCGCAGTTGCATCGAATTGTCAAAATTAAAGGTGCATCCATTTTTAATGTTTTTTAAATTGAAATTACACTGAAGATGAAAAAATGGATTCATTATTATTGGCATATATAACATGGGCGCGGTTAATATTGGAATTTGTTAGATAAAAGTGAGACAGATATTTTACAATTTGAATGTTTGTACTTATTGAAAATATTTAGGAGCTTCACTTCCTTGTTTTTTTTATTTTACTAAAAATTTAATCGAAAAAATAAACAAAATTATACAATCTTTTTGCTATACTACCTTCAGAATCGGTTTAAACAATGATCGGGTAGACAACATTTAAAATATTTACGTTTCGAATCCGCGTAAGTTTGGCATATATCGATATTCGGAAAATTTGTAATTACATTTTTAGTAGTTTAGTCACTTTTGAACTTTTACGGTTATTTGAATGTTACCACAAATATTTTTTTTTTGTCGAAGTCTTCTTTTTAAATTAGTACTAGACTGGGCTATTTTTATGATTAAAATAAAACAATGACTATTCGACATTGTTAGTGGATTTAATTTGAGAATTATTAAATTAGCTAAGTCTTCTAATATCTTTATTGTGGACAAGTTTATTTGTAAGTTTTGAATTACTTGACCGATTGGGGTCGAGACTCGAGACGCGGATAGATGGGATCCTATAGATGGCGCTGTAGTTAAGTCATTTAGAAATTCTACATTGTTCATGGAAACAAGTGAATCGATTTCACAATAGTATGTTGGTTATATCATTATTGAAGTAAAACTTCTTTTGCGGCATGGGGGTAAAAAAATTTTCTATGGAGCTGTTAGTGACATGTCAAACCGACATACAAATTCCCGTCACGAATTACAAAATTCACCGTCACGATATTATATTTTCGTTAAATGCAATGAATGGTTCGTGCATTTAATATATTCGTTAAGATGGTTAGTGAATTCGAGTAAGGGTTTTTTGTGGGAAGAATTTTATTTCTGAGGATTTTTTTCTGTTGTGTTGGATTTTCGGCCATTGGTCGATTTAATGCGAGGAAGCATAAATTATGTATAGTTGTAGGTTTATTGGTTTTGCATGGAAATATTCTGCAATCTATTGTGTCTCTCGCTCATTGGGTGTTGTTGAAGTAAAACTTCTTTTGCGGCATGGGGGTAAAAAATTTTTCTATGGAGCTGTCAGTGACATGTCAAACCGACATACAAATTCCCGTCACGAATTACAAAATTCAGCGTCACGATTTTGCAACGGTTCTGAGTTTCAAATCGGGTGCTCTGAGTGGTAGGACTTGAAAAATACTTGCCCTGTTGTCGTGAAAGAAGTTTTACTTCTAGCGCGTGTACATAAGTACGCACACTTTTTTATTAAAATTTTGTCAAAACTAAAAAAAATACAAATAGCGTCCCTGATGTTGAATAAAGCTTCGGTTGACAGGTAAAACTCACTAAGTGCGTTTGGAGTTAATTGGAGATGATGAGGTTTCAATGAATTATTTTTATATTAAAATTCAATTTCATAAGTACCTAAATCTATGGCTTTCTACTTTTAATTTAAGACCTCTTGAACATTCGACAAGCCGAAGTTATAAGCTTCCTAAGGCAACCATATCAGTCGATTTTGGAGGTTTTACATAAAATAACGGAATTCTTGCACTGGTGGATGATAGTTGGCAATCGATTAAGCAGGGAATTCTTATGATTTTTTTGATGTATTGATTGATTTAAATTTGGGATTGTAATGCTTGTGTAGCACGTACAATAACGTGTGATATATCAAAATAAGCGTTACTCTATTTTACATGTGTAAAATATAAACAATCAAATCAATCCATTTATCAAGATTTATTACTTGATAACTGTAGGCATTGTAAAATTCTATTTTAATACGTATAACGATCTTAGAAAACCAAATTTCTCTCAAAAATATATTACTACATGATCCTACAACAAAATTTTCAGATCTATTCAATTCTTTTGAACTAAGCAGTAAAATGTGCTTTCATAATGGCAAATTCCACATTATTAATGTCCAGGGTTTTATACATAAATTTAATTTGCAAATATTTTGAAATAATGAATCATTTTACAAGAAAAGTGTTATAAGGAACTCTGTACATTGGAGCATTCAAATGATTCTTTTGAATTAGATGACTTAAATACATATATCAAAAAAGAACGAGAATAGAGAAATACCATTTTTACAGTTTATTACAGTTTACGTGCATTAACGTGCTCTGCACGAATTGACAAAAAAAAAATACTCGGTGTGCCCCAAACATTATTTTATTTTTGATTGCTCGGATAAATATTTAAAATTTAGCGAGTTTAATGCAGTACTCACCCCGAACGTTTCGCCTCAAATTCACCTCGAACTCGCTAAATATCAAAGGTGCATGTTCTTCTGTATACGTAGGTACTTCTAAACAGAAACTAAAGAGCAGGCTCTCTGGTCACAAATCGGACTTAAACAATGGAGCTGCACAAAAAACCGCGCTTGCCCTCCACTGTATGCAAGAAGGCCACAAACCAGACTTTGACAATGTTGAAATTTTGCAGACGAAGCAGCATTATTCCAAGCGAATGTTGCTGGAGATGTTGCACATAATAAATAATACAAATGCAATGAACCGTAGATCTGATTGTGACAACCTTTGTAACACTTACAGTCAACTTATAAAAAGACCGAACCGTATTATAAAAAATCTAATAGTTATAAGTGAACGTGTTTAAGGTTTATATTGATAATGCCAGTTATTTCCAGTAATTTAAAATTAAATATTTTAAATAGTTTCAATATTCAACATTAATAATTATAGATTTTTCTTTTTATTTGTAGTTTAAATTCAGTAAAAATACACTTTTCGATTGTGATGATTTAAACTTAAATGTTCTTGACAAGTTTTGTAAGTTTACATTACAGTATATGTATTTGTGATTTGGTAATTACTTATGTATGTTTGTAATTTATTTATTTTTTCTAATAAAGGCCTGATGATGAGCATAATCATGCTCGAAACGTCGCTTAATAACTAACATCTTTCATTTGACCTAAAGCCCACTAAACTAAATCATACTGTTAAATACAAAGGTCACTAAAATAATCATTTATTAAATATCAAATATTTATAACGCGGCTAATCCGAGTAATCAAAAATGTATTGTTTTTGTATGTTTAAAGTTGAATAATTAATTTAAAAAATACCCTTTAAAATTAGTATTTTTGAGTTGAATTCGTCTAATCAAATGGACCGCACTGTGTGTTTATTGTTCTTGGAATTGTTTTTATTATGTAGGTTCATTCAATTACACATATACCTCTAAGAAAAGTTATTAAGTTATTAAGTACCTACTGTAGAGTGTACTGTAGGGTGTAGATTGAAAAAAAAAGAAAGCCCATATTTTTTACTTCTCAAGCATGAAACATAATGTACAATCCTACATACATATGTACATAATATATACCAGAATAAATTTAGTCCAAGAAACTCTGCCTTGAAAGTTCGTCATATCTGCATTAAGTATTTTCCAAAAATATAATTTACTACACACAAGGAATATGAAACGATATCAAACACCGGATAAAAAAGTCCGAAACAGAATTCCAGATACAATCTCAAAAGTTGGTGATTTTTTAAGCCACACCCACCGAGATTGGCTTGCTTGTTGGTGTCATCGAAATAAAATGTTAGTGAGTCTTGGAATATATATCTAGCATATAAGAAGCAGTTAACAAGCCACCAAATTTTTTATAACTCTAATTTATGTACAAATTGTACATATTCAAAAATTCCACAGTGCAGTAGATTCAAATTAGTGATTTCTAAGGTGAGTCATTTACTTTTTAATTTAAATTTTATTTAAAGGCTTTTAGGTGCCTATACCTCAAGTTAATTTGTGATTTAAAAGGAATAAAAGATTAGCTTAAAACACTGAATATGTGTATTCTGGAGGGTTTTGGGAAATAATTAATTGATACTTAAACAAAATTCATTGAAGTTGGTATAATAAAACACTTAGGCCCGTTTGCTGATACTACACATAACGATTTAAGTTGAAATTAAATTAAATGTCATAAAGAAATACTTAAGAAATTAAGTTCAACTTAAATCGTTATGTGTAGTATCAGCAAACCTCCCTTAATGTGTTTGTAATTAAAATTTTATGAATTAATGAATTACAATTACATATGATTGTTTTTGTAACCGGACAGAATTCAACAACTAATTATTTGTAATTGAATTAGCTATCAATTTATTTGCATTTCAATTACACAAAAAGTAATTGCGTATATATAAAAATGTTTCGCCTGATTTTTTTAGTAATCATTTCCAATGCAATGATTACTAAAGAAATTAGGCAATTGAATATCAATTATACTCATTTATAATGTCTTTTTACAATTTTTCATAATTTGCTGTCAAAGCCCATAGGAAAAAAAAAACAGTTTGTCAAAATATGTAAGAATTTTAAAATTACCAAACAGACCTATAGATTCTTTTATAAAGAAATGTACAGTGTAGGTTTTTAGAAACTAAATCCTAGTTTAAAGATCTCGTATGTAGGAAATAATAATAAAATTTTCAAAACTCTGCACAAATTGCCTCAAATCGAAGACCAGGCAGTTTTTTCAAAATATTAATCAGAACAGACGTTAATATAGTACTGTAGTAGGCCGTGGGGTAATGGTAAGTGCGTAGGACTGTTACGCCGAAGGTCTTGGGTTCGATTCCTAGCCTATGTAACCTAAAACAGAAATGTTTTTTCACGGGTTACAGTTTCTTGCGAGCAATTGACAAATCCTCAAAGCGTATCTCTTGTCATGAAAAGGTGCTTCTCACCATAGCCGCTCAGATTCGTCAGAAAATTGTAGGTTTCTGCCAATAACACGCACACAGGAATGGTCGAGAGTTGTAAGTCACTAGTAAGTCGGTTCTACATGAGCTGTCGAGCCACCCAATTCATTTTTTAATTTATTTATTTCTTAGACTTTAGTGTAAAATATTTTTGTATGTTCTGGTTTTTATAACTTCATTTGGATCCATTTTTCTTCAAATGGATACATTTTACCAGTCCCGAGAAATTATTTAAAAGTTTGCGAGCGCTAACACTGCTTCATATTCAACAATCGCAATTTTCTTTGTGTTTAACACTTCCTAACAATACAAGGATATAAAATGCTGCTCTACAACTGCATATTATGTACGTCCAAGTACTGCCTGGGTGGGCCTTCTATTGCCAAGCAATTTCAGTTATCTAACGTGAGTATATAATTACGACCACGTTCAAATTTTTGTTTTCTCTTTAAAATCACTATTTTTGATAATAAAAAAACCTTAAAGGATCCCCCACGGCAATGACGACGAGAAAAATAATAACAACACGTGGTTGTCAATGAAAACAATACTCGTCTTTACTCGTCCGCGGGATACCACGGGATCCCAAATCTACCCAAAATGTGTTTCTTTACTTTTTCCTGGCACGAAAATGCCAGAGCTTTTGACTTTTTTTTAATTTATTTAATTTCCCCTCCAGCAAGAATCTACCCGAACATTTTACTTACTGCCTTTTCTTGCTTGTCAAAAAAGAAATCAGCTGATCGAAAAATTTCAATTTTAGTTTTTCAAATAAGTGTGCATTAAGACGGTCATTGAAAATTAAAAGAATTAAAAACTAAAGAAAGAAACTAAACTAAAAGATAAATAAATTAATTATACGAAGCATGGCAGCAAATATAACAATAAATATTTCTCCTGGTTCTTTTGATAGAGCTTCATAACATTGTAGTCCTCGTACTCGTACTAATTATCGTCATCACTGCTATCTTTTTCTTCATTCATTAGAATTATTAATCCCTTGATTTTCGTTTTCACGTCTTCCAAATGGCTCTTTTTAAAAAAAATTGTTTTCTTCTGATAATTTCTGTTTTCAAATGTGACGTTTACCCAGAAGTAAATCAGAAACATCCCAAATGCGTTTCCTTACTTTTCATTTCTGGTCAAAAATTACAACAACAACATCAAAAGCTCGAGCACAAACTTTTCCCCAAACTTTTTCCCAAACTTTTCCCAAAAAGTAAAGAAACAGACCTATTATTTTCGTCGTCGTCGCGATAGATTCGCGTTGGTGTGGGGGATCCTTAATTCACTTAATTTCTCATATTTTCAACTTTAATTTCAAACGAAAGCTAAATGTCACAAGAAATTATTGAAAAACTAAAGCACAGACGATTGTCAGATTTTACAATATTGTCAGAACTGTCAATGGTCTGATAATAGCTAACAGTTAGCTGACAATTGACATAATTCTTACAATGAAAAATTGTCCGTTCACACGGTTGGTAGATTTCTTCCCAATTTGATTGTCAGCTATTTTCTTATCTCTCTTTAACCAACTCATTGAAATTTCGAACAATGAAGAAATTGTCAGCAATTGTAAGATGTTTTCAATTAAAAAATCTGACAATAACCAATGAGTCTGACAATGTCCTAATCGACTGACAATGATAATATTGTGTGTTCAGACGATTGTCAGATTTTCGTCTTACAATGACGTGTCTGACAATATTGTCGGACAAAATTGTGTGTTCAGACGATTGTAAGACATCTGGAACAGTTTTTTCACTGACAGATCTGACAATATTATAATATTGTACTTAGCTTAATTCAAATTATTATCGATTTTGTTTGGTTATCCGGAAGAAGTCTCCGAAACTCTCCTATTCGGAATGCTAACCGAATAAATTGCACCACATTTAATTCAAGGCAATCGGAAAATCTCAGTTAAGTACCTATTAAACTTTGAATTTTTTTTAAACAGCAAACAAATTAAAGATGTCGGAAAAAAAATTGCTAGGGGCGGAAAAAACCCACGCTATGCCACTGATTTGAATTTCAATGGCAATGACAATTTATTGCCTGGGTGGACCTTCTTTTGCCAGGTAATTTCAGTTATGCCGATGCCCTTCTCTTATTATCCGAATCAGAAGAAACCCTAAAATTGATGTTGAATCGTCTCACGGACTATTGTAGTAAGTGGGGTTTAGGCGTCAACACTGAAAAATTTAAAGTCATGGCCTTCTCGCGTTACACTCGGGGTGAAGCTAGGTATAACTGGATGCTTAACGGATGTCGTCTAGAAGTATCAAAAGAATACAAGTATTTGGGAGTGTTGCTCAATCCAACCCCGGATTATAACAAGCACCTTGGAGAAAGAGCCAAAACCTCAAAAAGTATAATTAAACACTTAAACCTCTCAATAAAATATAAAATCTTCAATGCAGTCGTGAAATCTTCACTCTGTTATGCTGCACAAATATGGGGAATGCAAGAATACGAAGAAATTGAAAATTTTCAGAGAAATTTCATAAAAAAAAATATTCAATATTCCATTAACCGCACCAAACTATTCAATTTATTTGGAAACAGGCTTGCCAAAACTTTTTAACTTCAACTCTAAAGTTACAAGCTGACTATCTTCTTAAAGTATTCGGTCTCCAGAAAACTCGTTTATGTTAAAATGATGATGCTTTATGAAATTCGGAATAAAGACTGGACTGGTGGTTGAAGACATAGAAAAACATTGCTGCTACCTGTGGAGAAGAATTGCTGATCAACCCCAACAACATTAGTCTGATGAAAGTAAAATTCTACGAAATTATCCAAAAACTTGAAAACTTGGATTTAAATCAGATGGTGAAAAATGCCTCTCAATCGGAAAGCAGAATACTTTATGGCCAGCTTGATTTTAACTTGTATGACAAGAACTATGTACTTCGAAGATTCCCTATGCTACAAGGATATTTCACTAATTTTTAAATCAAGAACCAAACTTCTCCATTTAAATGGAAGCCCATATAACGGAAGCTTTGACCAATTTTGTAACTTGTGCAACTTGAGAGCTAAAGAGTGGATTAGACCACAACACTAATAGAAATGTAAAAAAGCTTTGTTCTCTATATTTAAGCAAATTTTAATTAAAAAATATATTTTAGTGCCAAAAACTCATTATAAGTATAACATTTAAAATACCCAATTTGTCCGTTAAAATATTTCCGCCGAGGAGTGCTGCCACCCTACTCCTTTAACAGTCGATCTACTGCACTTAGTCCCAAACGAAAATCTACTGTGCAACAAAACGAATCTACTCCTCTTTTGATCGTTTTCCAAAGTTAGTTCTAAATGCGTTCATTCACCAGGTATCAGTGGCGAGGCGTCATATTGTTCATTTCGTTCATGAACGCTTAACTTTTCAATAAAAATATTGAAATTTTCTCGTTATCCTAACCACCCAAAATATTGTTACATATCTCCTAATTTAAGTTAATTGTTCACTTTGTTTCTTAATTTTCAACTCATGCAATTCTTTCATACACTCAATTTAAATCAAAACAAAAAACAAACACCACTAGCAACACCAACGTCTCTCTCTTTTGACTTTCAACATCAACTCATTTCACATGATTTGAGAACGAAATGTATCCACTGAAAATATACACGCAAACAAAGTGCCTGTTTACACAAGCCTTTTACTGAAAGGCGCAACCAGTGAGACAGGTAGATTTATGTGTGCTTAGAAACGAGAAGTGTAGATTCCTTCCCAAAATCTTTCTCGTTTCCACACGAGGAAACTGAGTTTCCAGCAACTTTCAGTTTTTGGGTGAGAAAGGCACCAAGTAAGAGGATTGAACGGTCTACGATTGGTGGGAATTGAAAATTAAAAGAAAACGTCAAAAAATCTCCAGCAACTTGTTTCCTCGTGTGAAAGGGGACTTACACTCAGATACGATTATGGGAGTAGGCTAGGCATAAAAGCCCTTCCACACTATCCCACTGAGTATTAATACAAAGTGGAAAAGAATTCCATGCTACTGCCAAATTTGTGAGAAAGAAATTTCTTTTCATTTTTTGACCACACACAACAGTTTAATTTAACCTCAATAAAAATGTGATGAAATGTGTGACAGAATTAGAACCATTTCTAAAAATTCTCATGTATTAACACATGTCAAATCGTGTAGGCTGGGAATATCATATTTTGTTTCCACACTATTATACATGATTTGTTTCACACTTTTTTGACATGTATTAATACTTAGTGGGATAGTGTGGAAGGGCTTTAATGTGTAGGTACATAATGTAGGTTGCAATTTGTGGAAAATGAGCAAGAGAGTCTACAAAACTGCTTTTAAGGTCAGTTTATTGCAAATTAGAAGTTACAAGAATTTTGAGTAAGGTCACTTTCATTCTAAGGGTGCGATATGATACATTCGATTATCAACATACAACAATTCTAGATAATCGACACTGTTATTTGTTCTATTCGTACTGGCAGAATATGAACGAAATGTGAAATTCGTTTGGATTTTTTGGAATGAATTAATTTTTTTTTAAATGAAGGAAGCAAACGATTTTTCTTTAAACTGTAAATTTAATTTAGGAAGTGGTTTAAGTTTATTGAAGTACCTACTTAATGATTTTATAATTTGTGTAAAAGTTTTTTTTAAAAATGCCATTAAAAAATTTCTAATAAAAAGGTATTTGAAGAGGCAACAATTATTTGTGGAACTTCAAGTGACATATAATTTAATTTGTAATTGTTATATTTAAAAAACAAGAGTTTTTAAATTAAAACGTTAAGTATTTTTTTGAAAAATTTCGAAATGATGATGTCGGATCAGTTTTTCCAGAAATATTAAAACTTTGTGAACTAATACCTACTTACATTGCCTTTAAACACTTCGTTAAAAAATCATTTTCAGTAATTAAATGAATAAAAACATATACTAGAACTATAAATTGGAAAAAGTAGACTATCAGAACTTTCAATGATTACCTATACCATTGAACAAAAAAACTTTTGCTACAGAAACAGCTGTTAAATGTAGGAATTAACTGGTGAAAGAAAATGTATTAAGAAATATTTTAAAAAAAATTAAGATTTGAATTAGAGACAATTTGAATTAAAGAAAATAAAAATAAATGAAGTGAAGAACGACTGCATTTTCTATTCACCCCTCGCCACTGCCAGGTATTATTGAGTTTTTCAATGAATGCAAATTCATAAATGGCGAATATAAAAGAAAGTAAGGCCAAAATATTTATTATGTATGTACGTACATATATATGAATTTTCCGAATGAAATGTGATTTATACAATCAAATCATCAATCATCTAAATGGAAGTATACATACATATGTACAAAATTTATGCATTTAAATCACATTAAGGACATTTTGTTTAAAAATACATCTAGTTTCACTGAGGTCGATTACATTGCAAATAGAGTTATAAGCAGTACAGGATTTAGAAATAGTATCACTACAGCTATAATTTGTTCTATGGTACTCATTAAAGAAAAAATCTCTAGATCTTATAGATCTAACCGGAGCATAAATATTGAAAAGAGATAGAAGAGGAGGACACACAATATGGTTCATAAGGACGTCTCTGGCCAGCATTATTAAAAAATATTTTCTTCTGGTTTGAAGTTCAATCGACCCAAGAAGCTTACAACGGCTTATATAAGACGGAGAAAAATTTCAATCTAGCTTTCCAATAGCAAAACGCGTAAATCTCTTTTGAACGTTTTCAATTCTCTTAGTGTGACTTACATATGGATCCCATATAACACAGCAGTATTCCAATATTGATCTTAATAAAGATGTGTACATAGATTTCAAAGCATGAGGATCTGAAAAGTCTTGAGAGTTCCTTCTAAGAAATCCTAACATGGCATTGGCTTTAGCAAGTATATAGTCATAATGATGTAAAAAGCTAAGTTTATGATCAAAAATCACACCTAAATCCATTTTAAAATTGACTCTTGTGAGTTCAGAATTCGAGATTGAATAGTTAAAATAAATGGGAAATGGGACACATGAAAAAAGAAAGTTTATTACACTTTGAAATATTAAAATACAGTCTATTAATCATACACCAATTGACAACATTATTAAGGTCCTCCTGAAGAAGTCTACAGTCATTAATGCTTCTTAAGGACTTAAAAATCTTCAAGTCATCCGCGTAAAGTAAGCAGTTTGAATGCTCTAAGTACATAGGAAGGTCCTTAATAAAAAGAAGGAACAATAAAGGACCCAAATGACTACCATTATTATTATCCCGCTTTCGCAATCAAAACTAGTTGTTTTAACTCCCACCAAAATTTTCTTTGGGACTTAGTTCATAAATTTGTGAGTTAGTTCATTTGGGTCTTAGTTCATTATGAAATAAGTCCCAACGATTTTAATAAACACTGAGGTATGTATGGGGGCATGTCGCCCCCCTGCAACCCCCCTGCTTGGGCACACTATAAGATTTGCAGGGGTAGGTGCGAGGATGGGTGTATGAAAAGTTTCTTTTATCATTTGGTAGTTTTTATTTAGTGGGACATAACCCTTCATTTGCATTTGAATAACATTGGGATTATGAATAAGCGGGATTTTAGAAGACGGGATTAAAAAAAAAAAAACGGTATTTTAGTAGACGGGATTTTAAAACTTTTTTTCGGGATTTTCGAAAAACGGGATTTTAAAAACTGGGATTCCGATACGCTCCCAGTTAAAAGCCAACATTATAATCAAAATACCACTATACTAGAAATACTCGAAAGCGTCATACAAAAATTTGAAAGAAATTATCTTTAAAAAATATTCTAAGAATGCTCTAATTGTTTTTTTATTTGAAAAAAATTCTTGTAAATGAATCACCCCATAAAAATATGTAGGTACATACATAAATATGTAGTTGTATTTACTTAAATTTACTATTTATATATTAAGAACTATCCATTATCTTCTGTGGTAACCAAGCGGGCTTTACAGTTATATATTAAAAAAACATAATTTCACACCACCACGCGTAGTTTTTTTTTTGTTTAAGAACTCACTATCGTATATAAGAACTCGTAATCCTGCAGTTTATCTTGGTTTTTTATTCGAATCGATTTGAATAAAAAGCTTACATATGTTTTTTTTTTCATTTATTTATTTACATATGTATGTATATTTATACATACATATATATATATTGTCTCCTGGAGACAAAAAAATAAGGTAAATTGTTGTAAAATTGTAGTATTTTTTTTAGTTGGATAACTTCTCGTTACAAATATCTTTTTGTGAAAATTAGAAGTGATTTGAACTTCTTTCTTATAAGGAAAAAAATATAAAACATGACATTTGTAGGTGTTACCGTTGATTTTTAATTATTTTTTTTTTCTATTTCAAGTTGATTTTATTAAGATAACTGCCCGCTTCTGCCTAAACAAGGGGAAAATAGACTGTTTTTCATGTACTGTTAAGAAAACTTCAAAATATAGGTCTTAGCGACAGTTTTGTGTTATGGATATCTTCATATCTCAAAGATAGGTTATATAGTGTTGTTTTTAAGAGTGAACGTTCTAAATGTTTTACAGTTAACTCCGGTGTTCCTCAGGGTAGCCATCTTGGTCCGTTATTATTTGTACTATTTATTAATGATCTTCCGTCAGTCCTAGTTAATTCAATGTCTCTTATATATGCCGATGATGTAAAAAATTTTCGTACAATTAACTCTGTAGAAGACTGTGATATTTTACAAAAAGACCTTCAAAGTTTCTGGGAATGGTGCAATATTAATGGTTTAGTTTTAAATATTGACAAGTGTAAAACAATGTGTTTTACACTCAAGAAAAATGTGATTGTGTATAATTACGCTATTAATTTGTCACCATTGTGTAATCTGTCTAGTTTTACTGACCTAGGGATAGTGTTGGACTCTAAACTTACTTTTATTGACCATTTTGACTATATAATTAAAAAAGCTAACATGACTCTCGGTTTTATTAAAAGGTTTGCTCGTGAATTTCGTGATCCTTATGTTTTAAAAACTCTTTATGTCTCTTTTGTAAGATCCATCTTAGAGTATGGTTGTGTTGTATGGGCACCTTATTATGCGGTTCATATAAACAGATTGGAGTTCGTTCAAAGAAGATTTATGAGATTTTGTTTAAGATTATTACCATGGTCGAATCGATTTAACTTGCCACCTTACGCTCAACGTATTCAATTAATAAATCTCCCATCTCTAACAAGTCACAGAGCGTATATACAATTTTGTTTTATTATTGGAATAATCAATGGATCAATTTCAGCTCCATTGATCCTCAGTCGTTTGAATTTCACTGCTAGTCAATATAGTTTGAGAAGGCAGTTGCCAATTAGTAACATTTTCAGTAGATCAAACTACGGTGCTAATAGTCCTTTAAATCTTTTAATAACTATCTACAATAAAAATTCAAATATAATTAATTCCACCAATGTTAATGTTAAATCACTTAACTTAAGAAAAATATTTTTCATTCAAAACAATTTATAATATGAACTAGATGTAAGTTTTTCTTTTATTTTGTAAGAATATAATATATAATTGTAATTTTAATTTTAAGAAAATGTACTTATGTACCGTTAGTATTTAACGAAATAAACTGAACTGAACTGAATATAAGGAAACGAAAAATTAAATTTAAAAAAGTACGTATACGTCACAGTGTACCTTTTGCTTCACGGAATCGCTTTTTTGATAAGTTGAAAGTTATTTTGATCAAGAAAATTTAAAAACCCTACAACAAATTTTAAATAATTGCTTTATACTATATGTTAATTGATTCGTTTCAATTATATTACATTCGCATTAACTTATAAAAATATTTGCAAAACAATTAATATACTCGTCAGAGTAAAAACTATAATTTTGGATCATGAAACGTGATCCATATAGAGAGTAGAATATCATGTCGTTTTTGTAAAGCACGTTTATTTGATGATCTATATGGATCAATTCTGGTAATACAAAACGCCCGTTGTTACATTACTTTTGATCCTCCTTGAATTTCCATTGATTGAATAATTACTGCCAATTAACCCAGAGAAAGTTAAAATCAAAAATTGCGAACTTTTTGGAATTTGTTGTATTTTTAGTCTTAATAGGTGTGTTCCTTTACTTTGAATTAACTTTGTACATTTGTGGATTTCTACACATTTTATTTTTTTTATATGAACTTTGGCAGACTTTTGTATAGAAATTCACACAAATTCACAGTGTTTCAAAAAAAAGAAGATCGAGATTCTGTCTTTTTAAGATTTTATTTTTCGTGATAGATTGGTAAAAATAAATACGAATAAAAATGATATAACATATTATAACAGAATCACAAGCTCAAGTGCACTTTAATAACTTTTGTATATATAAAAAAAATATGCGCATTTAAACCACACTGTAATATGTACATAAATATATATTCATATAAAAATAAGAAATAAATGGAGTTGCTTAAACATCCTTTAAATTAATTTCAAAGCCCCAAGGCCCCACTTTGCTTTCTACACCTATATACATTCTATATCAAAAATCCGGCTCTGGGGATATGCGCACTATTTCTTACGAGTCGATGTCCTCGTGCGCTGCAATTACTACGAGCTCGTGGTGTTTATTCTCTATTATTATTATTATTATTATTATTTTGGTCGTAGCAGTACAGCGGCTTTTCGGCACCTATCCGTATAAAATAACAAAACAAAAAATACACACATAGTGAGATTGAGTAATAATAATTTATTGATTGCACAATATTGACAATTAGAATAAATGTTTTATCATCACAAATGATGAGACGACCACTTCAGGATGTCTGAAATTTTCTGTTTTTTTTTTATTGTTACATAAAGTTTACAAATTTGTGTTTTACTATAAGCTACCTATCTTATAGGTACCTATACCTACACTTGGTTTTCTTGTTGTGCCATTTTAAAGAATTTATTAAAATCCAAGGATGACAAAACAAAATCAATTAAGGTTTAAGATTTTTTTAATTATTGTGTTAATCAAACTAAATTAAAAAGAAAAAAAATGATGACGATGATGAAAGGCCAGATCGGGTGTAGCCTATCCTGTGTATTTACGATTTATACAAAAAAAGATAGGTCAATTTTGTTTGTATATTTGTATTGTACATATGTGAATTGTGTTGTTAATATTTATGAAGGACTATCAGTACCTACAAAACATACAAAATATTTTGTCCCTAGCACTTCGCACGTGCGATGGTAAATGGTAAGGCTTTTCAGTGATTTTACTTAAGTTCTGTAAGGTGATAAAAAAAGTTAAGAATTCGTATAAATTTAATTTGTAGAAATTAAATTGAACCCAACATATCTATATTAATACATACGGTATTATTAGGGATAAGTAAAAGAAATGGTTTTCTTCATACCGTCGGTTATGATTATAGTGTGTTCATCTAAATTCTACACTTCGAGCTGCTGGCTTAAAAAAAATAAACGCTATTGCTTCAAATTTGGAAAACCTATAGAACTAAAAAAAATTTATTTCCGGAGAGAAAAAATTCACAAGAATTCGAGTAGAGGGAAAACGAGGGACTTTGTCAATATTAAGATTTAAATGTTATCGCCATGTTATATTAATTAACATCCCGATTTTAGATTTAAACAGGATTAATTGAGTGAGTAATATAGCGGTTAATATTTACAACTGGTTAAGACTATGTTATCTTAATATATATTTTTAAACGTAAGAAAAGAGGGTTCTGCACTAATACATTGAGCAGCCTTTTTATAGTTCTATAAGTCCTTAAATTGTCGTTGCTAAACTAAACTGGGTTTAATATTAGTCTAAGCGATAAACTTGAGATTAAACATTTCATATGGTAGACGTATGTTTAAGTTTTTTTTTAAATTTCTGTCAAACATAAACAAAAAACACGCAATGGCGTGAAAACCCATTGGGCATAACTTTTGTAACCAAATTCAGTTAATAGTTAAACGAAAATCTCTAGATTTCAGAAAAATCACATATACGAATAACAAATGTATTCTCTAGGTTACCCACTATAATAGCAAGTCGTTAAATTATACAGGGAAATCCCTGTTTAAAGGCCCCTCAAACCGACGCGAAACATTCGAAACGACCGCGACGATGAAATTTTGGGCAGTTTATATTTTTTACATGAGATTCGCTAAATCGCATCGTCTCGTTGGTGTAGGTACTCTCATTTACCGCCATGTAATTTAATTTTGACAGACGAAAGATTTGCTGTCGCGCCGAAAGTTTCATGTTGGTTTGGGGAAGCCTAAAAGCTGTAGGTACACTAAACAAATGAAATCTCATTTTATTGAAAGTGTTGTCCGCTTTTTTTTTTAATATATATGTAATTTTTGACAGATTGTATGATTTTTTTAGGTCAAGCAGAGTTTGGGCTGGTGGGGCGGGCAAAATACAATGAAAGGCGTGTTTTAGACAGTTCAGATATGAGGAGATAGGTACAGGTCTTAATCAAACAAATATAAGTTTTCACGAGGAAATTTTAACAAAAACTAGAACGTCAAATGATGTTCGGTATTAGAATATTTCAGTTTTTAAAGGTTCACCCACACCAACACGAATCTGTCGTGGCGACAACGAAAAAATAATAACACCACGTGATTGTCAATGAAAAAAACACGTTTTTATTATTGTTTTCGTCGTCACCACGAGAGATTCGCGTTGGTGTGGGGGAACCTTATATCCTTAATAGGTACCCTTTAATTTAAATATGTATTTAGTTTTTGTGTCTAATAATGTCTAATCCTGCTGGCACTCGAAACGCCATTTTTAATTTGTTGACACTTTAAACTTTAACAACCCCCACACCAATGCGAATCTGACGCGGCGACAACGAAAACAATAATAACAACACGTGGTTGTCAATGAAAACAACACTTTGTTATTATTGTTTGCGTATTCGCCCCGAAAGATTCACGTTGGTGTAGGGGAACTTTAACTCGCATCGATCAAATCGATCGAGAAAAGTTGAAAAATGGGACAAAACTTTTACGATTTGTTTCAATTTTCATGGTTTCTGGACTTATTTTATCGATGCAAGAAGTTACAGAACGTAAGCACTGCTCAACATACATAGTCTGTCTTTTTGGTAACTTGAAACGTTGTACGACGTAGCATAATTTGCTGTAAAATCCCGTAGAATAAAAATGACGTAGCAAACTGTAGCAAGAAGTTGCAGTAACCAAACTTATTACCTTAGATTTATCTATAATCTGACATGTACCTACCCTTTTTTAGTCAGCACAAAAAGAAACGACTATAGTCAATATACTATCTAATAACATTCTGACAATCAGTCAAAAAGTAAAATTGGTTTTAATAAAATTTAAAAACGGAAGGAAAAATGAAGGCAAATTTTAATATTTTTTGCTTATATTTACAAAAAATTTAGGGATCGAATTTTGAGACGCACTTTTAAGGGCCAGTTTCACAGTGCACACTTAACAAATTAAGTAGCACTTAATTTTACCATTTTGGCACTTTAGCCGCAGTTTTACTGTCTGAGTAAGTTGAACTTAAGTGACCAACATGGGAGACTTAAGTGTCGCTTATTCCGATATGTTTACGCTGTGAAATTGTACATTAGCTTTCCATATTTGGCACTGGGCCTAAAAGTAAAGAAATTATTATTCTTTGTCATTTTTGATAAAATAGTATTAAAACATTTTCTTTTTTACTGTAATTAATTGTTGTAAGAAAAACATGTTGAAAGAAGCGAAGTTCAAAACCTCAAATAGTTTTTTTTGTAAACTGTGTAACATAAAAATGAAAGAAATTAATCTTGCGGCAAGAGCACTCCCATCTTATCCTCTTGGCGTACCCCCTTGATTAGTATATTATATAAATAAGTTTTTTAAATAAAAAATCACTGAATATGGAATTCATTTATAAAGACCTCGATATTGTATTATGATTTCTTTTGCCTTTATCAATCAGTTTTAAACCGGAACTCCCCTTATCTCGTGTATTGTATTGTGAATTGGTTTGTCTCGTGTGGTATGTTGTGTCGGTATCAATCTTTTTCCGATTGTGCCACCACGTTTGGTCACTGGTCTGATATATATTTTTCTGTGGGAAAAAAGTGAAAGAAAGTGCTCGGAGAATAAAATACGAAAAGTAGCGAATGCAAGAAAATGACAGTTTGTAACGCATCATTCTGATTATTTTGCACCTGTTGTCACAACAAAACAGTTCACAACACACCACACGACATACATAAATATGGTTCCGGCTTTAAACTTGATAATTGTTTTTTAAATCATTTTTTTTTTATAACTCCTGAACAATTTTTAATTTTCAACTTTCAATATTTTGGCAGAAAGGTTACGATATATTCAGAAAGTGACCCTTTATCATAATAAAAGTAATTGAAAGACAACATTTAACCATGATTCGTGAAAAAAAATTTTTGCTTGGAGAGGTCGTGAGCTGCTTAAGCTCTTAAAATATTATAAGCTCAAAATTTTAAGTTTACTAAAGGGACTGGTCGGAAGCCAACGGCTTAGGCCTCCCTCTAGCTTTAGACCATCAAACAGGGTGCCCCACTCAAGGGTTCGTGAGGTAATTTTAAGTCGAAAAACTTAGAAGGTAATTTTTTCGTTTTCTCGTAAGCTTTCTTGAATAACTCAAATCAAAACTCCGTTGTTTTTATTCAACCCATTAAGACCATATATTAAATATAGTACGGTGGAAGTCAATACGTAAAATGCCAGAGTTCCGAGAACTGTGACTCAATGGAAATGGAATGTAATGAAAAATTATAACATCGATAACATCAAGAATTTTGTCTTAAGAAGTTAGTTTAAAATATGAAGGCGATTTTTGTTATCTGGGTTATTCTAATTTAAAATGACTCAATGCAAAACGAAAATATTAGCACGCTTTACAGATTCAAAAAGATCAATGTGTACAGAGTAATGTGGAAACCACACATCAGAGATTGTTCTAAATGTTGAACTTGGAAGATGTTGACGAGGCTACACGAAAATTCTTACTTCTTTGATTAATCAGAGATTGTTCTAAATGTTGAACTTCGAAGATGTTGACGAGGCTACACAAAAATTCTTAATTCATTGATTAATGAAATTAATGAAATCAATATGAAGTTATTTTTTTCTGAGGTTTTGTGTTACTTTTCGGTAGACAAAAATAAAATAAAATAATATTGAGCTTTCCAGCATGCCATCTCTTTCTAACCACCATATTATTCACTCGATACATACAGATTAAATCTTAAATCCAGATGTAAATTATACAAATTCAATGTAAACACATCCGGATTTAAGTTTTAATCTGAATGTATTGAGTGAATAATTGTATTTCTCGTAGTATATCTTTATTTACATTACGTCTGGATTTAAATTATCCAAAAGTTTTGCGTTTTTGTATAGATTTTTGATTTTAGACATGTACATTGTACATACATACATACATACATTCATTCTTCGAATGTTTTAAATACCTGAAATGAAATGCCTAGAAAAAACACGAGTTAATTCAGTATTGAGTTGTTTCCTGTTTGATTGCTGCTAATCATTGCTTGCGCCCATTTCCAACTTGTAGGAGTTTCCCTATTCGGAAAACTATTAAATCTGCAATATTCTTCGTTCAATTTTTCGTTTGAATAATTTTTTAATGTAGCAAATTGTTGGCATATTCACGGCTATCAAACTTTTTTCAAAACTTATTACAAATAAACAATTAAAATTGCTTTTTTTATCATTTGACACTATAAAATTGCCTTGTAATTATAATTGCCATTTCATTTTTTGAGTTTTTTTTTGTCATTTTCTTTTGAGCCTTATTTCATAATAAAATAAAATACCATATATGCAATGAAATATGACTCTAACGCCCATATTATTCACTCGATACATCCAGATTGAAATTTAAATCCGGATGTATTTGCATTGAATTTGTATACTTTACATCTGGGTTTAAGTTTTAATCTGGATGTAACGAGTGAATAATATGGGCGTAACATTAATTTTGGGGTGTAATTTCATTTTATTTTGAAAAAACAATTTGGGGGTTTAATTAATTTTGCTAAGACATCATTATGTCTTTCTCAAAAAGAAAACCCTAGTGGATATGACTCAGAACTTGCAAAAGACCGCTTATTGTTGGCCCAGCAGTAAAACCATTAGCGAGTAACCAGGGGCGGATGGGGCAACCGGAATTTTGCCCGATGGGCCCCTGGGAGAACAAAAAGTACATGAGAGCCCCTGCAGTACTTTCTGTTTTTTCTAAAAAAATATTTTTTCATAAAATTAGATTTATAAGGGCCTTAAAGTAAATATACACCTTTTGTGGTCCCAAATGAATCTCAGGAAGCCCACAAAGTTGTGTTATAGGCCCTCAAAATGAGGATAAAGCTGTTGGTTCCCTACAAGATTACTTTAACGAAAACTATAGTTAAGCTGGATGGGGACCCCACACTAATTATTATCGAGCAATTGTAGGCCCGAGGGGGTCCTCACAGTACTCTCAGACACTTTAAACGAAACTATAGTTGTGGCTCCCACACTAAATATTAAGCTACTGTGGCCCTATTGGTAACCTAAGAGGCCCAAAAATTACTCTTAGGAAACTTTATATTATTATAGGTTTTTGGAGTAGGTAGGTACTTTCAGTTCATTTCAGGGCCGCAGAAACAGAATAGAAAAGAACAAAAACGATATTTTGATTGATGTGAGTATTATCGAAGTATAGAAGTAGGAATTATAAAATTGTAAAATTTGCATTATTGCAATAATTTTTTCAAAAATCAAATTACATTTCTTTTTAACTCAAATACGTAATATAAATTTTGGAACAGACTGTTTATGGCTTCAATTACACAACGAAAACTTTTTTTATCGTTGTTTTCGGAGCTTATTCCTTTTAAATCCTTCTACACATTTTAACACACGATTTTTGTCAGCTATTCTGTAAGCATTAAACAATTTGTGCTGAATGTAACATGAAAATTAAAGCAGAATCGATTGCTGAAGGCCAGGAGAACTACAAATGTCCTTGCTGTAGACAAATTGTTACAATGCCAATAGTTATTTGTATGACGGTGTGAGATATTATTACATTTTAAATTATAAATTTAATAAAAAAAAAAACGAATTGGGGTAGGTACCTATGGTTTTGGAAAAAAAATGTAAATATGGACAAAATAAATTGGGGTCTTATTTCATTTATTAGTTGGGCTTTTTTTTTCGTTGGCACCGTATTGCATGGGGCATAATTTCATTATGAAAATGTCCCCAATTTTGGACATCATTTAAAATAACGGTCTGCTCGGCCTCATTTTTGAAAAATAAATACAATCCTATTGAAAAATGGAAGCAGTTTAATATGAAATTTACTGCATACACTTTTCAAAAGACAACAAGTTTGAATGAAAATTTGACAGCTTTGCCGCACAGGCAAGAAAGTACACCAATACAGTGGCAACAAAAATCAATTTGAATTGTGTTCCATTCACGAAGAAAAAAATCAATTTTTTTACTGAAATCTGAATTTACCACTGGAGGACCCCATTAATCGAAATTCATTTTTACCCAAAGATGTCAAATACGAGAAATTTTTAGAAAACATGTTCATTGAACTACGAGAATTACCAAAACGAAGCCTGTGGTTTTTTATCATTTGATATTTGTTTGGCTTTGTTTGGTTTTTATCTAAAAAAAGGATTAAATCTCAATATTTTAAGACAAATTTCTATCCAAGTATTCTTTAATATATTCTTTTTTTATAGCTTATATTATATATTATTCATTTTTTTTTTCGACAAATGAGGACATGTCCACAAAAGTAACTGGGATGAAAGTAACAAGTTAATTTCATCCACAAATTTTTTTAAATGTTTATTTGAAAGTTATCATGTGTGTTTCTTAATTAGAATGCCTCGTACAGATGTAAGAAGAACTATTCAAGAAACAATTGACACATTAATCTATTTATAAACACGATTATATTTAAACAATACAATACAAGGCTCCTCTTTCATCTTTAACTACTAAGAATCAACAATTCCCTGGTAAAAATAATTTATGCTAAACGAAATCCATACCATATCAGCAATATGATTGAATCACCGATTAAATACGGTATGAAAAATTAGTGATAACTTCGTGTTACTTAATATGTACGTCTCTCGTTTTCACGCTTAAAAATCGTAAGGTGAAATTGCATCATTAAAAATCAATCACTCACATTAAATGGATTACATTACATGCTTAAGCTCACTTGAGTCCCCAATTCAAAATATTTTTGTTTTGTTACAGTCGTTTTACAAACTCAAAGTGTTTTTATTTTGCATTTTTAGATAAATCATGACGATCCAAACTGAGACTGACACAAACCCCGCCTGACAGATGCTACCAAAAACGAAATTTTTGTAACTTTTGTGATCAAGTAGGAACATTTTTTGACATACCAAATAAGGGTGAGTACATATCGACATTAATTACTGGAACGAGAAAATATGGTTAATAACATAAAATGGTCTATATTTACCAAATTTGTATGCTTATCTGTCCATCTGTCCATCCGTTAAGGCAGTAAAGCACTGACACCGAATACGGTATTCCAAAACACATTTTTTTGGACTTGGGTGTAATAAACGTTGAATATTTTTTGCATACAAAGTATCTATGTACATATTTTTGCATCTTATTGAAAACAGTAACAGTTTATTAACAAAATTAAAAATTAAAAATGCAGTAAAATGAAATTTTTTTTTTTATTCAATTATTGATAACTCTATAGAAACATAATACATATATTAATAGAAGGATAAAACATATAAAATTACGTCATCATATAAACATTTCATGAAATGTTTTCACTTATCGAAACTATGGATATAATTGTATGTGTTATTTTTTTCAAAAATAGAAAATTCATACTGATAACAAAAGAATGAAATCCCCACCACCACAATATAAGAGAACAAATTAAACACGATAAAGTGTAAGAAATTTATGTTTCTTCGAACACTGTAAATTATATACTTTTTGTACATACATACATACATATGTATACTGCAAGTTTGTTATCATAAAAACCGATTCGGAATACATTCTTTTATTTTAAGTAATTCGCAACTATTAAAGGACTTGTTAAAATATGAATTTTCATCAGTCATAAAATGTTTGTTGTTGAGTGCGCTTGGTTTTGTGAAATAAAAAAAAAGTGAATTAAGTGAAAAGTTTATCTTAATAAAACAGCCTACAAGCCGGTCCATCATTTGGCAATCTAACTGAATTCGAAATTGTTAGCTGCCTAGTGAAGGGCTTCCTTGTATGTGTTCCACATCAATAATTATAGTATATCTATTAAGTATTACTTTTAGAAAATTTTAACAAATCTTGGAAGTAGGTATATTTCGTGTTTATTTTTTCTTAATTTTTAATTTAATCTTTCAAGGTTGAGAATCTAAGTTTTTAAATATTTTGACTTTGGATATATAGTGGAAAGTATTTGAATTTATGTTTAAAAAAAAACTGGTGGTTATTTTCTTACCTCATTTTTATGTAGTTTTCGATTGGATTTACTGAGTGTTCCACAAGTATAATCTGACGTAAAACGGATGTATATATGTATAGTACCTACATACATAATGTGGTTTTCCGTTAGTTACGCTTAGCACTCCTTTTTGAGTCTTTTTACGCTCCCAAACTTTCCAAGAGTCTTACATTAGCTGTTTAGAGTGATGTCGAGTGTTTTTTCCCTCCGGATTTTAATTAAGGAGTGCCAGGGGTGTGCGCTTAACACATATAATCATAAATGAATCTTTTATAATATAAGGTCTTTTTCATCGGATTTACTTTTCAAAGTGATAAATGCTTGAACAAACCAATTTTTGATGTGTAAACATCTTATAGCTCTTGGTATACAGGGAAACTGAAAATGATAGTGGCACCGGAAGTGGTAGTAACATTAATAATGGCACCTTTAATGGCGGTAATAACGGAAAAATACACGATCCGGAGTAAATATACCTGTTGTTTTCCATTGAAACCTTCTAAAACCCTCAAAATAACAGTTTTTTTTCCGGATTTAATTTTTGCACTTAGAAGAAAAAATAGAGGAACGAGCATATCGAAGAAAAAGTGAATCATTTTTTCAAAATGGTGTGAGTTAAGGCTTAACTACATAAGCCAAAAAGTACTGAAGTACAAAAGTAAAAATATTTTTTTTACCGCTAGCGCCGTTGTTTTGTGAAAAAGAATACACAAATTTGTTTTTAAACCAAAATTTAAGCTTTCTGCATCATTTTTATAAGTTTTCTAGTCAGAAAAACTATCACAAAATCAATTTAAAAATTTTCGCTTTTGCACTTTTTCACTTTTTTGGCTTGTGTAGTTGAGGCTTTACACAAACACAAATGCATTCACACAGGGAAGGCATGCAGTTATACAGCTAAATCAAAGGAATCTTTTGCTGTTTTTTTGAGGAATGTGTTTTGAGATTTTAAATCTTTTTTTTTATAAAAGTAAATAAAGTGAATAAAATATGCTACTCTTCATTGAAATAAAAATATGTAAAACTACATGCGGTGCTCCGTTAAATCCTGTACGCCATATCTCATATTCAACATAAAGTAAGTAAAATTACTCTGCACTACGGGCGCTCAATGCATTTGAGCGCCTTGCCATCACCAACGAAAACTAATTCGACCCTGGGCGAGAGTTTCAATTTTGACAGATAGGCACCTCACATATCACGTTTCAAAGTATATTTGTATTTTCAACAAATTTGCCTTTTTATACCAAAATACTATGATTTAAAGTATTCTACGACATAAAAAACATCACTTCACATTAATTTATGTTGAATTTGAGACACAATCATGAAGGCACCTAAAAATATTTTGCCTAAAGTGGTAAACGATATGGTAAACAAATCAGCTGTTCGTAAAACGTCGAACAGCTTAAAATATTTAATTTAATTTTAACATTCGTAAAATTTGTTATCCGCAATTTAAAAATGCCCAAAATAAGCCAAAAAAGTAAATTTATACAATTATTGTATGAACAAATTGCTTTCAATGATCTATTAATTCTTGAGTTATTTGGCGAAAATGATGTTAAGTACAAAAGGAGCATATGTGAATGCATTTGTGTTTGTGTAACTCACACTAAGCGTGTTTTTTTGCAAGCCCGGGGGGAATTGGTTGAAAAAAACGACAGCGGGGATTAGCGACGCCATAGGCGTTTTTCTTTTTTAGCCCCGAGCGTGGCACTGAGCTGTCAAAAAGAAAACTATGTTACTTTTTAACTCGGATCGCTCCGAGTTGTCAACTTGCATTTCTTTTTTAGCTCAGAGCTCGACCGGGGCTCGTTCGATGAGCTCGGAAAGAAATGACCGAGCACATCGAGCACAAAGCTGAGCGCGGCTAACTTCATACAATTTTCATGTAATTTGACAGATGACTATAAGCATATGAAAGTTCAGTGCTCCATTGAGTTTCTTAAATAGATCGGTGCGCTCAGGTCACGCTCTGTTCGGAGTGAGCTCTATTCGCTCAGAGCCCACTCTGTGCCCCGCTCGAGGCTTAAAAAGAAAAACGCCTCATGACAGTTAAAAACATGGAGTTTTCATACAAACTATCGATAACATGTATGCAATTCATGCCGGTAACGCAGTTTTTCGGTGCGCTTAAGTTAAGGCCCGAGAATTCTCCGGAATTAGTTGTTGTTGCATTTAACATGTTAATTGTTTAGCACCAACGTCGTTTTTTTCATCCAATTACCCCCGGGCTTGTTTTGTTGACGACGTGCGTAGTAAACTTTAAGACGTTTACCACGTTTACGATGCTTTTCCGACGTTTCATGAATACCCTTAATCTATGTCGTAATCATGCTTTGACGAATTATAGGTATAGGTCCCGACCACTCATAACTTATGAGCGCTCTCTTTGAAAAAAATTCCGACATTTTCGAAACTACTTCCACAACCACCACCCCCTCAAACACAAACATCTCCATCGCTACCACCCCATCTACCGAAAAAAGTTTGATTTTAAAGTTTGGGAGTGCCTGGTTGACAGAGAAATTCGAAACAGATTTATGAGTGGTTGGTGAATACACCAAAGTAATGAGCCTCATAAACTTATGAGCGCTCGGTGAATACAGCCCTAAATAATAATAATTTTAATATGATTTGAAACACAAAAAGATACCAATTTCAGCGTGATTTAAAACACAATTAATTAAATTAAGCGGATTTAAGCTACCCACAAACCTACGCGATTGCGGTGGCGATCACGATAAAAATGTGGATGCCGCACATACAAAGGAGAGGCACACATCAATCGCGTAGATGTGTGCAGCTCCCTTGATTCACGTGTGCGGCATCCACATTTTCATAGTGCTCGCCACTATAAAACTGTTGAGAAACTGTAGGCGTGTTTTTTTGCAAGCCCGGGGGGAATTGGTTGAAAAAAACGACAGCGGGGATTAGCGACGCCATGACAGTAAAAAACATGGAGTTTTCATACAAACTATCGATAACATGTATGCAATTCATGCCGGTAACACAGTTTTTCGGTGCGCTTAAGTTAAACCCCGAGAATTCTCCGGGATTAGTTGTTGTTGCATTTAACATGTTAATTGTTTAGCACCGACGTCGTTTTTTTTATACAATTCCCCCCGGGCTTGCAAAAAAACACGGCTTGTTTCGAAAGTTTAAAGCATGTTTGCAGTAGTGGATTTCCTGCAATATAGGGCAAATTGCAATGTTACATCTTCATTTTCTCTTCTGTTACCCAAACTTCAGATTTGAGTCAGATCAGCTCGATGAGGCATATTATAGGTCTGTTCGCGTGCTTGCCCGAAACTGCCAGATTCTACCAGATTTATTTTTTTTATATGAACTTTGACAGTCTTTCGGGCTAAAAATGGTAGAAATGGGTAGGTTTGGGGAGTAAACGAACAAGGTTTATTTAAGTTAAAGAATTAAACCCGTTCTCGAAAAATGTAGCTTATAAACTGGACTGAAAATTCATTACGAAAATAGTTTGTCCGATGACAGCTGATGATTTAGGATTCTGTATGTATTCCTGGATGTTGAAGACGATGCTCTGGATAGGTGCTGAGTGTAGATTTTCTCATCTACATATTTTCCCAGTAACATCTACAAACATACTCTGCCATTCACCAATATTTGACTCCATTAGTGATAGAATAGCATTGTGGGATTCTGTTAATAAATTGATTCCATTCTTTGAATGGGGAGGCATTAGTTTGCAAGAGTTTTATCATGATAGACTTATGAAGACTGGGTTAGAAATAAAACCACTTTAAAATCAAATTGCGCTGTCAGTTTAGCTTAGTTTTATTGAAAAGATATTTGTTCAACCCGGTCTAGTTACCACTCTGGTCGTGCGTGTGTGTCCAAATTTTGTTTTAATCTAGATATTACTTTAAGACCCTGTTAAGATTGTGACTGCTCACTACGTAGTGGCGGCGGTTTGTTGGTGAAATCGGTGAGGTTGGAAGGGAGGCGACAGTCAGGAAGAAAACAGTCCCTTTTCACACGAGGAAACTGAGTTTCCAGCAACTTTCAGTTTTTGGATGAGAAGGGCACCAAGTAAGAGGATTGAACGGTCTACAATTGGTGGGAATTGAAAATTAAAATAAAACGTCAAAAAATCTCCAGCAACTTGTTTCCTCGTGTAAAAGGGGACATAAGGATTGGAGTGATCAGTCATGTTTCATACCCGAAATGTTCCATTTAACACCATTGTTGGCTAGTTTGTATAAGAGCGAGGTAGATGAGAATAAAAATTAGAAATGTGTAATTTAATTGCTCAAGGGTAGACGCAAAAACTTCTTATTGAATTGGTGGATTGATAACAGCAAAGATGTTCAAGCAGATTTAATTACTAAAATTGCAATTTCTTCCATATTTTGCAACTACTTATTTATTTAATATTTAAACTCATGGTTCATGGTGATCAGAATCAAATTTTTCAATTCTCACTTATTCCATTAGAGTTCAGCGATATACATGACAGAAGAATTTCGAGTGTATACACTTTTCACTGCGTAGTGAAATGTCACAATCTTAACAGGGTCTAAGGCACTGAATAGAAAAACAATAACAGACAGAGAGAAGGAACTAATAGAGAGAGTCAAATTCGACGGTGGCTCTCTTTTAGCCTACAAGCTGCGATGTGGCGACTTGCGCACCATCTTGCATATGTATAATTATTAACTCCATATAAAAAAAATGTGGGGACAAACACATATGCAAGAATATGTGCATACTCACCACCTTTGTTTTTGTTTTGCACTGCCCGAGGTGAAAACATGTACACACCGATAGGAATTCAACACGTTATAAAAAATGTAAACAAAAGGTTTCGAGGGGACGGAGACGAGGAAATTTGACTCTCTCTATTAGTTCTTTCTCTCTTAACTTAACCCCGTTACTCCGTTTACCGTTAAACGGACTACAGCTAGAAAGTTTCTACTAGCAACAGACGCAGCGCAAGCTGGCAGATTCTCCAGGCGAGGCCATACCCTGTGAACCCAGATGGGTGAATCATCATCATAATCGAAAAAAACAATCTAATTGTAATGGGTTAAATCATTAATGTTTTATGACATTTTTACATATCGTTTTACTTTATTTTCATTGCCAGTAATTTATTTTTTTAGTGTAACTGTGAAAGAAGTGAATGTAAAATAATCAAAACAGTTTTTTAATTAATTATACCTATCCATGTAAAAGTGATTTCATTAAATTTGAAAATTCTACATAGAGCGTTCTCGCTCTATAACACGAAATTTTATGTATATAAATGTATTCTATGGCATATTAGTTTATAAGGTATTTGTATTTGTAGGTATTGTATATATGTATATTTTTTATCCGTTGCAACAGCCAACACGTAACTGAAATATTGCTCCTGAGCAAGAGTAGAATGACTATATATTTTTTAAATATTATAAATGACAGCCACGAGGCTTCCCAAAAATGTAACTAGATAGAGCAGGCAATACATTATAGCCGCAGTAAAACATAGCTTTGCTAAGTAACATTAAACATATATTATTATGAATATACTCTGTAATTGTTCTTAAGTCTCAATAAAATTCAATTCAAAAAAAATTCTTTCTCTCTGACAATAACTACATTACAACACGGATATATGAAACTCTGAAAATCCGAAAAAAAAATTCTTTATCTCCGACTTTTTCTTAAATAAAACAACGTATATGAGAGAAAATTTCTTATACAAAAAAAAACACGGATACAAGATACAAGTTTTTTGTTATAAGAATTGAACCGTAAGTATGGATCATCAAAAAACATGGATTACTGCAACAACAAGAGAACCCCGGTCTCTATCGGGATATTTTTCCAAATATTGTGTAAAGAAAAGAGACAAAATATGCATACAAAATAAACAAACAATGAATAAACAGATAGGCATAATATCACTGCTGTAATTCTCATCCGTATCGTTTTTTTTGCTTTTGTGGGTACTGGGTACTCCCATTTATAACCCTGCAAATATATTTTGACAGGCATTGCTATTCCATTCCGGCGTTTATTTTTCATCATCGTTCCGAATGTTTCGCCATGCTAGAAATGAACCTAGATTCGAAATTGCCATATCAGTAGATTTTTGTTCCGTAGGATTTTTGCCCGAACAGCTTTGGCTGTGTTCTGATTATTTATAGGGATAGGGGGAAACAAACTAAAAATTTAAGCCAGTTAAAAAAATCTATTTAAGTTATGTCTGTGTCTATGTCCAATACATAAGACAAGATACTTTCGATGATATTCTCCAACAAATAATAATTACCTCATTCAAATTAATTCGTTTAAAATATAACGACACTATTTATTTTAAGTATCACATTGTTTGATTAATAAATTTCTTTATTTGCTTTATGTTTTCCTACTTATTTATAAATTTAACAAAATAGACAATTGATTTTATTTATATTGTGCATTCACTTTATTAGATCCGGATTTAGGCACATGCATTAAAGATATTTAACAGTCCCGGTTGCCCAACACACGTGTATGTTTGTGTAATGTGAGAAATCTCTTTGCATCGTAGTATAAAACTTGATTAGTAGTTAAAATTTAGGAAACTTGAATATAAACTCGGCTTATAAAGAAATATTGCATTAAAAGGATGCGAAATATTTGATAATGTATGTATGACGATGTAATAAAAAAAGCATTTATTAGGACAAGTCTCAGAATGTCTTGACGTATTATTTGCGTAGATAATTTAACAGCATCTGATAATCCTGTTTCGTAAAAGTTTTTCAATATATTCTCCTTTTCGTAAAATAGTTGATATAGCCATTCTGTGAGCGATTCTTCTTCACTAGGTACCTGAATTTGAAAGATAAACAAATTTTTATTATTGGCAAAGCAAATCAAAATACACACAGATATAAGCTTCTCAAAGCTAACAATTACTTCATCGAAGCAGTATTGTAGGCTTTGTAATTATATTTCTATCGTATTTATATATTTTTTTTAATTCAGTAATTAATAAACTTTATACAAAATATTAAAGAAATAGTTTTAAAAGTTTAGAGTTCTTAAAATTTTTAGTTCCCAAAACAGAATTTTAAAATCCAATTCGCAGTTTTTATAATAAGGATTATATATATATAATATAATATAATATAATATAATATATAATATATATAATATATATTATATATTGAATTTTTGGAATAAAGAATTTAAGATTTGTCAGCCTTTCGAATATGTTCTCGAACGTAACGACTCTCAATCTCTAGGACAATATTCCTTTCCACTTATCTTGCATTCGACAGCAAACTGTTTCTATATACCATATTATACATATCTATAAAAATAAACGCCGGAATGGAATAGCAATGCTTTAACAAACTTTGCTCTAAAGTTGTGTGAGAGGGAAATGAGCCGAAAGTGATGATTTGTATGGAAAATGAGAAGATTTGAAATCGAATTTTGACCGACTACACCGACCGACTATATGGTCTCATCATTGCTATCTCTATCTTATCTGTAGAGAACAATAAGGAGCCCTGACTTTATAACCCGCATTTACCTGCAATAACTGTAACATATTAATACAATACCCATCGTTTGTACCTTTCAAACAAATTTATGAAAATATGTTGCTATGAAGTTAGTTTTGTATCTTTACAATATGTATGTTATATTGGATAAGTAGTAGCTGGTAATAAGCTAAATAAAAAGGGATAGACAGAGTGCATGTTCACATATAATAAATTATTATTAACGTTAACTTTAAAAACATCCACCAAAAGGAATGATTTCAAAATCTGAATGTTCTCGTATCCTTCTTCTCTCTCCCTGATACTAAGATAATGAACAAAAAATGAGACAAAATAAGATATAGTTGTTTTCACGATAGTTCGTTTTCAAATAAATTTTGAATTGAGTCTTTTGAACTACGCAATCTGAAAATGTATGGGAAACTAGTTGTTTTTATGGGATTTTGAACTTTTTTGTAAATCTCAAAAACTATTGAGTTTTTAGACAATGTTTAAGAATTGCCAACTGTCTTTAGCATCGCGGGCGGTCTATATCTTTTGAAGATCTTATCTCATTTTTCGACCTTAAACTAGAAATTAGAGAAACATCTATGAGAAGAAAGAGATCAATGTCCTTCGTCGGAGATCCTGGTTTTTAATCAAAATACTCTTTCGACAGTTATTATGGAATATGTGAAACAAAATCACAGAAAAGCAAATGAAAAAAATATTTGTTAAAAAAAATAAACCCATTTCCATCCTGTGTTAATTCCCTATTAGTAATTCGAAATCAAATTTTTGGCTTTCAATCTTAATATTTTGAACCATTATTACTGAGAGATCCGTCCGTTGGTATTGTAGACTTTTTCCATTATTGCTTGAAAATCCTAGGTTTTATCAACAAAGCCTAGATCTTAGATTAATTTGAGGATTCACAATAATAAATATAAATTAGAATACTGAAACCGCTTTCACCTCTGTAATTTTGTACAATCTATAATGCATGTAAGTGTGACAAGATCCTTTAAACCCATTTAAAATATCAAGCAGACCTAGTGGAATTCCTTCCGGATATGCAATTGTTATGTCTAGAATATAATCAAGAAAATTGTGTTCATCTGAAAAAAAATAAGAAAAAACAAATAATAATATTATTAAAAATTAAAATACCAACAAAAATAACTGCAATAAAAACCTTTTTGATTGTGGTCGTTATGCAAAACATCTATAACAGCTTTCATTGCTCCAATTCGGGGTAGAGTAACATGTTCTAAATGAGGGAGACCACGTTGTTTGGCGTATTTTTGACTGATATGTTTACGTTTCCTTAGAAATCCACCTTCAGGAAATAATATAATCCATTTTCGATCGTTTTTCTTGTAGGAATGCTCAAGATGATCTCTCAGGTCTTGTATCGATGCTTCCCGATTTTCTTTACCCTGATAAGTAAAAATTTTTGAATGAATTCGTTTTTTTATTAAATAGGGTAACACATTTACATGCGACTTCTTTAAAATCGTTCGTGAAAGAATAGCCTAGTTCCTTTACTTTGAAATTCTGTGCATTTCTGTGAATTTCTACACCAAAGTCTGTCAAAGTTCATATAAAAAAAATAAAATGACGTAGAAATTCACACAAATCCACAGAGTTTTAAAGTAAACACACCTAATATTGAAGAAATCAGGCGCCAACACCAGACGCACCATCTTTCAAAGGTGCCTCTAATTATTACTTGCGTACGCCTTTTGTGAGTATTAAAACGGCAGCGACGACAATCTTTTCAACAGTCAATTAAAGCAAGACCAAATACATGATATCACCAAGCCACCGATGCCTGCATTGACGTAATATATATGGACTGCTAATACCCAACTTTACTCGTGTTCCAGTTTACAGCAGCGCTTTAGGGGCTAGGTGGTCATTCCATGAAACTTGCCTTTACGTAGCAGCCTTATTGTTACATATTTTACTTTAATAATGCACTATAAAAGTAAGTTCGATCAAAATTTACTAAAATTGTTCAATTAATGGGCCAATAAACCGAAAAAAATTAAAACAAAAATGTCTTATTCAATTTAAATAAAAAACTATTTTTTTCCAATGACATCTATTATCCGTTCTTCTCAAATATTTAAATTTTAAAGTTTTTTTTTGGCGTTTGGCGTTTATTTAGTAACCGCCGCCCAATCTCAAAAGCGCTGCGATTTCTTAGTACATTTTCCTGCGAAAGATATGTATGGAAGTGACAAGTAACTAGCAGTCCATATATAATACGTCAATGGAGTCCTGGGACTTTAAATTTAAGGTAGTTGGAATTTTGTCTAACTAACTTCTTTTTAAACTCAGACAACGTACCGTCCTAAACTGTGGTCCAAGTTTTATAGTGAGGCGTTCATAAATCGATAAAATCTGAACCACTCAACCAAGTTTTATGAAATTTTCTGCTATTACGAGTATAAAGGCATATTTACAATTAATTCAAAAAATCAATATAATCACCAATGAATTAAAAGGATAGGCAGAATTCCTACTTACTACTGCCGAACAATTCAGGTTGAATTTAAAAGATCCTAAGGTCTAATTCATACGACAATCCATTGGCATCAATGCCAACCCAATGTACATTGCTCATTTATGCAAAAAAAGGTGTGAAAGTGAGCTGTGTACAAAAATTGAAGGTTCAAATATAACGATAATTAGTAGCAGAAGTATAGTAAATTATAAGTTAATTTTTTTTTTTTAACAATTGCCATTTAAATTAAAAGGGGTGTGGAAGAGATCGGAATTTTTGTTACATCAATATAATAATAAAACGTATTCTAATTGTGATAAGAAGAAAATTTTACGTTTTCAGTTCTTTTGAGAAAGGAAATAACTCGAACATTCCAAAAGTAAATTTGATTTTAAAACCAAAATGTTAGTACCGGCAACATTCCTGCAATTTGCATGCTTGCAATGCATATGGTTTAACAAATAGTTAGGCTAAAATATCGTAATAATTGTTTTACCGGGATGTAGCGAATTTTTTTTTTAGTTCTACTCATATCTCAAAAACTCATAAAAAAGGGTGATGAAAAGTAAGATTTTCACGGAATACGCCATAATTGCAATAAAGAAAATAAATAAATTTCGTTTTTTATTATTTTTTTACTCTAGAACAAAATTTCCCAACTTTGAAAACCTTTATAAACCAAACAAACAATTAACCAAAAAATTATTTGTTTGCTGTTTTTGAAGCTCTGTTTATATTTCTATAAGAAATACAAACAAAATTAAATAAAACATCGGATCGGACCGTGTAAACTAGGCCTTAGATTTTACAGACCTATGGTTAAAATTATCATTATTAAATGTAAAATCGTTGGAGCCGTTTTCGAGGAAATAAGATTTTCTTTTGACGGATGAACCTGGAAAATATCCAAAAAACAAGTTAGATGACAAAGAAACCGACGGATCTACATATCAACGGTTAAAGTGCAGAACCTCGTAAGTCATTTTCAGGGTTGCGAATTTTTGAATTAGAAAATCATTAAGTCATAAGCTAGTTGATGACTTATGAATTAAAATAATTTAAATCATAAGCTAGTTGGTGGCTTATGAATTAAAAAAAAATTTAATTCATTAGCTTGTTGATGAGTTATGAATTAAAAAAAATTAATGCCCAAGCTAGTTAGTGACTTATGAATTAAAATAATTTAATTCCCAAGTTAGTTGGGGACTTCAGAATTAAAAACATTTAATTTATAAGGTAGTAAGTGACTTATGAATTAAAAACAAAATTAATTCCCAAGCTAGCTAGTGACTTATGAATAAAAAAAATTGGGGACTTCTGAATTAAAAACATTTAATTTACAAGGTAGTAAGTGACTTATGAATTAAAAACAAAACCAGAAGACCCGTGCGAATATTTCGCACATTCAATAAGGTTTTGCAATTAAATTTTCAAATAGAATGTTTGAAGAAAATAAATACATTCTTTATTGATATGAATAAATTAGTTTTACAAAACCTCATTGTTAACAATATTTGATGTAAGAATGAAATCAGAAGTGACAAATAAAGGTGTGTCTCCTCCACTCATTCAAAGTGCACCGAAAAAAAAGGTTTCTCCCCCACTCACGCAAGGTGCAGCGAAAAAAAAAGAAGAGAAATTACAGAAGTTATACATATTTTTCTCTTTCACTCATTTCACAGATAAGCTGTGTCTCATATTCCACATAAAGTAAGAAATATTACTGTGCACTACGGGTGCTCAATGCATTTTAGCGCCTTGCCATCACCAACAAAAGCTAATTCGACCCTGGGCGACAATTTCTATTTTGACAGATAGGCACCTGACGTATCACGTTTCAAAGTATATTTTTTTTATTTTCAACAAATTTGCCTTTTTTATATCAAAATGCAAAATTTTAAAGAATTCTACGATAATGTATTTATATAGAAGACATCCCTTCACATTAATTTATCTGGAATTTGAGACACAATCAGCCCTTGAAATGAAAAGATTGTTAACTCCATATTATAGGTGTTTTTACGCAATTTAACACAACACCGCATGATGTTTTATATTTTTTTTAATAAAGCATTGCAAGTTTTCACTATATTCTCAATTTTATTTTATTTTTTTATTAAGTTTAATTATCTTTTTTTTCACTATTGTAACGATTGAAAATCTCGAAACACTTTCCTTTAGATCGGGAAAATGACAGATAGGCACCTTTTTGTTTCTTTTTTTTTAATTTGGTGCTTTACTCACATTCAGTGTACCTATATGTAATATATACCTCTTCCTTATCTTCTTATTCTAAGGTTTATTCGGTTTTTTATAAATGAGAAAAAAAGAATACAAACAACAGAAGTAACAAATATGTTTCTCCGCCACTCACTCAAGGTGCGGCGAAAAAAAGAGAATTTTAAATTAAAGAAGTAATACATATTTTTCTCTTTCACTCATTAAAAGTGAGGCATTCTTTATGTCAAATTATTCATTTATTGAATTATATTGAAATTGCCGAAATTTATAGAAAATAAAGTGGTGTAACATAATGTTTTTGCGCAATGTAATCGCTATGTGTAAATTCCTATCCAGCGATACCTAATTTAGTAGATTTGACTATTTTATAAATGAGAAAAAAAGAGTTTGACAACAGAAATAATTTATATGATGATGATAAAAGACAAATTTGTGTGACTTTTATCTAAAATATTTTTTATATAAATATAAAGTAATGAATATTTATATAAGAAAATAACATTTAAATACATATAAAAGTATTTAAATGAAACCACAGAAGGACGTTGGAACTAAAATGTAAAACTGACTGACATTCTTGTGTCCAGAAAAATTCTGGTATAAACTCACAGAAGATCTAAATGAGGGAACGCACTCAATAAATTGAACCGATCTTATTTCACATTCCAAAATATTACTAATTGGAAATGGGAAATGTCATTTTTAAAGGTGCGGCGAAAAAGAGAGAATATTATAGGTCTGTTCCCAAGATTTCTCACACTAAAAGTTGGTCAAATGTCAAATTTGAGGAGTGGGGATGAAATGCTCTCAAAGAGAAAGAAAACTGAAAAAATGTCTGGAACGGTTTTCGCACTAAATTGGACTACTTTTTAAACGTCAAAAAATATATTAGACTATGGTTGCCGTAGATCAGTGATAAATTTTAATCAAAATTTTCAAGAATCACATCCCAAGAAAATAAAATGTTAACAGAGAATAGACGTACAAGCTTACAACAAGTATATTAATATACAAACAAACAAATCTTTAATTATACATTAAATTATGAAGCTTAAGCGTGTTTTTCTTCAAGTAGCACTATATAATATAAGTAATACTCAATATTGTCAATTTTAAATTTTCTTTTTAAGAAATAGTTTTGCTTATTGGCGTAAATTTTTTGTAATTAGTTGATTAGTTAAAAGATTAATAAAATGATAAAAAGTATGCTTATCTTTCAAAACTAAAATCAAAATAAAATTAACACTTGGGCAACCCTTGTCCGGCATAGATATTTGTACTCAACTGACAAATTACGTCATCTGACATACGGCAACCAGGCATTTGACATCCAGCCCAGAAATAGCCAGAAGAAATTCCTCGGACTAAAACTGGCAAGAAGGGGAAATATTTTACTCTCTCGAGCGCGCTCTCTTTTGTAAGAATTAGCACAACTTTTGAAGTCTGGAACGACTTCGGACTAAAAATGACTAAATCTGGCAGTCTGTTTGAAACTGGGTGTGGAACACACTTTATATTACAGAAGTATATTTTTCCCTTTCACTCATTCAAGAAATTAAAATTGAAGCCTTTTTATGTCAAATTATTCATTTTTTGAATTATTTGAAATTATGGAATTTCATAAAAAATAGTGCGGTTTAACATAAAGTTTTTGTGCGATATCATCACTACGTTGAAATTCCTATCCAGTAATACCTAAATTACTGGATTTGCATATTTCATTAAAGAGAAAAAAGGACCCCGACAGTAGAAATAATATATATGATGATTAATTCCCAAGCTAGCTAGTGACTTATGAATAAAAAAAATTCCAAGCTAGTTGATGATTAAAAAAAAATTAATTCATAAGCTAAAGGGTGAATTGTGAGCAAGAAAATTTCCAAGTCATAAGTTAGCTTATGAATTAAATTTTTTTAAGATAGAATGTTAATTTTGCAGTCTAAAGCTTGATTTGAAAGTCAGAAATAGATTTAAAAGCTAATACTTACTTAGTAGGTACCAAAAGTGATTTTTAGCTTTTGAATCTATTTTTGGCTTTCAAACCAAGCTTTAGATTTCAAAATTAACACCCTAACTCAAAAAAATTTTAATTCATAAGCTAACTTATGAATTGAAAATATTCTTGCTCACAATTCACTCTTTTCATTACTCTTCATTAATTCACTCTTTAATTAGCTTATAAATTACCTACATTTTTTTAATTCACAAGTCAACGAGCTTTGGAATTAAAGTTTTTCAATTCATAAGTCACTAACTAGCTTGGGAATAAATTGTTTTCAATTCATAAATCACTTACTAGCTTGTGAATTAAATTTTTTTAATTCATAATTGATAAGTCACAACTGGAATTATTTTTTTTTAATTCATGTCACTTACTAGCTTATGAATTTAATTTTTTTTAATTCATAAGTATCAAACTAGCTTGGGAATTAAATAGTTTTTAATTCATAAGTCACTAACTGGCCTATGAATTAAAATTTTTTTATTCATAAGTCACTTAGGGCCAGTTGTACAAATATTTAAACCGTGGTTCAGCAATTTTTATCCATCAATTCCGGCGGATTAATTGAGTTTCAACAGTGGTTTACTGTTCAAGTGTGTGATAATAACCAATTACATACTTGAACCAGCGTTGAACCTTAGTTAATCCGCCGAAATCGGTGAGTTAAAATCTTGAACCGAGGCTGAACCACTATTGTACAACTGGCCCTTACTAACTTATGAACTAAATTTTACTTGCGATATATAGGAAAAATGGCAAGTTATGGATTCGTAAAAAAAATCGAACTCGGGATTTTGATCAAAGTTGACATGACGATGATAGCGAAGTCGAAAAAAGTGGGTCTCGCATTTCTGTCCGTCTGTCTGTCTGTATATCTGTCCCTTCGGCTGCAGCCTAAGAGGGTCGGTCGATTTTCTTCAAAGTTGGTACCTAGCGTTTTTTTGGGCATTATCCCCCTCGTTTTTTTCATTTTTTTTTTAAGACCAAAAACAACGGTACCTGCCATACAAATTTTTTTACCAAAAAATGAAAATCTTATTTTTCTCAAAAACGTGCCCACAACTTTTTAAAAAAAAACTTTGTAATTTTTTTTACAAAAAGGCAACAATTTTGTAAGAAAAAATTTCCGAAAAATGGTTAGAAATGGTACCTCTCATAGAACCATTTTTTTATTTTCGATTTTCTCAAAAACGGTTGAACGGATATTCACCTTTTTTTTGGAGAATGTTTGAAAAAGTTATGTAACCAAAGTTTCAAAAATTTTTTTTTGAGAACTTAATAATTTTAAAACGACTCGGTCAATTTTTATTAAACTTGGTACTCAGCAGTTTTTTGACATTGTCTATTAGATTTTTAATTGAATTTTTTCTTATAACCAAAAATAACGGTACCTCCCATACAAATGTTTAAAAACCGGTTTTGAAAATCTCATATTTCTCAAAAACGGCTCCTACGATTTTGATTTAAATTTTTGTGTGATCTAATATTTATAAGATCAATATCGGCTCCCATATAGGCTCCCATATAGGCTCCCATAACTAATTTATTTCTTTTATAAGATAAAATATAGTTTTTGAAATATTAAAACTTTAAAAACACAGTGTGATCGCACATAAGAGCAAGTTCGTGCGACCCAGTCGTGCTAATATTTTTTTTAATCCACAAGTCACTCATTAGCTTGTGAATTAAAGCCAAGCTTAAGCTAACAAGTGATTTAAGTTTTTTCAACCCTGGTCATTTTACATGTTCTGCAGATATAAAGAAAAACAAATTTTGTATGCGCTCTATAGTATGTACTACTTTTTTCTGTCAAATGTTTAGAGCAACATTGTTTCGCATAAATTGCCAAAAGGTGGCTGTGATTCTTCTGATTTTTTTGCATTAATATTTTTTTTTAATTTTTCGACTTGGGGGTCCTGATGCGAAACGAAATATCTATTACACGATTTAATATCTGTGATTTTTTTGTTGCGTTTTTATTTTTTTTTTTGCAATTTGTGGAACTCTCCATGGATATATACATAACTCTTCGTTGTGTTGTCGTGTTGGAGACCACAGAAAAAATTCTTTTCTAAAAAAATAATATTTAAATAATACGAGATTTAAAACTTACCGATGAAATAAAAAAATCCTCGTGTATAACGCTCACTATTCCGAAATTTGTAAATTTAAACAGCCGATCCATTATCCACATAACGTTTGGTAAGATTTTTGGCTTAGAATTGAAATTTGCCATCAAAAACGGAACATCTGCCGTACTTTGATGATTAGCTAATACTAAAGTGTGTTTATTCAAGCAAGGAGTTATGTCGTCTCCCATTTCTATGACTGCAATATAAAAATAAAAGTTATATAGCAGAAGAAATAAAATATTATCTTCTTAACTAGTGCTTTCTGCCCCTGCCCTATATAAAATATTAGAGTTAAGCATAATCATAAGTGAAACACTCAGTTTTTAGTATGTAGGGCAGACGAAGCCTTTCTAAAGATTTTTTGAGAGAAATTGTTAAAATTAATTTAAATTAGTATCTTAAGTACGGACATGAACAAATACTGTACTATAATTTCGAATATGGAAAAATGGTGTTTATTTTAAATTTAAATATCTCGAAAACCAATTAAGCTGATGTCGGATTCGAATTGAGAACATAAAACACCTTTGGAAAATTATTATTTCGTTTACAGCAACCTATCCATCGTGAACTGTATTACACGTTGGTGTAAAATGTAACGTTCTTATATTGATCGTGATGTGCTCTTAACTTCCTTAATTTACTTACTGTCATATCCAGCTGAATAAGACCACATTGCCACAACTGCTAGAAGCCATGAAAATAAAATTCCTTCGACTTTGTTGTAAAATCCTGGATAAACAAGTTTAAATGGCCATAAACAGGTCATCCATATTACATAAGTTGGAATGCAATAAATATTATTGATTATTATAATTGCTGATCGTATTAAGGCAACAGGATATTTAACAAATCTGAAAGAAGGAAATTTTTTTGTAACTTTATTGAGTTTAGTAAAAAGTAACAATAACACAAATCATTATCAAATAAATTTATATTGAATAAAAAAAAACAACTGCTCCAAAAAACAACTGCTCGATTACCGACGGTAATTGCTATACAACTTTTTTCACTGCGTTTTAAATTAATCCTTAATAGGTCTTTTCGTTTACATGCCCAAATAACTGCCCTATTTTACCAGTTTTATTTTATTTAAATTAAATTTAGCCAATGATCATTAAATAACCAATAAAAACTTTGCGTAGTTTTGAATCTCACTACTTTTCACGGCTGACTTGTTACATAAAGGTTTTTGTTTAACAATTATGTTTTTGCTCTGATATATATAACCCTAAGCCTAGAAATAGAAAAGAGCAAATACGAGCGATCCAGTTTGGTACATGTTTTATTTACAATGAAAACTTAAAATAAATGAAGAAATTAATTCACTCTTATGTTTTATTAAATGACTTTAAAATCTTTGTGTGTATTATTGAGCTCAAGAAAATATTTTTCTATCAATATATTAAATATACAAAAAATAAATTCTCTTACCTTTTAAAGCAACTCATATTCTTATGTGTCCCAAAAATGTCTATACAAGTAATCCCATTTTCTTTTGCTGAAAAATATGTAATTTTAAAACATTATTAATTTTTTTTGTTGTGGTGTTTTGCAGCATCCACTGGCAAAACCGGATAACTTTTCTTTGTACTTTTTGTTTTTTTCTATGCAGAAATAACAAAAATTTAGGGATCTAATTTCCTAGAATTGTATTTTTCTTTCACCGCACGTAAAAAAAAACTCTTAATAGGCGTTCATTAAAAACAGAAACAAATTTCTTCAAATTTGACTGTGAAATTATGCTTTTGTTAACAAGGTATTGAATTATGTTGGTGCCTTGGTTTCTATGTGTATGTTGACAACGTAGCCCCAATCGATCTTCACAACAACAAAAAATCGATGCAATTACCGGAAAAGTAAAAAAAATACATACATACACATGTACATATATATTTTCAATGACCAGATAATTTTTAAAACACATTTAAAAAAATTATCAAAAATGTACTCTTATTTTCTTTCCAAAAAAAATGATTATAATAAGACTTTTTTGTTATTTTTTTAGCTACGCCGGATGCTTCAATTGTAACTTGGATCTAATTGATTACATTCACTTCAAATGGTATGCTGGAAGTACTCATACAAATAATAGAACTTAATCGGCAATGATACAGGGGCAAAATAGATCTTTAGATCGCAATGCACATTAACCCCAAATATTATTAATTTTTTCTTCCAAAAATGCGTGGCGAAAAAATTTTGGTGGGATTTCCTTTAAACAATTATTTTGAAAATAAAAATCATAGAAATTTGACATCATACTTAATTAGGAAGATAATCGCATGTGATTTTTATTAATTTTCAGATCATTAATCAGTGTGGAGTTAAAGAAAAGTCTTAGAATTACCTCATATCATTTTAAAATTTATCTTTACATAAAATTACAATCGTACAACGTAAAGTCTTGTACGTTAAATATTGTTCAATAAAATATTTTCTGTAGAATACAAAATTTTATATGAAACTTAAAAAAACTGCCTCCTATGTAAAACTAATGAAATAGAAACAAGTTGCAATAATTTGACATCATTTGTTTTTAATATTTTGTGTAATAGTTAAATAAACTTCAATTTTTTCAGGTGTTTAAGAGTGTCACGAGCAATATTTGAAAAGGGGTTTATACTTTTAAAATATAACTTTGAGTTACAAGAACAAACATAAACCACAAGGTTAAAAATTCAATATTGGAAGAATATAATCCTTAGAGCTTCAGAGAAACCTTTCTAATGATACAATTAACCCAGAAGCCAACTTGTAGCCATGTCAACATGACTCTACAGCAGAGGTACTATGATTCTCGCAGTCAAGTTCGATAAATCGCTGATGCTGTTGCCTGATTCACAAAGAACAATGCGACGAGACAACGAGATCGCAGTTGTTCTCTCTTAATGACAAATTTAAAAAAACGAAATAATATATAATAAAGCATTTCTCATCGTCACGTAGCGTCACAAGTTTAAAAATTGAAGGCGTCATGACAATTTCAGGCAACGTCGAACGGACAGCAAACTGTCCAACATGTGAGCTGACAGCAGATGTGTCGTTGAAGACGAAGACGATGTGGTATTTCGTATGTTTTTTTTACAAATGAAATACAATTTTTACTTTCATTGGGAGGTTGTAGTATTTTGTACCTTAATTTTCGCCATGCGAAAATTTGATTCAACCAATATGACCGTTACAGCTGTTTCTATCTTGTTCCAACTTATTCCCTTTTTCCTTAGTGGGATTTGTTTTTAAACATCGGAACCTATTTCTCTAACCATGATAGAATCTTAACACTCCGATAAGAATTAAGTTTGTTACTATATCAGTAAAGGGTGCTCAAAAGAAAAATGTAAAGGGTGTTTTTTTTAGACGTGTGGTTTTTTTTTCAATTTGGCAAAACTTTCTTCGGAGTTGGTCTTTTTGACAGCTGTCACTTGATTTATGCTCAATTTGGTTTGCCATTTCATAATGAATAGACTTACTCCTGAACAACGTTTGCAAATCGTGCAAATTTATTACCAAAATAATGGTTCGGTTCGCGCGACGCATCACGCGTTGCGTCGACATAATCGCCCAGCAGAGTAATTCGAGCAACCATGCATCGGTTTCGCACCACGTTTACTCTAGTGGATAATGCGCATCCTCAGAGACGCTGTACAGTGTGCACCGAAGACGCTATTGCTGCTGTGGAGCAGAGTATCGAAGAAGACCCGAATAAGTCCATTCGCCATCGCGCGCAACAATTGGAGCTGGGGCCTTTCGGCGCGGCGCCCACTTGCCCGAAATCATTTTTAAAACATAATGGCATATAAATTCTAAATAATTGGCCATAACATTAAATTATATGCGTTTTATTTGTTCTTGAATTGAAAACCAGACGTCTGAAAAAAACACCCTTTAGATACAAAAAACATGTATGTATAATGTATTTATCAGGGTCAGAGGTACAAGGAGCAAGTCTAGATTTTTGGCAGACTGACCTGAAATGTCAGGTATTTGATTTGGGTCCTCAATAACGATTTTAGTATGAGAGGAAAAAATTCTTTGTATTCTTTGTAATAAAACAGTGGAATTTCGGTTAATTTACAATGTCCCATGGGCGATAAACGTTTTAGATTAGTAATCTTTTCTGAAAATTATTTTTCAAAATTTTATTTTAGATTCATCTACAGTAAAGAATTAAATAAAACAGTGGTTGAAAATAAATTAGTGAGCGGATTGTTTTTTTTATTTAATTTTGGAAAAAATGCACGCAATAGAAAAGTTAAAAACTTTATTTGGCTCCTATCATTGTGATATTCACATTAATAATTTGATTAAGTTGTTTACACTTTCAATGGCTCCCAGAAAACTACTTGAATCTGCTAGGTCCTTGGTTGTCATCGCACTTATTGGTTATTGAATTTGTCTACTTAGTCCAATTATTTGAATTTTTCGAGAATTAATAAGAAAATCCAATACGTAGGTATTTACTTAAAAGACAACCAACAATTGTGTTTCGAGGATGATAATGTCCAATAAAATATCTTTTATATTTTCGGTAAATTAACTCTACAAAGAGTAAACTTTTTTGGGTTTCGACTTTATAAATTAAAAAAAAGTATGCAGTTGGTTTGAAAGATCAGAGACAGGATAACTAGCAATTATCCAATATCAGATGACACACTCTATCAGGATAAATTGATCACTTGGACTCTATTTGATTATTTGAATTATGCTATTAGCTACTATGACGTCATTTATTATAATGCAATAGGTAGATTAAGATCTGATGGAAGTAAATAATATGCTCGTGTGGGTAGGTTTGTACGTTCTTATCATTGCACGATTTCTAATTTTTTTATTTTTGCGTATCATACAAAAGTTACTTAATGAGTTAAATAAGCCAATACTATAGCATACTCCATTGGACTTTGAATTTCAGAAAAGTACAAATTATATGGAACCTTTAATACCTACCTATTAGATTAGCTTAATTTGAAAAAATCGCAATGACGACCGAACCAAGACCAACGTTCATCATACTGGACTAAATATAGATTCTATTGGAAGACACACTCATTTATTTCTGTAATATACAAATTTTCCACTAATAACAAAGCGATTTCTCGATTATTTATGTTTTAAATGTAAATCACCCACGAAGATAATTATTCACTTTTTTTTTTAAATAAAATCATTTAATGTAGGTAGGTACTTGAAAAAAAAAACTTTAAGCATTCTTTTTCCTACTACCAAATAATCAATGACCCCTATTGGAAAGATTATCAAATAGTCTTGATTACTTCGATATGAAGATTTCAACTTGCCCGAACTATGTAAATTGAATTAGTATTTTTTATAAATATGTATTTACACAAATAATGTAGCTATTCCTACTAGGTCGACTAGAAAAATGCTAATTTAAATGCCCAACTAGGAAAAAATGACATTACACTGCTCAAGTTGCATTTCAAAGCAAAAAAAAAATAAACACCGTTCTTGACATGCGGTGCAAATGTGCAATGTTTAAACAACCACTTTTTAACAAAATTCGCTCAAGTCACTAATTGATGTTTAAATCAAATATTTAAAAAAAAATTCTCTACTTTAATTTACATTTTAATTTCACCAAAAGGAAGTATTTTTACTTACCAATTAAACTTAATTCCAATTAAATTAATAACCTACAATAGTTATTTTTTAGGTAACTTCAATCACAACAATCACAGATCACAGGGTAATCAAACCACACATCAATTATTTGTATTCCAAGAGTGGGTCGTCAAATTCGATGTTATATTGGCCGGGTTCATTGGGCAAGTTCAACATAAAAAAGATCTGGATTTATGTCGTTGAACGCAAAATAAATGGGTGCATCCCACAAAAAATATTTCTGAGAAATTCGAAAATATTTCTCATACTACGTTTCCATTGGCCTAAATGAGATAATTTCGTTGAAGATTTCCAAATTCGATTCCAAATTTTCTCATTTCCCATAGAAATTCACATTTCGAAATGAGATAATATGCCTGTTTGGTAACTTTTCTTTCAACAAATTTTTCAAAAACTGAGTTTATTTTTCTATTCATTTTGACAGCAAATTGTGAAATTTTGTGAAAATTTGTGCAAATTCGCAAGAATTTTCACGTTATTAAACAGACCAAATATTTCTCGATGGCCGAGCGGTTAGCGCCGAAATGAGGTAATTTCGTTAATTACAGAAAAAGTGTTTTCATTGCAAAGTCCCCTTTCACACGAGGAAACTGAGTTTCCAGCAACTTTCAGTTTTTGGGTGAGAAGGGCACCAAGTAAGAGGAATGAACGGTCTACGATTGGTGGGAATTGGAAATTAAAAGAAAACGTCAAAAAATCTACAGCAACTTGTTTCCTTGTGTAAAAGGGCACAGTACACATATTAAAGGTAATATATTGCGCAGGTTGTCAAAGTTGGAAATGTCAAAAAATTAAAAATGGCTGTTCGAGTGCCCACAGGAACTCAACGCGCATCATTAGAAACAACAACAAAATATTTAAATTAGACAGGGAAAGGGGCACTGAATCCACCATTTTACCACCATAATACCTCGATTTTGACAGATGCGCAGAACTGAACAAAAATGAAAACGCTAATGATATTACCAAAGATACTGAATTATAAAGATTGGAATCTTTCGTACGTTCCATCCCCCAAAACCCATTTGTTTACATTAGGGGTATTCCCGATCCGATGCAAACTGGTCTTGCATCATTGCAAAAGTGCACAAATTTTTTTTACAATGGGGTTAGGGTATAGCAATTTTACACTTTTGCATTTTTGCAATGATACAAGACCAGTTGCATCGGATCGGGAATACCCCTATTGTTGTTTTTGTAATTTTATCTCGTGTCGATGAATAGATGTGAATTGCAACAACAATTTATGCAGTTGTGAATTCATATTTTTGCACTAGTGTGCGTTAAAACATGAACACTAGTGCAAAAATATGAATTCACCACTGTCCGCCATTTTGTTTAGCTTGTAGGCAAACCACAAAGACAGCCGAGGATTCCAATCTTTATAATTCAGTATCTTTGACCCTGTTTAGATTGTGACATGCTCACTACGTAGTGAATAGTCATGTCGTATCTACACTCGAAATTTCTCAGGGCCAGTTGTACAATAGTGGTTCAGCCCCGGTTCAAGATTTTAATTCACCGATTTCGGTGGATTAACTAAGGTTCAACGCTGGTTCATGTATGTAATTGGTTATTATAACACACTTGAACAGTAAACCACTGTTGAAACTCAATTAATCCGCCGGAATCGGTGGATAAAAATTGCTGAACCACGGTTTAAATATTTGTACAACTGGCCCTCAGTCATGAGTATCGCCGAACTCTGATGGAATATCTGTGAATTGAAACATTTGATTCTGAGCACCTTGAACCATGAGTTTAATAATAAATAAATAAGTAGTTGCAAAATATAGCAGAAATTGCAATTTTAATAATTAAATCTGCTTCAGCATCTTTGCTGTTATCAATCCACCAATTCAATAAGCATTTTTTGCGTCTAGCTTGACTAATTACACATTTTTAATTTTTATTCTCATCTACCTTAAACTTCAACGAACATGCCAAAAATAAAAAAAATGGCATTAAATGGAACATGTCTGATATGAAACATGACTGCTCACTACAATCTTTATGTTTTCTTCCTGACTGTCGCCTCCCTTTCTACCTCACCGATTTCACCAACAAAATGCCGTCACTACGTAGTGAGCAGTCACAACTATTTCCTATTCCTATTTCACAGAACATACATCTCATACATTACAGAAATGTACGTATGTGACGTAAAATAGGCCCATTATGAGTGGGCGTAAATTTTATTTTTTTTTTTAATTATGCGTTTTCTAAGTTGATGCATAGTTTTTCTAAAAATTCCAAATTTGCAATGAGCCAAATTTGGCAACTTCTTTAAGGTACATACATTCATACAATGTATGTGATGTATGTTCCGTGAAATAGGCCCCAGGGTCTTTGGATATTACCTTTAATAGGCTTTTTTCTTTTTTAGCCCCGAGCGGGGCACATAGCGGGCTCTGAGCGAATAGAGCTCACTCCGAACAGAGCGTGACCTAAGCGCACCGATCTATTTAAGAAACTCAATTGAACACTGAACTCTCATATCTGTCAAATTACATGAAAATTGTATGAAGTTAGCCGCGCTCAGCTTTGTGCTCGATGTGCTCGGTCATTTTTTTCCGAATGAATTTTTAGAAAAACTATGCGTCAACTTAGAAAATGCATAATTTTAAAAAAATTTAAAATTTACGACCACTCATATGGGGCCTTTTTTACGTGACATACATTTCTGTGATGTATGGGCGTTTTTCTTTTTTATTTCAGAGTAGAGCTCTGAACAGAGTCTGAACACTTCGAACATACTCTGAGCGATCTCTGAACTGAGCGTGCTCTGCTCTGAGAGTTCAGATTTATTTAAAGAAACACGCTTGACCAGCTGTCACTTTTTTATTTGTTCACAGCTGTCATTTTCTTTGTGTTCGGCTATTCAACTCCGTCTGCTCTATCAATTTATTCTGAGCTCATAGAGCGCGTTCTGAACATCCTCTGAACGTGCTCAGAGCGAAAAAAGAAACACAAAATTGGAGCTCTGAATGGTCTGAGCTAAAAAAGAAACACGATCTTTTATTTGACAGTTCAGGCTCTGCTCTGAACTAAAAAAGAAAAACGCCCTATGTTATGTATGTTCTGTGAAATAGGCCCCTGGATCGAAATTTCGTTTCGGATTGAATCCGATCCTTGAATCTGCTCATATAAAGGTAGTACTAGTGTCGAAAAAAAGCTTTATAACACACTTGATAGCTTTTACAGCTGGACTTGAGAATTTTTTCCGTTGTTCGTTTGACAGTTTTTGTTTGGTGCGCAAGCACCACTATATTTTTCTGTTTTCGTTTGTATATACTTTACTTGCTTTGATAAATTGTCACCTAGAACTACAATTTAGAATATTCTTTGTTTTATTTTATTTTGATTGATAAGAAATTTTAAATTAAATATTTTATGAATGTGAAGCACAACAGTTTAACAATGAAAACAATTTATATTTTTTTCACTCTGTTCATGCTCGTGAGAGGTGAATTAAATAAAGTATTTCATTACCAACCCGAGCAGGTGCATTTGTCCTTTGGAGGTAATTATTGAAATCTTATTTGCTTTGTAACTACATAAACATTCATCATTGATATTTACTAGGAATTACTAAATTTATGTAAAATGATTCTCTTTCTTTAAATGCAAAGTTCATTAAATATTTATTGCGTATTCCTTTTATAATTGTTTGTACAACAGATGGACTTGTTAACAATAAAATGATATGAATAGTTATCACAAATGTAAGATTGTTTGTTATCAATAATGCCTTTGTTTTTTTCAAATTCAAAGTAATTGTCACTCAGAACAAACAAATATAAGATAATCATTAATGGGGAAACCCAATTTCAGTGTTAGACCCAGTTTCGCAGTGTAGTGTGTTAAGTAAGCTGTTGCCACTATGGGACGATAAAACCCACAATGCACACTAATCAAATAAGTGGCACTAAATGATGTCATTACTCATTATTAATACATTTTTTCTATTATTTTGCCAGTTTTATAAAATAGACAATTTGTGATTTTTTAATATCAAGCATTAATTCAGAACCGTAATTGAGTTAAGTGCAAGAAAAGTAAAGGATTCCATTGGAAGTCGATTGCATGCATTGGATCCATATTTGACCGAATAAACTTTCTACTTTTTTTTTTTGAAAATAATAGATGAAAGCCACTACCTATAAAATATTACAGAGTTGAGTACCTATACCTACATAAGAGTGTGCTAAAACATTTGTTCGTTGATTGGTTTCAAAATTTAGTCCGAAGGTACCAAAACTTAAATTCTTAATTTATATTTAGAGGTCTTGAAATGGATCACAATCAAACTCAGAAAAACTACGTATGCATGTACCTACATGATTCGGAACTTCGTAAATTTTCAAAACTTGATTAAGGTTAATTTTTTTCTTTTTTTATATGTATTCTGTTTTGAACATCTCCCCATCACTCATACTTTCATATTACAAGCTAAGATTTGTATATACACCTATCGACAGAGAAATAGAACACTCATGAATTTTCTTATAGAAGAATAGTTTATTAGAACTTGTTTCACAATGTCTGAGTAAAGTTCTGATTACTTACTCGAAATATAAATATTGCAACAGGGTCATAAGTCCACACACATCTATAACCTATTCAAGTCGTCAAAAAAAATTGTAAGTTTTTCTCCTGTGGACTTATGACCCTGTGTCAATATTTATGTGTCGATTAACTAACTAATCGGAACTTTACTCAGATATTGTGAAACAGACCCTTAATAAATTAAACAATTATATTTATTTGTAGGAAACTCAGATATGTATTTCAGATTCTTAATTTAATTTATTAATTTAGAAATAAACTGCTTTTATAAGAAAATTCATGAGTGTGCTATTTCTCTGTCTAAGTTGTATGTACATATGCATAAAATTAATATTTCATTTAAATTGTGTTTCATTTATTTATTTTATTTTATTTAATGTGATACAAATGTATTTTAAAGTTGTTATTCAAAGCACTTAAATTACGTGCAAATTAAAAAGGTTTACATCTTGAATTCTAATATTCAAATTCTCAGAGTTTAGGTCTTAAAATCTAGGATAAATATTGGGCTAAAGGCTAATCTTCGGTTTTTTGCGGATTATGACATACTATCCTTGCTCTTCATTGATGCCATAACGCTATTTCGCGATTTTAAAGGAAAATTTTCAGAGATTGTGAATGGTTAATATATTTGTTTCGAAAGAGATATTAATCACGTGGTACTTGTTGTCCCATAAACAATGGTCAAAACTGAAACTGGTGAAAGGCCAGAACATGACCTGGTTACTTGTCCGTACCGCATCATTACGGTTTTCGAGTAACGGCTGTTTTTGAAATAAAAATCGTATGACTTAAAACTGGTTTTTACTTTTCAAAGCAAGTTTCTATATTGCCTTTGTTCCCTTTTTTAGTTCATGGCTAAGATACCGTATCTTGATGAACTCTATTGCAGATTTATCGTTAGATATATAGTCTGTGATGTGACCCAATTCATGATACTTCGTACCCAAAGGCGATGAACGATTATCATAAAAGATTCTGATTTATCAATATACCACGATATCATGAAAATCTTTAAAGCTATTTTAACACCCTCCAATTATCTCTCACTTTAAATCCATGACCTTTTCTCGAAAACGCCTCTTAATAGCTTTATAATAACTTCCTGCGTAATTATATACAAAAATTAAAATTTCTCACATTCCTTAAGCATTCTATACAATTAAAACTTTTATATATGCATGTATATTAAAGGGAACTTATACCTATGTCTAAATAAATGTCTTTGGAAGAGCCCATTATATTCCTGAAGATTTCATTTCGGGTATTCTTATTTTCTAGATAATACTGATGAAATTGTAGTCACTTGGTCAACACGTGATGATGCTGGCACATCCATTGTTGAATATGGTATTCGAGGTTTAGTCCTAATGGCAGAAGGAACATCGCAACTATTTATTGATGGGGGTGATAAGCATAGATCTCAATTTATACATAGGGTAAATTTAAAATAAATGGTTTCAATCTGAAAAAATTTCAATAGAAAATGTTATGATCTTAGGTAAAGTTAAAGAATTTACAACCAAACTCAACATATCTATATCATTGCGGAGGCCATCTCGGCTGGTCATCTCAATTTTCATTTCATACCGTCCCATCTGGTGCCGACTACTCGCCTACTGTTGCAATTTACGGCGACATGGGTAATGAAAATGCACAATCTTTGAGTAGACTTCAAGAAGAAACACAACGTGGTATCTATGATGCCATCGTACATGTTGGTGATTTTGCCTATGATATGAACAGTGAAAATGCAAGAATTGGGGATGAATTTATGAAGCAAATAGAACCAGTTGCAGCATACTTACCGTACATGGTATGCCCTGGAAATCACGAAGAAAAGTAGTAAGTTAAAAAATTGTAGGCCATCGTTTTTCTTTTGAGTTAACTTCTCTACTCGTTATTTTAATTTTTAAGTAATTTCTCGAACTACCGGGCACGATTCAGTATGCCTGGAAATACTGACAATATAATGTACAGTTTTAATTTGGGTCCAGTTCATTTCATTGGTTTCTCAACCGAAGTATATTATTTTCTTAATTATGGACTAAAACCTCTTGTTTTTCAATATGAGTGGTTGGAAAAAGATCTACAAGAAGCTAATAAACCTGAAAATCGAGCTCTAAGACCCTGGATTATAACCTTTGGACATCGACCAATGTATTGCAGCAATGAAAATGACAACGATTGTACACATTCTGAAACATTGGTTCGTGTTGGTTGGCCATTCGTTCATTTGTTTGGCTTAGAAGATCTATTCTATAATTATGGCGTAGATGTTGAGCTTTGGGCCCATGAACATTCATATGAACGCTTGTGGCCGATTTATGATTATAAGATTTATAATGGATCAAGAACGGAACCATACAGAAATCCTGGTGCACCTGTTCATATTGTAACAGGCTCTGCAGGTTGCAAAGAAGGTCGCGAACCGTTTATATCAAAAATTCCAGAATGGAGTGCTTTTCATAGTCAGGTAGGAAATTAAAAATAATAATTAATATTTTCGTGTTATAATTAGTTTGAATGTATTTTAGGATTATGGATACACTCGTTTGAAAGCACACAATGCAACGCATTTATATTTTGAACAAATATCTGATGACAAAGATGGGCAAATTATTGATTCATTTTGGATTATAAAAGATAAACATGAAAGTTATAAGCACAAAAAATGAGTATGAAATATTCGTCACAAAATTATTTTTAAATGCATTTATACCAAATATGAATCTCACATTCCAGTTTGTTTTCTGTAAAAATTGTTTTTTTTTGCACAAACAAAAAACAATAAAATAAAGTTTAAATTTCGATAAGGTTGTTGTAAATTTTTCTTTAGAAATCTTATTTGGGAACCGAGTATTAATGACACAGAGAATGACTAGGAACATAGTCATAAGTCAACAGGACGAAAATTCGCAATTGTCTTTTGCAAACCTGAATGGGTAGTAAATCCATAAATTTATAAATCAGAACTTGAGCAGGATAATATATTGAAATCGACCATAAGACATTTATTTAAATTTTCTACAAAATCACCCTTATTCCGTATGGCGTTTAACGAAAACGACAGTAAAAGGACACGAATCCAGAAGCGTTAATTGGCGTTTAAGTAAAACTAAAACGTTAACTTTCACTTCTTTATCCACCTTTCTAACCACTAAAACTCTTATTGTCGCTTCTGGAGCCATGTCGTTTTAATGGCGCTTTATTAAAACGCCTTAAAGAATAATGGTGAATATCTTTTGAATCGAGCTTTCTGCAGAAAAAGATCACATATCCTAGTATGGAATAATTACACCGAGTTAAACGCCTTACATTTATTATATTATGCATGCATCATAAAAGTATGGACTGAGGGAAGCATGTCGCTGATTGGGCTATCAGGTCCATATGTCCCATCTACCAAAATAGGTAATTTTCTAGAACGATCGAGGCATATCCCTCGTAAACTCGCATATATAAGCTTCTAAACTACGTGATATAAATTGTTTTGCAATACTTTAATCGACAAGCGCCTCCGGCCTGGCAGATAGATCATAGACCAAATTTTCACCCTGCGAGAATTCCTGGAAAAGAAACGGATTTCCAAATCGAGGCTCACAATCTTTTCATAGACGCCAACATTGAATACCTTGTTTTACACTGTACAGCCCAGTTCTGCTAAACATTCGCTTGAATTTTAGTATTTTGCTATCCGTCGGAAAAAAACAATAAAATGCGATAAAAATAAAATTTTAACAATTAGATTCTCTCAAGAACTACAAAAATTGATAGAGCTTATTGATAGATTTTTGAATTCGAAAGATTGAAGGGTTTAAATAATAATTTGTGTCGAATTAAGTGAACAATTCACGTGAATCGAAAAATTCGATCGGATCGGATAGCAGAATAGGGCGGGTTATCAAAATACTGCTAGGGATACCCCGACTAAAGGAGATTCTCTGAACTGCGCTGAACACAGAGGCATCGTTCTCCTTAACATCGTCTAGAAGAACTTTTCGGTCGTTTAATGCGAACGCCTGAAGCCGTCCGTCCACAACCCCACTAGTCATCAATGTGACTACGCCACAAAAGTTAAAAATTAAATATTAGTACCCAACAAAGAAAAAGAATTTTTTTAACGGAGTATTTAATGGTTTCTACAACAAAAACATGCCGTAGTAAAATCAATCAAATTTACCACACACACTTTTTTTTAAATGCAGTTTTAGTAGATTTTTTGCTAGTTTCTTAAGTGGTAATAAATTGTTTATGTTTGGCTACTATAAGCTAAAAAAACGCTTTTACTTAAAATCAGACATTTTCTTTTTTATATGTATTAAATGAATATTTATTAAACCTAAAATAGTGACAGTTTCAACCATTTTAGTCCAGAGTCTGACAAAGTAGGAAAATGACACTCATTTTATATTTTCAAAGATATTCAAGTTTTAAAATGAAAACAAAAAAAAGAATTGTTCGCTGCATTTAAGATTATTTTACATCAAAAACAATATTATCCTCGAAAAAACTCCCTAGGGGATCTAAAATAACTAATCTTCTCTAATTTACCTTAATCTTTCCAATATATTATGTTCTTCCCAGAAATCGATAAAAATTGTTTCGAAATCTGAAAGTACTCCTTTCCACTTCAAAATTTATTTGAATTTTTTTAAATATTTTTTATAAGAATTTCGCGAAATAGTGTCACTTAAAAAGATGATGGTGATGGTAGATGATGTAGGTAGCTCAAACTCAATCATGGCAATTTTTCGACCCAAAATAGTCTAGAAAAAGATTTGTTTAAGGAAACTTTGATGAACTAAAATTTCTAAAACCATAATAGAGGTCTTTGTGGAGCACCAATAATAAATTATAAGTAGATAACAAAAATCTATCAAAAGAATTTGAAAATATTGGCTTATCTGTGCATGTGTAAAAATAATAATAGCAATTTTGAACTTATCCTCAGTAACAATTTATTAGTAAAGTCTTTCCAAATGAAATATTCTTCGGCTATTTTTGCTACAAATTTTAATACGTTCACAGATTTATCAAACCAAATTGTTGTAACATGGTCAACTCGTGATGATTCAAAAGAGTCCATTGTTGAATATGGTGAAAGAGCGTTCGAAGAAATGTCTAAATCAAAGCCCATCAAATTTGTTGATGGTGGAAAAGAAAAAAGCGAACAATACATTCACAAAGTAAGCAACAAAAGGATAACATATTTCGCCTTGTATTAATAAAAAAAAAACACAACCTAACATTTAAATCAGGTGACGTTAAGTAAATTAAAACCTTCTACGCGTTATATTTATCATTGCGGAAGCTCTCTTGGCTGGTCGGCTGAATTTTGGTTTGTTACTCAACCTAATGGTACAGAATGGTCACCACGCTTAGCCATTTTCGGTAACATGGGAAATGAAAACGCACAATCGCTAGCCAGATTACAACAAGACACTCAGCGTGGATTGTATGATGCTATTATTCATGTCGGAGACTTTGCTTACGACATGGATTCTGAAAATGCTAGAGTTGGTGATGAATTTATGAGGCAAATAGAGTCAGTAGCTGCATACTTGCCATACATGGTGTGTGCTGGCAATCACGAAGAGAATTAGTAAGTATCTTACTGTCGAAGTCTTAAATATTCATTAGTTTTCACTATCGTAATTTTTCTTTCAACTAGCAACTTTTCCAACTATCGATCACGCTTTAGCATGCCGGGCGGGACAGAGAATCTTATGTATAGCTTTAATATGGGCCCAGTACATTTTATTGGGTTTTCCACAGAATTATATTACTATTTAAATTATGGTATTAAACCGTTAATAAAACAGTACTATTGGCTAGAAAAGGATTTAGAAATTGCAAATCAGCCCGAAAACCGGGCTCTTCGGCCTTGGATTGTTACTTTTGGACATCGACCAATGTACTGTAGTAACGACAATGGAGATGATTGCTCAAAGCACAATACAGTTATTAGAAAAGGTCTACCTTTCTTGGGATTCTTTGGTCTAGAAGATCTATTTTACAAATTTGGTGTAGATGTAATGGTCTGGGCTCATGAACATTCGTACGAGCGTTTATGGCCAATTTATGATTATAAAATGTTCAATGGCACAGACGAAGAGCCATACAAAAACCCTGGAGCACCTGTGCACTTAGTCACTGGCTCAGCTGGCTGCAAAGAGGGAAGAGAGCCTTTCGATAAAATTATTCCAGAATGGAGTGCTTTTCATAGCCGGGTAGGAAGTCTCGAATAAAATAAAAATTTTCAATTTTTTCTTATTCTGATTTACTTATAGGATTATGGTTATACCAAAATGACGGCTTACAATACAACTCACTTATATTTTGAACAAGTTTCTGATGACAAGAATGGTTCTATTATTGATTCTTTTTTTATTATAAAACAGAACCATGGCTCGTACTCGTGATAGTATAAATATTTTAAAAATAAATTGTATTTTTTAAACAGTACTGAATTAAACAATTTTCTTATATATATAAAGAAAAAAGTTTGCATATAGATACGTTATACATTTACAGTAGAATCTCAGAAAGGTGAAAACATATAAAACAGGATCCTTATGAAATCGTTCATCTTTCCAATGTTCTACAGTGTATAGTTTAATTATTTCCTTCAATTTTGCAATGCACAATAGTGTTTGGTCAAATGAAATCAATTTTTATCTTTTTCTCGAAACCATGAGGAGTTGGTTGCATAAGGCCTTATGATGAAGTCTCTTGAATTGAATTGAATTCTTAATATTAAGATTTGGCGAATGGTGGTTGAATGTTTTTAAAATCGGGAAAGTATTGATCAACGTCAACACGACTATGCCCAGTGCAGTGCCACAATAATAACTGCACACTAATTGTATTTATTTTACCTTCTTGTGGTAATCACCAGATACTGGTCATCATCACCCAAACTTTACTTGCTTAACTTTGTATAAGCGCGAAACAAAATGGCAATATACTATAATTATCTCTCGAAAATGAATGAGATCTTACTTGAACAACTCTGACATACTGAGAGCTGGGGTCATGAAGGATTTTCAAGAATAGCCAAGGTTCTGACAAAGATATATTAGCGGATGAACACTTTATGGGCCAATGGCAACTTACATTTCCGTAGTTGGTTAATGGCATTGGAAAGATCCGGTCTACAGTCCTAAGGTAAAGAAATGGTCTGTTCTTCCATTTAAAGGTTTTTTGCCATACGACCACTTAAAGTGCAACAACAGTAAAATATTTCCCTATCAATTTAAAAATAATGGTGTTTCCATCAATCTTGCAATAAAACTTTCATTTGTCATTAGAACCAAGGATCAAAAGAGTCCATACAAATGTTTATGGTCTTAGTATATTTTTTTTAAGGGTACATAAAATGTGGGTTTTTGACCTGTCAAGCAACCCATCAAGTGCAAAGGACTATCACCCAATAAAAAAACAGCGCTGTTCCTTTGACGGCTTTTTTGAGAAACCAAAAATTATGATGTCGAATTTCCGTCCACACAAACCAATTTAAGAGGGATATTTATTTATTAATAGTTCCCTTTTTGTTTTGGTAACCATGAGGACAATAATTCAGTTTTTTGTTTACTTTGAAATATGTATACATGAAATTTGCGATGGGAAAAATATTTGTTTGTATTTATCTTTAATGGTTGTTGTTGTCCTTGTTTTTGCATTATTTTTTCAACCTATGCTGAATATTTTTTTTATGATATTTTAATATAGACTATGTGAGAATTTAGCTTGATTATATTATTTCTGAAAATGAAAAAATATTTAGCAATTTAGAGATTTATAAAAATTTGTTGATGTTTTTTACTTTTGTCAAGTGAGGGTCTGTTCTGTAAAGTTTCTGCAAAAAGATATTATTTATTGTAAATATATATACCTATGTATGGTACAATGTACATTCAGAGTAATTCGCATAAGTTACCGCAAAAAGCAAATTATAGCTTTAATCGAGAATAATCATTGTACAATTTTTATTTTTGAGGTACTTACTGATTATTTGGATGAAAATTTAATCTGTAACTAATGAAGATAATAATAATAATGCAAATATAAATCTGATAATTTTATTACATATTAATTCTTGGCAAAAAAAAATTATGGTGGTCCAATTTTCCACACAAAATGGTAGTTTTCCTTAATTAACGTAAAAGCAAGTAATAGAACTTTTCATTGTAACAGGACCAGCAGAAGATATATTAATAAAAATTTCAAAGAAATCAGTATTTTTTTTTAATTTTTGGAAGCTGTTTTTATAACTTTTGATCTAAGGTGAATTGTGATAAGTTGTATACCTTTTAAGAAACAAGGACAAGCTTTAAAAAGCAAAAAATGATATTGGGTAGTTGAATTTTTATACAGGGTGCTGTTTCAAACGTTTCAAGTACAATAATTTTGACCACCATTTTACAGGTGATGAATTACTTAAGAAAATCATTTAAAAATTCATTTTGACGCACCCTGTACAATATAATAGGAGTTGTTTTTCTACATCATGGTTATAGTGATTTATTTTGAAAATACTCACACACCAAGTCCCAGATCCATTACGGTTTTTTCTGTGTTCGCTTTCATTTTATTTATAAACAAAAAAAGGTATAAAAAAGTACATATGTATTTCAAAAATTAATTTTTAAACTAGATATTCAGAAACTACAATTGTCTTTAGCAAAACTCGAAAAGTTAGGCAGTTTTTAATATTTGAAAAAAAAATTCCGATCTTCAAAAATTGTCAAGCAAAATTATTGAAAAAGGGGTTCGATTTTGAATATTTTGGTTTCAACATAAGCTTCATAATTTCGCTCAGTCCCGGTTGAATTTCAAGAGAGGTGTTATTTTGAATTACCCTTATATGTATGTATGGTGAAGGTAACGCTAATCACTTGCACAAATACGTCCTTTACAAGATATGTTATTTATGATTTATCTCGAAACCGATGTTCTGTGTGCTTGTTAAGTTGGAAATGTTAATTTAAACAGATCTACTAAAACTATTGTACACGTTCTTATTTCTTTTTCTGATACTCGGATGTCTCTTAAATTGTATACCATTTTACTCTTCCTTAAAATCGGAAACCACATCTACAAACTCTTTTCTTTCTGTATCCCCCTTCGAGGTAAGATTGATACCACCTGACGAAAAACTTTACTTATTCTTGACGAAATCATCAAATGGAACAAAACCCATAGGATTCCTATGAGTTTTGTTCCATTTTTGTTCCATTTTTCGCCGTTTCTCGCCTCGAAAAGTTATCGCCGAGTTACAGAACATGGGTCCTGGGGTGGAATCGCGTAAGGCGAAATTTAATAAGGGTATTCATGCAACGTCGGAAAAGCATCGTAAACGTCTTAAACGTCTTAAAGTTTACGACGTCGTAAACGAACAGTCAAAATTTGTATGGAAAATATTTTCAAACAAATCTTAAACTTTAAGACACAAATTTGTATGTTAAACGAAGATGGTAAACATCGTAAACATGGTAAACTCTTGTAACCTTAGAAGAAAAAATAGAGGAACGGGTATTTCGAGGAAAAATTATTTTTTTTTTTTAAATAGTGTGAGTTACACAAATGCATTCACACATGCACTTATATGTTGATCACAACAATAAACATGCTTACCATCATTTTTGCCAAATAACTCAAGAATTAATAGATCATTGAAAGCAATTTGTTCATACAATTGTATAAATATACTTTTTGGTTTACTTTGGGCATTTTTAAATTGCGGATGACAAATTTTACGAATGTTAAAATTAAATTAAATATTTTAAGCTATTTGACGTTTAACGAACAGCTGATTTGTTTATCATATCGTTTACCACATTTACGCAAAATGTTTTTGATGAAACGTTTGTCGGAAACTTTACGATTTTACGATATCGTTAAGTTTAAGACGTTGCATGAATACCCTTCATGTCAATCTGAATATGTATAATAATAAATTTAAACAAGGAAATCGACTATATGCAATATTTTTGTATTAAATATTCAGATTTTTATTTTAAAAAAATCTCGCTTGATATTTCGAAATGCTTTTTGTCTTGACATTTAAAAAAATAAAACCCAACAGCAACAATAATAATAGCCCGTTCAATATAAACCCCAAAAAAACAAGAAAACATTAATTAATTATATTACTAAAAATGACACGACCCAATTAGATCATAACCATAACCTCAATATAAAGTTATATAGCTGTGCATGAAAGTTACTGTATTAGTTTTTAGCTTTCATAATTGTTTGTGATTTTATAATCTTTTAAATACCTATGTATTAAAAGGATAAGTGAATATCAATCACTTAATCTTTTCTCTTTATTCAATTATTTAATCAATAAACAGTTTGCATACCTTCTCCAAGAGCATTTTTTTTTTCAGGATTAAGTGCCTCTCATCCACGCCACTGTTCGGATTCAGCAGGCATTTCTGCAGACATGCACAGAATATTATTTGAGATTTAGTCAGTAAGGGCCCTGATACTTTACGAACTATCGCACCACCAAATTTATTTATCCAAAGGTTTCCAATAATTTAAGTAATTTTTTTGTTTTAGTTCCCCCCGTGCGTTTGGAAATTCTGCCCCCTCCCCTCCTTCCCACCCTACAAGTATGTCCCCTGTTTTATCACCGGCATTTTAAAACCTTCAACTTAAAGATTAAGTCAGTGGAACTCAAATTATTTATACCTTAGTAATCTAACTTTCGTTTCATGAACATCAATAATAAAGATTAATATATCTAGGTATACCTACATCCCTTGTTATGATTTCAATAAAGAATTCAAAACTTAACAAAATTATTTTTAATTTCAAACTTAAAATAAAACACAACTACATGTGTACATTCGTTTCCATAGAAATACACACAAATATTGAATATTAGAAAAGTAAACAAAATGTTCGTTTCCATAATAACTGCAATATACAAAAACAACAAACTTGCAAAATATTAAAAAAAATCCCATTCGAATACATGACTCTTTTATAAAAAAGAAATTTATTTTATTAAATACACCATCCCTTTGCGACACAAACGCTCTCTGGGACGCGACAGTAACGCCATCCTCTTTTTCGAGCGGCGTTTTTCTGGGTGTCTACTTCTATTTGTATTTATTCAATGCTTTTACTCTTTAAAATTTGTGATGTCCATATTCAAAATAAACATATTTTCTTTGTTGCTCTTTCGCCTCCATCTCTGTTTTTTTTTAATACAATATCCCGATCCCACTATCCTGCCACAATATTTTTCTAGTAAATTCCGCTACAAACGACAATATCTTCAGATCAAACAAAAATTATTTTTAAACCGCTGCTTGTTTTGGCTAAGGCCTAATAAGGCTGTTGACTACCAAAGTCATCCCTCGAGCAACCAAAATTTCACTATTTTAACACACTAAACACACTAATTAATTATTCCGATCCTACTTCATGGTGCAGAGGTATGGATTTTAACAAAGATGAAGAATGACTGTACACCAATTCTCGGTTTAAATTTTTCCTAAATTTTAAATTTTGTTACTAATGAGGTGAATCTATATGTGGAAACTCCAAAATTTGATATAGGATAAGATTTTTAAACTTTTATGTACTATTAAGAAATGTTAATTTTTGAGGAGGAACCAATTTAAATTTTACTGAGTTTATGTTTATTTAGTAGCGGAAAAAGAAATGATTTATCTGGATGAATAATTGTGCTACATAAGATCATTCAAAAGTTCACAATACTTTTGCAAATTATCTAGGTGCAGTCTTTTTTTTTAATATACTTTATAAATTAAACTATTTTAAACTAATTTTTATTGCAGACCAAGTCGGAGAAATTGTTGTGACATGGTCAACACGTGATGATACTCAAAGCTCTTTGGTAAAATTAAAAAAATGGAAATCCGAATCAGTTGAATTTGTTGAGGTTGCAGGAGAATCGCAACTTTTCATAGATGGCGGACACAAACAAAGATCTCAATATATTCATAAGGTAAAAAGAGTTTATGTAGAATGTTTAAATTAAGATTTCTAACAAAGATAAAGAAGATTTTAAAAAATTATTCTGTTTGGGTGCAGCGATTTAATATACATAATTCAATTAAAAGTTAAGTGACCTCAAAATGAGTCTTAAAGGTAAAACAGTGGTCTCATCAGTTAGAGGCTTGGATGTTAATAAGAATCGGTAAAAATAGAACTAAATTTGCATCTTAGAAGTGTATAACAGCATCTAAGTGATGAGTGATGAGCCCCACTGTCTAACATGGACGAAACGCATTTTGGAGTTGAGGTCACTTGAACTTTTAATTGAATGATAGCAGTTTAGTACAGGAAACATTGAAACATCTGTTCTTTTTCTCAGATAAGCTACATTATAATATTATAGAAGGCACCATTAAAATTTAAAATACATACTAATATCAGACAGTTATGTCTTTAATAGCAATTCCTTGCGTTCTAGAATCTATCCGGTAGGCCATCAACCTATCTCAAACGTTTATAACCAGCCTTATTGTTAATTACACCCGAAAAATATTTCACATTAAAATTTTTTGTTCGCCCGAAATTTGAAAAGCTATTGCTTGCTATTGCACGAACGAAATTTCATTTGCCTACTAAAAATGAGTTAAAAGGCTGTCTACGCCATTTACAACATTTTTAAAAATCAAAAAAAATTGGTTGGTCTCAAAGATTTCACTCCGTCAAAAAGTGAGAAAACGAATCCAATTTTTTAGTCAGTAATTTGACAGTGAAATTTTGCTGACGAAATGGAAATGATATTTAAGATGGAGGTCTCCGAGATATCATTTTTTTCTGAACTTTTTCAAAAATCAGTTGAAGTTTCAGTTTCGAGAAGAGTGAAAATGGAAAAAAAATGGTTCTATGGGAGGTGCCATTAATACCATTCTTTGGATTTTGTTTTCATGAAGTAGCCATCAAATAACTGATTAAAAAAAAAAAAATCTGTACTGTGATAGTTTAGCCGGGTGACCACACCCATCGACATAACCATGCGGCGTGCATTGTTCAACATTTACGTATTAACCTGTACATATCAACATTTTAGTTAAAATTTGAAGTATTCATAGGTTAGACTGTCAGGACTGGACACACAAACAAAGTACGCATATACTTGTGGATCAACGCTAGGTTGGAGTGCGATTTTCTGGTTTACTCTACCATCAAACAATTCTGATTGGTCCCCCAGTTTGGCTATTTTTGGTGACTTGGGTAATGAAAATGCTCAATCACTGAGCCGTTTACAGGCCGACACACAACAAGGAATGTATGATGCAGTAATTCACGTTGGAGACTTTGCTTACGATATGGACTCACAAAATGCCAATGTCGGCGATGAGTTCATGCGCCAAATAGAATCTGTAGCTGCATATTTGCCTTACATGGTTTGTCCGGGAAACCACGAAGAAAAATAGTTTGTAAAATGAAAATATATTCTCTTATATTTTGTTTAAGATTTTTTTCTTAATTTTTCAGCAATTTCTCCAACTACAAATCTCGTTTCAATATGCCAGGAGACGCTGATAGCATGTGGTACAGTTTCAATCTTGGCCCAGTGCACTTTATTTCATATTCAACAGAAGTATATTACTTTTTGAATTATGGAATTAAAAGTTTGGTAAAACAATTCGAATGGCTAGAAGACGATCTAAAGGAAGCAACCAAACCAGAGAGCCGAGCTATTAGACCATGGATTATAACTTATGGACATCGTCCCATGTATTGCAGTGATAGCAAGGAATATGATTGCAATGAGAATTTAGAAACTTACATTCGAAAAGGACTTCCTTTGCTCCAATGGTTTGGTTTGGAAGATCTTTTTTACAAATATGGCGTAGACGTTGAAATTATGGCTCATGAGCATTTTTATACACGACTTTGGCCAATTTATGATTTCAAAGTATATAATGGTACAAACGATGCACCGTATACAAATCCTAATGCACCAGTGCAGATTATAACTGGTTCAGCTGGTTGTAAGGAAAAGCGAGAACCTTTCTCAAAAAATCTACCAGAATGGAATGCTTTTCACAGTAATGTACGTGTATTTAAAAAAAAGATTAATATCCCGTTATTAATTATGTATTCTCTTTTTCTCTAGGATTATGGTTACACAAGAATGAAAGCGTACAACGGAACCCATTTATATTTTGAACAAGTGTCTGATGATAAAAATGGTGAAGTTATTGATTCAATTTGGATAATCAAAGATAAACATAGCAAATATAACAAAATATAATACAATCATGTGTACAAAAAATATAAAAAAAAAATGTCTCCAAATTCATACCTATCCGTGTGTCATTTGCGTAATTTCATTTAAAATTTGATTTTGCAAATGTTTGCTAAATTTAGATTTCCATCCGAGTTGATTTTGGCGAGTGGAATACTATTTCAAAATAAGTTTTTTTTGTTTTTCTAAAAAATCTTTATTCAGTTTTAGATGAGAAAGACGTGTTTGATGAAGTTTTAAACTACTAACGTTATTATTTTTAAAGAAAATCGAAAGTCCGCTATTACACTTGCTTAGAAGTAATAATGTCGATTACGCAATACCTTCCTTAGAGCATAATTACAAAGGAAATTTCTTTTTTTTGTTTTATTTTATTTTTCTTACGCCTATGTTCTGCATTCCACTTCTTGTGAATTCACATGAAATTAAATTTGGGTGTTTCAAAATTCACTCGAAACGCTAATAGTTAATTGGAATTTCGAAAAAGAAAATTGATGTTCTGCATTTCGGTACATTCTGTTTTCAGAACGTATTCAATATATTTTTTTATGCGTGGTGAAATTGGTGCATTTGCAGATAGTTCTGTATTTCTTGGCACAAAATGTAAGCAAAATTTTTAATTTTGTTTCTTTTACAAAAACCTTGAATTTTGACAGTTCGAAATAATTTCGAAAACGAACCAATTGTAGAACATGGAATTTCAATTCACGTGAAATTGAAATGCGATCTCCATTCGATTTCATTCGAAATGTAGAACATGTGTTAAAATATTATTTGCGGTCAATAAGGAAGAGGCGTTATGAATTTCATCAAAATTTAGATCACAAATTTGTTAAGAAAAATGTTTTTTTAAGGGGCTGTTAAGTTGGAACTTATTTTCCATTCTTGTCAAAAGCTACATACTAAAAGCAAAAAAGTTGAAGCAATTGAATTACGGAACATATTGTATAAAACAATGGACTGATATTACATTGTGATGGTATTTGGTTCCGTATGTACATACATAGTTAAGGGTTAAGAAATAATAGCTAATCTTTATGAATTCAATTAAATATACTATATAAAAAAAAATAAACGTTTTAAAAACAGTCTTAGATTTATTAAATGTATTTACTTAAAAAATAAAGTAGGTACAAATTAAGAAAAAATATCGCTAGAAAATAACCTTTATTTAGATTTCGATTTCTTTTTAGTTATTCTCGCTTTCACTTTTTTGCTTCTTCTTTTTCTTCTTTTTGGGTTTGGATACTGTTGCTTCTTCTTCTGCTTTTACTTCTGCTTCGTCCATTGGTTCTTCTTTGTTAACCGAAACATCAGGTTCAGGTTCAGCTTCTGAATGTTTTCTTTTCTTTACACCCAAAGTACTATCTCCTTCTGTCCTATAAGTTATTACCTCACTATAAAAATAATAAAATATTAAACATTAGTTCTTGGTTCAAAGTTAGTTTTGTTATAGTTAAATTACCTTTTAACTTGGTATTTTTCCAACTTAGCTTTAGCTTTGCCGGTTCCTGATAATTTGCGTAAGTTGCCTTCTTCCAAAAGCCTTAAACGAGCTTCTAGTTTAACTTTGTGTGCAACACCAGTCTCAAATGTTGCCTCTTCGCCAAACGCATCTACCCTGGTTGCTAGTGAAGCTTTTGCAGCCAAAGACCTTGACATTTTACCTTTGTTTTTCAAACTGGCTTGTCCAACTAACTGAGCATGGAATATCAAACCGTATTTGGGTGTATCTTTTTTTGTCTTAAGAGCTCTGAAAAGTGCCTTTTCAGCTCCCAAAATTTGTACTGTTGATGAGGGATGCTTGGCTAAATTAATCAACGAACCAGCATGTGCAATAAGCCGTGCTCCGACCGTCTCACCAACAAGAACTGTCAAATTGGGTGCCATTGCCATCATGCGCGTTTTTAGGTAGTCATACAAATGCGTTCTGTAAGCAGTTATTGAAATTATTTCGTCACAAAGAGCTTGTATATTCATTATGTCTTCTTCTGAAATCTCTGTACCTGTAAGATTAAAAAAAAAAAATAAGTTTGTGTTTACAAAATGTTTATTCAATATTCTTCTTACCCATTGAAATTTCGGCAGCTTCTTTTACGCTTTCTTCAATATCCTCAGGAAGAATATCAGATAAGTCCATTTTAGACATGTTCTCCCTTGTTCCCACAAGTTTAATTGTTTTTACAAAAGACACATTATCGGTTATAATTTTTCCAAGTTCAGGAAAATGCCAACCATACCTGCATTAACAATTTAGAACTATTCATCAAAAATTAAGAAAATATAGTTATAACGCTAGAATTAAAATCTTTCATCAGACAGCCAAGGTTTTTAATCAAAACTCATAATTGAGTTCATTTTTTGCGAAACCTTTTACATATCATCATTTGAAATATTTGTGTATGTTTTTTTAAGCTTTATAAAACTTGCGACTTGTAATAGCTATACATATATTATTAAAATAGCTTACCATTCTCTTGCTCTCATAACATAATTATTTAACTCTTTGTCCAAATCATCCAGCAGGCATTGAGCTTGAACAATCATGGTATCGATTTTATCCGGTGAGAATTTAAGCTTGTACCTTGAAAGCGAGTGAGCTAGACCCAAAGCCATAGCGGTCATTTCTTTTTTTGGTAAGCCACTAAGAAGACTATCCGATTGGGTTCTAATGCAACGCATGAGTTCCTGAACTCCAGTATTATATACACATTGCACAGAAAACTTGTCTTTTATAGCACTTCCAAGCTTTGCATCAGCGACCATAAGAGATTGTTGAACATCTTCACCAAACAGTTTCTTAAGTGTCTTCTTTAAGGGTTTGGCAATTTTCCCTTCTACAGCAGCAGTCGCTGCAGCCAAAGCTTCGGTGGTGTCATTAAATTTTTCAAAATGTTTAAGTTTTAACCTTAAAATATAATAAATACAAATATTTTTTTATTTTCTAAAATATGCAATTATTTTTAAATTTGATGAACTGAATTGTTTAATCAGATAGCCAAGGTTTTTAATCAAAACTTTATTAAAAGTTCATTTTAATGCGAAACCTTTGAGTTATCATCATGTAAAACACTATAAAAAAGTCTCTACCTCGTTAATAAAACGGAAAGCAACTCACCCATTTGCTAAAACGAAAGTTGAATGCTTAAGTTTATAATCAGAGCTTATGAGGCAGTGCTTTTAAAATAAATGTTTAAGTTTTGTTTTAGCAAACGGGCCTTAGACACACTCAACTTAGTCAGTTTAATTGTAACACTCAATACGACAATAATAAACGACTGCAAATTATGTACTTTACATTTGGTCAGTTTATATTTCGGAGATCTCAGCAATCTCACAAATATAAACAGGATTCCTCAGCAAAATTTCTCAGTTTTTATGTCAAATACAGAGGAAAAAAATTTTGGATTCGTCTGCTCAATTTTTAACGGGGGAAAATTAGTGAGGACTCTGAAATATAAACTGACCAATTGTTCCTCAGAAAAAATTCAGTCAAAACTCTCCCCAAAAAAATTCATGAGGCGGATGATACTTTATTCACAATAAGGATACCGTGAATAGAATGAACTTTAGGATCGTAACTTCCTTATGATAGAAGATTTCTTTTGATGGATACAATAATAGTATTAGAGGATATCAAAACAGTTCACCAAGGGGTCAATCGAAAATAAAAAACAAAAAGACCCACTGGAGATTCACATCCAACCAAGTGCATAACTGAAAAATCACACTGGGGGGATCCGATCGTATGCATCAGCTGGACATTGCCTAGCACCTAGTTTGTTAAAGCTAACTTTTATTTGCGATCCACGGATCTCTCACATTTAGATCATCTGCATTCGAAGCGTCTCGCCTAACAGTAGTGGAATCGTCGCTGCATGGCGAATCTTGTATGCATCTATGACTAGACGATTCGTGTGCAGAAGGCCTTAATCCATTTTTATGCACAGTTCAAACAATTCAAATTATCCAAGCGGCGAAGTCTAACGCTAAGTTGTTCACCGAGCTATTTTGCTCTTTGCACCCTTTTCTATTTAACTTTACCAGGCATTTCTTGTCAATAATTAATGATTGATTTGAAAGTAATAAAATATAATCTTTAATTTCAATAAATTTTAACAAGAGTTAGTATTCTACAAATCTCAAATTATTATCAACATTGCTTATTATTGAATGTAAGAAAATCAAAATCGTTTACGTAATACTTAATATGCAAACGAGTGAAGTATTTATTTAAATTATTATACGAAATTCTAAAAATGTAAAAATCAATCTAATGATCTTTACATAGAACAATTTCGATGAAAATGATAAATTTTCTAAGCATCGCTTAAGTTACTAATAGCAAAATTGGGAAGAGTAGAAAATTTAAGAACATCATTATAAAAATTGTTTCCAACTACCTACTTTATAATGTAAAAATCTAGATGTCTACAAAATAAATAATTTCATGCAAATATGTAATATGACATGTACAAATAACAAAAAAAAAAACCTTGTTTTGTTATTACAATTAACGTTACATATAACTACCTAAAGAAATGAATTAGCACCGATTAGTTGCAGAGCAGGCCGAATAGAATTTTAAACAGTTGGTAGTTTTTTGCCTATATCGGCTTTCATGACCGCCTAACCTAACTTCATAGTTATCGCGGGACTATCATTTTACTAAACCTTGTTAATCAGTAATAAGTAAGCTGTATCTAATAATATGGTCCACTCGCCTACATGATGGATGCGGATGGTTTAATTTAATTTTAATTCTCACAAAACACACCAGTTGTACTTGAAAAAGCTTTTTTTTTTAATAATGTGTGCTGTTCTTAGTTCTAAAATTTTGTATTCAATAAAATCGCCGTTCGAATCCCCGAAGTTACATATTAAGCCATTTTTCTTTTTTAGTTGGGACTAGAGCCTGAGTTGCCAAGTGTTTTTTTTTTTTTAATCCAGATCTACGAGCTTTGAATTTTTCGATTCAGTTTGATTTTTTCAATAACGATTTTGGAAACAAATTACTTAAATGCAGACCGTATAGGTAGGCATTCTTAACCTCAAAATGTTAAAATTTCAGCCGAGATTTTGGTAACTTTTTTTCAACAAATCTAACCATTTCCGCCAATTATTCCTTTGACACGAGAAAAAAAGTTTCTGGAGATTTTTAATGTTTTCTTTTAATTTCCACCAATTGTAGACCATTCACTCCTATTACTTGGTGCCCTTTTAATTTAAAAACTGAAAGTTTGCTGGAAATTCAGTTTCCTCGTGTGAAAGGGTACATTATGAGTTGAATTAGTTGAATAGTTCACAAGTATTGGAAATGGAAATGTATTTTTTTAACATATAAATAATTTTGTGAATATAATTTTCCTAAATGTAAAGCGCATGAAGAGCAAAATAATTAACTGCTAGTAATATTTCACTTAGAATAAATATATTTATATTGAAAACCCGCTCGCAAAATGCTTTGCCAAAACTTCTTCCACGTGGTTAAAAAATTAATTCTAAAATAATGTAGATACTTACAACTTATTAGCTTTTTCGGGCGTTTGAAATTCTAGATATAAGTTATCGACTTCAGTTATTTTCTTTTCATCAAGAATCTGTTAATAAAATATGTAGTTTTAAATAAAAATGTATACAATTTCACAAAATAATATTGGTACCCACCTTGAATATAGCATAACCCGCCGGTGTTTCGTATAATACGAACATTTTAAGGCAGGAGGATATTTATTTTTATATATTTGAGTGAATAATTAATTATATTTAAAAAAATATATGTTTTAATTTAGAAAATACATCCGAATCGCGTGGTGTTCATCGGTGAAAAGAAAAATGTCAGATTCAAAGAAGAAAAAGCACGTGTTCCTTTGCTTTCCGCGGAACCGCTTTGAAACGCCTCTATATCCGAAGTTAGGAAGCTAAAGCTCAAGGCAGTAACACAATGGACGCGAACGGAAGAATATCATGGGTGTGCGCGGACTCTCATATAAGCCATAGTACTCAAACCGAAACCAAACTGTTTTGAAACTAACCGCCTATTATTCACTCGAATAATCCGGATTAAATTCAATGTATGTATATACATTCGGATTTAAGTTTTAATTTGGATGTACACTCCTTCTCGCCAAGAGGTGGGAGTGAGATAAGTATAGAGAGTTGTCAAAAAAGTCAGTGGAGGCAGCGTTCAATGTTAACACCCTCTAATACTACGTTTTCATTGGACCCAAAATGAGGTAATTTCGTAAATTACAGAAAAAGTGTTTTCACTGCAAATTTGCTAATTTCGTTTGACAGATAATTTCATTTTGAATTTGATTTACATCAGTTAATAGCTTCTTTTTGTTGTGTTCTCTTTCTGTGTCTGTGTTCTATACATCAAATTTTGACATTTTCAATGGTTTCCAATGGGTTTCCACTACGGATGCATTCCACTTGGGTGTGTTCATAAAGTCTTTACGTAATTTCAAACCAAATTTCCTGCAAATTTGATTGAAATTACCTAATTTCGAAATGTGAATTTGTATGGTAATTATGAGATAAAGGTTCCCCCACACTAACGCGAATTTTCAGCAGCGACGACGAAAACTACAATAACAACACGTGGTTGTCAATAGGCGTTTTTCTTTTTTAGCCCCGAGCATGGCATTGAGCTGTCAAAAAGAAAACTATGTTACTTTTTAACTCGGAGCGCCCCGAGCCCTCAACTTGCATTTCTTTTTTAGCTCAGAGCTCGACCGGGGCTCGCTCGATGAGCTCGGAAAAAAATGACCGAGCACATCGAGCACAAAGCTGAGCGCGGCTAACTTCATACAATTTTCATGTAATTTGACAGATATGAGAGTTCAGTGCTCAATTGAGTTTCTTAAATAGATCGGTGCGCTCAGGTCACGCTCTGTTCGGAGTGAGCTCTATTCGCTCAGAGCCCGCTCTGTGCCCCGCTCGGGGCTAAAAAAGAAAAACGCCTAATAGGGGTATTCCCGATCCGATGCAACTGGTCTTGTATCATTGCAAAAATGCAAAAGTGTAAAATTGATATACCCCATCGTAAAAAAAAAACTTTGCACTTTTTCAATGATGCAAAACCAATTTGCATCGGATCGGAAATACCCCTAATGAAAACAACTCGTTGTTATTATTGTTTTCGTCGTCGCAACGACTATTATTTTTGCCTCAAAAATTTTGTATGAATTGATATACACCGATGACGAATGAAGAGGGTATTCTTGCGGGAAATTTTAGAAACCTTGAAGCGATATCAGATGACAGTATCTGTTATAAATCGTATGTGATTTGTGTAGTGCTGATAGAAAATTATTTAATTGGCCAGTTTATATTTCAGAGCACTCAGTAATTTTCCTCCATCTCTTTGACAGAGCAGGAGAATGAAATATAAACACATTGCATTGTGTTCAAAGGAATTTAAGAAATCGAGCGACGAATCCAAGAAATTTTAGTCTCACTTTTTGACAGCTAAAGTGAGGAATTTTTCTGAGGAATCGTGTTTATATTTGTGAGGAAGCGGAGATCTGTGAGATCTCTGAAATATAAACTGGCCAAATTTCAATTGGTCAGTTTATATTTCAGATTCCTCACTAATTTTCCTTCGTCAAAAATTGAGCAGACGAATCCAAATTTTGTTTTCCTCGGTATTTGACACAAAAACTGAGAAATTTTGCTGAGGAATCCTGTTTATATTTGTGAGATTGCTGAGATCTCTGAGATCTCAGAAATATAAACTGACCAAATAAAAAAACAATTTAAGCAGAAACCAAAGCTCTTTTTTTTTTTAAAACTTTGAATTAAAAATAATTTTATTCTTAAAAATCGAAGTGTTTCCTTGAGGCCAGGTGCGCACCTGCAACTAAACAGTTTGGTTCCAATTTAATTAATTATTTTACCTGAATGTAAACACACGGAGTTGTTATGAGGCGTTTTTCTTTTTTAACTCCGAGTGGGGCACAGAGCGGGCTCTGAGCGAATAGAGCTCACTCCGAACAGAGCGTGAGCGTATCCCATTTTGACTTTTCTAGTCGTCAATACAGAGATCAATGGCCGCGATCAGGTTGCACTAGGATAGCCTATCTAAGATACTCGAGTATCCAGTATGTTTCTGAACGCAAATCAGCTGTTGTTGACATTTCCCATAGGATAGATGAGTATCCCAGAATTTTTAGGATAGCTTGAGATTATTTTTCGCCAACAGCTGCTTTGTCATCAGCTGTGATTTTTCAAGGGATTACAACAACATGTTCTGTAACTCGGCGATAACTTTTCGCAGCGAGAAACGGCGAAAAATGGAACAAAACCCATAGGATTCCTATGGGTTCCATTTTTGTTCCATTTTTCGCCGGGTCCAGGACCCATGTTCTGTAACTCGGCGATAACTTTTCGCAGCGAGAAACGGCGAAAAATGGAACAAAAATGGAACAAAACCCATAGGATTCGTATGAGTTTTGTTCCATTTTTGTTCCATTTTCGCTGTTTCTCGCCTCGAAAAGTTAGTCCCCTATTACACGATGATTCTTTGCGTCTGACTCTTTTCGAACATAACGAGTGCGAAAGAGAAAAAAGATGAGACGGAAGACCAGTTGCCCTGTGAGTCGTGGGGCAAGTTTTCCGAGACTCTTTTTGACGTTTCTTTTTATATAACTTTATTTTGATGATTTTCAAAGGGAAATTCGATAAAGAGTCAGGCGCAAAGAATCATCGTGTAATAGCGTGCGATTCACAGGATGATTTTCAAAGAGAAATTCGAAAAAAGAGTCAGACGCAAAGAATCATCGTGTAATAGGGGACTTATCGCCGAGTTAGATACAAACATGAACGCGGCCAATGGTTTGTTTTCCCTCTAACAAGAGCTGTTTTGTTTTTTGTCTCTTTCTTACTGAAGTATAGTGGAACTTCCGAATAGCATACTTGTGGTAACTTTATATGGAGAAAATTGGTCTGTTTGGTAACGTGAAATTTGCACAAATTTTCACAAAATTTCACTATTTGCTGTCAAAAGCCATATAAACAAAAATTTAGTTTTGGGGAAATTTGTTGAAAAAAAGTAACCAAACAGGCATAGTATGGTTGTTTGAATGGTTGAAATTGGAAATAAAAACAATCTGCAATAAATTGAATGATTTTGGTTTTTGATTCTTCGATATTTTGCTTTAAAAAGTTTACCTAATTCCATTTTGTATAATATGTCATTACCACCGGCTTTACTTAAACGATTGGCTTCTCGTGGTCTCGTTAAAGGCCCAATTTCTGATGATTCTGGTATGTTACTATGTACACTTTGGACGCTCACTGTTTTAATAAAAACGAAATAACGTTAATTATATAGGTCAAATTGAAAGCAAAACAGATGAAGTCCTCGAAAATGAAGAAATCATTGCAGAAGACTACGATGAAATAGACATTGAATATCCTTCTCAATTTGACTCCTATGAACCCGAAAGGAGAATTGAAGAAAATTTCTGGATCGAACGAATGAAACTTCGGATAGGCGAAGCAAATTTATCCGGCTACAAAGGATGTCCAAATAAGTACAATATTTATCATAAATGTAATCTGTATTGCGTTACACGCTGGGGAAACGGAATTTTAGAACCAGAAAAAGGCTATTTAAAGCGAAAAGCTCGACTTAATAAAAAATACGCAGTTCCCAAAGGATGGAAAGAAATATATGACTCTGGATGCGGGTGTTTTTATTATTGGAACACAGTAAACAATAACGTTTCCTGGCTGCCGCCATCTCATCCAAAAGCGAGTATAACCAAGAGCGCAGCTGTCTTTAGACGACAACTGGAAGAATTGGTGCCGCTGGAAAACGATGACGCTGCAGAAGATAAAAGCGATAGCGAGACTGGCTCCAGGTCAGCAGATCAAAATGAAACAAACGTTATGCCATTGCAATCACCTTTGCAGCCATCATTTTCATCTAAAATTCAATCTGCTGAACGTTCGAAGAGTGACTTGAGAAATCACCCCTTGTTGGGCCCAAAAAAACACCGAAATCGTGATCTGGACAAAATGATTCGACAAAAGGAAATAAAACGCTATCGTGATAAGATGTTAAGAAAAGATAGCCTCCGTGACTCACAGCATAAGATAGAATTGCCTAAGCAAATGAGGGAATATGCTGATAAGGGAAACACAAGCCAATGAATATGAACAGAAATTAGGGGGGAACATCCAAACAAAAGCTTATGAGTCAAGTTTTATGGGTATCTTAAGATATATCGGAATCAGAGGGCCTTTGTGTTGCAGAGATTAACCGCATTGGCTGACTCACACGATTACAACTGTCCAATAAATGCGTTTCAAAAAAGTTTAATTTCAGAACAAGTTTAATAAAATATATAATAATGTAGGTATGTGATTTTACTTTGAATTAATTTTATTTAACTTAAAATAGTTTCCCCAGTAATGTTGATTGTGTTGAGAAAGACTCCCATTGGGGTTACCGGTCCGAAGTTCTCTATTGTGTTAGCTACTTTGTTCCGTAAATTCCTCAACCGTAAAGATGCATGCACAAATGAAACTAGATTTGTTTTAAATTAAAAAAATCAATATATATATATGAGCATTTGGGAATAGAAGATTGAATACATACGTGAAAATGGCAAAAGCAATGTAAATAATGACCAGAGAACAGCATTCAAACAATAAAGCAGAATATAACCACATACAAGCGTTCCTGCCAAGTAATACCACCTCTCAAGACTTTCCGGAGCTTGTCGCTTCTTTTTGTTGGGAAGTTCTCCAAAGTAATAAACAGCAATGGCAATCAACATTGCTTGAACAGCAAGTCCACAAATAATTTTAACAGGATTTAATATGGCCATTAGAGTATAGATTGTAATGAACATTAGGAAATAGTTAGTTTGGTAATAGAGGAGATTTTTGTAAACACGATTGCCCCATTTGTCCATGTCTTGAAGATTGGGGAGTTGAAATCGAGCAGATCCGAGTACAAAGTCATCGAGAGACCGTAGAGGTGGTATTTGCAAATTTTCTGCACTAATTTGAGCACTGGAACCAGCCATCCTGCTGTTTATTTTAACTCCTATTTATTAAATTTTTGCAGTTGCAAAGCCACGAATCGAATGTCTAGGTCTGGCACATTGGCACGACGTAGGACGTTCAGTATTTTCGGAAAAATGACGTAATGAAATAGTATACGTGCATTCCATTTTGACCATATAGGTCCGTTTAGCAACGTCAAGTTTTTCGCAAATTTTCGGTCAAAACTCAGAGAAAACCCCAGTTCCCGAAACTTGTTCAATTCGCCAAACAAGCATATGTGAATGTGCCTGACTGCACACACGGTCGTTTTACTGAAAGGGGCATCTAGTGAAACAGGTAGATTGTATGTGCGAGAAGGGTAGATTCCACCCAAAATCCACCGATATACCAGTTCAAAGTAATATTAAAATTCCAGAACTCGTCTGATTAAAAAAAAATTCTATAAAATCTAAAAAGCAAGATATACATTTTTTTACAGTTCAAAATTAGGCTTGTTTTTTGCAATCCCTGGGGGAATTGGTTGAAAAAAACGACAGCGGGGATTAGCGACGCCATGACAGTAAAAAACATGGAGTTTTCATACAAACTATCGATAACATGTATGAAATTCATGCCGGTAACACAGTTTTTCGGTGCGCTTAAGTTAAACCCCGAGAATTCTGCGGGATTAGTTGTTGTTGCATTTAACACGTTAATTTTTTAGCACCGACGTCGTTTTTTTCATAACATTCCCCCCGGACTTGCAAAAAAACACGGCTTCTGGGATTAGTTGTTGTTGCATTTAACATGTTAATTGTTTAGCACCGACGTCATTTTTTTCATCCAATTCCCCCCGGGCTTGCAAAAAAACACGGCTATTGAAAAATTCCTAAAAATCAGGGCCGAGTCCGATTGAAATAAATTTTACACTTCCGGGGTAATCAAAAAATAAATTATCCATCATAGGCGTTTTTCTTTTTTAGCCCCGAACGGGGCACAGAGCGGTCTCTGAGCGAATAGAGCTCACTCCGAACAGAGCGTGACCTGAGCGCACCGATCAATTTAAGAAACTCAATTGAGCACTGAACTCTCATATCTGTCAAATTACATGAAAATTGTATGAAGTTAGCCACGCTCAGCTTATGTGCTCGATGTGCTCGGTCATTTTTTTTCGAGCTCATCGAGCGGGCCCCGGTCGAGCTCTGAGCTAAAAAAGAAATGCAAGTTGAGAGCTCGGAGCGCTCAGAGTTAAGGCTCTCCCAAACCAACATGAAACATTCGCCGACGACAGATTTTTGTTGTTGTTTATCTTTGTGTCATATTTTGTGTTATTGTGAATGATTCGCTACGATTTCGCGTTGGGAGAGCCTTTAAAAAGTAGCATAGTTTTCTTTTTGACAGCTCACTGCTACGCTCGGGGTCAAAAAAGAAAAACGCCTCACAGGGATGGAAAATGACCTTTTTGTAATGTACTGAAAACTTCTTTAAAATTGTACTGAAATGAAGTCAATTGTACTGAAATTTTTTTTGATGAAAAATTGTTTATATATAACGAAAATATTTTGTTCTCTAAAACATAAACAAAAACAATTCATAAATATACATTATGTACAATGTACAATGTACATACATAAATAAACACAAAATATCAAATATAAAGAAATAACTACTTTATAACAAAAAAAAGGTGAAAAACGTACAAAATGCAAGCACTTTGACAGAAGTGAAAATTATTTATATAATTATTTTTCAGTCTAAAAGTTCTTCTGTCAAAATTCTTGCATTTTGCACGTTATTTTTTCAAAATATTTCCATTTACATATTATATCAAAATCATACCACGATGAATTCTTTAACAAGTTTTTTGTTACTATCAAGGCAGAACACGTTTGAACTTGCATTTTGTTTCGATATTTCGACTTTATAATATTCTGGTATGAAACAATTCGTTCGACATTTGCATTATGGGGAACGGAAAGAACGGCTTGCGCAAGGAATTTTCGGTGAATTTTATATTAAATATTTGTGCGTTGTTTTTCAATTAATAATAACAAATAAATCACAGACAATAATAAGTTTAGTTTCATTTAACAAATAAGTTAAATAATTATACTTTCTTCAGTGTATTTTTAAGCCCTTCTCGGTGAAGTGAAATTCAAAAATGCAATAAAAGACAGTGGAAATAATTTTCTCGAAATTCAATCAACGTGAGTGAGTCTTCTGTTCATGGGCAAAGAATATTGTTTTGGAAGAGAACTCCACTTCATAGGAAGTCTCGCGTCGTGATTTTAGGCGATGAGATAGGCCAACCGATTTTGTAAAAATATTAAAATGTTAATATTTCCATTTGTCCTCCACAAAGTCTTGCAATTCATCGTCTATTGCGGGAAATTCTCGTCGCAAAATACCTTCCAGCCAAAGCACTCACCTTTATATTTTGTTGATGGAAATCTTAAGTTCGATTTTGTTGCTTTCAGTTATATTGGTTTATGAAGTTTATTAAGTGATTAGTGAAATTTAAACACTGGTAAGTTGATTTGTAAACTTCCTCATAATTTCCAAATTGAATATTTTTTTACGTTTTACTTCAAAATTGCTGCTGTCAAGTCTGTCTTTTCGCATTCCTTTTAACGACAGAAAAAATTCGATTCTTTTTAGAAAAAAATTCGATTCTTTTGTTGAAAGGAATTCGACATAAATAAAGATTTAGAAAATTTGCAAATTTAAAGAAAACATGGTTTCATAAAATTGTACTGAAATAAGGCAAATTGTACTTTTGTACTTGACCAAACTCAATTGTATCGAATTCTATACAATTGTACCGAATTTTCCATCCCTGACGCCTCATGTTTCAGGAAATTTTGATTTTATTTTTTTTGACACCATATTTCATGTTTTAAAAACACTCTTATTTTGGGGTCAATTTTGAACAGTTTTTTATTTTTATCTTTTGAACGGATTAATTTAAATATCTCAAAATCCTACAAGTGATAAATGTTATTGATTTATATATTGTTAGGTTTTAGGTTTTTCAAATTTGTTTCAACCGAGTTATTGACATATTTCTGTTGTTTGATTAATCACCCTATATATGTTATTGCATATATACAATTAGTTTTTTTTTATTCACATTTAAGACAGTTAATTTGGTATATCATACATCGTACATGACCTTCACAATAGGTTTATGAAAGTTGTTAAAAGTTGTTAAAAAATCTCGGAAAAATTGAAAAAAATGGGGTTGTTGTTCATTTCCAACCGACGAGTTTCAGTGGGGAATCGTCCAATTTTTGCAAAACCTGAAAAACACCCGATTTGCGTTTTGTAAAATGCTTATATCTTTGGATCCAATTGACGGATGTTTTAAAATTGAAGTACACAATTAAAGCCAGAATAACAGGCTTGTACCAGCTACAAAAAACATTTTTAAAACCGTTGAAAATTTCATACTAAAAACGTTGGGACAGTTTTTAGAGAATACATTTCATTGAAGCAAATCCAATGAGGAAGAAAAATACAAAAAAAAAAGTTTGGTACTAAAAATATAGTGGTGGGAAGGAGATAGGCATTCTAAAGACGGTGGAGTGTGTGCAATAAAAAACCATAACCTTGGTAAATTGGCCTCACATCGTTTGTGGTAGGTATTTTTCATTCATGATAATTATTGCAAAGGTCCCCTTAAAGCCTAGTACGCTGCTGATGCGAAACGAAAATTTCCTGTGATCTCCAAACAAACAACGAAACGCTTGCGAAAACACAACGGAAAATATCCTTGGAGAGTTTCACTAATTCCAAAAACAAAATCAAACATAAACGCAAAAAATCAGAGAAACCCATGATGTGAGAAAATGATAAACAAAAAAAAAACACAAATAAAACTCAAATGTCATTTTTCCGCACAAAATAAATAGTCTGTATAATTATGTGTGGTCCTTTACTTTAAAACTCTCTGCATTTAGCCTAGTACGCTGCTGATGCGAAACGAAAAATCCCATACAAAAATGACACAACGAAATCATAAACGGAAAATTTCGTTCTGCTTTTCGTTTTGTAGTACGCTGTTCGAAGAGCGAAATTTATAATTGTAGCAGATTATTTGGAGAAGTCTCCGCTCCTTTTTCGCACTGAATTAATTACACAGACTATTTAATGTGTGCGGAAAAATGACATTTGTGTTTTATTTATGTTTTTTTTTTGTTTATCATTTTCTTACATCATTGGTTTCTCTGATTTTTTGCGTTTATGTTTGATTTTGTTTTTGGAATTAGTGAAACTCTCCAAGGATATTTTCCGTTGTGTTTTCGCAAGCGTTTCGTTGTCTGTTTGGAGATCACAGAAAAATTTCGTTTCGCATCAGCAGCGTACTAGGCTTTTGTGTGAATTTCTACGTCATTTTATTTTTTTATATGAAGTTTGACAGACTTTGGTGTAGAAAATCACAGAAATGCACAGACTTTCAAAGTAAAGGAACTAGGCTATTAATTCTTTGCGAAAAAGGAGCGGAGACTTCTCCAAATAATCTGCTACAATTATAAATTTCGCTCTTCGAACAGCGTACTGCAAAACGAAAAGCAGAACGAAATTTTCCGTTTATGATTTCGTTGTGTCATTTTTGTATGGGATTTTTCGTTTCGCATCAGCAGCGTACTAGGCTTAAGTGCGATATAGTTCATAAAAGTTCCTACAGATAGGTCGTGAAGTTCAGTTCCGCTGAAGTGCAGTTCCGCCGAGTGCGGTCTTAGCTTTATGGTTGGTTTGGTTGGGTGATAACTTTTGTTGTTATAATCGGATCGTTAATTGGTTGAGGCCTTAAAATTTAAGTAGAATGTCAGGCTACATTTTTTTTACAAAATCATTACGGAGTAACTTAAAAATATGTGTTAAAAAACGTTATTAATTTAAAATTTAGTGGAAACAAAAATTTAATTAAAAAAAGTGTGAGTGCCGGGACTCACGGTTAAGATGTGTAAACATCAACATTCGTCCGAATGCCTCATAGACCGAGAGCCTACATCAAATTTAGGGTGTGGATGATAGCAAACATTTTTTTTTTGGTACTTTTATATAGATCTTAACTTTTCATAAGCAAATTTGAAAATCGGTAATGATGCATGGAAAATGAAAGCGCAGTCCATGTACTATATGGTCTAAGCAACTAACCACATTTCAACCCAAACTGAACTCGACTTTTTGATTTCGTATATAAACACTCAGCGTTTAGTTACTGAGCGTACATAGCGTTGAACGCACTCCATTTTCGTGAAGCTCAGAACAGAGATTATGGATAATTCATAAGTCTGCTATTAAACGATGAATCTAGTTGCATGCGCCTTCTTCGAATTCTTCTTTGTTATTTCGTCCGCTGTTTCAAGCGCTATTACACGTTGAAACCAATGTCATGAATCTAATTTGACAGTTCTCTTTATTTTTCATTTTCGTGTTGGGCTGTGCTCAAGCAATAAAAAAACTTTTTCTGTTTTTATTTTTGTTTTCATAATTAGATATATTGAAGAAAGAAAGGTTTGTGTGCCTTTAAATGAATATCAGTCAAGAAAAGCAATAATTTTTTTTATATGTTGTTTTTAAAGATGAATTCTCACTTCTGGAAAGCCTATAAGGCTATCAAAAACAGTGCGTTGCATCGAAATTTACTCTTTAAACAACAAAACCATATGAAGCAGAATAGTAAAAAACGGACATGAGAAAAGAGAAATGTCAAATAGTTGCACCGAAAATTTTACTCACGCGACATCGGTCACTTTTTTTCCGTACCATCTTTTCGATTTTTTTTTCTCTTTTGCACTTACGTAGTTCGAAAAGTCGCATGCGTCTAGATGCATCGTGTAATAGCAGACTAATCTCTGGCTCAGAATCAAAATCACGACCACGGCTACAAGATAAGAATCACGACTACGAGATGAGTGGGCGTAAATTTTAATTTTTTTTTTAAATTATGGGTTTTCTAAGTTGACGCAAAGTTTTTCAAAAAATTCAAAATTTACACTGAGCCATCTTTGGTGTCTACTTTAAGGTACATACGTTCATACAATGTATGTGATGTATGTTCTGTGAAATAGGCCGCTGGTCTCAAAACAGTCATGTAATTGAAAAAAAGTAATACAAAGAATACAAAATACGGATAAAGGTAGCTGCAAACAAACGCGAAAGCGGTGGCGATCACGATAAAATTGTGGATGCCATACACATAAATCAAAGGAAAGGCACACATCTACACGATTGAAGTGTGCTTTGATTTTTATATGAGGCATCCACATTTTTATCGTGATCGCCACCGCCATCGCGTTGGTTTGCTCGTAGCCTAATGCTAAAGAAGCGTTAAAAAGAGTCTCGTAAAACTTGGCCCACGACTCACAAGGCAACTGGTCTTCCATCTTATCTTTTTTCGCTTTCGCACTCATTATGTTCGAATAGAGTCAGACGCAAAGAATCATCATGTAATAGGGGCTTAATATATCCTCTAAGCAGCCAACCAAATTTCAACCCGAACTGAACTCGACCTTTCGATTTCAATACTCAACGTTTAGTTACTGAACGCACATATTGTTGAACGCACTCAATTTTCGTAAAGCTCAGAATCACGATCACGATCACGATTACAACGTTACGTTACGTTTTCTTTTCACCCTACCGCCAGTATAGATGTTTACACATCAAAAAAAATACACTTGTAATTGACCCTTTTAAGAAAACTTATGAGTGGGTAGAGTACATTTTGTATGTAATTTTATTCAATAGAATAGTAGACAAGAATCGATATGGTTGGTTTCGTTGACTTATAACTTCTGTTTTATTAATCGGATCTGTAAGATTATTTCTTAAGATAAAGGTAAAATGTCAGGCTAACTTACTGATCATTGTTTTTATTGTTTAGGCAAGTCGGTTTAAGGCTTATATAACTTGACTTCTAATGGTTAGATTTTTATGTTTAAAATACCTAAATGCTAAATTATTAAACTATTTTACTATACAGATATGTAGAGCTATGGACAGAGAAATAGGACACTCACGAATTTTCTTATAAAAGCATAGTTTATTTCTAACTTAATAAAGTAAACATTTATAGGTATTTCTTTGTAGGTAACTCAGATATGTATCTATTTCAGATTCTTTAAAACAAAAAATTAATGTAAATAAAGGTTGAGTTATAAAAAAAGTGCTTCTGATGACATTATTTCTGCTGGACATAGAAATAGCACACATTTGAAAATCTGTTCAAAAACAAAATTTTAGAAAATAAAACATTATTTTTACCGTATCTTTATTTACCAAGTTAATACTTCGTTGACCGACCACTATTTTTCAAAGTAGCTTGGCATCTTCATGGTTAATTCTTCACTTATTACTGGCATCTCCTCAAGGGAATAGAGTACCGCATGCTTCCTGGACTCCAGTCCAAAGTTCTTCCGATTTTTTAAGTTTTTTCCCTCGATCTTAACTTTTATACATCATCCCACAAGTTTTCTATGGGTTAAGATCGGGAGTTTGCGTTGACCAGCTCAGCTCTTATTTTTCTCACGTGTTTTGTTAGGAATATATGCAATTGGCATTTTCCATCGAACCATTTTTTTAAGTATTGTAGCTAGGTATATTTTCAAAAAAGAAAAATTTTGAGTTTTTAAAAACGTTTCAAAATCTTTTGAAAACTTAATATTTCAAAAGCTAGCCATTTGGTCGATTTTTGTTAGACTGAGCAGTAAGCAGTTTTTATCATTATCATAGAAGATTAAAAAAAAAAATTCCTTATAACCAAAAATATTCGAACCTACCATAAAATTATTGTTTAACCACCATAAAATTCACTCGATTAATCCAGATTCAAACTAAAGTCTGGGTATAAATACTTGAATTTATACTAATGTACATTCGGATTTAAGTTTTCACGTGGATTAATTGATTGAATAATATGGAGTAGAAAACAGTTAACAAAAATCTTATTTTTATCGAAAACGAATTCTGAGATTTTGATAAACAAAAAAAAATAAAATTTTTGCGAGCTAATACTAGTACGATCTGCCTAAAATAGGCATCATTCATTAATGGCTAGTTGTACAATAGTGGCTCAGCAGCGGTTCAAGATTTTAACTCACCGATTTCGGCGGATTAACTAACGTTCAAGGCTGGTTCAAGTATATGTAATTGGTTATTATCACATATTTGAACCGTAAACGACTGTTGGCTCTCAATTAATCCGCCGAAATTGGTGGGTAAAAATTGCTGAACCACAGTTTTAATATTTGAACAACCGACCCGACCTACCTCTCATTGAGCCATTTTTTGATTTTCGACTAGTTATATCTCATCATCTAATAACTATTTTTTAAAAAAGCTTCTTAAGTTTAAATATTAATGCACATCAAAATTTTCAAAAAAAGAGTTTTGCATTAAAAAAAATTCAAAATTTGTTTTTGAAAATTCGATAAATCAAAAACCATTAGATGGTTTGTTTCCAAATTGATGTTTTGTATCAGCAAATAGGTCTTTATTTTTCATGAATAACGTACATATTTATAAAAGGATTACTAAATGTTTGCAGCTAATTATGTAGGTATGTACATAATATTTTGAATACTTACCTAGCAGACAATTATTTCAACTTAGCATTATCTAATCCTTTAAAAAAATGAATAGGTAGGTAATTATTTCCAAATTATTACCAATTTAAACAAAAAAATTGTAAAGTCCTTAATCTATAGTAAAAAACCTAATAGCTGTGTTTTATTTTCCCCAAGATCCGAACCAGATTGGATTTGCTAACAAAAATACATGTATTACAAAAACAACACAAGATCCAACTTTGTTTTGAATTTGGATTTCCAAATCTATTTTGAACACACACCCTTAATTTGTAAATGTCGTCAGTAGTGTAAAGAAAAAAGACAAAGGGTGTATACGAATAAAAAAAAACAAAGGAAAAAAAGAGTTGGGTATATAACAAGTTGTCACTGAGATCCTGGATTGTTTTATTTTCATGATCTGATCTGGATTGGATCTGGGGGAAAATAAAACGCAGCTAATAATTACAAAAAAAAATTATTAAGTTATTTATTCACATTGATTTCTTAAGCATAGTACGCAGCTGAAGCGAAACGAAAATTTCCATACTAAAATTGAAGCAACGAAATCATAAACGAAAAATGTCGTTTTCATTTTTGTTCTGCAGTACGCTGTTCAACGTGCAAAATTGATAATTGTAGCTGATTATTTGGAGAGATCTCCACTCTTTTACGCACTGAATTAATTGTCTGCGGAAAAGTGGCATTCGAGTTTTATTTGTATTTTTATTTGTTGTTTCTTTGATTATACAGCAAAGGCTTCTGTGATTTTTTTTTTATTTTTTTTTACAATTACTGACATTTATTTTTCCGTAGTCGTTTCGTTTACGTTTTTGTTATCGATTTGGAGACCAGAGAAAATTTTCGTTTCGCTTCAGCTGCGTACTAGGATTTATTTAAAAAAAATAGGTTATTATTTTGGAGAAATTAGTTAGGTACCTGTTTGCCAGGAGTAGGTATTAGAAGGAAACGGGTCATTATTCTGTATTAAAAAATTCTGTATGACACAAAATTCTGTAAATGGATTGAAAATTCTGTATGAACATAAAGACTAGTACGCTGCTGATGCGAAACGAAAAATGCCATACAAAAATGACACAACGAAATCATAAACGGAAAATTTCGTTCGGCTTTTCGTTTTGCAGTACGCTGTTCGAAGAGCGAAATTTATAATTGTAGCAGATTATTTGGAGAAGTCTCCGCTCCTTTTTCGCACTGATTTAATTATAAAGTCTAGTACGCTGCTGATGCGAAACGAAATTTTTCTGTGATCTCCAAACAGACAACGAAACGCTTGCGAAAACACAACGGAAAATATCCTTGGAGAGTTTCACTAATTCCAAAAACAAAATCAAACATAAACGCAAAAAATCAGAGAAACCCATGATGTAAGAAAATGATAAACAAAAAAAAATACACATTAAACCTAAATGTCATTTTTCCGCATACAATAAATAGTCTGTATAATTAATTCAGTGCGAAAAAGGAGCGGAGACTTCTCCAAATAATCTGCTACAATTATACATTTCGCTCTTCGAACAGCGTACTGCAAAACGAAAAGCAAAACGGAATTTTTCGTTTCTGATTTCGCTATGTCATTTTTGTATGGGATTTTTCGTTTCGCATCAGCAGCGTACTAGGCTTAAAGACTATTTATTTTGTGCGGAAAAATGACATTTGAGTTTTATTTGTGTTTTTTTTTTGTTTATCATTTTCTTAAATCATTGGTTTCTCTGATTTTTTGCATTTATGTTTTATTTTGTTTTTGGAATTAGTGAAACTCTGCAAGGATATTTCCCGTTGTGTTTTCGCAAGCGTTTCGTTGTCTGTTTGGAGATCACAGAAAAATTTCGTTTCGCATCAGAAGCGTACTAGTCTTAATTCCGTATTTCATTTTTCTGTAAATCTATTCTGCAGTATTCCAAGATTCTGTAAATCCAGTAGCCTGTATATCAAAAAAGTTGATTTCGCCTGTATTTCCTCTTACTTATCTTCACGTATTAACACGTAGGTACCTTGTGGGAACGGTTATTATAGTTATTTTTAGTTTGACGTGAAAACAATTGATTTATTGAAAACCAAAAGTAATTTTTGAGTAATTTTCAATACAGTTAAAAATTCTGTAAATCCAAAAGTGCATAGTTTCAAAATTATGAAATTTTGGATTCACAGAATTTTGGAAACACATACATACAAACGTTTCTTTCTATTTTCTCGTCCCTATTCTCGTCGTTGCCATGACGATAAATATTTTGTCAGTTATCTCCCTTACTCGCATTATTGTTGTCAGAAACAAAATAATACAATCCCCTCGTTCTTACTATTTGTAAGAAAACTATAGACTATAAGAAAATTCAGCTCCAGTAGCGTCCATTCCGCTGGCGCCGCTGTTATACTGTTATATGAGGGTACCGGCCACGACTTTATTTTTGCCTCAAAAATGTTGTATGAATACACTATCCAGTGTATATAGAGATCCAGTGACTATAGGCTTAAATTAGAACTAGAACAGGTGGAAGCCAACGTACGTGGTCGTACGAAACCGAGCGAAAACAAGAAATTCATATGACGCGCATATAATTGCGAAGTGGATCTTTTTGTTTAGTTTTCGTTAACTTTTGCCGCTGGACGTGAGAGTGCTCACCGACCGCTCTTTCGTAAGTGGACTGACAGCTAGCTTGAAAAATCAAAATGGTGGAACTAAAATTAATTGAAAAGAATTTGGTGGCGATTGGTCCAAGCAATTCAGTCATATATTTACAATCTAAAACTTTCTTTTATTTTAATTAATTTAAAGGAGTATTCCCGATCCGATGCAAACTGGTTTTGCATCATTGCAAAAGTGCAAAGTTTTTTTTTTACAATAGGGGTATTCCCGGTCTGATGCAAACTGGTCTTGAATCATTGCAAAGTGCAAAGTTTTTTTTTTTAAATAGGGGTATTCCCGATCCGATGCAAACTGGTTTTGCATCATTGCAAAAGCGCAAAGTTTTTTTTTTACAATGGGGTTAGGGTATAGCAATTTTACACTTTTGCATTTTTGCAATGATACAAGGCCAGTTGCATCGGATCGGGAATACCCCTAATGGGGTTAGGGTATAGCAATTTTACACTTTTGCATTTTTGCAATGATACAAGACCAGTTGCATCGGATCGGAATACCCCTAATGGGGTTAGGGTATAGCAATTTTACACTATTGCATTTTTGCAATGATACAAGACCAGTTGCATCGGATCGGGAATACCCCTATAAAAATATAGTTCACTTTCAATTCCAACCACTCATAATGCCAAATGGCATTATGGGGGACTTATGAATTTGACGTTTTGGAAAGCAACTTTTCGTTCGGTTTTAACACTAGCTTCCGACAGCTACCGCCTATTCTAGTTCTACCTTTATATGGGAATGAGCGAAATGCGCGCCAAACATCAAATAAAAATGTTTGTATATAACTTGTACGAATTTACGACGTTTATAATTACGACCGTAAGTTTCCAGCAACTTTCAGTTTATAGGTGAGAAGGACACCAAGTAAGAGGAGTGGACGGTTTACGATTGGTGGAGATTGGAAATTAAAAGAAAACGTCAATATATCTCCAGCTTCTTGTTTCCTACAGCCATATTATTCACTCAATACATTCCGTTTAAAGGCTCTCCCAAACCAACGCAAAATCGTAGCGAATCATTCACAATAACACAAAATATGACAAATACACAACGCTAAGCAACAACAAAAATCTGTCGTCGGCGAACGTTTCGCGTTGGTTTGGGAGAGCCTTAAAACTTAAACCCAATTAAAAACTATACAAATTCAATGTAAATACATCCGGATTTAAGATTTAAAGCCCTTCCACACTATCCCACTGAGTATGCCTAAAAAGTGGGAAACAAATCATGAATAATAGTGTGGAAACAAAATATGAGAGCCCATCTTACATAGCATGGTATTCCAACATACGCGATTTGACATGTGTTAATACATAAGAATTCTTAGAAATGGTTCTAATTCTATCACACATTTCATCACTGTTGTGTGTGGGTATTAAAAAAATTTGGCAGTAGCATGGAATTCTTTCCCAATTTCAATTTTTGACATGTATTAATTCTCAGTGGGATGTGGAAGGGCTTTAATCTGGATGTATCGAGTGAATAATAGGCGTGTTTTTTCCAAGCCCGAAGGAAATTGAATGAAAAAAAACGATTCGGGGCTGAATAATTTATATGTTAAATGCAACAACAACTAATCTCCAATGGGTTTACCTAAACCCAGACAAGTTTCGGGGCTTAACTTAAGCAGGGAGAAAATATGTATACCGGCGGGAATTACATAGGTACTTGTTATCGATAGTTTGTATGGAAACTCCATTTTTTTCTGTAATAGCGTCGCTAATCCCCGAAATCGTTTTTTTCAACCAGTTCCTTCCGGGTTTGGAAAAAAACACACCTAATATGGGCGCTAGTGTGAAAGGTGACTTTGTGCGATTTCGCAAGAAATTTCAATTTGCCAAACAGGCCTAATGCCAAACATCATGTCGTAGGTTCCATTCACAGTAAAGATTTCTCTACTTTTGCGCAGTTTCGAAATTTTTCAGAAATTCTTGCTCTTCAAAATTTGACAGTCTGTGAGTTTCTGTTCTGTGTACATGCACAAAGAAAAGGATCAGGCCTAAATAACACTGCAATTAATTTATCGATCTTTGGTACTATTGTTCTTAGTACATACAAATTGGAAGAAAATTATTAATTTTACTGCAAATGATTGAGTAAAATATATATTTACTGATTAAAACCAAAATGGAATTAGTCGAATTATTTTTAAAAGTATTCGTTGCATATTTGTTCTTGAGTCCTGAAACAAAGGTTGATTCTTTTGTTGTAAACAAATACAACGAACCAAAACATGATCTTTTTCAAATTGAAAATCAATATATTGTGCATAAAGTTAAACGTTCGATAATAAACAATAATAATTCATCGGATAATGTTTATGCAAAGGTAAGTACCCAATTACTTATTATAATCCGCATTCTTATAAGCCACCGAAATAAAAAAATCTTAATATTAATTTGTATATTGTGTAGGTATTATGATAGTGGTTATCATTCAATCGCCTTGTGTCTATACCCAGTTCTTTTTTTAGATAGATAGATGGGGATTCACAAAAGTTTAATATTTTTTATATAATATATATACCTATGTACATTCTAGAATGTTAAATAATTTATTTGGTGTCTATACATTTTGGACCAAATTCGTTTTAAAATTAGAAACATAGTTATGGGAATGCAAAAAACTATTTAAACATTTTAAAGTAGGTACATACATACTTTTTTTGCTTTAAACCATCAATTAGGTTGCCGTGACACCAAAAAATAATACTCTTGAATTTATTGAAATTGGGTGGCTTTTAATATTTACCGATTTATCCAATAAACTATATTTTTCAGAATTTTATACAAAAATTATAAGTATGTATAGGTATATGTAGGTACAAGACGTGAAGGTTCCTTTATATCAATGCCGGAGAATTCAAATGAATTTTAATAATATCTGTCGGATTGTATCAATATTCATGCCTAATCATTTTATCCGATTTTTGATTTTTATTTCATATACCTAGAGATAAGCATTATATTCACTTATTGATCCAGTGTAGTTTTTTTCATTTGAAAACAGTATAACTACAAAACTTAACAATTTATGTACATATTTATATGTATACCTATGTGTATACGTTAATAGAAACTAACCAACAGTTTTTGAACGGTCATAATATCATTTATTTGAGATGACAAATTCTGACACGGTTGCGGATTCGAAAAGAACTATTATCAACTTAATAACGTTCCATCCATCAACTGTGAGCAACATAGGTTTTTCTCATTCAACTTTTAAACTAGGTATTAATTTTACCGAATTGTTTTCATAATGTTTATTGTACCTTTTTTATTTCTTAAAATAGATGCCTTGCGATTAAATCTTTCATTTCAACTCAACTGAAATTAAGTGTTGTTCATAATACTAACAAGTTTGTGGGATTACTTTAAAGCTTAGCTTTCGAGAATCAACTATATTAATGTTGAATTTATGCAGGGACCCACAGCATATATTTAAAAAAGATAAGGGAATGTTTGTTGTTCTGTGGCATTTCGCTGACAAATCCCACAAAACCACAAAAAAATAACAACAACAAAAATATTACAAAATAATTTGTATAGCCCGACTTCGCACGGGTTGACAAACCCAAGTATCGTAAGAAATTTATAAAAGAAAAAATAAACAAATAATATAACAGGCAATGTCAATGACCCCAATGACTGAATCCGCCACCTTATTTCATATTCGAAACTCTAGAATCTGTGAATCCAAGCATTATTCGCTCTGCCCACTTTTATATCCACACCAAAAGTGTTGCGGTTCAAATACAAAACAATGTAAAATGCTCGAAATACAGAATGTACGAAAAAGGCAGACACTACTATATTTGCTCGTTTTTTGAGTGGGAAACAATAAGTAAGATACATTTTGTGAGCAGAAAATATATAATGGAGGGATGATAATTTGTGAAAAAAATTTACGTTTGAGCGTAGAAACAAATTATTGATGGGGTCTCGAAATGAGATGAATGCATACACGCAGAAGACCCTAGTTGAGCAGAGTGCGAGTATTTGTATTGTTCTGTTAGATTTAACATAGAAGGAAGGGAGGTATAATATTATGTATAGATAAAGGAAGGCAAAGGTTAAAATTAAAATGGGGAGGTAAGCTTATTATTACTTAATACGAGCAATTCTTGTATGTATACAATTAATATTTTATTGGTTTCTGGGAAACAGATCTAACGATTGGGATGGAATTTTCAGAGCATGTTTTAGGTGCCAGTTATAGCTCTCATTGGAAACGATGAAAATTTTAATTGTTAACTTTGAGACATTTTGAAAGAAAGATCTATAATTATTTTGATTCCAAAATAAATTTTCATTTTGGACCAATCTTTCCCTTTCAACAACTTTTAAGATTTCAATGATCAATGGTAATCATTGAAATCAAGAAATTTATTTCATGTGTAAATTTGGAAAAAATTGTAATTTTTTTGGCAGTAATTAATAATGAATTTGATAGATGGGTCAGTTTCACAGTGCACACTTAACAAAATAAGTGGCACTTAATTTTCCCATTTTGGCACTTGAGCCGCAGTTTTACTACCTGAGTAAGTGGAACTTAAGTGGCCAACATCGGAGACTTAAGTGTCACTTATTCCGATAATTTTACACTGTGAAATTGGGAATTAGTTTTCCATATTCGGCACTTAAGTGATACTTACTTCACTGTGAAACTGGCCCTAAATATTAGCGTACATAATATAATCACTGATTTCGTTTTTTAAGTGCCTTAAAACTCAAATTTTCAATAATGAGTTTCAATGAAAGCTATAACTTCTCTCTTAGAAAAAAATTTGGTTCTATTATAATTTACACTCTGCCACGTCCAATTTTATTATTTCTTGATTTTTCGGAAATGGCTCCTACCTAGAGGTAGAGGTAGAGGTAGAGGTAGAGGTAGAGGTAGAGGTAGAGGTAGAGGTAGAGGTAGAGGTAGAGGTAGAGGTAGAGGTAGAGGTAGAGGTAGAGGTAGAGGTAGAGGTAGAGGTAGAGGTAGAGGTAGAGGTAGAGGTAGAGGTAGAGGTAGAGGTAGAGGTAGAGGTAGAGGTAGAGGTAGAGGTAGAGGTAGAGGTAGAGGTAGAGGTAGAGGTAGAGGTAGAGGTAGAGGTAGAGGTAGAGGTAGAGGTAGAGGTAGAGGTAGAGGTAGAGGTAGAGGTAGAGGTAGAGGTAGAGGTAGAGGTAGAGGTAGAGGTAGAGGTAGAGGTAGAGGTAGAGGTAGAGGTAGAGGTAGAGGTAGAGGTAGAGGTAGAGGTAGAGGTAGAGGTAGAGGTAGAGGTAGAGGTAGAGGTAGAGGTAGAGGTAGAGGTAGAGGTAGAGGTAGAGGTAGAGGTAGAGGTAGAGGTAGAGGTAGAGGTAGAGGTAGAGGTAGAGGTAGAGGTAGAGGTAGAGGTAGAGGTAGAGGTAGAGGTAGAGGTAGAGGTAGAGGTAGAGGTAGAGGTAGAGGTAGAGGTAGAGGTAGAGGTAGAGGTAGAGGTAGAGGTAGAGGTAGAGGTAGAGGTAGAGGTAGAGGTAGAGGTAGAGGTAGAGGTAGAGGTAGAGGTAGAGGTAGAGGTAGAGGTAGAGGTAGAGGTAGAGGTAGAGGTAGAGGTAGAGGTAGAGGTAGAGGTAGAGGTAGAGGTAGAGGTAGAGGTAGAGGTAGAGGTAGAGGTAGAGGTAGAGGTAGAGGTAGAGGTAGAGGTAGAGGTAGAGGTAGAGGTAGAGGTAGAGGTAGAGGTAGAGGTAGAGGTAGAGGTAGAGGTAGAGGTAGAGGTAGAGGTAGAGGTAGAGGTAGAGGTAGAGGTAGAGGTAGAGGTAGAGGTAGAGGTAGAGGTAGAGGTAGAGGTAGAGGTAGAGGTAGAGGTAGAGGTAGAGGTAGAGGTAGAGGTAGAGGTAGAGGTAGAGGTAGAGGTAGAGGTAGAGGTAGAGGTAGAGGTAGAGGTAGAGGTAGAGGTAGAGGTAGAGGTAGAGGTAGAGGTAGAGGTAGAGGTAGAGGTAGAGGTAGAGGTAGAGGTAGAGGTAGAGGTAGAGGTAGAGGTAGAGGTAGAGGTAGAGGTAGAGGTAGAGGTAGAGGTAGAGGTAGAGGTAGAGGTAGAGGTAGAGGTAGAGGTAGAGGTAGAGGTAGAGGTAGAGGTAGAGGTAGAGGTAGAGGTAGAGGTAGAGGTAGAGGTAGAGGTAGAGGTAGAGGTAGAGGTAGAGGTAGAGGTAGAGGTAGAGGTAGAGGTAGAGGTAGAGGTAGAGGTAGAGGTAGAGGTAGAGGTAGAGGTAGAGGTAGAGGTAGAGGTAGAGGTAGAGGTAGAGGTAGAGGTAGAGGTAGAGGTAGAGGTAGAGGTAGAGGTAGAGGTAGAGGTAGAGGTAGAGGTAGAGGTAGAGGTAGAGGTAGAGGTAGAGGTAGAGGTAGAGGTAGAGGTAGAGGTAGAGGTAGAGGTAGAGGTAGAGGTAGAGGTAGAGGTAGAGGTAGAGGTAGAGGTAGAGGTAGAGGTAGAGGTAGAGGTAGAGGTAGAGGTAGAGGTAGAGGTAGAGGTAGAGGTAGAGGTAGAGGTAGAGGTAGAGGTAGAGGTAGAGGTAGAGGTAGAGGTAGAGGAAGAGGTAGAGGTAGAGGTAGAGGTAGAGGTAGAGGTAGAGGTAGAGGTAGAGGTAGAGGTAGAGGTAGAGGTAGAGGTAGAGGTAGAGGTAGAGGTAGAGGTAGAGGTAGAGGTAGAGGTAGAGGTAGAGGTAGAGGTAGAGGTAGAGGTAGAGGTAGAGGTAGAGGTAGAGGTAGAGGTAGAGGTAGAGGTAGAGGTAGAGGTAGAGGTAGAGGTAGAGGTAGAGGTAGAGGTAGAGGTAGAGGTAGAGGTAGAGGTAGAGGTAGAGGTAGAGGTAGAGGTAGAGGTAGAGGTAGAGGTAGAGGTAGAGGTAGAGGTAGAGGTAGAGGTAGAGGTAGAGGTAGAGGTAGAGGTAGAGGTAGAGGTAGAGGTAGAGGTAGAGGTAGAGGTAGAGGTAGAGGTAGAGGTAGAGGTAGAGGTAGAGGTAGAGGTAGAGGTAGAGGTAGAGGTAGAGGTAGAGGTAGAGGTAGAGGTAGAGGTAGAGGTAGAGGTAGAGGTAGAGGTAGAGGTAGAGGTAGAGGTAGAGGTAGAGGTAGAGGTAGAGGTAGAGGTAGAGGTAGAGGTAGAGGTAGAGGTAGAGGTAGAGGTAGAGGTAGAGGTAGAGGTAGAGGTAGAGGTAGAGGTAGAGGTAGAGGTAGAGGTAGAGGTAGAGGTAGAGGTAGAGGTAGAGGTAGAGGTAGAGGTAGAGGTAGAGGTAGAGGTAGAGGTAGAGGTAGAGGTAGAGGTAGAGGTAGAGGTAGAGGTAGAGGTAGAGGTAGAGGTAGAGGTAGAGGTAGAGGTAGAGGTAGAGGTAGAGGTAGAGGTAGAGGTAGAGGTAGAGGTAGAGGTAGAGGTAGAGGTAGAGGATGATTTTCCATACCTACTTACCATCCATAGAGACATTTTATTTTAGTAAAATAAGCTTTATTGCATTTTTCCGTATTACTTGCTTACTTGCAATAATTATTTTAATCATTTTCCCACCATTCTCAGAGCTAATAAAGAGACAGGAATTAAAGAGTGAAAAATTATCTACATACAGCTGCGAGCAAAAAAATAGCAGTGCAATTGAAAATATATATTTTAATTCTAAAATAAAAATAAAAATACTGCTCGACTACGGTCCATAACTCTATGTTATTTTTTTTCGTTTGGCATTTCAGACTGCTTTTTTTATGTTCACTCAAAGATTTTCAATAGGATTGAGGGCGGGAGACTGAGCAGGCCACTCAATGACCTCAATCTTGTTGTCCTGAAAACCATTGTTTAGCTGTCCTGCTGGTGTATTTTGGGTCGTTATACTGCTGAAGATCCATTTGGGAAATAAAGCGGCATTTCGAAGTCGGTGTATGGTAGCATGATGTTTTGCAAAATTTTCACGTACGAGATGCTGGTTCATTATATTTTTAATTCAATATATTGGACCAACTCCATAGCATGAGAAGCAACTCCATACCACGATACTACTGTTTTGTATCTAGGATCATATGCGGTATTTGGAGTTCGTCTTACATACTGCCGAAATCCTTTACCACCATAAAGGACAACTTTACTCTCGTCAGCCTAAAGAAAATTCTTCCACTTTTTGGAAGCCCATCCCAAATGCTCTCGCGCAAACTTCTTTCTTTTTGTTATGTTTGTTTTTTTCAGAAATGGGACTTTTCATGGACTGCGAGCATTCAAGTTGTGATTCCTCAATTGTCTTTTCACTATATGGACACCGCAACTATCCCCTTAAATTATCACTTCAAACGGTGAATTAATTGCCATAAGTACCACACTACAGTAAAGCTTAAAAAAAAGTGACTGTATTTAAAGATATGACAAATTATAATTTTTACTAAATTCACTGCTATTATTTTGCTGGTCACTGTACATATGTATGTTTATTTATGTAGCTAAAGTTTTCTATAAATATTTTCAAAATATTTTAATTGGATGTTAAAATACATAATCAAGAAACAGAATAGAATTTCTTTCGAATTGAAATATCTATGATTTCATATTCTTGAACTATATATTTATTATTTTTTTAATTTAATTTTATTCATTTAATTATTTTTTTTTAAATAAAATAAAATTTTATATTAATTTATTTTTATTTCATTTCATTTTATTTTATTTTATTTTATTTTATTTTATTTTATTTTATTTTACTGTATTGTATTGTTTTGATTCCCATAAGGGTTAAAAGTCTCCCACCTCCTCTCCTCGTATCCTTCTCGCCTTACTCCTTCTCGCAACCTCCTCTAATCGTATCCTTCTCGCATTACTCCTTCTCGCAACCTCTAGTGCCTTCATACACTCTTTCCCTTCCCTCCTTCGTCCATTATATCCCTCATTTTGTCCCCTATTGATCTTCTTTCATCTCCGCCTGACCTGCATCTTTCTATCACATGTTCCCACGTCTATGGCTCACCTTCACACACTCTGCACATTTTCTCTTCTTGTTTCCAGTACCATCTTTCCCTCACCTCATTCCCTAGCCTCGCTATTCTCTTTGTTCTGTCTGCCTTCCATCCCGCTTTCAAATATTGCGGGATCTCTTCGGTCATTACTTCTTTATACCACCTGTTATATTTGGATTCCATTATTACTCTTCTGTTTTCCCATTCTACTCTCTCATATCCTGTCGTACTGTCCTCTCTTCCATCCGTTCCCCTCATTTCCTTTCTCCCTTGTTCCCATCGTGATCCTCTCTCGCTTCCATCCGCCTCTTTCTCTTTCATCTCCTTTAAATATTCCCTCGCTATCTCGCTTCCTTTTCCACCTGTTAATTTCTCTTCATAATTCCACTTCTCCCTGCTCTTATCGTTATATTATCTCTTTTTGTTTCCTCTCTCACCATGTAACCCGGAGTGTCCATTTGAGGTACCTCTCTCCCCATACTTCCACCCCATATCCCATCACCGTCCACACCAGTGTATTGAAAAGCCACATCTTCCTCTCCCATACCTTCTCGAATTTCCTCCTCATAATCCCCCAAGCTTCCTTCATGACCGCTACTGCCTTTTTTATTCTGTCCCTTATCAGTGCCTCCTGCCCTCCATTTTTTTGAACACATACCCCAGGGGGCCGATTCTGGTTCTGTGAAAAAGTGAATCGAACAAATTTTGACCCTTTCGACCTATATCCGATTCTCGTTCTGTGAAACCAAACGTAAAAAAAACATTCATATGAATTTTAATTACTGAACCAGAATCGCTTATTTGCACAAAGTGAAAGAAATGCATGAGAGCGAATGTGAAAACAATTTATTCGGTTCACTTTTTCACAGAACCAGAATCATCTTCTTTTCCCTCCATCTCCAGTCTACTGTTTATTTTATTTCACTTTTTTTATTTTATTTTATTTTACTAAAAATGGTGGTAATTATTTTGATGATATACTCGGACGTATACGCACTTTTTAATTTTTTTTTTAAATTTTGCTATCCGTTTTCTTTGGGTTAGTGAATTATTTGTATATTTGTTATTTCTAATTCATGATTCGTAAATACTTACATAGGTCATAATGAGATTAGCAATATTCGAAATTCAAGTTCCTCTTGCTTAAAATAAAATGTTTTCGGAGCTTTTGACCTTTTTTTTTTATTCGTTTTTGGTTGAATTTTAATAAAAGAAAGTTAAGTAAAATTTTTTTAAATTTACTATCGATTTTATTACTTCATAATTTTTAAGATCGAACTCAATTTAATCAACTTTTCCTCCATTCAAAAGTTTTTTGAAATTTTTTTTAATAACCATTATGCCTATACTTAAAATTATTATGAAATTAGTGACTTGGTCTTATTCACCCTTCCTCTTTACGCATTGCTTAAATATACATACATATCTACATCATTGATTTCTGATCACGCTACGGGAGGACAGCACAAATCACTAATTACACGAAAGGAGATTCCCTCTCTACTGCTTACTTTTAAATTCTTTTCTTGTTTATAAAATACAAGTATAGCATTTTGTTTGACAGTTTAGACTTTGAAGTTTGATCATAGTAGGATTGATTCAATCTGAAAAATGAGTTCGGAAATTTGAATGTAAAATTATTTTATTCAATTTTTTTTTATTCTTAGCACTTAATTAAATGTTTGAAGAGAGACAAAATGACGGATAAGATAATACTAAATTTTGAGAGAAAATGAGTAAATAAAATTAAGTGCCTAATATCAGTCCAGACCAATACCGGTACTGCCAGTGAAAACAGATGTGGTTGGAGACTGGAAACGACGAGTTAAGGCTCTCCCAAACCAACGCGAAACATTCGCCGACGACAGATTTTTGTTGTTGTTTAGCGTTGTGTATTTGTCATATTTTGTGTTATTGTGAATGATTCGCTACGATTTCGCGTTGGTTTGGGAGAGCCTTTATATTAATGTACGAGTATGAATGATTGTTATAAGAATTCTTATTTTTTTAAGCGTAAAGGCAAGTTTTTTTCTATAAATTATTAAACAATTTAAAAAATAAAAGTTTAATTAGGAAAAAACATTACAAAAAATTGTTATTATTTTAGTATTTTAATGTATTTGTAACGCTTGGTTGCTTGGAAATATTAATTAAGAAAAAATGCCGTGTTTTTCTATAACTTCCTCAGGGCCACTTGATTCCATGAGCTTTAAACTTTGGGATACATATTTAATAAGTTAACCAGCCAGAAAGATACGACTTTACACTCTTGTTTTTTTAATTAACCAACTCGCCGCGGTGTTCACATGAGCTTATTTATGTATGTTGATGAAAGACATACGCATGTAAATTATATGTACATATTTACATATTTAAAAACTCAAAGTTTTGAAAAAAAAAATATGAAAAAATTGTATCCTGATTTTTTTTAATAAATTTTAAGTTAAGTATTAATTTGGCTTTTATTATTCAATGCTCTTAAAGTTATCAATTATTACATGAATACAATAAAACAGATGGTCTCTTGTCTTTTAGCTTTTAAGAACTTGTTTTTTAATTTTGAGTTTGAAAATATTTTTTTAAGAAATTTTCACATATAATTCAAAAACTTCTGGTTTTAAAAAACTTATAGCTGCTGTCATTATTTCTTTTTTGCATTATAAGTCTTTTTATTGGAAAATTCCTGATTCTACCTAAACTCTTTTAATAATCATTTTTTCTCGATATGCGAATGTACATATATAGCTATTGGAATTTTTTTCCGAAAAAGATTACTAGCTCAGATTAGGACATATTTTCCAAAAACAAATAATACAATGAAGTTAAAAAAAAATTATAAATAATTTCGTAACTGTGGTCATCCGTGGTCTATAAAGTGCAATCTTACGATTTTCAACGCGATTGGTGAACAAATTTTCGGTCTTATAAAATATTGGGTGCGTTCAATCGATTACGTTTTACATCTGAATTTTTGGAGCTTCTGATTGGCCAGCTGTCATAAAAAGTTAGATGACTTTTAGTTACGTTTAGTTACGTTTGTGGTGGGGGAAGTGCCAAAAGCACACATAAAAGCTGAACTTTATAATTTTCGTCTTGTTGGTGGTTGATTTTTTTAGTTTTTGTCATGAAAATTTAATACTTATTTAAATGAACGAACTTCTTGTTTATTGTTTAGTGAATTTTTAAATCAACAATTTTTTTAATTGATGTTTGGAAAGTTTTCCTATGCTTTTGTAAGTCATACATATCAATAAAAGGACTTTTAGTGAAGGTAATGAAACCTGTTGCTGATTTAGTTACATATATTTTCATCCTTACAACTACTCACTCTCAATGTTTAATTTACAAATGTAATTAAAGTTCTATTTTATTTCGCTTCAATGTAAATCCTGAAGGTAAATGCAGGAATTTGACACAATGACTTTCGACTGAAATTTCAGATTTTTTTTGCGTTAAACGACATAAATTCAGAAATCTGAAAATTCAGATGTTAAGCTATTTTTATTGAACCCGCCCATTGTCAGCCAATCCGCGGGTTCAACGCACATCTTAAAATTCAGATTTCTGAATTTTTCAAGTTTCTGATTGGTCAGTTGTCAGATGACTTTAAAAGTCATCTAACTTTTTATGACAGCTGCCCAATTCAGAAATCTGAATTTTCAGATGTGCGTTGAACCCGCGGAGTGTAAACCATAATAAATATCTATATTATTTCTAAAGTCTAGACTCACTTTTCGACTCTCATACTACACCGTTTTTGACAAATTAGATGTCAAACAAAGCGAAATCACCTGCTGATTTGACGAATTATATTTTTAAATTTAAAAATGTTAATAATTTGTTCAAAAATTGCATTTGTTTGTTTTCGTATGTCTTTCTTTTATTCTCGCACGGCTTGGATAGTAATAAATTATTGCTATAGATAAATTAAAATGTTCCACATTTGTCAGGCGTCTGACTTTTATTTGTATAAAATTGTCAGTGTTCTTGTTTCTGTATTATTGTTGTTGTAATTATTATATATATTTTTTTAATTTGTCTGTTCTTGTTTTAAGAAGGGTGTTTGCTATGTAATGTAGATTTTTCTTATGTTCAGTAAGATCTAAAATTTTGTTAATGAAATTTAATGCTGCAGGTACTTACTTCTTGTTTTGTTTGTTGTGTTGATTGAAAACATTCGAAAATAATCATTTGCATATGGTTTTGTTATTTTTTCTCTATATAGTAGTAGGTCTATGTATGGAAGGCTATTTTTGTTTAAATAGGTGTTTTGTGTGTTGAAAGCTTTTTTAACAGTAAAAATCTTTCATGTAAATTGCCCGGGTGCTACTGCCAGAATCGTTTTTTGTCCGTCTTATATTTATCAGTAAATTAACAATCGCCCCGTTGCGCAGATGGCCCTGAATCCGAATTCTCAGAGTTTCAGCTTCTGAAGTTAACCCCTTCGAATTCGTTCACGAATTGCTTTTACTACCGCACTCGTACGAGCGAACCGCGGACGATCATTTCTTGACTTATCCTCTACTTCTGAAGGTTCAGCGATTCCGATAAAAAAACATCCTTTTGATTCAAAATTTTTTTCAGACCTGTTCAAAGTTATTATTCCGATTCTTGGTTTGGGCGTTTATTAAACGTAAGGAAACATGAAATAAAACTCTATCCCCTTTTGGTGTGTGATTTGTTATGGTTTAAATAAAGTAGGAAATACTGCATATTTAGTTCGGAAAAAGTGAAAATTTATTATACAACCTTTTGTTACATTAATAAAACTATTTAAAATTAAATTAATTATTATTTATTTTTTTAAGGCAAATGAGCTTAATGATACGCATGGACAGCTTATGGTGCATTGGTTGGGAGAGGGAACCGATGTTATGATTTGCCTTGCTCGTGATCAATCTCCAGAAGAAGGTGATGAATCCAAACAAGTTGAAGCAAATCCACCGAAAGTATTTATCTCATTTGATTATGGAGAAACATTTGAAGACAAAACTTCTTTATTCAAAATTGTTTTCAATGATACACATGAAAAGTCCGCTAGTCTAGATCAGTTTCTTACTCATCCCAAATTTGACACAATTATTTTCACGGATACAAAAAATAAAGCCATCTTTAATTTTTCACCGAAATATGGAAACGTTAAACGCACTAATTTAGATTTTACACCATCAGATATTTCATTTTATGAAAACGATCCAAACATTTTTCTGATATTAGACAAAAAGAACATCGAAAGAAATTTATACTTTACAACAGATGGCGGTAAAAGCTTCAATGTCTTACAAGAACATGTCAAATCATTCGCATGGTCAAGTGGACCAGATGTTCCATTGCTTTTATATGTAGAACGAGGAGAACCATCAGGTATAGTTGACTTCTAGGTAATAAAGTTTCAAATATACTAAAAATTCAAACATTTATGTGTTCAGGTTCATCTTCAATTATTAATATCGATCCTCTGGATTTTAAAAAATCCGATGGGCGATTTAAATTTAATGTTTTGATTGAAAACGTCAACGAGTTTATTATAAAAAAAGACTTTATGTTTGTAACCCGAATGGTAGGTAATAATATTTAATTTTCGATATCATTTACTAAAATCTTAATTTTTAAAGGATCAAAATTCCTTGGAATTGTTGGTTTCATATAAAAGGAAAAATTTTGTTAAAGCAAATTTCCAAACTGAGTTAGATATTAGTGGATTGAATATTTGCGATGTGGAGGACAAATACATAATGGTTTCTGGTGCTCACACGCATATAATGGCTCATCTATATGTAGCCGAATACGACGAAGAACTCAATATTGTAACATTCATGAAGAGCTTGGAAAACATACTTACATTCATACCCAATATCATATGGAAAACTGGATGGATTAAGTAGGAAATAACAATTTTTTTTCAAATACCAGACTAAATTTTTTTTTTTTAAAGGCAAACAACCGATGAAGCTTTTACGGATTTATACAAAGTCGAAGGAATGAAGGGCATTTATATTGCTTCTAAAATTCAACGATTGTCGTCTTTGCCGTCTGTTGGACCTGAACACCTTGTGTCGGTTATTACTTTTGATCACGGACACAATTGGCAATCAATTGCTGCTCCATCTATTGACGACGAAGGGCAGCAAATAAATTGTACACAAAATTGTAGTCTGCATTTGTCTCAAAAATTCAGCCAACTATATCCTGTTACAAGGTAAATAAGCTTTTAACAAAAACAAAAATTAATTATTATTTAATTCTGTACTAATTTATTATTATTTACTTAAATTAAGAAGGGAAATTTACTTTCACACTTACCGCCATATTGTTCACTCAGTTAATCCAGTTTTAAACTTAAATCCGGGTGTATTTACATATATTCAAATATATGTTAATTATTTGGATTGGATTAAATATTAATATATTAATTTACACCTGGGTTTAAGTTTTAAACTGGATTAATCGAGTGAATATTATGGCGGTTAGTTTCACAGTATACAATTAAACTACTTTGAACAGAAATAGTTTTAAGGTAACACGGTGAAATGCTACAGGAAAATAATTATAAATTCAATTAACTAGAGTTTGTTTTAGCATTAATTGAGTGAATAAGCTGATTTATTTTAGTAGGTAGCATATGTATAAAACTAGATAAACTTATATTAATAATAATTACATATTTAAACTAGGTTTTATTCTATATTGTATTAGTATATATTGCGGAAAGACTTAATAACTTTGTAAGGAGTACATTAATTTAAGATTAAAGATATTCAAGGACCTTTTCAAACAGCATACAAATTTCTTTAGAATACATTTCGATCATTACCTAACAGTAACCACTTCTAAAGTTGTAAAATAAAGAAGCAAAAAACAAAAAATGTCCCATACGATTTGTATGGAAAAAAAGAAAATAGCGTAGTACTTAAAGAAATTATAGTACACTGTTGATACCGAACCGTAAAAAAAGACAGACATGAAAGAAAAATTTTGTTCTGCATACAGATCGACTGCAAAATTTGAAGGTACCATACAAAAGAATTTTCATTTTATTTGTCTGGTCTTATGACTTGGGGGAATGAATGTTAAAGATTCAATTGTAAAAACAAAATTAGATAAGTAATTCGCCAGACTTTTGAATCGAGTTTGACGCTTGAGTTTTCATTAACTCGCTTTCTTATCTGTCTGTCTGCTCGGAACAAATCAATTTTAAACTGACTCCCCGATGAGCTCAAATTTTAAACATATATCAGCAATAGAAGTGTTAAGTCTCTAGTTCATCGAGGGGTTAGAACAGGAAAAAATAAATCTGAAATTATCCACTTATCTTTGTCATAATCTCAATCACATTGAAAATCTTCACACACACAAGGCTACAGAGCACAAAGTAATTAATTAAATAAAAATTAAATTAAAAATTAAAAAAAAAAAAACATGTTGTATTAAATAAAACAACATGTTTTTTTTAATTAAATAAAAAATGTAAAATAAATTCACCTTCTCAAATTTAAAACGAAAAACGTTGAGCACATGCATGCTCACTATCTAACTCCTTACCTTACTATCTATTGGATGTGCCTCATGTTTTTTTTTTGTTTTAAATTTTTGGGGCGAGGAAAAATTATATTTTATACTTATATTTCGTTCGTTTTAATTTTTAATTATAAAACTTACGATATGTTAACGTGTTGTTACTCTTTAAATATAAGAAAAGATATTATATTTAGGAATTAATATATGTTTTATATTTTATTAGGTCAATTACGATTATGAGCTCGAAATTGGCGCCTGGTATAATAATGGCATCAGGTGTTATCGGGAAATCTCTCAAAGGACACCCTGGTGTATTTTTGTCTCGTGATGGTGGACTCACCTGGAAACAAGTTCTAAAAGGTTATCACTTTTTTAACTTTGGAGACCATGGTGGCATTTTAGTGGCAGTTAAATATTTCAAATCAAAAGGGGAGACAAAAAAAATCCTTTATTCAACAGACGAGGGTGAAACTTGGCAATCGCACACTTTCCATAGCAAAGACTTGAAAGTTTATGGCCTTATGACTGAGCCGAACTCAAATTCGACAATTTTTACCCTTTTTGGATCGGAGAAACAAGAGCACCGTTGGTTAATGGTTAAAGTAGATTTCCAAAAATCTTTTTCGCGTGTTTGCACTGAAGCTGATTACAAATTCTGGACACCAAAATTCAAATTACCTAATGGAGAGCAATGGTGCACACTAGGTAAACAACTTTCAATGCAAAAAAGAATTGCACATGCAAACTGTTTGAATGGAATAAAATATCAACGAGTCATAAAAACTGAAGTTTGTCCATGTTCGTATCGTGATTTTGAGTGTGATAACGGTTTTATTAAAGACTCAGCTAACACATGCATTTTGGATAAGAAAATAACAACAGCTTTAAATCCTTACGAAATTCCTTCCACTTGTATAGCTGGAAACTTTTATAATCGTAGCAGAGGTTACAGAAAGATTGAAGATGATGAATGCATTGGTGGCATTGAAAATCGTTATAAACCGCAAAAGTTGCCGTGTCCGTTTGAAGAGCTAAACTACTTCCTACTAGTTGCACAACGTGAGCAAATATCTCGTGTTGATTTAAACAGTCTAAGAGTCGAAAAACTGCCTATAAATGATTTAAAGAATGTTATATCTATTGATTTTGATATGAAAAACAATTGTGTATTTTATGCTGACATATTTTCGGATAAAATAATTCGACAGTGCTTAAACGGCGATACTGATGAGGTTATCATTTTAGAGGAAAATTTAGCATCTGTCGAAGGAATGTCGTATGATTGGGTATCTGAGATATTATTTTTTGTTGATGGAACGCGTGCTAAAATTGAAGCTGTTAAAGTCTCCAATGATTCCCTATTTGGAACACGTACTACAATACTTAAAGAGCCAACTCTATTCAAACCTCGAGGAATTGTTGTTCATCCGCTAGAGGGATATGTTTTTTGGACAGACTGGGGAAGTATTGACCCCTCACTCTCACGAAGTAACCTAGACGGAACAGATGTAAAACAGTTGTTTACTAAGCCCACTGTGGTTTGGCCAAATGGTGTAACTGTTGATTACTATGCTCAGCGTATATATTGGGTTGATGCAAGTAAGGATTATATTGGTAGCTCAGACTTGGATGGAATGCATTTTTCGAAAATTTTACATCATGACTCAAGAGTCGCACACCCATTTGCAATAGCTGTCTTTAAAGATCAAATATTTTGGGATGATTGGAAAATGAAATCCATATTTTCTGCAGATAAGGATCATGGAATTATGATTAAAACAATAGCAAATGATATGCAACACCTAATGGATCTTAAAGTGTTTGCCCATTCACTTCAATATGGGAGTAACCAGTGTGCCAGCCATAACTGCTCGCACATTTGTGTTGGATTACCAAATAACAGACATGCTTGCCTCTGTCCAGATGGCTACATTCATTCAAATAAAACCTCTGAGTGCGTTTGTTCGGATGGGGAAGATAATTCAACATGCTATAGTATTAAATCAAATAACTGCCCAAATGGGTATTTTCGATGCAACAATACACATGAATGCATTCCAGCTTTTTACACTTGCGATGGTGAGAATGATTGCACAGATAATTCTGATGAGCGTAATTGTTCTAAAAAAGATTTGCACACAAAACCTTGTCCCGAAAATATGTTCACGTGTGAATCTGATGGAAAGTGTATCCCAGAATACAAAGTTTGTGACTTCGAATCCGACTGCGAAGACGACTATGACGAGAGAAATTGTCCGATTCAAGATTGTGATTCTGGTGATTTCCAGTGCAAGAGTGGACAGTGTATAGATAATCGCCTTAAGTGTGATGGTGACAGTGATTGTTTAGATGGATCGGATGAATTAAATTGTAGTTTTTTCTTTCGAAACCGAACAGAAGTATGTGGGGAGGACGATTTTCAATGCAAATCAAATGGCGAGTGTATACCAAATCATTTCAAATGTGACAGAGATTTCGATTGCCCTGATAACTCAGATGAATATGACTGCCAACATAAAGAGTGTGAAGAATGGCAATTTAAATGCAAAAATAAAAAATGTATTCCAAAAAAATGGATTTGCGACGGAGATAAAGATTGTGATACAGGCGAAGACGAATTAAATTGTACAAAAATTGAGGAACCAATTTTAGGATCAAATAATTTCCCTTCAATTTTATGCCATGATTGGATGTTTCAATGCACAAACCTTAAATGTGTTCCAATGTGGTGGAAATGTGATAATGTAAATGATTGTGGTGATAATAGTGATGAACATGGCTGCACCAATTCGAAAGCTACTACGACCCCCAATGAATCAAAAGGAATACAAGAAATCAAAAAATGTTCTTTCACTGAGTTTGAATGTGATTCTGGAAGTTGTATACCGAAAGCTTACGTATGTGATGGTACAAAAGATTGTATGAATGGCGAAGACGAATACCATTGTACCGAAAATGCCAGTGAAACCTGCCGAAAAGATCAATTCAGGTGTAGTGCAGACAAAACTTGCTTGCCAATTGTCAACTACTGTGATAAAGTAGTCCAGTGCTCAGACGGAAGTGACGAAAAAGGCTGCGATAATCATTTCACTAATCCACCTTTACAAAATATTGTTTGCGGATCCGCGTTTTTCAACTGCGATGAAACATGTGAGCCTTTGTTCAAAAAATGTGATAATAAGCGTGATTGCTATGATGATAGCGATGAAGATAATTGCAAAGACTTCACTCGTATATACCAAGTCAACGAATATAAAATTCCTTCAACTAAAGTAACAGAGACTTCTATAATGCTTATATGGCACTTATCATCAGCGATTGGAAGTAGCGTTAATATTAAATATTTGCCGTCCAAAACTGAGACAAAGGTCAACAAATGGTCAAACGCAACTTCTTGGACTGAAAAGTCCCATTTTGTGTTTACTGACTTAAAACCAAATACTGATTACAATTTTACTGTGTACACAAAAACAAATGACGGCGCTGCACAGCCACCGTATTTGTTTGCCAATGCAAAAACTTTTGAAGGAAAACCTAGTGAACCAACAGGTTTTTCAGTAAGTTTATTCAATTCTTCACACCTAGAACTAAAATGGAAGGAGCCAAATAATCTCAATGGTGAGCTTGATGGATATAACATTTACTTCAAATTAAAAAATAACACAAATGCAGAAGTATATGATAAGAAGACAAAACAATCTTATATATTGATTGATATTCGAAATTGGAAAAATGGAACTTATGAATTCTGGGTAAGTTATGTACCTGCCTACATATACATATACATTTCGTTGAAAAATGAATATACATATATGTTTATATTTGATATTACGTTTTTTTTAATCTTATTACTTTAAACGAGCTATGGTGTATATATATTTATGTATATTTGGTTTTTCGGAAATTGCTCCAACGATTTTGATAAAATTTTCATAGTTTAATACGATGAACGAATAAAAAATTGGATTTAGTAAAATCCGCCCACTCCCACGCCCATTTTTCTTACTTAGTATGACGGTCGGAAATGTCTTTATTTCTCGGAAACGGTTCAAACGATTTGAATTAAATTTTCAGAGTTTACTTTTATGGGTACGAAAAAAATAAAAAAAATAAAAAATTAGTAAAATCAGCCTTCTGCCACGCCCACTTTTATTAGTTTTTGGTTTTTTGAAAACGGCTCCAACGATTTCAACAAATTCAGAGTTTATTCTTATGAACGAGGAAAAAAATAAAAAATTAGATTTAGTAAAATTAACCCACTGCCACGCCCACTTTTATTATTTCTTAGTTTCTCGAAAACAATTCAAATGATTTGAATGAGGTCTTATAATAAAAATAAAAAATTCTTTTACTAAAATCCACCCACTACCACGCCCACTTTTATTATTGCTTGGTTTATCGGAAACGGCACTAGCTATTTAAATGAATTTTTCAGAGTTTTTTCTCCTCAATAAGAAAAAAAAAAGTAAAGAAAAATTTAGCCCACTTTTTTCGTTTTTAGTTTATCGGAAACGGATCCGACAATTTGGATGAAATTTTATGAGAGCGTTCTCTTTTATAGGTAGGAACAAAATTTAAAAAAAAAATAAGCAAAATCCGCCTACTGCCGAACCCATTTTTATTAGTTTTTGGTTTCTCTAAAACGGTTCCAACGATTTGTATGAAATTTCAGTTTATTTTTATGAACAAGAAAAAAATTGAAAATTGGATTTAGTAAAATCCGCCCACTGACACGCCCGCTTTTATTAATTCTTATTTTCCTGGAAGAAAAACGATTTAAATGAATTTCTTAGAATTTACCATTATAAAAAAAATAAAAATTGTTTTACTAAACTCCACCCACTGCCACACCCACTATTCTATTGCTTGTCTCGGAAACGGTGGTAGTTATTTTGGTGAAATTTTCAGAGTTTTTTTTTATGAACGTGTACAAAATTTGAAAACTAGATTCAGTCAAATCCGCTCACTACCATGCACACTTTTCAAACTCCTTTAGTTTAGTAATGTCTCTATTTCTCGGAAACAACTCAAACGGTTTGAATGAAAGTTTTAGAGTTCATTCTTATGAGTGAGAAAAATTGAAAAAAAACAGTAATCTCCGCCCACAGCTTAAAATTGGATTAAGTAGAATCCTCCTACACTCACGGCTTTAACGATTTGAATGAAATTTGCAGTTTCGGCTTAATCAGAAAAAATGTTTGAATTTTCCGCCACTGCCAGGAAGAGGAGCTAAGCTAAAGTTTTTTTTACAATTTTGATGAAATTCTGTATTGATATAATATTTTGCTTTCCAAGAAAAGGGGTGTCACAAAAGGCGTAAACGGCTCTAACGATTTTGATAAAATTTTAAGATTTTGTTCTTATGAACGAGTGAAATATCTAAAATTGGACGCCATGTTGTTGTTAGGGTTTGGATATCCACCAAGGTGTCAGAACAAAGAATGTTATTTGGAGGAAAATCCTGTAGGAGGAGAATAAAGTAATGCCACAATAAAAATTCGGAAAATTTAACGATTAGGATATAAACAAATAAACTGTTTTTTTTAAAACGTGTGTCCATTGTCATTTTACATTCTCTAAACTAAACCAATTTTTCTTTACCATCACTTATGTATTTTAAGAGGTTTATTTGTACAATCAAAAATACAGCCAAACTTAATCTCTATTTTAAATAAATTTAAAATTTTAAAAAATTAGCATATGTCCGTCTTCTAATATCTCGCTCTACTAATTTTGATTTTAATCAATCCAGATATTTTCGGAGATTAAAAGGAACAAACAGACAGACAAAGAAACTTTCACATTTATAATATTAATTGGATGTACATATACATATATGGGAAAAGAAGAATTATTGTATAATTTTCGAAGAAAGTTTATTTTATTATGGGTCACTTAGACGTATGTGGAACATTTTTTGTTCGACAAAATTATAAAATATGTATGGGTAAGTGCAATGTGCTTAGAATCATTTTTAAAAAAATAATTAATTATCTATGGGTTATTGTCACGTAGCTATGTGATATATTTTTATTTTCAGAGGAAACACTATAATTTGTGTGTAGATGTGATTGTGATGCATTTGGAATTGCTTCTTATTGATTGTTATCTAAAATGATTGTTGTAAATATAGGTTACTACGAAGTATTGTCCATATTTCTATGTGCGGAAATTTACTATTTTTTTGAAAGGTAGTGGGCGGATTTTACAGAATCCAATTTTCAAATTTTTCATAATTTTTAATAAGAATAAACTCAAAATATTTTGTGCAAATCGTTCGAGCCGTTCATTTATTTCTCTCATAATTTGGATGAATTTTTCAGATATTGTTCTAATTAGCAGGAAGATGGTTTAGGAAGTTGTTTTTATTTTTGATTTGAGGTTTTTCCTTATTAAACTCATTTATAAAGTGAACAAATTTAATGGATGGCATATGAAGTTTTCCACTAACTCCCATATCTACTGTTTTCATACATATTTAAAATTTCTCGATTAGAAAAAGCCGAGCGATGCTCGGTCTCCCAGGTACTTATAATTGATTAGATGTTTTTCCTTCGAATATAATATAGTCTTAGCACAGGAATATAAATTAATTTAAGTTTCGTAAATAAAAACAATGGCAAGGCGATGATGTTGTACCCTTGAGTGATCCTCGAAATCCAACCTCTAAATTTTACTGTTAAAACACCAACAGGATTTTAAAAGTTGACAATTTTACCCGAGTTAAAAATATCTAAATATTGAAAAATGTATTACCCTTAAGGTGATCCTAGGTATGTGTTGCTACTCACAAAGAATAATTATTGGCTGCTTATTGCAAAACAAACATACATCACCCTACAAATCCAACTGGTTTATTAGCACCACCAAATCGCACAATACCAACGGCAATATCTTCACAATATGCCAAGGCCAAGGCCATCCAATGCATTTGCGTTAACATCATCGATACTATACAAGCATCATCGACATCGGTCGCTCCCAAATAGCGGTGGTTGCGACCGAAAAATAGAACAAATCAACATCATCAACATCATCGTTACCGATAAGCGGACCTTTGGTTAATATTGCCCTTCTATGGTAATATACACATGAACACATATTGTATTATCATCATCAACGATCATCGTCGCTCCCAAGTAGCGGTTGTTGCGACCGAGAAAGACGAAATCAAAGGCAGATCATCATACAAGAAAGCAAAAATTATTTTATATGACACAGTCCATAAAGGTTCGTCGTGACTTTAAGAAGACAAATAAACTTTAAAATAGTTACAAAATTTCAAGTTGTTGCAATTTTTATTTTCGATTTCTTGTTTTTTAAAAGCAAATATTCGGCTAAAAAGCTAGTCGATTCATAAGGTCCTTCGAGCCGGATATTTTAATCAGTATTTGAATTGAAATCGAAATCGCGTGCAATTAAAAGTAAATTTTGAACAATCGCAACCATGCCATTGACTGGAAAAAAGTCTGACGAATCATGCGAAATCGAATTGAAAGCGCTACGATCTCAACGTGCTGTCATTCTCGGACAGCAGACTAAAGCCAAAAATTATTTGTCAACTAATCTCAGTTCACTTAATCGTTTCCAGGTGGAAACTAAATTGCAGATGCTTGAGACGCAGAATACCAACTTCGAGAAGGTACAGTCACAGATCGAACGTCTCGACGAAGACGAGGCAGATAGTGGCAAGAGAGATGCTTACGAAGAGACATATTATATCTTGCGGTCAGAAATGCTCCAACATCTGGACACTTTTGTCACACCCAGTTTGCCAAATTGCACCATCGCACCTAATAACACCACCACTTCGCGCTCTTCTCGCATCAATCTACAAAAGTTATCACTCCCCTCATTTTCTGGGTCGTACACAAAATGGATGAACTTTTCAGACATGTTCAATTCGCTCATTCATGATAACAAGGAGCTTACAAACATCGAAAAGTTTCAATATCTCCGGTCCTGCATTCATGGAGACGCAGCCAGAGTAATTGAATCTCTGGAATGCACCAGTCAAAACTATGACAAAGCCATGGAACTTTTAAAATCCAGATACGATAACAAAGGGTATTTATTTCAAGCGCATATTCAAGAAATTTTCCAGCTTCAATCAATATCAAAACCAACTGTGGAAACAATTCGCTCGATGATTGACACGATCAACGTTAATCTTCGAGCACTGAACTCAATCGGGACAACTGAACAAATTTCTGATGGATTCTTGCTACACTTGATTTTGTCAAAGTTTGACCACGAGTCCCAGGCCAAGTGGGAAGATGAAGTAGCAGCAAAACAAGATCAAAGGGCCCTCAGTAAACTCACCCAGAATTTGGACTCCACAACTCTGACCAACATTGATGACTTCGACTTTCCAACCTGGACCGATCTTTGCACATTCATGGAAAGACGTTGCAAGACTCTTAAGATCATCGAAGCAAAATCACATCGCATTTCTATTCTGCCTAACACATCACAATCGCACCACCGTTCACAACAATCGCAGCCACATCCTCTTGGCAAGACAAAACCTCAACAGTTGTACACGAATTCATCTCTTCTAACAACCAATCTACCCTCAACTTCATCTTGTGTCTTTTGTAAGCAACCATCACACAATCCATTTAGTTGCCAAACATTTGTGAACCAATCACCAATGAATCGCTTCAAGCTCGCAAAGGAGTTGAAGTTGTGCTTGAATTGCCTAAGAGGACACCACACCTTACAAAATTGCACATCTGTCAACAAATGCCAAAAATGTGGTGCCACTCATCACACCTTGCTTCATCGTGAACCAATTGTATCGGTTCAACATCAAACACCTGCTATATCATCAGACGTTGATGTTAATCTACCTAGCACTCCTGCCCAACTTTCAGGTAATCAACCACATTTGTCTACAAACACTACTTCTTTACAGGCCAGCCATCCTGACGCCATCAATCGCAATGGTTATGTTCTCCTTGCTACCGCATTACTTAGACTTTCCAGTATGGGAGGTGCATCTATCATTGGTCGAACACTACTTGATTCATGCTCACAATTGAATTTCATTACTGAGCACATTGCACAACACCTCAAACTCAATCGCACTCGAACCTACTTAGACGTGAATGGAATTGGACACGCTAGTACCATTGCTTACCAAAGAGCACAAATATATGTCGCGTCCCTACACAATTCATTTCAGAATTGGAAGATTCCTTCAAATATTCAACTATCGGATCCTCGATTCAATCACCCAGGCCCTGTCGACTGTCTTATTGGCGCAGGGATTTACTTTGATCTCTTGCAAATAGGTCAAATAAAACTGGGAGAAAATCTTCCAAGCCTGCAAAAAACATCATTTGGGTGGATTGTAGGTGGCACAATCAACAATGATCAAAAAATGGACTTAATACCTTCGTTAGACCTCGCACCAGCTGAACCAAAAACACCTAGCGTCAACTATACTTGCTTCACCACCACAACCACCACTTCGACCATAGAGGAACTCCTACAACGGTTTTGGACAATCGAAAACCAGCGTGCACCGGTGAAGATATTTTCGATAGAAGAAGAGGAGTGTGAGACATTCTTCAAATCCACGACAACTCGCTGCCCATTGACCAACAAATTTATTGTAAAATTACCTTTTAGAGAAGATCGCACAGTGCTGGGTAGTTCCTACGACATTGCAAAAAATCGACTAATATCAATAGAACACAAAATCCATCGTGTCCCATCATTACAGAGGGATTATTCCCATTTTATCGAAGAATATGCACGATTAGACCACATGACCAAATTAGATGCAGCAAAAGCCATTCACGAATGCGTGAATTACATTCCTCACCATTGTGTACTGAAGCCGGACAGCTCAACAACTAAATTGCGCGTTGTCTTCGATGCCTCGTGTAAAACATCATCAGGCAAATCATTAAATGACATTCTGAAAGTCGGCCCAACCCTCCAAGATGACATCTTCACCATCCTTGTTCGTTTTCGCACCCATCGTTTCGTTGTAATGGCAGATATAACTCAGATGTATCGACAAATCCTGGTAAGTCCCAAGGATACAAACACGCAATGCATTCTGTGGCGCAACTCCAAAACGAAGACAGTCGAAAGCTATAAGCTAAAGACAGTAACCTATGGCACTAGTTGTGCACCGTACCTAGCCGTGAGATGCCTTCGCCTCCTGGCAGAAGAAGGTTCACAACACTTTCCGCTTGGTTCTACCATTACACTTCGTGATTTTTACGTGGATAATTTGATGTCTGGTGCTGACGATCGCAGTGAAGTTATCCAGATCAAAGATGAAACAACTAACCTTCTGTTGAGTGGAGGTTTTCACCTTCGCAAATGGGCATCGAATGATGCAACTATAATAGCTGACATCCCCGAGGAGGATCGGGAGTCATTTATTATTTTAGGAGACAGTGAAATCGTCAAGGCCCTAGGAATGGGATGGGATCCAAAGGAAGACAACTTCCGTTTTAGTTACATCGAGTCTCCAAATGGAAAATCAAACAAACGTAGTATTCTTTCGCAAATCTCGCAATTTTATGATCCACTCGGATTAATGAATCCAGTCATCGTGAAAGCAAAAATTTTCATGCAGACTTTGTGGAAACTCAAACTCCATTGGGATGAGAGTCTACCAGAAAATCTTCACACACAATGGCTGCAATACAGAAATCATCTCAGAGATATCAATCACATAAAAATCCCACGGTATGTATCATATTGCAATTCTAATGCACAAATCCATGGTTTTTCAGATGCTAGTACCAAAGCCTATGGAGCATGCATTTACATCAGAATGATAAGTAGTAATGGAGAAGTATCATCGAATTTAGTTTGTGCAAAATCAAGAGTAGCACCGATTGCGGAAACAACAATCCCCAGGCTCGAACTTTGCGCTGCATTGATGCTGGTGGAACTTCTCGATAGAATTGCAAGTATTTTCGAACAGAACCAATTACAAACATTTTGTTCGACGGATTCAACGATCGTCCTGGCTTGGCTGGCATCTGAACCATGTAGATGGACAACATTCGTGGGCAACCGAGTTGCCAAAATTCAAAGCCACTCAAATTGCACTTGGAATCACATACCAACGTCGGAAAATCCAGCAGATCTCGTTTCTCGAGGGGTGTTTCCCAATGAACTTATTGGTAATCATTTTTGGTTTCAGGGTCCTAACTTTATCCGTCTTTCAGAAGCAGATTGGCCAAAACTTCATAATAATAAAGGCAATTATGAAGAGATTCCTGAACAACGAAAACAGCATATGGTTTTTGTTGCACATCGGACTTTCGACATAATTCTCGAATGCAAATATCATAACGATTATGCCAAATTAATCCGTGTATTTTGTTACATTCGCAGGCACATCAATAATCGGGTCTTCAAAAACAAGCCCAAGATGAGTGGTCCCATAACAGCACCAGAGTTTGACGAAGCTCTTATGTGCGTACTGCGCACCATCCAACACAACACCTTCTCTAATGAAATCAGCCACCTAAAATCGGGAAAGCTTCTCAAATCAAATATCCAACAACTATCACCATTCATCAAAGATGGACTCGTTCGAGTTGGAGGACGAATCGCAAACTCACCCTTACCATACGATGCTAAACACCCGCTCTTGCTTCCAAAATCGCACCCATTCATCACCACTATCATTCGTTACCATCATTACAAAAATCACCACGCTGGTCCACAAACACTGCACAATATTTTAAGACAGCGCTTTTGGATTTTGAATGCCAAAGAAACCATCCGAAGAGAAGTTCATAGATGCTTAATGTGCTTTCGCAGTAAACCCCTTTTGGCCCAACAAATAATGGCAAACCTTCCCAGCGCTAGAGTTACACCATCTCGACCCTTTAGCATAACAGGACTGGATTACTGTGGACCTCTATATGTATCGCACCGCATCCGAGGACGAGCCCCATATAAAACATACTTGGCAATCTTTGTTTGTTTCACCACCAAAGCCGTCCATCTGGAATTGGTATCCGACTTATCATCATCAGCCTTTATTTTGGCACTGAAACGTTTTACAGCACGCAGGGGTAAGTGCCTGAAAATATATTCTGACAATGCTACCAATTTCACAGGAGCAAGCCGGGAACTGAGAGAACTGCACACATTGTTCATGTCAGAGCAGCACAACGAGATTGTTCGCGAAGAATGCCTGCATGATGGAATTGAATGGAGTTTTATTCCACCACGCTCTCCCCACTTCGGAGGCCTATGGGAGGCAGCAGTAAAGGTTGCCAAGCACCATCTTCGACGAATTGTTGGCCAAGCAGTCTTATCTTTTGAAGAGATGACAACAGTTTGCTGTCAAATTGAGGCTGTGATGAATAGCAGGCCTCTCACTCCGATGTCCTGTAGTCCCAATGACTTGACAGCCCTTACACCAGGACATTTTCTAGTCGGAACACCACTCACCAGCATTGCAGAGCCTCGCATCGAAAATTCTAACATCAACAACCTAAAGCGATACCAATATTTACAATGGATACAACAAAATTTCTGGCGAAGATGGTCACATGACTACCTTCAGCAACTTCAACATCGAAAACAATGGAATTCATCGCAACCCAATATCAACGTCAACGATTTAGTTCTTTTGAAAGAAGAAAATACGCCACCACTGAAATGGCCCATGGGACGAATCGTTGAAGTCTATAAGGGTGATGATGGAAAAATACGCGTTGCTAATGTAAAAACATCAACCGGAACATACAAACGGGGAATAGCTAAACTATGTCCAATTCCAATTGATCCTGAAGAAACAAGCAATCAAGTTAAAGGTTTTGAAAGCAGCAGCTTTCAAGGCGGGCAGTATGTTGCTACTCACAAAGAATAATTATTGGCTGCTTATTGCAAAACAAACATACATCACCCTACAAATCCAACTGGTTTATTAGCACCACCAAATCGCACAATACCAACGGCAATATCTTCACAATATGCCAAGGCCAAGGCCATCCAATGCATTTGCGTTAACATCATCGATACTATACAAGCATCATCGACATCGGTCGCTCCCAAATAGCGGTGGTTGCGACCGAAAAATAGAACAAATCAACATCATCAACATCATCGTTACCGATAAGCGGACCTTTGGTTAATATTGCCCTTCTATGGTAATATACACATGAACACATATTGTATTATCATCATCAACGATCATCGTCGCTCCCAAGTAGCGGTTGTTGCGACCGAGAAAGACGAAATCAAAGGCAGATCATCGTACAAGAAAGCAAAAATTATTTTATATGACACAGTCCATAAAGGTTCGTCGTGACTTTAAGAAGACAAATAAACTTTAAAATAGTTACAAAATTTCAAGTTGTTGCAATTTTTATTTTCGATTTCTTGTTTTTTAAAAGCAAATATTCGGCTAAAAAGCTAGTCGATTCAGTATGTTAACATTTTCAAACACAAAAAGAATTTTTTAAATTCGGATACCACTTTCCTGTGATAACTTTATATCACTCTTTTAATAGCTTAATGATTCTCCAACTCCAAGCTCTTAATATAACGTTTTAAAAACAGAATTTTTACAATCAGATACCACCTTTTTTTTTAAACCATTTCACCCTATAAATGGTGCAAAATTTTGAAGAAAAAAATTATTGCTAAAGCCATTCCCTAAAAATAACCTTTCAAACACAACACAAAGCAAGACATTATTTTTATTGATATATGTATGTATGAATATAGATAATACTAGCCGATATTCGTGCGTGCGTTGTTATGCTTTATATAAAACAATCAAATCAAAAATAACAATGATAAAGTTTTTTTTTGTATCAAAAAAAATATATTTAAAATTATTGCTTAACATCGTAAATTATAGAAAAGTGTGAGTGCCGGGACTCACGGTTAAGATGTGTAAACATGCGTAACGTAACGGTAATCACAATCACAGAATCACGATCACAAGATACGCTACGTTTTTTTTTCACCCAACCGCCAGCATAGATGCTTACACATCAAAAAAGGAAAATAGCCTTTAAACCTATTTTGCGATCCGTGTTATTGTTGTTTATGTTATATTTAAGAAGTCTTAAAAACAAAAATTCAATTTTCAAAAGGCATTCTATAAGGAAAAAATCAAATATAAGATAAGTAGGAGTAGCAGTGATTTTCCAACAAAATTAAATAGGTATATATGTACATAGTACATATGTACATAATATGTATATCATTTAAAGCTCTCACAGGGTTTTCGAGTTTGCACTGTCAATGGGTACGTTCAATGCATTATGTTTTACATCTGAATTTTTAGAGCTTCTGATTGGCCAGCTGTAATAAAAAGTTAAATGAATTTTAGTTACGTTTTATCTGAATTTTCAGACAAGAAATTCTCATCTGAAAATTCAGATGAAAGTTGTTTTCGTGGGGGAAGTGCCAAATCAGCTGAAGCACTGCACATAAAAACTTAACTTTATAATTTTCGTCTTTGTTTTCTTAATTTTTTTAGTTTTCGACTTGAAAATTCTATACTTACATATTTAAATGAACGAACTTTTTGGTTTATTGTTTAGTGAATTTTTAGATCAACAATTTTTTATATTGATGTTTGGAAAGTTTTTCTATAATTTTGTAGGATTGACATATCAATAAAAAGACTTTTAATGAAAATAATAAAACCTTTTGCTGATTTAGTTACATATAATTTCATCCTCACAACTACTCACGTTCAATGTTTAATATACCGATGTAATTAAAGTTCTATTTTATTTCGCTTAAAAATATAAATCCTATAGGTAAAGGCAGGAATTTGACATAATGACTTTCGACAGAAATTTCAGATTTTTTTGCGTTCAACGACATAAATTCAAAAATCTGAAAATTCAGATGTAAAGCGATTTTTATTGAACCCGACCAATGACAATTACATCCTTTAACTTTTAGTATTTAAATCTTTTTTTCAAGGGCTTCTTTTAATAATCGATAATTTTTGTATACTTTTCTTTAATTAAACCAGGTCACTGCTTCAAACAGAAGATACGAATCATCATCTTCAAATAATGTTAGGGTAGATCTGAAGCCAGTGCATACAACTGTCGATATCAAGAACCTTACCTACAAAGTTGCCGACGATAATACAACTATAATATTAAAATGGGAGTCTGACTTACCTAATCAAACATATTATGTGAGATTATTTCTACCGGAACCATATCCTCATGTGTTGGGTAAAAAGACAAATTCTACTGGAGTCACATTTAATAAATTGGCTCGTGGAGTTTTGTACACATTTAAAGTTTCGAATCTAAATGGAAAAGAAAGCGGAATTCCTCAATACATTCAAGTCAAGCTTGAAGGAGACCAACTGCCGGATATAAAAAATATTAGAACTGTCATAAATAATAATTCTATAAACATTAAATGGGAGAAACCAATGTTATCAACTGAAAATGTGACGTATGGGATATATTATGGAACAACTTTACGTGAATATTTAGAAAGTAATTTGTTTTTTGTTGTAAAGAAAATTGAAACTTATTTTCATATTTCATCTAATTTTCAGAACCCCGACTTATAACCGGAAGCACAAACGCTCTTCTTACTGATTTAAAACCATGCTTATCGTATTTAATAGGAGTAAATGTATTTGGTCCCTATGGCCCTGGACCGTTACCCAAAAAAGCAACTACTCTGATAACTGATGACGATTACAAAAATCCCCCAAAAAATTTAACTGCTAAAATTAATGAGCAAAAACGAGTTTTGTTTATCGAATGGGAACATAGCTGTCCGTTTACAAAACCGTATCCACCATATCTGATAACGATTTCCGAAGAAACACATAACAAAACCTTCAATATTGAGTTGAAAAAGTTTTCACAAGAAACCATTTCACATTATATTGTAGATATTCCTTATGGTGCGAGTTATAACATATCGGTGAAAAGAAGTATCGAGGAATCACCCTATGCTTCAGTTGTAATCAAATCCATGCAACTAGAAAGCCCAAAGCAATTAAGGGTTTTGCGGGAAAAAGATGGATCCTTTTCGGTTTATTGGAAAGAAATAAAGGCTTCGTACAATTTTGGGTATTTGTATATGAATACTGTAATGACCAGTTAATTAATTCTTTTATTACAGGTTCAAATATGAGCTCATAATATTTGATGGCTTATTATCTAACTTCTCAAGTTCATCACCGTCCCGAATATTGAAAACAATATTGGCTTCATCACCTCCAATTATCGTTAACCAATCGGATTTGTTAACGGAGGATTTAAATGAAAGAATTTTAACATTTGGCTTACGAACAGTATCCGATGCTGGATACAATTCAGAAATATTTGAAACGGAGCACGTTGAATTTATACCAAGTTCAAAGTGGTATAAACAAGTTTCAACGTCTTCTTACATTTGGCTTTTGCCAGTGTTTCTAATAATAACAACGATATTCTTTTTAACGGGATTTTATTTAACCAGACGCAACAAACGAGTTCGAACCTCGTTTACTAGATTTGCTAATTCACACTACGATCCAAAGACAGGTGCTACACGGATTGACGATGGTGGCATTAATGACATGCATAATAGATTCTCCGATGACGACCCGCTTGTGCAAACTTAGGCAGGAGATACTATATCCTCTTATCGTGTATGTGTATATATAAATATGTTTGTATAATTATTTGTATTTTTTATTGTGTTGTAAAATGTTTTAAATTAAGAAACTATAAAGGCTGAAACGTAATATATAATCTATTCTAAACAGGACGTGTCCGTTCGGAACATTTACTTTCAGTAGTAGGTAAATGATTAAATTAGGCGCAAAAATTTGATTTTTTATTGAATTGGAATTCCTGCACAACAGATAAAAATGTATTTATATTGCTTTATTGATTCCTTTGGTACTAAAACAGCCCGATCATTCAGTTTATTGTCAAAAGAAACTAAGCAATAATCTAGGTCCGTCAAATTGAGCACATCACAAAAGAAATATTAGAAAGAACTTGTCCTATAGTACCTATAGACATCGCAAGTAAAAATATCTTGAGAAGCTGGAATAAGGTACTAATGTAGTTCCCCAATTTTGAATTAAGTGCTCCACGATTTGACGGTGAACTTGATGCCAATATGGAAATTAAAGGTAAAATTAAGTGCTATTTAGATTCGTTGGCGTAAAAAATTAATCGAAACTTTCTTTGAGTAATGAATTCTATTATTTATTAAAGGTTAAAGAATATAAAATAAGATATTTATTAAACAAATTTTTGCAGAAAATTCTTGCACTACAAAATAAGTTTTTCTTTCAACGCTTATTTTTGAATCTGCCTCTTTCTTCTACTTCTATCTGGATCTTTTATCGTTTTCGTTTTTCTTCTATCATTTCAAAGGCGCGTTCAAACTTCTTCACAATGGATACAACCATCGAAGAATATTTGTATAGTATTCCCCCCGAGTACTGCGATTTGCTTTAGGAAGTCGCTGCTACTCCTTCTCAAACTCCAGCCGAGCAAGTTTCACAGCTGGTCTTTCCATAATACCATTAGAAGTCTCCACCGCAGCATTCCTGACTTGTCCGTCTGATGCACATCGAACTTCGATGATTCTGCCTTTGGGATAGTTAGTTTTTTCTTGGCAAATCCTTGTCTATAATTAACACAATGTCTCTTACTTGCAATGGTAACACTGGTTGAAACCATTTGGAACGAAGTGCCATTTCGGGCAAGTATTTCCCGATGAAAATTATCCAATAGCGGTTAGTGAAACGCACTTTACATTTGTAGTTCATTCTCAAAACCCTTTCATCATTTTTCGAATTTCCAATAGGTTTGATGTCACTGGAAACTAAACCCAAAAAATGATTGGGTATTAATGCTTCATCCTGTTCGTTGTCCAGAGGCACATACGTCAGTGGTCTGGAGTGAATGATGTTATCTGCAGATACTAAACAGCTTCGCAGTAGCTGTTCCGATGGATTTCTTACTGGCAATGATGCGTAAAGTGCTTCTTTGAAACACCTCACTAATCTTTCCCATAATCCACCCATGTGTGGTTGCAGGAGGTTTGAAATTCCATTTCAATTTCGGACTGACGTGCTTAGCCAAATTTTCAGGATCTACTGCCTTAAGTTCTTCTCGTAGCAGCATCTCAGCACCAATGAAGTTCCTTCCTCTATCACAAAATATTTCTGCCGGGTAGGCTCGTCTACTAATAAAGTCAGTAAAACATAGTATAAACGTGTCTAAATCCATCTTATTTCGGGTCTCGATGTGCACGGCTCGAATGGTCATACAGGTGAAGAGCGCACTCCATCTCTTCTCGGTACCTCTTTCAATTTTCACATTGATCGGTCCAAAATAATCTACTAATACATAAGTGAAGGGTGCGACATAAGTAGAGAGCCTTGCAACGGGAAGTGGTGCCATTAGTGGCGGAACTGGCTTTGCCTTTCGGAGCTTGCAGTATGACTGATTTTATTCCACGTCGGAGTTGTGATATACGAAATTTTTGTCGCAGTTTGTTTACTACACTTTCATTATTTTGGTGTAAAAACGCTTCATGCTCCTATAAAATAATAAGCTCTGTAACTTTGTGACCTCTTGGAAGTATGATCGGGGGGTGCGTATCGCAATTCAAGTGAACAGCTGCTCTATCCTTCCATGTACTCTCAACAAGCCATCTTCATCTAAATATGGAGAAAGATTATTTGGCTAGACCTGTCAACTATCTGTTAAAGACGAAGTCCATTAGATGTAACTTTCTTTAGGTTCATTTATCTCTTTAAAATAGACATCTGCTTGAGCCACCTTCGTGAGCTCAATATCTGCTGACTGTACGCCGAGGATAATCTTTAATAAGTCGGAGGATTTTGGTTGAATCTACTGTTCTCTTCTTAAAATCTACCCGTCTCACTTGATCCGCCTTAGTAAAACGACGATGTAGCCCGGTACTTAAAACTTTTCTTTTTCAGTTTTTGACTATAAAAAATATATTAGCAGAAGCAGGACTACCAAGTATAGAAGAACGAAGAGATTCTGTAACTGCTAAACTATTTGCGAAACTATCATTTTCTAAAAATTCAATAATCGATAATGACTTCAAAAAAGCATCTGACCATAAACTAAACAAAGAATCCCATCCGCCATTGCTACGATCCTTACAAAAGCAGCTGAGTTAGAACTTCCAACTAAACAGGAGCGCCATGTTACTCCTCGTATTCCTCCATGGTTCATCATGGTTATAAAAAATCAAATACCAACAATAGCACATACCGCCACCTCTACACAGCCATCTCACTGGAATTAAAATCGGACGGATGGAAATTTATTTTTACTGATGGTTCCAAGACAACACAAAACACATCATTCGCAGTGACACTTGAAAACGGTGCCATTGCCTGCATTGGTAACCTGCCGGAATTCGTTTTAATATTCACTGCAGAAGCATTCGCCATTCTCCAAGCCACTAAGACTGTGTCGAGTTACCGTGGGAAAGACATTATATGCTCTGATAGCATATCTGTACTTAACGCCATAAAAAACACCAACAACAACACTGAACTCATATCAGAAATCAGATATCAACTCACCAAATCTCCAAACAATATCAAGTTAATGTGGACCCCTGGACATGTAGGAATCCAGGGTAACGAATACGCAGACAATGCAGCTAGTTCAGCCAATAAAGCTCCTGTATATATGTAGCTTCAATATCCACACCAAACTAGATTTGTTAAAATACATCCAATACATACAATAAGAAATTGAAATCTGATAAACTCAGCCCCGTATATCCAACAAATGTGACCAAACACAAAATCTCCAACTTTGTACGTCTTCGACTTGGGCACACTTCAGCTTCTCATCAGCACCTCCTCAAGAAAAACCCGCCACCACTTTGTACCAATTGTGACACTAGATTGGACCTAAATCACATTTTAGAACATTGCCCGGTATCACAACCTATAATCAAAAACTTATTTAAAAACAAATATATCTATGAAATTCTCCAGAACCCTAGTTCCACAAATATCGAAAAAATATCAGATTTCCTTTTAAAACAAATATCTTAGATCAATAGAGTCAATAGTCTCCGCAGCTAGGCTCGTTAAATTAAGTATTACCATGTAATTTCAATTACTTGTTAATAAATAATAATAATAATATTCCTGTATTTAAAAACAAAACCAAGCTTAATTCAAAGATTCCTGATCTAAATAATGTAGATAAATGATAAAAAATGAAATAATAATGTAGATAAAATAAAAAAAATAATGTAGATAAATGAGAAAGCCAATATTTGAAAATATCTCAAGTTGCTGCGGCATCAGATTTGGATACAAATTTTTTACGCGCACAAATTTTTACTTTAAATAATAAATAATGGTAGTTTCATTCATATGTAGAATACTTTTTCTATTTATTTAATGTTAATATTGAACAATAAACGTATTTATTATTAACATAATTTTGAAATTAAAATTTACTGATTTTGTACTCTGGCTCATCGGCAGATTTTTTTGTTTTTCGTTTTTGTATGATAGTCTGAAAATAAAACAAAATTATAAAAGTTACATTATAAAATTGAAAAAAAAAAAAAAACTTACTTGAATTTTTTGCCACTCTCTATCCAATTCAGCACGTTCATTTTTATCAGTTTTATTCTTCCGAGTTTTTCTTCCATCTTGCATTTTGACACCATATTGAAATGCAGCTTTTGGCAGAGCTTCCTTTGTACTCATGTAATCGGAATATTCTTCTTGCGTATCAAAATCCCACCTTCCGATTGGACCCTTTTTGTTACCTAAGTCCATTTTTGTATAGTCAACCTCATCATCCGAATCATCAATAGCGTCATTCATTTCCTCTAAACCAGGATAACACTCTGCATAGCCTTGTGGCTCATTAGAAAATTTAGAAACCATAGATTTTGAGATTCTTTGCGGTATGAAGATGTTCTTTGGTGGAGACGATTCAGTTCCAATAATTTCTTCTTGAAAGTAATTTTTGCCTTCCCGGCCGGTAAGAAACGATTTTTCTGCGTTATGTTCTTCGTTCAACGGTGATCTTGAACGTGGCAATGTTCTATTTCCCTCCTTAACTTGAGGATTGTAATCTCCAATATCATCGTATATGTTGTCGTTTGTAAAGTTCTTTAAATGATCGTTTGTTTCATTGAACAAAGGTTTATCTTTATCACGTTTGCGATTTTTTTTATTTCGTCCACCAGATCGCAAATAGGACAAAATCTGTGACAACTTATTTATCACAATGTCATTTGTTGTAAGGGTTTGTGTATCATCAAGGTTCACAGGAACGTCATACTTCGATCTTACCAAAGTTGTAGGAATATCGCTTTCTGCATTATCATCATCTAGATCAATTATGTAAGCCATTCGACCGGGCATAAAGTGCTCATGCCTAACTATTTCCTTCGATTTAGCCGCAAGTATGGTATTATAAATATTTCTCCCAAGTACCGTATTAAATGTTGGTTCATTTGAAAACTCTTGTTCTTCTAAACTGATGGTTAGTTCCTTTTCTTCAAAAACCTTTTCCAATTCTTTTTCCTGTTCATCTTCCTTGTGCTGCAGCTCTGACCGGACCTTTTGTAAGAGAGCATAATCAAGACCCTTGACTAAATGTGTGTGTTCCATGTCACCACCCAAGAACTTCGATTCTTGGATAATTCGACGTCTTCTTTCAGCTGCATCGATCCCAGATTTAACGTCAGGTGCTACAGCTCTGTATGCATTATTGCCATGTCCTGGTGTCTCCGCATTTTGATAATCTGGATTAGCGCCATCTCGACGCTCTCGAGCTCGGTCACGATATTTTTCGGAGAGTTCAGCTAGCTTGTTGTCTTCTTGTTTTTTTAAAGCTGCGTAGAAGTGTTTTTTTTTTCTTCTGGCTTCAATACGATCAGAGCTGAGTGGCGCAGAAGTTTTTTTAATCGGTTTTAATCCAGCTTCTCTTACTGAACCAACAGGCAAATTAGCTGGAGCACCTGGTCGAGGGGTGGCCAAAAGTTTACGAAAGTCATCGTTGGTTAGTTTTTGAGAAGGAGTCTCTGGAGGTTGTGCCATAATGTCTATGAAGAAAGTAGATAAAACAATGATTCTTGCATAAAACATTTACAAAATAAGTCATAACTAAGTGACCGCTGGGCTTCGAAATACCCCAATTTAAAGGCTCCACGACTCAAGAAACGGACCATGCTATCTGATTTTTCAAAACGAACCTTAAAACGGGTCTAATAAGGAGTATGTATAAGCAGAAATGGGGATCTCTACCATACCAAATTGGTAACGTCGGGATCAACGTAAGACGCGCCTCCTTCTAGATGTCCTATCATTCCGAGCGGCCAACTCAAGGACCACCTAGCTAACAATTGCAAGTACCGAAAACCATGATTGGCAATGCAAAAAAGCCTCAAGTGATATTATGTTATCATCAAATTCCTCACTATTATACCTTCTACTTTGCCTAACAAAAATGTAAGATCGAATACATAATTTAATAAACTATTTTGGAAAAACGATTTGAAGTCCAAGTAAATTCGCGGCGGATTACGTGGGATTATTATTATTAGAATTAATTTTTGATTACATATTTATATCGTTTTTTTTTTTTGTTTTAAAGAAAAAACTTCACGCCTTAAAAATAAATAAGGATTTCGAAGTTACAAAAACATGCAAATTAGTAAAAACAAATAAGTCTTCCGAATAAAAGAAAATTCGAATTAAGAAATTAATGTTTAAAATAAAAAGATAAAAATCACCTTTGATTTTAAACTCACCAGAAATCTTTTATTATTTTAAATACAAATAAAAGGTACTTATTTAAAAAAAAACTAATGGTTATTGGCATGGGTATGGATTTTGTTGTGACAATTAATATGCGTGTTTGGCAACTTTTATTCAACCATTTTCCCCCAAATTACTTTTTTTATTTCGGATTTTGACAGCAAGTTGTGAAAATTTGACCAAATTCGTAAGAAATTTTACGTTGCCAAACAGACCTATTAATTTAAAAGAAATAGCCAGGGATATCAAACATTCCAATAAAAATTCCTATTTCCAACAGTGGGTTGTTTGTCACAAAAAAATATTAGATTTACACGGGGTGTTTTTTTTCCCAATCTCGGGGGTAAAGCCCTTCCACACTATCCCACTGAATATTAGCCGTGTTTTTTTGCAAGCCCGGGGGAATTGGATGAAAAAAATGACGTCGGTGCTAAACAATTAACATGTTAAATGCAACAACAACTAATCCCGGAGAATTCTCGGGGTTTAATTTAAGCGCACCGAAAAACTGTGTTACCGGCATGAATTGCTTACACGTTATCGATAGTTTGTAGGAAAACTCCATGGGCCTTACTAATAACCAAATTTAGTAAATAGTTAAAAGAAAATCTCCAGATTACAGAACATTCGCATACTAATAACGAATTTAGTCTCCAGGTTATTCACTAGCAAGACGTTAAAATTTAATATATGGAAATCCATCTTTAAGCTGCACACTAAACTCATGAATTCAAGGAATTCCTAAACGCATCCCGCAGATTGGATACGCGTGTTGTGAAAAGAAGAACCTATCGAACACGAAGTTCAAGATTCTTTGTTTTTAGTTTTTTGTTTTTTTTTTTCTTATTTTTTTTGGAAGTAATAACTTTAAAATGAAATGTCTGATTATTTTAAGTAGTTTTTTTTAGCATATGCTTTGTTGTTACTTAATACATATTTATGACATACAAATAAATGAAAAATATATAATTTATGAGAAGTTGCGTTCTATATACCCAGTCCCGCGTGCATTTGTTGATGGAATCGCTTCTTAATTTTGCTTCTTTAATTTTTTGAGTTTCCTTGAATAAATTTATATCTTTCGTTACAACTCATTTTTCTAAATATTTGTTTTTGTTGACGCGAAATTAATGAAATTGAAAATCCAAGAAAGTTTGACATTTATTTGAAAACAACTGGATGGAAATTGTAGTAGATTCACGGAAAGTGTGAGGATTTGTTAACGAGAAGGTTAAATATGTTATTAGTAGGATTCCGTTTAAGCTCCGCACTTTATTTTAACCTTGTACTTTACTAATAGTCGACATTAGTGTTTGGTTATTAGTAAGGCCCCATGTTTTTTACTGTCATGGCGTCGCTAATCCCCGCTGTCGTTTTTTTCAACCAATTCCCCCCGGGCTTGCAAAAAAAACGCCTATTAATACATGTCAAAATAGTGTGAAACAAATCCTGTATAATAGTAGGTTTGTTCAGTGAGGAAAAAGTTAGAACAGAACAGAACAGCACAGATTCGTGAACAACGTCAGAACAAGTAAGAACAAAAAATGGCTACCTACGTTGTCACTAAAGAAGCAACAACAATTTTTCGGAGTATATATGCTTGTCGCAAATTCACAAATATACGTCTTAAAACTAAAATTACTTCATGAAAATAGAATCAGAATTGATTAAAATACACTTTTGAAACAATTAAGCAGAAATTCAAATAAAATCTATCAAAAAAACAAACTACTTTCATTAAGTGATTGAAAAACACGATATCGGGGATTAGCGGCGCCATTTACAGAAAAAAAAGGAGTTTCCATACAAACTATCGATAACAAGTATGTAATTCCCGCCGGTAGACATTTTTTTCAGTAGCCGTGTTTTTTTGCAAGCCCGGGGGGGATTGGATGAAAAAAAAACGACGTCGGTGCTAAACAATTAACACGTTAAATGCAACAACAACTAATCCCAGAGACTTCTCAGGGTTAAGCGCACAGAAAAACTGTGTTACCGGCATGAATTACATACATGTTATCGATAGTTTGTATGAAAACTCCATGTTTGTTACTGTCATGGCGTCGCTAATCCCCGCTGTCGTTTTTTTCAACCAATTCCCCTCCGAGCTTGCAAAAAACACGCCTATAGATAAATAAACAACAACAGGGATTAGCGACGTTATCATAGAAAAAAATTGGAGTTTTCATACAAACTTACGATAACATGTTTGTAATTCATGTTGGTAACACAGTTTTTCTGTGCGCTTAAATTAAGCCCCGAGAATTTTCTGGGATTAGCTAAGCCCGCAGGGGATTAGTTGTTGTTGCATTGTTGTTGTTGTCGTTTTTCTCATCCAATTGCCCCCGGGCTTGCAAAAAAACACTCCTAATGTCAGTTCCCACAGAGTGATTATTTTGACTTTTGTGCGCAAATGAGAGACGGGGATATATGCTATTTTGTGAAGAGCTCTAATTTATTAAGGACTGGAACTCGAAGCCTAGAAAGCATCTTAGCTCCTATTGTTCCAAATACAATACGATACGACTCACTACTCAGTTTGTTTTTGTTTTGTTTTTTATAATTTTTATAATTATAATTATAAAATTGTTAATTAAAGGATTTTCTGTCAGTGAAAACATGGCAATAAACTGAATACATTTTAAATAATATATATTTTTGAAAAATAAAATGTTTCGTAAAATAATAGTTGGAATATCTGGTGGAGTTGATAGTGCCGTCAGTGCATACTTACTTAAAGAAAAAGGTATCTATCTGCCACTTCTAAAACGAAAATGTAATAATAAATTAAATTTTTATTAACCTTAATTTTAAATGATTTATGTATAACTCGGGAGTATTCCTGCGTTTAAATTAATGAGAAGCACTCGACTAGTTGATTGGTTCTTCAGCTCAATATCTTAAATTTTTTTTTATCAACCCGACAGAAAATTACTTCATGAAGCACATATTTTTTTAAATAAGGTTATGTATGTGTATGGCTACATGACCCATTTTATTTACGATTTCTTATTTGTATGTAGGTAATTCATCTTCTAATTTAAACAAGGTCGATTTTGTTCCTTTCTTATTTGACTGATAAAACCACAAATAGAGTAAACTAGGATCACATTCGATATAATCTTTGGCAGTCACGTTAAACAGTGATTGACAATTTTTAAAAATTTTTCTTCGTGTAATGTGTCTTCTAAGAACGCCTAAATTTAAATGATTTGTTTGCTAGAGTGAAACACAAATGTATTTATACGATTTTATAAAGTGGGTGTACCTAGGTTATAATGTAAGTGACCCAGAGGGTTTAGTATAATCTCAAACTCGGAAAACTTTAATTGACGATCAATCAGGTAAGAGTGAATCCAAAGACCTTGGATTGAAAACCTTAACCTATAGGATTAGTTGGGAGATCTTATCAAGGCGTTGGCTAAAATCGGTTATGATTAAAACAACTTCCTTACCATATTCGAGTTTTACAGCAAGTTTTATTAAATAAAATGGGAGTTGATCCACCTTTGAAAAACGTTATGTTGGTTGAAGTGCATGGAATGCTTGATAATTTTGCGTACTTCTCTTTCATGCAAGGTTTTAATATTTCATCTTGCAACTTATCATTTATTAGGAAAAACTTAAGAATAGAATTTGTCATTTCTGCAACGAAGCAAATATAACTCATTAAGGCCCAGTTTTTCAGTACTGAGTTAAACATATTAATTGCTATTTGAGCAAAAAAATTTCTTCATTAAATTATCATCAGATTTGGTGGTAAAACCCGGAGTTAACACGAGATGGAAATTAATTGAAAATATGTTTCATAAGACATAAGATTACTCAAGATTAACCCCGATACTGTGATGATCATTTAAAACTTCCACATGTAAAATAACAATTTTATTTATATTTTTTAGGATTTTCTGTGTTGGGAGTATTTATGCGGAATTGGGATGAAATAGACGAGACTGGCCGTTGCTCTGGAGAAAAGGAACTAGCCGATGCAAAATATGTTTGCAACAAAATTGGTATCGACTTAATAGAAGTTAATTTCGTGAAAGAGTACTGGCACAACGTATTCTCGTAAGCCCCATATTATTTAGTAGTTTAAAAAAAAAGCTATAAAAACTTTTACGATTAAGAACATTTTCAAAAAATGCAGCTAGTAAAAGATTTTACTTCTTAGTTTTTTTTTAAGAAGTACCTACAAAAACTACTTAATATTTATTTTAATTCTGGAAATAAAAAATCATATAATTAGGAATTTTCTTGAAGATTATCAAAATGGACTGACTCCTAATCCAGACATACTGTGTAACAGACATATTAAATTTGATCAGTTTTATAAATATGCATTGGAAAAACTAGATTTCGATGCTATCGCAATGGGTCATTATGCTAGAACATCTTTTGGTCCATACTTGGAAAACTACAACCAAACTGAAGGTAAGTTTTTTATTAGGTATACTTACTTACATACTTCACTTTTAAAATATAATATTTAAAATGTATTAATTTATTTCTGCAGATGTTCATCTTCTTCAAGCCAAAGATTCATTCAAGGATCAAACATTTTTTTTATCAAGCATAAAACAAAAAGCTCTTCGAAAAACAATGTTCCCTATAGGAGAATTTACTAAAAGTGAAATAAAAGACATGGCGAAAAAAATTGGTCTTCGGAGAGTTGCTTTGAAGAAAGAAAGTACAGGAATCTGTTTTATTGGCAGCAGGAATTTCAAGAACTTTATAAAAGAGGTAATTTATGATAAACTTACAACAATAAGTTTTTCACTCCCAACAAAAAAAAAAAGTAAAAGCTGAGAAATGTTTACATAGTTTTTCCAATTACTAATAATACCCATTCACGTTGAAACGGTCGTAGAAGGTCGAATATTTCGTTGAAATTTTCAATGGAAAATTGACAGTTTCTATTGTGAATGGGTCTCGTGTAACAGGAGATCCGTTGAAATTCTCTACGAACATTGCGACCTAACGTGTTGAATTAATAAACTATTCAATTTATTAATCGATCAAAATATAATTATGACGGTTGAATAAATTACAACGATGTATTTATTATTATACGATGTCCTTTTAAGTCAAAATAAAATTGCATGTACAAATTAAAATAATAATGATCTACGACAGACGATTCAAAAGTGTTTTTTTTTCACACTACTCTATTACTCTTATGTTTTTCCCGCGCAGTCACCGGATTTAAATTCAATAGAGAATCTATAAAAAATGTTGAGGAAGAAAAATTAAAAAATCAAGAGTTTGTGGAAAAGAGTTCAGGAAATTTATATTTATGCCTCAAATGCAATGTGTTTTTTTTAAATTAGATTCTATAAAATCTAGACTTATATTTGGAGAAGATGTTCAGTACAACATCCATGAATCCAGCGACTTTTGTTTACACTGGCGCAAAATTTTAAACGATTTAGTACGATGTTAAAGCGTTTTTAGTATGAGAAAAATTAATTAACATCGTACTTAATCATTTAAAATTTTGCGTCACTTCCTCTCATCACTTTTAATCGCGACTTGCGGCAATACATCTTTTTATTTTTATTTTTCATTTTTATTTTTTGTTTTGCATTAAACTACAGCTTAATGGAATTTGAACTTTACAGTATATTGATTCTAAACCTGGCAGCTTCATCGACATTGACACAGGAAAAATTGTAGGAAATCATGAAGGTTTTCACCAGTGGACTGTTGGACAACGATGTCGATTGCATTCTTTTCTTAAACCGTATTTTGTTGCTGCTAAGGATGAAGTAACAAATTCTATTCTTGTTGCATATGGTACTGACAATCCTGCCTTGTATTCAAATATCGTCTTTACAAAAAATCCATCATGGATTTCCGCTGATCCACTTAGAGACCTTAACCAACTTAGATGTCAATTTCGATTTCAACATACTAAACCTTTAGTGGATTGCACGGTGGAAAAAACACGTGATAAAAACGGCCTTGTAGTGATCTTAGACAAACCTCTGCGCGCAATAACACCCGGTCAATATGCTGTACTCTATTTAGAAAAAGAATGTTTAGGCAATGCCAGAATTGTGACATCGGAGCAGATGCAAAATAATTTCAAACAATTCGCAAAAATGCAAATATGAAACTAAAAAATTAAAATTTTGGAATTAAAAAAGGTACATATTTCTTATTTTATTATATTTTTTTTGTTTGTCCATTGTAAGAAATATTAACGAAACTTATAGTCAAATTTATTATTAACAATTATTCAAAGATAAATACAATTTCACCCTGATTTATAAAATGGTTGTTTTGTATATTTTTGTACTTAATGCAGGGGAAAGCATAATTATTCTTCTTTTTTTTTATCTAGAGATAAGATCGCTAATCTTTTAAGATCTTATATGTTTAAAAATAAAATAAATACTACTTAATAATTAAAATTGTTGTTAACATCGATTTTAGCTCAAAAGAACAGTCAATGTATCCAAAAATCGAGTTAAATCACTCTGTCGAATTTGTATTAATGATGGCTCAAAGAAATCTTGTCGTATTACTGAGTTACTCTTTTGAGCTGCCTGTTCAAAGGCTTTACCAAAAAAACTTTTAGGTGAATTCTCACGAACTGGTGGTATTCCAACTAAAAGACAGAGTCCACGCTCAGCGTCAACGGGGCAACTCACAATAAGTGGTAATTCTGGAGCTCGCCGACTTCTAGAAGTCGACACATACCCATTTAACACGAATTTCGCTAGCATTGTAAGTCCATAAGGATAAGAAAAGAAATTGTTCTCTTCGTTTAGTACATAATAAAAAAATGGGCCTGCTGAATTCACTTGATGGGCTTCTAAGCAACTTTGCACTTGACGGAATATAGCCGAAAGTAAGAGCTTAGCATTTTCAATTCCAGCATTGAGAATAGATTTGTGACTTTTGGATAAACCATCAAGAGCTTCAAGAAAACAATCTTCTGGCGTTTTGTCATGTTTAACAGATTCTAAAATTGCTAGAGTGGCATAGACATAATCCGCCGCTGAATACCGATTCCGATAGCCATAATTCAGAGTGAAAGAACCATACACAATGTCAGGTATACCATATTTTTCGGCGAGTTTTTCGATCATTTGATGAAATTCCTGCCGTAATGTGAGATCCATTGAGTTGAACATTTGTTTGGCATGCGTTAAAGGTAGGCCCATCTCTACAAGAAGTTCGTGAAGTTTTTTTTCACCTCGCAAAGTCCAGAGCTTGAGTTTACATGCGCAATACATTGAATTTCTAAAAAAGAAAACAACAAATATTGTATATAACCATTATGTGGAACTTATAAGCTTATACCTCATTGATTCCGTTACCGACCAATGTCGATAAAGAGCTAAATGCAGGTCGTTTTCAAATGTTATTTTAGATGCACTATGTGCCTGTGTTTGATCACTGGCTTTAGCAGTGAGTCTGGAGACATGGCTTTGAATGCTGTCGATTTCAAGTGTGTAAGTTGAGCTTTCTATTTTGCCTAAAATCAGCTGCTCAGTTGTTCCAACAATAGCCCACCATAAAAGGTCCGCTGAGTCTTTAGTTAGTTTCCATGCCAATTCAAAGAGTATTACTGCAGAGCTTCTTCCATAATAACTATATTGAGAGTAGTCAAACATTATGCGATCCCTTTCGTTTTCCCATGTTCGGCGTTCACGTTGTTTGAGAATACGGTTTTCTTGTTTCTCCATGCGTGTAGAACCCTCTTCATTATTCTCATCATCATCAGCGCTGTCTTCGTCATCTGATTCACGAAAAATAGCTTCAAATGAAGGTATGGATTCTTCAGCAGCTGGATCGCCAAGAATGCAAACCTGAGGGATTTACGAGGAAAATTATTATCTATCCAAGCATTTTGTTTTTAAATTTGTATAATTTTTATAATACTTTTGCCTGGCAAAAACACTTAAAATATAAAATATCATAACACTGTTACTGTTACACGGTACACAAGAATGAAATATGTGTACACATCAAATTTTGGGAATTCGACAGAGTGCGGTGAGGTGCAATTGGTTTTATGACATACAACGTGTTAACACATACAATAAACAGGCAAAACCTCTCAGTTGTGTTGTCAAATACTGATAACAAAAAATTCGTCTTGAATACCTATAAACTGATAAATTGTTTATTATGACAAGATTTGTTGTTCGCTTGTTGCCGACTATCAATCAATCGATAGTTGGAACATTTAGGTATTCATTACCAAAACGTTTACAACAGTTTTAGTTAAGAATCTGTCTAAAGACCGGACAGGGCGTACGCGAAAATGATTTCACGTACGCGAAACTATGGGATTTTGGGTAGATGCGAGGTTGGCTTTAAATCCAGATTCTTCAAATGCAAAAGAAACTTTGAATACACCCAACCTCGCACCTACCCCAAATCCTATAGTGTGCCCAAACAGGGGGTAGCATGCCCCCATACATATCTCACTGTTTATACGCCGTAATGCTGGGTGCTAGCACTGTATTTATGAAAGCAAGCAAACAAAATATAGAAGTGAGAAGCATTTCGCGTACGCGCTTTCGGGTCTTTAGACAACTCTTTAGTTAATTTGCCCAGTTGCAATAAGTACGCATGTTAGATTTTGGACAAGATAAGGGCTTCAAAATTTTCACAAACATCGAATTTAAGGAACTAATTTCAGAATTAAACTATATAAAGCTGATCAGTAGAAGATTGGAAAAAAAAGTAGGTACCTGTACCCATACCAACAATAAAAGAAGGAAGTTGTTTTGATTCCATAAAGTAACATCAAGTCACAAGTTTGCACTGAATGAATAAATTAAGTATCTGTTCATTTATTTAACTTCATTTGCAATGATTTGAAAAGGTTAAAGAGAAAACCCTTTTTAACTTATTTATCGCTATCAATAGTAGGTTATCAAAAAAATTTATTTATTGCTCAAAATTGCACTCACCTGTTTATCACTATAAATATTGCAAACATCAAGCGGCCTATGGGAATCACAAACAAAGAATACAACTTCTTCATCGGGTTGCAATAGATCTACAATATCAACACAACCGCCGCAATTAATTAATATCACGTATTTTACGTCATCTCGGTTTTCCGTGTAGGCTCTTTGCATTCCAGCCATACCCATGATCGGTACCACAGAATACAGCATATGATCGTACTTAAACAAAGATTGTAGGATTTTGCTAGCACAGATACCATCAATGTCATAGTTGACGATAATTAAAATTCTTTTCCCCACAAGAACATTGTAGAACTCAAGTTTTAAATCTTGCACAAACATTTTAATGATTTTAAGAAACAACTCCTGTTTAGTTAGTTTGGAAAATGCTAAATCCTTGAGGTTAAAAAATGAAGCAGTGACCCATCCGACCCGCGATGGGATTCATATTTTAAAGTATGTAATAAAAATAATAACTAGTTAGTTTGTTGGTTAGCACTGTTAACAAAATAAACATAAAAACGAAAGGAATTTATTAAAAGAAACTATAAATATTGTAACAAAAAACGTAAATTTAAAGATCTTCAAAACGCGATCTGTGAAAAACTTTTTAAAATGTCAAAAACATGGCGCGATAATTGCAATGACAAATTCGCAATCATAAATTCACAATAGGTGTGTGGCATATCTTATACCATTTTCCTTTTGCTATTGGGATTTTGATCCCAGATTTGCTGATTTTTCATGAGAAAAATAACAAAATTGGATTTGTAGGTAGATTTTGATCATCGTCAACAAAATCCTGTAGCTGCTGATTTTTTGTTGTTCCCCGAAAAAGGTACATATTATGATAATTATGATTGTTTGGCAACTTAAATTTTCAACAAACTTCCCAAGACTGTTTTTTACCTATGGGTTTTGAGAGCAAATTGTGAAAATTTGTGCTAATTCGTAAGAAATTTCACATTACCAAAAAGAAATTTGGCAAATTTGAAACTTTCAGCACGGAACTGAACGGAATTTCATGTCACGATAAAGTTGGTCGGATTATCAACTTTGCTGCATAGTGCCGCAACGTGAAGTGCAGTTTTCGCCGAGTGTGGTCTTACCTTTATGGAATTATATGACGCGCACATGCCTTAACTTCATTTGCCACTTTTTGCAAAATTACAAAAAAAATTGTTCCCACTAGCGAACCAATATTTAACCTTTCTGCATCATTTTTTTAAGTTTTCCAGTCGTAAAAACTATTACAAAATAAGTTTAAAAATTTTCACTTTTGTACTTTTTCACTTTGTTGGCAATTAATGCCTTAAGTCGTTGGGAGCATCTCGGTGCTGCGTCACGTCAAATGTGTTTAACCATTAAATCGATTGTGAACAATCAACAACTGTTCATTTGACAGTTCAAAAATTCGTGTGTCGTTGTCGTTCTTATGAAGTCCAATCCAAGTCGCTCTTCGAAGAAACCAACAAATCAAGGAAACATTTTCTATATTTTATGAATTTAAATTATCGAAAGTAAAGTGCTTATTAATTTATTTTCTTAATATATAAAGATGGGTATTTATGACACAGTGATGCAAGAAAAACCACCCGTAGTTCTTGATATAGGGACTGCTTACACCAAGTAAGACTAATTTCACAGCAAAAATGATGTCATTTGTTTATTTTCGAATATATTCTAGGATTGGATTTGCCGGAGAAGCCCATCCCAGATTCATAATACCATCTGAGAGTTATTTATCTTCGACTGGCAAAATCTGCAAACTTTTCAATTATTCATCTCATACGGAACTCTATGATCATACGGTTGACTTTCTCCAAACTGTGTTCTTTAAGTAGGTACGTATTTTGTACAGTTCAAAACCATCCTAAATTTGTATCATTCCAGACACGTTTTAGTAAGTCCCAAGGATAGGAAGGTCGTAATCGTAGAAAATATTTTTGGCGAAACTATCATCCGTGAGACCATAGCTAAGGTATTGTTCAAACATTTTGAAGTTTCGTCCATTCTCTTTGTGCCCACACACTTGATTGCCTTGTCAACACTAGCTGTATCGTCAGGAGTAGTGGTGGATATGGGCTTCAATGAGGCAACTGTTGTTCCGGTTTTCAGCGGTGTTCAAATTCTAAAAGCATTCCAAGACCAAGCCTTTGGAGCAAAATCTATTCATGACGAAATTAAACGTCAATTGGTAGAAGCTGGCGTCAATCCTTATCATTTAACTGAGTCAATTTTAGAAGATATCAAGGTTCGTACATGTTTTGTTACAACTTATGAAAGAGCCAAGCAATATAGAGAGGGCCTGCCTATAACATCTCCACCAGACCTTGAATATTCCATAAAAGAAAAAGAGATTATTACTATTCCGGGTTCGGTGCGCGAAACGGCCTACGAAATAATGTTTTCAGAAGATAATGAGCAATCAAGTTTACCTTATTTGATATTGGACTCGATTCTAAAGTGCCCTGTGGACGTAAGGACAATTCTGGGCGAAAACATTTTCCTAATTGGTGGTACTTCGATAATGATGGGATTATTATCACGTTTAAAAACCGAGTTAAATTTGCTGCTTGACAATAATAATCGTTATAAAGATAAACTATTTTTCAAAAGTGTTAAGTTTCACACTGCCATTGGAAGACCAAACTTTGCTGCTTGGCTCGGAGGCTCTATTTGTGGGGCAACTGAATTTGTTGGCACTAGATCTCTAACAAAAGAAACCTACGCAAAGTGTGGCCATGTGCCTGATTGGGTTAATTTGGATGATAATCGATTGCAAGATGCCGTTTAGCAAGAAACCATTTTAAATTAAAATAGTTTTGATTATTTATTCAATATATTATATAACTTACTTATTACTTAATAAATGCAAGCGTACAATACAATTTTATGATTTTAGTTTGTTCGTATAATGTGTTGCTCTCGTTAATTGGAACATGATTAAAAACCTTATACTTCATTGTACATTCATAAAAAACATCTATTTCAAGATCTATTTTTGGATATTTTTAATAGATTTTCAGATACGGAGAATTAAGTACGCGAAAGTTTTACAATATTTGATTATATTGTGTTATTATCGTAGTAGTAGCCGGTGGTGTAATGATTAGTAAGACTGTAACGCCGAAGATAATGGGATCGAATCACAGCCTTTGTCACCTTAAGAGCCCCTTCTTGCGAGGAATTTGCAAAGTTTTGTAGTGAAATGCGGATAGGGGTTTAAATTGTTGATTTTGATAAATATGGACTAAATGGTTGGATTTTAAACTCACTTGAATTCAATTTAAATCCAGATTGAATAATATCGCCGTCACAGGAGGAAAACGAATTATTCCAAAAAGCATAGAAAAAATAATTATTGATAGAGCTTTGAACTCGAAAGATTAAAGAGTTTAAAGAATAATTTGTGAGAAATTAAGTGAACAACTCACATAAATAAAAAAAATCGATTGGATCGGTTAGCAGAATAATGCTGTACAACTTAAATCCGGTTTTAGATACATTTAAATTTAAATTAATTTACATCCGGATTTAAGTTTTCATCTGGATTAATCGAGCGAATAACTGTTGATTTAGCTGGGGGAAATGAAAATAGGACTGTCGTAAATTTTCCAACATCGTAAAATTGTAAAGTTTATGATGCATATTTCATGAACGTCATTAAAAACTGCATTAGAAAATGTGGTAAACTGTAGTCAACTGATTCAACGGACGGCATTCATTTTGTTCAAGGTTCTGAAAAAATACTTAAAAATGTTATTTTCTCTACAATTTTGAATTGTCTTTTAAATTGTAGTTATCTCATATCAGCAATTTTAAGTACACCAATTTAACTTTTTGACTATCTAAGATTTCATTTATATTTCAAACTTGAAATTTTGTTCGTGTTTATTGACGAATATGAATTTGCAAATAGTTTTCAACGTTTAACCATGTTCGTTTACTGCACAAATTCGTGTTGGAAAGTTTACGTTTTGTTGTACGGCGTTGTGAACTTTCCAATGGTTACGACGTTTACGATAGTTTTTCGACTTATATGAATACCCTTTCTCTGGCCAAATTTCGGAAGTGTGTATATACTTCCTATTCTGCGTGAGTAAACAGGTTATCTATCAAAACATTTGCACTACGTTCTTGCGGAATATAATGCCTGTTTGGTAACGTATTTTTTTTAAGGGTAAACATCTATATTGGCGGTAGGGTGAAAAAAAACGTGACGTATTTTGTGATTGTGATTCTGACGTTACGTATGTTTACACCAGAGAATATGAATTATAAAGAATGAAATCTTTCGTACGTTTCATCCCCCCAAATCCATTTGTTTACATTATTGTTTTTTATCTCGTGCCGATGAATAGATGTGAATTGCAACAACATTTTATGCAGTAGTGAATTAATATTTTTGCACTAGTGTGCGTCAAAACATGAACACTAGTGCAAAAATATGAATCCACCACCATCCTCCATTTTTTTTAGCTTGTAGGCAAACCAGAATGACAGTCGAGGATTCCAATCTTTATAATTCATAATCTCAGTTTTACATATCTTAATCAAGAGTCCCGGCACTCACAATTTTTAATTTTCTTATGAGTACAAATTTGTACAAATTACCAACAAAAATTAATTTTACCAAATAGATCCGACAGCAATCGATGGAGCCATTCATTATGCTATTATTCCGAATCCCATCTACATCTCGCATAAAATATCCCTATATTTTCCACAAATGTCAAATGTGGTTTCTGTCATCATTTTTATTGCGTACACTTTCTCTCTTTTTACTTGATAAGTTGAGCTTTGTTTATTGTTTTCGTAAATAAACCCATTTCTACAATTTATCCTCATATAAATTAATAAACGACAGTGAGTAATATATCAACAATATTTCATGCTGTGATATTTGATTTTTATTAATGATTAATAGGAATGGATATAATGGATATACAAGCTGTCGAATCTAAATTGAGCGACGTAACCGTGACACCAATTCCCCGTTCACAAGTACAAAATTTCTATAATTTCCAACAACAGCGAGAACAACGCGATCAGACGCCACAAATCCAAATTTCAGCGATTCATCATGTTCCGCAAATTCCACCTCCGAAACCGGTGTCACCAGCCATAATAACAACCCAAACCTCAGCAAACATAACAACTCCCATGACTTCGGCCGCAAATATTCCATCGAATCTCACGAACTTGCACGGTTTGACAAAATATGCACAGTTACTGGCAGTCATTGAAGAAATGGGTCGAGATATTCGACCCACCTATACAGGCTCTCGTAGTTCGACCGAGCGACTAAAACGTGGAATCGTCCACGCCAGGATATTGGTCCGTGAGTGCTTAATAGAAACCGAACGTTCTGCGAGGCAATAAATTGATTGCATAGGCGTTATTTTAACTTCCGATATTTCGTTGTAAAACATTTTCATTAATGATAAACAGAATTAATACTTCTTTAATTTTATTTTGCATTCAACAACAATAGAATAAAACAGAAATGTACCTATTTTCAAACCTGTAAAACTACATAATAACATTTGTATACCAAAAAAAAAAAAAAAAAAAAAAATGGCGACATAAACAAGGAGCAAAATAAAAAAGAAAATAAATAACATAGCTCAGGTTTTTTATAGCAAAAATAAAAATTAATATTTTATTCAAATTGTAATAAATAACTTTATAAGTCACTTAGATTCTAGAAATTAATATAAACAATACAAGAAATAAATAATATGTAATAGACTTTGGAGATTGGTACTATAAAAAAGTTTATGTACAAAATAAGTGCAAAACAGTGGATGTTTTTTTTTGAAACAAAGAAACAAATTGCTTAATTTAGCGTTTTAACAATAAAACCAATTTTGTTTTATATTATACAACCAAATTTTATTTAATAAGGACGTGTCCGTAGCAACGGTAAATGAACCTGCTGTTTCGGTCTCCATAAATCCAATTTTTGTTTAAGATCATAACATTGTGAAGCTGTGGTACAACTATTTTGGCAGGCGAATACAAGATTTTTTTCCTCAGAGTTTTGACAGCAAAGCGGAGAAAATTTGCAGAGGAATCTTGATCATGTAACTGAGATACCTGCTCCGAGATCTCGGGGAGAGTATTATAACTGTGGTGCCAAGAAATGAAAACGGTTTTTTGTAGAACACTTTAATACAAGCATTTTTTAATATGGGAGGGGGGTCTATCTACCCCCATTTAGGCGGGAGGGGCAATTTCATGAAAAAAGTACTAAAAATGGAAAAAAATTATTAAAAAATAACGGTAATACCTACAACTAAGTATTATACATTTTTTTAAAGCCAATACTCATGTTCTATTAGCCAATTTTTAAATCAGGTAAAATGTATGCATAGTTTTAGAAAAAACGAGTTTCAAACTCAAAATTTGGGAAAAAACATAAAAAAAATGTTTAAAGTAAAATTTTTAAATACTTTGAGATTTTATATTATTTTTGTTTCTTACAATTCGTTGCTCTTAAATTGATTCCTAATCAAAAACTGAAAACTAGATGGTTTTATGTCTTCTAGTTTTCGAGAAAATTGAAAATTTTGATAAAAGTGTTCTACAAAAAACCGTTATCATTTCTTGGCGCCACAGTTATCATACTCTTGCCGAGATCTCATTTTCCTTAATAAAACATTTAAAAGAACCTGTGTCCTGTACAATATGACTCCGGAAAAACAGGTAAAAATACTATAAAAATGACCCGACCCAAAAATGGTAAGGATTGACTAAACGTAGTCGCAAGTGAATTTTGTGAAAAATACTATATTTAAGGGACGTTTGTTTTAAGTTTTAAAAAAGTCTAATGCAACAATTATTTATAGTTTAATTAAAAAAACATTTCATCGTTAACAGATTCTTCAAAATGCATTCACCTACTTTTTTTGACAAACCTATGTACATATAGCACTGGTATAAATCATATAACGTACATATTATTAGGTATTGTTCAGGCGGCGACTCGATTAAATAAAAAGGTCAAGTATTTACTGGCAGAGAAACACTTAGTTTTTTAGTTTTATTTAATGATTTATTGAACTGGTATAAAAATTAGATGCGTTTTAAAATTTGTTTTTTTTGCTACCGGCGACCGCTGCCTTCCACTGCTATAACCAAACTCATCTTAATAAGGTTAATTTTACGTTAACTTAAAAATGTAACGACGTTTCTTATATTTAACGTCCTTCTTTACGTCAATAGGACGTATGTATAGTTTAATAACCAAATTTTGGTAATACAAAACACGACATACACAACATCAATGTTATTTGTCAAGCATTATTGACGGTTTTTTGTCAAGTAAAATTGACAATTTATATGCTTTTTGGAACATTCGTTCTCTCCCGACGATGCGACGGATAGCAGAATTCGAAAATTCACATGACCGTTTAGCTTTGTCAGGTAACAATGATCGTTTGTCAAACTTTTTAAATTGTTAAGTTTTAGTTTATTTTCACTCTACTTAACATAAACACAAACACAAGTATCGTATCTAGCTCATGCTAAGTTAGTAACATACAAAAATATCATGTAAAAGTTAATCATTAGTTATACAAATTTATAATTTTTATAATTGAACGATTTTTTCAAATTCAGAACTTAAAAAGTTTTAAAATCAAAAGAAAAAAATAACCTTATATCAGGATGATGTTTTCCAGAAATAAGTTTTAAAGTTCCGAAAAGCAGATAAGAAATTAAAAGACCAAAAAGACCCGTGGTTGCAAAATTTTCGATTTAAGCTTTTTTCTTGACTACGTTCATTTTTGATCAATTTTCTTTGGATTTAGATTTTTTATTTTTTTCCCTAAATGGTATTTTCATATTAAACAACATCAAAATAATAAATATAATTTTGTTATTAGTATAATGGTATTATACGTTGTGCACACTCAGAGTTTCTGTACTTTACTGTAGGTGTTCCCGTTATTTTTCGATATTGTTTTTTCCATTTAAAATACTAAACTAGCCCTCCCGCCTAAACGAGTGGAGATAGATCTCCCAACTCCCATAGTAAAAAACCGTTATTATTTTGGGGCGCGGGACGAATCGTAATCGAGCCTTAAAAATTGAGATTTTTCAAATTATTGTGTTAGAAGTAATTTTTCCTAAGCTTCAAGACCTCAATCTTGATGATCCGATGAATAGAGCATTCAGTAAAGTTTGTGCGGCTCCAGCCGGCTTAAGAAAGTCAAAGTTTCGCGCCAAATTCCGTAGATGCTAAAAACTCTTCTAAATTTCTACGTTGGCCCTATACTTACCTAGATATCGGCTACCAATTCCTCTCGTTTCCAATTTCCTTGGAAGAAAGTCTGATATGTCGATCGGGGTTAATAATACTTTTTTTCTCTCACCATATCTGGAGACCGGAACATAAAGATAAAAAACTGCTTGAAATTTTGAAAAAAAGTTTTTCGTCTGGAATATCTCAACTGTGGGATCATGACGTAATCTCGAATGACAAAAATCTCGAATGCAAAAAATCTCTAAAAAACAATTTTCTAATCTAGAATGCACAAAAATCAAGAATGAACAAAAATCTCGAAAGGGAAAAATAATCTCGAAAAAAAAAATTTTCTAGATTTTTTTAAACCTATTTAAGGAGTTTGAACTCAATAACTAATTATAAATACATATATTCAGTTTATTAAGCAATTTATTTTTCTGGACACACGCGTGATTATATTGTTGTGTTAGTTACTGTGACTAAACACGGTTATTATATGCAGGGGCCGCTCGCTGCGGTATCCCAGCTGCAGCATAGCCTGGGGTTACGGTTGCCACTTTGATCATTTGTTTGGTCATTTTTTGTTCACTTGTTAGCATTGCAATTTTTTATTCCATTTGATAATTTTTTTACGAAATGAAAAAAGAAACTCGACTTTAATTTGTATGCAACCTAAAGCGCTTTTCTTATCGTCTGATGTAAACGGTGTATTAATGCACTAATTACATATTTATATATATTTATTTATGTTAATCTAATTTAATTAAGTTTGTTAGGTACTAATTGTGAATTTGTTTATATACCTACCTGTTTTTGTTTATTGTTTTTGTTTATTATTATAAATTAAAAAATAATATGTCATCTGTGTAATATGAAGAATGTGTTGAAATAAATTTGGAGAATTCATTGTACTGGCGCTCGGATTTTTGTATTTCTGGATTATTGCTTTCTAAATATCGTGGAAAACCCCTCGAGTGCTCACCGCAAACGGCCAAACTTTGGTCTTCACTTGATATTGCATATTGAATGCCTGATAAAGTTCTCGAAGATATTGAATTGGCGATTTTCTAATTACAAAACAACTCTCAGATCTTTAGTTTCCAAAGGCACTAAAAACACAAATTGATCCTTTTAAAAAAAGATAGTTGGTACTATCGGGAATCTCGAGGAGAATTTTGTTTCTCTTGGAATATTTTATTTACTTGAAAATCTGTCTGTTATTATTGCTTTAAGACGACTGCAATTTTTAATGAAAAGGAACATCTCCACACTCTTTACTCTGCAATTTTTAAAACCTAAGCAATTTTGTTTAGATACCCCGGCCACAATATAGGACTCCCCACCTATAGGTACGTGCTTAAAAATCTCAGGGGGTAATTACTTCATTTAAAAGCCGTCTATCGTGAAATTTCTTCCGGAATAAATTTCTCTCTAATGAATATCCAATGAAATAATAGACATATTCTCACGGAAATTTTATTCGCGATACCAATTTAAATTCCTTGAGAAACTTTCAAGAATTATTTGCCAAACTTCGAAGGAGGGAAACATTTTCAGGAAAATTTTTATTCGCGATAACCCCCCAGTGCAAAAAAGATTGTAACAAAAAAACAGAGACCATGTTTTCTATTAAAGAGAGACGATGTAGGTACATCCTAATTCCTAACTTTCAATAACAGTTATCTTAAAAATTCATCAATATTTTCTTTTGCGGAAATAAATTGTCTATCAAGTCCTGTGGATTCCTTGAGAAAATATGTAATTTATAAAAGGCTGTCACATCAATGGAAGTTATTTTTTAGCTAGAACTCTCTTCATTATAACAATATATTTATAAACCTTAAGACTACTTTTAATACTTCCCCATTTGTGAACTTCAAATAAATGTTGGTTTCATAAAAAAAAATTGTTCCCATACAATGATCTTAATTGGACGTCTGAAACATTTGCCATTCCTCCTTTAAGAAAAATCGACGTGATATGCTCTCAACTCAGCACCATATACTACATAGCATAGATAACCGTAATTTGTCAGTTAAGTAACGCGATAATTAGTTAGGAACTAGAGCATTATGTAGCTTTTCAGGATGAACAAATCACTCTATCTACCGTAATTTGTAAATGTTGAGAGTTGGTGTAATAGGAAAAGTTTGTGTTGTTTTTTTCTGTTGGAGCTGAGCAACACAAGAACAACCAATTTAACCAAATGTATACTAAGTAGCTAATTATAATGAAAACAGATAAATTTCTTTCATCGTGTTGCTTGCAACTATTTGTCTATACAAGTTCGTAGGGAGGAACTTACCTATATAGTATCAACCTTGGTGGCAATGGCAAGTCATAGAAAATTATTTCCCAATTCCGACAGAAACACAAAAAAAAAGAATATAACAATTTAGAAAGAAAGAAACAATGAATATACATATCTACGAGTATCTGTATCCACACTTCACATACATTTATTTTTGTTTCCCCCCATTCTTAGGATTTCCACTTAAGTTTACATACGATTCAGCAAATATTACACAAGGGAACATCGATGTCGGTGCGAAGGCATTCTCATATTTGCAGTGAATTTGTAAGATGCAATGGCTTTTGGGTCATTAAAATGAATAAAACATAATATCAAATTTATTCTTCAATTGTCGAAAGTTTATTCCTAAGTTATAATTCTTGAGCTCTTTTTTTTATTTTATTTTGGCTAAACTCACAGAAACAGAATGCTTTTTTGCACACTTAAGGGTGCTTCAGTTTTTGTTGAGAATTTCTATTATGTTCTTCTGTCATCAATAAATTTACAACACAGTTCATGATTATTTTTTAAGAGTTGTTTGCTTCCAAAAATTTGTAATGAGTTTGTATCTTCTTATATAGGATGAATGTGGTGAGTTAGTCGGAAGTTCGATTGCTGAAGCTCAAATGCTTCATTTGCATTTGGAGAAGCTTTCATATTTCTTCAAATAATAATTATATGTAGATTTAATAAAAAAAAACAGTTGAGAAATAAAGCTGCTTTTATTGTTAACATTTTGTTATGAATAATTATGATTTAACTATAAATTAAAATGGCCGTCATCGCAAGTGGTCCTATGTATGTATATGTAACTCATACTCATCAAAATGCATCCTATCCTATCCCACCTATCAATTCGTTAAAAAACGAGATATTTTTTTAAACGTCTATTGGTGTATTAGTAATTTCATTATAAAATAAAAAAAAATTGTTTATGGTTCTAGGAGCAAATCTTTTAACAATTTTATGATATCGTCTAGTTTGGCCAGATTAATATGTATTTCCTGTGTTTTATGAAGACGAGATTCGAGACCATCCAATGAACTCCTTTTTTTAGCAGTGTGTGGGAAGTGATTGCTGATCCACTATATGGTTCACAAAAATTTATTTCGGTCGAAGAAGTCGTCATACCTAATATCTTGGAGGCGGAAATCTTCTTTTGGAAAAAACATTGCTATCATTAAAAGGACGGTACAGTTTTTGTTTTGTCCATGTGGAATTGTCTGAAAAATGGGAATGCTTCCAATGCTTTTTGAAAGAATTAAGGGTTTTAAAATCGCGTTAGAGAAATTTCAGATGCATGACGTAATTTCATTGCTTCCTCTTCCTAGAAAATAGATAAATAATTTTGTAATTATTAATAAAATAAAATAATTATTACCATACAATTCATCGTTATGCGTATTTTTTTGTAATTGAATTATACATGGATGTATCCTCTTTAGGAAATAATTTTTGATTACATTAAATGCGCATTGAAAAGGACCTCCAAATAATAGGCCCGAAACTGCCAGATTCTACCAGTTTTATTTTATGTAAATGAACTTTTTGGCTAAAAATGGTAGAAATGGAATGTTTTGGGATTTAAACGAACAAGGTTATTATGCATATCACATTGATAGCTGGTTTTGGAAAATACATACCTCCACCTGTCAGAATCTAACCGGTCCCAATCCAAAACCCTTTATAGTTGGTTTTAAGGCGCAAAAAGATAGAGCTAATATTAGGTTATATTATATTATAGGTTATATTAGGTCGGGACCAGGGTTACCAACTTCGGAAAAACCCAGAACCGGAGATTTTTTCCAAAACCATTGTATGTCCTTTTTCTCTACCCCGACTAGTCGAATTTTCATTTGATGCCTTGTTGCTGTTTCATTTTGACACTTTATCGCTTTTACGTTTTGTTGTTCTGCAATTTGATGCTTTCAAGCAGTGCTGTTTTGCTGCCTTTTTGCTTTGATGCGTTTGACGCAAACAACATGCCTGTTTGCTAACTTTTTTGTACAAACATCCCAAACATATTTTTTTTTCCTATTGTTTTTGACAACAAATTGTCAAAATTTATGAAATTTTATACAAATTCGCAAGAAATTTCACGTTACCAAACAGATCTAACACTTTGTTAAACAACACAACAACGACAGCGAAATAAACTTCAATTCGAACGCTAATGTCAGATCAGTGCCTACGTTCTGCAACTCTTGCAACGATAAAATTGATCGAGAAACTTTGAAAAATGGAAATAAATTCAAAGGATTTATTTAAATTCTCATCGTTTCTCGATTGATTTAATCGATGCGAGGGTAACAGAACGCAGGAATAGATTTTTTGGCACTCTATATTTAGTATGTTTCGTAAATTAAAATTTACAATTGTTTACAATTTGCTGTCTAAACTAGTTTTATTCCCACCCAAAGCGATCTGATAAACTTTGTGTTGTTGTAATCCGCTGTAAAAAAAAAACAGGTGATATCACTGACGCAAAAACAACTCATGTCATCTTAAACATTTTTTAAAAGCTTTCTAGCCAATGGATGCTAATAGGAACCTAAGGATGGAAAATTGCAATTTGTGTTTGCAGATTTCTTTTTGTGCTAAGGAATGCGTTCAAGAATGAAATAAAATAATCGAAACATTAGGCCCGGAGAAATTTCGGCTAAGCCCGGAGATTAGATCGAATTCCCGGAGTCTCCGGGCGAAAATACCTCTGTTGGTAACCCTGGTCGAGACAAAAAACAAATATTGTATAAGAGGGGATCAGGGTTAGAACCTCAGTAGCAAATTTTTTGACAAGACTTGTAAAAAAAAAACTTATGTAGATAAATCGTAAATTTCCGGAAGAAAACCCAAATTTTCAAAAACTGTATTTTCAAGAAAAAATTATTATAACGAAAAGAAATATTTTTTAATAAAATAAATCACATAAATTCCATTTGTTTTAAAACAGAATAGAATTTTAGAATCAAACATTACGAGTCAGCGGTGGTTAGAAAATTGGAAAACACACTGAATATCATTTCCTTTCATGTTTTCATTTTTAAATTGTTCAGAGTGGAAAAAAATGAGTACATTTCAAAAGAGCGGAGTGGTGGAAACGACGGTAACACTTACATTTGCTGTAGGTTTTTTAAAGCCATGTAGAAATCTTTTCTTTCATTTTCTTTTTAAATCAAGTTGTTTTAATCAATGGTTTTTGAAAAATTAAGTTTGAAACTTAAAATTTAAAAAAAATGTTCTTTTTTCACACTCTAGCTTTTTGTTGCATTTTCTGCAAATCACCCTGTATAGGTGTATTTGTACACCATATGTATGTTTATTGTCAATGCTGTCATAGAAAATATGGCACAATATTTTATTGTATGCAACAAAAAAAAAAAACAATTTTTGTAAAAATCAGTTTTTGTAATTCAAAATTTTCTCAAAAATTAAAATACATAACACCATCTCGTTTTTAGAATTCGACTTGAGATATACCTATGTATAATGATATCATTGGGTGGTGTCAATAAAATCTTCTCAAAATCAGCTTCTCGAAGCTGGTTCACCATATTTCGTATGAATAAAATTGAATACAGTAAAACCTTCTTAAGAGAAACCCTCTTAAGAGAAAAACACGCTTATCTGAAACACTTTTTTCATCCCCGAATGTTTGTCGACCAATTACCTTTATAACACTCCGCGCGAAACTCGCTTCAGTGATAAACCCGGATACCTGAAACATATTTTCAGTTAAATTTAATATTTTTCATTGAAGAAAACTCTCTTAAGCAAAAAAAAATTTATAGAACAGAACAAAAAATTTGCTGAACGCTTTACTTCTTTTTTATTTTTCACATCTACCAAATTTTCATCGCGAAAATGACATTTGAATTTCTGATATGTCAGAACCCTCTTTGAAATTTTTAAATCCGCTTAAGTGCAATTTTTTTTCACTTATCCGGACTCCGCTTAAGTGAAATTTTGTCTCACTTAAGTGGGGTTCGTTAAGTGAAAAACCCGCTTAAGTGAAGTAAAGACTGACATTTTGCAGTTTCTAGCATTTTTATAGCACTTGTTCAGCTTTTTGTAATGAGTACCTGATCGGAGCACGTGCTCCGTTTTATTCATATCATCCCATAGAACAATATAATTGTAACTTATATAACAGAAAATTTAAAGAAAAATCAATTTGAAAAATTTCAAACTTCAAGAACTATATTCAATTGATCACAACTTGATTTAAAAAGAAAATCAAATACATAATTGTAGATTCTGCTCTGAGCTCCGACCCCATCTTAAAAATATATTATATGGAAACTAAGTGGCCCATATTATCAGGATTTTTGTATATTCGAAATGAGGTTCTTTTAATTTTTTGTGAATATCTTTTTGTTAAGTTACATTTTATGTTTAATTAAAATTAGCCGTTTTTTATTATGACCCATGATCCATATGGAACATCCTGCGAAAATAAAATAGCCTCACAGTGGCGAGAAGCAGCAGCCTGTTCAGCCTGATCATGAAACGTGAACCCGATAAAAAGCAGGTTCATGTGTTGAAACAAACCAATTAGAATAGATCATATATTCACATTTTTTATAACACAAAAACTGTTTTTTTTTCAAGAACTATTTAAGCATTTTAGCTATGATTATGATCGCAAAGTGTTGCCAATAAAAAAAGATAGTTTGACAGTTGAAAGTTTTGAAAAATGGAGCACGTTCATTACTAAGCAGCAGTTTAAAATAATAATTAAGGTTTGTTTGGCGTTCAGAAAATACACTAGTGAGATAAGAGATTATTGGGTAACAAATGCATCCACAACGTTTCACTGTTTGGTGTGGATTTTGGAAATTAAGTTATGTATTAACTATATTCAGCCAAATGTATACTTCTTAAAAAAAACAACCTTTACATTGCATATTTTATAAATAATAAAAAAGATAAATCCCATGTTTTCTATCAAAATTTCTTCGTACGCGAATTTTTGGGACACATTTTATTTGTTATTAAACCTTATTTGCATTAAAACATCGGGCCTCTTAAAAATATAGTTGTAAAACTCAATACAAGACATATTTTTTATTGTGATTTAAGTGAATTCAAATTTCATTTTTTAGTTGTTAAAATATTTTTAAGACCGTGTTCACACTAAAATAAATTTGATATTGTTGTTTTGTTCCACCAAAAAATTTTAAAATTGAAAAACTGAAATATGACAAATCGTTTATTTTTTCAAAAATATACAAGCCAAAAGTTTATTAGGTCAAAAAGAGGACTTGTCAATTTAAAGAGGACGTTCTGTTCACAGTACACATATTAAAGGTAATATCATTAGCGTTTTCATTTTTGTTCAGTTCTGCGCATCTGTCAAAATCGAGGTATTGTGGTGGTAAAATGGTGGATTCAGTGACCCTTTCCATGTTCAATTTCAATATTTTGTTGTTGTTTCTAATGATGCGCGTTTAGTTCCTGTGGGCACTCGAACAGCCATTTTTAATTTTTTGACATTTCCAACTTTGACAACCTGCGCAATATATTACCTTTAATATGTGTACTGTGGTTCTGTTAGCCAGGGCGGGGGTGATAAAATATAAAAAAATCAAACAGTTTAGATTAAGCCTGTTTGAGACCTCCAAACGTTATACGACGTATCATAATATGTTGTCAAATCCTATAAAAAAAAAATTACGAGTAGCAACTTGTAGCAAGAAGTGCCAGTAGCCTAACAAACATATTATTATAGCTCTATCGAGGTAGGTATCTGAACTTAGATAGCGTACGAGGTATTCGTTTCAAAAAAAAAATAAAAAGGCTAAAATCTCGTTTATTTCACATAATGGGTCGTTACTTACAGTTTTGACAAAATTTGCATTTTAAAGGTTCTCACAAACCAACGCGAAACATTTGGAACGGCCACGAAAATTTAGCCTGTCAAAATAATATGTATTTTTATAATAAATGAGAGTACCCATACAAACGATGCGGTTAAGCGAATCTAATGTAAAATATAAATATAAAATATATATTGTTCCAAATGTTTGTGCGTTGGTTTGGGGTAGCCTTAATTCCGCAACTATTTCGTGTCAGGGACCGTCCGAAAAAATTTAAGTGCAGCTGTCAAACATTCTTTACTTAAACCGTTCAGGTTGCACTAGGATAGCCTATATCTAAGATACTCGAGTATCGAGTATGTTTCTGATGATAGATGAGTATCCCAGAATTTTTAGAATAGCTTGAGATTTATTTTTTGGCAACAGCTGCTTTGACATCAGCCGTGATTTTACAAGAGATTACAACAACACAAAGCTATCCAAATCGCTTTGGGTACAAACCTGAACGCGGCCATTTCCACATGTTCGGGGAACTATCCAAAGCCACAGTACACATATTAAAGGTAATATCATTAGCGTTTTCATTTTTGTTCAGTTCTGCGCATCTGTCAAAATCGAGGTATTATGGTGGTAAAATGGTGGATTCAGTGCCCCTTTCCTTGTCTAATTTCAATATTTTGTTGTTGTTTCTAATGATGCGCGTTGAGTTCCTGTGGTCACTCGAACAGCCATTTTTAATTTTTTGACATTTCCAACTTTGACAACCTGCGCAATATATTACCTTTAATATGTGTACTGTGATCCAAAGCTACCCGGATAGGTTTATGTTGTTGTTATATCCCTATAATGACAACAAAGTTGATGCACCAACAACCAAACGTATCTGAAAATTCTGGGATAGGTGGATAATCTATCTGATAGGCGGAGCGAAAAGTCACAATCTAAACATGGTCATAAAGTGCGTTAATTTTGTTCGGAAGATCTGTCTGATGTTTCAATCGGAACAAATACCTCAATTGAAATCAAAGAAAATGTTTTTCCGAACGGATACCTCGAATAGGGTTGTATATTTTTCGTTCAAGTATGCCCGCGCATTTAGGATACAGGTAAGGTACCTACTTTGAAGTATAACAACCTAACGGTATTTAAACAACAAAAAAATCCATAAGTTAGTGGACAGTGGACACATACATAAATCCGAGAAATTGTTCTTCCGAATGTATAGCTATAGGTCCACAAGAGGATTTTGAGTAAAGGCTTCTTTCCTTGATTCGTATAAGCACAAAACGATGATTTAATTCGTTTATTTTGTTTTTAGAATCTATAACCATCTATACATATAGCTAAATAAAATGTGTATACCTACACACATATATAAGAAAACACTATTAATAGGTAAGTATCTATAAAAGTTTTTATTTATATCTTTCACAATAGCTACCCTACAGTGCTAAATACATATTTATATCTGCTATATACATATATGAAAAACAGTTGAAGACAAAAAATAAATGTCAAAATCTTTTCGATCATTTGCCTTGTATTTATCTATTACAAAACTATACTTTTATTTTTTCTTAATAGTTTTGTTTCCCATTAAACAAACCTTCTATATGTACCTATACATTTAATCTCGACAGATGATTCGATTCGATGTTTCTAATATTATTTGTGTCCTTCCCTTACTGTGGCGTCTAACTAAGTGCAAAAGAGGTAAACATACCCTGAAAAAAAAACATTGCAAAAGCTTATCATATTTACTTGTATTGGTTCTCAATTTCTCATCTATACATTTACATACCTACCTAGATATTCGTTTGAAAAATAAAAAAAAAATAAAATCACTTCAAGCGCATGCTCAGCCTCACCCCAAAAAAAACATGTTAATATACCTACCTACCTACAATAATGCTCAACTAAAATAACTCTCAATTTCATCGATAAACTTTTTCTAGGATCACACTCACATTTTCCCCTGATTTACAAAATAAGCCTTCTAAATTCGGGAGCGAGACTTGAAGCGCCGTTCTAATTTACTTAAAGATTAACATACAAAAACTTTTAATCCTGTGACCTATAACACTGAGCAAGAACAAAACTATATTCTATGTATTTATCAATGGTCATCATAATTAACCAATCAAAAGGAATTGTATGACAAACACAAGTACAATAAGCAGCTATGTTAACGCCCCCAATCCACCCTATTCATGCGTCATCTTATAAACAAGGGTTCGCTGGAAGTGAACTTATGGGGTTGGTCGAATTTTAGAACCACCCTATTTCGATGAAAATTTGACAATCGGAGAGAAAGAATACCATTGCCACAGACAGACGTGCTAAAGAATTCGTTATCCTTTCTTCGTGTCTAGTTGTAAAAATCTGTTAAAGTTTATATGGGCTTAGAATTTTTAAAGAGGATTCGAACGCGTTCATAGATATACTCGTACACAATGTGCAATTGTTATTTTTAGAATAATTGTAAATATTAACTTTGTGAAAGTTATAAGCAAACACAAAAGTCGCTCACTATTTTAGATTCACCCCTGGAACATAATTCAGTACCTTAAACGTTTTCCAGTATATCACTCTTTGGATAAGATATTTTACGCATCGCCGTCAAAGCACTTCTATGGATAACAGCTAAATTAATTCCAAGTGATTTTTAATAAGAAAAAAGAAATAAGAAGATAAATATATCTTTTAGGAAAAGTGCAAAAATTTCTCGAGTGTTTTTATTTTAACAACTAATCTGAATGGTTATTTTGTTGTTGTAAGACCCATTTGAATTTAAGGTCAAACACGTGTGAATTTAAAATACCTATATATAACATAAAGTTCCAGAATAATTAATAAGCGCATATTAATTTTAAATTATACTTATACACCGATTGTTGAAAAAATAAAATAAGAAAAAAAAATAAAATAACGGTTCAATAAGAGTGTTGCCTCGCATATTACTGCATTGCGCGAAGCGAATTTGTTGTGTTTTGAGATAAAAAAAATATCGATAGTGTTTCAAAATTTATTCTCCGACGTCTTTTGACGCCTCTAGGGCGTTAAAACTGGAAGAAGATTTCGTTGGCGGCTGTATGACGATGTCGATGTATTCGACACCTGATAAAATGAAAATGGGGACACCGAGTTGTTTTCCAGGCCGTTACAGCCCATCTTATCGGGGGCCAGATCAAATGCGGAGATGTATGACCAACCCGTCGGTATGTGTGATTTAGTTTTACATTTTTTGTCACTTGTTTAAAAACTTTTTTACTGTTTTCTTTTTTCAATTAAATTAAAATTTGAAGTTTAAAAAAATGTTCTTAGGCCAGTTTGTATAAACACGGGCATCGGTTCAAGACTTTAATCCATCAATTTCGGGGGACTAACTGAGGTTCAACCAGTTTTGAAGTATGAATTTGGCTGTTATCACATTGTTGAACCCTGAACCGTAATTGAACCTCAAATAATCCTCCCAAACCGGTCGGTTAAGATCTTGAACCGAGGCTGAACCACGTTTAATTAAACTGGTTCTTAAGAAGACTCTTTGATGTTGAAGACCTTTACCTAATCGTTCATAGGAATCTCACCGTTCACCTAATTTTGTAAAAACGTTTGTTGTTCACGCTTTAAGATCCTCGAATCTTCGATTGTTTTTCAACGCATTCTTTTCTTGTTATAAGACTTCTTTGAAATCGGTTAAGACTGGATCATTTGAACTATATTTACGTTATCATACTATAATATACAGCTTATTCAAGAAAAATAAAGAAACTCATTATGTCAACCACAAAACTAAAACAATAGACGTTAAATTCTAATACGAAATGCCTCAACAATTAATGACTGCCAATTATTACTTAATTATCTTTTTCCTCTAGCCAAAGGTAACTTTTAATAAATAATTTGAAAACATTTCAATTCTCATAAAAAGCATCTAAGTAATGAATTTCGTTTGATATTCAATCTTTATTCTTTATTGAGACTTGTTAAAGACTAAAATTACTTAAAACTAACTTAACAGCTAGAACCCTCAATTGCAGCTTGTGCAAGATATCGCATTTCATCCTTCACGTCGCGTCGGTCGGTTGTTGACACGTCTAGTCTAATTCGTTTATAGAATTAGCTGTGTCCGCATGGTTCGACGTTGAGGACGACGACGATGTGTGGCTTGGCGGATGTTAGGCGATCGTGTTAACTTCTACACCTAATCCAATTTATTCTGCATCGTTTTGTTGGAAACACAGGTTACAAAGACCGCATTCAGGATTTCGTGTGACTTGTTGCAAAGATAAGAAGTCCTCCTAAAGCAGAAATACAAGTTTCAATAGCCGTACCGACCTGTATGTTTACGGCAATGCGATGTGGTGCAATAGCAATCGCCGTCGGCTGTTTGGAAAATACAAATGTTGCATACAACAGCATTTCTGTCAAACAGTTGGTTCATTCGTTGTACCGTTGTATTTCCCGCTTAACTTCCAACAATTAATCGTATGTCCCCTTTCACACGAGGAAACAATCTTCCGGAGATTTTTTGACGTTTTCTTTTAATTTCCTTAAAAATCTCTTGTACCTTTCACACGAAGAAACAAAATCGTAGAAATTTTCTATAGTTTCTTTATTGAGTAGCTTGGTTGAACACACACTCCTGTATATGTGAAGAGGAATGTCAAAAAAATCTCCTCAAATCGTTGACCGGGGAGATTTCATTTTCCCCTCTTACTTTTTGCCCTTCTCACCAATAAACTGAAAGTTGCTGGAAACTCAGTTTCCTCGTGTGAAAGGGGACTTACTACTAACTATAACTAACGCCCATATTATTCACTCGATACATCCAGATTAAAACTTTAATCCGGATGTATTTACATTGAATTTGTAAACTTTACATCCGGATTTAAGTTTTTATCTGGATGTATCGAGTGAATAATATGACGGTAAGCAACGAAATGTAAATTTTCAATTCTTTTCCTGATGAGTATTAGAACAAATCGGGCGAAATGTAAACATTCGATTTTATTTACAATAATTATGCCGATTATGGAATCCATAATAGTTTATTCCCGGGGTGTTGTCAAATTTGCTTACTTACAATTAAATTTAAACTTACGTTCCAAATGAATGGACTATTTTTGATATACAAGACGTGTTCCTTTGGACTGCAGCATCTACTGCCAAGTACTTCATGGCTGCCACAAAGTACTTCTAATCTGTGGTCAAAGTAGTTCAAAGCACTTTAATAATAAAAGAACGAAATGAATTCACGCAAGAAAGCAACACCATCAGTAAAAAGAAATTACATATAGTTAATTATTGTTGTTGATGTTTCTGAAATCTAAAATAAAATACAAATACAAACAGCAAAAATTACATCTATGTACATTGATGTTAGATTTTTCGTTTGGTAAAATTAAAGCGTTCCATATATCTATCATCTACTGGGAAGTACTAAATAAATACTTTGGATGGCCCAAAGGAACACACCCATTGCCGATACGAAAGGAAAATAAAGAATAAGTCCTTGGCTTCACAAATCCTGAAGTGAACATTTCAAAAGTTCTTCTGCTTCTGGATTCGTTAATCGGGATGAATATAACAGATGCCTTCCATTTTTTTTTAACAATTTCAAAAAAAAAATTTTTTTCCTATGGGTTTTGACAGCAAATTGAAAAAAATTTGTTCAAATTCGCAAGAAATTTCACATTACCATTATATTATAGCTTCCTGTAAAATTTCCAGGAATTTATTTCAATGCTCAGTAGTAATTCTATATTCCTTCTATATTCGTCTATATCAAGTCTCGACCCATTTAGGTAAAACAGTGTGATGCCTGTACCTTAATTAAAATTGAAAAACAACTATTATTATATAAACCAGACTTAAAACCTTACTTATTGAAAGAAAAGAGAGAATACTTGATACAGTGATGGCGAATTTTGTGTTGAAATGAAGTTGGGTTTTCGATCTATCAAACAGAATTCTTCTGAAGTCTTCTGAAAGTTTCCAAATGGTAACTGGGTTATTGATTTTGTGGTTTGAAGTTGGTTGCGCTGGCATTTTAGCTCAAACTCAGCTGTCATTTGAAGTGTCATAATATTAGTTGAATGTTTGCCATTAATTATAATGGATCGCTTAACAATCGGACAACGCTTTAAAATTATTAAAACTTACTACAAAAGTGGTGATTCAAACGTAGCTACTTTTCGCGCATATTTCAACAACATTTTCTTCAGCGATGAGGCACATTTCTCACTCGGTGGGTATGTAACAAACAAAACAACCGTATATTAGGCTCAGAAAACCAACAAGTGATCGAAGAGGTGCCGTTGCATTCAGACAAAGTGACTGTTTGGTGTGCTCTATGGTCGAAAGTTGCCATTGGTCTGTATTTCGTAGAAGATGCCAATGGGCAGACGGTTATAGTCAATTCGGAGCGATATGGTCGAATGATAAGTTTCCTCGTCGCGTAATTTGACGTTTTGGCGATAATAATAATCCCCGAACTCTAGACGCATTAAAAACCAATCTTACTCCGAGACTGGCCGAGATACCGCCCGAAATGTGTGTAAAAGTGGTTTGGTTAAAAATTACATCAAAAGAATCGCATGCTGTGAATCTTAACGAGGCGGCCATTTGCATGATATTGTTTTTCACACTTAATGGCAAAGTCCAAACTTTATAATGAAATAAAATTCGCTGCGTGTGTTTAATTTAGCTTTACTTTCGAAACCGCAAAATGAATGACCCTTTATTACGAATGATAGTAGTAAAAGTGGTTTGGTTAAAAATTACATCAAAAGAATCGCATGCTGTGAATCTTAACGAGGCGGCCATTTGCATGATATTGTTTTTCACACTTAATGGCAAAGTCCAAACTTTATAATGAAATAAAATTCGCTACGTGTGTTTAATTTAGCTTTACTTTCGAAACCGCAAAATGAATGACCCTTTATTACGAATGATAGTTCTTACATATAGTGAAAATAAGAAGAAAATTGCTCCTGCACTTCATTATATTCAGTGATGGCGTGAAAGCTCGTGGAGATCTTTACACTCTTTATAGGCGTGTTTTTTTGCAAGCCCAGGAGGAATTGGTTGAAAAAAATGACAGCGGGGATTAGCGACGCCATGACAGTAAAAAACATGGAGTTTTCATAAAAACTATCGATAACATGTATGTAATTCATGTCGGTAACACAGTTTTTCTGTGCGCTTAAGTTAAGCCCCGAGAATTCTCCGGGATTAGTTGTTGTTGCATTTAACATGTTAATTGTTTATCTCCGACATCGTTTTTTTATCCAATTCCCCCCGGGCTTGCAAAAAAACACGGCTTATATCAATCTTTTGTGCGTTTAAGTTGGTAGGAAGGGACGGGACCTTTTATTTTTTAAGGCCAAACTTCGAAAAATTCCAAAACAAACCAGAATTTCGATGGAGAGCTTTATTTTTATATTTTAAATATTACCTTAAAAGTACCTTCAAATATTACCCAGTCCTAACGATTTTCGGGGATGAAAGTGTTTATGAAATTCAGTGTCTCTTAAATATCTTGAAAACTATCTTTTTATAGCAACCCAAGTCGTGTTATTTTTGTACCTTGATGTTTAGTACGAATTTTCTTACAAAACCCCATCAATTTTTAGTTACAGCATTGTGTATGAAATAAAATTATTTCGGAGTTAACGGCATTATTATTATTGATGTGTAAACATACTGGCGGTAGGGTGAAAAAAAAACGTAACGTATCTTGTGATCTTGATTATGATTCTGTGATTCACGTTACGTTACGTATGTTTACACATCTTAACCGTGAGTCCCGGCACTCACACCTTTTTTAGTCTGGCTCCGAAATCAGTGTTATTCGAGCCAAAAAACTTTTTTTCAAAAATTTTGTACCTAAAAGTTTTTTTTTTTTACTATCAATTGATTTTTGTTTAATCATAACAATAATCAAATATGACATTGTGTACAGAAATAAATTAGCCTGAAGTCAATGTTCTACAAGTTATTCTCAAAATATTCGAGCCGAAAAACGATTTTCTACAAATTTTGTAATGGTTTTTTATTTAAAAAAAATTGTCTGGTGATTTTTTAAAAATTCTTTCCAGTTTTTAATTACGTCATTATGTATATTGGCATTTGTTGTTTTAGAGATATTCAAGACGAATAACATTTTAAAACTTTTTTTTTTAAATTGATATCGTAAGATAACTGCTATTTGAGTTTTTTTTTTAAATTCTTTTCTGCACTTTATGGATGGATTTGGATTCTTGGGACCTAGAACATCTTCGATTCGACAAATCGGACCAATTACAGTAACTTGCAATGGGAAGTTAATAAACAATTATAAGTGGTGAAATTTGTTTTTGTTTAGTATTGAAAATTAATAATGAGTACCTACTAAGTGACAAAAAAACCGACTCCGAAATAAGACGACTTCGAAAGAATTCCGACAAAGCTGAATTTTGATGGAGAGCTTTGTTTTGGATTTTTAAGCAGGAACTTCCTAAAAAAATACCCTAAGTTTGAGCTCATATGCTTTTAGTCTTATAGAGAGAAAGAAGTAGTTTTTTGTTAATATCTCGATAATCAATAGAACTGTCGGAGAAATATCTGTGCAAAAATTTAAATTTATAAAATTCTTAACAAAAAAGATATTTGATTAATAAGATGTTGACAATTTTTTTTCGTAAGAGATAGATTTGAAGAAAAACCTTACAAACGAAACAATATCAGTTGTTTGTTTAAATATTTTTTCACATTAGGTTTATGCACGTTTTTATCAAATTTGTCCCTTTTACGAAAAAGTGTCATAATCTTTTTGTGAAAATTTTTAGCTTTGACATATTTTCCAATAAACTTATAGTTTTTACAAATAAATTATCAAACTTTTGTACTTTTTAGGAAATGTTTCTTTTTGTTTTTGCATTTGTACGAAGTGAAATTCAAATTTTGCTGGGATAGAAGAAAAAGAAATCACATCAAAAATTATTCTTCACAAAGAATGCAACAAAAAAAATCTTAAATTAAAAATAAAAACATGCCAAAACTCTCTTCAAACTTTTTTTTTATAAACAAAAACATTTTTTTATTTAAGCAAAATAGGTGTGATTCAATCGCTCAAACATATTTTAATATCGATATTAAAGTCATAATTCGTGTCGGCAACACAGATTTTATATGAGCTAAGAGTTTATGATCTCCAGATTAATTTACTTTTGGCCGAAATTGAGATTTTGATGCCATTTTCTTAAGAAACACGTTCTGCACAAAATGGCTTAATCACTTCTGTCTAATGTATCTTAGTTGTTGCAGAATCCTAAAGAGAAAATCAGTATTTATATGGAGCCTTATGTAATTTTTGTCTGTTTTTTCGCACACTCCTGTGAAATTTGCAAAAGTGGACTTAAGTGGTTTTACGTATCCAGCTGAAGATATGTAGATCTATTTAGTTTTAAGCATTCCACTATACAATTTGATCAAAATATGCAAAAATTACTTACGCTGTGGCTTCACTACTTGCCTATAATGGACATTTCAGTTGACAAATTCCAGTTTAGAAATGGCGCCCAACTTAAAATATTCTTGTTTTTTGTTTAAACTTACTATTTCTGATAAAAACAAATTTAATTCGCTAAATTTCTCATATTTTCAACTTAATTTATTGTTCCAGCGATTGAAAACAATAATTGCCGTTCATCTACCCAGGAATATTGCCATTACCAAAGCGTCCCCATTGGCAATATTCAAGGCGATAGAAGACAATGAGCCAAGCATTTTTTGTTTGCTAAAATATTGCCAATGGAGCCGCGATGTTAATTAGGCAAAATTTTAAATTTTACTTTTTTATTCAAAATTTTCAATTTGAAAATGATTTTTTTTTAAATGTTTACCTAAATATCTTGGTTTAAAAACAAAATAAAAAAATATCTGAAAATCTTAAAAAAAAAAAATTCTTTAAAGTTATGGTTTGGTGAGGCATGAAATTAAAACAAAAAATTCCTGAATATACTGCCAATATTTTGGGCTATCAAATAACATAATATTAACGTGTGTCAGTAAATTAGCATGAATACCAACAACCTATAAATATTGCACATAATATAATATTTCAATTGCGGTTGCTTCAATCAAATCTATGCGTTTGTGCTACAAATTATATATGCATACGGAGTTGATCCAAGTTGTCCTTGTGAAAAATATATACAAAACAAGAAAATCAATGCGCACCTTCATCCTACATCTACACTCTTATTAAATTTTTAAGCATCCATAAATTTTTTAACACCTAAAGTTTTTTCGTCACGCAATTTTGAATTGGTTAGACATTTTATATGTACCTACAATTATGTTGCATATATACATACATTGAAACGATTGCTGTTCTCTTTGGGATTTTGCTAATTTACGGGATGGTTTATTTTTGTATGTAGGTACTTTTTCTACATTTGCATGTTTATACATACAGTTTAAAAAAAATAAATGAACGTGAAAGTGACCACTAGGGGGCATTATGTATGTATATTTTTCTTGTTACAGTTTTTATTTTATTTGAATTCGTTGTCAGTTCAGTGTTTACTTCCGAAATTAATGTATTAATATGCTCTGAACTGTCCGGTACATAATAAATATAATTTTGTTTTGTTTTGCATTGCGGAACTCTAGAGCCAAATTGTTGTGATTGCTTTTAAATGAGTTTGTTGAGAAGATTATAAAAAAAGACCAATACCAGCTATGTACATACTGGGATGTAATACTTCGAGGAGGGGATCCGTCTTCACTACTACTACTACTACTACTACTTCTACTTCACTGCAGTCACCGATATCCATCCTTATCTGCCAATGAAGCCAGAAGGTATCTTTCTTGAATCATTTCAGTGGATATTGAGAAAAAAAGTGATTTGTTTTGTTTAGGGATCGAGGACTTAACAATAATATAACTGTACAAGTACTCTCTTCATTATTTCGTTATCATCCGCTTCAACTATCTACACCAGATTAGTCATTCTGACGCCGTAAATTTGAATTTGAAGTTTAAGCTCCTAAAATTCAAAATCAGTGAATTGTTTGGTGCAGATGACTTATTTATGAATTCTTGCTAAAAAAACTGATTGAACTACATTACTATTATTGATTAAAATCTTAAAAGACATTTTATATGTGAAAAGTTGGGCAAAAAGTCAATTAATAATAAAGTCATCAGCTTTATATTGACATCAAAATAATCAATGAGAAAAGACAGAAAAGGTAAAATATCTATCCAGAATATCCAGAGTGGAATTAATAAAGAAACAGATTTAATGGAAGGAATATCCAAATATCAGCTGTTTAATTTCATTTAAAAAAAAAATTTTTTTTTTAATTTTTGTGTGTTATAAAATTCGTCTTGATGGGCTTGATGCCCTATGAGGTATTTTATAATTTTATATGTCCATTTCGAAAACTAATTTACATCTAAAAATAGAAGAAACAAATAAATATTTCACTAGGTTGATTTTCTATATAATTTCTTCAGATATTTTTCATTTACTACGCACGTTTTCATTACAAAACACGCGTCTTTACAGAAGGAAAAACGCAGAAGAATTACCGAAATATAAACGTTGCAATGAAAACAAGATACACATATTATTAGGCGTGTTTTTTGGGAATCTATACATAGTACAGTAAGAAATTTCCAAAAAAACACATAGGCAGTAGCCTGGTTTTTTATTCACATTTAGTACTAATAAACAATTATAACTACTCCATGAACACATCTATCGAGATACAATTCAACTATAATTAATCGTACGAACATCTAAGAACAAATCTTACAAAATCCAATTCGAAACTCGAATAAACGTCAAACTATCCACAGTAGAATTCTACTTCAGCCTTTTATCGGTCGCAATACTATACATGGCGATGTTGTATTTGTAATGCATGTAAGATCTAACTATACTACGGATAGTTTTATCAATAAAACACGTCTATTTTAGTTTAGCAAATCGGAAATTAATTTTTTGTGTACGCAAAAATAATAATCACAAATGCTTTCCCATTTTTATTTGATTTACAGTAAAACCCGGATAAGTGCCTATCGCATAACCCGCATAAGTACCTTTTTTTTTTGAGAACCAAAATTTTGAGAATTTGTTCATATAAAACTCATCTAATAAGTACCTTTCGCTTAACTACCTTCCCCGCTTAATTGCCTTTTATTTTGTATACTTTTATTGAAATTTACCTAAAAAAATTCTTTTAAGTACACATTTTAAATCAGCAGAAAAAGACAAAAGCTGCTTTTCAGTCCTTCGTTGTGTTTCATGCTTTAAAATTCAAATATAAAAAATTAATCTACTACACTGTCAAAGTAATTTTGTTTTGTTGTTAAGGTAAAATGCCTGAAAAACTGACTTAACTTCCAATTAAACAAAAAACAACAAATCCTCCGCCTGGTTAAAAAACAAAACAAAATCAAGAAAGGAAATTGCTTAACAATTAAAATGCGATGTTTCTACTATTAATCGAGTAGCATAAAACAAAACAAAGCTGGAAGAAGCTGCACAAACAAACCAAAACAATAAACGAAAACGATTAAAATCAGATTAAGTAACGCAACACAAACCAAAATAACTGATTACTTAACTTTGTATAAATACAAGGTTCGTTTTTTAAAAGTTTACCGATACTAATCAGTTGAGGTACCTAATGTATTTTTTTATGTTTTAAATAACATTTAATGTTTTTTTATTGTAAATTTTTTTTGTATTTCTGTAAATATAGAGATAAGTGCTTATATGCACTTAAGCGGGTTTTTTATAACTGCCTAACCCGCATAAGTACCTCTCAAAACGAGGCATTTATGGTGAGGCACTTATCCGGGTTTTACTGTACTTGATTTTCATGAATGGGAGGCAAGACAACAGTAGTTGTTAACAATTGAAAAAAATAAAATGTATCTGTTAAACTAGAGAATATTCCATTTACCTAACCTCTTGACTGGGAACAAAATGAAGGCATTCCAATTATTCTGGAGGGAATAAAGAAACAACAAGAAAGTATATCCGAATATTCTAGTGAATAAAGAAACGCAAAAGAGGTATTCCAGATATTCGGAAAAAAATAAAGAAACACACCCACAATGTCCAGTTCAGTGCTCAATTATTGTTTTCCTCCAATAGATCAGAGCGCTCAAATCACGCTCAATATGTCGCGGGCTCTATATCCTTCACGATAAAAGCTAAGCCTGTAAGAGGACCTAGTTGTTGTTGCATTTAACATTCAGACTTTGTTTCTTTTGTCCAGTTTCCTTCGGGATTGTATAAGAAAACATACTTAATATGGCAACCTTCCGGCTACAGTGCCAAATGTTAAAATATACAATTTTTGATGAAAAAGAAAGTAAAAGAAATATCTATAAATCTACTGGATTTTTGTATTATTCCATTCCTTTTTGATTCCAATTGAATATTAAAACATCAACTTCCCAAATTGAATTTATCATTTTAAATAATTAAACTCACTAGATTAAGTTAGGAGATAACCATATTTGTCAAAACTCATTTGGCTTTTTCTTCTTGCCGCTTAAATTATTAAATATTTTGTTTATTTTGCAATCGTTAATTGCAAATATACTATGTATACATTTAATTTCTTATTCATTACCATTCTGCATTTTTATTTTCCAACTTTCTTTGAAATGATTTTCAGTTTTTCAAAAATCGGTAAAACGATTTTATATTTTGCGAAATATCATTTCGTCGTTTTATTATTTCGCAGGTTGATAATAATAATATCAAGTATAATTTACACAATAAGGGTATTCATGCAATGTTGTAAAACACTAGATAAGTTTACCATGTGGTTAAGTTTACGATTTGGTTAATGAACTGTCAAATTTTGTATGATAAATGATTTACATAATTTGGTTCAAATTCCCAAAGGATTTTGCTGCGGAAAATTAACCCAATTTTTTTTGATGATTAAGTCAGCAGCTTTATATTGGCATCAAAATAATCACTAATTTCGCTTTTTAAGTTCCTCAAAACTTAAAAACAAAAATTCCAATGATAGCTATTTAACTGGCCCTTAACCACATAAACAAAAAAGGGCGTTCATACAATTTGTAAACTTGCATGAATACCCTTAATTAATTTATTCAAACGTATATTTATATTGAATTTTGCTAACAGAAGTCATCCATCTGGAACTGCTTCCCATACCATAATGAAATGATTTGAAATATTTACTGCAATATATGAAACAATTTAACTGTCCAGTGATAATATATTAATTCTAATTTAAACGCATACTAAATAAGTGATGGGACCTTTTTTCTTTTCTTTTTTTAAATGGGAGCTTTTGTAATTAATCTCATTTAATTTGCCTAAAAACACAATACAAAACCAAGGGTGTATAATGAAATACTGATATATATTATGAGGTCTGGTCACTGATTGTTGATGGCAATGATTTATCAAAAGACTTAAGTATAAAGTAACTTAAAAATAAGGACCTTCATTTATTAGTAAACATCATATATACGGTGTTAAAAGAAGTGACTGTCTTCATTGTGTTTACAAATTAATGAAATCACCATGTAAAAGAAAATGAATGAAGACAAAAAAAAAAAGAAGATAAATATTCGGTTTACCTATACCTAATTTTTAAGAAATTACATTTTCAACTGGAAGGTAATTAATCAAGTACAAAATATTTTCTAGCAGCCTCTTTATTAAAAAAAGAGAAGGGCGAATTTATGTACGTTTATATAATAGAATTTAATTCGAAGGGTTTGATTATTTGATTATATTATTAAATGGGAAACATATTTTGTTCAGTTTTTGTGAAAAGTGACTTTATGTAAAAGAACCATTAACTTTTAATTTTACTCGATTTGAATTTGATTTGATTTGTGAAAGGAAAGTTCATGAATAAAAACGCTAGAAAAAAAACAATGATTTAACTGTACTGTAATGATAAACTTAAAAACTCTGAACTTATTTTTTGAGCAAAACAAATTGATTGAAAATAGTTAAAATTTTTCAAAACACCTAAGATTTTTTCCTATTGGTCGTACGTTGGGAAATGAAAATTTTGAGTGAAATTGAATGAAGAACCGGTTCAAATTTCACTTTTATATTTTGGTACTCACTTCTTGTCCGACGGATAACAGAATGCAAACTTTCATGTGAAAAAAGAAAATAGAATAAGATTAAGGATTTAAATATCCTTACCTTTTTGTTTCATATGTTACTGTTTTTTTTATAATCGTCTCGAATAATAAGTAGTGTTTTGATGGGTACCGATTTTATGGCATGATTTATGATTTCAAAGCCATTACTCATTATGGTAAACACATACTCATTTAATAGGCTCTTTTGTTCCTAAAGGTAGAACCGCACTAGGCGGAACTGCACTTCAGCGACACCCTGCGCAATTTCGCTCGAAACTGAACGAAACTTCATGTAGCGACACAGTTGGTCAGATTATCAACTTTGTCGCATAGTGTCGCGCCGTGAAGTGCAGTTGTCGCTTAGTGCGATATAGCTCATACAATTTCATACAAATAAGTCGTGAAGTTCAGTTCCGCTGAAGTGCAGTTCCGCCAAGTGCGGTCTTACCTTAAGAGTAAATTGAGATTCCAAATCTGTAGGTTGGTAAACAAAAGCTGAAATAGTTGTTAAAATATTGATTAAACATAAATGAAATGTTACGAACACACTGCAACGCAGCTGCAATCGGAGCTGCAGACGGAACCTGGAAGAGTTCTCCATCTTTTAACTTTTCACGTACCTATGTATATCACTTTAGACCAGTCAGAATAAACAACTGAAGGGGATTAAATTTAATTTTACAATTTTCTTTCAAAATTCTTTAGAGGTGTTATTTTTTTAATATTTCTATTCCAAGTAATTTTTTTAAGAAAATTCTAAGATGGCGGCTTAAGTTCAACCCGATTTCATCGAAAATGTACCCTCATATGCTTTCTTCATCGTCATTGTTATGAATGTCGAGGTACAACATATGGCTCTGTAGAATTCATCCTTGTATACACGTTATCATATGCGACTTTAAAATCGATAAAGAGGTGGTGTGTATTAAATTGAAATTACTGTTTTTTATCTCTAAAATCTGTCGGAGTGTTAACATTTCAATAACGACGGTTGATTTGCCTGACCTCAAACAACATTGATATGGGCCGATCATGATTGTTGACAAAAAGGTTTTAAGCGATAACTCAGAATAGATATATATAGATTTTATATGAGACTTTCAAGAAACTTATATTTCTCTCCTTGATTGGCACATTTTAGAGCATCTATATACTTTTTTTGTGGGTGGAACACACTATATACCGAGGTTTCATTTATCGGGCATTTTTTCACTCGACCAAATTTTTCGAAAATTTGGTTCATGTTTCGTACCAACTCATCTCTCACTGCTTTGAATTTTTTAGTTTATGGAAAGCCATTCGCACTAGCAGGCTGGTACGAATAAAGTTAAATTTGTAGATAGCTCACAAGTCACAGCTCTACATGTAGGACGGGTAAATAGATATTTCGACCATCATCCTCCAAGTTGAAGGAATGCCTAGCAGCAAAATGTTGGCAATCTTCACCGTTAAGCCGGCTGGAAAAATTGTTCTTTCCAGATCCTCAGCACCAACCGTGTATCTTCTGCCATCTTTCCACTCTTATTCGGCAGGCTTGTGGTGTGTTTTTAGCGTCATCGTCGCACCTGTAGCTACAATTCTCAATAGACTCGACCGCCTGCTTCTCGTTATCACTTTTTTTTCTTGAGAAGTCGGCGTTCCTTCATTCTTTTCGTCCGTAGAATTCCTGGTCTGGTCTATCTCTGGTTCCATTCTGCAGCATTGATATTAGTAGGTCTCGTTCTTTACTACAAATGCGTCATCCGACTTTAATCACCAAACATAGGGTTTCGCAGATATGTGGTGGCACCTTTGAAGGCATGTTGGCGATATTACCATTGGTCCTCTGCTCTTGATGATGGTGGCAGGTTTATACTGTAAGATTAAAGATTAAAGACGTGATCAGTAACAGTTCTGGCGGTCTCTTACGATTGTAACTTCACAAAGTCAAATCTTTTCACAGCATCCGCTCGGTATTTTGACGTTATGGATATCCAGGATATCCCTATATAGGTAATCGTACTTGAGTAACTACCAAGGAGTAGTCTTATTTTATGAAAGCTTCTGGAAACGTTCTAACATCCAGGAATCAGGATACTGGAAACATTTCTGGCTTCTATTGTAACATGATCAATTCTCTTGACGGCTCGTTGATCTGGAGATTGTGTCGGAGTCGAGTGATTGTTGTCATGAAATTTTGCTCCCACCGCTAAGTCTATTAATCCAAAGTGTTGTCTTACAGTTCTCCAATCGAAATATTAGCTCCGTTCCAGACCCAGATCAGATCAATAAAATAAAACAACCCAGGATCTCATTGACAACTTGTTTTATAGCCACCTCTTTTTCCCTTTTTTTTTATTTATATACACCCGTTGTCTTTGACCCTGTTTAGATTGGGAAGATTGAGTCCGGACTGGTGAGTGCCATCGTGTTTACATTCGAAACTTTGAGGTGCCTCAAAAAACATTGAAACAACAACAATTTCAACATTTCACACATTGAAACAACAACAAAGTAGACTCATGAGTCCGGTTTTTATGTATTCTTCGTGCCTCATGGGAGTCCTCACCCCACACTTCTCTTGCCTACGAACTGCCGTGATACCGGCCTCAATCTTTCCAATCTAAAAAGCGTTTTTCTTCTTATGCCGTGTCCGAATTGCCTTAAAATGTTGGTTAAAACTTGACGTTTAGTTAAATTTTGACACTAGCGTGGTGAATAAAATGGGTTAAAAATTATCCAGCTCCAGAGCAGGTTAAAATTTGACACTAGTGGTTAAATTTTGACGTTTCTCAAGAAAGAGAGAAAATTGAATTTGAAATTATTTTTATTATGTGCATGTACACATACCTCGTGTAGTCTTTGCTGTGTTATTGCAGTCCTCGTAATAATACGCTGATATTTTAAAAAATATAAAAGAATTAATATAAAATACTTCCTCAAAATGTTATTCATCTTGCAAAATTAATGCCAGTTGGTTGTTTTGTTTTATTTTGTTTTTTGTTTTTAGTTTGTTGACAGCTCTGAACTAGTGTTCGCCGACTGCATTATCAAGCAATACACAATAGGATTTTTTCCGTAATGTTTGGGGATATAATCTTTGCAAAACCTTTAAAAGTAAATCAAATCAAGAAATTTGTACTTTATTCGCCTCGAATTTTTATTTTGATACATTTCAAGCTGGATTTTGTATAAAATATTTATTTTCTGGAATAATAAAACACATTTGTGGTGAGGGAAATTTCTTTAATTTCGCGGGAATTTTAACTAAAAATCCCATTTAATCCATCCTATTTTAATCCAGTTCGGACAGCAAAAATTAAAAAATTTATCCCATTTTAACCAAACGTCAAAATTTAACCAGTGGTATGCTGACGATATTTACAAATTAAAGGCTCTCCCAAACCAACGCGAAATCTTAGCGAATCATTCACAGTAATAAAAAATATGACAAACACACAACGCTAAACAACAACAAAAAACTGTCGACGACGAATGTTTCGCGTTGGTTTGGGAGAGCCTTAAAGGTTTGTGCTCATATGGATTTGAAAATCAAAACAGTTGGATCTTGTGTTGTTTTTGTTATATGTACATGTATTTTCGTAAGTAGACCCAATCTGGTTCGGATCTGGGTGAGAATAAAACACAGCTCAATTCTGATTTTTGATTTGAAGTCACCAAAACGCACACAGACCAACCTGATGTTTATGAATTTTGCTTTGATGCGGATTGTGCCCAGAAGCCAGAAAATAATTTACATTCCGAAAACCCAAGTTTTAAAAATTAATTAACTATAGTATATAGTACTAAACCTATTTTTTAAAAATAAAATTTGGCTGAACACGCCTAAGCCAGTGACAGTGCAAATTAGTAAACAAACATACTCTCTTCACATTTTTAATTTTCGAAGTGACATTTGGAGTTAGTATATGATACTGGGTTTGTTTCACAATGTCTGAGTAAAGTTCTAATTAGTTATCCGACATTTAATTTATCCTAAAATTAAATCCTCCCATTAAAAAACTTTGCGTTTCACAATGATCAATTAGCGATTCCTTCGTTATTCCAGTTTTCCAGAAAAATTAAATTCGATTGATGTCAAATATTAAAGAAAAATTATTTATTAAATCAAAAAGTTAATTTTGCAGTGTCGGTCGTCTTATTGTACGTCTTAAAAGTGTCGAGAGGATTGATTCCAAGAGCTCTGGATCATAACAAATAAGTGCGTTGAAGCGAAGTGTGTTGAATCGAAGTGTGTGTGATCAGTGACAGATTTGAATGTTTTAATTGGCAGTAAAATACTTAGAACTTTAATTGCCAATTAGTCGTATTCAGATATTGTGAAACGTAAATGAGGTTGTTCATTGTTGAATAAGTTCCATGTAGCTTAATTGGAACTTTAATCAGACTTTGTGAAACAAACCCTAAAAAATTAAAAAGACATTTGCTGATTTTGACTTTTATAAAATGTTGAAAAGATAGTTCAATGTTTACTTGGTTTGAAATTTCGAAAATACTGCAGCGAAACTTTTTAAACAACCTTATGTGAAGGTATAAGCATGATAGTACTTAACAATTTACTTACTTTAAAGTTCTTTATTAAAATGTTCTTAGTTTTAAACATTTCTTAACTAGAATCATATTAAACTTATTCTCTTAATAAACTTCAGCTGAAAAAAAGTGACAGTTCGTGCAAACAAGTAAGCAAACGTACCATTTTCACATTGCAATTGTCAAAGTGACATTTGAAGTTAAAATGATACTAAAAAGATTAAATAGGCATTTGGTGATTTCAACTTTAATAAAATGTTACACAAATAATTTGATGGTAACTCATTTAAAATTTGGAATAACCATGATTTTAAACTAGCATGATACTAAAAATTCTTTAACTTCATACTAAATCGCGGTCTTAAATTTCCTCCCGTCACTTTTCTAGAATTCAAATTCTAGACTCTCGCTTATAGGAAATATTTACCTTTTTATTAAAGAAAGGTAGGTATAGTCAAGTACATATATAATTGAATTTCTAACTTTAATACTTGAATTTTTTGTATACGTCTAACAAAGTTGCTTTGGCTTGAATGTAATGTTTATACAAACATTTATTCTCTTGGGAATTACCTAAAAGTCCCTTTATTTTTTTCTTTATATAAATGTATTGAAGGGACACAACATGAATCCACCCTCTCTAAAAATACTTAAGCATCTAAATGACAAAACATCAGGAAGAAAAAGTTATAGAAGGTAGAAACACTATACCAAAATACTTCATTTTTTTTGCATGTCTACCTCTGAAGTCTGGAAGGAAGTCCAAGTCAATTTAACGTCCTGTATCAGGAAATATAAAATACCTTTTTTTTTTTGAATATATTTTTTGTTTTATTCGCATAAAAACATTAACTATTTTAGGTCTTGGCTAAACAGTTTTATTTGTTTTTCTATTTTCCAGTGAAACTTCTGCCTTTGGTGATTTTATGTTGTTTTGTTTTCTCTCAGAAGGTTTTTTGTTTTTTTTTAAACCCTTTTGGGCAAGTATCTATATTTATGGCTAGGTATAGGTATAGCGTACCTATACTAACTTTGATTTATTCAAAATACTATTGTACTATTGTAGAAAAATAGAAGAAATAGATTTTACGGAAGCAATAGGTAGGTACAATGGATATGGATAGCTACCTACCATTTTTTTTTCTCTGGGGCACTTTACAATTCAACAGAAATGTAGGAAAGAGAATAGTTTTTACTGAACTTGGTAAAAAATATTTTTCTCTTCAATATTCAGACGTGCATAATCCCCATACACATATGTACATATATGCACATATGGTTCATACAGGCATACCAAAAAAATACAACCAACATTGAGAATTGTTTAAATTTATTTTGTCAATTCTAAGGACATGCTCAATTCAGGGAAAATAAAAATATCCATGGGTTACATACATACAAACATACATACAAAAAATATAAAAAGATGGTCCTATATATCTACTTTTATAGTATCTGCTATTATCCTCCTATACAGCTGCACTGCGTTTGTATTAGTACATAATTGGAAAAGCTTCAGAGTTGTGTGTGCATATTATATGTATAGACGTACATTCATATGTATATATGCAAATATTTATTCATGTGTGTGTGGGTATTATGTTGACAGGTTGTTGTATCCCACCCATAGTAACAGTTAGTAGGAGATTTTATGTTTTTCCTTGCCTTGCTATTTTATAAGACATGGACCATGTTTATAAAATGGTTCTGGTGCTGGTGCTGGTGGCATGCCATCTCTATAAAGGTAGAAGACAAGAGTCGCATACAAAACGATGAAAACATGACACTGAAGAATAAGAGCATGGAATTTTATTATAAAACTAGATATATGTAGGTATAAGGAGTTTTTCCTTTTATTATTTGGCAATAAAAAGGATATTTTTTCTTTTTATTTTCTTCTGGATCGTTTGTGGTTTTCATGCTGTTACCAAAAATATACGTAGGTATATTCTTAAATGGGAATATATATTTTGACAAAAGCAATTTGTGGTTTTATTTTATTACAAACTGCTTTTTTTTATTATAGGTACCTAACTTTCTTTTCTTTTCTATTTTTTTTTTGTGACGAAAATATTAACCTTTTAAATATAGGTAGACGAAAAATAAAAATGGTATACCCATAACTAGTCTAGGTCCAGTTTTTCGTGATATAGCTGAATTTCGCATAAGTCGCGATTTAAAAATTTACAAAATGAAATACCTATACGTCTCTGCATTGAAGTGTTAGGAATATGGCGACTATTTTTTTCTATTTTTTCTCAAATTTAGAAAAATATGCGAATTCGTTGCAGAAGAAAGTCATAAAGCTAAATAAAAACATTGGCGCATATCATACTAAGGGTTTGTTTCACAAAGTCTGATTAAAGTTACAATTAAGCTACATGGAACTTATTCAACAATTATTAACCTCATTTACGTTTCACAATGTCTGAATACGACTAATTGGCAATTAAAGTTCTAAGTATTTTACTGGCCAGATGAAGTGCCCATTAGCAAATTAAACTGCCAATTAAAACATTCAAATCTGTCACTGATCACACACACTTCGATTCAACACAATTCGCTTCAACGCACTTATTTGTTTTTATCCAGAGCTCTTGGAATCAATCCTTTCGACACTTTTAAGACGTACAATAAGACGACCGACACTGCAAAATTAACTTTTTGATTTAATAAATAATTTTTCTTTAATATTTGACATCAGTCGAATTTAATTTGTCTGGAAAACTGGAATAACGAAGGAATAGCTAATTGATCATTGTGAAACGCAAAGTTTTTTAATGGGAGGATTTAATTTTATGATAAATTAAATGTCGGATAACTAATTAGAACTTTACTCAGACATTGTGAAACAAACCCTAACCTATTTTCTTAATAAAATTCAGCGTAAAAAAGATACAGTTCGTGCATAAGCAAACACACCATTTTACATTTTTAATTGTCAAAGTGACATTTGAAAATATGATAGGTACTAAAAAGTTAAGCTAGGCATTTGATGATTTAAACTTTAATAAAATGTAAAAAAGATAGTTCATTGCTTACTCGTTTTAAATTTAGAAAATCCTATTTTTAACCTAGCATCATATTAAAATTGCTTTAACATCGTACTTAATCGTCTTAAATTTTGCGCCATTAGGCGTGTTTTTTTGCAAGCCCGGGGGGAATTGGATGAAAAAAACGACGTGGGTGCTAAAAAATTTACATGTAACATGCAACAACAACTAATCCCCTTAGCTAATCCCAGAGAATTCTCGAGGCTTAACTTAAGCGCACAGAAAAACTGTGTTACCGCGGGTATGAATTACATACATGTTATCGATAGTTTGTATATGAAAACTCCATGTTTTCTTCTGTGATGGCGTCGCTAGTCGTTTTTTTTCAACCAATTTCCCCCGGGATTGCAAAAAAAAAACCTAAATTGTGTTATACAACTAAGAACTATTTGAATGTCAAGTTATAGAAGCAACTTTCGCGGATCGAAAAGTGCAGTTGGGTGTATAAAATTAGTTGTTAATTATAGTTGTGATAATCTGGTATTTATCGTTCAATATTTTCTATCTGTTTTTTTTTTTGTCTGCTTTGCTAAGTTGATATCAAGGGAAGCACTCCCTCAAAAAGCAGTGAAAACTTGTTACAGTGAATGGTTTATTACTGATTAATTTGCCGTCAGCTAGTCTCCAATTAGTTTTAACAATTTTTACATTTTTGTCGTGCGATGTTTTCTATGTTTTCTATGTTTTTTGTTTTGCTTATTTGCTTAACTGATACTGAACGGAGTTTTAATAATTTGCTGTGATATATACATAAGCTTCAAATAGTTGTGACAGTTTCAATTTTGTTGCGATGTTTTTTTATTTTATTTTTTGATTTTTTGCTAAATTCATTATGAAGTTATAGTAAAGCAAACTTGTAACATTATATGGATTATTCTTTAATAATTTTCCGTTATACGAATAAAAGAGTAAAAATTCATCTGAACAATTCATAATCAAGCCCGTCAGGCAAGTCCATTAAATATTATATTTTTCTCGGAAAATTATTCGATTAGGCAACTGTTTCTTAGAGTTCCGCTTTCTTTGTTCCATTATAAATGCGAATAATAATGAACCCATTCTTATTTCCAGTGTAATTTCACTTTAAAACCCATTAAAAATTGATGCACCTTGAATTTTGACAGTTCAAAGTAATTACGAAATTTTCGAAAACTTTAGAAAATGGGATTCGATTTCTTTCGAGATGCAGAACATGGGTGTATGTAAGTATGTGCCAGGTACGGATTACTTCTGCCACTTCATAAAAGACCAGCAATTCATTTTCAAAACTCCTTTGGAAAAAAAAGTAGGCAATGTTGCCCTATCTTTAATGAATATGACGGCTTGCAACCGGTAGCAGTAGCATTCAATATACTATACTATGGTTAGTGCTAATTACTTCTTAATTATTGTATAACTCGATAAAAACTCCGAAGCATGCAGATACTCTCACACTTTAAATGAAAGTATAAGTACCTACCTGAACTTTAAAGAAATTGAATCACTTTCTAGAGCTTACAAGGAATATCATTAAGCTTGGGTATATTATAAAATTCGACTCCATAGAAAGAAGAAAACAGTTTGATACCTATGTACATTATAAAGACAGGAAGGTGTATTATTAAATGTCAAACAGTGTATTATTAAAGAAAAACTAATAGGAAGTTAAATCTTTATACTTTTTAAGGCTTGAAGACAAGAAATCCGAACCGTTATTATAGATTAATTTTTGTGTTCCTATGTTCTAAAGTCCGTCATTTGCGGTTTGAAAAGTTTCAAATAATTGTGAGAGAATAAACAGTTGCATTAATTGATTTTTATAAGCGTCCAGTACTATATTATATGCCGGTTAATGTGAAGAACTTCTAAGTATAGGGTGTTTCCTTTAAGTGGAAAAGCTTTCGATTATAGGTAGATAATTGTAATGGTAACATCTTAGAAAGTTCTTTTACGTGAAAATGGTCTTAATCAAGTACATAATATGTTTCAGCCGTGTTTTTTTTTTTTGTTGTTTTTAGTTTTTACACGCAAACAATAACAAATTAATTGTTGTTTATAAGAAAGTATCGTATAATTACTTTTACTATTGTTTGCGTATAAAAACTTGGTTCAAAAAAAAAGTTTTTTCTAACGGGTGATTTTTTAAGAGGTTTAGAACTTTTTTTAAAAAAAAAACACAAAAAATTCGAAAAAATGAATGAAATGTTTATTTGAATCGATAGTTTGAACCTTGCAATTTAATGTTTAAAGATAATTTCATGCAAATGTTGACCGCGGCTGCGTCTCAGGTAGCCCATCCGCTGAGTCCAATTTTGGCATACTCTTTCACACATATCGGCCGGTATCTCACGAATGAATGCATGGATGTTGGCTTCCAGTGCGTCAATCGAAGCGGGCTTGTCCCTATAGACATTAGCCTTGACATACCCCCACAAAAAATAGTCTAATGGTGTCAAATCGCCCGATCTAGGCGGCCAATTGACCGGCCCGAAACGTGAAATTAACTGTTCACCAAACTCGCCTCGCAATTGCGCCATTGTTTCGCGTGCTGTGTGGCATGTGGCACCGTCTTGTTGAAACCACATATCATGCAAGTCAAGAACTTCCATTTCGGGCAAAAAAAAGTTTGTTATCATCGCTCGGTAGCGTTCACCATTGACAGTAACGCTGCGATTCGCATCATCTTTGAAGAAATATGGCCCAATAATGCCGCCGGCCCATAAACCGCACCAAACAGTGGCTTTTTCGGGATGCATTGGTAGCTGTTGCAATGTTTCTGGCTGATCTTCACTCCAAATGCGGCAATTGTGCTTATTTACGTACCCATTCAACCAAAAATGAGCCGACCATAAAATGGAAGCAGCGCGCGATGAACATTTCGAACCGAGCACGAAATTTGATATTAAAATTCAATAATTTGCAAGCGTTGTTCATTTGTAAGACGATCCATGGTTAAATTGCAAACCAAACTGAAGCTGTTTAACAGTGACACAAGGTACTAAACACACGTCAGCTGTCAAAACCAGTGTTGCCAAAACCAAACCAGCTAAAAAATCACCCGTTATATATAGCTATAACTTCGGTTTATAAAAACTTGGTGGTCAAAACAAGAGGTTGTTGTTTTTTTCAAAACCTTCAATTATAATATGATGATGGGCAAGCTTTGCAGCCTATAACTGCGATTGTGTTATCACACAAAAACCCCTTTTCAAAAAAATGAATTTTATTATAGAAATAGTTCAACAAATTTAGAATTTTTTTATTTTAAAAATGCGTATTACATAAATTGTTTTGTCCCACACTACACAAATTTATGTACTTTAGATTCTTCATAGAAGAATTTTAACAGTCATGTTTTTTTATTATTTTTCCCTCTCACTATCTCGATTAGATTAGAATTTTGAAAGTCCGGCTGGTCAGTTTAGTGACGGTGACGGTGAAAAACAGATTTTTAAAGACATTTTAACAGTCAATTTTTCATTGAGTTCTATAAACTGCAATATGAATTTACACATCTGGCAGTTGTCAGGCGTTTGAAAATACGCCTGGCACTATATTTTTGAATGAAACAAAATTGAACATGAGGAAAAAAAATTATTAAAAAACAACGGTTATATATGTACATACTTATAATATTGTAAATGTGTTTTAACATCAAACATTCTCCACAAAAAAAATGTATCAAAATCAGTTGAAGCATTTTTTAAGAAAATCGAGAAAATGGTTTGTAATCATTTTTCGGAATTGTTTTTTTTTATAAAAAGGTAGCTGTTTTGTAAAAAAATTACTGAATTATTTTTTTAAAAAACATTTTTATTTATTGTTAAATAAATTCTACGACAGCTACTGTTATTTTTTGTCCAAAAAGAGCTATGTACCAACTTTAAAGAAAATTGATCTACCCGTTTAGGCTTCAGTCGAAAGGACAGTTCGATTTTTTTTACCGAATCCAAGTATATAGTACCTATATACATACATATGCAGGGGTGGACTGGGCCACCGGGCGACCGGGATTTTGCCCGGTGGGCCCCTTTGAGAATAATAAGTGTATGAAAGTCTGCATTACTTTCTTTTCGTTAAAAAGAAAACTTTCTAATAAAATTGGATTTCTATAAGGGCCTTACATTAAATGTACAGCTTTTGTGGCCCCAAAAGGATCTCAGGAAGCCCACACATCTCATGTTAGGAGCCCCCACAATAAGCATAAAGCTGTTGGATCCCAAGATTATTAAACGAAAACAATATAGTTAAGATGATGGGGCCCCACACTTATTATAATTGAGTTATTCTGGCCCTATTCGTAACCTAAGGGGGCCCCCCAAATTACTCTTAGTAAACGTTATATTCTATAAATTTTTAAAGTACTTTCAGTTCATTTAAAGGAAACCTTTCACATAAAATTTCTGGGGCGCAGAAACAGAATAAAAAAGTATGCGAGTATTTTCGTAGTCTCGGTAGAAGTAGAAGACATTAGTTATAAAATTTGCATTACAGGACCGACCTAATGTTTTCATAAATCTTGTTACATTTTTTGTTAACTTGAACATAAAATAAAAATTTCGGAGCAGACTATTTGGCTTCAATTACACAACGACAAAATATTTTATATCGTTTTCGCAGCTTATTCTTTTTCACTTCTACTCATTTTACTTTTTTGTGGCCCTTTTGTTAAAGTCCCGGGAGGCAATTTGACTCCCAGTCCGCCCCTGTACATATGTACAATGTATGTACATATATCGCAAGTAAAAATATTAAAAAATCTTGGCAGCACAGATATTTGACATTTTTTAGGTCAACTGTTTCGAAAAATTAAAAACCAGTACAAAGGCTAACCCAAACCAAACCGAAACATTCGGAAGGACGACAAAACATACGGTTGTCAATATATTTTATATGAAATATGTAAGTAGGTACATACATATATCTCCTGTAAATAAATTTTGACAGTTTCGTCGTTGTTCTGAATGTTTTGCGGGGAGCCTTAAAATGTGAAGTAAAAATTTTACTTTAATTTGTTTTAAAAAATGTTTTTTCCTTCTTTATTTTTTTTTTAGCAATATTAAGGTGCTCCCAAACCAACGCGAAACATTCAAGGTTATAAATGAAAGTACCCACACCAACGTGTAATGTGATCCAGTGAATCTCATGTAAAATACATATTATATTGACAAACGAAAGTTTCGTCGTCGTTCCAAATTTTTCGCGTTGGTTTGAGAGAGCATTTAATAGAATAAGAATGTCTGATAAAATAAATTTGTTTTTGACGGGTAAGAACTATAGTAAGTCCTCAATAAATATTCTGTAGAAAAAATCTATTTGATAAAAAGAAGTTCATTCATTAAAATAAAGAAATTCAGAAATTCACTTAAGTGTTAACTTGGGCCAAATTAATTCAATAGCTTAAAACTTAATATTTAAATTTTCAATGATGACTTCAAATGAAAGCTATATAACTGGGCCCTAAATATAATTTAGAAATCACTGTTTTATATTCGCCGGTAATCAAACAGAATTGTTAAAACAAAAATTTTAAAATCTTCGCTGATGGCCAGTAAGTGAATAAACATGAATTAAAAACACCTATACCTAATTGTTATTTTTGTTTTTTAGTTTCGTTTGGGTATGAAAAACAATTTAACAACAAATGTAACAAGTTTGACGAGGGAAAAATGTATATAAAGCAGTGATGCCATACATGAAAACAAAAGTTGTACCTACAACATAGACCAAAAATCCAAATATATTTTCCCTACACCCACAAAATACATGAAATAAATTAATAAAAAAAATAATAATAAGTTAACAAAAAATTGTCTATGGTTGCAAATGGTGTACACAATTCATCTTGTTATGATGATCTTATAATACAAACAAATCGAGTTTAAGTTTTCTTGATTTAATGTTTTCTCTTTTTTTTTGTACGAACATTTGTTAAAATTGAGAAAATTCTCTTTGCTTCAGCATTGGCATTAGGCAGTGCTAGCACATACATAAGAAAGACTTGATAAAATTGGAAACATATTTTCCCGCATTTAAATTTTGAGTGTTACTTCGGAGAATTATCTTGTAAACGCGCATTGATATCTAAAGAAAATTTCTGAGACAAAAGCTCGAAATGGAACTCAAATCTGTATTAATACAACTTAAGGATAAAAAAACCGACGCACTCAAGCCTTATTTTATCAACAGCAAATTTTGGAATTGTTTTAAAATCTGGTCACACTCTGGGCCAAATTATATTTCTTTTTTTTTTTTTAACTATTAAGTAATTTACAATTCTAAAAGTACCTACGATTTTTCACAGAAAATTCTAATATTTCAAAAAATACCCCTCTGTGAGACGTAAATACAAATGACTACTAGCGAACGCCGACGGATGCATGACATTAGTTCAACTTGTATATCAATCGATAATATCTGAACCACTACGCGTAAATTCAAAAACGCTTCGTTGAAGCATTGATTCACAATCATATTCAAACATTCAAAGTACATCATATCATTTTCAGTTCTTGTGTATCGTGTTCACTGTTGCAAAATTAAAGTGAATATAAAAACCAGGCTACTGCCGATGTGTTTTTTTGGAAATTTCTTACTGTACCATGTATAGATTCCCTAAAAAAACACCCCTATTGTGAATTTTCCTCTCTTAAAAATACATTCGTTATATTTGATCAAATTCCGCAAACTTTAGCAATACATACATATAAGTAGGTACTTTAGAAAGTGAATCAAAACTTAAATTTTAAATTGGACTTTAAAAGTCAAATTCACAATGAAGCACTAACTTTAGTACCTACATAACATATATTGCTTAATTTTTAATTATTACTTCATTACTTCAAGTTTAAAAGTTGTTCCATTCGGCATTCTCCCATAGCCTCATCGATTGTAGAACCAAACAATCAACTTATCTGACTTAAACTATGACCAACTTAACTCAGAGATGAGTTACAAAAAAAATTATTTCAAAACAATAATGACTTGGCATCATCATATAGATATTTTAATTGAAACTTTTCAAGCGTACAACATTTTTGAAAACAAAATTAAGTTTTCGTGTTTTTTATTTTTGTTCCTTTTACTGAAAGCTTTATTGGGCTTAAAACACCCCGTTTATTTAAAAAATTCAACCCAATTGTACACAGCAAATCCTATGTTATTTTTGCTCTTTCAAGTCTGAGTGTCAATCTAAAAAAGGATAACCCGATATATACCTAAGTAAGAATGTACCTATCTATGATTGTAAGTACATATAAATTCTATATAGGGTTAAAAATTACGTACCTATAAGAGAAGTTCGGACAAAAATAAAAGGGTAAGAGACATTTTGATGGTGACTGACAGTTTTAGAATTTAGATGGCTAGCTAAAGAATAATGGAGTTACGAAGTGTAATCCACGAAGGGGCAACATGAAAAGTGGATTGGAAGATATATGTATAGTAAATAAAGTACTATAATATAGGATTCGTCCTTAAAGTCAAAGAGCTTAAAATGGACTGTCGGGCTGCAGTCTGTATAGATAATGGGTTAATGTTGCTTCAAAACATATAAGTGGATTACAAACAAAAAACCTTCTTTAAAACTTTTACCTCATGATGTGAGATGCATGTTGCAGATTTTTTTTTTATTTTTTATGTAGAGAAAGTTTTGCTTAAGGTGGCACGTTTTGGAACAATTTGCAGTGCGTAGTAAAGAAAATTTATAACTTCGAATTATAAAATAATACATATTGTAGTTTTATAGACTTATAAAACGAATTGAATTGCTTCATATCAAATGTGGGATTGTATGAAAATTTTTGTAAAGATATAATGATGACAAAAAATTTTAAATATTGTTCGTTTGAACAATGAAACCCTGTTGTATGTATTTAAAGCCGCCATTATAGAGTTTTCTAAATTTTTTCAAAAATTTTATAATTCTTTTAACAAATGTGGGTATTTTACATAAGGTAATAATCAAATTTGAGCATAAATTTAAGAATTGAAAATTTACCAGACATTTTAAATACATATATTATTTTGTTAAATTTAGAGCAGTGTTGTTAGTTTTAAAAAGTACTTGCTCTTATAGCTGAAGTGTCTTGGATTTTTCTTAAAGATATACATTCCTAGGTATCTATTAATAAACTCAAAGCAATCATGAATTATTTTTAATCAGTGAAATAATTGCGAGATCTTAGCAGTAAAAAAAAATTGAAGTTAATTCATGTTAATTAAGTAATAATTTGTCCAAGTAGGTTAATTAACGAGTAATTAAGTTAGAAATACTTACGTCAGATATTTCTATCAACGACGAGAGATAAAAATAAAACAAATTCTAGTGACACATAGTTTACAAGATAAAATGAGAAATATGTGTGCAAAAGTTCACACTTTGTTAGAAAGTGGTATGTGTATGTGTACGTATGTACAGGGTGGCGCACCAATTGTGCTACAATAAGAAATTCAAATAACTTTTTTTTTAATCGATGTATTTCATTTATTTTTTTTTTATTGGTTAGAAAATTAAATTTTATTTTAAATAGTTAGTTGTTTTTAAAGATTATAGACCGCAAATGACCTCCACGCTGTCCCACGCATATGCGGCACCTGGTCAAAAAATTATTCATTGCGGCCTGAAGAGTTGAAGTTGGGATCGCCTCAATTATTGTCGTTATGGACTGCTTTAATTCAGTTAAATTCCTTAAATTCCGTTTTATACACCTCTTGCTTGACATAACCCCATAAAAAGAAGTCTGGTGCAGTCAGGTCAGGTGACCTTGGAGGCCAGCGAAGAGTGGAGTTCCTAGAAATTAATTTGTTTGCGAATTTTTTGTTTAGCTCCGCCATAACTGGTCTGGCTATATGTGCAGTTGCTCCATCTTGCTGAAACCAAACGCTGTTGAATGGTATACGTCTTCGGCGCAGTTCTGGGTAAAAAAACTCCTTCAACATCTTTAAATAACGGTCCCCATTGACAGTAACGGTTACACCGTTTTCTTCAAAGAAGTACACCTTGATGAAACTGCGCACCACACAGTGACTCGTTCTGGGTGCAGTTCCGTCTCATGGAGCATTTCTGGATTAGACTCATTCCATATACGGCAATTTTGCTTGTTTACATTGCCGTTAAGATCAAAATGGGCCTCATCAGACATGAACAAACAATTGATCAATGTGTTGTCTTCTTCGGCCATTGATATCATTTTTTGGCAAAATTCCAGGCGAATAGGCAAATCCTGAGGGTTTAACTTGCTAGTAATTTGGACTTTGTACGGAAACAAGTTTAAATCGTCATGAAGTATCCGTTGTAATGACCGTCTACTAATTCCAATTTGCCCCGATAAGTTTCGAGTCGAAACGTTCGGATTGGCCTGTATTGCAGATGCTACTGCTGCGATTGTATCCTGAACCCGAACATTGGCATCTCGATGGTACGGCCTTCGTGCGATGCTTCCAGATTCGGCAAACATGTTTACAAACCTCATAATGGTCCATCTACTCGGGGGATTACCGCCAAACTCCCGCCTAAATTCCCTTTGGACGGAAATGACGGACTGCAAAGCATGGTACCGTTGCACTATCCAAATTCTTTTCTCCGTATCCCAAGCATCCATTTTTATAAATCTAAATAGTAACCTACAAAATAAAAAAAAAATAAGCCGATTACTCACACAGAAAAAAAGTTATTACGTTTTATTTTTGTAGCACGATTCGTGCGCCACCCTGTATGTGTCACAAAAGGTTTGTTACCAACATTTCTCGCACTAAATCTGGCTAAATTTCAATTTTGGGGGATGAAATGCTATCTAAGAGAAGGAAAGTGTGAAAGTATCGGGAATGGTTTGCGCACTAATGTGCATTAATTCTGACCATTTTTGAAGTGTCAGAAAATATACTAGAGTTGCCGTAGATCAATGATAAATCTTAATCAATACTTTTAAGAAACACAACCCAAGAAAATAAAACGCTAACAAAAAGTAAATGTAACTGCTTATACTAAAGTTTATTAATATAAAACAAAAAATCTGCATTAAATTTTCTTCAAAAATCACTAAATTATGTACAAAATACTCAATTGTCAATTTTACAATCTTTCTAAGATTTCAATCAAAAGTCTGTCAAAGTTCATATATACAAAATTAAATGTAACAAAATTCGCAGTTTAAGACTGATTTGGAAATAGTTTCAAAGTAAAAGAACGCATCCGTGCATTTAAAAAAATTATCTGATTAGTAAAAAGATTAATAAAATAATAACAAAAATAGAAATGCGATCTATCAAAGCTACAATAAAAATAAAATTAGCACTTGGACGACACCTTAATTTTGGTTTTGAATTCAACTGACTGTCATCTGACATAAGTCAACTGAGGATTTGAGAACCAACGACAAATAGTCAGAAGAAATTTCTCGGACACAAAACTGGCAGGAATGTAAAATTTTTGACTTGTGGAACAGGTACGTATCAAAAATGAAGTTGTTTAAAAGTGGGCTCCAGGTCGATAGAAGAAAATGCTATATGATGTGCAACGTTTCGAGCGTAAATACACACTTCATCAAGCCTTTTATTGAAAAATATGAAGAGTGTATTCACGCTCGAAACGTTGCACATCATATAGCATCTTCTTCTATCGACCTGGAGCCCACTTTTATTTTAAACAACTTCATTTTGTATCAACTGGAGAGGTCACCAATTAATTCCTATACGTATCAAAAATGACTAATACTGGCGTTCTGAAATTGTTTTAAACTAGATGCGGAACGAACCTTATACAGTAAAACCCGCTTAAGAGAAACTGCAAAATGTCACACCCTTTCTTTCACTTAAGCGGGTTTTTCACTTAAACGAACCCCGCTTAAGAGAAAAAAAATTTCACTTAAGCGGAGTCCGGATAAGTGAAAAAAAAATTGCACTTAAGCGGATTTAAAAATTCCAAAAGGTTCTGACATATCAAAAATTCAAATGTCATTTTCGTGATGAAAATTTGGTGGAGTTGAAAAATAAAAAAGAAGTAAAAGCGTTCAGCAAATTTTTTGTTCTGTTCTATAAAATTTTTTTGTCACTTAAGAGAGTTTTTTTCAATGAAAAATATTAAATCTAACTGAAAATATGTTTCAGGTATACGGGTTTTTCACTTAAGCGAGTTTCACTTAAGCGGAGTGTTATAAAGGTAATTGGTGGACAAATACTCGGGGATAAAAAAAGTGTTTCAGATAAGCGGGTATTTCTCTTAAGCGGGTTTCTCTTAAGCGGGTTTTACTGTACCTGTGAAGTCTGAAAATTAGCGGTAAAAATCTAAAATAAAACGAATTTTTAAGTTTGCTTAACAACAAAATTTGTAGCTTTTTAAATGGTCTTGAGTGGCGAAAACCTCGATTTTGTAACTTTAGTCTGTGATCTCCAAACAGACAACGAAACGCTTGCGAAAACACAACGGAAAATATCCTTGGAGAGTTTCACTAATTCCAAAAACAAAATCAAACATAAACGCAAAAAATTAAAGAAGAAACCCATGATGTAATAAAATGATAAACAAATAAAAAAAAACACAAATATACCCAAATGTCATTTTCCGCTCACAATAAATAGTCTGTATAACTAGCCGTGTTTTTTTTGCAAGCCCGGGGGAAATTGGATGAAAAAAACGACGTGCGTCGGTGCTAAATAATTAACATGTTAAATGCAACAACAACTAATCCCAGAGAATTCTCGGGGTTTAACTTAAGCGCACAGAAAAACTGTGTTACCGGCATGAATTACATACATGTTATCGATAGTTTGTATGAAAACTCCATGTTTTTACTGTCATGGCTTCGCTTATCCCCGCTGTCGTTTTTTCCAACCAATTCCCCCCGGGCTTGCAAAAAAATACGCCTATTAATTCAGTGCGAAAAAGGAGCGGAGACTTCTCCAAATAATCTACTACAATTATACATTTCGATCTTCGAACAGCGTACTGCAAACGAAAAGGAGATCGAAATTTTCCGTTCCTGATTTCGTTGTGTCATTTTTGTATGGGATTTTTCGTTTCACATCAGCAGCGTACTAGTCTTTAAGGCCCAACTATAAAAGGCTTAAGTAAACATAAACTAATGGCAGAACCCATCGAAAAGTTTGCTTAAGTTTCAAAAAGTCGCAGGCATAGCCATAATAACTTACGCGCGCAAAAGCATCTGTCAAAATCAAATTCACAGCTGTTTAATTTTGTTGAGTGTGAACATTGAATCAACGACAACGAGATAGCAAAGATATCATACATACACTTTCATTAATCTCGAATTATTTACACAGACGATGGGTTTGATGTGTATTTTGTATGTGTTGAACCGTATCTGTCAAATTCACTTATGCGCTGAGCGAACCGGACCGCTCTTGCTTATGTTTGGTTAATTGAACGAAACTTAGAAAAATTGGACAAAACGGAGCTGGACTCCATTATGGCTACTCCATAGGAATTTCATATATTTGCTCGTTGGCTTAAGCGTGCATAAGCTAGCTCATGCCTATTATAGTTGGGCCTTAAGTCACGGCAAAAGTTTTTCTAAATAAAATTGAACAAATAAGACCTGCCCCACAAATCGGAGTTTGAATATGGGTGCGGTATGGCAGTCGTGAAATAGTTATAATTACAGGACTGAAAACTTGTTGGTAGCTCACCGAAGTGTTGATTATTTCATTCAAACCTTCAATTAGCATTTAATTACCTACAAATTCAGACATCAATTTTTTTTTATTCCGCCAAAAAGTGTCCATCAAAGTAAGGGACGTGAAAAATTCACAATAGCTAGTCGTTTACTCTCCTTTTGCTTTGTTCATTTTCCTCTATTTTGTCAAAATATTTTTAAAACACAAGCCCCACAATTTTTTTCTTTCACGAACAATTTACGACGAATTCACGAAAATTAGTCCATTTATTGAACTTTGAAGAGGTAATGCTCTTGACGAATATCGAGTTACGCTATAGGACAAATGTTTTCAATTAAAAAATGAACATACAAAAGACTAAAACCTTCTGCACACTGATCGTCTTGTCATAGATGCGTACAAGATTCGCCATACACCGATATACGTCTAGCCTTCTGCACACGTTTAATTAACTTTGTTCCAGGATCAAGTGCGGTCTATAAACTTTGTTCCAGGAGCACTTGATCACTAGCACTATATGCTGAACTGCTGCTGTTGAATATGAATCCCTGCTGCTTTCACCTCTGGACCTGGAATCTCAGGGAAATATTGTATTGCACATTTTTTCTCGAAATCAAACTTTCCTATGGTTCATCGATGATTTTGTCAAGCATGCTATATATTATCAGGTCGTCTATGTAAACTGCATATCTCATTTATGCATTTCATATATTTTCAGCTATATTGCGATCGGTCCGAGTTGAGTGATACAATATTTTGTGACCTGTGAATAGTTTCTGGAGGTTGAAAAGTATGCTCAGAAAAAAATATTTGAGTTAAAAACGTCTTTTTAGTTTTTGAATTACGGAGTTACTTTTTGTCTGTCTGATTTTGTCTCAAATATGGAAACAGAAAAAAACTCGCCAAGAGCATTTGTTTTAAAGCTTGAGCCGCTTAAAGGGAAATGTTGGTGTATATGTATATTGAAATTTGTAGGGTCGAAAAACTACTTATGTATAAAGTGCGGAAGGTATCTAAATACTAAATTGTTTGGTCCTTGGATTCATTGGGCCTTACCAATAATCAAATTTAGCGACGACTTAAATATTTCAGTAAAATTAACCTTAATTCTGGTGATCCCAAACAATGTACCATTCATGGAATGTTTAATTTTTTGAAGTCCATTCCATATATGATTCATTATTAAGAGTCCACTTGAATATTAAGGTCATACTATATATGGTTTATTAGCAAGAGCCCATTCTATTATGGTCCATTTTACTGAAATATTTAAGTCGTCACTAAATTTGATTATTGGTAGGGCCTATTGAGTTTCAAATATAATAAAAGAATGTCTAACTCCCACCGACACGACAGATTCGGTAATCGGGATAATTATTTTTTTAATTTTGCATTTTTAGAAAATCATATTTACAATAATATCCTTAGGAATATATAAACTGAGTTCCCTCCAAAGTCTTGTTGTCTGCCTTTATTATTAGTTATTCTAAGCTGGTGCCAACCTTCAATTTTTAACAAAATGATAGTGTATAACCAACCATTATGTATTTCAAGAGTCAATAAATTAGAATACCATTATCAATCATGCAAACTGCACATTTAGTAAACCATATTTAAATTAACAACTTGAACAAACATCACTTTGTTTTATACATACACAAAAGTTAAACTGTCTGATGCAAGTCTTCGTCACAAAGAATTAATAAGTTTACTTTTTTAACTTAAACAACAAACTATATAACAACCATTAATTGTGTGTATTGTGAAAAGTGCATGTCTGAATTGTTATGTTCGTGAGAATAATGTTTGCATTTTTCAATGTTTGTTGCAGACAAATATATACCTTACATACTTACAAAAATACTATATAAGATGGGTCACTAATTGAGTAATAACTTATCAAACAATAGAATCGCTGCCTATATCAATTGTTTTTTGTTTTACTTTACTATGCAAAAATAATAATTTAAGCAATAATTTTATGATAAATAAAAATTCGTTGTATATCTGCTATATACAACTTAAAATGTGATCTTGTTGCATTTAAATTCAAGTATTGTTTTATAAAGGGTTGGCCAACTTTTCAATGTTTCTTTACGACCGACCGCGACACACTGTGGGGGCTGCTCCATATAGTGCGAAGATAAAATGGTCAATTTCAAAACTAAAGCAAGGTGCGAATCTAGTACTTTAATAGTGTAAAAAAAAGGTTGTGTTGTATGTTGGTCGTATGATTGATAGAAAGAAAATTTGAGATGTAAAGGAATTAGACTACGTTTTAATTATACAAATTAAAAAAATTGTATTTCTTTGTGTTCGAAAATTCAGCATGAAAAAAGAAATTTTTGTAAGGCTTCGCGCTACGATTTATTCCATATCTATTGGGGCAAAAGTTAAACTGGTCTGAAAATACAGAGAGTTTAAGGAATATTTCCTTAACAAAATTAAAAAAAATATCAGTCGTATTTATAAAACTTTTGTCTACTTAGACACTGTCTAACTATTTTCAAATTGGTGGAAATATGCTTTATTTAATAAAAATAAATATTATATTATTCACGGTTAGGATAATCTACTCTTGTGTCTTAGTTAGGCAGCTATAAAATAACAATAAACAAGGTTTTTAACACACATTTTCCAAAGTTGGACAGTTGTCTAAACTCCAAAGTTAGACAACTTTTATAAATAAGACCATATGTGTTTAACTTTTGCCTAAAATATTTTTTTCAATTTTTATTTAAACGTTGTCAACAAAATTCAGGTGACAAAATTGACCGACTTCTTATCATATTTGTTAAAAATTAAAAATTGGTCAATATTTTTAAATTTTTTGTAATTAATTATATTATAATTAAATAGTTTTTCAATTTTTCTCATATTTTTTGTCAAACAACTTTCTCAAATTTATTAGCAATAGACCATCTTTATAAAAAAAGTTTACAGTGCACTTTTGAGTTTTTGTGGCTATATTTTTTTATTTTTGTTGATGGATTCAATTAGCGAGTAGTTTTTAAGATTGTCATGGTTAACAATATTTTTGAATAAAAAAAAAACAGCTTTCAAAATGTATCAATGTCTGAACTCGAACATTGTAAGCAATATTTTGGTTTCAGAATTTTGAGTTTGAGAGTAAAACCTGCATTGATTAAAATAACTTTATTTAAAATGAGGATTCAGGAATAGATTTCTGGCTTTAGGAAAAGCTATAGGATTTTTATACAGTTGGTGCCGTTTTTTTATTTAGTTCTTTTTATATTTAAAGTTTTTTTTTTTAGAAAATGGCCCCTCCGACTTAAAGGGGGATATAGATATCCCCTCCCATACTTTTTTTTTCGTTTTTTGACCCAGCACTGTAATTATTTGATGCATATTCTGCCAAAGACCAGTTATTTGTTATTATGCTGTTTACTTTTTGTTTTAGAGTTATTTTAATAGCTAAATTATGGAAAGCTGTTTTTTGAAAACAAGCAAATTTATTTATAACTAAAACTATTCTCTTACAGCCAAATTAATAAACGTGGAAAAGCGAATGGTTAGGTCTTATTCCGTGGACTAAGTGCAAAATGTTATGAATAAAAGAAAATTTCTAAAAATTAACGTGTACTAAGTTAAACTACCGGAGAAGGTGGTTTAGCGAAGGAATAAGAACCAGATGTGTCAAATTTATTCTGAAATAAAAAAATACCTAAGTGACGATTGCTAATTTAGCTTTGAATAAAATTAATAATGTCTGCTAGATTTATCGAGTTTTTAAACTATTGATTCTTATTATTGGACAATCAGCCATCAACCACCATAAAAAGAAAACTATACAAAAATACATGTACATATATGATCTAATGGAAGTGCTAAGTGAGGAGGATTTCAGGAAGAAATATATGTAGATTTTCCAAGGAAAATATAAGGAAACTCATTACGGTTGTTGACGATGACCTAAATGGGGACCCAAGAGGTGGACGTATTTCTGTCGGTTTGCACCTTATTGCTTCCATCAGATACATTCCAATTAAAAGAATAAGAATAAGAATAAAACAGACACAACACAAACAATTGAAAAATGATAATAATTTTGACAGAAATATACAAGAGAATTCTTAGGTGTGTTTGGTAACTTGAGCTTTTTTTTTTACAAATTATCACAATTTTCTGTCAGAACCCATACGAAAAATACCCAAGTTTGCGAAACTTGGGGAAAATTTTATGTTACCAAACAGGCATCTTATTTATTGTAGTAGATTTTCTTAAGGGATTTCTGGTAAACGTCAGTTTACTATTCCACGAGCATTATGGTTTTATTCATGGAAATTTTTTACTCATAGCTTAACTCTTATTCCCTGCTTTAGTTAACTCGTGGAATAGAGGTGGAATAAGCGTTTTTTATTTTTTTTTAATCAATAACTGAAAAAAGCGTGAAAATTTTACCGTTTTTTGAAATTTTACCAATGTTGCGTTGTCGCTCGAAGGCGAAAACTTGACTTATTCACTAGACCAATATCATAAACATCTTAGCCAACAATCAGAACTACCGGATCTGGCGCAAAGTTTCCCTCCTGTGAGACGACAAAGTTACTGGACTATGACAGGGTAAGTCGTAAATGAAGAGATGAGAATTTAGTAATGGAATTGCAGTTCAGGTTTTTGAAGTATTTAAGGTTAAAAATAGAATAAACTTTTTTTCTTTATTTTTCAGGTTATGTAAAAATTGGAGTTGTTTCTTTTTTGTTTTTTAAATATTTAACGGTACTAATCTTCTTCAAAATCTGGTTTGAATCTTACCAATATCTTTTTTTTGCTCTTTTAAAAACTTAATTAGCAAATAGTCTACATAGTTTTAAAATAATATGAATTTCAACAAAATATTTCTCGGAACAAAATTTTTAGAAAGATTTAAATTTAATTTTAAGAAAAAGATGAGTACATTTAGAAATCGTTCCGATTTGTATTGCAAACAAAATTCCTCTCATTTTTAAACTCAAATATCTAATAAACCAGACCTGATAGAGCAATTCCGAGTTCGGATTCGAGCTAAGCATTCCAAAAATCATCGGAAAAGTATAGTCTTCGTGCCGATTGCTTTGTTAAAAAGAGTAAACTTTCCGATCTATTCTGTCAACATAATACATTTACGATGGTTTCGGCCACTATCTCACGAACAGCTTGCAAGACATTGTTCTCATATAAGTGCTTGAATCGTCTGGTATTGTTCACATAGCTCGATCTATAATAACACCAAACAAAAAATTAAAGTCTTGCATTGCACATGCACTTTTCACAATATTTAGTGTGCAATAAATCGATTTTTGAACGACACCAATGGGTTTTGTAGAATGCCATCTTGCTGAACCACAGTTCGGCAAAATCAAAATCCTCAATTTATCAAGCTTCGTTAGCGCTTTAATTGAATATAAAGTTTCTTCCGTGCGTCGCTGTCACTTCATCCGTTGTCTTGGAAGAAAAATGAGTCGAGGCGCACACTTTCGGCAACTGCTTCAATATTCTGCCTTACCCAGTGACTGCATTGGCAATATTATTTGAGGAAACAAATTACTTGGCTCTTTATCATTGCCTTGGCCCTTGAATATTGCTCGGTTGATGCGAGGCGATTATTCCGTTCCATCAAGGAAACAATAAATGTTGAACTTTTTCAAAATGATTTCACCACGATTTGAATATTTTTTGCTGCCTTCTGAAATTAAAGTTGAAAATATTAGAAATTTAGATAATTAAAATTAATTTTGATAGGGAATTTTGAGAGCACAAAAATTATTGATATTGGTTGCAACATCTATATCGACGTTTGACATCTGAAATTGTCTGGCAATGAAATGACATTGAGATTGAAATTGACATTGCCTCAAAAATGGAATAACAGCGTTAAGAACCCAATATGAGGAGGACTGTTGGAATATGTTCAGTTATCAATCAGGAAACCAGCCTCACAAACTATTTCACAAACAATTGCGTATATATATATAGTAGATGGAGTTGATGCGTTATTTTGACAGAAATTCCTCTTCAAAATTCGTACTATTTCAGCAACATTTGTTGAAAACAATGTTGCCAAACTGTCGTATAATACCGCGAGTTTCTGTCTAATTTTGATCGCATAATCCCTGTCAGTTTCAAAATAACATTCATGATTCAAAAAGAAACAAACAGATGGGCCACCTGATATAATAAAAACCTTTCGATAATAATCTTTACAACTTATATCGATATGAAATTACGTTAAAACCCCGCACCTAGTAGGTATAACTACCAAAAATCAATATTAAGGCACCAGTAAATATGGCCAAATTAGGAGACTTGAGTGCCATCCGATTCAGCTAAGTGTGCACTGTGAAACTGGACCTCAGTACTATCGTCATGTGTTGGAGAGCATCGGTATTTATACAAACTAAAAACTATAATTTTATACCCATTTGGTTGTTATATGATTTCAATTTCATTACAAGCAGTCAATTCAATACTTTTTATAAATTTTGAACATCAACTCAATTTTTCCAAAATATACATATAGTTAATCCACGATCGTTTTTTTTTTGTTCACTCAGTTGAGAACGCTTTTCATCCCTTGGATATTTTCATGTTCTACCCTTTTTTTGAAAATAATATATAAACTTTTTTGTAGGCTGATTTGTATGGTTGCACCCACTATGTGTTGGGAAGACACTTTTCAAGCAACATGTGACTTGAAATGTGGAAAATTATGTAGTGAAATGACACAATATTTGCAATTAAAAACCATGTGTTTTTATTCAGTTTTATCATTATCTATTTGATTCAGTATGACATTATTTGTATGTCAAGTAAAAACTGTATCCTTACCCTAGAAAAATATTGGCAACAGTTGGTGTTTGCTTGCTTAAAAAAAAAACAAATGCACGCTAAAGACTTTTTGTCACGCTATACGTTGTTGTCGAGCCAACGCGACGACCGCGATGCACGGGACCGTTTTTTTTTTTTTTGGTGTTGTGGTATCGTGGAAGTTAGGTTATATTTTATTTTTTACTGAACCAAAAAACTTCTAAATAGCCTTGAAAAATGATTTAATGACATGATTTATGATTTCAACACATAATCATACTTCCTATAGCTATCTGAAGCTATAGAAAGAAAATGAGGACATCGTCGATTAAGAACCCTTATTTGACACTAACACTATATAATAATCTTCTTTATATGTATACTGAAACCTAATGATAATGACCATATTGATATACATATATTTGTCATTTAATATTGTAAACAAAAAATATGAATAAATGAATCCACCGGCTTTGAAGCGGTGATATGTCCTTATGTTTTTCTCTATAGGATCGATGAAATTAACTAGTATAGCTATACCTATATAATATAGCTTGTAATATATTACATATTTGAAATGTGTTTTAATAATTATTCTGCCATTAAAATCTTAAATAAATGTTTATTATATTATATCTGTTTTAAAAGTTGTTCTTTGAAGTTTAAACTTTGTATAGGGTGTCCCAAAAATAATGTATACAAAACTGAAACATTCGCTGGCCCGCCTCAGCTTCGCAAGGGTAGACAAATTAATAAATAAAACAGTGTGTTAGGCGCTGTTACAGTTAGGTATAGCTGTAATTGAAAACTACAATTGGAAATTTTACCTGTAAATTTTGATACTTTTTTTTACTGAAGTTATATTTTAAGCCACCAGATTTATTTTTGCATTTGCAAATAATCACACTGACTTGGTTTTCCAAATGTTTAAAAATTAAAATTTCGCTTCGCTAAACCTCGCAAACAGGAGGTTGCTATAGAGTACTGCCGTTCGTACTAACATAATTGAAGGAACAAAATCCAAATTATAAACATATATTCATATCACATCACGATTATATTATTACGTAGAATTAGAAGAACATATATGGCCAGGTGCACACTTGCAACCAAACTATTTGGTTTCGATTTTGAGTAATATAGGATTATATGAGACCCCACGGAAGTTTTTTATGTGTGCGCACTTCCATATAAGCCCGTTGTGCTTAAATTGGAACCAAACTGTTTAGTTGCAGGTGCGCCTGGCCTGTGAGTACAAGTTTAAATTGAAACAAAAAGAAACTGACATCGTGTGCATATTTTATCTCAGTTAAAGATAAACAAACCTTAAAGCTGATTAAATGTGATTTTTACTACAAGCACCGCTGGCCGGTAACTGCAGTTGAAGCAGAGCAGAACTTATTTGTGAAATAACATAATGTTCATCAGGAAGTCATTCAGTGTCGCACCTCTTTCTTACTAATACGTCTGATATATTTTTGTATTTCCGTCTTTAGTATTTTGTGCACTTCTTTTTGATCCTAATCCTGTTTTATTGAGGGATTTCTCTGTCCTGTCAAAATAATAATGTAAATAATTATCTTGATTTTAATCACTTTTTAAATTTGATTTAAAATTGCAATTTAAAAATATACCCGCAGGGCACAAACAAATATTTCAACGAAAGAAGGTGCAGACTAATTTGTTTAATGTTTTACTGATTTTATGAAAAGTCAAAATGAACTTATAGGCAAAATTTAAAATAGACGGCTCAAATTGTATTGTATTGGGCTATGGTCACAGTTCGAACTTTACTCCAATTGAAGTAAATTTAATCCAATTTTAATAAAGAAAATAAATCGACTCCACCACTTCGTTTTTTTGAGATCGATTTCTTTTTTTTCTCACATTGAAAAATTCAAAAAGTCTTTAGCCAAACCACATGAAAGTAAATGACAGAAATTTGTTAAAAAATTATTATAATTTTTGCTAAAAATACAGCTTTTGCAAACCTTAATTTTTTTTCTGATCACAGCACTGAGCTGCAGAGTACCTATATGCTAAGAGCACTCCGCAACATTATCAATGAAACACACTTGAGAACTGAATTGTCATATGATTATAGTAATCTATAAAACTACATGAAAATTGTATAAAATTGGCCGCGCTCAGCTTTTTACCCCGCTTGCTCGTTCATTTTATTCTCAGCTCCATGTTAGCTCTGAATAAAAAGTAAACACCAATACAAAGTTCTGAGCGCTCTGAACTAAAAAAGAAACAGAACTCAGGCTCTGAATATTCTGGTGTAATATATTCCAGTATTTTGATCTAAATTTCTGGCGTTTTTTCATTTCTACTGAGTAATGACAAAAGAAACCGAAAAAGTTGTTCGGCACTCAACACTCTTCACTCCGTATTCCGCACTCCTCAATCCTCAATCCTCATTAAAATAAATTAAAATGTTCGGGCATTTTCTGGCAGCACAGAAAAAAGGCTCTGAAAGAACGATTAAGAATTAAGGTAATTAGTAGAATTTAGTTAAGAGAAACAAGAAGGGCGGCGTACTCAACCGGGCCTTGGGCAGCAGCAAATCTAAATCCGCCACTGAATACTATTATAATCACGGTTGCCACTTAAAAATAAAGTTCGTGTCCAAAATTGAAAATAAAAATGACCAACTGTAGCTAAAAATTACCAAAATAAAAAATACCAAAGATACCAAGTTTTTTCAAATATTTATTTTATTAATTAGTTTTTAGGCCGAAAGGCATTAGTATTAATAAATAATAATAGTTATGATAATGAACTTATAGAGCGACCGTTTAGGGCCAGCAAGTTAGTTGCTTTAAGATAGTTATAAGTTTGAATTGTGAATTGATGAAATATTTATTTTGTATTATTAATAATACAAACAAATTCGTAAAGTACATACCTAGATACCTAACAAACTTAATTAATTTAGATTAATATAAAAGAATAAAAGTAGCGAATCATAACTAAATAACGAAGAAAACAAATATTAACTTCTCATCAGTATTTTAAAATGAGATAACAGAAGGTACCTATAAGCATAAAATTAAAGTGCCATTTCTTTTTTCATTTCGTAAAAAAATGATCAAATAGAATAAAAATGACCATGTGACCAAGTGAAAAAATAATTACCAAATTTGGTCATAAATGACCAAAGTGGCAACCGTGATTATAAAGCGGGATGGAACCTTACATAATACAGTCATAATTTTGCTCTCGATATCAACGGCAGCTGGTTGAATGCCACCCAAAAAAATGGTACCTACCGTGACATTTTTCATAAACTTCGTGCAATTTCGTGTTCCGGGTTATAACTTATAATACCTATAAAGAACAAAAATAAATAAATCACTTGCTCTATTTGTGTATTGTATAAAAATGGAGTTTCTGCCAATTTTTTACGCCATCTAAGGTAGTTTTCATCAAATTTCTTCCGATTTTACTAAGAGAAAATTGCGGTGTCAAAAAGTAGGTACGATCGTGCAACATCAGAAACGTTGTTGGTTGAATTGAATGTGACACATGTACGAGGAGAGAATTTGGTGACGTACCTTACTAATATTGTGCTTTGGGTGATAAAACGTGAAAAGATATCGATATTAAACTGTTGAATACATCTATATATACAAAAATGAATTGCTGTTCGTTAGTTTCGCTAAAACTCGAGAACGGCTGGACCGATTTGGCTAATTTTGGTCTGGAATTATTTGCGGTAGTCCAGAGATGGTTTAAAAGGTGAATAAATATGAAAGAACGCTCTGGGTCGCATCTACACAGTACATCCAAATAACGATGAATGTTATTATTTGCAGTTGTTGTTAGTGAATGTTCGTGGTCCGACATCGTTTAAACAACTGAGAACAGTTAATGGACAGCTGTGTGCGGCTAACCGTGAGGCATACGCTCAAGGATTCCGTAATATCTTCATCGCCGCATCAAATTCGTACATTGTTTGCGATTATCATATCGAAATGTTTCCCTTCGAATCCAAAAGATTTGTGGGTTAAGTATAGAGATGACATGTCGAGGATGTTTTGCATCGTGTGCGCCGTCAAACTTTGAATCCTACACTACAAATGACTGCAGAAATTTACAATGAGATCATTGATCATGGCCTATAAGAGGTCACTGGAGGCACTGGACAGAACGTTGAAAGATTTTCGTGACAACCAAAATATTTTTGGTGGGGCCATGGTTCTGTTGTCAGGTGATTTTCGTCAGACTCTTCCAGTTATTCCCCGATCAACTGTTGCTTATGAACTAAACGCATGCCCAAAATCATCGAATTTGTGGCGGTACGTAAAGACACTCCAATTAACAAATAACATGCGAGTATTTTCGCAACAAGATGAAACTGCAAATGTGTTTGCGAAGCAGTTGTTAGACATTGGAAATAATAAAGTCGCAGTGGACACCTCGACCGGATTCATCACATTATATCCACAGATTTCTGTCACATCACAGACTCAAAAGAGGAGCTTATTCAGCGTGTTTTCCAAGATATAGCGCAACAGTTCAATAACCATAACTGGCTGGGTGAACGGATTCCTTTTGTTTGTTTTAAATGTATTTTATACAAAAGTTTAGGTCTTTTATTTATCGATTGAGGCAGAACGAAGTCTCCCGGGTCAGCTAGTTTTATATAAGTATTGTCGGCTGAAAGGAAACCGCCAAATTGACAAATCTCATTTTCAATGGAAAAAGTTTAATAAAACTTTGAATTTCTGTGAATCTCTTGCAATATCAAACCACACTTGGGTTAAGCAAGTTTCAATCTATGAATGAGAGGCTTTTACTTTTCCAGCGGATAGGTACCTACCTACCTTTCTTTTCTGTACAATATTGTTTTATTACTCAAAAAATATCAAAATATATATGACGATATGTCCACATAATATGTCTACATGTCATATCATAGGTATACGACCCTTTGTATTAAAAAAAGGGTTTACAGGAGAATAAATCTTTTCCGTCGGCATTTCACAAAGATAAAAGAATCTTCATCCTCATAGAAGAAATACAAACAATACCAGTATTAATAAGTGGTTTGAATCTTAATCCTAAGAACCAATTACCAAAATCTTTATTCTTTGTTACTACATACATATTTAGGTATACGATAAAAAATCATTTATATGGCTTCAGATATTTGTAAAATAAAAAAAGAACAAACTAACATTAAAATATGCGCAATGGGAAATCTTCCATGTGTTTTTAATTTCGCAATATTCTATGTACCTAGATATACAGTTACGAAAAAGTATAATTCAGCCATCTGCAAAAAGTACAATCATCTATTTTCAGAATACATCGATATAAGATATACATAGTATGTATTTTTACATATACAGAGTTAGATATGTTGAAAATAGGAACTAAGGTATTAAGAACTTAACTCATTTAAATTAACAAGTTCAACCCACCATTTTGCAACCCCATGTGACTTTTCAGATTGGTGTGTACTGTGTATGCACATATCTATCTCTATCTATCTTAAATTGAGCAAACCCTTCACTATAGAATATTTTATAAATTCTCTCCTCCAATTTTCAACGTCGCCGTCATTCTGTTTGTATTTGTGTTTTATGTATATAAAAGCTTTTCACTAGGATTTTGTTCAACCAATCACAAAACAGAATTCATATTATTGATTTCTCCAAAAGAAAGTTCAACGTTACTTTGGATTTTAGGTAAAAGCTTTCACCTACAAGGATTTCATTATTATGCTTATGTTTATGTTTCTATGTGTTGGATTTGAATAGCGGGCACAAAAAAAAAAATACATTTACCTACACACATAGCGTACTTTCGTTTATTCATAAAAATCAGCATGAAATAAAATTTTTTGTCAACATTGATATTATTATTCAAATTTGAGTTTTGTATTTGTTTTCAGGGTTTCATGATGATCAATACCTTGCAGGGTTAAGCCGAAGAACGTAGTATTTATTTTGTTATTGTACATTTTTTTATAAATCCAGTAAAGTACTTAATAAAAGATTTTTTAAAATCAGAAATTTTTCCTGAAATCGGGTCTGTGATGGCTATAGGCTAGCAGTCAGAGTGCACATTCTGTCAGTTAATCTGTGTAGGTATACCGTATACACAATTATTTTTGTTAATGGTGCGAGAATTTAGGAGTCTCTGGCTTACAAGCCATATCCAGATTTTAAAAGTTTCACATAGAAAAAAGCTTATCAAAACTGAATTAACTGCTTTTATTAATTCGCTTTCTTTTCTGTCTGTTTGTTCGACACAAATCGATTTTAGAGGCTTGAAATTTTTAACATAGGTAGCTTAAATCTGGAGCGAAAACGCTTTTGTTTAAAGTTTCAAGTCTCTGCCTATATCATCTAAAAAGTAGATTAAAAAATGTATGCATACCTACCTATATACCTTGACAGATTAAATGAATCTGAAATTTGTTATGTCCATATCAAGATTTTTAAAATCGATTGCGTACCTATTTAGTTATCTTATACTTGTGCCCCCATTTTCTTTTTAATTTATGGGACTAGTAAAAAATGTTTTAAATATTTTTTGTGTATTAAAAACGTGCTCTCTATAACACCAATAGTTCTATTGTAAGACAATGACCGCGTTCGAATGATAGGCCGATAGGGTATCTAAAGTCGTTTTGCATCGGATATGTTTTCGAACGACCAAACCCGGATTGGAAAGGTCTGTCTGGTATTTTATATTTATTTTGTATTTTATATATATTTTATTTTGTTCGGTAAAAATCAAAATCTATGTAAAAAAACCACAAACTAGAAATCCCGCGTATTCTTTAATCCATTGCCACAGAAAGTGAGAGACTAGACGCTGACAATCAGCTGACACGTATTTCAGGTGTAAGCTGTTTTTTTCACAAAAATCCGAAAAATTTTAGGATACCTTTCAGGTTAATTTAGGAAAAGAGCTGGTTTGTTCATCAGCTGTTTTTTCCTATAGGATTACAACAACACCAACAAATCCGGATTGCTTTTAAATTTTACTCGAACGCGACCAATAATAGCTGCATTTTATTATCCACATGATCTGATCTGGATCAGATCCCCATAATAAAACAAATAGGATCACAGTGACAGCCAGTGGTATATAGCCGTCTCTTTTTTCATTGTGTTTGGTGTCTTTTTTCTTTGAACTGCAGTTTAGTTTGTCATAACAATAATAAAAAGTATTTGTTTTTAGATCATGAAATAGATCCAGATAAAAAGCAGCATTACAAGTTATTTTTGTATTTACGTATTAAAATTTGATCCGGATCAGATCATGTGGATAATAAAATGCGACTAATATGTCAATTTGTTTTATAAAACGATTTATATCGTTTCAATATAGCGTCGAGATGAGAGTAAGGCCAACAAGGTTTGTACAGGAAATCCAATTTTTGATCATTATAGCGTGAAATGGCAAAAAATATTGAGAATATATTATTTGTCAGCTGTCAAATTTACTGGGTCTAAAAATAGAGGTATAGTAGCCTGTGGTGTAATGGTTTGTACGTATAGGACTGTAACGCTGCGCCGAAGGTCTTGGGTTCGATTCTCAGCCTATAGGGGTGTTCACATTCAACGACGCGCGACGTGTCGCTGCTTCATCACCTTAGCCGTTTGTATTCAGCAGAAAACTATCCTCCTGCTATTAATATACGCACACAGGAATAGTTGAGAGTTGTATGTCACTATGTCTGGTAATACACGAGCTGTTTCGCCACCCAATTTATTTATTTATTTACAGAAACAGTGTTCCCAATTTTAAAACCAAACCTCTACAGAGATAAACTGAATTATACTCGTATTTACATAAAAATTCTTATTCGTGCAACGGCTGGCGGTGGGGGAAAACCTTAATGGACCTGGAAAACGAGGTTCCCAATTCCGAAATTCCTTACTATTTACCCTCATAATATCAGTGAACTGCATTTCACTCTTAAGGAATCAGAAAATTTGGAGTGTATAGGGATTACACACATAATCATAGAAAACCTACGTTTGCGGAATTGTTCCCAATGATACCCCCACAGAAACTAACTTTCAAAGTTTGTATGAAGAAAATTTTCTGCAGAAGTTTATGTCTTTACGAATTTGATGTAGAATGCGATGTTTGGGGACATAATCCCTACACCTGTAATCCCGAAAATTTAAAATCCCAAAAACCCAAAATCCAGAAAACCCAAAATCTTGGAACTCCATGAATATTTTTTTTTTTTTTTAAACAAATTCCCTAAAAATGATATAAAATGAAAAATGTATGCAAAATTTTGTTTATGAAACAATTTTAAATGAAAACAAGGAGATAATTGTGGCGTTATAACAATGAAACAGAGGCTAAAAAAATTGAACATGAAACCAAGCAAAACCTATAATAACTTCTTAAATATTTTAGATAATTCTATGCATTTTTTTTTCAAATAAAAATAAAATAAAAAAGAAATTTTGATAATTTTTCTGTTAGTTTTTCTATATTAGTGAAATGTTTTTTTTATGTAGTTTTGTTTGTTAAAAATATATTTAACTTATTTTGAAAATAACTTTTTTAAATGTTATCGTTTTGCCTGTAAAATCAAAAAAGGAAAGAAAAATTACGTAATTATTTGAGTTCATAAAAAGTTTTATAACAGTGATAGTAAAGAATATTAGTAAAATAAATAAATAACAGAAGGGTTAAATGAACAATAGCACTTGAGTGAGCTACCACCAAGATTTTTTAAGCTGGAGTTAAAGCTGTTACACTAATGCCAGGCCGATCATCAGACTGTGTGTGGCTAGTAAAAATGCTGGTTTCAAATGCAATTTTCAAAATAATAAAACCTAAAACTGGGATCAGCGTTGCCATAAATGCAGATTTGTCTGCATTTTGTAGACTTTTGCATGAAATCTGCACTGCAGATTTTGTCTGCACTCGTAAAAAAAAATTGGATTACTTAAAAACACAAATTGACAACAAAACGAAAATTCAAAATAAACTGCAACCTTCAACAACTAGAGCCACTTTGTTCACAGTGGGTTAAATCTACATCACCACTTTAACAGATTGTAATTTGTGATTTTTTGTATAAATAAAAAATATTTATGAAGTACCTACCTAAATTTTGTGTCTTAAAAATCTGCAATGCAGACTTTTTTCATCGGATTTGCAGATTTCTTAAAACTTTTCATGGCAACACTCACTGGGATCAACTTGATCAAGTGACCTCGGTAGCGCAATGCGTATGCATATGGCTCTGAGGGAACTTGGTCCGAGAATTCGAGTCTCATCTGGGCATATAAAGTTTTTTCCATTAAAATTGAACAAAGACCAAACACCACTAAAAGTAGTCTGATGATCGGCCTGGCAGTCGTGAAATAGCTATAACTCCAGCCTATAAAAACTTGGTGGTAGCTCACTCAAGTGTTGTTGTACATTAATAATTCCATAAAAAATTGGTAATCGAACTAGCTTACAGAAAAGTAAAATCAACTGAAACATAGTGCTAGATCCACTACCACTATGTTTGAGTGTTTACAAAAACCTTTATTCTGTGTTTCTATCGGTACTTATTTCCTTTATATTTCTTTAGTATGTGATAAAGGAAAACAAGTAAAAATGGTTGATTTGTTAATACCTGAAAGAGGCCTATTAGAACAGCTTAAGTCAAACTTTTTGGGACACGAAATCCACCAATTTCAAAAATGTCAATTCATCAATAACTTAAAAACTATTGGATTAAGTTAAGAATAAAGCTGTAGGTATTGAAATCATCATTTATCTGTTGCATATTTTTATCTGCGCGGGAAATATTTTCGAACGTTTTGTCATTTTAATTGTTAATTTTAACTCCACTGTATTTTTCTTGTTCTCTAAGAAAATACGTATGATTATACGGTATCTCAATCCCTAAGGTACATAGCTCTTGAAAGTTGGTCGCGCCCAAATAAAACTACGCATATTTTTTGAAAGCAGCTTACGACAATGAGGCCTATATAACTTTGGACTCAAACTTTCTCCTTAATTGACAGCAGCATTTTGATAATTTTTGAAAATGGCAATACCTTTTGACACTATATGTTATCTGAGACGACATACTCTTTATCAATGACTCCTGTCAAAAAAACGTATGTACAAACGCGTGCTGAATGTTTTTTTAAAGTATCAACACATAATTAATTTTAAAATTTAATTATTTCCGCCTTTTTCACTCTAATTAAATTAATATAAACCTTAATTCATTTTATATAAATGTAGGTTTTTATAATTACCAACCTTTATAGCATATGTACGTTTAAGTAAATTAAAACAAATAAATTACCTAATTGTATCTTCTTGCATCTTAGTTTCCAAAACCAAAATTGAATAACAAGCCAATTAATGGAAATACCATTTAAGGTTAACCAAAATCGATTAGGGGAGATACTGGCTATAAATTTCTACGACGACGCACGACTTGCATTTCCCCCATAAGCATATAGGGCAAGTATAGAGGTTCCATACCTAACAATACAAAGCTTTTTATTTTGAAACTTGGACTTTTATTATTCATTTATAGCCATGAATGGTAAGTGAGAGGGTTTAAGATTTATTTCAATTTGGTTCAATGATTGGAAAACTGGACAAAATTAATTGTTTTAATTGATGTTCAATTTTTGTTTTGTTTTTAAAGGAAACTAATGTACAGAAAATGATAGGATCGAAGGGTAAAGGAAGAATGCCATAGGAAATTGTTAGTTTGTTAACTTTACCTACTCTGGCACATGGGGGTTTAATTAAAAATTTAATATATGGATGACGATAAAAGAAGATTTAATTATTTTTTTTTTTTGAAGTGAAACTTATTTGGGAAAGTTTAGAGTAAAATTCTGGAACTCATTCCGAATGTTTTGTACACATTTTACTTCGCACCACACAGACATTTCGGAACGCATTTATAATTTTTTCTTAAAAAAATGTGAACGGAGAATTAATTTCTTGAATTCTTTTCGGCACTCTTTGACACAGAACATTTGGTCTTTGCATTTGCTGATAAATTCTTTTTCCATTTCCTATCTGCAATTCAGGAGCAGCATGTGCAAATGGTGATTTCAAAATTTTCCACTGAAATAAACACTAATTAAATCCAGTAAGACAATTATGGTTGAGAGAAAAAAAAAACAATAACAATAGAAAAATAAACTTTTGTACTTTGCTCGAGAGTTTATATTTTTATTTCACTTTCAGTTCAAATGTCAAATTGTCAAATAAAATCTAAGCAAAAAAGCTGTGTTCGTGTACTTTCCGCACTTAAACTGGCAATCTGTCAAATTATGAAGGAAGGGGTGAAATTCTCTCAAAGAGAAGCGAAACTGTCTGAAAATACACGAACGACTTGAACCAAAATATGTGCCACTTTTTAAATGTCAACAAAAATTAAACAAAGTATTAAACCTGAAATTTCCATAATAACTTTTGTTCTTTATTAATTTTCATAATAAAAAAAATAAAAATTACCATTAGAAAAGTTTGCAAATGCAAAACACAAAATACAAACTAAACCGCAACATCAAGTATGTTTTTGTTTAATAAATCCCAAATTCGATGAAGAATCATAGCAAAAGCAGAATTAAAAAAAAAAACAAAACACTGAAACACTTCAAAAACGCCATTTTTTTAATTGAGGGCAATTGTTTCACAATTATCCGACACATAAATAGTCCTATGTCCAAAATCCAAGACCATTGTGAAATTTTTCTTCCTTAAACTTATGACCCTGTGCCAATATTTATGTGTCGGATAAGTAATTAGAGCTTTACTTAGACATTGTGAAACAAGCCTTTAATATTTTACTAATTCCTTTTGTTTAATCAAAAAATTAAAATAATTTTCCATTTTGTAAGAACCAATAAGAATAAAATGTCGCTTCTACCAAGTTAAACAAAAAGTTAACAGCAGCCATTTTGTATTTTTGTTGTTGTTCTTTAATTTCATATTCTGACAGAACACAGAAATTACCAGTATCTATCGGAAGAAATTTTTTGGGTAAAAACTGGCAAGAAGAAAGAAAATGGTAATTTTGGGAAGTTTCGGACGAGTAAGCGAACGAACCTAAAATTTGATGCTTTGCTGCTCAGTTAATGCGTATCGCTAGGGTTTAATTGGATGCGTTCAGAAACTTATGACCATTTTTCTCTTTTGACTAGGTAAATAATAAAAATATCTTGATTGTGACTTAAAAAGGTTATTTAAACTCGAAACTGTAAAATTGCATATAAAATAAAATTATCGAAAAAGTTTCAGGTGTACAAAATTGGAAGACATGAGCCCAACCATTACATCGGGGCGAAACGCATATATGAACACTTTTATGCTGGTTTATATTTATTTTCGTGATTTTAAATCATATTTATTAAAATAAATTAAATGAATTTGTATTCAAATTTGCAAAGTGGTTTTTAATCTTTAACTTATTTTTTTCTACCAACCGTGAACTAAATATTGAACGTTAATTCTTTTGACACAAATGTAAAACCTTTAAACGTTAAAAAAAAACAAAAAAAGGAGATTTCAGCTTCCTGCTAAAATCAATATAGGTCCTTAAATGGTTTTATTAATTTTAACTCAAGGAAGTCAGACTTTTAACTCTCTGGGTTTTAAAATAGGCAATGAAAATATATCTTTTCTAAAAATAAAACTATTTAAAACTTCTTTTCTACCTATCGCCCACGTTTTGGTCTGGGGACATAAATGAGAATGCCACAGAGACTATATGGCTTAGAAATGCAGTACAGATAAATGTGTGAATTGATGTGAAAGTTTTTCAATTCTTAAGGATATAAATAATATTTTTATATTTATTTGATTTCAAGCCTATTGAATAAACCGCAACTTAAGAGATACATAAGTCATCACTTTTATTCATAACATAGAATTATACATTCATAATTACTCTTTTCTTAAAAAAAATATTATTGTATTTGAAGTTAATTGATTAAGTTATTATAAATGTGTTTATATATGACCAGCTCCTACAATTTATGTTTGACACCCTCTTGGAAACTAGTTGCTGGCAATGTGTTTCTTATGTTTAAGTTGTTAACAACAAGTTGCCGTCGTAGATATGCAGCAAATTATTAAATTTTTTTTAAGGATTTGGGTTGGGTCACTGTGGCGTATGTGGAACATTTTTTTTATAATCATAATTTATTTTATATAATTTATGAATACCTAATAAATTATATAAACAAAATAATGATTAGAGGCACTTCCTCTCAAGAAGCAGAAGATTTTTTTGAGAAATGTTTTTTGATTTTAAGAACATTCGAAAACACGAAAAAAAACCCTCCTTTTTTATTTTTATTGTTACTTCATCTTCTTATATATTTCGAAATGTTTTCTTTTTTCAGTCACGCCTATTAGAAGATGCTTCCCTATTATGTAACTCATGGTCTTCTCGACAAAATGTAAGTATACAATACATTTTCATTAGTCATAATTAATTTTGGAGAGACAATTTTGTTATTGATCATAAGTTAAGCTCTTTGTATTTAATGAATTTTTTTTTGAAATTACAAGACGTATCTATCTATATTTGTCTATAAAAAAAATATTTTAATTCAAAAATAGCATTACTTAATTAAATCAAGATATTATTTTTTTTTTGTAAATTTATTGCTAAAAGCTTTTTATAAATCTTCGACATCTTATATTTCTGAGGAATTTATACATATACTAATTTGACCTTTAAACAATTAATATGAATATATTTATATAAAAAAAATTAATGTTAGTATTGTTATTGTTATTGTTATCGCTATTGTTATTATCTTTATCATTCGTTAGATGGCGCTACAATCTGGAGTGAATCTCTACTTCAACCAACAATCATCTCCAGACGTTTCGAGTTGTAGCCAGCTGCCTTCAGTTACGCATTCCAAATTGGTTGAAGTGCCTTTCGACTTGCGGGCAGCATCGAAGGTATGATCTACCATTTCTGCGTAATGTGTCCCTATAGGTTTTAATTGGTGAAACGTGTTAATTTTGTAATTGAATTTCTGAACTTTGTATTATGTATTAGCAAAATAATACAAGTATGACCGTAAATGTCGGTAATTTTGTTTGGAAAATAAATTTTAAAAAATGAATTACGTTTGTGAAGATTATATTTTTTGCAAATGTCTATTTTGTCCAAAAATATCGCTAAGTTTAATATATGTAGGTCTTATTTTGTTCGAAAAAAAGAAGGAATTAAGGTCCAGTTTTAATAGTTAAAATCTTTTTGAATTTTCTATATATAATTCGCTATATATCACTAAGGCTAAATTTTAAATTTGTATTATATTAAAGAAAAATGTCCAGCTTTCAACTCCTGGGCCTAAAATTATTGTTTTATAATTGTCATTTTTACAACTAATCTCTTCAGTAAAAAAACACGTACATATATAATGTTATAAATGTGCTTTTTAAATATGTTGATTTATTTCAACATTCCTATAGAGTCGCTTTGTTTTTATTTAACTTGAAAATCAGCGCAACTGAAGGCAGCTAGATGCAGGTTAAGAATTACTTAGAATGAAAATGTTGGTATAAGCAATATTAATATTGACCTTTTTATTATAAGAAGTTCCTGAATAAAAAATATCAAAGTCAAAAATATTTTGTCAATACAAATGGTGAAATTATTTTCAGCGCTAGAAAGTTTCTATAGCTTCTATATGTATATATTCAAATAGCGGTAGCTTTTAGCTATTAAATGGTGTTGTCATTTAAAAAAAAAAAAACATTTTCCTATGTGTACAGGGTGTCCCGAAATCACCGCCTCAGAAGAAAACCATGAGTTCCTAGTTCATTTCAAGTCGAAAAACTTAAGAGGTAATTTTCTCCTTTTCGCTTCGTTTTCGACTTATAACGATTGTTATTATTTTTTCCTTTGACTGGCTCTAACTTTGCCAAACTACAACAACCGATTTTTGAAATTTTTTTTAGGTAACAAAATGTTAAGTATTTTTAAGAACACAATATATGTAAATTCGAGTTCTCGTACTTAATTTTATTCTTGTTCTTCAAAATTCGATATTTTAGGAGTTTCTTGTGCACAAAGTAAAGGATAGGATCTATTGCTTTATTTTTCATATAAATATGTGGATACAAATAAATACAACAAAGTTACTTAAATGGTTTACTTTATAGTCAGTTCAATTTTTATGATCAAATTGTATAATATTATCCGTGCATAGTAAGATTCAATTCAATCTGAGAATTTATTATTTTTAATTTCAGTTTTTTTATATATTAATTTGGGGATATACATTGAAAGCTCTACTTGCGGAAAGCTCCAATTAGCGGACAATTCCCTTAAACGGACAAATTTTCGGGAACAAACTTATTTTTCGAACTTCTCATACAAATTACTTTCCTATATAAACGGAAACTCTTATAAACGGACGAGGACACTTTCTCTTGCTCATTTAAGATATTTAATTTAGGGATTATTTTGAATCAACAAATGAAACAGAAAAAAAAACAGAAGGTCCGTTCTCAGTAAAGTTTCTGTTTTATTTCGAATACTCAAGCAAATCCAAAGAAAATCTCCGATAACCGGGCGCGAAGCTCTAATAACCAGACAGAGCGATGTTATGTTGAAAGGTTATAAGGGGATTTCCCGAGTAACTAAGTGTATGGTTCCCTTTCATCGTGTTCCGTTATTGCATATGTCATTACATTTCTTTCTGCTATTCATTTTTGATACCAAGGGAAGTTCGCACTTCGTCAAAAAGGTTTGTTTTTATTTCAGCCACGATATTAAAGATCTTATCTTACAAAGTTCATTGTATAGATATTTTTTTTAGATTAAATATTGGAAAAACACAAGCCAGATATTTTAAAAAATAAAGAAGATGTTGGAAAATGGCAAGGTGGATCCAATATAACTCAGAAAAAAACCTTTCTCTGCAGAACTGAGGGTTACAAAATTGGCCACATGTGCATGAAATGGTTTTCGAGAGCTAGAAACCTCTTTAATTTTAATATCCTAAGTGATGTCAATTTTTATTAATACAAATTTAGTATGAAGTTAAAAAAAAAGTTTTTCTATATCTTTCCTTTAACCGGACAGTTCTCATAACCGGACAAAAATTGGGGGATCATGAGTGTCCGCTTATTAGAGCTTTCACTGTAATGTGGACGATATTGTTGAATATAATTTTTACAAAGAAAAAAAAATATATATAACTTTAGAGAGCATTGGTATTTTTTAAGTGCGAACAAAATTTTCATCTGAGTGTGATTTTTTTGAAGATTTTTGAGGCGAAACACTTCTATATGTAAGTACATATTTGGATTAATTTCTCAATGTTTGTTGAACAATTACAATATAAAACAGCTGTTCGCTTGATATTGAAACTAAAATCTATAATTTTTGGGGCAATGATTGGCAGTTTAAAAAATGTTGGGGATAGTGTATAAAATTCGATCAGGGAGATAACAAACCGGCGAAAAATTCAATAAAAAGATTTGAGGACAAACATTTCTGACTCCTTTTTAACGTCAAAAATTAGAATCAAGAATAGTTTCCACGGATCTGTAATAAATCCCTATTAAGATACAAAACAAAACAAAAAGCACTACACAATATAAAAGAAGTAGGTACCTTCATTAATTCTACATACATTTTCCTCTTCATCTTCATTTTTATATTTTATGAAGACTATTTGATTAGTTAATATGTATATAGAATGATTAAATAGCAAAACTAATGAACATTTATACTAAAATTTCAATTTAAGTAATACTAGCGCAACCCTTAGTCAAAAGCTTCATTTTAAATTTGTTGGTTATTTTATTTGCATTTAAACTGATATTTCTTAAATCTGTCAATTTCTGTGCGTATGACATTTCTTAGACAGAAAAATATCTACAATTAATTTTAGAAAGGGAAACTATTTTATTGTCTCGTGACGTTCTGCCTAAAACTACACAATTCGTAAGATTAGGATTAAAATGAAAGGGGGGTGTTTAAATGGATCAGCATGTTTAATAAGATAGCTTGATGATTTTTGCGTGTTGCAGGATGACGCTACGTACTATACAGCAAACGAAACAAGGAACTTATTCAGACAAACATTTGACGAACGCATAATTTTGGGTAAAGTACATGTAAATTGATCTCCAAGATCTTGTGATTTGGCGTTTTTTGATTATATTCCTTGGAGATACGTAAAGTCACTAGTCTACGCTGATAAATCAACAACAATCGACGCTTTGGAAGCCAAAATTATTCTTGTCAGTGAGGACTTACGACCACAAATACTTGAACAATTAATGGAAAACTTTGTCTCTCTGACTTTGATGAGATTCATCAGCATTTACAAAGTAATTGCAGAATGTATTTTCTCGATTTAATACATATATGTAAATGGATATTTAATGAAATTTGATTTGTTTTGTTTAAAAAAAAAAAATTCTTTCAATTCATATAATAGCTTTCTTTTTCATTGGAAGAATAAACAATTGAAATTCGTTTTCTTTTTAAGAATTATCCATGGTTTGGGATTTAAAGTCCTTCTATAGATCGCAAGTAAAAATAGCCATTCATACATATATCTACCACATTTGGCCAAACGCAAATATTGTATGTATGTATGTACAATGTACGTCTACCTTCAAGGGGTCCTGATAGGCAATTATATTATACTTTTTCGAATTAGCAAATATGCTCCTTCAATGTACATATGTATGCATATTCATTAGATATCTTCGAGTACCTTGCTATATGTTTTGCAGAGCACTCCTTCTTACAACCAACAGTCTGCAGCAAGTGTACGCACATGTTGTGGTTATCCACCCCAATCAAAATCAAACCAAGCTCTCTGACCCACAAAATAAATTTTTATAAATTAAGCTCTAACGATATGGGGGAGTGTATAGCATTCAAGTTGCACTTGTTCGAATCGCAGGATATTAATGTTTATTTAGCCACAAATTACTTCCGGTCACGCCATTCTACGTCAAGTGGCATATTATAGTGTAAAAGTAGCCACTGCATGCATGTTAACATCACACACATACATATACCTACAAAGATATTTTTTCATAAGAAAACCAAAAATTATAAATCCTGTCTGTCTACTCATACGAGCATGTATGTATGGTCGTTCGCCTCTTTACCATAAAATATAATTTGAGATATAGTTGAATGACAATTCATTGTGTTTGACATTAGTGTTGTCAGAATACGTCACTTCATAACATAACATAAGGCTGTTTTTTCTCAATCGAATTACTGAATCAAAAACAAAATATAATTATTTACCTGGTGTCGTTTTTTTTGTTTTATTATTTTGGTATTGGGACGAATTATTATATATTATTGTTGAAATAACACACAACACCGCACAACAGCAAACATCAGAGACCTATTGACGGAACTCTGTCGACATAATAAAAATGTCCTATACTCATTTCTTTATTTCTTTTAGGGTAGATTCAAACAAACATTTATTTTTGTTTTTTGTTGGTCAGTTTCGAAGGAAACTTTTCTAATTTCACCCATGGAGGAAATACATATACATAAGTAGATAACATACATACATACATATTACATACATATATAGATAGAAGTGCAGATATTTCAATTTAAGTATTTTGACAATTTTTCTTCATTTAAGATACCTTAGAATATAGGTGGGTGGATTTTTATTTGACATGTGCGTAGGAATAGGTATAGTATGCAATAAACATACATACCTACTCACAATAAATATAATATCATGAGATAAAAAAGAAATCATTTTGATACCATGTACATATATTTGTGTGTAGGTAGGTAGGTACATCTCAACTGTATATATACATACACATATGCTTAAGATACTTTCAGAAATATAGAGAGGGAGAGACAAAGTTGGCCTCATTAAAAATTGGCCAGACATCTCATAAATATTTCAGGGTCTTCTTCTGTTGAATGCGCCCCTTATTTTTTGTATACCCTATGATGATGGATGACGATAGAAAAGCTATCATTTTTTTAACACTTGTCGTCGTCGAGTTTATGTAGTAGGTATATATTTAACCTAAAAATAAATATGTATGTATATAGATATAAGAAAGTATATATATAAATAAAAGTAAATATACTTTTACCAACTTAACTGCATTGCTTTTCAAAAAAATAAGATATTAAACGATGTACAAATAATAAAGTAGGTAGGTATACCTATACATATTTTATTGTGGGAGTTAATAAATATACTATTATTGTATCCTCATTTCAATAGAAATCAAATAAATAATTATTGATACAAAAAAGCTATTTTAACGCCCTTTTGTCGTAAATTATGGTTTGTTATTCACCTTTTATAACGGTTGACGTTTTACTAGAACGATATTTACCCGCTCTTTCATTTTAATCTGCGTTCGAAAATGTCAAACCGATGCAGAGTTGCGCATGAATAGTTTAATGTTTTGGAACTCATGGTATTTGTAGGTAACGTAGTACTTTTTGTTAAGTTTTTATTTAAAAATCGAACCATTTTTTAATAGTAGAAATAATTGGTAGAAATGGATCCAATAAGCGGCATACTTTTATAACGCCCAATCAGGGTCGTAGTTGGGATTTTGTTTCTCGGAGGGGGGCGAGTTTGCTTCATAGTCTCAAGTGAAATTAAATTCTGTGAACAAAATTGGCATTTTTTCGGGACTTTTGTGGACTAAACGCCGCCGGAGGTAACAAGTCCAATAAAAGTTTTTGTTTCAGTAGGTATATATTATAGAAGAATAGAATAAGTATTAAAAACCTTTTTGGACGAGAAATTAATAGGCATGTTCAGGAAAATGAGATCTCGGAGATCTCAGCAATTTCAGTTACCTGAACAGGATTCCTCAGCAAAATTTCTCAGCTTTGCTGTCAAAACTCTGAGGAAAAAAAATCTTGGATTCGCTTGCTTACTTTTTGAGTGAGAAAATTCTCTGAGATCTCATTTTTCTGAACACACCAAATAACTTTATCTCGTTCTATATATTTAAAAAAAAAACTTTACACACTTGTTGTGTGGTCAAAATCGCAAGCAAATTAAGTAGGTATTATTACATTTATGGAATCCTAACCGCCAATTTATGTATAAGTAACATTATGTCCCAAACCAAAATTCATGCAAGATTTGAATTTCGCGCCAGCTTGACAGCACTGACAGTTTGAGAGTTATTAAATATAAAGCGCGCTATACTAAAGAATAGTGCCTTTTCCTTTTTAAGCAACGCTTTGAAAAATTAATGAAGTTTTGCCGGTGATTTTTCGAACAAATTCATTTTTAGCGTTGAGGCTCATCTTAATCTTGATGGCTTTGTTAATTTTCAATGTTGATTGTTGAAAAACAAATGCATCCATAAGGTGTCAACGTTTGGTGCGGATTAAAGAAATTGAGCACTGTATCAACGATATTCAGCCAAATTAATGTTAAACGGTTATGGAAAATGTTAACAAAAGAGTAGGTACGTGTGATGATATTTTTTCGCACAAAAGAATGTTCCCAGCTGTCACGTATGCCTATCGAAATAAGGAGTAAGATTTACCATTTCATTTACTTCTTTAACTGCAGGAAAACGTGGGAGAAATATACTCAAGAAATAAGAATTGCTCCTAAAAAAAACGTGTTGTTTGTTTCATCGATATTCTCAAAAATCATATCTGCAAAAATCTTTGACATTTTCTCTTTAATTTTAAGGACTTCCTTGTACTAAAACCTTTTTTTTGTGCCGAGTCCCAGAAATAAAGGTGTTGACAAACAATTTTTACTATAGGCAATATTTTTTAAATTAAATAGAATTATTTTCTATTTGACAGAAGTGAGCTCATAAATTACTTCACTCAAATCTATTTACCATGCTCTTCGATTTTCAAATGATATCAATGAAAAATTGCTAAGCCTTTCTTATTCCGTGCTTCACAATTAATTTTGGATTAATTTCGATTTTGAAAAATAACATTATAATGGCGGTGCATATCTACATCGGGATAGCTCGAAGACAGTCAAGAATTTTGAATTGTCAAAAAAATATCAAATTCTTTAACATTTTTGTCGAATTGATATCTTTCAAAAATGTTGATCTGATAAAAAGTAACTGAGCGCAAAAATCAGATATTACGTAGTGAACCAAAAATTTTCAGAGCTTTCTCTTTTAAGTCTAAAAAATAAAAGTAACCCTTAAAGAGATATTCCTGAAAAAAACAAATTGAGGGGCCTTGACACCGTGTAAAATTATAAACGGCCCTCATATTGAAGAGGACTTCTTACAGTTTCTTAAGTACACTATTAAAAAGCACGTTTTATACCAAAATTTAGCTTCCGGAGCTAAATGTCTTAAATTACTGAACTATTCGACATTTTGAAACAAGCTTAGTAATGAAGTTGAAGATCGCTGCATCGGAAGTTTTTTTTTGCTTTAGACTTGCAGCTCTCGATAAGTATTAATGGTATTGAAAAAATTTAAACGCCAAAATGTTGAGGTCAAATTTTTCCAGGGGCGATGTCTTTTACTTTTTTTTAATTGAACGGCGTTATATTTTTTTTAACTGAGTTTCCAAATTTCTGAAGGTATATTTTTTTTAGACGTGCAGCTAGCCCATAATAAATGTTAAAAAAAAAAAAAATTGCACTATGTACAGAATTCGTTTCTCTAGGGGCGATATTCCTTACTTTTTTTTTTTTTTTTAAGCTTTTTAAAGCATGAAACCTAAAAAGAATTACAAGCAAGTTTAGACCCTTATAACTTCGGATCAACGAATGGTAAATAAAAAAAATTACATGCACAAATCAGATTTTCCAAACTCTAGAAGCGATGTTTTTTTTTTTTTTTTTATTTCATGTTATTAAGTGCCTCTTGCCTAACAACAAATTATAACAAAATGGTAATAATAAAAAAATATATACACAAAAATAAATTTTGTTCAACAAATTATAACAAAATGGTAATAATAAAAAAATATATACACAAAAATAAATTTTGTTCCTATGTTTAGATGGTGCTCATTTATAACATTTTTATATCCTATATCTATTATTGTATTATATTAACTTTCTGTGAAGTCGATTTACATTTCAAGCTACAGTTGAGCCTTATAGAACTAAAACAAAATATTTTCATACTAAGGAAAAAAAGATATTTTTGCGAATCTATTTTTTTGTTATTACCATTTTGTTATAATTTGTTTTTAGGCAAGAATAAAAGACTTAATAACACGAAATAAGAAAATCTGGAAAAACTTGCCCTCAACATTTTGGTGTTTAAATTTTTTCAATACCATTAATACTTATCGAGAGCTGCAAGTCTAAAGCAAAAAAAAACTTCCGATGCAGCGATCTTCAACTTCATGCTTAGTACTATAAAAGTACGAGTATTAAGGATCCCCAAAATTGTTTTCATTGACAACTACGTGTTGATATTATTGTTTTCGTCGTCGCCACGACAAATTCGCTTTGGTGTGGGGGATCATTTATATACTCCAAATAAATACACTTTTACTTTAATTCAAATCATTAGTTTGAAATTTATCAAACAATAAATATATGGATTTAAAAATTGTCAAATATCGATATTTGTCAAGAAAAAAGCTGGCTTCATTATTTATCCAATTATGTTCCATTATATTATACTTTTTATCTAAAACTGTTGTAAATGTTATTTCAAAAACAAAAAAATAGTTATATCTTGATATCATAGATCTTCGTTAAAATTAATAAGACACTATTTCTATTTCACTTACTTACATATACTCGGCTAGATATTTTATCTTTGTAGGTAGGTTTAGAAAGAACATAATTCATTAAATTGATATACCCATAAATAAAGAACCTTCACATGACCTGCCTTTCACAATCCTAGAAACGCTTACAAAAAGTTCTTATATCGTATTTTGTTGTATTGTAGGTATAAAGGAACATTATATTGTTTTGATTAAAATTTATTTTCTTTTCTCTAGGGTGACATATTTGCCGGACTGAACGATGGGATTCTAAGCAGAGCAGAAGCATTAGCAGCTGTCGATATACAAAAACACCAAAACACACATGCCCATTCGCAAATGCCCTCGCAGATAAAACATGATGTCATGTACCACCATAGTATGAGCGGCCCCCCTCAAAGACCATTACAGGTGATTTACTTGTTATACCTATTTGTCTTCTTTTTTTTTCTTTTTTTTGATTTTGGTTAAACCACTCAACCAATTTGATACACACGAGTCGATAATTCGATCAGACCAAATTTTTTTGGTTAATAATTTTATTAGTTTCACGCACAACACAATACACATTAAACACACATACATAAATATCCGGTATACCTATTGCCTAATCAGAGACACGATTTTTGGACGTACGCACATCGCGCCGATGACAGTCACGTGCCTTTACTCAAGGGGCATTAGACATCCACCAAAAACCAAAAACGACCAACCCTTCGCCCGTTACCTAACCTATACACAACAACAAAAAAACCTATTTCAATTTAAATAATATACACACAGGTACTTGAGCCGTCAAGGGCGTTTGCCATTTGCCGTTTGCATTGTCTTGAACTTCATGCAACTTAGATTAGATCAATTTGAGTCACACTTGTTCTTCTTTCCGAATACAATATTGTCGAAATTTCCCTATACAACTGAAAAATTGGTGATTTTTTTAAATCACGGTTGCCACTACACGCTAAATATTCGTTTATCAGAGTTTGACAACATTTTACTTTTGCCTTTTTTAACGTGAATTGAAAGAATGATTGAATTTTGACAAACTAAATCTGTTTTTTGGAAACCCAGGTATATTTTCTGAATTAAATTTGCTCTTTTTTATAAAATTCAATCTTTGTCGAAAGTTAAAATAAGGTGAAAAGTATTCTAAATCTTCCATTATTTTCCAATTTATATACATATATTTGTCTTGTATGCGACTCAAATGTCCAACTGTCATTTTCAATATTTATAATTTTGTTTTATAATTTAAGCATTTTAAATTCAAATTTTTGAAAAGAACATCACGAGTTTATATCAAATTTCGTTTAAATTTATCAAAGCGGTAACCATATAATTGTAGTCCGGTGTCGTCGAGTGGTGGCATGGTGGTTTTTCGGCTCATTTGAAAATTAACAGCAAAGCAATACACTTAGGTATATAGGTATCTATACGACAAATTCAAATTGCTCATCGCCCTTATTTCTCCACATTAAACATTAAAAATAAAACTTGGTTGAAGCAGGGAACACAGAACTTAAGTGGCTGTAATAAAGGCATCTATGTATTGTATATGTATTATATCTACCCCTCGTCATCATTGCCATGGGAAACTTCAATGCAAAAAAAGGACGACTGTCACATGCTGCCGAGGAGGTAGATATAGAAAATTTCTGAAGTGTGTTTTGAGCAATGGGAAATTGTTTAATTGTTTCCATTTGTACTAACAAGAAAACAACACTTAGGGCTGTTTTTTTGTTGTTGCACTAAGAGGATTTATAAGAGAAGACAGAAAGAGAAAGACTATTATAACGACTTATTTTCAATTAGCGAACGTTCATCGACACGTGATTCATGTGATGGGTAACAAGTGTATAACGAGTATAAGGATAAGCACATGGGACTTTAGAATTCTCACTGAACTGGTGCTTTGCTTTTTTGAATTTTTATTTTTGAATAAAAGGATTAAGTAACATAAAAGTATAGAAAAGTAACAATAGATTGTAGAAATATTGTAAGTTTGCCAGAAGATCTTATTTATGAGTGACATAGAACCAGATTTGTTAGGAAATCCTCGAATTAAAATAAGTGCCAAAACTAGATGCTTAACCCTTGCTCAAATCACATCAAATGAAAACTCGCTTAATTTCCATTTTTTACTTCCGATAAGTACTAAAAACAAGTTTGGAATTTGCAAAAGAAATTTGACGTTCAGATTTTAATCTAATAATACCTATTAGTACCTATACATTTGTTACTGCTTGATTTTGAAAAGTTGTAGTTTGTTGTGTTTGGGGTTGTAGGCGGACTTCTCAAAAATCTACACATAATATGCGTTTAGCTCAAGGAAGCTTTAGTATAAATGTTCAGCCTTCCTTATACAAACAAGGTCTAGAAGCTGAAGATAAAATCGAAGAAGTTCAGACGTTTGTTTTAAAGATTTTACTTGGACTAGCTAACAACACACAAAGGAACGTAGTTCATATGGAAACTAAAACTTTTCCATTAATAGGTAGGTATACACAAGAAATAGCGACAGGAGTTTTGAATATCTCCGATGACCGCCTGATAAAAAAGTGTCAACAACAAGTTTTGATAATACATATCAACACTCAACGACCCATACTGGACTACAAACCTCCTAATGAATAATTTTACTCCGATAAGGGAACAGCAAAACCTAACCCTGGTTTACGAAAGGATCTTATCAAAGGAAGCTGTTAGTATGATTCTTGCTATGTAAACATACAGGAGCAGGAATATAAGCCACCTCGCTACTTGAATGCAACTTTCATACAGTTCGTGGCACAAATTAGGCGTACCCGCAGTACACAAATCTAAGGCAATAATATTGCGCAGCTTGTCAAAGTTGAAAGTGTCAAGAAATTAAAAATGGCTATTCCAGTGCCCACAGGAACTATAATCACCGCATCATTATAAACAACAGCAAAACATTGAAATTAGACCAGAAAACGGGCACTGCACATCCACCATTTTCTGAACATATTGCATCGGGTTTGACAGATGCGCAGAATTGAACCAAAATTAAAACACTAATGACATTACCTTTAATATGTGTAGTGTGGACGATATCACCATTCAAAACAACTATTTTTTTTTTAATTTTAAAAGCGTTTTTTTTTTAATTTTCTTATACATATAAATATGTTTTTAAACATAAGAAAAAGTTTTACGCATATTTTAAGGATTTATTAGTGTGGTTTTAAAAATTTCGACCTGTTTTTGAAATACCGAATTTTCAAAAAATTATTTTTATTTTTTTTTTAATTATAAAATAGAATTTTTTGAATTTTTTGATATACATTCTAATTGAACATTTTTATTAGAAGCTTCTTAATCAAAACTGTAATTCAAATCAGTTTAGCAGATAAGAAGAAAGAAAAAAAATGAGTAGATAAATGTTAAGTCGAGTAGGAGTCGTTTTCGAGAAAAATAAGATTTTCTTTAATGGCTTTTAAACGTAACGTTAATAATAATTTTTGTTCAAATTTTGCTAGATAATGTTAAAAACTGCTTGATGCCGATTTTAAATAAAAATCGACCAAGTTCTTTTAGAAAAAAAATTAAAAAATTAGCTTTGAAAATTTTGGAATACAATATACTTGAAGTATTTAAATTTAAAAAAATATTAAAGAAATTGCTTAAAAAAAGAAACTGAACTTTTTTTGAGAAAAGCGATAGTTTCAATGGGAGGTGCAATTAATATAACCATTTTTTCGAAATTTTACTCACCAAAAGGTTCCTTATGGTTCCCTACAAATTAACTCATTTTTTTCAAATTCTGTGTACCTTGCCATTTTTGCTAACAAATAAGATTTTCTTAAAAAAGCTAAAATATTTTATGTATACGGCAGGCAGGGTTACCTTTGGGGACACTTTAGTGTCATTTTGACACCCTTTCACCGTTCGGACACCAGGACACCTCTTTTCAAAAATAAATCGATTTGGACACTTTTTATAAATCTAGCAACTCTTTGGACACTATTTTAAGCAAAACAAACAATTTGTTCGAAAAATGGAACGCAACCCGTCGAAAACAACCAAAATAAAAAATACCTACACCAAGCTATCTATTTCTATCTCTATATTTCATATAAAAATCTCTGCTGATACACTTATGAAAAAAAACTTACTAATAAATAAATAAATTAAAAATTGAAACGTGCCATTTAATGCTTTCAGCTTTAAATGTTTTAAGAGGCAAAGATTTGGAATTAGAGGTAGAAGAATGGGTTCCTAGTTCTTATACAAAAGTAAAGAGAACAAATATCAAAGAAATAATATGTGTATCAAAATATACGAAGACTTTTTAAAACTGTTTCCTAACAATTTTTCTAATTAATCGCTTATGTTACCTGAATTTATGCAATTTTTTTTTGTTCTTAATTGTTATAATAAAAACTTTAATTTAACCTGCGTTTTAATTGACATTTCTACGGGACACCTTTTTTCCTCTCGGACACCTTTTTTGACACTGAAAATTTTCAGAGGTATACACTGACGGCAGGTACCGTAATTTTTGGTCCTGAAATAATAAAAAAAAACTTATCTGGGAGTATTAAAAACAGCCTTAGTACCTACCAAGTTAAAGAAAATCGTCTTATCTTAGACTTTAGCCCAATAAACAAACGGACATTATTATATTTCCTATCATCTCATGCCAAGTTTGATAAAATGAGAACTATTATAGAATCGGAGCTTTATAATTGATGCGATGATATCATGCATGCGCGTTCATTTCCATGGAAAATAATTTGCCCTCTGTTTTTGCCACGTAATTGTTCTTTATAGGGAATCGCATATAAGTGTGAAAAGTCAATTATTTTGGTGACCTTTAAGAGTAAAATTAACAAATTTTTACATTTTCATTTTATGTTGAAAAAAAATACACAATTAAGATTGCTTGTAATACCGTCCGATTTCTTGGTATAATGTGAGTCCATTTGCATTTAAGCTTCTGATGTGCTCTAATGTTTGCTCCTAAATAATCCTGTGGCCGAAATCAAATGTGTATTCATATTTTTTCGATATAAAATAATTGTTTTTTTTTTTTCGATTTTTGATAGAAAATAAAAAAAAGCAATTATATAAACGAAAATTAATTTTAATTCAAACATTTACAATTAACTGTTCAACCGATTAAAATGGAATGCGCAGGCAGAAAAGATGTACTGCAGAAACGTTATTCCTGCTATAGAAGCTAGTTAAATCAGAGAAATGATTTTCACGATCTTCTGACTTCTGGTAGTTTTCAAAATTCATTTAATAAAAGATTGATTTGATTTTTATATTCTCGCAAAAATTTTACTGGTTACACGTTTATCTGAAAAACACCTCACCAAAGGCAAAAATCAATATTTCTTACATTTTTAATTAAATATTTTCCTAATATAACAGCCTACTTCCTGTACTTTGAAACTCTGTGCATTTCTGTGAATTTCTACACAAAGTCTGTAAAAGTTCATATAAAAAAAATACAAACACAAATGCACAGAGTTTTAAAGTAAAGGAACACACCCTTAATAGTATTCATGCAATAATGTAAAACACTAGATAAGTTTACGATGTTGGTTAATGAACTGTCAAATATTTTATAAGATATGATTTACACAAATTGTTTGAAATTCCTCAAGGATTTTGCTGCGGTAAATTAACCAAATTTTGTTGACAAAAAGCATCATTTTTTCCGAATATATGTAGGTAGGTACTATGCATGTATGTACATATATGAAATTTAATAAATCATTAAAAGCGATTTGTCCACATAATTGAATAATTTTCTTTTTTTTCTGTTTATTTTTGGCATCTTTTGCAGTCAAGCACTATATTCACTGCGTCATATTTCAAACAATTCTGCAATGATTAAAAAAAAAAAACCAAATAAAAAATTCATTTCATTATAGTACCTACCTATACCTACTTTTGACTCTTAACATTTTTCCTTTGAAGATAACATTGCATTATTGAACCATCAACATGATTTTTTATAATTTAGCAAAATTATATTTGTTCAAGTTGTTCAGGAAATACATTTTTACAATAAATAATTTAGCAATGCCACTCTAGAGGCATTTTACATTTTTCTGAGCTTAAATACATATATACAGGGTGTCCGGTAACTCAAAGTCAAGCGGGTAACGGATGATGAGGAAGGTTGTACCTGTTCTGGAAAAAATAAGAAAAAACATCTATCTCGCTTGGTTAAGTAATAATAGCAATATTTAGAAAAATAGTGAAAATCGATACCCTAGACCACATTTTTAGGAACTGTGGTCACAAATTTCCGAATTTTGACGTGTTTATTTTTTTTACGTAATCCTAAGTAACCATGCTATTGATTTCAATTACAAATTTAAAAATAAATATTGTAAGTTTCGTAAGAAAAATAAAGTTTAACTGAGTCATGTTTCAAAAAAAATTTTTTTTTTAAATTTTATTTAAAAAAAAAAAATGTACTACACTACCTTAGCAAATTTTTTAAAAAAATTGGCGCGTTTCATCAAGATTTCAAAATGGTACATCACTTGCTACTTATTCATTCGTAAAAAATACTTTTCATTTTTTATTTGCAAAAAACACCTCAGTTCACTTCAATCACTTTTACCAGAACAATGCTTTTTTGTACTCAAAAATTCATTTTACCAAGGTGTACGTGACATAAACAGAGGCACTAGAATCAGACACTGTTTGCCGTCAATAAGAGTGAGACAGATCTACATCTTGACTTACGGGACACGAATTTTTCAAAAACTGTTGACAACCATCAACATGATTTTTTATAATTTAGCAAATTTATATTTGTTCAAGTTGTTCAGGAAATACATTATATCATTTAGCAAAGTGTAATTCTCCACTCTAGAGGCATTTTAAATTTTTCTGAGCAAAAAAATTTATAGGTATATTCTTTCTGCCCTTATTTAAGGAAGATACGGGTACCTACTGAAATAAACAATAATTTTCTGTGTTATACAAATTATCATAATTATAGAATCCTCTTACCAAATGGGGATTATTTAAAAAACTATAAATTTGGTCTTAAATATTCCCGTTTGCTCATTTAATTTGTCATTTTTATTTCGTTTCGGACATTTAAAACAATTTAACTGATTTTAAATTAGTAACCAGTTTCTATATAGATACCTTCCTATTTTAATAACACCACCCTTGTTTCAATAAACAAGAGTCCGAATCGATATATACCTACATATTATATAATAACCATTATCACATGCCGCCGGAAACCATCTGAAATTCTTCCGAGGGATGATTCCGTCATGCAGAGCACTTGTCAAAATATTAACTGTGAACCAGTTATGCCTATACTATTCAAAAATATGTCAGTCTACCCGTTATCATATCTGTTAACAAAAAAGAAATCACTTTGTTTCCAAATTGCATTCTAATGGACATATGCTGTTATAAACTGAAACAACCTCTATATACCTACCTTGCCTACCAGGTTTTTAGCTCTATCATCGTACCTACATTCATCCCCTTTAAGTGCTGTTTCATGTGTTCCACATTAATGAATATTATTTGAAAGTAATCTCTCAGGCTATATCGAAACTCCCTAAATTCAACTACACACCATGCACCATGTGTTGCATATCCTTGTTTAATTTCTGGTCACATATACAGTCTCTATACAAAATAGAGAACAGAAATCACTTGTTACAAAAAAAATTAAAACAATGTAGGCATAGTCTTCGAATGATAACCAACATTAAGTCTGTCTATACAGAACTCACCTTATATCCTTTGCAGATACATCAACAACTGCACTAATTCCAAACTATATAACCCTTGATGTTATCGAATATTAAAAATGAAAATCCAATGGCAAAGTGCATATTACTAACGCAAAAAGGAACATCAAATTGATCGTATTAATAAATATAACTGGTTCATCCCGCCCATATAATCAACTTAAAGATTAGAACGATTTTCCATACCGAAACTACTCGTTTGCCATTTTATGGCAATGAATACGATTAACTATCTCCCACGGGATTCTACCGCTACATACATATATCGAATCGACGAGTATTGCATATCAAAGGCGAACCCTTATATTGAAAATCTCTCAATATGGTCTGGATTCAACCACCGGACTGGTGTTTGCAGATTGTTCACTGCGCACCCCTCAATGGAAATAAATCATAATGCTATATATGCTTTTCTTTAGCATCAACTTATAAGTCTAACCGTATACGGTATCCGGGGTTTTATAACCCTGCGTAATATGGGCTTGATGGGTAGGTATAGTTGTTTGTATAGAAAACAGAAAAAAAAACAAGGGATATAGTCTTGAAATTCAGATTTCTTTCCCATTACTCTCCCTTAACACAATATTGATACGTTTCCCAAAAGACACAGCTATATAATATAGGCGGACTCGTAAATGGGTAGGATGAGTGCTTTTGTGTAGAAGTCATGTACCGCATTAACAACATGTTAACCCCGGCAAATATCAAGGTTGAAAAACTAATACAAGATTGCTTACCAACAAACAGCAGCATCAGGGTGATAAAATGAGGAGATGCAGAGTCGATTACGTGGCCAACCCCAGTAGCAATTTGTTGTGTTTTTATTTTATTTTATTTTATTTTTTTTTGCTTTGTTTTTTTTTTTTTTTTGATACTTTTACCCTTCATCTTATTTCATTCATTTTTGCACTGCACAAAAAGCATAACACAACACTATATTCTATATGGATCCTGGATGAGGATGACGCGCCCCTTGTGCAATGACAAGTAGGTATTTCAATTTTGTTGTTTATCTTTTATTATAAGAGAACAACAGATGGTTTACGCAATCACCGTGATAAACATTAAATTTTGATCCATAAAGGATAGATATTTTTAAATAGACATTGATCTAGAACATCATAAAAACATAAAATATACCTACGGTTTTTTGTTTTTGATGATTTGACAATGCGATGAAGTACTTAGGTATTGGGAAATAATTTTTATTTTTTTTTAATTCAAAATTATTGATCATTAGCATTAGCGAGCGGTTTAAAGTAAAATGAATCAATAATAATAAATAATAGACGATAATGTTTTTATTTTTGTTGAATCGCATACGCATTATATCTAGTGCTTTTATAAGAAAATTGCAACACTGTAATATTTGACCTGTACAAAAAATATACAGGGTGATTTGCATAAGATGTAAAAAAAGCTAGAGCGGGTAGAGTCGTCGAGACAATAAAAAAGTCGAATGGGAGGAGGGGTCTATTCCCCCGGTTTAGACAGGAGGGGCCATTTTCTAAGAAAATTTACTTAAAACACACTAGCGCCCATATTATTCATTCGATACATCCAGATTGAAACTTAAATCCGGATATACATATTTACATTGAATTTGTATACTTTACATCTGGATTAAAGTTTTAATCTGGATGTATCGTGTGAATAATAAAGGTATAGGTATTCGTCATGAAATCTATGTAAGATAAACTGAAAACGAAACGAAATTTGCTTATTGACAAGAAAGCCATTCACTTAGTCTTACCATCCGTCAGGATTTCGCCTGGCGCGTCAGGTTTTTTAATTTCCAATCAGGCTTTGGCCAGGTTTCGTGCTTTGTCAGGCTTTTTTATAATTATCGCACAAAATATAATCGTTAGAAGAAAAATGTTTACTGAATGCTTTCAAATCGAAATGCTTGTAAATCGCAGTGAACACATTCATTTTTCTCATTTAGTTGTCACTGTTTAGAAAGAGGCAAAGAGTTGTGCAATAGGGTGATTCAAAAAACATCTTTCTCGAAATTCAACCGGGACCGGGCGAAATTATGAAGCTTAGATTGAAACCAAAATATTAAGACCGAAAAATTCAAAATCGAATACCATTTAGAGCTCGCTACCAGCGCTTTTTCAATAATTTTGCTTGAAAGTCTTTGAAAATCGTAATTTTTCTCAAATGTCAAAAGCTGCATAAACTTTTGAGTTTTGGTGCTAAAAGCATGAAATTCAGGGATTGTTCGTATTTTTATGTAGTTTTTATTTAAATTTTTATATTTACTAATACTCAATAACATTTCTTGTTTTTCTTAAAAGGTATACAACTTATCACAACTCACCTTAGATCAAAAGTTATGAACATTTGAATTCAATAAAAATGATTCTCAAACAAATTCAAATAAATCGTAATTTTTAAAATAGAAGGAAATACTTTGTTAGTTTGAACTTTTTGTATTGAATTATTAAATGAAATGGTCGACTCTTTATTTATAGTCATAACTTTTTATAACTTTTTAAGAAACTGCAAAACTAGGACAAGCTTTTAAAATCAAAAAATGTTATTGAGTAGCAGTATATTTCTACAGGGTGCTATTTGAAACGTTTCAAGTACAAATTCAGTTTGAACACCATTTAGGGCTATCGATTTATTTGTAGATACATAATGAAGGTCATGAAAAATATTTTTTTATAAAATGTTTTTCTAAATATTAAGCAAAATTAATAAAAAAGATGGTAAAAAATAAAAATAAAATTTGGAAAGGGTGACCCAAAAATTAAATCAAAATAAAAGGATTTTCTAAATAAAAAAAAAATGTCTTGACTCCAAAAATATTATTGTTAAAATATTACAGGTAATGAAATTCTAAAGAAAATAATTTAAAAAAATGCACTTTGACGCACTCTGTAAAATACGATATAGTTTTTCTACATCATGGTTAAAGTGTTTTTTTTTTTGAAAATATTGATTAAAAAAGTTTAAGCAAGAAATTAACTTTGGGGCAGGTTCTTGGCCATTGAAATGCATTTTCGGTTTAACTGGACGTAATTTGTCAACATCAAGTCCCAGATTCCTTGCGGTTTTTTTCTGTAGACGCTTTCATTTTATTTTTTTATAAAAATTTAGTTTCAAAAAGTAAACAAAAATTTTTTTTTTGTCAGGCTTTTTTGATCAAAAATCAGGCTTTTCTTTCTTTACTGTCAGGCTTTGCTGATTTTAGAGCTGGTAACCCTACATTCACTACACACGAACCGTTTTTAGTTCTTTTAAGGCTTAAACAGCGCTTCCAGATCTAATCTTAAAGCTCGAATTTTTAATAATGAGCTCTTGAAGCACATTTAGATCTGAATTCGAGCTCATTTGCAGCTAATTCATTGAGTTTGTGAGCACTTGCTCTTAAGAAGCTCGTTATGAGTGCAGGCAAGTGACTCTGAAGGTCTATGGTATACACTATACACCTTTAAAGAACATCTTTTGAAAGATGTTTGTTCGTATTGGTTTGGGTAATACATAAGATACAAAATATAAACGCAGACACGCTTTAATACGTTATTTTAAAATAAGTGAATCGTTTGAGCATTTTTTTTTTCTGACACCATTAATTTTTTGCTGTTTAAAAAAAAAAAATCATTAAAAATACTTAATTAATTTTGATTGCCATTTTTATTCAATTAAATGAAGAATCAGAAATTTGGGTCAAAGCTTTTTTTTAACTTATTTATTTATTTATTTATATACATAAGTATATTAACAATATTTTTTTTAACTTAAACATACATTCTTTTTAAGATCCCATACAAATTTAATTATCCAAAAGAAGTTTTATATTTTAAAAACAGTTCGATGTTTTTTGCAGTTCAATAAAAGGTGTTAAACATACCACAGCTAATCTTAGATGAGATCGAAACTTCTCATTATTTATAAAAATTATTTATTTAAAAAATCCAACAGTAAAGTACTAAGAAGTAACTACACGAATTGACATGTTACTGAGCAAAACAGTATTACCTTCTATTTCTTTTTTTCAGAACTATATTTGATTAGAATTTCTCGAAGCATTCGTCGGTCCTAGTTTTCAACCAGCAACAAGTTATTGGGTTAGGTTTATGTGGTTGTCAGCAGAAACGCTGGACACACTTAGACCAGGTGGTTGTCCCATTGTGATACCACAGGAATCTAGGAAGCTTTCTTTCTACTCGTTGAACCATTTAGAACATCTTACGAAACTCGTGAGACTACTAATGTCATGACTTGCCAGATCACTAGGATAATTGTAGTAGAATTTTCCTAGATGGAGCCTACGTCTTTGAGACTTTGCACCCCGCAATATTTTGAAATATTGCCGCCTCTAGCAATTTGCCTCGCGGATATATTAAAAATTTGCAGCCCCTATATTTTGGAAAATTGCCGCCCCAAAGCAAAGTGCCGCCCGGGGCCTGTGCCCTTCTTGCACCTGCCATGCTACGCCACTGGCTAGTGCTTTGATAAATTACAACGCGACTTCGAAATTCTGTATTTTAAGATGTCAAATAAAAATAAATAATAACTAAAAAAAATTTTTATTCTAAAAAATGCATTTTTGCCGAAATAAATTTATTTTGATAAAAAATACAATTTAGCTTCTATATGAAGGTTTTTTTTAATAATACAAATTCTACATATATACTATCTACTGAAATACATCAGCCAAGTAGAAGACTTAGCACTATTTTATTTGGACTTGTTGAATTATTGATTCAAAATAGCTTTTACGGCCTTTAGTCCTACAAAAATTTAGCGTTTCGTCCCGGTGATCTCACTTGGACTCATCAGTTCACCTTATCACCTTCTTATATAAACATTGCCACGGCCCCGGGCAAAAAACAAAAACAAAAACTTCCAATTTAATGATTAGGAATTCTAGTCTTGTTGGATATAGTTCACACTAGATATTCGTCACGAAATCTATGTATGATGAACTGAACTTAACAAAAAATTGCGTATTGACAAAGGCCCTCACTAGTCAACTGATGAGTCCAAGTGAGATCGCCAGGACGAAACGCCAAATTTTTGTAGCTACAATATTAATTACTGTATTGAGCTCTTATATATCACTTAAAGATTTGCTTTCTGTACTTTTGGCACTAGTTTTAATAAGATGACATTTTCTGTTTTTATATTTTTTTAATGAAATAAAAAGGCATATGACAAAAACGCCCAAATCGATTTGGAAATATCGTCGAAAAAAAAAATTGGAAATACTGCCCAAATTTATATTTTTCCAAATCTTTAGTTGGAAATATCGCCCAAATATTTTCAATGTAAATTGTTTTGTAAAATTTGCGCGTTATTTCCTCAATTTTGGGGTATATTTAATTAATACTAATTCTAGGTTGATTTAAAATATTTAAAAATAGTTTTTTTTATAAAAAAAAACGTTTAGATGTTTTGATCTTTTTCACAATTTATCTGTAAAGACGATTCGTATATTTAAAAAATTTTAATTCGTAATATTTCTAAGGCTGCAATAATGTACCGTTATTAGTAGTACTTTATATTGATATTTTAACCATGGTTTACACACCTGACAAAACTTTTGCAGATGTTGTATTTAATTTTCTATACAACCATAACATACATCATAACATTTATAACCCTCTCACTGAATTCATATTTTTTGGGTTGTGTGTTGTTTTTTTTTGTTTCATTGTTCAAACATCATTACCAACAAATGTTCTGGATGTGCGTATCTATATAAAATGTCCTCTAAAATAAATAACAATCAATTATAATTCCTTTCATGGGAACAATAAAACCACATAGAGAACCGTGTCCGCAAAATGCAACTCTCATATCATGCAACGTTTATCATAAAACAACACAAAACAGAGTCCTATAAACAGTATCGATGCATCAACACCATCATCATCGTCATCAGTCTTATGAGTTTCCCCTTTTAACATTAAAATAACCGATGTGGAAAGCAAAAGCAATTATTTCACATAATAACACATCAAGGACCTTCATTCAAACATTGTTGAAAATATAAACTTGAAACAAAAGTATTTTTTTTTTGTTTCTTAAATTGTTATTATTTTTGTCTGTACCTATACACCTACTCAAAAAGAATGTATATTTCGCATGCGAAGAACGAACACAAACAAAACAATGTCCTGTTGGGTGAGCTGGAGCCAGAGCCAGAGTCACAGCCAACACCCAGAACCAGCAACAACTTTCTCTGAATTGGGATTGGAATTGTGATTGTGATAAAAGCAAAGATCTTAACCAAACATAAAATTAATTTCAAGTGCTCTAATCATACTCTGACGATATTTACCTAATTGAATGTAACAGTAATGGAAGTCAAACAAGAGAGTTGAAAGTACCTTGTTTGTCTTATTTCAAGCCCTCATGTCAGAGAATGGTGCATGATTTTCAATATGTTTATTAGGGTGGTTTAAAATTGAGTTTATGCCGCCGCCGCAGCGTCGAAACCGGCGCTCGTATATCTAGATAATTTTGTGGCTTTTTGATCAGGTGGAATAATAGGAGAGTATGAAACTTCGAATGAAAAATATTTGCGTTTGCAGGGTTGGGCTGCTGTATATATAGTTGCCTCGGGTAGTTTCAGAAATCTGGTCACCTTTTGATGCTTTTTTTTTTAGTGCAGTCGATGTTGTTTATTTTTATGCTTTTACAAGTAGGTACAAGTATAATATGTAGGTTGTGCTGTATAGACTGTATAGCTTGCAATTCATTTATGCTCTAGGTACAAGCGAGGCGTAGGCACAGCAATGTCAATGTTTGTTCAACAAATTAAATCGGCATGTAACTTAATTTAGTTGGCAAACAAACCAATCACTCATTTCTATCCTCCATATCTACGATATAGTCATGGTTTTACATAGAAAATAAACACATTTTAGTTTAATTAAAAGCCTAAAGCAAGAGTTAATTTTTTTTTACTAAATGATTTCGGTTCTATCAACATAATATCGCTTGGTTGCATTTTTAATAAATATTAAAATAATTATAGTTCTATCAACGAAATATATATAGTGTAGGTATTAACTAAATGAATTTTAGTATAAATATCTTCAAGCAAATTGAAAGTACATATATCAAATATTGCTTTTATTTTCTCTTGTACATATGATCTACGTATCTATATAACAGGCTTTATTTCACCCTGTCATCGTAAAGTGAAGGGTTAAATAAGAAGGAGCAACCTGAATGACCAAAGTCGAGGGCGGAGAGTTAGCTATATTTCGGAAGCCACCCCAACTATCAGACACTTTCAATAATGATGGGATTCGGTGGCTCTTTAGTGAAAAACTTTAATTTTCCATGATTAATTTGCAAAAAAAGTTTCATGGGCTATATAATTCACTTCCTTTAATCTATCACTTAAAATAGTCCTTGGTATAGAAGTTTCAAATCAAAAAATCGAAAAAAATATCGAGTGGATGAAATGAACTTTCTCTTCAGGTGCAAAGGGGTTGCCATTGTTTGTCAAAATTCATTTGACATTTCTTTGTTTCGCTTAAGTCGTTAAATATTTCGTTTAATTCGCAATCCTTAATTGGCAAGCAACGTTTTCTTTTTTATTCATTATGATTTTCAATCATTGCGGAATTAACATTCGGCATTTTTATATTTAGCTTTTTTTCAAAAATATTTTCAATCATTTCGCAAAAATCATATTGGCAGTTTGTTGTTTAGTTTTTTTTGTTACGTTTTTTGTCACGTGTTTTTTTTTCGCGAAATAACGATTTGCCGTTTTATTGTTTCACCAAGTCGTTTCGCTATGATAATTATCATTTCGCCGTTTAGTTGTTTTGATAATAATTAAGAAGAGGTGTTAAATTTATTAATTTTGTGTGCGAAATACAAATGAAACTACAGGAAATGTTTTATTTTTTGGGAATTTTTCAAAATAATTTTCTTTCGTTCATTGTTAACATTTTACTACAAGAAAGTCAATTTTTAATAACAAATGGACATTTAATTTTTTTTTAGGTTTATTAATTTTTTTATTTTTTCTGTTTTGAATTTTGTTGTTTTAATGGAAGTCAAAAAATTGTGGAACAATTGCATGCCAAATAAAAAAAAACGAAACTATAAATCGGAACGCAAAACGAAATTCTTTGATAAGCTCTGATTTTATCTTTACTAAACTAAACTCCAGTTTATGTAATTCATAGACAATTTAAATACATTTTTAAACGGAAGCTCGGTGCAACAATAAACAAGACAGAAGCTGTTTTTAACTATATGTATCAAACGTTAAAAATAAACAGACAAAACAATTATGTAAATGGATTTTTGTATTTTTTAATAAAAAAAGAAATGTCACTTCATTTTAATATTGATAAAGTTTTGTGATATTCTTCTAAAAGTTTGTATGGTGCCATCCAATAAAAAACGAAGGCTCTTTCTGAACCGCATCGACCCCTTTGAAATAACCGGTGATGATTGTTATGAGAGGTATCGATTCGATAAAGAAACAGCTAAATTTATTATTGATTTGCTAAATATTGAAGATCATCCATCAAATAGAGGCTTGCCAATATTTGGAAGCCTCCAAGTCTTAACAGCGCTGAGATTGTTTGCTCCAAATATTTATCAAATCAACAATTAAATGAGTACCAATTCTCGAAGCATTTCCTTTTCTGATTACCACCAGTTCTGTTCCTTTGGCCTTTTCAAATTTTCTTTTTCATTCATCTGCGATTATAGATATAATTTTTGTATTCATTGTATTTAAGGTTTTATTCTTTTATATCGAAAAATATGTTTATAAATTATAGTACCTGGTTAATGTTTTTCTTTAAAAAGGACACTGCAGAACAATATAAAAATAAAAAGACAACAGCTCCTTACAATTTCATGGTCAGTGGAGTTTTTTTTAAACAGATTCAACATGGATATTGTAGTTTATCCATGTTATCTTATCTTCGAGCTGTTTCTAATTAAAAAGAACTGCCAAATTCTTTTTGAATAGCAGCTCTCTTACCTGGGTCTCTAATTAGGCTCTGGTTCAGTTAGACTTGTGTTTAAAATATGACTATGAATATACACCCTATAGAGATTTCTTCGCCGATTAATATTTTAGATTTTTAAATATGTAATACGATTTAATTGGAAATTTTTATTCATCTTTTTATTCAAAAAGTACTGAAGTACAAAAGTAAAAATATTTTTTTTACCGCTGGCGCCTTTGTTTTGTGAAAAAGAATACACAAATTTGTTTTTAAACCAAAATTTAAGCTTTCTGCATCATTTTTATAAGTTTTCCAGTCAGAAACACTATCCTAAAATGAGTTTGAAAATTTTCACTTTTTTACTTTTTCACTTTTTTGGCTTATGTAGTTAAGCCTTTAGTCTTCAGCTCTTGCAATCGTTTTTAAATTATTGTAAAATGCGTTGTTTGTTTCCTATAACTTCTTGAACTTTGGTAGATCAAAGAATTTTCCTCCGGGATAAAGTGATTCCAATTTCACAGCCACGGATTTTCCTGAGGTCCTCTTTGAAATGTCCACTTCTTGATGCAATGCGTCTGAGTATTTATATTTGAATAATAAATGGCTTTACATTTTGGAATCGCAGCCATTTGGTGCGTTCAGAGATCTCACAGATTTTTCTCACTCAATAAGTGAGGGAATACAAGATTTTTGTTCCTTAGAGTTTTGACAGCAAAGTTGAGAACTTTGGTGAAGAATCCTGTTTATGTAATTGAGATTGCTGAGATTTCCGAGATCTCGTTTTCCTGAACATGCCAATTATATTTTAATCCAATCAACTCTTTCAGTCTTACGAAATTTTTCTCTTGGTATCTAATTAACTTTTCTATTAACGATATGCTTTAAATGTCATCTGCAGTCATTTTTACTATAGGTGAAATGGTTACCTTTTTCTGTCTTCGTGATAACACAGTCCCATATATCACCAATATAGCAAGAATTTCTTTATAATATCAATGACACCAAAATTTTGATCACATGGCACGAATAAGTGATACTAAAAATTTGTGTCCACTTGGAAGATAGAGTTATTAGCTGCATTTTATTATCCACATGATCTGGTCTGGATCAGATCCCCATAATAAAACAAACAGGATCATAATGACAGTCAGGGTATATATCCGTCTCTTTTTGCATTGTGTTTGTATATTTTTCTTGTTTTTGTTGGCTTTTTTTGCACTACAGTTTACACAACCTTACCATATAATGATAATAAAAAATCACAAGATTTTGGATCATGAAATAGATCCAGAAAAAAAGCAGGATTACATGTTTTTTTTTGTATTTACGTGTAAATATTTTATCTTGATCAGATCATGTGGATAATAAAATGCAGCTATTGGCGATGTATGTACAAATGGTGCTCCATTTTCAAAACCTCGTTGTGTCTTTGGTCGTCTTCTGGAATTCTAAGGAATTCCATAATTTGGTTGTTTGAAAATGTTGATCCCTTTTTTTAATCTTCTTTTTTTTTGGAATCTCATGCTATTCTTCGTCACTCTTATCACTATGTTCAAATATTTCTGCGACAAGCTCATCTGGAAGTTCAACACTACGATACACTTAGTTAGATTGTTGGACATAAGACTGCTCTCCCACTTTTCTTTTTTTTTTAAGTAACTTTTAAATTTTGAAATTTTCTTGTGATATCTTCTTTACTGAAGGGAATAAAGGGTGAAATAGATTACATATCCATTAAAACTTTTCACAAAAGAACATATTTCTTCTTCCGGCCAGGAATGAACTCGGACTCTATACCCATACGCATCGAAATCAGAAGCTTGGTGTTCGTGTTCTAACCAGAATTACTGCAATATACCTATATATGTAAATAATATATATAAAATATTCAATTATTTCACTTACATTTTTTCTCCCGCCATCTTCCTACAAAGCTGCAATAAAACAAAAACCACTGCAATCTTGATCGCATTGTGATTGTCATTTTGATTTTATGAACAGAGATGTCAACTGCTGTCATGCAAAGACATAGCTATGTAATGCAGTTTAATTCCATTTATGAACTTAACTGGCTGAACACAATGCGACGGAGCCGCAGCCGGAGTCGGAGCTGGAACATCTGTCAAAATATTAAATACACACAAAATCAATGCTACGAGCAGAATGGAACGCAACTGCAGACGGAGCTGCAGTCGGAGCCGCAAAGGTTCGCCAACTTTTAACTTTTCACGTACAGCATTTTTGACGTTTCAATTTATATGAAGAAAAAAGAAGCCGGAAAAATATATTGAAGTTTTTAGTGCTTATTTGTGTCGCGAAAAAAATTATTAATTAAAAGAAAACTATTGGAAATAAGAACAGTGAATAATAAACTCGTGGTTGTTTTTTTTTCTTTGAAATATACAAAAAGCTGTACAGCTCATTGTGGTCAGATAAAAAAAACGACGTACGACATTTTTTGAAAGCAGTTGCAGCTCCAGCTCCGATTCCAGTTGCAGCAGGGCATTGTGTTCAGCCAGTAAATCTTGCAGGACTGCTGCAGTTATAAATTTATGAAGTGGACTTGTGTGCTCATCCTTGTTTAGCTTCGAATCTAACAGCATCCCACTTCTAGTTGATTCAGCTTTTCGGTAATATAAATCTCTTTCGCTCGAAATCGTTTGCTTTTCGGATTTCGGAGGGATCATCTGCAGTTTCGATTTCCGGTTCGATCTGTTTTGTAACATATTTAAAGCAAATCCATAATTTCTTGCGATGTATACTTACACTTTTGAAAATTCCAAAAAAAAACGGTCGAAATTAGAAAATTTTTAGACGCAAACAACAACAGTTAATTTTCTGTACAGACAATAACAAAGTATCCTTACCAAAAAAACAATTAAAATGTCTACTGATAAAGGTTATACCAGATCTGCAATTATTATTTACACTAATATTTATATTTTTTTTTTCGGAGGATTTTTAAACGTAAAATTTACTTAACAAAATATAATTATATGTATTAATATATAAAGGTTAAAACATAAATTCTTAGATGCACCATACAATGGACGGACTTGATATGTTGGATCCAACGGGTTCAATGACAACATTAACGCCTATGTCTGAAACACCAATAACACCTACACACCATCAACTCCATGGATCTTACCACGGCATGAACCACATGATGGGTCATCATCATGCGGGACCTTTAGGTGGACATACACCGGGTAGGAATTATGGTAAACAATTAATTGATGGACAGTCAAGCTGTATTATATGTATTATGCATTGTTTATTTTTTTATTTTTGTGAAATAATATTTCAACAGGACATCATGGCCATCCGAGTGCGCATCATCCTGCAATGGCGGCAGCAGTTGCTGCTGCTGGCTTACATCCTGACACAGATACTGATCCTAGGGAATTGGAAGCTTTTGCGGAGCGATTCAAACAAAGGCGGATAAAATTAGGTATCGTATATATGTAGTTTGGTTGTGACTTATTGCTTTTGTGTTTAAATTAAATGTTATCCATTTTATGATTTTTTTTTTAAGTTTGTTCCAGACTGCCAATTATCACAAATTGTACCAATTTTTGCCCAAATCCTGTTCCACACTTCACAATTGGGTAGAATTTTTGTTGGTAAATTGGGAAATTTAGCAGACGAGAGCGCTTACAAATGAGTAAAACATTTCCCTTTTCTGAAAATGTCTGCCCAAAACAATTTCCTTGGGCAGAAATTGACAGGTTTAGGTTTTGTCAATCAAACTGTCAATTTGAATTCAAATAAAAAAAAAAAAAACAAGAGTTGCCGAAGTTCAGTTTTCTTAGATGTGCAGTTTTTTTTATTATTTTATCAATTTTATTTTCAGTAGTGCTTTTTTGATACCAAAATAAATTTAAGTTTATAAAAATTAAAGAAAATTATGTTTTTATTAAAATAAATTTTATACGTGACAATTTGAAATATTTTGTTATTATTTTTTTTTATAACATTTTTAATTTAATTTTCCATAGGTCCATGGCAACTCTAGTCAATTCTTGTTTTTGACGTTTATAAAAAGTACCAGAAATGTTTGCTCACAAACTGTTCCATACTTTTTCTGCAGTTTATTTATTTCTGAGAGAATTTCATCCCCACTGCTTAGACTGCCGCGTAATTTGACAGCAGCGAAAAGTTAAGTGGAGTGTGTAGTCTGTAGATATGAATACGAGTAGGCAGTACGACAAGAGACAGTACCCTGAAAAAATATTGTTTTTAGGTGGAATATACGCTAAAATTCGAATTTATAATAGAGAAAGTGTTCCACACAAACACAATAGGTTTGTTCGATGTCCGCCCTGGGACGCACTGGGTCGCCCTGAAGCGTTTTATGTAGCACTTTTTTTGCCCTAGGTTACTTGCACTGTGTTAGATGTGTGTTCGGGCGAGCTCTGAATGACTCTCACGAGACCCAGGTTTTTTCTTGGAGCAAGAATTCAGAGCTGCCAAAATTCAAATCAGCTGCTGGCAATTCACGCAAAAACAAGTGTTGATCATAAATTTTTTGGTAAATATTAGATATTTTGTTGATAATTTTTGTTATATAATTGTTTTCACGTAATTATAGACAAAATTAAACAAAATATAGAACAGCCTATGAAACAGTGAAATGAACGAAAATATCAAATGTTGAAATTTGTAGCACTGAAGCATTCGATGTAAAATAAAAACCCGAGCAGCCCTGAGTTTTTTGACAATTGACTGACATTCCCCATGTTCGCCCTAGGGCAGAGATCATCGAACAAACCTAATATTAAAGTAATAATGTTTGCGCAAACTTAACCATTACAGCAATTTAAAATTTTTACAAATTGATCGTTCTTCGGCAATCTTTGAATAACCGATTACCAATTAAATTAGTGTTGAAGTAATTCGGGGACTTGCAGTGACGTACATGTATGTAAGTTTTATATCGTCGGCTTTCAGTCAAAACATCTTAAGTCGAAACAGTTCAGGAGACACAATAAACCAATAAACCTCTTTATAAAGATAATAACAAGAAATTCATTTAGAAAAACCTAGGCAGTTATAAGGCTACTAATATTTTAATTCAATGATTTTTTTTTAGATCTAAAATACTTTTCACTTTTGAGAGAGAAAAATCCCTGAGATCTTGTTTACGTCTTAATACTTTGTACTCAAATACAGTGTACTCAAATGACTTTAGTACTTTAGTTTTGAATGAATAAACAAATACTTGAGTCTGCTTCCTCCAAGTTTAGCTGAGAGTTCATGCAGCAATTTTAAACACTGGATAAGTTTAGCATTTGTGTAAGTTTACCACTTGGGTATTGTACAAAATTTAATTAATAAGTTCTAGTGACCTCAACTCCTTATTAAATCCATCGAGGTCACTTAAACTTATAAATTGAATTATATTTAATTGCTCCACCTATACAGTAGTAGTTTTCTAATTTTCTTAATCTTCTTTACTGTACAAATATTGTATGAGAAAATATATTTACAAATTTAACAAAATTCTCCAGCTATTTTTCTTTGGAAAAAGGTTTGGTAAACTTAAACAAACGTCGCGTCGCTTAGTATTAGGCGTGTTTGATAGTATCATATACTTACGTATAAATACAATGAAAATGAGATCTCACAAATTGTTCTCAATCAAATGTGAACAAGCCAATCGAAGATTTTTTTTCCTCAGAATTTTGCCAGCAAAGCTTAGAACTTGAGATTGATAACATCTCCGAGATCTCATTTCCTGAACAAGCCTTATGTCATAGAGAACTTTAAAAAAACTGAGTCCGTACCCCGTATTCTGAACCATCGTATCGGGATTAGTTTGCGTTAAATGTAAAAAAAAAAAAATTAAAAGCAATTCATCTCATTAAATTGAAAATTTTGTTTTGTTTTAACTTTTTAAAATATTGTTATGAATTTATTCCTTTGTTTGTTTACTTTACTGTCGAATTCTTCCAAAGTTCTGTCAAACTTCATATACAAAAAATTGCACTTAAACTGGTAGAAATTGTCAGTTTTGGGAAGTAAACGAACAGAACGAAATAATGTTTCTTTGAAGTTTTATTTTTGACGGTAAGGTACATTTGATTTAATTATATACAGAATTTACCTGACGCTGTATCTCTATTGGCAATATTTGGGGTTTTGTCAATTTCAATGGTAATGACAATTTATTGCCTATGTGAGCCATTTATTGCCAGGTAATTTCAGTTGTCAACTGTCAGGTCAGAAATTACGACCTCTTTCAAATTATATTGTGCTCTTAAAAATAACTATTACTGCCATAAAAAAAATTACTTAATTGTCAAGTTCAGAAAAATGAGATCTCAGAGATTTTTCTCACTCAAGAAGTGAGCAAGCGATTAGCGAATCCAAGAATTGTTTCTCTGAGTTTTGACAGCAATGCTGGGAAATTTTGCTGGCGAATCATGTATAGGTAATTGAGATTGCTGAGATCTCCGAGATCTCATTTTCCTAAACATGCATATTTTAAACTTTAATTTCAAAACGGAAGAAACCATTTTTACTGCCTCACTGATTGAAAGCAATAATAAAGCGTCTCCATTGGCAATATCCAAGGCAATTACAATGAGCCAAGCAATTTATTTCCTCAAATATTGCCAATTGAGCCGCTTGGTAAATGATTAAAGAGGAGTTTTGCAATGATCTTTATATTGTCTAAAAATACCAGTTTTTGTTATTTATTTATACTCTCTTTATACGTTATAATATTTATTTACTATAAAAAATATTATTTCACTTACCTACGAGGCAACGTCAAAGTTATGTGCAACATTTTCGCTATTTGACCTTGAATAATATTTTATACGCACACGATTTCGCAATGAAATTTTTAGTAAGGTATTTCTTATGCCAACAGATTAAGTTTAAAAAAATGTTCACTTGTATTTTTTTTTCGCAGATTTGCGTTGTTTTTGTATACATTTTTCCTGGGCTATAAATGATCTTCCTCTCATTTTAATTTTTTAACTATAATCCTTTTGTATAATTTTAATGTTGACTTTGGAGAGGTTACAAATATTTTTAATTACGAGTCTAACTATAATAATGAACTATATATTATATTTCTCTTAAGGTGTTACACAAGCGGATGTCGGAAAAGCTTTAGCCAATTTAAAATTACCTGGAGTTGGAGCGCTATCACAAAGTACAATTTGTCGCTTCGAGAGTTTAACCCTGTCTCATAACAATATGATAGCATTAAAGCCAATACTTCAAGCGTGGTTAGAAGAAGCGGAGGCGCAAGCGAAAAACAAACGAAGAGATCCAGATGCGCCGAGCGTATTACCTGCTGGCGAGAAAAAAAGGTAGACAACGTTTCAATTCGAATTTGGGCAAAATTGTTTTTTACATAAATTTATTGATTTTTTTTTTGTCATTAAAGTGAACCGAAACTTTGCCCGAGTTTGTGTTGTTGTTTTTATTCAGTTATCTATATCGAGTCTTTTTTCAAGAAAAAGGACTTCCATTGCTGCACCTGAAAAACGCTCCCTTGAAGCATATTTTGCCGTCCAACCAAGGCCTTCTGGTGAGAAGATAGCTGCCATCGCTGAAAAGTTGGATCTGAAGAAGAATGTGGTACGAGTCTGGTTCTGCAATCAAAGGCAAAAACAAAAACGTATGAAATTCGCTGCACAGCACTGACAATCAAATAATACAGCCACACAATTAGGTATAGTTAGTAGTGTTACGGCATCTATGACCGGCCCTGGACCTGCTGGAGTCACTGGTTTTGGTTACTGATAGTAGCTTACATCCCACGCATCCTCACAGCAGTACACTGAACGCCATCAACCAAATGGACACTATCATCAACACAGCTTCGACGCCGCTGACGGCATACTGATCCAAAGATAAAGTGGACAAAATACTGACAAGAACTGCCCCTGCCCCATATTCGCCATCATCATAATATTATATTGCATTAAATTATTTTTTTATTTTTATTTTTTTGTTAAGTTTAAATTATTTGTGTAAGCGAAAGGCATCACATCGCATAAAGCATCGGAAATTTTGTACAGTGAGGTGCATTTAAAGCATTTTTTGTTTTGAGGCAAATTTGCGTTCCTATATAATGAAAAACGTTTATACCAAAAGTAAACAGAAGAAAAAAAAAAAACTGTAAAAAAAGTATCTGTTTAAAGAAGAAGATATAATTTTTGTATAAATTGTGTAGTGTAAAATAAAACCTTAGTTAAAAGTTCTTTAAAAAGACTTTAAATCTTTTTTGAGAACATGTAAAACATTATTTTTGACTTGGTTAGATTTCTTGTTTTTTATTTTTACAAAAAAAAAAAATATAAGAAAATGTGCAATAGGCAATAAACTATAACGAACACTAAAAAAATTCGTTCATTTTTTATTGATTTATTTAATTTAATTTAGTAAGTGCTGATAGCTTTTTTAATTAAATGATAAACTAGTAATAGAATAAATTAATTGCGAAAGAGTAAAAAAAACAATGTTTGCATTTTGCAAATTCCATGTACATAGTATCCTGTTTCATTGATTCACTAAATGAAATTCATTTTCGGATAAAAACTATTGTGTAAGAATATTTATATAATAATTAAGACCTGATGGTATATATAGAAGATTACATACAAAAATGTATATAATTATTCTAAGATTTATATATATATATATATATAATTAAACGTTCTTGTATATACGACCTTTTCAAATACAAATAAAGTTAGACTAATTTTTTTAGAAGAATATAATTACTTTTTTAATTTGTATCGAATGAAAATAAAAATTTTAAAAATATGGCGTAAATAAAGGGCCCAACTTGACAGTGGAATCATCAAATATCGGGTAATTTATTTTGAAATTCCTTTGAAAAATTAATTGTTTTTGTTTTTTGCAGACAAATGAAAAAAAAAATGGATTTTATTTGTTTTTGTTTATTTAGTTTATGAAAGATATAAAATGTACTCTATGGAATTTTGACAAGGTTAGTGTTTGATTTTATGCTCTTACCTAAAATGCCAACCATCAGCCTTTGTTAAAATAAGAAATAAGGCATAAGAAAATTGCTTGCAGCCTAGTTGAAAGGTGGGCTGGTCCTTAAAATATAATATATTTTGAAGTTTCATGATTTTTAATTACAGGTCCAATCAAAAAAGGTCTTTGCGGCAGAATCGAGAAGTGATTTGATGTGTATTTGGATGTATTTCTACAGCTAAAAACCACCACCACTTGAAGCTTGAAGCCAATTGTTGTCTTCTAGTTATTAAATAATTTGTTTTAATTTAAGGGTATTGTTAAAATGTTTATTTTTTTATGTAAACTGTTGTCTGCTGAATTAACTTTATTATTTATAATTACTAAGTTTTCAATATATCCTATGGAAAATGAGATAAGTCAAAAGTTTTTTCAGTGGGTCTTCTGAAGACGGAAAAAGAATATAATCACTTTTTAATCGTGGAACACGCGCAATAATACCATTCATAGTTCTAATATATAAAAAAGATAGATATAGACACATAGACACAGCAGGTGCAATCAGCCACACTAGTTGGATCAACGGATGGGGTTTTTGACGAAGAAGAAATTATTCGTGAAGCAAAAAAATGGTTGAAAAAGTGATAATTTTTGTTTCCCTATCTATTTAACTAATTTTTTAGACTCATTTGACAAACAAGTCATAAGTTTACCTGTTTAAGTTTTCCACAAGCAAATAAATATCACCATCTAATTAGTTCCGTTTCGGTCGGGTGTCAAATTGTCAATTAAAAGTGCCTGACCGACGCTGATGTAACAAATTTTCAAGTGATAACCTGGCCTTAGAAATTAATGTTAAATAAAAATATTTATGATTTTTTTTGGATACGAATCTTACAGTCCTATATATTATATTTATGTAAAAACGGGTTTGAAAGTTTTATAAAATTTTATTAAAAACGAAAATAAAAAATAAACAAAAAATTGGCAGCACTTTTGATACGTAATTTGGTTTTAAAATTCTTGAAATTATGTCTTTTACTATAAACTTTTCAGCTAAGTATTGACCAAACGAAGAAGAATCGGCAAATTGGACTCACCCACTAACAAATATTAAGAATAATTATGGCGGATTTTACACGACTTACAAATTGTTACATTTTCTTTTTTTGTATGGTCTAAATGGTGTAATTGCTCAGTTATTTTAATCATATGAGGCATTACCAATAACTAATTATAAATAAATAATCAGCTTAACGTTACTATAAATTTTAAAGTGAAGCCATTTAACGTCGTTGCTAATTATTAGTAGGTACAGGCAACGGAGAGTCATTTACTTTCTGAGAAAAGTTTTGAACTGGTCCAAGATTGAACGCAGTATTGTAGGAGGTTGATCTTGAGTATAAATTTGAGTTGAGCCATCTTGGAACATTTTTTTTAATTTTTGCCATTTTTCTCCGTTTATGGAAACAAATATTAAATACTTTTTTGTTGCAATTTATAGGAACTATCTTTAACATTTATTTCTAGAGTAGGTATAACCCCCTATTACCGCTGGCGAGTCGAACGAATAAACGTGTGAGTGAAAGAAATCAGTATTAAAATTGCCGAATTGAGAAACTTTGATTCGCCTATAAATGTCAAAAAAAAAAAATTTAAGTTTGATCGCACTCCATTGTGGACTGTGGTTATCGAAAGTTCATTGATTTGAACGTCATTCGTTAGTTCTTTAATGCAAACATCTCACTTCGAACATTCGATTCGCCAAGCGTAATAGGGGGGATAGTATAATAAGTTATAAACGAAAAACGTGTATAAAAAGTTAGTCTTGAGCACATTTATTTTTGAATTTCTCGCAAACCGTTATATATTTCAACAAACAAATGGTGTATACTACGAAGATTTGAAGTCCAGGCCTTTTTCAAAATAGTGTGAGTTACACAAACACTAATGCATTCAAGTAGGGAAGGTTTGCAGTTATAGAGAGCTAAATGCTGGAAATTTTATCTGTTTTTTTTTTTAAAGAAACAAAGTGATATAAGAGTAAATAAAGTGAAAACATGCAATAGTTCACTGAAAAAAAAATATAAAACTACATGCGTTGCTGCGTTAAATGCTGTAAAAACACATATAACAAGCAGTGTAATTTTTGTTCATTTCACAGGTAAGCTGTGTCCCATATTCCACATAAAGAATGTAAAATTACTCTACACTTAATGAATTTGAGCGCCTTGCCATCACCATCAAAAACTAATTCGACCTTGGACGAGAATTTCAATTTTGACAGATAAGGTATCTACAGCTAATTCACGTGATTGAAGCGTATTTTTATTTCCAAACAATTTCCTTTTTTATAGCAAAATTCATCAAAATATCATTATATTATATTTACCTTAAAAACATCACTTCACATTACTTTATGTGGAATATGAGACACAATCAGCCCATGAAAAGAAAAAATTGTAAACTCCATATTATAGCTGTTTTTACACTATTTAACGCAACACTGTATGATGTTTTATCTTTTATTTAAATACATTTTTGCAATTAATAACTATGTTAACTTTTATTTCACTTTTTTATTTAGTATTTCACTATTTTAAAGTTTTAAATCTCGAAACACTTTCCTATAGCTCGGCAAAATGACAGATCGGGATAGTTTTGTTGTTTTTTTAAATTATTTTTTTATTTGGTGCCTCACTTACATACACTGTTAATATGTGATATATAATACAACTCTTCCTCTGAACTCTATTTGTTCATCGAGCTTATCTGGCTGAACACAATGCCCTGCTGCAACTGGAATCGAAGCCGGAGCTGCAACTGCTTTCCAAATGTCGTACGTCGTTTTTTTATCTGACCACAATGAGCTGTACAGCTTTTTGTATATTTCAAAGAAAAAAAAATTAATAATAATTTTTTTCGCGACACAAATTAGCACTAAAAACTTGAATATATTTGTACGGCTTCTTTTTTCTTCATATAAATTGAAACGTCAAAAATGCTGTACGTGAAAAGATAAAACTTGGAGAACCTTTGCAGCTCCGACTGCAGCTACGTTTGCAGTTGCGTTCCATTCTGCTCGCAGCATTGATTTTGTGTGTATTTAATATTTTGACAGATGTTCCAGCTCCGACTTCGGCTGCGGCTCCGTCGCATTGTGTTCAGTATATCACATCAAACTGTTCAAAATTTTAAAGTTGTTCATTATGTCCCATTCGTCATTTTAGCAGTTGTCTATTTAGATTAAGTAATAGAGCGCTTATTATTAGTTACAGGGGTGTTTAATTTGGTTATTGGTAAATATACATATTAACTTTTCAGTTAAACAAGGTGTTTTATCTTAATGCTTGTTTATAAATTGATTATTGGTAAGGCCCATAGAAAAGTACCTAATTAATATAACTACCGTTTTTCGAGGCCATTATAAAGGGTGTTTTTTTTAGACGTGTGGTTTTCAATCTGGCCATACTTTTTTCGGAGTTGGTCTTTTTGACAGCTGTCACTTGATCAGTTTGGTTTGCCATTTCATAATGAATAGACTTACTCCTGAACAACGTTTGCAAATCGTATTTCTTCTTGAAAACCACACGTCTAAAAAAAACAACCTTTACAAACACAGTGATTGTGTATAATACACATTAATTGTTTGGTTGGGTAAATTGAGAGAAACTACAAAACATAATAAATTTGCTCATTCGTTTAAGCAAGGTTCAAAGTAAGTATGTTTTTATAAAGAAACACCACTAACAGAGAACAATTTCTGCACTTCATGTAAATGTATTATTCTAGACCAAGCAGATGACTTAAGAAAAGTTTGATCAATTTTTATTAAAGTTTTCTAATTAGTAGAATACTTACCGTAAATACCGTCATATTATTCACTCGATAAATCCACATTAAAACTTAATCTAGACGTAAATCATACAAATTCAATGTACATAAATACATCCAGGTTTACATTTCAGTCTGCAGGATATATCGAGTGAATAATATGGGCGTTAGTATTGCCGCCGAATTTCACGAAAGTGAAACCAATAAGGAAAAAAAAGAAAAGCAGTAAAATAGAAGCAAATCTAAAAATTTATCAATTTAAAAAACCAACCTATCTGTGAGAGAATTCTCGCAATTACATAAAAATAAAAGCCGCACGAAAAGAAACAAATGTAGTTTTTGAACAAATTATTATTATTATTAAAATAAAAATATTTTTAAAATAAAATTATAATTCTTCAAAGCAACAGGTAATTTCGCTTCAATTGACACCTCATTTGTCAAAATCGGTGTAGTATGAGGAGTCGGGAAGTGAGTCTAGAGTATGGAAAATAATATATACGATCGATTAAGAAGCATTTTTAATATGATCCTCATTTTAAAGGAAAATTTTGTTTAAAAAAGTTTTATCTTTTTGAAATTTTATATAAAATCATTTAATGTCTATTTCACCTATATAGTATCTTTACCTTTATCTTTTTACCTATAAATCATACTTTGGCATTAGAGCGTTAGAGGGGAAAAATAAAGTTTTTTTGTAAATTGATCAAAAACTATCAGTTCTTTTGGAAGATATGTCAAGATATAAGTGTTTTTGAAATTTTATTAATAGCAAAAGAAAATCTTGTCCCTACCCGTCTGTTCTCAAGATAAATGACATTTCAAGTCATGACCCACGGGTTATAACGCAACTTTTTTCTGACTTCTTTCAAAGTGCCTTCAACTGTGATACTTCAAACTGTGATACTTTAGACTGTGATACCTTAACCTGTGATTCTTTAATCTGTGATAAATCTGACGAAATGGCTCAAAATTTTGAACATTTGAAATCTTTTACTTACTTGACTGATATGAACTTTAATATTAATACTGACAACAATGTAAAATTCATATCTAACCTTGACGATAGTTGTATACCAGGTCCTGATGGTATACCCATTACCCTCTACTATTTTGAAAAACTGTGTACGTCACTTGTCATTACCATTGTCTATTCTGTTTAAATTTTCAATGTCTTCATGTGTATTCCCATCTATTTGGAAAAATTCTTCATAATTCCTCTACATAAAAAAGGAAAGAAAGACGAAATTAAAAACTACAGGCTTATTGCCAAATTATCTGTGATTCCTAAATTTCTTGAGGCTATTATTTGTGAATCTTTGTGTTTTTATGTTAAATCATTAATTGTTCCCAATCAACATGGTTTTACAAAAGGTCGCTCTACTGTTACTTTTTTAAAAGAATTGGTTGAAAACTGTATTGATTAATTTAAAAACAAAAAACAAGTAGATTGTGTATTTACTGATTTCGCTAAATCCCAATTTTCTTAATTTAAAAAGCAAAACTCGATGTGACAGCTTGTCAAAGGCGTCACATAGAGTTTTGCTTTTTAAATTAAGAAAATTGGGAATTAGCGAAAACTTTGTAATATACTGAATAACTTTAAAATCAACTTTGGAATCCCACAGGGTAGTCATTTAGGCCCTATTCTTTTTATTTTATTTATAAACGACTTACCATCTGTGTTAAAATACTCTAAGTGTCTCATTTACGCCGATGATGTGACAATTTTCAAAGCAATTTCAAATACTCGGGATTGCGAAGAATTACAATGTGACCTTAATTCGTTTTTCGACTGGTGTACTCGTAACTGTTTGTTTCTCAATATCGATAAACGTAAAACTATGTGTTTTACCACAAAATTTTCTTTTACTTCGTTCAACTATTTGTTTAATGATATATCAATATCTCGTGAAATCAATGTATCTATTCTTGGTGTCACATTCGATCGCAAACTCGAATTTATTGAACATATTAACTGAATTTCTAATAAAGCCAATTCAATTCTTGGTTGGATAAAAAGAGAGTCGAAACAATTTTCTGACCCTTTCGTGACAAAGCAGCTTTTTATATCTTTTGTACGACCCATTTTAGAATACGCTTGTCAGGTTTGGTTACCTCACTACGAATGCCATAAAAATAGACTGGAACAGGTGCAAAAAAGATTTCTTAGATTTGCTCTCAGAGGACTGGGAAGGGTAAATCCTTATGATCTTCCACCTTATAACAACAGACTAAGACTTATTGATTTACCCAGTCTCGAGGACAGAGGTTCCTATTTATGTTTTGTTTTCATTGTAAAATTAATCAACGGTAACATAGACTCTTTGCACCTTCTGTCTCGTATTAACTTTAATATTCCACAAAAAAACTTGAGGAACATATACCGGATAGTATATTCAAAACTATCGTACCAATTACGAAAAATGTTCTCCTTTAAATAATATGTTTAAACTATTTAATTTTTACAATAATAAATATAACAATCTGTTTGATAAAACAATAATTAATTCATGTAAATTAAAATCAATATTTTTTTTTTTGCAATTAATTAAAATCTTAATATACACTTTGGTAAGAATTTTGTAAATTTTTTTTGTAAACTAGCAATTTAGTTATGTCTTATGCCTTTAAAATGCTTGGATAAATTTTATGTCGAATTCCTACCAACCAAACAATCATTTATGTTTAGAAATTGTTCTAAACAAAATGGATTTTTCTAAGAAAGATTTTACACTTATTTGTACACAGTACACATTAGCAAAATTTGATATTTCAAAAATGAAAATTGAATGTCGCTGAGTTTAAAGAAGACTAATTGCATTAGCTGTTTTTTGACCAATAGTTAAATAATTTTTTGACGTTTTGCTTCAAAATTGCAGCAGTCAAGTACCACATACACAATCACAAAAAAATTCGATTCTTTTAGAAATTCTTTTGAAAGAAAGAAAAACTTCGATTTTGTTTAGAAAAAATCGATTGTTTGGTTGGAAGGAATCCGACATTAGTTTGGCTAAATTGTGGAATTGTGAATTTTGTATAGAAGCTCATATTCTACACCACAATCTGGTCTGCGTTCTTGCTTAGTTCCCGAGCTAAATTTTTATAGATTATATTATTATTGAATTTTATGTGAATTTTGTGTTTGAAAAAAAAAAACGATTTATTTGATTAAATTCTTACTATACTTACTTTAGTTGGGGCTACTGCGCGGGGTGCTCCTGGGCCTCAAGTATAATAGCCTCCGCCAGCTTTATCGATCTCATAGCTTGATGTCTCCAATTTTGAACACCAAGTCGACGTGTAGGTCCCTCAAATTATTCAAGCCACCAGAGATGAGGTCTGCTTATGTTTCTTGTTCCCTCTAGCTTATCATTAAATACCTTACAGGCTGGAGCACTGATGTTTATTCGCTTTACAATCTACTTGCCCAAGCCATCTTAACCATTAAACACTCAGTTTTTTGACCATCAGCGGCAAGTCGGTCGTTGTACACTGTACAGCTCGTATAGTTGCGGGTTTGTATCGTCTTCGTCAGCTGTTATTTTGCTTATCGACACAAACCGTCCCATGTAACGCGCGTAGTACCTTTCTCTCGAAGGCACCAAGGGAGCTCTCATCCGCCTGGGAGAGTGTATATGCTTCTGCATCGGGACTGGGATAATAAGGGTTCTGTATAGTGTCTCCTTGGTACTTCTCGATAGCGCTTTATTCCTCAATGGCATACTTAGCTCAAAGAAATAGCGATTATATAGCTATATAGATGGAAGACCCAAACGGTTAACCTATTGGTTCTTCCCGTCGAATCATTTGATTAAATTCACTTGAAATAATAAAAACAAACTTCTTTTTTGTAAAGTTTGAATATACGAAAAATAATAATATAATATGTATATTCTCAGATTACAGCTGTGAAATATTTTCCACAACACTCTTATGACAAAATTTAATTAGGGTTTTAGCTGAAATGCTGATGTTTGCAGAGGAAAGTTGGAGCTTAAATTAAGCGCGATCTGAATGGATACTTTGAGCTACGTAAAGTCCAAAGTCTAAATGGATAAATCAACTACGGCTAAGCAATTGGAACCCAAAATTAAACTGGCGTCATTAGCCAAACATTCGAACCCGTTAACGTAAATTTAACCATCAATTTAAAAAAAAACGACAGCCTTACCCATAAGCTATTTCTTTTTTAGTTTTGAAATAAAAGAAGACATTACTGACCGAACCGTAGTATACTCCACTCAATAAAGTATTTGACTCAGAAAGAAACGCCGGAAAGCTGGATTTTGGTGTATAGCCTCCTTATTGTGGTCTTAAGAAACTGTCACATGTCCCTATCGATAAGTGCGCAGCTAACAATTTTACGGGGGTTTAAAAACCCTCCAAAATGTTTTTTCAGGGGGATCATGACATAATCTCGAATGAAAAAAATCTCGAATGCAAAAAACCTCGAAAAAACAATTTTTTTATCTAGAATGAAAAAATGTCGAATGCACAAAAATCTAGAATGAACAAAAATATTGAAAGATTATATATAGAAAAAAATTTCGAAAAAAATAAATGATTCTAGATTTTTTTGTACCTGTATATAAGGAATTCAAACTCAAATAAAACTCATTATTATATTCAGTTTATTAAACCACTGTGATTATATAGTTGTGTTAGTTGACGACGACTAAACATCGGTTATTATATATGTATGTTGGCCCGCACCAAATGATAACAAGAAACTTTGCTTATATGTTTATACACCCAACCTCGCACCTACCCCAAAACCTATAGTGTGCCCAAGCAGGGGGGTTGCAGAGGGTAGCATGCATACATACCGCACTATTTATACGTCTTTGCTAGCACAGTACTAATTTTCTTTCAAGTAAAACATCAACAAATTATTATTATCTTCTATGCCTCTAAGAAATTTGGGACGTATGTCCCATTTTTAATAAAAATAGTTGGAACTTGAGTCCCACTTGGGTGGATGGTTATTAATTATTATTAATTCTATATTTTTGCATTCGAGATTTTTTTTATAGATTTTTGTATAGGTATCTAGATTTTATTTTGGAGATTTTTACTTTCGAGATTTTTGCTTTTTAGATTATTGGCTTTTAGATATCGTGGTAAACCCTTTTTCAGGAATATTTTCCAATTTGTTAGTTGTATAAAAAAATGGCGTGCTTTCTAAAGCCATTCATATCGCAAATATTTTTTGTAAGAAATTTTCTAAGCTATACAAATTAGTCCTCTTGACATTTTTTTATAACATTAACCATTTGGAAGTTATTCCTGAGAAAAACTTGTTGGGGGGCTTTCAAACCTTCTTAAAATTGTTAGCGGTGCTTATATCGACGGGGACTTTTGACAGTTTCTTAAGAACACCATGAGGATGGGATATATATTGGGCTTTATTGACTGGGTTAGTATAAGACTTTATTGACTGGGTTAGTATAAGACAGTAATTTTTTGCATTTGAATTTGAATTTGAATTCTGTAACCAAATTTCCATCCTAACTGAATTTATGAAGTACATAAATTAGGTAGCTCTAATTCGTTAACATAATATGTAGCTATATAAAACATATTTTTAAAAGTTTGTCCGAAACCGGCTTCAACTATCCTATTTGAATTTTTCACCTAACTCAATTCATAGGAGCATATTCAAGTTCATATTTAACCGGAAAACATTTGGCCAAAGCTAATGACGAAAAACCTGAGACAAGGTTTTGTCAAATCGAAAAATGTATGACCTGAGCTCTCCAAAATACAGCAGTTCAAATTCTAAATAAATAATAGCTGTGTTTTGAATTTCTGAACAACAACAACAACTTAAAGGTGCTATCACCAATTGTATACGAATTAATTTATAATTCGTTTTAATTAATTATTTGGCTGGAGATATAGCTATTTCAAGGGGTGCCAAGCCCTATATCATCAGTCTCCTTATTAGTGGTGCTGAGCTTTAATCCAATTTTATTTGAAAAACTTTCTACATGCACACCATAGGGATCGAACCTACGCATATCAGATTACTCAGTCTTTAAAGTCGTATGCACTACGCATTCCACCGCTAAAGACCACTTCACAGGTCGAGATGTGTTATTTGTTTGTTTATCAAATGCATTTGGAGCATCAGCATTTTTCTAACAAGTATGCTGTTTTGTTCCGCCTCCATTTTTCTCCATACCTTATTTCGATAGACTACAATTCGTAGTACGTATCAAAGGGGGAGAAATTGTAGGTTGAAGAAATAAGGTATGGAGAAAAATGGAGGCGGAACAAGATTGAATCTGGGGGAAAATAAAACACAATATAATATAGTTCTAATTTTTTGTACACTTTAAATATTCTAAACTTTTATGAAATCTATAAGAACATAGCGTTTCATGAGCGTTTGGACCTTTATATTTAAAAATAGCGGTTGGGTGTGCATCCGTTTCCAATAAAAACACCAAAAAGTAGGTACCTAAGCTATAATCCCACAAAAATTATTCCAATATTCTAAGACGAACAATGAACACCCGTCTATCAGTACAAACGAAATTATGCTATATAAGCTTTTTCAAAACATGTGGGTTGGGTAGAGTATACTCTTATTCTTTCAAATGAAATATTGTTTGATTTAAAGAAAATCCTTTCCGACTTGTCAGTTATATTGTAATAGCAACTATAAAGAAAGATGAATAAAGCTTCGGGATAATCCAGTTAATCACTTCAAATATCCTTATTTTTCTTTTAGGTAATATTTACCTACTATATACGAAATTACCAATGTTTTGAAAGGAAGAGAGTATAAGAAGTTGTGATATTAACGAGAAAAAAAAAATAAAATAAAAAAGAAAAACAACAACTAAGAATACTGTGTACCCATTATCTAACAGCTCATTTCTATTTCGACTGGCAAGAAGAGATATTTTAATTATTTATGAGGCTCTAATGCATCTCATTCAAGGACTTGACTCCCTTAGTTGTTATTACAGATAACGTTGTTGCTTTAAGGTTCAAACGCGCGGATGAAATAATAGGCTTGGACGGACGAGTACGTCATCTGTGTTAGACTTATACCAACCCCATTATTTTGAATAAAGTTGTCTTATCCTGTGCTTGCTATATATTGCCATTGCCATTGCCAAAAACCTTTAAAAGGGTTTTTGAGAAATTGTTGAAATAAGTTACCGAATGAATAATTATTGCATGATTCATGTTTAATTTCTACTTTGTGCCATGTGATCAGCTTAGTATAACACAAAACCATTACGCTTAAAATATATTAAGGGATGTTTCCGGAAACATAATTATAAAGTTGAAGTTGATGTTTTTAAATTTATTAGGGTGTTTTAAGATTTTACAGGTGTAATGAATTTACATTTAAAAAAAATTTAATTTTTGTTGATAAATTGAGCTTCTTTAAGGAACTAATCAATACGAAATAATTGAAGGTGAAAGGATTGACAAGAAATGTGAAAATTAATGTTCTAAGAATAATGAGATATTAAATTAAGTTTCACAAACATTTGCTGGATTTAGATTTAATTTTTCCAGAATTTCTTAAACACGGAAAACAAAATTGTCGTCCCTTTTCGGAACATGTTCCAAATTTTGATCCTTTTTAAGCAATCGATTTATTTTGATTCCTATTAGGTGCCAGCTGTCACTGAAACTCATGATTGAAAATTTTGATATTTAATTTTGAGCCACTTAAAAAGCGAAATCCATGATTATTTTGATGCTAATATAAAGCTGATGACTTATTTATGTAAAAAATTATTTCATTTTCGTTAAAATTTTCACCTGAAATGAATTTCTTTATTTCAATGATTGAACTATACCTTACCATTGATCATTGAAATTTTAGAAATCACTTTATGTTTAAGGTTAGGCCAAAATGAAATATTTGTTTGATTAAAACTAATTGTTTTGATTTTGGAGATTTTCAACGTGTTTTTTCATGAAATAAATAAAAGATATTATTTTAAATAACTTAAAAACACTTATTTTATTTATTTATTTATTTAAATGCATTTCGGAAGCTAAGCTTCCATTGTCAGTAAGTTTTATATAAATAATAATACAAACAAAATTTTTTGATATATTAAATACAAATATGTAACTCATTACAAACAAAAACAAACTACAAAAACAAATTTATAGTGAATTTAAGATATTTAAAATTTAAAATTTATAAAAATATAAATTTTTTTGAAAATTGGATCTTTTATTGGTCCATCTTCACTATTCATTAAATTATTTCTATTTTTGAAAATGTAAAGAGATTATTTTTATTTTGTTTAGCAAATAAAATTTGTCTTTTGAATAATCTTGAATTTTAGAAAATAGAAAACTGTCGATCCTATTTTTTCTCTTTTGTTATCCAATTAATAATACATTATGTTGTTGTTATTAATACTTCATTAATTGGATAACTTGAAAACATACTTCCCGAAACACAAATGTACATGCATAATTTGGAAATATATTTTGGTCGTCAATAATAATAATGAACTGAGGCGCTTAGTGCAAAAACGGCTCAATCCAAAACTGAGTTTTAATTGGATTTAAAGAAAAGCTCTTATCAAACAAAGTTTTTTTTATTTAATTTTCATTAAAAGTAAAGATAAAGATGAACTGAACTTAATTTAACAAAAATTGCGTACCTATTGACAATGCCCTCACTAGTCAACTTAAGAGTTCAAATGAGATAGCCGGGAAAAAACGGCAATTTTTGTAGGACTAAAGGCCTTTAAAAGCTATATTGAATTAAATAAGGATTGTTTGCTATTTTTTTAATTAATTAATTTTCCAAAATGTTGGCTTAACTTACGCATAGTTTTTTTTTTGAAGTTGACGCCATTTTATCTTCGAATCTTTTTGATTTTTTATAGAGTACCTGCACATCATTTCACATAATACTTCGGTTCATACATATAAATTATAGCAGTATGGTTGGATCTGCGTAGTTATTCAGTATTTTTTTTTGAAAATGAAGCGTACGCCAATTTTGCACTAAACGTTTCAACTAAAAAAATCCAAAAAACGTACCTATAAGTTATCCATAAAAACGTCGACTCATGTTCCCACAGTGTCTGAGGTGTTGCGGATACATGTGCCATCAAATATTCTGACCCACTTTCCCACCACAGGTAGATAGTACGGATGCAAGTCGTCAATTTAAAACAATTCATGGAAACCAAAAGAGGTGATAGACCGAGTGACCGCAACGTTGGCATTTGCTGGAGTGTTTATACCCATAGGTTATATTATTGTAAATAGATTTAAGATTTTTTAATTTTAATAAAGTAAGTTGCTGCGGTTCGTGTAGCAAAAAAATATTTTTTATTTTCCATCGCATACAAAATAACTAACTTATATGGTGAGTCTAAAATTTATCAGACCAAAAACATAAATGTAAAAAAGACAGCCAAGTTCCTCTATACAAAAACCTGCATGTAAGAAGTCAGCCGTAAAAAGTATAGTGAAATCTAAAACTTTATGAAGGTTTAACATTAAGGGGGGTTTGCTGATACTATACACATAACGATTTAAGTTGAAATTAATTTCATAAGTATCACGTTATGACATGGAAAAAGTACCCCTTAAGAATTTAAGTTCAACTTAAATCGTTAGGTGTAGTATCAGCAAACGGGCCTAAATATACAAAGTAGAGTAATATTGAAAGAAGTCCAAATTATGAGAGAAATTATTATTATTATTTAATAAATAAAATTTGGCGGTTCACTGGTCAAGTTTTCAAAACGTTTTGAATTGTGAGTATAATAAAAAGAAAAAATTGCTTGATTTGGACCCTAATGAAAGCTTAGTAGGCATACAAAATTTGTCTGTGTTCTGAAATCCAAAACCCCGGAATAGTGCGCACTTTTTAGTTTATCAAAACAATTTTTATTTTATTACATACATATTTAAAAAAATATGTAAATTATTATATTTTAATTACAGTAAAGCAGAATTTTGAAATAAAGAATTATGGATTTACAAAATTTTGAAAAAAAAAATTTTTCTTTGAGCATACTTGGCGGTTACATCAGTTTTATTTTGTCTTTTTGCGGTATAGCAGGCAGCCAAACCCAGACTAAAATGTGGCGCTTATAAAGTAAAATATTATACACATGCAATTAATAATTAAAATAAATAAATAAAAATATTTCTCGCATGACATTTTACTCACATGAAATATTTTACGCGTGATATATTTCTCGCATCCATTTGATTTTATATTTTTTTTGCTGATATTGCGTCAAGATACGTCAAACATTCTATAACTTATTTATATATTATTTTGATACATGAATTTAAATAACAAAAATAAAAAGGTCTTTTTAATTTGTATAAATACTGTGGCAATAAGACAGAGTAGCTTATGATAAATAAACAGGTTTCGAGAAAAACGCACTTTTGTCTTCAATTTGTAATAAAAATTAATGTAAATTTGTTTTAGGAATAACAAGATAACTTTTCAACGGCGAATGATTTCAAGATGGGGTTTGGACAGAAAAGTAGCTCTCAAACTGTAGACTACTAACAATCGAAAAACCGAAAAAACGCTACTCTGTCTTATTGCCACAAAATACACAATGTTATAGTTTCAAAAATCAAAACTTCATTGAATAGGTACGTTCGGTAACTCTCGCATCAATATAATAAAATTAATCAAGAAACGTTGAAAAATGAAACAAAACTACATATTATGAAATTAGAATGCTCATCTATTTATCAATTATTATTTAAAATTGACTAAAAATAAAAATAAACGAAAATAATGTTACGGGTTTTCTTCAATAAGATCAAAAGTTGAACTGAATTTTTTGTATCATTATTTACATTTGGGATATTGTGTATGAAAAAAATTAGTTCACAACATGTCTCTATGGAAAGACATTAACTAAAGAAGAAGGCTAGAGTACGATAACTTAGGCGCCAAGAAATGATAACGATTTTTTGTGGAACAGTTCAATACAAGCATTTTTTACTACGGGAGGGGGGTCTATCTCCCTCCGTTTGGGCGGGATATGCGGTGTCATAAAAAAGTACTAAAAACGGAAAAAAATATTAAAAAGTAACGGTAATACTTACAACTTAGTATGATACCTTTGTTTAAAGCCAATACTCTTTTCTATTAGTATAGTTTTTAAATCAAAAGAAATCTATGCATATAGTTTTTGAAAAAAAAACTGGTTTTAAACTCAAAATTTGGGTAAAAAACACAAAAAAAAGTTAAAATTATAATTTCTAAAAATTTTAAAATTATACATTATATTTTTTTTCAGAAAACTAGATGATTTAAGGTCTTCTAGTTGTTGAGAAAATTGAAAATTACTAAACCTACTTTTCTATGAGATTTAGCACTTCATTTCACAATTTTCATTTTTTTTATTAAAATTTTAAGTTTACATGAGAATTTTTCAAAAACTGTTGACATAAATAATTTAATTTTAATTTAGGATTAAAAAACAGATGTCTGGCTTTCAAAACTGGTATAGAACTTGATTGTAAGTGTTGCCGTTGTTTTTTAATAATTTTATTTTTATTTTAAGTCATTTTTACTAGAATTGCGCCTACCTCCTAAACGGGGCGAGATAGACCCACCCTCTCCCATAGTAAAAAATGCTTATTTTTGACCCCTCTACAAAAAACCATTATCAATTTTTGGCGCCTAATTCTGAAAACATACTGGAGATGCGAGCAGAGCGGAGATGCGAGAAGTGAGCAGAGCGACGAAAACAAACAAATGTTTTCTTATAAGAGCTCTCATACTGAGGCGTTCTCATAAGAAACTATGTGTTTGTTTTTAACACTCTGTTCACCTTTCGCATCGCCGCTCTGCTCGCAGCATTTCACAATTTTCATTTTTTTTATCAAAATTTTAAGTTTACATGAGAATTTTTCAAAAACTGTTGACATAAATAATTTAATTTTAATTTAGGATTAAAAAACAGATTTCTGGCTTTCAAAACTGGTATAGAACTTGATTGTAAGTGTTGCCGTTGTTTTTTAATAATTTTATTTTTATTTTAAGTCATTTTTACTAGAATTGCGCCTACCTCCTAAACGGGGCGAGATAGACCCACCCTCTCCCATAGTAAAAAATGCTTATTTTTGACCCCTCTACAAAAAACCATTATCAATTTTTGGCGCCTAATTCTGAAAACATACTGGAGATGCGAGCAGAGCGGAGATGCGAGAAGTGAGCAGAGCGACGAAAACAAACAAATGTTTTCTTATAAGAGCTCTCATACTGAGGCGTTCTCATAAGAAACTATGTGTTTGTTTTTAACACTCTGTTCACCTTTCGCATCGCCGCTCTGCTCGCAGCTTTTCTATGAGATTTAGCACTTCATTTCACAATTTTCATTTTTTTTATCAAAATTTTAAGTTTACATGAGAATTTTTCAAAAACTGTTGACATAAATAATTTAATTTTAATTTAGGATTAAAAAACAGATTTCTGGCTTTCAAAACTGGTATAGAACTTGATTGTAAGTGTTGCCGTTGTTTTTTAATAATTTTATTTTTATTTTAAGTCATTTTTACTAGAATTGCGCCTACCTCCTAAACGGGGCGAGATAGACCCACCCTCTCCCATAGTAAAAAATGCTTATTTTTGACCCCTCTACAAAAAACCATTATCAATTTTTGGCGCCTAATTCTGAAAACATACTGGAGATGCGAGCAGAGCTGAGATGCGAGAAGTGAGCAGAGCGACGAAAACAAACAAATGTTTTCTTATAAGAGCTCTCATACTGAGGCGTTCTCATAAGAAACTATGTGTTTGTTTTTAACACTCTGGTTCACCTTTCGCATCGCCGCTCTGCTCGCAGCTCCAGTATGTTTTCAGCCTAAGTTATCGTACTCACCCCAAGAAGAAAGCCGCAAAATTTCAGCAAAGATGGGCATTTTTCAACGAACAATGAATATGCGCCAAATTTTTCACAGCAAAAAAATGGAAGAAGTAATACCTCGAAAAGTAAAAATCCTGGATGAAAATTAATAAAAAATGGTGTATTTTCAAGGTAAAAAACACTTCAAGAACCACTTCAATGACACTTAAGCTAAATCAGACAGTTTATTAACATTACTTATTTGCATACTGGTAGAAGTGTTCGAAAACCATCAAATATTCTGCACTTTTGTCGAAAAACTAATTAATACATTTGTGATCAAGGTTCTCGCAAATGATGAGTTCACAAATGCATTCGCAATTTTTACACCCTATTTGTGAGTGGCACAATATTTGTAGGTTTTTATAATTCTGTGGCCACAAGGAATAACAGTATAATTCGACTTATGTCGAAATGAGTTTATTACAGTATCTGATGCGCAATATGCGAATCGATACTGTCATACTTTGTTCGTTCTTTTATCTCTTACGGCTTATGAACTGTAACACTTCGTCCAAAAGTTGTGAACCCTATTTTTAATCGCAAAAGAAACATTTAAATTGTTCTCCTGAAAACTTGCAAAAAGTGATTTATGCTGTTTTTCCTTTTTTCCACAGAATTGTTGGAAGATTTATGAGTAGGTACATATAACATCAATATTTTGACAAAAATTTATCGTGTGTGCATCGTATCGAATATTAAATGTGTTGAAATACACAAATCGGTCTGATTTATTTCATTAGTATAAAGAAAACCTTCGAATGGAATTAACTACATATATACCTATACAGAAAAAAGATACACATTTTCTATTAACTTTCAACGATAGTATACTGCATTCCCATTGAGGTGTTGCATCAGTAATATTTTTGCACTAACGGTGATTTTGGAAATATGTTCAACGAATCAGGTGAATTATATAGTTTTATACCACCTTTTAATTCAAAGTTTGATTTTCGTGAATTGTCAAGGCTCAAAACGTTACCTGATGCAATCACGGATTTTCCTCAGTTAACACATATCCAACATCAGTATAAAACCATAGTTTAAATATTTAATAACAACTAAACTAGCTTTTATCCTCATTTTATTCATAAAACTGTCCAAACGACACTAACTTCTATGAATATTTAAGAACACCTTCTTACGTACACATATTAGGTTAAAAATTCCGTCATACGAGTTTATATTGAAGTTAAAGTTCCCAAAACGAACCCTCTACCCTTCCCATTTACTATATAATATGAACTGGCAAATTATCTCCTGCTCATATACAAAATACATTGTACTCGGGCTTGATATATTTGTGGGGACCCCTGACAGATGTATTTGATTTGAGGATGAAAATGCTTACTAATTACAGTGCGTCCTCCCCATAACACCCTCTACTCTACCCTTAACACCACATCAACAAGAAAAATAATAAAAAAAAAAACAGAAAAAAAAACGCTTTCCAAAATCTAATTCTCTGTTGCGTGAATATAAATTAGAATTTAATACGGCGTACGTTTTAGGCCCATCCACATGATGATGGTGTGGGATTTTGTAATTAGTAGACCACTGAGGATAAACCGAAAATTCAAAAGTTCTCGGACAATTTACAATGTACAAATATGACATCATGTTTACAGATACGGATAATTCCAAAACCTAATATGTACCTATATTCAAAACACACAAGTAGTATACGAAGCATGAGTATATTATATACATACATAGGTAGGTAAGGTATAGGTACCTAATAATACTAATTTCACATTAACGAGAACAATGAAGACAATTTGCAAATCGCATACAATATTCATTCTCATTTAATCCAGGGTAAACATAAAATCATCCTCTGTGTTCTCACGACAATATTCGTGTATATCTGGGCCTGGCTCACATTATATTATTTCCCTTTTCACCTATATGACGTATATATTTTATGTGCGAGTGATATGAGTTGTTTTATGGGTAGGTTGTGATTGTTAGTGGGTGTCTAGAACATCAGAAATATGTTTGAAGAATCTACTATCTAACTCTCCCTTGCAGGGGTGGATTATAAATAGTTCAAAGTGTGCCACTATCGATGGGCCCTGGTTTTACAATTTGGTTTTGATAACAAACTCATATTAAACAATCAAATTCTAACTAACGGACAAAAAAAGTTGATATTACGCCGAGAAAAAAGCACTTTAAATTCCTGAACAAAGGAACAAAAAATTGAATATTTTTCGATTTGAAATTTACAATTTGATTTTTTTTAACTTCAACGCGCACTTTGAGTTTAAAAGTGATATCGTTTAAATTTAAAGTTTCCCAATTTTAAGCCGCAAAGAAAAGTCTGCCTTTCAAATTCAAAGTAAAAACTTTAAATATAATGATGCTTTAAAAAACAACAAAATTATTTGTATTAAGACTTAAATGGAACACTTTTAATTTGAAACTGAAATTTTTTAAAGTCATTTGAAAGCTTTGAATGATATAAAATTTTAAGTGTATCTAAAGCTAATATTTTAAAATTTTTTATTTTTCAAAAATTTGCTGAAACATATACAGTAGACGCTCGATATAGTGAAGTAATTAAAACCAGGCCTGTTCACTATTTCGAGATTGTTCACTATTTCGAGAGAGAAGCTTGAAAGGTTTTCCTTTTGTGAATTTGATACAAAATGAATATTTTTTTATTTATTAAAGCGTAAAAAATTTTTTTATGGGATAAAAAAGAGACAAACATTTCATAAAATTATAAATAACATACTTTATTATTAATAAAACACGAAAAACTACATATCTCCCGGTATAGAAATTAGTTTTTCTTAAATAAGAATTAAATTTAAAAAAAATATTCACTTTTTTTCAACTTTAAAATGGTATGCACTGCTTTTTCTTGCAAAAGTTTTATAACTTCAATACCTATTTTGAGAAAACATTTGCAAAAATGGTTATCTCTTTCAAATAAAATTTCAGAAATTGGCTTAACTTGTTTTCACAATTACAATATGCCAAAAAAGTTAAAATACAACATTAACTTTTGTTATATACTGGGTCAAGGGGATACCTTCTTTCCTGTCTGACTGTACGAAACACATAAATGAACGGTAAAATATGTTAAAAGAAAGTCTACAAGGCTGTAAACGCGGTGCACCTGGAATATTCTTGTTAAATATTAAAAAAAATTTGTGTTCACTATATCGAGTTAATTATTTAGAGTAGTTTGTATAAAATTTTGTGTGTTCACTTCACAAAACTGGATAGTTCACTCTTTCGAGTTTCACTATATCGAGCATCTACTGTACTTACTTTTAATCCTAACCACTGCTACATTTCTATATATCATCATAATCTGAATGGCAAAAATTCACTTTATGTCCAAAAAAATTGGCGTTTCATTACCCAATTTTTGTTTAGTTCAATTCATCTTACACTATGACGAATATGTAGTGTGAACTATATCCAAACGATGTTCAGAGATTCAAAATGTTTCTCAAAATCAAATCAAAGCGCATTCAAATCACGGCGTTATATTTATTTTCAAAGTTTTTGTATCAAATCACATTTAATTTGAAACTAAACTCATATATAAAATTAAAAGAAACAAAATTGATCATTGGAATTTTCAATTCAACGGTTTTTATATTTGCCAAATTTAAATTAACGCTTTCAAATTCAGTGTAATTTTTTTTAAATCTTCAAACTATAAAATTAAATGTTTTCATATTATATTCGAAATTGTTGTGTTGTGAAATACATATTAAAAGCAATTTCTCTTATAATTTCAAAGCTAAACGTTTTAAAACGAAAACATTTCCTTTTAATTTTGGGAATTTTATTTAACTTTATAGCTTTGCACAATTTAAACATAAAAATGCGAAATATTGATTTTAAAGTGCACTTTTTCCTTAAGTGTAGTGATGCAATTATTTTTATGATGGCTACCTCGAATTTAATCAACAAGTCTTCCGTTCGTAGAAATATCTAATGGGACCGCCACATGAATTAGCAGTTTTTTTTTTTGCATTTTCTAGTCTAGAAGTTGTAGTTCATCGAATAATGGGGATACAACGTGTATACTTCGTGCAGGTTAGCAAAGCGCTGGCAACAACCGCCAACATTTAGAATGTTGCAAAATAAGGCTTACAATTTGCTACCAACTGAAAATTAAAATATTTCCTTTTCACTACCCAGCCTGTAGAAGAGTTTGGCTTAGCCATTAAAAAGCTTTAAAATAAGAATTGGTGGGATGGTTTCTATGGCTTAAAGCCCTTCCACACTATCCCACTGAGTATTAATACATGTCAAAAAAGTGTGAAACAAATCATGTATAATAGTGTGGAAACAAACTATGATATTCATAGCCTACACGATTTGACATGTGTTAATACATGAGAATTTTTAGAAATGGTTCTAATTCTGTCACACATTTCATCACATTTTTATTGAGGTTAAATTAAACTTTTGTGTGTGGTCAAAAAATGAAAAGAATTTTTTTTCATTTCTTGTCATTGTTGCTCACCTTAGCAATATAAATTTGGTAGAAAATTGTAGGTTCCCTCCATTCCTGCTGATCACGACGCACGTACACAGGAATGGTTAAGAGTTATAAGTCATTAGGGCTTGGGTCTCCATGAACTGTCATGTCATAATCTAAGCATATCTTCTACGGCGCACATATAATATCATAAGTCCAACGTAGGTACTGTGTACATGGGTCTTTGATAGTTTTGATACACTTTATTCAGCCAGTAGCAGTGAAGCTTCCAGGCCATGGATTAAATTTTTAAACCATCATTAATCGTCAAGACTCAAGAGCTCTATATGATAATAGTCGAATTCGGAACACAGGGAAAACTGGTGCAGCTTTATTGCGTTAGGCACATTAACAAACTTGAGATAAAATGTTCAACTATGGAAAAGCTCTTCTGAACAATTAAAAACGTGCAGAGGGTTTCGGGAAAGAGCAAGGAAGGCACTATCTTCAACAGATCAGTCAACATATTATGCTATCAAAAAACAATTAAAAGTCTATTCATCACTTATAGGACAAAACTTCACTATTTTTAGCAGAAACTTCAAGGCAGTTGAGGACTTAATAATCCTGAGAGTAAAACCCTTATGGAGAAACGGCCAAGAATAACTTAAGGAAGCCACAGCGTTGCTATTTCGGTTTTGTGAATCAAATGATTTTAAAAATCCTTAACGCAATGACGAAGTGCAATATTTTCAAAACGCAGTCCTGCTCTACGATCATGATGGTGGCAGCAACAGTGACAGTGCTGGAGTGGATAATAAGCATCAGGAAAGGAAAACTGGTATTATGCTCTTTCGAAAATTTCTTCGACTGATATTTGGTTCTTATTACGAAGAGGGCGAAACAATTACTCTACATATGAGTTGTATTAAATATTTAAGTTGTCAACGAAACATTGAATTCCAGCTCCCAGGTTCTAACTGACAATCCGTTTTAAGGATCAAGCGGATCCCAGAGCTTTTGGTTTGACTGACGAGCAGCAGCTTGCTTGGTATTGTAGTTCGTTGAGAATGGAAAGCTACTGTACCTGAGGCAAGAATTCTTCACGGGAGCCCGATAATTGATTGTTTTTCTAACACGCTGTGAAGTTAACGACTTTTATTCGGCGCGTTCCTTAAGGCCGTGTGTAGATTTATGATAATAACCCTAAGTTTTATTTAAAGTTTTGTGTCAAAAATTATCTTATAGATCAAATTAAATCATAATTATTTAAATTCAATTGACACACGGCCTGAATTTCATAAAATGTTATAAAATTAAACCATGACCTTGCATCTAGGCTCTAAGAATTACAATTACTAGAATTTCATTATCATAAGTTATTGAAAAAATAATGAAGAGAATTGATTTGCTTATGGGGCCTTTCTACGACCAAATACAACTCTGCACTCCTCTTCATTGTATACGGATATGCTTTACTAGGGCTTATGGATTTGCTTTTAAGAGGGGGCGTATTCGGCTGTTATCGAATGTACTTTGCCTGAAATATGAATAGGTACAAGTTAGGTAGGACAATATAACGTTGCAATATTATGACAAATCCTCTTTTTCGCCCTAAAAGCTTTATAGTCGGTTTAGGTAGATATACATATATATATAAAGTATAGATAGGTTTCTAGTATAACAATTGACTTAGGGCTTCTCAAAACTATCCTGTCACTAAATGTATATAGAATGCTAGGCACTTCCTGTTTTCTGCACAGTTAGCTTTTACATCATTCAAATATAGATTTGTATCCTCCTCCCTTTATGAAGGATGACGTAAATTACAATCATCAGTGCATTCATATTCGATTATTATTGACAAATTTAACTATGTAAATTTGTATCTGCACTGTCGAATTCAAAGAAAATACTTCATATATTTTAAAATATTCATAAACTTTATCATTCAAAGTGAGTACATATTCGAATGTGGTATCAACAATAATTCACGAGGAGAAACAATTATTATGTTTTCATTATGATTTGTTACGCATTTAGTTTTTATTTTTGAAGTTTTGAGATTGCGATTATATATTATAGGCTTGAGAGACAACAATACTGGATAAATATCTTCAATTTGCAAAACGTTCTACCTCAATTTTAAAAGATATTAGCATTTAAATTTTTTGAATTAAAGTATACGTATATGAAAAGAGTCCCTTTAATTAAAAATTATAAATTGTTAATTTCCAAAACAATTTCTGTAAATTATTTATTAATTTTTCAAATTTTCAGAAGTGAATACAAATTTAAAATTAAACAATATTTATTTTGAATATCTGATCGATGTTCTTTAACCGTTATCAAAAACTGCTAGGTGAAATTTGGATTGTGGAGAGCTGGAGAGCGGAGTTGCGGAGTGTGGAGTGCACTCTGCACTCTGCACAGTGCAAACTATCAATGAAATAATTATTTTAATATGACGACAGAATGTAACATGTGGCTTTGTTTACGTTGGCTGTTCTTAAGAAAATAAAATTATTGAATGAGGCTATCACATCACACTACAGCAGTGATCTTAACTTCTCGTTTAACGTTTTTTATTTTCCTCTTATTAATGATTTAGGTATATTTATCCTAAAACCTGATCAAAATTAGTTTGATATTTTACCTTAATTTTAAGATTTCTATTTTAAATATCCGATTGTTTGAAGAGAAGTAATAAGCCAATTAAACCAACCTAATCGTACCATTACGGTAATATGAAAAATAAAATAAAAAAAAATAAATTTTTTTCCTTTGAATAGAGTTTCCTCCCAAAAATATAAGGTAACTAAATAACATGTTGTAGTTTAAGTTTGAACAGTCTTACCGACTTAATTAATTGTGTAACTAATTTAATTGGAATAAAACATTTCTACTGATTTAATAAGTTCAAGGATTCAAAATTTTAGAAAGATTGTATTAACAAAAAATAAATTTTGTTACCTAGTAGATACCAATCATCCTTTTTTTAAACTTTTTTTTTCTATTTTTCTCAAAACTGATCTAAAGAATTTGATTAAACTTTATGCCCAAAGACACTGTTATACTAAGATCGTTTCCAAAATTTTGCTTTGACGTTTTTTTTGCTTCGCAAAATAAATCTCACGTATTGCGATATAACTTATTTTGTTAATTTGTATTACTAAAGTTTCGAAGAGATGAATTTAGGTATAAACATTTTTACAGTTTTGTTAAATGGTTAAATGGTTAAATGCACTTGGCTCTCAGCACTTCGCACTCCACATTCTATACTTCTCAGTTTGCACTCCGCACTTCACACTGCACACACTTATTACTCCGCACTTAGCCACTTCTTATAGACACTTCGAACTTAACACTCCGCACTTATCACCTAACAACCAACATTCATCACTCGGCACTTATCACTCCAAACTTATAACTCCGCCACTTCGCATTCAGTGCTTATTCGCTCTTGTGAATTTTAAAGATTTATTTCGTTTAAAAAAAAAAAAAATCCAGCTTCCCTTATAAAATATTAGATCGAAATCAGTTAAACCGTTAACGAGAATGTCGAAAAAAAAAACGTTATACAATTGTTGGCTAAATTAAAATATCACCTAAAATCTTAAAATCGCTTCAGTAGTTAAGATTGAAGTTTGAATTAAATATACATAGACAGACAGGCAAACAGACTTGCTACTACACCTACACACTACACCTTTATTAATAAACTAAATAAATAAATCAAACATAAATTATTTTTAATCAGAGAGTTAAGTGCGAAATCTTATCAATAAAACAAATTTGAAGGAAATTCATGTTAATTTGCTAATTCATCAAAGGGTCCCTTAACGAGTAATTAAAATAAAAATATCTAAAATATTTCTGCTCAATTTTCTATGAAAATACAAACAAAACTTGCAAATTAGTGTTCGCGGTATCTACAAATAATGAAAAATGGAAACAATTTTAAATTGACGATTCACAAATTCAATGAAAAACAAAATTTAAAATCATAAAAGTGTTGCAAATAAGTTCGTTTGGCATTCCGGATCGGAGAGCTCTGGAGACTTCTTCCGGATTACCAAACGAAAACGCTATAAATAATAATAATACAGCAGAGTTTTGACGTTAAATGTAGTAAAATTTCGTTAAAATTGTCTAGTTAAACACAATTAGCAATTCTTGATTATTTATTAATAATTAATATTAAAATTCGTCAATTAATTTTTGATCAACGTTTCAGTTGATTTGTAAATTAGAAAATATTTTGTATTAATAATGGGGGTGCTAATTTTGTTTTGTATACTTAAACTATTTTAAATCAAAGAAGAAACCGTATATGCTGCGTGGTCGTGGAGGCTAATAGAAATACCCGTAGAGCTGATTATTTTTCATGACATGGACATTGTATATCATCAGCCAGATTATTCTGTGGCAATAAGGAAAAACAACATAAGTCTGTTGTAGCAAGTTTTTAGGAGAGTCAATGTTTGTTTTGTGGTTACAAATCAGGGACACAACTTATGAACGAAGTGGTAACGCAGAAATAACTAGTATTACTATAAGATTTAATTATTAATTAATAAGAATTACTTTTTTGTCAATTTATAGTTGATTTTGATAAAAATATGACTTATGTCGTTTGTCGTTTTTTAAACTTTTACATAATTCTCGATTAAGTCGACTTATGTCTTTTTTTCCAAATGAGTGTAATGAAATTATTTTGTTAAGTAAAGTTATGTTCTTTTTAATAATAACTTACATTCAATGAATCGACAATTAATAAAACAATCAGCTTCCTGATACGATGAAAACGTTATTATTAAAATAAAACAATAAATAAAAATTATGCTTAGTAACAATTGAAGAAGAACCAAAATTTTGTTTTATTTTAGAAATTCATAGATCTTCAAACCAACAAATCAACAAATTATATAGGTTAAAGATAAAACTAACAAAAACTTAATATTATTTTTATTCATGAAAATTGTCTTCATCGCTGTCATATACATCTGGATGAACGTCTTCGCAGTTATTTATGGTATCAACAACCAAACTTCTATAAAACCCATGAAATTGAGGATCTACAAAGTCCCGCAGAAAAAGAAGATCTTGTGCTTTTTCCTTGGAAATAGGAGGGACGTAATGAATCATTTTAATGTCAGATTTTTTAATACTACTTCCGCCACGTTTTTTTAAATTTATTGTATTGAATGCACCAAATTCATTTTTTTTATACCTCAGCCATCTGAATTCCCGCAATGAATACTTCTCTCCATCAGTATTAACTTTTCGCCACGTGATTTTGTCCTTGGATGTTGCTGCAAAGTCTAAGAAATCTGAGTGCTGCATTTCTTTAACTTTAAAAGGATTCCTGTCCCTTATGCTGGAAATTAAGTTCTGCCAGTCTCTAGGATTATGAATATTAGTTGAAGTATTCTTTTTTTTCCTTTCAATAACGGAATGATCGACATCACATTCCATATGAGTATGACCAGGTTCTAGGAATTTGTGGTCAATAATTTTAAGCTGTTCACTATTAGCTAAAGCGGCTATGAACATGCAACTCACATGTGAGTTTTTATTTTGACCCGGACAGGAATCGCTATAAAAAATTAGGTTATTGACGACAACAGGAACTTCTTCGTCAATATGTTTAAAAATACAACATGCCATTACCGCCCCTCTTCGCCACTCCTTCATGCCACATATAGCAATAAGGTTGATCGTTGGCCAGATTATGAACTGTTAAATTATAGGTCCATAGCTGACGCTTATAACGGGTGATTTTTTAAGAGGTTTAGAACTTTTTTTAAAAAAAAAACACAAAAAATTCGAAAAAATGAATGAAATATTTATTTGAATCGATAGTTTGAACCTTGCAATTTAATGTTTAAAGATAATTTCATGCAAATGTTGACCGCGGCTGCGTCTCAGGTAGCCCATCCGCTGAGTCCAATTTTGGCATACTCTTTCACACATATCGGCCGGTATCTCACGAATGAATGCATGGATGTTGGCTTCCAGTGCGTCAATCGAAGCGGGCTTGTCCCTATAGACATTAGCCTTGACATACCCCCACAAAAAATAGTCTAATGGTGTCAAATCGCACGATCTAGCCGGCCAATTGACCTGCCCGAAACGTGAAATTAACTGTTCACCAAACTCGCCTCGCAATTGCGCCATTGTTTCGCGTGCTGTGTGGCATGTGGCACCGTCTTGTTGAAACCACATATCATGCAAGTCAAGAACTTCCATTTCGGGCAAAAAAAAGTTTGTTATCATCGCTCGGTAGCGTTCACCATTGACAGTAACGCTGCGATTCGCATCATCTTTGAAGAAATATGGCCCAATAATGCCGCCGGCCCATAAACCGCACCAAACAGTGGCTTTTTCGGGATGCATTGGTAGCTGTTGCAATGCTTCTGGCTGATCTTCACTCCAAATGCGGAAATTGTGCTTATTTACGTACCCATTCAACCAAAAATGAGCCTCATCGCTGAACACAATTTTTCGATAAAACACATTTCGAACCGAGCACGAATTTTGATAGTAAAATTCAATAATTTGCAAGCGTTGTTCATTTGTAAGACGATCCATGGTTAAATTGCAAACCAAACTGAAGCTGTTTGACAGTGACACAAGGTACTAAACACACGTCAGCTGTCAAAACCAGTGTTGCCAAACCAAACCAGCTAAAAAATCACCCGTTAAAAGGCAATATTAGATTTCAAAAACGGGGTTGGCAAGCATTGTTGAAGATCAAATGCATATGCTGCAACATTTTTGATTGTTTTTCCTAAACTTTTGTCTTTTTTCTTGCATGCGTAAGCAAAATCAGCTTTTTCTTGGTGGCTTACTAGCTGTGCCTCCAGCTTTAACTTTTCATCAGGAATGTCCATAGCTATGATACATTATGATGCAATTTATCGCACATTCCACACGTATCAAGTTGGGGAGATTTTATTTTTAAATTTAGCTCATGAAAAACTTTAGTATAATTTGACAAACTCCTTGGTTCTTCACTTTCCAAAGAATAAAGGCTATACATCTTGGATATTGTCAAACCAGGTTGTTAATACTTTTTTGATGTATCTCGCCTTGTATAATGGCTTTCATAAGACGGAAATTTATTGATGACTCTTCTTAGTTTTTGACGAAGACTTTTCTTTGATAGAAATCAGTGAGGAAATATAAAGAACCCTTTTATTATAACTGCCTAAAGCCCAGTAATTAGTAAATAATAGTTTTTGATTTTGAATTGATATTTTGTTACAGCAATTGTTTCGGCATACCGATAATGGTTTTAGTTGTCTGTTTTAGTATTGTATTTTTTCTTTTTTAGTATTGTATGGTAATCCTCTGTTTCTTTGCTCTTGTCGAAATTTTTTAGCCCCCTTTTATTTTATTAATTGAAATTTCAGCAATATTTTCGTTTTCTTGAGTAATAGGTAATTCATCAAAATCAAAATTGTTTACATACTCTGGTGAAACATGCGTTATCACCGCTGAATCCTGACAAACTTTCTTAACAGATTTTTCAAGGACCTTAACCCAATGTTTTACACTTTCATCGTCACTTGAACTAATTTCATAGTCCGGATCTTTAATTGAATCATCCGAGTCTTCCCAAATTGGACGTTCTGAACTACTTAAATTAAAAGGATGATCTATGTTGGCAATACCAGCTAAAGAAATTGAAATATTTATGATAATACATCCTACTGATCGAAATTTTAACTTACATCCTGAAGATCCATCGGTTTGTAGATCTATGTTTTTTGATGAAGTAGCTTTTGGATCACCGTATATGTTTCTGAAACATAATACAAATTCAAAATTAAAAAAAAAATAAATACTAGTAAAGCTTCTATTTAGGTTTTATTGTTTTTTCAAAGTAATCTACTCTACGATTGATTGGTAGATTTTTTCCTTCTACGATAGATTGGTAGATTTTTTCCTTAGCTATGGAAAGGGCTAAATGGCTAACGCACGCAAACGAAAGCACTTCTAATAATTTCTCATAAATCAAAGAAATTATTCCTATATGATTATGAAGATTGCGAACTTACCTTCTGTATTTACACAAACAAAATCTCGCTGAGTATTTCGAGTTTCACTTAACGCAGCAGCTATTTCGATGGCCAAAGCTAGCATTCTGCTACCGCGTGACAGCATTTTTATTTATTCAAAGGATCTGCACACTTCTTTTAAGTTTCTTTATAAAATTAACTTTATTTTACAACACTTAGAACAACTCTTAAAACGTTTCACAATTTAACTACAATTTAACATATCTCACTCTTAAAACAGACAAAAAACCGACACAAAACTGCAACACAACAACCTACCCAAACAGAACGTTTATAAAAAGAAAACAGCACAAGTCAAAACAAGGTATAGTTTTGGTCTCAGAATAACGGCACATGTATACTTATTTTCGAGGATCTCCAGTATCTAACGTCTTTTGGAATAACAGCATAAGTCAACTTGTGTTAAGTATTCTCACAAAAAAGGAATAAGGAAAAACTACACAAGTCAACTTATTTTCGTATAACGCAACAATTTATTTTGGAAAAAGGACACAAGTGAACTTATGATCTCAAAAAACAAAAATGTTAATAGTTGTGGAAAAAGAGCATATATATACTTATGCATGTGTTTATTTGGTTTGGTGTTTGGCATAAGAGCATAAGTACAAAATAAAAATTAGAGTATTGTACTTATGTTGTTTTTCCTTGTGCAAGCTCTGTAGATATTGACTTATATCTTTTTTCTCTTGTCTACAGTTCACAAACCGTTGGAGATAAAAAACGAAAAAAATATGACAAACAGAATCGCTTATTGCGCATTAGATACTGTAATAAACTCAATTTCAACATAAGTCGACTTATGCTGTTTTTCCTTATTGCCACAGATTAATTAAATTTAATATTTTTCTTTTGTATGTTCGGCTTTGAGCCATTTAAATTGTTCTTGCTATTCGCAGCTAGCTTAAATCACAGTTGCTCATCTCTTTCAATTGCAGCTAAAAAAAAAAAAAACTTGGTTTTGTAAGACACGAGAACAAAAACAATAAAATCTACATTAAAATATGCCACACTCAATATATGTAAATTTTTCCTTCAAGATTGAATTTTTTTCTTATCGATACCTACTATACTTACGTTATTTTACCTACCCAAGCTTCAAAGGGATTACAAAAAGTGTTTATTTTCAGTTTATTATGGGGTACAAATAAAAAAAAAAATAACATAATTATTTCCCATTCCCCTTCGTTTGTTTTTTTTTTTAATTTCTTCTTTGATTTTTTTTTTAATATTTGTTGCATTCAAATTTTTATAATATCCCAGGGAATCACCCTTGAATCCTAATAATATTTTTAACACCAGCACGGGGGATAGATAAACATTTCAATACGAAATAAAAGAAATGCGTGGGTTTATAGTGCAGAACTTTTTAATTTTCAATTTTCGCTTTTTTTTCCTCAAACAATTACAGATTTCCACGTAAATATAAGTAAGAAGGGGAAATGGAAGAGTATTTTTTTATATTTGTATTAGCAAACATTGTTTTTCGGTATGTATAATAAAGATATCTAATTTGTTCTGGGAAAATTTCAATGACTTTTTAATTAAAAACAAAATTTTTGATAAAATGTAGAATTTGAGAAAATTTAAAGTTCAAATTAACAGAATGTACGCGCTAACTGCTGCTAAAGTGGTCCATTCAGATGACGCTTTCCAGCATTTCGAGTGGTATTTGACCAATAACTCGAGTGTATAATGATGGCTTCCAATTCCTCAATCGTAACCGAGTTATCCATGTAGCCCCAAAGGAAAATATATAATATCAAATTATCTATAGGCAACGAACTGAGCTTACTCTTAATTAATGAGAAGCAGGTGTTCCGCTCGATGGTGCATTTGCTTCGCTTTATTCATGCTTAACAATAGAGTGGGTTTAATACTGAAGAATCTTGGAAAGATGAACTATAGATGAACCTAGCCCGAACAAAATTTCGTTCTCTTACTAAACATAAGCAGGAACCTAGGCTGTCTGGCATTATATTCTGCCCGAATGAATTTTTTCGAACATAAAATTTTGGGTAAAGTAAAACTCACAATAGGCGAAAAGTGAAATGTCAAATTTTCCGGGTGAAACTCACAATAAGGCTGAGAAAAAAAAATATTTTTGTTCATATAAATTTTTATTTTAATATACAAAGTAGGTACCTGGTACATCCAAATAGTTACGAGCCCCTTCCAGAAGTTTTGTAAATTATTTAGTAAACAAAATAAAATCAGCAGACTCATACAAAGGAATGTTATTTATTTTACTTCTGAGTTGAATTTAGCTTAAATCTGAAAACTATCGACAAAACCATCCAAACTCAGTATTCATTAAATATTCATGGTTAATCAATAATTTAATTGTTTTCATTATATACCTATACTCGTAGAAGTTATTTTGAAAATAAAACAATGTATACATATAATCATACCCAGGGTTTTTATAAAAACACAAGATACACATATTGAATAGCAAGACAAAGAAACCTTTATAAAAGAATTATTTTGGTTAGCAAAACAAAAGAAAATACATAAATATTACATTATACAATATACATACATAGCCATAGGTAAAATAAAATAAGAAGGATTTTTTTTAGACATATCAGAGTGTCACTTACTAATGAAAACTTTTTGTGAGTTTCAAAAACAATTGAGCTTATAAAGGGCAATATTATACCTAAGGGTAGAAATATGTTCCTTAGATTTTTATTCCATAGCTTGTTTGAAACTTCTCTGAATTGTTTGTCTGTTGTAAACTAAAACTAACTTACGTTTACAGCGAGAAAATAGTTTTTGGAGTACATACATCGTAAACCTTATAAGAGATACAGCGCCGGTGGTTGGATCCGATTCGCCTTAAAGTTAAATCAAAAATAAAAATTGGAAGACTATAGGGCTGTTCACGAGACGATATTACCTCCAAATAGATGAAAATCTGTGGCAATACGACAGAGTAGCTTATGTTAAAAAAACAGGTTTCGAGAAAAACGCACTTTTGTCTTCATTTTGTCTTCAATCTGTAATAAGAATTAATGTAAATTTGTTGTAGGAATTACAAGATAACTTTTCAACGGGTAATGATTTCAAGATGGGGTTTGGACATAAAAGTAGCTCTCAAACTGTAGACTACTAACAATCGAAAAACCGAAAAAAACGCTTATGTCGACATAAGCTACTCTGTCTTATTGCCACAGATATAATCTTATTTGCGTCCACAAACGAAGATATAGAGAAAATGTTCAGAAATTTGGCAGAGCATTGTGCGAGAGCTGGACTAAAAATGAATACCGAAAAAACTAAAATAATAAGCAAAGGCCAACATTCATGACCAAATGGAACCAAATGACGAGCTTCTAATCTTATGCGCTTTTAATCTTCAGAACCTGAACTGAAAAGCATCAACAGATTTCAACAATTTATCTCCTGTTAACTCAACGAGTATAGGTACTAATGAGTTTTTAATCATTGATGGTCTAGCATCTTGTGCAGGACTTAGTCAATTTAATGGGGTTGCTTACCGTTTTAATAAATTACTACTTAATATTCTTCTCGGGCACAATAAATGCTGACGTAGCTGTAACTCCAATATGCAATATCCATATCAGTACAAATTAAAAACTGGAATTCAATGTTAAAAAATGTAATTCTTATGAACTTCATTTATTTCATATAAAACTATATTACATTGTACTTCGAGATAAAACTCATAAATAGTATCAAAGTTTAAATGACATTATGTATGTATGTGCACAAATAAGTGATGTAGATTTATACTTACATAATAGCTTAAATAACAATATAAATAAATGCTAGAGCCATTAGACAATAATAAAAATAGTGATAATAGTAAAATTAATAAAGATAATTCAAAATTTAGTATTTTAATCTTATATATTTTAAATTTAAATTTATTCCGACATGTGTTTGAGTGCTCCTTCCGAAATTCCCGTGACGAGATGGTTTTTTGCAATTGGTGTGGAAGATTATTCCACAACCGAATTGCATTGACAAAATAAGATTGCTCCATAACAGTATGTGTAAACCGTGGAAATACAAGCTGAAGGCCTCTAGGTGTTTGAAGGAAACTAAGATGTTCATACAAGTACTCGGGGCTGTTATTATGAATTATGTCATGAAGTTTCAGAACTTATCTAAACCCGTAATATTCATCCAAACTCATTCCCAATATAGAAGTTTTATACCTCGAAACACTTTTGTGCCTTGTCAAACCGTAGATGTAACGCAAACAGTCATTGAACGCAACATTTAACTAACGCCTGCAATCCGAATCCAAACAAGAGTATATAATACAATTAAATGAGAAGAAAGGCAGCGGCAAAGACTGAAATCAAATTCTCTTGAATTGTAATATTTATGATATGTGCCTTAAATTTTATAGTACTCTATTTCATTGTTTTTATGAATAATGAAACTACACCATTACCAAAATCTTCCTGCAACTCTAAAACTCCACCATTGTTTGACACTCACTTGAAAAACTTAAAAAATAAAAGAAACAAAGCATGGCTAAATTTGGTAAAACCAGAGCTGATGATGATTTCAGGACTTACTCTGAACTTAAATACCTATGTATATGTTCACTGACTATTTCAAAACTCTTTATTCAGATTATATTTTAAAAATTGAAGATGAGTTAAAACAGACTCCAAAAAACTTTTGGAATTTTGTCAGAAGTAAAAGAAATGTTGATGGCTACCCTAACTCTATGTCATATATTAACGCAACCAGTCATGACCCCCAAGTTATTTCAAACATGTTTGCCACTTTCTTTAAAGATGCTCCTTTCAAACTTCCGATTTGTTCTTTCCGGACCCAAACAATTTCCACACCTGAATTCACTTAATTTCACCATATGTGTAGATTCAATTGTTCGTAGTGTGGTGTACCATCTTGTGTTTTAAAAAAATGTGTGTCTTACTTATCCTATCCTCTTTATGTTTTATTGAATGAATCTCTTAGGTGCTCAATCTTTCAGTTATTATGGAAAAGTGCTTTTATAACTCAAATTCATTAAAAAATGTTCTAAGAACGAAATACGAATTACCGACACAACGCCAAACTTTCTGTCATTCCAAAACTGTTTGTGTCCATTATCTGTAATATATTACCCTTTTGTTGTGGATTTCATCATAATCAAAAAATAGAAGTTATAGTGTTACTTTTAGAAATGAGCAATCTGATCAATTTTACGTTAACTCTGGTGTTCCACAAGGAAGCCATTTAGGTCCCCTATTATTTATTTTATATATAAATGATATAACTTGATTTATAAAAAACTCCTCTGTTCTAATATACGCCGATGACATGAAAGTTTTCAAAAGTATAATCTCATTTAATGACTGCTCACAGCTTCAAGATTAGATTAGATAGATTTAGATTTAGGGAATGGTGTTATACAAACAGAATTTTGTTGAATATTGAAAAATGTAAAACAATGTGTTTTACACGCAAAAATACTATTATAATTTTCTACTTCTCTAAGTAAGCTCCCCGCTTTCGCTGATCTATGTGTTATTCTAGACAATATATTGACGTTCACTGACCATTAGAACTAAGCTAACCATTAGAAAAAAGCCAATAAAATTCTCTGTTTTATAAAACGGTTATCTCGCGATATCCGTGATCCCTACGTCCTCAAGCTTCTTTATGTATCTTTTGTTAGACCAATACTTGAATACGGCTGTGTAATATGGGCACCTTACTATACAGTTCAGATAAGTGGCGTAGCGTGGGTTTTGCAGCCCGGGACAGAGGCAATTTTTGCCACCCCTAGCATTTGTTTTCTGACACCATTAATTTTTTGCTGTTTTAAAAAAAAATAATTAAAAATACTAAATTTAGATTTTCTGATTGCCATTTTTATTCAATTAAATGAAGAAGCAGAAATTTGGGTCAACCAATATTAATTGTCCGATTTGACAGTATAGGTAGTTTAGTTCCACTTTTGGCGAGTTCGTCTGCTTTACTTATTGCTTGGAATGTCTCCATGGCTCTGTGTCGTTTAAATTTTAGTTAGCATAAGAGCCTTTATGTTCGATTTTCTTCACAACAAACTATGGTGTGAATAGCCCTTTAAATCAACTGATTTCAGTTTTCTATAAATATTATTTTTTAATTTCTTCAATAAACGATAATGTCAAAAGTAAAAAATTTAAAGAAAGCTTTTTAAACATATTATTATAGTTATATTTATTTATTTTGTATAGGTAAATTATTTTAAAGTAGTTATAAGTACTAACGTTAGATAATTAACGGATTAATAAAATAACTAAAATAACTAAATAACTTATTGTTCGAGACATTGGTGGAGTAAAGAATAAGGAGAGGTGTTCCTTTTCATTAAAAACCTCAATGTTTAAAAGCATCTTTGCCATCCGAAAGCAAAACAAAAGAGAAACGAAGCTTAAAAATCGGTGTCGTCTTAAATCTGTCTTAGTTACACGACACATAAATATTGGCTCAGGAATCAGGATCATAAGTCCAAAGGGGAACAAATAACAAATACTTATCCTTTAACCGACATGAGCCGCGTTTTATTATCTACGGATCTAGATCGGGATCATCTTTTAACACGTAATACAACAACAACTTTGGATCCTGCTCTATATCTGGATCTATTTTAAAGATCCGAAAATAAGGTTTTACTCTGGCGAGTAGACGGCTCTTTAGTCGGTAGGGAGTACAAACTGTAGTGTAAAGAAAGAAGACAGTATCTACATGAAAAATAAACAAACATAAGAAAAAAAGAGATGAGCATACAACACTGTTGTCATTATGGATCCGTATCGTTTTATTTTCATGGGATGGTCCTGACCCTGATCCGTAGATAATAAAACACGGCTATGGATAGGTTATAAATCCAAAAATAATTTTTTTCGAATTTTGAATTTGTCAGAACTTATTGAGACATTGTGAAACAGGCTTCACAGGTTTATTTTTTTAAGTTTTTTATATCTTATGTAAATAACCATGCTAATTAAACTTTCTATTTTTGAACACTCGTTAATGTCTATTTCAGACAGACGGCAAATATTTTTTGCCATGCTAATGTTCTTTTACATTTTTACAATGTAAGGTGACAGTTATAGCTTTCATTGAAAACGATCATTGAAAATTTTAATTGTTAATTTTAAGGCGTCTAGAAAGAAAAATAAGTTAATATTTTGATTCCAATATAAAGGTTATGGCTCAGTTATTATTTCTATCCAAAAAAAAAATTCCATTTCGGCACAACCTTTCACATACAATAACTTTAAAGTTTTCAATGATCAATGGTAAGGTAGTTCAATCATTGACAAAATAAAAGTTATTTTATGCGGAATCTTGGTCCAAAATAAATTTTTTTTTTGGGCTAAATATAATAATTGGGTCATAACCTTCATTCTGGCATATAAATAAACACTGATTTTCCTTTCTCACGGCCTCAAAATTCAATTAAAATTTTCAATGATCGATTTCAATGAAAGCTATAACAGGCCCCTAAATGTCTCAAATTTTGTTCGAAATAAAGAATTTATAATACTAATATAATAATAATAAATAACGAGGGGGAAATTTTTTGCTAAAAACCTTGCTAAGTGGGCTGTGGCAAAATTCGGATGGATAGGTACACTCATTCTCAAGCTTGATTTCCTCCATACTCCATACATATAATACAGGCAATTTTGGATCACGGTTTGGTTTGATTTTTTTTATTTTCAAGAAAATTCAAAATGCAAACGAGTCGAAAAGTTAAATTCATTTTAAAATTTAAATTCTGAATGTAAGGTTTTTATTACATTCTAAAATATCAATGAACCTTTTTAAGTTTCAAAAGTCCCTCTTTCAGATGAGTACTGTGTTAAAGCTTTTTACTAATAATTCATATTTACCTAGACCTTCTCATATATAAAATGTTTTTTTTTTGTGTTTTTTTTCAATTTTACTATGCACATACATACACGTAGGCATCTCAAATCTATGTTATTTAAAATTAAATATAAAATCTTTAAAATAGTCAACTTAAATAATTGATAAAGCTTTCTTATATCTAATACACAACACAACACTCCTTAAAAATTGCCCAGTTGTTCTAATTACAATTTGGCATAATATTCATTCATATTTAATTGCAACCATCAAGGATCACATCTCTCATGATGGGGGTTCATTATTCATTGTTAACAATGTTAACCCTTTTAATGAATGATTTTCCATAACGATGGTTATCTCTATGACCTTAGCCAAGGGTGTTGAGCTGGTATCTCATTTACAAACAATGCAAATCAAGGGTAAACCAGCCAGATTCTAATAAAAAATCCAAGCACAAAAACGAGGTTTTTCAGGGGGATGGGTTTTTGCATTTGAAAAAAAGGTGTATGGTTGAAGAATACTAATACGCACATATGCGGACTTAGAACATAAAAATCTTAAACAGTAATAATTTGTATATACATATATAGCGGTTCAAGGATCAGATTCAGATAAACTTAAAATGGATAAGTCGTTAATCAAGGACGAAAAAAAATATATTTTTGGTATCACACATTGCATGCAAATAGGCAATGATGTTTTTGCTTAAGGATACATAGGTAGTATAGGTGCTCACATCTTATGGATATTAAAAGACAGTGCATTAAAACAAAGAATTTTATTTTTAATATTGAATGAGTTTGCATTATATAGTTTTTTTAGTAGTTTTGGTTTTTTTTTTGGTCCCATTTAATAGAATCAGATGTAAAATATCGTTGTTCCAAAAAATACACGATTTTCTTATTCTCTGATATTCTCTATAGACATATCAAACATTGAGAATAATCGCACATAGGTATAACAACTTGAAAAACTGCAATTTAAGAATAACGATTTGTAGAACCTGGGTTTCATATAAAAATTGAAAAGTGCGACGAGTGAAAATATTTTACGAGGCGAAAAAATCTAGTTTCGTAAACATAGTTGCAAAATTAATTTTTTGCACGATGTTGGCATAAATGTTTGCCTCACAAGAAGTGGCGGTTTTCAGTGCTGAAAATAAGTAGAATAGAAAATAAATATAATAGAATCCTACTTTTGTGGGTTTCAGTTCTTTTTTGTATGAATTTGTTTTTAAATAGACGACCGCGACGCGACGTTTCTTACGTGAAGCCCACAAAAGTAGGATTCAATTATATTGAAATTTAAAAGGTCACGAAAAAGGAATAATTATTAGAAAATAAATAGGCATTTCCGATAATTAAAAAAAAAATCACACATTTTACAAACGCCTTCGATGTACCTATGTACATTGGGCAATGCGAAAAGCAACTTGAAAAAAGCCCTTTTACCTCTTCAAAAGCCATTTTCAGCTAAACCAAGCGTCCAAGCAACTCGCATAGTGGTGATCTAGAGATTTCCACCTTTCCATCAAGGTATCACAAGGCCAAAACAAACAACCTTCAAAAAATTCGATTTAGGTCCGTAAAAAAGTCGAATGTTTTGCGGCCAGCATGAAATCTTTTAACTCGATTTGCGGCTGAACTAAGAGTGATTTGATTTACTGAGACTTATAATAGATACATAGTTAACATGTACTTCTACATGGTACTTAAAATATATTATGCCTGTTTGGTAACTTTTTTTTCAACAAATTTCCCAAGAACAGATTTTTTTTTCTATGGGTTTTGACATATATTTGTGAAAATTTGTGCAAATTCGCAAGAAATTTCACGTTACCAAATAGACCCATTAATACTGCGGCTATAAAGTATTGCCTGCTTTTCTTTGACTTTATCTTTTAGTCATATGTTTGCCACTTGGCTTTCAGTAATTAACTGCTTAGACTTCTCTTGCTCAGGACAGGAGCATTGCTGAACTAAGAGTTCTAGCAATAACAATATGATCTAGGAGTTACAACCAGCGTTGCCGAAGTGGTTTTTTGACACGAAAATTTCATCGTGGCACGGTGGCACGAAAAAATTGAATATGACACGTTTATCCTATTTCCTTTTTTTACTTCAAGTAAAGTGAATTTTGAAAAAAAAAAAAATTGGGAAAGTTGCACCAAATGGAGTAAAAACATGCAGAAATTCTTATTTTTGATAATACTATACACAAATAGAGCTAATTATTTTGTCTAAGTTTTTGATGTTGTTCACGTTCACTCTACAATTGAATTATATTTTTTTAATACATATAAGAATTTGAATTTTTTCATATGGCACGGAAATTTTTTTTTTTGGGCGAGGTATCGCACCATGAGAAATTAAAAAAAAAATAGAACCCTAAACAAGTTGTTATGGATAGCAATTTTTCAGCTGTGTTAACTTTGCCCCAAAAAGAGTCCGTTTTTTTTTTGTAAAAGATAACCAATTGAATGTCAATTTTTGACGTTATTAAACACCCTTTAATTTTTTTTGAGCACCCTTAAAAATATTTATTTTTTTTTTGATTTTTGAAAATGTTATTATTTCTTTTTCTCTTTCCTCATTTTAATTGCAAAACTTGAAAGATGAGCATTTCGAAAAACACAATTATATAAAATGATAAAATCATAAAAATCGAACACATTTTGGGGCCAAGTTAACTCAGCTCAATATTTCCGCAATTGACGATCGTAAGTGATAGCGGTTTTCAAAATTGCTTTTTATCTTTTCAAGATCTTTCTTAAACTGAAAACCAAAAGCTTCTAGGAGGTCTGGTTTTCGAAATATTTCCATTCAAAGTCTAATAGCTTTATTTCTAATTTATTTACTTTGGAACTAAAAAAGTGTTTAGATTGGTGACATTTCCACAACGCAAGCCTCTTAAGATAATAAACAGACCTTTAAAAACGAAGTAACCATATTACAAATCATTTTTTTTTTAGTTTTAGACTATACCGGGCTCGTCATTCCTTCCAAAACTGATTACAAAAAATTTTGTCCAGATTTTTAAAATTTACATAGGACATCGATGGAATTGGTGGTTTTAACACAGAAAAACGCGACCACTTGGCTTAATTGCGGAAATAAAGCCATCCAAACAATTTGTATCCGTTTGTTTTTTGGTTTAAATCGAAATAAAGTAGGTAATAGGTATTATCACTTTGGATCGAGGAGGCTTTTGGTTTTCAATTTTATAAAGATCTCTAAAAGATAAAAAAGCAATTTGAAATTTGCAAAAAAATTTGTACCTCTTCATAAGCAAGTTTTGCATAATTTACCCTGAACAACTAAATTAAAGGACAAACAATGGAAATTATTTCATTATTTTTATACAAAATGGTAATTTTTAACCCCGCACATCTACCACAGGCTGAGAAAAAAAACTGCCAGACTTTTGAATTTGGTATATGACATTTGTACCTTTTGACCGACTTACTCACATTTTGGTTATACTTTCAGTCCCCAAATTTTCTGTCACCTCTCTGAGACTATTCGAATTGTTTCCTTTAACGCACTGAAAAATTTCAAAATATCGATAGTTAAAAGTTCGGAAACTCAAAGTGTGGAGAATGTTTTTAGAAACAACATTAGTACCATCGTACTCGTAATAGAATTCTCGTTATGTTGATGTTGTTTTAAATGAAAATACCAATGAGAGTAAAAAGGAAAAAATCAAAAACCAACGAAATCTTAAATCGAAAATTTTGCAAACACGGGTCTTTTAATTTCGGGATGGCAACGAAATCTCGGATTGGATTTAGGATAGGTGCGAGGGTGAGTGTATGCAAAGTTTCTTTTGCATTTAAAGTTGCATGATATAGGTATATAAGACACAAACATACATATATTAAGAAATTATATAAATTTGCTGCGGTCGTACAGTAGTACCTAGGTAGTGTGATTTTTTTATAATGCATAATTTTCATGTATGAAAATTTTAAAGGTGCAACTTTGGGCCACGTATATATTGTATATTAAAAAACAGCTGTTGACGTTGGATACATAGGATAAATTCAAAGTTTCTTTAAATCCAGATTCTTAAAATGCAAAAGAAACTTTGCAAATACCCAACCTCGCAACTACCCCAAATCCTATTGTGTGCCCAAGCAGGGGGGTTGCAGGAGGGCAGCATGCTCCCCCATATATTTTGATATGCGAGATTTTGGTTGAAATTTGCGAGTTTATAAAAAGCGAGATTTTGAAATTGCGAAATTATGAAAAGCTGGTTCTTGTAATTGCGAGATTTCGTTTTTCTAGATTTAATTATTCATTAATTTTAATTAACGGGTTCATTAATTTTAATGAACGGATTCATTAATTTTAACAGCTGTGGGCTCTGAGTCTATTTGTTCGTGGTACAAAAAAAATGGATATTTTGTAGGGCATTCAGGAATTATCAGTAGATGACGATTATAGTCACTTTTTAATTGAACTACTCAAAGCTTACACTAGAACAAGTTGTATAGGCGTTCTTAGAAATCCCAAATTTTGACATCTTTCCATTTGTATTGCAACATTGTTGCCACTGTTTATCTGTTTATTTGTTTATTAAATGTGTAATATGTATTTTGACTTGGTTATTTTTGTAACTGCGAATTAATATATGTATAAATTTTTTGTTGGTTATACCTATTTGTTGTCTTTAGTAGTGTGTTAGGCTTTTTATATATTTCACTAACAACTAACACCACGCTAAATTATGACTGCGACAATTTGATATTTCCTAGTATCTAAAGGTGAAAAAACTAGAAGAGAAAATAAATGTAATGTTACAAATGCTTGCAAGAAGTAACTACTAATGGCGTAAATAAATTCTTTCTGTGAATCCATCTTATTTGGATAGCTTATAAAAATAAAATATAGTTTATCTACCACTTCTGGTAGTTATCGCTTTTTTGCATTTGAATTACAAATTTAGACAAAAAAAATTAAACCTTTTAAGGAAATCTTAGACACAAAGAAAAAGAAAATATTTTTTTCGACACATACGTTAAGTACATTTTATTTATTTTAAATTCAAAACTAAAATATAGAATTTTACAAAATACCATACAAATATTTGAGTAGATATTTTACTACTCTTAATCGGTTCTAAGTACCTTAGCTTAAAGAAAATAATACACAAAAAAAGCTGCACATTTTTTTTCTAAGGAAAAAAACAAAATTATATACAAATAAAATTAAAATATTTAACAATACTACCGTAGTATGTAAAATCAGACCTAAAAAAATATAAAAACAAAATTGTAATTACCATAAACACAAAAACAAACAAAAAATTGGTACATAAGTTTGCTTTACTTAATATGTATTTAGTTTTAATAATAAATTCTCAAAATTACGTTAAATGTAAATTAGTTGTCTTCTTAAGAGCAAACATTTACAGAAATAAAAGAAAAGAAATTTAAAAATTTAACCAATTTGTTTTCGAAAAAAAAATTGTTTTGCTTTCGATAATCTTAAATATTTATTTATTTTTAACTCGTATTTTTTTATTAAAATTATATTTTATTTGTATCTTTTCGTTAAGAAGAATAATATTATTATTTCTTGATTCTTTCACACCTAATAAATCACAGTTTGTTATTTTAAGTGTCTTTTTACTTTAAATAAGAATGGGATATAGGTTTTAATTTATTTCTATTAATTTAATATAAATTACAAACGAAATTGGTATGAAAAATGATTTGAATTGATTTTTATTTGTTATATATCGATATATATGTGTTGCAAAATATAATGAATGAATTTATACGTAATAATAGTATATATTATATATTTTTTATGCTTAACATACATTAAACATTATATTTTTAAATGAACAATACTGAATTAATTTGCAGGTATATACATAAATATACATATTTATGTCGTATATAAATGTACATATACATATGTAAGTACATATGTGTACCTACCTTCGAAATGAATATTAAAAAAAAAACTTTATTGAAAGTTTTTTTTGTTTTGCTTAAGGAATGACAGAGTTTAAATATAATAACAAAATTATAAATGGTTTTTCTTTCCTTAGAGGAGATAATTTAAAATGTTCTCTTATCCTTATTATGTGATTAGCAGTCTCCAAATGTTAGTTAATTATTCTTTGATTTGTTCAATACACTTCGCGAACAGTGGTGGCACTCCATTAAAAAATCGAAGCCCCTCAACGCCTATAGTCACACTTTTGAAGCGTGCGGCTGTGCACTCTGATGATGAGACGACGAGGATAGCTTATGCACCTGTTGGTATGTAGGTTGCTGAGCGCTGGAATTTATCGACGATACGTTATTAAGATGTGATTGGTCACGAATTGTGACCTGCGTGACAAATGGCCCTCTACTGCGCCCGCTACTGTTAAGAGTTGCAGGATTGAAACCATTCAAAGTAGCTGATTTCCAGTGCCGCTGTTGTTGTTGCTGTTGCTGCTGTTGTTGTTGTTGTTGGTGCTCAACTATGGACGGAATGTTCTGTTGTTTTTGAGAGTTACTATGGCTTCGTGAAACGTTATGTTGAACTGTTTCATATTCGTAATAGCTTGAAGCTGGCCGAGAACCAGGCCCACCAATATGAGATTGGTGTAGATTTGCTTCAGGACTTCGGGTACTTCGTTGAGAATGATAGTGTTGATGACGGCGACTGAAAAAAATAATAATTTTTGAGTAAAACGAAAATTATGCTTTGTATCGATATACTGTACAAATTGAATGAATAAGCAATGACAAGCATAAGAAGATAAAATAGAAAATAAAAGCAAACAATAAATATAATGGAAACATTAACATTTGAACTAAAGCAATGTTTTAGGTTTTAATTTTTATATTTAAGATCGAGAACTTGACGATATTATATTATATTGGCATACAAATGAGAGAAGCGTTGTTGTTTCGCACTAATTGTAGAATAAGTACCTTTAACATCCTTAGCGTTTAGTGTTTAAGGTAAATTGCTTCCCTTATGTCTACCAAACTGTATGATCTTCTTTTTCCGAAAATACTTTTTCTGCTTTTACTCGGTCTGCACCAAATGTTTCTGCATTTACTACTTTCGCTATGTTTCAGATTGGGTTACATAAAATAAATCATAATATATAAAACAAATAGCTTCGGGACAGTATAACTATGAGGCAGTATATATTATGTATGTATGTATTTTTTCCATTTGACAAAATGATAATTTAAAAATATTTTCTCATAAATGCGAACGATATAGGTTCACAATTATTGAAGTCATTAATTTAAGATAATAATTTTGCTTTAATGGTTGATAATAACTGTATTTGATGAAGAACTCCTAGATAAGAGATGCCAGCAAGTAACTTGAAACAATCGTGTTTAGTCGATACAATCGAGCATAGGCAGTTCCTAAATTAGTTCAATCGAATCGAGACAGTCGTACAAGTTAAATAAGGAACTGCCTATGATCGATATCACCAATGAAATCAATTGTATAAAAATTACGTGCTAGACCCCCAGAACAGAACAAGTGGGTAAAAACTGTCAGAATAAGATAGAACAGAAAATTACAGCTTCGTTTTTATGGAGTTAACCATTGCTTATCAGGAGATCAATTCTAGTTTTGTGAAATAATGAAACAAAAAACTTTTATCCCTTATTAAATGGAGCTGTAGACGCAACTCACGCGCCAGTAAGGGCCTCAATCTTCCGATCAATAATCTAAACTATGAACCTATTGATGATATTTCAACGTTTAATCGGCAGGCATCACACGACGGCTAACATTATTTATATACATATTTACATAGGTAAAGTATATAGATTAGAAAACAAAATAAATAACATCTGAATACAACATTTCAACTTAATTTGAAAAAAAAAACAACATTTCAACTTAATTTGAAAAAAAACAACATTTCAACTTAATTAAAAAAAAAAAAAATTCACTTAAAGCAAACAAGTCCGTTTTAAAACAAGGTGAAGACTGAAGATCGTAATGTAAAACTTCACATACAGATCCATATCTTCAAAACTGCTCACCAAGGACCCACTTGTGCATATTTGCTGTGAGAAAGAAGGCTCACCATACTTAATCAAAGCCGATACCAAAACGGATCCAAAGCGAATTAAAGAAAATTACTACTCTAATCGATTTCTAATTACCTACAACAAAAAAAGATTTCAAGAACCAAGACACATTTGTTTGCACTAGCGAAAATGAAATAAACGACAAACGTTAAAATTTTTATTAATTGTTGTAGTTATTGCTCAAGCTTTTAAGAAACTGAACTAAAAAAAAAATGTATGTCTTCGCTAAGCCACTTACAAACATGAACTAAAAAATGTATTCCGAGAGAGATTCACAACCAGCCTTATTGTGAGTTTCGCCCGAAAAATATTTCACCTTAAAATTGTGAGTTTTGCATTTTAGCTTAAGTTTCTTCTTTGTATAGTTCAGAGAGCGTCACACAACCATAAGCCTAATTTATAAACACCACGCCTGGTATAAAAATAAAATAAGTAGTGTAAAATTTTGAACAAATTTCAGTTGCCTTCTTATTTTGTTTAAAAAAAAAGGACGAAACAACAGAATTGACAATTTATAACACCTTTAACAGCTTATTGGCATCAACGCACTTAATGCACCTTGAAAGGTAAAACTCTGTGTGGCCATAGTATCTCCACTGGCGGAAGGCCCTAAACAAAACTGTTATAAATTGGCATTTCTTGAGTCACTTCCTTAAAAAAAACTACTTCTAATCAGATTTAAAGAACCAAAATTTTAAATTAAAAAATAAAGTAGTACAACTAAGACAAAGTTTGATATACAAACATTCTACAAATATTAAAAAAAAATAAATAATTACAATGTCACTGAATTTACATAATACTTAAGATGATATTAAAAAGTTGTATCATATAATAAGAATTAAAAAAAAAAGTTACTAAGCAAAGACACAAGGTGAATATTATTTAATTCAGCTCAAGAGGCAATCAGTTGCATTAGAAAAAATTAAATATTATTAAATTATTTTAAAAAGATAATATATTATCTACATGAAAGCAGCAAAAAAAAAATCAGAAAGCTAGCAACATTTTACATTCTTTGTATTGCCACGTTTTGTTTGTGTTATTTACCTCTCTGCTTCAACTTTATTTCGTTGTCGGATAACTTGTTGCCGCATGCATTCTAATGTGGATTCGGACAAAACATCCTGACTTGGTTCATCACTATGTTAATTAAAAATAATTTGTAACGAAAGGAATAATAATAATAAAAAAAAAACAGTGCAAATAGAATTAAAAAAATTATTATAATGTGTCAAAAGAAGAATATTAAAAAAAAAAAGAATTTAATTTAATATAGTTTTTTCGTAAATAATTAGGGCTTACAGCTATACTGAGAAACAAGAAGATTATTGATCAAGTTTGATTTCACGTCAATCTTGAATCTTAAACAGAGTCACTGGTATGTATGGAACAAATTCAAATATTTTTTGCATTTAATTCTGATCAGTAGAGGATAGATGTGACCATATATATATGTAATTGTTTTAAAATCTTAATAATAAATTAGAATTCCTATATGATCTTTGTGGAAATATGTTTTTACAAAACAAAATATATATTTTGTCAATTTGTATAGAAGGCTCAAAATTTAAATAATTAGACTTTCCACGTTCATATTTAAAAAAACTATTCTGATTAGTTTACCAAAAAGGGGAATAATTGCACATTCGTTAAATCAGGAAAGAGAACAAATCAGGACAACTGTCATACATAAAATTAATTAAAATTATTTCAAGACATCAACCAACATAGGCTGATTGGCAATGAAAGGATGTACCCCTCAGAAAAGAATTTGCCCCTAAGAGACAAAGGTAAGGTACTTCATTAAGTGTCATCATTCTATAACTAGATGTATAAACATTTCCTGAAAGGCTTTTCCGAAAGGGTTTTTATAGGATAGAATTTGTATTGGCACATTGACAGATTGAGAATCAGATGGTTATTATCTCATGCACTCCAACGGGAGGCGTTGAGTTTAAACTAAAATTTAATACGCAGCACAGACGCTTTCGTTTTGATTTATGAAACTCAGTAGGATTGAAAGGGAATTTTTTTTTAATTCTTTTTTGTTTGTATTGAAACTATGTAATAAGAGGTCGGCCAAATGGAGCCCTACTGAGTCTAGACAACGCAGAAGACTTTTTCGAAGTTTTTGTGCAATCTTCCAAGCATTTTGACTAAAATGTCGGTGATTTCGGTCTAGATGTTAACTTTTAGGCTTCCGAGGTCCTGAAACGATTATTAAAAGAATGGATTTTAGGAGAGTGTTTGAAAAAGAGATTATATCTGTGCCCATATTCAGTAACTTTCGCATTGATAGAATTGAAACGTTGGAAAATGGAACAAAACTCATAAGATTTATTTCAATTTCTATTGTTTCTCGGCCAATTTTATCAATGGGAGAGTTACAGAACGTAAGCACTCGCTTCATAATCACGAGACAACAGTTATGATGTCGATCTGTAATTGAAAGAAACGAGATAGGTTTCGACACAAAAAACGGAATAAATAAAAAAAACTGTTTTCATTCAATTAATTCCAATTTAAAACCGATGTGCCTGCCATGCTTCTCCCTGTACATTAGGTTTTTATATACATAAATTCTTTCTAGGTTCTCACTAATAAAACACAACTTCCCAAATGTTATTGGAATTTTTTTTAGTGCGAAGCACTTCAATTAATTTGACGCTAAAAGATATAATAATAATAATATTTAATACAAGATTATTTAGAGAATCTGAGATTTCACTATATAAAGAATATTTAAGACTTTTTTAAATGTTGAAGCACATTAACTAGCTCTTCAGCGTTTTTTCTCTATTCGATTTGTTTATTTTTTTTTTTTAAAGAAGTTCTTTTAACATTTTTATATAATTAATAAATAAATAATTTCCTGTTAGTTTACCTTATTTGGTGCTGTTGCAGATCTTCATAATTTGCATAGTGTTGATATCGATGATTAAATATATCATTTTGATGAATAGCAGTCGAAGATGATGATTTTGAAGATGTTGAGCTCTGTCCACTGCTCGCTGCTGGAGGTGGCGGTGGTGGTGGCTGATAAATGGGGGGAGCAATTTTTCCACCACGGTCTATACTTAAAGCTGCCGTTGGTATTGAACCATTTGGAGGTGGTAATTGTGGAGCCATTTGATTAACTGACATTGTATAGTCAGTTTGTTGTTCCATTGGAGCAACGACATCCTTGCGATTTTTCCCAAAACGGAACATATGACCAATACCCCGAAGTATACTGGGTTTCTTTGCACGACTTTTGTTCTTGCCATCGTTAAGGGAACTTTGGAATGGACCATTTCGATTGGGAAAACCACCATCAGAATCGGTCTCCTCAAGCAGCCAGTGCTTGCGGGCTTCTAATTAAAAAAATAAATAAATAAATAATAATTACATTGAAACAAATCTCGTCAGAGCATGCGATCAAAATTTCTTACTGTTTGTATCATGTTCTCCAACAACAGCTGCTCTCAAGCTATCCTCTCTGCCACGACCACGTGGAGCTCGTAAGGCACTAGGTCCTCTCGGCTCATCAGACATTTGAATTTCCTGCACCATAGTTTGCAGTGATTCGAGGCTTGAGGATTTCTTAAGACCCAACGACGGCCCCAACTCACCGAGTTGATCTAAAGCCTCTGATCGCAGATCACTTGATTGATTTTTTTTACCATTTGCCATTTGATGATTGGCATTGGCTATCCTTGTGGATACAGATTCGGCTGATCCACCAAATACTGCTGATTTGGTTAATTGAATACGACGTTCTCTTTCACGATCTTCGCGTAATTTTTTGTTACGTTGATAAGTTCCCGTTTCACGAGCATCCAATGCTGCATGGTGTTTCTCTGATATCGAACGTCTACCAACTGCATCACGGCTAAAATGTTCTGCACCAGAATTATTGGTTTCAAGGCTTAATTGTGATGAGTAAGTGGCGTCAAAGTTTACTGTATTCGATATGGTACTTTGAAGGGTGCTGACAGAGTCATTTGGTCGATTAGGAAGGATACTTAATGAAAAAAGAAAAACAAAATAGTATGAATAAAGTTTTATTATGAGAATTGAAATGGTTAGCTAAAAACAATAATTTTTACTTACGGTGACATAGGTTCTGGGTCGTCCTCTATTAAGACTGAATTATTAACATGATTTCCATGCATTTGCTGCGATTGAAGTGAAGGCGACCATGTATCATTTGTTGCCATATAATAGCTTTCATTGCGAAGTCCATGTGGAATTGTATTTGAGAGTGGGGGCGGTAGACGACGATTTTGATTCGATGAGCAAACTCCTCCGGTTAAACGATCTAATACGGGATTGCTCCATCTGTTAATAAACATAAAATTAATTAAAATCATATAATTCATCAACTTTTTGTTTTATTTTACCTATTCATATCTCGGTTATCCTTTTTATCTGGACTAAGGTAGATCACCGTTGCTCCAGAATTCTCACTAGTGTTTGAACTATCATTGGTACTGCTACTTTCGAGAATATCCCCCGAACTGTGAGACCTTGTAATTTTTCTTGCTACCGAGAGTGTTATCACACCTGGATGCTTGCCGGGTGTATTAACCATGGCACGACGCAAGGTTTCCATTGCTTCGGCATTACTCTGACCCAACAAGGACACCCCATTTACACTCAACAACTGATCATTCATCCGAAGTCTACCATCACGCGATGCTGCTCCGCCATGAATGACGTTCTTAACGAATATTCCTAAGTCGCCGTCATGCTTCATTGATCCATTGCTGCCGCTTGAAGAATTCGAAGAGGTAGTTTTTCCTTTGACACTCACCCCAAGGCCGGCTTTTTCGGTGTCATGCACTGGAATGTGGAATGTTAGAACTTCTCGGCTTCTCCATGCAATACCCGCTTGAAGGCTGTCCTGTATATTTTTGAAAAAAAAAAAAAAAAAATACAAAAATATATTAGAAACTAAAAGCAAATACAAATCTTATTAGCAATCTTACGCTTGAAGCTGCTGATTCACTTCCACCATCGATAAAGTGTTGAGATTCATTCAGATTTGCTTGTTGCTGTAACTGATGTTGTTCAAACAACGATCTCGAACTAGTAGATTTCTTAACATCATGTCCAGAAGAAGGCAATACTGGAGCCGGAGGTTTCGGTGGCGTACCTGTTAACAGTTCATTTTCCTCAGAAAAGTTCTAAAAACAAAAAATTATTTTTAAAGCATTCAAAGAATTACAAAAAATCTAACTTACAATTTCTCGTTCATCAACTTCTACCAACTCTTGCTGTCTTGAGACAATAATCCTCACAGAAGCACCTGGCTGCGTTGATCTTAAAATCGATACGACATCAGTTTGGGTCTTGCCTGTCATTGCTACTCCGTCTACTTCGAGTAACCTATCCCCAGGCTTAAGTCTTCCGTCTTCAATGGCAGCTCCGCGTGGTAAAACATTCTTGATGTAGATTGGACAGTGCCCACCAGCAGGATTGTCTCGGGTAGTTACACTAAAACCTAATCCATGCGGTCCCTTTTTAAGTATAATTTCGATTTTTCGACCCAGCTTTCGCGTGTTGGCGGTTTGAAAAGACGTCCCAACTGGAGCTGTATGGGATTTCCTCGTAGGTGAGACTGTTGCAACTTTGGTACCTGCCGAAGAAGCTTTCTCCTCTGCTTCAATCATCTCGGCTACTTTGGAGTCCCGCCTACTTGGCTTACCAAGTTTATCACCACGAATCACTCGTACTCGTAACTCTGATGATTCTAAAGATCTTCGAAGGTGATCTTGGACTTTACCTTCACTGAGGCCTACAAGTTTGGTTCCATTTATCTCCAGTATTCGATCACCTCTTCTTAGACGACCTCGTTCGGCTCTGCTTCCTAGTTCAACGTGCTGCACTATAAGGCCACCGTTCTCACTATCAGGCATTGCAGTTAGACCAAGGGGTCCGCCGTATTCATTGATTATAAGTAGCATTTCACCGTCTTTCTCCCTGATGGATTCGTAAGCCTGCCCCAGAGGCTCTTTTCGTTTCCCTGTTTCTCTCGGAAGAGATTTCGTTGAATAAGACTGTGTTTGAAGCTTCTCGGCTGCTTCCATCCATTTGTATCCATTGCCATCACCCAAGAATTGCATTGACAATCTGCCCGATCGTGCAAAATTCTGTTGTGGCTGAGCCGACTGATGATGCGCCAAATCATCGTCCTCCTCCCACTGTGGTGATAAATACACAACTTTATCCATCATACGATCGGGTGAATCGTCCCGACAAGCTGGAGCTGCCGCTGACCAACGCTTTGTGGCTTCTGATTGATTTTTAAGCGACGCCAATAGATTCGGATCACTACTTCGACGCACTTGCAAACCCAATCCGTTCATCGGGCACACTGTTGTACTGGTTACCTCAATGTGAGGTACTGATGCATTTGCATGACTTCCCGTTGTAGCGTCTGTGTTTGTTGGATCGCGGAATATATCGGGACTGCCAGTGCCGACGGATGAACTTCCGCTAGCACCATCACCTCCACCCTGCGGAACTCCAGGATCGGGGCCAGAGTCTTCGAAACTGGCCAAAATTTGTTCGCGGTCATCGGCCACATCCCGTAAACAGTCATCGGGGTCAAGAATTCCTGATTGTGTTTGTAAATGATGGACAGCTACCCATGAGTCTGGTTCCTAAATAGTAGAAAATATACAAAGAAACAAATAAGGCAGGTTAGTATTAAGAAAGGTAGTGAGTGAGTGAGTGATTTTCAATTTAATTTTATGCACGTGATGTGCATCGTTTATTAAAATTTAATTAATATATTCACAGTTTGTTTATTTGTTTGGTTGATTGTTTTTTATTTAATTTCTATGGAATCTTTAAAAGGAAGCGAAGTGAGTCGCCCATTGGATTAAGTTCTCTCGTATTAAATTAATTTTGCATTTAATTTCGAGACACGTGACGCATTTTTTGCTGTTAAAAACGGAAAACGTTCATCAATCTTTCCTTAGTCGGGGGTAAGATATATTTTGTTAAGTTTTAAGTTTAAAATTTTTAATTTATATTTCCAGTTGGTTTTCAGCATAATGCGGTTAAAGGTATTCAAAGCTAAAAGTTCACTCACTTAGAAGTCTTTCTAATGCTAGAACTCTGCGAAAATTCACCTAATTCATGTAAGAATGTGTTTAAGAAAGCAACTTTATAGGTATGCCCCAACAGTTAGGTAAGGTACTTTCAAGGCTTTTTCGCAGAACTGACACTTTTTTCAAAGAAAGTTTTTTTTTATAAATTTTCCACATGAAAGGAAAACAAAAAAAATATAGTCAAATGAATAAAAACAAAAATCTAGAGTATAGTAAACTGAATTTTAAAACGCATTGACTTTTTATAAATTCCAAAAAATAAAACATTTTTGAAAATGTCGTTGTAATTAATTACAAAATAATAACACCTGTTCAACTCTATGCCCACTTCATATTGCAAAACTGAAGGTAGATTTAACACAAAAAAAAAAAAGAAAGAGAACAAAACAAATCCAAAAGTTGACAAATGTAACAATTGAATTCAAGGCCGAATAATAATATCATCATTAGAGCCATGGTAACCAATCTTCATAAATATTTGTATACCAATTTATTTTAAAATGCGGTTCCCTTACCAATAATATTTAGTTTTAAATTGGAATTTGTAACAATTTTCTATTTTAATTTAAATTTAAATTTGTCAACTCATACGGGTGTTTACTGTAACATTAAAATAAAATTGGTGGCACGACAGTTCGTGAAGAACCAGGGCCTGTGCCTTACATATGAGATTCGACAAGCGAATTGCGAATGGTCGTGAATTTTGACATTTAATTCACATTAGTGGTAGCTGAAAACTGACGAATTGTTATCAGAATATAAAGTGAGTGTTGAGTGTTTGAGGTTAAATTCGAATGAATGATGAATGATTTTGATCGTGAATTTTGACATTTAATTCACAATTGTTATTAGATTATAAAGTGAGTGTTTGAGGTTAAATTCGAATGAATGATGAATGATTTTGCCTAACGAAACTGAAAAAAATATTTTTTTTTGAAGCACAGCCAACTTCACACCGACTTATGACTGGCACAAATTGACAAAATAAAATGAAAACAAAACGATAGGCAAACAAGTATTGTTAAACTAAAACGTTTCTCGGTATACGAAATTGCACCATAAATAGTTTATGAAGGTCCACAGTACACAAATTTGGCGCAGGGACATAAAGCCCATATTTTATTTTTGGCGCTTAGGTCCCATTTGAGTGGGACATAAAGCTCAAATTAAATTTGGGCCTTAAGTCCCACCCAAGTGGGACCCAAGCCACAAATATTTTTTGTTAATAATGGGACATAAGTCCCAAATTAAGAAGATGACAATAATTTGTTGATGTTTTATTTTAAAGAAAATTAGTAAAGTTCTAGCACCAAGCATTACGGCGTATAAACCAGTGAGGTATATATGGGGGACATAACCCCCAACATTTTTATTTGGGGCTTGGGGGTCCCACATGGTTGGGACTTAAGGCCTAAATTTAATTTGGGCTTTCTGTTCTACTCAAGTGGGACGTAAGCCCCAAAAATAAAATGTTTGCTTTATGTCCCTGGGCCTTACGTCGTTGCGCCAAGCGAACAAGGTTAATATGTGTTGTGTGGGTATAACATCGACTGTTTTCAAAAAGAGTTGGTCTTATGAGATTTCTCAATTGAGAAAAAAAATAACACTTGCTTCACAGGCAATGCGCCTCAAGTCATCAAAACGCCGCACTCAAAAATTCGTACATACCTACCTACATATAATAAAAAAAAAACCCAAAAAAAATTGATATTTTATAAAAATTTTCAGGAGAAAAGCGAGTGACATTTGCATCAAAATGGCTATAAAATGTCAAATTTCGTTGAATTTAATCGATAGATTAAAAGAATAATTTTAGCACTTTCAAACAAAATTTAAGAAAGTGCTTCTTAATTTTATTTCAGCTGAATTAAAAAAAATAAAGGAGACCCATCGAAAACAGATTAAAGAGACCAATAGAAAACACTATTAGTTTGAACTTAACCACATAAAAATCGTTTTCTCTTCAACTGAAAGCGAAAAGTATTTCAAAATACCTACCGCCATATTATTCACTCGATTCATACAGATTAAAACTTAAATCCAGATGTAAATTATACAAATTCAATGTAAATACCTACATTCGGATTTAAATTTTAATCTGGATGTATCGAGTGAATAATATGGTGATACATGTTTTGAAATACTTTTCGCTTGCAATTCTTGTGGACGTTTAGAATTCATTTGAGTTTTGTTTGTGAATTATGTAATTTCTTTCAACAAATATGAAATTTCGAATTTTGTTTTTTGCTGGTTTCGAAAAAAAAAAAAGGTTTGAATATCTACTGGGTAACGTGAAAATGAAATTCAAAACACCTTTCTGGAATCCGTGCGGAAATCAATTTTGTTTCGGAACGGAAATCAGAACAATGGTGAATAATTTTTTTTTCATTTTCCAAAAGCTTTTACATCTTTGCCATCGTTTTGATAGTTGGGTTGACAGAGATGAGCGGCGCACTATATTTTGACTACAAATCGCTCAAATTGCCCTTTTCCAGATGAAAAATAAGAACCCATAAAAAATCAAAATGATTTCAATCGATTATTAAAAGGACTCTTACGCCAATTTTCTGCATTTCGAATGAAATCGGATTGAAATCGAATAACAACTTCACGTGAATTGAAATTCCATGTTCTACAATTCTTTCGTTTTCGAAAATTTCGCAATTACTTCAAACTGTCAAAATTCAAGGTGAATCCATTTTAAATTGTTTTTTAAGTGAAATTACACTGCAGATGAAAATGGATTCATTATTATTGGCATTTATATGGAAAAAAAGAAAGCAGAACTTTAAAGAAAAAATTAGCCGAACAATTTTGCGAGAAAAATCTAATATACCAGACTTGCCTGACGGCGCGGTGAGTATACATAAATATGAATAGTTCAGATGAATTTTGTATTCTTTTAGGCGTTAAAAGGTTTTTTTTCCTGAAATGACCCCGAAAACTGTGGCAAAAAAATAGTATTTATGACATCAGAAAAAAAAATTATTTTATTTTGTAGCTACATAATTAAGGTCCGTCAAGCTTGACGTCAAGCTGGGAACGCCACAAGTTTGAGGGGGAAGGGATTTTAGTTCCAAGCCGGGATTGCGGTACTAAATTAGCACTTAAATAGCACCTAATTCCTGCATCATTCGCATTTTGAATTTCGATTGTGGTGTTCCCAGCTTGACGGACCTACATAATTATGTTAAGTAATTTTTTTCTAGAATTTTGGTAAAATTTTTTTTAAAGTTTCGAATTTTCAAGTGCACATACATAACTAGGCCAATACAAAAATGGTGACAATTCTCTGAGTTTATCATTGCCATCTTTTTCACGAGTAGTTTTATTTGTTTTATTATTTGTTTACCCCTATATTTTTTTGTCATTCCGGTCGAGCGCACCAAAAGAGCGTTAAAACAACACAGACTTTCACAAAAAAAAATCAACCCGTTTGTCATCTAACATTGCACAACAGGAAATGCTTTTTTTATTTGGATACAGTTTTTTTTTTTTTTTTAACACAATGGCGATGAAAGATGGCACTATCAACTACACCATGTGAATAAAGCCGAAGGTTATTAGCCCCTCTGAAAGAAAACGCATCGCACTGATTGATCGTGTTGTGAATTGTTATTCACGATGAAATGCCGACGATCGGAGACGATGCGATGGAGCACCAACAGCAAAACTATTCGCTCACGCTTTGGATCACCAACGATTAAATAATTATTATATAGTTATCGAATGGAATTCAATATGAGACTAGTTTGATGATGAGATATAAAAAGAGTACGTTAAAGAAATGCGTATAAAGTGTGTGGCTGGTAAAAAAAGAAGAAGAATTCTAAGAACAAAATAAAACGGTTATTAAATTGTTATTATTATTTTTTTTTTTTATTCAGCGATGATGATGGTTATCAAAGCTGAATTATTAATAGTTGTTTTTTTTTAATAAAGAAAGCCGGTTTTAACTTCCAGTTGACATTGTGTGGATATTTTTATAACGCCTGAAGCGCCGGCCACCATATACCGGCCTTTGATTTATTAAGTAAGATTTCAGCTTATTTTTATTCTTTATTAACCGTTAATTATAATAAATGACAACAAAGAGTGGTCAACTTTGAATAGTAAAGTGACAAATATGTCAAAATACCGAACCCCGATCTTGAAGATTTTGTTGTTCAAAGTTCAATAGGTTTGTTTGATGTCATCACTGATCATGAGTAGCTTTATTTGGCACTTTTTTCGCCCTAGTTTATTTGCAATGTGTTCAATTTTTTTCAGCGCGCGACATGAGTGCACTTTGACAAATAATTACTAGGTATTTGGTAGATAATTTTGATATTATTTCCTAAAAGTAAACGAACGTTTTGAACCACAAACATCAATAAAAAGTACCTGAACAAAATAGTGGAATTTGTTTGTAGTGTTAATTTATAATCTTTATTAAATTTGTCTTTTTAAAAAAACAGTTTTTTGCGATGATTTCGTTAAATAATAATAAAATAAAAAATATAACAAATTCGCTTTTAATAAAAACTAAAATAAAGTAGGTCTAAATAAATAAAATGGAAACCATTTTGTTTACAGAAATTTGACAGTCGCAGATTTTCGCACTTTCAATTTGACATGTGTGACATTTGAGATAGTAGATCTGTTCGTTTACTTCTCAAAACTGCTCATTTCTACCAATTATAGCCCAATTTTTTTTTTAACATGAACTTTGGATTTAAAATGGCTGGCAGTTCTGAGAAGAAAATGAACGGAGATAGTGTGGAAGAGCTTAATTCAACATAACATTTAATCTTACAAATTTTGCACTGAGGTGTTCGATAATAAACTGAGCAGTTATGCATATATGCAGTTTTTTTGACAATTATATAAAAAAACACTGATGTTTCTCAGTGTCAGGATAATAAATTTTATGAATCAAATATCTGTCAGACAAATGCAATACCTAACTTTGTAAAAATTTTATCTTGTCAGTTTTAATGAAATATGTGATAATAATTGTAGATTGCGTTTAAATATTATTTAAAAATTTTCACTTTAAACTTCTTTTTTTTAATCACGAAATATAATATGCAAAAATTATTAAATTTTATATTTATTTACCTTTTCACATGAAAACGGTGAAGCTGGCCTCCGTGGCAGCGTCAACGAATATGACTTTTGTAAATATTTATGTGTTATGCCCTCATGTTTTTGGGACACTTTGTATGTGTGTCGCCAGCCAAACATCCCGGTTAATTTATTTGCCAATGCCGGACATTTTGGTGGAATATCAAACATAGCGATGATTTTTTGCACTTTGATTTTATGAATTATTATTTTTTTTGTTATTTAATTTATTCAGCAAAACTTAACATAATCTTTGGTAAAACATCTTAAAACTGTTGACATTTGAGCGGATGTGCTCAACTCATTATTTATTTAATTTTTTTTTTATTATTTGTCTTTTAAATTTTATTTTGGCATTTCATCTAACATCAGAAAAAAAATGTTTATTATCAACTTATTTATATTTGGGTGACTATTTGTATTTTTTTTTAATTTCATAAGGTTTCAAAATTAAAAAAAAAAAAACTAATAATGTTGGAGAAAAGAAAATGAGCTGATGATGGATGTTATTGTAATTGTAATAACTAGACTACCCGTGCGAAAATTATCGCAATTACATAAAAAAAGACGCACGAAAACAAACAAATGCAGTTTTTGAACAATTTTAAAATAAAATTATAATTCGTCAAATCAGCAGGTAATTTCGCTTCGTTTGACACCTCATTTGTTAAAATCGGTGTGGTATGAGAGTCGGAAAGTGAGTCTAGACTATAGAAATAATATATAAGATTGTTGTTAACTCTAATGAAGTCTGCCGGAAAATATCTTATGACTTCGTGTCAGTTCGGGGAAAAACATGAAGGCCCAGTTTCATAGTCTGTTTAAGTGGCACTTAAGTGGCTAAAATAGGAGACTTGAGTGCCAATTATTCAGATAAGTGTGCACTGTGAAACAGGACCTAAGGCTTAGTCAATTTTTCATCAAACAAATAAAATCAAAGCAATTAACTTCAAATGCAATGTTGTTATAGATCTCAAAACAAAATATTATTTTGATACCCCTCCCTTTAAGTGGTTCCCCAATTTATCTTTATCAAAATTATTTCTTCCTATTGGTCGTTCTATTAGAATAACGGGCGGTAAATTATATTAAGGTACAAGATACTACTTAACAAATTTCTATTAAAGGTTTTTAATAAAATGTTCTTTGTTTAAAACATTTATAAATCAAGGTAAAACCGCACTCGGCGGAACTGCACTTCAGCGACACCGCGCACACTTTCGAACGAAACTGAACGAAACTTCATGTCGCGACAAAGTTGGTCAGATTATCAACTTTGTCGCATAGTGCCGCACCGCGCCGTGAAGTGCAGTTGCCGATTATAGCTCATACAATTTCTTACAAATAAGTTGTGAAGTGCAGTTCCGCTAATGCGGTCTTACCTTCAAACTAAACCTTTTTTTCGTAATACACTCCAGCTGAACACGCCTTAAACAGTGACAGTTTATGCAAAAAAGTAAACAAACACACCATTTTCATACTTTTAATTGTCAAAGTGACATTTGGAGTAAGAATGATACTAAAAAGATAAAATAAACATTTGGTGATTTTTACTTTAATAAAATATACCTAAGACAAATAGTACGATGTTAAAGTTGAAAACTCCTGTTTTTAACTAATGTATAGCATCATACTAATACATCGTACTAAACCGTCTAAAATTTTGCGCCAATTCTTTTAAAATTTTATTCATACCATGATATCAATTATCTATACAACTTCTATTCATGTATAGCCATAGATGTAACATTTAATGGTCTTAACGTAATCGATAACTATCACCAGAATGCCCACGGCAAGATTAGAAGAAAGCAGAAATTTAATGAGTCTTATCCATTTATTATCGGTCGATAAAACAAATAAAAATATTGTAACGTCCTTGAAATTCCAAAGTGTTTAACTTTACTTACTACAATATCCAGGGCATTCATTTACCCGAATTGTACAAAGCTACTAGGACCCAGCCGGTTTATAGTTTTATTATTTTATTTTCGTACGCATAACCTGTCTTTGATTCTGCAATCAATAGATTTGACCTTTTTTTTTATTTGGACATCTCACAGGAAAAAAAAGTAACATCATAAGAATCTAACCCAATTTATTACCGTTATGTTACACATTGTGCACAATCAAAAGTATAACATACCTACAAGTAAAGGTGCGCCAAACGGGTTATCACTTAATACGATGTGTGGTAGCTACATATTCTAGTTTCTATAGTAAAATTCTGGTCTAGTTGTTGGTTTTTGCATGTTTGTATCTTTTTTCTTTTAAATTTCCATCTAACTTGATTACTCGAGAAAATAATAAAATTCGATGTATTAGTTTAATATCAAAGAAATACCTAATGTGAATTAAAATGCAGCTAACGCAACGTGGATTTTAAAGTATAAAAACTAGGTTTTGCATAAATACAAATAAGCTAATGAAAGATCTCCTCTAGTAATAGCTTTTAAGATAGTCAATGTTATTGTAGCTCAAGTTAAGCTTGTTTTTTCAGCTTAAACTTTAATGTGTGTGATTTAAATAGAACTACAATATTTTAGAAAAAGCTAAAAAAAAATATCAAAATTCTTTTACCCAAATGGGTCTTGTGAATACAAAAAACGATAAAGCTAAAACTTTGCTGGTACACCATGCGATTTCTGAAATCTTAATTTATGAGAAAAAAAAAATTTAAAAATCGTTGAAGCGGTTTAAAAAAAAATAATTTTTTATACCTATGTATATAAAATTTTGTAAACATTTTTAAGAAAAAAATTAGTACCTTGTTTTAAAGTATTTATTAATGCGAAGTTAAAAAACTAATTTTGAAAATAAATGATCTATCTTAAAAGTCATAAAAATTACTTATTTGTTATTAGATTTTTAGCGATAAAACAACTTTTGTTTAAACTTATTTATTTTTGTTTTTATTAAATTTCACGTTTTTTAACATTTTTTTTCATATTTTTCTAAGTTTTATAAAAATCAGTCATATATAATTTTCGAAATAATATGTACCTACATATGTATTGAGTTTTCTTTAAATAAATTTTAAAAATATTTTTTCGAAATTTTGGTACACAATACTATTAAGATTTGGGAAGCTTTTTCTATACAAAATTGATAATTTTCTCTGAATTTTTGTTTCACCATAAGTTCACATTTATTTATTTAAATTAACTGAATTTTTATACAAAAACTGTGTAACTGTTTATGAGAAAAGTAAGATTATTCAAAAATTCTAACAAAAAATATACCATATACCGTTAGTTTTGGTCCTAAAATATGAAGAAAAGTTCCAGAGGAATGTCCTAAAAACGCTAAGTACCAAATCGACTATCTGTTTAGACTGTATTCGAAGAGATAAACAGGTAGAATTGCGAGACACACTTTTTCGTTTTCCCTATCATCGGAATGTCAAGTTTTATCAAAATCTCGAGTTCGTTTTTACGAATCCAAAGCTTGTCTCATATTACCTATATTACGCAAGTAAAAATAGCGAGCGAATTTTGATATTAATTAGTAGGATTTGTAAAAGAATCCAATAGGTACATACCTACTGAAATAAGTTCAGTAAGATACTAAAATATGTGAAGATTGCACATAGTCCAGTCAATGAAGCCAAAAAAACAGCCCAATTCGGAAAAAATCGCCGCAAAGCTGGATTTTGGTATATTGCTTCCTCATAGTGTTCTTAAGAAACTTTCAAAAGTCCCCATTGATATGAGCTCCGCTAATAATTTTACGAGGGGTTGAAGCCCCTTTACCTAAAGGGATGGACAAATGAAGTTGACCGATATCTTAAAGTCATGTCCATATAATGTACCAACAATAAATAAAAAATGATGCTTTATCACAAAATGCACAATTTTGGAATTAAGTCGCCCAACTACATGGAAAAGTAAAACCCTTAACTCTTCTGATTGGTTTATTTCAAAAACCGTTATTTGTATGAACAAAAGTATATAAATCTTTTTTGTAGGAAATATTTCAAGCTACAAATTAGTCTTTGACACTTTTTTTGTACAACTTACCATTTGGGAGTTTTTCTTGAAAAAACATTTTGGGGGGCCTTCAACCCCCCGTAAAACTGTTAGCGGCACTCATATCGATGGGGACTTTTGACAGTTTCTTAAGAATACCATGAGGAAGCTATATTCCAAAATCCAGCTTTCCGGCGATTTTTTCCGAGTCAAATGCTTTATTGACTGGACTAACATGTTAATATACATTTGTATATAATTTAAATCAATTTAAGTTTGTTAAATAAAACGTTCCCATCGTGTGTTCAACAAGATTTATTTAAGCTTCTATTTAAATTTATTTTGTGTACCTCATACCCAGGTGTTTGAATAAAAACAAAACTGAAAGGTTAACCATTTTGTTTCTGCTGTTTATTTACAGCTGTGGTAAGGATTACAATTTAATAACAAAACTGCCGATATAATTGCAGAAAATATTGCTTCCTCATACTCTGGCAAGTTGTTTGTTGTACATAGATATAATATATGCAATTCAAACTCGCAATCTATCATCACTGTAATGTGTAAATACGTATATTATATATATATAGAAAAAGCAAAAAGCCAGTTGATCCAACAAGAAGTGGCACAAACCGTTTTCATTGCATTATTAGTTGAGAGTGTGCTGCATTTGACCATTGGCCATATTACAACAGGTCGAGTATATAAGATGATTGAGCTCAAGTAAACATTATACTCAGTGGTTTTCTTTTTGTTTGTCTGTTATTTTTTTTTTATTTTTATTTTTAATCTAAACAAATTAAATAAATTAGAGAGTACAGACTATACAGATAAAGTCCAAGTTATAATTCTTGAATTTAGTTCACAATTAAAGAGGCATTTAAAATTAATAGCTATATATTTGATCTAAACGATTAAACACATAACTAGTGCAATTCAAAATAAAGTTCAAAATATTATTACAAGGTAATCAAGTTTGAAGTAGGCTTTCAGAATATTATGAAGTTGCTTAACCTACATTATTTGTATATTGAGTTTACTTTTTCATACTCTATACCCATCGTTATCGTTCGATTTTATAAACGAAAATGAAAGTTATGTCAATAAAATTGTTTATTCAAGTGTCTTTGGGCTTTGTTAAAAAAGTTAAAAAGTAGGTATTTAGGTAAGCATAAACAGAGTGTTGAAAAAAAATATATTTTTTTATTTACAATATACATAAAAACTTAAATAACAAGTTAAGCATTATTAAAATATTTTATTTGGTAAATTCAACTTGATACGTTCTCCAGAGAATTTATTCGAAAAAAAGAAATGGCAGTAGCTACATACTTTCTACCAAAGAGTTAGGCCTTGTCCGAATTGCGTTAAAATGTTGGTTAAAACTTGACGTTTGGTTAAATTTTGACACTAGCGTGGTGAATAAAATGGGTTAAAAATTACCCAGCTCGAGAGCAGGTTAGAATATGACACTAGTGGTTAAATTTTGACGTTTTTCCAGAATGAGAGAAAATTGAATTTGAAATTATTTTTATTATGTGCATGTACACATACCTCGCGTAGTCGTTGTTGTGTTATTGCAGTCCTCGTAATAATACGCTGACATTTTAAAAAATATAAAAGAATTAATATAAAATACTTCGATCGATGCAAAACCTTTAAAAGTAAATCAAATTAAGAAATTTGTACTTTATTCGCGTCGAATTTTTATTTTGATACATTTCAAGCTGGATTTTGTATAAAATATTTATTTTCTGGAATAATAAAAACATTTATGGTTAGGGAAATTTCTTTAATCTTACGGGAATTTTGATTAAAAATCCCATTTAACCCATCCTATTTTAATCCAGATCGGACAGCAAAAATAAAAAAATTATCCCATTTTAACCAAACGTCAAAATTTAACCAGTGGTATAAAATTTTAACGTAATTCGGACAAGGCCTTAACGAAAACCAATTTGGTTGTTTGATGTTTAAACAATGGCAATTGCTATTATTTTATCATACTTTTTAAGGCGAACAGGGTTGTTATCTCTGAAAAAATACTGGTTATCGAATGCACAATCTGGATACTAAACATCTAAAAATATGCAATGGCTTTTTGTGATTTCGTTCGAGAGAAATATTTTAAATATTTTGCTTGAAATTTGAATTTAATTTTGTTTGTAAGTTTTTTCTTAAAGTTAAGGGAAGTACACACTATGGAGTAAGACGTTTGTCAAATTCTTTACCCTGAATCCATGGAACCCACTATTTTTGTGTTGTATTTTTCAGAGTTACAACAAAATTAAGCAAGTGAAAAACTAAAAGTTAGCAATGAAATTTTTAAGAAGAAGAAACCTATGATGTAAGAAAATGATAAACAAAAAAAACACAAATGTCATTTTTCCGCACGCAATAAATAGTCTGTATAATTAATTCATTGCGAAAAAGGAGCGGAGACTTCTCCAAATAATCTGCTACAAATATAAATTTCGCTCTTCGAACAGCGTACTGCAAAACGAAAAGCAAAACGAAATTTTCCGTTTCTGATTTCGTTGTGTCGTTTTTGAATGGGATTTTTCGTTTCGCATCAGCAGCGTACTAGGCTTAATATATAACAAAATGATGAAGTCTAAGATAGAAATTGCAAGCTGAATCTGCCAAAATGTTATTTTTGAGAACCTTTCAAATAGCGAAATAGAAACAAAAACGATTAGAAAAAAATGGAATCTTAAACTTTAATAATAAAATAAGAAAAAAACATATTTTTTAATATTTTGTTAAAACATTTTTTGTTTAAGCCGAGTATACAGTTCTTTTGAACAAAAAAAAAACATAAGTTTCGGAAGAAAAAAAATCTGAGTTGAAATAAAAAATTTGTATTCGTTGTCCTCTTTTTTTCTTCAAAACAATGTCACCAACATTGTTTTGCGCGAAAAAGTTTCCGTGGTGAATATAAATTTTTTTCAACAGGTTTGGTTCACAGTTCGATAATAAAATTTTAAACGTCAAAAATTTTTTTTTGCGATAAAATCACTCCCATAAGAAGTACATGTATTTTTTTTTCCAGGAGGAATTGTATACTAGGCTTTAGACGATATGAGCAAAAAAAATTATACGAACTTAATTTTTACCGAAATATTTTTTTTGTTTCGGTATATTAATAGTCCAGGAGGTAAATTATAATTATTATCTATCTCTGTTGAAATAGAGAATAACAATCGATAGTTTTAGTTGAAAGATAACAAAACCGGGTTTCTAAACACAGCCCAAACGTCAGCGATGAGCAATAACTGAAGCAACCAACGCATCCAATTTTATTTGGATTCTTTCATTTACAACTTGACGTCTGAGCTGAAATCAGTGAAACAACAATATAGAATCTCAGGAAGTAAGTTTATTTTTCTATAGTAATTGTATTTTTTTTTTGTAAATTATGGTGAATAATCACTCTCTTTTGAAACTAAAAGTTACATGTACGCACCTGGCCTAACCGTTCTTTCAATTTAAGCTGCATAAAATGGGTTCCGAAATGTCAAGCTGATGCAAAGTAAATTGTATGCAAGCATAGGGGGGATGCGTTCCAGATGCGCATAAATAGTGTAATGCTACCGCATCAAAACTTTTAACGTTTTGAAATTCATCCAAACTATGTAAAACCCTATTAATTATCTTGAAATACAAATTGCTAGTAAATAAAAATAGTTACCTATCTATTAAGCAATAACATAAAACGTAAAATTGTTTCATTGAAGTTTTAAAAACACTAATAAATTCGTATTTGAAAAGAACTATACAGGTACATATTTATAAATTCCTTAGCTTATCAAGAAAAAAAAAAAAAAACAATTCAAAGGTAAAAATGTCTGCATTGAGCAATTTTACTATCTCTAATTCGTCTAACCTTTCAAAATAAAAGATAAAAATATTATGACAACAATTCAAATTCCATTGAAGAATTCTCTGTAAAGTGAGCTACGGAAATGTCATTTATTTGTATATTATTTTTGTTTTCTTTGTAGAGTGGTAATTGTAACTATCATTATAGTAGTTCTCTATAATTTGCACACTTTTGGATTAACAATATAATCACATAGATTTTCTTAGATTCACATATAATCTGCCTGTATAAGTAACATAAAAAAAAAAAACGTATTGAAGGCAAATGAAATTTGATCTTGAGACAAAAAAATGCAAAGTACACTGAACAAAATTTAAACTCCAATTTCATAAAGAAGAAGAACATAAACTGAGAAAGAATTAAAAACTTACGGACACAATTATAGCCCAATCAGAATGTAAATTTGAAATGTTTTTTAATCGGTAGATTTGTACTTTATGGATTATAAGGTGTTCTTTTAAACCGCCTAACTGGCCGCCATCTTGAATTTTAGTTAAATTGATTTTAATTTAATACCTCGCTTAACAAAAAATGTACATATCAAATAATGAACATTAGTAAACATGTACATTAAAAAAAAAAAAAATAACAATATCAGATACTGTAATAAACTCAATTTCGACATAAGTCGACTTATGCTGTTATTCCTTCTGGCCACAGATATACACATAACAAAAATTGTACTTAACAAAATATATACATACCACAAAATACATTTTTACAATGTTTTGGTCTCCAAGTTGTGGTATTTAATTGAATAAATAAAATAAATCCAAACAGTAAATTATAAAATTATTTTGTTTTTATTTATTGATCTTAAAATTTAATTTCACAACTTTTTATTATTTAATTTATTTTATTGTTTTTGTCGCGACGCGTTTCGAACTTTGTCCATCTTCGGGATAAAGTTTTGCAAGTTCGCATTTCGCCCAAAATGGACAAAGTCATAAAAAGAAAGACAAAGAAATAAATTAAATAATAAAAAGTTGTGAAATTAAATTTTAAGATCAATAAATAAAAACAAAAAAATTATAATTTACTGTTTAGATTTATTTTATTTATTCAATTATAACACAAAAGTTGTTCAAAATTTTAGTCTTTACAACTTTGAATCATAAAATTTTTTTGTCTATGATTGATATTTTTTATTTAAACGAAATCGACAATTTACAAACCCCATAATTACCACGATTGTCTTGAAACAAAACAAAACTCTTTTCGCTGTACTGCAGATTCCGCTGAAGAAGATTTTGGGGAAGAATATTTGGATGTCACAAATCTGGGCTAAAATGTTCTATGTGTAATGTCAAAACTGCATCCGAGAAAGGTGTGAGAACATAACGGAAATTTGAAAATTGATCGTTGCAGAATCACCGCGTATTAAGGAAATTAACGAAAAATTGTTTAAATTGCTACAATAATCTAGCAGCAACATCATAAAAAAACACAGGCCTGATACAACAAAAATTGAAGCAAACTAGCAATAGATATCTTGTGGATTAATGGATTCGGACAGAATACCAAAATCAAAAAAAAAAACAAAAACACCCAAAATTCAAATATGTAACACAAAATTAAAAAAACCCAAACTTCTGAAAATGTATTATCCCGAAAATCCAGAAATCCCGATATACATATATTCTTAGAACCCATTATCTCGAAAACGCAGAACCTAGACAGTCCAAAATTTATAAAACCCAAAATTCACTTATAGAATTAAATTTTGAACAACTTTTTTTAAGTATTTTCTGTAAAAAGTTAAAAATGGGCGAGTTTTTTTTGTAACAAAAATCAATTTTACTTAAATTCAAAATGGCGATTATCACCATAGTTAAAGGCGGTTAAAATGTGCACTTTAAAATCCTTACAACTCCTTCTAACGTTTTTGAAAAAAAACTATTTTTCCATTTTAGCACTTTTTTGTACATTTTCACAAATTAGTAAAATTACAGCAAATTATGTTGATTTTTGTTCAGTGTACCCATAAGTGAAAAAAAAAAATTGCAAGAACGTATTCCACTTGTTTTGTTTGTAAATTGAAGAATTTAAGACTGGTTTTATTCTGATACAGGTCACACCACTCCAGAGGTGTATTTATTGTCATAATTTTTTAATCAACAAAAGAAGAATATATTATGGCCAGTTGTACAATAGTGGTTCAGACTCGGTTCAAGATTTTAACTCACCGATTTCGGCGGATTAACTAACGTTCAACTCTGGTTCAAGTATGTAATTGATTATTATCATACACTTGAACAATAAACCACTGTTGAAACTCAATTAATCCGCCGAAATCGTTGGATAAACATTGTTGAACCACGGTTTAAATATTTGTACAACTGGCCCTTAATGAATTAGATGATTTATCTGAAATGTATCTTTAAGGACTTGAGGATCTTTCATTAGGAGACATCGTTATTACATATTTCTTAAATTTATATCCGAATATTTATTTATAAAAGTGAACCAGTTTAAACTCTAGTTTACAATTCGTTTGAAAACGTGAAAAATATTAATGACTTTCCATTGTAAAATGCCAAAATGAATTGGTTGAAAAAATCGCAAACTTTTAACAGACTACGTCGCGGTTTCGATTTGAAGAACGAACACAATTTTGGAACCTACATATAAAAATGTTTCATTTCCAAAGAGTTAGTAGGTAGTGTACTATAGGCTTAAGATCGATTTTTCAAAGTCGTTAAGCTCCATTTAACACTGTTTTTCAAAACAAGGAAGCAAACATTTTGTCAAAATTTGTATTGACAAAAAATTTTGAAAAAAAATATTGGACATAAATGGAAACGAACATTTTATTAAGAGTCGCTTAGACACCAAATTGTGGACTGTAAAAACGTAAGTTCAGTTTAACGTTTTTTTACAAAATTCAACAAAATAAGAGCGCCTCAAAACTTCCAAATCATAAAATGAGCTCCTGTGGCTTAGACAGTTTTTTCTCTCTCAACCCGCATCAAACACGCTCAAAAGAACACTTATAAACACAAATTGTTCTTATTTTGCATCATTTCATGAAGATGCCAAGAAATGCCAACGGTCTTACACTGATGCTTCGGCTTCCGTTCAATTGAAAATCATGGCGCGGCGGGCTAGCAATTCTAACACGGGGCAAAGAAGTCGGGAAATTGATAGGATCGTTGTGCGCAATGCAAAAAAGGGTGTCTTCTTTATATCTACAATATCTCAGACTTATTTATTTAATTTTATGCTAATGCTATAGTGATGCATTGGAGGACATGTAGGTACATAAGTGCTCCTTCTGAATCAGATAACATACTCGTATATACGAATATTATAATATCTTGGCAAACAACAATGGACCCTGGTTCGGTGTAAGATTACGGAAAACGCTTTGAACGATCATTCTCAAGTATCTTTATAATATTATGTTGTCTCATCAAAAGAACAAAAATGCAGGTGATAATAATGGAAGAACTCAGATTTACATCCGTTGTCTGTCGGACGAAGACGGACTATCTGAATGGAGGTATGTGTAGTTTATATATTATATACGTAAACGCCTCCACATAAATTGGAATAGTTTTCATGCAAAAAAAAAATTAAGCTGAGATTTTTTTTCTAGCTGCTGGCATCCAAACCAAGAAAAATAAGGTTAGGAAAAAAAGTTCAACCGAGTACAAGGTCTACTGTTATTTTAGTTTGTGCTTGATATCAACAACAGCAACAATTTGCGTGCATGGTTGGTTTAAAAGAGATTCGAGATTTGGTGTTGAGTTGTGGTGTGAAATTACCTTAATAAGACAAGTGCAGCTGTAGCCTCAACATATACATACTTATATAAATAGTTTGTTGTTTATGTCCAATTTGGACGATGTTGTGAGACAAGATGGTAACTGATCTCACCATCCACGAGAGAAAAGAAGACACGTTTGATTGGAATGTAGATAATTTAAAAAAAACTTAAAGAATACAAATTTGCTGTTATTTTATACATTGAAGTCATTCTTGAAACTTGTGCAAAAATTGAAGCTTATGAACGAATTGAATTTCGAAAGGAGTATCATACTCAAGATGACCATATTTCAGCCGAACTGACGAACAATTGTTAATTAGCAACACTAATGTTTTTTTTTTCTCCTTTTGTATTGTTTTGAGTTAAAAAATGTATCTTTTCAAAATAAAACATGAAAGTTCTCTTTTTTTAAAGTTTTTGTGTAATTTAAATCTAGTTTAATTGATTCGTTAAAAAATAGTTATTTACAATTGGTTCTTTTAAATTGTGACAAAGGTAATATAGATCCAAATATGTGAATAAGAAAAGTTTTTTTTAACTGTCCTAAAATTTAAAATTTCCTAATAGTAAGTAACACGTCTTAACAAAACAAAATTGGCGCTACATCAGAAAAATTTTTTACATATTCGATTAAGCATATTTTTGTTAAAAGAAGTGTTAAAAATTAACAAAACATTTTCCATTCAAATCGATTTTCTTAAAAAAATATATAAAATGTGTCCCAAAATAAACTTGGGATTTTATTTTGCCGCCATTTATGTATTAAAGTGTTCGCAACCCGAAAAAAAACAACTTGACAGTAATCGTTTGAACAAATTTGTCTTTTTCTTTCGTTTTAACATGTCCCAAATTCTTTCACATAAAAAAATTAAAAAAAAATGTATACAAATTGAAAAATGTATATTTTTATAGGGTCAAACACCGATTTTTGTCCCAAAAATTTTAAAAACTGTGACATGCAAAAACGAAAAAAAAGAAGAACGAATAGCTATTAAACTGCATTTACAATTTTTTCAAGCGTGGGCTACATTCATTTTTTTTGTCCCAAAATTTTGTTTAACTATTAATTAAAAATAGATAAAAGGAAAGTACAAAAATAACACCATGAAAAAACATTATAACTAATGTTCAAGCGATTGCATTTTTTTTTCAAACATTTTATATAAATTTGAAAAGTGGTATCTATGTAAAAAAAAAAAAAAAAAAAATGGGACAAAAAAAGACAAACGTTTACAAACATCTATCGACCCGCATTTAAAGATTTTTCGAGCGAAAAAGTAGGTAAGCCAAACTCCTTTTTTTTGTGTCCCAAAAAAAGGTGTACAAGCAAGTACAAACGATTGCCATAACCAACTCAATATCCAAAAAGTGGGCATGGCAAAGTGAAAATTCGAAAAAAGCACCTCGAAATTTTTAAAAATGACAAATTTTCAAAACTACTCAGGTAAAACTACCAAATGACTGGACAGCTCACAGAAGCAGCGAAGTTCGATCGCACTGTATATTTTGGTACGTAAAAAACTTTGAAGATTGTTAGAATACATAGAAATAAATTGTGAAAATATGAAGATGGTACAATTCAATAATTCATCATCAAAATTTTTCAATAAAAAAAAAAAGTACACCCATGGCATGAGACAACCCCTTAATTACGATAACTAAGCAAATCAGTGCGGACCCCGTTATACTAGTATTTGAATACAATTATAGTAGAATCTCAGAAAGATGAACGGTTCTAAAAGATGAACGGCTCGGAAAGATGAACGGAAAATTTTCTCTTTTCAGTGTTGAAAAAGATGAACGGGTTCAAATTTTGTACTCGAAAAGATGAACACTTTATTCCCAACATAATTTTTTACTTCTTCTTTGCCTCTAGTTCCTCCTGAACAATACTTTTGAGCTTGTTTTAATTAATGTTATGTAAATAAATTTTAATGTTTACTATATCTTCTTCCTCAAACATATGTTGATGCTCGAAAAGATGAACAATTTGAAAAGATGAACGGGCCCTGTTTTATATCTGTTCATCTTTTCGAGATTCTACTGTATGTAAAATTGCTTCTTTTTTTTTAATTAAATTTAGTAACTTTTTTATTATGTTTGTAAGTTGTACCCAGTCGTTAATTTTACTGAATTTCTCTTTAACAAAATTAATAATTTTCTAGGTTATCAGATGTCATTACTTCGATCAGCAAATTGTCTAATAATATAAGTTAAAGAATTGATGATTTATTTATTTATTATGACAAAACAAAAAAAAAACGTATCCTTGTTTGAAATATAAGCCGTGATTTTTTTGTTGAAAAAGTGAATAGCCAGCCAGTTCAGAAAATGTTTAGACGCAAATAATAACAACTTAATTTTTCAATAACAAAGTATTTTATAATCACTTGTTGTATGTAAAAATTGTCTGAGCTGATTGTTGACTTTTTCAAAAAAAAAAAAACAAAACCGACGAAGAAACGAATATAATATCGATTGGTAAAAGAGTAAAAATATTTAAGACCATCGACGTAATCCTCTAAGCTTCTTTTAATCAAATGCACATTTATTGTGTCATTTTAATTCACACTTAAGGCTTCCCAATTACCTTTATTCTTAAAAATTTAATCTTACTTCGTGAAATTAATACTCTACTCGATTGCACATCATTAAAAGAGGTTTCATTTGACAACTAGCATAATGATGAAGTGTGTTTGTTTATATTATATGTGAATGTCAAGGCGATGTCAGAATGGCAATTTACTAACTAACAAGCCCTCAAAAAAAAATGTTAATTTATTCAAAGCATGAGTATTATAACAATTATAATAATTTTTAATGCAAATACAACACAGTTGGTATAATGTTACACAAAAAAGAAGATAAATAATGTGTTAATTTTTGTTGAAAAGAGAAAAGGTAAAAACATTTTTTTTTTTACCAGCAGTCCATCACTTGGTTCCTTGTATTTAAAAGATTGACTTGCATATTTATACATTTTGTATATTATTTTTTTTCTTCTTTTTCATTTTTTTTTCAGTACCGGACTTAAATTAATTATAAAATCTTTTAAAGCAAAAATTTAAGGGCTCTTCTTATAGCAGATCAGTCCTATAGCAAATCTTCTATAAATCTAAACATAGTTGTTCCTACTATTAACTACGCTTTGTTGATTTAATAAACTACACGTCTTATTTGCTACAGTTTGTTATGTCTGCTACATAAATATATAATAGTTAATAGAGAAAAACTGCAGTAGAACTTCAATAAAAAAAACTGTACATTTCAGCTCAAAATTCAAACTTCGAATTGACAGCTGACAGAGCATTTGAAATTTTGAAACTATACGTCTGCTAGAATTTGTTTCATTGACTACATTTAACAACGTTTAGCTTCATAAGCTATGTAACAAATTTAGTTTTTTCGACCAACTCTGATTTTAAATCACCGATTTCGGCAGATTAACTGAGGTTCAACGAAGGTTGAAGAATGAAATTGGCTATTATCATACAATTGAACCCTGAACTACCATTGAACCACAGTTATTTCCTGCAATCGGTGGGTTAAAATTGCTGCCCTACCTTCGGTGCAAATTTAGGTACAACTAACTCCTCTATTAAAAACTTTTCTTACGTATCACTATATGTCAATAATTTTTTTTTCCGAAAGTTTAATAACCATACAAATTTTCCCAATTATCCGTAAGCCTTTTATTCATTGCTAATTAAGAATGAAAGAATTTAGAATTAAACCAGAATAAAAGAATTTTTAATTAATTTTTTTTGTAAAGTAAACCAAAAGTAAAAATATAATTAAATTAATTGTTGATCTACAAAGGGGCCCCTTAGGGATGATACTGATTCACTGTCATATCATGGATAATCCGGGACTGTTTTTTCTTTTTTAATAATATGGATGATGTCTTTGCCTTCAGGTCGGTTAGTTTTGCTGACTCACAATTATTATCATTAAGTTGAAATTGATTGTGATTGCGATTTGTTTCGAGTCCTTTCTTTCACCCAATTTACTTGTCTTCTTTTGCGATTTTTTGAAAAAAATAAAAACAATTTAGTTGGACGGAAACAATTTTGTGGTCCAAATTATAGAGAATTATGTTTTTTGTTGGTATTTACAAGGTTGTTGGCCTCATTATAAGGGATTTGTATTGGATATTATTCGTACATAAAAATATATTATTTACCTACTTATTAAGATTAAAATTAAGTATGGGTTTAATAAAATGAAATGTCAGAAATATTTATGCATTTTCAACAACATACATAAAACATGTTTTTAATTTGTATACGTAGAATGTTCATTTGAATGAACATTATCGATTAGATTGGGTATGATGCTAACTAATGAGCCCACCAGCAAAACGCATTTAAAAATTAAAAATGGAGTAAAAGTCCTAATTTGGCTGTTTATAATTGAGAACAAAATATTTAGAGACAAAATTAATGACTGAATTTCTAACACTCAATCCTCTACCCTCTCCTCTCCTCCCTTTCCATCAAATACAAATTTGTCATGTTTCAACATTTTTACAGTTTTGAACTTATGAAATGAAAAATTAAAAAAAAATATTAATTGGGTTGTTTTTTCATATATTCAATTAAAATATTTTATCAATTGATAATATGTAATTGACAATTGTATAATAGGAAGCAGAATTTCAATTTTTCATATATTATTGCAAATTTTCGAATGAAACTACAACAATTGAAATAATTCTACCACCAGGCTGAAAATTTTAAGCTATTTCATAAGGACCAAAACGATCATAAAACTGCTTCCATTACTATTGGGATTTTTAGCTAGACCCAGTGCCTCGCTGCGCTACCAAAGCCATCATGTGATTAGCGCCATCCGTAATGCAGGTTTCATCGTTTATCAAATACATTTGCATTAGTCTTTGAAGGCTTGGTCTATGTTAGAATTTAATCTATGAGGGAAAAAATGTTTTCAGTTTAAAATGAACAAGAAACAGGACAGGAGTCTTATATGAACGGGTTGGTTCCTGTTAAGCTCGAACTTCAGTTTTTAATATTGTTTCATTAAAAAAGTCTCAATAATAAGAAGTTGACAGAAATCAGACGAATTTTCCAGTTATCGCCCCGATTACGATTGATACTTATAAATATTGAAATTCGTTATTTAAAAGTTTTGATTATTGAGATTGTTGTGAATTTTTGGTGTTACATTCAAAAACGTATTCTGCCGTAAAAAAATGCAAAAAATAATATCAATTCAAATTATTTATGATTTGCAGATTGTGTGGCATGAAGGTATTGTTGTCATACAAAACGTCCTTTATATTATATACTAATATAATTTACCTAATCGCACCAAATATTCGCTTAAATACTCATTTATTAGAAAAAATAAAAAGCAGCAAACTTTCATACTTTAGCCCGAAAGCTTAAAAGTTATTTAAATTTTTGCTCGAATAAAATTTGACTTTAAACAAGCAGACATTTTGATCAAAGATAGATGGGATAGGTTCTTTTGTTTTAACAAATAAATTTGAAACTGGCTGGATCGAATTTCGTAAACAAATTCATTGATTTTTTTTTTCGAACATGAAATCTTATGCGACAATTTTGTCAGTTAGATTACTGTAAATGATGAAAATATTGTTTTTCCAAAAATATAAATAAAACCATATTTTGTTGGTATTATGTTTCTAAATACATAACTTCACCTTGTCGCTTTTTGAAAGTGTCTATGAATGTTGGAAAGATATATAAATTCAGACGTAAAATATTCTGTTACACATGAAGTACCTATACTGTAAATTGAATTCGATATCTGTATGAATATGTAGGTATAGACATAAATGTAATTCTATTTGCACCATCATCTGATATCAGTACTTTACTATTATAATGCTTCAACATACGCACAATTATTTTTTACGAAAGCGACACTCTATGTACTTCTTTGAGTGAATTTTATATGAAACGATAGACGGTTATTTGAAAATCAATATCAATGACTTATGAAACTAATACCATGTTAATCGTATTTCATTTGCCTTTTCTGAAGATACAGTGCAGCTCATTTGATTAGGTAAATTTTATTAATTTAAATTTAGTTTTCTTTTTTTTTACAAAGGGATTACACAGATTATAGTTTTTGGTATACCTATCTACTTTTCTTAAAATGGCTCCTCAAATTGAAAAAGAATAAACAAATTCATTGGAATTTTTATATTTTCACACCTCACTTGCGCAAATTTTGTTTCCAATTTTAAATATTCAGTATTTATAGAAATAAACACTAGAACGATTCAAAAAAATTAAAAGTCTCCGATTTTTAATGCCACTACCACATTGAGTTTGGTAAAATGATGAGTCTGGTAACCAAATTGTTTAAATATTAAATTTTTGTAAATATATTGGAATAAATCCATTGTTTAAGAAAAAACATACAAAATTAACATTTAAACAAAATTAAAAATGATACATTCTTTTTGTAACTTTCGGTTCATATAGCAATCAATTCGATGGAAAAAGCTTACTTTTGTCACAAAAATTGATTGGACAAGCAGTTCACTAAGATATATGAATATTTACAACCAATGAAATTGTATATTATAGCTGATATTTTCAACAAGAAATTTATATTAACGATGTTTTCCACTTTGATCTAAATAACTTTGGAAGAGGTACATTAATTAAATAAGAAGTAAGGACCTTTTTTAAAGAACATTCAACTTCCTTTAAAAATACGATCATTATCTAACAGTAAACGGTTCTAAAGTTATAAAATAAAGAAGCCAAAAACAAAAACTGTCCAATAAAAGATTTGTATTTATAACTAAGAAAATAGCGATGAGCGACCCTTAAATTTTAATGTAAAGGGCTGAAATTTTTACCAGGTTCACCATTTCACTAAACTCAACTAAAAAGCTAGTGGCATTGAAAATCAGAGACATTTTAATTAATTTGAATCAGTCAAATAAACACCTCTATTAATAAACTGAAATAAAACATGAATTATCCAAAATCAGTGAGTTAAGTGCGAAATCGTATCAAGACAAAATTGAAGTTAATTAATGTCAATAATCTAATGCACGCAAGTATGTGCATTAACTAGTAATTGAGATATTTTTTCCATAGACTAGCGAGATAAAATAAAAACAAACGCTTGCGGTACAGCATGTTATTTACAAGCTCAAATGAAAAAGTGTATGTTTATAGACTAAAAAATAGTCTGTGGCAATAGACAGCAGAGTTCTTGTTGAATGTAGTAGATTTTCGTTAATTTTTGCTATCTAATGTCAATTTTGAGTTAGTTCTCTATTTATAGATATTTATTTGATTTTGTGAATTATTTTTTTTTTGGTTGATTTGCGAATTAGAAGTAATAGGGTTAGGAATATATAGGGTTTTTTTCCAAATCTGTCAACATCAAAAGTGATAGTCATTACTTTGGTAAAACTGACAAATGGATGCAAAAGTAGAAATCGAAAATAAAAGGTGGTTTTTAAACTTAAAAGAAATTTGTGTTCAATTTTTATTTTAAAATAATTATAGAATTGTGAACATATTTGTATAAAAACAATGTATTCACAATTTCAGTATTTGCTTTCAAAAATTAAAAAACAAATGCCAGTCTCAACAAAGTGATGATTTTTACATTTGTGAATAAAACGATGAAGGGAGAAATTGCTCTGTTCTGAAAAACACCTAGCTGTTTTAAATTTTAAGTCAAGTGATCTTGTCCATTTTTTTTTACGAACGAAATTATAGAACGCGACAAAAAAAATCTATATTAACAGCTATTGGTGTAGGTCAATTATATAAAATGTGAATAAATAGTGACCCTTATTATATTATAGTCGATCTTCAGTTGATAAATACTGAATTTTGTTATTTAAAATTCACTACCTTAAAATAAGGGTAAATAACTAAAAAAATGGCGCAAAATTTTAAACATTTAAAAACCTACTCTAATCCATTTTTAAACTCAAAGTGGACTCTAAAAATGAGTTTTAGAATAAGAGTCGACTCTTTGATAATTTTGAACGATATAAAGTATACTTTAACGCCAAAGCACTCGTCTAACTTTAAAAGCAACAAAATGCTTCTCTATCTTTTTTAAAGTAAACTTGATCTATTTGACGTTTGTCATTTCATAACAAAAAATCGCAAAAAAAAAAAATATTTTTTGAAAATCAAGATTTTGATATTTTCCAGGATTTTGAGCTATTTAGAAAGCCAAAAGTGTTTAAACCTCAAGCTTGTCCATTCGAAAAATGCGACACAGTTTCCATTTTGTAGATTTTCTTTAATTAACTTCGCATGTGAAGTTTTTGGTGTAGGGTTAACTAAAAACGTGAGCCTTACGTGTAATACGTTACGTGTTTACACATCTTAACCAGAATTCAGGCACTCACAATTTTTTTTTGTAAATATGAAGAAGCATGTAATTCGGGAACCGGGAGTGTAACCTTTTTTTCGGCCAATTCGCTGCTAACTTCTGCAACTTTCTAAATAACGTTGCACAGACTTTTTTCGTAATTGTATTATGATTATATTTTTGATACTACTCATTAATTATAAACAAATTAAGGTTCCCTCACACCAACGCAAAACTGCCTCGGCGACGACGAAAATAATAATAACAACAACATAGTTGTCAAAGAAAATAACACGTTGTTATTATTGTTTTCGTCGTTGCCGCGACAATTTCGCGTTGGTGTGGGGGAACCTTTAATCTAATTTATTGAGTAGACACGGGAATGGCTAACGACTGAATTTGTTTTTGTTTGTCTGTTTAATTTTCTATTTGCATTATTACTTCATCTGTCAAAACAAGGCGTGTTCAGCTAAGATTTGTTAAAGTCACGTTAAAAACCTTCATTAGTTAAAAGAATTGTTTAAAGTGTTTAAAATTCAGAAAAGGTTTGACAAGGGCTCACAACTAAACGACTGCTATAACTAGAGTCGTGTTTATTCCTTAAACGAGGACTGTTTAAAATTTTGCGCCAATATACATTTAGTGACAAAAAATTTCAATCAATATTCATTAATTTAAATTTTCAGAAAAAAAATATAAAATATACCAAATTTGTCAATTGTATTTGTATCAAATGTTTATAAATGTAATCATACATTGTAGTAATGAAACTTACTGGAAATATTACAGTCGAAAAAGATTCCAAATTCATGTGGTATCTAAATGGATACAAGTATTTTAACTGCATGAAAACACAATCAATAATATATATAAATGTTTATTTAATCTGATCATAAATATTTAAATACAGTAGAATCTCGGATAGATGAAGGGTTCTATAAGATAAACAACTCGGAAAGATGAACGAAATATTTCCACTTTTGAGTGCTTAATAAAATGAACGGGTTGAAATTTTGTACTCGAAAAGATGAAAACTTTATTCAAAAAATAATTATGTACTTTTTGCACTAGTCTTTGTTACTAGTGTTTTGGGGCTTATTTTAACTTGTTATGTGAATAATTTTTAATGTTTTAATTTATAACCATATCTTCTTACTCAACCAAATGCTGATGCTTGAAAAGATGAACAATTTGAAAAGATGAACGGATCTTGTTTTATATCTGTTCATCTTTTTGATATTCTACTGTATTCTCATTTGTTAATTCAATTTATATAGTTAATAAAAATCAAAATTAATTTTTTGTTGGTTAAAATGTATCTAATCAAGTGAGCTGCAATGTGCCAACAGGTGTTATGCGTATATATGGATTGAAACTTTGATGGCAACAAATGGCAACTGCAAACGGATTTTTTCTCTTTTTATTTTTTTTTATTATAAGGTTTTCTTTTTTTTATAAATAAAGTAAGCAAGCGTGCCAATTTATCGGCCAGAGTTTTTATAGAAATTTCCTTATTTGGGATTTTGTTGATTCGATGGGAGAGGTGAGGGTTAATGTGTTGAGATACTTTATATCTATGTATGGAATGATAATGAATAGCAAAGTCAGATAGATAATATGGATAAGTATTATAACAAAATAATATACATATCTCATTGCAAAAAATAAGTTTTCTTTTTTTGTTTTGTTTACAAAATTTAAAGAAAGTTCGTTTAATGAAATGTATACATGTACACTGTACAGTACATCCCCAATGAGCTCTGACAACACCTCTTGAACTGTGTATTTTTTTAAATAGGCATCATTCTCCAGTATACGCACTATTATTTAACTTACAATACGAGAAGTTGGTACATTATTTTCGCTTTTCCAGTTATAAGTTATGATTTCCGGTAAAGAACAAGTTTAACGTACACACATTGGTTATACTTTCAATGCGCATAATCCCATTTAATTCAGTACAAAAACTAAAAAGTTTTACCATGTGATGAATTTATGAACATAATTATCCAAAACTCGGAAGTTCAGTTTGTGGTAAGTTTTTTTTTTTTTTAATTTTTTTTAATGTCTTAACTGGACAGACATTAATATAATTGCACAACAAATTTTTTTTTTTTTTTTGAAAATATGAACACCCGATCTAGATGCCAAAATGCTGCTGGGCAAGGTGCAACCAAGTGAGTGCAGACAGGTCGTCGGCAACTAGTTTTCACATAAATTCCCAGAAATTACAACACAACATAACACCAGACATCCAAGGCACGATCATCGGGACCCAAAGACTTGCCGCAATTGGCATCCAAGAAACTCGAATAACTACACTAATATATAAACAACAACAACAATTTAGTAAGCAACAGACATGACTGGTAGAAATGTGTTGTACCTACCTATGTATTTTTATTTATTATTTCTTAAGTTTTGCACTCTGGGTGCGATGATGGTAAATATGTATGTATATATATGGTACAAGCGACACTATCGTTGTCTTGGGTCATAGAAGTTCACTATCACTTTCACTGCGAACATTGTATGTAGGTATAGTTCATTTACTTGATTCCGCAATTAAAATAATGATAATAATAATTAAAAAACTGAAATAGATATAAGTATGTAGATGTAGATAGGTACATGGGTTAGGTTAGATTAGGTTTACCTAACATACATAATATCATAAACTACATGGCACTTAACTCCTAATAAAAATGAGGACTTTAGTAAGTTGTTTTTTTTTTTGTTGTTGCCTTGCCAGACACGTAAGTTTATTGGAGTATCAGCACATAAAATCATATACACATCTCGTAAAATGCATTCTTTCAGGAAAGGAAATAAGATATCCGAAGAAGTTTTCTTTTTTTTATAAATTCGATTAATGAACAACTTTTACCGCAATGCTATCACACCGGCTGTCATTTATACAGTGCGGTTCACTAGATTAAATACACTCTTTGGGAATTTTATTTGTATATTCAATTAACGCATAACAAAGTTTCGAACTACGTAGGTACCTTAAGAACCCTTAGAAATTGGATTTCGCAATTCTTTCAAGTTTCTTTGTAGATCAGAACCAATGTTTCAAAATGATTTTGTTCAAGACAGCTCAATTAATTCTCTTTGAATTTCGTATGTAGGTTAAGGGTCTTTGTGATACTCTTTAGAAGAAAAAAACATTTATTCAAAAACTAAGCACTAAAATAACCTAATTGCAAAATTATAACTAAAGAATAAATTATTGGCTTTGAAAAAGCTATAACATGAAATCGTAAGTGTTGCCGTTGTGTTTTTATATTAATTTTTTTATTTTCAATATTTTTTTTTTATTTGCCCCTCCCACTTAAAGGGGTTTAGCTACAAATAAAGCAGGCCAACATCTTAAAATCATGTTCATATAATTAACCCACAACAACAACAAAAATGTATGCTTTTATAACAAAATGCACAATTTTTGAACTATTAGCTGCCTCAGTATATAGAAAAGTAAAACCCTTAACTCTTCCGATTGGTTTATTTCGAAAACGGTTATTTTTATGAACAAAAAGTATGTCAATGTTTTTATTAGGAAATTTTCTAAGCTACAAATTATTTCTTGACATTTTTTCTGTACAACTTACGATTAGGGAGTTATTCTTGAAAAACCATTTTTGGGTTCCTTCAACCCCCCGTAAAATCGTTAGCAGCGCTCAATGGGGACTTTTGACAGTTTCTTAAGAACACTATGAGGAGGCTATATTATACCAAATTCAGCTTTCCGGCGATTATTTCCTAATTGGTCTGTTTTATTCCTCTTATATCAGGTGGATGATCTTTTGATTTTTTTTTGAATCTTGTTATTTTGACACCGACAACAATTATGCGTTCAAAAAATTGACAGATACTAAATATTATAGATCTGTTTCTTTACTTCTCAAAACTGCCACTTTCTAACCATTTTAGCCCAAAGTTCTGTCAAAGTCGATATAAAAAAAATTAAATAGGACTAGAATTGGTCAAAATTGGCAGTTTCGATTCTGTTTGGAAATTCATAACCATTTTCTTGTCGTTTCAGAAGAAGAACTGTTATATTTTAAAATCGAATAACAGAAATATGGTTTTGACTTTTTTTGAGAAAATTGATTTATTTTTATTTTATTCACTTTTTACTTTTCATTCAAGGCTAGATCTATTTTGTTAAAATTTTGCGATTTGGTGTTTCTAGACAATATTGCATTTAAAAAATTTGAGAATATTTTTTTTTTTTAAGAAAAATAAATACAAATTTTAGTACCTACTTTCGACTTTTGTATTTTGATATTTTTCGTTAAAGATTAATCTAAATTCTAGTCGTTTTTTTAATAAACTGCAGCTGACTGTTGAACACGCCTAAAATTTTGACAGTTCATGTAGGAAACTAAACGAACATATCTTTTTTGACATTTATAAATGTCAATGTGAAATACTGACTTATTGCGAATTGTGAGACTGAAAAAACAAGGTATTCGATGATTTTAACTTTAGTAAAATGTGAGAGAGAGATAGTATGATTCTAAACTCGATTATATAGGTAATTTTCAAAATTTCATTGTTAGGTAAGTATGACACTAGGCTAGTTTTAATATCGTATTTCAAAATGCATGCATTTTGGAGTAGAAATAATAGAAATTACCTCTTCGACACTATCTATTAAGTTTATTTAAAAATTAAAAATTTTCAAGAACGAAATAAACAACTCTCTAGGTTCTTAATTAAGCTTGTATACCTATATTAAATAAGATTGTATATATAGAATATAGATAAATATATACCAAAACCTAAGATATCATATCACTGAATAATTTTGCGATAAAATTTTTCTCTGCATACGATATCTACATATATATACCTACCTGCTAATGACGTATTGTATTAATTTTATCAACAAAAATAAGTCAATATTTGACTGCAGCCAACTGAGTCGTCATTGCGACATTCAGAACAAATATATAAAACAAATAACAAAAATAATTCTAACTGTCATATACGAATAAATGTATAGTGTTAATTTATTTTCTCGTTAAAAAAAATTAAAAAATTATTAATTTTATTTCTCACAACTTGACATAGTTTCAGATCATAAAAGAATAAGTTCATATATAGGTGAACCAAGTGAAAAGTGTAAACATCCGCACCATGTAGAAACTACATACTAGAAAGTAAAACAAAAATCTAAAGATAGAAAAAAAATAAACAAAAAACGGTGTCAAATTACCAAACGATCATAAATCTCGAAAATTTCCCAAGCCTTTAAAATATTTGAACGAAATAAAAAAAAAAATATTAAAACCCTCCCTTCAATTTTTTGATTTAATGTGCGTAACGTCTTAGTACACATGAACAAAAACATGACACAGGAATGTCTTACTTCGTCCTTCTTCCAGGAAACTATTTATTATATTGCTGAGCCATTATATAGTACAGGTAGTTCAACAGGTTGAAAGATCATCAGTGTGGGACATTATTAATGGATTTATTCTAAGGCAGTGGCGTCATTAAACTGGATAAATATTTGGGTTTTGAAATATTTGTATAGGTATGTCACTGGTAGCCTTTTTAATGATGATCGAACTTATATAGTAAGTAATAATAAGGAAGAAAAATTTACGTTAATTTTTTGTAAAACACGCATATAAGAATAAATATGCCTACGTGATTTATATTCTCTTTTAGGTACCTTCATGTTTTTTTTTTCAAGACAGGAGAGGATGAAAAAAAAAGGGAAAGAGATTCATTCATTATTCAATCATTAACATTTTTTTTGTAAAATGCGTTTGGCATTGTAACTAAAAAGAAGATCCTGGAAATTTAAATGCAAAATTCCATAAAAACTTATTCCATATGGATTTAGTTACAACCAGACAATTTCCAAAGGTTGGACCAGACGAAATTTGCCGTTTTCAATAAATGCCGTGCACATACGCGTATGGTATAATTTATTTATATTAAACTATACCCGAAATTATTACTCTAAAAAAACTATGGTATTGAACCTTTCACCTTAGTGAACATTTTTGTTATGAATAAATAAATTTTATTTTCACTAAATTGATGAAAAATTTCGTGCGAAGTCGAGCGGACCAGCTAGTAACTGACAAAATTATTAGAAATCATGGAGAAATGTGCATCCGTTTATGCAAAAATGGTTGCAAAAAAATAAATTCTTGGAGGGTCCAATTTAGAAAACTTTTAAGTTCATTGAATTAACAAAATTTCAAAATGAACACATTTCTTTTTAAATAAATTTTTGTTTTTTTAAATTTAATGTTTTTTGAGGCACTTTTCGACTTTAAACTGAGTGAAAAAAAATCTCTTAGCTAAACTAAACCGACATTTAATTTTTATATATTTGTTTTTTTTTCGAGTGTAGAAATTAAAATTTTGCACTACTCGTTGGCATGGACTGACAATCTTGTGATTAACAACTTAAATGTAGCTACATATTTTAATCTTTAACGAAAAATTAAAAAAAAAACGATAAGTAAAGGTAAAAAGTACTAAATTGCAAGGATTTTTTGTTTGTTTAAAAAAAAAATTATTTAAAAACTCTAAAATGCAAATTTCTATGAACATTTAAGAAACACCCGGTTGAAAAAATACGGAAGAAGCCAAAATCGAAGAAGCTATAGGATAACCTGAATAACTAAAAAATATTCCAATTTTCTCTAAACAGTACGAATTCTTTGGCAAAAGCCTCAAATGCAATTTTCTTATAATCGCTTTGGTCATTACTCATTACATATACAGTTAGGTACGAAGTTTAATGAAAATTGTTAGAACCGTTTTCGAGAAAATTTCCTAGAACAGCTAAAACTAGCTAGAAAGCTAAAACCTAGAACTAGAACCGATTAAGGGAATAACTCAAACTCAAATTTTTTTAAAAACATCAAAACTCTATTTCCGTCATATGAATTTTATGCTATAAGTCGGATTATTAGTGAACTCACGGACGTAGACAGGCAAATGGTATGACGTAAACCACTTTTTGGACTTCTCCACCATCGCGATGTTAATTTTGATTAATAGTTCGAAATTTTGTTTCATACAAGAAACCAAAACTTGCATTGTACTGGTAGAGCAGTTAAAAAAAATGTTTAAAATTTTGGACCAAAAGTGAGAGACTTCTTTAAACACATCTCAAGGCATGAAAAATTGTATATACAAATATTGAATTTAGCACATGGAATGTCGTAAAATCACCAATTTAGTTATTTTATCAAAATGCAACTTTGAAGTCAAATATTGTTGATGTTATTATTATTTTTTTATAATTTATAAAATTCATTTAAATTTGTACCTAATTGCTAGTTTGTGAGAATATTTCAAATTATTTTACCAATATTTTGTTAATTTTAAGATTTTCCGTTTAACACAAATTTGTAAACTATGTACATACCTACTTCATATTTTTCGACCCCTATCAATAAAGATTAGAAGCCTTTGTGATAGAAAATAGTTGTATCCCCTAATTTTTTAATATAAAAAAAAACAAAAACACATCCCTTAAGATTTATAGTTTATCGTTATTAATTGTGTAAATATATTAGTGTTTTTTATTGTACATAATCTACTTATCTAAACTTTTTTTTCAAATTTGATTAACTTCTGATTAGTTTAAAAAAACAATTAGGCGGCGAGAGTACAGTTCTCTATTTCTACTAATTACCTAATCTGAATAACTATTTTTTGTTTTTGTTTTTTTTTTTAATCAAAAAGGTATTACCCAAAGAACCTTGACTCAACACTCTCATGAGCATGTACGACAGTATTTTTTAATATATAAATGTTTATCTACCTAAATGACAAATTGAATAGAACAGAATAGAATAGATAGCTACTACATAGGTACATAGTTACTAAGTTTTTGTATAAAAGATTCAATTTAGAACAATATCAGTGAACACAACAACATTGGAGTTAAATTACGCTTTTGAATTTTACCAGATTATTGTTTGTTTTTTTTTTTTTTTTTGTTATTCAAATTTTGTTTGTGAACAAAACAGAAAATCCCATTTTATGTTATTATTAGAACGGAAATCACTTTTTAATTTGAATTCGCCATTTTTTTGTGAATCCAACAATTTCAGCTCATTTTCTTTATTTTATTTTTCTCTTTTTGTTTTGTATATAAAAAAAAATTGCACAATAGATTTGAATGCAGATAATTATTGTACCTGCAAATTTTACACACATTATAACAATCGTGCTCGGTTTGCAATCTTTATAGCTATAGACACTTTGATGTACATATCTATCTGTATATCTATATAAGATAGGACGTATAATATAAATCACTGCACAAAACTGACGATTGCCAATACTATTTTGTAGCTAGACATTTTAATATTTCTTTGTATAATGGAATAATCAATTAATTTTTTATTTCAGTCATAAGATTTAAAATTTAAGAAAATATTTTCTCACAAATAAATTAAAAATACAAACATTTATTTTTTATTTTTTTAAAAGAAAATTCAACGAAAATATTCGATTGAATTTGTTTCGCAGTCGAGTTCGAAATCATACAGGTGCGCGTCGTCGCAGGCGAATGTATACTAACTTAACTACTAACATATCCGTAAGTCAAGTGAATAGATTTCAATGCAATGGCAATCGTCTTTTGTGTGGTTGTGGTTGTGGTGTGGTGGCTCTTTTACTGGAGTCGAACACTCGAACCTCAAACGAACGGAAATTGAAAAGGAATGTTTTGTTTATGTATTTCTCTTTACTCGGTCGGTGTTTGTTTTGTTGAATAAATTTTTCTCTTCATTGATATCTAAGAGATGCATAATAATTATTTAAAGAAGAGAAGTTATTCAAACTTTTGTATATTTGTCTGGATTTAGGGGTATTAACCGTGGGTTATTTGGAAATAATGTATCTAGTTAGGGAAATGGTGGTAGAAAGTAGTTAGTTTTTATATAATTACTATAATAAATTACATATTTCAAATAATACAGGGTCTGTCTGTCAAATGAAATGTCAAATCGTCTATATGCAGCTGTTTACAAGCATACAAATTAGATCTTTCTGCATACGTAACGAAGTTGGTTAACAACAATGCAGATGATAATATTATAGGTCTGTTTCTTTTCTTCCCAAAACTGCCAATTTTTAACAACTCTAGTCCAATTTTTTTTTATATGTACTTTGACAGAATGGAAAGTGGCAATTTTGGGAAATTAATAAACAGACCTTATGGATTTCTTAGCCATGAATAAAATATTTATACAAAGTTGGGGTTTATTCTACCAGGTGTATTTATTGACAAAGTATCTCGCTGTTCAGCCCAATTTTAGAACTTTAGCCCAAAAACTATCATAATCTTATAAATCTCTATCTCTTTAATTTTTAATTATTTGTAAACTTAAGGAAAATTAAAGACAACATTCAATTTATAAAATAAAAATTAAAACTATTGAAAATAAATTTATGTATACCTACAAGAGTTACCACAGCGATAAAATTGTATCCCGTGGGATACATTTAAAAAAAAACACACATTTTTTTCATTTTAACTCCATTAATGTTAATTTTTTTTATGAAAATCAAAGCCTTATTGTATTCTACACTAATTTTTGTTTTATCAAATAAAAAAGCTTTGATAATAATTAAAATTGGACAATTTTACCCATTTTGGAAAAGAAAAGAGAACACTGTATTGTATTTCATTATATAAGAAGGTTTTTTTTAATTCGTCACAAATCTATGTATGATTAACAGAACTTAACAAAAAATTGCGTATTGATAAAGGCCCTCACTAGTCAACTGATGTGTTCAAGTGACATCGCCGGGACGAAACGCTAAATTTTTGTAGGACTAAGGGCCGTTAAAAGCTATTTTTTTCATTATCGACATGAATTTAAAAAATTCTTCAAATTTGTCGTTAATTAAAAAATGAAAAGCTCAATTTATAATAAATAGCCCAAACTGACAACCCTGGTAGGTACTTTCGTCAAAACAAAAGGAGGAAGAAATTTTTCAAAATAAATTAAAAAAAAACGAAATTCAAAATTGATTAGGTTTCCTGTTTTATTATTGAAAAAATTCGAAAGCTTAATATTAAATATAAATAAAATCATAAAATCCTTTCTGGCATAAATAAAAAAAATAAACTAAATATTACAAAATTTACACGTGTAGGTTCTAAACACACGTGTAAATAAAAATACTCGTGTAGTTATAAAAGTGGCGCTTTAAATTTAATATTATGTTACAACAAGGAACATATATTTTCAAAAAAACTAGTTACGGAATTTTATTTATTTTCTGACGTTTTTGGACCACAGAAGATCTAACGTACGATTTAAAAGTAATTACACGTGTACTGGCTAAATACACGTGTAACAATAAATACAAGTGTAAATATAAATACACGTGTAAATAAAGGGTGTTTTTTTTGCAAACGTTGTTCAGGAGTAAGTCTATTCATTATGAAATGGCAAACCAAACTGAGCATAAATAAAGTGACAGCTGTCAAAAAGTATTGCCAGATTGAAAACACCCTGTGGTTATTTTGGATGAGAAGAAGTTTAATTTTGATAGTTCTTCTTTCCTTACATCGTGGAAGTAATAATTAAAGCCATCAGGACCATCAACATTGAACTTATTATCCGAAAAAAGCACATAACGCCATTCATTTTTCTAACTCATAGGGAGTCTAGAGAATTCGAAGCGCATACCTTTCCGTTGCTCGTTTAGTGGTGGTTTCTTTTCAAGTTTCATTCGTTTAAGATGATTTGCACTGTTGATTACTCTAAGGACTGTTGAAACGCTTGCACTTAGACCAGATTTTTGTGTTATTTTTGCCGCATGAATCATACGAATTGGAAGCACATCTTAAAATTGCTCTTCGATCAACTGCTGTTGTTGCCGTTTTTTTACCTCCTTTCATGTTTTTTTCCGTACGAATCTTTATTTCTTAATTAGGAAAGACCACACTGACTCTTGGGTAATTTTTTTAGCTATAGTACGCCCGGTCAGCCCTTGTTCTCTTAATAAATCGATTTTAGCTCTTTCAACACTATTTAGGGATTTTGATCTACCCATCTTCGTTAAAATTTCAATTAAACGATTAAATTTCACTTAAAACACTTCAACTGTTTATTTAATGTATCAATCATTGGAGAACGCTCGTAAATAATGAAGATAATGACCTTGTGTCTATTCAGTTGACGCAAAAAAAATCTGCATTTTTGAATATGGAACTCTTTTCAAGAGAGCCAGAGAAAAAATAGCGGTACTTTTTGTACTTTTTGAATTATTCTTACTGATTTCATTTCTCAACATCATAACCAAACAGTAAGCATCATCAAATGATACATTATTAACATTTGGAAAAAATGGATAACGTACCTTAGAAAATTTTTGTGCTTATTCAGTTGAAGCGGAGTATATATTACACAACTTTTTGAATATTCTTACCTTTCTTTAAATTTTGCCATAGAACAATTTTGAAAAAACAACAACTTCGGATGCTTACCTGTAACAGAAAAGAAAAAAAAATCAGTTAAAAATTTGACAGATTAAAAAAAAAATGTAGAAGAGAATTTTGCAATTAAAGAGTTTTGTATTTTCTGGCATAAACAAAAATAAGAGTATCTATAACCCAACACGCAGGGAGTAAGTTAAAACTCTGTTCACTGTTACTTCGATAATAATAATTGTTAAAAAAAAAAATGTATAGCAAGGCAACAAGTGCATTCTCAAACTCTGTCATCCATGACAAAAATGTAAAAAAAAAAAAAAAAAAAAAAAAAAATAGAAAACAACACAAACAAATATATATTTATGTATAGTACATATGAAGGTAAACCTACATATAAATATGTATAAGAAAAAAAAACATGATTGGCAGGCTCAGAAACATATAAGGGGCAAGATTGCCGAAGAGAGTGGTGGTATAACTGCCCATTGAATTTCCATCCACGACATGATGTTGATCACACCCGCGGTTCACAAAATGCAAGGCAATCCGCGATAGCTCTCACATGAGTAAATATACACTTCGCTAACCATTCCACCACCGACAACGACGACTGCGTTGTAAAATTATTTCATTTCCATAATAAAAGTACATACATATATATACTTATATTTATATACATACTCGAATAACAATAACAACTTTAGATACAGTGACTGTCAAAAGAAGGCTTACAATCATCACAGTTATATAGTTGGGTTTTCGTATAAACCATCATCTAAGTGATAATTAAATAGTCAATTGTCAGGAAAATCGAAAAAAAATCCCCTTTTTACTGCACAATGGGTTGCAAGGTCGAAAAAGAATATTTTGTTTGAGGTAGATGGGACTTATGTCCCGATGGGAAGCGATATTTTAGATTTCATTATAGGGAAGCTTTCAGAATTTTTTTAAAAGCAATTACTAAATTTGATTTTGAACAAAATATAAAAAATTTCATTAAATATTCATTTGTTTGTGTTCAATCAAGAGCACACATTTTGCAATTAGTTTTTTCAAATGGCGGCAAAAAATCAATCGAAACAATTATTCTGCGTTCTGTAGGAGTTTATATTGTTTCATGTCTTATTGACGCGTAATTTGTATTTTGTTTTCTTCACAAATGTCAAAGTAGAATTTCGCACTTCATTGATTAAAAATATAATTCATGTTTAATTCGAGTTTATTAATAAGGAAGCATCATAGGTTTAAAGGCATTTAATTTAATTCAAATAAAATTAGAAACATAAAATTGCACCCTGGGTTTGTGGTCCAAACACCAAAAATAAAAGAAATTACAGTTTGCATAATTTTGACATTGACTGTAATTATATAAGAAAAAAAAACGACAAGAAACTAAAATAAATAGTAAATTTTGCACGCAAATATTTATTAAGCAATGCTATCGCGTATAGATACACACATATATATCTTTGAGATACATTAACGAAGTAACGATAATATTTGCACTTTTTTTTCAAGAGTGGAAATCTCGTGTGCACACACACGCGTATAGCGCGTATAGGTCACTAATTACATTGTAAATAAATCATAATAATTTGCTCCAAAAGGAAGCATTTAACAAAGTTTATAAGCTTGATTTTTCAATAAATATAAACAAGTTTAAAAGAGTTTAGAGTCGATTATATATTATGCGATATATCTATGCTGTATGCATATAGGACATTAAGGATTTTAACCGTATATATAGTGGTGAGGACTGTAGCTGGAATTGGTTTTTGGTTACTTTTAACAAGTTCTCTCTCTCAGCGACCAGACCTCGCAGACATTAGTTTAATTTTAATCCAACATCATCTCGCTGACATGAATGAGCCAATTTAAAATTCATATTTTATTTAACAAACCAAGCAATGAATTCACTTTTTTTCTGCTTGTGCTAAGGAAATGGCAAGAGAAAAAAAATTAAATCAGAAAACATTTCGAAAAAAAGGAAGAAAATGATATCGGTGTGCACTCGAGCGTTGCTATTAACAATAACTAGGTATATACATTTGCAATTTGCTAGAGCGCAAGCATTCCAATTAATTAGCAGACTTCCATGTTGCTGTTGAAGGTTAATTAAGATTCCACCTGAGGAAAGCTATACATACGTGAAGATACAACAAAAACAAATTCCAATAAATCCGCAACTGTCTCTAAAAAAAAAAAAGAAACAAGGAAGTGCAAAGACCTGAAAGCATTTATTAGTCCGAAAAATCATTGGTAAAAGGCAGCGATCACATAAAAAGATCCAAGGGGATTGTTTTTTGGAAAGTTATTTTGCACTTAGGTACATACTATTTTTCACTTTAATGAATAAATAAATTATTAATTCTATATATAATAATATGTATCTACCTTTTGTTCCGCTTCAAAAATTGTTCAAATTAAAACATTGTTTTATTTTGTCTTTCTTTTTTAATTAGAGAGATTTCTTTGTCTTATCTTTAAGGTCCATATAAAAAATGTGTTTCAATAAATAAAAGTAATAATAATAAAAATAACACAGGCCTACAGTAAAAAGCTTTTTGTAATGCAAATCACAACAAAAAACATAAATGTTAAAAAAAACAGCCAAGTTCTTCTATATACAAATCTGTATATTAAACAACTCAGCCGTGAAAAGTAGTGAGATCTTAAAGTATGCCAAGTTCTAACTTTATGAAGGTTTGATATCAAATATTTTAATAAGAGTAATATTGAAACAACACCGAGTTATTAGAGAAATTTATTATTTAATGATTACTGGCTAAAATTTGTGGGTTCACATTGTCAAGTTTTCAAAACGTTTTGAACTGTGCGTAATAAAAAGAAAACTTGCCAACTACAGCAATCGGAAGTGCTCCATTTAATTGGCCGCAGTTTTGAGAAAGTAGGCGGATACCACGCCCCTTGAATGAAGAACCTAAAATATTAAATTTGTTTCTTTTTATGTACTTCAAGCCCAACCGCTGTACCCAATTTCATCATTCTAAAGCAATTGGAAATGGTCCTTGATAACTATTCCGAGAAAATGGGTGGATACCACGCCACCTGAGTGGAAAACTTCAAATATTCTATTTTTTCTTTGTATGCATTTTCAGCCCTATCGCTCTACCAAATTTCATCATTTTTCAAAAATCGGAAGTGCTCCATTTAATTGATTGCAATTCTGAGAAAGTAGGCGGATACCACGCCCCCTGTATGGAAAACTTAAAATATTAAATTTTTTTCTTTGTATAAACTTAAAGCCCTACCGTTCTGCCAAATTTCATCATTCTACAGCAATCGGAAGTGTTCCATATAATTGATAACAATTCTGGGAAAGTGGGTGGATACCACGCCCCCTGAATGGAAAATCTCAAATTTTCGATTTTTTCCTTTGTATGCATCACAAGACCTACCGTTGTGCGAAATAACAAGATTCTGCGGTGTCGGGAAGTGCTCCATAATTTTGATGATCTGTCAGTGAGTGAGTGAGTGAGTGAGTCAGTTACGGTTTACGCGATTTTTGACGTCTTATATCTCGGTAACCACCTAAGCTAAGGAGATGAAATTTGGTATGGAGCTTGTGCTTGGCTAGGCAACCAAATATTCCGAATTTGAAGTTCCTGACTTTATTGGTACTGAAGTTAGAGGGGGGTCGAAAATCGCCTGAGTTTGTTCCTGTAAAAAGGGTGTAGTGCCAGAACTTGGCTGGGCACTACCGTGCCCTTTGATAAGAATTTTTATAGATATTTGTGTGCTGATAACGGGAAAATTAGTGAACAAAAAATCTATCACATCAGGATTCCGAGAAAAATTTTTTATTTATTCTTGCAACTTTCTTCTAAGAAATTAGTTTGCAAGCGATTTTAGTTCGAATTAACTTATAAACATGAAATAAAATTAAGTCTATTTTATTAACATGGATCCATTTTTATTAATAAGCACTATAAAAGTAGTATTTTTTAAGTTCTTCGAGTAATGATGGTTAGAATGGTAAAAAAATTTGCTTGATTGCAATATTTTCGAATTTTGGCAAATTCTTGAGGTTATAGTGCTAAAATATTATTTTTATTTACCTGTCAGTCGTTTGTCTACTAGTTGTAGTACTAGATTCATTCATTAAACAATTATTTTTGAGCTAATATTTACGTGTGCAGAATTTAATGTCACCTGAACTAATCTTAATGCCCCGTCTGCACATACAATTAGGTCTTAGTTCGTGAAGGCTTTAGATAAATAAAGCGATGGATTTAAGCATCTACAAACTGTATTTCCATTTTTGTCGAAAGCAAAGTTGAAGGAAGGTATTTTTATTGGACCTGATATTCGGAAACTCATGAAAGATGAATGCTTTGACAGAAAACTGACTCTCCTACTGAATTCGTGGCATTGGTATCGTTAAAAAAAGTTATCAGAAACTTCGTAGGAAATCACAAAAGCTCAAATTATGAAGAATTAGTTAACATTTTTTTAGCATGTGTGGCCGAGTTTTCTTGTCATTTAGGTCATTTTTTCTATTTTCAAGCTATTTAAATTAAAGTTTTTGGTGTGTCTTCTTAGAAGAGCAGATGTTTGAATGATCCAACCTCATTTTGTTATATTTGTGGTGAATTCACAGTGAAAAAAACTTCTAAAGAGTCTGTTTCAAAATGGAAGTAAATATGATACCGTTCCACTTGTTCATTCCACGACAATAAAGAAGGAGTATCAGTCTGTCTCTCTTGTTTTAGAATAACTGAAAAATTATGATCATCAGTGGGTTATATATGCGTGGATTTAAAAATAGTTAACTTTTTACTGGGACAACAAAGTGGCTTCACACAAATTTCTATGTTTCAGTTGCAAAAACAAAAGCGACCACTGGATCAAGCAAGGTTGTCCTGTGAGGAATTTTTAGCTATTGGTAAACACAGCAGCGTCTTAAACTCACCTCTAGTTTCGATATAGGAAATAATTTTACCTCCATTCCACATAAAATTAGGTTTGATGAACGATATGTAAAAGCATTTGTTAAAACTGGGGCCTCATCACGTAAAACGAAAACGATCGAACGATATCGCTTTGAAGACAGCTGTCTTTATTTTTCTTTACAGATATGATACAGATAGCAATGGTGAAAACGATATCGTCCGATCGTTTTCATTTTACGTAAATAAAAAAAAAACTTAGTTTGAGTACAGAAAAAGTTAAGGCTGGTATATCTGATGGACCACAAATAAGATATTTGATAAAAGATGACCAATTCTTGCAGTCAATGAATGATTTAGAATCTGCAATATATTTTTTAAGTAAATTACCAAGACTTAGTGCTGGGGTTTCTGGAAATTTTAAAAATAAAGAGTATTAAAGTTCAATACCTCTACAGTCATTCGGAAAGATTTTGATTTTGACTCATATAGAGAGGAACAAAGACAACGGTTCCACCAGGACTTAGAAGTCATGAAAGATAGGTATCAAGGGCGATGGGAAGATGTTATGATGGGTGATTACCGCTGATGTATGCCGCGAGAGTGTCTTAAGAAAACTCATGAAAGAAAATCTCTATAAAAAAAAGCTTTCTTTCGCTAAATTTGAATTATTTGCATATGCTGTATCTCAAAAACTACACGTATGTTCAAAAAAGTAAGTATGCAGTTTGAACCTGGGTAACTAGTTAACATAGAAACAGTTTTCACTTTGGCGGCACCAAAAACACTGTAGGTCTGCAGTGTAATGTATGAATTTCAATTTCAATTTCAATTCATTTATTAATTTCATCTTTTACAATAGACTTAAGTCTTTTCTAGCAAAAGTTAATATAGTTATATACATATAACAAACTAAACAAGAATTTAAAATATATTTTGAATTAACAAGCATTGTTTTGAAAATAATTATTTAAATATTTGAATTTTAATTTACATTTTGAGAGGTTATTTAAATTTTTAACAATTAAAAACAAAAATATTAATAAATTCATTTTAACGATAACTATTTTTATGAAATTTTGTTTTAAATTCAAAGATTAAAAAAAAAAAAGAAAAATTTTTTTTTTATTTTTAATTTTCAGCCAAATACCTAAAAAGAACACGATCAAAACTTTTACCTCCTCGAAGCTTTCGTATGTCTATGGGTAGGAGTTACATAGTTAGTGAATTACCTATATATGATATGAAGGTCGTTCTTATTGGAGCTGGGCCAGCGCTCCATACATTTCTGCCCATTGTCCTTTAACTTCCAGTATTGTTTGTTTAAAAAATCAGTAGGTATCGTTGTCTTTCTTGCAAAACTTCATGAATCAATTTTTTCGTAGGGAGACAAATAAAGGGAGGTCCAACGAAAACGCACGATGTTAATTGTAAATAAAACAAAAAGTTTTCAGAGAATTATCTTAATATTTTTTATTATGATCGAAGAATCTATGATAATTATGTGTGAAACAAAATATCGACGAAATGCTCGCCACGGCTTCGGTGGCATACCTCTATCCGATGTTCCATATTTTCAATGACTCTGAGACATAATTGAGGTTCAATGTCGTCTCTTGAATTGTTCTTGGCTTATTGGCATACACTTTTCTTTTAAATATCCCCAAAGAAAGAAATTTAACGGTGTCAAATCACATGATCGTGGCGGCCAATTAACATCGCCACGACGCACGTGAGATAACACGGCCATTGAATTTCTCAAAAATGAGGTCGGCCAAGCGCTTACCGTGGATGGTGTTCGCTATCGCGAGATGATATCGGACTTCTTGTGGCCAGAAATTGAGGATATGGACCTGGACGATTTGTGCTTCCAACAGGATGGTGCCACTTGCCACACAGCCAACGAAACAATGGCTCTTTTGCAAAAGCAAAATAAGCTGAAGCTTTTTTGAAAAGAATCGAAAAAACAGAATTTTCACAAGCAGACCTTCGATTCGCTCCCCCTCGTTATTATATCTTAAGCAGGGAACACACGATATAATCGTTGTACCGATTTGTATTGTAACAGCGTGGGCCAATCATGTACAAACGATCTACCCGAACGTTGCGAGTGTCACCAACCGGTGCAACCGTTGTTGGTTGTGCGACCACAAGAGGCAATCGTCTCATACGGCTAAAAGCAGCAATTCTCGAAAACTATTGGTTTAACCGTTGCATCGTTTATTTTCCGATTTATATTGGAAATGCCTTTTGAATTTTTTATTCAAAACATTTTTAGAAAATTTTCCTGGAGATCAGCAGTACCTAACAAATAAATCGAACTATTAATTACCTAAAATTCAATTTTTGCAATGCTTATAACTCCACACAACTATTCTGTTCTCTGTCGATATTCGAAGAAGAGAATATTGAACAAACTTCGAAAGTCTAAAATTTTAAACCAGTGTTTTTGATCTGGATAGGTGCTGTTGTAATCCAATGTAAAAACACAGCTGATGTCCAAGCAGCTGTATGCCAAAAATAAATAAACACAAAACGGTGTTTTAATAATCGTTTTGTCTAAATAAAATCAACCTTAACTTGTAATGGCTTAAAAGCATTGGGGGGTTCGTTAGGTACTTCGTTTTTCGAAACATTTCCCGTAAAAGATTTGCTTACCTACGAAAAAATGATTTTTCCCCCCGAAAAAACCCTTAAGGTAGAACTATAATAGTCGGAAGATGTCAGAAGAAAATTCTCTCAGTTCACTTACGCATGGAGCGGTCGGTGAGCGCTCTTCACTTCCGAATGCAAAAGTTAACGAAAATTAGTCGAAACGAAGCAAACCTCAATTTATGGGCACGCCATATGAATACTTTGTATTCGTTTCGTTTCGTACGACCTCTTACGTTGGCATCCGACTATTATAGTTCTACCTTTATCCTGGAATTATCCTATAGCAAACAAAATTCCTCAATAAAATATAATTACATGTAACAAGCAGGTATTGGTACTAAAACAAGTAATGTACACGCAAAATGTATTTAAGATCATAAAAATTTAAAAGTGAAAGCTCGTTAAAGCATTTAAAAAAAAAAATAAATAATTCCATTTTCCACAACGTCATTTTGCAAAGGAGAGTCACAATCACAACAACTGTTATTACCACGATTTTTCATGTTGACCGGCATTGGCCATAACTACCACACCACACCACACCACACTATCTACATCAGATGCCATTGTAAATATCTCAGAGCAGGAGAGTTACTATAAGAAGAGTCAAAGTGATGAATTCTTTTTTTCTGCTTGATTTATCGAAAAATCTCTTTTGTTTAAAATATTCGCAGCAAAAAATCTCAATCTCAACTCAACTTAACTCAACGCAACGCAGAAATGGGTAAGGTGGTGAATGAACTTGAAAACATTTCTTTTCCTCTTTATTTTCTTCTTTTTGTTTGTTTTATTTTTTTATTTTGTTGCTTTTGTAGATGTTTTGTATTTAATGAATAAGTGCGGTTATTCAGCACAAGAATTCACGCTGATAACCCATTTCGTGGCTGGCTAACTTTAATGGTCATTTCTATTATTATGCGAATCTTTTGAAACTGTTAGGCCAGCCAGCCAACTAGCTAAGCTAACCAACATCGTTGCTTAATGGAGCTAAGAGTATTTCCTTTTGTATTTAATCGTGGAATACAATAAATAATAATTGTTGCACCTGATGTGTTCCTATATAGTTTTGTGGAATTCTGTTTTTTATTGTTTTTTTTTAAGAAGCCACTCTCTAAACAATTTAGAGCAGAAATAATTAGATAATTTAAACAGTGAATATCGGTAAGTAGGCAATAAATAAAGTCTATTTTTAAATTAGAAGAATTTTGGTTGATCTAGATGTTGCAGTTTATTTACTTATGAAGCTGGATTGACAAGACCGCTATTATGTTGATTCGTCTCACATGCAGGGGATTCATTAATATAGCGAGGGGTGACCGTGTATCGCGTCGTCGCGTCGCAGTTCAAAAGGTAGACATTCAGAAATTCGTTAATTAAATTTTTTTAAAAATATTCGTTAAATAGTTCGAGCTCAAAAAAGAATGTCGTCTGCTTTCTTGAAAAATTAATCTATGGAAAAAAAAATTTGAAAAATCTTTAGAAAAATAAAAAAATAATCTCTTATACCTATGTTTATACAATTTCTTTAGATAATAAAACTCTTCATTGATAATTTTAATTTCTTATTGAAAAAAAAGCAAAAAAGAAAGCTTATAACTTGAACACTTATTATTTTGTCAATATTTTTAATATTTCAATGATCTTTGGTACTTTATTTTAAGTGAATAAATTAAGGCTCAATTTAAAAATAAAACAGATTTGTATTTTTAACAAGAACAAATACTATTCAAGCTTTAATGTGGCATCAAATTTTGATTGCTAGGTATCTAAATGATTTTTAATAAAATCAAGTTTCATTATGTTGTTGATACCTACATACTGTACGTTCAAAAATTGAAATAAAAAAGGGTATCTATCAGGGGCCTATTTCACTGAACATACATCACATACATTGTATGAATGTATGTACCTTAAAGTAGTCGTCAAAGATGGCTCAGTGTAAACTTTGAATTTTCAGAAAAACTATGCGTCAACTTTAAAAACGCATAATTAAAAAAAAAAAAAATTAATTTTACGCCCACTCATATGGGGCATATTTTACGTCACATACACTTCTGTAATGTATGTGATGTATGTTCTGTGAAATAGGGCCCAGGAATAGCTGTAAATAAATTAAATAGTGGGCTTCACTGTTTTGCTGCAATGCCGCTGTGCTATAACGAATAAAAAGCTTTATGTTATAATGCTGATTATAAATCTTAATGATGCTTCATTTGATATTAAATTATTATAACTCTTATAAGGGTAATAAAAGATAATAAATTAATTTCCAAACCTATTCCAGATATTAATCTTTAATTTGCTGAATGTAAGAAATCGTGTTAAAGCAGCATTTGTGCTATTGTGCAAATCCTCCTCAAATCCATTGTTTTAAGTCTAACCGTAAATATAATTAATTGTTAGTCCATCGGTAGGTATATTTAGTCTAAATTCCTATGGAAATTTAAACTTCATTTGGGAAAACATTTTTGTTTTACCAACGTTAGAATTCCTTACAGAATACCTATTTAATTTTCAAACCTTTTAATTTAATTTAATTTTCATGGTTTCCGCCATTTTAATTTATTATAATAAAAAAAAAATTTGATTTTATTTAGATTTTTTTAATATAAAAGAAAGTCGTATATTTACGACTATGACAAAAAATCGAACGTTTGTATGAACGTTTAAAAAACGGGAAAGTATAGACGTTTAAGGGCCAAATTAACTCTGAGTTAAACCAGAGTTAAATAATCATTCAAATAAATTGAACCCAAGTTACTGAGTTAAGCATTCTTTATTTATAAAAAAAATGATTAATTAATCTAATTCACAAATCAACTAGACTTTTATTAAAACTTATACATTAAGTATTTTTTAATATTCAAATATTTATTAATAAATAATTAACTTTTAATTGACGTCAAGTAGTAAATCTGAACGAAAATCAACTACATTTAGCAAAAACTCTTCCATTTTGTCTGTACACTACACAAAGTCTGCTATTTGCATTATACTTATATACTTTCTTATTTGAACTTGTAAATAACATATGTGGCGTTAACAATCAAACAGAGGCTAAAAAAATTGAACATGAAACCGAGCAAAAGGGCGAAATCCTATAAATTCTAAAATATTTAAGATAATTCTTTGCAGTAAGTTTTTTTTTAATTTGTGGAACTTTTTTCTATTAGATTGACTACAAAAAAATACTAGAAGGACCTTTTATTTTCGTCCTTTCTTGAAATGTTTTATTTTTTTAGGCAGTTTTGTTTGTTAAAAATATATTTAGCGTATTTTGAAAGTAATTTTTTAAATAGTATCGTTTTGATTCTCAAATGCCTGTAAAATTAAAAAAAGGAGAGAAAAATTACGTAATTATTGGAGTTCATAAAAAGTTTTATAACAGCGATAGTAAAGAATATTAGTAAAATAAATGAATAATACTTCTTTCTTCACAAACTTATACATTAATAATAATTCTTAGCAATTTTGTTTTCGTCATGTATAGGAACTTCAGATAAATGAACAAAAAGTCAAAATTAAGTAAGTGCTGAGTTTCTTCGTTCGAGAAACTCACAAACATCTGATCCATCCTTAGATTTTGAAAAACTTCTGTATCCATAATTTCTATATAAAATTTCAAGTCTTCGATTCTCTCAATTTAATCCGACAATGGTGTTTGAGAAGTTTTATTGGGCAGCCACTTTCCAGTCAATTACTGGACACACTCTGCCGCGCGGCGCTCCCGCGCCGTTCCAAGTTTTTTGACAGTCTAATATTCATTGAAAATTTCATAATACTTTTTAAAGGATGACAACTGATGACTCTGTTCAGCGGAAAAAAGGAATGCCCAATAATTGGAAAGATTATTTAGTTTTTTTTTGCTGAAGGATTCTTATTCAGCCATATTTGAATCCATAAATGTATATCAATGTTATAAATTTGTATTTTGGGCTGCACATCAGCACAAAGACGTAGGTACCTACCACATTTTTGCTTGGATGTTGATACCACAAAGCGTATTATAATAAGCTCCGTTTTGAAAATCAATGCTGTCTATTTGATTTTATTTAGAGAAAAAATAGAGTCGTTTTGAAAATTACTAGCTTTTATGAAAGATAGGCCCTTTTTGATTGTTAACAAAATACTTAATAGCCTTGTTTTGATAGTAAACTCATATTAAAAATAGTAATAACTTGTTGATTAGCTCGTTTTGAAACAAAATGTTTTCACTATCTGATAGCTCTCTTTGATACGCACATATCACTTTCCATATATTGAAAAAAGTGAGTTTAGCACCGTTTTGATTGTTAACGCCACATATGTGTCACTAGCTTTTGTTTTGTTTTTATCTCTAGTCGTTTGTAGAAATATTTTACTTATTTTTTACTTAATTACTCGTCAATGCATCAACATAGACAAATTAGCTAATTAATGAGTTAGCTTAAATTTTATCTTATTGATAAGATTTCGCACCTAACTCACTGATTAAAGATAATTAATATTTCAATTCAGTTTTTTAATAGGAGTTTTAGTTTACAAAAATGTGCTTTCACCACCAAAACAAAGAGGGCAGCACTAAGCGAAAACAATTTTTGAAAAATATACATTTTTGAGATCAATTTTTAAAACTTTTTTCCCATTAGGTAGGGTTTAAAAAAATTTAAATGATGATTGATATTATAATTTATTTGAACTTTTAGTGTACAATTTGGATTGATTGGAAAAACAACATTAAAATGTTTTCAAGTATCCAGCTTAGAACTCTGTATGCGTGCTTAAATTTTCACTAAACAATAACAGTCGTATTTATTAGATTTTTGTCTACTTAGACACTGTCTAAGTATTTTCAAATTGGTGGAAATATGCTTTTTTTAATAAAAATAAACATCACATTATTCTCGGTTAAGACAATCTACTCTTGTGTCTAAGTAAGGCAGCTATAAGACAACAACAAATAAGGTTTTTGAACACATTTTCCAAAGTTGGACAGTTGTCTATAAGTTACAAAACGTTTATAAATAAGACAATAAGTATACAAAATTAAAAATATTTTGATGTTTAAAAATACTTTAAAAAAAAGGCAGAACTAATATTAATTTTGAACAAAACACATGAAAATTCAATAAATATCCATTTATTTATGATCAATCGAGAAAATAGAAAATATATTTTAAGCACAACTTGGCGCAAATGACATTTACAGTAATAATCTGGTTTGACAGATTTAAATGTCTGAAGTTTGTAATGGGTTGAAAAAAATACCCATTGTGTTTTTGAGCTAATATATTACACATATTAGGTTTGCAGTAAATAAATTCCGGTTAGTTAAAATGGATCGCTACGTGAGTTAACAACTTTTATTCATTATTGTTCAAAATACAGTTGAGAAAATGGATTTTGGTTCGGTGGCGTAATTGATCCATATAATTGTTTCGAAAATTAAAATGGAAATGGCTTCTTGAAAAGTTTATGCCAGACAATCCTCAAACTGTACAATAACTCAAAGACAACATCATCGAGCAAATATCACTAATTGAACCATCGTTTGGTATGCGAAAAAGTTATTTAAAATTTTGTTAAAAGATTGACACCCTGCCGAGTTAACAGAGGATTTTACTTCTCATTCTTTTTCATTACTAACCGGAACCAATGTTCTTTAATTTCCAATAAAAATAAATAAATATTTCACACAATTTATTTCTTTTATTTAAAATTTAAAAATATCTTAAATTTGAACACCCTTTAGATCACTGCTCTACTTTCTATATTAGCTTCATAAAATTATTAAAAGTAGGAATATAGTTAGTTAGATTTTTATAGACGAGTATGTTATTTTTACATTCAATTTAGGTTAAAATCAAAACATCAACAATTAGTGTTTGAAAAAAAAAGATACTCAAAAACAATGCACTTAAAAAATTAAATCCTTTATTTTGGCTCGGAAAATATGGTCACCATGTTCCCCCATAGCACACCCATATTTATTTCAAAAATATTCCGTCTGACAGTGATTATGAAAAAACAAAAAAAAAAGGTTCGAGCGCTTGGAATTTTGTATTTATGATTTATTGCCAGATCCCTTGTAATTGACAAATTGATCCACACATTGGGTGTGGAGTTATCCCTAAAAGGAATTCTGCATAATATGATACTCCATAAATTAAGGTATCTCTATATACATAACTAGATATACACACTTTGGAAGATGTTTCCATGATAAATCTACATACAAATATCAAATTTCATTTTTTTTAATTTTCTGCTTTGTATATTTTTGAATACATTATACGAAAAAAATAATATTATTCGTACTCCACTTTTCAAAAAAAAAAAAAGGGTTGGCAGTATGTATTGTTTACAACAATTGATCATGTTAAGTTCCAATTCGTGTCTTTATTTTGCATATATAAAGGTATATCTATCTTGTACCTCTTTCATTATAGGGTAATCAAAGAAAGTTTTTTTTGTTTATGAAATTCAACAATGAGATGCGTAGGTTATTTCTTAGTTATATCTTAAACAATGTGTAGGAAATGCGTCGAAATGTGGGTAGATTATGCATTCTTTGGTTAAATTGTAAAAACTATGATTTACATAGTTTGTTTTTTTCTTTTAATATTGTTTATTGTGTGTATTTATAGGGAACAATAGACAGAGATTGATTTTAAATTTCAACTCACATGAGCTTCCATAGTAACGGGTGATTTTTTAGCTGGTTTGGTTTTGGCAACACTGGTTTTGACAGCTGACGTGTGTTTAGTACCTTGTGTCACTGTCAAACAGCTTCAGTTTGGTTTGCAATTTAACCATGGATCGTCTTACAAATGAACAACGCTTGCAAATTATTGAATTTTACTATCAAAATTCGTGCTCGGTTCGAAATGTTCATCGCGCGAAATTGTGTTCAGCGATGAGGCTCATTTTTGGTTGAATGGGTACGTAAATAAGCACAACTGCCGCATTTGGAGTGAAGATCAGCCAGAAGCATTGCAACAGCTACCAATGCATCCCGAAAAAGCCACTGTTTGGTGCGGTTTATGGGCCGGCGGCATTATTGGGCCATATTTCTTCAAAGATGATGCGAATCGCAGCGTTACTGTCAATGGTGAACGCTACCGAGCGATGATAACAAACTTTTTTTTGCCCGAAATGGAAGTTCTTGACTTGCATGATATGTGGTTTCAACAAGACGGTGCCACATGCCACACAGCACGCGAAACAATGGCGCAATTGCGAGGCGAGTTTGGTAAACAGTTAATTTCACGTTTCGGGCCGGTCAATTGGCCGCCTAGATCGTGCGATTTGACACCATTAGACTATTTTTTGTGGGGGTATGTCAAGGCTAATGTCTATAGGGACAAGCCCGCTTCGATTGACGCACTGGAAGCCAACATCCATGCATTCATTCGTGAGATACCGGCCGATATGTGTGAAAGAGTATGCCAAAATTGGACTCAGCGGATGGGCTACCTGAGACGCAGCCGCGGTCAACATTTGCATGAAATTATCTTTAAACATTAAATTGCAAGGTTCAAACTATCGATTCAAATAAATATTTCATTCATTTTTTCGAATTTTTTGTGTTTTTTTTTTAAAAAAAGTTCTAAACCTCTTAAAAAATCACCCTTTATAAGGAACTAAAATTTAGTGATATTCATCTAAATAATTTTATTTGTTTGCAAAACAATTAACTTTACATGCAAATAAATTTTGTGGATGAACACAAAAGTTTTTCGCTACAAAATTTTTTTCCATTTCTAGTCCTTCAGTATATTGGACTAGGATATATATTAAGCACTAAGTATATAAAGCGAGTATCGTTTGTTAATTGATAAATGAATTTTGTTGACAGACTATAAGCTACAGTTGAATCAGTTGTCATCGAACATAATTTTAAAAGGAATTTTAACATCAATAGCATAAAGCTATCCAGAATGCTTTGCACGCCTTTTACGACTGAAAATTGAAAAATTGTACATTTAAACTCAATTTATTAAAAAAATAGCTATGTTTGGTAATGTGAAATTTCTTGCAAAATTGCATAAATTTTCACAAATTTTCACAATTTTTCACAAATTGTCAAAAATTCCTGTTTGTTAACTGAACAAAAATTGCAACGAGAGAGCACAATGAGCAAGCAAACTATTTCCCCTCCATTGGAAAACTTACAATTTTCACACACACAAAATTCTGTGTGCAAGGTGGCAAATACATAGCTGTCAATGTCTGTTACTTGACGTCGGCTAGGAATTTACAAAATATTGATTCAGATGGTCTTCATTCACTTGGTGAAGATTCAGATAAGTCCATCAAAACCAGTGTTACATTTTCGTTCGATATTTTTCAGTATAAAAATTATTTTACAATTTAAAAATTACAGGGTTCAAAATGATTTGTCAATGTTTTACGTCTTGTACCTACACAAAAGTGACATTTTATACAAAAAGTGGTATAAAAAGAGAGTATTTTCTCCTTCTTTCAAAGTTTGACAGGTTTTACACTTTTTTCTTAAAAAAGATAGGTACCAAACAGACCTAATTATCAATCAACTTTTAATTGATAATTGAAAATCGTAATAGAGGAGTATGTACTTCTTTTAGTTTGAAAAATTCAAAATTTTTAGATGAAATTTTTCGCTCCGGAAAAAGGCTTTTTTAGGGCTTTTGGATGACATTTGGATTGAAGTTTTCAACATGTGTTAAAATATAGTTTATGCCTATCTGTCAAATTTTATTGAAGGATGGCTACGATTTCAATGGATTAAAAAACTTCTAAAAAATCATAAATTTATGACAATTTACTTTGTACTCCTGAACAATGCCAATTTAGGTCTTTCGGGTCAAATTTGGAACGAAATACTTAATATACTACAAAGTATAGCTTGTTATCTTTTTGTCAAGCTATAAACTGTCTAGTTCCATTGAAGAATAGCTACGATGTCGATGGATTAAAAAAACCTCTACAAAATCAGATTTTTTTTAAATTGAGATGGAGGTCAACGCAGGCTGTGTTGACCCGGTGAACAATACTGCTGTGTGAACTGACGAGCGCTGACGAGCTTTCTTTCAATGAGTCAATTGTGTTGACAGGGCGATCACACGTTCACACAAAATAGTCAATGCTTTGTCCCCAAAATGTATGTCAACGCAGCTGTCAACGCATTGACAGTGTTCTGCGTTGAAGATCAGACACCTTGACAACTTTTGGACAAAATTTGACGTCAGAGAGTCCACGACCTGACCGTCTAAATCGTAGCTTAAGGTGTAAATTGTACTCTTACTTCGACAAAATTTCAAAAAAGCTGAACTTTTGTGGGTATCTATCTACCTTTATATTTAAGAGTTAAACATTTCCTAAAGGTACTGTTAGAAATGTAAGAAAACGATCCTTTTTTCTCAATTTCGTAATAATAATCATTTATTTTATTTATATTCTGACAAAATAATACTAAAACAAAAACTCCTTAATTTTATTAAAACAGGGTGCCCTGTTCTCTTCAAAGTGATACGCTTATACTTTTTTTTAAATTAATATAACTAACAGTACCCTAAATTTTAATTAATAGCTCCAAAACCCAGTTTTTTTTTTAAAGAAATGGCAAGACAAAAATTGAAGCTTATGAAATTCTAAACAAAAGAGATTATAGAGTAATTTGAGAAACAGATGTACAAATGTGTTCAGCCTATTGCCTTACACCGACCGCGTTGATTTGTGAAAAAATTACATTAAAGCACTAACAGCAACCCTTATTACGATTCTCAATTATAAATTGATATTTAATAAAAATTTTAAAAATCCATATTCAACAGCTCAATTGACAAACGTTTTAATCGTTGAAAATGCGGCGCAGACCGTTTTGAATTAGACAAGAAAATTGATAATTTTTACGCCAAAGTTTATCAGTTTTTTTTTTTAATAAAAATGAGTTTCTAATCAACCAAATTTCAATATTTATCAACTTTCAATTAATAATTGGTACTCAAAAAAAAAAAAAAAAAAATATGCATAAAAAGTTTTTATCAAAATCTGTTGCTCTTAGGAAAAAAAAGATAGAAAAGTTTTTCAAACTATCAACATCGTAAGCATCATTCAACTGAATTTGACAGTTTATAGCTTGATTGATTTAACATTTTAACGTCGTGTGATCATCAACTCGTATGAACGTCAACATTTCATGCATTGACACGGTCTACGTTGACAGTAATATGATGATATTTTTAGTGACGTTAAGGAGTCAACGCATTGACCTTTTACGTTGACCGTCTAATCATAGCTTTACTAGTTGAATTTCAAATTAGAAAGATAACATGTAAATATCAAATTTTCTGACAGTAGCAAGCTAAAGATTGCATCAGGATTAATATTCCTACAAAGACAAGTCACAAGATTTGTTGATACTTTCTACCAGTCAATCCTTGACGTAAATGTAACCCGTACAGACTCGTATAGTTTATTTAGCCACAAAATGTAAGGTTTTGTTATCCTTTAGCTTTGATTATAATTTATTTTGAAATTCAAAACATTTCCTTCTCATCGTTATTTTTTATTTAACAAAAAAAAAAAAAAACAGCAACGACATACTCGTTAGTTTCCCCTATATAATATTTTGCATACACTTGTTGTCGACTTAAGACAACTGCGTCGTCTTTCCCACCAAATGAAAATCTTTCCCCCAACATTCTACAACTCATCAATGCATAACATCAACATTTTTTGTTGATCGTCAGAACTTTTTTTAACTTTAAGTACAACTAACGCTCAGTTATGGTTGGTTGCCATTGCCATTCAAGGCCGTCTTTGAACCTTTTCATGGCTAAGGAGACAATTTTAACTCTTTTTTTTTTGTATATCTACATATTATATAATCTGAAAACAAATTGAATAATGTAATCAAATTATGATGAAGACAAAAAAGAATTCTTTCCGTGCGCGGTTAAACAAAAACATTAATAACAATTTTAGTTCTTAGTATTATAATATTTTTTTCGTTGATTATGGGTAGGTATAGTCCAAAAGAAACCCTGACAAAATCCTAGTAAAAAAGAAAAAAAAAAAAAAAAAAAGTCAACATGGAAAGGAATTTCAAGACGATCATTACATCCGTTGTAGAAGACAAAGAAAAAGATATTTTAACGACCGGAAGTAACATATAGTTTCAGAATGTGCTAACTGTCTGGTCTGCCCATCATGGAGTACCTACTTCATATTGCTCGTCGATGAGTAAACAATAATATATCCAATATCGGAACAGTAAAATATTATCATTTCATGCACATAAAAGCTATATTATTGTAAGTTATTTAATTTTTATTTTCTACACACTTGAATTGAATATACGAGCAAAATAAGTCCGACGACAATTGACCGTTTTTAGTTTGGAAACATAATACATAATGTCGATAAATTTGTAGCTCGTGGAGAACCGAAGCTATATAAGTGACTCACACTGCATATGTCAACCATTATTTGTGCATGTTGTTGATCGACGGGAGTAACCCTACCTACAATTTGTTCTTTGCATCATATCAATTTGACATTTCGGAATAAAAATCCGTAATTTACGAAAAAAAAAAATAATTACAATCGAAGAATAGACAAATCTCTCGCAAATGAAATCATCAAAACAAAATTGAATACTTTTGCTGCTCAATTAATGCGCATCACTGCGCACACATCACGCATCATGACGTTGTCACCATTTTCTCTTTTGACTTCTGGAACTAATGATTATGCATCAAATACTCATCAAATTTTTCACCAATTTTAACATTTTAAAAAGAAAATTTAAAAAGGACTTCAACAAGCTTTATACCTGAATTTGCAATTTTTTGGCACGTTCCAATAACTTGTATACACAAATGTAGCAGTCTGAGAGCATGAGGACAAAATTGGCCTTCCTTAAAATCAATGGCGTAAAATATTTTAACGGCACTACTTAAAAATTTTCTAACTTTAAAACTCTTTACTAAAACGTTTTTAACTAATATCATACTAAACCAGCTGTTCACGTCTAAAACCGTGACACTTCATGCAAATGAATAAGTAAACATACCCTTTTCACATTTTTAATTGTCAAAGTGACATTTAGAGTAAGTAAGATATTTAAAAGATAAAATAGGCATTTGGTGATTGATATTATATATGATATTTAATAAAATTTTAAAAATATATTGCGATACTAACTCGTTTAAAATTAAAAATTATTAGCGCAAAATTTTAAACGATTTAGTCAGATGTTAAATTATTTTTTTCATACTAAACATGTCTGTACCTACATCGTACTAAGTTGTTTAAAATTTTGCGCTATTGTTTTTAATGGAATGTTCTTGTAGGTTTTCAAGAAATTCATTAATTAATGCGGCTGAAAATCGGTAAATACTCTGCAAACTGTAACTTTACTTATTCTTTTTGTTTTTTAGCTCAATTTATAATCCAACTTATAGCAACAACATAAAAAGTTGTTGTAAGGGACTTAAAGTGAATTTTTCTCAAACCGAAGCTTTCAAAAAAAAAGAAAAATTATTTCCAAATTTAAAATTCGTTCAAAACTGAACAACTTTTTGTATATTATAAAAAAATATTTATTTTCAAAATTGTTTCAAATTGAAAAATCATACAAAAAAAAATCGTCAAAGCCATTAAAAGCTACAAGTGAAAAATTCAAAAATAAGGAAACTTTGTACAAAAATATCAAAACTAATAACAAAACAAAAGGCAGATAAGGCAGCTACCGGTTTTAGATGAGTTAAAACAAAAATTCTCTGCATTGTACCAAATTTGAAGAAAAATCGGTCCACCCGTTTAGACTCTTGCTCAAATTAAAGTAGACACACGAACGCATAGAAACATAGACACAGAAACAAAGACACACAGGCGTACAGATCTATACACGATTTTCATTACAAACTCGTAATTTAGTTATTAACGAATTTAAAACTTGCCCTATTGAGCTAATAATAACCAGTTGAGTCAGGTCATGAGATACATTATATGTAGGTAATGTAGAATTTAATTAGTTTTGATTTATTAATTTCTATAATTAACATATTTTAACGCTTATATTTTACTTGTAAGCTGTCAATAAATCAAATCTTATAAAGGCTTATAAATAAAATTTTGCCAATTTAAATTATCAGAATTATACTCTCATTGCTTTTACCCTAACAACCCTATGCTGAATGCTGCGCTAACTTCGCTAAAAGAACCCAAACCACGCAATCAAGAATTCAGTTGCCGACGAGGTAGGTGTAAAAGAATGAGCACCGTCAAATTACCTAAATGTACAAGGTAACGACGGTGTTTAGAATTGGAGTGCAGTGGAGTCTCGTAACAATCTTCTTTTGAAAAATAAGCCCCCAAAAATCAGACCATTAGTATGTATAGGTATAAGAGTCATAAATATACCCAATCACTTTTAGCCTTCTGCGTAAGGCCGCAAGATATTAAACAAGCGTCGTATCAGAACAAACGTTTTCTTAGATCTATTAGCTGTTAAACAATTTTTACCACCTGCAGTATAGCATTAATAAATAAATAAAATGAACGAATGCGCATACATACACTTGCTCTTATGGCTCAAAAGTCAAAACTACATACAAATAAATTGGTTAAGCATTAAAGCGTTAAGTATGTTATTGATACGTAATTCATAAAATTATAACAATTTAAGAGAAAATTAGCTTATAAGTATTTTCCATTCTGTGGCAATTTTTAGATGAAAATTGAACTTTAAAAACACGGTAATGTAGTGATTTAAAAAGACGATAATGTAGTGAACAAACTAACTGTAAGGTTTTAACATTAACTTATCTTGAACATACACCTAAGTGAGGTGAAATAAGAAATGTGAATGGTTTGGTAATATGATAAGCATGGACACACACTTTTTAGTACAAGTTGTTGTATAACAGTTAAAATATCATATCCACAAACCACCAAGCAGTACAGTTATGGCTGAAAAAAATATGTTCTATAATAAGTTTGAAATTCAAACATTAACGTACGCTTCTGTTTTTTAAGTTTTAAATAATTGAGCAATTAATTTTGTTGTTATTTTAGCTTAAGCGACATCATAGAATAGCTTGATTGGCGCAACATGAGTTATCAGCAAACAAATCTATTGGTTTAAGTTCTTCCAGGATATTTGTATAGCCTTTTCACACCAAAAAAAGTTTTCAAAATCTCAAAAAGCGTTCACACCGAACATTTACAAGTTTTCGTTTGACATTTCACAAACACTCACTCCTCTCCTGCAAAAAAAAATAACAAAACATCTCATTTACATAACACCCATACAAGGTGTGTTCCTTTACTTTAAAACTCAGTGCATTTGTGTGAATTTCTACGTCATTTTATTTTTTTTATATGAACTTTGACAGACTTTGATGTATTCACAGAAATGAACAGAGTTTCAAAGTAAATGAACTAGGCTACAATTTCTTTTGTCAGCAGCCTTCAGCAGTTTTTTTAAACTTTTTTTGAGCGCTGAATGTTTTGAAAGGTATGTTTGTTTAGTTCAACTTCGAATTACTACTAGTTTTCGAGAGGTTTTATATAAAACTTGAGGTTTACGAAATCTTCTAGTTTATCAAAAATGTATGGGAGAACTCGAGTATATATACTCGAGTATATATACTCGAATATATATATAGATAATTTCACGGTAAAGGCTATTAAAACACTAGATAAGTTTACCATTTGGTAAAGTTTACGATTTGGTTAGTGAACTGTCAATTTTTGTATGAGAAATGATTTAAACAATTTGTTTAAAATTCCTTAACGATTTTGCAGTGGAAAATTAACCAAATTTTGTTGATAAACTTTACTGAAATTCATTGTGACTGTTGAGACATAATTGAAACAAATTGCGTGTCAATTGTGATGAAAATGAAATTGAAACAATTAGATTCTGTTGAGAATTAAAAAAAAAATGGTCAGTTCTCCTGTTTCATTGACTTGATTGCTATACAATTTATGGGGTTAGAGTATAAATGTCATAATTGGTTTGTTCGATGTTCTTTGCCCCAGGACGACCAGCCAAATGTCAAAGAACAGTCTCGGGTTTTTATTCTACATTGAACGCCTCAATGCTACAACTTTCATCATCATGGTTTCTTGACATTTATCTCAGTAATTTCCTTTTATAAAGACAAGTGTTTATTTTGTATATAATTATAATATATATTATATAATTATATATATAAGAAATAAATAACAAAATAATAAATTAGATCCCATCTGCATTCATTTTACTAGTCGAAGCTAATCTTCTTACCAAAATTTCAGCAGCTGATTTGAATTTTAAAAGCTATCTGAATTGTTATCCCCAAGAAAAACCTGGGTTTTATGACAGTCGTTCAGAGGCCACCCCAAACACACATCGAATACAATAGGAGTTTTTCTTTTGATCAACGAAAATAACATTGAGGTGTAATCCACAACCTTAAATTCAAAGGTCTTGCAAGTCTTCATTTCAATTTTAAAGCAATCATCTCAAAAGTTCTCACATATAATGAAAATTGAAACGAAATTCTAAGTAAAGTTCTTAGTTCAATTGTATAGTAGTCTGCAATCGAAGACGACTGACGGGTATCGTCTTATTTCATATTTCTAATGGAATTTGATGCCTCATAATAAGTTATACAGTCGATAGCTATAATAATCAACACAAAGTCTATGACTCGACAGAGAAAAAAAAAATTAAAAAAACAAATCACGCGGTCTGCTGCAACAAAGATCTGTATGCAATGAATGTGGAAATGAATTTCCAGCTGACACAGCAGCAGTAGCTTCCCATAAGTAGCCGCAACAATTAGGGTTGCAACATGAGATAAGAAAGTCTTAGAATAAAAAAAAAACATGCAAATATCAAGTTTTGTGCATGAAGTCCCATCAGATTTATTCATACATATATCCCCGAGGAGCAGAAGAGTGAAAACGATCTCAAGTCTTTTGTCTCAGTTCTCAGGTGTAGATATGTATAATTTCATATGAATATCTATGCCATATCGAGTTTGATTTTAGTTATCTTATCTCAATGGAACCCCAGGAACAAAACAAAGAACAAAATTAATAAAAAAATAAAAATAAAAACAAGTAATAACAGAAAGTCGGAGCCTGTTTAGCGCGACGACGACATGGGGCGACGACGATGATGCTGATGATGACGACGAAGAAGACGACGATGTACGGATGGAACGCTTTCCGAAAGGAAGGCATGGATATATGGTATATACAGGTACATGTATGTATGTATGTAGAATAGGCATATGGGGAAAATAAGATACAAATGTGCACCTGTCGTAATTTTTCACAGTGCCTATAGTATATGCACGCGCGCTTTTCTACATTTTTGTTTTTACTTTGAGAATTCCCTTGTCGGACTCATGTTCATCAGTGTTGTTATAGGAGTTAAATGTAGCCCAGAATTCTTATACTTCAGGATTGTTTATAGGAAGTGATAAATGAAATGTCAATTTATAGCAGTTTTGTTTAAAATTTTAGGGACCCTTCATAATCATTTCTGGAGAATATCGAGAATTGAGATCGGCTGATTCGAAAATGTCATTTGTTTCAATATTGGAAGATTTAAACGCAAACTGCCAAAGTTAACTGTTCGAAAACCCAAACCGAAATTTGTATGAAAAATTAGTACTTTTCGATAACGCAGTTTGCTAAAGTCATATGTTTGATAACATTATTTGCGGCGAGTTTACAACAAAAATATTTAAAAGCCAGAGAACGTGTTCGTAAACGTCAAATGCGACTGATGTTGATCAAACAGATTTTGCAAATTATGCGTTTAACGTTTTTCAAATTGTACTCTCACTGTTTTTCGATTATGCTTTCAAAAAACTACGAAGTAATCAAAATGAATTCAAATATCATTTACACACATTTCCAATGTTAATCATTCCCAATCATTCCCAAAGATTAAACTTCAGAAACATCTAAAAACAGAAGACAAAAATCATTTGATGTTTAAGTTCCACTTATACATACAACATTGATTCGTCTTATTGAAAACCTATGTTTAATAATAAATTAATATTTCACAGAACCTATAAATTTTAACCCCAATTATCAGTTATGCGCCACTTTATACTTTCACTGTTAAACTCTTAAATTGTAATCTAAGATATTAACATATAACAACACTGGTTAGATCGATTTTCTGGTTGTTGCTCTTCAACCATCTTCAACGATTCTTCATTTGTGATGATTTGAGAATAGAATTCTTACAGAAATGATAGCTAAAAATATTGAGATACTTCAAGGTTTCTTAACTCTGAAACAGGTTATTTTTATAACCTTTTTCTTATTAGGGTTCCAAAAGGCTTTCCTTTTATTGAATCTGGATTGTTAAAATATTTTGTTTTGTTAAATGCGTTTTTGATTAACTAAACTTTGCGACCAAAAAGTCTTTCACATTATTTAACCTTATTAGAGCTATTTCTTAAATATAGAAAAAAAAATTGTATCTGTACTTCCAAAACTAGGCTCAAGCGATTACTGATCGATGAGTACTTCTGGTGTGTATTAGGGATAAATTGTTTAAGGGGAAGAATGGAGCTGTTTAAAAAAAGTTAACTATAAAAAGTGATGTTCCAATGAAACAATTGTTTTCAAAATTGATCTGGCACTTACAGAAAAAAAATGGAGTTGCCATACAAATTATCGATAAAAAGTATGTTTTTCATGTCGGTAACACAGTTTTTCTGCGTGCTAAAGTTAATCCCCGAAAATTGCGTGGGTTTAGCTAAGCGCGAAGGGGATTAGTTGTTGTTGCATTTAACATTGAAATTGTTTTGTCCCGCATCGTTTTTTTTCATCCAATTCCTTCTGGGCTTAGAAAAAAACATGCCTAATATCTAATATGTCGTCATTCGACAAAAGGTGGTCGGTATAATGGACATGAGTTTTCGAACCATTTGATTTCATATTATTTTGTATACCCCATTGAACGATGCTGTTTAGGTTAGCTTTGCCTAAATCTGTTAGAATTTTTTCGGACATTTATTCTTTTTAGCGGGGAACGTCCGGTATAGTTTTTCTTAATTGTCTACGATTGCCTTCAATTCATGCTCAAAGTATTTGTTTAATATTCTTTATTTATTACCAATTACAAAAATCAAGCGGGGACTACTCAAAAAAAGAACAGAACCATTAATTGAAAGAAGGAAATTCAAAACGAACTGAATTTTTTAGCTGTCAAACGTCAAAATAATCGTTACGTCACTTATGGCGTTTTCGATTGGTCGCCCATAAGCCTTCTTCTATCAAGAAGAAAAGGCATACAAAATTTGATATCTATTTTACTTTATTAATATAACAATTGAAGTACTTAAATAAAATAAAATATTTTTCTTTAAATAAAAAATATTGTGGGTTTTTATCTTAGTTTTGTAATATTTTGTATCTTTATTTGTTCCAGAAAAACCGCGATTTTAATTCTCGATAGATACTTTTATCCAAAACATTCCTAGTCGGAACTTAATGAACTCATCAACTACTGGCGCATCAGTTGATTGGCCAGTTATAAAAATGAAAAAAAGACTTGGAGATAAAACAGAGCCTTGGGGAACACCAGCATTTATTTCGCTAACTTCAGACTTTAAACAATCCAAAATAACTTGAATTGAACAGTTAGAAAGGTTTTTACTAATCCAACTAACAAGAGATCCCAGCGGTACAAAATGCACGTATTTTCGACAAAAGAGCTGAATCCAAAACTTCATCGAATGTCTTAGAAATATCGATCGCAATAATCTCACCAGGGGAACTATACGTAAGTAAATATATGTAAGTATAATATGTAGATATGAAACACGACTTCAGTATGTATAAACAATTTTTTTAATTAAAAAAACTCGGTAGGCATATAACTTATCGTAATTTAAAGTAATTTTAAAGGTACCTAATAAATTTATTTTAAATTTTTTATTTTTTATAATATGAGTATTCACGCAATGATGTAAAACACTGGATAAGTTTACCATTTGGTTAAGTTTACCATTTGGTTAATGAACTGTCAAATTTTGTATGAGAAATGATTTACAAAATTTGGTTAAAATTCTCCAAGGATTTTGCTGGATAAAATTAACCAAATTGTTTGGTAAACTTAACCAAACGTCATTGTGACTTTTAGCATAAGGCGTGTTCAGAAATATGATAATTAGGTATCTCAGAGAACTAAAAAAAAAACTCTGCCCGTGGTCTGTAACTATCGCATTGAGATTAGTTGGCGATGAAAGTTGTAAATAAAAACGTACACATTTTCTTACTATTATTGATGAGCACTGTTTATTTACACAAATCCATATAATGGGCCATATGGATATACAAAAGTAATTGCTTTTCTTTTCGTTTTCGCATACAATTCCCGTCAGGCTTAAAAAAAAACATTCTGCTCCGATTTCAAGTTAGTTTGGGAGAGGTTCTACATTTAAAAATAATTTCGAAATCTGAACACGCTTATTTGTATACATATTTTGGAGTTTCATATTTGACGTTTAACGAACAGCTGATTCAATTATACTGCATTTAACCAAATGAATTAAAAGGGCGTTCACGCAAACTTTTGTGTAACCTTATCATTTTACACAATTTGTAAATTAACGACGTTGCGTGAATACCCTTAATATACATTTAGGGCCTGTTTCACAATGTCTGAGTAAAGTTCTGATTAGTTACTTGACAAATATATACTGACACAGGGTCATAAGTCCACAGTCTTAAAAAAAATATTTTTTAATTTATAACTTATTCAGGTTGGTAAAAAGACAACTGTGATTTGTTCTCCTGTGAACTTAATATGTCAATATTTATGTGTCGAGTAACTAATCAGAACTTTACTTAGACATTGTGAAACAGGACCTTAAATTTGTTATTATTACTCAAATGTTTAGCCCATAATAATAAGTGTTTCTCAAGTGTCATACAAATTTTTTATATTATTATTGGCCTTGCCTATCCCAAGAAGTTTGTCTGTTAAAACAAAAGATTAATTATTTGAAATTGAAAAAAAAAAACAGTAAAACTAATAGGGTATTTAAAATTCCCTTCTCAATCGTCTCTCCATAGATCTTTTTTGTAATGCAAGAACGCGCAGCCACTGACCGAGCTAGAAGACGACGACGACGCGACGTGCATTCGTCGCTTCTTCTTCGGCGTCGTCGCATTCTGTATAATAATGTATCTCAACAATTATTACAGTATAGAAATCCTAGTATGTTTTTTATGTTTGTATCTTTTGGAACTAATTTTAAGAAAAGATTTCATCTTGAATCGTCATTCCTTTTCCATTTCTGTTTCACTTCATGGGTATTATAAGGTGACTCGAATTAATTATTTATATATGTATACATATATACCTAGGTAGTGTGAGAACTTTAAGCCCCCAAAAAATTTTGTTGTAACCTAGGTCGGAATCAAAACGTCAATCATTTTGATACAAATTTTGTTGTTGATATTTTTTCGTTTTGTTTTCTTTATTTCAAATCGAATAACATACAAGTTGTATATAGAGAAGCCCTTTGTCTTCTACATATGATAGGTATATGTATTTTATTTACCTGGTTCATGTTTACGTCTTTAAGTTTGTATTTTTTTTTTTTTTAAGGAATGGGTTAGTCATGAACAACAACAAAAAAGCAGAGGGGGAGAGATAGAGATTTATTATTATACGTTACACAAACTACGGCGATATTTTCTTGTACTCGTATACCTCCTACCTAACATTTACGTGACTTTTGGGAAGCTGAAATTCGACATTCTCAGGTGTCCTTATTAATAACATTTATATGTATGTGGTTGCGCGTCTGATGTGGACATTGAAGTAATTATCTTCTGAAGCTAAGATGCGGTTGTGGGAAGAAAAAAAAAACAGAGTGATCTGATATTCGGATTTTATGGGTTTTTAATTATGTTCTGGAGGTGGTTTTTTGTATGAATTTTAAGATGAATAATAAAAGGTTAGTTTTTCAATACATATAGGCAGTAAAAAAAAAACTTGTATAAAACGTGTTGTTTCGAGCTAAAAGATAAATTAGTAAACGTTTACAGCGAATGCCAGTCGGTAGAAGACTATTCTCAGTTTGTTAAATTAAAGGAACTAGTTCAATTTTGAACATTGCATGTGCAATTCAAAATCTTTGAGCATCCTCCTTTCAACAATTGAACGGAATTATTAAGAAAATGTTTATATTTTAACTACCGAAATAAACAATTTATTTTCTAGAATGTCCAAATTTTAATTTCTTTAAATTTGTATCCATTTCTTTAGAACCTGCTAATAAAAGCCTTGAACCAGTAGTTATTTGTACAGAAATCAATTGCAAAGATTCATGAGTCAGAGCAAACATATTTTAGAATATTTTATATTTCATTAAGCTTGCGCATACAAGCGAAATAGAAGCACAATATTGTACTTTTTGAAAAAGTGCTCACTCAAGAACTATTGTTTTTTTCAAGGTGATGTCCAATAATTTGTTTTTATAGGTCGTGTGAACATAAGCCCATTATACAAGCATTATTTTATGTGCTTCGATTACTTTTTCTTATCGAAAAGCGAAGTGACGTATACTAATTTTGTTTCCATAAGTCCTGAGTATTTATAAAAAATTTAAATCAAGCTTATTATATTTTGACTTAGTGGCCTTCTTTGATGATCTGTTAAGGTCCTAGGTTGCACTTTTGTTTTAAAATAAATAAAATAAATCCTTATAATACAAGCATAATTTTGTGCACATGTCATGACGTGCATGAGCGGAAAGTTGTGTTTTCAATTAGTTGGTCATATCGAAAATTCTTCAACTCAATATGAAGCATGAAAAGCTGATACTTCGCATGGGAAGCTGTAATCCTGTGAACTTGCACATCTTCTATCCTAATTATATCTTAATCTTTTCTGGCTCACCGATAAATAATTGTAACGTTAAAACAAAAACACTCTGGATATCAGTCAAAGCGTTTTATTCTGCTTTTCGAAACAACAATAATTTGATTGTTACGAGCCAACAACTAAAATTGTGTTTGTATAGAAGTTCTTGAATGTCTAATTTTATTGCCTTATTATTGACAAAACCCATGGATTAGCATATAGAGTTTTAAAGTTTTCTAAATAATTTGGTCAAGAATATTTGCTATTTTTTTTAGTTTTTTATCCGTAATTTCGCATCACTTTTTTCGCTTTTATAATTTGGTAGGTTAGATTGACGTGGCTATCAGCAAGTAACCCTTGGAAATCTGGGATGGCCGAATTGTCACTTTTTGGAATAAACTACATTTTTTTACATTTGCTACGTAGTTAATGTGGTTTATGTAGGTCAACGTAGTTAATGAAACAAAATGTAGCACACGTAGTTTCAAATGTCAAATGATCAGTCATCTGTCACTTGGAAGTTTGAATTCGGAGTTGAAATGTTCACTTTTTTACGGAATTTATATTATTTCACTAGATTTACTATGTATGTAGAAAACGTAACAGTTTGTAGTATATAAGGCGTGTAGTTTATTCAATTAACTACGCGGAGTTAATGATGTAGAAAATGTAGTGTAGATAATTCGGCCAAACCTGCCCTTGACACATTTAGACCATAAGTTGTTCCATTGTGATACTACAAGAATCTAGGAGACTTTTCCTACTGGTTGAACCATGTAGATCCCCAAACTAAGGGTACGACACTATTTATGGGATGATTTGCCAGATCATTAGTATCAATTGTGGTAATTCTCCCAGGTGAAGCCGATGTCTTTGACATGTACAGAGAAGGAAAGGAATCGATTCTTCTTTTTCCTCATCAGCTTCTGCAGAAATCGTTTGAAAATACTCCAAGTTTCGTTGCGTTCTTGCCTATTAGACACGGTTCGGTCTGCTTAGATATAGCAAACTCGAGTGTTTCACACATCCAGCATAAGCCAGATCTGTTTCGTGGTCACACAAGTTGTGCAGACGGTGGTATTTAAATTCACCTGAGGTTTTCTCTATATTCATGTCGATTATGGAATCCGCGATACTACATCCGCAGTGATTCGCAGAGCTTTTTTCTCTACCCATTTGTCGTGAAAAGAAAAGAGAACACTGTACTGAGTACCACTGCGGATCTAGTATTGCGGATTCCATAATCGACATGATTATCTTGCTTCAGCATAAGTTTGGATGCAGCAATATGCATACCAATATTTCTCCGATTTTACAAAATAAATATGTATTGTTCTACTTTTGGTGAGTTTGTCAGGTTTACAATTTTTTGGAATGTCCCAGCAAATGTCAATGTTGATCCGTTGTGCTATCTCCAGAACAGATGATCGGCAGTTAAGAGTTGTTTTTGAATTTGTAGAGACAGTGTCCAGAGATTTAATGGAGGCCTGACTATCTAATAAGATGCGGATATTTGTGCCTCGCAGGCATCAAAATTTTCGACTAGAACATGCTACAGTGATTGGAAAGACGAAAGAAGGGACTTAATTTAATCCTGTCTAAATACACACCTCCTCCATCATCAGTTTTTGATCTGTGCGTTGGTATAGAAATGGATCGATTCATCTGCCAAGTTCTCCCAGAAAAATATATGAAAGGGTGGTAACCTGAAAGTTTTTATAGAACTCTAGCTGTGGGGGGTGCAGTCTGTATAATACTCGAAAGTGATCCGAATGAGTTCAAAATAATAAAGCGCCCCGATTTCACTATTGGTTTCCACAGTGGAAGCTTTAAAACAGATGGCTGTGCCGTTTGTTTACAAATTATATCGAGGGATGTCAGATGAAACAGAATGTCCAGTGAAAAGAGTCGTGCGCAGTACTCCTCCCATGCACCGGCCGTCATGTCAGTCTGAGTATTGGACCTTACTTAGTTTTTCACAATTTCTAGTTTTATCTAAGGCGATGCAACAAACTGACATACCTTATGTAAGAATTAACGAAGTGTATAGCTAATAAAGATTTATTGCCAACGGCATTTTTTTCAGAGAAAAGTGCCACTGTGATGAAGCTTAAGATCGCTACATCCGAATTTCTTTTTATAGACTTGCAGATCTCGATAAGTTTCAATGGTATTGGAAAATTTTAAACACTAAAATGTCGAAGGCGATGTTCGTTACTTTTTTTTAAAATTGAACCTCGTTAAATATTTTCTTTTTTTAACTGATTTTCTAAACTTTTAAAGCTATATTTTTTATTAGGGGTGCAGATAGACCACAGTTAATGTGTTATAAAAAAATTGCTTTATGTAGAGCATACCTTTCTCTAGAGGCGATGTTCCAATCTTTTTTTTAAAGCTTTTTTAAGCATGAATTTTAAAAAGAAATACAAGCAAGTTTAGACCCTTATAACTTCAGATACAAAAAGTTACACAAGTTAGATTTTCCAATCTCTAGAAGCAATTTTTTTTATTTTCTTTTTATTTCATGTTCTTTAGTCTTTTATTTTGCCTAGCAAATTATAACAAAATGGTAATAATAAAAAAAATAGATACACGTGTCCGAATCTATTTTGTAATTTTTTTTATTTAAATTTTGAAAAAAATTACAATTATAATTTTAATTACAATTCAATTCCAAACTAGTTTCAAAGCCATCCGATTTTCGAATAATATTCTAGCATTTTGTAATTTTGAACTTTTTATAAAAACTTCAAACGTCTAGTCTATCTTGAAAAAGTTAAAAATCGACTTTAGCAGTTTTTTCTTGTGGCCGCAGTTTTTATTCATAATATTTCAAACGTATTCTCATTTTTGCCAAGAATGGAAATTTTGATACGATACGATTTAAAGTGTCTGCAGAATTTTTGAAAAAATTATACATACAAAATCTAACCTACAAGTTTAGATGAAAAAAAACCTACTAGTATGCCTTGAGATAAAATTTTATAGAACAGATATTTCTGAAATGTCAACCAATATCAGAAACTTATTGAACATTTGATAAGATTTGAATCTGTAAATATTGGTTCTTAACGAAAGAAAACATTCCTAAGAATTTATTTCTCAAATTTTAAAGTCATGGGAAATATAATACATGCAAAGGTGTAGGTGTGCAACAATCTAAGTTCGAGATGTTATCTTGATTTTCTCAAGTACATATTTTCGAACACACAAAATTTTATCAGTTTAAAATTAAAAAAAAATATACTGAACTATATATTCATGTAAAATATAACTCACCCTTAATAGCAATCAAAACCAAAATTTTTCTTCACAGATTATAGACTCTCTACATTTTACCTTTACAAATATTTACCCTTTTGGGTTCACTTGAGTTTATAAAAATATACGCGTAACCATAATATAATATCCGGTATGGAATCTTACCTGAAAGAAAAATAAAAAAGAAAAGGAAATATATTATTATTATTATTATTATTATTAACTTGAAATGGGAAAAATGCATGTGGATTATTTTTTTTTCTAAAATTTAATTAAATTTAAACAATATAACAGATAGTATAATAACTTGAAGAAAAAGACAGCCTCCATTCCGCCTTTCATTTTATATTACTTTAAACCGAAAAGCAAATGAACCAATGATGTGTGCCGCAAAACAATGGGATGGAAGAAGCCATATAATAAGATCTTCCATTCATAAAAAGAAAACATGAACAAACTTCGCAGATAGTTTTGTATTTTTTTTATGTTACCCTGAAAAGCTAGATTGTCCTTTTGTTTAGCAATAGTTTTCATTTTCATTGGGGTTTTTGTATAGCGCAGTTATTTATAACATCTTTGAACTGGTACTATCACCTCCCACGTATAGACGACCACACCACCGCATAATATTGGTGCAAAATATCTGTAAAATTGGAATGAAATCCACTCCTCACATTATAATGACGAACAAGTTTTGAGCCAAAACTTTGACCCGTCCATTTTACAAGCCCCAAACACACACACATTTTTATAGAATTGAAAAGACGTTACAAACAATTAAAAGCAATTAGTAAGAAATTTATGATTTAATGTAATTCTATTACTTTTTATTGCGACTTTGGTATATAAGTTGGCCCACTGTCCATTGTATCGAATGGCCTTTGACTTGGTTTATAAGTTCGGCGACCTGATTTCATTACTCATTCAGGTAAGTAATGTACTCAGAACGTTGATTTTTTTGTAAAGGTACTACATACTACTATGTTGACTTCATAGTTAAACAACAAGATACTATTGGGCTAGATCCGATCTAAGATACTTTTGAGGCTTCTTCATGTACACGTACATAACATGTGTGGATGACAAAAAATGTTAATCCGAAACCAATGATATGAAATCACAGACAAAGTGTAGTAGGTACATAGGTACTATGAATTCTTGTTAAGCCACCTGAAAATGTTCTTATATACAGAATAATTGGATAGAATCTTTGTTAGACACGCATTGTTGAGTCTTGATGTAATTTAATCTGCGTGGGGTAGATATGCTTCTTTCTTTGTAAGACACATCAGGTTTTCGATTTCATTTAACAAGTTCAGACAGTACGAATATTGTTTTTCAGATGTCGGAAATAATTTATATTATTGTTTGCCTTAAGTTGGAAAAGTGATTGACCTTAGATATATTATGTGTATGCATTAAATTGACAGTTCGGCATCAGTAATTGAAGCTTTATTACTGTTAGGGGCCAGTTATAGCTTTCATTGAAACTCATCATTGAAAATTTTATTCTCTTCTTTTGAGACACTTAAAAAGCAAAATCAGTAATTATTTTGGTGCCAATAAAGATCTCTTGACTCAATTATTCTTTCCAGTCAAAAAAATATTTCATTTTGGCCCAATCTTTCACATAAAACGATTTCTAAGATTTTAATGATCAATGATAAGGTAGTTTTATCATTGAAATAAAGAAATTCATTTGATTTATATATAAGATTTGGCCAAAATGAAAATGTTTGTTTACTAAAATTAATAATTGAGTCATCACCTTTTTATTGGCATCAAAATATTCTCTGATTTTGCTTTCAAAACGTCTCAAATTTGGAAATTAAATTTTTCAATGATGAGTTTCAATGAAAGCTATACCTGGCCCCTTATAAATAAATGGAATTTTGTATTCTTCAAGCTAATCTCCGACTTTAACAGCAAGCCCCCGTTCTTTAGCAAAATATTTTTTTTTAATTTTGTTTTCAATTAATTATTATAATAATTAAAGTCAAAATTATTAATTTCCAAAAAATTGTATTAATAATAAATGATGGAAATGATAAATTCTTTTATTTTCAATATGGGGTTCCTCAAGGAAACCATCTTGGACCACATTTGTTTATTTTTTGTTTCGATTAATAAATTAACAGAGAAAAATTTTTCTTTCACTTCTAAAAATTTCTAACAAAGCTGAATTTTGGCGAAGAGATTTTTTTTTGTTGAGTTAAACATTTTCTATACAGTAGCCCATTGTGCAATGGTTAGTGCATGTAACTGTTACGCCTAAAGTCTTGGGTTCGATTCCCAGGCTATGTCACCTAAAAACAGAAATGTTTTTCACGGGTTTCTGCCTCTTGCGAGGAATTAACAAATCTTCAAAGAGTATTTCTTGTCGTGAAAAGTGCTTCTCACCTTAGCCGTTCGGATTTGGTAGAAAATTGTAGGTTCCCTCCATTCCTGCCAATAACACGCACACAGAAATGGATAAGAGTTGTAAGTCCCAAGGTCCTGGTTCTACATAAGCCGTCGCGCCACCTGGTTTATTTATTTATTTATACAACATTTTCTAAAAGGTACCCTTAATTTCGACTAGGGGTTTTGATTTGAAAATGGTGTAAAATTTGGTTTTTTTTATATAAATTACTCGAAAGAACTTTTTTTGGAATTTTCCTCCAAAGCAAAAATATTAGATTTTGAAATTTTTTTACAACCCTATAAAGTCACAAAATGTATGTGTTGGAATCTTTTTTATAAAGAATATCATGATCTACAAATTAAGTATAAATTATTTTCGAAAACTTCGTCATTTGTTTATGAATAAAATGTAAATTTGAATTTTTGACAAAATTTAAATTATTTTTTTGAAAAAAAAAAATTAAATTTTCTTATATAGCTGTTCACATAATGTACAGGGTGTCCGGTGGGAAATTTATAAAACTTCAATACCTCAAACAATTATAAACATTTCGAAAAGATTTTAGTGTCATTTGAATCATCTTCAATGCGGATTTATAAATTACAATGTCACATTGGTCGGGAGAGCATCGTGCATTCGCTATCGAAGCTTTTTTTAAGAGTGGTGATTCTTACGTTAGAGCGCGACGAAGCCCACTTCCACTTGAATGGACATGTCAATAAGCAAAACTGTCGCTTCTGGGCTCCACGAACACGTAACGCACGTTTAAAACACCAACGGCCGTTACATTGCCCAAGAGTAAGTGTTTGGTGCGCCTTATCAACAAACGGAATCATCGGGCCCTTTTTTTTTAATTCCAGAGATGAGTCATTAAATGTGAACAGTGAAAATTATAGGCGCACGTCCATCTTACTCATCCCACACGTGGTTTCAACAAGATGGAGCAACTCCCCATACCGCTAGAGCCACCATGAGGTTGCTGCGTGAACATTTCCCAGGAAAACTGATCAGCCGCTTTGGAGACCTCCCGTGGCCACCGAGGTCTCCAGATTTAACCCCCTTAGATTTTTTTTATGGGGGTACCTCAAGAGTAAAGTTTACAGCAATTGTGATAGAGCTGAAAGAAAATATCCGCCGTGAAATCAATGAATTTCAGCCAAGCCTTCTACAGCGTGTGGCACGAAATACGATGGACCGCTTTCTTTGGATTATGGTATATTCAAAAAATAAAATTCGCATTCTTCTTTTTTGTAATAAAATACAAAAATATAACAACATGTCTCATGGTTTTTTTTTTATTATTCACGTTTGAAAACATAAATTTTCCACCGCACATCCTGTACAAAAATTTTCTAAATTCAGTTGTTTTTAATAATATGCAACGTTTAAGAGTTATCATGGGAAAACGTAAATTCGTCATTTTAAGTTTTCTTTTGAAATGGCGATATTTTCTAAACGTTCAGCCGTGGGAAAAAATCGCCTTAATCTTTTTTGTTACAAGTTTTGTGCATGAACTGCTTTCTGATAGAATTTACCATTTTAATTTTATATGCGAAATTTTCGAAATTTAACCTTGAATACATTTTGACGCGTACACGATTTGGCAATGAACTTTTTAGTCAATATTTTTGATTTCAAAATAAATACAAATGCGTTTAAAAAAAATCATTTGAAGTTTTTTTCGGACTTCTTAAAAAAGGACATTTTTTTGGACTATAGGTACACCACATGTGATGTGGAAATTTATATTAAAACAATCAACAGATATTGTAACGTTTGCGCAAAATTACTAACTTTTATGTCTATTTAATTCTGTTTGAAAAAAAAAATTAAATAATTTTTGAGATATTCAATTCCTTCAATTACCCCTTTCCCTAAAGCCTGATCCAAATTTAAGGTTATACTTTTTAGGAAAATGCTTGGTATAAACATAAAGCTCTCTTTCCAAATACATTTTTGCCGGAATTCTTTTGAATTTTGGTCTTTTCTGTCTAATTTTCCTTGGGTTTCTTGTGTCAAATTATAAACATCCATCTGAAGTGAATTTTTTTTAAATCCGATGCCCAATGATTTATGTAAACCAAACAAAAGATGTAATTTTTTTTATAAATCTTTTTAAGCCAGATTTATTGATGATTAACTTTTATTTTTATTTCACATTGAATTGTAGGTGTTACCTAGATATAAGGTATGTTGTAAACTCTAATAGAGAGAAATAAATACTTAAAAGTCACACATGTCAAGCCATTAGGTTATCTTTAAAAAAAAAAATATGCCTATCTTAGGTATGATCTTCTTGAGTTTTTAACCATGATAATTTGTTCAAACAAAACAGTTGAAATGAAAACGAAAAAAAAAGAAATACAATAATTTCTAGACAATTACATACCTTAAGTTAAAAGAGAAACAAATGAGCTCTAGTTGACTTTCAGTACTTTCGCCCTTTTTTTTTTATTTTAGTATATGCCAACTTTCGTTAAAGAACAATTAAAAAGTTAAATGAATGAATTAATTTTTGTTTGTATCAGGTATGAAAAAGTAGATATATGTACATATATATGAGATCTTTTGTGTGTTAAGCTATCAGTTATTATAACCGCTTAAAACATGAATTAAAGCACACTTTCTTTTGGTTGCATTTGAATAAAGTGATTATTATTATTTGGCTAGCAGCGACAGTTTTTTTGGTAAGCATTTTTTTTTTATTTTAAAAGCAATTTTTATGAAAAAAAAAGATTCTTAAATATCTCGGTAGATCATAAATACAGAGATGGCCATCATCTTCAATATTCTGAAGAAATGGTTTTGAAAAATAATATAAAAAAAAAAATTGGCTGAGTTAAGAAAAAAAAACAAAAAGGAACAAACCCAAACTTTTGATGTGGTAGTGAATGATTATTACATAATATGAAGTCTGAAGTCTCAAAGTGAAGTCAATGAATGCAATCTTTTAGTTGAATTCAATAAATGATTTTTAAAGATGGCATTAAAAAAAATTGTATTCTTTTACAAGCCTGTTCCAAGTTAACTTATCAAATTTGGTGAGTGAACTGTGGATTAATTGAATAAATATTTCTGACTGATTTGTGTCCAAACACAATCATATTATTTCATACTGCCTCCCTCACTGTTTCAATTTGAAAGCGCATTCCCATAGTGTCGAACTTTGAATTTAATAGATTTTTGACAGCTGAAAGTTAAAGTGAAGCCTAAACACTGAAAAACTAATTCTTAATTTACTCGGGTTCAATTTATTTGAAGGATTAACTAACTCTAGGTTAGCTAAGGCACCATGAGATGAGAAATTGATCCTAACCAATCGTTATCTATCTGTCACTGAATGATTTTGTATACCAGAAGGTTTTTTTTTTAATAATACAAATTCTACTGAAATCCATCAGCCAAGTAGAAGACTTATAGCCTTTTCACACCAAGCTCAAAACGCGGTTTTGGCGAAATTATCGGTTTTGGCGGAAAACCTAATCGAAAACTCAAGTTTTACCATACATTTTTGGTAAACCACAAGTTTTATATAAAACCTCACGAAAACTAGTTGAAATTCAAAATTGAACTAAACAAACAAACCTTACGAAACATCCAGCGCTTAATCAAATGTAAACAAAAAAGTGCTAAATTCTGCTGACAAAAGAAATTGTGAGTGTGTTATGTAAATGAGATGTCTTGTTATTGTTTTTTTTTGCAGGAGATGAGTTGGTGTTTGTGAAATGTCAAACGAAAACTTGTAAATGTTCAGTGTGAACGCTTTTCGGGTTTTTGAAAACTTTTTGTCGAAAACCCGGTTTTGGGTTTGGTGTGAAAAGCCTATTAGCACTATTTCAATGGACTTTGTTGAATTATTGATTCAAATTAGCTTTTAACGGCCTTTAAGTCATACAAAAATTGGCGTTTCGTCCCGGCGATCTCACTTGGACTCATTAGTTGACTAGTAAGGGCTTTTGTCAATACGCAATTTTTGCTAAGTTCAGTTCATCTTACATAGATTTCGTGACGAATACCTAGTGTGAACTAGACTAGAATTCCTAATCATTAAATTGGAAGTTTTTGTTTTTGTTTTTAGCCCTACACTTTACCTACACTTGATTTCGAACACTCGGCCGAGAAACTTATGAAACATGTAGCTATAAGCTAATGTGAACTGAGAAAAGAAAGTAACAGATTGTATAAAATTTATAAATTACATTTTAAGTTTGGATTGCTTTGTTACAAAGCTGCTAAATTAGAAAATTTAGGATTAAAGTATATTTAATGTAATTTGTGAATTATGTACTGAGAACAAAATATGAAGAAAGAATAAATTACAAGGAATTACGGCTATGTATAAACTTATAAATACAGTGGCAACACTGTTTTAGTAACATTATTTTTTTTAATCACAAAATTTTATCTATTAATTTAATTTTTCAATCAACCTGTCATATACATTGGGCGGACATTTTGTATACAATTGTATATTTATGCCCACATTTTTAATTAATCATTGTTTCCAGCGTTAGGGATATTGCGAAATGTAAAAAAATGGAATATCACTTCGGAATTCAATAAAAAGAATTATTTAACTTTCAATAAAATATCGATATCCAAGGTCACCTGATGTCTTCGGAACAAAATACAAAAAACGTGAGGAATAGTTGAAAGATGATGATGATGAATTCTATTCAACTGATGAATGCATCGCGGACTTCAAAGCTAGCACCGGCGCGGCGGCTGCGGCGAAGAAAAACAATGAATGAAAAACAAATGATATTGTGGGATTAAATTGGCACGGGACTTCTTAATTCGGATAAAATAACTCATGGGCATCGGTATCTTATTTCACTATAGACTCTCATTCACTTTATAACTTTCCAGTATCACCACATGCACATCAGACGCAAAGCTTTTGTCTTGATTTGGTTTCGTTCACAATAATTGTGTGATTTCTTTTGTCTTTGCTTGGACACATTTATTATATATATTTTTATGGTTACTGGCCACCATTTAAAATGAATGGAAAAATAATTGTGAAGTGGAGTCATGAATGAATCATAAAATATTACGAATAAGGATGGAATACGTTCTTTTTTAAATCACAGAGGCTGAAATGGGCTCGCCAGTCGTCTCTAGGCTCAAGGTTCTTTCTAAAAAAAAAGCATAAAAAAATATGATTTGGAGAAATCATTTCGCGAAGAATCATCAGGAGTTTTAATAAAACGACACAGTTCTAGAAGCAGCAATTAGAGTTTTAGTTAATCGACTACCGTTTTAATGGTTAGAAAGGTGAAGAAAGAAGAGAACGGTAACGTTTTAGTTTTACTTGATCGATAATGTACGCTTCTGGAGCCGTGTTATTTTATTTGTTGTTTTCGTTAAATGTCTTACGGAATAAGGTTAAATATCACTTTGTTACCTACTTTTTGAACTTTATCACAATATTTCAAATTTATTTTATAATTTCTCTTATAATTTTTTCTAATTGAAATGACTGAACGTGGCCTTTTACAACTTTTATGTGAAAGGTAAAGAAAGTACACAAAAGAAGAATAAACTTATTTCCAAATAGGATTTTTTTTTCTCACAAATATTAGCAAATAACATGGGAAAATGTGAGTCCAAAACCTCTCACCAGGGAACCTTGTCCAAACTTTGCTTTGAAGAGGTCTGCTTAGGTAGGTATAGTACCTACCGGTTGGGACTAGAATCAATTTTTCCTAACTCACAACCTGAGGAACTATATCCGTCGTCGGAACCATCTCTTTCAGGTGCCTAAATAAAAGTTCAGCTTTAAGTCAGTTTACAACCGACATGCATCGGTTGGTGAGTTGGAGCTCGGAAGTGTGTCCCAATAACCTCGCTAAGGATGTATCGGTCGGGGTTCCAACTGAAATAATTTAATTAAAATTAAAAAATTCTGTTTATTTAGCGGTTATAGGTTTTAAGATTGGCAGCATTGTTTTTACTGACATTATTTTATTTGATATCTGACAGATAATTTATTCTCAGTACATTTTGTACTGAGCATTTTGAATGGTGTTAAAAGTATTTATTTGATTTTAGGTTCTTCTTCTAAAAAGGAAAGAAAATCGATTCTGGATTTGAAGAAACAATCAAAACCAAAAGCAAGAACATACGCGCGCTTTAAATGTCAAAATCTTGATCTGTCATTCTTTGTTATTAAATTTTGGAATTGCGATTGTGCACTTGTAATTTGGAAGGTTATAATACTTGTAAAAATTTGAAAAGCAAACAAAAAAGAAACACAATGGATTACATTTCGTCGATGATAAAGAGCATCGTCATATTTTCTTGCAGTTATTTTGTACTTGATGTTTTACAAATACTCGTACAAATTGCAACACAAACTTCGGAGAATTTTAGAAAGTTCATCCGGTAACGCTATTAAGGTAAGTCAGAACACGCTCCTCCAGTTACTCGACAAAGTAGTTGAAAACTGTACTTGCAAAAGAGCTACAATCCGATATCTTAAACAATAAATTTTCCCAACATTAACGCAAGATTTGAATTTGCAACCATTTATGTATCTACGTAGTAAAGTGTTGTCAACCCAGAAAAAAAAACTATTTGACAGCTGACAGTTAAGGTTTAGTTAAAATGGAGCACTACACGAGAGAACAACTTGTTTTCATTTGTTGAACAATATTTCAAAAATAATAAAAGTTTGGCGGCCACAGTTCGAAAATTTCGATGTTTCTGAACCTTTAACTAACACTCTCACGAATTACTTCCATTTTGACATTTGAACATTGGACGAACAGTGTGTTTAGCAAAACTAATTAATCCAGTCTCCCTGAATTTTTGAATTACTCTTCTTAAAGTCTCAGAAGTTTTATTAATATATAGACCATACTTTGAATTTGCAGACTGTGTTGGCAGCTTCAGTTCGAAAATTCATTATTTTTTAAATACTGTTCCACAGTGAAAACACGTTGCTCTATTCAACTAACCCTAAACTGTCAACTGTCAAAATGTTTTTTTTAGGGTTGCCAATACTTTACTACACAAATGGCGGCAAATTCAAATCTATGCCTTCATTTAATGTTTTTTATTTTTCCATATAAATACGAGTATGAAGAAAATCACCAAAAAGAGAAAATAAAAAAATGTATTATCTCCTTCTTGATTTATCAATAAATATTTGTACAGTATAATTATTTATTTTTTAAAAAATACCTATCGATCGAAAATACCTTTTCTGTTATCGTTTTAATCCATCAACTATATACATTTATCAATGCTTTAACTCCATAAAATTGTATCTCACGGTACAAAGTAACAAAAAAAAAGTTATGTTTGTCACGTTTATTTCATAATAAACAATCCTGACGCCTTTATAGCTTCACATTGACTATATCTTATATCGATACCTTAGTGTATAATCAATGGCGTTTGGTAGTTTTGTTTGGTTTTACATAATGCCAAAAAGATGTGCAGACATTCGAAAATGTATTTTTACTCACAATTTTTATTCTCATCACATCATAGAGCAGCAGGTTATTTTTTTTTTTTTGAGATTAAAACATTGACAGTGGGGTGTTGAAGTTTAACACAATTACTGCGATAAAGAAAATAAATGAATAAATAAAAAGAATATTAGCTGGGAATAGTTGGGTAATGATTTCCACATTCGTGCAGTGCGGCTTAAGAATAAATAACGTTGACGACGCACGAGTTATATAACCATGCTCTCAAATCACTCAACTACGTAAGTGGTTCAGTTTAATAATTCCTTTGAAAATATAAAAATGGAAAAGACTGAAGCCATGTCAATCCATAACAGTACTGTTTATAAAGATACTGTTTATACGACCCCACAAAAAAAAGCAGAACACATCAAAATCAACTGTAAACGCGTATAAACCCCTTAAAATTATAATTTATCACTCGAAATAACAAATTTTAATGATAAAAAATAGAAAACATTCAAATTTAAAGTAAGCATTAAGAAGCGAATCAATGGGGAGTGAATTAGTTTTAGTAAAATTGACAAAATTTACTTTTTAATGAAGATTAAAAATTACCTTCAAAAATATATATATTTTCATTTAAATCTATGTAAATATTTACGTCTAACGGCAACCTTAAGATGTCTCAGCAGTCACAACGCACCCTAAATCTTCGAGCTGTCAAATCATTTTTTGTTATGTCAATGTCAATTTTTTAAAGTGATCCGTCATAAAATTTCAAGGTATGTATTGAATTTTTATTTTGTTCCTATTTATAACTATTGTAAAAATTCAAATATTATTATGAAATTAAACATTCTGCATTATAACCGTTAAATCGTTATTTTATTTCGAGCCGAACATTTTGATTTGATTTTGATACAACACACGTGCACTTAACATTTACTTGTGCGATAGCTTTGTTAATTGACTGTTCTTCTTTAAACAATCACAATTTAAAATCAAATACATGGTAACAAATTATGTTTGTATATCAAGGCCTGATGAGTAGCTGAGTAGCTGAATATGTAAAGTAATTCTTAAATTTTACTTAATCGTATTTTAATATACATACCTATTCTACATAAAAAAAATAAAAATGTATAAAAGTATTCTCAATAGTGATTGAAATATTAAACAGTGTCTCACGGAATATAATGCGCACGAAATATAATTGGCACGTTCTTGGAAAAATCCCTATGGTCAAATTCCTAAGCAGCAATCACATTAAAATGCCTATCAAAATTCATCGCAGACCAATTTTTGTTTTGTTTCTGTAGGTTTTAAAATCGTTTTTTTTTTTTTTTTTTTTTTATGACTTCGTGCAGCTACCGATCGACGACAACGACAACGACGCCGGCCGCTCTGAGTGACCGCACGAACAGAACACACCTCAAAACAAAACATACACGATGGTGACCACCGGACCACCAAGCGATAGATATATATCTATATTATACAACAATATAAATATATGAAAGTGGGTGCTCCAGCTCCAAGCCATCAAAACAATTATAAGGTTAAAGATAGGGCCAAATGCAGAATATCAAATCCAAATCCTGGTTCAAACTTCGAAGAATATAATATTCGTTCTTCTTATAGTCAAAGATGGCAAGTTGTATTTTTGGCATTCATTTATTGAAACTATAATCAAAATAATTTAAAGAATAGATAGACAGTGTCAGGCAGCGCGCGTTATATTTTTTGAAAAAAGGTGACGTTAAATAGAATAGAGATTTTTGACATCGCGTCTTAAAAATGTCATGTGTTAACACCCGCGAAAACCTTGAAAGTTATATCGCGTCGTTTATCTTATATAGACTCGAAAAACTACTGCATTAAGTAATTTTAAAAGATAGTTTCTATTAGCAGCGATATGATTAAAAAAAAATTAGTTTTAATGAAATCCGTCCACTGCCACGCCCAATTTTATCATATTTTAGTTTTCTTCTTATCGAACTTCTTTAGAACGTTAAAATTTTGTAATTAAACACTTTTCAACTTGAAGCATGACATCTGTTATTTGTTCTACCTACTACCACGCCCCTTTTTCTTATATAAAAAGTTTTTTCTTACAAATAAATATTTAAACACAATACTGTAAAACTATTTCACAGATTTGTAAATTAATTATATATGCAACTTCACTTCTTAGATTATCAGCTATAGTTGTCGACGAACGTTAGGCCGCCCCGCCGCGCCGCCATGCGGCCAAAAAGAAAATGTTGCAAGGTAAGTTGTTGTTTGCGGTGTAGTTTTGTGTGGCAAAGGTAAACAAAAACCTCTGAAGGCCATGAAAGGTCGGAATTTCGCATGTATAGTTTGTTGTTTTTTCTTTTGTATTCTCCGACTTCATTTTATATTGCTTGTTCTTTATTTATATATGTTTTTTTAATTCAATTTTGTATATAACCTATATGGTGGGCGAATTGACGTTTATTCAGATGTGTTAACAGTTAAAATATAGAATGGATGCTGTTAACCCTTTACAATAAATTCAAAGAAGATGACTAAGAAAGAAGTTATCACCGATTTAGCATTAATAAACAATTGGGTCATTGACAAAAAAAAAAAACAACTGTGACTTGTTATTTTTTTTTTTTAGTTTTAAGAATATTGAGATGCAAATAAATAAGTATAAAGTAATAGCAGGTATAAATATATACAGTAGAATCTCGGAAAGATGAACGATTCTATAAGATGAACAGCTCAGAAAGATGAACGAAATATTTTCACTTTTCAGTGTTCAAAAAGATGAAAGGTTGAAATTTAGTACTCGAAAAGATGAACACTTTATTCCCAACATAATTTTTTACTTTTTCTTTGCCTTTTAACGGGTGATTTTTTAAGAGGTTTAGAACTTTTTTTAAAAAAAAAACACAAAAACTTCGAAAAAATGAATGAAATATTTATTTGAATCGATAGTTTGAACATTGCAATTTAATGTTTAATGATAATTTCATGCAAATGTTGACCGCGGCTGCGTCTCAGGTAGCCCATCCGCTGAGTCCAATTTTGGCATACTCTTTCACACATATCGGCCGGTATCTCACGAATGAATGCATGGATGTTGGCTTCCAGTGCGTCAATCGAAGCGGGCTTGTCCCTATAGACATTAGCCTTGACATACCCCCACAAAAAATAGTCTAATGGTGTCAAATCGCACGATCTAGGCGGCCAATTGACCGGCCCGAAACGTGAAATTAACTGTTCACCAAACTCGCCTCGCAATTGCGCCATTGTTTCGCGTGCTGTGTGGCATGTGGCACCGTCTTGTTGAAACCACATATCATGCAAGTCAAGAACTTCCATTTCGGGCAAAAAAAAGTTTGTTATCATCGCTCGGTAGCGTTCACCATTGACAGTAACGCTGCGATTCGCATCATCTTTGAAGAAATATGGCCCAATAATGCCGCCGGCCCATAAACCGCACCAAACAGTGGCTTTTTCGGGATGCATTGGTAGCTGTTGCAATGCTTCTGGCTGATCTTCACTCCAAATGCGGCAATTGTGCTTATTAACGTACCCATTCAACCAAAAATGAGCCTCATCGCTGAACACAATTTTTCGATAAAAAAGCGGATCCTCGGCCAGCTTTCCAAGAGCCCATTCACCAAAAATTCGGCGTTGTGGTAGGTCGGCTGGCTTTAGTTCTTGCACCAGCTGTATCTTAAAAGGCTTTACGCCCAAATCCTTCCGCAAAATTTTCCACGTAGTGCTGTAACAAAGGCCTAACTGCTGGGAACGGCGCCGAATCGACATTTCGCGGTCTTCTGTCACACTAGCTGATACGGCCGCAATATTTTCTTCACTACGCACAGTACGTAAACGTGTTGGTGGTTTAATGTCCAACAAAGTAAATTTGGTGCGAAATTTGGTCACAATCTTCCGAATAGACTGCTCAGAAGGTCGAGAATGCCGACCATAAAATGGAAGCAGCGCGCGATGAACATTTCGAACCGAGCACGAATTTTGATAGTAAAATTCAATAATTTGTAAGCGTTGTTCATTTGTAAGACGATCCATGGTTAAATTGCAAACCAAACTGAAGCTGTTTGACAGTGACACAAGGTACTAAACACACGTCAGCTGTCAAAACCAGTGTTGCCAAAACCAAACCAGCTAAAAAATCACCCGTTAGTTCCTCGTGAACAGTACTTTGGGGCTTGTTTTGACTTGTTAAGTAAATAATATTTAATGTTTTTATTTATAAAACTGTATCTTCTTCCTTAACCAAATGTTGATGCTCGAAAAGATGAACAGTTTGAAAAGATGAACGGGCCCTGTTTTATATCTGTTCATCTTTTCGAGATTCTACTGTACTTATGTATGTATAAATATATTTACATAAATAATTAATTTGATATGAAATTTTTTCTGCTGCTGAACAGGTAGATAAAGATATTTAAAACAATTTTAAGCTTAAATTATTGTGTTAAGGTAATTTTTCAATGGTCACCATTCTTTTGAATTTTCAGAACTGTAAAATAACAAACTTTTCGAGATATAATCTTCTATTTCTGGGATGTCCTAAATTTTTAATTTCACATTTTGCTTGGAAAGAATTCGAATTACATTAATTTATATCAGTAAAAAAATAAATACATATTTATACATTTTAAACTAACGGATAAGAGAGAAATATTTTTTTAAAACATATCTAACCAAAAGCTGAATAAGGCTAACAATTAAATCAACGATTTTTTCCTATAAACCAAGAAATAAGAAAGTGGGTGTAGCAGTGTGCGGATTTAACTGATACTATTTTCTTATCTTTTCATGGTCATAAGAACAAATGATTTAATTCAAATTATCTGAGTCGTTTCCGAGAAATAGAGATGTTTCAGAGATTTCCGAGAAACCGAAAATCTGGCGTGGCAATTGACTAGCGGGCTAGGCCAAGCACCGGTGGGAAAAAATTCATGGTGGGATTTATGGTGGGAAAATATTCCAAATGCTTTTTTTAGGGGGGAAATAATATTTTTATCATAATCGCAACTTAGGTCTATAATTTGATACCATCAATGACACATAAAACCGACAAACAAACAGATTGGAACAATCTTTCGTTCTTCTTTCCAAAAAAAAAAACTCACACCAAGTTTTCTGTTCACCAAATTGCAACAGCAATCTTCCTTCTTGGCTTACATTTAGCTAAAACAATTAACTTACTCCAGAGAACAAACATTTTTTGTCTCTAAAACAAGGCAACTCATTCACATGGAAAATCTTGTTAAATAAAACTTGTCCTTACACAAGCAATGTTTGGTAGAAGTAAGGCTTAAACGCACTTCCGATTTCAATCGCGCGACTGTCAAAAAAATAGAAGATAATAGGTGTGTTTTATTCATTGCTGCATAGCCAGCGCAGCCCAAGTCTGAATAAAACGATGACTCACTCTATACGTTCATTTCAATAATTGAAAGCTCTATCGCCAGCACAGCCATCTTTTTTTTTACTGCCTTCTTTTTCGCCAGCAATCAAATTGTTTTTGTTTGCCAAGGGAAATTTTGCTGCGCTGGCTATGCAGCAATGAATAAAACACACCTAATATAACAAGACTTTTATATAGATCGCAAATGCTTGCAGCCTCATTCGTTTCCATTTGGTCTATTTAATTTTGCGACCAAAAACGCTCAAAGAGAAGAATCTGCTTCATTGTTTTAATAGCTGCGATTTTTAGTCTCATGAAGCTTCAGTCTTTTAAGCGTCACAATTTTTTGGTATTATGGGATTTTGTTTTCGTATCCGGTGGGATTTAAAAATCACATCTGGCATGTACGTTTATTTTGCTATTGTTATTGTAAATTATTAGCCTTATTACGGTTGTCATTTTACTAAAACAACATTTAACCGCACTTTAATTTTAAGCTGTATAAAATTTGGTCCGAAATGTCAAACTGATGTTAAGTAAAATGTTTGGAAAGCATTCCAAATGCGCATCAATAGTTTAATGCTACCACATCAAAACTTTTTGTTTGACGTTTTGGAATTCAGCCTTAAATTTAAAAATAGATCAAAAACAAAACAACAACAAAAAGTAGCCTATGTGCTTTTTAAATTAACTGTTTTTTTATAAAAAACTGTGGGTCTTTTAAAAAAAAAGGAAGATTTTTCCATAATGACTATAAAATGTTGTATGCCAAGTATAGTTTTTTTTGTTTTAACAAAATTAAAAAAAAAAAGTGTTCACAAAATGATACAAGAGGTAACAAGAAAAGATGAAAAAAATCGAACTATTGTGAGCCCAAATTTAATCCAAAACAAACGTCAAAAATCTAACAAAAAAAGGAAATCGTAAACCAGCTTAATATATATACAGATACGCGTACTATAAAACACCTATTTTTAATATCAAAACATACCACAAAAACACCCTGTAATTTATTTTTGTATCTTACCTTGGCCCCTGTTACTTATATCTACCTAAGAAGAATTTGTATTTAATGGATCCTCTTTAACCTTGTTCATATGGTTTATTTAATCCATGCTAGAGGTTAACGTATGTTGTTCTTTTCATTTTAATTATAAACATCGTTATAACCCCATAATAGGTCAGTCATTCTTTGGACATTTTTTTTTTTATTTTTTTATTCTTTTGAGGAATCTCAAATCCACAAACCATTGGAATTCTTTTAAATCTGAAGAAAAAATATTGGTCGTAGTAGATATCAAACAACTTTTAACCGGTTTTTCATCTATATGGTTTTATTTTAAGCGACTTTATTATGCAATTTTATTTTTTTTTTTAATAAACAAAACAAAATATTCACGAACTTGTAACGACGATGTGACCCCATTCCAACAGCCGATTAAAGTAGAACGACGCGACGCAGCACAACACACCACATCGAGAAAGTGATCAAGATCATGAAAAATCGGTATTAATAGAGTGATTTTCATTAAACATAAAGTTTTTTTATTTTTTGTTTTTATTGAATTATGATTTTCTTTGTTAATTTAATTTTAATATCGCCATAGGTAACTTTTTGTACCTATTGTGTTTTATTGTATACATATGTACATATCTAGGTGTATAAAGATCAACGACCTACTATGGATAGCTGATTGAAGTTGCATTTAATATGTTATAGGGTCTTTATAACTAAAAAGAAGAATAAGAAGAAGGTAAGTCCATTCACGAAATATAAATAGATTTTATTTGATCACACACATACAAAATAAAACTGGTTTCTTGTTTACACAGTCAAATCTCTCATTTTCACTTTTTGGTCGCTTATATGGGTGATTCTCTGCCAACTGTGATTTTTTAAATAAGAATTTTGCTAAAATTAAAAGTCATTGAAAATTAATTTTTTTTATTTTATTTGACTTTAAATAGGCATGGTATTAAATCTTAAGGAACAAAAAATATGGTAAAAAGTACAAAATCTCGAAGTCATGGTGCTGGCACTGATTTTGTATTTTTGAATTTTTATACGTTCTAAATCTTTTTGAAAATATTTTTGTTAAGTTTCTAAATTCCCTCTTACGTTTTGACGTGTTCAACTTTAAAAGCCAATTTTTTATTCAAAATTGTATGTTTTTTAGTTTTTCAAATCTGTTCTTTGAGGTTGGAATCTTTATTGTTATGCTAGGTTATAACTCAACATTTATTGCACAAATTTGTTTTAATATGTTTTGGCCGAAGTACTGGTACCATTCTTAATCAAAAAATAACAAGATTTTTAACAAAATTGTTTGAAATCATTCAATTTAAGTTCATCATAAATAAATATACCACGGTACTGACACCCACGGTACTGACATTTGGGCTTTAATATAACCTCATATCCCAAAGCTTCTGAGAAAAATAAAATCCGTTATAATTTTAACATATATGTATTAAAAAGAAATACAATATTCTAAAAATCACCCCAACAAATTTCATAACACGCTTGGATAATACTAACACGGTACTGACAGGTAATTTTGTGACACACGATTTTAGAATAAAAACACTTCACTCTTACAGCAAAATTACGTAAGTAAAATAAATTGACTTTTGTTAACAATAAATAAATATTGCCTCTTTCAAACGGCACCACACAAATGCCATAAAACTAAAAACAAAATGGCGGTTCAGCGGTAAAACTTTTGAATTCAAAAGAAAATGAAATCCGTGGACAACATTCAATTATTATTATTTAATTAGAGAGCAAATATTTTGACTTGATATTCTCAAAATATAATCAAGCAACTATTGTACTCAAACTTTTCTGAAAACAACATTTTTATTCAATGATGTATTTTGATAGAAAATTGTAGATTTAATTTAAAAAACCAGGATGGGACATGCCACGGTACTGATATTTTGGGTATACTTTTTCAAGTCAAGGGGAAAGGGTAGCAAATTTTTAAACAATCTATAATGTAAATTGTAGTACCAACTTATTTCTACAATTCAAACCAGAAATTCATAAGACATGTTTACATTAAGCTACAAATAAAGCCCTGGACACAAAGAATCACAGTTGGCAGAGAATCACCCATATAGGAAGCAATTATTTTTACTAAATTATTTGTTTCTGATTTTATCTTAATCTACTTTACTACTTACTTTGTAGAAATATGATCTTAAAAGAAACTTAAAAACAAGGGATTTAAGATTGAAGGGAAACTTATTTATGCGTTTCTGCAATAGAGACACAGCACATGTCATTCTTACTGTCAGCTATTTTTCCTTTGAGAAATTTAGTGAATTGGTTTTAGTGCTTTCTATTACTAGAATCTTCTCACATGAAAAAATTGAGTTTTCAACAACTACTAAGAAAATCGCCCCTTGTGAACGGTTTGAAGAAATTTTTTCAGTATTTCTTTTCACACTTCACGTTTTTGTTGGGTTGAACCAAGAGGAAACTACAGAAAATCTTTTAAAATTTTGTTATGTGGTGCGAAAGGTATAAAAGAGATTTTAAAAGATATTAAAAGAAATCCTCAAAAAAATCGCCAGCAACTTGTTACATCGTGTGAATGGGGACTTAGATAAATGAAGTTCACAATGCATTTGCAGCGGATCTCGAAAACTCCAAATAATTTTTTAATTTCTTTCTTCTAGTTAAGTTTAAGGTTCACAACAATTTTTTTTTACATAAGCTCCTAAAAGTGCGGAACGCAAAGGGATTTTTATTTTGTATCTATCTATAGTTAATATCTATTATACAATGTATTCTAGTGTAGCGAAAGTTCTTACAACGTAAAAAGGAACGTAACAATTAATGAACACACCACACCGTCAACCAACTGAACAGACCCATTACGAGGCGTCATCACGACATTGAAAATGTCTTTTTGCAGTGGATCATCGCATATAAAGTTTGCAGTGGGTGTTTCATCGAAATATTGAATTTTAAAGTAAACTAATTTTAGTAATAACAAGTATAGAGATTTTATTTAATAAAACTTAGAAACTAAATAGTTTCTTGTTTTTCATTTTACATCGTGTATTAAACTAGTTTTAATCTAGTACTGTGGAGAGAAATCCCCTTTTTCATTTTATTCTACACTGGCAACAGGGTTTCCTCGTGTGAAAGGGGACAAACTGTTAGATAATAAATACGGGTCATTACAATTCCCATTACAGTAAAATTATTCAAGAAATTAAGTATACAATGAGAGATTGCACTGTAATAGTTTTTTTTACGCAGGTAAAAAGACTATCGTAATTTATAAAAGACGCATAAGATTTTTAATCAAAATACCGACATTGACAAATGTATGATTAAGAAGTGTAGAGTAGCGCTCTAGAGTTTACATGTTTCACAATAAAAGGAGAAGAAGAAAAAAAAAACAAACAAACACCAACAACCATTTACATCGTTATCTTTGAAAACATCGAATAAAAAACCTCTATCATCAACGAACCGGATCCTGAATGATAGAAAAATTTGAATATCTAAAAAAAAAAAAAAAACAAAAAAAGAACAAAAATAAAAGTCTGCAAGCCAGCAGCACAGAGCAGTGGCTTCTTTGAATTCTTCAAGTGTTCCTCCTCAGCACCATGGTTGGTTTGGCGTTGAATTCGAATTGTCATCAATGAATGAATGGATTCCCAGAGCTGCGACGAGGTTATGCGATATTTCAATGCCTACGCACTCGAAATAATAAATGATCTTCCAAATGAGAATGGTTGATGATCATCATATTATACGAGTATATGATGGCATTGCATGAAAAAGGTACAAAAAAAAAAAACAAAAAAGTAAAAACATGAACTTACTAATTTACTGGTAAATGAAAATAAAATTTACTGCGATGGAACAACACTCCTTGAGGACAAAATAATACAACAAAGGCGCACATCTTCTTTGACAATGAATCCTTGAAAACCAGTATGTGGTTCTTCCTTTTTTTTTTTTTTTTTTTATTTGTGGACATTTCGCATTCAAGCTGTGGACTTGTTGTGGCTTAGTTAAGGAACATTTCTATTTTGGTCGCATATTACGTTTGTCGGTTGTCTTTTAAAAACATTTTTATTCTTTTCAAAAAAATTCTTGGATAGATTTGGATTTTTGTAATGGTGTCATCACAATTGTGAAGTATTTTCATCAGGATTGTATTGTTACAAAAATGAATGCAAAAAAAGCACACCCATTGCAAATGCTATATTATGATAACGTGTCTTTTTAGCTTTGGAAATTTATTCAAAATATAAAAATGCATTTTTTTAAAATTGGCCACGTCGACAATTTTTAAATGGATTTTATTTTTATAAAAATTTGTATTCAAGGTCATAGAGTCCATGTTTAAGCAGAAAATTGAAAATTTCTATTAAAAATCAATAAAAAATTAAATTGTTTATTAAGCTTAAGTATCTTCACATATTTCACAAAATATGCGTCTATCAATTGCAATAAATCTCAATTCAATTTTAACTATCGATTTTTTGTGTAAAAATAAACAATCTTTATGTAATATTTAATCTACTTAAGTATTTAATTACTTATTACAATAATTGTCAGCTAAAAGTTTCATTTTATATTCCCACATCATCAATATAAGTTTCAGTTTCAAAATGATCTCCATTGGTATACGAGTGGGTGTTTAAGTGTCATGATGAAAATTAAAGATTGCCTAAAAATTAATTGAAAATAGTTGAATGAAACATATCGACAAAAGTTTGTGGACACGTCATGATACTATTAATATTGGTCCTACGCACAATTTTTTTTTCCGAATGTAAAAAAAAGAAAAGAAATTCAACGACTGTTTCTACTTCATCACTGGAATTTCTTTGTTTTAAAAATAAAAAAAGAACCCAAACATGGGTTTCTTTATTTATTAGATAAATAGATCAACATAAACAACAGATCAACCATCTTTCGACAGAGTGAATAAGTCTTTGTTTAAGCAACGGAAGTAAAGAAAAAAACCTCCAGGAAGTGTTCGGATAGTTAGAAATTCTTTGAACATGAGTAAGACTTAAAATAAATGTTTATTTATAAGGCAGTAAAATAGAACAATACATTTTAAACTGAATTGAAATAGAAATAGATCCAATCCAATACAAGTGTCATAATCTGTTTCGGTTTTTTTCTGTTTAATGAAACTGAAAGTTTATTTTCCATAATTAGATTTATTTGTTAGAATATTATTTGGCATAATGTCAAATCGCTAAAACGAAATAGTCAAAAATATAGAAAATGTTACATCACCCGAAATTTTAAATTTTGACACTCTTATAAAAACCTTACGAAATTTTATTAAATGTCAATTCTTTTCAATTCAATCCACCAATCCAATTTATTCAATTCAATTCAATTCAATTCAATCCAATTCAATTCAATATGTACGTTGTATGTACCTACATACATACAAAACTCCAATGCCCAGACTAACGTTAAGAGGAGATATTTCCATTATTAGAGTAGGTATAGATATTTATCACCTTCAACAGCGCATGAGCGTGGAAATGGATTGATTCATTTTATTCTTCCTTATTAATTCACAGGTTAATTAAAAAGACAACTATTTTGAATTTTTGAGTCATCATACGTTACTGTAAGTACGTCATAATCTTAATCTCAAATTTATTTAGAAATTGAAGAAAATCAATTAAAGAAAATGGATCTGCTTGGCTATTTGCCAACGAGTGAAGGGTCCTGCTATTTAATTAAAACCTTTCGAAAACAATCGCGATATAAAGGTAAATGTACCTCAAAAAAGTTGAGTTGTAATTCACCAATCGGTATTATCGATCACAACTAGTCGTCTGTCAAAAGTCAACCGGGAGAAAAATAACAAAATGGCTGCCTTTTTAGTTGTGTTTTTTTTATTATGAAAGTCAGTTGAATTGAGTCCCAGCTGTCATAAGTATTTAAATCAGACAACTGCTATTTGTCAGCTGTGAATTATTATATTTATTGATCAAAAATGTTGTAAGTGAAAAATTTAGAAAAAGGGTACATAATTTAAAAAAACAGCCCGATTAGCGCCATTTAATTAGTCTCTTAAAGTGATGCTACAAATTTAACCCACTGTGAACAAGCTGGCCCTAAATGATCACCAGCTGACTTTGACATAAAATAAACTCCTCTAAGTAGGCAATATTTTTATTAAACTTAAGTGAAAGCAATTATCTTCGCCGTAAACATTTTTTGAAGCTGTCACAAAAATTCATACTGTGAAAGGGAGTAATAAAAAATAATTAGATTTGACTATGACATCATAGCAATCCTCCGGTGGAGTTAATTGCTGGACATGTATGCAACGCATTATATTTTTACGTATATGGTGTATTTAGAACAAAATGTCAATATAATCTCGGAAAAAATCGCCGGAAAGCTGGATTTTTGGTATATAGCTTCCTCATGGTGTTCTTAAGAAATTTTCAAAAGTCTCCATCGATATGAGCGCCGCAAACAATTTTACGGGGGTTGAAGGCCCCCGAATTTGGCTGTTTTTTTAGCTTCATTGACTGGAATAAATAATAATTTCCAAATTTTAAATCAGACATGTCAATGTGTGTTGTTTTTCTATGATATTTGTAGTATAATTATATCTGTCCACATTTATATCCACTATTTTGGTGGCTTATTTATCGGCACTTTTTGGTTTTTGTTTACCGAGGTAAATTTTACTGCGCTTGCTATAAATTTACCAATAAACGCGCCTATTGTAAAAACCCGAAATGTGCATAGCTTAGAATTTTTCAGCTACATTGGTAAAAAACCGAGGACTTATTACCATGCATTTGGTTAGCGGGCTACCCAAAGTTCTGTTGGCAAAGAAAACTGTTGGCAAGAGACTGAAATGAATTAGGTGTGAAAAGAAAGCTTTTTACACTTTTACTAACGTTGATGAAAATACCAGGGGTAGAATCGGCTAAGGTGATAAATGATTGTCACATCAACCGTGGGCAAATGTGATTGTCATTTAGTTTTCCGTCTGGGTAAGCTGATTCAACTGAATACTTTCCAATGGCCTTTGTCAAAAACATGGCTGCCATAGTAAATGTTTCAAATGTTTGTAATGAGCTATCGAAAATATAGAACGAAAATGACCTCTTTGCGATATAATTCTTATGTTTTCTTCATATTCCGGAATGTAGTCACAAGAATGTTCATTTTTGTCTGTATGAACGGTAAAAAAAAAAGAACTCTGAAAAATTCATACAATTTTTGTAGGTTGCTGGTAACTCTAGTCGTACTCAGGCAGAAACGTCAAATTTGTTGGAAAATGACAATCATATTTTTGATGTGACAGCTCTTTAGCTATCAAATGTGATATCATCTTACACAGACTGAATTGCTTGATTGTGACTCTCACTTATCGCAAATCACCTTACACGATTCCACCCCAGGTTTTATCGGTAAATTATTGAATTCGCATATATTTCGAAATTTGGGAGTAACATACACTTTATTCAAACATAAATAAAATTGGGGGGTTTGCCTGTTATTTCTATTGTTCATTATTTGTTAACCCCGAGTTGATGCCTGTATTTAGAGAAAGATAATTTGACTAAGTTTTAATGTTTTTTGTATGTAAAGCCGAGTATATACAGGCATGCCAATTAACATATAACAGTTAAAACTTTTTATCGCTTTTAAAAGTTCACGCCCATCAACGCATTTCACGCGGCTTTTCGTGGACGCATAAACAGAACTTTTATGTAAACAGTTCTGTCATAGATTGTTCTGATTGTAAAAAGTACTATTTTTATGGGACAGGGCCAAGGTTTTCTTTAATAGAAATCGATAAACTCTTATAATTGTTGTTAATTGGCATGTCTTTAGACTCGTTTCTTGTACATGTACATATTAATAGGATTATTTACATGCTAAGTTTTTCTGTCTATCAGTCGTACTTTTGTTCACGATAATCTTCAAAATCACTGAACTGATTGTCAAAAAAACTTTATAGACAGGTGAAAAACTTGTTTCAGATAAAAAAGTAATCTTATAAGTTATAACAAAATAAATTATGAATAAAACTTTTTTTGTTGAATTTTACGTTGACGAAGTTGTGAGTAAATCTATGTTAAATACACCAACGCAAAATTTTAAACAGCCTATAATGCTAAGATATTAGCATGATACTACTTAAAGCTGTTTACTAAAATTTTCTTAGTTTATTTTCTATTTTCTTAATAAAATCCAGCTGAACACGCCTAAAACATTGACAGTTCATGCAAACAAGTCAACAAACATACCATTTTCACATTGATAACTGTCAAAGTGACATTTTGATTTAGTGTGGTACTAAAATATATAAAATATGCATTTGGTGGCTTTGAATTTAATAAAACGTTGAAAAGACAGCAGTACGACGCACGCCAACTCGTTTAAAATTTAGGAAATCCTTTTGTTTTTAACCTATTATCATACTAAAAATGCTTTGACATCGTACTAAATTGTCTAAAATTTTGAGCCAAATCTTAGAAAAAACCGTAACGTAAAATTTTGTAGAACGTTCTCATTTGTTTGTTTGTTCTTAAATTAAGGCTGGCCGGAATCTAATGAAAATTGGCATAAAAGTCGACTAGGTCATGGAATCGACGGTTTTAAAATTTTTTTTTCAGAAATTAAAAAAACTGGCAAATTTTGTATGGCTATTTATAGTAACAGATTTTTAATTCTGTCTTTTTTTGTAAAATGTGAAGAGCAACATTGTCACGTTGAAATTTCCAAACGGTAGCTCAGATTCTGCCGATTATTTTGCATTAATAATATTGTTTTGGAATTTTTCGAATTACGACGTCCTATACAATTTAACCGTCGATATCATACTTTTTTATTTGGGCCAGCGAAGCGGTCATGAAATAGCTAGTAATTATGTAATTTGAAAAAAAATTGTGTTATATATTTTTTAAAGCGATATAGCGCAGCTGTTAAAAACACAAATCGTATTCCCTATAATGCCACATTTTAAGAATATCAACTTTCTTGCTAATACTCTTTCATCTTTATGTCAACTTTGACTAAAATCGATTTCTTACGAAATAATTACTTGGCATTAAAGTGCATACTTTTATCTCAAGTCACAAGTATATGATATTTTTGTTTTCTGTTTAAATTAGAAATGCAAACAGCATTCTTTTCAGTTTTGTCCATAGCAAAACATATTTAACTACCCACAACATTAACATTAATTTCATGCTTTGCTGACCAACGCTCTGACAGTTTTGTTGGTATACATCTGTCCACAGAAAAAAAAACACAACCTGAATTTGCCATAATTTCTAATCGAAGTGCAAAAAATCTACTCAACTGTAGGTATAATTACAAGTATGTACATACTATATAACAAAAAAAAATACAAATATGGACAACACTGTCGTCATGGTGAACCTTTGTTATATGGACTCCGACATCAACCCAAATGTGGTTCTTCCAATCTATTTTCGTTGAAGGAATGAGTAATTTTCTCATTCTGAATCATTGATCCTAAAGACCGAACACGGTTTACTTGCTGCGCACGAATCAAATGATGTTTGAAGTTTACAAAGAAAATATAAAATACGTTATACCGTGAGGTAGGGAATAAAAATGAAACCAACAATAACTGACCAATTTTGAAAGAGGGTAAGTATGCGGGTAAATAAAATAAAAAAATATAAAATTAAAAAAAAAAAAAACTACCTATATACCCACAAGCACGATTTTGTGTGGGTGCGTTTTTGTTTACATCAAACGAACTCACAAATTGTCTAACACACGACACCAAATCGATTCTTAGGCTTTTTGCAAGTTATAATACCTGGTGTTTAAGAAAAGGGGTTCGTGTGTATAAGTTCTGCTGCCGTTTAATTGTTTTTCAATGACTATTATTTGAATGTTATTCCTATTGATTTTATGGACATATGCGGTTTGTATACAGTCAGGGAAAAAAAGTCCAAGTAGTTAATATTGCTACACTTAAATGTAGAATTATTATTCAAACAGACACGTAATTTTACAGTTTACACGATTTTGTTAACGAAATGGTAGCAAAAAGAATGTCAAAATATTATTAAGGGAGGTTGGGTTTTGCATTTTAAAAAGTAAAGTAACAGTGCGCCGATAGTTTAATACGCAGTGATTTAATGACATAAAAGACACAGGTCACGACTTAAGAGAGACGAACGAACTTGCTTCTTTTAGCTCAATTCTTTAGAAATTTTAAGAATTTGTTGAATAATTCAACTACGTCTTCAAAATTGAAACAAAATTGCTGGTAATTAAAAAAATTAGTATGGTATAAGATAGAGAATAAAATTTTTTGTAAAACATAGAGAATATTATTACCTTTTTTTTAAGTAAGTATAAGCCTTGACATTGCTCAACCTCAAACAAACTCTTTAATTTAATTGATAAAATCAAAAAATTATCATGTATGACGCCAGAAAGAAGATTAATTTAGCAAATATAATACTTGGATACAAAATAAACATGAAAACATCAATTTCAAATTGTAAAAACATACAGTCTCCTGTACAAGTTAAGCTAATTCGCCTTTGGCCAATTCGAAAATTGTATTATTTTAAGTGTTAATTGTTTTTTTTTTTAGAAATGATTATATTCATGTAATTACGAGTAGAAATAATATTCATATTTTGTTGTGTAGAAGAAGGGCTAGAGCGTACAGGTTGGGTAGAAAAAAGAAAAAAAGCACATTGGAATTGGGAAGAGGGTCTATTTCCCCCCCCCCTTTAAGGCGGGGAGCAGCAATTAAAAAAAAATTATTTAAAAGCAAAAACAAGAAATAACAATGGCAACACTTACAACGTCAGATGCAGTGCAATAACACCCGCGGAAATAAAGCCCGTGGGTCATATTTCCCAAAACAAAAGGAAATAACACCTTTTTTCTTTTTTCCTTTTTTGAAATGGCAGTAGGCGACCCACCACAAAAATGTATTAAGACCCGCGGGAGTTATTGCCTTTCAGAATTTCCATAAAAACCCATACTCAAAGTATGTATAAAGTAAGTACGTTAACTTTATACTGTTGTTCAATTGGCGCCTGCCTGAAGACTGAACGACTGAGTTGCGTGAGCGGGACAAAGTACCCAAAGAGGTAGTTAAAATCTTTGGAATCGACGAAGCGGTCCCCCAAAGGTATTGTTGTCCAGGAATGCGTTTTATTTCTTTATATTCTTGGAATTGAAACTTTCAAGCAAGAGGAATTAAAACCCACAACTATTGTTTCCATTTCGAAAAGTAAAAAAAGCCTACGGATGTTATTTATTTTATGAAAAAATATGGCAGTGTATTGTAAAGCAATTCTTCGGCACTATTCCCTCAGGACTACATTCGTGCAGTGTAAAATGTTACCATCAGACGAATTATTGTTGAGCATTTTTTTTCTCTACATGTGGTAATCTTCAAAAGACACTTGATAATATTTAGTACCAAGTATAGTGTGAGACTTGTACCGCATTAAAACCACCGGAAAATCAGGACCAATCTATGAAAGCTCGACAAGCGATTTTTATTTCTTAAATATAAAAATTGCAGTGGAGAAAGTGAATTTTTGACACAATTTGGTTGGCTTTTGAAGCTTTTACGGGCAAATTGTCAAAGCTACACCAAAAATCAAAGAGTTCCCGTACATTTTGCGCGTGAATATGGTTCACCGCTCGTGAACGCAAACTCTCCTCTTTTTGTCATGGCTTCGGGGGAACAAAAATGCAAATTTGTATGGATTCACGACATGATTCACAAGTATGTACTAGGCTTTAATACTTTCCCATCGCTTTTAGATCATCAGTTCATGAAGCTTGGTTCTTCTTAGTCTCCGAATATTGTCTCGTACATTTAAAACAGTCGTAATTTGGGAGTTATTCACCGTTATTCTGTAAAGCGTTTTATGAAAAAGACAGTAAAATGTCATGGCTAAAGAAATGTTAAATAAAACTAAACTTCACCCTCCTAATTAGTAAAACGATAGGCGTTTTACTAAGACTCCAAATGCTGCTTCTAGAACATCATTTTACTGTCTTACGGATTAAGGGTGATTATAATTTTGCAGTCGCTGATTGTGTGATACAACTTCTGTTACAATTATTAACAAAAGTCCAAACTGAACTGAAACATTCTTGTTTGTATAGCATTATTTTGTACCGAATAGATATACTGACGTACTGAGTTCTTACCCAGTAGCCAATACATTTTTCTATATATCAGTTTTAGGCATCCAAAGTATTTGGCAGTAAGTATTGGCGAAAAATACTACTTTATTGTTGATATAAATTGAAAAAAGTTAAACGAAATGTCTGTAAAAACAATTCGTTTGTAAAGTTTACATGAGTTGATTTTGTTTCATTGGGTTTGGTACGCCATTGTTGCTTCCAATCTCTTACTTTATCCGTTGCATTTTTCAATTTTTTTCTAACCTTCACAACGCATTTATCAGACACTTAAATGGCAGTATCATCATCAAGGTGCCTATGAAACTATTGTTGTCGATTGAAATATCCCTATAGTATATTATATAAAAAATACAGTGATGGTCCTAAGACACTTCCTTGTGGTTCACCGGCTTCAATTTTATTAGGTTCCGAATACTCTTGCTCGTTCAGTACTATATTCATAATTTAAGTAGTTAATTATGGAAATCGCTAATCAGCGGATTTTGGTTGATTAGCGCCATTACATTATAAGCTAAAAAATTAATGGTTCAGATTTAACCCATTGTGAACAAACTATCCCTTTACTATCCCTTTAATTTTCTTAACATAGACAATTCTTATAAGATCTCTTCTGTGTGAAATGTGAATGCTTTAAACATTTACAACTAATATACCTACCTAGTTTTTTAATTTCAAAATGCATTTATGTATTTATCCTTAAATTTACTTTTCTAAACATGTTTAACAACATTTTATATTAAACGCTATTATTTAATTGTTAACTATTACTTCTGCCCCACACTGTAGATTATGTATCAGCAAAACGTTTTTTTTTTTAATCTTTGCTGTTAAATCAACTTCAGTATGTTTCAGTGGTTAACCTTGAGACTAATTATTATTAATATTATTATTATTATTTCTACCAGCACAATAACGCCAACATATCGTTTATTAGTAATCCTAAAAAAATATTTTTAATATCTAGATTCAATAATCACAGTCACCTGCTGCACTTTTTTTTATTATATTAATTCTGTTCTATTCAATAATATAGATACATAGGTACTCTTCGAAACTTGTTCTGTCTGAAGGTGGAAGTTTGAAAAATTACTTGCAAAATCATTGAAGCTTGTAAATATATAAATAATTGCTAGACTGAAAACTGGGAGTGATCTCGATTAAAGTATATGTACGGGGGTTAATATAAGTCAACGTTGGCTGATCATTAACATATTCTCAATGAACTATGAAGAATGTCAAATGGTATGAAAAAAACAAGTGTTTTTATTTTGTTGTTATTAATTTGCAAGGTCTTTTGATGAGGAAAAAATACCTGCAAAGGTTGGAAAAACATTGGTAAATATTTCTTAGATTCCGTTCCACTTCGTAAGACGCACTTGAAAATAAATTTACTTTAGTCTCAAGCTTTTTTTTTTTTTATTATTTTACATAAATTGTAAAAACAAAATGTACTTAACCAATGTTAAAAATATGTAAAATGTACGACTGGATAGCAAGAACTTGGTCTTGTTGTTCAAAGCTATAACAGGACTAGTTTTTGAATACCTAGTATCTTTGAACTGTTATGATTTTTTTAACAGGAAAACGTATATGTGAAGACGAGGCAAAAATACTAAAGCATTTTTTTATTTCTTAATTTTTTTTTATAAAAAAAGTATTTAAAAGTTTTAAATAACATACATATATATTATTTTAAGTACCTACTAACTACATAATTTAAACAAAATCTATTAAGTTACTAACGAGATATTTTAAAATAACCAAAAAAATAAAGCAATTTTCTCAGAAAAGGTCAAAGTCCTTGTTTCGTTATGCAAATTTTTGGCAAGAACCTGAAATGCAGTGTTTTTTTAATTGCTCTAGACATTACCTACATGTACGAAATTTAACCAAAATTTCTAGAGCCGTCTTCGAGAAAATAAAAAAAAAAAAACAAATCGTATGGCAGCTACCCGTTCTAGATTAGCTCAAACAAACAAATCTAATTTCTCCTTTAGAGAATCACATACGAATGCTCTGTACCAAATTTTAGGAAAATTCGTTCATCTGCATGTACATACAATGAGACCGACCACGACGAGACGGAACTCGGAAGTCCTCATTGGAACTTTTCCATCTAGTAAATTAAAAATATACAGAAATTGAAAATTGTAAAAGTAGGAAAGAAGAAATTGGTTTTCTCAAGTTCCTTTTGGAAGAATAAATTATTGACTCCTTTTATACTAGAAGCATTTTCCTTTTTAATTTTGTGTACATTGCTCGAAAACTATCGGTTTTTTTTGCTAGAAATTCCAAAGCCGCAAAAATGACAGCTTATAATATTCTAGACCAAAAAGATTTGAAAGCTTTTTTTCGTAACATAAATCGATTTTGACAAAAACGTGCGAAAACTTCGAAAGTGCAAACCAACACTTTTACGACAACAAAAACTTAAAATGCAATTTTCTTACAATCGCTTTGGACATTATACAGCTACGAAGTTTAATCAAAATCGTTTGAGAAGTTTTCGGCAAAATAAAAAAAAAAGAAATCATTGTATGGATACACAAGACGCACAGACGAAAGGAAGTTATGACGAAAACATCGCAGAGTTCATTTTGATTACCAATACTTGCCCTCTAGAGCAAGAAAAAATAAAATCATCCGAGTTAGCAAATACATATATGCTGTTAAAATTTATTAATTTATATAAACAAAAAGCAACAATTTTAACATCAATATATTCACATGCTGCATACCTATATTATGTTGCTATAATATAGTTTAATAGTTTATTTCTTTATTAGTTTTCATTTGGGTGAAAAACTTAAAGAAACATCCATTTTAACTGAACAATATAAAGCCATTTAATTTGCATTTTTATGGCCGTGGTATTTCGAAATGAAAATTCCATAACACTGCAGTCTTCATAATAACAATAGGCGCCTAGTCGAACCAAAAAGTTCCCAAACTCGGTTAAAAAAAATAAATTAAAATTCCCTAGAAACCATCAAACTAAATTCCAAATAAAATATTAAATCAAAAAATCTCGTGAGTATAAATACTAACTCCCTGAATTTGTATAGCTAATAATAGTAGCAAAGAATATAGGGTAAACAAAAAAATAGAACATTGCAATTTGCAATGCTATATTCTTCTGCTTGTATTTTATATAGGTATATACATATATGCCCCTTCCATTCTACATGGAAGACATTTGCTGTTTACCTATATTGTCATGACTACACTTCTATGTGCCTGCCACAAACCAAGCCAACATAAAAAAAAAAGAGTTCATTGTTATCTTTGAAAAAAAAAAACATACATACATGAGTCATTTATCCTATAAAGGTAATCATGTCGCTTGCATGACGTTTACATCCACAATATTTCGCAATACACCTTCCAAAAAAAAAAGTCTTAATCTTGCTTCCTGTTTATGAATGACAATAAAAATAACTTGTTACAATTGTACATACATATTATGTATGTATGTATGTATGTATATTTAAATCATAAGAATGTGTTAAAAGCAGTTAAATGTATAAATATTTTATAACCTATAAAACCAACAATTCAACGAATTAAAAACAAATAATAAGAATTTGCAAACACTTTTTAGCGGTATTAATTGTTACTCATTTTTATTAAAATTAAAGGCATAACTACTATTTGAGTGAAATTTAAAATACTCAGTTGCTGAATTGTCATCGAACTTAATAGATTATTTGAATTCATAACAAACTTTTCTGTGGTTATCTATATTGGGGTTACCATTTGACAGGGTTCGGTCTGATGAGAATGTGTTTTGGTTATTGATGAAGGAGAGATACAATACCTATAATCAAAGACCTAACAGAAGTGTAGGTTTAAGTGCGTATTAACTAAGACCATGCGTAACAGTAATAGACTTCGGTCTATAAACAAGAATTTACCTATCTCATTTTAACAAGTATGAAACTTTAGTCACAGAAGAATTTAATTAAAACAAAAAGCACCAGTTTGTTATTATACAAAAATAATCCAATCTACAGACTGTTAAAAGCTATTTTGAATCAATAATTTAACAAATCCAAATAAAATAGTGCTAAGTCTTATACTTGTCTGATGTATTTCAGTAGGTTGGTAGTCTATAGAATTTGTATAATTAAAAAAAACCTTCTTAAAATAATACATATTTAATTTTGTCCGTTTTTTTTTAAATTGTTAAATGGTAACCCTTGATGTGATGTGATCAGATCTTATGCACGTTTTTTTATAGGGTGCAGCTATCTACCAACAGCCACCCAATCAATTTTAAAACACCTGGGTAAACAAAGGCAAGGTAAAAATGAATCATATTACATGAGAAATTCCCATAAACAGTGTTCGTAGATAATGTGTCTGGTAAAATTGTAAGTTCAATTAATAAAGATAGTTATTCGTATTTTCAAAAAAAAAAAAAAGAAAGGAAAAAACAAAAAACATCCTCTTCATATAAAATGAATGGATTGATGGTACATAAACATTACATGGTTTAATTTAGGGGAAATCACAGGTGGATTCTTTTAAAAATATCATTTGTATTTCTAACAGAAATTATTATAGCATAAAAATACAAAAAAGGGGTCCCGTCCCGATTTTGAACGGTGGTGTTATCTCAACCATGAATTGACAAAAAATAAAAGCGGCAGTTGATATAGACTTGCTGCTTGCTGTACGTGCACATTTAAGCAGTAAGGATCAGGATTTAGAAAAACTGCACAAGGGGTCCTGAAAGATTCAGAATTGGACAAAATTGTAAAAGGAAATATTTTAATGTCAAGAAAAGGTTTAGTTAATTTTTGATACACGTTCAAGTGTAGCTCTCATAATTTTTATTTTTCCAACAACTTTTTGAGTTAATAACTTCGAGTTTGCACCACATTGTGTCTGAGAAAGCGGCGGGGCGCGTTGTCAATTCTACTAGGTATATAAACTGCCAAAGTGACACGGGTTATGAGGCAATTATTTTGTTGTGGATTCGCTTGCTGCTTGCTTACTTTAAAATTTAATGTTAAAAAAAAGAAATAAAAAAGGTAAACGATTGAAGTTCTTTTAATTCTTTGTTAAAACAAATTTTATTTTGGAATGTCAAACAACAACAACAATTTAAAGCCCTCTTTTGTTTTTGAAAACCGAAAAAAACAATTTTTTTTTTTTTTTTTTCAAGAAAACCTGGGCAAAGTTAAACGAACCAAGCTTTAAATATTCCGAACAATATTATTTCGTGCCTTAAATTTTGGTAGATAAGTGATATGCGGTAAGAAACAAACTTGATTTTTTAGCTGAAGAGCGTATCATGCACTTTAAGTTCAAAATAATTTAATTTAGAGACAAAAATTTTAAGGTGACAAATATGTTTATAAGTAAATTTTAACAAAAGCTGACCCTATTCAAATTGCCAGCTCCATCAAGTTCCAACGAAACTAATTTTAATAAACAGCCAACAAAGCAACATTTGATTCACTTTTCAAAGTTACCTACACTGATTCATCATAAGTTATAAACTTTCTTTGACCGTTTTGTTTGAGTGTAATCTTTTATTTCAACTTATTCAAAATTTTTTTTGTGCCTTCACTTTAAATAACTCTTGCTATTGTTCTTCCAACTTGACGTAAATAAAAAATTGTATTTCCCTAAATAATGAATTTTTACAATCAAATATATAATCGAAAAACTTTATTTTTAACACGCAAGTTTCAGTTAATTCCAATGAATTTCAATCTTCATTAAAATTCATAGGCCTTCAATCAAAATGACAAATATTAACCTCCGCATAACGAATACAGCACGTTCTACGCATTGATGCGTTTCTCTGATAACGTGACACATCGAGTCATTGCTCTTATCAATCAAATTATATGTGGCATCTTCAGAGTTTTTCACAAAATTCTGACTTCTGACAAATGATCTGATTTAATTTTATATAAATATGTTGCATTTCAAATAAGAACCCAACCCATTTAAACCTACGCACATTTATTTGTGTATAGGTATTTAATATATTTAAATAATAAATTTGTATTATACCTCAATTATATAGCCATATAGGTGCTTACGATGACTCATTTCTGATAAGGAAAACTTGTCACATTTTTGACCTATGCACATTGCACACACACCTAAGAACCAACAAACTGGGAAGTAAAAAACATTCTATCAATTCAAATCAGCTCTATCATGTTTCAGCGGCGGCGGTGGCACAGAGTGCACGACAAACTGCGCATATGATTACCTCATTCAAGAGGTGATTTGCGTTTGTGGCCTACGAGACAACAAATTCGTTCTTGAATGACTACAATGACGGATAAGTTTCAAGCGAGGGCGTAGGTATGTCCTGACTACCGCAGGCATATTTTAAATGTGCTTGCTCAACACAATCTTGAATACTTGCTTAACACAATCTTGAATACTAATTACTAGGTAGAATGTAATTTATTTAAGTAAAGTCTTTAGAATGTTGAGCTTATTACAATAAAGATCACTTTCTTAGAAGCCTATGTTTGCACTTTGTTAGAAAAATTATTTCCTTATTGTAATATTCTAGTCAGGGAAAGATTTTAACGAGAAAATTGTACTCTTACTTTTCTTAGAATTTTCTTCAAGATCATTATTAAGTTTAAGTGGGGTTTGAAATAGGTAATTTGTAACACGCGTTTGTCTTCTTTGTACTGTTGATACTCCTGCCATTCTGCCAGTTTAAATATAGATTTAACATCGGATGACCAACAATTTGTTTAACTTTTTTTTTATAGAACTTTAAATCAGAGATCAGAAATTAATCTTAACATTTTCAAGGGTTCTTTAATAACTCTTATTTGTTGTCTTTTTCAATAAAAGTCATTTAATAACCTTTATTTTAACAAAATTTTCGGTAAAGTTCTGAGAGAAACCTTTGTTTTGTTTTTTTTTTTTTTTTTTTTTTTTTTTTTTTTTTTTTTTTAGTATGACCGCTAGTATTTTGTAAGCACTGAATGCCGAAATGCAGGTTATTAGACTTTTATCGGTGAATACTTGTAGATAAAATTTGAGTGATTTTGTGCGATACAGTCAAAAAATTCCATTGAACATTTATTTTATTGTATTTCTTTATGTTGGTATTAATAATTTAAAAAAATTGTAAAATTATGCAAATAAAATATAATCTAATCTAAAAAAAAAAAAATCTAGTCAAAAAAGTTTATGTTTAAATTTATAAAATAAAACATTAGGTATAGTTAAATTTATTTTGAATAACGAAGATATTCTCGACATATTAGACATTTTCCTTTGCATTTACCATTTTTGATATATTTTTAGAAAAAAAAAGGTTTAAGGGGGACCTTTTCCATTTATTTTTTTTTTTCGTAAAAACTCAACCATTGAGATATTTTTAAAAATAAAAATAATTCTTAACCGATAAACTAAACTTTTTGTTTTTTCAATAAATCTCAAAACGAATCCGACTTCTTTTTAAAGGAATGCAGTAAACCTCAGAGAGAAACCAATTGAAAATAAAGTTTAACAATTATTTCTGATCTCTGCATTAAATCGACATTTTTTAATTTTAACTTGAGTTTAGTTAATTTTGGGACTTAATTTTAATCAAATTATCAAATCAAATATATTCGCCTGTTTGAGGTAGGTACATATTAGGTATGTTATTGTTAATCTGATTTGTTTCGATACAAGAATGGAAGCAATTAATATGAAAATCATTTTCTACACGGAAATTACAAGACGTAGGTACTGCTTGGTTTAATTTTATAAAAATTGACTTGATCCGCTTTCTTTGAAACGAAATATGAAACGAATTTGTTTTTAGACAATTTCTTTAAAGTTTTCGTAGAAGAATTTTGTTATTTAAAAATGATAATTTTGGTTTTAAATTATTTTCATACCATTCTCCTATTATTTTCTTCTTTTCTAACCAATATGCTCAATATATAATAATTTTCTAAACAATATGCCCAAGGTATTCCATTATAAAATTGATTTATAAAACCACCAGACTTGACGGACACCTTCCTACAGTGATATAATAATTTTTCTTGATTTTTGCTAAATCCATTGATTGTTAACTCAAAAGAGAATCTACCTATTGTCAAGAAACAACTTAATGGAATGCAACCACACAACAAAATCACCTCCACACGTCAAATGTACATAACTACGTTCCACACCCTAACATTGCTGTGAAAAAAAAATTCAATTCCTTTAATCGAATATTTTAGTGGCGAGTTCAAATGTTTGACAAACTACGTTTTATTGCATAATAATCATTTATACGTACATACATATGTTTGTATATAAAAATACATATCTAGTTATAAAGAATAAGTAGGTACTTCATTCTATTTCGAATTGTTTTCTTCTTTCTTTTAAAATATATATGTATAAAGAAAAAAACAAGAAACAAAAATAAAAAAAAAAAAACTTTCTTGCGGAATAAAACATGATATGCGATGAGCGAAAGATTTGTGTTCTTAAGTTCCGGTAAACTCATCACACGACACCGCCTCGCCGAACAGTGGGGCAAATAAGTTCATAAATTTGTATTTAAACAACAACAAGTAAAACAAAAAACACAATTTGCAAATAAAATGAAATGAAAAAAGAATATATCTCACTAACCGCCATTTTATTCACTCGATTAATCCAATTTAAAATTTAAATCAGGATGTAAATTCATATAAAATCAATTTAAACACATCTGGATTTAATTTTTAAACTGGATTAATCGAGTGAGTAATATAGCGGTATCTTGATGCAAAAGATAATTAGTGAGGCGCATTCTTTTTCATTTCTTCAACTTTTAATATAGGTATCTTAGGTATCTTAGCAGAGCTTTCTTATTAGGTATATTTTTTTTTTTTTTTTTTTTTAACTTTGTTTGATTTTCTGAACTTTAATTCAAATAATTGGTTTTTTGAGTTTTCCAGATCTGCCATATACTAAGTTGCCCCAATGTGGGCCGCACAGAAATATCTCAATGAAATGGTTACACGAAGAAGGTAGGTGCATGCATTATATGTACATACATACATATGTAGCAGTAAAGTTAAGGCAATGCCAACAATTGTTCATGTCTGCAAATAATGTCAAAACAAAAAACCAGTTATAATAAAAAATCATGCAAGCCACATGGAACCAGTTAAAATGGTAACGACTTAAAATGTTGGGAATATTTTTTTTATGTACATACCTACATACAAACATTCATACATGCATATGTATGTACATATATGATTTAATTTTTTGTTTTTCAATTTTTTTCACACTTTTTATCGGAGAGTTCTAGATTCAAATTGGCAAATCTTTGGAAAGTTAACTGCTGGTTGATGCTGTAGTGACATACTTTGAGAATAATGTCATATTTTTTTAAGCAATTAAAAGGAAATCCCTTAGCCAATGTGAAGCAAGATTAAACATAAATGTACATAGTTCCGAGATTTTATGTTATCAAACGCAAAAACGAAACTAAAAGCTATAATTTAGAGTCATGAAGGGGTCAAATTTTTGAAAGACCATTCGTTAACAAGATTTTATACTTCTTGCTCTGTTAAAAATTGCCGCGTTTTATTATCCACTAAGATCCATGTGGAACTTGATTTCGGGTCTTTAAAATCGACCAGTGTTGATAAAACACGGTTTTAACTTAAAAAAATCTTCGATAAACCTACAGGCCTTTTATGGATTTTTAAACAACCAAATACTGTTGCCATTGCATATTCGACTGAACTTGTTAATAGAGTAAATCGTGTATACTTTGAAAATTCCCTTTTAATTAGATAATCAAGAAGAACTGGAATTTTTTACGAAAATAGCTTTTGTATGTTACCTACTAGTTGAAAACTAAGAACATTTTAGTAAAGAACTTTGAACTTATAAAATTGTTAAGTACCTACCTAATATCACGCTAATACCTTAATATCAGTCTGTTTAAAATGTTGATCCATTAATTTTTGTCTATATTGCTGTAAGATTCAACTGTCTGAACACAATGGAATAGCTGTACCTGTAGCAGAAATCTGAAGTTTGCTCAACTTTACATTGCTCAACCCTACATTTTTTGCTACAGCTAAAGATTCACATTTCAAATTTAAAAATGCAGCGAGAATTTCCATAATAAATTACTTCTCATTCTAGCAGTTCAGATCTCTTCATTCTTGCATACCTACTTACAACATGCACGGAATGTTTGAGAGTTGAAGTTACTAGGACCTGGTTCTCCAAGAGCAGATTGAAGTTACTTAACCCAGGCTGGCATTTTTATTACTTTTCGAAACATCTAAAAACATTCTAAATTATTATTGGAGGAACAATCTTCTGGGCATTTTCCTTTTATCAGTGGTTTTTTTTTAAATTAGGTACCTAACTATTATAAACAAAATCATCAAAGCTAAACTTCATTCAAAGAACATTTTTTTTTTTTTTCCTTTTTTACCTTTCAAATTTCAATGAACAAAAACACGCAAGAAAATTTACTTAAAAATAAAACTCATTTACCGTGCATCGTGAACACGGAGCATTTTTGCAATTAACATGTTTTGAGTACCGTAAATCCGCATTGAAAAGCCCTCCATTGAGAGTGGCTCATATTTCATAGAGCTCCAACTTCTTGGGAAGCTGAAAATCATGAGTGAAGTTGAAGCAATAACATACAATTTGTAGACCAATTAAGTAAGCTATTTCTTTTCAAATTGAACACGTTCGGTTAGTAAGAGACTTCATAGAGTAAACCATTTTAAATATGAGACTTCATAGAGTAAACCATTTTAAATATGAGTTTCCAGATGCATGGAATTCAAAACAAAAAAAAGAATAAAGTGTTAAATGAAAGGGAAACTATACATACAAAAACAACACCCAATTAAAATGTGTAAACAAGCTCTATAGATAAGAGCAAATTCTTAACTAGATATATATGTACATATATATGAATGTCCACCCACATTATTGCACCTGCTTATCAAGTGAAATTAATGACCTCAATTTTTTTTGTTTAATAAAGCTTTTATACATAAATGCATACTGGTTCTTTATCAGTGTGATATCAGTTACAATTGGTTGTGACGAAATGTATGATAAGAAAAAACATGATTAACGCCCATAATTTTACTTAAAACCCTTTCTAGAATTTGAAGATATATAGATAAAAATAATAATATAAAAAAACTCGTAGACCCATACTAGCGTTGCTTCGCTTAATTTTCCAAAAAAAATTTGAACGGTTATATTCTGACTTAAAAGTATAAAGAAATTTTTGTGTCTTCATTATTTTATTTATTTTTGTGTATACTTTTCTGTACACGTATTGTTATAAAATATCTTTAATAACGACTGCTGAACAAAGAAACTGAAAAAATGGATGTACTTAACCAAAATTCAATTTAAAAAACTCGAGTATTTCTTCACTTCGAATAAGTTCCTTCGATCACGTTTTTAAATCTTCGAATTTTGTCAACAAAACACCAAAAATAACTGACAGAAAGGTCTTTAGAATCACTCAAAACCTCTGTTGGTTCATATTTGCCCTCTTGAGCCTAGAATCTAGATGCCGTCAATTTCAAGTGTTAATCCTACATTCTAAAATTGTTGTAGAATGAACATTTGAGAAACTGACTGTGGTATTTGCGTGAATATCTGTATCTGCACCGAGTTACAACCCACAAAAAACGAAACATGTTTTCCTCAATTTACTTGTACCTGATTTCCATGCTAAAAATCGAATTTATTTACATATATGTAGGTATGTACAATGTACATAGTAAACCTGAACAAAAAATAAAACTGTTTTTGTGGTCTTGCGAATTTTATCCCAATTGGAATTACAAATCTCTACGAACCTCGCAACTGTTCTTACTACCGTCTCAACGTGAATGGCCTCTTTAAGTCCCTCTCTAGATCGAATTTAGAATTTGGTGATTCAATTTAATATTAAGGCCTTTTTGATATTATTTTGTGTTTGTTTTACTATTCGAATACCCAGTCGGTTAACGTAAAGTGCAATAGACTTTCACGCCGTGGCGGGTCCGAGAATCAAATATCAGCCTATAAGATACTTTTTAAAGCCATTACCTCTTGCAAAGATTAAGTCGTTTTGATTTGGGGTAAAAATCAGTTTTCATGTATGTACCTATCTCGAAAACTTTCTCTTTGCTTTTTAATATTTAATTCGCTGTTTGTAAATTTATACATAAGCGTTTAAATATTTTTAGGGTCTGTTTCACATTGTCTGAGTAAAGTTCTGATTAGTAACTCAACACATAAATATTGGCACAGGGTCATAAGCCCACAAGAGAAAAACTTAAAAATTGTCTTTTCACGACTTGAATGGTTATAAATGCAAAAATACAGGGTTTTTTTTTAGACGTGTGGTTTTCATATGTCATAATGACAAATCCTTACCTTTATAATAAAGCTAAATTCTTGGTCATAACATTATATTATATTCGTTTTATTTCTTCTTGAAAACCACAAGTAAAAAAAAACACCCTTTATTATTATTCGGTTTATGGACTTATGACCCTGTTCCAATATTCACTCAAACATTGTGAAACAAGCACTTAGAAACCAATATAATGGTCTTATTTATAAACGTTGTCTAACTTTAGACAAATGTCCAACTTTGGAAAATGTGTTCAAAAACCTTGTTTATTGTTGTCTTATAGCTATCTAACTAAGACACTATAATAGATTGAACCGTGAATAATGTGATATTTATTTTTTATTAAATAAAGCATATTTCCACAAATTTGAAAATAGTTAGACAGTGTCTAAGTAGACAAAAATCTAATAAATACGACTGTAATTTTCTAACTGAAAATTTTGAAAAATAAATTTGTTCAAACTGTTTTTTTTTTTTAATTTTACATACCTACCTACCTTAAAAAATTAAAAGCGCATAGGTATCTACATATATGTACCTATTAACATAATTTTGGTTATTGTTTGAAAGAGTTTAAATAGTGGCCCCAAAATGTGCTAAAAGGGAAATACCTAGGTAGGTAGGTATGCCAGAAAGATAATATTGTGAATCATCAGACTTCATTGTTAAGAATTCTGTATGATTCAAATTCGATTCTTTTGGTTTTACCTACCAAATTTTAAAAAAAAATCAATAAATCCTTTTTTCAGAGAATAGAGACATTTCTTAGAAGGCATAAAAGTTAGGTAATATGAGATAACAAAAAAATATATGTATTAACAACATTTTGAAAGCTTTATTTGTGCAAAATAATACATAATAAGTAGAAATCTCAGCATCAAAGCGCTCTGATTTGGAATTTTTCAACGGATTTATTATTATTTTATCTGATTGGTATGATATTCAATTAGGTATTTTAATTTCATAAAATAGACTAAAGATTATTTGTTGCTTAGATAAAATCTTAAGTTGAACATGCAACGGCGTTATGTTAGTAAACCTCATAAACTGTAAGATATACCTACATATCTATCGTGTATAAAAATAGATAACAATCAATCTAGTAAATTAAGATGGTTTTACTCCGCCTCTAGTTTTACTATTGATGAAAAAAGAAAACAAAACGAAAATTTAAAGATCTCTTACATAAGAAATACATAAACCATTTCTTTTTGGGTTGTTATTCCTCCAAAAAAAATGCAAAACAAAACTTACCTTGCCAACAGCTTTTTTATAACGTCTAGTTGCCTCATGAATTAAATCCTTTACTAGCAAATCACCACCTCCACATGGTACGACGATGCGCACCGAACCAAAGCAAACAGTAACCTTCATATTGTAGATAAATTTTTAAGAACACTAAAATGCAAATTAACTTAAGGTAGGTATTTTACTTAAAAAAAAAATAAACAATTTAATTTGTAAATTTATTTATTTTTAGTTATAAATTTAATTCACTGTAAGTGCATTAGCAACATGATGATAGCAATATAGGTTGTTCAAGAACATCGCACCGCAATGTTGATAAAGGATCAAACAACGAAACATGCAGAAATTATGTAAAAAAAAAAACAAGGACACACTTGACAGATGTCCGTTTGAAAAAATTCCAAATAGGGTGCGCGACAGGGATAGAAAAAAAGGGAACAGGAACTATTCAAACCGAACGAGCCAACAGACCGAGTAGATCAATTAAATTCCTTTGTTTATGCAGCACCTTGTGTTCCGGACGACCGTTGTTGTGGCAGCAACATAGAAAGAACGAATTTTACAAAAAAAAAAAAATAAAATAATAAATGCACTCGATGATGAACGGGTTTAATATTGAGAAACCTTATTTCTTTTCTTATTTTGGCAGGATATAAAATAAAATGATTATCCAACTCATCAATACATAATCCATTTTTTCACTAGAAATACCGACATAAATGAATCACACAAACAAGAAAATGTTTTAGCTTGTTTTTTTTTTTATTTTATTTTTTGTTAAATGCTGCTCTGGGTGCTGCTTGAACTGCTTCCGAAATGTGTTGTTGAAAAAATTCCTCAGGTGGTGATGGTGGATGAATGATCGTAGTTTGAATTTTTGTAAACTTTGTTTTATTGCACTTTTTGCCACAAGAGTGGTAAATATTTAACAAAGTTACCCGTATCGGTTTGTGATGCACATTTTCGTTTATTTTTTTATTCGTTAGTGCAATAAATTGTTATATTCATTGTAATTAAATAGTAACTAGTTTTGATTAAAAAAAACAGGTAATGTACGCGCAACACACACGCGTTCTCGTCAACATCAACAACTCGTTTACATTTGAAATTGAAATTTTCATATAAACCGAAAAAAATCACACGCACACTCAAGCAAACCAAAAACCACCTTTCGTTGAAGGGGAACTTGAATTGAATGACGGAGGAGAAGTTGTTTTTTTTTTTTAATTCAAGTTATTTAACGATTGTTGTTATTTCGTTGAGTTTTAGAAATACTTGCACTGGGATGGCATTTTTTTATGGGGCTCTGTTTGAACTTTTCGATTGGGCATTTTCAAAAAGCTTGTCTATAAATTGTATCAGAAAAATTCATAAACGTGGAAGAGCGAAGGGTTAGGTCTTATTCCGTGGACCGCAAAATGTTATGAATAAAAGAATTACTAATAAGTGAAACCATCATTCAGCAATTTTTAACCACCGATTTCGGCGGATTAATTGAGTTTTAACAGTGGTTTACTGTTCAAGTGTGAGATAACAACCAATTACATACTTGAACCAGCGTTGAACGTTAGGTAGGGCCAGTTTGTTCACAGATGATCATCTTTAATCAAGGATTATTGCAACTGGTAAATCATCGCATGTGCAAGGTAATCAAATTTTTTTTCAAGGAATCGATAATTTTAGTTGTTAATAATAAAAAATCGCTAATCAGCCGATTTCGGTTGATAACATAACTTTCCAATGAATTTGCTTGCTATGTTGGTATCTTTCCAGGAATATATGTTCGGTGGAGTATAGTAGTTTTGAAAATATTTTGAAAAAATAAATTGTATGAAGATTTACAATTATATATGTAAATTAACTTTATTAAAAAATAACAAAATACATTTTTGTGAATTATCATCCACAATTGTTAAATCATATATGACAACATTTGAACAGAATAATATTGATTTTGGTTAGTAACCATTTTTTATGAACGCATCCGCTGTGAGGCTGTTTCAAGAAAGTGTGAGTTACACAAATACAAATGCATTAACACAGTATCGGCATCCAGTTAGAGCTAAATGCTGGGGCGCCCAAAGAAATTTTTAGCTGGTTTTTGAGAAATGTGTTTTGAGATTTTAAGGCCGGTATTCACCGAGCACTCATAACTTATGAGCCTCATAAACCTATTCACCAAGCAATAATAAGTGGATATTTATGAGCGCTCATAAAAGTTATGAGTGGTCCCGACCACTCATAACTTATGAGCGCTCTCATCGAAAAATATTCCGACATTTTCGATACTACTTCCACAACCACAACCACCACCCCCACCCCCACAAACACAAACATCTCCATCGCTACCACTCCATCTACCTAAAAAAGTTTGATTTTAAAGTTTGGGAGTGGCTGGTTGACAGAGAGTGGCTCTCTTTTTCGAAATTCGAAACATATTTATGAGTGGTTGGTGAATACCACAAAGTTATGAGCCTCATAAACTTATGAGGCTCATATGAGCGCTCCGTGAATACAGGCCTAAATCGTTAAAATATAAAAGAAAGAACTTATTAAACTAATTACAAAAGTGAAATGAAAATAAATACTGTGAATACATGCAATACTTTATTTAAATATAAAACTACATGCGGTGCTGTGTTAAATCTTGTAAACATAGAGAGGAGTTATTATAGTATAGGAGTTTACAATTTTTCATTTCACGTCTGGCTGATTGTGTATCATATTCAATACCTAATGGAAACAAAATTTAAAACTTTGAAAAATTACTCAGTACAGCGGTCGTTCAACAGAATATGTGAGCGCCTTGCCATCACCAACAAAACGTAATGTGACCCTGGATGAGAATTTTTAATTTAGACAAAGTACGCAGCTGAAGCGAAACGAAAATTTCCATACAAAAATTGAAGGAACGAAATCATAAACGAAAAATTTCGTTTTTATTTTTATTCTGTAGTACACTGTTCAACGAGCGAAATTGATAATTGTAGCAAATTATTTGGAGAAGTCTCCACTCTTTTTCGCACTGAATTATTTGAATGTCTGCGGAAAAGTGATATTCGAGTTTTTATTTGTATTTTTATTTGTTGTTTCTTTGATTACAAGCTTGTTGACATTTATTTTTTCCATAGTTGTTTCGTTTACGTTTTCGATATCGATTTGAGACCACAGAAAATTTTCGTTTCGCTTCATCTGCGTACTAGGCTTTAAACAAATAAGACCATGCTATATAATTCACGTGATTGAAATATATTTTTATATTTCATAGCTTTTTTACAGCAAAATGCTATGAAATATCAATTTAAAAGTATTCTACGAGTATATTTTTTTACCAAAAACATAACTTAGCATCATCATATCAGCCGTTTTTTATTATCAGAATTGATCTATATGGATCATCAAATAACATACATAACAACAACAACACATAAACCTGCTCTCTATCGGGTTCACGTTTCATGACAGGCTGCTGATTCTCGCCACTATGAGGTTGTTTTATTTTCGCAGGATGATCCATATGGATCATGGGTCATAATAAAAAACGGCTAATTATAACTTTTAAGGTTTCCGCGGTTGTTTACATAAGACATTTTTAATTATTCGGATTAGCCGCGTTATAAATATTTAGGCCGGTATTCACCGAGCATTCATAACTTATGAGCCTCATAAACCTATTCACCAAGCAATAATAAGTGGATATTTATGAGCGCTCATAAAAGTTATGAGTGGTCCCGACCACTCATAACTTATGAGCGCTCTCATCGAAAAATATTCCGACATTTTCGATACTACTTCCACAACCACAACCCCCACAAACACAAACATCTCCATCGCTACCACTCCATCTACCTAAAAAAGTTTGATTTTAAAGTTTGGGAGTGGCTGGTTGACAGAGAGTGGCTCTCTTTTTCGAAATTCGAAACATATTTATGAGTGGTTGGTGAATACCACAAAGTTATGAGCCTCATAAACTTATGAGGCTCATATGAGCGCTCCGTGAATACAGGCCTTAATATTTAGCGAGTTCAATGCAGTACTCACCCCGAACGTTTCGATTCAAATTACATTGAGCGTGGTCACCGGGAAACTGCCATGAGGATGTTATAAGCGATGTTTGCTACGCAAGTTGTAGCAATGCGTAGAGGGTTCTATCCAAAGATACTGAATTATATTGAATTGAATTATATAATTCAGTATCTTTGGTTTTATCTCTTGCTGTTGTTGTTGTTGGTGAAACGTAAGTTGCGAGGAAACCGTGCTCACTGCATCCCTGTTGGTATTAAGCGCCAGTTGGATCGACCGTAAGGAGTTTATTTAGAATATGAGACACAATAAGCTCACAAAATGAAAAAAAAATTGTTAACTCCTTATTATAGGTATTTTTACACGATTTAACGCAGCACAACACGTTGTTTTATATTTTTTTAAATAAAGTATTACAAGTTTTCACTATGTTTACTTTTATTTCAGTTTTTTATTTAGTTTAATAAGCTTGTTCACTATTTTATCGTTTCAAATCTCGAAACATTATTTTATACCTTGGCAAATGACAGATGACCCGAGCAAATAGTGCCAACATTCTGATGCAAAATCAGTTAATGAAACTGGAAAGCTAAAGAGTTTTTTGAGCATTTCCTAATGTGAACATTAAGAAGGTCAACAAAGCACACCTATTATTGTTTTCTTCGTCGCCGCAACAGATTCGCTTTGGTGTGGGGATCCTTAAAAGAAGACACATATTATACTACTTAATTTTATGTGGAACTCTGTGCATTTTAGTGAATTTCTAAATGCCGTATAGTGAGCAGCACTATGTCGGGAATTTAAATTTTTTTGGTTCCTAGAATTTATAAAACATTTGGAAAACCATTTTCAGAATCTGAAAAACCTTAGTTAATTAGTAATTAACAATTAAAGGTTTGGCGTATAGTAAATCACATTTTATTAAATAATTAACAAATTATATAATATTTGTGACCTTTTATCGATAAAGATAGATATAACTTTTTTGTGGGCTATAGGTCAATAAACTAAAGATGTTATTTGATAAGCAACGTTTCGAGCATGTTTATGCTCTTCATCAGGCAAGCAACATTCAACGAATTTACGTTAAGTAAATAAACCACTCATTATAGTAGGTACACAACAATCTCATGAAATAAAATTGGTGGACAGGAAAAAAGTCCATTTATCAACACAAATCACCTATACCTATACCTATAGTATAGGTATAGGCCTGATGAAGAGCATAAACATGCTCGAAACGTTGCTTATCAAATAACATCTTTAATTTATTGACCTATAGCCCACAAAAAAGTTATATCTACCTTAAATAATTAACAAAATGTGAAAAAATGACAGTTCTATAAACAATTGCAATTAATGCGTTCAATGCATTACGTTTTACATCTGAATTTTCAGTTTTCTGAATTTTTAGAGCTTCCGATTGGCCAGCTGTCATAAAAAGTAAGATGAATTCTAGTTACTTTTAGTTACGTTTAAATGAATTTAGTAATTAGTTACTTTTCATTTCAATTTTCAAACAAGAAATTCTCATCTGAAAATTGTTTGTGGTGAGGGCAGTGCTAAATCAGCTGAAGCACTACAAATAAAAGTTCAACTTTATAATTTTCGTATTATTGGTGATTGAGTTTTTTAGTTTTCGTCATTTAAATTCAATGCATATTTAAATGAAAGAAATTTTTGATTATTGTTAAGTGAGTTTTTAAATCAACAATTTTTTTATATTGATGTTTGAAAAGTTTTTCTATATTTTTGTAGTCGAAATAAAGCCGTATTCACCGATCGCTCATAAACAGCACTTAAGTTTATGAGGCATAGTCATAAGTCATAACTCAAATAATATTTTTACTATTCACGAACCACTCATGTGGATTTTTCGAAATTCGAAAAGAGAGCCTCTCTATCTAAACCAGACATACCCAAACTGTAACACATTTTGTTAATTATTTAATAAGCTATGCTTTTCCAAATTCTAAAAAAGGTTTTCAAAATTTCAGAAAACCAATCCTAATTGTTTGATAATATAAAAGCATACTTTTATTTCTATAGGGGTATTCCCGATCCGATACAACTGATCTTGTATCATTGCAAAAATGCAAAAGTGTAAATTTGCTATACACTAACCCCATTGTAAAAAAAAACTTTGCACTTTTGCAATGATGCAAGACCAGTTTGCATCGGATCGGGAATACCCTTATGTTTCTGACTATACGCAAAACCTTTAATTATTAGTAACTAATTAACTAATGGACAGTTGTACAATAGTGGTTCAGTCTCAGTTCAAGATTTTAACTCACCGATTTCGGCGGATTAACTAACGTTCAACGCTGGTTCAAATTCAACGCGATGGCGGTGGCGTTCACAATTAAAATGTGGATGCCTCATATAAAAATCAAAGGAGAGGCACACTTCAATCGCGTAGATGTGTGCCTCTCCTTTGATTTATATGTGCGGCATTCACGTTCATTATCGTGATCCCCACCGCCATCGCGTTGGTTTGTGGATGCCTTAAAGGCTCTCCCAAACAAACCCGAAACACTGGGAACGCAGAGGAAACTTTCAGTGATTGTCAGAGCAGTTTTTCTCTTATCCCATTTTTATTGAAAAGAAAACTATGTATTAAGAATCACTGCGGATCTAGTATTCTGGATTCCATAATCGACATGATATTTTGAAAGCCGAAAGTTTCGTCGTCGTTCCGAATGTTTCGCGTTGGTTTGAGGAGCCTTTATTCCCCAACAGTTGTTTACAAAAGTATGGAGTTATCATTCCCGTGTGGGATGGATTTCTAGTATAATGTAAATACTATACTACTTAAATGGCAAACATATAAAAAGTGATGCCAGTTTTTAAATTTAATTTCCCATAAAAATTACTCACAGAGGATTTTTTATATAAAAGAAGAAAAACAAAAATTTATTTTTGACGAGTGTGATTATTTAGCTTAGTTTCTTTTAGGTTCTCTTCATGTGGTGTGTTGTGGAGTGGTGTATCGCTATCGCTCCAATGTGTTTCATATGCTTAGAACCACATTTGGGAAGCGTGTTGTGTTGTGGAGTGGTGTGTTGTGGAGGAATCGCTTCTGTTTCGATTGCGCCGTACCACGATGTGGAGTTTACTATTTGTAAGAAAGAGAACACTTATTTTATAAACGAAAACCAAAACAACAGTCATGTCATGACATATATATCTGTACTTTTCTTTTTCAACATCACTACACACAAGTGTGCACATTCAACGACACACCGCTCTACACCACAACACACCACACGAGATAGATGTGGTTCCGGCTTAAGGCTTAATAACAATTTTTTTTAAGGAATTGATAAAAAAATGGAAAACAAATAATAATAACACGATGGTAATTGTCAATGGGCCCTACTTATAATCAAATTTAGCGACGACTTAAATATTTCAGTAAAATTAACCTTAATTCTGTGATCCCAAATAATGCACCATTCATGGAATGTTTAATTTTTTGAAGTCCACTCCATATATGATTCATTATTAAGAGTCCACTTGAATATTAAGGTCATACTATATATGGTTTATTAGCTAGAGCCCATTCTATTATGGTCCATTTTACTGAAATATTTAAGTCATCACTAAATTTGATTATTGGAAGGGCCCAATGGGCCTTACTAAATAGTTAAACGAAAATCTCCAGATTACAGATCATTCGCATACTAATAACGAATTTAGTCTCCAGGTTATTCACTAGCAAGACGTTAAAATTTAATACATGGAAATCCATCTTTAAGCTGTACACTAAACTCATGAATTCAAGGAATTCCTAAATGCATCCCGCAGATTGGATACGCGTGTTATGAAAAGAAGAACCCATCGAACACCAAGTTCAAGATTCTTTGTTTTTAGTTTTTTGTTTTTTTTTTCTTATTTTTTTTGGAAGTAATAACTTTAAAATGAAATGTCTGATTATGTTAAGTAGTTTTTTTTAGCATATCCTTTGTTGTTACTAAATACATATTTATGACATACAAATAATTGAAAAATATATAATTAATGAGAAGTGCTCCTATAAATTGCGTTCTATATACCCAGTCCCGCGTGCATTTGTTGATGGAATCGCTTCTTAATTTTGCTTCTTTAATTTTTTGAGTTTCCTTGAATAAATTTATATCTTTCGTTACAACTCATTTTTCTAAATATTTGTTTTTGTTGACGCGAAATTAATGAAATTGAAAATCCAAGAAAGTTTGACATTTATTTGACAATATCTGGATGGAAATTGTAGTAGATTCAAGGAAAGTGTGAGGATTTGTTAACGAGAAGGTTAAATATGTTATTAGTAGGATTCTGTTTAAGCTCCGCACTTTATTTTAACCTTGTACTTTACTAATAGTCGACATTAGTGTTTGGTTATTAGTAAGGCCTAATGAAAACAACAAGATGTCATTATTGCTTTCGTCGCGGTCATCGCCTCGGTTCAAGATTTTAAACTCACCGATTTCGGCGGATTAACTAACGTTCAACGCTGGTTCAAGTATGTTATTGGATATTATCATACACTTGAACAGTAAAACACTGTTGAAACTTAGTTAATCCGCCGAAATTGGTGGATAAAAATTGCTGAATCACGGTTTAAATATTTGTATAAAGCCTCAACTACATAAGCCAAAAAAGTGAAAAAGTGCAAAAGTGAAAAATTTCAAATTGATATTGTGATAGTTTTTCTGACTATAAAACTAAAAAAATGGTGCAGAAAGCTTAAATTTTGGTTTAAAAAACAATTTGTATATACTTTTTAAGGAAATCAACTACGCTAGAAGGAAAAAAAATATTTGTACTTTTGCAAAAAATGGCCAATGTAGTTAAGGCTTAACTGGCATTACTATTCAATAATATAGGGAAATTTCCTCTCACCTTTGATTACTTTTTTAGAAAATACTTTTTTCTGTGTCAAATCGATGTCAATCGACTGTCATTGTGCCCCTCCTTTAAATCTGGCATCACTTATTTTGCATGTAAAAAGGTATACAACATACACTTTCTACATTAGTTATTAAATTCTATGTATTTTGCACGTCAAATGAGTGAAAAGAAGAAAAAAACGAACAATTCCAACATCGAAGTGTAAAAAAAGTGATTTTCCTCCTCAAATTTTGTTAATTAAAATGCAATAAAATCAATTCATTAGAAAACCACTACAACACTATCGGAAAATCGTTAAAAACAAGGCTGGTTTTTGCATTGCTTTGCAAAAAGAACGCCCTTCTCGGTAAACAAAAATCACAAGTGGAGTAGATTTTGTTTCGTTTTTTTCCTCACTTCGTCTTCGTCTTTTTTTTTTGCTTTGCTCTCCCGGAATCTAATCGAAAGAAAATTTTAAAAGAAAAAAGAAATCAAGCTATCGACCTTTTCTGAATAAAGGTAATTTACACTCTCCACAAGAGAGCGAACACTTATTAGTACTTCTTTTGTTGTTTAAAAATAATTAATTATTTATGTAGAACACAATTAAAAGAAAATAAAAGGGGAAAGAAAAAATGTTTAATCACTACTGGAATTGAGGTGCCATTACATAGCATAGACGACGATTACATAGAATAGAGTAGAAGACACCACCACAACGCACACCCGAACATTAGAGCAGTCCCCTTAAGAAGAGTGAAGGGGAGCAGGGGGTACTCCAAACTCCAAGTGTGCATCCTGCATGCGTGGATGATGTGCAGCACCACCACACCAACCAACCAACAAGCAACAACCATATGATGCTTTGGACCAATAACGAAGGTCAGAAGAATCCATCGTCTGTGAACTTGGAATACAACAACTTGAACAATTCCAAAGACCCGAGGTGCCAATCGCCGAGCACCTATTCGCAGCATTCGCACAAAAGTGAGGATACTGCTTCGCTGCTGCATGCACACAAACAGAAGACCACTCGCCGAGTAACCACTGTTACCAAAGTAATCCACGAAGTGAACCACATTCGTCCAGAAGCTATCGTTGCCGCCGCCGATTACATAAAGATGCCCTTGGAGGACAATCGTGAAACCAGAGGAGTATCCATTGACTATGTTACCATGCCGATGGGCGTTCACTCCCGATCTCAGTACATAAATTACAATCAGATTGAGCAGCACACCGGTGCTCCCATCTACATGCAGGAGAACAAACAATTCCAGACCCACTACCAGGAGTATGACAACTTTCCACCGGGTGGCCACTATCCGGCCTCGTCGACGTTCAACGTCATGCAAGCGGTCGGCAATGCCGGCTCCTATCTTTCAGAATACAGTTCCAATGAACGAATAGGAACGCCACAGACTCCGAACGAGCACAGTAGCTCTACATCCCCATTGCCGCTAAACACAGCTGCTGGGATGTCGCCTAGCCTGGCCCAATCGTACTTACAGACGTCGCAGTTTGACGAACTAGCCGACTACCACACATCGCCCTTGTCCGTGAGCAAGGCTGACAACCATTACGCCGAGGAGTCGGCCCTCCTCTATGGCTATATATCGACATCCAACTTTGGCATTCCGACCAACAATTTGGAGTCGAACGCCAATCCAGCATATCCAACTAGAGCACTCATGTTCGGTGATAATCTAACTAGTTCCTCTTCGAATGCAGTGCATTCGCGACAGAGGTTCGGCACCGAGCAGGAACTGCTGAAGCACATGTCGCAGCTCTCAACCAACGATGCGACCACTTCTCCCCGTGGCGCCGATGACCGCTATGCTGAGAACAATGGCGAGCATTGTCAGGCAATTAGGTGGCGTGATCCGAACCTATCCGAGGTGATCAGCTTTCTGGACAATCCCAACAGTTCGGTGAAGGCTAACGCCGCTGCCTATTTGCAGCATTTATGCTACATGGATGATCCGAATAAGCAAAAGACAAGAACTCTCGGTGGGATACCCGCACTGGTGCGGCTTTTGGACCACGAGAACCTAGAAGTACACAAAAACGCCTGCGGAGCTCTGCGGAACTTGTCGTACGGCCGTCAGAATGACGAAAACAAACGTGCAATAAAAAATGCCGGAGGAATTTCTGCTCTCATCAATCTCTTGTGTCGTACGATGGAGTCTGAGATCAAAGAACTGATCACCGGGGTTATATGGAATCTGTCGTCGTGCGAAGATCTCAAGCGGTCCATCATCGATGATGGGTTGAACGTTATCGTGTCCTGCATCATCATGCCGCACTCTGGATGCGATCCCACATGCACAGGCGAGATGTTCACATCAACTGTTTTCCGCAATGCATCGGGTGCCCTTCGGAACGTCAGCTCAGCCGGCGAATACGCTCGTACAAAGCTGCGCGAATGCAAGAACCTCGTCGAGTGTCTGCTGTTTGTAGTGAAGACCTCGATCGAGAAGAACAACATCGGCAACAAGATCGTCGAAAATTGCGTTTGCATTTTGCGGAATTTATCGTACCGGTGCCAGGAGGTGGAGGACTCGAACTACGATAAGCATCCGACTCTGATGAACAAGACCGCCTCATCGATCGAAGTAAAGGCTGAAAATTTTGGCTGCTTCGGAGCTAGTAAGAAGAAACGCGAATACGAATACACCGAACCCAACGATGGCATGAAGTCGGCCGAGAATGGAGGCGCTTCATCGCTTCAAACTCTGCCACGCAGCAGCACCCACAGAAAGGGTTATGAACAGTTGTGGCAGCCAGACGTGGTTCAGTATTATCTCGCCTTGTTGCAAAGTTGCTCCAATCCGGAGACTCTGGAAGCAGCTGCTGGGGCCATTCAGAACTTGGCCGCTTGCTATTGGCAGCCCAGCATAGACATTCGGGCCGCTGTCAGGAAAGAGAAAGGTCTACCCATTCTTGTCGAGCTGCTCCGCATGGAAGTAGATAGAGTAGTGTGTGCCGTTGCCACAGCCTTAAGAAATCTTGCTCTAGATCAACGAAACAAGGAGCTCATCGGGAAGTACGCAATGCGGGATTTGGTACAAAAACTACCCTCCGGCAATGCCCAGCACGATCAAGGCACCTCTGATGACACCATCACGGCCGTGCTGGCCACTATCAACGAGGTCATCAAGCGGAACGCCGAGTTCGCTCGGTCTCTGCTCGATGCCAACGGCGTCGACCGTCTGATGAATATCGTGCGTCAACGCCAGAAATACACGTCGTGTGTATTGAAATTCGCCTCCCAGGTTCTATACACCATGTGGCAACACAACGATTTGCGCGAGGTCTACAAGAAGCAGGGCTGGAAGGAGCAGGACTTTGTCACAAAAACAGTCGCCGCTCGCAATGCAGCACCCAATTCCCCCAACAATGCAAACAATACCCTGAATAGACCAATGGCATCACAGAGTCAGACACGATACGAAGATCGCACCATTGGACGCAATGCCCATCATAATTCAATGGCCAGCCGAAATATGGAGACAGTCATTTGCGAAAACGGCGAAGCGGCCAACTTCAACTCGGGCACAATGACTTACCGAAAGAAGAACGATCAGTTCTACGAACACCCTGATGGTGGCATTCCAACCAGGCTAACACATTCTGATTCCGTGGAGAACAATCTCCAGGACCCTGCTTAAGATTTAAGAATTAAACAAAAATAAGAATAAAATGCGTGCGCGTCATCTGTACTTTGATTTGTTTTTTTTTCTTCTCTCTATCTCGACAAATGTTTTATAATAACTAAAAAAAAACAACAACAAAATCTATAGAATCGTATTCAATTTATATATAAATATAAATATTATATAATTTTTTGTATTTTCTAAATATATTATATTAAAATATATTTAACAGTAAACAAATTAGTTCTCTTGTCAACAAAGCAAAAATAATAATAATAAAAAAACAAAAATCACTTAAGAATAAAAAAAAATTACATTTTTGTTTTAAATATTATTTTTAAACAATTTTTTCGTTTGTTTATTAAAGGACACCCCATACACACATAAGGATATACATTTGCTTAAACGATTTAATTGTTATAAACAGTCAATTGTGAAATATTCAAAATAAATAAATTAAAAAAAAATAAAACGGATTGATGTTTTTCACCACAACAAGTTTTTGGTAGTTGGGTTTTGGCTTTTTGTTTTCTCCTGGGTGTGGCTGGTGGTTGCTGTGTTCGCATGTGTGGGAAGAAATGTGTTCGTTATTATTTGACTTTTTGAATGTTTTGATGCAATGTATCCAACATTTGGTTTCTGTTTATTATTTTTTTAATTAATTTAACAATTAAGGCGGCGATAATAATTGAAAAAATAAATTCTTCAATAATGTTTTTGCAGCTGTGAGACTTTATGAAGTGAGTGGCCAAGCCAAGGTTAGCCTTAAGCAAAGAATAACACCCTTATTCTGCTATTTGTTTCGATCGTAAATTTCGATTCACGCAAATGGTTCAAATTACTTTTTTTAAATCTTCTATTTTTCGGGTGCAAATTTTAGGAAACTACAAATAAAAGATCATAATACCCTTGTGTAAGAGCAATAGAATTGGAAAAAAATGCACTAATGCGCCCAGATGCCTTAGACCGCGGTGATGTGGAAAAAACTACATTCAAACAAAAGCATACAAAAAAGGTCGCAATATTTTTTGTGTTACAAGTTTTCACTTGATATTTCTCCAAAAATAACTGAGGTTCCGAGATATTAAAAATAGAATTTTTTCATTTTTTGTTTGTCTATGTATGTAACTAATTTTGCTGGTCTACCAACAGAACAGATAGTAAAATAAATTAAAAACTTTCATGCGAAAAACTTGCAGAATAAAGCTAAAAAATGAATTCAATATTATTGACGAACTCAAGTCGTAAGATGTCTATTCGAGGTCGGTGACTGAAGGCGAATAAGCTTAACTTATCTGTGTGGATTATGGAGGTAGATATTTGCGATTTGTTTTTTTCAGCATTTAAACCTAATTCAAAGGGGATAATTTAAGTTTTTTTTATATTTGTACACTTGGTCTAAAAGACAATTATTCATTTTAAAAATATCGTGGTTTAATTAAAACTAACATTACAAAAGTGGTTTTAGTTCTGCCATCCGTGCGTCGACTGTTTATTGGTGGGTCTATTTATCTAGGTGCACATCTAGCTAGAGCCTAAATGGGTGAACCGATTTGCTTCAAAATTTGGTACAGATTAGGGAGAAGCATTCCGAATGGTTCTGAAATCGTTCGTTTGGCTTGAAGAACGAATCAAAACCAGAGGCATGCATACATGCACACTTTAAACGTTATTCAATTGTGCGTTTATAAATGAAAGTATGTTAGTAAATTATGAAATTTAATTCAACCTTCTTTATTTTATTTGCTATTTTGTAGAACAGGGAGACTTGATATCCTTTGCAGTTTCTGTACATAATTTTGTATTTAGGTTATCTAGAAGACCCATTCCTATATTAAAATATTTGCATAAGAAACAGCACTTAGTTCTAAATAGTTTAAGCGCTGTTTAAAAAAAAAATTTAACAGAGTCTATGGGAGACTTGTTTCCCCCCTATGGGAGACTTGATGCCTACAAAAATCAATAAGAAGAAATAGAGTAACATTAAAGGTTCCCCACACCAACGCGAATCTGGCGCGGCGACAAAACAATAATAATAACACGTGGTTGTCAATGAAAAAAACATGTTCTTATTATTGTTTTCATCGTCGCCGCGATAGATTCGTGTGGTGTGGGGAATCCTTAAAGCGGGATCTCATTTTCTCTTTGATTGGGAATAATCCACGCGGTTGCTGTATGCCCTGAAGAAAAAAAAGAAAATCGTTTATGTGAGAACTACTCGATCTATATGATCCTGTGTACCAAATTCGAAACAAATCCGTTTTCGTGTTAAGGCTTTAGCTCATTTTACAACTATAACAATAACAATTATTTTAACTATACGCCTGAAAAATATAATATTATTTAAATGCAACCTGAATAGAAGGATAGAAAAGAATTTTTGTTAGCGTCGTACTTTGAGGAATAAGGTGTCATAGAAAAGAGTGGGTCTCGAACCCACACCTTGAAGTTAGCAGTTAAGAACTGTATCCACTGAGCCATTTCCACCCTTTATATTGCACGATTAGGTTGTTTTACAGTGATAAATTAAGAAAGTTATAGGCATAACTAGAGACTAAGGTGAAGATTTCTGGTGTCAGCATGCTGATTGAATTTTTAAATCTAAATCGATTTTTCCTATAAAAAATATCCTTAAAACCAACACTATTGTATATATTATTCAATTAATTTACCCTAAAACAGAATTAATGTTTACTTTCAACCAAGTATCAGACCGAGTCCATAAAAATAAAAAGAGGCTGGGTGCGAACCACACTTCCGACTTCCCATTGGTGCCCTTGGGCCCTACTATGTAACTTGTTTCTACTTTGAATCTATTCGAAAGTTGTTTTCAATGCTTATTTTGAGTGGTAATGTGTATGAAAGTGGGATCAAATTTTGGTGCTTTCAACTTTTTACCACAGAATCTTCAACTAGCGCTGTTCTATTTCCGTTTATATGCATTTTCTAAAGAATTAGCGAGCTGAGATTTTGCGAATTCTTACATTTTTATTGTAGAGTCGAGTTACATAGTTGGGCCCCTTGTAAACTAGAGCCCCAAAGTTATTTTGTAATAAGAAAATTCCCAATTCAAGATTTTTGAAGACCTTATCAGGGTGTTCAATATACAACCATGCGAATGCGAATGGGTCGTTTGTTCTCGAGATATTCGAGACGAAAAACATTTTTGTACAATTTTTATTGAATGTTTTTACAAACAGTTGTTAACAACGTCATTATGTTTAGTATAAATTTAGTCTGGCGTCGAAATCAGTTTCTATTGTCCAGATATTCGAGTTGAAAAAATTTTTCAAGAATTTTTATTATTTTCTTGTAGTTCATATCAATAATTGAATATGGCATCGTGTATAGAATTAAATTAGCCCGAAGTCAATATCACTATTTTTTTTCAAAATATCCGAGCGGTAAAATATTTTTGATATATTTTTATTCGTAATTATAATTATTTTATTCGTAATAAATGTGGCATCGTGTAAACTGTAAAGCCTAGTACATACTTCCTTGTGAAGTGAACAACCATCAGTGGAGAAAGTGAATTTTTGACACAATTTGCTTGACTTTTGCAGCTTTTATGGTCAAATTGTCAAGGCTACACCAAAAATCAAAGAGTTCCCGTACATTTTGCGCGTGAATATGGTTCACCGCTCGTGAACGCAAACTCTCCACTTTTTGTCATGGCTTCACGAGCAAGCTCACGGGTGAACAAAAATACAAATTTGTATGGATTCACGACATGATTCACAAGTATGTACTAGGCTTAAAGAAGTCAAGATACTCGCGTCCAAAAAAGATTTTCTACAATTGTTTGCAAGTTTTTGATTTAAAAAAAACTATTTTTTTTTTTTCAAATTCTTCATTCCGTCATTTTGTGTAGAATAAAATTAAGCCGAAGTCATTTGCATTTCTTGTTTTCTAAATATTCGAGGCAAATTATATTTTGCAACTTTTGTTTTCTGCATTTTATGTTATCTGTAAAATAAAATTTATCTGAAGTCATTCAGCTCTATTCTGCTATACGATTCGATCGAAACTTTCGATTCATGTGAATGTTTCATTCAATTTGCTTTAAATAATTTTTAAAAATCTACTCTTTCGAGTGCAAATCTTAACCAAAATTTATTTTTGAAATTCATAAGAAAATCTAATTTTAATCGAAATTTGGAACAATTGTTTTGCTCCGACGGATCGTGAACGTTTAGCAGAATATGGCTGAATTTCCAAATTCGTAATTGAGATACGTTGTATGTATCACGAATGTACGTACACACACCCATACAGAGATTTCTGTAAAAACGATGGAAACGTTTTTTTTTTTTTAAGTTTGTTTTTTTAAGGGTCAGGGGAGAAAATCTGTTCCAAGAATTGCTCTATGATTAAAGTTGGTAAAAATATTAAATTTTTGATGAGGACGAAGAATCATATCATATTTGTTTTGATCTAACATTCAAAAATACCTTAACCCTGCTTAACATCATTGAACTCTCTATAGCTTTCCTGTTTTTTATTTTTTTGTTCATACTGGGTAAAAGCTCATTTAACGAAATTCAATGTTCGATCCATTTCATATCCCTGCTTCAATCATTGGGAGTTCACTGATTTTTTCTAAATAAAACTGATAAACCTAACTCTGGTGCATTATCACCATTCGATTGAAGAAAGTCGTTTATATAATTGTAAAATCAATAAATAACAAATAAAAATGGTTTATCAATTTTGTGTGGTTAAAAAATATACAGAGGTGGTCATAGAAAGCGTGGGTGCGAATGTACCCCTGAAAGGTTTAAAATGCCTAGATTGTTTACAATTTTTCGTACAATAAGATAATGTTTGGATTGTGGGAGAATTTGGATATGAATTACTGAACAACGACAATAACTTAAAAGGTGCTACCACCAATTATATACGAATTATAAATTAACAGAACAGATATAATTGGTGGTAGCACCTTTAAGTTGTTGTTGTTGTTTAATTTATAATTCATATACATTGGTGGTAGCACCTTTAAGTTGTTATTGTTGTTCAGAAATTCAATGAAATTGACGGAATAAAGAATGGTCAAGTCTAATAAACTGACTCTAGTATGAATAATACAATAAATAATAATAAGAACCATAACCATAGGGATATATAGGAATTATTTTTCTTGTTTCCTGGGATAATAGGAAAGAAAAGTGGAATGATTATACATTATTTTTGTGAACGATTTTGTTTTCGTATGGACCTGTCTCGGGCAAAAATAAAAAAAATAATAAATATAAATGTCGTTAGAATATTAAAGACTTTACTATGAAGATTTTTTATTACTCATCTTATTCTTTTTCTTAATAAATTCACTTTGATCTAGATTATTCTGGAAGAAAGAAGTCTCCTTCCTGGCCTGTGAGACTTCTGTCATTAATCGTTGCTTGTGCACAGCTTGCTCATAGTTCATACGTTCTGTTAGATGAACCCATTTAAACCGTGGCAGGTACTTCATGCTCCACAGTGAATCATAGAACTGTGATTTTTTTCTTGTAGATATTTGCTTGTTATTAAGGAATTCAACTATTTGTTTTGCAGTTCGCTTGCTTTCAAATTCTACCCAGCCTTCTGTAAAGTGACGAGATAAACGTTTGCGTTTCTTTTGTTTCTCAGTAACTGGTAAGTATAAAAATTATTCATTATGTATTTTTTTTAAATATGTAAACTTGAAGACGAACCTGGCATTTTTTCAGGTTGCAAGAAGACTCGACCAATCTTCCCATAACCACCTAGAATTTCTCGAATGCGTGTAACATTCATGTGTTTGGGTATATTCGATACGTAGATGATTCCCTTTTTTCGTTTTTTCTTTGGTTTAGACAGTTGCTCCATTTCGATGTCACTAGGTTGTTCTTCCACTTCTTCATCAGTGCCGCTTCCGGCTTCTTGGGTGGGTTCTTCATGTTCGTTGGCAGAGTTTTCGTCCAAGTTACTTTGATTTTCTATGCTTGTGACATCTTCATCGACTTTAATTTCTTCTGTATATTTTGGTGCAATTGGTCCTTTTGACTTTCTTTTCCTCATTTTTATTAGATATTACACGATTTACAATACAATAAATAGTAAAATACAAAAAATTATCACTCGTTTGCTTGTTTTTGTGTTGCTTCTGGTTATTTTGTATTTGACAGTAATTTTATTTTCACGTGCGACTAGTTGAAACGGCTCTAGATGAAAAGAAAGAGATATCATTACTATCAAAGTAAAGCATTGTTGCGTACAGTACGAATGAAGAGTTTGAAAAATTTGTAATGATTATTAATGGTACGTCCCTACTTAAAATTTTACGGCTATGGTCATCTATTAGGCGCTTTTGGGTTTCATTAACGAAAGTTTATAGTTACATATTTAGATACATTTATGTTTTTGTGAAAAAAAAGATGTAACAATAATTGAAAAAATTTTAGCTCAGGTTGCCATTAGGAACATTAAAACAAAATATGAAAAAATGTGTTTTGGATTTCAGCTGAGATATAAAATACGAAAATAAAAATTATTTTGCGTGGAAATGATTATTAACAAAGTTATAAACAATAGCTGTGTTTTATTTTCCCCAAGATCCGAACCACATTGGATTTGCTTACAAAAATACATGTATAACAAAAACAACACAAGATCCAACTTTGAATTTGGATTTCCAAATTGATTTTGAACACACACCCTTAATTTGTAAATGTCGTCAGTAGTGTAAAGAAAAAAGACAAAGGGTGTATACGAATAAAAAAAAAGAAAGGAAAAAAAGAGTTGGGTATATAACGTATGTCACGGAGATCCTGGGTTGTTTTATTTTCCTGATCTGATCTGGATGGGATCTGGGGGAAAATAAAACGCAGCTAATTTAAGCTTGCATAGGTCCTTCCTATTAAACAATTTACTACACGAAACAAAATATGAAAACAAAGACTGTTTTCCTAAAAGTATGAACCCTTTTGATATTATTAGCTGCGTTTTATTTTCCCCCAGATCCAATCCAGATCAGATCAGGAAAATAAAACAACCCAGGGATCTCTGTGACATACGTTATATACCCAACTCTTTTTTTCCTTTGTTTTTTTTATTTATATACACCCTTTGTCTTTTTTCTTTACACTACTGACGACATTTACAAATTAAGGGTGTGTGTTCAAAATGGATTTGGAAATCCAAATTCAAAACAAAGTTGGATCTTGTGTTGTTTTTGTAATACATGTATTTTTGTAAGCAAATCCAAACTGGTTCGGATCTTGGGGAAAATAAAACACAGCTATTATGTCAGAAAAATCGTTACGATTAAAATTTTTTTTTTTTTTTTTTTTTTTTTTTTTATTATCACACACTTGAAGAGTAAAACACTGTTGAAACTCAATTAATCCGCCGGAATCGGTGGGTAAAAATTGCTGAACCACGATTTAAATATTTGTACAACTGGCCCTAAGAGAAGCAACGGAGTTGCGTGAGCGGGACTGAACCCCGAAAAATTTGAACTCAAATGACAACAAAAACTATTTCACTGACACAATTATACAAAGCCTAGTACGCAGATCGAGACAAACTAAATTTCATCTCTACATTCTTTTTCTCAAGACAAATTTCGATGGTATAGAAATTCGGAACTATGAAGAAACTTTCGGCTGTCAATATATTTTACATGAGATTCGCTTAATCGCATCGTCGCTTTGGTGCGGGTTCTCCCATTTTCTGCCATGAAATTTAATTTTGATAGTAGAAAGTTTCGGTGCCGCGACGAATGTTTCGCCTTGGTTTGAGGAAGCCTTCAATTGAAGAATTAGTTTCGCGCTGGTTTGGGAGGCATGATGCTTATGTATATTAAACACAGAAATTGATGTTCTTATTTTCTCTTTTGTTCTGTTTCCACCGAAAGTTTAAATTAAAGAAATTTGTGTAGTGTTATTTCATCACACAGTACATCCGTTCATTTACTTCCAAAAACTGCGTTTAAGAATTTTTTCTGTTAAAATATTCTACATGGGATTCGCTTTGGTGTGAATACTCTCATTTATCGGCCTGTAAATATATTTTGACAGCCGAAAGTTTCATTGTGGTTCCGAATGCTTCGCGTTGGTTTGTGAGAGCCATAAATGTTAGACCAATTTCATTTTTTGTTATATCAACTTTGGCAGATAACTGAAATTTGAAGAAATTTGAGTTGGCAAATTATTTACTTATTCTTTATTTAATTTTTTTGGCTAATGTGCCAGTTATACCTTTCATTGAAAACGATAATTGAAAATTTTAATTTTTAATTTTGAGATGTATAAAAATAAAAATCAGTGATTATTTTGATGCAAATATAAAGCTGATGACTTAAGTATTAATTCTTGTCAAAAAATATTTCGTTTTGGCCCAACCCTTCACATAAATTTCATTATTTCAATGTTTGAACTACCTTACCATTGATCATTGAAATCTTAAAAGTCATTTTATGTAAAAGGTTCAACCAAAATAAAATATTTTTTATCTCAGAATTATTAATTAAGTCATCAGATTTATATTGGCGTCATAACAATCACGGATTTCAATGATAGCTATAAGAGGCCAGTTATATGTATGTAGCTTCATTTAAACTCTTTTTTGAAAAATTTAATTTATTATTTTGAGACACTTTGAAAGCAAAGTCAGTGAATATTTCGATGCCAATAAAAAGCTGATGACTTAATTCTGTGGGAAAAAACAACATAAGTCACATTTTGCAAGTTTTTAGGAAAACAATTTAAATATTTCTATTGCGATTACAAATAGGGTTCACAACTTATGGACGATGTGTTATAGTTCATAAACCGTAAGAGATAAAAGTGCGAACAAAATATGATAGTATTGCGCGTTAGATACTGTAGTAAACTCAGTTTCGACAAAAGTCGACTTATGATGTTATTCCTTGTGGCCACAGAATTATTATTTCTAGTCAAAAAAATATTTCATATTTTGGCCCAACCTTTCACATAAAATGACTTCTAGGATTTCAATGATCAATGGGTAGGTAGTTCAATCAAAGAGAAATCAAAAAGAAATTCATTTTACGTGTTAACCTGGGCCAAAATGAAAATTTTGTTTGGCAAAAATTAATAATTAAATCAACAGATTTATATTGGCAACAAAATAATCTCTGATTTCGCTTTTTAATAAACATTTAAAATTTTCAATGATCGTTTTCAATGAAAGCTATGCCCCTATCTGGCCCCTAACAAGCACTCATTTATTAGACTTAATAATATATTAAAGATTTAGTAGAATTTCTGTAGGATAACCCCATTATTTTGCTCCATTTACTGTAGGCTATAGGTCTTTCTTTCTATAAAAATTCTTACTTCACGCAAATAGAAAAAGTTAATATTATGAACATACTTGTTGATACACCTGAATAATTTGTTTGTTTTTTCATTAACAAATGTATGTATTGTGTTGTATGTATATATTTTATCACCATTAAGAAATTTTATCTACAAATAAAAATAAATAATAAAATTTTATTTTTCTAGGTTGAATTGTGCAAAACCGATCAGAAAGTACATAAGTCTTATTTTTGTTTAATAAAAAAATAAATTTTAATATATCTACCTTAATTAATGTTTTTTTTGTTTTTGTTAAAAAACTTGTTATTTGTAATTTATGTGACAGATATATTTAAAAAATTTGTAAATGTAAAGTTTTGTATTACAAATTTGTGATCCTAATCTTTAGTTTGGTCAAATAGGCCACAGATTCGTTTGAATTCGATTTCTTAGTTCAATATCATAAATTGAATACACTAAAAAGAGATGGTAGCTCATTCAAGTCATTTGTGTTACATTCAAAACCTTCAATATTAAAATGGTGCGAATGCTTGCCAGTCAACAGACGATTCTGAGAAAAGAATTTTTCTCCTATGTTTTAAGTTTCAATTCTAACTAGAATCAATTCCAGAAGCACTTAAACATTCAAACTAAAACAATAAATAAAATGCAGTGTAATTAAATGATTTTTTAAGTTTGTATTAATTTATTTATAATTTACTGACCAATTTACAAAAAATCAAAGAAACGTTTCTATTTGACGACTTACGTATCCAAAATTGTGAAAAAGTGTAACTAGCACTATTTCATTTACATCATGTATGTACTTAATATGTACAGTATAAACATATTACATTGTACATGAATCTAATAACTAAAATAAAACACAGAATCATACATTTAGTTTTTAGTTCAATTATAGTTTGGGTAATATAATGTACAAAATAATGATTTTTATCAATTTTAACTAACAAAATAATATTTACAAAAAAAAAAAAAACAGTAACACTCTATAATAATATCTTACAATAAAATACAATTAACAATAATTTGTTTCAACTTAATATTATACATTTACAAAGTAACAGTGGGTAAAATTCAGCATATAATCACATGCAATTCTCGTATAATTTAAGATTATGTACTTAAACATATCACAATTGGAATTCATTTATAATTTGCGTTATACTTTCATAGGTTCCAGTTCCGATTCCCAATGCAGCTACAATCAAAATTAAAATATTTTTAAGGTACAAAAATGCACTGAGAGATTTTTGTTCTTGCGATCGAACAATGAAATCGACCATCACGGGTATTAATAATGACAATGAGGTAGAACAAAGAGCACCAATGAGAGATATGAATAGTCCTAGGGCAGGAACAATCAAAGCAACGGCAACTGAAAATATAAACACACATAAATGTTTAAAAAGACCGTACTCCGGTAAAAATGTTGATCACAATAAAAATAATTCAAATTCTATTGCGAACCAACAAGAGTGCAGGTCTGCTAGTAGATATTTCATAAAATATTAATAAAGTTCTTGTCAATAGTTTTCAAAAATACAGTTAAATACAATAAACTAAAATAAAATAAAATACAGTTTTCAAAGTGCAGTCCCAAAACTAATGTGAAACATCCAGTTCGACAAAGAAACATTCGCTTGTAAAACATTCAGAACAACGACGGAACTTTCGGCTGTCAAAATATATTTACAGAGCGATAAATAAGAGTACCTGTACAAAGGCGACGCACGCACGATGCGATTAAGCGAATCTCATGTAAAATATATTGACAGTCGAAAATTTCGTCGTCAATCCGAATGTTTCCCGTTGGTTTGGAGGAGTCATAATTCGTTGTCAGATGTCATTTTTGTAAAAAAAATTGTTTGTTGCTTATGTACATATGTATCGCAAGCGTAGTATAAATATATTTAAAAAAGGACAAATTAAGCAAAGGTGACGGCGAAAATTGTCGCTTTCGTATAGGTAGACTGCGAATTTCACCACTTATTCGACAGTGAAGTTTCCAGTGCATGTACCGAATTTTTCGCGTTGGTTTGGGAGGGTTTTTAATCAAAAATCTATCTTAAAATTGCAAATAAAAAATATTGATCAAGAGTTTGATTAAAAAAAAACAATTCACTTTGTCCACCAACACACGCTTCAATAAACAACTTACATGTCAATAAAATCATAATAGTTCTAAAGAAAAGCTCGCCCATAAATGGTCGCTGATTACAATTCATAGAATCCTTAATTCCAGGCCACATTATTTGTATCATTATGTAAAATTGTAACGGATATCCAAAAAATACTCCAAGAGCTGCAATAACTTTAACTGCTTGTGCTTTCCTTAAAGTATAAACAAACATTCAAAAGTACATCCTCAAAATGATTATATATTTATTATTTTTGTTCACTTACCAATCAGTTACATCCAAATTAAGAGTTAAACTACCAGCAACATCTTCACCCCATTTCAGGTACCCCATAAATCCGGTAAAAACAAAAAGCGCTGTTATAAGAACCAATGTAACATTCAACACTCCAAATCGGCTATTAAAACCATCTGGTTTTTTCATGGCATTACGAAGAGGTAGAATAAGTGCAACGCCTTCGAAAGAAAATATCGCAGTTCCAAAAAATAGAGATAGTTTTGGGCCATCTGTCACTAAATTACGTTCACTTGGTGATGGAAGTCCTTCGATCATGGCAAAAATGAGAGTAGATGTAATGCCCACAATCAATGAGATACTTGCTAACATCGATATAGGAGCTAAGTATTTGAGATTGGTTATTAAGGAAGGTATAAGAACGGCCGCCAGGGCTATTGTCATTGACACATTAAAATCCACGTTGATTCCATTTTGCTGGAACACCTGCAAAAGGTTCTCGGCAATGAACACAAAGTAAATAGAACAGAATCCGAATTGGGTCACACAAAGAAACATCTCAACAACAAGTCGCATGAATTTCGATGCGAAGCGGAAGCTTTTTGGGCCAAGCTCAAAGCTTTTCTCCACTGTGTCTGGATAATCGTAAAATGTAGCTCCTTTTGTGGCCAGAACGGCTCGTTTGGATGCCCTAATAAGCATATGTTCACAGTGTACACAAATTATGGCAATAATAGGTAAAAGAACCGAGGCTCCAATAAGCCCGCCATTTTTGAAAGCATCACCCATTGCAAAGAGACCAGCTCCAACGCTCCCCTTGAAAAGATGAGAAGCCGTTTCAAAGTACCTGCATATACATAATTATGGTATAATGTAAAATGATTTTTTTTTGTAATTACAGTAACAACTTACGATGTGGTGTGTTCTCGGACTTCAATCTCTGAGGCTTCAGCATCCTTTTGTTTTTCCATTTTCTTTTCCTGATGTTTAGGATCGATTTTCTCCTCCATGGCGATACTCATTTTGTATATGCTAAAATTAAATTTAAAATCTAACAGAGTTTTTTTTTTTTAAGTAAACTTATATCGTTTGATTTGGAGGAGTCATGCGAGCTGTATGTACGGGTTACACCTAACACGTAGATTAATTTGCTCTGAACGAGAACTGTTATTTAAAGCAGCAATTCTTCAGCTGGTATCCTATGTATGTATATGTTAAGAGGTCGTTGTGATCTTTATGTGCATTAGGGTTCGGTCTTTTACATGCTTTAATAAAGTTATTAATTTAAATTTGTTTGAATCCAATGTGCTATTCCGTTTAACTCAACAATTTATCTTGTATTTTCAGCATTAAATTTCAAATAATTTAGTTTTGAGTATATTTGGATATTTCACAAAATATTTTAATTTTTTTTATTGTTAAAAATACAAATGTTCGAACATAATATTAAAATAAAATGTGCTTATTTATAATATGTACCACTGTTTATAATGTACATGCTCTTGTATTTCGATACTTTATAAGTGGGTTATCACTGGTTTACCACTGAAGAATGAAGATGTAAGTTGTAACGAATTTTGGTTCGGGTGAGACTAGAGAAATACCAATTTATAACAGTTATAACAGTTTTTTTGCATTAAAAGTGGGCGTGCATTAACGTGCTACTTGAAAAAAAAATCTGTTCTGCGAGGGACCGTAGTATAAAAAATACTTTTACAAACGAAACTGTTTTAAATTGGCATGTCTAGAGTTACTTCAAAAAAACTTTAACTATTAAACATAATATATTAGAGGTATTCGATCTATAAATTTTATAAAATAGCTCTATTACAAATTTGCAAAAAATCTTGTTAATATATATATTCAGACAGACGCGCCTGTGAAGAGGTATTTTAACAAAATAGTTTTTATATATAAAATTTTTAAAAAAAATTAAAAAAAATTGGTACGCAATTTGTTAGCTTTTATTAATGCGGAGTTAAAAAATTAATTAAAAAAAATATCATCTACCCATTTCCGAAAAAAAAGTTTTAAAACTTTTTAAAAAATCAAAAAAAAAATTAAATTTTGGTTTACAAAACATTTAAAACTTTTTCAAACATTCTCCATAAAAAATTGATAAATATCAGTTGGTGTTTATGAGAAAATCGAAAATCAAACAAATATGTAGTTCTATGGGAGGTACCATTTTTAACCATTTTCGGATTTCTTTTAAATAAGATGGTTACCTTTTTTTTTTAAAAAATTACTGAATTTTTTTTAAAGATGTGGGAAAAATAAGATTTTCATTTTTTGCTAAAAAAATTTGTACGGAATGTACAGTTATTTTTGATCTTGAAACAAAAGAAAAAAGTGTGTGGGGGGAATGCCCAAAAAACGCTAGGTACCTACTTTAAAGAAAATCGACCGACCCGTTTAGGCAGCCGAAAAGGCAGACGGACAGAATTGTGAGACCCATTTTTTTTCGATAACTTGCCATATACAATATACATAGTACCTATACATCGCAAGTAAAAAACAAAAGGAAAAATGAGGGTATATAACAAGTTGTCACTGAGATCCTGATCTGATCTGGATTGGATCTGGGGAAATTAAAACACAGCTAATATAATTGATAAGATAAAGTTTTAAATCAGCATATCTGATCTATGTGATTGTGTGTGTATGGCATGGCGTGATGGTTATTCTAGTCAAATTACGAATCGAACAAATAAAGACGAATTATAAAATAATTATATATGCAAATTAAATTTAAAAAAAAACAAACAATAATTCTTGTTTTGGTTTTAATAAAAAAACAAAACCTATTCAAATTTGCAATTGAACTTTAGCAAACATTCCTGAAGCAGGTATTCCTGGATACCATAAAACTGTGAAAAAATGATAATATTTTTCTTTGTTAAGCGTTGGTATAGCTGTAACTATATGGATCATCGAAAAATGAGGTGTTAATTTTGAAAGTGTTGATATACATATAAGACATCATTTACACATTAAAAAAAATCAAGTGAATCATAAGTTTAATTACAAATTAAATGTATCTTTTTTAAGATTTTTTTATTAGAATTACAACTAAAAAAAAACTTTAAAAGAGATTACACTGTCTCCCCGACGGGGAATTGAACCCCGGTCTCCCGCGTGACAGGCGGGGATACTGACCACTATACTATCGATGATATTGAGTAAGGTGGTTTTTAATTTTTTACAGATAAAAATGTATAGGCATGTATATCTATTGCTACTTTTAAAATAAAATATAATATATAATCTAAGAAATTTTAATCAACTAAAAATGATTATGCACGACTGAATTATACGAATATGCTTTCTTATACATATTTCAAGGCTATCAATATGCTAGTAATTCAATAAATGATGAAAGATCTTATAGATAAAATCTGGGGAAGTTAAGTAGGTACTTAAACATTGAATTCTTTTTTAAATTTGTTTTATACATATACCTAAATAAGTGGAGAATGTTATTGTCATTAAATGTTTCTTGGGGAAGAACCATAAAAAAGAAATACGTGATTTAAGAAAAAATAATAAAAATGTACATACAAAATTTTATTAATATGGTTAGAGCTGTTTTCTAGAAAATTTTAAAAATTTAAAAGCGTTCATACGTTCTACATAAATATCCTCCAAAATTACAAAAAAAAATTTGTTTTCAAAAATATTTTGAAGTCTTTAATAAAGATGCACGTACAGATACACAGAATGACGGATGGTATATGACGAAAAATGGTCAAGGAAAACATTATAATTAATTCAAGTATTTTACTTTAACAAGTTTTTTAGTACATTCTTTATTTTATATTTCATCGAGAAAGTATAAAAAATTGAGGGGACTTTTATTATAAGAAGTATTGAATCAACATCTTACTGTACGTACCTACATGACTTCTTTCTTCTGTGATTCTAAGGCAAAGCTGACTATGTTCATGTTTTTCAGAAAAAAAAACGATTTCCAATGTCTTATGGGTTTACCGTAAATTGAATTTATCTTTGACAAGATCTCATTACTTTAAAATAGCAACGAATTATATGAAATTTTCAAAGTTTGTTATACTACTATAGCAAGAAAAAGAAAAGAAGAAAAAGAGGAAAGCAGGTAAGCAAAGTCCACACAGTGGTTTATCGGAAATAAAGGCTCTTAAAATTTGGAAGAAATTTTGTATGTAAATATGACAAATAGTCGGTTGACAAGTAAAACTCACTAAGTACGTTTGGAGCTATTTGGAGACATTGAAGTTTTAATAAATAATTTAGTATTAAAATTCTATTTCATTAGTAAATCGATATTTCGCAGTTTAATGTAAAAAATAATTTTGTTTTTGTAATAGACCTTATAGTTTCGTCCTAAATGCCAAAGTTTTCGAGAAAATGCCAAAGAAATCACTTAATGACTTTTTCCCGCCGGATTTGCAAGGATTAAGGGAGATAATGAACAGCAAAACCTAGATTTACTCAGATATTTTAATGTTTATTTAAAAATATACATGTTTATTTAGTATAAAAAGAAATTTTAACTCATTCTCCAAAGATTTTAAATTTTATCAATTTTGTTTGATCACGAAAATTGTTAGCAATATTTAGTTTTACAAATATTGAGTTTAAAAGTAAAGTTTTCAAAATCTGCAGTTAATTAAGATGACTTTATTTAAAAAATAATTCAAGAATGGGTTTCTGGCTTTAAGAAAAGCTATAAGATGGTGATGGTGCCGTTATTTTTGTATGGTTCTTTTTCTTTTTTGAGTTTTTTTTTTGAAAATTGCCCCTCCCACCTAAAAAAGGAGATATAGGTACCCCCCCCCCCCCATACTATTTTTGTCTCCTTTTGACCCAAACTATACACTGTATTGATTTGATGCATCTCGGTACAAACACCAGTTATTTGGTATTATACTGTTTATTGTACCTACTACTTTTTGTTATAAAGTTATTATTGCTACATTTTGGAAAGCTGGTATTTTGAAAACTATTGGTTCTACATTGACGGTTTTGGGCTCAAATTGAACAAAATGTAGTTATCTGGAAAGCTTAGAGCAAAGTTGTAATTGAAAATCAGTCCTTCAGGGTTTAAAGCGTCAAAAACTGAAAAAAGCGAGAAAATTTCGTGGTTTTTTGGATTTTTACCAATGTTGCATTCGTCGCTCGAGGTCGAAAACTTGCCTTATTCATTAGGCCAATATCATATACAACTCAGTAAAAAATCAGAACTCCCGGATCTGATGCAAGGTTTCCATCCTATGAGACGACAAGTTTACTCGACACTTATAAGTGTTGGCATGTAAAAATCGGGAAGTTAATGAATGTTTCCTGCCGTAAGAATTGGAAAAAATTGGAGTTGGTGAAATTTAAAATCTGAAACTGGTACTTTGAATCGTTTAATGGACATAATGAGTTTTTCTAGCAATAGGTTATTGAAAAAAAACAGTACTTGGTGATATTAAGTCACTTTAGCTCAAATTTGTACTTAGTGAGTTTTACCTGTCAACCGACTAGTGGTTAAATAAGTATCAAACACGGTGGGATACAAACATTAATGCGGAAACATTCTAAGGAGAAATAGAATATAGCACTTTGATAAAACAATCATCAGCTTACTTAAAAAAAAAAAAATTATTTTTGAAAAAGTGATAAGCCAACTCAGCAAAATTTTGCGCGCAAATAATACCAAACAAATATGCACGACTAGATCGTAAGAAACTTTCTCTTTTGGTTACCAAATATAATGAAACTACATTAAATATACATTTTTATGACACAATGTTAAAAAAGTAAAAAAGTACTATAAAATCGATTTTTTGTTTGTTTTTTTTTTGTTTTTCAAAAATATTAATGCAATATTATTTAAACTATTTATTACTAGCTGTATCCTGCCCGCTTCGCTGGGTTCATAACTATCAAATTGAATCTTTTCGATTAATTTAAGTTGTGATAGAGGTACTGACCCAAGGGGTAATTCAAAGCAAATTTCCTCCATAAAGCAGGTTCCATTGGTTACACTCTACACTCCACACTCTGCATTCCGCACACTGGGCTCCGCACTCTGCACTTTTTTTTATCTTTTCGGTTCTTAGTATCACTTTTTGAGCAAAAAACAGCAAAACTTTAAGTTTTTAGAAAAACTTCATTTAAAAAAAATTTTTAGAATTTGACAAAATTGAAAAATTTTTCTGATGAATCATATTTATGAAACTGATATTGCGGAAATAGAATAGCAGGTATTTCTTTTATGTGCAACAGATAGCGCAGTTTTTTTTTTGTTAAAAAAGTAGGTATAGTTTTAAAAACATACCCGCATCGGAATGCAATGTTATGTCAAAATTTCAAAGAAATCGGTGAAGAACTTTCGGAGATCTTAGATTAGGAACAAACGAACATTTACATTTTCATTTATATAGATTTGTGGGCATATAAATATAGCTAAACTGGCTATTAGGGGGTTCACATTCAATGAGTCGTTTTGCTAGGGTTCACATTTAACGACTTCCGTACCGACATCGTTTGAAAATAATTTTTCAAAGAGCAAACAAGGCGGGAATTTAATTATTCGCACCAATACTAGCGCATTAATTTTATTTGTTTCCACTTTTGTTTTATTATTTTACTTTCATTTCAACCTATTCTCTTTCTATCTTACGAAAAAACAGAAATAAGGTATAGAATTAAATTTTCGGTCGTCCAACTGGAGTTCACATTTACTACACCGGTCGTTCGACAGGGCAAATTATCAAAAAAATCTAAATAAAGAGCTTGCTTGATCGACAGTTGTTCGACTGGTGTTCACATTACAAAAATCTGACGACACGACAATTGTTGATGAACATGTCGTTGAATGTGAACGCCCTATTCAATTAGACAGTAATAAACTTAAAACAAACAAAATAGGAAAGCAAATAAATATACAAAAATTAAAAATAAACTAAAATAGTACGCATACGCCACAGTGTACCATCGTTTAACCGAGTCAACCTTCTTGGTGGTTGGTAATTATTTTAATTAGAAATATTTAAAAATTCTAAGACATCCATTTTAAAATATTTGCTTCATACTCAATGTTAACTGTATCGATGTCAGACTGCATTTGGTTACTAAAAAGTATGACTATAAGCGGATTGTTTATTATAGTTACATATACGAGTATGTGTGATTAATACAAACATCGTTTTGAAGCGTTTTTCATGACAAGACATAAATTGTATATATTACGTATGTATCTATATTTCTATTATTGAAAATGAATAGAAGCAACTCATATTCATGCTTATTCACATAATTCTTAATTCATCCCCTGAATGTGAGAGGAAACAGAAAAAAACGACTTTTTTAACAGCTCGGATTTTGTCTAACTATCGCCCTAATAGTTGTGATTTATATTTAAAATATGATCAATATGATGCTGCCATAAAATCAATTGTCTTGTCTATTTGATATTCCTTCTCAGGAATGGAGGGGTTCTAAATTTTTCGGTATCCCGAAGGTCTAAGATCAAAAGCATTATATTATGACAAGAGATACTCTTGGAGAATTCGTTACTTTCTCGAGTTACGTCCGAGACGTCACCCGCAACCACAATCCCGTTACCCCTTTACACACCCTTTGCCAATAGTTTAATCCCCTTCACCTCTCAACACGCCCCTTTTGCCTAACGGCACATTTACTGTTTCCCCACACTTTTGTGCATACCTTGCACAATGTATCACAAACGGATACACCCCCTTTGCCCCTATGACTAACGGTCGTGTATAAATACTCATATTTCATTTAAAATAAATGAAATATGAATAACTTTTAATTGGCACATTCCATTCCCACGGGAAGCACTGTGCGATACCTGTAGAATAATTCAAACTTAAAATATACGAACTCAGTTTTTGAAAAGTTAGTTCTAATTCATCGAGCTGAGTGAAAAGGTGCAGCCTTGCTTTTGGACAGCGGCCTTTCTCTCAAGCATATAATTTAAATCAAAATTGTAATAAATTTATGAATAAAAAAAAATTAATAAAAAAAAAAAAATATTAAAAAAAAAAAACAATTAAGTTTTTTTTATGCCTAAACGCGAGGGCACGCACATAACTGGCGCAGTCGGTAGTCTTCGAGTACATTAACAGCGCATATGTTAATGGTGTATTTCGATTACTTAAACTCGAATAAAACAAAAAATACAAAATCCGAAAAAGGATACAGCGCGAAAAAGTGCAACAAAAAATACAAAATCCGAATACGGATACAGTGCGAAAAAGTGCAACAAAAAATACAAAATCCGAATAAGGATACAGTGCGAAAAAGTGCAACAAAAAACACAAAATCTGAACAAAGATACAGTGCGAACTTTCGATTAAGAAATACTCGAATAGGAAAATAAAAATAAATTTTCCATTTAGAAAAAAGTGCAAACTATCTACAATATTAATAACCAAAGGAATAGAACATTTGACCAACAAAGAGCCAACAGGATGGCCCAACTAAGTATAGAACAGTGCTTAGCCGTACTAACGGAAATAGTAGCACAAAACAGCAGATCGACAAGCGTGCGAGCACGCGTAGAAAAGGAAATAAGATTCCTCAATATATTTAAAGGCGAAAGAGGAACACTCCCTTCCTTCGCAAGTACAGTAAATAAAATATTGAGAAGTTATGCAGTAGAGGAGAGAGCAGCCGTGTTCGAGGTAATATACGACACTAAAATCCAAGGTCCAGCAAAAAACCTTCTATACACCAACCCCCCGACGGACTGGAATCAATGCCTAGAGAGATTGCGAAAGCACTTCAGGCCATCAAAAGATGAAATGTCCATCACCAAAGACATAGGATTATTTAGAAAACTACTAACCATTTTACTGACAATACTGACAGTAACAACAATGACAGTTGGACAACAAATTGACATACAAAATTTAAATATGGGACAAGGTTATGTTTCAATAAAGAACGAGCAACTTCAAGTAATAACAGGATACACAAAAATTTTACATAAAGTAAATCTTAGTTCGTGGATAGCAAACATCGATATTCTAGAACACAACGTGAATAAATTAAATTTTGAAAATGAATTCCCAATATTAAAACACAGTTTGAAACAATTAGAAGAAGAGATAGAAAGCTTGTTAAATAACCATACTAGAAAAAGAAGAGGACTTATTAATATTGTAGGAAAAGGTTTAAAATACCTTGCAGGGACGATGGACTATGACGATGAAATAGATATTAAACAAGCTTTAGACTCAAACGAGCAAAATAATAAAAACCTTATTAATGGACTTAATGACCAAATAAAAATTAACGAACATTTTAACGAAGTTATAGACAACATAACAAAACATATAAACGGACAACAACTTGAGATTAAGAACCAGTTATCCAATATAGGGAACATAGTAAATAAAGAATTTGCACAAATAACAAACATGCAACATGTATTTCAAATTCAGTACGATATCCAGTTACTGAAAGAACAAGTGAGAAAAGTCAAAGAAAATCTTTTAATGAGTCAACTAGGAGTTCTAGGACATGATGTACTATCAGCTAAAGAAATTAAACATTTTAATATATCATTCAATGAGCTATCCAAAATAAAAAGTACAGTTATTATACATGAAAATCAAATAATATTTGTATTATTAATTCCAATTTATTCCAAATTTAAATTTTATAAAGTTTTAATAGAACCAATTCCCAATAAAAATTACTTAGAACTGTTAACATCTCATAAAGAAATAATAACTGATGAATTTCAAAACTATGATTATGTAAACGGAACAATAAAATTAAGAGATTTAAAACCAATAAAAGACGGTTGTCTTAGCAATATATTCAAAGATAATCCTGAATGTAATTTTATAGAAAATAGAAAAATAGAAATAAAACAAATTACAAATAACATTGTCATAACAAAAAATATACCATATACACAAATATCGCATAATTGTCATAACTTTAGTATAAATATAATAGGAAATAACTTGATAAGATTCGAGAATTGTAAACTTGTAATCAACGATATTAAGTATGAAAATTTTGCATATTACGACAATTTTATAATACCAAGTTTTAAAAACATATCTATAAGAAATATTGTAATGAATTATTCTACAGAAGAACTACATACAAAACATTTAGAAAATCGTAAACTTATTGAAGAAATTAAAACTAATAATACTACGCATATGTCTATAAATTTTGGAACATCCTTGTTAATAATTTCAATTTTAATTGCTTTAATTTTAATTTTTAATACAAATTCTAAAGATAAAACTAAGATTAAAGTTGATATTCAAAATATTGATTCTCCGGAGCAGAATCGTAAGGTGGGAGGAGTTACGTCCGAGACGTCACCCGCAACCACAATCCCGTTACCCCTTTACACACCCTTTGCCAATAGTTTAATCCCCTTCACCTCTCAACACGCCCCTTTTGCCTAACGGCACATTTACTGTTTTCCCACACTTTTGTGCATACCTTGCACAATGTATCACAAACGGATACACCCCCTTTGCCCCTATGACTAACGGTCGTGTATAAATACTCATATTTCATTTAAAATAAATGAAATATGAATAACTTTTAATTGGCACATTCCATTCCCACGGGAAGCACTGTGCGATACCTGTAGAATAATTCAAACTTAAAATATACGAACTCAGTTTTTGAAAAGTTAGTTCTAATTCATCGAGCTGAGTGAAAAGGTGCAGCCTTGCTTTTGGACAGCGGCCTTTCTCTCAAGCATATAATTTAAATCAAAATTGTAATAAATTTATGAATAAAAAAAAATTAATAAAAAAAAAAAAATATTAAAAAAAAAAAACAATTAAGTTTTTTTTATGCCTAAACGCGAGGGCACGCACATAACTCTCGCAAGACAACGTCCATGAAAAAATACATTTTTTGTAATAATTTTTATTTGTGAACCTAAAAAAAATATTAATTGCCTACTACCTATGATGGTGTTTACCTTCTAATGCTATAAAACTAACTTATCTAATCATTTATTATTATTTTCATTCTCAAATTTTACCAGAATCTTATCCAAAAAATATGAAGTTAATTTAAATAGAAAAGATAATACAATAATTGATCTTGACAAGTTTTAACCCAAAAGTTGCTGAAATTAATGGAAATATATTTAAACAGCTTATAATTTCATTCTAAAGTATGTCAAGATTTGGACAACTGACTAACACTTCAAAACCTTATTTATAAACGCATGATACATCGATCGTAAAACTACAATTGATTGTTCAAATCTATTGTAAAGTTGGAACTTTCAATGATCTTGAAATGCATCATGAAATGTTCATTGAATGTATCCAAAAGTTCACCAAATTGACAGATTACAGGAGTATCATGAGGACATATTTAAAATGTATTATAAATATAAGGAGATGTCCAACTGGACAACTGTCCAGTAGTGTTCTAAGAAAATCTAATAAATATGATTGTTACATTTGTTTTACATTAAAACAATTATGTTGGGGTTGGAAGGGTATAATTAATCAAATGTCGAGGAATCGTAGTACGCGTCTATTGCGCTTGATAGACAGCAAAACTACGTAATAAGAAATGGGGCTGCCAAATCACTTTTATTCGCAATAATATTCAACTTGGAGTGTTGTTCATACATTTTCCAGTCTTTTGGTAAGGTTTTAGGTAAAATCATGAAAAACAACTGTTAAACTATGACGATCAAATGACAAGAGCAAAAATCTAGCATTTTTCGAGTTGACAATCACACGACGTTAAAATGTTAAATCATTCAAGCTGTAAACTGTTAAATTCAGTTGAAAGACGCCTACGATGTTGATTGATTAAAAAACCTCCAAAAATTCCAAATTTTTATAATACATTTTTTGCTCTGGAAAAGGTTTTTTTTTTAGACTTTTGCGTGACATTTGGGGTCGAAATATTCAACATGCGTAAAAATATAGTTTGTTGCCTATAAACTGTCAAAATCTATTGAAGGATAGCATATATTGATGGATTACAACAACCTCTAAAAAATCATAAATTTATGAGATTTTACTCTGTACTCCTGGAAAATGCGATTTAAGGTTTTTCGGGTCACATTTGGAACAAATTATTCGATAAATCACAAAGCATAGCTGTCTGTTAAGCTATAAACTGTCCAATTCCTTTGGAGAATAGCTACGATGTGAATGAATTAAAAAACCTCCATAAAATTAAGATGGACGTCAACGCAGGCTAATGTTGACCTGGTAAAAAATATGCTGTGTCGACATTGAAATAAAGTTAACGTGCTGACGAGCTTTCTATCAATAGGCTTGTTTTTTTGGGATTCTATGCGTAGTACAGTATTTAATTACCTGGTTTTCTTAATTCACATTTGGTACTACCGAGCACCTGTCAAAATAATTTGAAATTTAAAAAAATCTATACACAGTAGGATTCTACTTTAGCTTTTATCGGCTGTAGGATGGCTATGTTGTATTTGTAATGCAAGTAAAATCGTACTATCTAACGGATAGCTTTTCCAATAAAACACATCTAATGTGTCCTAATTGCGTTTGACAGGGCATTAACTCGGTCACACAAAATAGTCAATGCGTTGACCGCAAAATTCATGTCAACGCGAGTGTCAACGCAGCCGTCAACGCATTGGCAGTGTTCTACGTTGACGATGACACTCCAAATTATTAAATCTTTTATGAAATTTACTATTTAAAAATTTAAAATAAAATTAGTTACGTAATTCAATGAGAAAAACACGTGATTGCATTCGGCCAACCTTGCGCAAGAGTTTTTGGCAAAACATACAAACATACATACATACAACTTCATCATCCTCAATACATTACAGACTCGATGTATGTATTTATCTGCTACTTTTGATTCTGGTCAAGATTGAACTTTTTAGTCAAAGAGCACCGGTTCGCGACTAAAATCACACAAGGCCATTTCCAAAACTGACTTCCAGAACATATCCAAAATGAGATTTTGTTTCAGAATAGTTAAATTAAAATAATTGTATTGAATGGTAATAACGATGGTGCGAAGGCTTTTCCGCCTAGTATACGCAGATTGCGCTAAATCTTAGCTCCCAATATTTTTTCTCCAAAAATCAGCTAAAGGCTAAAACCCTATAGCTTAATAAGAGCGGCCTTGGTTGTGGAGAATATGTCAGAGAAAACAGCTGATCTCTGAGAAGAAATTTTATTCATTCATTTAAAAGAATTTGTTTTCACTATTTCAAATGAATTTAATAAAAAAAAGGTTTATTGTTTATGGGACACCCTGACCCTATATACAGAAAAGTAGTAACTTTCTTTTTCAGCTTTTTGAGTTTGAAAGTAATTTTTTCGAAAACTATTTATACAAATAAGCTGATATAAAAATAGAATGAAAGAACAGATTTCAGGCTTTCAGAAAAGGTGAAACACTTTTTAGTAAGTGTTGCCATTTTTTTAAAATATTTTTTTTGCATTTTAAACACTTTTTTTTATAAAATGTGCCAAAACACAACTTTTTCGCTCGATTTCAATTTAGCTGCCATATAATGAAATAAAGTGGTCTCCATACGCTTTCATATGACATAAGTTTCATCACTGTTGAGCAATGTTGAAAGTGGGCCCAAACTCCATACAAAGTTTCACATAGTCCTTTTGACGAATAAACTGTTTTGTTTAATTTTAGCTTGGTTAAATCTTGGAGAGAATTTGGTATGAATGCTTAAATTTAGCGCAAGATGCGTAGTGCGTACTAGGGTTAACTGCTATAGTGTGTTATCTATCACAGAAAAAAAAATCTTTGAAATTTTTTTAATATGATTTTTGGCAAATTAAAAAAAGAACATAAGTTTTCTCGTCTCAAGTAGTCTCCATGTTTTGAGAACTTGCTTGTGAAATCGAACAAATGTTTGGTGTATCTCCTTTTCATTGGATCAAATCCTTGCTTTTTTTTGGTCGTGAATATATTTTGACAACGGACCGTAATGGCTGAACTTTCACACCTCCTGTCGTACATATATGTTGGTCTCGTAAAGCGAACATTGCAAAAATCGCCACGAAAAACTGAAACACGTCGCACTCATATACCAATAACTCGGGAAAACTATACCCGATATAAACAATTTGTAAAAAGTCAATCACACAAAAAGTTACTTAAAGGTATGTATGTAGATGTAAATCAAATGAAGTTTCAACGAAAACGATTTACGGTACATTTTCAAAAAAAATTTCGGTTATTTTTAAAAAAAAATTTTTTAGTCTAGGTATTTTATTTTACCAAAAAAAAAACCTTATCTATTTTAGTGTTTTTTGGTAAGCAACTAAGTTTAGTTTTTAAGTAAATTTATTTTGTAGAATATTAAGATAGCAGATTTGTAGGAAGATTAAACTAAAATATAAGTGGTAGATTGATAAAAAGTTAGAGGATTTCTACTGGCTATTTAAAATTAACTTCAATTTGTAAAAAAAAAATTATTTTAAAAATTATTATCAAGGGTTAAGAAATGGTCACCACTTCGATCATAAACCCGCTATCAATTCCATCCCGAAAAGTTAAATATAAATCGTCAAAAATTCTATTATATAAGGAAAAATCTCTAAAAATATGTAATTTCTGCAGACTGCACTCACAGGATTTACCTACATTATTTACTAAAAATCTTTTAAAATCCAATTTAAAAAAACGAATTTGTCCTGAATAAAACTATCAACAATTAAAAACTGATTGTTGAATATTTCAAAGTGCAGGCAAGATGGTTGTCATGACTTAGTTTAGTTAATATACAAATTAATCAGAGCCTTATTATACTTTGTACACTATTTTTTTGCAACATCACAGTTGTATGTACAATCTCTTTGTCTAAACGTCACTCGTAAATTATACATTAATCAATTAACTTTTCTTTTTTTAAACATAATACATAAATACATGCAAATATAATACAAGGTTATCCGGTTTTGAAGCGGAATTTTTTTTTCTCATTCACAAGTTTGCACAAAAAAGATTCAAAAATTACATTCAATTGTTTAACAATTGTAAACTTATTGAAATTTGTTTTGCCTTGAATTTATTCACAATATATTTAAATTTACGTGGTTCGTTATTTTGTTTTATATAAATGTGTATTTATAATATCTACGAATAGGTAGTTAATTAAAATCGATACAACTCGCTATGGATACGTTTTTTTTCTGTTATTCATTATATTTAATCGTACCTTTAATGACGATTGTTACACTAATTAAACGAATAAAAATGAAAAATAAGAACACAACCGTCCGCTTCGATTCTTAGATTGATACTTTTTTCAACATCAATACAAAATTATAAAAAATTTAAATTAAACCTGTTCCGTTGTTATAATGCTGTTAATCATATAATTTTAATCAACACACGTATACGTTCAATGTATTAACTTGAAAAAACCAAAAAAGGCTTACTCGAAGTACAATGTACTTTTTTGTACGATCTGATCACCAATCATGATCACTTCAAACTATAACAATTTGATATAAAGTACCTGTAGATATCACAAATATATCCACGTCAAATCACAATTAGTAAACGAAATTAATCAACGATAATTAATTCATTGTTGTTGCGATCATTATTAGAAGACATTAAAACATGCTATTATTTGTGCTGAACAATCTGAATTAAATCAAAATGTTAAAGATACTCGTAGATACATTATGTAGTTACCTATGTTTTAGATAAGAAGTTATTTCTTTTAGTAATTCAGAACCGACACAAACGAGTAAGTTTTATGTTTTAAGTGATACTATATAATATTTTTCTTATAACCGAATAATAAAAATCCCATATTTGTTTGGTATATCAAAAGTATGTATGTAGTGAAATTTTTGGTTTGACTCCTTGTAAGTTTTTTTTTGTTTATTTTTGATGATAAGGTAAAGAATCTGCGTAGAGTTGTATATAAATTTAAATTGGAATAAAAGTGAAATCAGTTCTGTATCCAAAAACTGTTCATTCGTTGAGGAACGCGCTTGTTTTGTTGTCAAGACCTAATTGGCTAAATCTAACATTGCCTCAAAATAGTGTCGTATTTTTCTCTAACGAAGCACATTTTTATCTTGCAGTAGATGTCTAAACAAACAGAATTTGCGTCATTATTATTAAGGCTTAACTACATAAGCCAAAAAAGTGAAAAAGTAAAAAAGTGAAAATTTTCAAACTCATTTTAGGATAGTGTTTCTGACTGGAAAACTTATAAAAATGATGCAGAAAGCTTAAATTTTGGTTTAAAAACAAATTTATGTATTCTTTTTCACAAAACAACGGCGCTAGCGGTAAAAAAAATATTTTTACTTTTGTACTTCAGTACTTTTTGGCTTATGTAGTTAAGCCTTTATATATTATATTTCAACAAATACCTTTACACTCGGAGAGAGTGAGAGTATATGCAGATCAAAGTCTTAAAGTTAGGGTTCATCGGCTCTTACATTTTTTAAGGAAATAATCGAGAAGTGACCGTGCGCACTTAAGAATGTTATATACACATGTTCAAGGATTTATTTGGCCTGAAATGGAGCTTAAGGACTTGTGCGATTTTTACTTGCTCTATATCTAGGATAAGTGTTGGTTTGGTGTAAAAAAGAAAAAATTAACACTTCAAATGATTGAGAAGTCAGAAAAAGTTCATCAAGGGGAAATTTGAATAAGAATTCATACTGATTTTCTCCAAATTTTCTAGAAAACGGTTTTTACAATTTTGATTAATAGCTATTTCACGACTGACATCAGGAAGATCATCAGACTTTTTCAAACCTTTAATATTAAAATATTAATGCGAGTGAGTAATAACACAGTAGCCCCAATACAAAAAATTTTTCCATAAATTAAATCCCAATTTTTTTTTTATAAAAATGAAAATTCTGGGAACAACAGGGAAACTGAATGAAATTAAAGTGAAGATTTTTGCGGTTGATTTGAAATGTTAAAACCAATGAACAGAGTACTTTTATTCAGTGAACAACAAGTGGTGTCAAATTATGGAATGCGTTGAGAGTATGTGTTTAGGGGTAGATAAGTGTTTTATTAATATAATTTATTTGTACGAAAAAAAAATCGCCCAAGATTTATAAGATTTTGGATATTTATAGCCCCAATAATGATTAGGTTTTCATAATGAAATTGCCGTCAGCAATTTTCGAAAAAATTAGACCAATTTTTGGGGAATAGCTCAAACTGACAAAGCCTGATCCAAACCCCGAACTTATGTCAAAATGCTAGAAAGAGTGCACGAAAACTTCGAAAAAAAATTTACAGATTTCACTCATAGAGTAACTATGGGGACATTGAAAATGACTTGTGCTAGCTCGATAAAATAAAAACATGAATAATCTTGGTGATTTCTAATTTGTATCCTATAGTTGCACCAAAACTTCTGAAGCTGTCTAGGAAACCATTCTTCAGTCTGAAATTACAATATGTAGATATTTTTAATGTCGAATCCTAGTTGGCGGTTAAATTAATGTTGTTCAGTTCAGTTTATTTAATCACGGCGTTTATGTTGAAGAAATTCAAATATTTGCTCAATTTTGCTCAAATTGATTTACAAGTCTCTCAACTTATTGAACTATTTATATATAGGCAAGTTATTTGATTTACTATCAAAGTGAACCCTTTTTAACGGGAGACCAAATTTATAAATAATTTGATGTGTATAGCTCAAACTCAATGCAAACCTGATTTACCTAATTGTTTTTAGGTATTCTATAATATTTTGCATTTTGAACTCATCTTTTAATAAATTTAATAAACTCGAGTCGTGTAATTTCTTAAGACAATATTAATGGTTTTGACAGTTAAGCAGTATTCTTTTATCTGAGAATATGAAAAGCAAAGCACCAATTAAGTTGACAGCTGAGTTGACAGCCAAATTGAATTTTTTTTTTTTTTCATTTGAGGACCTTAAGGTAGAACTGTAATAGTCGGAAGTTGTTGGAAGAAAATTCTCTCAAATCACTTACGCATGGAGCGGTCTCTTCACTTCCGGAAGCAAAAGTAAAAAATTGGTCGAAACAAGCAAAACTCAATTATGGGCACGTCATATGAATTTTTTTTATTCGTTTTGTTTCGTACGACCACTTAAGTCGGCATCCGACTATTATAGTTCTACCTTTAACCTTGAACATCTGAACATTAGAACTAAATCTATATAAGTTTATTAAAGAAGTTCAATTATATTGCAGTACCTATGAATATTCTAAGCTCAATAATCGCATTGGCTTAGACATAGGTAAAGTTTTGTAACATAAATTTATAGCCTGAGATTTTACTTGAATTCTAAGACCTTAAATTATATTTAAGTTGCTTAGGTAAGTTAATTCTACCTCTAGACTGATTAACGTTAACTTAAATACCTTAACCTTCAACAACTTAGAACTAATGTTGTAAGTTTATTAAAGAGAAACACAAGTAGGTACCTTTGCATATTTCAGGCTCAAAAATAACATTGGTTTGGACGTAGGTCAAGTTCAAAAATCGCATTGGTTAAGACGTTGGTCAAGTTCAAAAATCGCATTGGTGTAGACGTAGGTCAAGTTCAAAATCTAATTGGCTTAGACGCATGTCAAGTTCTAAAATCGAATTGGCTTAGACTTAGGTAAAGTTTTGTGACATAAATTTATAGCCTTAGATTTAACCTTAATTTTAAGACCTTAACCTCAAAGATCCGATAATTAGAACAGAAAATAAAAGCTTACCAAGTCAACCCTTTTCGATTACTACATTTAAGTTGCTTCGTTAAGTTAATCCTACCTCTAGGCTGATTAGTGTTAATTTCAATACCTTAACCTTCAACAACTGGCCCTTAGAACTAATGTTGTAAGTTTATTAAAGAGATTCACAAGTAGGTATCTTTGCATATTTTATGTTCAAAAATCGCATTGGTTTGGACGTAGGTCAAGTTCAAAAATCGCATTGGTTTAGATGTTGTTTTGTCACATAAATTTGTAGCCTGAGATTTTACCTTAATTCTTAGACATTAACCTCAAAGTTCCGATAATTAGAACAGAAGATACCAAATCAACCCTTTTCGATTAGGTATTATATTTAAGTTGCTTCGCTAGGTTAATCCTACCTCTAGCCTAGTTAACCTTAATTTAAATACCTTAACCTTCAACATCTGGCCCTTATAGAACTAAAGTTATAAGTTATAATCATAGAGGTTCAAGTATAGGTCTCTGTGCATATTCTAGGTTCAACAATCGAATTGATTAAGAATGAAGTCAAGTTTTGTCACAAAAAATTTGAAGTCTATTATTTAACTTATTTCAAAACCTTAACTTTAAGATCCGATTATTAGTACAGAAGTAAAAAGGCAACCGCAGATCAACTAAATCAATCCTTTTATATAAATGTAGATACATAATGTCATACTAAGGGCCAGTTTCACAATGCACACTTAACAAAATAAGTGGCAGTTAATTTTCCAATTTTGGCACTTAAGCCGCAGTTTTACTACCTGAGTAAGTGGAACTTAAGTGGCCAACATCGGAGACTTAAGTGTCACTTATTCCGATAAGTTTACACTGTGAAATTGGGAATTAGTTTTCCATATTCGGCACTTAAGTGACACTTACTTCAATGTGAAACTGGCCCTAAGAGGTCAAACCTCTTACGTCTCTGAGCCATTCTGACAGGTCCAACGAGTTATGGTAACAAAACGGCGCACTCTAGCTCTAATTGGGTCAACGAGCTAGGTTGCTCGTGATCGCCATTTCTACTTACCTACCTACCTACATACATAGTGTATGTACCTATATAGATACGTAGGTATATGAATTTTGTTGGCGAAGCCAATTTTGTTATTTAATTTTTCAATTTTTGCAATTATTTATTTTGATGAATTAAACCTAAACGTTTTTCATCTATACTTTTATGTTATTTCAATTATTTTTTAACTGAATAAATTAGTTTGTTATTTTAATTTCATTTTAAGACCTTTATTTTAAATATCCGATTGTTAGAACAGAAGTTATAAGCCAACCAAACCAACCTAATCTTACCATTACGAATAATATTTGCAAAATACCTACAACAATTTAATCAACATAACATTTTACAGACACACCTAACCTATTTAATAATGTAGCAAATAGCTATGTATGTACATATATCATTTTGGTTCCCAATGCGAAGCCAATTTGGTTTGCCACCAGCCACAGTGCAGTGGTGGTTTTTTATTGCACACATTCCACTCCAACCAACGTCTTGCCAACACCCTTACAGCAATGTATATTCTTTGTGGGTACGTTTTTTTCTTTTTCTTTTTGTTTTCTTGTTCCTCACGTCATTTGCCGTGATGAAATTAGTTCTCAAAAGCCAATCTTTCACGTTTTTAGTATGAAATTTTGTAAGCTTTTGCAAACATTTTGATGCAGATTTGTAGCCTTTCATTTTATCTTTAATTATCTATCTTAACATTAAGCATCCGATAATTATAACCTGAGTAAAAGGCTTCTAATTGCGCTCAAATCGAGTGATTTTAAGATTTCATACAAATTCAACTATCCTCCACTGAAGCTCGTCGGTTGGCGACGATCAACGTGTAGGTACGATTCATCGATTGTGTCTTTAGGTTCATTTTGCATTTTCTTTGGTAACACCAACCAAAAATTCGATCCTGAGCCCCCTATACGCTAGAGTTCATTTCGTTCATTTGTTATGTATTCATTTGTTCATTTAATCATTTTGGTAACACCATATTTTTCTCAAAACGACCCTATAAACATTTTCAATGTTAATACTTCAACGGTGTATGTACTCTGGAAAGTGAACCACTGCATCAACACGATATTTCAAAATCAACATGTAGGTAGCTGCCATACAACGATTTCGGTTTTATCAAACTTATTCCAAAACTTAAAATTTTTTATTTTTACAAAATTTGTTGAAAAATCGATTTATTCTGTTTCACAAAATGTTTATACATATACAAAACTGTATTTGTAATTTGTAAAGGGATTTCCCTGAATATCTTTATTTTCGTTTCACCAAGAATAATTTTTTATTGTAGTTTACAATTTTGTACGTTTCTTTTTCACTAAATAAAAGAACTTTACAAAAATTTGTTGAATTGAAAATCAAAAAAAATCTTATAAGACAAAAATCATGTGTGCCTAATTTCTTTTACAATTTTTGCTTTCTGTATTAAAATCGCTTTTTAAACGTTAAAATGTGTACAACATTTTATTTTTACAGCTTAGAAATTGTAATTTACATTAAATTTTTTAACAAATTTGTAAAAAAAAATCGATTTAGGCCAGTTTCACAGTGCACACTTTACAAAATAAGTGGCACTTAATTTTGACATTTTGGCACTTTAGCCGCAGTTTTACTACCTGAGTAAGTGGAATTTAAGTGGCCAACATGCGAGACTTAAGTGTCACTTATTCCGATAAGTTCACACTGTGAAGTTGTGAATTAGTTTTCAATATTTGGCACTTAAGTGTCACTTACTTCACTGTGAAACTGGCCCTTCTCTTTCACAAAATGTTTTTTGTGTTACAAAATGGTAGTAGAGAAGTTACAAGTCACTGCATATGCTCTGTTTGTTTTTTGTTCTGTGCATAAACAAATAATGCAAATGGCTTTCCGACTCTCAAACACGCCACGTATAAAATTGTCCGTGCGAAGTTGTAGCATCAACCGGAATTTGGTCATTTCCAAATTCCAATAGCCAACAGTTTGTTCTGATAAATTATCGGCTGATGCGGATTGGTCTATAACGCAACTCGCATTGTAACTTCTTTACATATCGCCATAAACAGGATAATTTCAGGGAAGTAATTCAGGCATTGATCGCGGGAAGATCGGTAAAGTTTGACAGAAATCTCAGAATCTACGGATTGGTGTTCCACCAGGCTCTATTTTGTGATGATATTACCACCTTTCGCCCCTTAAAGTATGCAATTTAACAATTTTCCTACTTTTTCAGTCTAAATTTCAAATGTTTGGCTGAATATGAATGGCTAAGATGAGAATTAGCACTTTTTCATGCGAATAGATACTCTTGGAAGATTTGACAATTCCTTGCAAGAAGCAGTAGCCCGTGAAAAACATTTCTGTTTTTTTTTCTATGTTGCATATAAGCTGGGGACTCGAACCCAAGACCTTCGGCGTGACAGTCCTACGCACTAACCATTACGCCACGGACTCTCTATTATAGAGATTATTATAGATACATACAGATATAGATAAAATAAAAGTTAAAAAAGACTTATACTTTAGAAATGAAATTAATAGATTGTTTAAGATTAATAAGAGCCGTGGACCGGTCAATGATTACTGTTCTCTTTCGTAGTCGAACGCCTATTGTTTTCGTTATCGAATCGAATTGTAATATGTAAGTTATAGATGATCTAATAATGTTATGTGCGGGAATGTAAATGGTTAACATTTCGTTCACATAAATTTTGTTTTATTTTTGAAATAAAATTAAATTTTTTTCTGTATCTACAGTGTCTATTGTTGATCTTACCCTAAAATATCTGTTAAAATTTGACTACTTGATCGTTTCCTATGTAGGTACATATCTTATTTTGAATCAATAGTAATCAAACTTGTCAATTTGCTTAACGTTAGTTGCTTCATTTACTGTATTCTACCTTTTTAAATTTTAAGATCTTAGCCTGGAGGCTGGAAGCTCTGATGCTGAGCATATATGAACTAATAAGTTATAATAAATTTCCTTAAGAGGTTAAACATTTTTTGCAAATTTCCTCCTTTTTCAGTTCAAGAAAGGACTAAGTACTGCCAAAAAAATGGAAATTTGGAGTCTTTTCTCAAATTCATAGAAGCTTAATATTAATGAAAACAACAAGCTTATTAACCTACTAACCAATTTATTTTATAAAATAATTTTTTTTTAATTATTCAGTGATAATAAGAGAAATTTCTGCATTTGATAGATTTTGGTTGTTGTGTTTTTTTTTATTAAAAGATGAAAGTACAAAATACCAAGGATTTAAGTTAAACTCCAAACCTTTTAAGCTTTTTCTTTTATAACTTTACTTCTTTTTTTTTCAATAAACATCAGGCGAAAATAGTAGCTTATAAAAATCGACACACAAATCATGCTAAACATTTTTTCGTTAGAGCAGTAGATTTTGAAAAAAAGCCTTGAAATGTCTTCAAACAAATTAATAGTGAGATGTTTGATATTTTATTTGAGATATTTAAAAAAAAACTTAATTTCACCCCCTTTAAACACCACCCAAACACTTTAGCTTGTTCTAGATTAAATTTACATTTAAGGAATTGCTAAAGACTTAAAAACAAACCTTTCCACCCAAAATTAAGCTATGTCGGAACTTTTCGATATTTTTTGTTAAATTTTCTTGGACTACAAAATTTTTTCTAGTAAACTCCAGCTTACAAGCCTCAAGACTTTTCTTATTAAAGTACGTGATTTCTATTATCTGTAACTAGAAAAAGAAATAGAGAACCAAATTTTCTGCTTGCAAAAATTCAAAATTTTGGAGTTCATAATTATTTTGAAATTAAATATTTTGGCAACAGATTTTTATTTTTTTTCTACCCCATTTTAAAAACGATTTCTCAAGTTAATAGCTGCGGCCTACTTTTGTGTACCAACAGATTAAAGTAAAGAAAGAAGAATTACTTCGTCTTTTCTTTTTTAATCAAAATTTAAATAATAAGTACAATTAAAAACAACATTTAAATTTAAGCAATTTATTTTCTTACAAAATTATTCTTATAGATAATTTAAATCAACATATTATAAACATTGGTTTTTAGTTTCTCTTCTTAAAATATAATTAATTAAACACTAAAATTACAATATAAAATACCACTCTTGTTTTAAAAGGCACTTATCAAGTGTATAAATTGCAAGGTACAAATAATCTTTGTTTTTTTTGTTGTTGTTTATATCTAAAGAAAATTAAGATGTTATGCTGTAAATATATTATCATATTTTACTTAAAACTATAATTGAAACTCTTTTATAATCGCCGATATACTTTCATAAGTTCCCGTTGAGAAACCCAAGAGTGCTAATAACAGAATGCAAATATTTTTTGCAAAAATTTGCACACCAGGTCCTTTAGAATTTTCTGTCCGGACGATTAGTTCAATTAAAGGTGGGAATACCAGCGCTAGTGCTGTTGAACAAAGCGCTCCAATTAATGATATGAATAGACTCAACTTTGGCACTAATTCAGCAATGGCCACTAATGGGGAGAATAAAAAAAATAAAAACTTTTATTATTCAAATTTCAGAGAAGATAAGAAAAACTTACATGTTATTATAACCATTGCAGTTCTGAAAATAAGCTCACCAGCTATTGAGTCCTTGTTAAATTTAAACATTTCCTGGACAGCTGGGAACATAATTTGGATGGCTACAAAGAATTGCAATGGATATCCGAGAAGAACACCTATTGATACAATCAGCTGTACCACTTGTGCTAGCCTGATTTTAAATTTTTGACAAAAGCAAACAAAAGACAATTCAATTAAATACTTCAGATAAATTTTAAACAATTCAATTTCTTACCAACTACTTCCCAAATTAAGAGTCAAACTTCCTCCAACAATATCACCCCATTTCAAGTATCCAAAGAATCCAGCAAATATGAATGCAAAAGCTACGAATGTCATTCCAACATTTAGAACACCAAATCGCCGTTCGAAATTATTGGGTTTCTTCATAGCGTTTTTAAGTGGCAACACTAAAGCAATACCTTCGAAGGCAAATATAGCTGTGCCAAAGAACAGCGCTAATTGAGGGGCATTCGTAAAGTATTGACGTTCACTGGGCGCCGGAAGACCTCCTTTAAATGCAAAATACATCGTCAAGACCAATCCACTTACCATACTTAGATTTGCTAACAATGATACTGGCGTCAGGTACTTCAAATTTGTAATTAAGCAAGTCAATAGCAGGATTGGTATAAATGCAATCAACATAATAAGATGTACATTCCAATAATAACCATGATGCTTTAAAATCTGGAAATACATATAGAATAGAGTTTTCAAAGTTAATTTAATAACGTTTACAGCATCGTTATTATTATAAAAAATTATTCAAGTTCTGCAAGTTTTTTCTTCGCTGAATGTATTCAATTGAGCATTCAGCTATTAAAGCCCTTACACAATACACACTAGGTGCCGTGTCATAAGGCCATATTGAGAAATATGGCCTTATGACGCATTCGAAATGTGTCATAAGGGCATACTGAAACATATGGCCTATTGACACTTTACCAAGGTGTCATAGTGCCATATTTTTTTGCGACTTAAGGCCATATCTAAATATGGCCTCATAATACTTGCGTTAAGTGAAAAAATATGATTTGTTTTTTAATCCAGAATCTTTAAATGCAAAAGAAATTGCATACACCCAACCTCGCACCTACCCCAAATCCTATAGTGTGCCCAAGCAGGGGGGTTGCAGGGGGGCAGCAGGCCCCCCCATACAAACCTCACTGTTTATACGCCGTAACTGAATTACAATTAAAGTGTTGGACAAAAACATTTGGCCAGGTTTATTTATCAAACAAGGAAAGACGATTGAAAGTGACATAAGGCCATATGGCCCTATGTCTTTTTATTAATGAGTCAAAAGGCCATAAGTTGGAATATGGCCTTATGTCACTTTGCAAAAGCGTCATAAGGCCATATTTCTTAATATGGCCTTATGACGCATGGCCTTATGACACGGCACCTACACACTATCCCACTGAGTATTAACACATTTCAAAAAAGTGGGAAACACACAGCATGATATTCCAGCCAACACGATTTGACATGTGTTAATACATGAGAATTTTTAGAAATGGTTCTAATTCTGTCACACATTTCATCACATTTTTATTGATTTTAATTTGGCAGCAGCATGGAGTTCTTTCCCACTTTCAATTTGACATGTGTAATACTCAGTGGGATAATGTGGAAGGGCTTTTAGAAAGTGCACTTTTTCAAGACAATAGAAATATTATCTTTTGTTTGGATTCTAATTTAGCTTTCTAAAGAGTATCCCAAAATTAATGCAGGTTTTGAATTTGCCGCGCCTTACCCTTTACCACACAACCTAAAAAAAAACAATCTGACAGCTGACAGTTTAGGGTTAATAAAAATGGAGCATTAAGCATCCCCCACACCAACGCGAATCTGTCGTGGCGAGGAAGAAAACAATAATAACAACGTGTTGTTTTCATTGACAACCACGTGTTGTTATTGTTGTTTTCGGCGTGCGTCGCCACGGCAAATTCGCGTTGGTGTGGGGGATCCTTTACATTAGAGAACAAAGTGTTTTCATTGTTGAACAATATTTTAAAGTAATGAAAGTTTGGTGGTCGTAATTGATATTCATGAACTTTCACCAACGCGAGGCACTGCTTTAATATTTAAATTTGAACGGCATGTTTCTGGACAGCCAATTTCAAAAATTGATACAGTTTTTCTGAACTTTTCAATTACTTGCCGAAATCAATATACCGACCATACTTTGAATTTTCGAACTGTGGATGCCGAACTTTCATTATTTTTGAAATATTGTTCAACGATATTATTAGCTTTTTAGATTTTCCCACGATTGAACTTGATAATGAAGTTATTACCTATGTGAAAGAAGTAAAATACTTTGGATATAGAATAAATAATAATCTAACATGCTGTAGTGCAATCTCTGATACCATTAGAAATATCTACTTCGGATTACGATCTCTGAGATCTTCTTCGGACTTATTGCTTCCCCACATGAAATTACGCCTCATTAAATCATTAATAGTGCCATATTTTACTTTTAATTGTTCCGTATATCCAATTTTGGCTGTGAGTGTAGACGCAAATTGAACGTTGCACTTAATGATTGTATTCGCTTTATTTACAATGTGCCTAGATATTCCAGTGTTTCGCATTTACGTCACATGCTTTTTGGAATAAATCTTGATGATTACCTGAAGTTTAGGATTGTTTTGAAGCTCCACAATATCATCCACAACAGGTGTCCTAATTATCTTAGTGAAATTTTAAATTATGCACATTCCCAAAGAGGTATGAAACTTATTTTACCGCGCTTCGCATACAGCATAGCCGAACGATCATTTTATGTTTCTGCAATTCGTTAGTGGAATGCTCTCCCAAATGAGTTATAAATTACTGCCGCGCCCACAGCATTTAGGAGGAAACTATTTTGGCACTTTAAAAATCAAACTTAGGAACTTAATTTGCACTTAGATAATAGTCTTTTTTTCCTTTTTCTTCTCTTTTTAAATATCTAAGTATCATTCTGTTAATTTTCTTGCATTTAAACTTAAATTTTCTTATTTTTTCTTATTATTTTTCTATAAATATAAAATCGAACTTTTGTATTTAACTGGTATTAGTTGATTACCCTAGTCTAGCCTTAAAATAATGTTTCATAATTTTTATATTTTTGAATATTTAAAAACTTTGTTATTTACTAAATTATCGATACTCTAGAAGATTTAAATCTTAATGTATCATTGTAAATTGAACTCTTCTTCGAAATAAATGAAAAAAATAAATGAAATAAAAACACTTTGTTCTTTTCACTAACCCTAAACTGTCACCTGTCAAATTGTTTTATTTAGTGCTTACTACACAAATGGCGACAAATTCAAATCTTAAATTCATTTTGGGACAGCCTTTATTAAGTCGATCATTTTTAAATATAATAAAACAAAATATAAATAATTACCTGTTCAAGATTTGTGCTTATAAAAACAAAATAAATGCAACAAAATCCCAACTGAGTTACGCAAATGAATATATTAACAATTGTCCGCATATGTGCTGCCCAACTTCGCAGTTTCGGTGGTCCTATTTCAAAACATTGACCAACTGTTTCCGCATAGTCGGGACATTGCTCGGATTGACTTAGATTTTTTACTCTTTTTGAGCAATTTAAGAGGATGTGCTGGCAGTGTACTGAGATCAACGCTATCACAATGGTGAGTATAGGAGAAACTATAAGACCACCATTTTTAAAGGCGTCACCCATTGCAAATAGTCCTGGTCCAATGTTACCTTTAAACAGGTGAACAATTGTTTCCATATATCTTTTTTTTAAAAGAAATAAATAAAAAATTGATTATTTTTAATAATGTTTTTTTTTTATCAATTTTCAACCTACGAGGTAGGATGTTCATCATTTTTATCTGGTGGCGATGGATTTCCGGATTTTTTTGAATCTTCACAATTCTTTTCTGTCATATTTAGGTCTTGCATTATGATGATTTTGGAGCCGTCTTTTCAACTAAAATTAAAAAAAAAAAAAATAAGATTTATATTTTCGCAAGAGATTTAGTTTTGTTTTTGATCTATAAAGGTTTTGATGAAAACTAAAATGCAAAACCATTATTGCATTCTTAGAATGACTTTAAAAATCACTTTCCAATTGAAATTAGATCGATTTGATGTGAATAATTTAAGTTTTATAGATAAATGATATAACTTGATAATCAACAAAAAGATGATCTTATTTGAGTTCAAGCTGGTAATTCACTTTCTGAGAACTTTCTTAAAATGCATTGTAAATGTACATATACAAAAAATACACTTGTTGAGATATTAATTAATTCCATGAATTTTTCAGAACCCTGAAATAATCTGAATTAGATAACCATGCTTAACTATTTACGATCACGAATAAGTAGTTAAGCATTGTATTTTCCTTATCTACAATTTAGATTATATCAGAGTTGTGAAAATGTTTTTATCCATTCAATAAATAAATTGAAAGAAATTACATCAAATTACACAGGGGAATGAAATGTATAACCAAACTTATGCGGCAGAAACCATGGTCTATATCTGTTCCGAAGGTTTTTGTTGCTCTCAATTCTGAATCTGAAATCATAATTGTTGGAAGAATGAAAGTCTGGGAAAGATTCAAATTAATCTTGTGAGGGTTGGATTAGTTCTTTCAGATGTTGTGGGGTATTTTGTTGAGAAAAATAAAGTTTTTCTGTTTTTTGCACTTTCAACCTAAGATATCTCGAAAACCAGCAATTCTAAGGTCTTTAGTTAAAGCTTTTGAATTCTAGAGCATCTTTTGTATTTACTCATTTATGCTGCAAAAAATGAATTACCGTGTTAAAAAGAAATATTTTTATTGAAATTAGGCTGGGATTATCCCTATAACTTAATTTACTTCGTGATAATGCCAACATCGTTTTTTTTCACCAATTATAAAATGGGGTAATTTATTCCCTAAGCTGTTACAAAAGATATCTCTGCATTAAAACCTCCGTCAGTTAAGATTAGTTCCTTTTTTCCTCATTGCCATACCAACGTACTGATTGATTGATGGCCTAAAGGAACACTTGATTCGAAGGCAACGTATACATGGCAAAGAACTTAAATACCATAATCTTCAACCCCAATACATAAGTAAGCATGCTTTAAAACAAACTATCCTTAACTCACCCTTCTTATAGTTCTTTTCAACTTATTCGAATTCTTGCACTTCGATTATTTATACCGTTAAAATACGTTTAGGTATATATAATGTTTTTAACGATTAAGTACGATGTTAATGCATTTTGAGCATGGTGCAAGGTTAAAAACAGGATTTTCCAAATTTTAAACGAGTTTAACATTATATTAAAGTTAAAATCACCAAATGCCTATTTTAATTTTGTATCATACTAATTCATACTAACTCCAAATGTCACTTTGACAGTTAAAAATGTGAAAATAATAGGTTTGTTCGTTGAGCCCTGAAGTCGCTCTAAAGCGTTTTTTGAAAAACCTGAACTCGCCCTGACAATCAAATTCTGTGTTTTTTGAGACCTGGGGTCGCCCTGAACTAGCCCTGAAGTAGAACTAGGTTTTCTGCTGTGGCGAGTTGAGGTAACGAATAAACGGCCAAAGTGACATTAGTTGTGAAGCAATTATTTTGTTGTGGATTTGCTTGTTGCAGGTAATAGCTTATTTTTGAAATAGAAATCAAAAGAAAAATTGGAAGATAACAAATAGAAATAGAAAAGGAAAACGCTTGATGTTGTTTCAATTCATTTTTAAAACTATGTAATTTAAAACACATATTATGTTTTAATTATTGAGCACATAACTTCTTGTTTCTTGCGTTTAATATGAACAACATAATTTAAAGCCATCTGGCGTTTTTTGAAAAACGAAAAACACAGGTTTTTTTTGACAATTCTTGGAGTTGTCATGAAAACCTGGGTCAACTCTGGGTAAAGTTCAACGAACGAAACTAATGTGTTTGCTTACTTATTTGCACGAGCTGTTGTTTTGTGTTCAGCTGAAGTTTATTAAGAAAATAGGTTTAGTATGATATAAAAATAGGTTTAGTAAGTAGTGTAGTATGATGCTAATACCTTAACATCAGGCTGTTTAGAATGTTGCGCCGTATAGGTTTAAGTTCACCTTTTATTGAGCTTAAAAAAATTATAAACTTACAACTTTACTTCACAAACGTCAAAGATGAATTGACATTTGCCGCCATTTGCAAAAAATAATAGCATCTTCCGATAAGGTGATGACTTTTATGCCACCTTTTATATACATATGTAGTTTTGAATTTTTTTTTACACTTTCGTTTTCACTGCTTATGTAGGTATGTGTATTGTTAGAAATAGAGGCCAATGAGAACCAATAATTATTAGTTTTGGTTTGGTTTTATAGTTATATATTTGTTATTATATTTTCTTTTATATTATTTTAGAAAACAAATCCTTTTATTTTGTTTTTCATAATAACAATAATTTATTTATTTTTGATTTGTTTGACACAAAAAATAAAACTAAATTAAAACTCCTTATTTTATAAAAGTCTGGGTGTTCTTCACTCTTCGAAAGTGAATCCTTCATCCCAACATTAATATAGCTAATACGGCTAATGACGCTGGTGACGTTCTCGGCACCCCAAATTCTGTCTTCAAACTGAAAAACATTAAAAAAAAATGAAGTTCAGTTAGTTTTTATCAGTTCTCAGACTGTTAAAACAAATACAACAAAACAAGTGTGACCGCAGCCAACACTTGAATCCAACTCTAACGGTATGAAGAACATAAAACAAAACTGATGGGACCGCAGCCACCACCTGGCTCCAACTCTAACGGTATGAAGACCATAAAACAAAACTGGTGAGACCGCAGCCAACACCTGGCTCCAACTCTAACGGTATAGTAGACCATAAAACAAAACTGATGGGACCGCAGCCACCACCTGGCTTCAACTCTAACGGTATGAAGACCATAAAACAAAACTGGTGAGACCGCAGCCAACACCTGGCTCTAACTCTAACGGTATAGAGACCATAAAACAAAACTGATGGGACCGCAACCACCACCTGGCTTCAACTCTAACGGTATGAAGACCATAAAACAAAACTGGTGAGACCGCAGCCAACACCTGGCTCTAACTCTAACGGTATAGAGACCATAAAACAAAACCAACACCAAGTTCAACAAAATACAAATAATAAATCAAACCTGGATTCTTTTTATTCACTGTAGCTTCAGTATCTAAAAATTCCAATATTTCTTTCATATCGCATGTTAGAGACCATTCCAAAGGCCACGCCCTTAATTGTTCTTTTGACACTTTGGTTCTGATATTAGTGCCAGCCTTTTGAATTTCATAACGTCCATATTTTAAACACCTTAATATTTCATAAGGTCCCAAAAATTCGTAGTTACTTTTACTATCATGCATGTTAGAGTCACGATGCATCAAAACAAAATCTCCCACTGCATATTTAACATTATCTCTTCTTTTTTTATTTATCTTTTTCATCGCTACTCGTTCTCTATCAAGTTTTCGATCACGAATAGGTGTTAAGTCAGGAGATATATTTCGTAAGATTGCCTGAATCAAAGGAGTTGAACTCCGGATTCCCAGAAGAAGTTGTAATGGTGTTGCTCCTGTTGATTTTTGAACAGTCGTGTTTAACACTAATTGAATTTTCCATAAACCATTCGGCCATTCTGCTTTAATTTTTGTCTCAATTCGTAATGGGTTTCTTATGGTCCTCATATATCTTTCCACCTGGCCATTGCCTCTGTGAATATCCGGCGTAGTGAAATGATGTTCAATGTGCCACTCGTTTAAATACTTTGGAAAACTTGTATTTTTAAAAGATGAAGTGTACTAGAATCCATTATTATTTTTCTAGGCGTACCAAAAATCGAAAGAACATGTTGTATTTTTTCTCGATTTTCGGCCGTGGTAACCGATTTAATAGGTGTTAAAATGCAATATTTAGTAAAAGCGTCAATTATGACTAAAATATGCTTAAAACCATTATTTGATATAGGCAGTGGACCAAGGCAATCTATATGTAAAGTTTGAAATGGTTGCTTAGGCTTTTCAACCGGATTTATAAAACCCTGCAATGGACCAGTTCTCGTTTTCTTGACCGCACAAATAACACAATGTTTGATATAACTCTTAACAAAATTTCTCATCCGAGGAAACCAAAAGTGCTCAGCAATAGACGCATAACTCTTGTCAACACCAACATGACACTGCTCATCATGAAAAATTCGTAGCAAACCTAAACGACTTTGTTTTGGAACAAACCATTGTAAGTTCACAGTACCATCTTGATTGACTTGTTTCCGATACAACATTTTATTTTTCTCTACAAACTGTTTTGCATCAAGTGATCCTGCTCGTAATTCTTCTAACATGTGTTGTACCTCTTTATTTCCTTTTTGTTCAATATATGCCCAATCATTATGCCTTACTCTTCGAACGACTTCAACTGGATTTCGGCTAAGGTAATCCACATGTGCTAGGCTATTCCCCTTTCGGTATACTACATCAAAGTTAAAATCTTGTAAATAAATCCACCACCGTGCAACCATAGGAATAAGATCCTTTTTAGTAGCTGAAGCTTTGACTGCAATCTATTATGATCTGGAATCTTACACCCAGTAAATACACCCGAAAATGTTTCACAGCCTGTATTATAGCTAGCGTTTCAAGTATATAAGAATGATATTTCGCTTCATGTGTGTTAGTTCTTTTGCTAAAATAAGCTATCACTTTTGTCTTTAAGTTATCCTTCTGAATTAAAACGGCACCATAACCAATACTACTTGCATGGTATGGAGTTCTGTTGGTAAATCTGCATTAAATATAGTAAGAAGTGGCCTTGTAGTTAAATGCTCAATCAAATATCGTCTAGCATTTTCTTGCTCTTCTGTCCATTCAAATAAAACATTTTGTTTTGTTAATTTTGTTATATGGGTGCTGTTCTAGAGGCAAACTCCGGAACAAATTTTCTAAAATAACCTGCGCCAATCCCATTAATTGCCGTACTTGCTTAACATTTTTTGGAACAGGTGATTCGACCAAAGCCTGGATTTTTCCTTTCCCGGGTCGTATTCCTTCACTAGATATTTCCCTCTCAAGGTATTCTAAACTTGATTGAAGAAAACGACACTTTGCAATATTTAGAGAAAATCCTGCCAATTTCAATGCACTTAACACTTAACGTAGGTAATCCAGCCCCTCTTCATATGTAAGACTGGGAATTAAAATGTCATCCAGATAGATAAGTGCAATGGTATCTTCAACGGCCCTAAGGCAAGATTTATAGATCTTTAGAAAACTGCAGGTGCATTAGCTAACCCAAAAGGCATCCTCAAATATTCGAAATGACCATCTGGAGTAACAAAAGCAGTCTTGTGAATTGACTCTTCATGGATGGGTATTTGATGAAATCCAAAGGCCATATCCAAAGATGTAAAGAATCTACCTTTACCCAACCTGACAAGTTGATCATCAATCAATGGAAGTGGATACCGGTCTTTAATTGTGTTGCGATTAAGTTCTCTAAAGTCCACACACATCCTTTATGAACCATTTTTCTTTTTTACAAGTATAATGGGACTTGCAAAAGGAGATTCACTGGGTCTTATTATGTTATTTGCTGTAAGGTCAGATATGATTTCACGAACAGCTCTTCTTTCTTCAATAGCAAGTCGGTAAGGGGAACGATTGACAGTGATATCTTTTTCCAATCTTATCTTAAGGCTTACGTTATTTACTGCACCCACTTTGTAACCTTCTGTTATCATATTAGAAAAATCTCTCAAAATATTTTGCAGTTCTTTACGGAATTGAGAAGGAACTAAAACTTCAGATATATATTAGAACCAAGATTTTCGGAAATTCTATTTATTCCAGGAAGCTGACGCCAAATAACTAAAGATTCCTCATGATCTGTTATAGTAGCTAAACTATGATCATCATCAGTGGCGAGGCGTCATATTGTTCATTTCGTTCATGAACGCCTTACTTTCCTATACAAATATTAAAATTTTCACGTTATCCTAACAACCCACAAAATTATATTACATACTTATCTGCTAATTTGAGTGAATTTCTCACTCTGTTTCCCAGTTTTCGACTCGTGCAACACTTTCATGCACTCAATTTAAATCAAAACAAACACCACTATCAACAATAACGTCTCTCTCTTTTGACTTTCAACATCAACTCGTTCACATGATTTGAGAACGAAATGTATCGATAGGAAGTATACAACACAAAACAAAACAGCTCACATTTTTGTAGCACCCATTTCGTTCACATGATTTGGAAACGAAATGAATCCACTGAAAGTATACACACAAACAAAAAAGTATAGCTCTCATCGTATCAGCCGATTCGTTCAAATTAGCTGTGAACGAATCCAAGCAAATTTTGCTCAAAGTTCACACTCAGAAATGTATATGGGAGAGGTTTAGGCACAATGTGTAGGTACATAATATATTTAGATAGGATAGTTGTTTTATGTTGACATTGTTCTATTCGTATTTCGTGCTGGAAGATTATAAACGAAATGAAATTTTGGCAATGAATTGAGTTTTTTTTTAATGAAGGTATTATCGTTTTCCATTGGACGTTTGGAAGCGTCCAGAATCAAAAAGAACTCTTCTGAAACCATTCCATTGGAGAAAAAAACGGTCAACCGACGCTTCTCAGAAGAAAATTTCGCTTCTCGATTTGAAGTCAGAATCCACTCAAGAAGCACTAATACATTTAAGCTATAACTTCAAAACAAACTCACTCAAATGTCAAAAGTTAACATCGGACTCTGTTTGATTGTATGCCTGTTCGATACGTGAAATGTTCACGATGATTCAGCAATACAATGAAATAAATATTTCTAAGTTGAGTAGAAGAATGCTAACTTTGTTCCATTGGATTTCAGAATGAGTTAATCCCTGAGTGAAACCGTAGATTAAATTTTGGAACTTTTTTAAGTAATGATTTTATAATTTGGGTAAAATTTATTTAAAAAAATGACATCAAGTAGTTAGTGAAAAAGTTCTTACGTATGCGATTGTACAGGGTGGCGCACGAATCGTGCTACAAAAATAAAACGTAATAACTTTTTTTCTGTGTGAGTAATCGGCTTATTTTTTTTTTATTTTGTAGGTTACTATTTAGATTTATAAAAATGGATGCTTGGGATACGGAGAAAAGAATTTGGATAGTGCAACGGTACCATGCTTTGCAGTCCGTCATTTCCGTCCAAAGGGAATTTAGGCGGGAGTTTGGCGGTAATCCCCCGAGTAGATGGACCATTATGAGGTTTGTAAACATGTTTGCCGAATCTGGAAGCATCGCACGAAGGCCGTACCATCGAGATGCCAATGTTCGGGTTCAGGATACAATCGCAGCAGTAGCATCTGCAATACAGGCCAATCCGAACGTTTCGACCCGAAACTTATCGGGGCAAATTGGAATTAGTAGACGGTCATTACAACGGATACTTCATGACGATTTAAACTTGTTTCCGTACAAAGTCCAAATTACTAGCAAGTTAAACCCTCAGGATTTGCCTGTTCGCCTGGAATTTTGCCAAAAAATGATATCAATGGCCGAAGAAGACAACACATTGATCAATTGTTTGTTCATGTCTGATGAGGCCCATTTTGATCTTAACGGCAATGTAAACAAGCAAAATTGCCGTATATGGAATGAGTCTAATCCAGAAATGCTCCATGAGACGGAACTGCACCCAGAACGAGTCACTGTGTGGTGCGCAGTTTCATCAAAGTGTATTGTCGGGCCGTACTTCTTTGAAGAAAACGGTGTAACCGTTACTGTCAATGGGGACCGTTATTTAAAGATGTTGAAGGAGTGTTTTTACCCAGAACTGCGCCGAAGACGTATACCATTCAACAGCGTTTGGTTTCAGCAAGATGGAGCAACTGCACATATAGCCAGACCAGTTATGGCGGAGCTAAACAAAAAATTCGCAAACAAATTAATTTCTAGGAACTCCACTCTTTACTGGCCCCCAAGGTCACCTGACCTGACTGCACCAGACTTCTTTTTATGGGGTTATGTCAAGCAAGAGGTGTATAAAACGAAGCCCAGGAATTTAACTGAATTAAAGCAGTCCATAACGACAATAATTGAGGCGATCCCAACTTCAACTCTTCAGGCCGCAATGAATAATTTTTTGACCAGGTGCCGCATATGCGTGGGACAGCGTGGAGGTCATTTGCGGTCTATAATCTTTAAAAACAACTAACTATTTAAAATAAAATTTAATTTTCTAACCAATAAAAAAAAAATAAATGAAATACATCTATTAAAAAAAAAGTTATTTGAATTTCTTATTGTAGCACAATTGGTGCGCCACCCTGTATAATTGAAAAACTTTGGAAGAATCAACAATTTTTTCGTGAAACTTCAAGTGACTTATAAAAATTGATTTTTTAAATTTAAACGTTAAGCAATTTCTTGAAAAAAATTCGAAATTATGATGTCGGGTTAGTTTTTCCAGAAATATTTAAACTTTGTGAGAGAAGTATTAGAACTTTCTGATTACCATTAAAAAAAAATTTTGCGACAGAAACAGTTGGAAGATTCTTTTTATTAAAATGTATTACAGATATTTTTGAAGTAATAAAGAAGATTTGAATTAGAAATTATGTAATACCAACATATGTACCTGTTGGCTGTTAATTGTAAACATACAAAAAATTTAAATAAATGAAATGAACGACCGCATTTTTAATTCACGCTTCGCCACTGATCATCATATAAATTTCGACCAATAAAAACGTCATAATCAAGGCACCCGTCTGGAACAATAACATATGTTATAGCCGTTTCAATATTTGATATTTTGGTAATTCCTTTAAATTTTGCAGTTCCATCAATAATAACATTGCCTATTCCTTTCAGCATTATATTGCAATCAACAAGTTTGTCTTGGAATAAATGTTGGAATTTTTGAGACATAAGGGATAAATCTGCTCCCGTATCAATCAGCGCCCAAAACCGATAACCTTCAATTGTAATTTCAGCACCAAAAGGTTCTCCTGAACTACAGAAATTTATGTTACGCCTTTTCTCTATAGCTGCTTTTGTAAAACAATTAGAAATTTCATGACCCTGTTTTGCACAGAACGAGCAAATAATTCCCTTATCTGGCTTTTATGACGCAACAGGTTTAGCCAAAGTGCTTTTATCTGATTCAAATCGCGTATGCTTAGCGTAGCAGTTGGATTTGACATGACCCAATTTTCCACAATGAAAACATTTCTTATCATTTGAAACGTCATCTTTCCCATCAATTAATTTTCGTTTTAATACTGAACGATCAATATTTATCTTGTTGAAATCTTTACTACTTGACGGTTTTTGAAATGAAGATAAAAGTACTAATAGCTCGCGAATAGTTTTGCAATTAGATTTTATTGTTGTATTTCGGACATCAAATTCAGCTATACCGTGAATAACTAGTTCTAATATATCACTTTCACTCCAATTAGCACGTACATTCCTAAGCATTGCAATTTTCTCATGAACGTAAGTTGTATAAGTGTTTACACTAGAACTTTTAAAATGTGACGCCTTTTCTAGAAGTTGCCCTAAGTTTCTTTTTGGTGGAAATGCTTCTTCAAAATCTATACGAAAGGTTTCCCAATTCCAATAATCACAACTTAGCATCACTCGACAAATATCTGCCGACCTTTCCCAAAGTTTGTATGTCGGACCAACCCACTTCATTTTTAATTTTATCAACTTCACTCACCCATTTAGAGGACTCATTGACTTCAGTTCTATAAAATGGAAGATCCACATTTTCATCTGATTTCGATTGCAAAGCCTTAATCAGTTCTTTCAGTATTTCAGATGATTCCCCTGTATTACCAGATGCATTCTTGTTTGCAGTATCTCTGCCGCGAGGCATTTTCTTCCTTCAGTCCTTCTTTATAAAGTTGTTAAGTCTTCAGGCCAACTTAATGTTCCAGCACGTGAAGTTAAGTTTTTTTTTTTTTTTTTTAAACTTCGTATCCCACTTCTGATGTTAGAAATAGAGGCCAATGAGAACCAATAATGATTAGTTTTGGTTTGGTTTTATAGTTACGTATTTGTTATTATATTTTCTTTTATATTATTTTAGAAAACAAATCCTTTTATTTTGTTTTTCATAATAACAATAATTTATTTATTTTTGATTTGTTTGACACAAAAAATAAAACTAAATTAAAACTCCTTATTTTATAAAAGTCTGGGTGTTCTTCACTCTTCGAAAGTGAATCCTTCATCCCAACATTAATATAGCTAATAGTATATATTATTTAATCATTACTATGTTTGTTACAGTTATTGTTTGTTACAAGAGCAAGTTCGTGCGATCCAGTGGTGCATTTGAATTAATAATAATAATTAAAAACTCGCGTATATTTTTATTTATCGCATTTATACATAAATGTATCCCAGTATAAAAAGCCATGCACAAGCCAATTCACAACGTGAATGCTACACATCACGTTCTAAAAAATATAATGATTTTTGCGCACAAATATCATTATAAAATATAGTCATTGTTAAAAAAACATTAATATTTAATTTTTCGCACCAAATTGTGTCTTACGTGTAAAATAATTAACTGTATTTATTTATTTATTTCATCTATCGAGTACAATCTCTTATAGACTAACATACCTACTAAATTAACAATGTTTATATAAAATATCAATAAATATATTATTTCTTAATGTCATACACAAAATATTTTTTTTTTTAATTCCTTCCTAGAAAATTCTTTAAATTTGTATAAAATGTAATTTTCAAAGTCACTTGCACTATAACAGTAAGGTAGATACTTGCGACCTAGTTGTGCATTTAATTTTATTGTAGTCATGTATTTTATTCAGGACAGGTTCCTTGAATTTACATAACATACAAATTTATTTTGGTTGATTACCTGATTTCCAAAAATGTATTTAAAAAGGCATTTTCCTCCTTTTTCAATTCAAGAAAGGACTAAGTACTGCCAAAAAAATGGAAATTTGGAGTCTTTTCTCAAATTCATAGAAGCTTAATATTAATGAAAACAATAAGCTTATTAACCTTCTAACCAATTTATTTTATAAAATAATTTTTTTTTAATTATTCAGTGATAATAAGAGAAATTTCCGCATTTGATAGATTTTGGTTGTTGTGTTTTTTTTTATTAAAAGATGAAAGTACAAAATACCAAGGATTTAAGTTAAACTCCAAACCTTTTAAGCTTTTTCTTTTATTACTTTACTTCTTTTTTTTTCAATAAACATCAGGCGAAAATAGTAGCTTATAAAAATCGACACACAAATCATGCTAAACATTTTTTCGTTAGAGCAGTAGATTTTGAAAAAAAGCCTTGAAATGTCTTCAAACAAATTAATAGTGAGATGTTTGATATTTTGTTTGAGATATTTAAAAAAAACTTAATTTCACCCCCTTTAAACACCACCCAAACACTTTAGCTTGTTCTAGATTAAATTTACATTTAAGGAATTGCTAAAGACTTAAAAACAAACCTTTCCACCCAAAATTAAGCTATGTCGGAACTTTTCGATATTTTTTGTTAAATTTTCTTGGACTACAAAATTTTTTCTAGTAAACTCCAGCTTACAAGCCTCAAGACTTTTCTTATTAAAGTACGTGATTTCTATTATCTGTAACTAGAAAAAGAAATAGAGAACCAAATTTTCTGCTTGCAAAAATTTAGTCAAATTTTGGAGTTCATAATTATTTTGAAATTAAATATTTTGGCAACAGATTTTTATTTTTTTTCTACCCCATTTTAAAAACGATTTCTCAAGTTAATAGCTGCGGCCTACTTTTGTGTACCAACAGATTAAAGTAAAGAAAGAAGAATTACTTCGTCTTTTCTTTTTTAATCAAAATTTAAATAATAAGTACAATTAAAAACAACATTTAAATTTAAGCAATTTATTTTCTTACAAAATTATTCTTATAGATAATTTAAATCAACATATTATAAACATTGGTTTTTAGTTTCTCTTCTTAAAATATAATTAATTAAACACTAAAATTACAATATAAAATACCACTCTTGTTTTAAAAGGCACTTATCAAGTGTATAAATTGCAAGGTACAAATAATCTTTGTTTTTTTTGTTGTTGTTTATATCTAAAGAAAATTAAGATGTTATGCTGTAAATATATTATCATATTTTACTTAAAACTATAATTGAAACTCTTTTATAATCGCCGATATACTTTCATAAGTTCCCGTTGAGAAACCCAAGAGTGCTAATAACAGAATGCAAATATTTTTTGCAAAAATTTGCACACCAGGTCCTTTAGAATTTTCTGTCCGGACGATTAGTTCAATTAAAGGTGGGAATACCAGCGCTAGTGCTGTTGAACAAAGCGCTCCAATTAATGATATGAATAGACTCAACTTTGGCACTAATTCAGCAATGGCCACTAATGGGGAGAATAAAAAAAATAAAAACTTTTATTATTCAAATTTCAGAGAAGATAAGAAAAACTTACATGTTATTATAACCATTGCAGTTCTGAAAATAAGCTCACCAGCTATTGAGTCCTTGTTAAATTTAAACATTTCCTGGACAGCTGGGAACATAATTTGGATGGCTACAAAGAATTGCAATGGATATCCGAGAAGAACACCTATTGATACAATCAGCTGTACCACTTGTGCTAGCCTGATTTTAAATTTTTGACAAAAGCAAACAAAAGACAATTCAATTAAATACTTCAGATAAATTTTAAACAATTCAATTTCTTACCAACTACTTCCCAAATTAAGAGTCAAACTTCCTCCAACAATATCACCCCATTTCAAGTATCCAAAGAATCCAGCAAATATGAATGCAAAAGCTACGAATGTCATTCCAACATTTAGAACACCAAATCGCCGTTCGAAATTATTGGGTTTCTTCATAGCGTTTTTAAGTGGCAACACTAAAGCAATACCTTCGAAGGCAAATATAGCTGTGCCAAAGAACAGCGCTAATTGAGGGGCATTCGTAAAGTATTGACGTTCACTGGGCGCCGGAAGACCTCCTTTAAATGCAAAATACATCGTCAAGACCAATCCACTTACCATACTTAGATTTGCTAACAATGATACTGGCGTCAGGTACTTCAAATTTGTAATTAAGCAAGTCAATAGGATTGGTATAAATGCAATCAACATAATAAGATGTACATTCCAATAATAACCATGATGCTTTAAAATCTGGAAATACATATAGAATAGAGTTTTCAAAGTTAATTTAATAACGTTTACAGCATCGTTATTATTATAAAAAATTATTCAGGTTCTGCAAGTTTTTTCTTCGCTGAATGTATTCAATTGAGCATTCAGCTTACACACTATCTCACTATACTCAGTGGGAGAGTGTGGAAGGGCTTTAAGAAAGTGCACTTTTTCATGACTAGAAATATTCAGTCCTATTTATAAACCCATTCCAAAGTATATCTAACTTTGGACAGCTGTCCAACTACAAAATCTTATTTATAGTCATGTTCCATCGAGTGTCTAACTTAGACACTGCAATTGGCTGTCCAAACCTATTCTAAAGTGGGTTTTTCAATGCACAAAAAGCTGAAAATTAAATGAAATGTTCATTGAACGTATCCAAATGTTCACGAAATTGACAGATTACAGGGATGTTTGTGAGTGCTTGAGAACATATTTAGACAGCTGTTGGAATGCCTATATAAATAAGGAGATGTCCAAATATTAAGACAGTGGCTAGCTGGACAACTGTCCAAGAGTGATCTAAGGAAACCTAATAAATACGACTGATCTTTTGTTTGGATTCTAATTTAGCTTTCTAAAGTGTGTCCCAAAATTAATGCAGGTTTTGAATTTGCCGGCATTTACACTTTACCACACAAAAACCTTGTTCGTTTACTTGCCAAAACTACCTATTTATACCATTTTTAGCCCGAATTATTAAAGTTCATATAAAAAAAATAAATCTGGTAGAATCTGGCAGTTTCGGGCAAGTACGCGAACAGACCTTAAGTGTTGTCAACCCTAAAAAAACAATCTGACAGCTGACAGTTTAGGGTTACTGAAAATGGAGCATTAAGGATCCCCCACACTAACGCAAATCTGTCGCGGCGACGAAGAAAAAAATAATAACAACCTGTTGTTTTCATTGACAACCACGTGTTGTTATTATTGTTTTCGTCGTCGCCACGACAATTTCTCGTTAGTGTGGGGGATCACATTAGAGAACCAAGTGTTTTCATTGTTGAACAATATTTTAAAAGTAATGAAAGTCTGGTGGTCATAATTGATATTCATGAGTCATGAACTTTCACCAACATGGGGCACTGCTTCAATGTTTACATTTGACCGGCATGTTTTTGGACAACTATAGTTTCAAAAATTGATACAGTCTCCCTGAACTTTTCAATTACTTGGCGAAATCAATATACCGACCATACTTTGAATTTTCGAACTGTGGATGCCAAACTTTCGTTATTTTTGAAATATTAGCCGTGTTTTTTTGGAAGCCCGGGGGGAATTGGATGAAAAAAACGACGTCGGTGCTAAACAATTAACATGTTAAATGCAACAACAACTAATCCCAGAGAATTCTCGAGGTTTAACTTAAGCGCACAGAAAAACTGTGTTACCGGCATGAATAACATACATGTTATCGATAGTTTGTATGAAAACTCCATGTTTTTTACTGTCATGGCGTCGCTAATCCCCGCTGTCGTTTTTTTCAACCAATTCCTCCCGGGCTTGCAAAGAAACACGCCTATTATGCCTGTTTGGTAACTTTTTTTTCAACAAATTTCCCAAAATCTGAGTTTTTTTTCTATGGGTTTTGACAGCAAATTGTGAAATTTTGCGAAAATTTGTGCAAATTCGCAAGAAATTTCACGTTACCAAACAGACAGATGAAAACACTTTGTTCTTTTCACTAACCCTAAACTGTCACCTGTCTAATTGTTTTATTTAGTGCTTACTACACAAATGGCGATAAATTCAAATCTTGCATTCATTTTGGGACAGCCTTTATTAAGTCGATCATTTTTAAATATAATAAAACAAAATATAAATAATTACCTGTTCAAGATTTGTGCTTATAAAAACAAAATAAATGCAACAAAATCCCAACTGAGTTACGCAAATGAATATATTAACAATTGTCCGCATATGTGCTGCCCAACTTCGCAGTTTCGGTGGTCCTATTTCAAAACATTGACCAACTGTTTCCGCATAGTCGGGACATTGCTCGGATTGACTTAGATTTTTTACTCTTTTTGAGCAATTTAAGAGGATGTGCTGGCAGTGTACTGAGATCAACGCTATCACAATGGTGAGTATAGGAGAAACTATAAGACCACCATTTTTAAAGGCGTCACCCATTGCAAATAGTCCTGGTCCAATGTTACCTTTAAACAGGTGAACAATTGTTTCCATATATCTTTTTTTTTAAAGAAATAAATAAAAAATTGATTATTTTTAATAATTTTTTTTTTTTTTATCAATTTTCAACCTACGAGGTAGGATGTTCATCATTTTTATCTGGTGGCGATGGATTTCCGGATTTTTTTGAATCTTCACAATTCTTTTCTGTCATATTTAGGTCTTGCATTATGATGATTTTGAAGCCGTCTTTTCAACTAAAATTAAAAAAATAAGATTTATATTTTCGCAAGAGATTTAGTTTTGTTTTTGATCTATAAAGGTTTTGATGAAAACTAAAATGCAACACCATTATTGCATTCTTAAAACGACTTTAAAAATCACTTTCCAATTAAAATTACATCGATTTGATGTGAATAACTTAAGTTTTATAGAAAATTGATATAATTTGATAATCAACAAAAAGATCATCTTATATGAGTTCAAGCTGGTAATTCACTTTCTGAGAACTTTCTTAAAATGCATTGTAAATGTACATATACAAAAAATACACTTGTTGAGATATTAATTAATTCCATGAATTTTTCAGAACCCTGAAATAATCTGAATTAGATAACCATGCTTAACTATTTACGATCACGAATAAGTAGTTAAGCATTGTATTTTCCTTATCTACAATTTAGATTATATCAGAGTTGTGAAAATGTTTTTATCCATTCAATAAATAAATTGAAAGAAATTACATCAAATTACACAGGGGAATGAAATGTATAACCAAACTTATGCGGCAGAAACCATGGTCTATATCTGTTCCGAAGGTTTTTGTTGCTCTCAATTCTGAATCTGAAATCATAATTGTTGGAAGAATGAAAGTCTGGGAAAGATTCAAATTAATCTTGTGAGGGTTGGATTAGTTCTTTCAGATGTTGTGGGGTATTTTGTTGAGAAAAATAAAGTTTTTCTGTTTTTTGCACTTTCAACCTAAGATATCTCGAAAACCAGCAATTCTAAGGTCTTTAGTTAAAGCTTTTGAATTCTAGAGCATCTTTTGTATTTACTCATTTATGCTGCAAAAAATGAATTACCGTGTTAAAAAGAAATATTTTTATTGAAATTAGGCTGGGATTATCCCTATAACTTAATTTACTTCGTGATAATGCCAACATCGTTTTTTTTCACCAATTATAAAATGGGGTAATTTATTCCCTAAGCTGTTACAAAAGATATCTCTGCATTAAAACCTCCGTCAGTTAAGATTAGTTCCTTTTTTCCTCATTGCCATACCAACGTACTGATTGATTGATGGCCTAAAGGAACACTTGATTCGAAGGCAACGTATACATGGCAAAGAACTTAAATACCATAATCTTCAACCCCAATACATAAGTAAGCATGCTTTAAAACAAACTATCCTTAACTCACCCTTCTTATAGTTCTTTTCAACTTATTCGAATTCTTGCACTTCGATTATTTATACCGTTAAAATACGTTTAGGTATATATAATGTTTTTAACGATTAAGTACGATGTTAATGCATTTTGAGCATGGTGCAAGGTTAAAAACAGGATTTTCCAAATTTTAAACGAGTTTAACATTATATTAAAGTTAAAATCACCAAATGCCTATTTTAATTTTGTATCATACTAACTCATACTAACTCCAAATGTCACTTTGTCAGTTAAAAATGTGAAAATAATAGGTTTGTTCGTTGAGCCCTGAAGTCACCCTGGAGTCGCTCTAAAGCGTTTTTTGAAAAACCTGAACTCGCCCTGACAATCAAATTCTGTGTTTTTTGAGACCTGGGGTCGCCCTGAACTCGCCCTGAAGTAGAACTAGGTTTTCGGTTGTGGCGAGTTGAGGTAACGAATAAACTGTTAAAGTGACATTAGTTGTGAAGCAATTATTTTGTTGTGGATTTGCTTGGTGCAGGTAATAGCTTATTTTTGAAATAGAAATCAAAAGAAAAATTGGAAGATAACAAATAGAAATAGAAAAGGAAAACGCTTGATGTTGTTTCAATTCATTTTTAAAACTATGTAATTTAAAACACATATTATGTTTTAATTATTGAGCACATAACTTCTTGTTTCTTGCGTTTAATATGAACAACATAATTTAAAGCCATCTGGCGTTTTTTGAAAAACGAAAAACACAGGTTTTTTTGACAATTCTTGGAGTTGTCATGAAAACCTGGGTCAACTCTGGGTAAAGTTCAACGAACGAAACTAATGTGTTTGCTTACTTATTTGCACGAACTGTTGTTTTGTGTTCAGCTGAAGTTTATTAAGAAAATAGGTTTAGTATGATATAAAAATAGGTTTAGTAAGTAGTGTAGTATCATGCTATAATACCTTAACATCAGGCTGTTTAAAATGTTGCGCCGTATAGGTTTAAGTTCACCTTTTATTGAGCTTAAAAAAATTATAAACTTACAACTTTACTTCACAAACGTCAAAGATGAATTGACATTTGCCGCCATTTGCAAAAAATAATAGCATCTTCTGATAGGGTGATGACTTTTATGCCACCTTTTATATATGTAGTTTTGATTTTTTTTTACACTTTCGTTTTCACTGCTTATGTAGGTATGTGTATATATTATTTAATCATTACTATGTTTGTTACAATTATTGTTTGTTACAAGAGCAAGTTCGTGCGATCCAGTGGTGCATTTTAATTAATAATAATAATTAAAAACTCGCGTTTATTTTTATTTATCGCATTTATACATAAATGTATCTCAGTATAAAAAGCCATGCACAAGCCAATTCACAACGTGAATGCTACACATCACGTTCTAAAAAATATAATGATTTTTGCGCACAAATATCATTATAAAATATAGTCATTGTTAAAAAAACATTAATATTTAATTTTTCGCACCAAATTGTGTCTTACGTGTCAAATAGTTAACTGTATTTATTTATTTATTTCATCTATCGAGTACAATCTCTTATAGACTAACATACCTACTAAATTAACAATGTTTATATAAAATAACAATAAATATGTTATTTCTTAATGTCATACACAAAATATTTTTTTTTAATTCCTTCCTAGAAAATTCTTTAAATTTGTATAAAATGTAATTTTCAAAGTCACTTGCACTATAACAGTAAGGTAGATACTTGCGACCTAGTTGTGCATTTAATTTTATTGTAGTCATGTATTTTATTCAGGACAGGTTCTTGAATTTACATAACATACAAATTTATTTTGGTTGATTACCTGATTTCCAAAAATAACTTTTTAAATACATTTAATAATCCGTGCATGGTGGTACGAAAAGTTTAAAATTTATTAACACGGAAAGTCCATTATTTACATTAAAATCTTCACTTGAAATCTTATATTGAGGGTCAATGGCTTGTAAAAAAAGCATTTTGTTTTAAAACCAGCATCATCACATTCGAAAGTAAGTACTGTAATTTACGGATATAAGAAACTTGTAGGTTTTCATAATAAATAAAAAAATTGCGCAAAATCTTAGACGATATAGTACGAAGCATTTTTTAGTTAAATTTAAGTTAAAACAGGATTTTCCAAATTTTAAACGAGTTGGTATCGTTCTATCTGTTTAATATTTTATTAAAGTTAAAGGACAATGGGCAAAAATGTATGGAGCGCTGGCCCAGCTCTAATAAGAACGACCTTTATATCATCTATAGGTACATATTTATACATTATTTAACAGTTAACCGTTAGCCTAAATTCGCTGTGCGGCGGAGGTTATTTAATTTTTAGTAAAATGAGTTTCAGGTTTCCAAATCTCTGTTTTCATTAATTTCTTTTAATATTTTGCGGTTTCTTTATGTTTACTTACGTAAACTAATAAATAAAACATTAATCAGTCCATTATCGGTTAAGTTTTAGTCAAAATATATAATGTCAGTGTAATATTAATTTATTAAATTGTACGAAAAATTGATGTTTTTATATATTAACGCCTCCTCCTTGTGTTTATTATTATCTGACCCAACTTATGTATATGGTAGGTTTTAGTGGTAAAACAAAAATATTATGTGAAAGAAAACTTTATGAAAAAATTTCAAAATACGTGATTTTTTTTAGATCAGAATTTCAGTAGGGTAAATAAGGGTATACAATGAAAAAGGTCTATATTCTATTTTCTAAACCAAAAAAGATAGAGAATTGATTTTTCTTGCAATCGATAGATCTTTTTAATAAAAAAAAGTCTTGCATACAAAAGAAAATTCTAGAAAATCTAAAACTCGAGATAAAAACGTTTGAAAGCAAAAAAAAATAAAACTAGACTTTGGAGAAAAAAAATCGCTTAAAATCAGGGTAATATTTTCTAGAAACAAGTTTTATAGTTTTGAGAAGCAAATAAGAAACTAAAAGACCCGTATTTGGAAAATTTTTGATTTAAGCTAATTTATTGGGTAAGTGAATTTTTAAACAATATATATTTTTTGTCATCAATTTTTGTTGGATTTTGATTTTTTTCCTTTTCATTCTCATTGGTATTTTCATTTAAAACAACATAAACATACGGAGAATTCTATTACGAATACGATGGTACTATGTTATTTTCAAAAACATTGTCCATACTCGGATTTTCCAAACTTTTAATTATCGAAAATTTTGGGAATAAATGTATGACTAAAATGTAATTAGATAGGTTAAAAGGTAGAAGTGTCATTGTATAAAATTCTAAAGTCTGGCAAATTTTTCTCCCAAAATCAAAATCCAACAAAAATTGATGACAAAAAATATATATTGTTTAAAAATTCACTTATACCCCATAAATTAGCTTAAATCGAAAATTTTGCAAATACGGGTCTTTTAGTTTCAGTCAAAAGTACTTGGCAGTAGATGCTGCAGCCCTAAGGAACACGCTCAATGTGAATGATTCTCTTGGAATTTAAAAGAAGCCATTGTAAACAAATTTTCAATGGGAATTTAGTTGTCATTTAAGGATCAAATGAGAGAGTGGGTGTGGAAAATTTCACAATTTTTGAGAAACAGTGTTCTGTTGAATGTACTAGTTCTAGTTGATTGTTTACTATAATAAGATATGAATTTTATTCCATAAATAAATTTTTGATCAGAGTTTAAGTTAATTTGTGAATTAAAAGATAATAAAAGATTTTTTTATTAATAAAGTTGTGAGTGATTAAGATGTAACGCAACTATATCCATTCATTTTGGAGATTTTATTAAATGCAAAAAAAATAAAATAAATCAAAGTTTATTGTTGTCAACGACTTTATAAAATTGAAATTGTGTTCACCTAAAGAAATTAAAGTAACTTGGATTATGTCACATTGAAAAAATTGGCCTTAAGAATATAAACGAAAAATTTGAACAGCTGAGAGTATGTATATACTCAAAACAACTATCTCAGTATAAAAAGCTATTTTCGAGTTAAAAGAATGACATTTCTTCAGAACATCTTATACCCGTGATGTACTGTAGTCAATATATTTGAATGAAAATAAATAAATGAATGTGATGACTGACGAGTTGATTGTAAATGCATTCTCTCTGATTAAATATAATAATAAACCTCAGCTGCCCAATCTTCGCCATTGCATGCATGATGATAATGATGATGATGACGACGACGAGGCGTTCGTTGCAAACAGGCCTTGCAACTGACAATTGCAATGGTTTGAAGTGTGAAGACCGCTCTTGAGTCTTGACAGTTTTGCAGTGGCTGTAGATAGGTATATACAATCAATTCAGTGGTTTTAATTATTTACAAAAAAATACACGCCAAAGATTCTACGTATACCCCCAACACGTGACAAAAGAACTACACGGGCATTTTAACCTCAATACGTCTGGCTAGTTTAATAAGCGCTATTACCCGCGCTCGTGCTTGTACATCAATGAAGGTGTATATTAAAATAGGAGTAGTTATATGTACATAATAATATATAGTTAGTTTTGTTCAAGTGGTTGCCGAATTAATTCACAATATATGTATATATGTAATAAAAATAGCTATTTGGGGGAATATATATTATGTATATGGGGGTTTGTTTCCTGATAGTTTATTTTCAATTAGCTGCCACAGAATTTTGCGAAGTTTATTTTAATTTAAAAATAAAATTCATTCACATTGGCAGGGATGCTGCGGGGGTGTGCGGTGGTGTTTGGTTTGAAGCTCAAAAAAAAAAAAAATCAATCAAGCAATTGAATCAGCAAATGGGGTCTTAAATAAATAAACTTTATGAAACACAATTATATAGATATATGCATATACACGAGATATAGATATATTTATTTTTTTAAGAAGTCTAGAAAATAGAAATTCTTAATGAAAGCGGAGGTATTTAACGAAAGATAGGTATGCCAAATTCTTTGATATATGTGTTCGTAAACAATATTAAGGTCTATTCACACTTCTTAAATAATTTGTATTATTTTTTATTCACGATATTAACACAGATCAATAATAATGGAGATTAAAATAGAAATAAACTTTTCGTATATCTCGATAATTACCATACAATTGGTTTAGCTAATAAATACGTTGTTTTCATGATTAAAGGTTCTGTTTTTATGGTTATGGTTATTTATTATTTATTTGATTTAGTAAATCATCAGAGGAGTGTTGAAAATGTTAAATAACTCATTTCTGTTGAAGTTCTAGATGAAAATTCTTTCACAACTCTGAGTGATCAGAATTTTGTGCAAACAAAAAAAAAATTTAGTATCTCGATTCGATGTTTTTTAAATCATCATCTCCAAGAAGCTCCACACATATATGTACCTACATATACAGGGTGTTCCATAAACAATGGTCCAAACTGAAACTCGTGATAGGGCAGGTTATGACCACTCAGAATTTAGTAACTTGTCCGCACCGCATCATTATGGTTTTCGAGTAACGAGTGTTTTTTTGAAATTTCTAAAAACCCCTACTTCACCCAGTTTTTTGGTCACCCTGTTCATAATTGATATTTGTGTTTTTAATTTTTACACTTAAATATTTCTTAATTTCGTGCATTAAAATATTTTAAATTTTCTGTACCATTTTGCTAAAAATTAATAAACATCAAGTTGCTTTGATCAAATTTATTTTTTTACTTCGATTTTCAAAAGAGCACCCTGAAAAAAAAATCATATAATTTAAAACTAGTTTTTACTTTTAAAAATTGAGTATGTTTTTAAAAAGTATAAAACTTGCCAATATTAGACTTAGATGAAAAGTTATAACCATTTGAACTCAATAAAACGGTTCTAAACTAAATGAAAATAAATCTTTTTTTAAAATAATATAGCTGTTTTATTAATTTTTATTTTTTATTTTTACGGTTAGCTTAAATTTGTTTTTACTTAATTTACAAAAATTGTTCAAAATGGTCCTCTCTTGCACCCTGTTAATTCCGATTTAACTCTTGAAAAATGTTTTAAGTCAATTTAGATCCCGATTTTGGTGAGTTAACTCTGGATTTACTGAAAAAATATTTCCGTATGTAACAAATCACTGTCAGTCCTATTAATAAAAAACACATATTCCACGAGTTTACTAAACCATGGAATCAAAATTAAGCTACGGGTTAACATTTTTCATTAATAAAAACAAACTTTTCGTGGAATAGTAAAGTGACGTTTACCAAAAATCCCTTAAGAAAGATGTCTGTTTGGTAACTTGTAATTTCCACCATGTTTCGCAAACTTGGGTTTTTTTCACGCATATTCGTTCAGTTTTTAGCGGTTAAATAAATGTTAGCATCGAAAAAAACTACTTACCTATCTTTAGAAAAAAAATCACTAGCGGTAGCTTTCAATGGGTTTTTTATTCATGATATCAAAATAATTAAACTCCTTGCACTATAACTGTCCCAGGTTAAAATTAAAAATTTTAAATATTTAATAATGTTTTAAATTTTTGGGATTGAGGTGCGTATATACAGAAGGGGGATTTTAAGCATTTTTGTTTAATCAGAAATAAGATGCACCTCTATTTAAACTTTTGTACTTGCTAATTTAGATGGCAGCGCATGTTCCACATTTTTCGTTCATAAAAATAATACAATTCAATATAAGTTAAAAGGCCAAAATTTATTTGACTTTTGCCATTAATCGGTAATCATCACTTTGATAGATATTCTAGTTTATTTAAAGTGCATACTAACATGACTTTAGTATATATAAGATGTTTGTCAATAACAAGAATTACATGATGCATTTATAATGTCAGGGAAGTTGGCTTGAAGATCAATTCAATAAAATATTTTGTTTGTTTCCAAATACCGCTTATGTTTGGCACACTGATTGATTTTGAGTTATTTAAAAGTGTAAATACATCAGTAACTAGTTCAAATAGATTTTGCATTCTAATGTCTCGAGGTTATTTGTCTTTGAAATTGTTTGATGCGCCAATTGATTTCCTCAATATAATACGCATTGTACAAACAAATGAGGAGTGATTTTTCAAAAGAGGATGTAGGTAAACAAAATATAGGGTTTACTAACTTTGATTTAGAAAAAAAATAAGAAATTTCATGAAATCGCCAATATTTTGTTCAATCGAGAGAATATGCAAATTTTTTAACACAACTTCGGATATATTTGTATGCCCACCGCGGCTGGAGTCGATGAATATCATCCGAGATACTTCCGAACACTTTTTCAAGCATTTTTGGCAGTATGTTTTCAATAACATGAATAATGCATCGATTGTTGTATGGTTTGTCAACATAAACTACCAACTTTACGAATCCTCGAAAAAATAATTAGTAGACGGTGTCAAATCACGAGATCTTAGAGGCCAATTATAAGTTCATTGTGCCTACGCAAAACTTTGTATTCATCGAAAGTTTCCTTCAATAAATTGATTGTTTCATTTGGTGTTTACTGTTTAGCACGTCCTATTTATATTTTCTTTTGAAAATTCAATCCCCATAACATTTTATTTAGAAATGTACAATATATGTAAGTCAAAAATTTAACCAAAAACAAATTCCTGGAGTACTTAGGCGGGAAATTAGTTTTGTACTATCTGAACCAAAAAGGTACGTAAATACAATAAAAAAGTTTGTTGGGACAATAAATTTATTTATCAATTTTCGTCCAACAAACTGGTTTATTGGGCCAATAAAAAGCGGTTTATTGGCCCAATAAACATTTGTTGATACAAGCAAAGGCGTTTATTGACCCAATAAACGTTTATTGACCCAATGAACGTAAATTTATCCAAGCAAAAGTTGTTGTCCCAATAAACGTTTATTGATACAAGAAAAAGTGGTTTATTGGCCCAATAAACGTTTGTTGAGACAGGAAATTATTTGAATTATTTATCTTTTACAAAAATGGTGAGTTGCAGCAATGTACTTTTTGTGTTGGCCCAATAAACTATTTATTGGCCCAATAAACTATTTATTGTCCCTATAAAGCGTTCATAAGTTTAATTTAGTTTTTTTAATTATAATTGACTGTTATAGAATTCACATTGTGTACACGCTGTGATTCTTATAAGAGCCGGTAAGCATCGAACATAATTTGGGTCTTAGAAGGGTGCGACAGCATTTTACAAAACGCATTTTGGAGTTGAGGTCACATGAACTTTTAATTTTTATTCAAGTGACCTCAACTCCAGGATGCGTTTCGTAATATTATGGTGTCGCACCCATCTAAGATGCAAGTTATGGTTAATGCTTACCGACTCTATATAAAAATCACAGCATGAACAGACTGTGAATTTTATGAGAATCGACCATAATTTGAAAAAAATAAAGTATTTAGCTACCCCTAAAACTTTATTGGGACAATAAATAGTTTATTGAGCCAATATACAGTCTATTACGTAAAAAAAACAAAAATGTTAATATCAATTAAAATGCTTATTGACATTTAATAATTTGTTTATTGCGCCAATAAATGCATTTATCAAAGTAAAAATAGAAGTTTTATACAAAAATTGTTTGGCGCAATGTATGAGTTTTTATTGTGCCAAAAAAAAAGTTTATTGATACTAGCAACCGGTTATTAATTTTTAAATTTAAATTTTCAATAAACGGAGTTTAATTGAGCCAACAAATCGTTTATTGAATACAAATTTTTGAAACAGTAAATGTTCGTAGTATCAACAAAAAGTTTATTGAGACAATAAAAAAACAGTCAATAAACGGTGTTTATTGATATTACAAACGATTTTTTTTTTCAGTGATTTTCAATGTTTTCACTTTTATTTATTTGATTTAAATCCTTGACAATTAACATCGAAATCAATTTAAAATATGGATACTAACAAAAATGTTTTGTATTAATTTAAGAGAAAGAATAAATATGTAAATAATTCAAATCAAAAAGAAAAAAAATCATCAAATTAATTTTATATATTTAAAATTAGAACTCTCAATTTAGTTATTTGGTTTCAATATAAATAAGAAAGAAAATTGTAATAAATGTCAATTGATTTCAAGGGTAAATGAATACAAATAATCCGGAAATTTATTTTAAATAAAAATAAAAAGCTATCTATCTAATCAACAAGAATCCTCGTGTATGTAAATACATAGGGGACATGCGAATATAATCGGGGAAAATGCACTTTTTTCTACATCGAAACATTTCCGTAAACAACATTTTTATTCAACATTCTGAAAAAATCTTCAACACAAAAAGTTGTCTCAAAAAAATTAGAGTAAAGGGAAGGAGGGGTTATACATACATATATTACTTTGAAACTTCTTGGCAAAAACAAATGTAATTTTATTACACTCAATTGGCATTGGCCAAACCTAAGATGTCTGCCGGCATTGTCTTATAAATATAGCTAACTCCAAAAGTGGTAACGCAATTTAGCACCTAACTATAACCATTTGCATAATATTGTTATTGGTACCTATAGTGTACATATATTCATTCTTCGTTGAATTGTTTTCGATATTAATTTAGATTTATATAAAAAAAAAAAACAATAATATAACATGCCAAATTTTGGCGTCAGCCTAAAAGCACTTGTTGATATAGACGCTTTTCTTTTCCCCAATCGAGTTTTAGCTATATACATTATCTTCAATGAAAGAAAACATTAGATTTTTTTCCTTCTAAATTATTATTATTATCTATTTACCATAGGCACCAACACGTATATTATGTACATATAAATAATTCAAAATGTAAAAATACTTAGCATTCTACTTTGAATGTTTCGAAGGTATTTCCGGTGGGTGGAAATTGCTTGATACAGTACTTGATTTCCTCTTCCTTTATTTTATAAACAAAATTATTTGCGATACATACCTATAGGTATTTATAGGTATAGGTATTTTATTTGTTCGTAGGGTTATCTTCAATTGTGTTCATATTAAATTGAGTGAACATTTTTACAATCCCTATTTAACTAATTTGCAATTGAAATGATTTGCAAATAAGTTAAATTAGTTGCAAAAATTTTGCAATGTTGCAAATTTATTAATAGTTTAACCATTTCACTGACATTAAGAAAATTATAGAAAGACTGCTTTTCAATTTAACCTTGCTTAAAACTCGTCGTCTAAAGAAGAAGAAGTCTTGGTAGCAGTGAATTTTTATTCTTATTGGTTCATTTAAAAAAATTAAATTATTTTAATAAAAAGAAATAAATTTTTTGATAAAAAAAATCTATTAGTAAAATATTTAATTAAAGTAATTATGAATTTTTGGCCAGTGTGTATTGAAGGAGTACGGAGGAGAAGATTCAAAAAGCTGAAAATACAATGGCTAAGATGGTTGGGACACATGGAGCGTATGAACACCGACCGACGCACCAATCACACGAGTCTTCGAATCTACCCCTGACGGTCTTCGTCAAGTTAAGTGGCGCGAGCAAGTGAAGAACGACCTCAACCGACTTGGTGTGTGCAACTGGTTACTGGAGGCAGCTATCTAGGCTGTAGTCCATCCTATCTTGGACTGTAAGCGCCATTTAAAGTAAAGTAAAGCTTAGTACAGACGATTGTCAGATCTTACAATATTGTCAGAACTGTCAATGGTCTGACAATAGCTGACAATTAGCTGACAATTGACATATTTCTTACAATGAAAAATTGTCCGTTCACACAATTGGTAGATTTCGTCCCAAAGTCCGCCAATTTGATTGTTAGTTCTTGTCTGACAATTTTCGGACAATAATAGCCTAGTTCCTTTACTTTGAAACTCTGTGCATTTCTGCGAATTTCTACACCAAAGTCTGTCAAATTTCATATAAAAAACATAAAATGACGTAGAAATTCACACAAATTCACAGAGTTTTAAAGTAAAGGAACACACCTAATATATCTGAAAATATTGTCAGCTTGAAAATTTTCTGTTCAAATTGATTGATTTACATCTTTTAAAAAAGTGATTGTGTTGCAATTTTTTGTGTGCTGAAAAATAATTAAAAAACAAAAGAGAAAATTGAAGACAATGCATCAATTGCAACAATATTAGCTGCGTATGTTTAAGACAGTGAGGAGGATGAATCGCCAGGAAGCACCCGAAGTTTTGCATAAAACCCTTCCTGCTGTCGAAGGGCAACCTAATGCTTCGTGCAACAGGAAGGGTTTTATGCAAAATTGCTCGTCAAATTTCGCATAGCCATATTATTCACTCAATTAATCCAGTTCAAAATTTAAACCCAGATGTATTCACATTGAATTAATATTAATTCACACCCGCATTTAAGTTTAAAACTGAATTAATCGAGTGAATAATATGGCGGTTAGTAAACTGAGGATCCAGTGCAAAATCAAATTGTGGCATTGGTTTTTCGAAGGACTCTTCGCCTCCTGACAACGTCGTTTTCTCTGCTCTCCAGCGCCCATAAGTATTTAATTCTCATGCACTTCGAATATTTGGTTCCTCGATTCATAATAGATAAAATATTAAATAGAATAAAACTATACAACGAAGAATTGATATATGTAAAATATAAATGAAGTGAGTCCCTTTCACTTTTCCCCCACAATTGACGGATGTGGTTAAACTCGAGTCTAGTCAAGTACTCGAACACAGCTGTTATATTGAGATCTCAGCAATCTCATATATTTATGTATGTATATCAACAGGATGTCTCAGATAAATTTCTCATCTTTGCTGTCAAAATACCAAGGAAGCAAATTTTAAGGCGCCATTTGAGAGTCCATTTGAGAGTAAAAACATTTTGAGGTCAATTTTGAAAGCAGACTCGCAAATAGACACAGGCTTGAAGCTAGAGAATGGATTTTAATGATCCTATTTTTTTTATTTTGGGATAGGTACTTATACTTTTTTTTTATTTTTAAAACAGGTTTAAAAATAAGAAAGTATTTTAATTTTGTGGAAAATATGTGATCAATAATTAATTAAGCGATTGCAAAAAAAATTGTAATGTTTAAGAAATGTATAAATGTTACCGCGCGCCGCCTCGCCGTTTTTGAGCTCTAAAATTTAACTTAAAAGAAAATGTCATAAATTGAGAAAGCAGTTTAAGGGCAGACCACACATCGAATGTGCTTCAATTATCCCGAGGTATAATCCATCAATTTCAAATTTTTTTATTTCTATAAGAGCAGTCAAAAAAAGATTCTTCAAATTTTGTGCACCTCATTATTCCAAAGTCATGTTAAGATGTTTATGCTTCTCATATAAATAATATCACACCAAAAAAATAAATGTTGAAAAATATAATATTATTAAATACTAAATTTTCGATTTTTTGTGCTACATGACAAGATATTTTGGTTCGGGAAGAAGGGATACAATAATTTTGATAATCTAACAGTCAATTACGGTTTTCTTGATTTTTTAAGTCCTTATATTTCAGGAATTACTTATTCCAAATTATTGAAATTTACTTGATACCCGAATTTGAAGTTTCTGCCTTTTTTGGTACTGAAATTAAAGGGGGTTTGAAGTGGTGGTTTAGTGTTTCGCTTGTGAACTTGGCTGGACACTCAGTACAAGAAGAAGGTTTAAACATTTAAAAAAACATTTAATTTTTTCTGTTTGGTAACTTTAAAATTAGATTCGTTGTACGAACAATTTGCTGTCAAATCCCATAGAATCCCATTTTGTAATCTGTAGCAAGGCGTTGCAGATTACATATTTCTATGCATTTCATATAGGTACATCAACAAATTTTAAATTAATTATTACAAAAAAAAACTCAATATTGTTGTAATTTGTTATTGCGTAGCAATATGCTAGATAAATATTTATTTTTAAAATTCATCAGCATTAATAATAATAAACAATAAAAAAAAACTTCTTAATAGAAAAATATGACATCCGACAATTAAAGAACACAATTCCCTTGTGAATGATGATATTTCAAGGGAATATCTTCATTGATCACGAACGTGACCTTTTTCTACCCCGAATCAATTCACAACTCAGAATGCAATTGTATATATACTACATACTCCTATACAAATAATATCACATTGTCAATTTGAGACACACAATATAAACACTTCAGAAAATATTTTCCTAGATCATTGTATACTGTACCGTATATACAAAGTTTAGTGTGGTTCAGTACATTTAACTGCAATCCCAGACATAGTACTTGTTCAATAATAGAAAAATATATAATGTCTTGACTGCTTGGACTTGTACTTGGAAGAAAACATTTAAAAAAATAAATAAAAATAAAATCACTTCTTCTCGACTGCCACATGAGTGCTGCTTCAATAAAATTTGCATAAACATTATGATGTATATTCATTTCCGACACACACTAAACTGGCAAAGTAGCCAGCAACCAAATACCACGTCTGACTCTGAAGATGCAGAGATTGGCACTTTGCTGCTGCTGAGTGCTGCTGATTTTGTCGAATGGAAAGTTACCAGAGTTTTTTGCGCCAAACGCCAAACATAATGACCTAAAATAAAAATTCGCCTGTGAGTAAGAATCTGAAACTGCATCATGCGTAGGAACTTGGAACATTTTACATAGCTATATAGTTAGCCGAACAACGGTATATATAAGAAAAGAGTAGGGTGGAATTGTGTTTGAATGGCGCCCTTTATTTCTTAATTATGATATAAAAAAAATTTTATCCATCGATTCTTCGTAGTCTTTTGTTACTGAAGTGTTTTCTTTGTATATTCTGTATCGACCGATCTAACAAGTGGCATATAGTCAAATCATGTCTTCATACAGAGTCCATTCTTTTCCTGGAACAATTGAAAGGGGAAACTGTTTTTCAACGTGAGAAGACTTTATGAGTTATACATTAACTGAACATTTTGTCAGTATTTTTTCGGGCTGAAACTGGTTGGGTACAAAAATACAAGATTCGAATAGTCCTAGGTGGAATTTTTGCCCAACTCCGGCTATGATTTGCATCGTTATTTATTGACAGAGTTCCTTATCTTAAAACCGGACTCAACGGGGGGTACAGACGCCCAACATCACAAACCAAAATCCAATCAATAATCAAGCAATTTTTTTGCTGTCGGTGGACAAATTATATGTCTTATCTATTCATTACTAATAAAAGTCAAAGCAAAGCAAAAGTCATCACTAAGCACCAATATATACAAATCTTATTGCATATTCGATAAAATTTTTTAACTGTTTTTTTAATACAATCGAATATGAAAACATCAACTTCCCAAATTTACACACACACTACATACTGAATGTCGGCATTTAACGAAAGAGCTTCTTCAAGCATTTATCACTTTTGAGTTTTGACGAAAAACTTTATATGTATATGTGTTTGTTCAAAATTAAAAGTGTCAGGAATTAAAAATGGTTGTTCGAGTGCCTCCAAAGACGATGTTCATATTGGAATGCCTCCTTATACTTTTTTTTACGCGTGAATCCAACTTCAGACAAAACACCACCGAATCACTCTGACGTTCAGCAGTCGTTAAAACAAAAAATAAATGTAAGCTCGTTGAATGATTAAACAGAAATTAATAACTGCGTTTTATGGGTAATTTATAGCTAGTACCAATAAAACGCTTTAGCCATTTTTATGTCCACTATTTATTTCTGTGGCTGTGTTCGCAAGTAAGTTACCACTTACTGTATTATATAGAATAGATTAATTTTGTGAGTAAAAACAACATTAATACAACGTTTTCACTGGAGCCGAAATGAGATAATTTCGTTAACTACAGAAAAAGTGTTTTCATTGCAAATTTGCTAATTTCGTTTTACAGATAATTACATTTTGAATTTTATTTGGCAGTTAATAGTTTCTTTTTGTTGTGTTCTGTTTCTGTTCGCTTTACATAAAATTTTGACAATTTCAATGGTTTCCAATGGGTTTCCACTTAGGTGCATTCCACTTGGGCGTTTTAATAAAGTTTTTATGTAATTTTAGTTAAAATTATTTCATTTCGAAATGTGAATGTGAAAATTACCTCATTTGCCCTAATAAAAACGTCAGTAATTCTTAACAACAGCGCCATCTCGATCTTCAAATTTTCTACTTTATTAGTCCACTTTTATATTCACTATTTTGCTGGCTTTTTATCGGTACTTCTTGGTTTTTGTTCACCGAGGGAAATTTTACTTCGCTAGCAATAAATTTATCAACAAAACGCGCCTTATATTTTATTTAAAAAGTATTTTTTCCAATTGAAAAGAAAATAGTTTCAGTATTATTTAAGTGCCAAACAAAAAGTACAGACAAAGGGAACAGATGTCACAAAAGAAAACGCAAACGAAAATCCACAAATTAAAAAAATTTAAAAATCCTGCCAAAATTCGAAACAAATTAAATTTAACTAAATAGCCTCCTCCAATTAGTTTTTAAATACTTTTAACTTCGGGCATATAGTTATTATATCCAACACGGCTGGATCTGATAAATATTACACGAGACGAGAGACAACTTATAGTGTTTGACGAAAAGGTCATTAATCATTGCTCTATACAATAGCTGTTTTTTTGCAATTCCAGGGATAATTTTTTGAAAAAAAAAAACGACAATGGGGATTAGCGATGTCATCCCCAGAAACAAAATGGAGTTTTCATACAAACTATCGATAATTAGTATGTAATTCACCCCGGTAATACAGTTTTTCTGCGCGCTAAAGTTAAGTCCCGAGAATTCTCTGGGTTTAGCTAAGCCCGTAGGGGATTAGTTGTTATTGCATTAAACAAGTAAATTGATTAGTACCGGCGCGGCGTCGTTTTTTCATCCAATTCCCACCGGGGTTGCAAAAAAACAAGCCCGCAAAACAAACAGATCGTAAAATTTTTGAAAAGAAAAATATGTTCCGATTGCAGAACGCATCAAAACTGTTCATTTTTAGAAATGTAATGGCGCGACATTTCGATAATCTCACGTGGATTATCTTCACTCCAAATGCCACAAACACATTTAGGCAAAAATGAACCCGATGGCTGAACACAATTATTCGATAAAACAGCGGATCCAATGCCAGTTGAGTTTAATTTTGAAACCAATTTTTTAAAATTTGGTTACGTTGCTGAAACTACAAAAAATGACACTGACAAGTGACAATTTACAATCTGACAATTGGTTTGGCATATTTAACTGTCGGAATTAGATACTGCGTCAGAAAAACGCCCATTAGTTGTTAAATATTTAAATATCAATAATGCGACTCTTAATAACTATAAAGTGAATTTCATTGAAATCCAAAGGACATTTACTATATTTTAAATATTAATCGTGTTGGAGCATTTAACAACTTATGCTATTTTGTACCCCTGCGGTTAAGACGCTCATGTGTACCATAAAGCTATATATTTCGCTGCACACGAGGCTAAAACAACACCGCCTACAGAAATAAAAATGCGCGTGTGAATTCTTTAGATGCTATAAATGATAAGTGGAACAAACAAACAAAAATAAAATAAAATATTGCAAAGTTTAGAAATTTGTTTTTAAATATTTTGTGCCAAAATAAATATTTTGATTTGTTTTTTATCTGACCAAAATTATGGGATTTTAAATATTTTTGGCATTTAAAAATAAAAATTATTATTATATAATTTTTCTATATAATTTTAAATATTTATTAAATGGTTAATAAAGGTTATAAAGCCATCAGCTCGTTGTCATAATAAATTTGATATTCTTGTATTCTTATTTTTAAAGTAAATAAAACATATTTGGATTACCACACTTCTCCGCTATTTTTTTCTTAAAAAAAAACAAACAAAACAAAAGCAAGTATATGTAAAATTATTTATCACTATTTTGACATTTTTAAGCAAATTGGATGTGAAAGTGAAATCATTTTTCAGAATGTTTTTGTTGTTCCTTTCCCGAGTATGGTTTGTTTCGCCTTTTTTATCTCGTTTTTTCGTTGTTTCGCTCTAGTCTTTTCGCATTTCGTTTGTTTAGGATTTTCATTAATATGTTTTTCAATTATTTGGTTTATAATTGTTTCGAAAAAAAAATCATTTAGTCTTTTACCTAATTCATTTTAAGATCATTTCTCCTTCTATTTTTTAGTTTTTCGATTATTTCGTTTTTTGTTTTTTACGATTTCAATTATTTCACCATCGTTTACGATAAACAGTGAGGTATGTTTGCAACCCCCCTGCTTGGGTACACTATAGAATTTGGTGTAGGTGCGAGGGGGTTCTTCGGCGCACTAATGGGACTTAGTTTAATTTTAGTGGGAGTTAGTTCATTGGCAGTTATTTTCGTGTAGGGCCCAAAATAAACCAGCGCTAAGACAATAGTCTAATTAAAACCAAATAAACCGTTAGCGAAATAACCTTGAACTTAATAACTCATTGCACTTTTAACGAAAATGCAAAAGGAGTAAAAAGAGAGAGAAAGAAATGCGAAATGACAAAATAAGGTATATTACGAAAAAAACAGAAATATTTGTAAGAAAAAGCGAAACAACAAAAATGCGAACTAAAAAAAACCGAAAAAAAAGGCACCCATCATTCCCATATGGCAGGCTTGCCTCATAAAAAAAAACTTTGTCCCAAAATAGGAAATGGAAAAGTACTGGGTACCTACACCATATCATATGTACATGAGTAACAAAAAGTGATGTTGGGATACATAGTTCTTATCAAATGTTTCGTTATTTTTGACATATGGAAACTATAGTCTGAGGATTAGCGTTGCAAATTTTTAATTTTATATATCTTAGAGTAAAGAAGAAGATAATTGAATATTCCCGTTATTGTTTTTTGATATATTATCTACAATTGTTGTTCTACATTTCCATGTGGTACTTTTTTCAATTGTGAATGAAATAAATAAATTATTAAATTTTTTTTAAGGTATCTTTTAATTGTTAAATAAAAATTTATTTTTTAATAAAAGTTTCACAGAGAAAACGATTTTGAAGACTGTTTATTGAACAATTTGAAGAATTTTTTTTTGTAATTTCAAATTACAAGAATTTTGCGTTTTTGAATTTTGGAATTTTCGGAAAAAAACGAAAGTTTTTTTTGGATTTGGGATTAACTGCATATTTTGGATTTTCTGCATCATGGGCTTTTTGGATTTTTATTTTTTGGAGTATTTTTTTCGGGATTTTGGCTTTTCTGGAATTTGGGTTTTCTAGATTTTGGTTTTCGGGAATCCCTCCGACTCCCTTGTTATTGAGCAAATGTTACAAAATTCCAGTCCTGAACACCTAGATTACCAAAGCTTAAAAAAAAAATCTGTTTTGTTTTTATTCCAAAAATTCATGAGCGTTTCCTGTCAATGGTTAAGGACAAAAAATTACTTTAACTCTATACACTATTTGTTAACCATTGAAATATTTTTTTTTTTTCGAAAACGGTTCCGAAGATTTTCACAGCCAAAAAATCAGCTCTTTATGGGCTACTTTCTAGTAAATTTTTGTTTTCCAAAGAAACTATTACAAAAGATGATTTTTTTTTCTTTAATTTTTCGAGATCGGTTAAACAAATTTCTATTGGCTTTTCGAAAAAAACATAAATAGTATTTTAGGTACGAAAATTAAAAAAAAATATTTTTGAATTTAACAAAAAAAAATAAAATATTTTTTTTTTTCGAAATTTAAATATCTAGGTACATACTTATTTCGAAAACGACTAAGTCATTTTTTTTAAATCGCAGAAGAAGCTGAAAATAAAATTGTTCTTGAACGACAAATTTCATTTTAGTAAAACTACAACTTTTATAAGTTTAATTAATCAAATTTGCTTTATGATTCATATAATACAAAAATACAGATAAGCACAGAAAATTATAACATTCTACAACCAGAGTAGGAATTCATTTTTACAACAACATAAAATGTGAAATAATATTGGCCATATTGGAAAACACAAACTGATGTCAGAAACTGTTGGTTTAAGGGAGAAATTAAAATAGACAAATTTGTAGGTAATGAGCCCATACATAAATGTTTTTTAGCGTCGCAAAATTTTCGAAGTTATGACATTTTATTTTTTCCATTCTTGAATTTTTCTTGTGTCCTAAGAAATTTACCTACAACTTCTGCGTAATAAAACACTAAACATTTTCATACTGCTTTGAAGATGATGCGATACCGGAGTTCAGATTTCAAAGTTATAGCTTTGGAAAGATTTGCGCGTAATCCACAATTCCACCGTAACAAGAACTAAGTCCATATGGGTGTTTTTGGAAAACTTACGAAACTAATTAATTTTTGATGTAAAAATACACTTATATATTACTCAATAATGTCAAAATCTCTTGGTAATTTAAACAAAAATTTTTTTTTAATTGTCCTTTTCACTTAAAAAAAAAAGAATTTAATAGCGAAAAGCAGAAGTTTTTCATTTTTAGTTGCATTTAAAGTAGAAGAATCAACGCTGGACAATTTTCCCGATTGAAAAATAAAAGAAAACCCGCTTTTTGGTCACGCTATCAGAGGTTATGTAACAACCATTTTTAGTGCTTTCCAAAATGTTCTTTATTTTAGGGAGCCAAACGAGAACGAGCTATATATGATGAAGAACAATTTCTGGTTGCGTTTCATGGTGGAGAAGAAAATTCACTTGATAAAATCAGTACAAAAAATAAAGTTCAATTGACTAGCCAAGGAGCACAAAACCCATATTAATTACCAGAAATGTGCAAAAGGTTGTGGTAAGGCGTTTGGATGTCGAAAGGATGGCTTCAAGTTTTCAGTTTTATGAAATCCTTGTAATGGTTCATCTTGGACCAATGCCATTGGAATAGAAGTTGAAGCTGACCTATTAAAGGACAGTGGTAAATTAAAAGACAATTTAATTGCATTGCTTCGTTTTTTTTTTTTTCATATTCATGGTTGCATATACAAATACACTACGGTTCACTTAAATAAAGGCAACACTTTTATTGAACTTAAACGAGAATTATGTCCCTATAATTAGTTACATGACTTTAATAAGTGAATAAAAAAATAGTTTCTGAATATCTCAAGAAAAACTCCAACAGAAATTACTTAACTGTATATATACAAAGAAACGTGACTCTAATGAGAATTTTGTAAACAGAGTCAGAAATTCAAGCAATAAAATCGGTTCACTTTAATAAAGGCAAAGACAATAAATAAGGAAAATGTGTATTTTTTTGTTTTTATTTATTCATTTTTGTTGATAATTATAATAAATAATTATTTAACAAAGTAGTTGTAGCCATGATTATGACCACTATTTTTTGAAATAACTTCAAAGAGGCGGCCTGGGAGTTGGAACGAGTCGTGCAATGATTTTAAGTTTTACCTATTTAAATTTGGGTCCAAGCTGACTTAATAGGCCCGATAAGTTATTCCTTATTTGCGTACTGCTTTCCTCCTTCGTATAATTTGCGATCCTCAAACATTTTCTTTAACGTTAAAGTCAGGTAAATATTGCGCGCAATTCAATAATTCCATTTTTTGGCTTGCAACAAACGATTTTACTGTGCGGGTAGTATTGATTGAATCTAAGACAAAGGTCCAAATAGTTCATTTAATTTAGGAAATGCTGAATCGAATATTCCTTAGCAGGTGATTATCGTCATTTATTAGTACTTTGAAAACTTATAGCTCAAGTGCTCTATAACAGTTTATCGTATTTTTTGTGCCAACTTTAACTGCTTTATAGGTGCTTAGGGAAAAATATGCGAAACAGTGGATTTTTCTTTTCGAACGACTGCAATTATTCGAAGCACACCTAATGATTTTGCGCCTATATCAGCTGTTGAAACCACTGTATACTTATGTTTATTTTTTCCCCCATATAAGAACCAGGTTTTCTTAAATAATTGTCAACAAAAAATACACTTCGTCTAAATTTTTTTTGCGATATTGCGGTTGGAATAGCTTTCCGAGTGGTAAACATTTAATTTCATTTAATTTCACTTTTTACGAACATTCCTATACAGTTAGCCTTAACTATAATGAAGAAAAGAGGGAAACAATTAAAGAAAACACAACGTTACCCCAGAGTAAATTTTTAGAGATTCTTGATTTCTGTCTGAAAGAAAACAATTATTTACAGTGCTAAGATGAAATCTACAAGCAGATTTTTGGAATGCCTATGGGGAACCCACTGTCACCTACCATTGCCTACTTAGTGCTTGATTATTTGCTTGATAAGTGCTTCGAGAAAATGGAACATAAGCCCAGGTTTATTGCAAAATATGTAGATGACATTTTTGCCATAATAAACAAGCACGATGTTGAAGACATTCTAAAATCTCTTAACGGATATCACCTAAAGATTCAATTCACGATAGAAATGGAAAATAATTGTGAAATAGCATTTCTTGATATCAAAATTCATCGAAAACACGATCATCTTATGTTTGACTGGCACCAGAAAGACACAGCTTCAGGAAGATCAATTAATTTCCGCCAAGCCAAGCACATCATCATCAACACGGCTTCGAACCTCATAAGTAAGGTCTTTAGATTGAGTGATGAGAAATTTCATTATAGCAATGAAATGAAAATTATTAATATCCTGCGAGATAATGAGTTTCCATACTCCGTCATACGGGGCCTCTTACATAAACAAAAAAACAAAGCCACCCTCCTCTTGGCTATTATAAAAGCGTTGTTTATGTACAAGGTCTGTCTGATAACTTCAAAAAGATTGTCACCACAAAATCTAAAGATTTACTTTTGGCTTACAAATCAAATAAAACACTTGGTCATCTTTTTACTAAACCGGATAAAGACAAAGCCACTGATGTGATATACAAAATTAATTGTAACGGCAAACCAAATGATCCTTGTGAGCTATGATATATCGGCACCACGAAACAATTCCTACGGCAGCGAATATCTAACCACAAATCAGACACAAATCAGACATCATCACCCTAGAAAGACTGCATTAGCCATTCACATTATTGAAAGCGGCCATTCTCCCGACTTTGATGATGTCAAAATTGTTCAGACCGAGAGACATGCGTCTAAACGATACACCATTGAAACGCTGCACATCATCAACAACAGCAACAACATGAACCGCAAACTAGACACACAGAACATATCCGCTTTATACTGCTGCTATCTTGTCTCTAACTAAACGTCAAATACCAATTTGTTGTTTTATTATAAAGTAAAAAGACCAAACTTCAATTCGAAGTGCATAAGTTTTACTGAACTTTATTTATAAAACCTTATAATTTTACTTATGTAAAACTAAAATACTTATAGTATAACGTAAGTCTTGTTAAAGTTGTCATACAATTGTTATAATCATTATTTGTTTTTTTATGTTAAATAAAGTTCCCCTAAAGAAGGCAGCGACCCCTGCCTTAACGTCGGGAAAAGTAAATTGTTTCATTTCAACACCCATTGTGACCAGAAAAGCCGAAGGAAAAATAAGAATTGATCTTATCCACTTTTTCAAACATTTATTTTAGTTTCCTCGGATGTATTTAAAGCATTTCTTCTAAGTTCTAACCCATGTTTGGTAAAAACCACACAATATTAATTTACTATACATACTTCAAATTTGCATTACATAAAAATAAAAGACGCACTAAAACAAACACATGCATTTTTTGAACAAATTATTAACATTTAAAAAAAAAATTATAACTCTTCAAATCAGCAGGTGATTTCGCTTCGTTTGACATTTCTAAAAATCGATGTATAGTATAAGAGAGTCGGAAAGTGAGTCTAGACTATAGAAATAATATACATATATGATAATTCTGGTTTAATTTCAATAAAAGTGTTGCCTTTATTCAAGTATGTGTGATGAATGTCAAGTTAGCGAAGCAATATTCCCAGGTCGAAAAGTAGTTAGGTATAGATAATTTGCCGTTAATTAGTTGTGATAATTGCAATTTTATAATGCACTGTTCCAAACAACAACAATAAAACTTAAAACATTGCACAACAAAACTGAAATCGTATTAAATTAACGACAAAGTATTAAGCAATAAACTATTCATTATTCGAAATTATCACAACTAGTTTATGGCAAATTATTCACTCAACAAATTTCGATCGGTGAATGTTGTTTCGCTAACTTGATATAAATTAATGTGATATATTAAAATAAGTGCTAAGTCATTAATACATAAACGAAATAAAAATATTTCATTGAAATCTATTGTCACAAAAAAAAAATGTCTTATAAGTATGATGTCATGTTATAGCTTTCATTGGAACTCATCATTGGAAATTTTAAATTCTAATTTAACTTTAAAAGCAAAATCAGTGATTATTTTGATGCAAATGACTCAATTATTATTTCTATTAAAAATAAATTTCATTTTGGCCCAACCTTTCAAAGCTCGCTTTTCTTATAAACTTACACTTCGTTTTTTATAAATTTGTACAGTGTAAATAATTTTTAGTTACTTAGGTAGGTAACTATAAATTAAATATGTACTACAATTATGTTATGTAAATAAAAAATCGAATTCGACATTTTGTTCATAATTATCATTTAACGATGATTGGGAAGACGAACAAAAGTGGCTCTCGCAATTCTGTCAGTTTGTCTGTTTGGCTACCTCCTAAACGGAGAGATCGATTTTCTTAATACTTGGTTCCCAGAATTTTTTTGACAATCACCCGACTCATTTTTTTAAGGAACCAAAAATAACGATACCTGGCATATAATTTTTTGGAAAACGGTTTGCAATTTTTTTTTAACAATATCTAGCAAATTTAAAACAAAAATATTTGTTTTAAAATCAGTTGAGTAGGTTTACAATATTCAAACTTAAAAACAACAGTTTGACCGTATATAAGAGCAAGTTCGTGCGACCCAGTCGTACATTTTATTTTAATGTGTGTTTTTACTCTGGAGTGTTCGGAATCGATTCTTTGTTTGTATTAAATAGAACCTGTTCAAATGTTTTTATTTTCCAACTAAACGAGGGGATAATTAGACTTCTTCACTTGACAACTTACACGCTTAATTTTTCTTGTGTCTTCATTTATTAAAATTAATTTCTATAAGATTTAAAATCAACAAAATTTGCTCTAACAAATATTACGCTCAAAGACTGATTGTAAAAGATAATGTGGTAAAATTAATAAATAAAAGAAAACAGATTCAAAACATCTTTACTTGCTGAATACGTTGTTCTACATACATATATTATATTCTTTTGTATAGCAATTAAAAAAATGCTTCAGCTTTTATCTTGGTTACATTCATCAATTTATTGAAGTCGGTATAATTAACTGAATTAAATACATTATTAAGTACACCTCAAACATTGCTTAATTTTATTATAATAGACTTTAAAAAAGTTCAATTGGGTTATTGTTTTTTTCTTTAATGAATCATAAAGATAAACACGTTTTGTCAGTCGCAGGTAGGTAAATAAAAATTTATAAATATATCTATTATTCACGAACGATTTAAAAAATAACGTGAAATTAATTTTACAAATAAATCAAGTTACTGGAATTAACCGTGTTGTTTTTATTGCATAGATATTTTAAATAAATTATACCTACGTTTTATTAGATATTTTAAATAAATTATACTTACGTCTCATTTGTTATATGTTTAAAAGATTTATTAAAGTTCAAGGTAATAATTTTATTTCACACTTAGGTTTTTGTTTATCGGATATGGGACCAAGTCAATATCACAAATTTAACCTCAGACTTTAGATATACTTTATGGTGATAAATAGGTAAATATACACGTTTGGAAGAGATTATAACAACAGCTGAGTACACATAATAAATTACACTTGTAAGTAATTTTTTTAAACTAATTAAGCCAAATGTAAAGTTATGATTTGAAGGGCCAGTTTGTTCAGAGTTGTCTAAATCTGCACCATGAATTTAACAGGTTCTAATTCAATGCCACTATTTAATAAAACTTGGCTGATTAGGGATTTCCATGACTAACAGCTAATATTTTGTATTCTTTAATATAAATCATGGTTAACATTCCCTAAGTCTTTTTGAATAATATTTTATTTTAATATTCTACGTATGTATTCAAAAAGTACTAAAAAGTATAAAAATATATACTTACTCCTAGCTCCATACATTTTAAACAAAATACATGTAGGTACAGTGCTAACCAAACAAAATATGCACGACTGGATCGCAAAAAGCTACTCTTGTTGTTAACAACAACAAGTTGGTGCAAAAAATGTCACGCTGTATAGAAAGATTCCATAATTTTTGCAAATGGCGGCCAATGTAAATTCTACTTTGGCATTTGTGAAGTAAACAGATACAAAATACACGTCAACAAGACATGAATCACTATACTCCTATAAAGAAGGTAGATAATTGTTTTGATTTGTTTGCGGAATAATTTGCATATAAATTATAGCATCTTCCGATAGGATGATGACTTTTGTGCAACCTTGTATAATGGGGCTTTAATAATTAATTAAACGAAAAAATGTATGTGAATTCAAACTCAGCATTGCAGAATTTTTCAGACAGTCCGAAAAAAATGCTTTGGGTTAAGTTGCATCGCGGGGTATTTTTTGTCTTACAAAATTTTAAATGGCGCACAGTGGCCCGTTTCGATTTGTTTGGTTGCTAAAATCAAAATATCTTAACAATTTTTTTATATTAAAGGGATTTCTAAGGCTATCAAGCTGGTGAGTTTCAAAAAATAGCTTTATATGGTGTTTCAGAATTTTCTTTTGTATTTTCTACTTTCTGTACTTTGTATTTTCAGTTTACAATTATCAAAAGTTTAGATTTAGAGAAACAGCAGTGTTTCAAAAATATATATAATTTCAGTGCAACAGTGGGGAAGAACGAAATTAACGAATACGAGCTAAACATTGGGGAAAAAGAAAATAAACTATTTTAAAATTTTTTTTTGTTTAGTAAATAAATAAAATAAAATGAAGTAAAATAAGATATAAGATAAAATTAAATGACATAAAATGTTGTACTTTTTTTTAAGCCAGAAATTTATTCATTTATTCTGTTTTCAAATTAAATTTTAGTTTTTGGGAAAATTAATTTTCGGACTCAAAATTTTGAAAGCAAACAATTGACTGCAACAATTCTCAATTTTTCTATCACGACTCTATATGCAATTTTATGCAGCTTAATATTTGGTATTACGTGAATAAATATATATGTACAAGAATTGTTTTTAGTTGAGTTTAAGGGTAAGTTTTTATTTTTAGATAAATTTAAGGTCGAAAAATTGCGCCAAAAGTGGTGTTTAAAAAACGTTTTTTTACACTCAAAACTACAAAAAAATTAATACAAATTTGTCTACTGTGACTGTGCTCTACCAAAAAATTAATACAAATTTGTTTACTGTGACTGTGCTCTACAAAAAAATAAAACAATTCATCCAACTGCCCACTGTGCAGCGTCTTAAAATACCTACCAATCTTCATCCTTATATAGTTTGTTATTAAACCTTCATAATTTTAAAAAGTCGCTTATAATATGCCAAACCCATAAATTTCAACTAAGGATTTTCCAGAGAGGTATATAAAAAAAAACATAGAAACAATAATAATAATTATAAATAACCAGGGATTAAGATAGATACAGTGATTTTATTAACTACAAACAAAAATAACTTGAATTTATTTTATTCATTACTTTCTTATCAAGCTGATTTTATACAACAACTAAGTAGTTGCCCATCATGAGCTCCCACTTCAATGCCGCAAAAGGCTGACCTGCAGAGTTTCATAACCAATAATCATATTTCAATAAATAATTCCGGTGTGACGCAGCACAATTCTTTAAATGACGATCACGTTAATCCAGACCTTTGCTTTACACACATTTATCATAAAATAAACAAAAGACAAGTTCAAAATAAACAAATAAAAATATAGTTTTACCGGTGGCGGGCGTCGCGGTTGGCGGCCATCGCGGAGGTGGCGCAACAACTACATACATAGTATATGGAATTGCTGTTTTATTTGTTTTGTTAAACAAAAAAAAACTTTAAAGAACAATATATTTTATGTAAACAATTAGATAATAATTACAACACTTTATTAAATTTTAAGTGTAAAGTTTATGTTTTAAAAAATCACAAAAGGTCTTTTAAATTTAAATGTATTTATTATAGGTATAATGCATTCGAAGTAGACCTAATTGGGTTTCACAATAAAAATAATGCAAATAGTAATATCAGTTGACGTTGTTCTCGATACAAATGAAATTATAATTAATTATTATGGTATACACTTCGATAATAATGTCATTTACTTTGACTATTTATAAAGGTGTTGATAAGTATTTCAATTAGATAATGATGAAGATTTTAAAAGCTCATTTTTTTTCATTTACACAATATAAAAATTAATATTTAATTATTTCGGATACATGCTCGTACTGGTACAGCATTTTAGTGTAATTAAACTGAAAAAAAAAATACTTTAACTAATCATATATATTATTTCTAATTTCTATAGTCTAGACTCACTTTCCGACTCTCATACTACACTGATTTTGACAAATTAGGTGTCAAACGAAGCGAAATCACTTGTGATTTGAAAAATAATAATTTGGAAATTAATGGGTTGCGCATTAATTGGTCTCATTGGTTCGTGTATTAGATTTGTGAATTTGCGTGAGTGATCTTTCTGGGAGGATTTTTTTTTGGTAATTCAAAGTGCGGGGTATTTTCTTAACTTTGGGTTATTTCGAATTTCAATCAACGGGAAAAATTTTATGAAGGGGAAAAAACAAAACAGAACATAAAGAATTTGTATGTAATTGCTAGAATTCTCGCACGGGTAGGCTTGTTATATGTCCAATTGAAAATTAATCAATGTCGATTATTTTAAATTTTTATTTAATTTTTTTTAAGAAAAATGTCTTAACGGATGTGGCCGAATCTATTTAAACCTGATATAAAGAGCTTATTTCCCGAGACCCGAACACTTATTTTTCTAATTTTGCAGGACCAAAACAGCAACAACCGTAATAATAACTTTTTCAAGATAAGAGGATAGGTTAGCAAATTTTTAAACAATCTCTAATGTAAATTGTAGTAAAAAACTTATTTGCACAATTCATGAGAAAATTTCATTAAAAAAATTAAATCAAAATTAAAAAGAATTTGAATAAAGCCAAAAAAAAAACTATGAATTTTACTCAATGAATGATTTTATCAACTTAAGTGGAATTTTAAGCAATTTATACTTATTTAGTTTTCTTATAAGTTGCTCCAAGATCCACCGTGTTCAATATTGCGTTACAATATTCTAAACTAAGTGAAATTTAGCTTCTTTTTTAATGTTGGAAATATAAGTTTTTTAAGTAGATACTCTGGAATTTTATACCGGGTCAGCTTAAATATGATCACCAGTTTTACTTTCAGATTTGAATATTTCGAAAACCTGACGTCGATGTTCTGAACTTACGGTAAATTTTATAAAATTTTAAAATGTATAAAAAAAGAAATTTAGGTACAATACAGTAAATTTTTTATCATACGAATGCGAAACCAATACTTGCCCTATAGAACAAGGAAAAAATCTATTTCTAGTTTTAAAATTTAAGGAAAGAAGTGAGCATTTAAACTTTAGCAAACAAAAATATGTATAACAAAATTTACTTTAATTACAGAATATTATTTTTGAAACTCTCCGTCCTAGACTATTTTCTTGAATATTATGTTTTCCATACAAAAGTGCACCAATGAGTGAGACCTTCATTACAAACAAAATAAAATAAAGTTAAAAGGAATAAACTATATATACGAATAAAAAATCACGTGAACAAATAATGTGTAAATTACAATGGCTTAATAGATGAACCGGCTTTTGTTTTTAATACAAACACGTTATATGAATTACACAGAATATTTTTTTTGATATACATATGTTCTTTTATTAACACATTTATTTCTTAATCATTGATTTATATAAAGTATATCATTTGATTTGAATGAATTAATTTAAAAAAAACGTGACCAGAAAACACGACCTTGACCAATAATAAATTTTTTTTTTATGTATCTATTGTCTATTAATATAATTTAAAATTGTCAAATTCGATAAAACCCAAAGAATGATAAAAATCTAAATTTAAAATTCTTCCTCACGTTGTGCCACACTTTTTATTTTAATTAAACTTCTTATGCCGCCTTTGATTTTACTATGGGACAGGTGCGGATCAAGAATTTGTATTTAAAGGGCAGCGTGGGAAATGGGAATCGTGACTAATAATAATAATAATGATATTCTAATTTCTAGTTTTTGATCAATGATTCAAGTCTATCACTGTTTGTTTTAATTATAATTAGACGAAAAGTAGAGACAAATAAAGGGAGAGAATTATTAGATGAATTAAATTTAATTTTGTTCACAACCTTCTATAAAGAAAAGAAATACAGTTAATTAAATGTATGAAGAAAAATAAATTGTGAATGAATTCGATTTTTATTTTCGAGTAAAAAATTTTGTTTACTATATCCATAGTGTGATGATGAAATAGTCAAATCTTGAAAACGTTTACTATTAAATTAATTATCACCGCGTAATTTGTGTCACATAATATACAATTTTAAGCAAAAATAGTTTAAAGTTTTACGGGTCTGAGATCCTCTGTCTTTTAATAAATAAAAACGAATGAATGCAATTTATTATAATATTGAGGCTCTTATTTTTAAAAATATAGGTTTCAAATAGGTTACTAAGGACGTTTTGAATACTATTTGAGAAGATTATACTCGGTTGAGATTCCCCAACACCAATGCGAAACTGTCGTGGCGACGAAGAAAACAATAACAACAGGTTGTCAATGAAAACAACACGTTGTTATTGTTTTCGTCGTCGCTACCACAGATTCGCGTTGGTGTGGAGGATCCTTAATTCAAAGAGTTGGCAATGTTGAATATAGAAGAAGAAGAACTGGGAGTTACTTTATACAAAATAAGGACTATTCGACAGAAATTAGTTTGTATTTTCAAGGCAATTATTTTCTTCTTTTTTTTCAATTCAAATTAATCATCACAAATCTTGTTTGTTTACTTCCCAAAACTGCCCATTTTTAGTCCAAAGGTTGTCAAAATGTATATACAAAAAATAAAACTGGTAGAAACTGACTTTTTTGGGCAAATAAAAAACAGACCTAAAATGAGTTTTACTTTTCTATAACTGATGTCTGATTTTGGTCTTTTCCCTTATTTCGAGTGTGAGTCGATATCATTCAGTGATCATATGATACAAATTAAGCTTGGTGGACTGGGATTGGTCTATTTGAAAGGTCGTTTCACAGTGCACACTATACATATATCTCACTTAGTGTATTAAAACAGTTCGAAGGACTGTCACACCGAAAAAATCGATTCTCAGCCTAAGTAGAAATATTTCCACTGTTTCTTGTGAGGAATTGACAAATCGTTCAAGAGTTTGGCTGAGTTCCAAAACGTATCACATGACTTGATGCAAAGTTATGAATTATGAAAGTCAAAAGAAAAAATAGTGACAAAGTCATGAATTTCTAAACGCTTCCCAAACGTCAGAGATGCGCATTAACTGAGCAGCAAACGTATCCAATTTTGTTTGGATGATTTCATTTGACAATTTGACGTTTGAACTGAAAGTGAAACAAAAATATGAATTCTCGAGCGAATTAAGTTAGGTAATATTTGTTTATTTTTAATGTTCCCCCACACCAACGCGAATTTTCACAATAATAATAACGTGTTGTTTTCATGACAACCATGTGTTGTTATTGTTGTTTTTGTCGTTGCCACCGGAAATTCGCGTTGGTGTGGGGGAACCTTTATTGTTTCTTTTTCGTAAATTATGGTTTGTTATTCATTCTTCACGTTGAGCCATCACACAATGGGTCAACTTTGAACTAAACTTATACCTTTTGCTTCAATCGCACATGGAATTAAGAAACCTGGCTGAAAATTTTGTGTACTTGTTTAAGGGCTTTAATTGTAGGATTTATTTTTTTCAATTTAAAACTTTGAACAAAAAAATTACTTGCTTTTAGAAAAATAACAGTTTAAATTGGTCATGACAACACTTTTTTTTCTTCGCCTTGAAACAAAGAATTTGTGTTTGTATTAAATTTGTTATTCTACTCGAAAGGTTGTAGTTAAACAGTGAAACGACATACATACATACATAGCTCTACAGAAAGTCAAAGTGAAGATAAAATAAAACTTCAGTGATCTCATCGTTTTTCACCCTTTTCGCTATTAAGCCTAGTACATACTTGTGAATCATGTCGTGAACTGCAAACTGCAAATTGCAAAAGTCAAGCAAATTGTGTCAAAAATTCACTTTCTCCACTGATGGTTGTTCACTTCACGAGAAAGTATGTACTAGGCTTTATATCGAAAGTAATTTTTTGCTGAAACGTCAAATAGAGCTTCAAGGGGCGAGTCGTTTTACCGTCATTTAAAATCAATTTAACGAAACTAATGATCGTCAAAACGACATCTAACCGCTCTTTCATTTAAACCTGCATAAAATTCGTTCTGAAATTTTATTTAAAATTTTGACTTCTTAGACAGTAGCTGCATTTTATTATCCATCGTGATCTGATCCGGATCAAATTTTAACACGTTAATACAAAAATAACATGTAATCCTGCTTTTTATCTGCATCTATTTCATGATCCATAAACTACTACATACCTATACTTTTTGTAAAACTGTGTAAACTGTAGTGCAAAGAAAAAAGCCAACGAAAACATTAAAAATATACAAACACAATGCAAAAAGAGATGGTTACATACCCTGGCTCTCACTTGGATGCTGTTTGTTTTGTTATGAGGATCGGATCCGGATCAGATTATGTGGATAATAAAATGCAGCTAGTATCTTAATACATAGTTCGAAACAGTAGGAAATATGCTTTATTTAACTAAATAAATGTCACAAATAAAAAGTCAAGGATTAGACAACCGATCCCGTTGTACAAATTAGATGACTCTTAGACAACAATTAAAAATGTTTATTTATAACTTGAAAGACTGCCTAAAGTTAGACAAAGTCTATAAATATGACCGTTGCTGTTTCAATATGTATATTTTATTTTTATAATTTTTTTTAATCAAAACTACAACATCCCCTCTTTATACACCAGGGTATGTTATTAAAATAAAACTGTATAATTCAGAGATAGAAGACAAGAAAAGCCAGAAGGACTAGTTCACTTTGTCTGGTATATGCGATGAGGGTTTATGATGTGTACATGTGTTCCTTCTTGGGATCCGCACTTGAGTTGTGGCAAACCAAAGTAACAGAGAAAGAGAAATCTTAAGAAGACATTTGGCCAGTACTTTTCCGCTTTGTTTACTTACAAGTAGGTACTGGCAAGAGACTTAAAATAAAACCGCTGCTGGGTGCATGTGCATAAAAAAAAAGCTACTACTCACATCAAGCCTAACTGTGACGAGTCGAGTAATCCACTTGATGATTCAGGAACTGGTTTAACAATTTTGTTACGCTTTTTTTTTTGTTGGTTTTGTTATTTTTACTAGCAGCTCCTCAATGAAAACTAAATAATTCCCATGAATTATTTTTATATTTTATTTATCTTTTTTATTTTATTTATTTTTTTTTGTTTTGTTTGCTTCTTTTATTTCACACAACTTTTTTCACAGAAAGAATAAATAGTATGGCAACGGTCGTATTTATTTTTTTTTAGTTTTGTTTGTTTTTTTTGTTTAAATATTAATTCTATTACGATAAATACTATTCTTAGTTATAGGCGCACAGTACGAACGACTCTCGGGCCAGAGTGTTTTTATTTATTTCTTTTATTTTTTTGTTTAAAAAAGTTGTCACATGTGTGTCTTTACCGGCTGACGACACCTTTAAGACTGACTGATTTCGATATTGATTCGCAGAGGCATTACTTGACTATCGTGTCGCCCCAACCAAACCAACGACCGACCGCACAGTTCTTGAAGTTCTTTTCTTAGTACAAAAGACGTACTGACTATACTACTGGCTGCTTTAAGTTGCGGGCTTCGGATTCTCTCGGGAGTGCGAGTAGTACTTACTCGCATTTGTATGATTAAATTGATATAAAAACGTTTATTGTATTGTACCTAAATTCTTTTTTATACATTTTAACAGCAATTCTCAGGGCATTTAATTCAATTCGTAAAGCATAAGGAAGACTCTGACATCAGATGCTAAACATTATATAATTTAAATAAGACTATACCTATTGAGCATATATACAGCTTGGCTGACATTGCAGAGATTCCAATTAGGTACACCATGAAGAAACACAAAAATGCAAGAAAACAAAATTTGTTTTAAACAAAAAAAAAGCAAATTGTATCTGTGCTAAAAATTATGTGGTTTGGCATCCAGATCTATTGTTTAATATACTGAGATTATGGTGATCCATTTATATCTCGAAAGTTGACACAAGAACTACATACTCTCTTAAATATTCGGGCAAAAAAGGCAGCGTTTGCATGTGAGAAACAAAATGATGTATAGATATGCATATACGATTACGAGTACATAATTTTAAGATGAGTATAGCGATATTTGAATAAAAAGTGGGCCCTCTTTTAGATTTAAGAAAAAAAAATATTTTCGACACACAGGGTGTAGCAGAAATTTAAAAGTTGAGGTTGTCAAGAGGAAAAGTATACGAGACTTTTTTGGCCAGTTATGACCTGAAGTGTTTCAGCACGTGATGAGTTATAGCATTGAACTCATAGGTATACTCTGTTTAAATATCTGGTTTAAAATCCTGGATTTAAATTTAATATTTTCGCGATTGTAGACACGCACATATAGTCCAACTAAACAATGTTTTATTTCTGATTGTAATATGGTTTTATTGTGCAGTTCTTATCTAACCTAGCAATTTCTTCTACTTTTAAAATACATTATGTACACAGGGGATAATAAACCACAAGTTTGGTATGGAAATCGTGATTCTATTCAAGCTTGACATATAGTCCAGGAAACAAAAACTATATGTTTGATACTTTAAAAAAAAAATTATTATACCTTTTACAACATTACAGAAAAACTACCACCTGAAGGTTTTAAGTATGTGCGACTACAGGGTTAAATCTGTTCATATATTATACACTGCATACTTTGTAGTATTGCCTCCCATAAGGGTTACAAGTGGAAAAGAAAATGGACTTAATTATTATTGGTTTAAAATTAATTTGTATCTTGATTTAAATTTTAATCTGGCAGTAAAACTATGCATCTGATTTTAAAACAAATATAAATTAGCTATGAGAGACTTAACAATTCCGATTTAAAAAATAATCAAATGAAATTTTCTAAATTCAATACATTAAAAGAGGAATTTCAATTTGAATTAAGTGATATTTTTTTTTTGTCTTGAATACCTATAATTATAATAAATTTCTTTAGTAACGGTTTAATACTAAGTAGAATAATTACAAAAAAGAGGTTTCGAGCAATCCACATTGGTAATTTCCATTGGTGCCCTTGAAAACTATAGACCCGATATTATTTTGATATATGAAAATTCTCAATTCTAGATCAAGTTGGACTATTTTCTTAGAAAAAAAAACTTCAATTGAAAGTTTTACAAACCTTATCAGTTGTTGACTATAACGTCATCATTATATGTTAAGAATAAAATTAGACCGGAGTCGAATTCAGTTTTTTGTTCTGGATATTTTCGAGCCACGAAATATGTTTCAACAATTTTTAGAAATTTAATTGAATTTGAACACCTTATCAATTATGTTATTGTGCGTAAAATAAAATGCACGACTGGGTCGCCCAAACTTGGTGATTTAACAACCTCTGAAGTTGTGTTGACCCCAACCCGATGTACACTATCTGATTTTTTTTTCAAATAATAAGATAGATCGTACTGATATTAGCTAACATAACAAATTTGAATCAAAATCGTACGAGTCGTTTTTAAGAAAATACGATTTTTTTCTTGTCTTAACCCAACCTACTCGCTCTAGCTTTTTGGTGCACCTAAAACCGATCACCCTGTATAATGTATCGCATGTAAAAAGTAGACCGAAGTCAATATCATTCTTTGTTTTCAAGATATTTTTTTTTTTAAATAGCTGTAAAGGAAACCTATTCTGCACTTATGAAGTTATTGTCTGTATAATAAAATGCTAACGAAGTCGTTCACATACACACACACACACACACACACACAACATACACACACACAAAATATTTCTCTAAAAACCATTAATTCGGATTCATCGAAACGTGGAGATATGTCAAAATTTTCAATTCAACGAATCAGACCAAATACTTAAAAGAATAGGAAGTTCATAAATCAATAAAATAACTTCTCAAATTGTTTTGTTTGTTTTGTACATATTTATGAGAAAGATAATTTCAAAATCTTTGGAGTGGTTTTTGTTTTTTTAAATATAAATTTTTGTACATACATTTTTTAGAAAAAATATGTTTCGCCAATTCTAAGCGTTAGTTAATGGGAATTTAAAGATTGTATTAAAAAAATCAACCTTTTTTTAATATTTTTTTTGTATAACCCCAAAACATAAGAATGTGAAGAAGAATCTGTAAAAAAATTATTGGAGTTACCTACTCTTAATAACAACTAATGAATAGCTATTGGAAGGTATACATATATGTATATATGATACTAATTTATGCACACAGAAATGACATGCGATATACAGTGTAAACAATGGTCCAAACTGAAACTGATGATTGGCCACGTCATGACCTCTCAGAATTTGGAAACTTGTTTAAAATCATAATGGTTTTCTATTAATTTTCAGTATATCAATTTTTTTAACATTATTTACCAGATTTTAAAGAATATTTTTTCTTATAACAAAAAATAACGATACCTACCGTACATGTGTTTTAAAACCGTTAAGGAAAATCTTTTTTTTTTCTCAAAAACAACTCCTTCAATTTTGATTGAAAATTTTTTGTGAGTTAATAAAAAGCCTGGGGCCATTTTAACGGCACATACATCACATACAATGTATGATTTTAAAAATTATTTTACATCAATTCTGTTTCACAAATTTGTTGTATGAACGCTGTCATACAACAATGTATGTGATGTGAATCGACTGGAATATTCCAGTGAAAGTTCTGTTTCACAGAATTTGATCATACATTGCCTGTAATCAATGTATCATAAATTTACATACATTTCATACAACAAACAAATTTGATGTACAAAGCGCATTTTTACTGAACATTTTGAAATGAGCGGCAGCAAGCGGAGATATAAAAAAGTAAGTTGTCATTATATTGAAATAAAAATATTATTTTCATTGAATAATGTTTTTTTTTTATTTTTTAGGACGAGAAGGATTTGCAGCTATTAGTGCTGCAGCAAATGCTGGCAGCAAAAGACGTTTTGTTTGGGAAATTCGGTGGAGTTTCCCAAACAAAATCCGAGATAGAAGACGCTTGGAAAAAAATAGCGAATGCGGCAGTCGGCTATGGGTTAGTTAATGAGACGAACCCATAGAAAAATTCCGCCGAATAACATGGCAAAATTGGCGACGAAGCAACATGGTAAGTTTTCAATAAAATTGTATTCATAACATACATAAGTATTTTTTTGTCTAGAATAAAATGGACCGCATGAAGAAGACGGGAGTGGGTGGTGCTGGCCCCAGCGATCTTCTGGACGAAGGCGACAAAATCTTGTTGGCTATAGTCGGCGAAGAATGGGTACGCAAATTAAGACTTTTTGTTTAGAATTTCGTCAATTATTGACAGTTAGCCAATCAGAGTTTTCAAAAAACTAAATAAAATTTCAAATAAATTTTAAATCATACATCACATACAACAATTATAGAAATCATACAACATTTCCAATGGAATCTGTGAAACAGAAAATTGTATGTGGTGTACATACGATAAAAAAATGGTTGTATGTTGTAAGTGATGTATGTGATGTATGTGCCGTGAAATAGGGACCTGGTCTTCCATATTATTGGAACCAATTTTACACTTTACCATTAGCCGTGTTTTATTCTCTACGGATCTGGATCTGGATCATCCCATGAAAATAATGACAACAGTGTTGTATGCTTCTATCTTTTTTTCTTATGTTTGTTTATTTTTCATGTACGTAGATAGTGGCGCAAAATTTTAAACATTTTAACGCGGCTCTAAATCTACTTTAAAATGGGAGTCGGCTCTAAATAATAACTTTAGAATGAGAGTCGGCTCTTTGTAAATTTTAAACGACATAAAGTATACATTAGCGTTAAAGACGTCTTCTGACTTTAAAATCAGCAAAACGCTTCTCTATCTTTTTAAAGTATGCTTTATCTGTGGGAAATTATCACTGTGAGTGTGAGTTACACTAACACAAATGCATCCACACAGGGAAGGCGTGCAGTTAGACAGCCAAATGCTGGGGCGCCCAAAGGAATTTTGATCTGTTTTGTTTTAGGATTGTTTTGACATTTTATGTCGTTAAAATAGTAAAAAAGCTTAGTATATTAAAGAAACAAGTGATATAAAAGTAAATAACGTGATTACATGCAATACTTCATTGAAAAAAATAGGAAACTACACGCGGTGCTGCGTTAAATGCTGTAAAAACACCTATAACAAGCAGTGTAATTTTTGTTCATTTCACAGGTAAGCTATGTCTCATATTCTACATAAAGTAAGTAAAATTACTCATTATTCTCAATAGATTTGAGCGTCTTGCCATCACCAACAAAAACAAATGCTACCCTGGACGAGAATTTAAATGTTAACAAATCGGGTTCAGGTAATTCCCGTGATTGAAGTGTATTTTTATTCTCTCTCATAGAATTTGCTTTTTTATACCAAAAAATTACGAAATATCAATTGAAAAGTATTCTCAGATAATGTATTAACATAAAAAACATCACTTTACATTACTTTATGTGGAATATGAGACACAATCAGCCCGTGAAAAGAAAAATTTGAAAACTCCATATTATTGGTGTTTTTACACGATTTAACGCAGCACCGCATGTTGTTTTATATTTTTTTATTAAACAAACGTTAACTTTTATTTCACTTTTTTATTTAGTATTTTTACTATTTTAACGTTTTAAAATCTCGAAACACTTTCCTATAGCTCGGCAAAATTACAGATTGGGTTCTTTTTGTTTTTTTTTTAATTTTTCGTTCTGTTTGATTTATTCAGCTGTCAAAATTAGGTGTGTTTCACAAAAGTTTACTGACGTTTTGTTAAACAGGTTCTTTAGTTAGAAGAGTTGTTTAAAGTGTTTAAAATTAGGAAAAATTTAAACAAGAATTTTTAAATAAAGGACTGTTTTTACTAGATTCAGGTTTATTGCTTACACGAGAACTGTTTAAAATTTTGCGCCACTGTCTTTTTTCTTCACAGTACAGTTTGTACTCCCTACCGACTAAAGAGCCGTCTACTCGCCAGAGTAAAAACTTATTTTCAGATCTTTAAAATAGATCCAGATACAGAGCAGGATCCAAAGTTGTTGTTGTATTACGTGTTAAAAGATGATCCCGATCTAGATCCGTAGATAATAAAACGCGGCTATTATCTATTATCATAGAATCATTTTTTGATTTTCGATTACCTATCTCATTATCCAATTAATAAGTTCAAGTGACCTCAACTCCAAAGATTGGTCCAAATTATGGTCGATGATTACCAACCAATCTTTGGAGTTGAGGTCACTTGAACTTATTAATTGAATTATATTCAATTACTCCATCTAAACCGAAGTAGTTTTCTAATTTTCTTCACCTTTGTTATTATCTCATTATCTTTTCAATCAATTTTTATTTTTTTATACAAGATCTTCTATTAAGTTTAAATAATATTGAACATAAAAATTTTCCACAAAAAAAACAAGTTTTGTATTTTTTATTTGAATTTCAAAATTATATTTTGGAAATTCGAGAATTCGTAAATGGGTAGAAGATTTTTGTTCAAAATTAATTGTTTAACTTCTGCATTAATAAATACTAATAAATGGAGTAGCAATTTCTTAAAAATGTTTATAAATTTTTTTTTTTTTATAAAACTGCTGCAACGATTTTTAAATTTTTTCTCATAAGTCTCTATTTGGATGATTTATACCAGTAGTAGAATTTGTATTATTGAAAAAAAACTTTAAAATTTCAAAAGATTTTTAATTAAATTATTACTAATTATATTGATTTGACAAAGATGTTGAATTCTGTGCGTCCATGCGCCCATTGAAATTTAAACTAATGGGTGAACCGATTGTTTTAAATTTGGTACAAAGAACTTTTATATTATTTCCTAAAAGGGAAATTTTAATTCTTGTTTCAAGCCGTCTTTAACGGGTATAGTCCCATAGAACAATTTAGATTTTTTAAAAAATTTTCTCGAAACGGAAATAGGTTTTTTGTCATTGTTTTGAGAATTAAAAGAAATAATTTATCTGTGCGAGTGAGCAAATTCTAAATATTACCCCAGGAAACAAAAACACGTCTCCATATAAACTTTTAATAATAGGTTTTATACTATACTATTAGGTATGCAATTTTTCAGAAAAATCTCCACATAAAGGTGGTGAGCAAACAAAAATCCCCGATGTAACGTCATTATTTTTATTAAAATTTTTGGATGAATTTTAATTTTGTCTAAGAATCCTTTTATAATAATAATTTTTTATAGTCACAAAATTTAAAATAAAAATTAAATAATATTTAGAAATAAATAGAAATTCAGATCCGCTGATGATGACACATCACGACGGTGTTGAAACAATTAAAATTAAGCAAAATACCTAGTTATAAACAAATAAAACTAATTTTTTTTAATTTTTATTTTTATTTTGCACACACATAATTAGTTTGTGACTCAATGGTGTCATTGGTGGTGACAAAATTAAAATTAATTCAGTTTTAGTCACTATAGCAATTCCATCCTTTTAAAAACTATATACATTTTTAGAATTTTTCATTTTTTTTATAAATGGGTATCTATATATAGAAACTAGTTTGATACAGCAAATGATTTATAATATGATTTATTTGTAATAGAAACTTCTTAAAAACTACACACACACAAAAAAAAAATTGAGGTTTTGGGTACGATACCACCTCAGTTCTTAAAAAGAAAAAAGAATTCAAATTTTCGCAGTCTAATGAACAAATGTGGACTAAATTGCATGTATTCTTGCCGTATATAGTACCACTTAGGAGGAAATTTCAACATTTTATAGTAAGAACTAAGTAAAATAATAACCCTGGTTTAAATTTCAGCCCTTTAGAAGTTTAGATTAATATTTAAGAGTCGCTACTTTCTATTTTCCATAAAAATCGTATGGGACAATTGTCTTTGCTTCTTTATTTTATAACTTTTCTTGAAGTCCGACGTTGAAGCTCAACCTTAAAGTTTAACCTTGAAGCCCAACCTTGACGCCTTGCCTTGAAGCCTATGCATTTGCGTTCCCGTAGTTTTACGCAGTTTTAAAATTGTTGAGAGGATTTCTTCCTCGCTTTTCAAAATTTTACAATTTGTCAGTTTCTCTGTGACAATTAAGATTTTCGCTGTGTAGCGCGCAATAAAGATGTCAAATTTTCTATGACTCTGGCGAATAGATCAGTCTATAGGAAGCCATTTTTACCCACTTTACGTCACGAAATTTTGCTAGCACATCTTAGATTCTCATTAAGCACTTTAAAACAACATAAAAAGAAATGAATCACCCCACTACTTTCCTGATATGATATAGGAACACAATTTTACCGTTTTACTTAGTTTATAATGATATAAATATCAACCTTTGTCCTAATTGAATTTTAAAATTATTTAAATATAAAGTAAACGCACATAAATTGAATAAACATAATAATTGAACAAAAATGTCAAAACCTATGAATAATATGAGAAACTAGAAGAGAAAGAGCAAATTAAAAAAATAAGCAATCAACTGTTAAAGGGCTGACAACCTGAGCACCCCTCCACTCCAGCAGCGTATATACGCCACTGCTAACGGCCACCGCCTATAGTCCACTTCATTTAATAATACCAGTTTCTTATTAAAACATAATTTTAAAATAATTGATAGCTATTTTCATTATTAATATCCGTTCAACTTGTTAACTATCGAGTAATTGACTTCAATAATTGTTGAAAAACTGAAAGTAGCTTTATGTATATGAATTTTCTATTATGTATGTATAGATACTCTAGTAAAAGTACGTGTAAAAAGGTAATAATTATTGTATTATAGAAATCTTAGACTGAACACATCACTTTGATGTGTGAAATGACAGCAATTTTTTCTTAAAACAGACGTTAACAACCTGTTTTGCTAGATGTTAAGAATATCTTCAAATAAAAACTTTAAATCTTACAATGGCCTACAGTAGTACCAATAAATTATGAAGTCAAGTGAATTTAGTTCTTTTTGAGAATATAAATTTTTTTTTAAATTAAAAAAAATATCAAAATTGAAAATACTTATATTCAAGCTTTAAATAAGTAAATAGGTTTATGGGCTTGTTTCACAATTTCTGAGTAAAGTTCTGACTATACTTCTCCAACACCCCACTTAATTTGGTTATATATATCCATTATATAAGTGGCGTACCGCAGGGGGGGGGGGCTAAATTGGTACTTTGAGACGGTTAAAAACGTGGCTGACAGCCACAACAACTGCTTTAATGGGTTAGCTTTGTTGAATATTTACAAAGAAATCGGTTTAATCCCTGAAGATATGGTGAATTAAAAAAGGAGAATGGAATTAATATTTTCACCAAATTCTATGTGTACCATACATTACCATTTCAAACGAAAAATATCAAAAAATGAAATAAATTCATTTCATAACTTAAGGAGTGTTTTACGTTTTCTTACTGAAATTTTACTTCTTATTCATATAAAATGGTTAATAATAAGAAAGATTTTCATTTTTGATTTAGTGATACGTTAAAAAAAACTACCAAAATTGACGTAATATCGTTTTTGTTGCTTTATTTATTTATTTATTTGTTTGGTTTTTCGGATTTTCTCTATTTACGTTATTTTCTGAGGTAAAGAAAAAAAATGCGAAAAAGTTAAAACGATATAATTAGAATTGTTTTAATCTCGAAAATATTGCTGCCCACGCAGAAAAAAAAATTTGTAACTAAAAATAAAAAAACCCGATTTACAATATTTATGAAGATTTATCACGTCCTCGAAACCTTGACTTAAGCTTTACTATAATAGCCTTAAAAAAAAAAATAAAAAATGCTGAACTTATAAGCCCGAGTGTTGAACAGAACACAAAAATAACAATTTTATAATTTTATGTCGGTTGTGACTGGCTGTGTGAGTTAGTTAGCAAAAATCTTAGACAAGCGAACATCATAAGGATACTGCACAACGGTTGAATTCAAAAGAGTGAATCAAACATGAGCTACTGTGACATACTTATAATGCTGAGGTCAGTAAGTATTTGAACCCTATGCGGATCAACGGCAGCTCACTTATAACCCCACAGTGCTTTACTCACATCTGGTTATTCAGACAACAGACTAAATTAAGAACCTGTCCTTCTAGATTTTGTTCTTAATGATGGCACCGTGCAGAAATTTACTAACACTTATTAAATAATGCCTTATTTGGACATTTATCACAAATAAACTGAAAAATAGCATAAATACACTTAGTATTGTTTTGCATGGGGCCATTGTTATGTCGTCGGGTTTACTTCCTTTTCCTTGTAAAAAATCTTAGATAGTCACGAGGAAACCGGATAATTATTACCCTTAAATGAAAACAAGATTCGGAACGTCAAGGAATGACGACTTAAGATTAAATGCACCTCTTGAGTGACATACACCGTTAATTTTGTATTTTGTATTCTTATCAATGAAATAAGTGGTCTGTTTGGTAATGTGAAATTTCTTGCGAATTTGCACAAATTTTCACAAAATTTCACAATTTGCTGTCAAAACAATAGAAAAAAAAACTAAATTTTCGGGAAATTTGTTGAAAAAAAAAGTTACCAAACAGGCGTAAGGTCGCTTTTGCTCGCTTCGATGAAAGTCTTACCCTGGGCCTCTAGAGCAATAATTTATGTCCATAAATTTGGACATGCAATAAACATTGGGTGACAACTGATTGTTTTCATGCGCACTTTAGTTTTAATTTATTTGGCAGCTCAGCTGTGTAGTAAGTAATCTCATAAAATTAACCACTCCAAGAAAAGACGAACAAAAAATAATAAAAAAATATAAAACACGATAAGTATACGATTATTAAAGCCGGTTCGTGTGTCATATAATTTTCCACCGGAACTATTTGCCACATATGCGATTTAAGAAAAATTTACTCCGGTCGCAGACTGGTTCAAATTTGATAGATGTGCTATGATCAAAAATGACTGATTTGGTATTTAATTGTTTCGCAAAGTTATATTTAACTTTTTAATTTTTTTGCCTTTCGGCCTTTTAAATTTTATTGCCAAAAAATAATAAAATAATAAAAAGCGAAATAATAAATAGTGTGAAGTAGAATAAAAAAAAAATAATTAAATGCAAAATAAAACAAAGCGAAATAGAAATATGCCGATCAAAAATTGTAAACTAATTAATTGCGAAATATTTAAAATACAAATAAATAGTGGAATTAAAATTTAAAGGGGCTTCTAACAACCCTATTAAATGAATTTTTTGGACATGCTCCAACAATTTGTGTACATAAATGTAGCAGTCTGGGAGCGTTACCCCATCTGTTGACGAACCCATTTTGTTGGGGAAAAAAAAAGCCTATTGTCAATTCTGTTGATTCAGCTGAGTTATGCGCGATATCTAATAGTTAGGTACTACATATACGTCATACATATATGGCAAGTTATAGATTCGTAAAAAAATCGAACTCGAGATTTTGACCAAATTTGACAATAAGATGATAGGCAATAAGATGATAGAGAAGTCGAAAAAAGTGTTTCACGAAATTCTGTCTGTCCATTTTGGCTACAGCTAAATGCATTGCATTTTTTGAGCATTCCCCCAACACATTTTTTTTTTATTTTCTTTCAGGACCAAAAATAACGGTACCTTATGAAGAATATTTCAAAAAGTTTCAAAAGAACTGTACCTAACCTTTTTTTTTGGACTTTTAAAAATAAGTTAAAAATTTTTTTTCAGAACTTAATACATAAAACGACTTATTCGATTTTAATTTTACTTGGCACCCATCAGTTATCTGGCAGATTTTAAAAAGAATTTATTCTTATAACAAATATATATTTTATTGAAAAAAAATGTATCTATCGATTAAAAAAGGTATCTCTCATAGAACTTTGTTTTGGTTTTCAACTCATTATCTGTTAAAGCGATTTTAATGAAATTTTTGCACAAGAGCTTCCAATAAGTTTAAATAATATTGCATATCGAAATTTTCCAAAACAAATATATTTTAGATAAAAAAAAAATGAAAATTATTTTTCGAAAATACGAGATTTCGAAACGGATAAATGATTTTTTTCAAAATTATTTTCTTAAATTCGCATTAATAAAGGCTAAAAAACTGAGGAACATTTTTTTTTCTTAAAAATGTTTACAAAATTTTATGTATCTTTATCTTGGTGTCAAAAGAAATTCAAGAGTTTTTTAATCAATGTATTCCTAATTAGTAATTATGTATATTGAATTTTTAACATTTTTTTCGATTTTAGCATACATATGTATATTGTGCGATGTACATATGTACATGGTGTGGTGCTATATTATTCTTTTTTGTGTACTCACATAAATTCTACCTTAAACTAATTAACGGTTTGGCAGAACCTGACGTAAAATATAGGTTCCCCTAACAAATTTATTTCTTTAAAAATCAGATGAGTAGATCTAAACTATTCAAACTTTAGAACCACAGTGTGATCGCACTTAAGAACAAGTTCGTGCGACCAGTCTTTTCAAATATTTTTTTTTTTTTATTTGTGTTCAAAATGTATGATGTTTAAGTTCATATACATTCATTCATTGGGTATAAATTACATAGAAGGGTTGGGTACGATTGGTGGTATTTCAAAATCTCGCATAATTAAGTCTGGCATTATTAAAATTTCGCATGGCAAAAGTCGATTAGGGGCCTAGTTTGGGGTTTGCGATTTTAGTCACCAGCGGCTTGTCATTTGTCAAATGTATGCCGGATTTTTACGAGTCGATTTTTGCCGTACGGCAAGGCCTTGTAGGTTAAATCGACTCATGAAAATGTAAATTTGACAAGGTGACTAAAATCACAAACCCCCAAAGTAGGCCTTTTCCGTGCGACGACGTTTTTTTTTTTTTTTTTTTTTTTTTTTTTGTGTTCAAGTGTTCAATAACATACATATAATGTTTTGAACCCACGGGAATTAGATTGTGTGAGTGTGTCGACATATTAAAAGTGAACTAACATTTTGCACAAATTAAATTTTGTTTAATTAATTTTATCGTTTTGTCATTTAAAAATCAATGTTGTGAAAAATTTAATTAGAAAAAATGAAAAAATGATCATTTTTTTAATTAAAATTTTTCATCTTCTCACCTTTTATCGTCAGACCATGCAAATTTGCACAATCAGATGGCAGCTCTATATATATATAATATATATGTATGTATATAAATCCTCTATATAAATCTTAAAATCTTTTTTATTCATAATTCTTAACCTTTTTTCGTAATTTATTTTTAAATATCATCATATAGATTTTTTACCACATTTCATAAATCAATACCAAATCGATCCTTCAATTTAATGAAGTACCAAAGATTCACACTTCTATTTAATGGTGTTTGATTTTTTTCTCACATGAGTGTTAGCTTGAAGCCTTTGAGTTTGAGAGCTCTATGGACAGTTGGAAATTGCTTTGTATCTATCTATATACAGTGAGATAATTTTTAAAGTAAAAGTTTTTTTTTTTTTTAATAACTAATGGGGATAAGGATCCGGATGCATAGATTTCTTAATTATTATAAGCAAACTACTTAACTATATGTATGAAGAATTTTTCACTTTCTACACACCCAACATGAAATGAACGAAGAAACTTATACTTACTTTCTTCTTTATATAGAAACCATATTCACCGCCGAATTTCCATTTTCTTATTTAAAGTTTAAAAAGTCAGCCCTAAACATCAGATGACCTGTGGCATACTCGTATAATGTATGCACATATATAGCTCAAGCGTGTAATGGCTTTTTTTTCGTCATCGGATAACTTACAAATATACGGTGAATATTTTGCGACGGAAATGTAAAACAAGTTCAAGTTCATATTCAGAGCATGTCCCATCCATCTATATGGACTGAAATTGTTTCCAATAATTATAACAATGATGATCCATGACAGAACTCAAACCACTATCTTTTTTTATATAGAGAGTTGTCACTGGTGAGGAAGAGTGCATTAATATCGGTTAAACGCTTCACCGCTGCCCAAGGTAATTATATTGTTGAGACGTTGTAATTGATGAATATCAAATCAAAATAAAAAAAAAACCAACTAACATAAGTTTTCCCATTTGTTTGACTGGAAAATATGGAGGACAGGGGTGTACTTACTCAAAAAAATATAAATACTAGTTTAAACCACTGGACGCATTTAAGGCAATTTCACCTTCGATGTAGAAAGACAGGTTTTTATTTTTTCGAATTTCCCTTTAATAATCCAATTTAAATCAATCAAACATAATAATTACCTCCATATATTATTCACTCGATTAATCCAGATTAAAACTTAAATCCAAATGTAAACTAAACAAGAGCTGATATAATACATCTAGACAAAATAACGATTTGGTCAATATTTTTTCAAAAATGAGGCCGTTCAGAACGTACCTGTGAATGTCACTTTTTATTGTGCCATGATATAGGAGTATTTGTCAATAATTGCTGCCTTAAATTAAAGCCCAAATTCAAAGTCTCAGTTAAATGGCAGTCAAGTGACAAACATGCGGGACTTAAGTGCCACTTATTCATATTAGTTCTCAATTTGACACTGAGCGTTAGGGCTAGTTTCACAGTGCACACTTAACAAAATAAATGTCACTTAATTTTCCCATTTATGCACTTTAGACGTAGTTTTACTGTCTGAGTAAGTGGCCAATATGGGAGACTTAAGTGTCACTTATTCCGATAAGGGCCAGTTTCACAGTGCATACTTAACTAAATAAGTGGCACTTAATTTTCCCATTCATGGACTTTAGACGTTGTTTTAAGGTCTGAGTAAAGGGAACTTAAGTGGCCAATATGGGAGACTTAAGTGTCACTTATTCCGATAAGTTTACACTGTGAAATTGGGCATTAGTTTTCCATCTGGAACTTAAGTGACACTTACTTTACTGTGAAACTGGCCCTAAGTTTACACTGTGAAATTGGGATTTAGTTTTCCATATCTGGCACTTAAGTGACATTTACTCCTGTGAAACTGGACCTAAGTGGCAATATGGGACACTTAAGTGTCACTTATTCCGATAATTTTACACTTTGAAATTATGCATTAGTTTTCCATATTTGGCACTTAAGTGACACTTACTTCGACTGAAAAACTGTGCCTTTAGTCTTCCATATTAGTCATTTAAGTGCCACTTAATTTGATTGTAAAAATGAGAATCTAAAATGATGGTAGGTTAGGTGGAAAGCTTATTTAAATACAAAAGATGCAAATTTATTTTAAAACTAACTTTATTATAAATAAAGGTTAAAGCTTAGTTTGAACCTAAATAAAATCAATTCTTTTGAAATTACAAATATCGTAAGTTAAATTTTTGTTTCCTTTTTTTTTGACAAAGCCTGCTTCTTTTCTAAAACTAATGTTCCGCCCCTGAATATAACGACCTCAGCACTGTATATGCTGATATCATATAAGATCAGATATACCATCCCATCATATATAGAAGGGAGGGTATTATAGTTTCTTCTGAACTCTTGTACAGAAAATGACATATTATGTACTCTTGCACGTGAATATACCAAAAGGAGAAAGGTAAAAGCTTTACAAACCAACCAAGTCGCACAATCAATTGGCAATGCTTGGCTTAGTCCATCCATCTGGAAGAAGTTATCATGATCATGAGAAAGAATCTGGTTTTATTTGCATTTGAAACGTCGTCGTGTGAATAAGATTTACGCACTCTGTACGTGAGAATAAAATTAAATTATGTTTAACTCAATCGTCGTTGCCGGTTGCTATTTTTGGATTGTATGTTATTCGGTGGAATCCTACGAATATGGTTATCATCCGAGTTCCGAAGAATTTGATGGTTTATTACGTGAAAAAACATGGACTCGTGATATCCTTTTAAATGAACGTAATACGAAAAAATTCACACCAAAGTTTAATTTAGACAAACCAAAGGAAAATTCATTTGTGTCCACTCCGCTGATAGACACTCCATTCTCGGTTAGTTCAAGTGATCAAAATAGCCATCTAGGATATACACATGATGGATTGATTAGTCATTCTAGTGAAAGTGTCGCGGAAGTGAATGAAAGTCAGAATCATAACACTACTTTACCGATATTTTTTACGAATCCTGTCACTGGAATTGTTTATGCTATTACTGAGGTAGGAGTGAGTACAAATAAAACAGAATTATCAACAAGTGGGACTATTCCGATTTTTGTGAGTAAGGAACAATATGAAAGGGATTTGTATTTATTGAAAAAAAATTATGAGTCCAAATGTTCAGGCTCAGGTTCAGGCAAGAGACCATCACAAATTATTCAAATAGACAGTGGTAATAGAATAAAGAAACCTCTTTTAAATTTGGTGAAGACTAGACTTTTCGTTGACAAAAATGGCACTCGGATTTCCAAAAAGAAAAAACAGAAACATCGCCGAAAATCAAAGAAGACCAAAGAGTTGAAAAATCTTCAGGATACTTCTAGTTTATTAGACAAAAATACAAACCTAGATACACAACTGGAAAAGCCAAGTGGCTTAGACTTGTTGGCTTATGTTTTTAACAGTTCCACAAATAACTCCAAATTTAATGAATCTCAACTTGAAAGCGCCTTCAGTAGGTCGCAAAGTAAATTTTCTCTAGAAGATTTACATCAACACAAATTAACTAAAAGATCCCTAAATAATACAGATGAATCCATCACAACAATCTCATATCCTGGAATTAATAAAATTTCTACAAGATCCATTAATTCTTCAGATTCCTCAGAGAAATCCAAGAAAATTCTATCTACTCAAATTCAAGTAACTAGTGAATATCTTGAGCCTCGACCATCATCAGAAAAGATTAGGACACCAAAAAACTCGATCGAGGAAACCAGTCATACTGAAACACCACTTCCACCACCATCATCACAAAAACATCAGAAGCCTCCATGTAAGGAGTCTAAGTCTAAAGTCAAGAAAAAACCCCCCGCCTACGATGAATATGATGAAGACGATGACTACAGCTTTGGGGGAATATCTTATAACGATGATGGCAGTGAGGAGAACGATGATGAATCCTCAAACCAAGACAGTGAATCTAGTTTTGATAATAATATATCCGATTATAATTCTTATGAGGGTACAACGACAACAACGACGACTGATCAACAAGACGATAATTATCGCCACAAAAAAACTACAAGGAAACGAATTAAGCGCCGAAGACCATATGGTGGCAATGGTGAATATGATGACGACTACAACAGCAGTGATGATAATGATGATGACTACGATAATGAAAGTGAAGATGATGGCATGTTTGGAATGATTCGTGGTTTATTTACACCAGTTCAATGGGTAATGGATACGATATATGATAGGGCTGAGCAAATTTTCCAAAAGCCTCCATTACTAGAAAATATTGATAACCGCAAGCCAAAGTTTCCACAATATACTGTTTATAATGCAGTTTCAAATGATGCTGCAACTGTTGAAGAGGAGATATATGATGACGATGAAGGAAATTCAATAGGATCGTGGTTTAGTTCATGGTTCAGATTTAGAAGACGACGAGGCACCAATACAACGCCAGCACCTACAACAGAATTGGAGGAAGAACCCATTAGCTGGTTTGAATCGTGGTTTGGTTATGACACCAAAAAACCTCTAGCCATTGAAGGCGAAAGTGATCGTAAGTTTGAAGAATTTCAGTATTATAAAACATTTCCCTGCATTAATATATTTAATTAACAAGTAGGTGGAATTTAAACTTGGATAACTTTTAATTTTTTGAATGAATTAATTTGAAAAATAGATAACTTGAACAATTTTTCGGGAAAGACCAAACGTAACCTTTCAAATTCTAAATCAATTATTTTTAAAGACGCTGGTGTGATCCGGCTAATAATATCGCCTAAACGTGAAATGATATTCTTCGACAAAAAAAATGTTTTGAAATAAAAATTATGTATTGTACTTTATTGTCTTTACTTTAAAGTCTGATATTTATTTTGATGTCTATATATAAAAATAAAAATTACGTATACGACATAGTGACCAATGAAGAAATAAAACCGTTTTGCTTCAAATTTGATACGTTGTACTTATTTTACATAATATATAGGCTATAAATAATATATAGTATAAATGATTCCATTACTTCTGGAAGCTTAAGAGGATAATTGTAAATCATTGGAAAGGTTTTGTCCCACAGAAAGGCAAACAAAAAAGGCACGGCTAGATAACTTGCTCTGGTGGTCCACTTGACTATACGGTATATAGTCAAAGATTTTTGAAGACGTTAAATAGTCGTTTGTTATAACAACAATTACAAAAAAAAGTAAAAGTGTGAAAAAAGTAAAAGCGCAAAAAAAAAATTCTTATTTGATCGTTATTTGATCATAGTGCAAGTACCTATTGGTTTGATCGAGGTTTTATTCAAATTTTGATGATGGATAAACCAAAAATCATCCTATTATCTACGTTTCAGTGCTTCAACTGTATTTAGATGGACCGATTCGCTTCAAATTTGGAAAAATATGTATGTACTTGAGAAGAAATTGGAAACATTGATTTTAGATCGATCATCTAAAACTATTTTTAGTTTTTCATTTTCTTTTCCTCCAAAATTTTTACTTGGGGTATACATATTTGGCAAGTTTTGGAACAGTATAAAAATAAAACTATAGATTTTGATGAAATTTGAATATGCGAAAACAAAAAAGTGGGTCTTAGAATTATTTCTATCTGTCTGTCTGTTCGGCTGCAGCCTATACGGATAGTCCCATTTTCTTTTAACTTGGTATCTAGAGTTCTGTAGACATTCTCTAATAATTTTTTGAATTTTTTTTAGAACCAAACTGTACCTGCAGTATAAATATTTTTTAATTTCTCAACAGATTTAAAAAACAAACATGCATACGCTTTCTTTTGTTGAATTAACATTTTCAGAAAAATGGTGATTATACCTACATATAGCATCATCTATAGAACCATTGTTTTCGTTATGTTTTTTTCATCAAACTGGTAATGTATAGGGAATGCTTTGGAAAGTTTTAACAGTACTGTATAGTATATACCTACCAACATTTCCAAAACATCTTTCTTAGATTTTTAAAACAAGTTAATTTTTTTTTTTATTTAATAAACTTGGCACTAATCAGTTTTTCTAACATTATTAACCAGATAATAAAGGACAAAATTTCTTATTATCAAAAAAAACAATATCTGCTACCTAGGGTGATTAAAAAAAATACCTTTCTCGAAATTCAATCGGGACTGGGCGATCTTGGTCTAATTATATTATTCAAATGGTCATAACATAACTTTCTATCTAAGGTTAGCTGTGATAAGTTTTATATCTTTTGAGAAACTACAGAATAATGGCACAAAATTTTATTGAGTAGTAGAATATTTATAAAGGGTGATGTTTCAAATGTTTCAAGTACAAATTAATGTTTACCATTATTTAGGGATATCGATTTATTTGTAGCTACATACTGAAGGTCATGAAAAATATTTTATTATAAAATGTTATTGTAACTACTAAAAAAATGGTAAAAAATAAAAATCAAATTTGCAAATGACCCAAAAATTAAATCAAAGTAGAGGATTTTCTAAATAAAAAAAAATATGATAACTCAAAAATTGTTAGGATTTAATAGCCTTTATAGTCTCGTGTGATAATTCTGTAACAAACCTAAAAAAAGTGTGAGTGCCGGGACTCACGGTTAAGATGTGTAAACATCAACATTCGTCCGAATGCCTCATAGACCGAGAGCCTACATCAACTTTAGGGTGTGGATGATAGCAAATATTTACTGGTATTTTTATATAAATCTTAACTTTTCATAAGCAAATTTGAAAATCGGTAATGATGCATGGAAAATGCGCTTTTTAGTTTACAGACAAAGGCCCCAACCACTTTTATAAAAAGTTAAGATCTATCTAAAAATACCAGTGAATTTTTGCGATCACTCACACCCACAAACAGCAGTGGGCTCTTAGCCAAACATTAAAATTATATTTAAAAATATTTTCCAGTCAATGACCTTATTTCGTCTAATTCGCAAAAAAGGCAGCCTTCTATGTTAAAACCCTGCAGCCATGATGAAAGCGCAGTCCATGTACTATATGGTCTAAGCAACCAACCATATTTCAACCCAAACTGAACTTGACTTTTTAATTTCGTATATAAACACTCAGTGTTTAGTTACTGAGCATCACTGATCTCTATATAAACTGGATAGTGTATTCATACAAAATTTTTGAGGCAAAAATATAGTCGTGGCCGGTACCTTCATATAACAGTATAACAGCGGCGCCAGCGGTATGGACGCTACTGGACCTGGATTTTCTTTTATTTTGTTTCAATATTTATAGCCGCAATGCCTGTCGGCATCAACTGACATTAAATAAATGCTCAATTACGGCAAATATCTTCCATCTCTTTTTTTTCGTTAGTATGGAGCGAGATATGAGGTCGTGGCCGGTACCCTTTCAAAAATTGGCTCACAAAAACTGTTATACACTATAGGCTATTCCAGTGTATTATAGAGATCAGTGCTGAGCGTACATAGCGTTGAACGCACTCAATTTTCGTGAAGCTCAGAACAGAGATTATGGATAATTCATAAGTCTGCTATTACACGATGAATCTTGTTGCATGCACCTTCTTCGAATTCTTCTTTGTTATTTCGTCCGCTGTTTCAAGCGCTATTACACGTTGAAACCAAAGTCATGAATCTAATTTGACAGTTCTCTTTATTTTTCATTTTCGTGTTGGGCTGTGCTCAAGCAATAACAAAACTTTTTCTGTTTTTATTTTTGTTTTCATTATTAGATATATTGAAGAAAGAAAGGTTTGTGTGCCTTTAAATGAATATCAGTCAAGAAAAGCAATAATTTAATTTTATTTATGTTGTTTTTAAAGATGAATTTCTCATTTCTGGAAAGCCTTTAAGGCCATCAATAACAGTGCGTTGCATCGAAATTTACTCTTTGAACAACAAAACCATATGAAGCAGAATAGTAAAAAACGGACAAGAGAAAAGGGAAACGTCAAATAGTTACTTTTTTTCCGTCTCATCTTTTCGATTTTTTTTCTCTTTTGCACTTACGTAGTTCGAAAAGTCGCATGCGTCTAGATGCATCGTGTAATAGCAGACTAATCCCTGGCTCAGAATCAAAATCATGACCACGGCTACAAGATAAGAATTACGACTACGAAATGAGTGGGCGTAAATTTTAATTTTTTTTTAAATTATGGGTTTTCTAAGTTGACGTAAAGTTTTTCAAAAAATTCAAAATTTACACTGAGCCATCTTTGGCGTCCACTTTAAGGTACATACATTCATACATCACATACATTGTATGAATGTATGTACCTTAAAAGTAGTCGCCAAAGATGGCTCAGTGTAAATTTTGAATTTTTGAAAAAAACTATGCGTCAACTTAGAAAACGCATTATTTAAAAAAAAATTAAAATTTACGCCCACTCATATGGGGCCTATTTTACGTCACATACATTTCTGTAATGTATGTGATGTATATTCTGTGAAATAGGCCCCAGGTCTTAAAGCAGTCATGTAATTGAAAAAAAGTAATGCAAAGAATACAAAATACGGATAAAGGTAGCTGCAAACAAACGCAATAGCGGTGGCGATCACGATAAAATTGTGGATGCCATACACATAAATCAAAGGAAAGGCACACATCTACACGATTGAAGTGTGCTTTGATTTTTATATGAGGCATCCATATTTTTATCGTGATCGCCACCGCCATCGCGGTGGTTTGCGCGTAGCCTAACGCTAAAGAAGCGTTAAAAAGAGTCTCGTAAAACTTGGCCCACGACTCACAGGACAACTGGTCTTCTATCTTATCTTTTTTCTCTTTCGCACTCATTATGTTCGAATAGAGTCAGACGCAAAGAATCATCGTGTAATAGGGGCTTAATATATCCTCTAAGCAGCCAACCAAATTTCAACCCGAACTGAACTCGAGCTTTCGATTTTGTATATAAATACTCCACGTTTAGTTACTGAACGTACATATTGTTGAACGCACTCAATTTTTGTAAAGCTCAGAATCACGATCACGACCACGATCACGATTACAACGTTACGTTACGTTTTCTTTTCACCCTACCGCCAGTATAGATGTTTACACATCAAAAATCCCTCTAAAATACGTTATGAGTATATTTAGTACATTTGAATCGATGTGACATTACTGTAATATACAATTGAACAAACTAAGTATCCAGAGAAAACCATAGTATGCGTATCTTTGGACTTTCGTCAGTTTGAATTTTTCAGTCAGCAATTAGTGATGGACAAGAGTGAGCTCGTGGAATTTCAAATATTATAAACAAAATACAAAGAGTGTGAAAAATGGTATTATTTTAGTGAAAAGCTTTAGGTAAGTAAGTATGAATGTTCATTTTATTGTTATCAATGCACACTTTTACGTGCATGCATGAAAACATACCCAATGTTACAGTAATGCCACAATCCTTTAAATAATAAACCCTTTAAAAATGTTTTTTTTTTAGTTTCTGAAAAATACGTATTTTTTTATTTTCCGAAAACTGCCGTTTCTCAATAAAATATCGATTTTTTATGATCTTGGGCTACGAAAGGTTAACATATTACAGGTTAGGAAATTGTTAAGCAAATAATTTAAAAATGCATTTTGGCGCGGCCTGTACAGTATGATATATGAGTTATTTCTATCATCACGGTTATAGGTACAATGTTTTTTTGAAAATATTGTTTAAACAAGTTTAAGCAAGTAACGAACCTTGGGACAGGTTCTTGGTTACTGAAGTGCGTTTTTAGTGTAACTAAACGTAATCAACACCAAGTCCTAGATCCCTTGCGGTTTTTTTTTCAGTAAACCCTTATACTTTTTTCTTATAAAAAAATACTATAAAAATTATATTTACAAAATTAATTATAACTAAATATTTAAAAACTACATGAAATTACGAATAATCCCTGGAAATTTCATGCTTTTATCACCGAAATTCGAAAAGTTATGCAGCTTTTAACATTTGAGAATAATTTCGATTTTAAAAGATTTTCAAGTAAAATTATTGAAAAAACGTTGGTGTTCGATTTTTGGTCTTAATCATTTGGTTTCAATATGAGCCTTATAAAATTTTGAGAAAGGTGTTATTTTGAATCACCCCACTGCTACCATATAACTGTTTTAAAACCGTTAGAAAAAATCTTCCTTTTCTCAAAAACGACTCCTAACATTTTGATTATTATTTTTCTGTGAGGTAATTTTAGTAAAATCAACTATTTAATAGGACAAAATTTAACACCAAGCCATTGTTAACAGTACCTCTCATAGAACCAGTTTTTTATTATCAGCTATGTATGTGTTAAACTGTAATAAGAAATTGCGTATTGACAAGGCCCTCCTAGTCAACTGATGAGTCTAAGTGAGATCGCCGGGACGAAACGCCAATTTTTGAAGGACTAAAATCCGCTAAAAGCTACAATGAATATTGTTTTTCAACATTTTACAACCAAAAGAAAAAATTAGTTCTTTTGACCTTTTTGTACACTTATCGTCAACAACAATGTTATATGTGTATGTATTGAACCTAATTAATCTTGGAACCCAATTTTTAGTGCAATTAATTCTAAAATTACAGGTACAAAATTTAAAGCCAAAGTTAGACCCTTTTTCGATAAAATAACATACAAATGCCCTGTATCAAATTCGATTAGTACTTATGTACATATATGGATATAAGACTAGCTTGAAAACCAAAACTAAGGCTTCACATATTTAGCATGTAAGAATATTCGATTTGACTCTTACTCAATGTACAATTTTATTTTGGTTAATCACAAATCCTAAACCAGTTTCACAAATTTAATCAAGAAGAAAACAACATTTAAAAAAAATTGTTTGCTTGGGCATTTGCCAACCATTCAAACAACTAAACCCTGCATGGTAATCAATCCAATCTGTAATATTGCAAGATTTTAAAAGATAATTTATCTTAAATGGTAATAACTAATAAGCATCAACTAAACTATACTAATGAAAGAGTCCTTTTATTAAATGCAAAACCTCCGAAAACAATCCATATTTTTACTTCATAGTAGAGTTTATAAATGTGAAATAATCGTGTTTCAAAGATTAAGTTTTTAAAATCTAGGAAAACTGTGAAGCCCAGAAAAACTGTTTTTCTGCGCTTTTGGTTCTCCCCAAAATGTCCAAGAGCTCGAAGAGTTTTTGTTTTTTCATGGCAAAAATAATAAAATGCTCGACTGGGTCGCACGAACTTTCTCTTACATGTGTGAGCACACTTGTTTTAAAGTTTGAATAATTTAGATCTATAAGTCAGGTTTTAAATGTAATACATTAGTTATGAAAGCCATGCCACCTTCCAAAAAAAGTAGTTTACTTTAAGGAAGTATTATGTGAGTACAAAAATATGAATAATATAGCACCGTGTCGGATATATGCATGGAACTTACAGACTGACTGAAAAATTGTTTAAAAATCAATATAATTAGAAATAAAGTAATTAAACAACCCCTGAACCCCACCAACGTGATGTACACCATCAGATTTCTTAAACAAATCTCAACTTATCAGAAAAAAATTTGAAAATCGTTTTTTTTAGTTTTTTTTTTTTTTTAAATGGTATGCAATTTTTTAGGCTTTATTAATGTGGTGTTAAGGAACTAATATCAAAAAATATCATCAACACAATTTCGAAATTCTAAATTTCCAAATAATAATTTTGAAATTTTGTTTACAAAACCAAAGCCTTTTGTTTTTAAAATTTTAATATGCAATATTATTAAGACTTATTGGAAGCGTGTGTAATAAAAATTTCGCTAAAATCGGTTCAACAGATAATGAAATAGTCGTTAAGTTTTTTTCAATAACATGGTAGATCGTACTAATATTGGCCCAAATAAAAATTTGAATCAAAATCGTACGAGTCTTTTCTGAAAAAAATGAAATTTTCCTTAATGGATTTTAAACACTAATTTTGTGGGAGGTACGATTATTTTTGGTTTTAAGAATATTTTTAATTTTAAATCTGCAAGATAATGCTAAAGAACTGATGGGTTCCTTAACTTAATTAAATTTGACCAAGTTGATTTCGAATTATTAAGGTCTCAAAAAAAAATTGACCCATTTTTTTAAATCGTTGGAAAAAAAGCTATAATTTACTTCATCATTCCGAATGTTTCGTTTTGGTTTTAGGGATCCTTAAATTTTGTTGATAATCATCCAATTTGTATTAATTGACGTAATGATATGAAGATGATTAGGCTATTAGGAACATATTATAATTTTTTTTAATTAAAATTTTTAAAATTGATTTCTTCTAGCATGGTTTTTTGGATGGTTTAATAGTAAACCAAGACCTAAAAGAACTACAACAACAACCACCACCACATCTGTACCAATATTAACAATATCAGAGCCTTTAAAAAATCCACACAAATGGATAGGAATTCTAGCACAACATATTATCAACTCAACTACAACAAATAATCCCCTAATAGAAACAACCACAGAAAATCCAGATATTCCAAAAAAAATATCCTACAATAAATACCAAATTTGGCGTCTGAAACCAAAGACTGAATCGCAAGTCAAAATACTTGAAGAAATTAAACGAGATGAAGAAGGTGCTCGACTACAATGGCTTAAAGGACCTTCTTTAAGGTGATTCTCTATATTTATTTTATTAAAATATATGTAGATTTTGGATTTTGTAAATAAAACAATTGTATTTCAGAGGTCTAACTGATGTTGTGATACCTCCAAAAATGCTAATAGACTTCCAAGGCACATTGGACTTTGAAAACATTGATCATGAAATTCTCATTTTCGATGTTGGAAAAGTTATATCATACGAGCAGGCCAAACAAGACGATATAGTTCCTAAGAAACCTAACTCTGGAAAGGCTATAATGTCATGGAATAGATACTATGACTATGACAGCATTATTAAATACTTGGAATTACTTCAAACACGAAATTCACAATTTGTGGAATTAATTCATATCGGGCGATCGTATGAAGGACGCCCTCTAGTCATAGCAAAAGTTGAATTGAAAAAGTCTAACGACAAAATACCGAAGAAAAAGAAACTTAAGCTGAGTAAGAAACCAGAGCAAGCTAATAGTGTGTTCATAGAAGCAGGTGTTCATGGACGAGAATGGATTGCACCAGCTTCAGCAACATGGATGATCAATGAATTGCTGAAAGTTATGAAGAACAATAGTAAGTCGTATTATTAAATAGTAAATTATGATGTCGTTAAAAGAAAGTGAAAGTTAAAATGACTTTTAAAATTAACTTCGATTGAAATATGTAATGATTTTTGGCAATCATTAGTTCCCATATTAGCTCAGTCCATATAAAAAATAAAATTGGACTAGAATTTGTCAAAATTAGCAGTTTTGGGAAGTAAAGAAGCAGACCTATTAATTCAAATTTAAGATTAGGTTCACTTCCAACTAGAATGATAGCAAAATACTTATACTCGATTTTTAAATGTAAAAGGTGTGTTCCTTTACTTAAAAACAAACAACGTCATTTTTTGTGAGAATGTTTTTTCTGAGAAGCCCATTAGTTATTAAAATCAAAAAAATAGATACATGTAGGTACTTTTTCTAAAACTTTGTACAAATTTAATAGTTTTCCAGTATGATATCTTTCAAACTAACAATCAGCGATGGTGGGTCCTTCATTTCTGCTGATAATTCTGGTAGAATGAAATTTTTGGATTCTTTGAAAACTTCTTTTTTCTTCTCGTCTACTATTGTCATGGTGAATTTTTTGTGTAGTTTTATATCTGTTTTATTTCCATTCATAAGATTCCTCAAATTTTTATCTTTAAGAGTAACTTTAAAATATTCTGTCATTAGTGGTGGAATTGAAGACTTGGCAGGAATGTTCACAACTATAAAAAAGAATTATTTTATTTATAAAATAAATACATAATTTACAAATATATATTTTTATTACCTGAAACATTTTTACTTGTAAGTTCTATTTTTTCTTGGATAACCTGATTTGCCCAAGCTCTTTTATTCAAGAGAATACGAGTTGTAATAGAAAACAACATTATTGTGAAAAGCCCTGCAACAAGAATTTTCGTGCACCTAAAGTCATAGCAAATTATTAATGTGTATAAATACATAAGTTTTCTATAGACAGACAAATAATTGGGGTCTGTGGTTTTGTATGTATATTTATATGAGAATGTGATTATCCCTGTTTAGGAACTCAAATTTTTTACCAAGCTTTGCAACACTTTTTTTTTCCTAAAGTCACTAAAGTCGATGCAACGCCAGTAAATTATCAAACTAGCGACTTGATTTCGCTCCGAAAATTTCACACCGTTTTGGAAGAGCCTTAATACTGTATACATATTATACATATGTATGTCACATTAAAATGGTCCATTTTATTTTCCTATTCTCAAGAACGATTCCGGAAGTATGAATGGGATTGTATTGGTAGTATTTGATCATTTTTGGGAATAACCCAAATTGAATATGGTCAAAATTAAGAGATATGGCTTTCAATACGATCATCTTGAATAGACTTTAAGAATTCACTTACCAAGCGGAATTGTATATATTTCTTAAACAGTCAATCAAGATTCTTGTAATAGCCAACCAAAAGATAACAGACCCAAAAAATATGAACCTTTAAAACAATATTAACATATTTGTATTCATTCTAACAGCTGCATATAATTGGATTATAATACTTACGCTATAATACACACTATATCAGTTGAAAAAGAAATAAAAGTTCTCTGCTCCATATTTGATAGCAAATCTTCATTTTGATATTTACAATGTCTTGGTGTTGTTTTTTGATTTTTAATCTGATTACAGGTGCATTTGCGCTTACATTTAAAAAATGTATTTTCCTTCATCATTATTTTATATAAAAATTTAATGTTTCTAATATACACACAACGAATTTTGACATACACCTAGATTAAATTTGAAGAGATTGAAAATACAAAAGTTTAGTTAAGTAAAAGTATTTTTACATTATTTTGAGAATTTTCGTATATTTCAGATGGTATAGAATAATAATTTTGTATTTATTATAAGTGCGTTTTTTTACTCTGAAACTCTGTGATTTTCTGTGTTTTCGTGCGAATTTTAGTCCAATATTGTTGCCGTCCTAATTTTTCACAAAAGAGAACGCCCGGGAGAGAGTAAAACGTTTCCCCTAACTATAATTTTCTGTCCAAGAAAATTCTTTGGATAGAAATTCACATTTCAGGAAAATGTCAATAAGAGAGTAAATGAATGAAATAACAAAGAGTGTAGTACAAAATACTGTGAATTTATGTGAATTTGCTCTCCTGTACCTACTTTTGCGCAGTTTTAATATTTGTGAGAGAATTTCTTTCTTCTTCTTCCAAATATGACAGTTTGTGACTTTTTGCGAACAAAGTAAAGCATCGAACCTATATTTTCTTTCAAATCTGCACAACAGCAGTAAAAATTTAAGTTGAATAGTAGTTCCTCGCAAATCGAAAAAATATTATGAATACAAAAAAATCAAGATCAATCAAATCAATCAGAGCCGCCTTTTGGCATTTTCATGGTAAAAATGTTGGTCTGGATATTTTACAGAAAAAGGACAGAATTCAATAAAAAGATCGCCAAACAAAAATTGGCAGTTTTTTTTCTGATTTCTGGAAGACATGCAAAAAAGGGTTAATCGAACAGTCTAAAGGAGGAACTAAAGCCTGGTGTGGAGGTGGACCACTATCACTAGCACTATCAAGTATCAATTCGCTTGGGCGAGATAATTACTACGGGGCATCAGGTGTTATATACAGGGTGTCTCGAAACTCAACGTCAAGCGGAGACTGGAAGATAGGGTAGGAATTGTACCTGTACTTTGAAAAATAATAAAAAATCCATATCGCTTGGTTAAGTAATAATAGCAATATTTCGAAAAATAGTGAAAATCGATACCCTAGGCGGTAGGCAACATTTTTAGGTACTGTGGGTCACAAATTTCTAAATTTTGACGTGTTTATTTTTTTTACGTAACCCTAAACAACCTTGCTATAGATTGCAATCACAAATCCAAAAATTAATATTTTAAGTTTCGTAAGAAAAATAAAGTTTGACTGAGTCATGGTTCAAAATAATTTTGTAAGCTAAATTTGGCACTTCATATTTAAAAAAAAATTGTACTACTATACACACCCTCGCAAATTATTTAAAAAATTGGCCCATTTTATCAAGATTTCAAAATGGTACAACACTTGCTTCTTATTTATTCGTAAAAAATATAATTGTTTTTTTATTTGAAAAAAGGACCTCATTTCACTTCAATCACTTTTACGTGAATAATGCTTTGTTGTACTCAAAAATTGGATTAACAGAGGTGTTTGTAAGATAAACAGCTAGGCACTAGAATAAATTACTATTTGCGGTAAATTAGAGTGTTAGATCTTCATAACATACGTAATGTACGCTACGATGTACATTCGGTACGCTACGTTCCTTCTTTTACTCGAAACTTCTCGTAATCGTGTGCTACCTGGACTCGATTAGTGTTGTGAAAATTGTGTTAGGTATTATCTAGTAATAGGTTCTAAAAACTTCACTATTTTCAACGACATTATTCTGCAAAAATCGACTCTGGGAGCGAGACCCAGTCCCCGCTTGACGTTGAGTTTCGGGACACCCTGTATATGTTATGCGAATTATGAATGTTGTCTTCAGCCGAACATACTTCATTGCAGAATTATACAGAAACTTACTTTTAAGAAAAAAAATATTTTTTTTTATTTAAAATTATTTAAATATTTTTTTTTAATTAAAATGCCTTTAACCTAGTTTATTATTTTAGAAACCAATTTGGGAACGGAGTATATCAAGAACACAACTTGGTATATTATGCCAGTTGCCAATCCAGATGGGTACGAATATAGCCATCAATACAATCGACTATGGAAAAAATCACGCTCCCGTCATATTTCAAAACCAAATGGAATCATTAATTCCGCTATGACTTGGTTGCAAAAGAAAAAATCCGAGAAGGTTTGCTTTGGCGTTGACTTAAATCATAATTGGCACTTTAATTGGGGCAAAAAAGGTAGCTCGAAAGCACCTTGTAATGAATTCTTCGCTGGCCCAACATCATTCTCTGAACCGGAAACTCGAGCTATTTCAAAATTTCTAATGGACTATCGAAAACAGATAAAGGTTTGATAAACTTCTCCTTTCGTTTTAAGTAATTTTAATAATTTTAATTTTTACTCAGCTATTTGTATCTCTGCAATCGTACGGTCAAATAATTTCGTATCCAAATAAATTTAATTCATCATTTCAAGCGGATAAATTAGATGATCTACTTGATGTGGCAATGGTTGCAAGTGATAGTCTCAGGAAAAAAGGAAGCAATTCTAGGTACAAAGTTGATGCTACCAATGATTTGATAGAAAACAAATCAGGTAAATTATTTATCATCAAAATAGAATCATTTACTATTATTATTTATGTTTTAAGGTTCCTCCGATTATTTTGCAGCATTTGAAGCTGGCATACCGTTTGGTTATACAATACATTTATCTGATAACGGTATTCATGGATTTTTATTGCCCAGCACTTTTATTGAACCCACAGCCAGAGATGCTTTTGATATGATAACGGCGATGATTGATTACATTTGACAACATTAAATGGAACTATAAAATCAGACTAATAAAATAAACAAAAGAATAAGCAAAACAAATTATCTATATATGTTTTGATCATTTTAAGCTTCCTAGAAATTTTTTACTTTTAAGCCCTTTTACACTGACGTAGGGTGAGATAAATTAGCGGTTCTTTCTGCACATTTATTTGTTCATCCAACACCCGTAAAAAGCTTGATATTTAATCGCTTTTAAAAAAAAATATTATCCGTGAATTTATTAAATTTTCAAAACATGATTCAGCGAATGTTTAGTAAGTTTAGTTAAGCTTGCTTAAATTTATTTGTATGTATGTATTTCTACTTCTTAATATTTATAACATAGTATTAAACTCTTTCAGTAGTATTTAAAAGATTTTCTTATACACTCAGCGTTGCGTATATGAATACCTTCAAAGCACTGATATTCAAAACTGCAGTGGCTCGCGGACAGTACCGATTATAATCTCATAGAGCATATCTAGGACATGCTTAAAAGAAAGATAAAGTGCTCATCTCACCCCCTACAAACACTGGACTGGAGCCAGATCGAATGCAGGCTGTAGTATGGCCAAAAGGAGGAAACACACGATACTGACACGTCTCAAACTCACCACAACCCCACCCCCCCTATACTGCTTTTAATTTAAATGTTTTTTTTTTCTGAGAAAATGTAAAATTTTAAATTATCGTTATTAAAAATAAAGTAAACCTTTGAATTATCTTTAAAGGGTTTAGAACAATCAAAATATGCATATTTAACATAATTACAATCAAATCATTAACAAAAAAAGACTGTGCGTACTTATGTACACGCGCTAGAAGTAAAACTTCTTTCACGACAACAGGGCAAGTATTTTTCAAGTCCTACCACTCAGAGCACCCGATTTGAAACTCAGAACCGTTGCAAAATCGTGACGCTGAATTTTGTAATTCGTGACGGGAATTTGTATGTCGGTTTGACAAGTTACTGACAGCTCCATAGAAAAATTTTTTACCCCCATGCCGCAAAAGAAGTTTTACTTCAAAAATATTTGAGGGCGAGTTACAACAAAAATCAAGTGTGGCCAAGATTCCATGCCGCTGAGTGTAGACAGTTGGCTTATTAGACGATATACCTATCTTACCGGCATATTGTTCACTCCATACATCCAGATTAAAACTTAAATCTAGATGTAAATCATACAAATTCAATGTGAATACATCTGGATTAAAATTTTAAACCGGGTGTACTTATCTAATGAATGCGTTATTAATTGAAAAAAAAAATTTAAATATGCTTTATTTAATTTAATAAATTGTAATTTTAGTCAAGGTTTAGACAACCGATTCCGTTGTCTAATGTAAATAACAACTACTGGTTGATTTTTATAACTTGGGTGGCTGCTTAAGGTAAGACAATCATGTCGATTATGGAATCCGCAATACTGGAACCGCAGTGACTTGCAGTGAAGTGCTGTCTCTTCTCTTTACTCATTAATTGTGGTGTAAAGAAAAGAAAATCCTGTACAGCTGAATGTTTATAAGTCCGACTGTTCATGTTCAATTACTTATAGGCATGTTCAAGAAAATGAGATCTCAGCGACTTCGCTCCTCCAAAAAGCGAGCAAAGCAAATTCAATTTCTTTCCTCAGTATTTTGGCAGAAAAACTGACACCCCTATTGCGGTTGTCAATGATCAATTAACAGTTAATAAATTTTGAAAACCGATAGTAAAAACCCCAATTGATACAACTTGATCATTGAGAATGGTGCACAACGATGTAATGTAAATTACAAGAAAATTCATAATTATAACAGAATAGTTGATCGTATTTTTAATAAATTGAGTTTTAGGCCGGTATTCACCGAGCACTCATAAGTTATGAGCCTCATAAACCTATTCACCAAGCAATATTAAGTGGATATTTATGAGCGCTCATAATACTTATGAGTGATCCCGACCACTCATAACTTATGAGTGCTCTCTTCGAAAAATATTCCGACATTTTCGAAACTACTTCCACAACCACCACCCCCACAAACACAAACATCTCCATCGCTACCATCCCATCTACCGAAAAATGTTTGATTTTAAAGTTTGGGAGTGCCTGGTTGACAGATGGTGGCTCTCTTTTTCGAAATTCGAAACATATTTATGAGTGGTTGGTGAATACACCAAAGTTATGAGCCACTCTCTGTCAACCAGGCACTCCCAAACTTTAAAATCAAACTTTTTCGGTAGATGGGGTGGCAGCGATGGAAATGTTTGTGTATGTGGGGGTGGTGGTTGTGGAAGTAGCTTCGAAAACGTCGGAATATTTTTCGAAGAGAGCGCTCATAAGTTATGAGTGGTCGGGACCACTCATAACTTTTATGAGCGCTCATAAATATCCACTTATTATTGCTTGGTGAATAGATTTATGAGGCTCATAAGTTATGAGTGCTCGGTGAATACCGGCCTTAATGTACCAAATTTCAATATTTATCAACTTTCAATTGATAATTGAAAACTGCAATAGGAATGTGAGAATTTTTGCTGAGGAATCATGTGACTACGTTCTGTAACCTTCGGATCGACAAAATTAATCGAGGAACATTCAAAAATGAAAAGAAACTCATTTCAATTTCCATGGTTTAAACTTGTCTGACATTGCAATTCTTCAAATTGTGCCATACGACGCTATGGGCCTTACTAATAACCAAACACTAATGTCGACCATTAGTAAAGTACAAGGTTAAAATAAAGTGCGGAGCTTAAACGGAATCCTACTAATAACATATTTAACCTTCTCGTTAACAAATCCTCACACTTTCCTTGAATCTACTACAATTTCCATCCAGATGTTGTCAAATAAATGTCAAACTTTCTTGGATTTTCAATTTCATTAATTTCGCGTCAACAAAAACAAATATTTAGAAAAATGAGTTGTAACGAAAGATATAAATTTATTCAAGGAAACTCAAAAAATTAAAGAAGCAAAATTAAGAAGCGATTCCATCAACAAATACACGCGGGACTGGGTATATAGAACGCAATTTATAGGAGCACTTCTCATAAATTATATATTTATCATTTATTTGTATGTCATAAATATGTATTAAGTAACAACAAAGGATATGCTAAAAAAAACTACTTAAAATAATCAGACATTTCATTTTAAAGTTATTACTTCCAAAAAAAACAAGAAAAAAAAAACAAAAAACTAAAAACTTAAAACAAAGAATCTTGAAATTGGTGTTCGATGGGTTCTTCTTTTCACAACACTCACAATCTGCGGGATGCATTTAGGAATTCCTTGAATTCATGAGTTTAGTGTACAGCTTAAAGATGGGTTTCCATGTATTAAATTTTAACGTCTTGCTAGTGAATAACCTGGAGACTAAATTCGTTATTAGTATGCGAATGTTCTGTAATCTGGAGATTTTCGTTTAACTATTTACTAAATTTGGTTATTAGTAAGGCCCTATGTCAAAGAGAAAAATTAAATTTTTATTTTTCATGTATTTGCTCTTTATATTTTATTGCAGTAGTCTGTAGGTAGCTTAGGAAAGAAAACTCCTTCGAGTCCCTAGATGGCGCCGTTTTTTGTTTGACACTTCAGTTGTCATCTTGACAGCTCTATTTGGCTCCACAAACAAAACGTTTGCTTTTCCTCCTCGTTAAAATATATATAAATCGAGAATTTGTTAAATATTTAAGAAATTATTAAATAGATTATTTTAAATAAAATATGGAAGAAGTACAAAGGCATAGCGTACACACACTGGTGTTTCGATCCCTCAAAAGAACCCACGACATGTTTGTTTCCAATCAAGGTGCTCTTCCCGAAATTGATGAAAAATTGTAAGATTGCACTAGTTTGTAATAATTATTGATTGTATATAAATATTAATTATTTTAAATGATTTATAGAGACAAAATGCGAAAAGCAGTAAAAGCCAGAGACAACTATTCGCTTGTATTCGAAAGAGTAAACAAAGCACTAGAATTGAAACAACTTAACCCCACAACAGGTACCGATGAACCAGAACTACTTGCAATTACTAATGGATCAGCGGCTGGAGGAAGTAATAGCAGCGATGTCAATAGCCAAGCATTAGTACCGGTAACTGAAAATTATCAATCAACTGTTGCTGGACTCATTAAAACAACGACAACAACCACAAACAGTGGAATGCAGTTGATACCTAAGAAAGCACCTAGTATTCCGAAGCCAACCTGGCATGCACCATGGAAGCTATCGCGAGTTATATCAGGTAAAAGCTGTTATATGCTGGTATAATACAAGAGTCTGTCTAAAGACCCGACAGCGCGTACCCGAAAATTATTTCGCGTACGCGAATTAAGTGCTTCTCACTTGTTTTTTTTTTGCTTGCTTACATAAATGCAGTGCTAGCACCCAGCATTACGGCGTTTAAACAGTGAGGTATGTATAGGGGGGGCATGCTGCCCCCCTGCTTGGGCACACTACGATTTTGGGGTAGGTGCGAGGTTGGGTGTATGCAGAGCCAACCTCGCACCTACTCTAAACACTATAGTTTCGCGTACGCGCTGTCGGCTCTTTAGACAGATTTATAATAAAATTAACTATTTGAACCACGCAGCGTAAGATGAGCTAGGTGCCTATTTTTAACAAATACTCGCCTCATAATGTGCTTTTGTTTCCTCAGACCTATTATATCGTAGACTACGTTGTAAAATTTACTATCTGTAACCTTGATAACTTGATACTGATTCCATAATGTTATAGAACAGGGCTATTGTTACTCTCTTTGAAGGCCGAAATAGTTAATTTAAAAAATACAAAGTTTTAAAAGCAATAAATTCGTTGGTGCGAAAGCTTTTGGAGAAACAAATCCTAGCTCATCATTCTGAAAAATGACTAAAAAATGTTATATGAGTAACACAAACACACAGTGTATTTCATAAATTCAAATCCCAAACAGCTTATCAATATAAACGTTTGCTTTTCCCTAATCTTAATTTTGTATTTCAGGTCATCTTGGATGGGTGCGTTGTATAGCTGTCGAACCTGGTAATGAATGGTTTGCCACAGGGGCTGGAGATCGCGTCATCAAAATATGGGACTTAGCTAGTGGAAAACTAAAGCTTTCCCTCACAGGTCATGTTAGTACAGTTCGTGGACTAGCTGTTAGCAATAAACATCCATATCTCTTCAGTTGTGGTGAAGATCGTCAAGTGAAATGTTGGGATTTGGAATACAATAAAGTTATTCGACACTACCATGGACATTTGTCAGCAGTCTACTCGCTAGCACTTCATCCAACAATCGATGTCTTGGCTACATCTGGACGTGATTCCACCGCAAGAATTTGGGATATGCGAACAAAAGCTAACATTCACACACTCACCGGTCACACGAATACTGTGGCGAGTGTTGTTGCTCAAGAATTTAACCCACAAATTATAACTGGCAGTCATGATTCTACAATTCGACTCTGGGATCTGGCGGCTGGTAAGAGTGTCTGCACATTAACAAATCATAAGAAAAGCGTTCGCAGTCTGGTCATTCATCCAAAGTTGTATATGTTTGGATCTGCTTCGCCGGATAATATTAAACAATGGCGTTGTCCGGAGGGAAATTTCGTGCAGAATGTATCTGGTCACAATGCAATTGTCAATTGCATGGCAGTTAATCAGGATTCAGTTTTAGTATCTGGTGGAGATAATGGTACTATGTTCTTCTGGGACTGGCGAACCGGCTATAACTTCCAAAGATTCCAAGCTCCCGTACAACCAGGTTCAATGGATAGTGAAGCTGGTATATTTGCAATGGCATTCGATCAGTCTGGATCGCGACTAATTACTGCTGAGGCAGATAAAACTATTAAAATCTACAAAGAGGATGACGAAGCCACTGAAGAAAGCCACCCTGTTAACTGGCGACCGGACATTCTTAAGCGAAGAAAGTTTTAATTAAACAGATTATATATATATATATTAATAAACAGAATTTAATAAAAATTAATAAACAGAAAATATTTTCATCAGCCTTCGGGCATTTTCTTATCAAAAGTAGATTTAGTTTTTTAGTTCTTGTGTAGTTACAGTTTCCATTAGCCTCTATTTATAGTTTTCTTCCTTATCGTTTTTTAAAGTTATATTCGTACTTCTTTACGCGCATTGAGGGGTTATTGCGAATGAAATTCCCATGGCATGGTGTTTCTCTCCTTCGAAAATTGGGAACATGAGTGATGCTCGAAAGTTTCCCTTTAAATTTATTGGTAGGTATCAGGAGCAACATTTTTCAAATGAATTAGGATTTCCTTGGATTTTTGTTCGAGGAAAGCTAATTCCGAAGAAAATTCTTGATAGCAGAAAAATATTCGGAAAATAAAATATTCCAGGGGAAACAAAATTACCTTCGAAAAGTTTGTTCTTCATTGCAATGACAAAAAATATAAATACATAATAGGAAACTCAAAAAGCTTTCGTAAATTTTGCAAGCGGTGGTTTTTGGTTGTTCATCGAGGGAATATTTTAAGGAAGACGTATCCCGTTGCTGTAACGAGGGAAAAACAAGTGGACTGATGACAAAAATTTTGATATTCTTTGAAATAAATAAAATATTTAATTATTCACGATAGCTATTTTGCTCAAAGGAATATTTTCCCTAATGATTTCGAAGATGATTCCTAATAGTTAATTTCCCAAAATAGCCAAAAAATTCAGGGACGTTTTTCACCATAGGGCTGTATGAGGTTCGACCAACTGTTCTCATTGTATTATTTTTTGAAGTATTGGCCAATGTTTTTGGCTTACTTATATTTATTTCCCTAGTTCAAACAATTTACCAAGCCTTTAAAAAATAATTAAAAGAATTCATAATTTTTTCCCATTGGCCATTGATTGAATTGGTGGCCCAAAACAGTTGAAAGCTCTTTTAATATTTCCGAAAGATTTTTGTTGTTTGTTTGTTTTAATTTTTTTTTCTTATAAAAACAAATTTTGCTAAAATATATAAAATTCGTAAACAATTATTGACAAAAAAAAATAAAACTCCATTTGAATTGCTTCAGTTAAGCATGATTATTTTTTATTTTTAAATTATGAATTTCCTCAATAAGAATAATAATTTTACTTCACTTCGCATTAATAGTTGTGTTGTTAAGAAAATACAATTAAATTTAACGACAAATAAAAAAAAACACAAAAAAGAAAGAATTATAACAGAAGCACAATACACATATTTACATGTACCAACAGCAGAAAACAAGACTGGGGAATTTTTGTTTATCTCATTCGGGTGCTTAAAAGATGTACAACAAATTTATTTTAAAATTTTTTTCGAGTTTTATTTTTAAAATTTTGAATTTTTTTTTATTTTTTTTTAATTATTATTTTTAAATATGTATTCAATTATAGTTTCAATAAGCAAATCAGTGTTCTGTTTATTTATTATAATTTTGTTTTTTTTTTTCAATTATAAATTTTAATGGCCTTTTCAGAGAAATTCAAGGATGTTCTCTTTCGGGACTTATTAATGTGATCTAGACCAAAGAAAGGCAGTGGGGTGCCACCGACAACTGTCGCCTGTGTTGTTCCATTAGGTTGGAATACTTCCAAATCGATTAAATTACTATCGACGACATCACTTATGGTTCCATTCGAAATTACAACAAATTTATAGCTCTCCCATTCTTTGTCTGGCACGTTGAGGCGTTTCTGGATTCGCTGCTTCAATGCTCCATAGGTTTCATTGTGCTTACACTTAATAAGGAAGGGAACTCCAAATGAATTGTAAATTTCCTTACTGAAATGCGAAACTGGTATGAGCATTTCATTTTCAGCTAATTGTGTGTCTTCTATTGGGATTTCCTCAATGCGGAACGTTTTTTGGTTGTTCTGACTGGAGACTGTCTCGCTTCCCTTTTGCAAATTCTCAAGCGGAACATCCTCTTTGAACACGCACATAATTTTGTGACTTGCCATTTTCATGAGGCGCAATTTCTTTCGGCTATTTTCGGGAAATTGGATTTTTTTAACCGCTTCGTCGAGGAGACTTTTCACGGTTTCATTTTTATTGGGGTATAGAACTAATTCTTTTTCTTCTCTAAGATCGTTTGATACCCAAATGCATTTGAACTGACGCTTATTGTCTAGCTCGTGTATACTCAAGGACAGTCTTTGATAGAAAATCTTTTTTGGGGCTGCTTTGCTGTATAAGATTAGATCTTTTATTATACCCTGTAAAAAAAAAGAAAAAGTTGTTTTTTATTTAGTTTGTAATATTTGAAAAAAAGAAACAACGAAAACAAAACATTAACAACAAAAAAGCCAGCGAAGAATTACCCCACGATTGTAAATTTGAAGATTGAAGTTGTCAACTAGAAAATTGGAACTTGTCATTTTGATGATTTGTAGGTTTTTTTCAGAAACCTGAAATAGAATTTGATGGCAAAGTTTAAGGCGCACAGAAAAGGAATATTTTAAGCCGAATTTGTTTAGAGGCCAAAAAAAGTTGAGCTTACTACACTCATATGGAAAAAATTGCAGCTTTCAAAGTTAAGTCACCAAGGCTCCTCAGGAAAAGGAAATAAAGATGGCAAAAATAAGCATTAAACTTTTGCAGAAAAGTTGAAGACCATTATATGGAAAGAAGATTCCTATTACGGTTGTAATTGAATACATTTGTTTATATTAAAATAAAGGTTTGTTAGTGTAAAATTAACGAAACAATTTTCCAGAAATTTCCCGAGTATGGCCCACATCACTTGTTCAAAGCTCTTCCCTTTTTAAAACGCATTTATTCCTTTCAAATGACAGCAGTACATCCCAAATGTATTTGAATTAACATGTGTTTTAGTCCTTGTACAGAATAAAGTTAACAAATTTTTTATCTTACAATTTCACAACCAACTGAGTTAGTATCCATATTTACTTTTTGTTATACCTATTACCTCCGCAAGCTTAGGTGAAAGCTTAGACATTTTCGAAATTATAATACTTTATACAAATTTAACAACAAATAAAATATCTAACCTTGTGTGTGTATGGAATAGCATTCCCTGGAGCGTCCTTATAACTGTGATTACATGTAAAGAACTGCAATTTATTCGGATCGGTATTAAGGCGTTCCGCAACTGCCTGTGCCATCTGATCATATGTATTACGATTAGATAGCTCCAGTACGAATTCCGGATCATTAGGGTTACATTTATCACAAAATGTTATCTCAACACGATATAGTAAGTCCTTGAAATAGTCATCGACAGTCGGTAGTTCCAGCTTCATACCAACATGCTCTTTTTCGAAAATCAATATGTATTCCTGCAAATTGTCCTGCGAAATTTGCAACACCTCTTCAAGGCATTCTTCCAAATTTAAAATTTTCTTTTGGCTTGACTCATCGTAAACAGTTAGTTCAGTACCCGCTTCGAAGCCCAAACTTTTATTGATACCGGGTATGATTTCAATCAAACGTCGCCGAAGATCTTCTTGGCTGCAACCAATGTAGTTAAGGCGCTTATTCGTTGCATCATAGTATTTGTAGAAAATCAATACCTCCCGCTTTGGATTGAATGGCAGCAAAGGGTCAGGAGAATCTGGCGAGGCCAATTCTAGGAATATATTCCATGGCTTTTGAGAATTGGCCACATAGTCTATGGTACGATTTCCTTCGCGATTTAAGTCGATATAGGTAAATTTCTGCAAATGCGATGAAGCCAATGACCAAATGCGCATACGGTCCTTGCCCACACCAAATGTTCGGACAAACATCTCAATCAAATCGTCGATTGTTTGGTTTTGTTTTAGTTTGAAAATTCGCGGATGTACCTTTTCCAAATCGAAGAGCTTCCGTTTTTGTTGTGACTCAAAGTACTCCTCTAAGATAACCTGAACAGTTACATACAGATTAGCTTCGGCTCGCTCCTTGCGACGAATCAATTCGATATTTTTCTCAATAGTTAAACGCTCAACCAACTCACTGGGAATCTCGTCTTCAGGGATTTCTGCAAGAACTTTTGGCAGCTCTGACGCACGAATGTAAACTAACATATAGGCATTACTGCACTTCGCATGGAATGATATTTCCTCGTCCATGCCCCCGTAATTCTGATCAATTGCTTCGGCCTTGCGGCAACTCGACACAACATCATCGTCAAACTTGTACCATTTGCCATCGGCTTTTGGATTGATAAATACCACATAATGACCTCCATGATTGTCACCCGAATGAACCAAAACAGCATGCAGTACATAATCTGCTGGTGTCTCCTGCTTTTCAGCTAGATAGCGATCTAAATTGATTTGCTCATAAAACTCGAAACGATCATTGTACTTGATCGAACTATCTGTTATGGGGTCATATTGGAAACGCATTAAATGCAAGTGCAAAACCGGCGGAAAGGAAGTAAATATGACGCCTTTGCTTGCCTCCTGGAGGCCATGTACTCCAGCGTCGTATTTATTGTCTCCCTCCAATGTCTCCGGTGCTATATAATCTAGGAAGGAATCATAAATGTTCTTCTTGTCCTTTATGTTCAATTGAATGTCATAGAATGTCTCGTAGCGGGTACTGTTATATTCGACATTCTTGCATTTGATGTACGAGGACATCTTTCCTTCAAAGAGACTAGGAATTGTTCCCTCCAAGCAGGTCCCTTTCATCTTTGACTCCAACTTGTCCAAAAGCACACGCAAGAATTCCTGAACATCGTGTTGCATAAAAGAATCCAGTGTTTCCCAACCGAAACTCTTGGTTAGTTTCTTTGTGCCCACAGGCTTGTCACCGAACTGCAAATCGTGGAACACTCTCTGCAGTGACAAACCCACTGACTTGGCACTATCGTCAGCCTCAGTTGGTATCTTATACACAGCTGCGCGCAACTGATTGGTGAAATAGAGTGTTTGGAGCAAGGAGTTCATGTAACAAGTGGCCCCTTGGTTCTTCAAACCGACACAACCTGTGTGCTTCTTTGAATCCCACAGAACTCCATGTGGAGCATCGGCAATCACATGAACTTCAAGGATAATCGAATCATTTCTCACGTAGCCTTTCTCGGGATCCTGCAAATCAGCCCAAGTTATGAAATTCGAATAACCATAGTCGTTTTCTTTGTTGTAGAACAAATGCTTAATTCTGGCTCTAGTAAATGGCGGAGTGTTAGGCTTGAAGCATTTCAGCCTCAACTCAGCTATGGCATTACATGACCAAGCTGTTGAATCGTTCTCCCCATTGCACTGCAGAAAGAATCCCATCGAGCGCTCAATTGGCAAGACCATAATCTTCCATGGCAACATCCGGACATATGTGGGTGGGGACAGAATTGTCGTCTTCAATGAAGAGATGTTACTGACAACAAAGGAAAATGTTGCCTCGGCACGGAATTGATCGCATTTTGGATCTGTTTTTTGAAAGAATATACATTTTTTAATGACAAACAAATGGAATATTTAAGGAACGCTTACCATTTCCATCGGTGTCTTTAAGCTTAGCCAATGATTGCTGCTGTTCGTCAACCACATATTCGATTTCTTGAGTATCCATAGCTTCTATTAGTGGGTCGGCTTCTACCACATCCATTTTACGTAATGTAAATAATTGGCGATGTTGTTTTCTTTCTGCCTTCTTTGTCACTTGAAATGCAGACTAAATGCTGTCACCGCGGCTGCCGCACCACTGTCTTTATGGAACAAAAAAATCTATATATGTAACCAATAACCAAACAAGGCCGATTTTCGTCGAGTGTTTATTAATGCGGGAGGAGTGTGCCGCCGCATGCATTTGTATATTTTTATTGCAAAAACAATTATAGTTACGATTTTTTCTTACCTTTTTGAATATGGAGACTCTCCCAAACAAAAATAAGAAAGGAACAAAAAATTAAATGATCATCGACGAGGCGAGGAAACAAGAGGGGATTTCTTATTCGACTTTTTCTTCCTTTCCTTTGTAATTAGAAAAAAAGTTACTCAGAGTAGTTTTTTTTTATTACGAATTGGCGTGTTCTTATGATGATTGGTTTTGTTCTTGTTGTTGGTCACAAAAAAGGATTCACAGGCGCAGAGCAACTAAATAAATTAAAATAGATGGATTTTTTCAGTGAATTCGTAATTTTTTTTTGGAATATCAATACGAATTTGATTTTAAGGGACTGCGGGAAAATATATATATTTACGAGTACAAAGTATAAATTATGATTTTTTTAATTTTTACATTTTATTTTAACAGCTACCTCGATTACATGTGAAAAATAAAAAATAGAAATACACAATTTTTAATTCGCACAGCAGAACCTGTCAAAAACACACGAAAATAGAAATGAGTGTGCTCGGTGGATGGTTGTGCTCAGTGGCGCTGTTAGCTGTTTCTGCAGTGTATGCAGCGCCTCTCATCTATTGAATGAAAGCATTCAGCCGATACAATTTTGCGCAAAAATGTGTGTAGTTGCAGTAGTGAACGCGAAGGCGGTTCGAGTTGCCGTGAAATTTTTTTTTGTTTTTAAGGAAAATTCCTTGGCGAAAATAAAATTTCTATGACCTACTACTATTTTAATTTCAATATGCACTTCTTTTACGAATTTCAAAAAACGGACAGTCTTCAAGCGTATTTATTAGATTAGATTAGATTAAATACTCCAAAATGATTGGAAAAATGCTTTATTTTATTAAATAAAATAATACGCTAACTTAGCCTGAGTCTAAAGGTAGAACCGCACTAGGCGGAACTGCACTTCAGCGACACCGTGCGCACTTTCGCACGAAACTGAACGAAACTTCACGTCGCGACACAGTTGGTCAGATTACCAACTTTGTCGCATAGTGTCGCGCCGTGAAGTGCAGTTGTCGCTTAGTGCGATATAGCTCATACAATTTCCTACAAATAAGTCGTGAAGTTCAGTTCCGCTGAAGTGCAGTTCCGCCGAGTGCGGTCCTAGCTTAAAGGCTCTCCCAAACCAACGCGAAACATTCGCCGACGACAGATTTTTGTTGTTGTTTAGCGTTGTGTATTTGTCATATTTTGTGTTATTGTGAATGATTCGCTACGATTTCGCGTTGGTTTGGGAGAGCCTTAAGCCATATATTTACTCGATACACCCAAACTCAATTGTAAATACATCCGGATCTAAGTTGTTTTTTAAATTATTTGGCGTAAGGCCAGGCGCGCACATGCAACTAAACAGTTTGGTTTCGATTTTGAACACAATGGAATTATGGGAGTATGCGCAAATCCATGCGCAAATCCGTGTGTGTAATTGGGCCTATTCGGCAAGATCTTTTATTCTGTTATTCTTTTATTCTGTTATGAATTTCCATATAAAAATTTGTGCTGTCAAAAAATCTTTTATGAATTATAATTTTGGTATTCGGCATGACAAAATCTGTTATGAAATCTGCTACAAAAACTCTTATGAACTGTCAACAGTTCGAAATCTCAAAAAATCTTTTATGAATCGAATTTTTGGTATTCAGATTGCCAAAATCTGATATGAAATCTGTTATTAATAATAAAAGAAGAAAGGATCCCCCACACTAACGCGAATTTTCGGTGGCGACGACGAAAACAATAATAACAACGTGTTGTTTTCATTGACAACCACGTGTTGTTATTGTTGTTTTCGTCGTCGCCACCGAAAATTCGCGTTGGTGTGGGGGAACCTTAAAAGACAAATTTTTGTGACTTTTATCATAAAAGATTTTAATTTATTTAATAAAACAAAACATCTCATTAATTCCGTGCGACACCTGACCACCACCAAAGTTATCATCCTCCGGATGAACAATCTCTCATCCTCCGGCTAGTGATTTGGTTCAAGCTATATAAATAGTAACTATACAGTGCGGTTTAAATTTTGAGCTCTATATAGGATTATATGGAGAGTCCGCGCATGTGAATGTGCACGCACTCCTATATAATAGCCGTGTTTTTTTGCAAGCCCGGGGGGAATTGGTTGAAAAAAACGACAGCGGGGATTAGCGACGCCATGACAGTAAAAAACATGGAGTTTTCATACAAACTATCGATAACATGTATGTAATTCATGCCGGTAACACAGTTTTTCTGTACGCTTAAGTTAAACCCCGAGAATTCCCTGGGATTAGTTGTTGTTGCATTTAACATGTTAATTGTTTAGCACCGATGTCGTTTTTTTCATCCAATTCCCCCCGGGCTTGCAAAAAAACACGGCTAATATTACGTTTTCACTGGAGAATGAGGTGATTTCGTTGAAAATTTCCAAATTTTATTCTAAATTATCTCTTTTCTATACAAATTCACATTTTGAAACGAGGTAATTTCAACCAAATTTGCATGAAATTTGATTTGAAACTACGTAAAAACTTTATGAACATACCCAAGCGGAAAGCATCCATTGGAAACCAATAGGTTTCGATTTTGAGCACATATGGGCTTATATGGGAGTGCATCCCACCTGCATGCATATGCACCGACTCTCATATGATCCTATAGATCTCAAAATCAAAACCAAACTGTTTAGTTTCATGTGCGCACTTGGCCTAACGTATCCGAAAAACAGAATTTGTCTAACCAAATATCTCTACCGGTGAACACTTTATACCCAAGCTCAAAACATGCGTGAATAATTTTGCACAGCTATGAATTTGTCAACTAAAAACAGTCTTATTTGTAAACCCATTCCAAAGTATATCTAACTTTGGAGAGCTGTTCAACTCCAAAATCTTATTTATAATCATGTTCCATCGAGTGTCTAACTTTAGACACTGCAATTGATTGTCCAAACCTATTCTAAAGTGGGTATATGTTCAATACACAAAAAGTTGAAATTCAAATGAAATGTTCATTGAACGTATCCAAATGTTTATGAAATTGAAATATTTAGACAGCTGTTGGAATGCGTTTATAAATAAGGAGATGTCCAAATATTTAGACAGTGGCTAGCTGGAGTGTTCTAATGGCCAGTTGTACAATAGTGGTTCAGCCTCGGTTCAAGATTTTAACTCACCGATTTCGGCGGATTAACTAACGTTCAACGCTGGGTCAAGTATGTAATTGGTTATTATCACACACTAAACAGTAGACCACTGTTGAAACTCAATTAATCCTCCGAAATCGGTTGATACAAATTGCTGAACTATATTTGTAAAATTGGCCCTTATTAAGGAAATCTAATAAATACGACTGATATTTCACTTTCCAATATTGCAAATATTTAAGGATAGAAAGCCCCCTTTTACATGCGGAAACAAGTTGCTGTACATTTTTTGACGTTTTCTTTTAATTTCCAATCTGCACCAATCGTAGATCGTTCGCTCCTCTATAACTTGGTGCAATCACCTAAAAACTGAAGGTAGCTGGAAATTCAGTTGCCTCGTGTGAAAGGCGACAAAAATGCGAGTTCTAAATTTCTTGTTCCAATTTAAATCGGACATACCTTTACAAAATTCTTTCTTTTTTTTTGGCAGAAGCAACAGTTTGCTCTCTGCTCATCTCTAATCTAACCAAATTGTCACTGATTGGTTTACAAAAAAAAATTCTTTCAAGTGCCTGTTTTCAAAGAAGTTTTTCTGTTTAATTTGTTTATTTATTTGATTATAAATATTAGAAAATCATACATCCCACAGTGTGATATAAAATTCCTTTGTTGATAGCATAGTTTTATTATATAAATTTGTTTGTATTAATAATCTAACAAAAAGAACAAAATTGTGCGAAGCTGGCAGCTTTTATCTCATCAGGTTGAAAGTCGCCAACACCAAAAATATGGAAAATTAAAAAAAAAAAAAAAGTATACAAAAAATATTTTCAAAACAAAAGTAAAGAATTATGAACTGCTTCAGTGCCATCAGTGTACCCACTCTGGGGGAAATGGAACAAACCATTTGTATGCTCGAACGTGGAACCATCGTTACAAAGCTCTTCTCCAAACATCGCCCAGAGCAAAAGAAACTGATACTTGTTCGCGAAACTCGACAGCTTCTGTGGTCACCCGTGAATTCCAACACTCGCACAGACTTCGAAGGTTCGTTGGATTTACGTGAGGTAAAGGAGATTCGTGTTGGAAAGAATTCCAAAGAATTTCGAAATTTTGCGGAAGAGACTAAGAAATTCGAAACGGCAAAGTGCTTTGTTGTTCTCTATGGAAGTTCATTCAAGCTGAAGACCTTTTCCATTGTCGCTCTGTCCGAACAGGAATGCGAGAATTGGGTGCGAGGGCTCAAGTACATGGTACAAGATACCATCATAGCTCCCTATCCAATGCAAGTCGAACGATGGCTTCGAAGAGAATACTACGCTATTGAGAATGCCAATCAGCACTCCAAAGAGGGTGTCAATGTTACAGTTAAGGATTTCAAAGCATTCTTGGCTGGAGTCAGCTGCAAGATGACCACTGGAAAGCTTATGGAGTTCTTCTCCGAAGAAGACATACGCCGCAAGTGTGATCTGCGATTCGATGATTTCTCTCGTTTATATTGCCGTCTCCTTGTACCGGCGACATTCGTTGCTGACTGCTTCCTCGATAACCAGTGCAAATATTCCAATGACTCGGAGACTGTTACTCTGCGGGAGTTTAAGAAATTCCTCCTGACCGAACAACAAGACCCAATGGGCCACGACGATATTATGGCTTCAAATTTCGTTCGTGATTTCATCCAAGATATCGAGCGTGACGTCCAGGAGCCATATTTCACGATGTTCGAGTTTTTCGATTTCCTCTTTTCGAAACAAAATGATTTGTGGGATCGAAATTGCGATAAGATTTACATGGACATGAAACAATCCATGTCCAATTACTGGATTGCTTCATCACACAACACCTATCTCACTGGAGATCAGTTTTCCAGTGAATCCTCCACCGAAGCTTATGCGCGAGCTCTTCGCATGGGATGTCGTTGCATTGAACTAGACTGCTGGAATGGTCCTGATAATTTGCCATACATCTTCCATGGCCACACCATGACGTCAAAGATTAAATTCAAAGATGTCATCAAAACAATCAAGGAACACGCCTTTGTCACATCGGAATATCCAGTAATTCTGTCGATTGAACAGAATTGTTCGTTAGAACAACAGCGGAATATGGCGCAAGCACTGACTGAGGTAATAATATTAATTTTGTATATATCCATTTATTCCTTAAATTGAACCCAGTTGTCTTCGTTGCCTCTTAATGAAAATAAAAAACTGCTTACAAATCAGGTTTTTTTTGACCCTTCTCCTCGAAATTGTATACTTTTTTCTTTCAATCTCAAAAATATATTTCATTCGAAAGAACTCCTCAAGCTCATCGTCACACTCTTAGGCTCTTCGAAATTGTATACTTTTTTCTTTCAATCTCAAAAATATATTACATTCGAAACAACTCCTCAAGCTCATCATCACACTCTTATGCTTTATAAGTGTTATGTTTCCATTGCTCCGCTTATCATTCATCTATTCTATTTTTCTTTCAAGGTTTTTGGAGATATGTTGCTAACGCAACGTTGCGATCGTTTGGAGACTCAAATGCCATCGCCATACCAACTTAGACGAAAGATTATTCTTAAACACAAAAAACTTCCTGAATACGAAGATGGATCCAGTTTGAGCAGCGTTGGGGGAGGCTCTGGAGTTTCTGTTCGCTCTGCAGATGATAATGAAAATACACGCAATGTCATCAAGGAAGGCATGCTCTACTACAAAGATCCAGTGGACAAATCATGGAATATCTATCACATTGTACTGACCCAACAAGAATTAATTTATTCATCCGAAACTGATGAAAATCGCGACGAGGAACACGAACACTCATCATCATCATTAATGCCAAAGCCCAAAGAAAACCTAGTCAACGACGAATTGCATTTCGGTGAAAATTGGTTCCATGGTAAGTTAGAGGGTGGTCGCCAAGAGGCTGATGCATTGCTTGATGCTTATAAACATCTTGGCGATGGAACATTCCTCGTCCGTGAGTCGGCCACATTTGTGGGAGACTATAGTCTTTCATTTTGGCGTCGTAATCGACCCAATCACTGCCGCATCAAATTGAAGCACGAAAATGGTATGACCAAGTATTATCTGGTCGATAATTTTATTTTTGACAGTTTATACAGTCTGATTGTTTACTATCGCAAAAATATGCTGCGTAGTTCAGAGTTTTCCATCACTCTCAAAGAACCAGTTCCACAGCCAAAGAAACACGAGACCCAAGAGTGGTTTCATCCGAATACCACCAAAGAACAAGCCGAACAGGTACTCACAAAATTGGATGTGGGATCTTTTCTTGTTCGCAATAGTGTGCAAAATGCCAATGCTTTTGTTATTTCATTCACTATAACCAGAAAAGTCAAACACTGTCGGATTCTTCAGGAAGGTCGACTTTATGTCGTCGATACCACACAGTTTGAGAGTCTAGTTAGCCTGGTAAACTATTTCACTCGAAACCCGCTTTATAGAAATGTTAAACTGCTGTATCCTGTATCGCAGGAGCTTTTGAAACAAAAGCTACTAGCTTGTCAAGTGTCACTGGTAAACGAAAGTAATGGTAGTGATTTCAACGATGCATCCAGCTACATGGATCCCAGTTTGGATGATCGTGTTACATGTAAGGCGCTGTATTGCTACAAAGCTGATAAGCCCGATGAATTGTCATTCCCAAAACATGCCATCATAACGAATGTCCAGCGTAATAATACAATGTGGTGGCGTGGAGACTACGGCGGAATGATTCAACGTCATTTGCCAGCAAACTATGTCAAGGTAATTGATGCTTCGAGCGATGAATATAATTGCTTTGTAGGCGATGAATGTAGTATAAATGAAAGCTTCTCGCGAACTGATTCTATTGAGATCCATGGAGCAATTGCGAATCTCTATGAATCCAACGAAGAGGGCATCCTTGTCAAGATGCACATTCAAACACCTACAATGCAAAATGCCCTAGTAATTGGGTTTGATAATCAAGAACAAGCAGTTGAATGGATAAAAGCTATTCAAGAGGCAGCCCAAATTGCTAATCAATTGGCCACTGAGAGGAGAAAAAAAGAACGTAGTGCACGTGTAGCCAAAGAAATGTCAGATCTTATTATCTATTTTAGAAGTGTGCCTTTCAAAGAGCATGGTTGGGTATTTTATGAAATGTCCAGTTTCCCAGAGACAAAAGCAGAAAAACAGTTTCTCCAGCAAAACCTGCAACTCTTCTTGGCTTATCACCGAAATCAGATAAGTCGTGTCTATCCAAAGGGTCAGCGATTAGATTCATCGAATTTTAATCCTGTGCCTTTCTGGAATGTGGGCTCCCAAATGATAGCACTAAATTATCAAACCGGCGACAAGGCAATGCAGATGAATCAGGCCAAATTTCGGGATAACGGCAATTGCGGATATCTTTTGAAACCTAAATTTATGTGTGTAGATGGTTTCGATCCAAATAATCCCCTTGCCATTAGTCCGGCTGAAGAGAAAATTATAACCATTCGGATAATAGGTGGGCGACATTTGTTCCGAGGCGGCAAGAGCAACAATCCATTGGTTGTTGTAGAGATAATCGGTGCGAGCTTTGACAGTGGCATCAAACATAAGACTAAAGTCAATGACAATGGATACAATCCGACATGGAATGAAAATTGTGAATTTTCCGTTCGTAATCCGCATTTTGCATTATTACGTTTTGAGGTGCAGGATGAGGATATGTTTGCCGAAACGCATTTTATCGCTCAAGCGGTATATCCTGTAAATTGTATACGAACTGGTTACAGAAGTGTAGTTTTGAGAAATAAATTCAGTGAAGAACTCGAACTATCGTCACTTTTAATACACATATCAGTTATAAATGGAAGCTCCTTAAGGGGCATTTGATTTTTATTTTACGAATATTTTCAAAACCAAATGAGCAAAAACAACCGATCAAAATAATTTCCTAACACAATGAGTACACTTAACAGTACATATGCATTTTTTCGTTCGTAAATAATCTCTTAGTATATTTAATAAAAAAGTTACATAAATATAAAAGCGTCTATGCAACTAAACACATGCTTGAGACTTAAGATAAATTTATCAAAGGGAGGGAGGTTCCTCCATTCGGAGTAGAAGCAAATAAATAACCGATCCGGAAGAAAAATTGGCAAAACTAAAATGATTAAGAAATATGTTTATGGAATTTCTTTTAATTAACTATTTTTTTTGTAAATCTGTTTAAATTAAATCCTTAAATATTTTTTTTAAATTAATTTGAATCGTAAAGCAACCTGTAGAAGTTTTTAGTACTTATATAGAGGAATTTTCTTCCATATACGCTTATCACTTATCTGAAATTAAAAAAAAATTAAACTATTCAGCTATACTATAATGTCGATTTGCAGCTAGTTTAGAGTCATTTTTGCAATTTTCTTCGGGACTGACAGTATAATTATTGGGGATGTTTATGTTTCCCCAATTTATGACTTGGAGTTTTGTTTCTTAAAACCTAGAAATTTAAATTTATTTATGTATTGTATGTTTAAAAGAGCACAAATTTATTAAAATTTATAAGTTGGAAATGATTATTTTTTTTATATTAGATAATTTTTATAGATAAACCTTTTATATGTATTTTTAGATATCATAATATTTTAATAGTATACACTTTATTGTATTTTTTTTACAATTTTATTGATTGTAATTGAAAAGTGCAATTATATTTGTTGCATGATTAAAACTTTTTACCGAACAATTTATTGTTGTACAAAAGTTAGAACAAATAAAAAATATATTTATACATTCTTTTTAAATTAATTGAGATCGCATTTTTGTCAAATCTTTTCTACTTTTATCACCATTTACAAGAGTTACATATTGAAAAAAAAATAAACAAAAAATATACTAACCTTCATAATAAATTCAAATACACAGTTTATAAAACTAGTATTGAGTGGAATGTCTATTTATGTTATTAAATTTTAAAAAGAAATTTCAAAATTAGTTTAGTTTAATTATCTTTAAGAAAAAATAATTGGCTTAAATACTGTTGGATTGACCATTTCATTGTGCCTAGAAACAAATAGTGATTTGTGTAATTTTATACTTAACTCTGAGTTGAATCAGAATTTTATAATCCTGCATAAACCAATTCATTATTTATTATTAGTTGCTATATCAGCATGTCAAAAATACTTCTTTAGTCAATCGTTAGTTACACTATAATTAAATTTTGAGTGAAAAACATGTTTTAAGAATTAACTGAATTTAAACGCCAAAACTAGGATGACATCGCTCGATGGTATTGGAATACTTTTTAGTTTATTTTCTAAATTTGTTTTAATTGCGTGTTTAAACCCCATGTGTTATTTTACAGTGAAAAATTCCAATAAATAGAAATAATCCGACAAAAAATTGCGATCATCAATCAAGTAATATAAACTGTATGTTTAATGTTTATGAATGTTATGTGTTGTTAAAATAAATGTATGGTCTTTTGGAACAAATAAATAAAAAAAACCTAATCAATGTACTGAATCGTTATAAAAATATGTATACAGCAAATATATGCCTTATAAAAATCATATTTGAATTTTGTATTACTAGTCCAGTCAATAAAGCCATAAAAACAGCCCACTAAGGAAATAATCGGCGAAAAGCTGGTGTTCTCCTCATGGTGTTCTTAAAAAACTGTCAAATTCCCCATCGATATGAGCGCCGCTAACAATTTTACGGGGGGTTGAAGGCCCCCAAAATGTTTTTTCAGGAATAACTCCCAAATGGTAAGTTGTATAAAATTAATGTAGAAGACTAATTTGTAGCTTGGAAATTTTTTTTCATAAAAATAACCGTTTCCGAAATAAACCAATTGAAAGAGTTAAGGGTCTTACTTTTCTATATAGTTGAGCGGCTTCAATTTTTTTTTAATTTGCCTTCCCACCTAAAGGGGTGAATAAATACAGTGGGCCGATATCTTAAAATCATGTTCATATATAAAGTACCGACTACAAACAAAAATTGATCGATTTATCACAAAATGTTTGATCACTTTGTTTCTGATTATATTGATTGTTAAACAATTTTTCAGTCTAAACTGAAAGTTCCATTCATATTTGCAACACGGTGCTATATTGTTCATATTTTTGTACTCACATAATACTTCCTTAAACTAAACTTGTTTATGCAGTTGGCATGAAATATAGGCTCCCATAAAATATTGTAGACAAAAGTATGGATCTGAAATATCTTATTTTAGGAAACGAGCAAAAATTCTCTTACCTACTTTCTCACAAAAAGGTTAAAATGTTATAAATAAGTAACTCACCTTTGTTGTCCATGCCATTCTGCCCTCACTGATTGTTATTCAAAAATATTGGTAGTTTCAAACATCTCTGCTAACGTGGAGGAGGTGTTATGTGGTGAATGCTGCGCAATATTCGCTGTCGTTTTTTATTATTCACTGATCTGAATCAGAATTTGTTTTTTTTAAGAATTGATCGATTTCATTATCTGCCCACAAATTTAACGTTTAGAGTGCATTCAAAAATGATGTTTAACTTAAAAGCAAGGCTACAAAGCAAGAAAGAGAACCAAGAACTCCCTGGAACAAATTATTGATTTTTTTTAATAATAACTTTTTGAAATAATTTATATTTCTAAATATAATAATTTATTTATATATTTAATTAATTCATATTTTAGGCACATAAAAAATTTCTCATTTCATTGGAAAAAAAAAAAGAATTAATGAAAAAATATCTTTGCACTACAAAGATTATAGTAAAGTAAATTATATTCCATTTGATGTGTGGTTATACGTTTCTCAGTCAACGCCAGCGTTTGTTGAAGTTTCTCGTTTTCATCTTTGCATTTTTTTTTTTTTTTAGTTTAGTTTTTATTGAACATAATATATATACAATTTGGCTTATAACTAATATGATTCTATGATAAATTTACATTTGTTGGCACATAAGGGGCCTAACGTTATACAATGTCTTAAGTTTAAAAAAAATTATAGATATATAAATTACATGTCAAAAAAAAAATTTAATTTAAAAGTCGGTTGACTTAATCGTCCTCAGGGTGTTCATTCCCGGTTGTCAATGGTGTTTTTGGTGTAGGTTGGGGGAAGTGGCGTTCAGCCGCGGTAGAAGGCTGACCCAATGTCAGCGTAGAACGAGACTGCTTCCTCGTTGTCCATGATTATGTTGTCATCAAGAGTTTCCATCACACTGAGGTACCTTGGCTCTGGATGTCGTTGTTCAGTGGTCATCCTTCTCATTAGCTGATTCGGGTGGTCGATGATGTTCCGTACTAGTCTCTTCGCTGAATTGACTAGGTATTTGTCCAGCGGCATTATGTTGGCTTCAGAGTAGAGATGTTCGTTCCTGTAGTGTTTCCGCCGCTGCCGGTCGAAGTACAGGCCAGTGCAAATTCTGAGAATCTTCCTTTCGAATACTTGAAGCTCCTTCATGGCTGTCTTCGAGATTGAAAACCAGACTGGGAAGGAGTAGCTGATGACTGGTCGTAAGAGCTGCTTGTAGATCAGTAACTTCGTTGGTTGACTTAGTCCTGTTCTTTTCTTCATCAATGGGTGTAGGCGGTGGAAGGCCCAGCTGGCTTTTCTGAGTACATTTCTTGAGTGTGGGTTGAACCTTAGCAACTCATTGAAGTGGATTCCCAGGTACTTCACATTCTGTTTGGCAGCTATAGTGGATCCGTCAGGGAGTCTTAAGACCAGGTTTCTGCAATTGGCTGCGGTGCGGCTACCTCTACCAGTTGTAGGCCTCCTGAAGCAGACAAGTTCCGATTTGGAAGTGTTGATCCGGATGCCCCATTTCTTGTAGAAATTGAAGAGTCTGCTGATGTGGGCCTCTACTCTTCGGACAGCGATAAGCGGTGACATTGACGATGCATAGGTGAGCGAGTCATCAGCATATAGCAGGTTCTCGCATCCAATTGGGACAGGTTGGTCGGATGTCATCAGGCTGTAGAGGAAGGGGCCAAGTTTTGAGCCTTGGGCGACTCCGGCTCTGATGTTCTTCATGTTTGATTTACAGTTGTCTAGTTGTACGAAAAATTTCCTGAAAGAAAGAAAAGAAAAAAGAATTTTTATTAGTGGTGGAGGTACCTGTAATAGATGAAGCTTATGTATAAGGGCTTCTATCCAAACGCTATCAAATGCTTTCTCAACATCCAGAAAGCAACCGACGGTGACACGATGACTGTTGAGGGAGGTGGTGATGTCGTGTTGGAACTTCAGCAGTGGATGCAGCGTTGAGTGTTTTTCTCGAAAGCCAAACTGCATGTCAGGGATGATGGAGTTTTCACTGCAGAATTTCTTCAGTCTCCGGAGGATTACTTCTTCCAGTAATTTGCTGATATTGTTGAGAAGTGATATTGGCCTGTAGTTGGATACTAGGTTGGAAGCTCCTTTCTTTGGGATTGCCACAATCTTCGCTGTTTTCCACGTCCGGGGAAAGTAACAGTTGTTGATGCAGTTGTTGAGGATGATTGTGAGGAAAATCATTACTGCTTGTGGAAACCTTTTCAGGATGTAATTGGAGACACCATCTGGTCCGGCTGATTTTTTTGGCTTAGAATTGCCGATGATCTCTGCTACCTCCTCTAGATTGCATAGATGTGGATTATCGGTGGGATCACTTGCTAGATTGGTGTCATCGAAACTGATTATATCCGGATTTGGCTGTAGGGTCTGCTGAATTGATGCCTCTACTTCTTGTAGGAACGTTGGATCAGTAGGTGGGTTCGGCTTGAAGTTTCCTTCGAAGTAGTCGGCGAACGCTTCCACCTTGTCCTGGGCTGAGGTTGCTTCAATGTTGTTGCTGATGATGGATTCTGGCAACTGTGGCTGTTTTCCAATGATCCTATTGATGTTTTTGAAGGCATCAGGTCCTGGCTTAATTGCTTGCAATCTTCTCTGGTACTGAATATTGTTGTGGTGTTGAATGGAGTTCCGGAACATGATGTTGACTTGCTTTAGCTCATTCCAAACTGTCTGGTAGTTGATGTTTGTTGTATTTAGCTCGCTTTGATGGATCCGCTGGAGTCGTTTTCTTAGCCGCTGTCTGTGAGCATACAAATTCTGGATGTACTCAGGAAGATGCTGATACCTGTCCTTTGACGTCCTAGGGCGCTTTTGCTTCTCCACGGCTTCAGATACGGCATGTTGGAGATTGTCAATAGCTGCGTCGATTTCGGTATCCAGCAGATTCCTGTTTGAAGGTGGAAGAGTAATGCTGTCTTCGATGTCCCTGTGAAGTTTTTCAATATCCAGCCGTCTGAAGTTGATGAAGTTCTCAGGAGCTTCTGTCGTAAGGAGTATGGGTTGGTTGAGGTTGATGGAAAGTTGAACAGCTTCATGGTCTGAGTCGCTTTGCACTATTGTACAGATATAATTCCGGATTTCCGGAAGAATATGTACTAGGTTGGAGGAAGCCAGGAAGAAGTCCAGCGTCGAAGGCGTTCTAGGGAAAGTGGGTTTCGGCTGGGATATAACCACCAGAGAATGTTCGTTGCTGTTCAGTTCCATCCAGTCTACGATTGCTTTGCCTTCACTGCTGATTTTTGTGTCTAACCAAAGGTGATGTCTCGCATTGAAATCACCGCCAATGATGCCATAGGTACTTTGCTTCAGGATTCCGTTGAGGATGAGCAGGTCACTTTGTATGTTTTTTGCAGAGGATGAGCACTTGAAGTAAGTACTGATGACTGTAAGGGTCTCACCTCTTCCCAGGGTCATCGTGATGGCAGTGGCTTCGCTAGTCTGTAGTCCGGGGATGATGACTTCTGTTGTATTGGGGGAGAATTTGTCTTTTATGAAGACTGCTGTTCCAACGCGGTCCTCGTTTTTGTCTTGCCGGTACGTTTTGAATCCTTTGATGTTGATGTTGTTTCGTTTAGTGACGTTTGTCTCGCTGATGAGGGCAATATCTGGGGTGTTGTTCTTCATGAATAGATTGAATGACGTCCTCTTATCTAGGCTGTATAATGAATTAACATTATACGTCAAGATGCGGAGTTTCTTCAATGGCATATTTCGAAGACGAAGGCGGCCAAGACCGCGGACTTGTCTTTATCACTAAGTTGGTTGTAGTTGGATGGGACGGCATTCCGGGCTTTATCCATGATGGAGATGAGGTTGGACCCGAGGAGTCGCTGGACTTCACTGTTGAGGTTCATGGATGGGGAAGTTGCTGAAGTTTTGGATGGTTTGACAGGCGCTGTCTTCACAGGGATGTTTTTGGCTGGGGTTCTTGGCTGCTGTTGATGCTGCGTTTTCGTTAATGATGGTCTGGGTGTTGAGTTTTGTCTGGCCATTGCTGCGTAGCTGACAGCTGGACGGGTTACCACACAGGCTGACTTAGCGGCGAACTCTTTGTGCGCCTTCTTCTCTGCAATCACCTTGTTCCTCTCTGTTAGGCGAGCCTTTAGAGTGGGGCAGCCCTTGAAGCTTGCCGGGTGTCCTTCTTTCTGGCAGTTGGCACACCATACGTCAAGTCCTGTGTTCTCCTTTCGCTTGCATTGTCCGGGCTCGTGGTCTTCTTTGCACTTGACGCACACGTATTGGCGGCCACAGTTGGTGGCTACGTGTCCGAAGCGCTGGCAGTTTCGGCACTGGACGATGTCGTTGGATTTTAGTCGCTCCCAATGAACCCTCTGGTTCATTATTAGGGTCTTCGAGCACACCTCGTTGATATCACACGTCTTTGAAACTTCAACGACAAAGTTGTTGTAATGCTTTGTCTTGGCCTTCTTGGATTTGAAGTGCATCACTGTGATTATTGGGAGTCCCTCGATGCGGAGCTCATCTTCGACTTCTATGGCTGAGCAGGTAAAATGGATACCTTTCAGTAGAAGGAGGTTCTTCCTGTCTTCCCTTGGCGTGAATGAGTTGAACTGTATCTTCATGGTTTTGAGGTACTCCTTGATGGCTTCGAATGATGTTCTGTCCTGGGCGTTGATGATGGTGGTCTTTGTGCTCCTGTTTTTGAATGTCACCGATATGTTGCTCGCTTTGCAGTGTCTCCTTATTTCGGCGACACTTCCGGAGAAACAAAATATCGGAGGCATTCCAGGTCCCTTGCTTGGGTTGACGGCAGCTGAGGCATTAGTTGTCTTCGGGGTCTGAGTAGGAGCAGGATTAGAGGCTGCTACTGCTTTGATGGCGACTGATGATGTTGATGCTGTGGCAGCTACTTCAAGCTTGGCTTGTGTTTGTTTCTTTGCCTGGGTTGGAGGGATCTTCGTTGGCTCTTCGTCCAATTGGGGGCGCTTGGTTGTGATTTCTTTTAGTACAGATTTTCCGGTTTTACGTGGTCTCTTCTGACCAGGTAAAGGTGAATCACTGAAGTCGTCTTCTGAGCTCACATCCGATGTCTGGCTGGGTGGGAGCGCTTCGCTTATGATCTCCTCTTCTTTAGCGCTCACTTCCGAGCCCTCATCTGCTTCTTCGTCACTAGATGAATCACTGTTTGAAGAATCTTCTATCTCCATACTGTCATCTTCTTCGGTGTCTTCTTCGATGTCTTCTTCATTTACTTTGTTTGGGATGACAACAAACTTGCTAATTGTCTCGCTGAGCCTCGGTCCATAATCGGGACCTAGGTGGGTGACTATCCTGGTCAGTAATGCTTCAAGCGAAGCAAATGCTGCCTCCGGATTAAATGGCTCACCCATTTCCGGCTTTAATATCACTTTCACTTTTATTTTTATTAGCACGGATTAGCTAAGCACAACACTATTTTAATAAAAACTATTGTTACGCGCACTAATCCACATTAATCACTTTGTTTTTGTTTGTTTCGGGATTATCCCTTTCCTTGCTGTCGGTAATAAATCCAGGTAGCCCGCAGGTATACCTGAGTTTTAACCTTTTTTAGTTTAGGGGTAGATTTTAATTTAATTAAATTTCTTCCGCTATCGGTGTGTAAGTTGTCACTGCACTGCACTGAATGAACTCCCTGGAACAAATTATTGATTTTTTTTAATAATAACTTTTTGAAATAATTTATATTTCTAAATATAATAATTTATTTATATATTTAATTAATTCATATTTTAGGCACATAAAAAATTTCTCATTTCATTGGAAAAAAAAAAAGAATTAATGAAAAAATATCTTTGCACTACAAAGATTATAGTAAAGTAAATTATATTCCATTTGATGTGTGGTTATACGTTTCTCAGTCAACGCCAGCGTTTGTTGAAGTTTCTCGTTTTCATCTTTGCGTCCAGCAACATTGGAATTTATATCATTTCGCATTGAATTGATTTTCTTTTTCTCCGCTTCAAAACGTTCAGTAACCGTTTCGAACCAATGCAACGAATTAAATTCAGAATATTGATTTAACAATTTTAAAATATAAGCTAGTCCAACGGTGAAACCATCATCGAATAGAACAGCTTCTTGTTTATCTTTTTTATGAATTTTCTCTTTGGCATTTAGAATATATTCAACATAGTTAAGAGTTAAAGCCGGTATGATAAGATAGACATTTTTTAAGTGAATATTATTTGGGTTACTGAAAAACGGTTGAAATGCTTCAACTAGAATCTGTAATCGGAAATAAAATAAATAGAAACCAAAAATAATGTTAAAATTAAGGACAAACCTTAAAGTAATCAGTTCCATCCGAGAAGCTCTCTGATAAGTTTCGAATATTCGTTTCGAGGTTTTCGGCTGCCGAAATAGTAACATCGTTTAGTTGATCTTTCTTGGCATAATCGACAAATTTAAGATTTTCATCGAATTTTGGTAGAAAAATGCTTGCACTGTAATTAGCATGTATGCTTCCTGATCGCACAAGACGAATGTAACCCATTGCGTTTCCTTATCGTCAAAAAAAATCATTAAAGCATTAATATAAAATTTATAAAATATAAAATTATGTGAGTACAATTTAATTTACACACATTTACCACACGAATACAAGAACTAAATAACATGATTTGGACTTAAATAATGCCAGTTGTAATAACATATTATGTAGAGTTTAAATGAGTTTTTGGAATATAGACTTCAGGATATGCATCAGTTAGTACCAGAACTTGTCGAGAAAGAGAAAAAATTCAAGATAGAAGTCACCTAACGTTCTAGAAGGAACCAAATGTAATCCTAACAAAAGTTTCAGTACTCGAAACCTCCCAAGGAACAGAAAATAGACAATTTCTGCAATTCATTCTACCTAAAACAAGTCAGTTTTTGAATAAGCTATTTAATATTTAATGTTCTCGTATTCAGGTGACCATGCAATATAGATATATATTTTAAGATTGAACTAATAAATTTTAAAACTTACCAACGTGTGATATGACAGTTCTAAATAAATCCATGTATGTCTTGCCATCTTGAGACAATCCTAACTTACGAATGTCCTTATTAAATGCATCAGCTCGTTCGTATGGATAAGCTTTGCGTGAGTTTTGTTTATTCTCTACTGAGGCACGAAGTTCTTTCATTAAACGAGATTTTATTTGTTCATCATAGAGAAATTGCGAGAATGTGTAAAATTTTTGACGAAGAAATTGATAGGTAAAATTAACGGTGGTATTTATTATACCAGTTCCATGAGTTCGAAGTGAATTTGCAATGTGACGTATGCCAATTGTATCTAAATGTTTGTTGGAACTCTTTTGTTCAACAAATATCTGTGTGTTCATGTTGTAAACGTATTTTGAAACAAAAATGTGAATGTTCCGCATGATTTCAAGAACATCTATACCCTGCAAAAAAACATGGCATAAAATATGAAACATTAATACATAATATGAGTTTCAAATCATATCTATAAGATAAAAAAAATGTTTTCATGACAATCACAAAAAAATTAAGACACGTCGTCCCCGGGCGAGATAACCATGGCTTCAAAAATGTTCATCGTAACATGCGCTGTGCGGCACGTAGCGTCTTCCTGTTGGAACCATATATCGTCGGGAACCATACATTTTAGGCCATAAGAATTTGCTGATTCTGATCACTTTTATCGATCTATAGCGCTTTCCGTTATGGCACTAAAAGATTCGTTTTGGAATAAGTAAGTACCCGGTCAATACTAGGATTTTGACCAATTCTTGGGTTAACAGTAACATTGTATCATGTATATTAGGTGACCTTTTTTAATGCAAATTTTATTTCTGTTTTGGGCTTCAGGTCAATAAATGAAAAAAGACTTGTCAGTGTTACTTTAAAGTGTAAATACAATATTTTTTATGTTTTTACGATATAAATGTAATTAGTAATAAAATTCACCTGATGATGTCCATAGACAGTAACATTGTATACACAAATAAAAGATGATTCCCTTAAAATTTGATCTTGATAATTTTCCTAGTAAAATCAAGTCTCCTAGATAAACATTAATTCCGGTCCTGAAAAACTATACTTAAGGATCCCCCACACCAACGCGAATCTGTCGCGGCGACGACGAAAACAATAATAACAACGTGTTGTTTTCAAGCCCTTTTCAGGTATGAAAAAATCGTCTATATTTCTATCTTGCACATAATCTTTTTTTTTTTTGTAAATGTTAGATTTGACTTAAACCCCAATTTAAAGAAAAATTAAATAAATTGTAGGTCTACAGATAAATACAAAATTATAGTCGTACCTGCTCAATTGTCTGGTTTGGTAAATAGTCTTCAATTGGATTCAAGTTCAGCCTATAGTTTGCCAATTGACGCATTTCTTCGTAAGTTTTCCAATCGTGCAATGAAATCGTTGTCAGATTATAGAACATATTGCTCAAATAGTTTTCAACGTGATCTAAAATTAAATTTTTTTTCAGTAAATAAATTATACGAATTGAATTCTTGCACCTTGTAAAATAACATACTGTCCATTTAGTTCAATAGGACAGATATTAATTAAATCCCTGTAATCATTAATATTCTGATCAAATGGATTCATTTTTTCCAATTGCAAACTCGAATGAACCTCCAAACGAAGGAATGTTTCAATTTGTGCACACAAATTACTTGTGATTTCAGTTTTAAAACTTTCGAAATTTGATTTTTTCAACATATCAGCCAATTTTATATTGCCCAGTTTAAGAATGTCAAGCGATCGCCCACAATCGTTACTAGATTTCACAAGGTACTGTAAAACATTTAATAAATTAATATACACAACAGAAGTTAAAACAATAATTGAATCAAATATTAAACTTACTTGAAACGAATTGAAATCCATTTTCTTTTCAACTATCTGCTTTAGATATGCAGACAAGATAGACTGATGCCAATAAATAAAAGATGTATCACAGAGTTGTTTTAAATTTTCCTGGAATGTAGCTAATAGTTCGATTCGATGCATTATAATGGTGAATCTTTCATATTGGTCATTTGGAAGTGTTCGACCTGAAGAATTGGTTGCATTAACAGCAAGGTAAGCAACCATTATTCTTGTACGTGTAGCTGGGCCTTGTAAGCACTTTTCACATATTTTCAGTGCAGCTAATGCGTCTACATTTTTATCATGCATGGTTGTGCTGGTAATTTTTTTCTATGAAATTCGGGATTAAATAAAAAATGTGGTTAAATTGTTTGTAGTAAAGATTTTGTTAGATTTTCTTTAGCAATGAGTTTATTCTTTCCCATAAAATTAAATCTCAAAATCAAAATCTTACCTTAGCAAATGAAATAATTTGTAAAGCTTTATATTGCAAATACTGGATAATACAGTTAATAGTTTTAGCAATACTTTCGACGTCACTCTGGAATACAAGTTGAATCATTTTCAACATTTCGATTAATTTACAAACAGATAACAGTGTATTTTTGGTCATTGTTGTTTGCTGAAGAACATGCATATTAATAACTGCTTTTATAATATAACTCAATTGACCCGAATATTGTAATCCCTGTAACAACATATTGGAATGTTCTTTATATTGCTCCACTTTAATTTCTGTTATAGCCGATTTGAGAGCATTTTTTACATTGATTATCCATAATGATATCTGACTGCAATAAAGTTTGCAGTCTCGTTGTAAATTTTGTACACGATTATCGAGATAAATTTGTCTTTGTTTTGTTGCGTCATTTATTACTTTTTCATATGGGCGAACTAGTGTTTCGGCATGTTTTCTTAAAAACTCTCTTGGTGTCCAGACGATATTTCCAATCAACGTAATTCCCATGTGTTTGTTGTTAGATTCTTGTATGATCTTAAGAAATTTCAAATCAAATTGTCCAAAAAAATCATGACAAAGAACACATAGAGCATTCATTTGCACTAACATTTCAGTTTCACTAAAATCACACAGATCCGTTGGAAGTTTTTCAATTTTGTTTAGTTTCATTCGTAGATAATCTTGAAATTGTGAACCCAATTGACTCAGAGATTTAGGCCCAATTTTTTCTTTTATCATAAACGTGCTGTCGAGAAAACTCTAAAAAGAAAAATTTTCATAACTTATTTAATAACAAAAAAAAATTGCTAAAACGGAACTTTATCGGAAAAGACAAATTGGCTGTGGTAATTCGGTAATAGCGGTTTTCTTGTATCTGAAACGTGCTTTTGAGAATGTTGATAGAAATATTTTGTTGAAAAAGTTGTGGTTGTATGGTGTGCACGGTCGCGAATTGGAATGGTTTGAATCTTATTTAGCGAATAGAAGCCAAAGAGTCAAAATGTCAAAATTAATGTCTGTATGGATGGTGAATCATTAAACTGCGTTCAAAGTATAAAATACTTAGGTGTGATTATAGATGAAAAACTGAATTTCAACGAGCATTCAAATCAAGTTTGCGCTAAGATCTCTAAGAAGATATATTTTTTGAGTAGAATACGAAAGCAGCTTACATTTGAAGCTGCTATTCTTCTGTATAATGCATTAGTGATGCCATGTTTTAATTATTGCTCGACATTACTGTTTGGAGCAAATACAGATACCAAATTAAGACTCCAAAGACTTCAGAACAAAGGAATGAGGGTTATCTTGAAGCTGAACTCCGATTCGATTCATGCATAAATTGGGCCAATGTTAAGCAGTGACTCATCTATAATGCGATGATTTTTATTTATAGAATGCGTAATGGTATGTAAGATGGGTACTCTTGGCCTTTGCCAGGATGGTATGCAGAAACTCTATATACAGGGTGTCCCGAAATCACCGCCTCAGAAGAAAACCATAAGTTACTGAGGTCATTTCAAGTCAAAAAACTTAAGTGGTAATTTTCTCGTTTTCGCTTCGTTTTCGACTTATAACGGTTTTTATTTAAAATAAATTTAAAATTAAACATTCAAATAAATTTAAAATTATTAAAAAATAGAAAACAAAATATGAAGGAAAAACAAGAAAGTATGAATATTTTTTGAAAACGAATAAAAAACTACGCTGAGTGTTGAATGTTAGGAAGAGTAAAGTAAGAGTAAGGCCGTTAAAAGTTTTGTATTCTTTTTAATTCATTTTTATTCAAATATTAATATTTTCTTGACTTTACTTTATTTTTTTAATAATTTTAAATGTATTTTTAGGTAAAAAATATTAAGAATTTTTAAGAACACATATTCGGCTTTCATAATAAAAAGAAAAAAATTATACTTAATAACGTATTTTTTTCAAAAAAATCACATGGAAGTCAAAAAACAACCTTAAAATGCTTGAAAAAAGTGTTTGATAATATATTGCGGGAAAACCGTTATCCACACAGAAAAACGTTGTATGGCAGATAAAAATTTCTGTTTTTGTTTAAATAAAAAAAAAAATCAAAAATCGGTTGTAGTTTGGAAAAGTTAGAGCCAGTCAAAGGAAAAAAGAATAAAAATCATAAAAACCGTTATAAGTCGAAAACGAAGCGAAAACGATAAAATTACCTCTTAAGTTTTTCGACTTGAAATGACCTCAGGAACTCATGGTTTTCTTCTGAGGCGGTGATTTCGGGACACCCTGTATATATAGGTACATGATTATTGAAATAAACTTAAAGCTATAACAGAACCAATTGAGCAATTAAATTTTTAAATTACTCTTTCTTGGCATTTTCAGAATTTAACTTAGTAATAATACCAAAGTACAACTTTGTTCTGTTTGGTAAAAATCTTTCGGGATGTTAAAAAGGCAAATCAATGTCCACCTGTAGAATTTTTTTTTTGAATTTTTTATAAAACTAATAGTTGATAATAATAAAAACGCCTAATAAACATGGTGGATTTTTGAGGTCGCCGCTAATTTGATAGTTCTAGTGCAGTTCTCTAAAACCGAATACTTAAAAATTTTTTAAGACAATAATAACATTTTCGAAATAAAGACTCAAATTCAAAAAGAAACGAAAATAAAACTTACCTGAAAAATATTGCCCGAAAAAAGGAACTCCAATTCGTTGAGACAGTTGACTAAGCCAACAATTTCGGCTTTTGTACAAAAATCCAACTTGTCACTGCTATTTCTGGTGATTTTTTCAACGGTCTTCTTGTAAGTCGACCAAAATCGATGAAAATTAGAACTCGAAAGAATTTCATCAAAAATCAAGAGGTGAAACAAAATGTTTCCCAAGCTATCAAATACGTTCTGAAAATAAAAACAAAGCATGAAATCCCCAGACCAACGGAGATGAAAAGAATACAATTATGGAAGGAAAACTTACAAAAAACTTGAACTCAAAAACTTGATTTTCATAGGCAAGAAATGCACCGCACTGGTGCAAAACATTGCTTGCCAAGAGAATACAACGCTGAACAAGGAATTGAATGTTGCACAAGAATTCCAACGAAGAACTCATTTTCTGCAAATACTGCTGCTGATTACTGGATTCGGATTCGGATTCACTTTTATCTTGAGTTTTATCAATCATTTCATCATCGTTGGGTTCTAAAGTGCAGAGATCTTCGTCGATGTATAGAAATTTAATTTCCATGGCTTTCGCTGCGACGACAATTTCGTCGATTTCATTGCATAGATAAGAAAAAGTTAGAATGCTCTTATTCAACAATCTATCTGAATCAATTAATTTAAGAAGTGGAAGATTTTCTTGATTCGAGGCGTAATTGACTTTTATCGGTTGATGGAATTTATCAATTTTTGGTTTTATTTTTGTGTTGTTTAGGCTTTTGGCAAGTAATTTTTTAAGAAGTTGATCGTGTTTTACCAAAAAATTGCCAAAGTTCTTTAATTCTTCTTCAGCTGATGAAACTATTTGAAGAAATTGATGTTTATTAATTTCTGTTGTACCATTAGTTATATTATATTAAGAAGAACAAACTTTGAGTATTTTGGTCCATATTCAAGGTTTTTCTCTGAAAAAGACGAAACTGTAAACAATTTTAATTTTTAATAACTTTTGTGATTAGTAAACAACGCGAAAAAATCCATTTAAGAAATCAGCTGGTTAACTGTCAACGAAGTGTCGGAAGTTCTGTTTGTTTCAATGGAAATTATGATCGTTCGGGTGGATGTAGGGTAGACTGTCTGAGCTCCCATAAACATCTTTTAAACGAGGAAACTTTAATTCCTGAAACTAATAGCCATATTATTCACTTGATTTATCCAGTTAAAAATTTAAATCCTGATGTAAATTAATATAAATTCAATGTAAATACATCCGGATGTAGTTTAAAACTGGATTAATCGAGTGATTAATTTGGCGGTTAGTCCCCTATTACACGATGATTCTTTGCGTCTGACTCTTTTTTCGAATTTCTCTTTGAAAATCATCCTGTGAGTCGCACGCTATTGCACGATGATTCTTTGCGTCAGACTCTTTTTCGAATTTCCCTTTGAAAATCATCAAAATAAAGTTATATAAAAAGAAACGTCAAAAAGAGTCTCGGAAAACTTAGCCCACGACTCACAGGGCAACTGGTTTTCCGTCTCATCTTTATTCTCTTTCGCACTCGTTATGTTCGAAAAGAGTCAGACGCAAAGAATCATCGTGTAATAGGGGACTTACAGCTGGAAAGGAGAATAAACAAAATCAACCAGTCAACGATTTGAAGTTTTTTTTTTTAAACTTCATTCACACAACGTATTTAAGTAATGTTTGTTTAACCAAATATAGAAGGAAACTACAACAGCTCCCATGATTGGTTTCCTCATACGAAACGTAAATGAGATTTCAAAAGAAATCGTACAATTTCAAAGAAATCCTACAATTTTAATACTTGTGTGAAAATAGTATTATTGCCTGATTATTTTTTTGGTTTTCCTGAAAGTATTTTTCATTCATTATCAATTAATTGATCCATATCTAGATCAACAAATAACAAACATAACAACAACAACAACAACAACAACAACAACAACAACAACAACAACAACAACAACAACAACAACAACAACAACAACAACAACAACAACAACAACAACAACAACAACAACAACAACAACAACAACAACAACAACAACAACAACAACAACAACAACAACAACAACAACAACAAAAATAGGCTTCTGCTTCTCGCCACTGAGGGCTGTTTTATTTTCGCCTAATGATTCAGAGCGTGACCTGAGCGCACTGATCTATTTAAGAAACTGAATTGAGCACTGAACTCTCATATGCTTAGTAATCTGTCAAATTACATGAAAATTGTGTGAAGTTAGCCGCGCTCAGCTTTGTGCTCGATGTGCTCGGTCATTTTTTTCCGAGCTCATCGAGCGAGCCCCGGTCGAGCTCTGAGCTAAAAAAGAAATGCAAGTTGAGAGCTCGGAGCGCTCCGAGTTAAAAAGTAACATAGTTTTCTTTTTGACGCTCGGGGCTAAAAAAGAAAAACGCCTATTGCAAAAATGCAAAAGTAGCCGTGTTTTTTTGCAAGCCCGGGGGGAATTGGATGAAAAAAACGACATGCATGCTAAACAATTAACATGTTAAATGCAACAACAACTAATCCCGGAGAATTCTCGGGGCTTAACTTAAGCGCACCGAAAAACTGTGTTACCGGCATGAATCGCATACATGTTATCGATAATTTGTATGAAAACTCCATGTTTTTTACTGTCATGGCGTCGCTAATCCCCGCTGTCGTTTTTTTCAACCAATTCCCCCCGGGCTTGCAAAAAAACACGGCTAGTGTAAAATTGCTATACCCTAACCCCATTGTAAAAAAAACCTTTGCACTTTTGCAATGATGCAAGACCAGTTTGCATCGGATCGGGAATACCCCTATTGTAAAAAAAAACTTTGCACTTTTGCAATGATGCAAGACCAGTTTGCGTCGGATCGGGAATACCCCTTATATGTTTGACTAGTTAAGGTTCCACCAAACCGCGATAGATTCGCTTTGCTGTGGGGGAGCCTTTAACCAAAATTCTAAAGCAATATGGCCAAACATCTATTTCAAATTTGTAGAAACAAAAAAGTTTTACCATGGGATAAAATTTAACCAACATTTTTAAAGAAGTTGGCACTCCGACTTAGAATTTATATGGTGAACTAGCAAATTTTAGACCTATTGTGAACTGACATTTGACATCCACTTCTGACGTTTTTTTAAATACTGCACTGAATGCTTTAATTCAAATAAAAAATTTGTAAACAAAAAGACAAAAGATAAAAAAATTTAAAATTCTTTTTAAAAATATATAAAATGATAATAGAAGAGCTGGGTAAATTTATAATAATCGATGAAATACGAGATAATGCAACTGTAAGATAATTAAAAAAAAAATTGATTATAAACTGGTTATCATTAATGTATTTTAAGACTTCTGAATTATATTTTCTGAGTTGTCTGCTGGGCTTTGAGATGCTTTCTCTATCCGAAGAATGGCCAGGAAGAATTTATACATCGCAGTTTATTTATGATGTTTTATTGAAAAAGAAGCCAGTAAGTAATTTAAATATTAATTAAATCGTTATCATTTTTGTAACTAAAAATTTGTTTGCAAGTTTGTTCTTGCATATTCAAATCATATCGCTAATCCACTGAATGATTTGTAGTTTTTAAAGATGAAGTTTGAACGGAGCGGACATTTACTTGAAAAAAGTACCTTAAATGTAGGCATTTTTTAAGCTTTAAGATGTTTGTCCCTTGCTGCTGTAAAAAGACATTCGACCCTTTCTTTGAGTGGCACTTGCATAGTGAATTTGAAACTGCTTTTCATTTTTGGTATGTGTAAATCTGACCTGCAATGGAAGAACCGATAACATGTTCGACGTCGCTAAGGACAGCGACCTTAAGCATTTTATCTTCGTTCTGATTTGGCTGTAATCTATAACGATCCTATGAACTACATATCTCCCAAATATGTTGAATTCAAATTAACTTATTTCGCAACTTGTTTCATTCGAAATTACGTGCCACGGTTTTTAAGAAATAAAACGGTTGTGTGGCACGTGCGTCTATTTTTGTTCTACATTAATAAGGCTAGGTCTTAAGTTTAAAATTAAGCGATTCAGTCGTTAAAATTGTAGCTGCAGACGGAATTCTTCTAATAATAATGCGATATTTAATCAAAATCTCGATTTATTTACGAATGTACAACTTTCCATATATGTACACAATATTGTTTACACTATACCTAGGAATCTGTTTGAGATTCAATTTCTTTTTATTGATTATAAACTGGTTATCATTAATGTATTTTAAGACTTCTGAATTATATTTTCTGAGTTGTCTGCTGGGCTTTGAGATGCTTTCTCTATCCGAAGAATGGCCAGGAAGAATTATACATCGCAGTTTATTTATGATGTTTTATTGAAAAAGAAGCCAGTAAGTAATTTAAATATTAATTAAATCGTTATCATTTTTGTAACTAACAATTTGTTTGCAAGTTTGTTCTTGCATATTCAAATCATATCGCTAATCCACTGAATGATTTGTAGTTTGTACACTATACCTAGGAATCTGTTTGAGATTCAATTTCTTTTTATTCAATTTATAAAATCAACAATTCAATAATTTAATTTAAATATGGAATTTAATTTGTTAACATTTCACAAGCATTTCTTATTTTCCCTATGTTAAATAGTAACTCACTCAAACTCAATTATTTAATTCAATTTGTTCTAACTTTAAACAGTAATTCCTAATTTCATTCTCTTTTGTTTATATACTTACATAGTGTACATATCTATTTTCAATTTTGTTAACATCTTAACATGCAATCTCCTGGGCATCGATCTCTTTTGAATTCGATCGTTGACCAGGACAGATGGTAACTTGTCATTACATAATTATGTTGTTCATTTTTCATAACCGAATTCTTGGTGTTATCATTTAATTGATTTACTGTCGGTTTGTATTTATTCGCTGCATAAGTTGGTTTCGTTTGTTTCGCTAACAGCATCTTTAACCAAAAATAATAGATTTAGAAAAAAAAAATATTACCACCAAACGAAACTTTAATTGTAATTTTAATTTAAATATTTTATTATATTTTTAAGAAAGTTCATCCCAAATGCTTTAAAGTGCTTAAACCTAATGTTCCGATAAAATTTAAATCCAAAGATAAAGTTATATGGGTTACAATGTTTGAATCAGAAGAAATAAAGAACAGTGTGATATTTCACTTTGATGGTAAATCATTTAATTGCAAATGTTTATAAAAATATTTTTACCACGTAAAAATTACAGATAGTATTAACAAATATTTGTACACAAGAGCTTTCAACGAAGTTAGCAGTTGTTATAGAAATGAAAATTTCATGCTTTGCATTCGGAAGGGCATAGATTATGTCTTCATAGATACGCTGTTATGTAATAGTAATCCGTATATTTGCACGGAGGATACAATTGATGAAATAAAAACAATTGCTTTGTAAGTATGAAATGGGTGTTTTAACAAGACGTTTCATTTTGAATTTGCCGCTTATTTATATATAAATTGGAGCACTAATTATTTTAATTATTTAAAACAAAACAGCTTACGAAATTGGAGTCAAATACGCTTGCGCAATATATTGAAACTGTTTTTCTGGCGCGGCGGAATTTGGTACTTCTAAATGAAGCCTCTTCTCATCAAGCAATTTTAATTTTTTTGGTACATTTAATTATTTGATAAAGCCAACTCGTATTCGGTCAGTTAGATTAATAATTTACATCCAACGTCGGGGAACATGACAGATATTGTATTTGATAATTAACGAATTCTGTCGTCTCGATTTATATAAAAACCTAACACATTTTATAGATACATTTTTTTTAAAGTTATTTAAGCTAAGTCTTGTTAAAGCAGCCTTTTTTTGTGTGTCTTAACTGATCAACTAAATAAACTTATGAATTATTTTTGTATTCATAGGAAACATCCAGATTCTAAATTAGCTGTGATTATCCCAAACTTTGGATATGAAAAGCTTTTGGTGGAACTTATTCAGGCGTTTCCACAAAATGTTTACCCTACAAAAACTCAACGATATATCCTTACAAAACTTTGTCACAGCGAATATTTAAGCAGCAACTTTCAGACTTGTAAAATAATTATTTTCATACCGGGCATATTTACCGAATGCCTTCAAACGTAAGTTCAAAGCTGCAGTATTCAAATTTAAATTATAAAATTTTACTCTTTGTGCTTTAGAGATCTTATCACAATATATATCACTGTAGGAGATGCCCCTACATTAAAAAATGATTATTGTGTTTATATGAGACAATGGTCTCCTCTTCCAACACTTATGGATCTGCAAGTTCTTTTGGAAATGATCAGACCAAATCATATTATTCCTATCGAAGAAAATGACTTACAAGTGAGTGTTGATTTGCCATTTAATCTAAGATCGCTCGCCAAGAAAACATCAACCGAAAGTATTGAACCAGATTCAACAGATACCGAAACATGGCCGGAAAACAATTCAATTGGCAGTAGTGAAACCAACAGGTCTGTTGCAACAGGAATTCAAAATAATTCTTCTTCTGTATCAATGCCTTCAACAAAAATGTTTTGTCCTCAGGCGCAGAGGTGAGGTATTTTTAATTTAATATCATTCAAATTAGTGTAGATGCAATTTCTTGTTTGAAAGCCTAAGTTTTATATGTGTATGACCTCAACAGGTATTGGATATAAGTAGTCTAAAATTAACAGTAAAATTCTGATTTGGCAGCTAGCTAATCTAATAAGCATGCATTTTTACAAATCGATTTAAATACTCCATCGTTTGCTTTTCTGCCTTCAAACCTACTATTTGTGTCGTAACTAAATGACTACGAACAAGTTGTGTAGGTACATGAATAGTCCTTTTTTGTCTTAGCTATCTACCTCTTTACATTCTTAGGGAGGTTTGCTGATACTACACATAATGATATAAGTTGAACTTAATTTCTTAAGTATCACTTTATGACATGGAATAAGTTCCCCTTAAGAATTTAAGTTCAACTTAAATCGTTATGTATAGTATCAGCAAACGGGCCTTAATGCTGTAATACATTAGCCTATATTACTTTTAATTAAATAAAACTAATAAAATAGAACATTTTAATCAGCCTTAAGCTCTGATGGCTAGAGGTTTTATACCTTAAGTTGACCATCCACAATAATTACGAACTGAATCTATTCTAGATAACTATTTTTATCGAAAGATAAAGTTATAAAAAATAGATCTCTTTGTGCCTGTTTTCATAGGCATTTTACTGAAAGGCGCAACCAGTGAGACAGGTAGATTTATGTGTGCGTAGAAATGAGAAGGGTAAATTCCATCCCAAAATCCTTCTCGTTTCTACACACATAAAATCTACTTGTCTCACTGGATGCGCCCTTCAGTAAAATGCCTATGTAAACAGGCACTTTGGAGGAAAAAAATATATTTTTTGAAATAAAAACAATTTTATATTTTCATTTCAGCACTGAAGCTCCTATAATAATTGAAGAATCAAAGGACTTAGAAGAAGAAAACAAAGTTCCAAGTCGTGATAAAGTAAATACAAAAGTGCCGGTTACGAATTTAATAAAAAACCGAATAAGGGTAATTCGTCATCGAACAGATATTGTTTTTTCTGATTCAGATGACGACTTTTGTTGTAAAAAAACAAATTAATAGAATTAAATCAAATCGTTATTATCATTTTGTTGTATTTATTTAAAAATTGTTCATTGAATTGAAAAAATTGTTGTAAGAAAGTTTTAACTGCTTGCAAAATCCTATTATGGTGTTATGAGTAAATTTTCTCATACCAATTTCAAAGACGTTTAGGTTAAAAACATTTGATTAGTTAGTAAGTTAGTACATACAATTAGGTAAGTAAAAGTTTGAAACAAAAAATTGTATAAATTTTGTTGTATTCAAAATATTGAACAATGCTTTAAAAAATTTTCACTCTTTAAAAACTAAGTCAAAAATAGATTTTTGGCTTTCAAAACAGATAATATGACATAAAGTTGTAAGTACTGCCGTTGTGCGGGGCAAAATAGTATTCTTATATAAGTTTTTTTTTCTTGTGTTGATCCAAACGGCAACTTCTAGCTTTTCGTCTCATCTTAGGCGATCCACTCGGTATAATACAGGGTGTTTTGCATAAGATGGCTAGAGCGTGTTGTTTGGGCCGAAACAAGAAAACAATATAATATTGGAGAGAGAGCCTATTCCTTCCTCGAAGGTGGGAGGGGTAATTAAAAACAAATATTAAAAAACTACGGCAATACTAACAATGTAATGCTGTAGCTTTTTTTAAAGACAGAAATCCATTATCAAATTTTCTTTTTAAAGCAAATTGGTCAAATTCAAAATATTTCACGTTACCAAATAATGCTTTATTTGTAATATTTAATGCTCTTCTTATTGTTTAGTCAAACGCTTAACCAGTTGCTTAAATGTCTTAGTTTTTGAGAAAAAATCCAAAAATAAAAAAAAAAAATACTTTTTTCTACGTGATTAGACTTTTTTGGTCAAATTATGAATTTAATGATTTACCTTTCTTATGCATGCACTACTGCTACGGTTTTAGTTTATGGTGGAAGTTGTGAAGCACAAAGAACCGTTCAGTTTAAGAAATAATAATGACTTAAGACCCGAACGATGTCTTTTAAGCAGTACATCCTACATGACGGTAATGGTATTATTCATTTTAGTAATCTACCCACTTAAAAAGTGAAAGAATAAATCAATTTAAGGGAAAAATATATACAAAATCTAAATAATGTTAAAGTTTAAAGTTTTAAACTAATATCTACGTTTCTTTAACTATTCTTTTGCTAGGGACAATTATGATGGGTACTCGTGGCCTTGGCCAGGATGGTATGCAGAAACTCATGATTTTACCAATAGGTGTCCCCATTAAACGAAACCACAGGATGCTGGAGCTTTGAAAGAGAGAAAGGCGAACTACTGAATCAACACACTTAGAGGAAAAAATTTTTGGATATGGTAAGACATAACCCCTCCCTTAGCACATAGATTAAATATCGAACATTATTGCTTCGAGATGAAAATTAACGTAAATTTTTGTGGAACGATATTCTGGATCGCATTTAAACCAAAATTATAACCAAGGAATCATAACTTGGTTTCTTACTTTACTAGTCATCGAAATTTCGGTTGATTAACGCCATTTAATCAGAGTTGTGAACAAAATGGCCCTATGTGTAAATCTAATTCAATTTCGGTTTATTGGTCTGTGCAAACGTAGTATAACGAACTAGGAAAGTATTCTCCAATTATTTAAGAAAAAAAATCAAAATATACTGGACTAAATTTCGTTGAAAATTTTGTAATGTACAGTGCTGCCAAAAACATTCCGGATTTTTCCCCTTAGTAATGATTTTCTTAATACCAAGTAGAAAACTAACAACTTTCCATAAGTTTTTTAATAATTTGTAAAGAGTATGAGACAAGTTAATAATAACCTTAAAAATTTAATGCTACGATGACAAGAACAATAAAAAAAAATATTTTATAAAGTTACTCAGTAACATGCCTGTGCAAAACTAAGCGGGGGCCAAATTCTGTATGGCAAAAGCGAACAATCGTTTTCGCGTGTGCAAACGATTTGCTTATGCACAATTTCTTTCGTGTATGAAAAATGAACGATCGCTTTCGTTTCGTTTATTACAGAATCTAGCCCCGGATTTCAAGAAGATTGCGATTCTTGATGTTAAAGTAACGGTTTTTTTCGAGTCTTTTGACTCAAGCTGTAGATTAAAACATTTTCTCAAGTTGAGAGCTGTGTAAGTTGAAATTATATAGTGCATAAAATGGCTAAAACACGTTATAGCAACGCGATTCGATACGAAATAATAGAAAAGATCCAAGCCGTTATAAAACAAAAAGTAATCGCTGAAATCTTAAAAATTCCAACGTCAACGGTTCATTTAAAAAATTTAAAAGTGGAAAATCAGTAGAAGCAGATCATTTTGGTGGACGCCCTCGCAAAACAACTATTAAAACTGATAGGCGCATAAAGAATATCGTGCTTAAAGACCCTTTTGCGACTTCAAAGACAATTTGTGATGAACTTAATCCATAGGGCCAAGTACGGTCAGGAAGCGTTTAAGAGATTTCGGACTTTTTGCATTTCGACCAGCTACAAAACCTCTTCTTATTGCTAAATATCGTAAAAAAAGGTAATCCGTAAAAGGTATTTGGGAAAAACTTAAAATTCCTAATCAAAACATTTAACCCCATTTGAATTTGCAAAAAATCATCTTAACCGGTCTTTAAGCAAATGGAGGAGTGTGCTTTTCAGTGATGAAAGCAAATTCAACTTATTTTACCCCGATGGTGCAAGGACAGTGAGGCGCTCAAAAGGTACGCGATCACAGCCTGCAAATGTACTCCCTACAGTTAAGCACGGTGGAGCCTCGTTGATGGTTTGGGGCTGTTTTTCAGGAGCAGGCTGCGGTCCTATACACCAAATCACAGGAATTATGGACCGTTTCCAATATAGGGACATTTTGGAGTCAGTAATGCTTCCATACGCAGAGGAAGAAATACCTCTGCGTTGGGTTTTTCAGCAGGATAATGACCCCAAACATTCTTCAAAGCTGCTAAAAGAGTGGTTTGCAACTAAAAATATTCGTGTCGTAGAATGGCCATCTCAATTACCCGATTTAAACAAAATAGAAAACTTGTGGGCCATTTTAAAAAGGCGGGTTTGGGAAAAAAAAGCACACGTCAACAACTTCTCTTTTTGCAGCTTTGAAAAATGAATGGGAGAATATATCTGCTTCTGTTTTCGAGAATTTAATCCAGTCAATGCCTCGTCGATGCCGAGCTGTGATAAAAAACAGGGGTTACTGGACAAAATATTAATTAAATAATAAAAGTTAATTGCAAAAAAATAAAATCCGGTTAGTTTGTCACATTAAAATTTTGAATTAACTTTAATTTTTGAATTTTTTTTGTTTTGATGGATAAAGTTCCATGGTTTTTATTTCAAATAATAATAAAATTGTTCAATAAAAATGGGAAAAAATTGCAAACATTTGATTTTTTCATTTTTATATCACAAACCAACAATCAATGCAGTTTACCAAAAAAATCTGGAATGTTTTTCACACCACTGTATTTGCGAAATTACCTATCTCATTTCGGCACCAATGAAAATGTATAGAGAAAGTTTGAATAATTACCTGGTAATACAGGGTTCCAAAAGCTTAAGTCACTTTCTAGCTTAAGCTTGGCTTTAATTCACAAGCTAGTGGGTGACTTATGAATTAAAAAAAATGTAATTTAGCAGCTAGTTACTGTCTTATGAATTAAAAAAAATTTAATTCATATAAGTCAGTTCGTGACTTGTGAATTAAAAAAATTTAAGTCATAAGCTAGTAGGTGACTTATGCATTAAAAAAAATTTAATTCACTACCTACTAATTGACTTATGAATTAAAAAAATTTAATTCATAAGCTAATGGAGCTTAAAATTTAATGCGCACTGGTCACTAGTCACTGAACAATTGATGGGTGAATGATTTATGTTTGTAAGTTAAAATAGTTTTTTTCTATTATTTTCATAAAATCTTCCAAGAGAGAATGATAACCCATTATTTGCCCAACACAAATATTTTATCGATATTGCTTTTTTATTCTATTGGGTTATAGGGACTGCATAGACGTAAACTCACACAAAATTCTTCAATAGCTTGAAAACCACTTTCGTTAATAATGAAAAAATTATGTAGTCAAAACAAGCTTAAGAATTTCCAATATACCAACTAGCTTATGAATTAAATTTTTTTGAAGTAAAACTTCTTTTGCGGCATGGGGGTAAAAAATTTTTCTATGGAGGTGTCAGTGACATGTCAAACCGACATACAAATTCCCGTCACGAATTACAAAATTCAGCGTCACGATTTTGCAACGGTTCTGAGTTTCAAATCGGGTGCTCTGAGTGGTAGGACTTGAAAAATACTTGCCCTGTTGTCGTGAAAGAAGTTTTACTTCTAGCGCGTGTACATAAGTACGCACACTCTTTTTTTATTCATAAGTCAATTAGTAGGTAGTGAATTAAATTTTTTTTAATTCATAAGTCACCAACTAGCTTATGACTTAAATTGTTTTAATTCACAAGTCATCTACTAACTTATGACTTAATAATTTTTTTAATTCACAAACTCGCAACCCTGTGGTAATATATTTACATACATAGGTACCTTATCCACCTACATAAGTACTTTGCTATTATATAGTGAAAAAAAATTTCTTCCCATAATTATGGTTAGGTATGCTATCTCATTCCTGAAAATTTCATCAAAATCAGTTGAAAAACTCGGATTTTAATAAATAATACCGCATCTGGATGCATTACCAAAATACGTAGGTAATGTAGTATCTTTAAATCGTTTTATCTTTTTTTAATTTACTCTATCAGCTGACACAAGAATTTACTAGGAACGTTAAATCGATTTCACACAAAAAATAAAATTAAAAGAAACAAAAAATTAAAAACTAATTAAATTCAAAAAAAAGGTCATTTAATACTATTTTGATACATAATCGCTATATTTTAATACAATCGGCATCCACATTTAAAAATCCACTCCCATCGTAGTTTTGAAAACGACACCACCGATGGACACTTTAAAACATATTCTCTCTCCTCTCGTATAAAAAAAATATAACTCAAAGAGACTTTCGCACAGTCAAAAAATCACCGTTAATTATACTATTTTTTCAATTTATTTATTTAATTATTTTCTTATTATAGAAAGATGAACTTCTCATTCCTCATAGTACCTACCTTTTTAGACATAGACAGCCCTTCTTTGCAATTTGCATTGCATCATTTTTATAATGGAAATGAAAAAAATTACTTAACTTAAAAAAAGAAGGTACAAAAATTCAATCTTTGTTTGCATCAAAATTAAACTTAAAAAAAAGTTTTTTTTTACAATGGGGTTAGGGTATAGCAATTTTACACTTTTGCATTTTTGCAATGATACAAGACCAGATGCATCGGATCGTGAATACCCCTAATAACTCTTAAATAAAAAAGTCTTACAAAAAAAAAATATAAAAACTTTAAATCTAATTTAACATAGGGCCCTATTATGGTTATCAAATATCAACACGATATTTGATAACATTTGATACGTATCAACAAAATTAATAAATCGGTATTATGGTGATCATCTGTCAAAATTTTTGATGAACTGTGAATTGTTTTTAGATTTTGCAGCTATTGTGAATAGTTCAATTGATACAATTGGTATTACGGTTGTCAAAAATATTGTTACCTATCAAATCTTCTATCAGTCACAAATTTTTCGGTGATAAATGTGTCATTTATTTTCGTGGTAGAAAATTACAATAAAAATATAGAATTTATAAAAAGTTATTTGTGTTTCTTGATTTTAAAACCGAAATGTCTTCTGTAGAATTGTTTTTTGAAGACGATTATGATGAAGAAGAAAATATAATCGATCAAGCCAACATACGTAGGGCATTACGAGATGCTTCAAACCCACTGGACTTGAACGAAAATATGTAGGCAAAATTTTTTTCATTTTTCACTTCAGCACTTAATGTGATTCGGTTCCAGATTCATACAAAACTTTCGACTATAAACAAAATATTTTTAGGAAAGCGAATATTATTTTATAAAAACAACTTACATTGTTCAACCAACTTCGTAAACCACAAAACAAAAGTAAAGACAGTTAATATGAAACGTCAAATTAAAATCCATTCACAATAATTTTTTCACCGATATTCACAATCGCGTTAAAATTATCAATTGATACTCATAATACCAAATTATCAATAAATTGATAGAAGTTATCAAGTATCAAATAATTGATATTTGATAGCCATAATAGGGCTGATATGTAGATCATTTGTTATTTTTCTGAAGGGTAAATTTCCTTCACTAAGTTCTGGATTTTTCTTAATTATTCTTTGAACTCTAAGTAACTGAGTTCGTAATTGTATTTAGTTATAAAAAAATATTTTACAGTTTCGATCTTCATTTGGGTTTTTTAATTTGTACAAATATTATTTAGAATAGAAAAAAACTCTTTCTGTAGGAGCATTTGACAAAATAAAATTGCACTAGATGACGTCTTGTTCGTTCTTTAAATCAGTTGACCACTTTAGCATTATAATTTTTTTTTTATCATTGAATTTTGCTTTAATATTTATGTTATTACTGTTAAGAATTTGTACGAAATACAGAATAAATAATGAATAACCTCTGAAATACAGAACATTTATGTGTTTTTGTATAACAAATAACTCATAATGGACATTGTCTTCAAATACAGAACTGTTCATTATTATAATGAACGGATGGTCACCGTAGCTATAGTGCTATCGCAAACAGCTCAAATTGAAGCAACAGCTTTTGAGTGTATTTTCATTTTACTTTCACTCAAAAACTTCCCTCAATTTCTTAATGCCGACGACGACGACGTCATCGTTTTTGTGTGGGGTTTTGTTTTCTTTTTGGCGGTGTTCGTGGCTTCGTCGACGCTTCTTTTGCCTTTTCAAATCAAACCGTTTCATTCAGTCATTCAGTTTCATTCAACGTATTGTGTCGTTTCGTCGGACGTCTGTTGAGTGTTCGCATCCCAAGTTACCACTATTTTGTTCCTGCCGGTGTCGTATTTTTTCGTTCGTGGTGTATGTACTAGGTGTACTTACGAAAAGGTGGTTGATTTTTGTTCTTTTTGTTTTTGATCAATTAAATTTTGGTTTTATTTTGTGTTGAAAGGTAAACAACAAGTTTCTCCATACTTTTTTATTTTTATTTCTATTGTTTTTTTATTGCCTTGTTTGTTAAATTTATTCTATTCGTGGTCAATTTTACGGTTCCTTGTTTTTTAAAAATGAAAATGATCAAAAGTACCTATATAAAATTTAATTTTTTACGAAATGATGTCATGTTCATCAGCAAATGACGTCATTGTGATCTTATTACGCTAAAACAAAAGTGAGCTATAAGAAGTGCTAACACAACAGATTTTACTACCTAACTATACTCTAGGTATATTTATTGTGAATAATAATTGTTCGTAATATAACTTGACTCACGGTATCTTGTCGACTGTTATCAGCAAAATATGGTGGTTTGAGATAACGTTGTCAATCATTTCGAATGATTAAAATTGCATATTACCTTCCTTATTGCAATATTGAGTGTTATTTATAAAATTTAGTATTTTAATATTTCCCTATTTTACTGTTGTGAAAAATCTTTTTTTTATTCTGTTTGTGTATTCAATTCTATAAAAATCTTTATTTTACAGAGTGAAAAAAAACTCATCAATTAATGAAATTTTTACGCTGAATTAAATAATATGAAAAATTGAAAGTGAAAGAAAATCGTAATCAATTTTGGAATACAAATACCAACGTACCTACCTACATATTCAACAAAACGTTTACTACAAAAACAATTTGAACAAAATATTTGCAGTTTTATTTCGAGGTGAGTGAATGTATGTAAATAAACTGATTAGATACTGGCTATACCTATACCTAACTACAATAGCAATTTACTCACCTTCATTAGCGAGCGACTGCTGCAGTTACCGAGTCTCAGATGTCGTCATTTTAGTTAATATGAATTCAGACTAACCTCGAAAACGAGTTTCAAATGGGGGTACCTATAATAAATATATGTTACGTGGATTTCATAAAATAATGTTTTTTTTTAAATTTAAAGTAGTAACCAATAACAGAAGAAATAAGTTTAAATTCAAACTTTGGCATTGAATACTCGCAATCGCAAGCATTGCAAACAGAGGGGTAAGACAAGTTCACATTGAAACGCGATCATGTTTTTCTTGTTGTTTGATATTTTAGTAGGTAGAAGTGAGTCAGGATTTCCGCAGATCAAGCTCAAGGTTTAAAGGTAGACAAACGAGATTTAGATTGTGTTTTTATTTTATAAAAATATTTATCTATCTGCATAATATGTGCCTAGCCAATGCTTTCTCTTTGCAATAATTACCTAGATAAAAAGGAGTGGAGTGGACTTGATATCTTTTATTGTTTCAATTGATTGAACAATACTTACTATAGGAACCTATTATTAATAGATAAAAGAGTTAAAAAGATAATCGATTTGTTTGCGGCTTTTATCATGAATTGAAAAAATAAAAAAGAGAAAACGAAATAGTTTTTTTTTCCTTTAAAGACCACTGGTCGCACTTACTTGCTCTTGTGAAGGAGCAATCACACTGTGTTGTGTATTTTAGAATTGATTTCAATACAAAATTAGAAGATTTGCCAATTATTTTCACTCTTTGTAACATGTCGGTGAGAGAGTACCTACATTATACATTTCATCCGATCCTGAAAGAAGTGAGAAGATCCTTTCTTGGCAGCGATGAAGATAATATAGGTATTTGCCTCTCCTTAATTGCGAAGACGATTCAACCCAGCTTTACTTAGGTATCCAACATAAAAGCAATGTCTTATAGAAATCAAATCCTTAATGAAAAACACCCTTTTTTTAGTTGGAATGCCATTTATTATTTATTTTAACTTTTAAGGTAGGTAAGACCACACTCAGCGAAACTGCACTTCAGCGGATAAAAATCAGTTTTTATGTGAGGCCTTATGCAATTTATTTTTATTTTTTCACTCTCCAGTAAAATTTGCTAAAGTGGACTTAGCAGTTTTACGTATTAAAGCGACGATAGGTCGCGACCCTAGAACAACAAGGTTCTAACTGACTATTTTGAAAAAAATGAGTTATATTGTATAGAGAATTGTAAAGGTTATTGCACCTAAAATACCTTCCTATACCTTCCTACTTAAATTTAAAACATATACACTTTACTTTAAAAAGTGAGGTACCTATTCCAACTTAAATCTATTTAATCCCATTGAACATTTAAAACTACCTACACCGCAAACTTTGCGTTAGTTTACTCACTCCACTTTTGGTTTAATACCTATGTGTTAAGCTTTACTTAACTCACAGGAGCTCTTTTATGTTTTTAACATCCTCATCCTGAACACAATAATTTCCTACTCTACTGCAAAAGAAAAACAAAGCTGTTCTCAACTATTTTCCTTTTATAAATTCAACATCCCTAGGTTACCTATTAATTAGTTTTTAAGTTCCCTCAACCATAATGAAAACTTAAACTGAATAGGTAGTAAATTTCTATTTGCACTGTTTTTTTTTTTTTAACTACATATTCAGTTTTTATTTACCTGTTCAACAGTTTCCTCTTCTCGTACATACATACATTAACTGTTAAAAAAGCAATAAGCCTTGATCCGTAAATATCCCTCTTGCACTTTGCTTCAAAATGTTTAGAGAAAAAAAAACGACAATTTCCTTCGTCGGTCTCTTTCTATCAATGGTGCTATTGCGAGACACTTTTCAGAATGTTACAGCTTATATACGAAAATAACACCCTTCAACTTAACCCCCATAGGTATAGGTTTTGCATTTTCCGCCATCCAACTGTGACATACAGAGTCCTGTCCCATACTTGGGAACATACATACTATGTACTTCTTTTCCATTAATGCGTTATATGTTGATCAGAGCCGGTCTAAGCCAAATACCGGTAATAGGCCTTACCCATATATGATAAAAATGTTGAACCTTCCATCTGAAGTCTAATGTTTATATACAATTGTTTGAGCTTTTTTATTGAATTTTAACAGAAATTATAGCTAATAAAGGAAAACCATCATTTGGACAGAATGAAATGCATTTCAAAATCTTCTTGTTGTGCTTTTGTCAACGATAAACAGAAAGTGAAGTGTCTTAGTCTAATACACACTGACAAAATTATTTGCATGGTGTTTTTGTAATTCGCATAGGTACATGAAGATCCAAAAAGGTATTTCGATTTTCCTTGAATCTGAAAATTTAGAATTCTCGGATTCAAGGAAATTGGGACTTTGGGCGCCATTTAAATTAAAATCAAAATTGTAGATGTTTACTTAATAACGGTAATTGAACGGTTGTTTTACAACGGTCAACTGTCACAATTCTAATTTTAATGCCAGTTTTAAAACACAAAATTCCTAGTGTTCTAGATTATTTCGAGTTTTTTAATAGATACCTACCTAAAATTTTGTAGTCAACTTTTAATTGTCAAAATCGCCAAATTTCTATCAAATTTCATCAGATTTGCTCTATAAATCATTTTAGGAAAATGTACAAAAATATGAAATGAATTTCACAAAAAGTTGAGAGTATTCGGCAAAACATTTTGGGCTTGCTTTTCTAAAGCTACGCGTAAACCAACGCGATGGCGGTGGCGTTCACGATAAAAATGTGTATGCCTCATATAAAAATCAAAGGAGAGGCACACCTCAATCGCGTAGATGTGTGCCTCTCCTTTGATTTATGTATATGTGCGGCATCCAAATTTTTATCGTGATCTCCACCGCCATCGCGTTGGTTTGTGGGAACCTTTAATTTGGCAATCTGCATTGAAATAACTTTCATGACTGACATGATGAACAGACTTAAGCACATTTTTTAAGCCATTTCCAACATTATAACTTGACTAAATTTCTTACTTTGACAATTGTTTTATGAAGTTTTATTGGTCTTACCATATTCTGGCATGAATTATTTGAATACCAAAAAATATGCAGTACTATTGAATTCAGCGTCCTGAAATCTTGATAGCTATAATTAAATTAATTTGCGACAAGAGTTGTCGTTGTAAATGATTTTTGTCTCCAAAATTCAAAAATGGACCATTGTGCGCCGCGCCGTCACGTTCGACAGATTTATAATATTTTTTTTAATTTTCTTTATTTTCAGAAATCGCAAATATTTTTTGTTTAAACATTTTGTGTATGTATATAGTGTTTAACCTAAATATTAATTACTTCTGCACTTAAATAACAAAATGATTGATCTAGCAAAGTATGGTTTAACTACAATTAAATAAAATTCTCGAACTTCTATAATAGTGCCCCTTAAAAATACGAAGTCTAAATTATCCAAATGAATAATCCGGCGCTGGTATAATCTATCCTTGTTTTTTTTTTCTGAAAGTCACCGTACCCGTATTGAGTTTCAAAAGAAGATTGAGCACCGTCCAATTCGTAAAAAAAAACACAAAAACACAAATAAATAATGAAGAGGCTTTGCATTACAAAATACACACTGAATGCTTTTTCTTTCAGTAAGAAAATATTTCTTTCCTTCATATATGAAAGTTCTTTCAACAACATCTATTAATTTAAGATCCAGAAGCATATATACGAAAGACAGTTTTGTAATTATGTATATGCCTTTACAGTAGGTATTCTTAAGATGTCGTTGACGTTTCTTTAACGAAAAGCTACCAGTATTACACTTTGTATGTTTTGAATCAAATTGAATAGTAGCACTTTTGTTCTGAAAAGCATAGTTTTAATATTTGTTTATATGGTATTTGATACCATTGAGTGTGGAGTAAGATTAATGAGCATCGCTAAAAGACAATAGCAGTGTTTTTTTTTTTTTTTTTGAAAAAGTGCATAGTTAGCTCGGTTCACAAGAAGAAACTGAGCTCTTCAGAGATCACATTCTTCGTGGACAGCCAGGCTGCTATCAAAGCAATAGCCAGTGAGACTATAAGATCCAAAGCAGTAGCAATATGTCGAAATACACTGAACAATATTTGTCACTCTAACCAAGTCAAACTCTGCTGGGTTCCTGGACATAGCAATATAGAAGGGAATGACATAGCAGATGCACTGGCAAGGGAAGGGTCCATGTCAAAGAGAAACAGTCGTAGCCAATCAGACACGAGACCGGACATTCCGATTTGCGTGATCAAAAGGAAGATAGACCTAATAACGAAAGAGAAAATCAACAACTCCTGGATATCCAGGAACGATTACGTCATCTCTAGAAGTTTATGGCCTGGAATCAACGAAAGAGAAACTCAGTATATATTATCGCTGAGTAAAAAGAATATTAGAACCCTGATAGGTGTACTAACGGGACACTGTGCCATTGGCGCAATGGCCACTAGATTGGGTGTAGACGCACCCGATTTCTGTAGTAGCTGTCAGGATGTTGAGGAAATAGAAACCATTGAGCACCTGCTCTGTGACTGCCCAAACCTCCAAACAAATCGCCTCCGTTAAATTGGAAACACTGCGCAGGTCTCAACGGCAAACATGAAAAAATATATAGAAAGGACGGGGCTGGTTCGTAAATGAACCAGTCTATGTCAACCATTAGTTTAGGTGTTATCTCTGTTTATAGGGGATCACAATGGACCAATAGGCCCCCGTGTACGCACAGCCTCAGGGCTGGGCACGCCCCTCCTAACCTAACCTAACCTAACCTAACCTAGTTCGGTAAATTTGTACACGCATACAATAACAACAAAAAGTGACTACAAAATACGTTTTGTTATTGTTTATACACAAACGAAAATTGATTTGATATTGTTTGCATGTACAAATTTGCTGGTTTGGCTGTTCACTTTTGATCCATACAGATCATCAAAAAAACAACTTCTTCAGCTTCTGTTCTCTATCAGGATACCGTTTCATTGTGCAAAAGTTTAGAAAAAATGAACTAACACGAGGATAAAAGATATGAGTATATTACCACTGTGGTGCGTTCATTTTCTCTTAACTTTGATCGTTCTTAAATTGGAAAAGTGTAACATTGGTCGCGTTCGGGGATCAATCCAAAGCTATCCGGATAGGTCTACATATCGTCACCTGATTGCAAACTCGATTTTTTAAATTTTTGAAGTGCTTGGGTTTTTGCTACCTTGAATCGACTCGCATCGTAATTTTTAACCAGAACGCAGAAAAAATATGGTGTTATTATTTACCAGTACTATCATGCAAAAAATGGAGTGTGAAAAAGAGGCCAAAACGTTTTTTGTGACTTTCTCAATTATTCGAAAATTGAGTTAGCTGGTATCTTGCAATCAGGTGACGATAATATGGATTGCCTGTTTTTTTTTCAGAAAAATGTAAGATTTTTTTCTCGTCTTGACTCAACATTTTTTGTTGCATGTGAAGTGAATCACATGTATATGAACCTGTTAGTTTCTTAGAAATGTATATACAACTAAAAAGAGAAAAATTTTCTTAGTGTTTTTTGTGTTTAAATTCGAAGAAAACTGTGTGTGTTTCATTAAGTTATACTGTTGAGTAATTTGTTGAGCTGCAATAATAATACAAAAAATTGATTTGTTTTAAAATAAGTACCGCTCTTTTTCATTAGGTTTATATACATGTTTCTATATATAAAGCTTTTAAATTATCAGCCCTATTCTGGCAAACGTCACTGATACCTCACAAGTCACAACAACCTCACAAGGAAAGGTGAAATCGATTTTGTGAGGTTTTCGTATCCTCACAACTGTGAGCCTCACAAAAACTATCGAAATTGTGATCTCCTTTTGAGAACCTCACAATAACCTCACAAGAAATCAACCTCACAAAGGCTTGTGACTTATGAGTTGTGAGCCCTCACAACGCCAGAATAGCCCTGTATACCTAGTGAAAGAAGTTAGCTACCTAAAAGACAACTTTTTGTTTAAATTTTATTTGAGTAAACTTTGCACACATGACGATGCCATGGAATGTTGTAGTAGATAAAACTATCTTTAAGACTTAAAAAGACTAACCCGGTGAATGTATATGTATCTATATGTTTAGATTCATGATGATGAGTAAGTTATCTTACATCATTAGGTATTACCAAACAAACATATAAAATTTATTCATTAATGATTCATTATGTTCAAATCTTTGTATAGGTATAATAGAGTTCACTTATAGTCTCTTAAAATATATTTTAGGTTTGAAGAACAAGACTGTTGGAATTTACACGTTCGCTTCGCGTGCGTCATCGTCAGAGTTCTAATATAATGAAAATACATATATTCTTCCATTAAATTCAATTTATACTTATGTGAATTTAAGAGTAAGTCGGTACAATACGAAAATGCTAAGGTTTCTGGGTATTCTCATTAGTGGCTTGACTATTGCATCAGGGTCGTGATTTTTTCCAAACAACTTTTTAGAATAACTTGTATACCAATTGGAATTAGAATACTTATATGTACAGTAGAATCTTGGAAAGATGAACGGTTCTATAAGATGAACATCTCGGAAAGATGAACGAAATATTTCCACTTTTCAGTGTTCAAAAAGATGAAAGGTTGAAATTTAGTACTCGAAAAAATGAACACTTTATTCCCAACATAATTTTTTACTTTTTCTTTGCCTTTTAGTTCCTCTTGAACAGTAATTTGGGGCTTGTTTTGACTTGTTATGTAAAAAATATTTAATGTTTTTATTTATAACACTGCATCTTCTTCCTTAACAAAATGTTGATGCTCGAAAAGATGAACAGTTTGAAAAGATGAACGGGCCCTGTTTTATATCTGTTCATCTTTTCGAGATTCTACTGTATAAGATGTAACTAAGTTTAATAATATAATATAAAGCATATATTGTATAAGGTAGATGCCGATCTTTATTTTGTATTCCTAGTTATCTCACTTCAATAAAACAGTAGGTACTGGATTATACAAAATAAAAAAAAAATTGGAACAATCAATCTGAATACACCACTACACCAAGGATTTGAGCGGAAACTCAGACAAAATAGAAGCCCAAAGTTTAAACATTGGAAATTGTGTGTGAACTTGAGTTATGTACCTAACCTCAATTTTATTTTGATTGATCATTTTATAGATTTGAATGCGAAGTGAAAAAAAAATACAAATTTGTGGGCGTGTTAGTGGGCGGAATGTGGTCATTCCTTATACTAGCTGTGTTTAACTATCTGCAAATATGGATCAGTATCATTTTCAACACGTTATACAACAAGAACTTGTGATTCTGTTGTTATTGTATTTCGTGTTGAAAAAGGGTCCTGGTCCAGATCCTTAGATATACCGCTACTATATTGTCGGTTTATTGCGAAAAGTCATTAAGTAACATTTTAATCGATAATCGAATTTCAAAATTGTGATAAGTTGAAAATAAAGTAGCAATTTTATAACAGCATATATTATTTTTGACATTTTAGGGGTTTTGTGTTATTTGTATCCCTTTTACAACTTTACATTTTTAAATTTAAATCCATCAAAAGTGTACTTTTTGCAATAAACCGACGATTTACAACATGTCTGAAACCTTCATTAAAAACGGCAAGTTGGTTCAGATTTTATCGAAAGAAGACTGCCTTCATACAAAAATTGGAACAAAAACGCCCAAAAATACCATTTTCATTTCGAAGATATTACATTTTTTTAGAGGGGGACATTTTTGTTTATGTTGATTTCACCTTTCTTAACATCCAAGCAGGGTTGCAAAAGCTTAAGTCACTTTCTAGCTTAAGCTTGGCTTTAATTCACAAGCTAGTGGGTGACTTATGAATTAAAAAAAATGTAACTCAGCAGCTAGTTACTGACTTATGAATTAAACGAAATTTAATTCATAAGTCAGTTGGTGACTTGTGAATTAAAAAAATTTAAGTCATAAGCTAGTAGGTGACTTATGAATTAAAAAAAAATTTAATTCACTACCTACTAAGTGACTTATGAATTAAAAAAAATTAATTCACTTCCTACTAAGTGACTTATGAATTAAAAAAAATTTAAGTCATGAGCAAGTTAGTGACTTATGAATTAAAAAATTGTAATTCATGAGCAAGTAAATGACTTATGAGTTAAAAAAAAATTTAATTCACAACCTAATTCATAAGTCACCAACTAGCTTATGACTTAAATTGTTTTAATTCACAAGTCACCAACTGACTTATGAATTAAACTTTTTTTAAATCATAAGTCACTAACTAGCTATAGAATTATTTTTTTTTAATTCATAAGTAACTACCTAACTTATGAATTAAATTTTTTTAATTCACAAGTCATCTACTAATTTATGACTTAATGATTTTTTTAATTCACAAACTCGCAACCCTGCATCCAAGTAAGCATTACCTCAAAAAAGAAAAAAATATACAAATAGCTGTGAAAGAAAACGAAATTTCCCGATTTAAAATTTAAAAAAAAAATCCCAAAAACCTATTTAATTTTTCAATCCGCGGCATTACCACAGCTTTGATTTGTTATATTTTTTCTCCTAAGTGTTTCTTTTGCTATGGAATTTGTTTTGTCGCTCGATATCTCTAAATAAATTGTATAAAAAAACAAAGTCCCTTAAATGTCAGAAAATTTCCTAAAATAGTTTTTTTTGTCCTTTTACTTGAAATGAACCACTGTTTTAATTGAAATGTACCACTGATGAAATACTAGTTGTTCTGAACACGGGTTGAAAAATAAACTATGTATGTATGTGTGTATGTTTGCACTTATCAATTATCACCCCTCCTAGGATTACCAGATCTGTCCTCAATGAAAAGAGGACATTCGAAAAAATATTTTTTTTTTCAAGAACCATTGAACCATTTTAGCTTTGATTGTAAATGGTGTCCCAAATTCACGCAAGTTGTTGCCAATAAAAAAAAGACAGCTTGACAGTTGAGGGTTTTTAAAGATGGAGTGCTACACGAAAGAACATTTCGTTTTCATTATTAAGCAGCAGTTTGAAAAAATATATGTAATTAAGGTTTATCGGTGATTTTTCGAACAAAATCTTTTTCAGCGATGAAGCTCATTTTCGTTTTGATGGCTTCGTTAAACTTCAAAGTTGTCCGCATTTAGCGTTCAGAAAATTATACACAAGTGATTGATAAACAAATGCATCCAAAAAGTTTCAATATTTGGTGAGGATTTTGGAAATTGGGCGCTGTATCAACTATATTCAACCATATTATGCGGAACGGTCATGAAAAATGTAAGTAAACAACAAAAATAACAACATTGAATTTTTGAACAACAACCTAGTCTTTTGCTTACATTTTTCATGTGCCAGCTAAGCCGAGTAGGCCACTTCCCAGTATTCTATTCCAGACGCATAACCTCATATTGCATGATTAATAAATCAATAAAAAATATAAGAGCTCATGTTTTATATCAAAGTTATTTCATTCATTACAATATCGGTAATCACTACAAGACATATTTTGTTTTGATTTAGGAATGAGGGAATTTAAAGTTCAATTTTTAAGCATAGTTAGCAGCTGAAACGAAAATTTCCATACAAAAATTGAAACAACGAAATCATGAACGAAAAATTTCGTTTTTATTTTTGTTCTGCAGTACGCTGTTCAACGAGCGAAATTGATAAAATTTTAGCAGGTTTTTTGGAGAAGTCTCCAATCTTTCTCGCACTGAATTATTTCCACGAACCATTAATTGTGTGCGGAAAAGTGACATTCGAGTTTTAGTTGTATTTTTATTTGTTGTTTCTTTGATTGCAATATAGGTTTCTGTGATTTTGTTGTTTTTTTTTAATTTTTGTTGCAATCGATGACATTAATTTTTTCCTAGTCGTTTTGTTTACGTTTTTGCTATCGATTTGGAGACCACAGAAAATTTTCGTTTCGCTTCAGCTGCATATTAGGCTTTAGTTTTGAAAATACTTTTAAGACCGTGTTCACACGAAATTAAATTTGGTATTTTTGTTTTGTTTCACTACAAAAATTTCAACATTTGAAAACCTAAAAAAGAGGACAAATTGCTTATTTTTTTCAAAACTTTATTAGGTCTAGGACGTCTGGTCAGCCTAACCCCTTCTAACCTATAACCTATGTTTGCACTTAAAAAGAAATCCCCCGTTTAACTTGATTCACCACTGTTTTTGTCGGGTTATAGCTTTTGGACAACATTTATGTTATTTCTATCGAGTTCTTTTAAATATATTATTCAATTATTAGGTATGTTATATTTTTCTTGAAATGCCAATTTTAATGGTTTGGAATTTCTTATGTGCCATAAAATAAAAAAAAAACTTTTTCATGTATCTATACAAAATAATTTAAAAAAGTTATTCGTTGAAATTGACTGTTATGACACTTGACAACAATAACTGCACGGCGCGCGGTGGCAGTCGTGAAATAGCTATAACTCCAGCCTAAAAAAAAAATTTGGTGGCAGCTCACCCAAGTGTTGTTGCTTTATTAAAACCTTCAAAATTTAACTTTGTTTTATTAAATAAACTAGAACCTATTGCTTCTGTTAAATAATTAGGTCACCTAAAAGAAATTAATTCATCCTTGATATATTTACATCTCCAACCGCCGAAAAATCCACTTCAAAATATAACAACATTGTTAAATTATTAGTATAGTTTTGTTTTAAAATTATAATGATGTCTATGTTAGATCATATGAAAATAAGATATTCAAATTTAATACCAATCTTCTTAAATAGTGCCGGGTCTGTCGGGTTTGCAACACCGACAATCAACTTGTACAGCTTTTCGAAAAAGAAAATACCATCACTTGAGTTTTTTTTTTTTATTTATTTTACTTTTTTTTTTGTTTTCATAAAAAAATAATTGTAAATAGGACAATTAGTATTGGTTTCGTGTGGTATTTTTTTGATCAATACAAAATTATAAAAAAAAGTTCATCGGTTTGTTGAATACACGAACAAAGGCCACGCAAATAAATAACAACTTTGGGTCATCGGTTTGCCCATCTACATAAATACATATATGCGTCTATGTATACATTCAATAGATGGATTTTTTCCAAAGTCAAGCCTAGTACGCTGATGATGCGAAACGAAAAATCCCATACAAAAATGACACAACGAAATCATAAACGGAAAACTTCGTTCTGTTTTTCGTTTTGCAGTACGCTGTTCGAAGAGCGAAATTTATAATTGTAGCAGATTATTTTTAGAAGTCTCCGCTCCTTTTTCGCACTGAATTAATTATACAGAATATTTATTGTGTGCGGAAAAATGAAATTTGAGTTTTTTTTGTGTTTTTTTTTGTTTATCATATTCTTACTTCATGGGTTTCTCTGATTTTTTGCGTTTATGTTTGATTTTGTTTTCGGAATTAATGAAACTCTCCAAGGATATTTTCCGTTGTGTCTTCGCAAGCGTTTCGTTGTCTGTTTGGAGATCACAGGAAATTTTCGTTTCGCATCAGCAGCGTACTAGGCTTTAGTTAGTTTTACGTTAAGAACAGGTACGTTACTTAATCATAAAAAGAATGAAGAAATACGAAATAAATAAGCAACAAAAAATTAAATAGAACTGGTGTGTTCCTTTGCTTAAAAACTCTGTGCACTTGTGTGAATTTCTACGTCATTTTATTTTTTTTATATGAACTTTGACAGACTTTGGTGTAGAAATTCACAGAAATGCACAGAGTTTCAAAGTAAATAAACTAGGCTTTTATTTCATTCAGTTCTGTCAAATTAAGTTTTTTCTGTAGGTTTTCCTTCAATTGTTTGGCATTATCTGTCTTCATATTTACCTATATTACTATACGAAAATTTGTTTTTATTTTTCAGTTATAAGATATAAAATTAAATATCATATCTCTGTGCAATATTATGTAAATTGAAACGATTAATTCTACGAAAATAAATATTTAAAATAAATGCGCCTACCAATAACCAAATTTAAAGACGACTTAAATATTCAAGGAAAATGAACCATAATTGTATGGACTATAAATAATGACCCATAGTCCATACATCACATGTTTCATATTTAACGCCCATATTATTCACTGGATACATCCAGATTGAAACTTAAATCCGGATGTATTTACATTGAATTTGTATACTTTACATCTGGATTAAAGTTTTAATCTGGATGTATCGAGTGAATAATATGGGCGTAAGAGTCCGTACCGTGTTGGTCCACTAATCAACTTCTGTTCCAACTTCTCCCAAATAAAAATCGATTATCCTTTCGAATAATACAAAGGATTTTATTTTCTAAATAAAGAAAGTAATTTAACAAAAATTAATAAACTTTTAAAATAAACTCACAACGGTGAAGAATTTTATTATTTTGTAAAACAAAACCTCGTGCGGGAACTTCTCTTCTCTGATGTTTTTCTTAGTTTGAGTGGCAATTTAGGAATGAACAATTTCTAGAATAATTTTGACGTTTGATCTTTTTGGTTATCTCACGATGTTGCCAGAATTAAAAATTATAATGAACGCATTTATTTTTTTGATGACGTCATCATGGCTCGATGACAAAGGGTGTACTTAAATATTTAAGTCATACCATGTTTGGTTTGTTAGATAGAGTAGATACCATTATATGGTCCATTCTACTTAAATATTCTCTAAATTTTGTTAATGGTAGGGCCCAATATATTTAAATTTCGTTTAGTTTTATAAAATATCTAAACCACATAAAAAGCTCTGTAACTTCCAAATAATTATCGATAACCTTGTATTTTTAAGCGGGAAGTTTTATTGTTGTTGTATATGCGGATAAAATTCCATTGTTATCTCAAATATTTCATTTCTTCAGTTGTGTTGTTTTTCTTCCTAAACGACAATGAATATGTAGGTATATGATCAACATTATTTATTGTTTATTTTATTTACACATTTTCCTAACTACGTTTTTGCATTAAATAAATCAATTACCACATCGTTAATAGTTAATTTACTTGAGCCCATTTGCTGAAACGAAACTTAAAAATTTAAGTGCTACACAAAAAAGCTTATGTTGTAGTTTTTTATTAACTTGAAAAGTTTCGTTTCAGCAAATGGGCCTTAATAGACTATAACTAAATAGCAGCAAGTACGTATAACCCAAACATTGATTTTATTTTTTTGTAAAATAACACATGCCTTTAGGAGAAAAATCCGCAAGATGCATGCTTTCAATATATTCTCTAAGTGATTAACTTAATCTAAAGTGTGGGCTGCGTTGTTCTACCGAGTGCTGAAATCAACACCATTTGCAAGTGTTCAATGTGAGCAATCGGTATAAAAAAAAAATAAGTTCTTATTTAAGATTATGAGTCATTTCCTTGGTTTTATCGGTTATTTTGCTATATAAACAAAACAAAGGCTTTAAATCGTGATATTATAATTTATTTATTTTTATATCCATCATTGAAATATGTATTATTATGTGTACACTTTACGTACAATGTAGTAACTAACATACATAAATAATGTGACTAATGATGGAGTTGGAGTGAAACTCAATAAATCTATTATCTTTTTTACTTGCGATCTATATAATATAGACTCGTTAAGCGACTTAAAGACATATGTATACCTATGATAGATTCGTTAAAAAAAAACTTCGAGATTTTATTCAAGCATGATATGTGTGGTATGTATATTATTTATTAGAATGAGAAGAAGAAGAAATCAAAAAAGTTGTTTGTTCATGTTTTTACATCCCAGACAAAGATATTGCCAGACAAAATACATATATAGATTTTTGGAGGAACTCTGAGATTGAAACATTTAGTTCTTTTTGAATCTTAAACGTGCTGTAATTTAATCAAAAGATCTTTCCTATGTCATAATAGGAAATCTGTAAATGATTGGAAGTTAGGAAAAATAATAAAAAATAATGAAATTAATTCTGCACACTCGAACATTAGGTCCATTGACATTATGTCGATGAATAACGTTCAATCTCAAATGGTCCATGAATCTGGACACTTTATGACCAGATCAAAGTGCAATTGACGTTATATCCGTTAAACCGCCCTTTTGAGGCATAACGGTTATTTTCACATACATACATATTTCCTACATATATTATTTCCGATTAAAGCCTAGTACTCACCTCACGTGAAATGAAAAACAAAAACGTTTCAAAATACACGTTAAAATTCAATACAAACCCATAATTAATTCTTCACATGAATTTTTGATACACAGCTTTAAATTTCTTAGTACTCACTTCTCACTTTGAATGAAAAAAAATTATTTATTTGAATGACTGTCATTTGAATCTTGAAAAAGTTCCAAAAAGGGGTTTTAATATTCTGTATTCTGTTCTTTTTTTCCTCGTTGATAAGAATAAAAACGCTGGAAAAGACAATCGTTTAATCCGAAATATTTTTTTTTTATTTCGTAATTTATATTTTGAGCAAAACAAATTGATTGACAAATGTCACAATTTTTCACACTACCTTAGTTTTTTCCTAGTGGTCGTACGTTGGGAAATGAAAATTTTGCGTAAAACTGATTGAAGAACCGGTTCATATTCCACTTTCATATTTTGGTACTCACTTCGTGTTGTGAATTTCATATCAATGAACTAGGTGTCACTTTTATATGAAAATTTCATTTTCACTCGAACTGAGTACTAGGCTTAAAAAAAAAAATAATTAGCCCAGTCAATAAAGCCATAAAAACATCCTAATTAGGAAATAATCGCCGGAAAGCTGGATATTGGTACATAGCCTCCTCATGGTTTTCTTAAGAAACGTTTAACTCTTCCGATTGGTTTATTTCGAAATTGGTTGTTTTCATGAAAAAGAGTATCTACCCTATTACGATTGTCAAAGATCAATTATTTGACGATTGATACCAAGAAAAAATATTTTGAATAGTTTCTATTTTTATTGACATTTCAATTTGATTCATTATTTTATAAAATTGCAAAAGCTGAGTACTGTTATTTCAGTAGTAACCCCCGACAGACGTGCATCGCCAAAAAAGCGTTTTTTTTTTTTTTTTTTTTTTTTGAGTTTTTAGACATCTTGAAATTGGTCGCTTCCAAAAGCCCCCGAGAATATGCGCATTACAGACATATAAGTTGTCGCCACCTAGACGTCTGTTGTAAATATATTTATAATTAGGGAGTCGATGGCGTTGGGATGCGATATTTGAAGTGGTTTCCCTCACTAATTCTAGTTTCAAAAAGTTGCATTTTCGATGCACTTTTCCCCGTAACGCTACTACTACGTACCGAGTACTGACAGACGAAAGTAAGTATTCATTATCACTTTTACCAGGATTTATTGTAAAATTAATATCGTTTGGTTTCCTTTCTCACTTAAAATCTGCTGCGAGCTCTTGGTTTATTTAAAACCTATGCCGACATCAAATGCAAAATAAAAAGGAAAAGGAAGAGGACCCAAAACAAAGTGGAAATTGTTGTGGCACCTGTATCGATCCACCAGGAACTGAATTCGGCTTAGAACAGCCAAATTCGATTGTTGAAAATGAAAAGAAGATGTTACATGAATCCGTGGTACAACTAAAATTTCAAAAGATAAACGATGTATGTACATACACAGCCTGAAACTTTAAGTAAAAAAGACTAGATAAAATTTATAGTTCCATGATGGGTTCTACTTCTTTCCAAAACTAATAAAACTTCTTTCAAAATATCGCGTAATTTTCTTCGAATGTTGGCTTGCACCAAAGAATTTTCTTCTTCAACATCATATTCACAAGGAAAAAAGTTCGATTGAAGACATAAAGATGTATTATTCAATTTTGAGCTTACACGATCCCGGCAAAATAATTTATCAACGTCGAATTTGTAATTGACTTAAAATTTGGTAAAAAAGTGTGAGTGCCGAGACTTACGGTTAAGATGTGTAAACATACGTGTCGTAACGTGAATCACAATCACGATCACAAGATAAGTTACGTTTTTTTTCACCCTACCGCGACCGCCAGTATAGATGTTTACACATCAAAAACAAAAATTTTGACAACGATAATACCAAGATTGTCAATTGATTCATTCACAATTGATCAAAAAGCGTTCACTTCATCAAAAATTTTGCTTTTTGACAACGATAATACCGATTCATTAATTTTGTTTATAAACATCAAATATCGTATTGATAATTGACAACCATCTTAAGATACACATTAGTTCTTTACATTTTTTCTGTAGAACTTACCATTTGGGAGTTATTTTTCCATTTTGGGGGGCCTTCAACCCACTGTAAAATTGTTAAGGGAACTCATATCACGCACTGGGGACTTTTGACAGTTTCTTGAGAACACTATAAGGAGGCTTTATACCAAAATCCAGCTTTCTGGGTGATTTTTTCCGAGTCAAATGCATTATTGTCCAAAATGCACAAAATGGACATTATGTTTAATTGCATTTTCTTTTAAACTGACATAATTTTCGAGTTTTTTCAAATGACATTGTGTCCATTCTAATATAAATGGCTCATCTTCTAAGCATGGCGCTGAAGAATTAAGGCAGGCTATAATTATTATTATTGCTGGATTTATTTAAGAATGTAATTTTGAGGTATTTCGTCATATTTAGGTGATTTTTTTGACAAATCGAATCACCCGAAATTTCCTTTGGGCATTTTAAAAATTTGTTAATTTTAGATCATTTGCCATTATGTTAAATCGCCCAAAAAAAAATAAAAACTTTCAGCGCCACATGCGCGGCGCACAGTGGCCTGTTTATGCAAAAGTAATGACAATAATAATTTTTTCTCTTAAGTTTATTGAATTAACAAATGTTTGGAGCATTAGAAATTAAAAAAAAATTGGTTTGGATGAATAATTTAGCTTGTAGAGCCATTCAAAGTAGAACAAATTTATATGGTGGTAAAAAAATAATTTTTTAATTTCTTTTTCAGTTTTTAGTGAAAATTTGAGGGAAGTGCGTAAAAAACGTGTGTTTTTTGTTTTTTTGATATATATGTTTAGATATTATTAAAATAAAAATTAATTTTTATTTTAAATAATTAATTAAAATAAAAACTATTGACAACTTTATATAGACAACAAAATAAAGTTTGGATCTACAAAAAACAAGTCTATATATTTTGATCGTTTGTCTAAGCTCTAAAGGAATCATGGAAGGGCGAGATATTAATTTTGTTATTGTTTATAATAATCCTCATCATTTAACACAATAAAGCTTATTCGGTTATATTTCACATTGACCTCGGAATCATCTTTGAATATAGCATAAGGCACATGTTTTCGATTTACTTAACATTCGTATAAACAGAATTGAGTGGATTTGTTTATATATAGATTGGAAAAGATCAAGGAAGCAATAATTAATACTTAAAATTCATAACACACACTGTGTGCGAATTCCTGCTGCGGTATAGTATAGTTAAATTATTGAAGTAAAAAATACAAAATACCTCACAATTACTGGTATATCTTTTCTTTTTGTTTAAATGAAATTTTTAAACAAAGTCAGATTCATAGATAGTCAAATTTAGATACAAAACATACATATTTCTGATGTTGTACAGGTCTTGATATTGATATACAAGTGAATTAGACGTCGAATCTCACTATTGAATGAAAAAAATGGGTTCAAAAAGTGATAAGCTTATGATAGATATGGTATTGTGAACTATTTGAACTTGGAACGAGAGGATTTTTAGTGTGCAAAATTAGTATTATTGTACAAACTCAACTACACTCATTGTTAATTTTTGGTCCAAAAAATACAATGTCTTAAATCGACTTTTTTTAAATATTCTGAGTTCACGCTTTTTTGTTTAAATTTTAGTCTCGAATAAAAATCTTTCACAATGTCAAAGTAATGAAATTATAAAATAAACTCAGATCGAATAGAAAAGATTACAAGTTGAACGTCCGCAATCAGAAAATGCATTCAAGATTGTTTACCTTTTGGCTACAGACACAATTTTTTTTCCTTACTATGAGGCAATTTAAGAATTAAGTATTAAAAAAAAATGAATAATCATTAATATTCAAGGTTTTCTTTTTTTTAATATTTAAGCACAATTCAATTCAAGTTAAAGGGCGATAAAAATAAAATAAAAAAAAAATGAATTTATCACAGCTAAATAAATACACACATATATATACATTTTTATATTGTTTGAAGTTTGATTAAAGCAAATCTTTTATAAACGCTTTGAACTTTGTTTTGATACTTAATGTGAAATTGGATGCGGTTAAGTGGCTTTTTGTTTTATTTACATGACGAGAAATTTGTTATTTATTTTTGTATTTTTATTGTGAATTTGAATGGATTCTTTTTGTGGAGTACATAGAAATATACATTTTATTCAATTAAGGTCAGTAAAAACAAACAATTGCCTCACCACACATCTAAAGTCACCAAAACGAACTTCTTCAATGCCAAACTATTTAAGAAGTTGCTTGTACTTCGGATTGTGTGTGTAATGTGTTATTAGATATTGCAAAGAGGAAACCTCAACAAAAATGTTATTAAATTTAATTTGGCACGAATAATAACCAAAACAAAAAAAAACTATAGATGGATGATGTAATAAATTTTGAAATATGCGTACATATCATATTTATGTTTGGGTGTTAGGTATGTTTAGCGATTAGAAAGTTTACCATTGAACATTTAAAACAAATTGTATTTCACTTTACAAAGGTCAAAAGTTTGGATTTAGAGTAACAGGAAAAGGTTTTAAGGATCTTTTAAAATATTACTTTTTTTAATAGGTAAGTGTAGATACATATATTTTAATTTGTTGACATAAAAAAGTACACAAACAAATATTTCATTGATAAATTACAAGCCAAAAAAAAGTGATAGTGAAAAAAAACAAACAAAGAATATTAAGGGTATTTTGCATGAGATGCGAAAAAAAGGCTAGACAGTATTCGTTGGGTCGATAGAAGACAAAAATCGTATGAGAGGTGGGGGTCTATTTCCCCCCGTTTAGGCGGGAGAGGCAATTTTATAAAAGATCGACCGGAATTAGAAAAAAAATATTAAAAATCAACGGCAACACTAACTATTTTTTTTAAAGCCAGAAATCCATCCAAGAATTCTGTTTTTGAATTAAATTGTTTTAGTGAAAAGTTTTGGAAAAATTTATTTTCAAATTCAAAATTTTGAAAAAAAAAATGTACTGACTTCTTCAAATCAAATCTCTTTCGACCACAGCTCTATGCATCTGAATTTTTGAGATTATGCGAACAAATATATAAGAATTTGTTTTCCGTTAAGTTCAAAGCGAGAACTTGCGGAATTTTTTATAACTCAATTTAAAATTGTAAAAGTGTTCCCAAAGCCGTGTTTCAGAAAACATTGAATTACAAAAATTATAAAAAAAAATATTATTTTAATAATAAATTACATATTTTAAAAATAAACAAATATATCAAGCAAAACTAAAAAAAGAAGTTTTTCACGCACTCCCCTCAGTTTAACAAATTATTTTGTTTTGTCAGCATACTTTTTTCTACTTTGACTTGACTGAGCCTACAAGTAAAATTCTTCATTCCAACGAATTTTTTTTTGAATTCTAATGGTCCAAACATTTATTAATTCATTTATTAATTCAATAAGAATCTTGCATTACATAGACCCACCCAAAAAATGATATTTGCCACTTCTTTTGCTTAAACGGGCCACTGTGCGGCGTTCTTAACCTGTTTATAGCTATAAGCCTAGTACGCTGCTGATGCGAAACGAAAAATCCCATACAAAATGACACAACGAAATCATAAACGGAAAATTTCGTTCTGCTTTTCGTTTAATTATGAATTAATTATACAGACTATTTATTGTGTGCGGAAAAATGACATTTGAGTTTTTTTTGTGTTTTTTTGTGTTTTTTTTTGTTTATCATGTTCTTACTTCATGGGTTTCTCTGATTTTTTGCGTTTATGTTTGATTTTGTTTTTGGAATTAATGAAACTTTCCAAGGATATTCTCCGTTGTGTCTTCGCAAGCGTTTCGTTGTCTGATTGGAGATCACAGGAAATTTTCGTTTCGCATCAGCAGCGTACTAGGCTATAGCCTATCGTACTAGGCTATAGCCGATCGTCACGGTGTAAAGCGATTATGAGAAACGGGAATGCAATCAAGGAAATGTTGCCAAACAAAAATGAAATTTAACATTTTTTTCAAACCGCAGCGAACTTCACACCTATTAGCAAATGTCAAAATACAAGTATTTATAAAATTTTATTTGCATTACTCAAAAAAAATGTTAGATTGGTTTCCATAAAAGAATCAAGCAAATCCAATTGTTTGTCATTAGTTGGAGGCCTAGAAATATAAACGGGTCTTATTTTGTTTGTTTTTCACACTTATATTTACTACATTTCACTCACATTTTTTAATTTCATTCAAAACAACCGAGGACCAAACAAAAACACAGTTTTAACAAATGACAACAAATCCAAAACGAAAGCAAATGTCACTCGTTAATTTAAAACGAGTTTCGTTTTTATTAACTCGTAATCGTAAATAAAATAAGAGTTTCGTTTTTTCTACTACCATTCTCGTTTCTCGTAATCGCAATTTAACGAATACGCGGTATTACTTACGATTATCGTTTTACATAATAAGCCCCCAGCCTTTTAAAATTGTTTGTGATGCATCTACATCTCAAATATGTAGCTTAGTTTGATTTTACTAACTCTTTACTCAAAATCTAAAGTGGCTTAGGGCCAGTTTCACAGTGCACACTTAACAAAATAAGTGGCACCATATTGGCACTTAAGCCGCAGTTTTACTACCTGAGTAAGTGGAACTTAAGTGGTCAACATGGGAGACTTAAGTGTCACTTATTCCGGTAAGTTCACACTGTGAAATTGGGAATTAGTTTTCCATATTCGGCACTTAAGTGACACTTACTTCACTGTGAAACTGGCCCTTAGTCGATTTTTAGCATTTTTTTGAATAAAAGGCTGACTTCAACCAAATGTCAATAATTAACCACAAGTCAATTACACAGAAATTGAGCAAATTTTTCTTTTATTTTAAATATAAAAAAAACTTATTTGCTTACGTCGACTTAGGGCCATTTTTTTCACTATTGCTCAACTTGAGGCAAACTCTCGAGTTGGCCAACTTGAGAGTTGACTGTAACTCGAGAGTTGAAACGCAAATTAAAATTTCTTTTTATTCACTAATTATTTTCTCAACTCTCCAGTTGAAGATCTAAAGTCGGCCAACTCCACGTTTGAAAAATATCCCTGGGATATTTGTGAAATATAAAACAAAAACTGTCATTTTTAAAATTAATTTGAATTTGTCAATCATATTTGACTGTTTTTATGTGTTTAATTGTATTTTTTGTGTCAAATTGTGTTTTTTTTTTGTGTCAATATAATACAATTGTGTCAATTTGTGCTAAAGTGTGAGTACAAATAATTAATGGCAGACAAAAAAACTTTCATGTGCCCGAAGAAAAATGATTACTTCGGAACATTAGTTAAGGAGCGAACGTGTTTTTGTAAGAAATATAAATAAAAAAATTTGTGTACCTACATAAAATCTCAAGTTTGCTCGGTCAACTTCTACTATTTCCAGGAGTTGACAAATCTCAAGTTGATCAACTCTAGAGTTTAAAATCGAAAGTTGAAAACGCAAACTTTGAGTGAATAAAAAGAAATTCACAAGTTGAAAATAAAAATCCTCAAGTTGTGTTCAACTTCGAGTGAATAAAATCGGCCTTAAGGCACTATACCTTTTGAGTAAAGTTTCGGTAGGCGACATTAAAAAAAAACAACAGTTACCTACTGCTCTTAAAAAATAAAAAATTTAATTTTTGTTCTAAGGTTTGAATTTCAGAAAATATTTAAAGAAAAAATATAACAAAATAACCACATGGTTTTGGGAACATGTTTTAACTTTCCACTAGTTTTGTCAACATTTTTGTTTGAAACCCATTAAATGTGGAGTTGTTATAATTAAAATAAGATAAAATATCGCCTTAAATATAAACAAACTTGATAATGAAGTGTTTTTTTTGTCCTTAGATTTTTTTTTTATTTGTTCAAGCGTGTGAATTATAAACACGTTTTTTAATGTTGTATATATTAATGTCTCGGTCGTATCTAATCAGAATTTTTTTTTATGATTGCGATATCTTTGAAGTTTTTGATTTGTTTCAAGGGAACTTTGTTTTATTTATTGTTTTTAACTGGCATTGCGTCATCGGTTGGTAGTGTGGATATGATTCAACAGTTTCTCGACTTTTTTGTTTACATTTTTTTTCTAATTTGTCGCTAACACATCATCTCTGCATTTTATAAGGTGACGTAGCGGTGAATTTTTATTCATTGCCTACCTTCTGCAACTCTCGCATCGAAAATATTAGTTGAAACACGATGAAAATTGAAACAAATTCTATGAGTTTTGTTCCATTTTTCAACGTTTCTCGACCAATTTTATGTATGCGAGAGTAACAGAATGTAGACAATGGACAAAAAGTCACCTGCTTCCACCTTATATCCAGAGTTTTGTGAAGATTAGGTATCCTTCTAGATTTTTGTTTTTTCTTTTCAAATGAGCTTAACTTCAAAGCTACTAGCGCAAAATTTTAAACGATTCAGTATGATATTTTTATCATATTAAAAATACTTTAACATCGCACTTAATTGTAAAAAAATTCGCGCCATTGTTTTTCATTTATATACTGGCAAAATTGATAGCGTGCTGTTTTTGAATTTGGCTTAGTTTTTGCCGTACAATGTACCAGCAATTCGGCGCAGTTTACAACTCCCTAATTGAAATCAGATTACTTCGTATAAGAAATGAACTCCCCCTGGGTAATGCCACAAGTCCAGAAAACATCGAACAAGTTTGAGCTTCAATTGAACAATCTCTCAGGCGCTCTGTTCTAAAACAAGTATAGGTGTTGTTGGAATTCAAAGGCGTTCAATTCATCAGATCATGAGTGAACATCTAATACATGCACCCCCACAAAATAGCTAATGCTATCTAGTGATTATGAAGTCAGAAGATCGCTTGTCTGGCCGCAAGATACATTTCCACTTCAGTGAATGTGTTAACAAACAGAAGCTGCATTATTATAGTGCAATAATTCCAAGGGGGCTTCACCAAAGACCTCTAAACTTGCAAAAGGTGATAGTATGGTGTGCAGACTCGAGATTAGAGGTAATCGGTCTTTACTTTTATGAGGAGAATAATCCAGTGGTCCCAGTGACTTCAGCACTTTACCAAACCATGATCCAGAAGTTTTGCTTGATTTTATTGGAAGAAATGGAGCTGGACCAAGTATATGATTTCAACAATATTGGACCACAGCTTATACACAGTGAAGGAATGAATTGTCTTTTTGATCCAAAGATTTACCAGTCGTCTGATCTCACTTAAAGGCGATTTCAACTGGCCCGCAAACTATCGATTTCACCCCATGCCATTTTTTCCTGCGTGAGACTACCTGAAATAATGTCCGTCAAGTACCTAAGCATTACCACTTCAAATGTCGTAATTTGACGTGAAAGAAAAAAAAATCCAAAAAATCTCTAAAATTGCATCAATGAACACAGCATTACCACAACTTTGAAGTGCTGTATTTTTTAATCCAAGAGAGTTTTTAATGTGGAATTTGTTTAAACCATTGTCGCTAGACTATTTAAATTTTGACTCAATAAATTTTTGTACACGAAAAAAAAATTGTGTACAAAAGGTTATTGAAAGAAAAAAAATGTGCCAAACATTTTTTCTGACGACTTTTTATAGACGTCGAGCGAAAATTGTTTAAACAAATTCCATATAAAAAAATCAAAAAAAAAATACAGCAAATAAAAATTGTGGTAATGTTGTATTCATTGATGAAATGCAATTTTAGAGATTTTTTTTCACGACAAATTAACGACATTTAATGACATACATATTTTTTTTAATATATTTTGGGGAGTGACCATGGGTAAAAAAAAAGAGCGACAAATTATTTTCTTTCACGACAAATTTATGACAAATTCACGACAATCAATCCAATTATTAAAATCTTAAAATTTTTAAATGGTAATGCTAACTTGAGGGACATCCTGAAATCCATTATTCTTAATAGAACCCTGAAAGTCCTAAGCGATAACATCCGGTAATCGCCCAAATATGAGTATGGATTCTGGTGGGGCGCCATCATCGTCTTGTCTCGGTCTCTTTACATTGAAAAAATTTCAATATAGTACATATAACTAAGGCCAAAGCCAAATTCACCCGGGCGCTGAGCCGGTTTGAACAAAAATCGATTCGCAAATCTTACTTTGCAATTATACAAATAAATTTTAATCGATTCGCAAAAAGTTGTTTCGCATTCCTACGAACTTTTCAATTAACTCCATCGTGGTTTCTTATAGATATGGCATATCACTTTTTGGCAATTTGTTGTTTTACAAGATTTTATTTTGCTTTCGTACCTTATCTATCGAAAATGCAAAACAATTTAAATATAAAAGCTATATGAAACTTTGCAAAATAGTAAAAGGCGAAATAGTAAAAAGCGAAGTAACTTAATGCGAAATAATGAAATTCGGTCTAATATGATTAGAAAAGGAATACAATGCGAAATGCTCAATAAAAATTTCGATGTGAATCATCCAAAATGTTGATATTGCTAAAGAATAACATATAAAATTAAAACTTGCCAAATCAAATTTGCATAAAGATTATAATGCGAAATGATTAAATTACAAGACAAAAAATTCCAAAATGATAAAACCGTCACAAAAATCCGTTAGATAATAACCTCTACATATCCATATTCACATAATAAATACGATAAAAAATTCTTACACAGTAAACAATAAGTACCATATTCAAAACACAATGCAGATACCCGGATAGAATCTCGCAAGGCAGACCGATCCAACATCTTATTAAATTGAAAGAGATTTTATGGTTTTTGATTTTTACCTTTTTAAAGGGCTCGTCTAAAAGTCTAAAATTTTAGGAGATGATGGAGATTATTAATTTGAATTTTTTGATTTTATTTGAATTTTCCACGTATCTACCGTTGAAAGAAAAATGAATGAAAGAAAATTGAATATGGCTGATATTTTCAGTGCTATTCTGATTTTGTGTTTGTTTTTAAGTTCACAACAATAATTAATTTTACATGTGGGATCTGGGATGGATGATGAATGCACTCAGACTCACTGACAGTTTTTACTTGCTAAGATGACAAGATAACATATTCTGTAAAAAAAAAAAATGTAATCCTGCACATGTTCCTAGCTTTAAAAATATCATAAAAGCTAATGGTTGAGAGTTCATTAAATTGACATTTGTTCGATGATATGTTTTTCAGTGCTTGTCCAAAAATTAATACTGCACGGTATTAAGCTAGAACTGTAACAGTAATTTACCATCCAGTTTCCTTCAACATTGTTATGCACAGCCCTGTCCTTTTTATTTTGGGTCAAGTCCACAGATATAACTTTGTAACCTAATAATTAGGTACCGTCAATTTTGACCCTTTTTATTATTGTTTAAGATCTACCAAAATACACAGACAAAAAGCCATAGTATTCCGTCTTTCCAATTGCTCTAAATATGTCACAGACAGTAGACCTACATTCATAATGTTATGATTTTCTTTAAGTAGGCAAGTCATTTCTAACTTGAGGATTCGAAAAAAAGAACAAAAAATTAATTCATACATAATGATAAACCTACAAAAATAAGGCTTACACAATCATCATTCAACTGAATAAGCACACAATTAAGAATACGAAATTGCATTGTAAATGAGGTCCCTCCTCAGATATATGTATGTATTTTTTTTTGTAAGCTTTATCGCACGCTATAAATATAAAACTATGCGCCACCAAGCGAAGCCGATGTAATCTATTTTTAATCGAACACTGGAAGTTACATTTGGAATAATCGCGTGACTGACTGACTGACTGACAGCAACTCGCGCACTGGGTCAACAGGCAGCTGTTTTTTTTTGTAAGAGTCGAGGAAGTAAGAAGTAAGTGGGAGTGTGGCAAACAAAATGGGGTTTAGTGATGCATCGATCGTTGGGATGTTTTTTTTGTTTTTTATTTGCTTCGTAAATAAAAATAATAAACATATAGGTATATTGCAGTTGAGTTGCTATATTTCGCGGCTTTTGCCAACAATACCGTAAGAATATCACCTACTTGAGAAATGAGCTAAGAGGTAAAAAACTAGGAATAAAAAGGTGTATTATTCACTTTTGAATTAATTATAGCTGAAGTAGGTATATGTGTACCTTTATACTTGGAAATGTGATCGCAATATAATGAGTTTTTTTGTTTTGTATATTGTTATAGCTTCTTGATGACGATAAATTATGTTCCTTGAATATAAATTATGTTGGTTTTGTAAAATTAACACCTGAAGTTGAACAAACCCAAAAAAAAGAAGCTTCATGTTTCAGGTGTATGTATACGCACTTAAGTAAACAATAAAGGTAATTCACAAGTGTTCAAATATAAATATGGATGTGCAAAAACTGCTATAATGTTTGTTGTACATATGCCAACATCCATTTATAAATTGATTTGAATTTTATAAAAAAAATTAGGACTGGTAAATAATTTGCCCTAAATTTGGTTGAATACTAAAATAAAAGAATAAACAAATAATATAAGAGTTTTGGTTTTTAAAATGGCAACACTGTTTCTTGGGAAAATAAGTTTGACAGATGACGGATGATTTTTAAATTAAAATTGCTGATATACGATCAGGCCAGTTGCTCGAAAAAGGTCGAAATTGAACTATTAGATTGCACTTCATTCCTTTTTTTTAAGACGTTCGTTTTCTTTGAATCAGTTTTTGGAGCAATCAAATATATTGGTAAGACACGCCGCGTAGTCGTTCTACAGTTGTTTTGCATAGAATATCTGAATTTGAATGAAAAAAGAGACTTGACCAACAGCAAAATGTTGACCAATAGCAACAAATGATGCCATAGAAATTTTAACAGCAGTTTTGAAAACTTGAATAATTGTTATTTAGAATCGAAGTTTGTGTTGGTGACGAGCTTAAACGTGTGATAAGGAATGCAAAAGCAGCATTTCATAAAGACTGCCTTAAACAAACTGGAGCTCTATAGCCGTGGTTTGGGCAATTCAAATTTCATCAATGGTACCAAAGTTCCAAAGCATTTAGCAATCAAATGAGGAAAACTATCACCCCTATTATGGTTGTCAATTATCAATACGATATTTTACATTTATCAACAAAATTAATGAATGGGTATATTCGTTATCAAAAATCAAAATTTTTGATGAGTTGTGCGAACGCTCTTAAGCCTAATACATACTTCCTTGTGAAGTGAACAAACATCAGTGGAGAAAGTGAATTTTTGGCACAATTTGCTTGACTTTTGCAGCTTATATGGTCAAATTGTCAAATCTACACCAAAAATCAAAGAGTTCCCGTACATTTTGCGTGTGAATATGGTTCACCGCTCGTGAACGCAAACTCTCCACTTTTTGTCATGGCTTCACGAGCATGCTCACGGGTGAACAAAAATTCAAATTTGGACATGATTCACAAGTATGTACCAGGCTTTAAGATTTTAGATCAATTGTGAATGGTTCAATTGAAAACTTTGGTATTAGAATTGTCAAAATTATTGTTGTTTGTTATGAAATTTTTAGCCAAATTCTACGTTGATAAATTATTTTGTGTCGGATTGTGTCTAAATCATTTTTCTTGTACCGCGGATTCTTGTGGCATCTCCCTTTCATCTTCAGCAATTGAATTTGTCTGTTCTAAGTCGAATTCAAGTCCTATGGTGAATGAAAACAGTAACAAACCACTAGTCGCAACAATTTCTTTTTTGTACTTTTGTTTTTACTTCTTTTTTGTTGTCGCTGGTCTGAACTGAATAAAAGGTAAACAAACGCCAATTATTTTTACAATACAATGCTTGTTTGTTTTCCAATAAAAATGTATAAAACTATGGTTATACCTAACGTCAATTTAACAATAAATCAATTTCAATAACTTATCAAGCTTATTTATATAAAAAATCACAGATAATATTAAAAATCCATATTGCACTGAAAAGAGCATTTTGTTTACATTTCACCAAGTCCGATTTCACATGACGTATTGTTTTTATTGTCTTGAACTGTCAAAATTAGAAGGAGTAAATACAAAGATAGTTTTTGGAAAAGCCCAATTGTAGAACATGGAATTTCATACTACTTGAAATTGAAATTCGATGTCATTCGAAATGTAGAACATGGGAGTAAATCATGGAATTTCATTTCGAGTGAAATTATAAATCGATTTCAATTCGATTTCGTTCGAAATGCAGAACATGGGCGAGAATTTCTATCCGAAATGGATTTTCAGACCATTATTTCTACCCCTTCGACGGAAATATAGAAATCTAAAACAATATTTTCCAATAATTCTATGGTACATTTTTTTTGTCGGTGCTAGTCCAATTTTCAAGTATCTATGTGTGCATGTATGTCTATTTGTATGTTAATGTAATACAAACTATTTTCAAATTGAAAAGTGAAAACTCATAAATTATTTAACACTGTCTCCCTCCCTTATATTATTTGCAAATTTTTGCAATGTAAATTTATTGTGGTCGTGGATTTAAATTTCATCTTCTATGTATATCGGTCCATCAACATCACATTACCAAGTACAGTGGGGCAATCAATAGGATAAAGTTGGATTAAAATTAACTTAATTTTTTTTTAATTTAAGTTATTCTAATGCAGCTATTTTTTCATGGTTAAATATTGTAGAAATTTAGGACCATATTTTGTTAAATTTTATTTTTTTATTATGTGTATTATAATTTTTTTTTATTATTTTTGTTTACTATTTTTTTTATTATTTTAACTAAAAATAGATAATTTTAGTTTAATCTTTTTTATTTAAGGGTCCAATAATTGGATTAATTATCGTGAATTTGTGGTGAAAGTTTTTTTTTTAAATAACCCTCGCAATGCTAAATTGACAGTGAAGCTAAAAGGGGAAAATGAACAAAAACAAAAAAAAAGGAGTTTTTGGCTAACTGTTGTGAATTTGTCGTAAAAATGACGTAAAAGGAAAAAATTGTCGCCGCACTTTTTTCCCCTAAAAATGTTTTTCTAAATACGAGATAAAATATCCTTAAAAGTTATAACTATGGTAATGTTGAAAAATTGATAAAATCAAAAAAAAAAAAATGTACAGCAGTGAAAAATGTAATTTTAATTTTTTTTGAGAAAAATGGTTGTGACATTTGTTTTTCTTTTACGAAAAATTCACGACTGCAATTAATCACTCAATTCTTTTATTTATTTATTTTTATTTCCCAATATCTTGAAGGGTGGTAATGACTTGACTGTGAAGTTATCATTACCAGAGGTTTCTTGTAAGCAAAATAACCGCAATAATTTGTTTATATCAAGAAAAAATTACGACAAATTAATGACAATGTTTCCAATATTGTACTCTTAAAATTTTGGAGTCGCTATGGTTTCTTGACGAACATAGGCAAATCACTGTTCGGTATTTTATGTCGATTAAAGCCCAACATGAACTTCTACGTAGATAGATATTTTAATAGCTGATTTTGTTCTGATTCTGCAGTCTATTCTGTCCCACTGTGTGTTTTATCGTCGGTCGTTTAACGAAGCATATTATACATGTGCATTTATAGAACATCCTCGACCCGAATGACTCGTGGTGAAATTGGAATTGTCTTACAACGTTGTAAAGGGACATCACACAAAATATATGTACCTACATTTTGCAAAAACTAATCTATGAGGGTGCTTAAGAAGACCGTCGTCGTCGTCGCTTTTAAGTCGTATTCCTTTGTGTCTCGAAAGAAACGCATGAATCAAACAATAAGGGGAGTTCTTTTTTTTTCATTTTTAGTTTGCATACATTTTACTGCCCGGGTCATGGTTTAAAGACTCTTTTGATAAATGTGTATGTGGCGTGTATGAGGTATTCTGTGGGGAGGCTTGAACAAGGGCGGAAGTAATTATTATATTTGTATTTGTTTCAAACTGGAGCTTAAAACACAAGATTAAAATTGAATAAGTGTTGGTAGGTATACATTTCGTTTGATGGCAGGTGTTTTATAACTACATACATATATGATTTAAATACTCATTAAAATAGAAACTACAAATAATAATTTACTGTGACCCAGTTTTTGTTGTTAAATATATTTGTAGAATTTTTTTTTAATTTTTTCTTTGGCAAAGTCAAAGGACATTTAAAATATTCATTTTTCCTTTGTAAACATAGATTGTAAGGGCTAGGTTTGAAATACTTTTTCTAAGAGAATCAATTATCACTCCGTCCTTTCTGTATTATATTCCGATTCTAAACAAAATATTTACCAACGCTCTTATTTGCAAAGGTATATGAGCCTTGCAAATGCAATACAAATTTTCGAAAGCGTTTATTTGAACTGTCATGTTGCAGAGGTCAACAACACAAACCAGGAAGACTGTAATTCTAACGGAGACATAGTATAGGTGAGGTATCTGTATTCTAGCAAATATGAGCGGATAGAATACAGTCTTGTGCACAAAGTTTAGTGACACATTTCATAGTAATTTCGAGATGCAGTTTTAAGGCTTTTCCAGACCAACGCGCTACATTCCAAAGTTCACGATTTCACATTCTTTTGAAAAGTCTCACTTCATTTGAAATTTTTCTTTCCAAAAGAAATTTTAAAGTCTAAGACGATACGACATCATCCAATAAAAATGATGACCCAATTCAATTTAATTTAACATTTTATGATCTTGAACTTTGCAGACAATACATCCGCTGAAGTTTGAACAACCACCAAAGTCTTAATAGGTACTTGTTCGATTTTAAAAAAAACTAAAAGGCAATCGCTTCGTCTCGGCAAAATCAGGTGCCGATATATTTTAGTTTTTTTTTATTTGCCTTAAAAAAAAGGTATGGCCAAAAGATTCAAAAACCACCAAAAAATTAACTAACTAGTTATTTTTATTACCTCACAAGGATTCAATTTTAATCTCAGAAATACAAAAACCCTATTCTTACATCCCGGTTTGATTGGCCTAATCGATGTATTGTATTTAGTAGTGAAATTAAGACATAATCGGTGAAACTAGAATGTAAGATTGACGTTTTTTGGCATTTGATAGGGATATATTTTTAAATGACCACAGTTTCATTTATAGGCGTTTTTCTTTTTTAGATCAGAATAGAGTTCTGAACAGAGTCCGAGCATATCGAGCATGCTCTGAACATCCTCTGAACAAAACGTGTTCTGAGCGCTCTGAACTATTTTTGAAACACACCTGAACATTTAGCTTTTTTTAATTTCACCTGTCAAATGCTTGTGTTCAGCATTCAACTCGGTCTGCTCAGTTATTTTATTCTGAGCTCATAGAGCGCGCTCTGAACAATCTCAGAACATGTTCAGAACGAAAAAAGAAAAACAAATTTGAAGCTCTAACGTTCAGAGGTTGTTCTATTGTTGTTCTATCTTAAGTCTTTTCCAGAAAAGTGTCTCTAAATATCTGAAACTCCATTAAATTATTATTAAACTGCACAAAAATAGAGGACAACATTTTTTTTGACATCTCTGTTCTTATAATTAAAAATATCACTATAAAGCTTGGGGTGATACTGTTTTTTTCTACGTGCATGTGCATGTTGGATATTATACTCGTATATTATAATTGCATGTCAGTTACATGCAAATAGCTCTTGGTGTAGTGAAATTTTAATAACTTATAACGGGTAATTTTTTAAGAGGTTTAGAACTTTAAAAAAAAAAAAAAACACAAAAAATTCGAAAAAATGAATGAAATATTTATTTGAATCGATAGTTTGAACCTTGCAATTTAATGTTTAAATATAATTTCATGCAAATGTTGACCGCGGCTGCGTCTCAGGTAGCCCATCCGCTGAGTCCAATTTTGGCATACTCTTTCACACATATCGGCCGGTATCTCACGAATGAATGCATGGATGTTGGCTTCCAGTGCGTCAATCGAAGCGGGCTTGTCCCTATAGACATAAGCCTTGACATACCCCCACAAAAAATAGTCTAATGGTCTCAAATCGCACGATCTAGGCGGCCAATTGACCGGCCCGAAACGTGAAATTAACTGTTCACCAAACTCGCCTCGCAATTGCGCCATTGTTTCGCGTGCTGTGTGGCATGTGGCACCGTCTTGTTGAAACCACATATCATGCAAGTCAAGAACTTCCATTTCGGGCAAAAAAAAGTTTGTTATCATCGCTCGGTAGCGTTCACCATTGACAGTAACGCTGCGATTCGCATCATCTTTGAAGAAATATGGCCCAATAATGCCGCCGGCCCATAAACCGCACCAAACAGTGGCTTTTTCGGGATGCATTGGTAGCTGTTGCAATGCTTCTGGCTGATCTTCACTCCAAATGCGGCAATTGTGCTTATTTACGTACCCATTCAACCAAAAATGAGCCTCATCGCTGAACACAATTTTTCGATAAAAAAGCGGATCCTCGGCCAGCTTTCCAAGAGCCCATTCACCAAAAATTCGGCGTTGTGGTAGGTCGGCTGGCTTTAGTTCTTGCACCAGCTGTATCTTAAAAGGCTTTACGCCCAAATCCTTCCGCAAAATTTTTCACGTAGTGCTGTAACAAAGGCCTAACTGCTGGGAACGGCGCCGAATCGACATTTCGCGGTCTTCTGTCACACTAGCTGATACGGCCGCAATATTTTCTTCACTACGCACAGTACGTAAACGTGTTGGTGGTTTAATGTCCAACAAAGTAAATTTGGTGCGAAATTTGGTCACAATCTTCCGAATAGACTGCTCAGAAGGTCGAGAATGCCGACCATAAAATGGAAGCAGCGCGCGATGAACATTTCGAACCGAGCACGAATTTTGATAGTAAAATTCAATAATTTGCAAGCGTTGTTCATTTGTAAGACGATCCATGGTTAAATTGCAAACCAAACTGAAGCTGTTTGACAGTGACACAAGGTACTAAACACACGTCAGCTGTCAAAACCAGTGTTGCCAAAACCAAACCAGCTAAAAAATCACCCGTTAGTACTTTGTGTAGAATAACACTATTTGGGTCAACAGAATTTTTGAGGTATATAATCCTTATGGCAAAAAAGTATATTTTATATGAGTAGTATATATTTGAACAATTTTATATTGTTTCATTGTTCATTGTTTTAAATTTCAACGGCTGAGATTTTTTTTGCACTTTTTACAAAAAGTTAATAATGATAATTGATAATTGTATAGGTAGTGTAACCGGCGTGAAACTGTACCCTACAAAATAAGGCCCTATTTTCATTTGAAAAAATTTAAATAAAGCCTAGTATTCATTTATTTCCACATAAACTTGGTAATAATATCGAACTCAAGTACAGAAATAAGACCGCATTTATCTGTACAGTATTTAGAAGTACATTAAAGATTAAAACCTGAATTTAAAGAAAATTTCAAAAAAATCTATTGTTTTTCAAGTTTTTGCATTTTTCGTGTTTTTTTTTATTTAATTCAGTTTTTCAAATGAATATATTCAAAAATTGAATTTTGAACAACTTAATTTCTCAAAAAGAATTTTTAAACGAAATTCTGCTCAATATTATTTTTATTAATAAGAAGAATTTAATTAAAATCGGTAAAATATATAATGAGATGGTCGAAAAGAAAAAAATGGTTCTGTGTAAGGTTTTAGTTAGATCGTACTAATATATTAGCTCAAAGAAAAATTTTAATCAAAATCTTAGGAATCGTTTTCGAGAAAAATAAGATTTTCCTTAGGGGTTTTTAAATACTTCTATGGTAGATACCGTTATTTTTGGTTATAATAATATTTTTACTTGCGATATATACATAAGTAGGTACTATATGGCAAGTTATATTGATTCGTAAGAAAAATCAAACTCGAGATTTTGATCAAACTTGAAAAAAAGTTATTTCGGCTGCAGCTTAAACGGGATTTTCATTAAACTGGTACCTATTGTTTTTGGACATTCCCCTGACACTCTTTTTAATTTTAATTTTAAGGACCAAAAATAACGGTATTGGCGTAAAAATTTTGTTTAGCAAATGATGAAAATCTTATTTTTCTCAAAAAGAACTTTGTATAGGGAAGCTTCAGTCTGCTTATAATTATTTCAAGGTTTTAAATATCTATAGCGAATCTTCGGTTCATCGAAATTGTACAATGCAGTAAACTCGCTTAGATATTTGAAACTATGAAATATTTATAAGAAATCTGACCAGTTCCCAAGTTATTTAGTGTACATATTTATTTGTTTCTAATCATTTCTTTGTTTTGAACAAAAAAAAATAACTTTATATCATAAATTGATAAAACAAAAAAGAGTTCTATAATCGCGATATTTTGTTGTCTTCCTTTTAAGTCTATATAATAATATCCGAGTTGTTATGGTCTATAATGTTTTGGTTCAAATTTGTCGGTTATCATCGTACAAAATTTTAACAGATACAAAAATAATAAATAAAAACCATCACGTCTGTAGTCTTAGCCATTCTTCTTATAATATATTTAATTTTTTTCACACAACAATTTTTGTGGCGGGGATTCTCTCCTAAACAATTTACATTAGTCATTTTTGCTGAAAACAAATTTATTAAAAAAAAAAAAAAAAATACATAACGTCTAGAAAAATTCACCCCTACACAATGCTTTTGTTTTTAAAAATCTTAACAATATATCTGAAGATTCTCTCCTAAACAATATTTTTTGTTTCAATGCAGCGATTAAGCTTCATAAAAATTAATAATTTTTCTATGAAAAACGATGTTCAATGATATTTTTCTTACTCACCAATTCAATTGAGACAATTAATGTCTGGGTCTGCTATAGTTACATTATGTATATATTTTCTCAAAAATACACTTAAAATCGATATGATATCACTTTTTGAAAGTTTGCCCAATCTTATTGAAACATTTTTCTTATCTTGCAATACCTATGTACGTTTGATTTTCAAAAATTTTTATCACTCTATACGTAGATACGTACATATTTATTTTTAGTAATAATATTACGATTATTATTTCGTCATTTTAATGGAATTCTTTTTTAGTTGTTTTGAGATAATAACAACAAAAACGTCATTATTTAAAAATAATACCTCAACGTGTTCCTTGATTAATCATGTCGATTATGAAATACACAATACTGGATCTGCAGTGTTTTTTGTTTAACAGTGTTCTCTTTTATTTTCACGACAAATGGGTTAAGAAAAAAAAGAGCACTGCACTGCGAATTACTGTGGATCCAGCAGTGTTACCGCAGCCAAAATACAAAACTTTTAAAAATTACCGATTTTAAGAATGTATTATTAAAGCTTTTTTATTTTATAAAAAAAAAAATTCATTAATATATAATATTGTAATTAAATAGAATACAATAAAGTTTTAATTTTCATAAAAAAAATGTTTCCTTTTTTAAAAAAAATGTATCCCCGAATTCCACTGAAAAAAAAAAGAATTCCCCTGGATACAATCGTAACCCCTTGGTAACTCTGATTGTTGATTCCATAATAGACATGAATAATGAATATGTAGTTATTGAGAGGTCTACATTTATGTTTATAAAAATTTTTAAATGATACAAAAAGCTCTTTATAGAAATTCATATATGTGGGTATATATACTTCGATTGTAACATGTAACATTGCAAAATCGTTTATCTGGGTTTTATTTGATTTCATTGCCATATAAATAGAACATTCCCTCAACTTAAAAAATTGAGCGTTCTCAAAAAACTCTTTAGGTATAATAATACCGGGCCATGACACACTGGACCAATTTTGAACGAGACCCAAAGTTACTTTTGCTTCAATCGCACACAGAGTATAAACTTAGCTGGAGGAAAATTTTGTTTACATGTAACGGCTTCAATTATTGTAGAAGTACCTATTTATTTTTTCTATTTGACAATTCGGACAGCAAAAAATCATTTGCTTTTATAGTAAAAAAACAATTAAAGTGTTCATGACAACAGATTGTTTTTTGCCTGGTTTTTTTTTTCATTTTTTTTCAAGACCAAAAATAACGGTACAGCCGACAAAATTTTTAGCAAAAAATTAAAATCTTATTTTTCTCAAAACACAACTTTTTTTTTTTAAATTCAGTAATTTTTTTTACAAAAGGCAACCATTTAAAAAAAAAATTTCCGAAAAATGGTTAAAAATTGTACCTCCCATAGAGAACCATTTTTTTGATTTTCCCATAAACACTTCAACTGATATTGATCAATTTTTTATGGAGAATGTTTGAAAAGGTGTTTTGTATACCAAAATAAAATTTTTTTTTTTTGGATTTTTAAAAAAAAGTTTAAACATTTTTTTTTTGAGAACTTAATAATTCGAAAACGACCGAAAACCGGTATTGAAAATCTCATTTTTCTCAAAAACGTCTCCTACGATTTTGATTAAAATTTGTGTGTGAACTAATATCTGTACGATCTACTATATTATTGGAAACAAAAATTATCTATTGTTAAAAAATGGGATCATCAGTTGAACTGATTTTAATGAATTTTTTTTGCACAATAGCTTCAAATAAAATCTAATAATATTGCATACCAAAATTTTCAAAAGAATAAATTATTAATTTAAAAAAAAAATTTTAAAATTATTTTTTGAAAATTTCTTATTTCGAAAATGGGTAGATGATATTTTTTTTTAATAATTTTTTTAATCCGCATTAAGAAAAGCTAAAAAATTACGTACCATTTTTTTCAAAATTTTATAGTAGGTATACAAAAAACTATATTTTCAAAAGCTCCAAACGGTTATCATTTGTTTTTCTCATTAATTGAGATTTCCTTAAAAAATCCGAAGATGTACATTGGTGTCAAAATAATTTTAGAGGTTGTTTAATCAAAATATGTTTAATAACATATTGTTTTTTTACAATTTTTCAGTCTAAACTGTAAGTTCCATGCATATTTGCATCACGGTGCTATATTGTTCATAAATAAATGTACCTACTCGCATAATACATCCTTAAACTTAACTACGTTTTAAGCAGGTGGTATACAATATAGGCTCCCATAACTAATTTATTTCTTTTATATGATAGATATAGTTTTTGGAATATTAGAACTTTAAAAACACAGTGTGATCGCTCATAAGAGCAAGTTAGTGCGACCCAGTCGTGCACATATTTCTTTTTTAATGAATGAATGTTGTGGATCTTTTAGGGAATGCAGTGATAACTGTATAATGTATTGGTTACTATGCTATATTGTTCATAAATAAATGTACCTGTTCGCATAATACATACTTAAACTTAACTACGTTTTAAGCAGGTTGTATGTATGTATGTATTTAAGTAAATATTTGATTAAAATCTATAGCTTTCGATTTTTTTTTAAGAATCCATTTATAAATAACTTGCCCTACAAATATACAAACTAATTATTATTTCGACATTAAGCTATACGTGCTTAGGCTTTTCGTTATTCTAATAGCCCTTCAATTAAATTCCTGTTTCCGGTCCTTTTTCTTTTTTAATGCAGTCCATTGATTTTGAGTTTCATTTAAGTCACGCAACCCATATATTTTATCGTTGTTGTATCAATTAAATTATACCTTATGTGAGTGGGGGTACATAAAAGGAAAGCGTAGGTAGTAGACCTATACTATCGCTTTATCACTAAAACAACATTATAGTTAAACTAATGTTATAGTACCTACCTAATGTAATTCACTTTCATTCATGCAGTTTTCTTAAAGTGTATTAATACGCTAAGAAACAGGAGCGAATTTTATAAGCAAATGAGCCTCTGTTAGTCACGAATCTGCAGTTAATTATAAATTCTAGTTTATAAAAATAAGGAAGAAAAAAACAACTTTAAAAAAAGGTAGGTATAGTTGGCCTTGTAGATAATAGCGTTCTAAGAAAAAATGGCGTAAACCCAAAAATTATTAAATTTTGTTAGTGGCATATTTTGAACGATTTAACAGCGCCTTATTTTTATGTTTAAAAAAGTTTAAAAAACATGTTTTCAAGTGGAAATTGCACAAAATCCAAATCATGTAAATTTGTAAAGGTTCCTATATTCTAAGCAAAAAAAGTCGCTAATCCAACAACATCGCCAAAATTATTGAAACTTTTAGGTGCAATATGAAATAGCTTAATTTATAGAGATGCCGCGAATAGTGACTCGGCCGAGTACCGAATACCGAATATTCGGCAGCCGAACATTCGGCCAACGATGTGTATCTATCTCCTACGTGACTTTTGACTTTTGACATACATATTTTCAAAAGCTGGAATTGTTTACGAAAATAGACGTAATCGTTTGCTACCAACGAATGCCGAAAAAGTAGTTTTTATTCACCACAACTTACCATTAGTATAGATTTTAAATACTAAAATAAATTTTTTTTAATAATTGTAAGATAATGAGCCTTTTTTATTTTCCATTTGTTATTCGGTATTCGGCCGAATATTGTGAACTATTGGGACGAATATCAAAAATATAAGCCGAACAGGCCGAATGCCGAATAGTGGTCGAATATTCGCGGCATCTCTAATAATTTATTTTGATTACTAAGAAATTATTAGATTTGATGAAGTGGAAATCAGGACAAATAAAAATACATTTAGCTCAAAACTACCAAAATGGAGAAACACCCTTATTTCATAGAATGGCGGAAAAGTTGAAGTTACTTAAGCCCAGTTTTTCAGTGCAAGATCATCCAAGTTTAAGAGTTAAGCACAAGTTAACTCGTGAAACACGTTTTCAGTAAATTTAAATACCGAGTTAATTCAACGAATTTAATGATTTAACTCTGGATTCACATACATAGTTGTTTCTGACAGTTACATGTCAAAAAAACTATTGAAACACAAAGGGCGAAACTAACTGAAATCGCCCTTTTCCATGATGCCGCATAGTGTCGCGCTCTATGTCTCGATAGTGAAATATAATAAAAGATTTCTGTGAGAAAAGATATTAAAAGTTAATCATACACTGGAAAACTGCTTCTGAATTTACTCGGCTTCAATTTTGTTTGTATTTGTTTTATCAACACGTATTTAACTCAGAGTTAATCAGGGCTGAAAAACTAGCACTTAGAATTGATTAACAGAATAAGGCTTAGGGCCAGTTTCACAGTGCACACTTAACAAAATAAGTGGCACTTAATTTTTCCATTTTGGCACTTTAGTCGCAGTTTTACTACCTGAGTTAGGGGAACTTAAGTGGCCAATATCGGAGACTTAAGTGTCACTTATTCCGATAAGTTTACACTGTGAAATTGGGAATTAGTTTTCCATATTTGGCACTTAAGTGACACTTACTTCACTGTGAAACTGGCCCTTAGTTTCACTTAAGTGAAAAACTAATGCACAATTTCACAGTGTTAGTTTGTCGGAATAAGTGACACTTAAGTCTCCCATGTTGGCCACTTAAGTTCCATTAACGCAGACAGCAAAACTGCGGCTAAAATGCAAAAACAGGAAAATTAAGTGCCACTTATTTTGTTAAGTGTGCACTGTGAAACTGGCCCTAAATATGATCACGATTCTATTGAATTTCCTATATTAGATTCAGGAGACGACGCACCTACTTATTCCTATCATTAAATTTGAGCAGTTTTGTAAAAAAAAACAATATGATGGTTAGAAAAAAAACAGTTTATAAAAATGCCCCCTAAAACTTGTAGCCTTAATCATCTGCTTTTGTATAGTGGTAAATTCACTTTTGTCTTTTTACCTACATTATATAGAAAGTACTTCTTCACCCACCATCAACGATATACAATACAAAATCATTATTTATTCGTGAGCGTATAAACAACAATGTGAACTTACCACAAAGTGCAATCAGGTGAATGAAACTTCATGGTGTTCCGTATTTGTCATTGTTTTAACTTTCAGATCAGAGTTTCTATCGATTAAGTTTCTACATATTGTGGTTTCGTTTTGTATTTTGCAACGACAACGACCGACGACGACGGAGGAAAGTCGATTTTACGATACATACTTCCGCTGGGACAATAATAATTATACAAATAATATGAATATCATGAATGAGTTTAAATAAATCACTATATTATCGTATTTATGGTTCATTGCATTTGGAAGGTTTCAGGTCGGTAGGAGATTTTTGTTTGTTTTCTTCTTTTTTTTTTTTATATATCGACGATTTAGAATATGCATTTCATTTCCGTATTCAATAATTGTCAGGAGGTTATATTTATGAAATCGGAAGAGCAAATCACCTGTGAAATTTATATCCGTTCTTTTTGTCATTGTAAATGTTGCAATGATGTAAAACACTATAACATGTTTATCATTCGGTTAAGTTTACGATTTGGTTAATGAACTGTCAGTATCAGAAATGATTTACACAATCTTATATATTAGGTCTGTTTCCTTACTTCCCAAAACTTCCAATTTTAAACAATTCTAGTCCAATTTTATTTTTTTTTTGTATGGACTTTGACAGAACTTTGGGCTAAACTGGGTAGAAAGTGTCAGTTTAGGGAAGTAAAGAAACAGACATATTATTTCTATAGTCTAGACTCACTTTCCGACTCTAAAACACCGATTTTGACAATTTTTTTAAAATTTTAATAATTTGTTCAAAAGCTGCATTTGTTTGTTTTCGTGCGTCTTTTATTTTTATGTAATTGCGAGAATTCTCGCACGGGGTGGCTAGTTTAGGAAAATATCCTTAAGAAATTTGTTGCGGAAAAGTAACCAAATTTTTTTTATAGACTTAACTAAACGTCATTGTGGCTTTTAGAATTAGGCGTGTTCAGAAATATGATATGTTAGATATTTCCAAGAACTAAAAAAATTCTGCCCGTGTTCTGAAACTATCGCATTGAGATTATTATAAAAGTTGTAAACGTATAGTTCATACAAAAAAATTAGGACGTCTACATTTTCTGACTGTTGTTGATCAGCATTGTTAATTTACACAAATCCACATAATAAGCCATATTATGAATTATGAATAAACTAAAGTAAATGATTTTATTTGTATTTGTTATGCTTCCGAAGTGTCATCGAAGTGAAAGGAAACATTTCCTTTATTGATTCCTCTTTTACCAAATTTCAGTTAAGTTGAGCTGGGGACTACTATGACTTCCGAAAACGAAAGTGAACTAAACTGAAGGAAAAGTAAATACAAAATGAAGTTGTTTAAAAGTGGGCTCCAGGTCGATCGACCTTCATTTTGTATCAACTGGAGAGGTCACCAATCAATTCCTATATGGAAAAGTAGATATGTATCCATAATGATGGGCACGCCATATGGTTTTCTTATTCAAGAAAACCATATGGCTCATTGTCGTTCGATCACTGCCGTGAGTTTTCGACTATTACAGTTCTACCTTTATAACCCTGAATTCTGAAATCGTTGTATCATTTAATTCCCTTCGGGCTTAAAAAACCCGAATACTATCGTGTATGTAACCATTCCGAGACATATTTTGGCTCCGATTTCGCGTTGGTTTGGGAGACGTTCTCCATTTAAAAATAACTTTGTAATCTGTGCCTCGCATCAATAAAATCAGTCGAGAAACGATGAAATATGAAACAAATCATATGAGTTTTGTTTCATTTCCACCGTTTCTCGACCAATTTTATCGATGCGAGAGTTACAGAACGTAGGCACTGAACTCGCTTATTTGTATAAATATTTTGACGCTTAATATTTGATTTTAATGAACAGCTAATTGAATTACAAAGCATTTAACCAACTGAACTAAAAGGGCGTTTATGGAATTCGTAAAGATAGGGACCTCAACCAAATTGCCGTTGAAACCGAAGACAGGTAGTAAGGAACCGAGCAGGCTGCAAGAAGCTAGTTCTAAACTCCGTTCGAAGTCGGGTGGACCAGCCAGTAAATAATTAAATAAATAAATTTTGTTCCCACATTTCTTTTATCATAGTTTGAACTAGGTAATTGAATAAAATTTTAATAAATTATTTAGTAAGGAAAATTAAATTTCTATCAAAAATGAGGTTTTTATTCAAAAAATTTTCCCGATTTGCCATTCCAGCATAGTTGAGGTACATTAGAAATGAAAAAAGCATTTACATATTATGTATTTTAAAACTTTGAATAAATTCTTTTTTAAATTTGCTCTTCTTCACATACAAATCTGGAAAGCCTACGAACAGGGTTGGCCGAATTAACTACACTACATTTTCTACATCATTGACTACGCGTAGTTAATTAAATAAACTACACGTCTTATTTTCTACAAATTGTTACGTTTTCATATACATACAAAGTAAATTTAGAGAAATAATAAAATTTCAATAAAAATTTGAACATTTTAACTCAAAATCAAGCTTCAGAGTTACAACTGACAGATCATTTGATATTTATAACTAAGTTTGCTACAACTTGTTTCATTAACTACATTTAACTAGATATACGTTTAATTACATAAACTACGTAACAAATGTGAAAAATGTAGTGGCCATCCCTGCCTACGAACACTTCTCCTTTTTTTGGTGTCCGTTTTATCATCTTCTTTGTATTCTGTTTCCTCAGACCACTAAAAACATAGCATGAACGCAATAATTTTGTCTATTCCCCTGACGTTTCGCCCTCTTTCTCTACTCGGCGTTACACTTTTTTGAAATTCTGTTGATTTTTTCACATTGTTAGTAGGTATGCCTCCGCTTAAACATTTCTAATGTTAAAAATTTAGTACCGGCTATGATTCCGTAAAACGTAAACGATCGAACGATGTCGTTTTGGCAATAGCTATCCCTATCTTTCTCTTTAGAAGTGAATGAAATGGGTATTGTCAAACGATATCGTTCGACCATTTTCGTTTTACGGAATTAGGCCCCAGGTAAAAAAAGTTCTGAAAAAGTGTTATTTAAGACACCTCCTGGCTCATGAAAATAGTTTTCATTAAATTCAATTACCAATAATAAAAGAAAAATAAATCAATTCATGTGTAGCTAATTAAAGAGTAATGTTGATGTGCTAAACAACTATTAGCCTAATTTATCTTCTTATTTTTGTAATGCCAGCTATGTGCAGATTGGTAATGGATGTAACCTGTGGAATTTCGAGATTTCAAAAATAACAAACTAAAAAGATAAAAATCAAAAATCACACAAAATTTACCTAAAACAATGTTTTTTTTTTGATAAATTTATTGAGGCAAAAACTCCACAAAACAAAAATCAAAAACTCGTTAAATAGGCATCATTTTAAGTTTATTATCTACTTCGTTAGGTAAAAAATTTATTTCAAACATATTTTATCCCGATTTATTGTGAATTATTTTTTAAAGTCTATATTCCCATTTTCGAATTGAAAACTATCTGAATATTGGTTATGACCCTTCCCATAAATACAAATACATAATCAGGCTTATCACAGAATCCATCGTGGAAAATCTCCGAATCGATTATTCCACTACGAACCCCGACAAAAAAAGGAGGAATGGAATCGAAAAAAACTGCCTCATTATAAGAATTAATTCTGAATTTCGAAATCAGCTGTCACACGAATACTTGGAGCTTTTAAAAAAAAAATCCCTTTACCTTTTCAAAAAGTCCCATTTTTTTCCTTTTTATTTTCCATAAAAAAAGCTGAATTTAAGTAAGGATAGCTCTTTGTTTTAATAAATATCGCAAAAAAAATCCCATGATCCCTGGACCCTGAGCATTTCATTATTACAGTTGTCAAATGATTAAGATCGCGAAAAAACTGTGTTGTTGATGTTTGTTTATTTATTCAATGTGTTAGCTTTTTTTTCCAAGAAAATAGATTCAACATAAAAATAAATAAAAGTTATAAAAATAAAAAGTAGTTTGTTTTAAAAGTGTGTTCTTTTAATTCCTGGTTTTTTTTTTACATAGTTTTGTTTCGACTACTTTGTAAATTGTTTCTTACTGGCGTGGCATTCAATTATTTTAAGAGTTTAAAATTTTTTAACAAAATAATAATTGATTAATTTGCGTTTGCAACCATTGCAAATTTTAGAATTTGTAAGAAAAACAATTTTTTTACTGAAACACAATCGTTTTGCACTTGGCTACGACAAGAATCTGTTTTCGTAGAAAACGACGTCATATTTCCGTTTCATTCGGAATTTGTGATGACAAATTCCCCGAATTTCGAAATTCTTAATAGATTTTTCACTACGAATTCACTACGAATGGATTCTACAATACATTTTTTCGTGATTCTTAGAACATTTTCGATTGTGTTTGAAAACTAATCAGAACATTAGTCAGACATTGTGAAACAGGTCCTTGGACTCTCCAACAAAAAAAACAAAAACAAAAAAACTAAATCCATTTTGTAGCAATTAGTTTTTCCAACTGACTGATTTTTTTATCCGATAAATTATAATTTATTCTTAATATAAACTTTGTGATGAATGCGTAGATTCTTGAAATTGAAATAATAATTATAATCTCCATCAATTACTGATATTATTGCAATGAATTGTCTTCATCATCTCATATCAAAATGCTTCTCTCATCGTTTGTGTTTCTTTTGCGTTAAAGTTAAAAAGGTTAATTGAATTAAAATCAAATGTAATTCTTCGAACAACCTTCGCGCATACATATATCTGTTTTAATTGTAAAAATTGAATTATTATTGATCACCGTTCGCCGTCACGTCGTTGTGATGCTAATAAGGATGATTTTCATTTTATCATGCAATTTTTGTAAGAACAAAAAAAAAAAAACGCAACCCTCACAAATCTATTTAAATATTATGTTTCATCAGATACTGTCTGAAGGATGTCTCGAAATTTCGATTTCCGCTTTTCCGTAATTTTTGACTTTACTGAACTTCGATGGAATTCACCCTGAATAAATATTGCAATATAAAGACGAGTTAAGGTCCTTCATATAAAAAAAAAAAAATTCAAATGGAGAGAATGACAGACTAATCCAATTAACCAAACGATAAATAAATGTCCTAACTCCTAGCACCAAGTACTCGTATTGAATGTAATGTCACAGAACAGCACATAGGGTCAGTGAATGTGCACACCTTGAACATATGGCATAGAAAGGAGTTTGTATTTTGTATATTCACATTGGTTTACATGCGGTTCGAGTTTACAAACATATAAAGCAATTGTGATGATGGAGACGCCAAGGCTATAATATAGAAAAGTACTATGAATATTAATAATCGAACACTCCACATCACTTGATTGATGAAGAAATTTTACGAAACTGTAACGGCGATCATAACTATTTTTAAATATATATATACTATCAGCCCTATTAATAAAAATACACCATCCGCCCGTTATACTTTTTACCTAACACATGGATGGTGGACTTATCCGTTTGATAAAATAAAATATTAATAGATTTATTCGGTCTGCATTTTATCTGTTCACTGAAAAACACCGAAAAGTAGGCAGCACTTCCCTCAATTGTACTAAATATTCAAGTACTTCTTTCATTTTTGAAAGCTAACTGTCATATCAGTCCGCTTTGAATTGAATTGTGAACGGTAAAGTTATCCGCTCGTTGAACACCAAAATTGGTGAGATTAGTTATCTGCTCATTGTCAAATGTCATTTAAGGCTAAAACCCGTTTATTATTAAGAATTATAAGTTAAAACATGTGTTAGTATTGTTTCATATCTATTTTGTGATTATTAATAGGGCTGTATGTATATGTATAAGGTTTGCGTAGGTTTTATCTAAATCAATTGCACTTAGGAACGAAAGTAAATCAGCCTTCTCTGAGAATTGCATAAGCTAGAATTTTTTTAACGTTATCAGTACTGCTTAATGCAAGCATTTGTAACATAACATTTCTTTCCTCTTCGGGTTTTTCACCTTCAGATACTGAGAAATATCAACTTGTTACAGTCATCATTTAGCGTGGTGTTAGTTTTTAGTAAAGTATACAAAAGCTCAACACACTAATAACAAGCTACAAAAATAACTACAAGTCAAAATATTACACATCAAATTACATTAAACAAAAACAAAAAGTGGCAACACTGTTACAATAAAAAGAGAAACATTAAATACGATGATTGGTGACAAACAATTATAATTACTAAGAACGTCCATTTTGATCTAAAGGTATAAAAAAAATAGATAGTTTTCGAGATTTTAATAAAAAATTGAATTTTGCTTTCCGTCTCTCTACTCCACTCTTTAAACTTTAGCCTTGGTCCAAATTTAGGGTAATTTTTAATGCTTAATATATTAACATGAATTTTTCTGCCAAAACTCAGCTTTGTCAATCCCACATGTGCAAAGAATTGTCAAACTAAAAATCTAAACCTTATCAATTGATGCGGAGTGTAGAATTTATTATAAATCAACTTAAGTATACTTTGAGGAAAATGGTTTTACATTTTTACCTACGGTAAGTGCTAAGAGAAGGGTGATTTCTGTCCTGTTGGTGCAAGGTGTCAGTAATATTTTTATAGTATATATGTATAGTAGACAAACTTTCGCCCTGGCACTGCAATGTCAATTATCCTGGGGAGTTAATCATGAATCCTTTCCCCAATGTTTCATCCCTTAGGTTGATTAATTGGCCTATCGTATGAGCATTATACATCTGGGTGTGTTTATATGTATGTTGGCAGATGAAAGGTCATTTTGTGTATACCTTCTTTTATCGTTAAAAGTTATATAACACTTTCGCTTTGTTCACTGAAGTTAATTAGCTGTATAAAAAGCAACACTTTATACATGAAATTTAAGTTTACCTACATAAATAAACCACAAAGCACAAAAGTTAATTTATTTTATTAAGAAAAAAAAAATCAATACGAGCACAAATCCTCTTAGGGTGTGGTTTATGTCGGAGGTGCGATAAACAATTCGAGCAGCAGCAATGCGATCAATGATGAAATCGAAGCTTGATTAATTTCAGCTCTTATGTGGTTTTAATATTAAATTTTCGATAAGTGCTGTCTTTTTGATATTACTGCTTGTTATTGATTTTTGTCATTGTAATTAAATAGTCTACTAAGTCTTCAATTATTATCCTTGATAAAAGCTTCGAAAATCGATTTCCACAGCTCCAAAATTAATACATATACAGTAAGGGCCATTTGCCGAATTTTCGACCTTGACATCCGAACAAATTTTTAAAAGCCCAAAAAAACCAAGAATCCGTCTACCTTTATTCAGTTTTCAGCGATTTTAACACAGAAAGATTTTAACCATGTAACGCCATAGTTTTTAAAGTTATTTAATTTCTTAAAATTTGATCACAGGCCACGTCGTAGATCTTAATTTAAATTTTTTTCGAACTCAAATATTTTAAGCAATATTTTTTTGTATGTGGACATTTTTTGATTATGACTATGACCCTGTTTAGAGAATAGTCATGTCGTGTCTACACTCGAAATTATTTTTCAGACATGTGTATCGCTGAACTCTGATGGAATATCTGCCCTGCTTTGTGCTAAAGCATAGGATGTTGTAAAATATGGCAGAAATTGAAATTTTAATATGTAATTAAATCTGCTGCAGCATCTTTGCTGTTATCAATCCACCAATTCAACTAGCATTTTTTGGATCTACCTTTGACCAATTGCATATACATATCTAATTTTTATTCTCATCTGCAATACTCTTCAACAAACAAGTTGCAGTAGCCATGGTGGTGTCCTTGGGATACAAATGGTGGGCTAAGACCTCCGGAAGGCAATTACGTACCTTCCCCCCCTAATAGGAATCACCCCTCCACCGTTTTTGGACGTCTTCGGGCTTCACAAACTGTTGTGAACCAAAATAATTTTATTCATATTTTTTTTTTTAGTACGGCATGGAGTTTCGTAACCTCTGTAACCTCTGTCCAGTGCTACGGTGGCAAGAAACCAACCCCCCCTCCCGACGAGCTAGGACGTGCTTCAGCTAGCATGCCAGCTGCCGTAGCCTGGACGCCCTCTCCTTCCTGCTGCCAGGATCAGCCTGTAAGTATGGGGTTGTAATGGTGGTAAGGGAAGGAGAGGTAGGATTCCCCAACTGAAGACTATAGCTTTGTTTAGTTGCTGCCTCGGTAAGCCAAAGCTTCTAGCTAGTCAATACAGTGGAGAATCCCGCCGACCAACACCTCGGTTCGTTACAAAGTCAAAACTAAAAAAAATGGTTGTAAATGGAACATTTTGGATATGTAACATGATTATGATTATGATATGACTCCAATCTCTTTGTTTTCTTAGTGACTATGATTATGATTATGATTATGATTATAATTATTACCAAGATGCACAAACAAAAATTGAAGAATAACTCATACGTCCGAGTACACAATTATTTCACAAAGGCATCTTCAAAAACTATTCTGTATTCACTTAGCCCACACAGTACAAAATAAATTTATACTTTTGATGGATAGATGACTGATGAACAATTTGTTCAATTTCAACAATTTTCTATTGCTCAGAAATGACTACATTGATAATAAATTAGGGCGGTCTGGTTCTAAAAGAGCTGTCACTTCACCAAAATTATTTATTTGTAGTTTAACGGTATGCCTTCATTGTCTAACACACAATATTTGTTGTGGTTCCACTAAATTTAAAACACAACAGGAACATTTTTCCATTAGAAAAAAAAAATCATAATCCAGTTTTATTCGATTTTATTAATAGTAGATATATTTTAAACACTAAATTAAGTTTTTTATATGAAACTTAAACACAAACAAAAATGAATTAAAAATAGAATTGAAAATTTGAGTTTGGGTAAAAAAATTTTTCGCCTCTGCTTGCTGCCTCTCTCCTTTACAAAAAATATATAAACTAACGTATTTCTCTCTATGTCAATCAATTCAAACGATCAAACAACAAATCTAGGGCTTATTTTCCCTAATTGCATCAAATACCCATAATCATAAATCATATTTATTTTTCGCAAAAAAAAAAATAATATTTTTGCAGACAGTATAATTTCCTTGTTACAAAATTAAGTCCTGCGCCATTGAAACTCGCTCCTATACCACTATGTATGTATAAGCGAAATACCTATTCAAATACCAACTAAAGAAATAGGCTCTTAAATTATTGTTGCCACATACATATGTGTATCGGAGTATTGGTTTGTACCAGGCACGCTGTCAACCATCCTTATAAAAAAACTTTTTTTTTTGTTTCTGTTTCGTGTGCAAATGCCTTGTTGAGTCGTGTTTTCCTATAAAATTCACATCAAATCGCATTCAAATTAATATATCAACATGACTTTTATGATAACTTTTTATAAACAGTCTGGTGAAAATTAATCGGACACTTTGCTTTTAAGATCACATTCTCCGTTTCAGTCTCATGAGCTGTAGTTCAAATGTCATGTAAAATCTTTCAAAATTGACTCATTTTAACTTTTTGCTTAAATAGCCTTTAGACAGGTATCTATTCAAAAACTTCTTTTTTTCAAATTTAGCCAAAAATATACTGACCTAGTTTAAAGAAATGATTGTAACTTTTTATAAAGCTACTTTAGCTGAAAAGTTTCAAATTTTGCAGCGCCACCTTTTAAACTTTTTTCAAACTAAACAAATTCAAAGAAATATGTATATAAATGTATAAGGATGACGAAACTCAAATATAAGAAAAGTGGATGTGGCAGCAGGTGAAGTTAAAAAAAATTATACATGCCATGCTTTAGGTTCAAGAGATTTTAATAAAAAATTTCATTTTTAAAGGAATGTCAATTTATAGTTAGTTATGATAAATCTCAAAAGTGGTCGTGGTGGAAGGCAGATATACAACAACAACAAAACGAAATACGTCATGGTTTTGGCTTAAGAAATATTTACTAAAGATTTAGTATTTGTCTTCTAAAGACAAAGGATAAAATATTAATATAAGATAAGTGGGCGTGGCAGTGGGCTGGACAAATAACAAATGTCATGCTTTAGGTTAAAGAGAGCTTAAGTACATAATTTTAACATTCTAAGAACTTTTTATTTTTACGAAAAGAATAAGAATAATATAAGAAAACAAAGAAAGACTGTCTGAATGTTTTTTAACACAAGTGTAAAACAAGACTTTCCCTACTACGAATATTTTAAGAAACCCTCTTTTATAAATGTCGCTCCCTACTATATACAGCTACAATAATAACATTGTTTTTCTAATTTGCATTTCCAGGTTATCAATCGCAGTCAAAGTTGGTTCATATTTTCAAGGTCGTATTCGCTACGAAACCAGGGCACCCAATTTATAAAAAAAAACAATAACAAAACAAAAAAGACAATGTACTCCATGCCCCCACCACCTCCACCAAAACCAAATAAAATGAACGGCAATCGTTCTGTGAACGGCAGCACCAACAGTCTTTCCAGTGAAATTCAGAACGGCAATGGTCGTAGTCCTTGTCATACTCCGCCACATACGGACAGAGAACAAGTCGTGATGACTCCCAAAGGCAAAACAGCAAATAGCACAGTTATTCTAATTGAGAGAAAACTAGTAGATGAGATCAATGACCGCGTCCATGTTGCTGGAGGTGATCACACTGGAATCATAATCAATAAGGACACAGTAAATGGTCAAAAAAGTGCCACTGTCCGTGCTCATCTTTCCTTGGAATTCCGCGTTTTCCTGGTCAGTGCAAATAGCGGAAAACATTCACAGGAAGCAAGAACCTTAAGATTTTGGTTCCGTGATTGGTTAAAAGATGAAGAGAAACAAGCACATATAGCTCAGGATTTCTTCAGAGAGCTTGTCAGTCCAAAAGAATTTCCCAGAGGTAAGTTCAGTCCAGACATCAAACCAACTTTCGTATGGTGGATTTTCAAAGTATGTTCATAATTGTGCTCCTGTAAATATAGATTATGTGGGTTTTATCAAGAAGATAATGAAACTACTCCAACGTGGATATGATGAAATACAATCACTTGAGATCGAACTTAAGATACTCGAAGAAACATCTGCACCTCCATCTAGACCACGTAAGTATAATATTTAACTTGAATCTTTTATACTTCTTTTCTATATGGTGTCCATTTTTTTCGTCTTTCGTCTTCTTTTTTTGTTTTGTTCTGTAAATTTTATATTTTTGTGACTTTTAGCAAGAGATGGTTACATTATCTATTGTTATGGTGATTGCAATCGAAAGTTTGAAGAAGCCCTTCTGGCACAAAAACAAACAGGTGATGGGGATGACCTTATGAAGGCTATTTGGTTGGATATCTATAATGAAGGCGCACTAACCAGAAAATAAAAAAAAATTACTTTTTCTTTGTGATTTTTTTTTTTGTTGAATGCCATTTAAGCTTTTTTTTTGTGTTGTATCAATGATTCTTGGAATGCAAATTAAAAGAGAATTTAGCATGACAAGGAATAATAATAAAAAAAAGAATAAATTCAGCAAGCAATTGGTTTTCCTTTTGCATAAATATTTCCAAATTTTTAAAAGAAATTATTTAATCGACTAAAATAAATAAATATAAGCGTGTGTGAAATATACTAATGAGAGTTATTTACTACTAATTTTTGTAAAAAAAAAACATTCTTTATTATTTTTTTTTAAGGATTTTTCAAATAATTCCCAGGAATTATTTTTATTGATTTTTGTTTAGAGTTTGACTGGACTACTGTTGAAGAAAATATCAACACATAAATTCAAAGTTAAGATTAATTTTTTTTCGAACAACCCCTTCAAAAATTTGGAAACAACTCTAAAAGGAGTAAATAATTTTGTTCCCCATTATGTCAGGTATGACATCGAGAAAAGGGTCTAAATGTGATAGAACTCTTCTTTACTACTCAAATCAAGAGAGTTATAGTTTTACTGGAAAATCATACTTCTCCTGTTCTGATTTCTTGATTCTGGTCAGACTTTTTAACCTGATAACCGACAAGTTTTGGTTGAAATTTCTGTTCAAGATAAAAGTATTTTTTTTGATGGTTTAAACCAAGTTACTAAAGTTTTAGAAGCCGCATCATTCAGTTTTTTTATACTCTCAATGATACAAATTACTCTGTTTCTTTGTCGTGACTTTTATCTTCTCTGCCATGAATGTTAACAATTCAATCTTTGGTCTATATACAATATACTTAGTTAATAAAATGAATGATAAAGTTTTTAAAGGAGGCTTCATTCACTATTATCAAAAAACAAAGTATTCTTCATAAGCTTTACTATTTTAATTCTGTTAAAATTCGTCGTCCGAAGATAATTGAGGTTAAATAAGTCTTTGATTAAAATAAAATGATTTATAGGGATGGGAGTTTATAATAATTAACAGTAAATTAAGCATGTTGTCAAAATTCAGATGACAGATAGTGAAAATAAAATCTATTTTCAATGTAACTTGACAGATGAGACTACTGTTTAGACGCGACAGCTTGAAAAAGAATTAAGGCGAAGTGACGACTTAAACTTTCAACTATTTTTGTTTCTTGTCCAAGTCGGCAGGAACAGCGGTGACACACAATAGGAATAGGTTGGTGTCGAACCCAAGCATCTGGCGTGATAGTTCAACGCGCTAACTATTACCCAAGAGGCATCTATTTTTGGCTAAACATGCTACCTATAAACATATGTTTTAAAATGAAGGGATTTTCCTTTTATCAAGGTTCCATATTTCTATCGATTACATTATTTCCAAAACTTTTCGAAATGTTTTCACGAGAAATTTTGTGTCACTTGAGCCATTGATGTCCTTAAATTAACTCCATTTGTGCAGTAAAGTGTTGCAAATCAGAAAAAAAAAAAAAACTATTTGACAGCGACAGTTAAGGGTTTGTAAAAATGGATTATTTGCATTAAGGCTCACCCAAACCAACGCGAAACATTTGGCACGACGACTAAACATTCTGCTGTCAAAATATATTTACAGGGCGATAAATGAGAGTACCTACCCACACCAACGCGACGCACGATGCGATTATTACGAATCTCATGTAAAACATATTGGCAGTCGAATGTTTCGCATTGGTTTTGGGGAGCCTTTACATGAGAGAAAACATGTTTTCATTAGGCATGTTCAGGAAAATTAGATCTCCGAGATCTCAGCAATCTCAGTTACCTGAACATGATTCATCGGCAAAATTTCTCAGCTTTGCTGTCAAAATGCTGAGGAAAAAAATCTTGTATTCGCTTGCATACTTTTTGACGGAGCAAAATCTCTGAGATATAATTTTTCTGAACGCGCCAATTAAAACATTTCAAAAATAATGAAAGTTTGGCGGGGCCATAGTTCGAATAGAAGTATTGATATAAATTCTTTTTTAAAGCCCTTCCACACTATTCCACTGAGTATTAATACATGTCAAAAAAGTGTGAAACAAATCATGTATAATAGTGTGGAAACAAAATATGATATTCCCAGCCTACACGATTTGACATGTGTTAATACATGAGAATTTTTAGAAATGGTTCTAATTCTGTCACACATTTCATCACATTTTTATTGAGGTTAAATTAAACTGTTGTGTGTGGTCAAAAAATGAAAAGAAATTTCTTTCTCACAAATTTGGCAGTAGCATGGAATTCTTTTCCACTTTGTATTAATACTCAGTGGGATAGTGTGGAAGGGCTTTTAACTGTGAAGAGAGTTATTGAAAAATATTGGCAGACTGGATCAATTGACACACTGGTCGTCCAGAAACAAGTCGTTCAAATATCAACATTAAAGCAGTGCATGAGAGTGTTGGTGAAAGTCCAGGAACATATTTTTTTTTTAGGTTTGTCAATATTTTCCTACACAAATGGCGGCAAATGAAAATCTTACGTACATTTTGGGACACCCTTTAGATACCAATAAAATCGATTTATGTATATGTTTGCAAAATTCCGAAATGTGGAAATTCTAGAAGACTTAGATTTTAAAAAAAAAACATTTGTGAAAGTTCGATATGTTTTGTTTTTATAATTTATTCCGGACTTTATTTTAAAGTTTTCTTGGACAGCAGTATCTAAGGTGGACCGTTGCGCGGGTTTCAAAGATTTAATTTCCTGTCCCGCGGAGTTTTATAAATGTAGCTAAAAAATTATACCCCCTATAACCGCTGGCGAGTCGAACGAATAAACGTGTGAGCGTAAGAAATCAGTTGTGTTAAAAAGTTGCCGTTCGTCCATTTTTAACGACAAGTTCATCAATACATTGCCGTTAGGACACATTGGAATGTGAACATCTCTGAATTTAACGCCTTATACAGTGGCTCATAGTGAAAATGGCCCGCCTAAAAAAATCTGTATCGTAGAACAAATTTTGTTTGAAATTAAGAAAAATAAAAAGAGAAAGTCCAATTTTCAATTCAAGCATTTTATTCTCGTTTCAAAAACATCGATAACCAAAAGAACTAGAAACAAATAAAGAAAATAACAAAATATACAATATTTTGGTGTTTGGGAAAATTAAAAATTAAGTACAAGAAATACATTTTATTAGATGTTGGGACTGAAAGTAAAGAATAAAGGTTCCCCCAAACCAACGCGAAACATTTGGAACCAGCTGTCAATATATTTCAGCTGTCAATATATTTTACATTAAATTCCCTTAATCGCATCGTCGCAGTGGTGTGGGTACTCTCATTTAGGTATCGCCCTGTAAATATGTTTTGAGAGCCGAAAGTTTCGTCGTCGGTCGTTTCGAATGTTTCGCTTTGGTTGGTTCGCTTAAAACCGAAAAGAATATGACAAAAATGTGAATTGCAAACTATAGGTAATATTAATTAAAAATTGTTTGAATTTGAAATTTCACAGCTGCCAAGGAACTTTCAACCCCATTAAATACAAAGCTGTTCTTTTCTGATAATTTACACACCCTTGTGATGTTCTTGTTTGTTCTGATCTAGTTTTTCTTTATTGAACAAAGTTTGTTAGTGCAACTCACGCCCTTTCTGTTCTTTGAAAATTTCTTGGTAAATTTCTGTAAGACATTCGTTAAATATAGTCGTTGAATGAAATGAGCACAGCTCTTCCTCAATAATTGGGATTACCGCGAACAAATATTTCCATGGGAATATTTCCCTTCTCCCAAAAATTGAGAAACCGATATTTTGAAAATTGGTTTTAATCAAAAATTTGAAGTTAAACTGAACTTAACTATTAATTAAGCGTATAAAGAAGGTCCTCGCCATATAGTTAACTGATAATTTCGAGGGAGATTACCCAGATAAAATGCCAATTTTTGTGTACTTAAGACCATTCACAGCTATTTAGAATTCTTATTAAAGTTCTCAGGCGCATTTGCTGAAACGAAAGTTTCGTGTCAGTTCCACTCCTATAGGTGAACTTAAATGTTTAAATTTCAGTAAGTCTTCAGTTTATATTTTATTTAAAATTTATTTTAAAAACAACAAACAACATAATAATTATTTATTCATAATCTACTTCAAAAAGCTCTTAAGCTAAAATTGAAGCCCTGTGGATATTTTATCCATTGAAAGCATTGAAACCCTTGGTTCAACTTATTCTCTACAGGTACGCCCTTAATAGCTTAAGTGTTATGTTTTTATCTATGAATCTACATACAGTAGAATTTCAAAAAGATGAACAGATATAAAACAGGGCCCGTTCATCTTTTCAAATTGTTCATCTTTTCGAGCATCAGCATTTGGTTGAGTAAGAAGATATGGTTATATATAAAAACATAAAAAATTATTTACATAACAAATAAAAATAAGCCCCAAAACACTGTTCAGGAGGAACTAAATACAAAGAAAAAGAACATAATTATGTTTGGAATAAAGTTTTCATTTTTTCGAGTACAAAATTTCAACCCGTTCATCTTTTTAAACACTCAAAAGTGGAAATATTCCGTTCATCTTTCCGAGCTGTTCATCTTATAGAACCGTTCATCTTTCCGAGATTGTACTGTATATATATATATGTATAGGTATGGTTTCGCATGAAAAATTCCATAAGGCATTTAAATGCATCTCCACCATACCAAGGAAGTAAAGTGCACTTAAATATAGGTACTTTTTCTTCTTTTTTTTTGAAGAGGAAGTCATATTCATTATATACTATACGTGTATGCACTTCCTGAAAGTATCCAAGAGAAGATGAAGCTTTCTTTATAATTTTCCCTAATGGCATTTATAATTACGTCACAAATTATCCTCATAAGTGGTGATGATGAAGGAATGATAAAGATGACATCTCTATATTAAAATCAAGACAATTACTATCTTTAAAATACATACATATACAGACAGACAGAAAACCATACATACATATACACATGTATATTGTGGTTAAAATAAATTGGAATCAGTTTCACAGACAGACACCATTCTTGTACTTTTTTTTAAATAAAGTAAATATTTCTCTTACCCTTGAGTTGTCCATGCTGGAGAAAGATGTTGATGTTTTTTATTTATTTAGTATGAGAAATACTATTGTTTCTGAGTTAACTAACCTGCCCCGAAGTTGCCGCCATCACAAACTAATTAAAAAAAAAATCATCCGTTGAGCAATGCAATAATACTTATATTGTCTTTTTTGAATATTTTTTTTAATTTTATGTATAACTTCATTTATTTTTTGTTTTGTTTTTATATTTTTAAATTGTATTTTTAGTTGTTTTGATGTTGTGATGAAATTTATTTGAATGGACGCTAATTGGTGGGATTAAAGTGACGCACACAGTGGAGTATTTACATGGAAAATTGAGAAAATATAAGTTTGCATTTCGTTTGACATCTACATATTTTATTATGTAAAAAATAGAAAAGAAGAAGATTGTTGCCCCGCAGGATTTTTTTTTTATAGTGATGCAACATGTTCCGAAACTTGAAATTTAAAAGAAATGTAAAACTATTTAGTGCTACCTAAAATTAAACAAAAAAAACTTAGGGCCAGTTTCACAGTGCAGACTTAATAAAATAAGTGGCACTTAATTTTTACATTTTGGCACTTTAGCCGCAGTTTTACTACCTGAGTAAGTGGAACTTAAGTGGCCAACATGGGAGACTTAAGTGTCACTTATTCCGATAAGTTTACACTGTGATATTGGGAATTAGTTTTCCATATTTGGCACTTAAGTGTCACTTACTTCACTGTGAAACTGGCCCTTAAAATATCAATTAAAAATAGGGTTTTTTTGATTAAGTTTCCTATTAAGCATTCCAATTGCTAAAATTTGTCAAAAATTTATAAAAAATGTAGAGAAAGTCATAGAAATTGCCATTTCAAGGCACTTTTAATCAGTCCCAAATAAAAAAAAAATGTATTTAGATTCTCATTTAATTCATCAACATTGGTGATTTAACTCAGAATTAATTGAATAGATATTTCTGGCAGATATTTTGTCAAAACACAATTGAAATAGAGAAGGAAATCGCCCTTTTTATAGTGGCGGATATAGTGTCGCCCTCTCTGTTTCGATAGTGAAAGTGCCTTTAAATATTGTCGCACTTTGATTTCTATAGATTGGTTACAACTGAAGATTTTAGATAATCCTGAATTGAAAAACTGCTTTTGAGTTAACTTGGGTTCAATTTCTCGCAGGATTAACTAACTCTGGTTAAACTTATAGTTAACTCAAGCACTGACGAACTGTCCCTAAGTGGAATTAAATATTTTGTATTGAATATAAATGATTCTAATATTTTACTAACGAAATTCTTCCACTGCTAACAACTCCTATTTCGTTTAAAAATAAAAATAAAAATAAAAAAAAACAGCTTTTCGGTCAAAGTTTCAATGTAAATACTCCATTGTGCACAGAAGAACAGAAAAACAAATAGAGAAGAATTTCTTTCAATTTTATTAAAATATTTTTATTTTTTTTAATTTTTATTCCTTTTAAAGTGTCCATGGAAGAGTCACAATTTGAATCGCCACCACTGACACAGGAAAAGGTTCTTGAACTGATTGAACAAGCTTATCCGAATCCCATTACTCCAGAAGATTTGGCTAAGTACGTTGTTTTGATGATTTTGATATATGTTGTGTATTTGTTTATTTTAATTAATTTTTGTAAATGTTTTTTTTTTTACAGGGATTATGGATGGGATGAACAAGAAGTCATAAAAGTATTCCACTCGCTTAAGAGCCGTGGCCTCATTAAATCTATGGAATATAATTCATATACAAGAATACATCATGAAGATAAGGAAATTAAGGTGAGCATAATTTATTTATCTTTAATTAACTATACAGTATACAAGTGGTATAAAAGCTTTGAAAAGTGGATACAAGTTTTTGATGTAAAATTTGTTTTTTATTGAAAAAAAAAATGTTGTTGATTCCAGATCCAAAATTCGTTATTTTTGTATGTAGTAGAACTTTAATAAATTTTAGCATTTATTTTTTTTAATATGATCTTTAAGAGGGATGATCATAAAATTTAGAGAATCAAAAATAAAACCTGAAAAGTTAAAAGGCGGAAAATTCACATACAAATTGGTATGGGAAAAGTTTGGATTTTGTAGGTCGATAATTTTTTTAGTGCATAAACTTTTGAATAAGAGAAACCCTTAGGTATACATTAGGGTAGTTCTTATATTTTTTAAAATTTTTATCAAAACACCCAGTGTTTCTGGTTTTATGGAGAAGCAGTCTTAAGTCAATAAAATCTAAACCACTCTGCCGATTTTAATGAAACAATTGCGATTAAAAGTTGCATAAGAAATCATTTTAATAAATTTCTGTCATCTGACACATCAACTTAAAATCCTGCCCCAGATTCATACGGGTAGAAAAATTTAAGTTTCGTAAAAATATATCAATTTGGATTGAAAGACAAACATACAAAGATAAGGATAATTTAAATTTAAAAGTGAAGGGATATTTTTCTCTGTTTTTTTTTTTAATTCACCTGATATTTAAAAAGAAACATCTCTGTTAGCATCAACCTCATAGTGTTCTGCTGTTCTATAATCTTTACGATTTAAAAATTTAATAAAAAATCAGAACTACCATACTCGTTGTTCATTATTATGTGCTCATATTTAGAGATTGTCACTTTTCACCCAGTTTTCATTCACTTTTGCTTTCGTGAGTACACAAAACTCCCGACTTTAGCTTTGGGAGTGTAAAGAGCTCCCGAAATAAACTGAAGCCTCTGTTGTTAAAGTCGATACAACTGTACTTTTTATTTGCGAAACATACATACATACAAACATATATACATATGTAGTAAAAAAAATGGAACTCGAGATTTTGATTAAACTTTACATTACGATGATAGCGAAGTCGAAAAAAGTTGGTTTCGTAATTCTGGCTATCTGTCAGACTGAACTGTCTTTTCGGCTGCAGCCTAAACGGGTAGGTTGATTTTCTTTAAACTTGGTACTTAGTGATTTTTTGGTAGGTATTTTTTTATTTTTTGGGTAGGTACTAGAGCTCCCTATTACACGGATATTTAAAAACACGGACACGTGTTCTTATAATACCCGGATTTGAATCCGTGTATTTCGTGCATCCGTGTATCCGAAGATCCGTGTATTTTAAATAATCCAATCATAACTGGAGAGGGCCAAATTTATGGGATTTTTTTGATAAAAATACGACAACGACTTGGTAGTCGAATCTGTCAGTGGATTTAAATTTAGAATTATTTAATTTTTTCTTTAAAAATCGATTTTTTTTTGGAAAATCACCAAAAATAAAGATCTATAATATCCATTATCCCTCAAAATTTTGAACTTGTAAGCCCACCCCTTGAACCGGATATTAAGCAAATAAATATACGTATTTTAAGAGAACGGATTTTTATTTGCGTGTAATAATTACACGGAGTCCGTGTACCCATGTTTTTCAAATACACGGACTGAATCGTAGGCTCTAGATAGGTACCTGCCGTACAAATTTTTTAAGCAAACAATGAAAATCTTAATTTTATCAAAAACGTGCCCACAACTTTATTTAAAAAATATTCAATAATTTTTTATACAAAAATGCTACAGTAAAAAAAAATTCCAAAAAATGGTTATAAATAGTACCTCCCTTCGAACCATTTTTTTTTTATTTTCGATTTTCTCAAAAACAGTTCAACTGATTTTGATCAATTTTTTTTATGGAGAATGTTTCAAAAAGTTTTAAAAGAATTGTATACCAAAATTTCAAAAATTACTTTGTTGGATTTTTTAAAAAGTTTCAAATTTTTTTTTAACAACTTATTTAATAATTCGAAAATGACTTGATCGATTTTTATTTAACTTGGGACCCAGCAGTTTTTTATTTCTAGCAGATTTTGATTGAAAATTATTCTTATAACCAAAAATAACGGCACCTACCATCCAATGTTTAAAATCCAGTAAAGAAAATTTTATTTTTCTTAAAAACGGATTCTACGATTTTGGTTAAAATTTTTAAGTGATCTATTAGTACAAAAAAAATGTATCTATCGATTAAAAATGGTAGCTCTCATAGAACCATTACTTCTCTTTATCTGCTAAACCGATTTTAATGAAATTTTGTACACTAATTAGTATGAATATTTTGCATATCAAAATTTCCAAAAAAAATAAATTTTGAACTTATAAAAAAAACTTCAATATTATTCTTTGAAAATTGGATATTTTGAAAATGTGTAGGTAAATGATTTTTTAAATAAAGTTTTTAACTCTGTATTAATAATCTAATAAAAAATTCCATACCAATTTTTTTTCTTAAAAATATTTACAGAATTTTAGATATATGTAATATAAAAAATTAATTTTTAAAAAAACCGCTCCAACGATTTTCAAATACTGTTTTTTATAAATTTAGATTTGTTTAAGAAATCACGTTTGTGTAAAATCATGTTCAGAGGTTGTTTAATGAATTTTTTTTAATTATATTGATTTTTTAACAATTTTTCAGTCTAAAATGTAAGTTCCATGCATATACATATATGCAACACCGGTGGCAAGTGGCATAAAATATAAGATCCCATAACTAATTTATTCTTTTAAATCAGATGAATAGATTTAAACTATTCAGACTATTCAGCAAGCGTGTGACCCAGTCGTGCCATTTTCTAGCTCGTGGTATAATTTTCTGTCGAATAAATAATATAAGTAAATAGTCGCTGGGTTTCTTAATCTTCATAACAATATATCTTCAGAATCAAGAAAAAACATAATTTGCTACTAAAAATCAAACGAATTTAAATTAAGTTTTGTTCATAAAAGTACTGTTTCCTTATTCCTGCATTTCTTCTTCTAAGCTCACAACTCACAAGTTTGATATTTCATAATCCCGAAGAAAAATTATTCAATGGCTCCGTTCAACAAAAATTCCGACCTTAATAGGTAATAAAATAAAAAACTCACCTTGCTGTGGTGAGTTTTTTGTGAGGTTTCTTATGAGGATTGTCTGAAAATGCCGAAAATTTTATCGAATCACAACAACCTCACAAGAAATCAACTTCACAAGAGGTTGTGACTTGTGAGGCCTCACAGCACCACAAATAACGCCCTGTTAAATTCTATACTGCTCTTAAACGAATGGAATTTATGTATTTTTTTTTATATTAAAATTATTTTTTTACTTTTCTCTTTCGTTTTCAAATCTCCGAAAATTTCCGATTTACTCCACTTTTTAAAAATTTGATTCGAAATTTTATTACTGAGGTTCGAACCCTGCAAGAAGTTGGGATGGAATCCCAACATCTGCCACCTTAAAAACAGACATTTTTTCACGGGAACTGCGAGGAATTGACAAATCCTCAAAGACTATCTCTTGTCATGAAAAAGGGCCTCTCACCTTAGCCGTGAGACTTGAGCAATAGGTAAACTGTAGTTCCCTTCCATTCCTGCACACGCACGTAGGACTTAAGAGTTTTAAGTCACCCTGGTTTTTACGAACAGTCGCCTCACCAAATTTATTTATTTTTTTTTAACTGTTATACATATATTGGATTTTCTCAAGTCTCGTCTCGTATTTTGACATAAAAACCTGGGATTTGTTTTAATAAAAGTTTTCGAGGCTGCCAGTTTTATTATTTGTACATGAACTTGACAAAAATGGTGGAATGGGTAGGTTTCGGAAGCAATAAACGCCTTATTTCTCAGAAGACAAGGGAAATTCATTCATCTCCTTCTATTCCTTCTAACTTTCAGTTTGTTTGTATTTAAAAATCCTTAGGTCTTACAGACATATATGTATGTTAGTAGTTAACATTTATTGTTATTAGCCGCGTTTTATTATCTACGGATCTAGATCGGGATCATCTTTTAACACGTAATACAACAACAACTTTGGATCCTGCTCTGTATAGCTGGATCTATTTTATGGCTCCGAAAATAAGTTTTACCTATGGCGAGTAGATGGCTCTTTAGTCGGTAGGGAGTACAAACTGGAGTGTAAAGAAAGAAGACAGTATCTACATGAAAAATAAACAAACGTAAGAAAAAAAGAGATGAGCATACAACAGTGTTGTCATTATGAATCCGTTTCGTTTTATTTTTATGGGATGATCCAGATACAGATCCGTAGATAATAAAACACGGCTATTATTATCAATATGCAGCACTGTGAATTTTAAATAAGATTCAGTGTAATATGTTTCAGCAGAAATGATGATCATCTGCTTAATAAAATAAAATAAAATTATCTAAGGAAGGCAATACAAACATTGTATCTTGGATTCAGTTCTTAAAAGGTTCAAATTCTTATAAAATATAGAAATGAAATACAATTTTGTTTCAAATCAATTATCTTGATACCATAATTGATTTTAAGTTTTTTAATCTTAATTAATTAAAAAAAATTTAAACCTCTGTTTCTCTTCTCTATTCTGTTTATTTTTCAGGTTGTCAAACAAATGCCAACAATTGCATCCAACAAGCAACCTACAATCGCTATCATAACCGCTCAATACTGTGAAAAATTGGCCGTTGATTCTATGTTGGAGAATAAAGAGACATTTGTTCGTTACACAACTGTAGGTGAGTAATTCAAAAAATAAATTTTATTATTGTTCTCTTAATTCTAACAAAATATACAAGTATTTTGAAAACTTTCTACTAATATAAGTACATATAACAATATTGTTATTATTATAAAATTGGTTTTTTGATATAACTAATCAATATATACCTTTTTTCTCTTTAATTGTCCTATTGACATATTTTGTACTTTTTAACGGCCGTAGACTTAGACCCCAAAACTGTGAATTCACTTAAGAAAATTAAAAAGAAACGAAGATTTGGTAAGAAGTACTCATTACTGCAAACAAAAAAAAAGCAAAACACACACATGCATTAAAAAAAAAATAAATAAACACTAAATTTAAGAGTGTCCGGGAATTGGATAACATAAAATTTGTGTGCTTTTGGTGATGGTTTTTTTCTTATTGTTTTAAATTTTATAAAAAAAATAAAAACAACAAAACACATACCCATATACCTACATATATTTCTGTTTTTGTCCTTCTAGTCAACTTATTTTACTATAAATCATTTCGTTTGTGTTTCAGTATAATAATACCTACCCCCATAGACCACTATGTTTTTGTCAACTATTTTTTATCGTTTTGTTTGTTCTTTCTTATATTGTTTATTAAATATCTTGTTCTTGTCCCTATAGTTGTTTTTTTTTTTAATTAACGGTATCATAGAATTCGAACTAAGGACCAAAGAGTTGAATCGATAATTTAACTTTAAAAAGTTCTGAGAAAAAAATCATTTTAAGGCTAAATTCTATAGGTATCCGAGTTGATTGCAATACCGAGGCTTTTAAGTGAAACATTTCTATGGGCGTACACATCAAACTGACCGGTTAGCGGGTCATCTTTTGTAACGGGTGATTTTTTAGCTGGTTTGGTTTTGGCAACACTGGTTTTGACAGCTGACGTGTGTTTAGTACCTTGTGTCACTGTCAAACAGCTTCAGTTTGGTTTGCAATTTAACCATGGATCGTCTTACAAATGAACAACGCTTGCCGAATTTTTGGTGAATGGGCTCTTGGAAAGCTGGCCGAGGATCCGCTTTTTTATCGAAAAATTGTGTTCAGCGATGAGGCTCATTTTTGGTTGAATGGGTACGTAAATAAGCACAATTGCCGCATTTGGAGTGAAGATCAGCCAGAAGCATTGCAACAGCTACCAATGCATCCCGAAAAAGCCACTGTTTGGTGCGGTTTATGGGCCGGCGGCATTATTGGGCCATATTTCTTCAAAGATGATGCGAATCGCAGCGTTACTGTCAATGATGAACGCTACCGAGCGATGATAACAAACTTTTTTTTGCCCGAAATGGAAGTTCTTGACTTGCATGATATGTGGTTTCAACAAGACGGTGCCACATGCCACACAGCACGCGAAACAGTGGCGCAATTGCGAGGCGAGTTTGGTGAACAGTTAATTTCACGTTTGTGGCCGGTCAATTGGCCGCCTAGATCGTGCGATTTGACACCATTAGACTATTTTTTGTGGGGGTATGTCAAGGCTAATGTCTATAGGGACAAGCCCGCTTCGATTGACGCACTGGAAGCCAACATCCATGCATTCATTCGTGAGATATCGGCCGATATGTGTGAAAGAGTATGCCAAAATTGGACTCAGCGGATGGGCTACCTGAGACGCAGCCGTGGTCAACATTTGCATGAAATTATCTTTAAACATTAAATTGCAAGGTTCAAACTATCGACTCAAATAAATATTTCATTCATTTTTTCGAATTTTTTGTGTTTTTTTTTTTAAAAAAGTTCTAAACCTCTTAAAAAATCACCCGTTATATGCAAATACTAAATTACGTGGAGTTCAGTTCGACTTTGAAACCTAAAATTTTAAGTTTTTATATGGGTTTACATTTAATAATGTCAACGCACAATTATTTAATTCCTCTTCAGAGATTTATATTACCAGAACTTTTAAACGCTTCCAGGCCAGTTTTGATGGAGATCATCTTAGTTTCAGGATAAAACCCGAAATAAGTCCTGCAACATATTTTTCAGTCAATTTAGATCTCGAATTAATTCTGTATTAACTCAACAAATTCGGTAAGTAAACTCTGAACTAGGTGAATTGATATTTCCGACAGATGTGTATGTCAAAAATCACTGAAATCTAAATTCAGTCAAAAGGAACCGTTCTACATGCAAAATGATTTTTTTCTCAGATTATAAATAGGTATTTAATATTATTGCAGCAAAATTTTTTGTGTTTAGATTCAAAATACGCTTTAGTCTTTATTTATTTATTTTGCTCATGATTGCCATACCCAAAATTAAACCGCCCTAAGGCGCTACTTTCGAATATACGCTTTTAGCTTCTACTCATATAATATAGCCTCGGAACGGTGCTAAACGTTTTGATCAAACATACTTAATTATAAAGATATGAATCTTTCGCACGTTTCACCCTTGAAAACCCATTTGTTTACATTGTCGTATTTGTAATTTTATTTCGTGTCGATATGAATTCAACAACAAATACTAAATCGTCTTTGTCGTCCTCTATGTTTCGATTTTGAAAGCTAATTTTCATAGATGTCGCACTTTGATTTCGATAGATTTTTGACGACCAGAATTAGTTTATCATGCCAATACACTAATCCTGAGTTAACTCATGAAGCAGTTTTCCAGGGTAGAATTAACTTTAACTTCCAGTTGTCAAAAATTTGTCACATTGTCCCTTTTCACACGAGGAAACTGAGTTTCCAGCAACTTTCAGTTTATAGGTGAGAAGGGCAAGAAGTAAGAGGGGAAAATGAAATCTCCCCGGTCAACGATTTGAGGAGATTTTTTTGACATTCCTCTTCACATACACAGTAGTGTGTGTTCAACCAAGCTACTTCAAAAGGAAACAACTGAAAATTTCCACGATTTTGTTTTCGCGTGTGAAAGGTACAGGAGATTTTTAAGGAAATTAAAAGAAAACGTCAAAAAAATCTCCGGCAAATTATTTCCTCGTGTGAAAGGGGACATTCTAAGTACAACACTACTGAAATGGGCTTTCATTATCGAAGTAAAAAGGGCGCAACTATGCAGCAATATGGAACCGGCAATTTCGTTAGTGTCGCCCTCTCTATTCTGATAGTGTTTTGACACGCATCTGTCTGAAATATCTTTTCAGTTAATTCAGATTTTACTCAATAAATTCTTTGAGTTAAATTGGGATCTTAATGGACTGAAAAACATCAATATTAAATTTCAGGAGTTTAGTCGGGTTTAACTCCGAAATAAGGATTATCTTGCACTGACTGGGCCAGAAATTAAGAATTTACCATATTCTGGAGTTAACTCGGGATCAATTTATTTTCAGGAGTAACTTACTCCGGTTTAACTAACTCAGAGTTAACTTAGTCATTGAAAAACTAACCCTAAGAAAAAGTGTCCATTTAGGTAATAGTTTTCAATTTAAAAATTGTACAAAATTGTAGATTTTTTCTTGGTTGAATTTCGAACTATATTTGATTTTGCAGCTGGTGTACATAAGACTCTTATGCTTTCATAGAGAAAATATCTCTTAAAACATCGTCGTATGGATAAAAGGAGAAAGGAGAAATTGGGGTTAATTTTTTTAAATGTTTGTTTTTCTGCATTTTTGTTTTAAGTTTCCGTTTAGTTTAAATAGTTGCAACACCTGTTAGATAAATTGCTTAAACCCTAACTAAGTACCCATTAAAAAATATAATTTTGAATATATAGTGCCTGTTTACATAGGCATTTTACTGAAGGGCGCATCCAGTGAGACAGGTAGATTTTATGTGCGTAGAAACGAGAAGGATTTTGGGATGGAATTTACCCTTCTCGTTTCTACGCACACACATAAATCTACCTATCTCACTGGTTGCGCCTTTCAGTAAAACTCCTATGTAAACAGGCACATAGAGAGTATGATGATTCATTTCGTTAATTGCTTGCGTCCTTAAAAGTTGTCAAGTCCCATTGTTCCTTAAACAATCAAACAGTCATTTATGGTAAATCCTATATTTTGATATTTAAATACATCTTTATATACACGTTTTGTTTAAACCCTTTTTTTAGATTGTCCGTTAACCCCGGTAGCACCAACACGTTTTGTTATTAATTTAATATAATATATTCAACAGATAAAACAAAAAATTGTTTCTATGAGATTCCATCACAGACATAATAAATATAATATAACACCACAACTATCCCATTGTAAAAATTCATATTCAAAAAAACTAATATCCTGCGCTATGTCGTTGTTTTTCATTTGTTTTTTTGTTTTTTTTTCCTTTAGGCGAGTCAAATGTCTACACTCTGGGCAACATTGGTGCACATCGAATTGTAAGCACAAAACTTCCATCAGTTGGTAGTACACGAGAAGCTATGACTGCTACTGGGAATACTACAACCAGACTTTTGGGTACATTCCAGAAAGTTGATTATGTTTTCATCGTTGGCGTTGCTGGTGGTGTTCCACATTATACAGATTATAAAAAGCACGTCCGGTTGGGCGATGTCGTTATATCATATGTTGACAAAAATAGGGCGCTATTGGGAAGGTAAGTTTTGGTTTATTGTTTGAAGTATTATTTTATTTATAAATGAATACAATTTTGTAAATTTTTACTTCATATTGAATTAAATATGGTTTTAAAAGTGAAAAATGGTAAAAGGTGAATTTACAATAACAAACAAATTATTAGTGTCCGACCGAAGCTTCGGCTTCGGCCTTCGGCTTCGGTCGAATTCGGCCAAAAAAACAACATTCGGCCAAACCTTCGGCTTCGGCCATTTTAGGCCGAAGTTTTGGCCGTAGCCGAAGAATCTGTTTATTATATCGAGCAAACAAACTTTTGTTCTTAGCATACAACATTAGACTCTTTGATTTTAATTAATAATGTATTGAATTAATATTACTAAAAATTATTACTAAAAATAAATTATTTATTTCTTTTTTGTTTATAATTACTAATTAGTTATAAGTTATTTTTATTTTATTTGTCTTATGTTATTTAAGCAATAAATTTTAATAAAAATAATATTTTTATCCAATTGGAAAGGAGAATCCTTGACTTTTTTCAACCTTAGGCTTCGGCTTCGGCTTCGGCCGAAGATTTTCTTTCAGCCTAATAATTCGGCTTCGGCTTCGGCTTCGGCTGAAAATCGACCTTCGGTCGGACACTACAAATTATCTTTATTATTTTGCTTTTTAAAACTGCCCATTTCAATCAATTTTAGTCCAAAGTTCTGTCAAGTTCATATAAAAAAAACCAAACAAACAGACCTAATATTATTGTACGCCAAATTTGACAGACCAACCAAAGGGAAGTGTCAAGTTAATGAAGGTGTTCACATTGGACTGAAAAAACTCCTTCAATGAAGGAGTGGGAGAGAGATGTGAATACTGAAATGTCAAAAAAAAATCCACTTTTTTAGTCCAATGTGAACACCGTCATAAAAAGAAGAAATAATTGGTCTGTTTGGTAACGTGAAATTTCTTGCGAATTTGCACAAATTTTCACAAAATTTCACAATTTGCTGTCAAAACGCATAGAAAAAAACTGGGTTTTGGAAAATTTGTTGAAAAAAAAAAGTTACTAAACAGGCATAATAATCCTGTTTCTTGCGAATTTGCACAAATTTTCACAAAATTTCACAATTTGCTGTCAAAACCCATAGAAAAATAAATCAGTTTTTGGGAAATTTGTTGAAAAAAAAGTTACCAAACAGGCATCTTATTTACGTGGTTGACGAATTCTGTCATATCAACTGTCACCAAAAAAATGATTGCCATGAATTAAAGTTCTCCGCTTCTAAAAAATAAAAACACCCTTTACTTATTATTATTTATTTATGTCGAATTCCTTTCAACAAAAAAATCGATTTTTTTTTCTAAAAAGAATCGAATTTTTTCTGTCCTTGAAAGGAACACGAAAAGAATCGATTTTTTTTATTGTGTGTGTGCACTTGACAGCAGCAATTTTGAAGTAAAATGTCCACAAAATATTCAATTGGGAAATTATTATTATTATTAATTGAAAAAACAACGCGCAAATATTTACTATAAAATTCACCGAAAATTCGTTGCAACCAAGAACACGATTTGTTTTCATAAAAAAAATTTGTTTTCTTAAAACACCGCGACATTCAATTTGACATTTTAGAAATTTCAAATCTTGCAAGTGTGTGTGCAAATCGGTGTAAAATTTTTCTTGAATCTTGCAAAACTAGCAAAATTGATTTTGACAGAAAAAATTCGAATTGTTCAGAAAAAAAATTCGATTCTTTTGTTGAGAGGAATTCGACATTAAAATTATTAAAATCTTTTTGTTACAAAATAAAAATTCTTTAATTCTCTCTTTTACAGAGGTGCAAATAATAAAGCTGAGAAACCATATGTCTACGTTTACAGTAGTGGCGAGGATTTAAAAACATATTTCCCTGTTAATGATTGTCTTCAACATATCGCCGAAAGTCTGCAAGCTAACATGTTGAGTAAACGACCTTGGGAGGAATACCTTAAGGACGGTCTCAAGAATCTTTCCATGAAAACCGACACAGATTTCAATCGACCAGCATTAAATACAGATAAGCTCTTCATGAATATTGGCAATAATGAGGTCATCGAAGTTGCACATCCGATATCTGGAGAAGACGTCGTCGATGGATTACCACGATCACGGTTGCATTTGGGACCAATTGGATCTGGACGTGATTTGGTCCGAAATGACGGCTTACGTATGAATTTTGTTAAAAATCATGGTCTACTGGCGACTGACGTAGAAATGAGTTCGGTGCTCGATAGTATTATTGGAAATTGCAGAGAGAGTTTTATTTTAGTAAAGGGTAAGTTAAATAAAATAAATTATTAAGTACCTTTTTAATCATATTGATTTTATTTTCCTAGGTATATCTGATTACAAAGACGGAATGTCAACGCGAAAATGGCAAAACTTTTCATCTCTTGCTGCTGCTTCTGTAATGAAGTCTATCATTTGTGGAATGGATGCACCCACAAATGTTTAAAAAAAAATATAATCAAAACTAAATATATGGCATAATTCTTTTTTATTACTTAAAATATAATATATTTACAAGTAGATTTTGCATTTACACTAATAAATATTATCATGACCATGAATTAAGTTTCATGTTTCTGTTTTTACTATGAATAACTATACCAAAAAAAAACTTACTTTAAAAGTTGAAAAAAAAAAGAAAAAGAGAAATGATTATTTAAGTTTTTTTTTGTTTATTGAAGAAGTCAAAATTTAAGTTTTGTTGAGTTTACCTATATATTTTTTTTTTGTTCCTGTAAATACAATAATATGTAACTTAAAAATAAATCTCTTATTAAACTTAATATTTATACAACTATTGTTTTTCGTTTTAATTTTTAGTAATTTCTTTTGAAAAAAAGAACAATATTTCCAACAACCTACAGAAACTTTTTCTAATTAGGTTCCTATCGAAGCCCGGAGGTGAAATGGAATAACACAAAAAGAAGGAATTAAAAAATAAATTAAATTCTAACATCACTAACCTTATTGTGATTGATAAACCTTTGATTGGACTAACGTAGCGTTGCTACATATATATCCGGTTTTATCGGACACGTACTCTTTAGAGATTTTTGTCTGTTTTTCATATTTAAAGAAATTATTTAATCGATGGACATCGATGGAAAGGTCTGTTTATTGTCATTTTAGAATTAAAAACCGCAACCACTTACGAGGCTTGGTTGCGGAGAAATCGGGTTTTGAAAGAAATCTGATTTTTAAACTTTTAAATGATGCCGGCAGCATAATTTTTTCAATTTTTAACTAAAAATGTTTTTCTCGAATTTTGTAAAATGGTGTACATCGATGGAAAGGTCTGTTTATTGTCAGTTAGGAATTGAAAACCGCAACCATTTACGAGGCTTGGTTGCGGAGAAATCGGGTTTCGAAAGAAATCTGATTTTTAAACTTTTAAATGATGCCGGCATCATAATTTTTTCAATTTTTAACTAAAAATGTTTTTCTTGAATTTTGTAAAATGGTGTACATCGATGGAAAGGTCTGTTTATTGTCAGTTAGGAATTGAAAACCGCAACCATTTACGAGGCTTGGTTGCGGAGAAATCGGGTTTCGAAAGAAATCTGATTTTTAAACTTTTAAATGATGCCGGCATCATAATTTTTTCAATTTTTAACTAAAAATGTTTTTCTTGAATTTTGTAAAATGGTGTACATCGATGGAAAGGTCTGTTTATTGTCAGTTAGGAATTGAAAACCGCAACCATTTACGAGGCTTGGTTGCGGAGAAATCGGGTTTCGAAAGAAATCTGATTTTTAAACTTTTAAATGATGCCGGCATCATAATTTTTTCAATTTTTCACTAAAATTTTTTTCTCGAATTTTGTAAAGTGGTGTACATCGATGGAAAGGTCTGTTTATTGTCAGTTAGGAATTGAAAACCGCAACCATTCACGAGGCTTGGTTGCGGAGAAATCGGGTTTCGAAAGAAATCTGATTTTTAAAGTTTTAAATGATCATAATTTTTTCAATTTTTCACTAAAAATTTTTTCTCGAATTTTGTGAAGTGGTATACATCGATGGAAAGGTCTGTTTATTGTCAGTTAGGAATTGAAAACCGCAACCATTTACGAGGCTTGGTTGCGGAGAAATCGGGTTTCGAAAGAAATCTGATTTTTAAACTTTTAAATGATGCCGGCATCATAATTTTTTCAATTTTTAACTAAAAATGTTTTTCTTGAATTTTGTAAAATGGTGTACATCGATGGAAAGGTCTGTTTATTGTCAGTTAGGAATTGAAAACCGCAACCATTTACGAGGCTTGGTTGCGGAGAAATCGGGTTTCGAAAGAAATCTGATTTTTAAACTTTTAAATGATGCCGGCATCATAATTTTTTCAATTTTTCACTAAAAATTTTTTTCTCGAATTTTGTAAAGTGGTGTACATCGATGGAAAGGTCTGTTTATTGTCAGTTAGGAATTGAAAACCGCAACCATTTACGAGGCTTGGTTGCGGAGAAATCGGGTTTCGAAAGAAATCTGATTTTTAAACTTTTAAATGATGCCGGTATCATAATTTTTTCAATTTTTCACAAAAAATTTTTTTCTCGAATTTTGTAAAGTGGTGTACATCGATGGAAAAGCCTGTTTATTGTCAGTTAGGAATTGAAAACCGCAACCATTTACGAGGCTTGGTTGCGGAGAAATCGGGTTTCGAAAGAAATCTGATTTTTAAACTTTTAAATGATGCCGGCATCATAATTTTTTCAATTTTTCACAAAAAATTTTTTTCTCGAATTTTGTAAAGTGGTGTACATGGATGGAAAGGTCTGTTTATTTTCAGTTAGGAATTGAAAACCGCAACCATTTACGAGGCTTGGTTGCGGAGAAATCGGGTTTCGAAAGAAATCTGATTTTTAAACTTTTAAATGATGCCGGCCATCATAAGTTTTTTCAATTTTTCACTAAAATTTTTTTTCTGGAATTTTGTAAAGTGGTGTACATCGATGGAAAGGTCTGTTTATTGTCAGTTAGGAATTGAAAACCGCAACCATTTACGAGGCTTGGTTGCGGAGAAATCGGGTTTCGAAAGAAATCTGATTTTTAAACTTTTAAATGATGCCGGCATCATAATTTTTTCAATTTTTCACTAAAAATTTTTTTCTCGAATTTTGTAAAGTGGTGTACATCGATGGAAAGGTCTGTTTATTGTCAGTTAGGAATTGAAAACCGCAACCATTTACGAGGCTTGGTTGCGGAGAAATCGGGTTTCGAAAGAAATCTGATTTTTAAACTTTTAAATGATGCCGGCATCATAATTTTTTCAATTTTTCACTAAAAATTTTTTTCTCGAATTTTGTAAAGTGGTGTACATCGATGGAAAGGTCTGTTTATTGTCAGTTAGGAATTGAAAACCGCAACCATTTACGAGGCTTGGTTGCGGAGAAATCGGGTTTCGAAAGAAATCTGAGTTTTAAACTTTTAAATGATGCCGGCATCATAATTTTTTCAATTTTTCACTAAAAATTTTTTTCTCGAATTTTGTAAAGTGGTGTACATCGATGGAAAGGTCTGTTTATTGTCAGTTAGGAATTGAAAACCGCAACCATTTACGAGGCTTAGTTGCGGAGAAATCGGGTTTCGAAAGAAATCTGACTTTTAAACTTTTAAATGATGCCGGTATCATAATTTTTTCAATTTTTGACAAAAAAATTTTTTCTGGAATTTTGTAAAGTGGTGTACATCGATGGAAAAGTCTGTTTATTGTCAGTTAGGAATTGAAAACCGCAACCATTTACGAGGCTTGGTTGCGGAGAAATCGGGTTTCGAAAGAAATCTGATTTTTAAACTTTTAAATGATGCCGGCATCATAATTTTTTCAATTTTTCACTAAAAATTTTTTTCTGGAATTTTGTAAAGTGGTGTACATCGATGGAAAGGTCTGTTTATTGTCAGTTAGGAATTGAAAACCGCAACCATTTACGAGGCTTGGTTGCGGAGAAATCGGGTTTCGAAAGAAATCTGATTTTTAAACTTTTTATTTTTTCAATTTTTCACTAAAAATTTTTTTCTCGAATTTTGTAAAGTGGTGTACATCGATGGTAAGGTCTGTTTATTGTCAGTTAGGAATTGAAAACCGCAACCATTTACGAGGCTTGGTTGCGGAGAAATCGTGTTTCGAGAAAAATCTGATTTTTAAACTTTTAAATGATGGCGGTATCATAATTTTTTCAATTTTTCACTAAAAATTTTTTTCTCGAATTTTATAAAGTGGTGTACATCGATGGAAAGGTCTGTTTATTGTCAGTTAGGAATTGAAAACCGCAACCATTTACGAGGCTTGGTTGCGGAGAAATTGGGTTTCGAAAGAAATCTGATTTTTAAACTTTTAAATGATGCCGGCATCATAAGTTTTTTCAATTTTTCACTAAAATTTTTTTTCTCGAATTTTATAAAGTGGTGTACATCGATGGAAAGGTCTGTTTATTGTCAGTTAGGAATTGAAAACCGCAACCATTTACGAGGCTTGGTTGCGGAGAAATCGGGTTTCGAAAGAAATCTGATTTTTAAACTTTTAAATGATGCCGGCATCATTATTTTTTCAATTTTTCACTAAAAATTTTTTTCTCGAATTTTGTAAAGTGGTGTACATCGATGGAAAGGTCTGTTTATTGTCAGTTAGGAATTGAAAACCGCAACCATTTACGAGGCTTGGTTGCGGAGAAATCGGGTTTCGAAAGAAATCTGATTTTTAAACTTTTAAATGATGCCGGCATTATAATTTTTTTCAATTTTTCACTAAAAATTTTTTTCTCGAATTTTGTAAAGTGGTGTACATCGATGGAAAGGTCTGTTTATTGTCAGTTTGGAATTGAAAACCGCAAACCATTTATGAAGCTTGGTTGCGGAGAAATCGGGTTTCGAAAGAAATCTGATTTTTAAACTTTTTAATGATGCCGGCATCATAATTTTTTCAATTTTTCACTAAAATTTTTTTCTGGAATTTTGTAAAGTGGTGTACATCGATGGAAAGGTCTGTTTATTGTCAGTTAGGAATTGAAAACCGCAACCATTTACGAGGCTTGGTTGCGGAGAAATCGGGTTTCGAAAGAAATCTGATTTTTAAACTTTTAAATGATGGCGGCATCATAATTTTTTCAATTTTTCACTGAAAATTTTTTCTCGAATTTTGTAAAGTGCTGTACAGCGATGGAAAGGTCTGTTTATTGTCAGTTAGGAATTGAAAACCCCAACCATTTACGAGGCTTGGTTGCGGAGAAATCGGGTTTCGAAAGAAATCTGATTTTTAAACTTTTAAATGATGCCGGCATTATAATTTTTTTCAATTTTTCACTAAAAATTTTTTTCTCGAATTTTGTAAAGTGGTGTACATCGATGGAAAGGTCTGTTTATTGTCAGTTTGGAATTGAAAACCGCAACCATTTATGAAGCTTGGTTGCGGAGAAATCGGGTTTCGAAAGAAATCTGATTTTTAAACTTTTTAATGATGCCGGCATCATAATTTTTTCAATTTTTCACTAAAATTTTTTTCTCGAATTTTGTAAAGTGGTGTACATCGATGGAAAGGTCTGTTTATTGTCAGTTAGGAATTGAAAACCGCAACCATTTACGAGGCTTGGTTGCGGAGAAATCGGGTTTCGAAAGAAATCTGATTTTTAAACTTTTATATGATGCCGGCATCATAATTTTTTCAATTTTTCACTAAAAATGTTTTTCTCGAATTTTGTAAAATGGTGTACATCGATGGAAAGCTCCGTTTATTGTCAGTTAGGAATTGAAAACCGACACCATTCACGAGGCTTGGTTGCGGAGAAATCGGGTTTCGAAAGAAATCTGATTTTTAAAGTTTTAAATGATCATAATTTTTTCAATTTTTCACTAAAAATTTTTTCTCGAATTTTGTGAAGTGGTGTACATCGATGGAAAGGTCTGTTTATTGTCAGTTAGGAATTGAAAACCGCAACCATTTACGAGGCTTGGTTGCGGAGAAATCGGGTTTCGAAAGAAATCTGATTTTTAAACTTTTAAATGATGCCGGCATCATAATTTTTTCAATTTTTCACTAAAAATTTTTTTCTCGAATTTTGTAAAGTGGTGTACATCGATGGAAAGGTCTGTTTATTGTCAGTTAGAAATTGAAAACCGCAACCATTTACGAGGCTTGGTTGCGGAGAAATCGGGTTTCGAAAGAAATCTGATTTTTAAACTTTTAAATGATGCCGGCCATCATAAGTTTTTTCAATTTTTCACTAAAATTTTTTTTCTCGAATTTTATAAAGTGGTGTACATCGATGGAAAGGTCTGATTATTGTCAGTTTGGAATTGAAAACCGCAACCATTTACGAGGCTTGGTTGCGGAGAAATCGGGTTTCGAAAGAAATCTGATTTTTAAACTTTTAAATGATGCCGGCATCATAATTTTTTCAATTTTTCACTAAAAATTTTTTTCTCGAATTTTGTAAAGTGGTGTACATCGATGGAAAGGTCTGTTTATTGTCAGTTAGGAATTGAAAACCGCAACCATTTACGAGGCTTGGTTGCGGAGAAATCGGGTTTCGAAAGAAATCTGATTTTTAAACTTTTAAATGATGCCGGCATCATAATTTTTTAAATTTTTCACTAAAAATTTTTTTCTGGAATTTTGTAAAGTGGTGTACATTGATGGAAAGGTCTGTTTATTGTCAGTTAGGAATTGAAAACCGCAACCATTTACGAGGCTTGGTTGCGGAGAAATCGGGTTTCGAAAGAAATCTGATTTTTAAACTTTTTATTTTTTCAATTTTTCACTAAACATTTTTTTCTCGAATTTTGTAAAGTGGTGTACATCGATGGTAAGGTCTGTTTATTGTCAGTTAGGAATTGAAAACCGCAACCATTTACGAGGCTTGGTTGCGGAGAAATCGGGTTTCGAAAGAAATCTGATTTTTAAACTTTTAAATGATGCCGGCATCATAAGTTTTTTCAATTTTTCACTAAAATTTTTTTTCTCGAATTTTATAAAGTGGTGTACATCGATGGAAAGGTCTGTTTATTGTCAGTTAGGAATTGAAAACCGCAACCATTTACGAGGCTTGGTTGCGGAGAAATCGGGTTTCGAAAGAAATCTGATTTTTAAACTTTTAAATGATGCCGGCATCATAATTTTTTCAATTTTTCACTAAAAATTTTTTTCTGGAATTTTGTAAAGTGGTGTACATCGATGGAAAGGTTTGTTTATTGTCAGTTAGGAATTGAAAACCGCAACCATTTACGAGGCTTGGTTGCGGAGAAATCGGGTTTCGAAAGAAATCTGATTTTTAAACTTTTAAATGATGCCGGCATCATAATTTTTTCAATTTTTCACTAAAAATTTTTTTTCCCGAATTTTGTAAAGTGGTGTACATCAATGGAAAAGTCTGTTTATTGTCAGTTAAGAATTGAAAACCGCAACCATTTACGAGGCTTGGTTGCGGAGAAATCGGGTTTCGAAAGAAATCTGAAATCGGCATCATAAATTTTTCAATTTTTCACTAACAATTTTTTTTCTCGAATTTTGTAAAGTGGTGTACATCGATGGAAAGGTCTGTTTATTGTCAGTTAGGAATTGAAAACCGCAACCATTTACGAGGCTTGGTTGCGGAGAAATCGGGTTTCGAAAGAAATCTGATTTTTAAACTTTTAAATGATGCCGGCATCATAATTTTTTCAATTTTTCACTAAAAATTTTTTTCTGGAATTTTGTAAAGTGGTGTACATCGATGGAAAGGTCTGTTTATTGTCAGTTAGGAATTGAAAACCGCAACCATTTACGAGGCTTGGTTGCGGAGAAATCGGGTTTCGAAAGAAATCTGATTTTTAAACTTTTAAATGATGCCGGTATCATAATTTTTTCAATTTTTCACAAAAAATTTTTTTCTCGAATTTTGTAAAGTGGTGTACATCGATGGAAAAGTCTGTTTATTGTCAGTTAGGAATTGAAAACCGCAACCATTTACGAGGCTTGGTTGCGGAGAAATCGGGTTTCGAAAGAAATCTGATTTTTAAACTTTTAAATGATGCCGGCCATCATAAGTTTTTTCAATTTTTCACTAAAATTTTTTTTCTCGAATTTTATAAAGTGGTGTACATCGATGGAAAGGTCTGATTATTGTCAGTTTGGAATTGAAGACCGCAACCATTTACGAGGCTTGGTTGCGGAGAAATCGGGTTTCGAAAGAAATCTGATTTTTAAACTTTTAAATGATGCCGGCATCATAATTTTTTCAATTTTTCACTAAAAATTTTTTTCTCGAATTTTGTAAAGTGGTGTACATCGATGGAAAGGTCTGTTTATTGTCAGTTAGGAATTGAAAACCGCAACCATTTACGAGGCTTGGTTGCGGAGAAATCGGGTTTCGAAAGAAATCTGATTTTTAAACTTTTAAATGATGCCGGCATCATAATTTTTTCAATTTTTCACTAAAAATTTTTTTCTGGAATTTTGTAAAGTGGTGTACATCGATGGAAAGGTCTGTTTATTGTCAGTTAGAAATTGAAAACCGCAACCATTTACGAGGCTTGGTTGCGGAGAAATCGGGTTTCGAAAGAAATCTGATTTTTAAACTTTTAAATGATGCCGGCCATCATAAGTTTTTTCAATTTTTCACTAAAATTTTTTTTCTCGAATTTTATAAAGTGGTGTACATCGATGGAAAGGTCTGATTATTGTCAGTTTGGAATTGAAAACCGCAACCATTTACGAGGCTTGGTTGCGGAGAAATCGGGTTTCGAAAGAAATCTGATTTTTAAACTTTTAAATGATGCCGGCATCATAATTTTTTCAATTTTTCACTAAAAATTTTTTTCTCGAATTTTGTAAAGTGGTGTACATCGATGGAAAGGTCTGTTTATTGTCAGTTAGGAATTGAAAACCGCAACCATTTACGAGGCTTGGTTGCGGAGAAATCGGGTTTCGAAAGAAATCTGATTTTTAAACTTTTAAATGATGCCGGCATCATAATTTTTTCAATTTTTCACTAAAAATTTTTTTCTGGAATTTTGTAAAGTGGTGTACATTGATGGAAAGGTCTGTTTATTGTCAGTTAGGAATTGAAAACCGCAACCATTTACGAGGCTTGGTTGCGGAGAAATCGGGTTTCGAAAGAAATCTGATTTTTAAACTTTTTATTTTTTCAATTTTTCACTAAACATTTTTTTCTCGAATTTTGTAAAGTGGTGTACATCGATGGTAAGGTCTGTTTATTGTCAGTTAGGAATTGAAAACCGCAACCATTTACGAGGCTTGGTTGCGGAGAAATCGGGTTTCGAAAGAAATCTGATTTTTAAACTTTTAAATGATGCCGGCATCATAAGTTTTTTCAATTTTTCACTAAAATTTTTTTTCTCGAATTTTATAAAGTGGTGTACATCGATGGAAAGGTCTGTTTATTGTCAGTTAGGAATTGAAAACCGCAACCATTTACGAGGCTTGGTTGCGGAGAAATCGGGTTTCGAAAGAAATCTGATTTTTAAACTTTTAAATGATGCCGGCATCATAATTTTTTCAATTTTTCACTAAAAATTTTTTTCTGGAATTTTGTAAAGTGGTGTACATCGATGGAAAGGTTTGTTTATTGTCAGTTAGGAATTGAAAACCGCAACCATTTACGAGGCTTGGTTGCGGAGAAATCGGGTTTCGAAAGAAATCTGATTTTTAAACTTTTAAATGATGCCGGCATCATAATTTTTTCAATTTTTCACTAAAAATTTTTTTTCCCGAATTTTGTAAAGTGGTGTACATCAATGGAAAAGTCTGTTTATTGTCAGTTAAGAATTGAAAACCGCAACCATTTACGAGGCTTGGTTGCGGAGAAATCGGGTTTCGAAAGAAATCTGAAATCGGCATCATAAATTTTTCAATTTTTCACTAACAATTTTTTTTCTCGAATTTTGTAAAGTGGTGTACATCGATGGAAAGGTCTGTTTATTGTCAGTTAGGAATTGAAAACCGCAACCATTTACGAGGCTTGGTTGCGGAGAAATCGGGTTTCGAAAGAAATCTGATTTTTAAACTTTTAAATGATGCCGGCATCATAATTTTTTCAATTTTTCACTAAAAATTTTTTTCTGGAATTTTGTAAAGTGGTGTACATCGATGGAAAGGTCTGTTTATTGTCAGTTAGGAATTGAAAACCGCAACCATTTACGAGGCTTGGTTGCGGAGAAATCGGGTTTCGAAAGAAATCTGATTTTTAAACTTTTAAATGATGCCGGTATCATAATTTTTTCAATTTTTCACAAAAAATTTTTTTCTCGAATTTTGTAAAGTGGTGTACATCGATGGAAAAGTCTGTTTATTGTCAGTTAGGAATTGAAAACCGCAACCATTTACGAGGCTTGGTTGCGGAGAAATCGGGTTTCGAAAGAAATCTGATTTTTAAACTTTTAAATGATTCCGGCCATCATAAGTTTTTTCAATTTTTCACTAAAATTTTTTTTCTCGAATTTTATAAAGTGGTGTACATCGATGGAAAGGTCTGATTATTGTCAGTTTGGAATTGAAGACCGCAACCATTTACGAGGCTTGGTTGCGGAGAAATCGGGTTTCGAAAGAAATCTGATTTTTAAACTTTTAAATGATGCCGGCATCATAATTTTTTCAATTTTTCACTAAAAATTTTTTTCTCGAATTTTGTAAAGTGGTGTACATCGATGGAAAGGTCTGTTTATTGTCAGTTAGGAATTGAAAACCGCAACCATTTACGAGGCTTGGTTGCGGAGAAATCGGGTTTCGAAAGAAATCTGATTTTTAAACTTTTAAATGATGCCGGCATCATAATTTTTTCAATTTTTCACTAAAAATTTTTTTCTGGAATTTTGTAAAGTGGTGTACATTGATGGAAAGGTCTGTTTATTGTCAGTTAGGAATTGAAAACCGCAACCATTTACGAGGCTTGGTTGCGGAGAAATCGGGTTTCGAAAGAAATCTGATTTTTAAACTTTTTATTTTTTCAATTTTTCACTAAAAATTTTTTTCTCGAATTTTGTAAAGTGGTGTACATCGATGGTAAGGTCTGTTTATTGTCAGTTAGGAATTGAAAACCGCAACCATTTACGAGGCTTGGTTGCGGAGAAATCGTGTTTCGAGAAAAATCTGATTTTTAAACTTTTAAATGATGGCGGTATCATAATTTTTTCAATTTTTCACTAAAAAATTTTTTCTCGAATTTTATAAAGTGGTGTACATCGATGGAAAGGTCTGTTTATTGTCAGTTAGGAATTGAAAACCGCAACCATTTACGAGGCTTGGTTGCGGAGAAATCGGGTTTCGAAAGAAATCTGATTTTTAAACTTTTAAATGATGCCGGAATCATAATTTTTTCAATTTTTCACTAAAAATTTTTTTCTGGAATTTTGTAAAGTGGTGTACATCGATGGAAAGGTCTGTTTATTGTCAGTTAGGAATTGAAAACCGCAACCATTTACGAGGCTTGGTTGCGGAGAAATCGGGTTTCGAAAGAAATCTGATTTTTAAACTTTTAAATGATGCCGGCATCATAATTTTTTCAATTTTTCACTAAAAATTTTTTTCTCGAATTTTGTAAAGTGGTGTACATCGATGGAAAGTTCTGTTTATTGTCAGTTAGGAATTGAAAACCGCAACCATTTACGAGGCTTGGTTGCGGAGAAATCGGGTTTCGAAAGAAATCTGATTTTTAAACTTTTAAATGATGCCGGCATCATAATTTTTTCAATTTTTCACTAAAAATTTTTTTCTGGAATTTTGTAAAGTGGTGTACATTGATGGAAAGGTCTGTTTATTGTCAGTTAGGAATTGAAAACCGCAACCATTTACGAGGCTTGGTTGCGGAGAAATCGGGTTTCGAAAGAAATCTGATTTTTAAACTTTTTATTTTTTCAATTTTTCACTAAAAATTTTTTTCTGGAATTTTGTAAAGTGGTGTACATCGATGGTAAGGTCTGTTTATTGTCAGTTAGGAATTGAAAACCGCAACCATTTACGAGGCTTGGTTGCGGAGAAATCGTGTTTCGAGAAAAATCTGATTTTTAAACTTTTAAATGATGGCGGTATCATAATTTTTTCAATTTTTCACTAAAAATTTTTTTCTCGAATTTTATAAAGTGGTGTACATCGATGGAAAGGTCTGTTTATTGTCAGTTAGGAATTGAAAACCGCAACCATTTACGAGGCTTGGTTGCGGAGAAATCGGGTTTCGAAAGAAATCTGATTTTTAAACTTTTAAATGATGCCGGCATCATAATTTTTTCAATTTTTCACTAAAAATTTTTTTCTGGAATTTTGTAAAGTGGTGTACATTGATGGAAAGGTCTGTTTATTGTCAGTTAGGAATTGAAAACCGCAACCATTTACGAGGCTTGGTTGCGGAGAAATCGGGTTTCGAAAGAAATCTGATTTTTAAACTTTTTATTTTTTCAATTTTTCACTAAAAATTTTTTTCTCGAATTTTGTAAAGTGGTGTACATCGATGGTAAGGTCTGTTTATTGTCAGTTAGGAATTGAAAACCGCAACCATTTACGAGGCTTGGTTGCGGAGAAATCGTGTTTCGAGAAAAATCTGATTTTTAAACTTTTAAATGATGGCGGTATCATAATTTTTTCAATTTTTCACTAAAAAATTTTTTCACGAATTTTATAAAGTGGTGTACATCGATGGAAAGGTCTGTTTATTGTCAGTTAGGAATTGAAAACCGCAACCATTTACGAGGCTTGGTTGCGGAGAAATCGGGTTTCGAAAGAAATCTGATTTTTAAACTTTTAAATGATGCCGGCATCATAATTTTTTCAATTTTTCACTAAAAATTTTTTTCTCGAATTTTGTAAAGTGGTGTACATTGATGGAAAGGTCTGTTTATTGTCAGTTAGGAATTGAAAACCGCAACCATTTACGAGGCTTGGTTGCGGAGAAATCGGGTTTCGAAAGAAATCTGATTTTTAAACTTTTAAATGATGCCGGCATCATAATTTTTTCAATTTTTCACTAAAAATTTTTTTCTGGAATTTTGTAAAGTGGTGTACATTGATGGAAAGGTCTGTTTATTGTCAGTTAGGAATTGAAAACCGCAACCATTTACGAGGCTTGGTTGCGGAGAAATCGGGTTTCGAAAGAAATCTGAAATCGGCATCATAAATTTTTCAATTTTTCACTAAAAATTTTTTTCTCGAATTTTGTAAAGTGGTGTACATCGATGGAAAGGTCTGTTTATTGTCAGTTAGGAATTGAAAACCGCAACCATTTACGAGGCTTGGTTGCGGAGAAATCGGGTTTCGAAAGAAATCTGATTTTTAAACTTTTAAATGATGCCGGCATCATAATTTTTTCAATTTTTCACTAAAAATTTTTTTCTCGAATTTTGTAAAGTGGTGTACATCGATGGAAAGGTCTGTTTATTGTCAGTTAGGAATTGAAAACCGCAACCATTTACGAGGCTTGGTTGCGGAGAAATCGTGTTTCGAAAGAAATCTGATTTTTAAACTTTTTATTTTTTCAATTTTTCACTAAAATTTTTTTTCTCGAATTTTGTAAAGTGGTGTACATCGATGGAAAGGTCTGTTTATTGTCAGTTAGGAATTGAAAACCGCAACCATTTACGAGGCTTGGTTGCGGAGAAATCGGGTTTCGAAAGAAATCTGATTTTTAAACTTTTAAATGATGCCGGCATCATAATTTTTTCAATTTTTCACTAAAAAATTTTTTCTCGAATTTTATAAAGTGGTGTACATCGATGGAAAGGTCTGTTTATTGTCAGTTAGGAATTGAAAACCGCAACCATTTACGAGGCTTGGTTGCGGAGAAATCGGGTTTCGAAAGAAATCTGAAATCGGCATCATAAATTTTTCAATTTTTCACTAAAAATTTTTTTCTCGAATTTTGTAAAGTGGTGTACATCGATGGAAAGGTCTGTTTATTGTCAGTTAGGAATTGAAAACCGCAACCATTTACGAGGCTTGGTTGCGGAGAAATCGGGTTTCGAAAGAAATCTGATTTTTAAACTTTTAAATGATGCCGGCATCATAATTTTTTCAATTTTTCACTAAAAATTTTTTTCTCGAATTTTGTAAAGTGGTGTACATCGATGGAAAGGTCTGTTTATTGTCAGTTAGGAATTGAAAACTGCAACCATTTACGAGGCTTGGTTGCGGAGAAATCGGGTTTCGAAAGAAATCTGATTTTTAAACTTTTAAATGATGCCGGCATCATTATTTTTTCAATTTTTCACTAAAAATTTTTTTCTCGAATTTTGTAAAGTGGTGTACATCGATGGAAAGGTCTGTTTATTGTCAGTTAGGAATTGAAAACCGCAACCATTTACGAGGCTTGGTTGCGGAGAAATCGGGTTTCGAAAGAAATCTGATTTTTAAACTTTTAAATGATGCCGGCATCATAATTTTTTCAATTTTTCACTAAAAATTTTTTTTCCCGAATTTTGTAAAGTGGTGTACATCGATGGAAAAGTCTGTTTATTGTCAGTTAAGAATTGAAAACCGCAACCATTTACGAGGCTTGGTTGCGGAGAAATCGGGTTTCGAAAGAAATCTGATTTTTAAACTTTTTATTTTTTCAATTTTTCACTAAAAATTTTTTTCTCGAATTTTGTAAAGTGGTGTACATCGATGGAAAGGTCTGTTTATTGTCAGTTTGGAATTGAAAACCGCAAACCATTTATGAAGCTTGGTTGCGGAGAAATCGGGTTTCGAAAGAAATCTGATTTTTAAACTTTTTAATGATGCCGGCATCATAATTTTTTCAATTTTTCACTAAAATTTTTTTCTGGAATTTTGTAAAGTGGTGTACATCGATGGAAAGGTCTGTTTATTGTCAGTTAGGAATTGAAAACCGCAACCATTTACGAGGCTTGGTTGCGGAGAAATCGGGTTTCGAAAGAAATCTGATTTTTAAACTTTTAAATGATGGAGGCATCATAATTTTTTCAATTTTTCACTGAAAATTTTTTCTCGAATTTTGTAAAGTGCTGTACAGCGATGGAAAGGTCTGTTTATTGTCAGTTAGGAATTGAAAACCCCAACCATTTACGAGGCTTGGTTGCGGAGAAATCGGGTTTCGAAAGAAATCTGATTTTTAAACTTTTAAATGATGCCGGCATTATAATTTTTTTCAATTTTTCACTAAAAATTTTTTTCTCGAATTTTGTAAAGTGGTGTACATCGATGGAAAGGTCTGTTTATTGTCAGTTTGGAATTGAAAACCGCAACCATTTATGAAGCTTGGTTGCGGAGAAATCGGGTTTCGAAAGAAATCTGATTTTTAAACTTTTTAATGATGCCGGCATCATAATTTTTTCAATTTTTCACTAAAATTTTTTTCTCGAACTTTGTAAAGTGGTGTACATCGATGGAAAGGTCTGTTTATTGTCAGTTAGGAATTGAAAACCGCAACCATTTACGAGGCTTGGTTGCGGAGAAATCGGGTTTCGAAAGAAATCTGATTTTTAAACTTTTAAATGATGCCGGCATCATAATTTTTTCAATTTTTCACTAAAAATTTTTTTCTGGAATTTTGTAAAGTGGTGTACATCGATGGAAAGGTCTGTTTATTGTCAGTTAGGAATTGAAAACCGACACCATTCACGAGGCTTGGTTGCGGAGAAATCGGGTTTCGAAAGAAATCTGATTTTTAAAGTTTTAAATGATCATAATTTTTTCAATTTTTCACTAAAAATTTTTTCTCGAATTTTGTGAAGTGGTGTACATCGATGGAAAGGTCTGTTTATTGTCAGTTAGGAATTGAAAACCGCAACCATTTACGAGGCTTGGTTGCGGAGAAATCGGGTTTCGAAAGAAATCTGATTTTTAAACTTTTAAATGATGCCGGCATCATAATTTTTTCAATTTTTCACTAAAAATTTTTTTCTCGAATTTTGTAAAGTGGTGTACATCGATGGAAAGGTCTGTTTATTGTCAGTTAGGAATTGAAAACCGCAACCATTTACGAGGGTTGGTTGCGGAGAAATCGGGTTTCGAAAGAAATCTGATTTTTAAACTTTTAAATGATGCCGGCATCATAATTTTTTCAATTTTTCACTAAAAATTTTTTTCTGGAATTTTGTAAAGTGGTGTACATTGATGGAAAGGTCTGTTTATTGTCAGTTAGGAATTGAAAACCGCAACCATTTACGAGGCTTGGTTGCGGAGAAATCGGGTTTCGAAAGAAATCTGATTTTTAAACTTTTTATTTTTTCAATTTTTCACTAAAAATTTTTTTCTCGAATTTTGTAAAGTGGTGTACATCGATGGTAAGGTCTGTTTATTGTCAGTTAGGAATTGAAAACCGCAACCATTTACGAGGCTTGGTTGCGGAGAAATCGTGTTTCGAGAAAAATCTGATTTTTAAACTTTTAAATGATGGCGGTATCATAATTTTTTCAATTTTTCACTAAAAATTTTTTTCTCGAATTTTATAAAGTGGTGTACATCGATGGAAAGGTCTGTTTATTGTCAGTTAGGAATTGAAAACCGCAACCATTTACGAGGCTTGGTTGCGGAGAAATCGGGTTTCGAAAGAAATCTGATTTTTAAACTTTTAAATGATGCCGGCATCATAAGTTTTTTCAATTTTTCACTAAAATTTTTTTTCCCGAATTTTATAAAGTGGTGTACATCGATGGAAAGGTCTGTTTATTGTCAGTTAGGAATTGAAAACCGCAACCATTTACGAGGCTTGGTTGCGGAGAAATCGGGTTTCGAAAGAAATCTGAAATCGGCATCATAAATTTTTCAATTTTTCACTAAAAATTTTTTTCTGGAATTTTGTAAAGTGGTGTACATCGATGGAAAGGTCTGTTTATTGTCAGTTAGGAATTGAAAACCGCAACCATTTACGAGGCTTGGTTGCGGAGAAATCGGGTTTCGAAAGAAATCTGATTTTTAAACTTTTAAATGATGCCGGCATCATAATTTTTTCAATTTTTCACTAAAAATTTTTTTCTCGAATTTTGTAAAGTGGTGTACATCGATGGAAAGGTCTGTTTATTGTCAGTTAGGAATTGAAAACCGCAACCATTTACGAGGCTTGGTTGCGGAGAAATCGGGTTTCGAAAGAAATCTGATTTTTAAACTTTTAAATGATGCCGGCATCATTATTTTTTCAATTTTTCACTAAAAATTTTTTTCTCGAATTTTGTAAAGTGGTGTACATCGATGGAAAGGTCTGTTTATTGTCAGTTAGGAATTGAAAACCGCAACCATTTACGAGGCTTGGTTGCGGAGAAATCGGGTTTCGAAAGAAATCTGATTTTTAAACTTTTAAATGATGCCGGCATCATAATTTTTTCAATTTTTCACTAAAAATTTTTTTTCCCGAATTTTGTAAAGTGGTGTACATCGATGGAAAAGTCTGTTTATTGTCAGTTAAGAATTGAAAACCGCAACCATTTACGAGGCTTGGTTGCGGAGAAATCGGGTTTCGAAAGAAATCTGATTTTTAAACTTTTTATTTTTTCAATTTTTCACTAAAAATTTTTTTCTCGAATTTTGTAAAGTGGTGTACATCGATGGTAAGGTCTGTTTATTGTCAGTTAGGAATTGAAAACCGCAACCATTTACGAGGCTTGGTTGCATAGAAATCGTGTTTCGAGAAAAATCTGATTTTTAAACTTTTAAATGATGGCGGCATCATAATTTTTTCAATTTTTCACTAAAAATTTTTTCTCGAATTTTGTAAAGTGCTGTACAGCGATGGAAAGGTCTGTTTATTGTCAGTTAGGAATTGAAAACCCCAACCATTTACGAGGCTTGGTTGCGGAGAAATCGGGTTTCGAAAGAAATCTGATTTTTAAACTTTTAAATGATGCCGGCATTATAATTTTTTTCAATTTTTCACTAAAAATTTTTTTCTCGAATTTTGTAAAGTGGTGTACATCGATGGAAAGGTCTGTTTATTGTCAGTTTGGAATTGAAAACCGCAACCATTTATGAAGCTTGGTTGCGGAGAAATCGGGTTTCGAAAGAAATCTGATTTTTAAACTTTTTAATGATGCCGGCATCATAATTTTTTCAATTTTTCACTAAAATTTTTTTCTCGAATTTTGTAAAGTGGTGTACATCGATGGAAAGGTCTGTTTATTGTCAGTTAGGAATTGAAAACCGCAACCATTTACGAGGCTTGGTTGCGGAGAAATCGGGTTTCGAAAGAAATCTGATTTTTAAACTTTTATATGATGCCGGCATCATAATTTTTTCAATTTTTCACTAAAAATGTTTTTCTCGAATTTTGTAAAATGGTGTACATCGATGGAAAGCTCCGTTTATTGTCAGTTAGGAATTGAAAACCGACACCATTCACGAGGCTTGGTTGCGGAGAAATCGGGTTTCGAAAGAAATCTGATTTTTAAAGTTTTAAATGATCATAATTTTTTCAATTTTTCACTAAAAATTTTTTCTCGAATTTTGTGAAGTGGTGTACATCGATGGAAAGGTCTGTTTATTGTCAGTTAGGAATTGAAAACCGCAACCATTTACGAGGCTTGGTTGCGGAGAAATCGGGTTTCGAAAGAAATCTGATTTTTAAACTTTTAAATGATGCCGGCATCATAATTTTTTCAATTTTTCACTAAAAATTTTTTTCTCGAATTTTGTAAAGTGGTGTACATCGATGGAAAGGTCTGTTTATTGTCAGTTAGGAATTGAAAACCGCAACCATTTACGAGGCTTGGTTGCGGAGAAATCGGGTTTCGAAAGAAATCTGATTTTTAAACTTTTAAATGATGCCGGCATCATAATTTTTTCAATTTTTCACTAAAAATTTTTTTCTGGAATTTTGTAAAGTGGTGTACATTGATGGAAAGGTCTGTTTATTGTCAGTTAGGAATTGAAAACCGCAACCATTTACGAGGCTTGGTTGCGGAGAAATCGGGTTTCGAAAGAAATCTGATTTTTAAACTTTTTATTTTTTCAATTTTTCACTAAAAATTTTTTTCTCGAATTTTGTAAAGTGGTGTACATCGATGGTAAGGTCTGTTTATTGTCAGTTAGGAATTGAAAACCGCAACCATTTACGAGGCTTGGTTGCGGAGAAATCGTGTTTCGAGAAAAATCTGATTTTTAAACTTTTAAATGATGGCGGTATCATAATTTTTTCAATTTTTCACTAAAAATTTTTTTCTCGAATTTTATAAAGTGGTGTACATCGATGGAAAGGTCTGTTTATTGTCAGTTAGGAATTGAAAACCGCAACCATTTACGAGGCTTGGTTGCGGAGAAATCGGGTTTCGAAAGAAATCTGATTTTTAAACTTTTAAATGATGCCGGCATCATAAGTTTTTTCAATTTTTCACTAAAATTTTTTTTCTCGAATTTTATAAAGTGGTGTACATCGATGGAAAGGTCTGTTTATTGTCAGTTAGGAATTGAAAACCGCAACCATTTACGAGGCTTGGTTGCGGAGAAATCGGGTTTCGAAAGAAATCTGATTTTTAAACTTTTAAATGATGCCGGCATCATAATTTTTTCAATTTTTCACTAAAAATTTTTTTCTGGAATTTTGTAAAGTGGTGTACATCGATGGAAAGGTTTGTTTATTGTCAGTTAGGAATTGAAAACCGCAACCATTTACGAGGCTTGGTTGCGGAGAAATCGGGTTTCGAAAGAAATCTGATTTTTAAACTTTTAAATGATGCCGGCATCATAATTTTTTCAATTTTTCACTTAACATTTTTTTTCCGAATTTTGTAAAGTGGTGTACATCGATGGAAAAGTCTGTTTATTGTCAGTTAAGAATTGAAAACCGCAACCATTTACGAGGCTTGGTTGCGGAGAAATCGGGTTTCGAAAGAAATCTGATTATTAAACTTTTAAATGATGCCGGCATCATAATTTTTTCAATTTTTCACTAAAAATGTTTTTTCCCGAATTTTGTAAAGTGGTGTACATCGATGGAAAAGTCTGTTTATTGTCAGTTAAGAATTGAAAACCGCAACCATTTACGAGGCTTGGTTGCGGAGAAATCGGGTTTCGAAAGAAATCTGAAATCGGCATCATAAATTTTTCAATTTTTCACTAAAAATTTTTTTCTCGAATTTTGTAAAGTGGTGTACATCGATGGAAAGGTCTGTTTATTGTCAGTTAGGAATTGAAAACCGCAACCATTTACGAGGCTTGGTTGCGGAGAAATCGGGTTTCGAAAGAAATCTGATTTTTAAACTTTTAAATGATGCCGGCATCATAATTGTTTCAATTTTTCACTAAAAATTTTTTTCTCGAATTTTGTAAAGTGGTGTACATCGATGGAAAGGTCTGTTTATTGTCAGTTAGGAATTGAAAACCGCAATCATTTACGAGGCTTGGTTGCGGAGAAATCGGGTTTCGAAAGAAATCTGATTTTTAAACTTTTAAATGATGCCGGCATCATAATTTTTTCAATTTTTCACTAAAAATTTTTTTCTGGAATTTTGTAAAGTGGTGTACATCGATGGAAAGGTCTGTTTATTGTCAGTTAGGAATTGAAAACCGCAATCATTTACGAGGCTTGGTTGCGGAGAAATCGGGTTTCGAAAGAAATCTGATTTTTAAACTTTTAAATGATGCCGGCATCATAATTTTTTCAATTTTTCACTAACAATTTTTTTCTCGAATTTTGTAAAGTGGTGTACATCGATGGAAAGGTCTGTTTATTGTCAGTTAGGAATTGAAAACCGCAACCATTTACGAGGCTTGGTTGCGGAGAAATCGGGTTTCGAAAGAAATCTGATTTTTAAACTTTTAAATGATGCCGGCCATCATAAGTTTTTTCAATTTTTCACTAAAATTTTTTTTCTCGAATTTTATAAAGTGGTGTACATCGATGGAAAGGTCTGATTATTGTCAGTTTGGAATTGAAGACCGCAACCATTTACGAGGCTTGGTTGCGGAGAAATCGGGTTTCGAAAGAAATCTGATTTTTAAACTTTTAAATGATGCCGGCATCATAATTTTTTCAATTTTTCACTAAAAATTTTTTTCTGGAATTTTGTAAAGTGGTGTACATTGATGGAAAGGTCTGTTTATTGTCAGTTAGGAATTGAAAACCGCAACCATTTACGAGGTTTGGTTGCGGAGAAATCGGGTTTCGAAAGAAATCTGATTTTTAAACTTTTTATTTTTTCAATTTTTCACTAAAAATTTTTCTCTAGAATTTTGTAAAGTGGTGTACATCGATGGTAAGGTCTGTTTATTGTCAGTTAGGAATTGAAAACCGCAACCATTTACGAGGCTTGGTTGCGGAGAAATCGTGTTTCGAGAAAAATCTGATTTTTAAACTTTTAAATGATGGCGGTATCATAATTTTTTCAATTTTTCACTAAAAAATTTTTTCTCGAATTTTATAAAGTGGTGTACATCGATGGAAAGGTCTGTTTATTGTCAGTTAGGAATTGAAAACCGCAACCATTTACGAGGCTTGGTTGCGGAGAAATCGGGTTTCGAAAGAAATCTGAAATCGGCATCATAAATTTTTCAATTTTTCACTAAAAATTTTTTTCTCGAATTTTGTAAAGTGGTGTACATCGATGGAAAGGTCTGTTTATTGTCAGTTAGGAATTGAAAACCGCAACCATTTACGAGGCTTGGTTGCGGAGAAATCGGGTTTCGAAAGAAATCTGATTTTTAAACTTTTAAATGATGCCGGCATCATAATTTTTTCAATTTTTCACTAAAAATTTTTTTCTCGAATTTTGTAAAGTGGTGTACATCGATGGAAAGGTCTGTTTATTGTCAGTTAGGAATTGAAAACCGCAACCATTTACGAGGCTTGGTTGCGGAGAAATCGGGTTTCGAAAGAAATCTGATTTTTAAACTTTTAAATGATGCCGGTATCATAATTTTTTCAATTTTTCACAAAAAAATTTTTTCTCGAATTTTGTAAAGTGGTGTACATCGATGGAAAAGTCTGTTTATTGTCAGTTAGGAATTGAAAACTGCAACCATTTACGAGGCTTGGTTGCGGAGAAATCGGGTTTCGAAAGAAATCTGATTTTTAAACTTTTAAATGATGCCGGCATCATAATTTTTTCAATTTTTCACAAAAAAATTTTTTCTCGAATTTTGTAAAGTGGTGTACATGGATGGAAAGGTCTGTTTATTTTCAGTTAGGAATTGAAAACCGCAACCATTTACGAGGCAATTGGTTGCGGAGAAATCGGGTTTCGAAAGAAATCTGATTTTTAAACTTTTAAATGATGCCGGCATCATAATTTTTTCAATTTTTCACTAAAAATTTTTTTCTGGAATTTTGTAAAGTGGTGTACATCGATGGAAAGGTCTGTTTATTGTCAGTTAGGAATTGAAAACCGCAACCATTTACGAGGCTTGGTTGCGGAGAAATCGGGTTTCGAAAGAAATCTGATTTTTAAACTTTTAAATGATGCCGGCATCATAATTTTTTCAATTTTTCACTAAAAATTTTTTTCTCGAATTTTGTAAAGTGGTGTACATCGATGGAAAGGTCTGTTTATTGTCAGTTAGGAATTGAAAACCGCAATCATTTACGAGGCTTGGTTGCGGAGAAATCGGGTTTCGAAAGAAATCTGATTTTTAAACTTTTAAATGATGCCGGCATCATAATTTTTTCAATTTTTCACTAAAATTTTTTTTCTGGAATTTTGTAAAGTGGTGTACATCGATGGAAAGGTCTGTTTATTGTCAGTTAGGAATTGAAAACCGCAACCATTTACGAGGCTTGGTTGCGGAGAAATCGGGTTTCGAAAGAAATCTGATTTTTAAACTTTTAAATGATGCCGGCATCATAATTTTTTCAATTTTTCACTAAAAATTTTTTTCTCGAATTTTGTAAAGTGGTGTACATCGATGGAAAGGTCTGTTTATTGTCAGTTAGGAATTGAAAACCGCAACCATTTACGAGGCTTGGTTGCGGAGAAATCGGGTTTCGAAAGAAATCTGATTTTTAAACTTTTAAATGATGCCGGCCATCATAAGTTTTTTCAATTTTTCACTAAAATTTTTTTTCTCGAATTTTATAAAGTGGTGTACATCGATGGAAAGGTCTGATTATTGTCAGTTTGGAATTGAAGACCGCAACCATTTACGAGGCTTGGTTGCGGAGAAATCGGGTTTCGAAAGAAATCTGATTTTTAAACTTTTAAATGATGCCGGCATTATAATTTTTTTCAATTTTTCACTAAAAATTTTTTTCTCGAATTTTGTAAAGTGGTGTACATCGATGGAAAGGTCTGTTTATTGTCAGTTAGGAATTGAAAACCGCAACCATTTACGAGGCTTGGTTGCGGAGAAATCGGGTTTCGAAAGAAATCTGATTTTTAAACTTTTAAATGATGCCGGTATCATAATTTTTTCAATTTTTCACAAAAAATTTTTTTCTCGAATTTTGTAAAGTGGTGTACATCGATGGAAAAGTCTGTTTATTGTCAGTTAGGAATTGAAAACCGCAACCATTTACGAGGCTTGGTTGCGGAGAAATCGGGTTTCGAAAGAAATCTGATTTTTAAACTTTTAAATGATGCCGGCCATCATAAGTTTTTTCAATTTTTCACTAAAATTTTTTTTCTCGAATTTTATAAAGTGGTGTACATCGATGGAAAGGTCTGATTATTGTCAGTTTGGAATTGAAGACCGCAACCATTTACGAGGCTTGGTTGCGGAGAAATCGGGTTTCGAAAGAAATCTGATTTTTAAACTTTTAAATGATGCCGGCATCATAATTTTTTCAATTTTTCACTAAAAATTTTTTTCTCGAATTTTGTAAAGTGGTGTACATCGATGGAAAGGTCTGTTTATTGTCAGTTAGGAATTGAAAACCGCAACCATTTACGAGGCTTGGTTGCGGAGAAATCGGGTTTCGAAAGAAATCTGATTTTTAAACTTTTTATTTTTTTCAATTTTTCACTAAAAATTTTTTTCTGGAATTTTGTAAAGTGGTGTACATCGATGGAAAGGTCTGTTTATTGTCAGTTAGGAATTGAAAACCGCAACCATTTACGAGGCTTGGTTGCGGAGAAATCGGGTTTCGAAAGAAATCTGATTTTTAAACTTTTTATTTTTTTCAATTTTTCACTAAAAATTTTTTTCTCGAATTTTGTAAAGTGGTGTACATCGATGGAAAGGTCTGTTTATTGTCAGTTTGGAATTGAAAACCGCAACAATTTATGAAGCTTGGTTGCGGAGAAATCGGGTTTCGAAAGAAATCTGATTTTTAAACTTTTTAATGATGCAGGCATCATAATTTTTTCAATTTTTCACTAAAATTTTTTTCTCGAATTTTGTAAAGTGGTGTACATCGATGGAAAGGTCTGTTTATTGTCAGTTAGGAATTGAAAACTGCAACCATTTACGAGGCTTGGTTGCGGAGAAATCGGGTTTCGAAAGAAATCTGATTTTTAAACTTTTAAATGATGCCGGCATTATAATTTTTTTCAATTTTTCACTAAAAATTTTTTTCTCGAATTTTGTAAAGTGGTGTACATCGATGGAAAGGTCTGTTTATTGTCAGTTTGGAATTGAAAACCGCAACCATTTATGAAGCTTGGTTGCGGAGAAATCGGGTTTCGAAAGAAATCTGATTTGTAAACTTTTTAATGTTGCCGGCATCATAATTTTTTCAATTTTTCACTAAAATTTTTTTCTCGAATTTTGTAAAGTGGTGTACATCGATGGAAAGGTCTGTTTATTGTCAGTTAGGAATTGAAAACCGCAACCATTTACGAGGCTTGGTTGCGGAGAAATCGGGTTTCGAAAGAAATCTGATTTTTAAACTTTTATATGATGCCGGCATCATAATTTTATCAATTTTTCACTAAAAATGTTTTTCTCGAATTTTGTAAAATGGTGTACATCGATGGAAAGGTCCGTTTATTGTCAGTTAGGAATTGAAAACCGACACCATTCACGAGGCTTGGTTGCGGAGAAATCGGGTTTCGAAAGAAATCTGATTTTAAAAGTTTTAAATGATCATAATTTTTTCAATTTTTCACTAAAAATTTTTTCTCGAATTTTGTGAAGTGGTGTACATCGATGGAAAGGTCTGTTTATTGTCAGTTAGGAATTGAAAACCGCAACCATTTACGAGGCTTGGTTGCGGAGAAATCGGGTTTCGAAAGAAATCTGATTTTTAAACTTTTAAATGATGGCGGCATCATAAATTTTTCAATTTTTCACTAAAAATTTTTTTCTCGAATTTTGTAAAGTGGTGTACATCGATGGAAAGGTCTGTTTATTGTCAGTTAGGAATTGAAAACCGCAACCATTTACGAGGCTTGGTTGCGGAGAAATCGGGTTTCGAAAGAAATCTGATTTTTAAACTTTTAAATGATGCCGGCATCATAATTTTTTCAATTTTTCAGTAAAAATTTTTTTCTGGAATTTTGTAAAGTGGTGTACATCGATGGAAAGGTCTGTTTATTTTCAGTTAGGAATTGAAAACCGCAACCATTTACGAGGCTTGGTTGCGGAGAAATCGGGTTTCGAAAGAAATCTGATTTTTAAACTTTTAAATGATGCCGGCATCATAATTTTTTCAATTTTTCACTAAAATTTTTTTTCTAGAATTTTGTAAAGTGGTGTACATCGATGGAAAGGTCTGTTTATTGTCAGTTAGGAATTGAAAACCGCAACCATTTACGAGGCTTGGTTGCGGAGAAATCGGGTTTCGAAAGAAATCTGATTTTTAAACTTTTAAATGATGCCGGCATCATAATTTTTTCAATTTTTCACTAAAAATTTTTTTCTCGAATTTTGTAAAGTGGTGTACATCGATGGAAAGGTCTGTTTATTGTCAGTTAGGAATTGAAAACCGCAACCATTTACGAGGCTTGGTTGCGGAGAAATCGGGTTTCGAAAGAAATCTGATTTTTAAACTTTTAAATGATGCCGGCATCATAATTTTTTCAATTTTTCACTAAAAATTTTTTTCTCGAATTTTGTAAAGTGGTGTACATCGATGGTTCGTCTTTTTATTTTCAGTTAGGAATTGAGAACCGCAACCATTTACGAGGCTTGGTTGCGGAGAAATCGGGTTTCGAAAGAAATTTGATTTTTAAACTTTTAAATGATGCCGGCATCATAATTTTTTCAATTTTTCACTAAATTTTTTTTTCTCGAATTTTGTAAAGTGGTGTACATCGATGGAAAGGTCTGTTTATTGTCAGTTAGGAATTGAAAACCGCAACCATTTACGAGGCTTGGTTGCGGAGAAATCGGGTTTCGAAAGAAATCTGATTTTTAAACTTTTAAATGATGCCGGCATCATAATTTTTTCAATTTTTCACTAAAAATTTTTTTCTCGAATTTTGTAAAGTGGTGTACATCGATGGAAAGGTCTGTTTATTGTCAGTTAGGAATTGAAAACCGCAACCATTTACGAGGCTTGGTTGCGGAGAAATCGGGTTTCGAAAGAAATCTGATTTTTAAACTTTTAAATGATGCCGGCATCATAATTTTTTCAATTTTTCACTAAAAATTTTTTTCTCGAATTTTGTAAAGTGGTGTACATCGATGGAAAGGTCTGTTTATTGTCAGTTAGGAATTGAAAACCGCAACCATTTACGAGGCTTGGTTGCGGAGAAATCGGGTTTCGAAAGAAATCTGATTTTTAAACTTTTAAATGATGCCGGCATCATAATTTTTTCAATTTTTCACTAAAAATTTTTTTCTCGAATTTTGTAAAGTGGTGTACATTGATGGAAAGGTCTGTTTATTGTCAGTTAGGAATTGAAAACCGCAACCATTTACGAGGCTTGGTTGCGGAGAAATCGGGTTTCGAAAGAAATCTGATTTTTAAACTTTTAAATGATGCCGGCATCATAATTTTTTCAATTTTTCACTAAAAATTTTTTTCTCGAATTTTGTAAAGTGGTGTACATTGATGGAAAGGTCTGTTTATTGTCAGTTAGGAATTGAAAACCGCAACCATTTACGAGGCTTGGTTGCGGAGAAATCGGGTTTCGAAAGAAATCTGATTTTTAAACTTTTAAATGATGCCGGCATCATAATTTTTTCAATTTTTCACTAAAAATTTTTTTCTCGAATTTTGTAAAGTGGTGTACATTGATGGAAAGGTCTGTTTATTGTCAGTTAGGAATTGAAAACCGCAACCATTTACGAGGCTTGGTTGCGGAGAAATCGGGTTTCGAAAGAAATCTGATTTTTAAACTTTTAAATGATGCCGGCATCATAATTTTTTCAATTTTTCACTAAAAATTTTTTTCTCGAATTTTGTAAAGTGGTGTACATCGATGGAAAGGTCTGTTTATTGTCAGTTAGGAATTGAAAACCGCAACCATTAATAAGGCTTGGTTGCGGAGAAATCGGGTTTCGAAAGAAATCTGATTTTTAAACTTTTAAATGATGCCGGCATCATAATTTTTTCAATTTTTCACTAAAAATTTTTTTCTCGAATTTTGTAAAGTGGTGTACATCGATGGAAAGGTCTGTTTATTGTCAATTAGGAATTGAAAACCGCAACCATTTACGAGGCTTGGTTGCGGAGAAATCGGGTTTCGAAAGAAATCTGATTTTTAAACTTTTAAATGATGCCGGCATCATAATTTTTTCAATTTTTCACTAAAAATTTTTTTCTGGAATTTTGTAAAGTGGTGTACATCGATGGAAAGGTCTGTTTATTGTCAGTTAGGAATTGAAAACCGCAACCATTTACGAGGCTTGGTTGCGGAGAAATCGGGTTTCGAAAGAAATCTGATTTTTAAACTTTTATTGTCAGTTAGGAATTGAAAACCGCAACCATTTACGAGGCTTGGTTGCGGAGAAATCGGGTTTCGAAAGAAATCTGATTTTTAAACTTTTAAATGATGCCGGCATCATAATTTTTTCAATTTTTCACTAAAAATTTTTTTCTCGAATTTTGTAAAGTGGTGTACATCGATGGAAAGGTCTGTTTATTGTCAGTTAGGAATTGAAAACCGCAACCATTTACGAGGCTTGGTTGCGGAGAAATCGGGTTTCGAAAGAAATCTGATTTTTAAACTTTTATTGTCAGTTAGGAATTGAAAACCGCAACCATTTACGAGGCTTGGTTGCGGAGAAATCGGGTTTCGAAAGAAATCTGATTTTTAAACTTTTAAATGATGCCGGCATCATAATTTGTTCAATTTTTCAGTAAAAATTTTTTTCTGGAATTTTGTAAAGTGGTGTACATCGATGGAAAGGTCTGTTTATTGTCAGTTAGGAATTGAAAACCGCAACCATTTACGAGGCTTGGTTGCGGAGAAATCGGGTTTCGAAAGAAATCTGATTTTTAAACTTTTAAATGATGCCGGCATCATAATTTTTTCAATTTTTCACTAAAATTTTTTTTCTCGAATTTTGTAAAGTGGTGTACATCGATGGAAAGGTCTGTTTATTGTCAGTTAGGAATTGAAAACCGCAACCATTTACGAGGCTTGGTTGCGGAGAAATCGGGTTTCGAAAGAAATCTGATTTTTAAACTTTTAAATGATGCCGGTATCATAATTTTTTCAATTTTTCACTAAAAATTTTTTTCTCGAATTTTGTAAAGTGGTGTACATGGATGGAAAGGTCTGTTTATTGTCAGTTAGGAATTGAAAACCGCAACCATTTACGAGGCTTGGTTGCGGAGAAATCGGGTTTCGAAAGAAATCTGATTTTTAAACTTTTAAATGATGCCGGCATCATAATTTTTTCAATTTTTCACTAAAATTTTTTTTCTGGAATTTTGTAAAGTGGTGTACATCGATGGAAAGGTCTGTTTATTGTCAGTTAGGAATTGAAAACCGCAACCATTTACGAGGCTTGGTTGCGGAGAAATCGGGTTTCGAAAGAAATCTGATTATTAAACTTTTAAATGATGCCGGCATCATAATTTTTTCAATTTTTCACTAAACATTTTTTTCTCGAATTTTGTAAAGTGGTGTACATCGATGGAAAGGTCTGTTTATTGTCAGTTAGGAATTGAAAACCGCAACCATTTACGAGGCTTGGTTGCGGAGAAATCGGGTTTCGAAAGAAATCTGATTATTAAACTTTTAAATGATGCCGGCATCATAATTTTTTCAATTTTTCACTAAACATTTTTTTCTGGAATTTTGTAAAGTGGTGTACATCGATGGAAAGGTCTGTTTATTGTCAGTTAGGAATTGAAAACCGCAACCATTTACGAGGCTTGGTTGCGGAGAAATCGGGTTTCGAAAGAAATCTGATTTTTAAACTTTTAAATGATGCCGAACCATTTACGAGGCTTGGTTGCGGAGAAATCGGGTTTCGAAAGAAATTTGATTTTTTAACTTTTAAATGATGCCGGCATCATAATTTTTTCAATTTTTCACTAAAATTTTTTTTCTCGAATTTTGTAAAGTGGTGTACATCGATGGAAAGGTCTGTTTATTGTCAGTTAGGAATTGAAAACCGCAACCATTTACGAGGCTTGGTTGCGGAGAAATCGGGTTTCGAAAGAAATCTGATTTTTAAACTTTTAAATGATGCCGGCATCATAATTTTTTCAATTTTTCACTAAAAATTTTTTTCTCGAATTTTGTAAAGTGGTGTACATCGATGGAAAGGTCTGTTTATTGTCAGTTAGGAATTGAAAACCGCAACCATTTACGAGGCTTGGTTGCGGAGAAATCGGGTTTCGAAAGAAATCTGATTTTTAAACTTTTAAATGATGCCGGCATCATAATTTTTTCAATTTTTCACTAAAAATTTTGTTCTCGAATTTTGTAAAGTGGTGTACATCGATGGAAAGGTCTGTTTATTGTCAGTTAGGAATTGAAAACCGCAACCATTTACGAGGCTTGGTTGCGGAGAAATCGGGTTTCGAAAGAAATCTGATTTTTAAACTTTTAAATGATGCCGGCATCATAATTTTTTCAATTTTTCACTAAAAATTTTTTTCTGGAATTTTTTAAAGTGGTGTACATCGATGGAAAGGTCTGTTTATTGTCAGTTAGGAATTGAAAACCGCAACCATTTACGAGGCTTGGTTGCGGAGAAATCGGGTTTCGAAAGAAATCTGATTATTAAACTTTTAAATGATGCCGGCATCATAATTTTTTCAATTTTTCACTAAAAATTTTTTTCTCGAATTTTGTAAAGTGGTGTACATCGATGGAAAGGTCTGTTTATTGTCAGTTAGGAATTGAAAACCGCAACCATTTACGAGGCTTGGTTGCGGAGAAATCGGGTTTCGAAAGAAATCTGATTATTAAACTTTTAAATGATGCCGGCATCATAATTTTTTCAATTTTTCACTAAAAATTTTTTTCTCGAATTTTGTAAAGTGGTGTACATCGATGGAAAGGTCTGTTTATTGTCAGTTAGGAATTGAAAACCGCAACCATTTACGAGGCTTGGTTGCGGAGAAATCGGGTTTCGAAAGAAATCTGATTTTTAAACTTTTAAATGATGCCGGCATCATAATTTTTTCAATTTTTCACTAAAAATTTTTTCTCGAATTTTGTAAAGTGGTGTACATCGATGGTTCGTCTTTTTATTTTCAGTTAGGAATTGAGAACCGCAACCATTTACGAGGCTTGGTTGCGGAGAAATCGGGTTTCGAAAGAAATTTGATTTTTAAACTTTTAAATGATGCCGGCATCATAATTTTTTCAATTTTTCACTAAAATTTTTTTTCTCGAATTTTGTAAAGTGGTGTACATCGATGGAAAGGTCTGTTTATTGTCAGTTAGGAATTGAAAACCGCAACCATTTACGAGGCTTGGTTGCGGAGAAATCGGGTTTCGAAAGAAATCTGATTTTTAAACTTTTAAATGATGCCGGCATCATAATTTTTTCAATTTTTCACTAAAAATTTTTTTCTCGAATTTTGTAAAGTGGTGTACATCGATGGAAAGGTCTGTTTATTGTCAGTTAGGAATTGAAAACCGCAACCATTTACGAGGCTTGGTTGCGGAGAAATCGGGTTTCGAAAGAAATCTGATTTTTAAACTTTTAAATGATGCCGGCATCATAATTTTTTCAATTTTTCACTAAAAATTTTGTTCTCGAATTTTGTAAAGTGGTGTACATCGATGGAAAGGTCTGTTTATTGTCAGTTAGGAATTGAAAACCGCAACCATTTACGAGGCTTGGTTGCGGAGAAATCGGGTTTCGAAAGAAACTTTTAAATGATGCCGGCATCATAATTTTTTCAATTTTTCACTAAAAATTTTTTTCTCGAATTTTGTAAAGTGGTGTACATCGATGGAAAGGTCTGTTTATTGTCAGTTAGGAATTGAAAACCGCAACCATTTACGAGGCTTGGTTGCGGAGAAATCGGGTTTCGAAAGAAATCTGATTTTTAAACTTTTAAATGATGCCGGCATCATAATTTTTTCAATTTTTCACTAAAAATTTTTTTCTCGAATTTTGTAAAGTGGTGTACATCGATGGAAAGGTCTGTTTATTGTCAGTTAGGAATTGAAAACCGCAACCATTTACGAGGCTTGGTTGCGGAGAAATCGGGTTTCGAAAGAAATCTGATTTTTAAACTTTTAAATGATGCCGGCATCATAATTTTTTCAATTTTTCACTAAAAATTTTTTTCTGGAATTTTGTAAAGTGGTGTACATCGATGGAAAGGTCTGTTTATTGTCAGTTAGGAATTGAAAACCGCAACCATTTACGAGGCTTGGTTGCGGAGAAATCGGGTTTCGAAAGATATCTGATTTTTAAACTTTTATTGTCAGTTAGGAATTGAAAACCGCAACCATTTACGAGGCTTGGTTGCGGAGAAATCGGGTTTCGAAAGAAATCTGATTTTTAAACTTTTAAATGATGCCGGCATCATAATTTTTTCAATTTTTCACTAAAAATTTTTTTCTCGAATTTTGTAAAGTGGTGTACATCGATGGAAAGGTCTGTTTATTGTCAGTTAGGAATTGAAAACCGCAACCATTTACGAGGCTTGGTTGCGGAGAAATCGGGTTTCGAAAGAAATCTGATTTTTAAACTTTTAAATGATGCCGGCATCATAATTTTTTCAATTTTTCACTAAAAATTTTTTTCTCGAATTTTGTAAAGTGGTGTACATCGATGGAAAGGTCTGTTTATTGTCAGTTAGGAATTGAAAACCGCAACCATTTACGAGGCTTGGTTGCGGAGAAATCGGGTTTCGAAAGAAATCTGATTTTTAAACTTTTAAATGATGCCGGCATCATAATTTTTTCAATTTTTCACTAAAAATTTTTTTCTGGAATTTTGTAAAGTGGTGTACATTGATGGAAAGGTCTGTTTATTGTCAGTTAGGAATTGAAAACCGCAACCATTTACGAGGTTTGGTTGCGGAGAAATCGGGTTTCGAAAGAAATCTGATTTTTAAACTTTTAAATGATGCCGGCATCATAATTTTTTCAATTTTTCACTAAACATTTTTTTTCCCGAATTTTGTAAAGTGGTGTACATCGATGGAAAAGTCTGTTTATTGTCAGTTAAGAATTGAAAACCGCAACCATTTACGAGGCTTGGTTGCGGAGAAATCGGGTTTCGAAAGAAATCTGAAATCGGCATCATAAATTTTTCAATTTTTCACTAAAAATTTTTTTCTCGAATTTTGTAAAGTGGTGTACATCGATGGAAAGGTCTGTTTATTGTCAGTTAGGAATTGAAAACCGCAACCATTTACGAGGCTTGGTTGCGGAGAAATCGGGTTTCGAAAGAAATCTGATTTTTAAACTTTTAAATGATGCCGGCATCATAATTTTTTCAATTTTTCACTAAAAATTTTTTTCTCGAATTTTGTAAAGTGGTGTACATCGATGGAAAGGTCTGTTTATTGTCAGTTAGGAATTGAAAACCGCAACCATTTACGAGGCTTGGTTGCGGAGAAATCGGGTTTCGAAAGAAATCTGATTTTTAAACTTTTAAATGATGCCGGTATCATAATTTTTTCAATTTTTCACAAAAAATTTTTTTCTCGAATTTTGTAAAGTGGTGTACATCGATGGAAAAGTCTGTTTATTGTCAGTTAGGAATTGAAAACTGCAACCATTTACGAGGCTTGGTTGCGGAGAAATCGGGTTTCGAAAGAAATCTGATTTTTAAACTTTTAAATGATGCCGGCATCATAATTTTTTCAATTTTTCACAAAAAAATTTTTTCTCGAATTTTGTAAAGTGGTGTACATGGATGGAAAGGTCTGTTTATTTTCAGTTAGGAATTGAAAACCGCAACCATTTACGAGGCTTGGTTGCGGAGAAATCGGGTTTCGAAAGAAATCTGATTTTTAAACTTTTAAATGATGCCGGCCATCATAAGTTTTTTCAATTTTTCACTAAAATTTTTTTTCTCGAATTTTATAAAGTGGTGTACATCGATGGAAAGGTCTGTTTATTGTCAGTTAGGAATTGAAAACCGCAACCATTTACGAGGCTTGGTTGCGGAGAAATCGGGTTTCGAAAGAAATCTGATTTTTAAACTTTTAAATGATGCCGGCATCATAATTTTTTCAATTTTTCACTAAAAATTTTTTTCTGGAATTTTGTAAAGTGGTGTACATCGATGGAAAGGTCTGTTTATTGTCAGTTAGGAATTGAAAACCGCAACCATTTACGAGGCTTGGTTGCGGAGAAATCGGGTTTCGAAAGAAATCTGATTTTTAAACTTTTAAATGATGCCGGCATCATAATTTTTTCAATTTTTCACTAAAAATTTTTTTCTCGAATTTTGTAAAGTGGTGTACATCGATGGAAAGGTCTGTTTATTGTCAGTTAGGAATTGAAAACCGCAATCATTTACGAGGCTTGGTTGCGGAGAAATCGGGTTTCGAAAGAAATCTGATTTTTAAACTTTTAAATGATGCCGGCATCATAATTTTTTCAATTTTTCACTAAAAATTTTTTTCTGGAATTTTGTAAAGTGGTGTACATCGATGGAAAGGTCTGTTTATTGTCAGTTAGGAATTGAAAACCGCAACCATTTACGAGGCTTGGTTGCGGAGAAATCGGGTTTCGAAAGAAATCTGATTTTTAAACTTTTAAATGATGCCGGCCATCATAAGTTTTTTCAATTTTTCACTAAAATTTTTTTTCTCGAATTTTATAAAGTGGTGTACATCGATGGAAAGGTCTGATTATTGTCAGTTTGGAATTGAAGACCGCAACCATTTACGAGGCTTGGTTGCGGAGAAATCGGGTTTCGAAAGAAATCTGATTTTTAAACTTTTAAATGATGCCGGCATCATAATTTTTTCAATTTTTCACTAAAAATTTTTTTCTCGAATTTTGTAAAGTGGTGTACATCGATGGAAAGGTCTGTTTATTGTCAGTTAGGAATTGAAGACCGCAACCATTTACGAGGCTTGGTTGCGGAGAAATCGGGTTTCGAAAGAAATCTGATTTTTAAACTTTTAAATGATGCCGGCATCATAATTTTTTCAATTTTTCACTAAAAATTTTTTTCTGGAATTTTGTAAAGTGGTGTACATGGATGGAAAGGTCTGTTTATTGTCAGTTAGGAATTGAAAACCGCAACCATTTACGAGGCTTGGTTGCGGAGAAATCGGGTTTCGAAAGAAATCTGATTTTTAAACTTTTTATTTTTTCAATTTTTCACTAAAAATTTTTTTCTCGAATTTTGTAAAGTGGTGTACATCGATGGTAAGGTCTGTTTATTGTCAGTTAGGAATTGAAAACCGCAACCATTTACGAGGCTTGGTTGCGGAGAAATCGTGTTTCGAGAAAAATCTGATTTTTAAACTTTTAAATGATGCCGGCATCATAATTTTTTCAATTTTTCACTAAAAATTTTTTTCTGGAATTTTGTAAAGTGGTGTACATGGATGGAAAGGTCTGTTTATTGTCAGTTAGGAATTGAAAACCGCAACCATTTACGAGGCTTGGTTGCGGAGAAATCGGGTTTCGAAAGAAATCTGATTTTTAAACTTTTTATTTTTTCAATTTTTCACTAAAAATTTTTTTCTCGAATTTTGTAAAGTGGTGTACATCGATGGTAAGGTCTGTTTATTGTCAGTTAGGAATTGAAAACCGCAACCATTTACGAGGCTTGGTTGCGGAGAAATCGTGTTTCGAGAAAAATCTGATTTTTAAACTTTTAAATGATGGCGGTTCATAATTTTTTCAATTTTTCACTAAAAAATTTTTTCTCGAATTTTATAAAGTGGTGTACATCGATGGAAAGGTCTGTTTGTTGTCAGTTAGGAATTGAAAACCGCAACCATTTACGAGGCTTGGTTGCGGAGAAATCGGGTTTCGAAAGAAATCTGATTTTTAAACTTTTAAATGATGCCGGCATCATAATTTTTTCAATTTTTCACTAAAAATTTTTTTCTGGAATTTTGTAAAGTGGTGTACATCGATGGAAAGGTCTGTTTATTGTCAGTTAGGAATTGAAAACCGCAACCATTTACGAGGCTTGGTTGCGGAGAAATCGGGTTTCGAAAGAAATCTGATTTTTAAACTTTTAAATGATGCCGGTATCATAATTTTTTCAATTTTTCACTAAAAATTTTTTTCTCGAATTTTGTAAAGTGGTGTACATCGATGGAAAAGTCTGTTTATTGTCAGTTAGGAATTGAAAACCGCAACCATTTACGAGGCTTGGTTGCGGAGAAATCGGGTTTCGAAAGAAATCTGATTTTTAAACTTTTAAATGATGCCGGCCATCATAAGTTTTTTCAATTTTTCACTAAAATTTTTTTTCTCGAATTTTATAAAGTGGTGTACATCGATGGAAAGGTCTGATTATTGTCAGTTTGGAATTGAAGACCGCAACCATTTACGAGGCTTGGTTGCGGAGAAATCGGGTTGCAAAAGAAATCTGATTTTTAAACTTTTAAATGATGCCGGCATCATAATTTTTTCAATTTTTCACTAAAAATTTTTTTCTCGAATTTTGTAAAGTGGTGTACATCGATGGAAAGGTCTGTTTATTGTCAGTTAGGAATTGAAAACCGCAACCATTTACGAGGCTTTGTTGCGGAGAAATCGGGTTTCGAAAGAAATCTGATTTTTAAACTTTTAAATGATGCCGGCATCATAATTTTTTCAATTTTTCACTAAAAATTTTTTTCTGGAATTTTGTAAAGTGGTGTACATTGATGGAAAGGTCTGTTTATTGTCAGTTAGGAATTGAAAACCGCAACCATTTACGAGGCTTGGTTGCGGAGAAATCGGGTTTCGAAAGAAATCTGATTTTTAAACTTTTTATTTTTTCAATTTTTCACTAAAAATTTTTTTCTCGAATTTTGTAAAGTGGTGTACATCGATGGTAAGGTCTGTTTATTGTCAGTTAGGAATTGAAAACCGCAACCATTTACGAGGCTTGGTTGCGGAGAAATCGTGTTTCGAGAAAAATCTGATTTTTAAACTTTTAAATGATGGCGGTATCATAATTTTTTCAATTTTTCACTAAAAAATTTTTTCTCGAATTTTATAAAGTGGTGTACATCGATGGAAAGGTCTGTTTATTGTCAGTTAGGAATTGAAAACCGCAACCATTTACGAGGCTTGGTTGCGGAGAAATCGGGTTTCGAAAGAAATCTGATTTTTAAACTTTTAAATGATGCCGGCATCATAATTTTTTCAATTTTTCACTAAAAATTTTTTTCTCGAATTTTGTAAAGTGGTGTACATCGATGGAAAGGTCTGTTTATTGTCAGTTAGGAATTGAAAACCGCAACCATTTACGAGGCTTGGTTGCGGAGAAATCGGGTTTCGAAAGAAATCTGATTTTTAAACTTTTAAATGATGCCGGCATCATAATTTTTTCAATTTTTCACTAAAATTTTTTTTCTGGAATTTTGTAAAGTGGTGTACATTGATGGAAAGGTCTGTTTATTGTCAGTTAGGAATTGAAAACCGCAACCATTTACGAGGCTTGGTTGCGGAGAAATCGTGTTTCGAAAGAAATCTGATTTTTAAACTTTTTATTTTTTCAATTTTTCACTAAAAATTTTTTTCTCGAATTTTGTAAAGTGGTGTACATCGATGGAAAGGTCTGTTTATTGTCAGTTAGGAATTGAAAACCGCAACCATTTACGAGGCTTGGTTGCGGAGAAATCGGGTTTCGAAAGAAATCTGATTTTTAAACTTTTAAATGATGCCGGCATCATAATTTTTTCAATTTTTCACTAAAAAATTTTTTCTCGAATTTTGTAAAGTGGTGTACATCGATGGAAAGGTCTGTTTATTGTCAGTTAGGAATTGAAAACCGCAACCATTTACGAGGCTTGGTTGCGGAGAAATCGGGTTTCGAAAGAAATCTGAAATCGGCATCATAAATTTTTCAATTTTTCACTAAAAATTTTTTTCTCGAATTTTGTAAAGTGGTGTACATCGATGGAAAGGTCTGTTTATTGTCAGTTAGGAATTGAAAACCGCAACCATTTACAAGGCTTGGTTGCGGAGAAATCGGGTTTCGAAAGAAATCTGATTTTTAAACTTTTAAATGATCCGGCATCATAATTTTTTCAATTTTTCACTAAAAATTTTTTTCTCGAATTTTGTAAAGTGGTGTACATCGATGGAAAGGTCTGTTTATTGTCAGTTAGGAATTGAAAACCGCAACCATTTACGAGGCTTGGTTGCGGAGAAATCGGGTTTCGAAAGAAATCTGATTTTTAAACTTTTAAATGATGCCGGCATCATTATTTTTTCAATTTTTCACTAAAAATTTTTTTCTCGAATTTTGTAAAGTGGTGTACATCGATGGAAAGGTCTGTTTATTGTCAGTTAGGAATTGAAAACCGCAACCATTTACGAGGCTTGGTTGCGGAGAAATCGGGTTTCGAAAGAAATCTGATTATTAAACTTTTAAATGATGCCGGCATCATAATTTTTTCAATTTTTCACTAAAAATTTTTTTTCCCGAATTTTGTAAAGTGGTGTACATCGCTGGAAAAGTCTGTTTATTGTCAGTTAAGAATTGAAAACCGCAACCATTTACGAGGCTTGGTTGCGGAGAAATCGGGTTTCGAAAGAAATCTGATTTTTAAACTTTTTATTTTTTCAATTTTTCACTAAAAATTTTTTTCTCGAATTTTGTAAAGTGGTGTACATCGATGGTAAGGTCTGTTTATTGTCAGTTAGGAATTGAAAACCGCAACCATTTACGAGGCTTGGTTGCATAGAAATCGTGTTTCGAGAAAAATCTGATTTTTAAACTTTTAAATGATGGCGGCATCATAATTTTTTCAATTTTTCACTAAAAATTTTTTCTCGAATTTTGTAAAGTGCTGTACATCGATGGAAAGGTCTGTTTATTGTCAGTTAGGAATTGAAAACCGCAACCATTTACGAGGCTTGGTTGCGGAGAAATCGGGTTTCGAAAGAAATCTGATTATTAAACTTTTAAATGATGCCGGCATCATAATTTTTTCAATTTTTCACTAAAAATTTTTTTCTCGAATTTTGTAAAGTGGTGTACATCGATGGAAAGGTCTGTTTATTGTCAGTTAGGAATTGAAAACCGCAACCATTTACGAGGCTTGGTTGCGGAGAAATCGGGTTTCGAAAGAAATCTGATTATTAAACTTTTAAATGATGCCGGCATCATAATTTTTTCAATTTTTCACTAAACATTTTTTTCTGGAATTTTGTAAAGTGGTGTACATCGATGGAAAGGTCTGTTTATTGTCAGTTAGGAATTGAAAACCGCAACCATTTACGAGGCTTGGTTGCGGAGAAATCGGGTTTCGAAAGAAATCTGATTTTTAAACTTTTAAATGATGCCGAACCATTTACGAGGCTTGGTTGCGGAGAAATCGGGTTTCGAAAGAAATTTGATTTTTTAACTTTTAAATGATGCCGGCATCATAATTTTTTCAATTTTTCACTAAAATTTTTTTTCTCGAATTTTGTAAAGTGGTGTACATCGATGGAAAGGTCTGTTTATTGTCAGTTAGGAATTGAAAACCGCAACCATTTACGAGGCTTGGTTGCGGAGAAATCGGGTTTCGAAAGAAATCTGATTTTTAAACTTTTAAATGATGCCGGCATCATAATTTTTTCAATTTTTCACTAAAAATTTTTTTCTCGAATTTTGTAAAGTGGTGTACATCGATGGAAAGGTCTGTTTATTGTCAGTTAGGAATTGAAAACCGCAACCATTTACGAGGCTTGGTTGCGGAGAAATCGGGTTTCGAAAGAAATCTGATTTTTAAACTTTTAAATGATGCCGGCATCATAATTTTTTCAATTTTTCACTAAAAATTTTTTTCTCGAATTTTGTAAAGTGGTGTACATCGATGGAAAGGTCTGTTTATTGTCAGTTAGGAATTGAAAACCGCAACCATTTACGAGGCTTGGTTGCGGAGAAATCGGGTTTCGAAAGAAATCTGATTTTTAAACTTTTAAATGATGCCGGCATCATAATTTTTTCAATTTTTCACTAAAAATTTTGTTCTCGAATTTTGTAAAGTGGTGTACATCGATGGAAAGGTCTGTTTATTGTCAGTTAGGAATTGAAAACCGCAACCATTTACGAGGCTTGGTTGCGGAGAAATCGGGTTTCGAAAGAAATCTGATTTTTAAACTTTTAAATGATGCCGGCATCATAATTTTTTCAATTTTTCACTAAAAATTTTTTTCTGGAATTTTTTAAAGTGGTGTACATCGATGGAAAGGTCTGTTTATTGTCAGTTAGGAATTGAAAACCGCAACCATTTACGAGGCTTGGTTGCGGAGAAATCGGGTTTCGAAAGAAATCTGATTATTAAACTTTTAAATGATGCCGGCATCATAATTTTTTCAATTTTTCACTAAAAATTTTTTTCTCGAATTTTGTAAAGTGGTGTACATCGATGGAAAGGTCTGTTTATTGTCAGTTAGGAATTGAAAACCGCAACCATTTACGAGGCTTGGTTGCGGAGAAATCGGGTTTCGAAAGAAATCTGATTATTAAACTTTTAAATGATGCCGGCATCATAATTTTTTCAATTTTTCACTAAAAATTTTTTTCTCGAATTTTGTAAAGTGGTGTACATCGATGGAAAGGTCTGTTTATTGTCAGTTAGGAATTGAAAACCGCAACCATTTACGAGGCTTGGTTGCGGAGAAATCGGGTTTCGAAAGAAATCTGATTTTTAAACTTTTAAATGATGCCGGCATCATAATTTTTTCAATTTTTCACTAAAAATTTTTTCTCGAATTTTGTAAAGTGGTGTACATCGATGGTTCGTCTTTTTATTTTCAGTTAGGAATTGAGAACCGCAACCATTTACGAGGCTTGGTTGCGGAGAAATCGGGTTTCGAAAGAAATTTGATTTTTAAACTTTTAAATGATGCCGGCATCATAATTTTTTCAATTTTTCACTAAAATTTTTTTTCTCGAATTTTGTAAAGTGGTGTACATCGATGGAAAGGTCTGTTTATTGTCAGTTAGGAATTGAAAACCGCAACCATTTACGAGGCTTGGTTGCGGAGAAATCGGGTTTCGAAAGAAATCTGATTTTTAAACTTTTAAATGATGCCGGCATCATAATTTTTTCAATTTTTCACTAAAAATTTTTTTCTCGAATTTTGTAAAGTGGTGTACATCGATGGAAAGGTCTGTTTATTGTCAGTTAGGAATTGAAAACCGCAACCATTTACGAGGCTTGGTTGCGGAGAAATCGGGTTTCGAAAGAAATCTGATTTTTAAACTTTTAAATGATGCCGGCATCATAATTTTTTCAATTTTTCACTAAAAATTTTGTTCTCGAATTTTGTAAAGTGGTGTACATCGATGGAAAGGTCTGTTTATTGTCAGTTAGGAATTGAAAACCGCAACCATTTACGAGGCTTGGTTGCGGAGAAATCGGGTTTCGAAAGAAACTTTTAAATGATGCCGGCATCATAATTTTTTCAATTTTTCACTAAAAATTTTTTTCTCGAATTTTGTAAAGTGGTGTACATCGATGGAAAGGTCTGTTTATTGTCAGTTAGGAATTGAAAACCGCAACCATTTACGAGGCTTGGTTGCGGAGAAATCGGGTTTCGAAAGAAATCTGATTTTTAAACTTTTAAATGATGCCGGCATCATAATTTTTTCAATTTTTCACTAAAAATTTTTTTCTCGAATTTTGTAAAGTGGTGTACATCGATGGAAAGGTCTGTTTATTGTCAGTTAGGAATTGAAAACCGCAACCATTTACGAGGCTTGGTTGCGGAGAAATCGGGTTTCGAAAGAAATCTGATTTTTAAACTTTTAAATGATGCCGGCATCATAATTTTTTCAATTTTTCACTAAAAATTTTTTTCTGGAATTTTGTAAAGTGGTGTACATCGATGGAAAGGTCTGTTTATTGTCAGTTAGGAATTGAAAACCGCAACCATTTACGAGGCTTGGTTGCGGAGAAATCGGGTTTCGAAAGATATCTGATTTTTAAACTTTTATTGTCAGTTAGGAATTGAAAACCGCAACCATTTACGAGGCTTGGTTGCGGAGAAATCGGGTTTCGAAAGAAATCTGATTTTTAAACTTTTAAATGATGCCGGCATCATAATTTTTTCAATTTTTCACTAAAAATTTTTTTCTCGAATTTTGTAAAGTGGTGTACATCGATGGAAAGGTCTGTTTATTGTCAGTTAGGAATTGAAAACCGCAACCATTTACGAGGCTTGGTTGCGGAGAAATCGGGTTTCGAAAGAAATCTGATTTTTAAACTTTTAAATGATGCCGGCATCATAATTTTTTCAATTTTTCACTAAAAATTTTTTTCTCGAATTTTGTAAAGTGGTGTACATCGATGGAAAGGTCTGTTTATTGTCAGTTAGGAATTGAAAACCGCAACCATTTACGAGGCTTGGTTGCGGAGAAATCGGGTTTCGAAAGAAATCTGATTTTTAAACTTTTAAATGATGCCGGCATCATAATTTTTTCAATTTTTCACTAAAAATTTTTTTCTGGAATTTTGTAAAGTGGTGTACATTGATGGAAAGGTCTGTTTATTGTCAGTTAGGAATTGAAAACCGCAACCATTTACGAGGTTTGGTTGCGGAGAAATCGGGTTTCGAAAGAAATCTGATTTTTAAACTTTTAAATGATGCCGGCATCATAATTTTTTCAATTTTTCACTAAACATTTTTTTTCCCGAATTTTGTAAAGTGGTGTACATCGATGGAAAAGTCTGTTTATTGTCAGTTAAGAATTGAAAACCGCAACCATTTACGAGGCTTGGTTGCGGAGAAATCGGGTTTCGAAAGAAATCTGAAATCGGCATCATAAATTTTTCAATTTTTCACTAAAAATTTTTTTCTCGAATTTTGTAAAGTGGTGTACATCGATGGAAAGGTCTGTTTATTGTCAGTTAGGAATTGAAAACCGCAACCATTTACGAGGCTTGGTTGCGGAGAAATCGGGTTTCGAAAGAAATCTGATTTTTAAACTTTTAAATGATGCCGGCATCATAATTTTTTCAATTTTTCACTAAAAATTTTTTTCTCGAATTTTGTAAAGTGGTGTACATCGATGGAAAGGTCTGTTTATTGTCAGTTAGGAATTGAAAACCGCAACCATTTACGAGGCTTGGTTGCGGAGAAATCGGGTTTCGAAAGAAATCTGATTTTTAAACTTTTAAATGATGCCGGTATCATAATTTTTTCAATTTTTCACAAAAAATTTTTTTCTCGAATTTTGTAAAGTGGTGTACATCGATGGAAAAGTCTGTTTATTGTCAGTTAGGAATTGAAAACTGCAACCATTTACGAGGCTTGGTTGCGGAGAAATCGGGTTTCGAAAGAAATCTGATTTTTAAACTTTTAAATGATGCCGGCATCATAATTTTTTCAATTTTTAAAAAAAAAATTTTTTCTCGAATTTTGTAAAGTGGTGTACATGGATGGAAAGGTCTGTTTATTTTCAGTTAGGAATTGAAAACCGCAACCATTTACGAGGCTTGGTTGCGGAGAAATCGGGTTTCGAAAGAAATCTGATTTTTAAACTTTTAAATGATGCCGGCCATCATAAGTTTTTTCAATTTTTCACTAAAATTTTTTTTCTCGAATTTTATAAAGTGGTGTACATCGATGGAAAGGTCTGTTTATTGTCAGTTAGGAATTGAAAACCGCAACCATTTACGAGGCTTGGTTGCGGAGAAATCGGGTTTCGAAAGAAATCTGATTTTTAAACTTTTAAATGATGCCGGCATCATAATTTTTTCAATTTTTCACTAAAAATTTTTTTCTGGAATTTTGTAAAGTGGTGTACATCGATGGAAAGGTCTGTTTATTGTCAGTTAGGAATTGAAAACCGCAACCATTTACGAGGCTTGGTTGCGGAGAAATCGGGTTTCGAAAGAAATCTGATTTTTAAACTTTTAAATGATGCCGGCATCATAATTTTTTCAATTTTTCACTAAAAATTTTTTTCTCGAATTTTGTAAAGTGGTGTACATCGATGGAAAGGTCTGTTTATTGTCAGTTAGGAATTGAAAACCGCAATCATTTACGAGGCTTGGTTGCGGAGAAATCGGGTTTCGAAAGAAATCTGATTTTTAAACTTTTAAATGATGCCGGCATCATAATTTTTTCAATTTTTCACTAAAAATTTTTTTCTGGAATTTTGTAAAGTGGTGTACATCGATGGAAAGGTCTGTTTATTGTCAGTTAGGAATTGAAAACCGCAACCATTTACGAGGCTTGGTTGCGGAGAAATCGGGTTTCGAAAGAAATCTGATTTTTAAACTTTTAAATGATGCCGGCCATCATAAGTTTTTTCAATTTTTCACTAAAATTTTTTTTCTCGAATTTTATAAAGTGGTGTACATCGATGGAAAGGTCTGATTATTGTCAGTTTGGAATTGAAGACCGCAACCATTTACGAGGCTTGGTTGCGGAGAAATCGGGTTTCGAAAGAAATCTGATTTTTAAACTTTTAAATGATGCCGGCATCATAATTTTTTCAATTTTTCAGTAAAAATTTTTTTCTCGAATTTTGTAAAGTGGTGTACATCGATGGAAAGGTCTGTTTATTGTCAGTTAGGAATTGAAAACCGCAACCATTTACGAGGCTTGGTTGCGGAGAAATCGGGTTTCGAAAGAAATCTGATTTTTAAACTTTTAAATGATGCCGGCATCATAATTTTTTCAATTTTTCACTAAAAATTTTTTTCTGGAATTTTGTAAAGTGGTGTACATGGATGGAAAGGTCTGTTTATTGTCAGTTAGGAATTGAAAACCGCAACCATTTACGAGGCTTGGTTGCGGAGAAATCGGGTTTCGAAAGAAATCTGATTTTTAAACTTTTGATTTTTTCAATTTTTCACTAAAAATTTTTTTCTCGAATTTTGTAAAGTGGTGTACATCGATGGTAAGGTCTGTTTATTGTCAGTTAGGAATTGAAAACCGCAACCATTTACGAGGCTTGGTTGCGGAGAAATCGTGTTTCGAGAAAAATCTGATTTTTAAACTTTTAAATGATGCCGGCATCATAATTTTTTCAATTTTTCACTAAAAATTTTTTTCTGGAATTTTGTAAAGTGGTGTACATGGATGGAAAGGTCTGTTTATTGTCAGTTAGGAATTGAAAACCGCAACCATTTACGAGGCTTGGTTGCGGAGAAATCGGGTTTCGAAAGAAATCTGATTTTTAAACTTTTTATTTTTTCAATTTTTCACTAAAAATTTTTTTCTCGAATTTTGTAAAGTGGTGTACATCGATGGTAAGGTCTGTTTATTGTCAGTTAGGAATTGAAAACCGCAACCATTTACGAGGCTTGGTTGCGGAGAAATCGTGTTTCGAGAAAAATCTGATTTTTAAACTTTTAAATGATGGCGGTTCATAATTTTTTCAATTTTTCACTAAAAAATTTTTTCTCGAATTTTATAAAGTGGTGTACATCGATGGAAAGGTCTGTTTGTTGTCAGTTAGGAATTGAAAACCGCAACCATTTACGAGGCTTGGTTGCGGAGAAATCGGGTTTCGAAAGAAATCTGATTTTTAAACTTTTAAATGATGCCGGCATCATAATTTTTTCAATTTTTCACTAAAAATTTTTTTCTGGAATTTTGTAAAGTGGTGTACATCGATGGAAAGGTCTGTTTATTGTCAGTTAGGAATTGAAAACCGCAACCATTTACGAGGCTTGGTTGCGGAGAAATCGGGTTTCGAAAGAAATCTGATTTTTAAACTTTTAAATGATGCCGGTATCATAATTTTTTCAATTTTTCACTAAAAATTTTTTTCTCGAATTTTGTAAAGTGGTGTACATCGATGGAAAAGTCTGTTTATTGTCAGTTAGGAATTGAAAACCGCAACCATTTACGAGGCTTGGTTGCGGAGAAATCGGGTTTCGAAAGAAATCTGATTTTTAAACTTTTAAATGATGCCGGCCATCATAAGTTTTTTCAATTTTTCACTAAAATTTTTTTTCTCGAATTTTATAAAGTGGTGTACATCGATGGAAAGGTCTGATTATTGTCAGTTTGGAATTGAAGACCGCAACCATTTACGAGGCTTGGTTGCGGAGAAATCGGGTTGCAAAAGAAATCTGATTTTTAAACTTTTAAATGATGCCGGCATCATAATTTTTTCAATTTTTCACTAAAAATTTTTTTCTCGAATTTTGTAAAGTGGTGTACATCGATGGAAAGGTCTGTTTATTGTCAGTTAGGAATTGAAAACCGCAACCATTTACGAGGCTTGGTTGCGGAGAAATCGGGTTTCGAAAGAAATCTGATTTTTAAACTTTTAAATGATGCCGGCATCATAATTTTTTCAATTTTTCACTAAAAATTTTTTTCTGGAATTTTGTAAAGTGGTGTACATTGATGGAAAGGTCTGTTTATTGTCAGTTAGGAATTGAAAACCGCAACCATTTACGAGGCTTGGTTGCGGAGAAATCGGGTTTCGAAAGAAATCTGATTTTTAAACTTTTTATTTTTTCAATTTTTCACTAAAAATTTTTTTCTCGAATTTTGTAAAGTGGTGTACATCGATGGTAAGGTCTGTTTATTGTCAGTTAGGAATTGAAAACCGCAACCATTTACGAGGCTTGGTTGCGGAGAAATCGTGTTTCGAGAAAAATCTGATTTTTAAACTTTTAAATGATGGCGGTATCATAATTTTTTCAATTTTTCACTAAAAAATTTTTTCTCGAATTTTATAAAGTGGTGTACATCGATGGAAAGGTCTGTTTATTGTCAGTTAGGAATTGAAAACCGCAACCATTTACGAGGCTTGGTTGCGGAGAAATCGGGTTTCGAAAGAAATCTGATTTTTAAACTTTTAAATGATGCCGGCATCATAATTTTTTCAATTTTTCACTAAAAATTTTTTTCTCGAATTTTGTAAAGTGGTGTACATCGATGGAAAGGTCTGTTTATTGTCAGTTAGGAATTGAAAACCGCAACCATTTACGAGGCTTGGTTGCGGAGAAATCGGGTTTCGAAAGAAATCTGATTTTTAAACTTTTAAATGATGCCGGCATCATAATTTTTTCAATTTTTCACTAAAAATTTTTTTCTGGAATTTTGTAAAGTGGTGTACATTGATGGAAAGGTCTGTTTATTGTCAGTTAGGAATTGAAAACCGCAACCATTTACGAGGCTTGGTTGCGGAGAAATCGTGTTTCGAAAGAAATCTGATTTTTAAACTTTTTATTTTTTCAATTTTTCACTAAAAATTTTTTTCTCGAATTTTGTAAAGTGGTGTACATCGATGGAAAGGTCTGTTTATTGTCAGTTAGGAATTGAAAACCGCAACCATTTACGAGGCTTGGTTGCGGAGAAATCGGGTTTCGAAAGAAATCTGATTTTTAAACTTTTAAATGATGCCGGCATCATAATTTTTTCAATTTTTCACTAAAAAATTTTTTCTCGAATTTTGTAAAGTGGTGTACATCGATGGAAAGGTCTGTTTATTTTCAGTTAGGAATTGAAAACCGCAACCATTTACGAGGCTTGGTTGCGGAGAAATCGGGTTTCGAAAGAAATCTGAAATCGGCATCATAAATTTTTCAATTTTTCACTAAAAATTTTTTTCTCGAATTTTGTAAAGTGGTGTACATCGATGGAAAGGTCTGTTTATTGTCAGTTAGGAATTGAAAACCGCAACCATTTACAAGGCTTGGTTGCGGAGAAATCGGGTTTCGAAAGAAATCTGATTTTTAAACTTTTAAATGATCCGGCATCATAATTTTTTCAATTTTTCACTAAAAATTTTTTTCTCGAATTTTGTAAAGTGGTGTACATCGATGGAAAGTTTTGTTTATTGTCAGTTAGGAATTGAAAACCGCAACCATTTACGAGGCTTGGTTGCGGAGAAATCGGGTTTCGAAAGAAATCTGATTTTTAAACTTTTAAATGATGCCGGCATCATTATTTTTTCAATTTTTCACTAAAAATTTTTTTCTCGAATTTTGTAAAGTGGTGTACATCGATGGAAAGGTCTGTTTATTGTCAGTTAGGAATTGAAAACCGCAACCATTTACGAGGCTTGGTTGCGGAGAAATCGGGTTTCGAAAGAAATCTGATTATTAAACTTTTAAATGATGCCGGCATCATAATTTTTTCAATTTTTCACTAAAAATTTTTTTTCCCGAATTTTGTAAAGTGGTGTACATCGCTGGAAAAGTCTGTTTATTGTCAGTTAAGAATTGAAAACCGCAACCATTTACGAGGCTTGGTTGCGGAGAAATCGGGTTTCGAAAGAAATCTGATTTTTAAACTTTTTATTTTTTCAATTTTTCACTAAAAATTTTTTTCTCGAATTTTGTAAAGTGGTGTACATCGATGGTAAGGTCTGTTTATTGTCAGTTAGGAATTGAAAACCGCAACCATTTACGAGGCTTGGTTGCATAGAAATCGTGTTTCGAGAAAAATCTGATTTTTAAACTTTTAAATGATGGCGGCATCATAATTTTTTCAATTTTTCACTAAAAATTTTTTCTCGAATTTTGTAAAGTGCTGTACAGCGATGGAAAGGTCTGTTTATTGTCAGTTAGGAATTGAAAACCCCAACCATTTACGAGGCTTGGTTGCGGAGAAATCGGGTTTCGAAAGAAATCTGATTTTTAAACTTTTAAATGATGCCGGCATTATAATTTTTTTCAATTTTTCACTAAAAATTTTTTTCTGGAATTTTGTAAAGTGGTGTACATCGATGGAAAGGTCTGTTTATTGTCAGTTTGGAATTGAAAACCGCAAACCATTTATGAAGCTTGGTTGCGGAGAAATCGGGTTTCGAAAGAAATCTGATTTTTAAACTTTTAAATGATGGCGGCATCATAATTTTTTCAATTTTTCACTGAAAATTTTTTCTCGAATTTTGTAAAGTGCTGTACAGCGATGGAAAGGTCTGTTTATTGTCAGTTAGGAATTGAAAACCCCAACCATTTACGAGGCTTGGTTGCGGAGAAATCGGGTTTCGAAAGAAATCTGATTTTTAAACTTTTAAATGATGCCGGCATTATAATTTTTTTCAATTTTTCACTAAAAATTTTTTTCTGGAATTTTGTAAAGTGGTGTACATCGATGGAAAGGTCTGTTTATTGTCAGTTTGGAATTGAAAACCGCAACCATTTATGAAGCTTGGTTGCGGAGAAATCGGGTTTCGAAAGAAATCTGATTTTTAAACTTTTTAATGATGCCGGCATCATAATTTTTTCAATTTTTCACTAAAATTTTTTTCTCGAATTTTGTAAAGTGGTGTACATCGATGGAAAGGTCTGTTTATTGTCAGTTAGGAATTGAAAACCACAACCATTTACGAGGCTTGGTTGCGGAGAAATCGGGTTTCGAAAGAAATCTGATTTTTAAACTTTTATATGATGCCGGCATCATAATTTTTTCAATTTTTCACTAAAATTTTTTTCTCGAATTTTGTGAAGTGGTGTACATCGATGGAAAGGTCTGTTTATTGTCAGTTAGGAATTGAAAACCGCAACCATTTACGAGGCTTGGTTGCGGAGAAATCGGGTTTCGAAAGAAATCTGATTTTTAAACTTTTAAATGATGCCGGTATCATAATTTTTTCAATTTTTCACAAAAAATTTTTTTCTCGAATTTTGTAAAGTGGTGTACATCGATGGAAAAGTCTGTTTATTGTCAGTTAGGAATTGAAAACCGCAACCATTTACGAGGCTTGGTTGCGGAGAAATCGGGTTTCGAAAGAAATCTGATTTTTAAACTTTTAAATGATGCCGGCCATCATAAGTTTTTTCAATTTTTCACTAAAATTTTTTTTCTCGAATTTTGTAAAGTGGTGTACATCGATGGAAAGGTCTGATTATTGTCAGTTTGGAATTGAAAACCGCAACCATTTACGAGGCTTGGTTGCGGAGAAATCGGGTTTCGAAAGAAATCTGATTTTTAAACTTTTAAATGATGCCGGCATCATAATTTTTTCAATTTTTCACTAAAAATTTTTTTCTCGAATTTTGTAAAGTGGTGTACATCGATGGAAAGGTCTGTTTATTGTCAGTTAGGAATTGAAAACCGCAACCATTTACGAGGCTTGGTTGCGGAGAAATCGGGTTTCGAAAGAAATCTGATTTTTAAACTTTTAAATGATGCCGGCATCATAATTTTTTCAATTTTTCACTAAAAATTTTTTTCTGGAATTTTGTAAAGTGGTGTACATTGATGGAAAGGTCTGTTTATTGTCAGTTAGGAATTGAAAACCGCAACCATTTACGAGGCTTGGTTGCGGAGAAATCGGGTTTCGAAAGAAATCTGATTTTTAAACTTTTTATTTTTTCAATTTTTCACTAAAAATTTTTTTCTCGAATTTTGTAAAGTGGTGTACATCGATGGTAAGGTCTGTTTATTGTCAGTTAGGAATTGAAAACCGCAACCATTTACGAGGCTTGGTTGCGGAGAAATCGTGTTTCGAGAAAAATCTGATTTTTAAACTTTTAAATGATGGCGGTATCATAATTTTTTCAATTTTTCACTAAAAATTTTTTTCTCGAATTTTATAAAGTGGTGTACATCGATGGAAAGGTCTGTTTATTGTCAGTTAGGAATTGAAAACCGCAACCATTTACGAGGCTTGGTTGCGGAGAAATCGGGTTTCGAAAGAAATCTGATTTTTAAACTTTTAAATGATGCCGGCCATCATAAGTTTTTTCAATTTTTCACTAAAATTTTTTTTCTCGAATTTTATAAAGTGGTGTACATCGATGGAAAGGTCTGTTTATTGTCAGTTAGGAATTGAAAACCGCAACCATTTACGAGGCTTGGTTGCGGAGAAATCGGGTTTCGAAAGAAATCTGATTTTTAAACTTTTAAATGATGCCGGCATCATAATTTTTTCAATTTTTCACTAAACATTTTTTTTCCCGAATTTTGTAAAGTGGTGTACATCGATGGAAAGGTCTGTTTATTGTCAGTTAAGAATTGAAAACCGCAACCATTTACGAGGCTTGGTTGCGGAGAAATCGGGTTTCGAAAGAAATCTGATTATTAAACTTTTAAATGATGCCGGCATCATAATTTTTTCAATTTTTCACTAAAAATTTTTTTTCCCGAATTTTGTAAAGTGGTTTACATCGATGGAAAAGTCTGTTTATTGTCAGTTAAGAATTGAAAACCGCAACCATTTACGAGGCTTGGTTGCGGAGAAATCGGGTTTCGAAAGAAATCTGAAATCGGCATCATAAATTTTTCAATTTTTCACTAAAAATTTTTTTCTCGAATTTTGTAAAGTGGTGTACATCGATGGAAAGGTCTGTTTATTGTCAGTTAGGAATTGAAAACCGCAACCATTTACGAGGCTTGGTTGCGGAGAAATCGGGTTTCGAAAGAAATCTGATTTTTAAACTTTTAAATGATGCCGGCATCATAATTTTTTCAATTTTTCACTAAAAATTTTTTTCTCGAATTTTGTAAAGTGGTGTACATCGATGGAAAGGTCTGTTTATTGTCAGTTAGGAATTGAAAACCGCAACCATTTACGAGGCTTGGTTGCGGAGAAATCGGGTTTCGAAAGAAATCTGATTTTTAAACTTTTAAATGATGCCGGTATCATAATTTTTTCAATTTTTCACAAAAAATTTTTTTCTCGAATTTTGTAAAGTGGTGTACATCGATGGAAAAGTCTGTTTATTGTCAGTTAGGAATTGAAAACTGCAACCATTTACGAGGCTTGGTTGCGGAGAAATCGGGTTTCGAAAGAAATCTGATTTTTAAACTTTTAAATGATGCCGGCATCATAATTTTTTCAATTTTTCACAAAAAAATTTTTTCTCGAATTTTGTAAAGTGGTGTACATGGATGGAAAGGTCTGTTTATTTTCAGTTAGGAATTGAAAACCGCAACCATTTACGAGGCTTGGTTGCGGAGAAATCGGGTTTCGAAAGAAATCTGATTTTTAAACTTTTAAATGATGCCGGCCATCATAAGTTTTTTCAATTTTTCACTAAAATTTTTTTTCTCGAATTTTATAAAGTGGTGTACATCGATGGAAAGGTCTGTTTATTGTCAGTTAGGAATTGAAAACTGCAACCATTTACGAGGCTTGGTTGCGGAGAAATCGGGTTTCGAAAGAAATCTGATTTTTAAACTTTTAAATGATGCCGGCATCATAATTTTTTCAATTTTTCACTAAAAATTTTTTTCTGGAATTTTGTAAAGTGGTGTACATCGATGGAAAGGTCTGTTTATTGTCAGTTAGGAATTGAAAACCGCAACCATTTACGAGGCTTGGTTGCGGAGAAATCGGGTTTCGAAAGAAATCTGATTTTTAAACTTTTAAATGATGCCGGCATCATAATTTTTTCAATTTTTCACTAAAAATTTTTTTCTCGAATTTTGTAAAGTGGTGTACATCGATGGAAAGGTCTGTTTATTGTCAGTTAGGAATTGAAAACCGCAATCATTTACGAGGCTTGGTTGCGGAGAAATCGGGTTTCGAAAGAAATCTGATTTTTAAACTTTTAAATGATGCCGGCATCATAATTTTTTCAATTTTCCACTAAAATTTTTTTTCTGGAATTTTGTAAAGTGGTGTACATCGATGGAAAGGTCTGTTTATTGTCAGTTAGGAATTGAAAACCGCAAACATTTACGAGGCTTGGTTGCGGAGAAATCGGGTTTCGAAAGAAATCTGATTTTTAAACTTTTAATTGATGCCGGCATCATAATTTTTTCAATTTTTCACTAAAAATTTTTTTCTCGAATTTTGTAAAGTGGTGTACATCGATGGAAAGGTCTGTTTATTGTCAGTTAGGAATTGAAAACCGCAACCATTTACGAGGCTTGGTTGCGGAGAAATCGGGTTTCGAAAGAAATCTGATTTTTAAACTTTTAAATGATGCCGGTATCATAATTTTTTCAATTTTTCACAAAAAATTTTTTTCTCGAATTTTGTAAAGTGGTGTACATCGATGGAAAAGTCTGTTTATTGTCAGTTAGGAATTGAAAACCGCAACCATTTACGAGGCTTGGTTGCGGAGAAATCGGGTTTCGAAAGAAATCTGATTTTTAAACTTTTAAATGATGCCGGCCATCATAAGTTTTTTCAATTTTTCACTAAAATTTTTTTTCTCGAATTTTATAAAGTGGTGTACATCGATGGAAAGGTCTGATTATTGTCAGTTTGGAATTGAAGACCGCAACCATTTACGAGGCTTGGTTGCGGAGAAATCGGGTTTCGAAAGAAATCTGATTTTTAAACTTTTAAATGATGCCGGCATCATAATTTTTTCAATTTTTCACTAAAAATTTTTTTCTCGAATTTTGTAAAGTGGTGTACATCGATGGAAAGGTCTGTTTATTGTCAGTTAGGAATTGAAAACCGCAACCATTTACGAGGCTTGGTTGCGGAGAAATCGGGTTTCGAAAGAAATCTGATTTTTAAACTTTTAAATGATGCCGGCATCATAATTTTTTCAATTTTTCACTAAAAATTTTTTTCTGGAATTTTGTAAAGTGGTGTACATTGATGGAAAGGTCTGTTTATTGTCAGTTAGGAATTGAAAACCGCAACCATTTACGAGGTTTGGTTGCGGAGAAATCGGGTTTCGAAAGAAATCTGATTTTTAAACTTTTTATTTTTTCAATTTTTCACTAAAAATTTTTTTCTCGAATTTTGTAAAGTGGTGTACATCGATGGTAAGGTCTGTTTATTGTCAGTTAGGAATTGAAAACCGCAACCATTTACGAGGCTTGGTTGCGGAGAAATCGTGTTTCGAGAAAAATCTGATTTTTAAACTTTTAAATGATGGCGGTATCATAATTTTTTCAATTTTTCACTAAAAAATTTTTTCTCGAATTTTATAAAGTGGTGTACATCGATGGAAAGGTCTGTTTATTGTCAGTTAGGAATTGAAAACCGCAACCATTTACGAGGCTTGGTTGCGGAGAAATCGGGTTTCGAAAGAAATCTGATTTTTAAACTTTTAAATGATGCCGGCATCATAATTTTTTCAATTTTTCACTAAAAATTTTTTTCTCGAATTTTGTAAAGTGGTGTACATCGATGGAAAGGTCTGTTTATTGTCAGTTAGGAATTGAAAACTGCAACCATTTACGAGGCTTGGTTGCGGAGAAATCGGGTTTCGAAAGAAATCTGATTTTTAAACTTTTAAATGATGCCGGCATCATAATTTTTTCAATTTTTCACTAAAAATTTTTTTCTGGAATTTTGTAAAGTGGTGTACATCGATGGAAAGGTCTGTTTATTGTCAGTTAGGAAAAAATTTTTTTCTCGAATTTTGTAAAGTGGTGTACATCGATGGAAAGGTCTGTTTATTGTCAGTTAGGAATTGAAAACCGCAACCATTTACGAGGCTTGGTTGCGGAGAAATCGGGTTTCGAAAGAAATCTGATTTTTAAACTTTTAAATGATGCCGGCATCATAATTTTTTCAATTTTTCACTAAAAATTTTTTTCTCGAATTTTGTAAAGTGGTGTACATCGATGGAAAGGTCTGTTTATTGTCAGTTAGGAATTGAAAACCGCAACCATTTACGAGGCTTGGTTGCGGAGAAATCGGGTTTCGAAAGAAATCTGATTTTTAAACTTTTAAATGATGCCGGTATCATAATTTTTTCAATTTTTCACAAAAAATTTTTTTCTCGAATTTTGTAAAGTGGTGTACATCGATGGAAAAGTCTGTTTATTGTCAGTTAGGAATTGAAAACTGCAACCATTTACGAGGCTTGGTTGCGGAGAAATCGGGTTTCGAAAGAAATCTGATTTTTAAACTTTTAAATGATGCCGGCATCATAATTTTTTCAATTTTTCACAAAAAAATTTTTTCTCGAATTTTGTAAAGTGGTGTACATGGATGGAAAGGTCTGTTTATTTTCAGTTAGGAATTGAAAACCGCAACCATTTACGAGGCTTGGTTGCGGAGAAATCGGGTTTCGAAAGAAATCTGATTTTTAAACTTTTAAATGATGCCGGCCATCATAAGTTTTTTCAATTTTTCACTAAAATTTTTTTTCTCGAATTTTATAAAGTGGTGTACATCGATGGAAAGGTCTGTTTATTGTCAGTTAGGAATTGAAAACTGCAACCATTTACGAGGCTTGGTTGCGGAGAAATCGGGTTTCGAAAGAAATCTGATTTTTAAACTTTTAAATGATGCCGGCATCATAATTTTTTCAATTTTTCACTAAAAATTTTTTTCTGGAATTTTGTAAAGTGGTGTACATCGATGGAAAGGTCTGTTTATTGTCAGTTAGGAATTGAAAACCGCAACCATTTACGAGGCTTGGTTGCGGAGAAATCGGGTTTCGAAAGAAATCTGATTTTTAAACTTTTAAATGATGCCGGCATCATAATTTTTTCAATTTTTCACTAAAAATTTTTTTCTCGAATTTTGTAAAGTGGTGTACATCGATGGAAAGGTCTGTTTATTGTCAGTTAGGAATTGAAAACCGCAATCATTTACGAGGCTTGGTTGCGGAGAAATCGGGTTTCGAAAGAAATCTGATTTTTAAACTTTTAAATGATGCCGGCATCATAATTTTTTCAATTTTCCACTAAAATTTTTTTTCTGGAATTTTGTAAAGTGGTGTACATCGATGGAAAGGTCTGTTTATTGTCAGTTAGGAATTGAAAACCGCAAACATTTACGAGGCTTGGTTGCGGAGAAATCGGGTTTCGAAAGAAATCTGATTTTTAAACTTTTAAATGATGCCGGCATCATAATTTTTTCAATTTTTCACTAAAAATTTTTTTCTCGAATTTTGTAAAGTGGTGTACATCGATGGAAAGGTCTGTTTATTGTCAGTTAGGAATTGAAAACCGCAACCATTTACGAGGCTTGGTTGCGGAGAAATCGGGTTTCGAAAGAAATCTGATTTTTAAACTTTTAAATGATGCCGGTATCATAATTTTTTCAATTTTTCACAAAAAATTTTTTTCTCGAATTTTGTAAAGTGGTGTACATCGATGGAAAAGTCTGTTTATTGTCAGTTAGGAATTGAAAACCGCAACCATTTACGAGGCTTGGTTGCGGAGAAATCGGGTTTCGAAAGAAATCTGATTTTTAAACTTTTAAATGATGCCGGCCATCATAAGTTTTTTCAATTTTTCACTAAAATTTTTTTTCTCGAATTTTATAAAGTGGTGTACATCGATGGAAAGGTCTGATTATTGTCAGTTTGGAATTGAAGACCGCAACCATTTACGAGGCTTGGTTGCGGAGAAATCGGGTTTCGAAAGAAATCTGATTTTTAAACTTTTAAATGATGCCGGCATCATAATTTTTTCAATTTTTCACTAAAAATTTTTTTCTCGAATTTTGTAAAGTGGTGTACATCGATGGAAAGGTCTGTTTATTGTCAGTTAGGAATTGAAAACCGCAACCATTTACGAGGCTTGGTTGCGGAGAAATCGGGTTTCGAAAGAAATCTGATTTTTAAACTTTTAAATGATGCCGGCATCATAATTTTTTCAATTTTTCACTAAAAATTTTTTTCTGGAATTTTGTAAAGTGGTGTACATTGATGGAAAGGTCTGTTTATTGTCAGTTAGGAATTGAAAACCGCAACCATTTACGAGGTTTGGTTGCGGAGAAATCGGGTTTCGAAAGAAATCTGATTTTTAAACTTTTTATTTTTTCAATTTTTCACTAAAAATTTTTTTCTCGAATTTTGTAAAGTGGTGTACATCGATGGTAAGGTCTGTTTATTGTCAGTTAGGAATTGAAAACCGCAACCATTTACGAGGCTTGGTTGCGGAGAAATCGTGTTTCGAGAAAAATCTGATTTTTAAACTTTTAAATGATGGCGGTATCATAATTTTTTCAATTTTTCACTAAAAAATTTTTTCTCGAATTTTATAAAGTGGTGTACATCGATGGAAAGGTCTGTTTATTGTCAGTTAGGAATTGAAAACCGCAACCATTTACGAGGCTTGGTTGCGGAGAAATCGGGTTTCGAAAGAAATCTGAAATCGGCATCATAAATTTTTCAATTTTTCACTAAAAATTTTTTTCTCGAATTTTGTAAAGTGGTGTACATCGATGGAAAGGTCTGTTTATTGTCAGTTAGGAATTGAAAACCGCAACCATTTACGAGGCTTGGTTGCGGAGAAATCGGGTTTCGAAAGAAATCTGATTTTTAAACTTTTAAATGATGCCGGCATCATAATTTTTTCAATTTTTCACTAAAAATTTTTTTCTCGAATTTTGTAAAGTGGTGTACATCGATGGAAAGGTCTGTTTATTGTCAGTTAGGAATTGAAAACCGCAACCATTTACGAGGCTTGGTTGCGGAGAAATCGGGTTTCGAAAGAAATCAGATTTTTAAACTTTTAAATGATGCCGGTATCATAATTTTTTCAATTTTTCACAAAAAAATTTTTTCTCGAATTTTGTAAAGTGGTGTACATCGATGGAAAAGTCTGTTTATTGTCAGTTAGGAATTGAAAACTGCAACCATTTACGAGGCTTGGTTGCGGAGAAATCGGTTTTCGAAAGAAATCTGATTTTTAAACTTTTAAATGATGCCAGCCATCATAAGTTTTTTCAATTTTTCACTAAAATTTTTTTTCTCGAATTTTATAAAGTGGTGTACATCGATGGAAAGGTCTGTTTATTGTCAGTTAGGAATTGAAAACCGCAACCATTTACGAGGCTTGGTTGCGGAGAAATCGGGTTTCGAAAGAAATCTGATTTTTAAACTTTTAAATGATGCCGGCATCATAATTTTTTCAATTTTTCACTAAAAATTTTTTTCTGGAATTTTGTAAAGTGGTGTACATCGATGGAAAGGTCTGTTTATTGTCAGTTAGGAATTGAAAACCGCAACCATTTACCAGGCTTGGTTGCGGAGAAATCGGGTTTCGAAAGAAATCTGATTTTTAAACTTTTAAATGATGCCGGCATCATAATTTTTTCAATTTTTCACTAAAAATTTTTTTCTCGAATTTTGTAAAGTGGTGTACATCGATGGAAAGGTCTGTTTATTGTCAGTTAGGAATTGAAAACCGCAATCATTTACGAGGCTTGGTTGCGGAGAAATCGGGTTTCGAAAGAAATCTGATTTTTAAACTTTTAAATGATGCCGGCATCATAATTTTTTCAATTTTTCACTAAAAATTTTTTTCTGGAATTTAGTAAAGTGGTGTACATCGATGGAAAGGTCTGTTTATTGTCAGTTAGGAATTGAAAACCGCAACCATTTACGAGGCTTGGTTGCGGAGAAATCGGGTTTCGAAAGAAATCTGATTTTTAAACTTTTAAATGATGCCGGCATCATAATTTTTTCAATTTTTCACTAAAAATTTTTTTCTGGAGTTTTGTAAAGTGGTGTACATCGATGGAAAGGTCTGTTTATTGTCAGTTAGGAATTGAAAACCGCAACCATTTACGAGGCTTGGTTGCGGAGAAATCGGGTTTCGAAAGAAATCTGATTTTTAAACTTTTAAATGATGCCGGTATCATAATTTTTTCAATTTTTCATAAAAAATTTTTTTCTGGAATTTTGTAAAGTGGTGTACATCGATGGAAAAGTCTGTTTATTGTCAGTTAGGAATTGAAAACCGCAACCATTTACGAGGCTTGGTTGCGGAGAAATCGGGTTTCGAAAGAAATCTGATTTTTAAACTTTTAAATGATGCCGGCCATCATAAGTTTTTTCAATTTTTCACTAAAATTTTTTTTCTCGAATTTTATAAAGTGGTGTACATCGATGGAAAGGTCTGATTATTGTCAGTTTGGAATTGAAGACCGCAACCATTTACGAGGCTTGGTTGCGGAGAAATCGGGTTTCGAAAGAAATCTGATTTTTAAACTTTTAAATGATGCCGGCCATCATAAGTTTTTTCAATTTTTCACTAAAATTTTTTTTCTCGAATTTTATAAAGTGGTGTACATCGATGGAAAGGTCTGATTATTGTCAGTTTGGAATTGAAGACCGCAACCATTTACGAGGCTTGGTTGCGGAGAAATCGGGTTTCGAAAGAAATCTGATTTTTAAACTTTTAAATGATGCCGGCATCATAATTTTTTCAATTTTTCAGTAAAAATTTTTTTCTCGAATTTTGTAAAGTGGTGTACATCGATGGAAAGGTCTGTTTATTGTCAGTTAGGAATTGAAAACCGCAACCATTTACGAGGCTTGGTTGCGGAGAAATCGGGTTTCGAAAGAAATCTGATTTTTAAACTTTTAAATGATGCCGGCATCATAATTTTTTCAATTTTTCACTAAAAATTTTTTTCTGGAATTTTGTAAAGTGGTGTACATTGATGGAAAGGTCTGTTTATTGTCAGTTAGGAATTGAAAACCGCAACCATTTACGAGGCTTGGTTGCGGAGAAATCGGGTTTCGAAAGAAATCTGATTTTTAAACTTTTTATTTTTTCAATTTTTCACTAAACATTTTTTTCTCGAATTTTGTAAAGTGGTGTACATCGATGGAAAGGTCTGTTTATTGTCAGTTAGGAATTGAAAACCGCAACCATTTACGAGGCTTGATTGCGGAGAAATCGGGTTTCGAAAGAAATCTGATTTTTAAACTTTTAAATGATGCCGGCATTATAATTTTTTTCAATTTTTCACTAAAAATTTTTTTCTCGAATTTTGTAAAGTGGTGTACATCGATGGAAAGGTCTGTTTATTGTCAGTTTGGAATTGAAAACCGCAACAATTTATGAAGCTTGGTTGCGGAGAAATCGGGTTTCGAAAGAAATCTGATTTGTAAACTTTTTAATGTTGCCGGCATCATAATTTTTTCAATTTTTCACTAAAATTTTTTTCTCGAATTTTGTAAAGTGGTGTACATCGATGGAAAGGTCTGTTTATTGTCAGTTAGGAATTGAAAACCGCAACCATTTACGAGGCTTGGTTGCGGAGAAATCGGGTTTCGAAAGAAATCTGATTTTTAAACTTTTATATGATGCCGGCATCATAATTTTATCAATTTTTCACTAAAAATGTTTTTCTCGAATTTTGTAAAATGGTGTACATCGATGGAAAGGTCCGTTTATTGTCAGTTAGGAATTGAAAACCGACACCATTCACGAGGCTTGGTTGCGGAGAAATCGGGTTTCGAAAGAAATCTGATTTTAAAAGTTTTAAATGATCATAATTTTTTCAATTTTTCACTAAAAATTTTTTCTCGAATTTTGTGAAGTGGTGTACATCGATGGAAAGGTCTGTTTATTGTCAGTTAGGAATTGAAAACCGCAACCATTTACGAGGCTTGGTTGCGGAGAAATCGGGTTTCGAAAGAAATCTGATTTTTAAACTTTTAAATGATGGCGGCATCATAAATTTTTCAATTTTTCACTAAAAATTTTTTTCTCGAATTTTGTAAAGTGGTGTACATCGATGGAAAGGTCTGTTTATTGTCAGTTAGGAATTGAAAACCGCAACCATTTACGAGGCTTGGTTGCGGAGAAATCGGGTTTCGAAAGAAATCTGATTTTTAAACTTTTAAATGATGCCGGCATCATAATTTTTTCAATTTTTCAGTAAAAATTTTTTTCTGGAATTTTGTAAAGTGGTGTACATCGATGGAAAGGTCTGTTTATTTTCAGTTAGGAATTGAAAACCGCAACCATTTACGAGGCTTGGTTGCGGAGAAATCGGGTTTCGAAAGAAATCTGATTTTTAAACTTTTAAATGATGCCGGCATCATAATTTTTTCAATTTTTCACTAAAATTTTTTTTCTCGAATTTTGTAAAGTGGTGTACATCGATGGAAAGGTCTGTTTATTGTCAGTTAGGAATTGAAAACCGCAACCATTTACGAGGCTTGGTTGCGGAGAAATCGGGTTTCGAAAGAAATCTGATTTTTAAACTTTTAAATGATGCCGGCATCATAATTTTTTCAATTTTTCACTAAAATTTTTTTTCTCGAATTTTGTAAAGTGGTGTACATCGATGGAAAGGTCTGTTTATTGTCAGTTAGGAATTGAAAACCGCAACCATTTACGAGGCTTGGTTGCGGAGAAATCGGGTTTCGAAAGAAATCTGATTTTTAAACTTTTAAATGATGCCGGCATCATAATTTTTTCAATTTTTCACTAAAAATTTTTTTCTGGAATTTTGTAAAGTGGTGTACATCGATGGAAAGGTCTGTTTATTGTCAGTTAGGAATTGAAAACCGCAACCATTTACGAGGCTTGGTTGCGGAGAAATCGGGTTTCGAAAGAAATCTGATTATTAAACTTTTAAATGATGCCGGCATCATAATTTTTTCAATTTTTCACTAAAAATTTTTTTCTGGAATTTTGTAAAGTGGTGTACATCGATGGAAAGGTCTGTTTATTGTCAGTTAGGAATTGAAAACCGCAACCATTTACGAGGCTTGGTTGCGGAGAAATCGGGTTTCGAAAGAAATCTGATTTTTAAACTTTTAAATGATGCCGGCATCATAATTTTTTCAATTTTTCACTAAAAATTTTTTTCTGGAATTTTGTAAAGTGGTGTACATCGATGGAAAGGTCTGTTTATTGTCAGTTAGGAATTGAAAACCGCAACCATTTACGAGGCTTGGTTGCGGAGAAATCGGGTTTCGAAAGAAATCTGATTATTAAACTTTTAAATGATGCCGGCATCATAATTTTTTCAATTTTTCACTAAAAATTTTTTTCTCGAATTTTGTAAAGTGGTGTACATCGATGGTTCGTCTTTTTATTTTCAGTTAGGAATTGAGAACCGCAACCATTTACGAGGCTTGGTTGCGGAGAAATCGGGTTTCGAAAGAAATTTGATTTTTAAACTTTTAAATGATGCCGGCATCATAATTTTTTCAATTTTTCACTAAAATTTTTTTTCTCGAATTTTGTAAAGTGGTGTACATCGATGGAAAGGTCTGTTTATTGTCAGTTAGGAATTGAAAACCGCAACCATTTACGAGGCTTGGTTGCGGAGAAATCGGGTTTCGAAAGAAATCTGATCTTTAAACTTTTAAATGATGCCGGCATCATAATTTTTTCAATTTTTCACTAAAAATTTTTTTCTCGAATTTTGTAAAGTGGTGTACATCGATGGAAAGGTCTGTTTATTGTCAGTTAGGAATTGAAAACCGCAACCATTTACGAGGCTTGGTTGCGGAGAAATCGGGTTTCGAAAGAAATCTGATTTTTAAACTTTTAAATGATGCCGGCATCATAATTTTTTCAATTTTTCACTAAAAATTTTGTTCTCGAATTTTGTAAAGTGGTGTACATCGATGGAAAGGTCTGTTTATTGTCAGTTAGGAATTGAAAACCGCAACCATTTACGAGGCTTGGTTGCGGAGAAATCGGGTTTCGAAAGAAACTTTTAAATGATGCCGGCATCATAATTTTTTCAATTTTTCACTAAAAATTTTTTTCTCGAATTTTGTAAAGTGGTGTACATCGATGGAAAGGTCTGTTTATTGTCAGTTAGGAATTGAAAACCGCAACCATTTACGAGGCTTGGTTGCGGAGAAATCGGGTTTCGAAAGAAATCTGATTTTTAAACTTTTAAATGATGCCGGCATCATAATTTTTTCAATTTTTCACTAAAAATTTTTTTCTCGAATTTTGTAAAGTGGTGTACATCGATGGAAAGGTCTGTTTATTGTCAGTTAGGAATTGAAAACCGCAACCATTTACGAGGCTTGGTTGCGGAGAAATCGGGTTTCGAAAGAAATCTGATTTTTAAACTTTTAAATGATGCCGGCATCATAATTTTTTCAATTTTTCACTAAAAATTTTTTTCTGGAATTTTGTAAAGTGGTGTACATCGATGGAAAGGTCTGTTTATTGTCAGTTAGGAATTGAAAACCGCAACCATTTACGAGGCTTGGTTGCTGAGAAATCGGGTTTCGAAAGAAATCTGATTTTTAAACTTTTATTGTCAGTTAGGAATTGAAAACCGCAACCATTTACGAGGCTTGGTTGCGGAGAAATCGGGTTTCGAAAGAAATCTGATTTTTAAACTTTTAAATGATGCCGGCATCATAATTTTTTCAATTTTTCACTAAAAATTTTTTTCTCGAATTTTGTAAAGTGGTGTACATCGATGGAAAGGTCTGTTTATTGTCAGTTAGGAATTGAAAACCGCAACCATTTACGAGGCTTGGTTGCGGAGAAATCGGGTTTCGAAAGAAATCTGATTTTTAAACTTTTATTGTCAGTTAGGAATTGAAAACCGCAACCATTTACGAGGCTTGGTTGCGGAGAAATCGGGTTTCGAAAGAAATCTGATTTTTAAACTTTTAAATGATGCCGGCATCATAATTTTTTCAATTTTTCACTAAAAATTTTTTTCTCGAATTTTGTAAAGTGGTGTACATCGATGGAAAGGTCTGTTTATTGTCAGTTAGGAATTGAAAACCGCAACCATTTACGAGGCTTGGTTGCGGAGAAATCGGGTTTCGAAAGAAATCTGATTATTAAACTTTTAAATGATGCCGGCATCATAATTTTTTCAATTTTTCACTAAACATTTTTTTCTCGAATTTTGTAAAGTGGTGTACATCGATGGAAAGGTCTGTTTATTGTCAGTTAGGAATTGAAAACCGCAACCATTTACGAGGCTTGGTTGCGGAGAAATCGGGTTTCGAAAGAAATCTGATTTTTAAACTTTTAAATGATGCCGGCATCATAATTTTTTCAATTTTTCACTAAAAATTTTTTTCTGGAATTTTGTAAAGTGGTGTACATCGATGGAAAGGTCTGTTTATTGTCAGTTAGGAATTGAAAACCGCAACCATTTACGAGGCTTGGTTGCGGAGAAATCGGGTTTCGAAAGAAATCTGATTTTTAAACTTTTAAATGATGCCGGCATCATAATTTTTTCAATTTTTCACTAAAAATTTTTTTCTCGAATTTTGTAAAGTGGTGTACATGGATGGAAAGGTCTGTTTATTGTCAATTAGGAATTGAAAACCGCAACCATTTACGAGGCTTGGTTGCGGAGAAATCGGGTTTCGAAAGAAATCTGATTTTTAAACTTTTAAATGATGCCGGCATCATAATTTTTTCAATTTTTAACTAAAATTTTTTTTCTCGAATTTTGTAAAGTGGTGTACATCGATGGAAAGGTCTGTTTATTGTCAGTTAGGAATTGAAAACCGCAACCATTTACGAGGCTTGGTTGCGGAGAAATCGGGTTTCGAAAGAAATCTGATTTTTAAACTTTTAAATGATGCCGGCATCATAATTTTTTCAATTTTTCACTAAACATTTTTTTCTCGAATTTTGTAAAGTGGTGTACATCGATGGAAAGGTCTGTTTATTGTCAGTTAGGAATTGAAAACCGCAACCATTTACGAGGCTTGGTTGAGGAGAAATCGGGTTTCGAAAGAAATCTGATTTTTAAACTTTTAAATGATGCCGGCATCATAATTTTTTCAATTTTTCACTAAAAATTTTTTTCTGGAATTTTGTAAAATGGTGTACATTGATGGAAAGGTCTGTTTATTGTCAGTTAGGAATTGAAAACCGCAACAATTTACGAGGCTTGGTTGCGGAGAAATCGGGTTTCGAAAGAAATCTGATTATTAAACTTTTAAATGATGCCGGCATCATAATTTTTTCAATTTTTCACTAAAAATTTTTTTCTCGAATTTTGTAAAGTGGTGTACATCGATGGAAAGGTCTGTTTATTGTCAGTTAGGAATTGAAAACCGCAACCATTTACGAGGCTTGGTTGCGGAGAAATCGGGTTTCGAAAGAAATCTGATAATTAAACTTTTAAATGATGCCGGCATCATAATTTTTTCAATTTTTCACTAAAAATTTTTTTCTCGAATTTTGTAAAGTGGTGTACATCGATGGAAAGGTCTGTTTATTGTCAGTTAGGAATTGAAAACCGCAACCATTTACGAGGCTTGGTTGCGGAGAAATCGGGTTTCGAAAGAAATCTGATTTTTAAACTTTTAAATGATGCCGGCATCATAATTTTTTCAATTTTTAACTAAAATTTTTTTCTCGAATTTTGTAAAGTGGTGTACATCGATGGAAAGGTCTGTTTATTGTCAGTTAGGAATTGAAAACCGCAACCATTTACGAGGCTTGGTTGCGGAGAAATCGGGTTTCGAAAGAAATCTGATTTTTAAACTTTTAAATGATGCCGGCATCATAATTTTTTCAATTTTTCACTAAACATTTTTTTCTCGAATTTTGTAAAGTGGTGTACATCGATGGAAAGGTCTGTTTATTGTCAGTTAGGAATTGAAAACCGCAACCATTTACGAGGCTTGGTTGCGGAGAAATCGGGTTTCGAAAGAAATCTGATTTTTAAACTTTTAAATGATGCCGGCATCATAATTTTTTCAATTTTTCACTAAAAATTTTTTTCTGGAATTTTGTAAAGTGGTGTACATCGATGGAAAGGTCTGTTTATTGTCAGTTAGGAATTGAAAACCGCAACCATTTACGAGGCTTGGTTGCGGAGAAATCGGGTTTCGAAAGAAATCTGATTTTTAAACTTTTAAATGATGCCGGCATCATAATTTTTTCAATTTTTCACTAAAATTTTTTTTCTCGAATTTTGTAAAGTGGTGTACATCGATGGAAAGGTCTGTTTATTGTCAGTTAGGAATTGAAAACCGCAACCATTTATGAGGCTTGGTTGCGGAGAAATCGGGTTTCGAAAGAAACTTTTAAATGATGGCGGCATCATAATTTTTTCAATTTTTCACTAAAAATTTTTTTCTCGAATTTTGTAAAGTGGTGTACATCGATGGAAAGGTCTGTTTATTGTCAGTTAGGAATTGAAAACCGCAACCATTTACGAGGCTTGGTTGCGGAGAAATCGGGTTTCGAAAGAAATCTGATTTTTAAACTTTTAAATGATGCCGGCATCATAATTTTTTCAATTTTTCACTAAAAATTTTTTTCTCGAATTTTGTAAAGTGGTGTACATCGATGGAAAAGTCTGTTTATTGTCAGTTAGGAATTGAAAACCGCAACCATTTACGAGGCTTGGTTGCGGAGAAATCGGGTTTCGAAAGAAATCTGATTTTTAAACTTTTAAATGATGCCGGCATCATAATTTTTTCAATTTTTAACTAAAATTTTTTTTTCTCGAATTTTGTAAAGTGGTGTACATCGATGGAAAGGTCTGTTTATTGTCAGTTAGGAATTGAAAACCGCAACCATTTACGAGGCTTGGTTGCGGAGAAATCGGGTTTCGAAAGAAATCTGATTTTTAAACTTTTAAATGATGCCGGCATCATAATTTTTTCAATTTTTCACTAAAAATTTTTTTCTGGAATTTTGTAAAATGGTGTACATTGATGGAAAGGTCTGTTTATTGTCAGTTAGGAATTGAAAACCGCAACAATTTACGAGGCTTGGTTGCGGAGAAATCGGGTTTCGAAAGAAATCTGATTATTAAACTTTTAAATGATGCCGGCATCATAATTTTTTCAATTTTTCACTAAAAATTTTTTTCTCGAATTTTGTAAAGTGGTGTACATCGATGGAAAGGTCTGTTTATTGTCAGTTAGGAATTGAAAACCGCAACCATTTACGAGGCTTGGTTGCGGAGAAATCGGGTTTCGAAAGAAATCTGATTTTTAAACTTTTAAATGATGCCGGCATCATAATTTTTTCAATTTTTAACTAAAATTTTTTTCTCGAATTTTGTAAAGTGGTGTAAATCGATGGAAAGGTCTGTTTATTGTCAGTTAGGAATTGAAAACCGCAACCATTTACGAGGCTTGGTTGCGGAGAAATCGGGTTTCGAAAGAAATCTGATTTTTAAACTTTTAAATGATGCCGGCATCATAATTTTTTCAATTTTTCACTAAACATTTTTTTCTCGAATTTTGTAAAGTGGTGTACATCGATGGAAAGGTCTGTTTATTGTCAGTTAGGAATTGAAAACCGCAACCATTTACGAGGCTTGGTTGCGGAGAAATCGGGTTTCGAAAGAAATCTGATTTTTAAACTTTTAAATGATGCCGGCATCATAATTTTTTCAATTTTTCACTAAAAATTTTTTTCTCGAATTTTGTAAAGTGGTGTACATCGATGGAAAGGTCTGTTTATTGTCAGTTAGGAATTGAAAACCGCAACCATTTACGAGGCTTGGTTGCGGAGAAATCGGGTTTCGAAAGAAATCTGATTTTTAAACTTTTAAATGATGCCGGCATCATAATTTTTTCAATTTTTCACTAAAATTTTTTTTCTCGAATTTTGTAAAGTGGTGTACATCGATGGAAAGGTCTGGTTATTGTCAGTTAGGAATTGAAAACCGCAACCATTTATGAGGCTTGGTTGCGGAGAAATCGGGTTTCGAAAGAAACTTTTAAATGATGCCGGCATCATAATTTTTTCAATTTTTCACTAAAAATTTTTTTCTCGAATTTTGTAAAGTGGTGTACATCGATGGAAAGGTCTGTTTATTGTCAGTTAGGAATTGAAAACCGCAACCATTTACGAGGCTTGGTTGCGGAGAAATCGGGTTTCGAAAGAAATCTGATTTTTAAACTTTTAAATGATGCCGGCATCATAATTTTTTCAATTTTTCACTAAAAATTTTTTTCTGGAATTTTGTAAAGTGGTGTACATCGATGGAAAGGTCTGTTTATTGTCAGTTAGGAATTGAAAACCGCAACCATTTACGAGGCTTGGTTGCGGAGAAATCGGGTTTCGAAAGAAATCTGATTTTTAAACTTTTAAATGATGCCGGCATCATAATTTTTTCAATTTTTCACTAAAAATTTTTTTCTCGAATTTTGTAAAGTGGTGTACATCGATGGAAAGGTCTGTTTATTGTCAGTTAGGAATTGAAAACCGCAACCATTTACGAGGCTTGGTTGCGGAGAAATCGGGTTTCGAAAGAAATCTGATTTTTAAACTTTTAAATGATGCCGGAATCATAATTTTTTCAATTTTTCACTAAAATTTTTTTTCTCGAATTTTGTAAAGTGGTGTACATCGATGGAAAGGTCTGTTTATTGTCAGTTAGGAATTGAAAACCGCAACCATTTATGAGGCTTGGTTGCGGAGAAATCGGGTTTCGAAAGAAACTTTTAAATGATGCCGGCATCATAATTTTTTCAATTTTTCACTAAAAATTTTTTTCTCGAATTTTGTAAAGTGGTGTACATCGATGGAAAGGTCTGTTTATTGTCAGTTAGGAATTGAAAACCGCAACCATTTACGAGGCTTGGTTGCGGAGAAATCGGGTTTCGAAAGAAATCTGATTTTTAAACTTTTAAATGATGCCGGCATCATAATTTTTTCAATTTTTCACTAAAAATTTTTTTCTCGAATTTTGTAAAGTGGTGTACATGGATGGAAAGGTCTGCTTATTGTCAGTTAGGAATTGAAAACCGCAACCATTTACGAGGCTTGGTTGCGGAGAAATCGGGTTTCGAAAGAAATCTGATTTTTAAACTTTTAAATGATGCCGGCATCATAATTTTTTCAATTTTTCACTAAAAATTTTTTTCTGGAATTTTGTAAAGTGGTGTACATCGATGGAAAGGTCTGTTTATTGTCAGTTAGGAATTGAAAACCGCAACCATTTACGAGGCTTGGTTGCGGAGAAATCGGGTTTCGAAAGAAATCTGATTTTTAAACTTTTAAATGATGCCGGCATCATAATTTTTTCAATTTTTCACTAAAAATTTTTTTCTGGAATTTTGTAAAGTGGTGTACATCGATGGAAAGGTCTGTTTATTGTCAGTTAGGAATTGAAAACCGCAACCATTTACGAGGCTTGGTTGCGGAGAAATCGGGTTTCGAAAGATATCTGATTTTAAAACTTTTAAATGATGCCGGCATCATAATTTTTTCAATTTTTCACTAAAAATTTTTTTCTGGAATTTTGTAAAGTGGTGTACATCGATGGAAAGGTCTGTTATTGTCAGTTAGGAATTGAAAACCGCAACCATTTACGAGGCTTGGTTGCGGAGAAATCGGGTTTCGAAAGAAACTTTTAAATGATGCCGGCATCATAATTTTTTCAATTTTTCACTAAAAATTTTTTTCTCGAATTTTGTAAAGTGGTGTACATCGATGGAAAGGTCTGTTTATTGTCAGTTAGGAATTGAAAACCGCAACCATTTACGAGGCTTGGTTGCGGAGAAATCGGGTTTCGAAAGAAATCTGATTTTTAAACTTTTAAATGATGCCGGCATCATAATTTTTTCAATTTTTCACTAAAAATTTTTTTCTCGAATTTTGTAAAGTGGTGTACATCGATGGAAAGGTCTGTTTATTGTCAGTTAGGAATTGAAAACCGCAACCATTTACGAGGCTTGGTTGCGGAGAAATCGGGTTTCGAAAGAAATCTGATTTTTAAACTTTTAAATGATGCCGGCATCATAATTTTTTCAATTTTTCACTAAAAATTTTTTTCTCGAATTTTGTAAAGTGGTGTACATCGATGGAAAGGTCTGTTTATTGTCAGTTAGGAATTGAAAACCGCAACCATTTACGAGGCTTGGTTGCGGAGAAATCGGGTTTCGAAAGAAATCTGATTTTTAAACTTTTAAATGATGCCGGCATCATAATTTTTTCAATTTTTCACTAAAAATTTTTTTCTCGAATTTTGTAAAGTGGTGTACATCGATGGAAAGGTCTGTTTATTGTCAGTTAGGAATTGAAAACCGCAACCATTTACGAGGCTTGGTTGCGGAGAAATCAGGTTTCGAAAGAAATCTGATTTTTAAACTTTTAAATGATGCCGGCATCATAATTTTTTCAATTTTTCACTAAAATTTTTTTTCTCGAATTTTGTAAAGTGGTGTACATCGATGGAAAGGTCTGTTTATTGTCAGTTAGGAATTGAAAACCGCAACCATTTACGAGGCTTGGTTGCGGAGAAATCGGATTTCGGTTTAAATGATGCCGGCATCATAATTTTTTCAATTTTTCACTAAAAATTTTTTTCTCGAATTTTGTAAAGTGGTGTACATCGATGGAAAGGTCTGTTTATTGTCAGTTAGGAATTGAAAACCGCAACCATTTACGAGGCTTGGTTGCGGAGAAATCAGGTTTCGAAAGAAATCTGATTTTTAAACTTTTAAATGATGCCGGCATCATAATTTTTTCAATTTTTCACTAAAATTTTTTTTCTCGAATTTTGTAAAGTGGTGTACATCGATGGAAAGGTCTGTTTATTGTCAGTTAGGAATTGAAAACCGCAACCATTTATGAGGCTTGGTTGCGGAGAAATCGGGTTTCGAAAGAAACTTTTAAATGATGCCGGCATCATAATTTTTTCAATTTTTCACTAAAATTTTTTTTCTCGAATTTTGTAAAGTTGTGTACATCGATGGAAAGGTCTGTTTATTGTCAGTTAGGAATTGAAAACCGCAACCATTTACGAGGCTTGGTTGCGGAGAAATCGGGTTTCGAAAGAAATCTGATTTTTAAACTTTTAAATGATGCCGGCATCATAATTTTTTCAATTTTTCACTAAAAATTTTTTTCTCGAATTTTGTAAAGTGGTGTACATCGATGGAAAGGTCTGTTTATTGTCAGTTAGGAATTGAAAACCGCAACCATTTACGAGGCTTGGTTGCGGAGAAATCGGGTTTCGAAAGAAAGGTCTGTTTATTGTCAGTTAGGAATTGAAAACCGCAACCATTTACGAGGCTTGGTTGCGGAGAAATCGGGTTTCGAAAGAAATCTGATTTTTAAACTTTTAAATGATGCCGGCATCATAATTTTTTCAATTTTTCACTACAATTTTTTTTCTCGAATTTTGTAAAGTGGTGTACATCGATGGAAAGGTCTGTTTATTGTCAGTTAGGAATTGAAAACCGCAACCATTTACGAGGCTTGGTTGCGGAGAAATCGGGTTTCGAAAGAAATCTGATTTTTAAACTTTTATTGTCAGTTAGGAATTGAAAACCGCAACCATTTACGAGGCTTGGTTGCGGAGAAATCGGGTTTCGAAAGAAATCTGATTTTTAAACTTTTAAATGATGCCGGCATCATAATTTGTTCAATTTTTCAGTAAAAATTTTTTTCTGGAATTTTGTAAAGTGGTGTACATCGATGGAAAGGTCTGTTTATTTTCAGTTAGGAATTGAAAACCGCAACCATTTACGAGGCTTGGTTGCGGAGAAATCGGGTTTCGAAAGAAATCTGATTTTTAAACTTTTAAATGATGCCGGCATCATAATTTTTTCAATTTTTCACTAAAATTTTTTTTCTCGAATTTTGTAAAGTGGTGTACATCGATGGAAAGGTCTGTTTATTGTCAGTTAGGAATTGAAAACCGCAACCATTTACGAGGCTTGGTTGCGGAGAAATCGGGTTTCGAAAGAAATTTGATTTTTAAACTTTTAAATGATGCCGGCATCATAATTTTTTCAATTTTTCACTAAAAATTTTTTTCTCGAATTTTGTAAAGTGGTGTACATGGATGGAAAGGTCTGTTTATTGTCAGTTAGGAATTGAAAACCGCAACCATTTACGAGGCTTGGTTGCGGAGAAATCGGGTTTCGAAAGAAATCTGATTTTTAAACTTTTAAATGATGCCGGCATCATAATTTTTTCAATTTTTCACTAAAAATTTTTTTCTGGAATTTTGTAAAGTGGTGTACATCGATGGAAAGGTCTGTTTATTGTCAGTTAGGAATTGAAAACCGCAACCATTTACGAGGCTTGGTTGCGGAGAAATCGGGTTTCGAAAGAAATCTGATTATTAAACTTTTAAATGATGCCGGCATCATAATTTTTTCAATTTTTCACTAAAAATTTTTTTCTCGAATTTTGTAAAGTGGTGTACATCGATGGAAAGGTCTGTTTATTGTCAGTTAGGAATTGAAAACCGCAACCATTTACGAGGCTTGGTTGCGGAGAAATCGGGTTTCGAAAGAAATCTGATTTTTAAACTTTTAAATGATGCCGGCATCATAATTTTTTCAATTTTTCACTAAAAATTTTTTTCTCGAATTTTGTAAAGTGGTGTACATCGATGGAAAGGTCTGTTTATTGTCAGTTAGGAATTGAAAACCGCAACCATTTACGAGGCTTGGTTGCGGAGAAATCGGGTTTCGAAAGAAATCTGATTTTTAAACTTTTAAATGATGCCGGCATCATAATTTTTTCAATTTTTCACTAAAAATTTTTTTCTCGAATTTTGTAAAGTGGTGTACATGGATGGAAAGGTCTGTTTATTGTCAGTTAGGAATTGAAAACCGCAACCATTTACGAGGCTTGGTTGCGGAGAAATCGGGTTTCGAAAGAAATCTGATTTTTAAACTTTTAAATGATGCCGGCATCATAATTTTTTCAATTTTTCACTAAAAATTTTTTTCTGGAATTTTGTAAAGTGGTGTACATCGATGGAAAGGTCTGTTTATTGTCAGTTAGGAATTGAAAACCGCAACCATTTACGAGGCTTGGTTGCGGAGAAATCAGGTTTCGAAAGAAATCTGATTTTTAAACTTTTAAATGATGCCGGCATCATAATTTTTTCAATTTTTCACTAAAATTTTTTTTCTCGAATTTTGTAAAGTGGTGTACATCGATGGAAAGGTCTGTTTATTGTCAGTTAGGAATTGAAAACCGCAACCATTTACGAGGCTTGGTTGCGGAGAAATCGGATTTCGGTTTAAATGATGCCGGCATCATAATTTTTTCAATTTTTCACTAAAAATTTTTTTCTGGAATTTTGTAAAGTGGTGTACATCGATGGAAAGGTCTGTTTATTGTCAGTTAGGAATTGAAAACCGCAACCATTTACGAGGCTTGGTTGCGGAGAAATCAGGTTTCGAAAGAAATCTGATTTTTAAACTTTTAAATGATGCCGGCATCATAATTTTTTCAATTTTTCACTAAATTTTTTTTTCTCGAATTTTGTAAAGTGGTGTACATCGATGGAAAGGTCTGTTTATTGTCAGTTAGGAATTGAAAACCGCAACCATTTACGAGGCTTGGTTGCGGAGAAATCGGGTTTCGAAAGAAATCTGATTTTTAAACTTTTAAATGATGCCGGCATCATAATTTTTTCAATTTTTCACTAAAATTTTTTTTCTCGAATTTTGTAAAGTGGTGTACATCGATGGAAAGGTCTGTTTATTGTCAGTTAGGAATTGAAAACCGCAACCATTTACGAGGCTTGGTTGCGGAGAAATCGGATTTCGGTTTAAGTGATGCCGGCATCATAATTTTTTCAATTTTTCACTAAAAATTTTTTTCTCGAATTTTGTAAAGTGGTGTACATCGATGAAAAGGTCTGTTTGTTGGCAGTTAGGAATTGAAAACCGCAACCATTTACGAGGCTTGGTTGCGGAGAAATCGGGTTTCGAAAGAAATCTGATTTTTAAACTTTTAAATGATGCCGGCATCATAATTTTTTCAATTTTTCACTAAAAATTTTTTTCTCGAATTTTGTAAAGTGGTGTACATCGATGGAAAGGTCTGTTTATTGTCAGTTAGGAATTGAAAACCGCAACCATTTACGAGGCTTGGTTGCGGAGAAATCGGGTTTCGAAAGAAATCTGATATTTAAACTTTTAAATGATGCCGGCATCATAATTTTTTCAATTTTTCACTAAAAATTTTTTTCTGGAATTTTGTAAAGTGGTGTACATCGATGGAAAGGTCTGTTATTGTCAGTTAGGAATTGAAAACCGCAACCATTTACGAGGCTTGGTTGCGGAGAAATCGGGTTTCGAAAGAAATCTGATTTTTAAACTTTTAAATCATTTTTTCAATTTTTCACTAAAATTTTTTTTCTCTAATTTTGTAAAGTGGTGTACATCGATGGAAAGGTCTGTTTATTGTCAGTTAGGAATTGAAAACCGCAACCATTTACGAGGCTTGGTTGCGGAGAAATCGGGTTTCGAAAGAAATCTGATTTTTAAACTTTTAAATGATGCCGGCATCATAATTTTTTCAATTTTTCACTAAAATTTTTTTTCTCGAATTTTGTAAAGTGGTGTACATCGATGGAAAGGTCTGTTTATTGTCAGTTAGGAATTGAAAACCGCAACCATTTATGAGGCTTGGTTGCGGAGAAATCGGGTTTCGAAAGAAATCTGATTTTTAAACTTTTAAATGATGCCGGCATCATAATTTTTTCAATTTTTCACTAAAAATTTTTTTTCTCGAATTTTGTAAAGTGGTGTACATCGATGGAAAAGTCTGTTTATTGTCAGTTAGCAATTGAAAACCGCAACCATTTACGAGGCTTGGTTGCGGAGAAATCGGGTTTCGAAAGAAATCTGATTTTTAAACTTTTAAATGATGCCGGCATCATAATTTTTTCAATTTTTCACTAAAAATTTTTTTCTCGAATTTTGTAAAGTGGAGTACATGGATGGAAAGGTCTGTTTATTGTCAGTTAGGAATTGAAAACCGCAACCATTTACGAGGCTTGGTTGCGGAGAAATCGGGTTTCGAAAGAAATCTGATTTTTAAACTTTTAAATGATGCCGGCATCATAATTTTTTCAATTTTTCACTAAAAATTTTTTTCTGGAATTTTGTAAAGTGGTGTACATCGATGGAAAGGTCTGTTTATTGTCAGTTAGGAATTGAAAACCGCAACCATTTACGAGGCTTGGTTGCGGAGAAATCGGGTTTCGAAAGAAATCTGATTATTAAACTTTTAAATGATGCCGGCATCATAATTTTTTCAATTTTTCACTAAAAATTTTTTTCTCGAATTTTGTAAAGTGGTGTACATCGATGGAAAGGTCTGTTTATTGTCAGTTAGGAATTGAAAACCGCAACCATTTACGAGGCTTGGTTGCGGAGAAATCGGGTTTCGAAAGAAATCTGATTTTTAAACTTTTAAATGATGCCGGCATCATAATTTTTTCAATTTTTCACTAAAAATTTTTTTCTGGAATTTTGTAAAGTGGTGTACATCGATGGAAAGGTCTGTTTATTGTCAGTTAGGAATTGAAAACCGCAACCATTTACGAGGCTTGGTTGCGGAGAAATCGGGTTTCGAAAGAAATCTGATTTTTAAACTTTTAAATGATGCCGGCATCATAATTTTTTCAATTTTTCACTAAAAATTTTTTTCTCGAATTTTGTAAAGTGGTGTACATCGATGGAAAGGTCTGTTTATTGTCAGTTAGGAATTGAAAACCGCAACCATTTACGAGGCTTGGTTGCGGAGAAATCGGGTTTCGAAAGAAATCTGATTTTTAAACTTTTAAATGATGCCGGCATCATAATTTTTTCAATTTTTCACTAAAAATTTTTTTCTCGAATTTTGTAAAGTGGTGTACATCGATGGAAAGGTCTGTTTATTGTCAGTTAGGAATTGAAAACCGCAACCATTTACGAGGCTTGGTTGCGGAGAAATCGGGTTTCGAAAGAAATCTGATTTTTAAACTTTTAAATGATGCCGGCATCATAATTTTTTCAATTTTTCACTAAAAATTTTTTTCTCGAATTTTGTAAAGTGGTGTACATCGATGGAAAGGTCTGTTTATTGTCAGTTAGGAATTGAAAACCGCAACCATTTACGAGGCTTGGTTGCGGAGAAATCGGGTTTCGAAAGAAATCTGATTTTTAAACTTTTAAATCATTTTTTCAATTTTTCATTAAAAAATTTTTTCTCGAATTTTGTAAAGTGGTGTACATCGATGGAAAGGTCTGTTTATTGTCAGTTAGGAATTGAAAACCGCAACCATTTACGAGGCTTGGTTGCGGAGAAATCGGGTTTTGAAAGAAATCTGATTTTTAAACTTTTAAATGATGCCGGCATCATAATTTTTTCAATTTTTCACTAAAAATTTTTTTCTCGAATTTTGTAAAGTGGTGTACATCGATGGAAAGGTCTGTTTATTGTCAGTTAGGAATTGAAAACCGCAACCATTTACGAGGCTTGGTTGCGGAGAAATCGGGTTTCGAAAGAAATCTGATTTTTAAACTTTTAAATGATGCCGGCATCATAATTTTTTCAATTTTTCACTAAACATTTTTTTCTCGAATTTTGTAAAGTGGTGTACATCGATGGAAAGGTCTGTTTATTGTCAGTTAGGAATTGAAAACCGCAACCATTTACGAGGCTTGGTTGCGGAGAAATCGGGTTTCGAAAGAAATCTGATTTTTAAACTTTTAAATGATGCCGGCATCATAATTTTTTCAATTTTTCACTAAAAATTTTTTTCTCGAATTTTGTAAAGTGGTGTACATCGATGGAAAGGTCTGTTTATTGTCAGTTAGGAATTGAAAACCGCAACCATTTACGAGGCTTGGTTGCGGAGAAATCGGGTTTCGAAAGAAATCTGATTTTTAAACTTTTAAATGATGCCGGCATCATAATTTTTTCAATTTTTCACTAAAATTTTTTTTCTCGAATTTTGTAAAGTGGTGTACATCGATGGAAAGGTCTGTTTATTGTCAGTTAGGAATTGAAAACCGCAACCATTTACGAGGCTTGGTTGCGGAGAAATCGGGTTTCGAAAGAAATCTGATTTTTAAACTTTTAAAAAATGCCGGCAACATAATTTTTTCAATTTTTCACTAAACATTTTTTTCTCGAATTTTGTAAAGTGGTGTACATCGATGGAAAGGTCTGTTTATTGTCAGTTAGGAATTGAAAACCGCAACCATTTACGAGGCTTGGTTGCGGAGAAATCGGGTTTCGAAAGAAATCTGATTTTTAAACTTTTAAATGATGCCGGCATCATAATTTTTTCAATTTTTCACTAAAAATTTTTTTCTGGAATTTTGTAAAGTGGTGTACATCGATGGAAAGGTCTGTTTATTGTCAGTTAGGAATTGAAAACCGCAACCATTTACGAGGCTTGGTTGCGGAGAAATCGGGTTTCGAAAGAAATCTGATTTTTAAACTTTTAAATGATGCCGGCATCATAATTTTTTCAATTTTTCACTAAAAATTTTTTTCTCGAATTTTGTAAAGTGGTGTACATCGATGGAAAGGTCTGTTTATTGTCAGTTAGGAATTGAAAACCGCAACCATTTACGAGGCTTGGTTGCGGAGAAATCGGGTTTCGAAAGAAATCTGATTTTTAAACTTTTATTGTCAGTTAGGAATTGAAAACCGCAACCATTTACGAGGCTTGGTTGCGGAGAAATCGGGTTTCGAAAGAAATCTGATTTTTAAACTTTTAAATGATGCCGGCATCATAATTTTTTCAATTTTTCACTAAAATTTTTTTTCTAGAATTTTGTAAAGTGGTGTACATCGATGGAAAGGTCTGTTTATTGTCAGTTAGGAATTGAAAACCGCAACCATTTACGAGGCTTGGTTGCGGAGAAATCGGGTTTCGAAAGAAATCTGATTTTTAAACTTCTATTGTCAGTTAGGAATTGAAAACCGCAACCATTTACGAGGCTTGGTTGCGGAGAAATCGGGTTTCGAAAGAAATCTGATTTTTAAACTTTTAAATGATGCCGGCATCATAATTTGTTCAATTTTTCAGTAAAAATTTTTTTCTGGAATTTTGTAAAGTGGTGTACATCGATGGAAAGGTCTGTTTATTGTCAGTTAGGAATTGAAAACCGCAACCATTTACGAGGCTTGGTTGCGGAGAAATCGGGTTTCGAAAGAAATCTGATTTTTAAACTTTTAAATGATGCCGGCATCATAATTTTTTCAATTTTTCACTAAAATTTTTTTTCTCGAATTTTGTAAAGTGGTGTACATCGATGGAAAGGTCTGTTTATTGTCAGTTAGGAATTGAAAACCGCAACCATTTACGAGGCTTGGTTGCGGAGAAATCGGGTTTCGAAAGAAATCTGATTTTTAAACTTTTAAATGATGCCGGCATCATAATTTTTTCAATTTTTCACTAAAAATTTTTTTCTCGAATTTTGTAAAGTGGTGTACATCGATGGAAAGGTCTGTTTATTGTCAGTTAGGAATTGAAAACCGCAACCATTTACGAGGCTTGGTTGCGGAGAAATCGGGTTTCGAAAGAAATCTGATTATTAAACTTTTAAATGATGCCGGCATCATAATTTTTTCAATTTTTCACTAAAAATTTTTTTCTCGAATTTTGTAAAGTGGTGTACATCGATGGAAAGGTCTGTTTATTGTCAGTTAGGAATTGAAAACCGCAACCATTTACGAGGCTTGGTTGCGGAGAAATCGGGTTTCGAAAGAAATCTGATTATTAAACTTTTAAATGATGCCGGCATCATAATTTTTTCAATTTTTCACTAAACATTTTTTTCTCGAATTTTGTAAAGTGGTGTACATCGATGGAAAGGTCTGTTTATTGTCAGTTAGGAATTGAAAACCGCAACCATTTACGAGGCTTGGTTGCGGAGAAATCGGGTTTCGAAAGAAATCTGATTTTTAAACTTTTAAATGATGCCGGCATCATAATTTTTTCAATTTTTCACTAAAAATTTTTTCTCGAATTTTGTAAAGTGGTGTACATCGATGGTTCGTCTTTTTATTTTCAGTTAGGAATTGAGAACCGCAACCATTTACGAGGCTTGGTTGCGGAGAAATCGGGTTTCGAAAGAAATTTGATTTTTAAACTTTTAAATGATGCCGGCATCATAATTTTTTCAATTTTTCACTAAAATTTTTTTTCTCGAATTTTGTAAAGTGGTGTACATCGATGGAAAGGTCTGTTTATTGTCAGTTAGGAATTGAAAACAGCAACCATTTACGAGGCTTGGTTGCGGAGAAATCGGGTTTCGAAAGAAATCTGATTTTTAAACTTTTAAATGATGCCGGCATCATAATTTTTTCAATTTTTCACTAAAAATTTTTTTCTCGAATTTTGTAAAGTGGTGTAAATCGATGGAAAGGTCTGTTTATTGTCAGTTAGGAATTGAAAACCGCAACCATTTACGAGGCTTGGTTGCGGAGAAATCGGGTTTCGAAAGAAATCTGATTTTTAAACTTTTAAATGATGCCGGCATCATAATTTTTTCAATTTTTCACTAAAAATTTTGTTCTCGAATTTTGTAAAGTGGTGTACATCGATGGAAAGGTCTGTTTATTGTCAGTTAGGAATTGAAAACCGCAACCATTTACGAGGCTTGGTTGCGGAGAAATCGGGTTTCGAAAGAAACTTTTAAATGATGCCGGCATCATAATTTTTTCAATTTTTCACTAAAAATTTTTTTTCTCGAATTTTGTAAAGTGGTGTACATCGATGGAAAGGTCTGTTTATTGTCAGTTAGGAATTGAAAACCGCAACCATTTACGAGGCTTGGTTGCGGAGAAATCGGGTTTCGAAAGAAATCTGATTTTTAAACTTTTAAATGATGCCGGCATCATAATTTTTTCAATTTTTCACTAAAAATTTTTTTCTCGAATTTTGTAAAGTGGTGTACATCGATGGAAAGGTCTGTTTATTGTCAGTTAGGAATTGAAAACCGCAACCATTTACGAGGCTTGGTTGCGGAGAAATCGGGTTTCGAAAGAAATCTGATTTTTAAACTTTTAAATGATGCCGGCATCATAATTTTTTCAATTTTTCACTAAAAATTTTGTTCTCGAATTTTGTAAAGTGGTGTACATCGATGGAAAGGTCTGTTTATTGTCAGTTAGGAATTGAAAACCGCAACCATTTACGAGGCTTGGTTGCGGAGAAATCGGGTTTCGAAAGATATCTGATTTTTAAACTTTTATTGTCAGTTAGGAATTGAAAACCAGAACCATTTACGAGGCTTGGTTGCGGAGAAATCGGGTTTCGAAAGAAATCTGATTTTTAAACTTTTAAATGATGCCGGCATCATAATTTTTTCAATTTTTCACTAAAAATTTTTTTCTCGAATTTTGTAAAGTGGTGTACATCGATGGAAAGGTCTGTTTATTGTCAGTTAGGAATTGAAAACCGCAACCATTTACGAGGCTTGGTTGCGGAGAAATCGGGTTTCGAAAGAAATCTGATTTTTAAACTTTTATTGTCAGTTAGGAATTGAAAACCGCAACCATTTACGAGGCTTGGTTGCGGAGAAATCGGGTTTCGAAAGAAATCTGATTTTTAAACTTTTAAATGATGCCGGCATCATAATTTTTTCAATTTTTCAGTAAAAATTTTTTTCTGGAATTTTGTAAAGTGGTGTACATCGATGGAAAGGTCTGTTTATTTTCAGTTAGGAATTGAAAACCGCAACCATTTACGAGGCTTGGTTGCGGAGAAATCGGGTTTCGAAAGAAATCTGATTTTTAAACTTTTAAATGATGCCGGCATCATATTTTTTTCAATTTTTCACTAAAATTTTTTTTCTCGAATTTTGTAAAGTGGTGTACATCGATGGAAAGGTCTGTTTATTGTCAGTTAGGAATTGAAAACCGCAACCATTTACGATGCTTGGTTGCGGAGAAATCGGGTTTCGAAAGAAATCTGATTTTTAAACTTTTAAATGATGCCGGCATCATAATTTTTTCAATTTTTCACTAAAAATTTTTTTCTCGAATTTTGTAAAGTGGTGTACATGGATGGAAAGGTCTGTTTATTGTCAGTTAGGAATTGAAAACCGCAACCATTTACGAGGCTTGGTTGCGGAGAAATCGGGTTTCGAAAGAAATCTGATTTTTAAACTTTTAAATGATGCCGGCATCATAATTTTTTCAATTTTTCACTAAAAATTTTTTTCTCGAATTTTGTAAAGTGGTGTACATCGATGGAAAGGTCTGTTTATTGTCAGTTAGGAATTGAAAACCGCAACCATTTACGAGGCTTGGTTGCGTAGAAATCGGGTTTCGAAAGAAATCTGATTATTAAACTTTTAAATGATGCCGGCATCATAATTTTTTCAATTTTTCACTAAAAATTTTTTTCTCGAATTTTGTAAAGTGGTGTACATCGATGGAAAGGTCTGTTTATTGTCAGTTAGGAATTGAAAACCGCAACCATTTACGAGGCTTGGTTGCGGAGAAATCGGGTTTCGAAAGAAATCTGATTATTAAACTTTTAAATGATGCCGGCATCATAATTTTTTCAATTTTTCACTAAACATTTTTTTCTCGAATTTTGTAAAGTGGTGTACATCGATGGAAAGGTCTGTTTATTGTCAGTTAGGAATTGAAAACCGCAACCATTTACGAGGCTTGGTTGCGGAGAAATCGGGTTTCGAAAGAAATCTGATTTTTAAACTTTTAAATGATGCCGGCATCATAATTTTTTCAATTTTTCACTAAAAATTTTTTTCTCGAATTTTGTAAAGTGGTGTACATCGATGGAAAGGTCTGTTTATTGTCAGTTAGGAATTGAAAACCGCAACCATTTACGAGGCTTGGTTGTGGAGAAATCGGGTTTCGAAAGAAATCTGATTATTAAACTTTTAAATGATGCCGGCATCATAATTTTTTCAATTTTTCACTAAACATTTTTTTCTCGAATTTTGTAAAGTGGTGTACATCGATGGAAAGGTCTGTTTATTGTCAGTTAGGAATTGAAAACCGCAACCATTTACGAGGCTTGGTTGCGGAGAAATCGGGTTTCGAAAGAAATCTGATTTTTAAACTTTTAAATGATGCCGTCATCATAATTTTTTCAATTTTTCACTAAAATTTTTTTTCTCGAATTTTGTAAAGTGGTGTACATCGATGGAAAGGTCTGTTTATTGTCAGTTAGGAATTGAAAACCGCAACCATTTACGAGGCTTGGTTGCGGAGAAATCGGGTTTCGAAAGAAATCTGATTTTTAAACTTTTAAATGATGCCGGCATCATAATTTTTTCAATTTTTCACTAAAAATTTTTTTCTCGAATTTTGTAAAGTGGTGTACATCGATGGAAAGGTCTGTTTATTGTCAGTTAGGAATTGAAAACCGCAACCATTTACGAGGCTTGGTTGCGGAGAAATCGGGTTTCGAAAGAAATCTGATTTTTAAACTTTTAAATGATGCCGGCATCATAATTTTTTCAATTTTTCACTAAAATTTTTTTTCTCGAATTTTGTAAAGTGGTGTACATCGATGGAAAGGTCTGTTTATTGTCAGTTAGGAATTGAAAACCGCAACCATTTATGAGGCTTGGTTGCGGAGAAATCGGGTTTCGAAAGAAATCTGATTTTTAAACTTTTAAATGATGCCGGCATCATAATTTTTTCAATTTTTCACTAAAAATTTTTTTTCTCGAATTTTGTAAAGTGGTGTACATCGATGGAAAGGTCTGTTTATTGTCAGTTAGGAATTGAAAACCGCAACCATTTATGAAGCTTGGTTGCGGAGAAATCGGGTTTCGAAAGAAATCTGATTTTTAAACTTTTAAATGATGCCGGCATCATAATTTTTTCAATTTTTCACTAAAAATTTTTTTTCTCGAATTTTGTAAAGTGGTGTACATCGATGGAAAGGTCTGTTTATTGTCAGTTAGGAATTGAAAACCGCAACCATTTACGAGGCTTGGTTGCGGAGAAATCGGGTTTCGAAAGAAATCTGATTTTTAAACTTTTAAATGATGCCGGCATCATAATTTTTTCAATTTTTCACTAAAAATTTTTTTCTGGAATTTTGTAAAGTGGTGTACATCGATGGAAAGGTCTGTTTATTGTCAGTTAGGAATTGAAAACCGCAACCATTTACGAGGCTTGGTTGCGGAGAAATCGGGTTTCGAAAGAAATCTGATTTTTAAACTTTTAAATGATGCCGGCATCATAATTTTTTCAATTTTTCACTAAAAATTTTTTTCTCGAATTTTGTAAAGTGGTGTACATCGATGGAAAGGTCTGTTTATTGTCAGTTAGGAATTGAAAACCGCAACCATTTATGAGGCTTGGTTGCGGAGAAATCGGGTTTCGAAAGAAATCTGATTTTTAAACTTTTAAATGATGCCGGCATCATAATTTTTTCAATTTTTCACTAAAAATTTTTTTTCTCGAATTTTGTAAAGTGGTGTACATCGATGGAAAGGTCTGTTTATTGTCAGTTAGGAATTGAAAACCGCAACCATTTATGAGGCTTGGTTGCGGAGAAATCGGGTTTCGAAAGAAATCTGATTTTTAAACTTTTAAATGATGCCGGCATCATAATTTTTTCAATTTTTCACTAAAAATTTTTTTTCTCGAATTTTGTAAAGTGGTGTACATCGATGGAAAGGTCTGTTTATTGTCAGTTAGGAATTGAAAACCGCAACCATTTACGAGGCTTGGTTGCGGAGAAATCGGGTTTCGAAAGAAATCTGATTTTTAAACTTTTAAATGATGCCGGCATCATAATTTTTTCAATTTTTCACTAAAAATTTTTTTCTGGAATTTTGTAAAGTGGTGTACATCGATGGAAAGGTCTGTTTATTGTCAGTTAGGAATTGAAAACCGCAACCATTTACGAGGCTTGGTTGCGGAGAAATCGGGTTTCGAAAGAAATCTAATTTTTAAACTTTCATTGTCAGTTAGGAATTGAAAACCGCAACCATTTACGAGGCTTGGTTGCGGAGAAATCGGGTTTCGAAAGAAATCTGATTTTTAAACTTTTAAATGATGCCGGCATCATAATTTGTTCAATTTTTCAGTAAAAATTTTTTTCTGGAATTTTGTAAAGTGGTGTACATCGATGGAAAGTTCTGTTTATTTTCAGTTAGGAATTGAAAACCGCAACCATTTACGAGGCTTGGTTGCGGAGAAATCGGGTTTCGAAAGAAATCTGATTTTTAAACTTTTAAATGATGCCGGCATCATAATTTTTTCAATTTTTCACTAAAATTTTTTTTCTCGAATTTTGTAAAGTGGTGTACATCGATGGAAAGGTCTGTTTATTGTCAGTTAGGAATTGAAAACCGCAACCATTTACGAGGCTTGGTTGCGGAGAAATCGGGTTTCGAAAGAAATCTGATTTTTAAACTTTTAAATGATGCCGGCATCATAATTTTTTCAATTTTTCACTAAAAATTTTTTTCTCGAATTTTGTAAAGTGGTGTACATGGATGGAAAGGTCTGTTTATTTTCAGTTAGGAATTGAAAACCGCAACCATTTACGAGGCTTGGTTGCGGAGAAATCGGGTTTCGAAAGAAATCTGATTTTTAAACTTTTAAATGATGCCGGCATCATAATTTTTTCAATTTTTCACTAAAAATTTTTTTCTGGAATTTTGTAAAGTGGTGTACATCGATGGAAAGGTCTGTTTATTGTCAGTTAGGAATTGAAAACCGCAACCATTTACGAGGCTTGGTTGCGGAGAAATCGGGTTTCGAAAGAAATCTGATTATTAAACTTTTAAATGATGCCGGCATCATAATTTTTTCAATTTTTCACTAAAAATTTTTTTCTCGAATTTTGTAAAGTGGTGTACATCGATGGAAAGGTCTGTTTATTGTCAGTTAGGAATTGAAAACCGCAACCATTTACGAGGCTTGGTTGCGGAGAAATCGGGTTTCGAAAGAAATCTGATTATTAAACTTTTAAATGATGCCGGCATCATAATTTTTTCAATTTTTCACTAAACATTTTTTTCTCGAATTTTGTAAAGTGGTGTACATCGATGGAAAGGTCTGTTTATTGTCAGTTAGGAATTGAAAACCGCAACCATTTACGAGGCTTGGTTGCGGAGAAATCGGGTTTCGAAAGAAATCTGATTTTTAAACTTTTAAATGATGCCGGCATCATAATTTTTTCAATTTTTCACTAAAAATTTTTTTCTGGAATTTTGTAAAGTGGTGTACATCGATGGAAAGGTCTGTTTATTGTCAGTTAGGAATTGAAAACCGCAACCATTTACGAGGCTTGGTTGCGGAGAAATCGGGTTTCGAAAGAAATCTGATTATTAAACTTTTAAATGATGCCGGCATCATAATTTTTTCAATTTTTCACTAAAAATTTTTTTCTCGAATTTTGTAAAGTGGTGTACATCGATGGAAAGGTCTGTTTATTGTCAGTTAGGAATTGAAAACCGCAACCATTTACGAGGCTTGGTTGCGGAGAAATCGGGTTTCGAAAGAAATCTGATTATTAAACTTTTAAATGATGCCGGCATCATAATTTTTTCAATTTTTCACTAAACATTTTTTTCTCGAATTTTGTAAAGTGGTGTACATCGATGGAAAGGTCTGTTTATTGTCAGTTAGGAATTGAAAACCGCAACCATTTACGAGGCTTGGTTGCGGAGAAATCGGGTTTCGAAAGAAATCTGATTTTTAAACTTTTAAATGATGCCGGCATCATAATTTTTTCAATTTTTCACTAAAAATTTTTTTCTCGAATTTTGTAAAGTGGTGTACATGGATGGAAAGGTCTGTTCATTGTCAATTAGGAATTGAAAACCGCAACCATTTACGAGGCTTGGTTGCGGAGAAATCGGGTTTCGAAAGAAATCTGATTTTTAAACTTTTAAATGATGCCGGCATCATAATTTTTTCAATTTTTCACTAAAAATTTTTTTCTCGAATTTTGTAAAGTGGTGTACATGGATGGAAAGGTCTGTTTATTGTCAGTTAGGAATTGAAAACCGCAACCATTTACGAGGCTTGGTTGCGGAGAAATCGGGTTTCGAAAGAAATCTGATTTTTAAACTTTTAAATGATGCCGGCATCATAATTTTTTCAATTTTTCACTAAAAATTTTTTTCTGGAATTTTGTAAAGTGGTGTACATCGATGGAAAGGTCTGTTTATTGTCAGTTAGGAATTGAAAACCGCAACCATTTACGAGGCTTGGTTGCGGAGAAATCGGGTTTCGAAAGAAATCTGATTATTAAACTTTTAAATGATGCCGGCATCATAATTTTTTCAATTTTTCACTAAACATTTTTTTCTCGAATTTTGTAAAGTGGTGTACATGGATGGAAAGGTCTGTTTATTGTCAGTTAGGAATTGAAAACCGCAACCATTTACGAGGCTTGGTTGCGGAGAAATCGGGTTTCGAAAGAAATCTGATTTTTAAACTTTTAAATGATGCCGGCATCATAATTTTTTCAATTTTTCACTAAAATTTTTTTTCTCGAATTTTGTAAAGTGGTGTACATCGATGGAAAGGTCTGTTTATTGTCAGTTAGGAATTGAAAACCGCAACCATTTACGAGGCTTGGTTGCGGAGAAATCGGGTTTCGAAAGAAATCTGATTATTAAACTTTTAAATGATGCCGGCATCATAATTTTTTCAATTTTTCACTAAAAATTTTTTTCTCGAATTTTGTAAAGTGGTGTACATCGATGGAAAGGTCTGTTTATTGTCAGTTAGGAATTGAAAACCGCAACCATTTACGAGGCTTGGTTGCGGAGAAATCGGGTTTCGAAAGAAATCTGATTTTTAAACTTTTAAATGATGCCGGCATCATAATTTTTTCAATTTTTCACTAAAATTTTTTTTCTCGAATTTTGTAAAGTGGTGTACAGCGATGGAAAGGTCTGTTTATTGTCAGTTAGGAATTGAAAACCGCAACCATTTATGAGGCTTGGTTGCGGAGAAATCGGGTTTCGAAAGAAATCTGATTTTTAAACTTTTAAATGATGCCGGCATCATAATTTTTTCAATTTTTCACTAAAAATTTTTTTTCTCGAATTTTGTAAAGTGGTGTACATCGATGGAAAGGTCTGTTTATTGTCAGTTAGGAATTGAAAACCGCAACCATTTACGAGGCTTGGTTGCGGAGAAATCGGGTTTCGAAAGAAATCTGATTTTTAAACTTTTAAATGATGCCGGCATCATAATTTTTTCAATTTTTCACTAAAATTTTTTTTCTCGAATTTTGTAAAGTGGTGTACATCGATGGAAAGGTCTGTTTATTGTCAGTTAGGAATTGAAAACCGCAACCATTTACGAGGCTTGGTTGCGGAGAAATCGGGTTTCGAAAGAAATCTGATTTTTAAACTTTTAAATGATGCCGGCATCATAATTTTTTCAATTTTTCACTAAAATTTTTTTTCTCGAATTTTGTAAAGTGGTGTACATCGATGGAAAGGTCTGTTTATTGTCAGTTAGGAATTGAAAACCGCAACCATTTATGAGGCTTGGTTGCGGAGAAATCGGGTTTCGAAAGAAATCTGATTTTTAAACTTTTAAATGATGCCGGCATCATAATTTTTTCAATTTTTCACTAAAAATTTTTTTCTCGAATTTTGTAAAGTGGTGTACATCGATGGAAAGGTCTGTTTATTGTCAGTTAGGAATTGAAAACCGCAACCATTTACGAGGCTTGGTTGCGGAGAAATCGGGTTTCGAAAGAAATCTGATTTTTAAACTTTTAAATGATGCCGGCATCATAATTTTTTCAATTTTTCACTAAAATTTTTTTTCTCGAATTTTGTAAAGTGGTGTACATCGATGGAAAGGTCTATTTATTGTCAGTTAGGAATTGAAAACCGCAACCATTTACGAGGCTTGGTTGCGGAGAAATCGGGTTTCGAAAGAAATCTGATTTTTAAACTTTTAAATGATGCCGGCATCATAATTTTTTCAATTTTTCACTAAAATTTTTTTTCTCGAATTTTGTAAAGTGGTGTACATCGATGGAAAGGTCTGTTTATTGTCAGTTAGGAATTGAAAACCGCAACCATTAATGAGGCTTGGTTGCGGAGAAATCGGGTTTCGAAAGAAATCTGATTTTTAAACTTTTAAATGATGCCGGCATCATAATTTTTTCAATTTTTCACTAAAAATTTTTTTCTCGAATTTTGTAAAGTGGTGTACATCGATGGAAAGGTCTGTTTATTGTCAGTTAGGAATTGAAAACCGCAACCATTTATGAGGCTTGGTTGCGGAGAAATCGGGTTTCGAAAGAAATCTGATTTTTAAACTTTTAAATGATGCCGGCATCATAATTTTTTCAATTTTTCACTAAAAATTTTTTTCTCGAATTTTGTAAAGTGGTGTACATGGATGGAAAGGTCTGTTTATTGTCAGTTAGGAATTGAAAACCGCAACCATTTACGAGGCTTGGTTGCGGAGAAATCGGGTGTTTATTGTCAGTTAGGAATTGAAAACCGCAACCATTTACGAGGCTTGGTTGCGGAGAAATCGGGTTTCGAAAGAAATCTGATTTTTAAACTTTTAAATGATGCCGGCATCATAATTTTTTCAATTTTTCACTAAAAATTTTTTTTCTCGAATTTTGTAAAGTGGTGTACATCGATGGAAAAGTCTGTTTATTGTCAGTTAGGAATTGAAAACCGCAACCATTTACGAGGCTTGGTTGCGGAGAAATCGGGTTTCGAAAGAAATCTGATTTTTAAACTTTTAAATGATGCCGGCATCATAATTTGTTCAATTTTTCAGTAAAAATTTTTTTCTGGAATTTTGTAAAGTGGTGTACATCGATGGAAAGGTCTGTTTATTGTCAGTTAGGAATTGAAAACCGCAACCATTTACGAGGCTTGGTTGCGGAGAAATCGGGTTTCGAAAGAAATCTGATTTTTAAACTTTTAAATGATGCCGGCATCATAATTTTTTCAATTTTTCACTAAAATTTTTTTTCTCGAATTTTGTAAAGTGGTGTACATCGATGGAAAGGTCTATTTATTGTCAGTTAGGAATTGAAAACCGCAACCATTTACGAGGCTTGGTTGCGGAGAAATCGGGTTTCGAAAGAAATCTGATTTTTAAACTTTTAAATGATGCCGGCATCATAATTTTTTCAATTTTTCACTAAAATTTTTTTTCTCGAATTTTGTAAAGTGGTGTACATCGATGGAAAGGTCTGTTTATTGTCAGTTAGGAATTGAAAACCGCAACCATTAATGAGGCTTGGTTGCGGAGAAATCGGGTTTCGAAAGAAATCTGATTTTTAAACTTTTAAATGATGCCGGCATCATAATTTTTTCAATTTTTCACTAAAAATTTGTTTCTCGAATTTTGTAAAGTGGTGTACATCGATGGAAAGGTCTGTTTATTGTCAGTTAGGAATTGAAAACCGCAACCATTTATGAGGCTTGGTTGCGGAGAAATCGGGTTTCGAAAGAAATCTGATTTTTAAACTTTTAAATGATGCCGGCATCATAATTTTTTCAATTTTTCACTAAAAATTTTTTTCTCGAATTTTGTAAAGTGGTGTACATGGATGGAAAGGTCTGTTTATTGTCAGTTAGGAATTGAAAACCGCAACCATTTACGAGGCTTGGTTGCGGAGAAATCGGGTTTCGAAAGAAATCTGATTTTTAAACTTTTATTGTCAGTTAGGAATTGAAAACCGCAACCATTTACGAGGCTTGGTTGCGGAGAAATCGGGTTTCGAAAGAAATCTGATTTTTAAACTTTTAAATGATGCCGGCATCATAATTTTTTCAATTTTTCACTAAAAATTTTTTTTCTCGAATTTTGTAAAGTGGTGTACATCGATGGAAAAGTCTGTTTATTGTCAGTTAGGAATTGAAAACCGCAACCATTTACGAGGCTTGGTTGCGGAGAAATCGGGTTTCGAAAGAAATCTGATTTTTAAACTTTTAAATGATGCCGGCATCATAATTTTTTCAATTTTTCACTAAAAATTTTTTTCTCGAATTTTGTAAAGTGGTGTACATCGATGGAAAGGTCTGTTTATTGTCAGTTAGGAATTGAAAACCGCAACCATTTACGAGGCTTGGTTGCGGAGAAATCGGGTTTCGAAAGAAATCTGATTTTTAAACTTTTAAATGATGCCGGCATCATAATTTTTTCAATTTTTCACTAAAATTTTTTTTCTCGAATTTTGTAAAGTGGTGTACATCGATGGAAAGGTCTGTTTATTGTCAGTTAGGAATTGAAAACCGCAACCATTAATGAGGCTTGGTTGCGGAGAAATCGGGTTTCGAAAGAAATCTGATTTTTAAACTTTTAAATGATGCCGGCATCATAATTTTTTCAATTTTTCACTAAAAATTTTTTTCTCGAATTTTGTAAAGTGGTGTACATCGATGGAAAGGTCTGTTTATTGTCAGTTAGGAATTGAAAACCGCAACCATTTACGAGGCTTGGTTGCGGAGAAATCGGGTTTCGAAAGAAATCTGATTTTTAAACTTTTAAATGATGCCGGCATCATAATTTTTTCAATTTTTCACTAAAAATTTTTTTCTCGAATTTTGTAAAGTGGTGTACATCGATGGAAAGGTCTGTTTATTGTCAGTTAGGAATTGAAAACCGCAACCATTTACGAGGCTTGGTTGCGGAGAAATCGGGTTTCGAAAGAAATCTGATTTTTAAACTTTTAAATGATGCCGGCATCATAATTTTTTCAATTTTTCACTAAAATTTTTTTTCTCGAATTTTGTAAAGTGGTGTACATCGATGGAAAGGTCTGTTTATTGTCAGTTAGGAATTGAAAACCGCAACCATTAATGAGGCTTGGTTGCGGAGAAATCGGGTTTCGAAAGAAATCTGATTTTTAAACTTTTAAATGATGCCGGCATCATAATTTTTTCAATTTTTCACTAAAAATTTTTTTCTCGAATTTTGTAAAGTGGTGTACATCGATGGAAAGGTCTGTTTATTGTCAGTTAGGAATTGAAAACCGCAACCATTTATGAGGCTTGGTTGCGGAGAAATCGGGTTTCGAAAGAAATCTGATTTTTAAACTTTTAAATGATGCCGGCATCATAATTTTTTCAATTTTTCACTAAAAATTTTTTTCTCGAATTTTGTAAAGTGGTGTACATGGATGGAAAGGTCTGTTTATTGTCAGTTAGGAATTGAAAACCGCAACCATTTACGAGGCTTGGTTGCGGAGAAATCGGGTTTCGAAAGAAATCTGATTTTTAAACTTTTATTGTCAGTTAGGAATTGAAAACCGCAACCATTTACGAGGCTTGGTTGCGGAGAAATCGGGTTTCGAAAGAAATCTGATTTTTAAACTTTTAAATGATGCCGGCATCATAATTTTTTCAATTTTTCACTAAAAATTTTTTTTCTCGAATTTTGTAAAGTGGTGTACATCGATGGAAAAGTCTGTTTATTGTCAGTTAGGAATTGAAAACCGCAACCATTTACGAGGCTTGGTTGCGGAGAAATTGGGTTTCGAAAGAAATCTGATTTTTAAACTTTTAAATGATGCCGGCATCATAATTTTTTCAATTTTTCACTAAAAATTTTTTTCTCGAATTTTGTAAAGTGGTGTACATCGATGGAAAGGTCTGTTTATTGTCAGTTAGGAATTGAAAACCGCAACCATTTACGAGGCTTGGTTGCGGAGAAATCGGGTTTCGAAAGAAATCTGATTTTTAAACTTTTAAATGATGCCGGCATCATAATTTTTTCAATTTTTCACTAAAATTTTTTTTCTCGAATTTTGTAAAGTGGTGTACATCGATGGAAAGGTCTGTTTATTGTCAGTTAGGAATTGAAAACCGCAACCATTAATGAGGCTTGGTTGCGGAGAAATCGGGTTTCGAAAGAAATCTGATTTTTAAACTTTTAAATGATGCCGGCATCATAATTTTTTCAATTTTTCACTAAAAATTTTTTTCTCGAATTTTGTAAAGTGGTGTACATCGATGGACAGGTCTGTTTATTGTCAGTTAGGAATTGAAAACCGCAACCATTTACGAGGCTTGGTTGCGGAGAAATCGGGTTTCGAAAGAAATCTGATTTTTAAACTTTTAAATGATGCCGGCATCATAATTTTTTCAATTTTTCACTAAAAATTTTTTTCTCGAATTTTGTAAAGTGGTGTACATCGATGGAAAGGTCTGTTTATTGTCAGTTAGGAATTGAAAACCGCAACCATTTACGAGGCTTGGTTGCGGAGAAATCGGGTTTCGAAAGAAATCTGATTTTTAAACTTTTAAATGATGCCGGCATCATAATTTTTTCAATTTTTCACTAAAATTTTTTTTCTCGAATTTTGTAAAGTGGTGTACATCGATGGAAAGGTCTGTTTATTGTCAGTTAGGAATTGAAAACCGCAACCATTAATGAGGCTTGGTTGCGGAGAAATCGGGTTTCGAAAGAAATCTGATTTTTAAACTTTTAAATGATGCCGGCATCATAATTTTTTCAATTTTTCACTAAAAATTTTTTTCTCGAATTTTGTAAAGTGGTGTACATCGATGGAAAGGTCTGTTTATTGTCAGTTAGGAATTGAAAACCGCAACCATTTATGAGGCTTGGTTGCGGAGAAATCGGGTTTCGAAAGAAATCTGATTTTTAAACTTTTAAATGATGCCGGCATCATAATTTTTTCAATTTTTCACTAAAAATTTTTTTCTCGAATTTTGTAAAGTGGTGTACATGGATGGAAAGGTCTGTTTATTGTCAGTTAGGAATTGAAAACCGCAACCATTTACGAGGCTTGGTTGCGGAGAAATCGGGTTTCGAAAGAAATCTGATTTTTAAACTTTTATTGTCAGTTAGGAATTGAAAACCGCAACCATTTACGAGGCTTGGTTGCGGAGAAATCGGGTTTCGAAAGAAATCTGATTTTTAAACTTTTAAATGATGCCGGCATCATAATTTTTTCAATTTTTCACTAAAAATTTTTTTCTCGAATTTTGTAAAGTGGTGTACATCGATGGAAAAGTCTGTTTATTGTCAGTTAGGAATTGAAAACCGCAACCATTTACGAGGCTTGGTTGCGGAGAAATCGGGTTTCGAAAGAAATCTGATTTTTAAACTTTTAAATGATGCCGGCATCATAATTTTTTCAATTTTTCACTAAAAATTTTTTTCTCGAATTTTGTAAAGTGGTGTACATCGATGGAAAGGTCTGTTTATTGTCAGTTAGGAATTGAAAACCGCAACCATTTACGAGGCTTGGTTGCGGAGAAATCGGGTTTCGAAAGAAATCTGATTTTTAAACTTTTAAATGATGCCGGCATCATAATTTTTTCAATTTTTCACTAAAATTTTTTTTCTCGAATTTTGTAAAGTGGTGTACATCGATGGAAAGGTCTGTTTATTGTCAGTTAGGAATTGAAAACCGCAACCATTTACGAGGCTTGGTTGCGGAGAAATCGGGTTTCGAAAGAAATCTGATTTTTAAACTTTTAAATGATGGCATCATAATTTTTTCAATTTTTCACTAAAAATTTTTTTTCTCGAATTTTGTAAAGTGGTGTACATCGATGGAAAAGTCTGTTTATTGTCAGTTAGGAATTGAAAACCGCAACCATTTACGAGGCTTGGTTGCGGAGAAATCGGGTTTCGAAAGAAATCTGATTTTTAAACTTTTAAATGATGCCGGCATCATAATTTTTTCAATTTTTCACTAAAAATTTTTTTCTCGAATTTTGTAAAGTGGTGTACATGGATGGAAAGGTCTGTTTATTGTCAGTTAGGAATTGAAAACCGCAACCATTTACGAGGCTTGGTTGCGGAGAAATCGGGTTTCGAAAGAAATCTGATTTTTAAACTTTTAAATGATGCCGGCATCATAATTTACGAGGCTTGGTTGCGGAGAAATCGGGTTTCGAAAGAAATCTGATTTTTAAACTTTTAAATGATGCCGGCATCATAATTTTTTCAATTTTTCACTAAAATTTTTTTTCTGGAATTTTGTAAAGTGGTGTACATCGATGGAAAGGTCTGTTTATTGTCAGTTAGGAATTGAAAACCGCAACCATTTACGAGGCTTGGTTGCGGAGAAATCAGGTTTCGAAAGAAATCTGATTTTTAAACTTTTAAATGATGCCGGCATCATAATTTTTTCAATTTTTCACTAAAAATTTTTTTCTCGAATTTTGTAAAGTGGTGTACATGGATGGAAAGGTCTGTTTATTGTCAGTTAGGAATTGAAAACCGCAACCATTTACGAGGCTTGGTTGCGGAGAAATCGGGTTTCGAAAGAAATCTGATTTTTAAACTTTTATTGTCAGTTAGGAATTGAAAACCGCAACCATTTACGAGGCTTGGTTGCGGAGAAATCGGGTTTCGAAAGAAATCTGATTTTTAAACTTTTAAATGATGCCGGCATCATAATTTTTTCAATTTTTCACTAAAAATTTTTTTCTCGAATTTTGTAAAGTGGTGTACATCGATGGAAAGGTCTGTTTATTGTCAGTTAGGAATTGAAAACCGCAACCATTTACGAGGCTTGGTTGCGGAGAAATCGGGTTTCGAAAGAAATCTGATTTTTAAACTTTTATTGTCAGTTAGGAATTGAAAACCGCAACCATTTACGAGGCTTGGTTGCGGAGAAATCGGGTTTCGAAAGAAATCTGATTTTTAAACTTTTAAATGATGCCGGCATCATAATTTTTTCAATTTTTCACTAAAAATTTTTTTCTCGAATTTTGTAAAGTGGTGTACATCGATGGAAAGGTCTGTTTATTGTCAGTTAGGAATTGAAAACCGCAACCATTTACGAGGCTTGGTTGCGGAGAAATCGGGTTTCGAAAGAAATCTGATTTTTAAACTTTTATTGTCAGTTAGGAATTGAAAACCGCAACCATTTACGAGGCTTGGTTGCGGAGAAATCGGGTTTCGAAAGAAATCTGATTTTTAAACTTTTAAATGATGCCGGCATCATAATTTGTTCAATTTTTCAGTAAAAATTTTTTTCTGGAATTTTGTAAAGTGGTGTACATCGATGGAAAGGTCTGTTTATTTTCAGTTAGGAATTGAAAACCGCAACCATTTACGAGGCTTGGTTGCGGAGAAATCGGGTTTCGAAAGAAATCTGATTTTTAAACTTTTAAATGATGCCGGCATCATAATTTTTTCAATTTTTCACTAAAATTTTTTTTCTCGAATTTTGTAAAGTGGTGTACATCGATGGAAAGGTCTGTTTATTGTCAGTTAGGAATTGAAAACCGCAACCATTAATAAGGCTTGGTTGCGGAGAAATCGGGTTTCGAAAGAAATCTGATTTTTAAACTTTTAAATGATGGCATCATAATTTTTTCAATTTTTCACTAAAAATTTTTTTTCTCGAATTTTGTAAAGTGGTGTACATCGATGGAAAAGTCTGTTTATTGTCAGTTAGGAATTGAAAACCGCAACCATTTACGAGGCTTGGTTGCGGAGAAATCGGGTTTCGAAAGAAATCTGATTTTTAAACTTTTAAATGATGGCATCATAATTTTTTCAATTTTTCACTAAAAATTTTTTTCTCGAATTTTGTAAAGTGGTGTACATGGATGGAAAGGTCTGTTTATTGTCAGTTAGGAATTGAAAACCGCAACCATTTACGAGGCTTGGTTGCGGAGAAATCGGGTTTCGAAAGAAATCTGATTTTTAAACTTTTATTGTCAGTTAGGAATTGAAAACCGCAACCATTTACGAGGCTTGGTTGCGGAGAAATCGGGTTTCGAAAGAAATCTGATTTTTAAACTTTTAAATGATGCCGGCATCATAATTTTTTCAATTTTTCACTAAAAATTTTTTTCTCGAATTTTGTAAAGTGGTGTACATCGATGGAAAGGTCTGTTTATTGTCAGTTAGGAATTGAAAACCGCAACCATTTACGAGGCTTGGTTGCGGAGAAATCGGGTTTCGAAAGAAATCTGATTTTTAAACTTTTATTGTCAGTTAGGAATTGAAAACCGCAACCATTTACGAGGCTTAGGTTAGGTTAGGTTAGGTTAGGAGGGGCGTGCCCAGCCCTGAGGCTGTGCGTACACGGGGGCCTGTTGGTCCATTGTGATCCCCTATAAACAGAGATAACAACTAAACTAATGGTTCACATAGACTGGGTCATTTACGAACCAGCCCGTACTATCAATATATTTCCTCATGTTTGCCATTGAGACCTGCGCTAGATCGTCCAGTTCTCCAACAAATCTGCTCCCAAGGTAACGGAGGCGATTTGTTTGGAGGTTGGGGCAGTCACAGAGCAGGTGCTTAATGGTTTCTATTTCCTCAACATCCTGACAGCTCCTACAGAAATCGGGTGCGTATACACCAAATCTAGTGGCCATTGTGCCAATGGCACAGTGTCCCGTTAGTACACCTATCAGGGTTCTAATATTCTTTTTACTCAGCGATAGAATATACTGAGTTTCTTTTTCGTTGATTAGAGGCCATAAACTTCTAGAGATGTCACAATCGTTCCTGGATATCCAGGAGTTGTTGATTTTCTCTTTCGTTATTAGGTCTATCTTCCTTTTGATCACGCCAATCGGAACATCCGGTCTCGTGTCTGATTGGCTACGACTGTCTCTATTTGACATTGACCCTTCCCTTGCCAGTGCATCTGCTTTGTCGTTCCCTTCTATATTGCTATGTCCAGGGACCCAGCAGAGTTTGACTTGGTTGGAGTAACAAATATTGTTCAGTGTATTTCGACATTTTGCAACTGCCTTGGATCTTATAGTCTCACTGGCTATCGCTTTGATAGCAGCTTGGCTGTCCACGAAGAATGTGATCTCTGAAGAGCTCAGTTTCTTCCTGTGAACTATTTCGGCTGCCTTTTCAATAGCATAAATCTCAGCCTGAAAGACACTACATTCATCTGGTAGTTTATATGATTCTCTAATATTAAGAGCTTCACTAAACACTCCAGCTCCTGTTCCTTCTTCCATTTTTGACCCATCAGTGTAGAGAGGTATACCCTGTTCACCGAGTAGTGAGTTGGGTTCCCAACCATGCCTTTCGGGTATTAAAGTGGAGAAGTTTTTCCTAAAATCTATAACGGGTGGTACGTAGTCAGTAGTCACATCAAGATCGTCATATCTTTTCAAGATAGACCCATGACCATAAGTGCTGTGCTTCCAAGAGTCCATTTCTTTAAGTCGAAATGCACTTTTGGCTGCTGTCCCCTTAATGTATTCGTCCAGGACTGGAAGGTTGAGAATGATCTCCAGTCCTGCTTGTGGTGTAGACTTCCGTGCCCCTGTTATTCCTATACAGGCTAATCTCTGTACCTTGTTAAGGTTATTGAGATAGCTAATCTTTTCTACGGCCTTCCACCATACAATCGAACCATAGGTGAGGATGGGTCGAACGATCGCCGTGTACATCCAATGGATGACTTGCGGTCGCATTCCCCACCGTGTACCGAATGTTTTTTTGCATGTATAGAAAGCACAAATTGCTTTCTTCATTCTTTCCTCTGTATTCCGTTTCCAGGTTAGCTTCGAATCAAGGATTACGCCAAGATATTTAGCTTCCTTGGAAAGTTTCAGAGGAATTCCGTTAAGTTTGGGAGGAGTGAAGTCCTCTAATTTCCTTTTCTTCGTGAACAGAACTAGCTCGGTCTTTGCAGGGTTAACCCCGAGACCGTGTTGTGCTGCCCAAAAGGATAGTTCCTTAAGCGCAGATTCCATAATATCTTTGATGGTGGTAAGATATTTACCTGATATCAAGATTACTATGTCGTCTGCATAGGCCACAGTTTTAATGCCCTTATTCCTAAATTTTGTAAGAATTTTGTTAACAACGAGGACCCAGAGCAGAGGTGAGATTACTCCTCCCTGTGGTGTGCCTCTTGCAACTGTTTTCTCGACAATAGTGTTCCCAAGTTGCGAGTTTAAGATTCTACCATTGAGCATGGAATAAATCCAGTCCACGATGGCAGATTCAACTCCAACCTCTTCCAGAGCAGATTTAATGGACTCCGTTTTAACGTTATTAAACGCCCCTTCGATGTCCAAAAATGCTGCCAGGGTGTATTCTTTGTGCTCGAGACTTTTCTCAATTTGTGAAACAACCTCGTGCAACGCGGTCTCCACTGACTTACCTTTAAGGTAAGCGTGTTGGGAGTTGCACAAGTTGTTTGGATTGAGGAGGTCCCTTACATGCAGATCAATGATCCTCTCCAGTGTCTTGAGGAGGAACGAAGAGAGACTAATCGGTCTGTAGTCTTTTGCAGTCGAGTGTGTCGGTTTGCCGGCTTTCGGAATAAAGACTACTCTGACTTTTCTCCAGCTGATAGGGACGTATCTTAGTTTAATACAACTTTTGAAGATAACCCTAAGCCATGGGGTGATTATCTGTAGAGCATGTTGAAGAAATGCCGGAATAATCTCGTCTGGTCCAGCTGATTTAAAGGGTTTGAACGAGTTTATTGCCCACATAATCTTCTGATCTGTGATAACCTGTTCCAAGTCTGGTACTGGTTGATCAGCGTATAGAGAGTCTGGTTGTGTATGCCCTGAGTCATCAGGACTTATACATCCAGGGAAATGTGTTTCCATGAAGAGTTCAAGTGTTTCTTGGCTCGAGTTCGACCACGATCCATCGGGATGTTTAATGTATCCCGGAGTCGTGGGGTTGGATGCGAGGATCCTTCGAAGTCTAGCCGCTTCACTTGTGTTCTCAATGGATTCACAATGCCTAGCCCATGAATCTCTCTTGGCCTTTCTTAATTCTTTGGTATATGAATTAAGTTCGGCTCTATATAGATTCCAGTCTATTTCTAATTTGCTCAGTCTGGCTTTATTGAAGAGTTTTCTGACCCCTGTTCTTCGTTTCTTAAGCTCACTGCTCCACCATGGTGGGTTAGTGGGTTTAATATTACGAGATATAGGGCAGTGTTTTTCAAAGGCCGTTTTCATTTTACTAGTAAGGATGTGGACAGCTGTGTCAATGGTTGAAGTTGTCGAGATCGAGTCCTCCTTTGGTGGATCGATACATTCGTTCAACCATTTTGTATATTCTGTCCACTTTGTTCTAGTTGGGTTTCTAAAAATTTTTTCCTCATTTGTGTTTCTGTCTAAAGTAAAGAGTATCCTAAAGTGATCCGAAAAGGATTCCTGAGGTGAGACTCTCCAATTTCCTACAGAGATTTTATCAGTGTTACTCGTAAGAGTGAGATCTAGAATTTCTTCCCTATTCTTATTGCGAAATGTTGGATGATCGCCCTCATTACGTAAAATAAGGTTAGAACAGAGAATGTATTCAAAAAGTAACTCACCCCTTTTATTGATGTCCTTACTCCCCCATTGAGTGTGATGGGCGTTGGCGTCACATCCCATCACAAAAGGTGTCCGTCGTGTCGTGGTGTAATCCACGAGGTCGCGGACTATCTTTGCTGGAGGGTTTTCTTCATCGTACGGCATGTACGTTGATGCCAAGACGAAGTTTCCTTCCTTGGATTCAACGCTGATTGCCACATTATCCTCGTTGCTGTACCTAGATAAAAAGAAAGCATTAATTGACTTTTTCACTAGAATACAACTTCTTATAATACCATCTGACGTGGAGCAGAAAAGGTTGTAGTTCTTTGACCTCAATCCCCGGACCTGACTCTTTCGGAGCCATGGTTCTTGGACTAAGGCCACATCCACGTTTTCTTGAGACATGTAGAGCATTAGGTCGTGCGTTGCTGCTTTGGCGTGATGCAAATTAATTTGCACCACCAGCAGCTTTTGACTCCCCTTTGCCCCCATGCCTCCTAACCCTTACGGTTCCAAGACCGTACCTCAACACGTCTTTTTTGCTTTTTAGAAGAAGGTCAGATTTCTTGTCAATAATGAACAAGAGGTCCTTTCCTTCCCCACTAGGACTCTTCCTAGAAGACTGGAGCTTCCAGTCTAGCACGGAGAGCTCTTTGTTCTGGTTAGCCAGCAGTTTAATTATGGATGTGTCCTCATGCGTAGCAGGAGGAGGAATCCATATATTAATTTGCTGGCGAAGGGGTAGTTCCGTGACGGGAAGAATCTCTAGAGAAGCTCCCTCCCACAGTTCACCAATGTTGGTGATGATGTGAGTGAGGAACTCCAGAGATTTCCGGTCCCCACAGCAAACCACTTTCACACCTTTTCGCCATCCAGCTCCATCGAAAGTATAGTCATCAAAACTATCGTTTTCAGATGTAGCCATCATGGCTTTGAGGATTTCGTTCTCAACAAGTAGCCAGTTATTTGCCGTGATTTTCCCATCCGGGTTGTCTCGACTAATGATAGCTATCTGCAGATCAATCGGGGTGGTGTCAAAACTGTTGGTCTTGCGTTTTTTAGCACCTTCAGTCTTGGCTGCCTCCTCCGATCTAGCTCTTTTAGACGTACTTGGCTTCGTCCCATAAGAGTTGCCGACTTGTGCTGCCTCGTTCCCTTTCGGGTTCGATTTAGTTTTTGTCTGCTGCCTCTTATTAGGCGTCGCCTGTGTCGTTTTCGAGCCGGGACGAGCAGCAGAGTTGATTACAGCCTGTTCTTGGTTTATCTTTTTAGGGATAGAACCAGGTGTGGATGCAATTGCTCTGTCGCTGTCCAGCTTTTTGGTGATCGATTGTTGTGAAGGGACAATGGATTCAGGGGCAGCTGCTGCCGACTGACGCTCAAAGTTCCTCACCAACTTCTTATGTTTTTTCAAGAGAGCCTTGTCTCTTGAACTGAGGGTGGTCGGGTCTTTTCCGTTCATAGCACTCACGAATCTTTTAGAGGATCTGTAGTTACTGCGTTTCCTCGAAGCTTTGAGATCTTTGAGGGGTGCAGTAGGCTTCAGCGTGGTCTCTTCGGGATTCGAGCCTTCTAGCAGCTCGTCCTCGGTTTGACTTCCTATAGAGGGAGGTCCGTCCGAGGTCTCCATACCGTCGATAGCCATGCTATCTAGAGCAGGGAGAAGAGCAGCTGTGAGGTCCAGCGCTTTTGTTTGTCTTGTTAAGTTATGTCGTTTTTGTTCGTTTGCGTTAGTGTTTGTCAGTTTTTGTTCGTCGTTTGCGTTAAAGTTTGTCACTGGCGACTTAGACTCTCGCGAGTCCAAGCCCTCGCCGACAGCCGTGACCTCTGTCGACACTTGAGCGTATATCCCCACTCTGATTTGTTCGTTCGTTTGTATATTGTCCATATTTGTCTTAGATGTACATCTCTGTTTTTTGTTGGTTTTGCTTAGTGGTGAGACCCTGCAGCTGGGTTGCTGGAGGATCCCACGTAAGCCCCCTCGCCACCGTCAAGGCGAAAACCGTGAGGGGGTACGAGGCTTGGTTGCGGAGAAATCGGGTTTCGAAAGAAATCTGATTTTTAAACTTTTAAATGATGCCGGCATCATAATTTGTTCAATTTTTCAGTAAAATTTTTTTTCTGGAATTTTGTAAAGTGGTGTACATCGATGGAAAGGTCTGTTTATTTTCAGTTAGGAATTGAAAACCGCAACCATTTACGAGGCTTGGTTGCGGAGAAATCGGGTTTCGAAAGAAATCTGATTTTTAAACTTTTAAATGATGCCGGCATCATAATTTTTTCAATTTTTCACTAAAATTTTTTTTCTCGAATTTTGTAAAGTGGTGTACATCGATGGAAAGGTCTGTTTATTGTCAGTTAGGAATTGAAAACCGCAACCATTAATAAGGCTTGGTTGCGGAGAAATCGGGTTTCGAAAGAAATCTGATTTTTAAACTTTTAAATGATGGCATCATAATTTTTTCAATTTTTCACTAAAAATTTTTTTTCTCGAATTTTGTAAAGTGGTGTACATCGATGGAAAAGTCTGTTTATTGTCAGTTAGGAATTGAAAACCGCAACCATTTACGAGGCTTGGTTGCGGAGAAATCGGGTTTCGAAAGAAATCTGATTTTTAAACTTTTAAATGATGCCGGCATCATAATTTTTTCAATTTTTCACTAAAAATTTTTTTCTCGAATTTTGTAAAGTGGTGTACATGGATGGAAAGGTCTGTTTATTGTCAGTTAGGAATTGAAAACCGCAACCATTTACGAGGCTTGGTTGCGGAGAAATCGGGTTTCGAAAGAAATCTGATTTTTAAACTTTTAAATGATGCCGGCATCATAATTTTTTCAATTTTTCACTAAAAATTTTTTCTCGAATTTTGTAAAGTGGTGTACATCGATGGAAAGGTCTGTTTATTTTCAGTTAGGAATTGAAAACCGCAACCATTTACGAGGCTTGGTTGCGGAGAAATCGGGTTTCGAAAGAAATCTGATTTTTAAACTTTTAAATGATGCCGGCATCATAATTTGTTCAATTTTTCAGTAAAAATTTTTTTCTGGAATTTTGTAAAGTGGTGTACATCGATGGAAAGGTCTGTTTATTTTCAGTTAGGAATTGAAAACCGCAACCATTTACGAGGCTTGGTTGCGGAGAAATCGGGTTTCGAAAGAAATCTGATTTTTAAACTTTTAAATGATGCCGGCATCATAATTTTTTCAATTTTTCACTAAAATTTTTTTTCTCGAATTTTGTAAAGTGGTGTACATCGATGGAAAGGTCTGTTTATTGTCAGTTAGGAATTGAAAACCGCAACCATTTACGAGGCTTGGTTGCGGAGAAATCGGGTTTCGAAAGAAATCTGATTTTTAAACTTTTAAATGATGCCGGCATCATAATTTTTTCAATTTTTCACTAAAATTTTTGTTCTCGAATTTTGTAAAGTGGTGTACATCGATGGAAAGGTCTGTTTATTGTCAGTTAGGAATTGAAAACCGCAACCATTTATGAGGCTTGGTTGCGGAGAAATCGGGTTTCGAAAGAAATCTGATTTTTAAACTTTTAAATGATGCCGGCATCATAATTTTTTCAATTTTTCACTAAAAATTTTTTTCTCGAATTTTGTAAAGTGGTGTACATCGATGGAAAGGTCTGTTTATTGTCAGTTAGGAATTGAAAACCGCAACCATTTACGAGGCTTGGTTGCGGAGAAATCGGGTTTCGAAAGAAATCTGATTTTTAAACTTTTAAATGATGCCGGCATCATAATTTACGAGGCTTGGTTGCGGAGAAATCGGGTTTCGAAAGAAATCTGATTTTTAAACTTTTAAATGATGCCGGCATCATAATTTTTTCAATTTTTCACTAAAATTTTTTTTCTCGAATTTTGTAAAGTGGTGTACATCGATGGAAAGGTCTGTTTATTGTCAGTTAGGAATTGAAAACCGCAACCATTTACGAGGCTTGGTTGCGGAGAAATCGGGTTTCGAAAGAAATCTGATTTTTAAACTTTTAAATGATGCCGGCATCATAATTTTTTCAATTTTTCACTAAAATTTTTTTTCTCGAATTTTGTAAAGTGGTGTACATCGATGGAAAGGTCTGTTTATTGTCAGTTAGGAATTGAAAACCGCAACCATTAATGAGGCTTGGTTGCGGAGAAATCGGGTTTCGAAAGAAATCTGATTTTTAAACTTTTAAATGATGCCGGCATCATAATTTTTTCAATTTTTCACTAAAAATTTTTTTCTCGAATTTTGTAAAGTGGTGTACATCGATGGAAAGGTCTGTTTATTGTCAGTTAGGAATTGAAAACCGCAACCATTTATGAGGCTTGGTTGCGGAGAAATCGGGTTTCGAAAGAAATCTGATTTTTAAACTTTTAAATGATGCCGGCATCATAATTTTTTCAATTTTTCACTAAAAATTTTTTTCTCGAATTTTTTAAAGTGGTGTACATCGATGGAAAGGTCTGTTTATTGTCAGTTAGGAATTGAAAACCGCAACCATTTACGAGGCTTGGTTGCGGAGAAATCGGGTTTCGAAAGAAATCTGATTTTTAAACTTTTAAATGATGCCGGCATCATAATTTACGAGGCTTGGTTGCGGAGAAATCGGGTTTCGAAAGAAATCTGATTTTTAAACTTTTAAATGATGCCGGCATCATAATTTTTTCAATTTTTCACTAAAATTTTTTTTCTGGAATTTTGTAAAGTGGTGTACATCGATGGAAAGGTCTGTTTATTGTCAGTTAGGAATTGAAAACCGCAACCATTTACGAGGCTTGGTTGCGGAGAAATCGGGTTTCGAAAGAAATCTGATTTTTAAACTTTTAAATGATGCCGGCATCATAATTTTTTCAATTTTTCACTAAAATTTTTTTTCTCGAATTTTGTAAAGTGGTGTACATCGATGGAAAGGTCTGTTTATTGTCAGTTAGGAATTGAAAACCGCAACCATTTCCGAGGCTTGGTTGCGGAGAAATCGGGTTTCGAAAGAAATCTGATTTTTAAACTTTTAAATGATGCCGGCATCATAATTTTTTCAATTTTTCACTAAAATTTTTTTTCTCGAATTTTGTAAAGTGGTGTACATCGATGGAAAGGTCTGTTTATTGTCAGTTAGGAATTGAAAACCGCAACCATTAATAAGGCTTGGTTGCGGAGAAATCGGGTTTCGAAAGAAATCTGATTTTTAAACTTTTAAATGATGCCGGCATCATAATTTTTTCAATTTTTCACTAAAAATTTTTTTTCTCGAATTTTGTAAAGTGGTGTACATCGATGGAAAAGTCTGTTTATTGTCAGTTAGGAATTGAAAACCGCAACCATTTACGAGGCTTGGTTGCGGAGAAATCGGGATTCGAAAGAAATCTGATTTTTAAACTTTTAAATGATGCCGGCATCATAATTTTTTCAATTTTTCACTAAAAATTTTGTTCTCGAATTTTGTAAAGTGGTGTACATCGATGGAAAGGTCTGTTTATTGTCAGTTAGGAATTGAAAACCGCAACCATTTCCGAGGCTTGGTTGCGGAGAAATCGGGTTTCGAAAGAAATCTGATTTTTAAACTTTTAAATGATGCCGGCATCATAATTTGTTCAATTTTTCAGTAAAAATTTTTTTCTGGAATTTTGTAAAGTGGTGTACATCGATGGAAAGGTCTGTTTATTTTCAGTTAGGAATTGAAAACCGCAACCATTTACGAGGCTTGGTTGCGGAGAAATCGGGTTTCGAAAGAAATCTGATTTTTAAACTTTTAAATGATGCCGGCATCATAATTTTTTCAATTTTTCACTAAAATTTTTTTTCTCGAATTTTGTAAAGTGGTGTACATCGATGGAAAGGTCTGTTTATTGTCAGTTAGGAATTGAAAACCGCAACCATTTACGAGGCTTGGTTGCGGAGAAATCGGGTTTCGAAAGAAATCTGATTTTTAAACTTTTAAATGATGCCGGCATCATAATTTTTTCAATTTTTCACTAAAATTTTTGTTCTCGAATTTTGTAAAGTGGTGTACATCGATGGAAAGGTCTGTTTATTGTCAGTTAGGAATTGAAAACCGCAACCATTTATGAGGCTTGGTTGCGGAGAAATCGGGTTTCGAAAGAAATCTGATTTTTAAACTTTTAAATGATGCCGGCATCATAATTTTTTCAATTTTTCACTAAAAATTTTTTTCTCGAATTTTGTAAAGTGGTGTACATCGATGGAAAGGTCTGTTTATTGTCAGTTAGGAATTGAAAACCGCAACCATTTACGAGGCTTGGTTGCGGAGAAATCGGGTTTCGAAAGAAATCTGATTTTTAAACTTTTAAATGATGCCGGCATCATAATTACGAGGCTTGGTTGCGGAGAAATCGGGTTTCGAAAGAAATCTGATTTTTAAACTTTTAAATGATGCCGGCATCATAATTTTTTCAATTTTTCACTAAAATTTTTTTTCTCGAATTTTGTAAAGTGGTGTACATCGATGGAAAGGTCTGTTTATTGTCAGTTAGGAATTGAAAACCGCAACCATTTACGAGGCTTGGTTGCGGAGAAATCGGGTTTCGAAAGAAATCTGATTTTTAAACTTTTAAATGATGCCGGCATCATAATTTTTTCAATTTTTCACTAAAATTTTTTTTCTCGAATTTTGTAAAGTGGTGTACATCGATGGAAAGGTCTGTTTATTGTCAGTTAGGAATTGAAAACCGCAACCATTAATGAGGCTTGGTTGCGGAGAAATCGGGTTTCGAAAGAAATCTGATTTTTAAACTTTTAAATGATGCCGGCATCATAATTTTTTCAATTTTTCACTAAAAATTTTTTTCTCGAATTTTGTAAAGTGGTGTACATCGATGGAAAGGTCTGTTTATTGTCAGTTAGGAATTGAAAACCGCAACCATTTATGAGGCTTGGTTGCGGAGAAATCGGGTTTCGAAAGAAATCTGATTTTTAAACTTTTAAATGATGCCGGCATCATAATTTTTTCAATTTTTCACTAAAAATTTTTTTCTCGAATTTTTTAAAGTGGTGTACATCGATGGAAAGGTCTGTTTATTGTCAGTTAGGAATTGAAAACCGCAACCATTTACGAGGCTTGGTTGCGGAGAAATCGGGTTTCGAAAGAAATCTGATTTTTAAACTTTTAAATGATGCCGGCATCATAATTTACGAGGCTTGGTTGCGGAGAAATCGGGTTTCGAAAGAAATCTGATTTTTAAACTTTTAAATGATGCCGGCATCATAATTTTTTCAATTTTTCACTAAAATTTTTTTTCTGGAATTTTGTAAAGTGGTGTACATCGATGGAAAGGTCTGTTTATTGTCAGTTAGGAATTGAAAACCGCAACCATTTACGAGGCTTGGTTGCGGAGAAATCGGGTTTCGAAAGAAATCTGATTTTTAAACTTTTAAATGATGCCGGCATCATAATTTTTTCAATTTTTCACTAAAATTTTTTTTCTCGAATTTTGTAAAGTGGTGTACATCGATGGAAAGGTCTGTTTATTGTCAGTTAGGAATTGAAAACCGCAACCATTTCCGAGGCTTGGTTGCGGAGAAATCGGGTTTCGAAAGAAATCTGATTTTTAAACTTTTAAATGATGCCGGCATCATAATTTTTTCAATTTTTCACTAAAATTTTTTTTCTCGAATTTTGTAAAGTGGTGTACATCGATGGAAAGGTCTGTTTATTGTCAGTTAGGAATTGAAAACCGCAACCATTAATAAGGCTTGGTTGCGGAGAAATCGGGTTTCGAAAGAAATCTGATTTTTAAACTTTTAAATGATGCCGGCATCATAATTTTTTCAATTTTTCACTAAAAATTTTTTTTCTCGAATTTTGTAAAGTGGTGTACATCGATGGAAAAGTCTGTTTATTGTCAGTTAGGAATTGAAAACCGCAACCATTTACGAGGCTTGGTTGCGGAGAAATCGGGATTCGAAAGAAATCTGATTTTTAAACTTTTAAATGATGCCGGCATCATAATTTTTTCAATTTTTCACTAAAAATTTTGTTCTCGAATTTTGTAAAGTGGTGTACATCGATGGAAAGGTCTGTTTATTGTCAGTTAGGAATTGAAAACCGCAACCATTTACGAGGCTTGGTTGCGGAGAAATCGGGTTTCGAAAGAAATCTGATTTTTAAACTTTTAAATGATGCCGGCATCATAATTTTTTCAATTTTTCACTAAAATTTTTTTTCTCGAATTTTGTAAAGTGGTGTACATCGATGGAAAAGTCTGTTTATTGTCAGTTAGGAATTGAAAACCGCAACCATTAATAAGGCTTGGTTGCGGAGAAATCGGGTTTCGAAAGAAATCTGATTTTTAAACTTTTAAATGATGCCGGCATCATAATTTTTTCAATTTTTCACTAAAAATTTTTTTTCTCGAATTTTGTAAAGTGGTGTACATCGATGGAAAAGTCTGTTTATTGTCAGTTAGGAATTGAAAACCGCAACCATTTACGAGGCTTGGTTGCGGAGAAATCGGGTTTCGAAAGAAATCTGATTTTTAAACTTTTAAATGATGCCGGCATCATAATTTTTTCAATTTTTCACTAAAAATTTTTTTCTCGAATTTTGTAAAGTGGTGTACATCGATGGAAAGGTCTGTTTATTGTCAGTTAGGAATTGAAAACCGCAACCATTTACGAGGCTTGGTTGCGGAGAAATCGGGTTTCAAAAGAAATCTGATTTTTAAACTTTTAAATGATGCCGGCATCATAATTTTTTCAATTTTTCACTAAAAATTTTTTTCTCGAATTTTGTAAAGTGGTGTACATCGATGGAAAGGTCTGTTTATTGTCAGTTAGGAATTGAAAACCGCAACCATTTACGAGGCTTGGTTGCGGAGAAATCGGGTTTCGAAAGAAATCTGATTATTAAACTTTTAAATGATGCCGGCATCATAATTTTTTCAATTTTTCACTAAAAATTTTTTTCTCGAATTTTGTAAAGTGGTGTACATCGATGGAAAGGTCTGTTTATTGTCAGTTAGGAATTGAAAACCGCAACCATTTACGAGGCTTGGTTGCGGAGAAATCGGGTTTCGAAAGAAATCTGATTATTAAACTTTTAAATGATGCCGGCATCATAATTTTTTCAATTTTTCACTAAAAATTTTTTTCTCGAATTTTGTAAAGTGGTGTACATCGATGGAAAGGTCTGTTTATTGTCAGTTAGGAATTGAAAACCGCAACCATTTACGAGGCTTGGTTGCGGAGAAATCGGGTTTCGAAAGAAATCTGATTTTTAAACTTTTAAATGATGCCGGCATCATAATTTTTTCAATTTTTCACTAAAAATTTTTTTCTCGAATTTTGTAAAGTGGTGTACATCGATGGTTCGTCTTTTTATTTTCAGTTAGGAATTGAGAACCGCAACCATTTACGAGGCTTGGTTGCGGAGAAATCGGGTTTCGAAAGAAATTTGATTTTTAAACTTTTAAATGATGCCGGCATCATAATTTTTTCAATTTTTCACTAAAATTTTTTTTCTGGAATTTTGTAAAGTGGTGTACATCGATGGAAAGGTCTGTTTATTGTCAGTTAGGAATTGAAAACCGCAACCATTTACGAGGCTTGGTTGCGGAGAAATCGGGTTTCGAAAGAAATCTGATTTTTAAACTTTTAAATGATGCCGGCATCATAATTTTTTCAATTTTTCACTAAAATTTTTTTTCTCGAATTTTGTAAAGTGGTGTACATCGATGGAAAGGTCTGTTTATTGTCAGTTAGGAATTGAAAACCGCAACCATTAATAAGGCTTGGTTGCGGAGAAATCGGGTTTCGAAAGAAATCTGATTTTTAAACTTTTAAATGATGCCGGCATCATAATTTTTTCAATTTTTCACTAAAAATTTTTTTTCTCGAATTTTGTAAAGTGGTGTACATCGATGGAAAAGTCTGTTTATTGTCAGTTAGGAATTGAAAACCGCAACCATTTACGAGGCTTGGTTGCGGAGAAATCGGGTTTCGAAAGAAATCTGATTTTTAAACTTTTAAATGATGCCGGCATCATAATTTTTTCAATTTTTCACTAAAAATTTTTTTCTCGAATTTTGTAAAGTGGTGTACATCGATGGAAAGGTCTGTTTATTGTCAGTTAGGAATTGAAAACCGCAACCATTTACGAGGCTTGGTTGCGGAGAAATCGGGTTTCGAAAGAAATCTGATTTTTAAACTTTTAAATGATGCCGGCATCATAATTTACGAGGCTTGGTTGCGGAGAAATCGGGTTTCGAAAGAAATCTGATTTTTAAACTTTTAAATGATGCCGGCATCATAATTTTTTCAATTTTTCACTAAAATTTTTTTTCTGGAATTTTGTAAAGTGGTGTACATCGATGGAAAGGTCTGTTTATTGTCAGTTAGGAATTGAAAACCGCAACCATTTACGAGGCTTGGTTGCGGAGAAATCGGGTTTCGAAAGAAATCTGATTTTTAAACTTTTAAATGATGCCGGCATCATAATTTTTTCAATTTTTCACTAAAAATTTTTTTCTCGAATTTTTTAAAGTGGTGTACATCGATGGAAAGGTCTGTTTATTGTCAGTTAGGAATTGAAAACCGCAACCATTTACGAGGCTTGGTTGCGGAGAAATCGGGTTTCGAAAGAAATCTGATTTTTAAACTTTTAAATGATGCCGGCATCATAATTTACGAGGCTTGGTTGCGGAGAAATCGGGTTTCGAAAGAAATCTGATTTTTAAACTTTTAAATGATGCCGGCATCATAATTTTTTCAATTTTTCACTAAAATTTTTTTTCTGGAATTTTGTAAAGTGGTGTACATCGATGGAAAGGTCTGTTTATTGTCAGTTAGGAATTGAAAACCGCAACCATTTACGAGGCTTGGTTGCGGAGAAATCGGGTTTCGAAAGAAATCTGATTTTTAAACTTTTAAATGATGCCGGCATCATAATTTTTTCAATTTTTCACTAAAATTTTTTTTCTCGAATTTTGTAAAGTGGTGTACATCGATGGAAAGGTCTGTTTATTGTCAGTTAGGAATTGAAAACCGCAACCATTTACGAGGCTTGGTTGCGGAGAAATCGGGTTTCGAAAGAAATCTGATTTTTAAATTTTTAAATGATGCCGGCATCATAATTTTTTTAATTATTCACTAAAATTTTTTTTCTCGAATTTTGTAAAGTGGTGTACATCGATGGAAAGGTCTGTTTATTGTCAGTTAGGAATTGAAAACCGCAACCATTAATAAGGCTTGGTTGCGGAGAAATCGGGTTTCGAAAGAAATCTGATTTTTAAACTTTTAAATGATGCCGGCATCATAATTTTTTCAATTTTTCACTAAAAATTTTTTTTCTCGAATTTTGTAAAGTGGTGTACATCGATGGAAAAGTCTGTTTATTGTCAGTTAGGAATTGAAAACCGCAACCATTTACGAGGCTTGGTTGCGGAGAAATCGGGTTTCGAAAGAAATCTGATTTTTAAACTTTTAAATGATGCCGGCATCATAATTTTTTCAATTTTTCACTAAAAATTTTTTTCTCGAATTTTGTAAAGTGGTGTACATCGATGGAAAGGTCTGTTTATTGTCAGTTAGGAATTGAAAACCGCAACCATTTACGAGGCTTGGTTGCGGAGAAATCGGGTTTCGAAAGAAATCTGATTTTTAAACTTTTAAATGATGCCGGCATCATAATTTTTTCAATTTTTCACTAAAATTTTTTTTCTCGAATTTTGTAAAGTGGTGTACATCGATGGAAAGGTCTGTTTATTGTCAGTTAGGAATTGAAAACCGCAACCATTTACGAGGCTTGGTTGCGGAGAAATCGGGTTTCGAAAGAAATCTGATTTTTAAACTTTTAAATGATGCCGGCATCATAATTTTTTCAATTTTTCACTAAAAATTTTTTTCTCGAATTTTGTAAAGTGGTGTACATCGATGGAAAGGTCTGTTTATTGTCAGTTAGGAATTGAAAACCGCAACCATTTACGAGGCTTGGTTGCGGAGAAATCGGGTTTCGAAAGAAATCTGATTATTAAACTTTTAAATGATGCCGGCATCATAATTTTTTCAATTTTTCACTAAAAATTTTTTTCTCGAATTTTGTAAAGTGGTGTACATCGATGGAAAGGTCTGTTTATTGTCAGTTAGGAATTGAAAACCGCAACCATTTACGAGGCTTGGTTGCGGAGAAATCGGGTTTCGAAAGAAATCTGATTATTAAACTTTTAAATGATGCCGGCATCATAATTTTTTCAATTTTTCACTAAAAATTTTTTTCTCGAATTTTGTAAAGTGGTGTACATCGATGGAAAGGTCTGTTTATTGTCAGTTAGGAATTGAAAACCGCAACCATTTACGAGGCTTGGTTGCGGAGAAATCGGGTTTCGAAAGAAATCTGATTTTTAAACTTTTAAATGATGCCGGCATCATAATTTTTTCAATTTTTCACTAAAAATTTTTTTCTCGAATTTTGTAAAGTGGTGTACATCGATGGTTCGTCTTTTTATTTTCAGTTAGGAATTGAGAACCGCAACCATTTACGAGGCTTGGTTGCGGAGAAATCGGGTTTCGAAAGAAATTTGATTTTTAAACTTTTAAATGATGCCGGCATCATAATTTTTTCAATTTTTCACTAAAATTTTTTTTCTCGAATTTTGTAAAGTGGTGTACATCGATGGAAAGGTCTGTTTATTGTCAGTTAGGAATTGAAAACCGCAACCATTTACGAGGCTTGGTTGCGGAGAAATCGGGTTTCGAAAGAAATCTGATTTTTAAACTTTTAAATGATGCCGGCATCATAATTTTTTCAATTTTTCACTAAAAATTTTGTTCTCGAATTTTGTAAAGTGGTGTACATGGATGGAAAGGTCTGTTTATTGTCAATTAGGAATTGAAAACCGCAACCATTTACGAGGCTTGGTTGCGGAGAAATCGGGTTTCGAAAGAAATCTGATTTTTAAACTTTTAAATGATGCCGGCATCATAATTTTTTCAATTTTTCACTAAATTTTTTTTTCTCGAATTTTGTAAAGTGGTGTACATCGATGGAAAGGTCTGTTTATTGTCAGTTAGGAATTGAAAACCGCAACCATTTACGAGGCTTGGTTGCGGAGAAATCGGGTTTCGAAAGAAATCTGATTTTTAAACTTTTAAATGATGCCGGCATCATATTTTTTTCAATTTTTCACTAAAATTTTTTTTCTCGAATTTTGTAAAGTGGTGTACATCGATGGAAAGGTCTGTTTATTGTCAGTTAGGAATTGAAAACCGCAACCATTTATGAGGCTTGGTTGCGGAGAAATCGGGTTTCGAAAGAAATCTGATTTTTAAACTTTTAAATGATGCCGGCATCATAATTTTTTCAATTTTTCACTAAAAATTTTTTTTCTCGAATTTTGTAAAGTGGTGTACATCGATGGAAAGGTCTGTTTATTGTCAGTTAGGAATTGAAAACCGCAACCATTTATGAGGCTTGGTTGCGGAGAAATCGGGTTTCGAAAGAAATCTGATTTTTAAACTTTTAAATGATGCCGGCATCATAATTTTCGCAATTTTTCACTAAACATTTTTTTTCTCGAATTTTGTAAAGTGGTGTACATCGATGGAAAGGTCTGTTTATTGTCAGTTAGGAATTGAAATCCGCAACCATTTACGAGGCTTGGTTGCGGAGAAATCGGGTTTCGAAAGAAATCTGATTTTTAAACTTTTAAATGATGCCGGCATCATAATTTTTTCAATTTTTCACTAAAAATTTTTTTCTCGAATTTTGTAAAGTGGTGTACATCGATGAAAAGGTCTGTTTATTGTCAGTTAGGAATTGAAAACCGCAACCATTTACGAGGCTTGGTTGCGGAGAAATCGGGTTTCGAAAGAAATTTGATTTTTAAACTTTTAAATGATGCCGGCATCATAATTTTTTCAATTTTTCACTAAAATTTTTTTTCTCGAATTTTGTAAAGTGGTGAACATTGATGGAAAGGTCTGTTTATTGTCAGTTAGGAATTGAAAACCACAACCATTTACGAGGCTTGGTTGCGGAGAAATCGGGTTTCGAAAGAAATCTGATTTTTAAACTTTTAAATGATGCCGGCATCATAATTTTGTCAATTTTTCACTAAAAATTTTTTCTCGAATTTTGTAAAGTGGTGTACATCGATGAAAAGGTCTGTTTATTGTCAGTTAGGAATTGAAAACCGCAACCATTTACGAGGCTTGGTTGCGGAGAAATCGGGTTTCGAAAGAAATTTGATTTTTAAACTTTTAAATGATGCCGGCATCATAATTTTTTCAATTTTTCACTAAAATTTTTTTTCTCGAATTTTGTAAAGTGGTGAACATTGATGGAAAGGTCTGTTTATTGTCAGTTAGGAATTGAAAACCGCAACCATTTACGAGGCTTGGTTGCGGAGAAATCGGGTTTCGAAAGAAATCTGATTTTTAAACTTTTAAATGATGCCGGCATCATAATTTTTTCAATTTTTCACTAAAAATTTTTTTCTGGAATTTTGTAAAGTGGTGTACATCGATGGAAAGGTCTGTTATTGTCAGTTAGGAATTGAAAACCACAACCATTTACGAGGCTTGGTTGCGGAGAAATCGGGTTTCGAAAGAAATCTGATTTTTAAACTTTTAAATGATGCCGGCATCATAATTTTGTCAATTTTTCACTAAAAATTTTTTTCTCGAATTTTGTAAAGTGGTGTACATCGATGAAAAGGTCTGTTTATTGTCAGTTAGGAATTGAAAACCGCAACCATTTACGAGGCTTGGTTGCGGAGAAATCGGGTCTGATTTTTAAACTTTTAAATGATGCCGGCATCATAATTTTTTCAATTTTTCACTAAAATTTTTTTTCCCGAATTTTGTAAAGTGGTGTACATCGATGGAAAAGTCTGTTTATTGTCAGTTAAGAATTGAAAACCGCATCCATTTACGAGGCTTGGTTGCGGAGAAATCGGGTTTCGAAAGAAATCTGATTTTTAAACTTTTAAATGATGCCGGCATCATAATTTTTTCAATTTTTCACTAAATTTTTTTTTCTCGAATTTTGTAAAGTGGTGTACATCGATGGAAAGGGCTGTTTATTGTCAGTTAGGAATTGAAAACCGCAACCATTTACGAGGCTTGGTTGCGGAGAAATCGGGTTTCGAAAGAAATCTGATTTTTAAACTTTTAAATGATGCCGGCATCATAATTTTTTCAATTTTTCACTAAAATTTTTTTTCTCGAATTTTGTAAAGTGGTGTACATCGATGGAAAGGTCTGTTTATTGTCAGTTAGGAATTGAAAACCGCAACCATTTACGAGGCTTGGTTGCGGAGAAATCGGGTTTCGAAAGAAATCTGATTTTTAAACTTTTAAATGATGCCGGGGCATCATAATTTTTTCAATTTTTCACTAAAAATTTTTTTCTGGAATTTTGTAAAGTGGTGTACATCGATGGAAAGGTCTGTTTATTGTCAGTTAGGAATTGAAAACCGCAACCATTTACGAGGCTTGGTTGCGGAAAAATCGGGCTTCGAAAGAAATCTGATTTTTAAACTTTTAAATGATGCCGGCATCATAATTTTTTCAATTTTTCACTAAACACTTTTTTCTCGAATTTTGTAAAGTGGTGTACATCGATGGAAAGGTCTGTTTATTGTCAGTTAGGAATTGAAAACCGCAACCATTTACGAGGCTTGGTTGCGGAGAAATCGGGTTTCGAAAGAAATCTGATTTTTAAACTTTGAAATGATGCCGGCATCATAATTTTTTCAATTTTTCACTAAAAATTTTTTCTCGAATTTTGTAAAGTGGTGTAAATCGATGGAAAGGTCTGTTTATTGTCAGTTAGGAATTGAAAACCGCAACCATTTACGAGGCTTGGTTGCGGAGAAATCGGGTTTCGAAAGAAATCTGATTTTTAAACTTTTAAATGATGCCGGCATCATAATTTTTTCCATTTTTCACTAAACATTTTTTCCCGAATTTTGTAAAGTGGTGTACATCGATGGAAAGGTCTGTTTATTGTCAGTTAGGAATTGAAAACCGCAACCATTTACGAGGCTTGGTTGCGGAGAAATCTGATTTTTAAACTTTTAAATGATGCCGGCATCATAATTTTTTCAATTGTTCACTAAAATTTTTTTCTCGAATTTTGTAAAGTGGTGTACATCGATGGAAAGGTCTGTTTATTGTCAGTTAGGAATTGAAAACCGCAACCATTTACGAGGCTTGGTTGCGGAGAAATCTGATTTTTAAACTTTTAAATGATGCCGGCATCATAATTTTTTCAATTGTTCACTAAAATTTTTTTCTCGAATTTTGTAAAGTGGTGTACATCGATGGAAAGGTCTGTTTATTGTCAGTTAGGAATTGAAAACCGCAACCATTTACGAGGCTTTGTTGCGGAGAAATCGGGTTTCGAAAGAAATCTGATTTTTAAGCTTTTAAATGATGCCGGCATCATAATTTTTTCAATTTTTCACTAAAAATTTTTTCTCGAATTTTGTAAAGTGGTGTACATCGATGGAAAGGTCTGTTTATTGTCAGTTAGGAATTGAAAACCGCAACCATTTACGAGGCTTGGTTGCGGAGAAATCGGGTTTCGAAAGAAATCTGATTTTTAAACTTTTAAATGATGCCGGCATCATAAATTTTTCAATTTTTCACTAAAATTTTTTTTCTCGAATTTTGTAAAGTGGTGTACATCGATGGAAAGGTCTGTTTATTGTCAGTTAGGAATTGAAAACCGCAACCATTTACGAGGCTTGGTTGCGGAGAAATCGGGTTTCGAAAGAAATCTGATTTTTAAACTTTTAAATGATGCCGGCATCATAATTTTTTCAATTTTTCACTAAAATTTTTTTTCTCGAATTTTGTAAAGTGGTGTACATCGATGGAAAGGTCTGTTTATTGTCAGTTAGGAATTGAAAACCGCAACCATTTACGAGGCTTGGTTGCGGAGAAATCGGGTCTGATTTTTAAACTTTTAAATGATGCCGGCATCATAATTTTTTCAATTTTTCACTAAAAATTTTTTTCTCGAATTTTGTAAAGTGGTGTACATCGATGGAAAGGTCTGTTTATTGTCAGTTAGGAATTGAAAACCGCAACCATTTACGAGGCTTGGTTGCGGAGAAATCGGGTTTCGAAAGAAATCTGATTTTTAAACTTTTAAATGATGCCGGCATCATAATTTTTTCAATTTTTCACTAAAAATTTTTTCTCGAATTTTGTAAAGTGGTGTACATCGATGGAAAGGTCTGTTTATTGTCAGTTAGGAATTGAAAACCGCAACCATTTACGAGGCTTGGTTGCGGAGAAATCGGGTTTCGAAAGAAATCTGATTTTTAAACTTTTAAATGATGCCGGCATCATAATTTTTTCAATTTTTCACTAAAATTTTTTTTCTCGAATTTTGTAAAGTGGTGTACATCGATGGAAAGGTCTGTTTATTGTCAGTTAGGAATTGAAAACCGCAACCATTTACGAGGCTTGGTTGCGGAGAAATCGGGTTTCGAAAGAAATCTGATTTTTAAACTTTTAAATGATGCCGGCATCATAATTTTTTCAATTTTTCACTAAAAATTTTTTCTCGAATTTTGTAAAGTGGTGTACATCGATGGAAAGGTCTGTTTATTGTCAGTTAGGAATTGAAAACCGCAACCATTTACGAGGCTTGGTTGCGGAGAAATCGGGTTTCGAAAGAAATCTGATTTTTAAACTTTTAAATGATGCCGGCATCATAAGTTTTTTCAATTTTTCACTAAAAATTTTTTTCTCGAATTTTGTAAAGTGGTGTACATGGATGGAAAGGTCTGTTTATTGTCAGTTAGGAATTGAAAACCGCAACCATTAACGAGGCTTGGTTGCGGAGAAATCGGGTTTCGAAAGAAATCTGATTTTTAAACTTTTAAATGATGCCGGCATCATAATTTTTTCAATTTTTCACTAAAAATTTTTTTCTGGAATTTTGTAAAGTGGTGTACATCGATGGAAAGGTCTGTTTATTGTCAGTTAGGAATTGAAATCCGCAACCATTTACGAGGCTTGGTTGCGGAGAAATCGGGTTTCGAAAGAAATCTGATTTTTAAACTTTTAAATGATCCGGCATCATAATTTTTTCAATTTTTCACTAAAAATTTTTTTCTCGAATTTTGTAAAGTGGGGTACATCGATTGAAAAGTCTGTTTATCTACAGTTAGGAATTGAAAACCGCAACCATTTACGAGGCTTGGTTGCGGATAAATCGGCTTTCGAAAGAAATCTGATTTTTAATTTTTTCAATTTTTCACTAAAATTTTTTTTCTCGAATTTTGTAAAGAGTGTACATCGATGGAAAGGTCTGTTTATTGTCAGTTAGGAATTGAAAACCGCAACCATTTACGAGGCTTGGTTGCGGAGAAATCTGATTTTTAAACTTTTAAATGATGCCGGCATCATAATTTTTTCAATTGTTCACTAAAATTTTTTTCTCGAATTTTGTAAAGTGGTGTACATCGATGGAAAGGTCTGTTTATTGTCAGTTAGGAATTGAAAACCGCAACCATTTACGAGGCTTGGTTGCGGAGAAATCTGATTTTTAAACTTTTAAATGATGCCGGCATCATAATTTTTTCAATTGTTCACTAAAATTTTTTTCTCGAATTTTGTAAAGTGGTGTACATCGATTGAAAGGTCTGTTTATTGTCAGTTAGGAATTGAAAACCGCAAATTTTTACGAGGCTTGGTTGCGGAGAAATCGGGTTTCGAAAGAAATCTGATTTTTAAGCTTTTAAATGATGCCGGCATCATAATTTTTTCAATTTTTCACTAAAAATGTTTTCTCGAATTTTGTAAAGTGGTGTACATCGATGGAAAGGTCTGTTTATTGTCAGTTAGGAATTGAAAACCGCAACCATTTACGAGGCTTGGTTGCGGAGAAATCGGGTTTCGAAAGAAATCTGATTATTAAACTTTTAAATGATGCCGGCATCATAATTTTTTCAATTTTTCACTAAAATTTTTTTTCTCGAATTTTGTAAAGTGGTGTACATCGATGGAAAGGTCTGTTTATTGTCAGTTAGGAATTGAAAACCGCAACCATTTACGAGGCTTGGTTGCGGAGAAATCTGGTTTCGAAAGAAATCTGATTTTTAAACTTTTAAATGATGCCGGCATCATAATTTTTTCAATTTTTCACTAAAATTTTTTTTTCTCGAATTTTGTAAAGTGGTGTACATCGATGGAAAGGTCTGTTTATTGTCAGTTAGGAATTGAAAACCGCAACCATTTACGAGGCTTGGTTGCGGAGAAATCGGGTCTGATTTTTAAACTTTTAAATGATGCCGGCATCATAATTTTTTCAATTTTTCACTAAACATTTTTTTCTGGAATTTTGTAAAGTGGTATACATCGATGGAAAGGTCTGTTTATTGTGAGTTAGGAATTGAAAACCGCAACCATTTACGAGGCTTGGTTGCGGAGAAATCGGGTTTCGAAAGAAATCTGATTTTTAAACTTTTAAATGATGCCGGCATCATAGTTTTTTCAATTTTTCACTAAAAATTTTTTTCTCGAATTTTGTAAAGTGGTGTACATCGATGGAAAGGTCTGTTTATTGTCAGTTAGGAATTCAAAACCGCAACCATTTACGAGGCTTGGTTGCGGAGAAATCGGGTTTCGAAAGAAATTTGATTTTTAAACTTTTAAATGATGCCGGCATCATAATTTTTTCAATTTTTCACTAAAAATTTTTTTCTCGAATTTTGTAAAGTGGTGTACATCGATGGAAAGGTCTGTTTATTGTCAGTAAGGAATTGAAAACCGCAACCATTTACGAGGCTTGGTTGCGGAGAAATCGGGTTTCGAAAGAAATCTGATTTTTAAACTTTTAAATGATGCCGGCATCATAATTTTTTCAATTTTTCACTAAAATTTTTTTTCTCGAATTTTGTAAAGTGGTGTACATCGATGGAAAGGTCTGTTTATTATCAGTTAGGATTTGAAAACCGCAACCATTTATGAGGCTTGGTTGCGGAGAAATCGGGTTTCGAAAGAAATCTGATTTTTTAACTTTTAAATGATGCCGGCATCATAATTTTTTCAATTTTTCACTAAAAATTTTTTTTCTCGAATTTTGTAAAGTGGTGTACATCGATGGAAAAGTCTGTTTATTGTCAGTTAGGAATTGAAAACCGCAACCATTTACGAGGCTTGGTTGCGGAGAAATCGGGTTTCGAAAGAAATCTGATTTTTAAACTTTTAAATGATGCCGGCATCATAATTTTTTCAATTTTTCACTAAAAATTTTTTTCTCGAATTTTGTAAAGTGGTGTACATGGATGGAAAGGTCTGTTTATTGTCAGTTAGGAATTGAAAACCGCAACCATTTACGAGGCTTGGTTGCGGAGAAATCGGGTTTCGAAAGAAATCTGATTTTTAAACTTTTAAATGATGCCGGCATCATAATTTTTTCAATTTTTCACTAAAAATTTTTTTCTGGAATTTTGTAAAGTGGTGTACATCGATGGAAAGGTCTGTTTATTGTCAGTTAGGAATTGAAAACCGCAACCATTTACGAGGCTTGGTTGCGGATAAATCGGCTTTCGAAAGAAATCTGATTTTTAATTTTTTCAATTTTTCACTAAAATTTTTTTTCTCGAATTTTGTAAAGTGGTGTACATCGATGGAAAGGTCTGTTTATTGTCAGTTAGGAATTGAAAACCGCAACCATTTACGAGACTTGGTTGCGGAGAAATCGGGTTTCGAAAGAAATCTGATTTTTAAACTTTTAAATGATGCCGGCATCATAATTTTTTCAATTTTTCACTAAAAATTTTTTCTCGAATTTTGTAAAGTGGTGTACATCGATGGAAAGGTCTGTTTATTGTCAGTTAGGAATTGAAAACCGCAACCATTTACGAGGCTTGGTTGCGGATAAATCGGCTTTCGAAAGAAATCTGATTTTTAATTTTTTCAATTTTTCACTAAAATTTTTTTTCTCGAATTTTGTAAAGTGGTGTACATCGATGGAAAGGTCTGTTTATTGTCAGTTAGGAATTGAAAACCGCAACCATTTACGAGACTTGGTTGCGGAGAAATCGGGTTTCGAAAGAAATCTGATTTTTAAACTTTTAAATGATGCCGGCATCATAAGTTTTTTCAATTTTTCACTAAAATTTTTTTTCTCGAATTTTGTAAAGTGGTGTACATCGATAGAAAGGTCTGTTTATTGTCAGTTAGGAATTGAAAACCGCAACCATTTACGAGGCTTGGTTGCGCATAAATCGGGTTTCGAAAGAAATCTGATTTTTAAGCTTTTAAATGATGCCGGCATCATAATTTTTTCAATTTTTCACTAAAAATTTTTTTTCTCGAATTTTGTAAAGTGGTGTACATCGATGGAAAGGTCTGTTTATTGTCAGTAAGGAATTGAAAAAAGCAACCATTTACGAGGCTTGGTTGCGGAGAAATCGGGTTTCGAAAGAAATCTGATTTTTAAACTTTTAAATGATGCCGGCATCATAATTTTTTCAATTTTTCACTAAAAATTTTTTTCCCGAATTTTGTAAAGTGGGGTACATCGATGGAAAGGTCTGTTTATTGTCAGTTAGGAAGTGAAAACCGCAACCTTACGAGGCTTGGTTGCGGAGAAATCGGGTTTCGAAAGAAATCTGATTTTTAAACTTTTAAATGATGCCGGCATCATAATTTTTTCAATTTTTCACTAAAAATTTTTTTTCTCGAATTTTGTAAAGTGGTGTACATCGATGGAAAAGTCTGTTTATTGTCAGTTAGGAATTGAAAACCGCAACCATTTACGAGGCTTGGTTGCGGAGAAATCGGGTTTCGAAAGAAATCTGATTTTTAAACTTTTAAATGATGCCGGCATCATAATTTTTTCAATTTTTCACTAAAAATTTTTTTCTCGAATTTTGTAAAGTGGTGTACATGGATGGAAAGGTCTGTTTATTGTCAGTTAGGAATTGAAAACCGCAACCATTAACGAGGCTTGGTTGCGGAGAAATCGGGTTTCGAAAGAAATCTGATTTTTAAACTTTTAAATGATGCCGGCATCATAATTTTTTCAATTTTTCACTAAAAATTTTTTTCTGGAATTTTGTAAAGTGGTGTACATCGATGGAAAGGTCTGTTTATTGTCAGTTAGGAATTGAAAACCGCAACCATTTACGAGGCTTGGTTGCGGATAAATCGGCTTTCGAAAGAAATCTGATTTTTAATTTTTTCAATTTTTCACTAAAATTTTTTTTCTCGAATTTTGTAAAGTGGTGTACATCGATGGAAAGGTCTGTTTATTGTCAGTTAGGAATTGAAAACCGCAACCATTTACGAGACTTGGTTGCGGAGAAATCGGGTTTCGAAAGAAATCTGATTTTTAAACTTTTAAATGATGCCGGCATCATAATTTTTTCAATTTTTCACTAAAAATTTTTTCTCGAATTTTGTAAAGTGGTGTACATCGATGGAAAGGTCTGTTTATTGTCAGTTAGGAATTGAAAACCGCAACCATTTACGAGGCTTGGTTGCGGAGAAATCGGGTTTCGAAAGAAATCTGATTTTTAAACTTTTAAATGATGCCGGCATCATAATTTTTTCAATTTTTCACTAAAAATTTTTTTCCCGAATTTTGTAAAGTGGGGTACATCGATGGAAAGGTCTGTTTATTGTCAGTTAGGAATTGAAAACCGCAACCATTTACGAGGCTTGGTTGCGGAGAAATCGGGTTTCGAAAGAAATCTGATTTTTAAACTTTTAAATGATGCCGGCATCATAATTTTTTCAATTTTTCACTAAAATTTTTTTTCTCGAATTTTGTAAAGTGGTGTACATCGATGGAAAAGTCTGTTTATTGTCAGTTAGGAATTGAAAACCGCAACCATTAACGAGGCTTGGTTGCGGAGAAATCGGGTTTCGAAAGAAATTTGATTTTTAAACTTTTAAATGATGCCGGCATCATAATTTTTTCAATTTTTCACTAAAAATTTTTTTCTCGAATTTTGTAAAGTGGTGTACATGGATGGAAAGGTCTGTTTATTGTCAGTTAGGAATTGAAAACCGCAACCATTAACGAGGCTTGGTTGCGGAGAAATCGGGTTTCGAAAGAAATCTGATTTTTAAACTTTTAAATGATGCCGGCATCATAATTTTTTCAATTTTTCACTAAAAATTTTTTTCTCGAATTTTGTAAAGTGGTGTACATCGATGGAAAGGTCTGTTTATTGTCAGTTAGGAATTGAAAACCGCAACCATTTACGAGGCTTGGTTGCGGATAAATCGGGTTTCATAAGAAATCTGATTTTTAAGCTTTTAAATGATGCCGGCATCATAATTTTTTCAATTTTTCACTAAAAATTTTTTTTCTCGAATTTTGTAAAGTGGTGTACATCGATGGAAAGGTCTGTTTATTGTCAGTAAGGAATTGAAAAAAGCAACCATTTGCGAGGCTTGGTTGCGGAGAAATCGGGTTTCGAAAGAAATCTGATTTTTAAACTTTTAAATGATGCCGGCATCATAATTTTTTCAATTTTTCACTAAAAATTTTTTTCCCGAATTTTTTAAAGTGGGGTACATCGATGGAAAGGTCTGTTTATTGTCAGTTAGGAAGTGAAAACCGCAACCTTACGAGGCTTGGTTGCGGAGAAATCGGGTTTCGAAAGAAATCTGATTTTTAAACTTTTAAATGATGCCGGCATCATAATTTTTTCAATTTTTCACTATAAATTTTTTTCTCGAATTTTGTAAAGTGGGGTACATCGATGGAAAGGTATTTACGAGGCTTGGTTGCGAAGAAATCGGGTTTCGAAAGAAATCTGATTTTTAAACTTTTAGATGATCCGGCATCTTAAGTTTTTTCAATTTTTCACTAAAAATTTTTTCTCGAATTTTGTAAAGCGGTGTACATCGATGGAAAGGTCTGTTTATTGTCAGTTAGGAATTGAAAACCGCAACCATTTACGAGGCTTGGTTGCGGAGAAATCGGGTTTCGAAAGAAATCTGATTTTTAAACTTTTAAATGATGCCGGCATCATAATTTTTTCAATTTTTCACTAAAAATTTTTTTCCCGAATTTTGTAAAGTGGGGTACATCGATGGAAAGGTCTGTTTATTGTCAGTTAGGAATTGAAAACCGCAACCATTTACGAGGCTTGGTTGCGGAGAAATCGGGTTTCGAAAGAAATCTGATTTTTAAACTTTTAAATGATGCCGGCATCATAATTTTTTCAATTTTTCACTAAAATTTTTTTTCTCGAATTTTGTAAAGTGGTGTACATCGATGGAAAAGTCTGTTTATTGTCAGTTAGGAATTGAAAACCGCAACCATTAACGAGGCTTGGTTGCGGAGAAATCGGGTTTCGAAAGAAATTTGATTTTTAAACTTTTAAATGATGCCGGCATCATAATTTTTTCAATTTTTCACTAAAAATTTTTTTCTCGAATTTTGTAAAGTGGTGTACATGGATGGAAAGGTCTGTTTATTGTCAGTTAGGAATTGAAAACCGCAACCATTAACGAGGCTTGGTTGCGGAGAAATCGGGTTTCGAAAGAAATCTGATTTTTAAACTTTTAAATGATGCCGGCATCATAATTTTTTCAATTTTTCACTAAAAATTTTTTTCTCGAATTTTGTAAAGTGGTGTACATCGATGGAAAGGTCTGTTTATTGTCAGTTAGGAATTGAAAACCGCAACCATTTACGAGGCTTGGTTGCGGATAAATCGGGTTTCATAAGAAATCTGATTTTTAAGCTTTTAAATGATGCCGGCATCATAATTTTTTCAATTTTTCACTAAAAATTTTTTTTCTCGAATTTTGTAAAGTGGTGTACATCGATGGAAAGGTCTGTTTATTGTCAGTAAGGAATTGAAAAAAGCAACCATTTGCGAGGCTTGGTTGCGGAGAAATCGGGTTTCGAAAGAAATCTGATTTTTAAACTTTTAAATGATGCCGGCATCATAATTTTTTCAATTTTTCACTAAAAATTTTTTTCCCGAATTTTGTAAAGTGGGGTACATCGATGGAAAGGTCTGTTTATTGTCAGTTAGGAAGTGAAAACCGCAACCTTACGAGGCTTGGTTGCGGAGAAATCGGGTTTCGAAAGAAATCTGATTTTTAAACTTTTAAATGATGCCGGCATCATAATTTTTTCAATTTTTCACTATAAATTTTTTTCTCGAATTTTGTAAAGTGGGGTACATCGATGGAAAGGTATTTACGAGGCTTGGTTGCGAAGAAATCGGGTTTCGAAAGAAATCTGATTTTTAAACTTTTAGATGATCCGGCATCTTAAGTTTTTTCAATTTTTCACTAAAAATTTTTTCTCGAATTTTGTAAAGCGGTGTACATCGATGGAAAGGTCTGTTTATTGTCAGTTAGGAATTGAAAACCGCAACCATTTACGAGGCTTGGTTGCGGAGAAATCGGGTTTCGAAAGAAATCTGATTTTTAAACTTTTAAATGATGCCGGCATCATAATTTTTTCAATTTTTCACTAAAAATTTTTTTCCCGAATTTTGTAAAGTGAGGTACATCGATGGAAAGGTCTGTTTATTGTCAGTTAGGAATTCAAAACCGCAACCATTTACGAGGCTTGGTTGCGGAGAAATCGGGTTTCGAAAGAAATCTGATTTTTAAACTTTTAAATGATGCCGGCATCATAATTTTTTCAATTTTTCACTAAAAATTTTTTTCTCGAATTTTGTAAAGTGGTGTACATCGATGGAAAGGTCTGTTTATTGTCAGTTAGGAATTGAAAACCGCAACCATTTACGAGGCTTGGTTGCGGAGAAATCGGGTTTCGAAAGAAATCTGATTTTTAAACTTTTAAATGATGCCGGCATCATAATTTTTTCAATTTTTCACTAAAAATTTTTTTCTCGAATTTTGTAAAGTGGTGTACATCGATGGAAGGTTCTGTTTATTGTCAGTTAGGAATTGAAAAACGCAACTTTTTACGAAGCTTGGTTGCGGAGAAATCGGGTTTCGAAAGAAATCTGATTTTTAAACTTTTAAATGATGCCGGCATCATAATTTTTTCAATTTTTCACTAACAATTTTTTTCTCGAATTTTGTAAAGTGGTGTACATCGATGGAAAGGTCTGTTTATTGTCAGTTAGGAATTGAAAACCGCAACCATTTACCAGGCTTGGTTGCGGAGAAATCGGGTTTCGAAAGAAATCTGATTTTTAAACTTTTAAATGATGCCGGCATAATAATTTTTTCAATTTTTCACTAAAAATTTTTTTCTCGAATTTTGTAAAGTGGGGTACATCGATGGAAAGGTCTGTTTATTGTCAGTTAGGAATTGAAAACCGCAACCATTTACGAGGCTTGGTTGCGGAGAAATCGGGTTTCGAAAGAAATCTGATTTTTAAGCTTTTAAATGATGCCGGCATCATAATTTTTTCAATTTTTCACTAAAAATTTTTTTCTCGAATTTTGTAAAGTGGTGTACATCGATGGAAAGGTCTGTTTATTGTCACTTAGGAATTGAAAACCGCAACCATTTACGAGGCTTGGTTGCGGAGAAATCGGGTTTCGAAAGAAATCTGATTTTTAAACTTTTAAATGATGCCGGCATCATAATTTTTTCAATTTTTTACTAAAATTTTTTTTTCTCGAATTTTGTAAAGTGGTGTACATCGATGGAAAGGTCTGTTTATTGTCAGTAAGGAATTGAAAACCGCAACCATTTACGAGGCTTGGTTGCGGAGAAATCGGGTTTCGAAAGAAATCTGATTTTTAAACATTTAAATGATACCGGCATCATAATTTTTTCAATTTTTCACTAAAAATTTTTTTTCTCGAATTTTGTAAAGTGGTGTACATCGATGGAAAGGTCTGTTTATTGTCACTTAGGAATTGAAAACCGCAACCATTTACGAGGCTTGGTTGCGGAGAAATCGGGTTTCGAAAGAAATCTGATTTTTAAACTTTTAAATGATGCCGGCATCATAATTTTTTCAATTTTTCACTAAAAATTTTTTTCTCGAATTTTGTAAAGTGGTGTACATCGATGGAAAGGTCTGTTTATTGTCAGTTAGGAATTGAAAACCACAACCATTTACGAGGCTTGGTTGCGGAGAAATCGGGTTTCGAAAGAAATCTGATTTTTAAACTTTTAAATGATGCATCATAATTTTTTTCAATTTTTCACTAAAATATTTTTTCTCGAATTTTGTAAAGTGGTGTACATCGATGGAAAGGTCTGTTTATTGTCATTTTAGAATTGAAAACCGCAAATTTTTACGAGGCTTGGTTGCGGAGAAATCGGGTTTCGAAAGAAATCTGATTTTTAAACTTTTAAGTGATGCCGGCATCATAATTTTTTCAATTTTTTACTAAAAAATTTTTTTCTCGAATTTTGTAAAGTGGTGTACATCGATGGAAAGGTCTGTTTATTGTCAGTAAGGAATTGAAAACCGCAACCATTTACGAGGCTTGGTTGCGGAGAAATCGGGTTTCGAAAGAAATCTGATTTTTAAACTTTTAAATGATGCCGGCATCATAATTTTTTCAATTTTTCACTAAAAATTTTTTTCTCGAATTTTGTAAAGTGGTGTACATCGATGGAAAGGTCTGTTTATTGTCATTTTAGAATTGAAAACCGCAACTATTTACGAGGCTTTGTTGCGGAGAAATCGGGTTTCGAAAGAAAGCTGATTTTTAAACTTTTAAATGATGCCGGCATCATAAATTTTTCAATTTTTCACTAAAAATTTTTTTTCTCGAATTTTGTAAAGTGGTGTACATCGATGGAAAGGTCTGTTTATTGTCAGTTAGGAATTGAAAACCACAACCATTTACGAGGCTTGGTTGCGGAGAAATCGGGTTTCGAAAGAAATCTGATTTTTAAACTTTTAAATGATGCATCATAATTTTTTCAATTTTTCACTAAAATATTTTTTCTCGAATTTTGTAAAGTGGTGTACATCGATGGAAAGGTCTGTTTATTTTCATTTTAGAATCGAAAACCGCAAATTTTTACGAGGCTTGGTTGCGGAGAAATCGGGTTTTGAAAGACATCTGATTTTTAAACTTTTAAGTGATGCCGGCATCATAATATTTTGAATTTTTTACTAAAAATTTTTTTTCTCGAATTTTGTAAAGTGGTGTACATCGATGGAAAGGTCTGTTTATTGTCAGTAAGGAATTGAAAACCGCAACCATTTACGAGGCTTGGTTGCGGAGAAATCGGGTTTCGAAAGAAATCTGATTTTTAAACTTTTAATTGATGCCGGCATCATAATTTTGTCAATTTTTCACTAAAAATTTTTTCCCGAATTTTGTAAAGTGGTGTACATCGATGGAAAGGTCTGTTAATTGTCAGTTAGGAATTGAAAACCGCAACCATTTACGAAGCTTGGTTGCGGAGAAATCGGGTTTCGAAAGAAATCTGTTTTTTAAACTTTTAAATGATGCCGGCATCATAATTTTTTCAATTTTTCACTAAAAATTTTTTTCTCGAATTTTGTAAAGTGGTGTACATCGATAGAAAGGTCTGTTTATTGTCAGTTAGGAATTGAAAACCGCAACCATTTACGAGGCTTGGTTGCGGAGAAATCGAATTTCGAAAGAAATCTGATTTTTAAACTTTTAAATGATGCCGGCATCATAATTTTTTCAATTTTTCACTAAAAATTTTTTTCTCGAATTTTGTAAAGTGGTGTACATCGATGGAAAGGTCTGTTTAATGTCAGTTAGGAATTGAAAACCGCAACCATTTACGAGGCTTGGTTGCGGAGAAATCGGGTTTGGAAAGAAATCTGATTTTTAAACTTTTAAATAATGCCGGCAACATAATTTTTTTCAATTTTTCACTAAAAATTTTTTTCTCGAATTTTGTAAAGTGGTGTACATGGATGGAAAGGTCTGTTTATTGTCAGTTAGGAATTGAAAACCGCAACCATTTACGAGGCTTGGTTGCGGAGAAATCGGGTTTCGAAAGAAATCTGATTTTTAAACTTTTAAATGATGCCGGCATCATAATTTTTTCAATTTTTCACTAAAAATTTTTTTTCTCGAATTTTGTAAAGTGGTGTACATGGATGGAAAGGTCTGTTTATTGTCAGTTAGGAATTGAAAACCGCAACCATTTACGAGGCTTGGTTGCGGAGAAATCGGGTTTCGAAAGAAATCTGATTTTTAAACTTTTAAATGATGCCGGCATCATAATTTTTTCAATTTTTCACTAAAAATTTTTTTCTCGAATTTTGTAAAGTGGTGTACATCGATGGAAAGGTCTGTTTATTGTCAGTTAGGAATTGAAAACCGAGGCTTGGTTGCGGAGAAATCGGGTTTCGAAAGAAATCTGATTTTTAAACTTTTAAATGATGCCGGCATCATAATTTTTTCAATTTTTCACTAAAAATTTTTTTTCTCGAATTTTGTAAAGTGGTGTACATGGATGGAAAGGTCTGTTTATTGTCAGTTAGGAATTGAAAACCGCAACCATTTACGAGGCTTGGTTGCGGAGAAATCGGGTTTCGAAAGAAATCTGATTTTTAAACTTTTAAATGATGCCGGCATCATAATTTTTTCAATTTTTCACTAAAAATTTTTTTTCTCGAATTTTGTAAAGTGGTGTACATGGATGGAAAGGTCTGTTTATTGTCAGTTAGGAATTGAAAACCGAGGCTTGGTTGCGGAGAAATCGGGTTTCGAAAGAAATCTGATTTTTAAACTTTTAAATGATGCCGGCATCATAATTTTTTCAATTTTTCACTAACAATTTTTTTTTCTCGAATTTTGTAAAGTGGTGTACATGGATGGAAAGGTCTGTTTATTGTCAGTTAGGAACTGAAAGCCGCAACCATTTACGAGGCTTGGTTGCGGAGAAATCGGGTTTCGAAAGAAATCTGATTTTTAAACTTTTAAATGATGCCGGCATCATAATTTTTTCAATTTTTCACTAAAAATTTTTTTTCTCGAATTTTGTAAAGTGGTTTTCATGGATGGAAAGGTCTGTTTATTGTCAGTTAGGAATTGAAAACCGCAACCATTTACGAGGCTTGGTTGCGGAGAAATCGGGTTTCGAAAGAAATCTGATTTTTAAACTTTTAAATGATGCCGGCATCATAATTTTTTCAATTTTTCACTAAAAATTTTTTTCTCGAATTTTGTAAAGTGGTGTACATCGATGGAAAGGTCTGTTTATTGTCAGTTAGGAATTGAAAACCACAACCATTTACGAGGCTTGGTTGCGGAGAAATCGGGTTTCGAAAGAAATCTGATTTTTAAACTTTTAAATGATGCATCATAATTTTTTCAATTTTTCACTAAAATATTTTTTCTCGAATTTTGTAAAGTGGTGTACATCGATGGAAAGGTCTGTTTATTGTCATTTTAGAATTGAAAACCGCAAATTTTTACGAGGCTTGGTTGCGGAGAAATCGGGTTTCGAAAGAAATCTGATTTTTAAACTTTTAAATGATGCCGGCATCATAATTTTTTCAATTTTTCACTAAAAATTTTTTTTCTCGAATTTTGTAAAGTGGTGTACATCGATGGAAAGGTCTGTTTATTGTCACTTAGGAATTGAAAACCGCAACCATTTACGAGGCTTGGTTGCGGAGAAATCGGGTTTCGAAAGAAATCTGATTTTTAAACTTTTAAATGATGCCGGCATCATAATTTTTTCAATTTTTCACTAAAAATTTTTTTCTCGAATTTTGTAAAGTGGTGTACATCGATGGAAAGGTCTGTTTATTGTCAGTTAGGAATTGAAAACCACAACCATTTACGAGGCTTGGTTGCGGAGAAATCGGGTTTCGAAAGAAATCTGATTTTTAAACTTTTAAATGATGCATCATAATTTTTTCAATTTTTCACTAAAATATTTTTTCTCGAATTTTGTAAAGTGGTGTACATCGATGGAAAGGTCTGTTTATTGTCATTTTAGAATTGAAAACCGCAAATTTTTACGAGGCTTGGTTGCGGAGAAATCGGGTTTCGAAAGAAATCTGATTTTTAAACTTTTAAGTGATGCCGGCATCATAATTTTTTCAATTTTTTACTAAAAAATTTTTTTCTCGAATTTTGTAAAGTGGTGTACATCGATGGAAAGGTCTGTTTATTGTCAGTAAGGAATTGAAAACCGCAACCATTTACGAGGCTTGGTTGCGGAGAAATCGGGTTTCGAAAGAAATCTGATTTTTAAACTTTTAAATGATGCCGGCATCATAATTTTTTCAATTTTTCACTAAAAATTTTTTTCTCGAATTTTGTAAAGTGGTGTACATCGATGGAAAGGTCTGTTTATTGTCATTTTAGAATTGAAAACCGCAACTATTTACGAGGCTTTGTTGCGGAGAAATCGGGTTTCGAAAGAAAGCTGATTTTTAAACTTTTAAATGATGCCGGCATCATAAATTTTTCAATTTTTCACTAAAAATTTTTTTTCTCGAATTTTGTAAAGTGGTGTACATCGATGGAAAGGTCTGTTTATTGTCAGTTAGGAATTGAAAACCACAACCATTTACGAGGCTTGGTTGCGGAGAAATCGGGTTTCGAAAGAAATCTGATTTTTAAACTTTTAAATGATGCATCATAATTTTTTCAATTTTTCACTAAAATATTTTTTCTCGAATTTTGTAAAGTGGTGTACATCGATGGAAAGGTCTGTTTATTTTCATTTTAGAATCGAAAACCGCAAATTTTTACGAGGCTTGGTTGCGGAGAAATCGGGTTTTGAAAGACATCTGATTTTTAAACTTTTAAGTGATGCCGGCATCATAATATTTTGAATTTTTTACTAAAAATTTTTTTTCTCGAATTTTGTAAAGTGGTGTACATCGATGGAAAGGTCTGTTTATTGTCAGTAAGGAATTGAAAACCGCAACCATTTACGAGGCTTGGTTGCGGAGAAATCGGGTTTCGAAAGAAATCTGATTTTTAAACTTTTAATTGATGCCGGCATCATAATTTTGTCAATTTTTCACTAAAAATTTTTTCCCGAATTTTGTAAAGTGGTGTACATCGATGGAAAGGTCTGTTAATTGTCAGTTAGGAATTGAAAACCGCAACCATTTACGAAGCTTGGTTGCGGAGAAATCGGGTTTCGAAAGAAATCTGTTTTTTAAACTTTTAAATGATGCCGGCATCATAATTTTTTCAATTTTTCACTAAAAATTTTTTTCTCGAATTTTGTAAAGTGGTGTACATCGATGGAAAGGTCTGTTTATTGTCAGTTAGGAATTGAAAACCGCAACCATTTACGAGGCTTGGTTGCGGAGAAATCGAATTTCGAAAGAAATCTGATTTTTAAACTTTTAAATGATGCCGGCATCATAATTTTTTCAATTTTTCACTAAAAATTTTTTTCTCGAATTTTGTAAAGTGGTGTACATCGATGGAAAGGTCTGTTTAATGTCAGTTAGGAATTGAAAACCGCAACCATTTACGAGGCTTGGTTGCGGAGAAATCGGGTTTGGAAAGAAATCTGATTTTTAAACTTTTAAATAATGCCGGCAACATAATTTTTTTCAATTTTTCACTAAAAATTTTTTTCTCGAATTTTGTAAAGTGGTGTACATGGATGGAAAGGTCTGTTTATTGTCAGTTAGGAATTGAAAACCGCAACCATTTACGAGGCTTGGTTGCGGAGAAATCGGGTTTCGAAAGAAATCTGATTTTTAAACTTTTAAATGATGCCGGCATCATAATTTTTTCAATTTTTCACTAAAAATTTTTTTTCTCGAATTTTGTAAAGTGGTGTACATGGATGGAAAGGTCTGTTTATTGTCAGTTAGGAATTGAAAACCGCAACCATTTACGAGGCTTGGTTGCGGAGAAATCGGGTTTCGAAAGAAATCTGATTTTTAAACTTTTAAATGATGCCGGCATCATAATTTTTTCAATTTTTCACTAAAAATTTTTTTCTCGAATTTTGTAAAGTGGTGTACATCGATGGAAAGGTCTGTTTATTGTCAGTTAGGAATTGAAAACCGAGGCTTGGTTGCGGAGAAATCGGGTTTCGAAAGAAATCTGATTTTTAAACTTTTAAATGATGCCGGCATCATAATTTTTTCAATTTTTCACTAAAAATTTTTTTTCTCGAATTTTGTAAAGTGGTGTACATGGATGGAAAGGTCTGTTTATTGTCAGTTAGGAATTGAAAACCGCAACCATTTACGAGGCTTGGTTGCGGAGAAATCGGGTTTCGAAAGAAATCTGATTTTTAAACTTTTAAATGATGCCGGCATCATAATTTTTTCAATTTTTCACTAAAAATTTTTTTTCTCGAATTTTGAAAAGTGGTGTACATGGATGGAAAGGTCTGTTTATTGTCAGTTAGGAATTGAAAACCGAGGCTTGGTTGCGGAGAAATCGGGTTTCGAAAGAAATCTGATTTTTAAACTTTTAAATGATGCCGGCATCATAATTTTTTCAATTTTTCACTAACAATTTTTTTTTCTCGAATTTTGTAAAGTGGTGTACATGGATGGAAAGGTCTGTTTATTGTCAGTTAGGAACTGAAAGCCGCAACCATTTACGAGGCTTGGTTGCGGAGAAATCGGGTTTCGAAAGAAATCTGATTTTTAAACTTTTAAATGATGCCGGCATCATAATTTTTTCAATTTTTCACTAAAAATTTTTTTTCTCGAATTTTGTAAAGTGGTGTACATGGATGGAAAGGTCTGTTTATTGTCAGTTAGGAATTGAAAACCGCAACCATTTACGAGGCTTGGTTGCGGAGAAATCGGGTTTCGAAAGAAATCTGATTTTTAAACTTTTAAATGATGCCGGCATCATAATTTTTTCAATTTTTCACTAAAAATTTTTTTCTCGAATTTTGTAAAGTGGTGTACATCGATGGAAAGGTCTGTTTATTGTCAGTTAGGAATTGAAAACCGAGGCTTGGTTGCGGAGAAATCGGGTTTCGAAAGAAATCTGATTTTTAAACTTTTAAATGATGCCGGCATCATAATTTTTTCAATTTTTCACTAAAAATTTTTTTTCTCGAATTTTGTAAAGTGGTGTACATGGATGGAAAGGTCTGTTTATTGTCAGTTAGGAATTGAAAACCGCAACCATTTACGAGGCTTGGTTGCGGAGAAATCGGGTTTCGAAAGAAATCTGATTTTTAAACTTTTAAATGATGCCGGCATCATAATTTTTTCAATTTTTCACTAAAAATTTTTTTTCTCGAATTTTGTAAAGTGGTGTACATGGATGGAAAGGTCTGTTTATTGTCAGTTAGGAATTGAAAACCGAGGCTTGGTTGCGGAGAAATCGGGTTTCGAAAGAAATCTGATTTTTAAACTTTTAAATGATGCCGGCATCATAATTTTTTCAATTTTTCACTAACAATTTTTTTTTCTCGAATTTTGTAAAGTGGTGTACATGGATGGAAAGGTCTGTTTATTGTCAGTTAGGAACTGAAAGCCGCAACCATTTACGAGGCTTGGTTGCGGAGAAATCGGGTTTCGAAAGAAATCTGATTTTTAAACTTTTAAATGATGCCGGCATCATAATTTTTTCAATTTTTCACTAAAAATTTTTTTTCTCGAATTTTGTAAAGTGGTTTTCATGGATGGAAAGGTCTGTTTATTGTCAGTTAGGAATTGAAAACCGCAACCATTTACGAGGCTTGGTTGCGGAGAAATCGGGTTTCGAAAGAAATCTGATTTTTAAACTTTTAAATGATGCCGGCATCATAATTTTTTCAATTTTTCACTAAAAATTTTTTTCTCGAATTTTGTAAAGTGGTGTACATCGATGGAAAGGTCTGTTTATTGTCAGTTAGGAATTGAAAACCGCAACCATTTACGAGGCTTGGTTGCGGAGAAATCGGGTTTCGAAAGAAATCTGATTTTTAAACTTTTAAATGATGCCGGCATCATAATTTTTTCAATTTTTCACTAAAAATTTTTTTCTCGAATTTTGTAAAGTGGTGTACATCGATGGAAAGGTCTGTTTATTGTCAGTTAGGAATTGAAAACCGCAACCATTTACGAGGCTTGGTTGCGGAGACATCGGGTTTCGAAAGAAATCTGATTTTTAAACTTTTAAATGATGCCGGCATCATAATTTTTTCAATTTTTCACTAAAAATTTTTTTCTCGAATTTTGTAAAGTGGTGTACATCGATGGAAAGGTCTGTTTATTGTCAGTTAGGAATTGAAAACCGCAACCATTTACGAGGCTTGGTTGCGGAGAAATCGGGTTTCGAAAGAAATCTGATTTTTAAACTTTTAAATGATGCCGGCATCATAATTTTTTCAATTTTTCAATTAAAAATTTTTTTTCTCGAATTTTCTAAAGTGGTGTACATCGATGGAAAGGTCTGTTTATTGTCAGTTAGGAATTGAAAACCGAAACCATTTATGAGGCTTGGTTGCGGAGAAATCGGGTTTCGAAAGAAATCTGATTTTTAAACTTTTAAATGATGCCCGGCATCATAATTTTTTCAATTTTTCACTAAAAATTTTTTTTCTCGAATTTTGTAAAGTGGTGTACATGGATGGAAAGGTCTGTTTATTGTCAGTTAGGAATTGAAAACCGCAACCATTTACGAGGCTTGGTTGCGGAGAAATCGGGTTTCGAAAGAAATCTGATTTTTAAACTTTTAAATGATGCCGGCATCATAATTTTTTCAATTTTTCACTAACAATTTTTTTTCTCGAATTTTGTAAAGTGGTGTTCATGGATGGAAAGGTCTGTTTATTGTCAGTTAGGAATTGAAAACCGCAACCATTTACGAGGCTTGGGTGCGGAGAAATCGGGTTTCGAAAGAAATCTGATTTTTAAACTTTTAAATGATGCCGGCATCATAATTTTTTCAATTTTTCACTAAAAATTTTTTTCTCGAATTTTGTAAAGTGGTGTACATCGATGGAAAGGTCTGTTTATTGTCAGTTAGGAATTGAAAACCGCAACCATTTACGAGGCTTGGTTGCGGAGAAATCGGGTTTCGAAAGAAATCTGATTTTTAAACTTTTAAATGATGCCGGCATCATAATTTTTTCAATTTTTCACTAAAAATTTTTTTTCTCGAATTTTGTAAAGTGGTGTACATCGATGGAAAGGTCTGTTTATTGTCAGTTAGCAATTGAAAACCGCAACCATTTACGAGGCTTGGTTGCGGAGAAATCGGGTTTCGAAAGAAATCTGATTTTTAAACTTTTAAATGATGCCGGCATCATAATTTTTTCAATTTTTCACTAAAAATTTTTTTCTCGAATTTTGTAAAGTGGTGTACATCGATGGAAAGGTCTGTTTATTGTCAGTTAGGAATTGAAAACCGCAACCATTTACGAGGCTTGGTTGCGGAGAAATCGGGTTTCGAAAGAAATCTGATTTTTAAACTTTTAAATGATGCCGGCATCATAATTTTTTCAATTTTTCACTAAAAATTTTTTTCTCGAATTTTGTAAAGTGGTGTACATCGATGGAAAGGTCTTTTTATTGTCAGTTAGGAATTGAAAACCGCAACCATTTACGAGGCTTGGTTGCGGAGAAATCGGGTTTTGAAAGAAATCTGATTTTTAAACTTTTAAATGATGCCGGCATCATAATTTTTTCAATTTTTCACTAAAAATTTTTTTTCTCGAATTTTGTAAAGTGGTGTACATCGATGGAAAGGTCTGTTTATTGTCAGTTAGCAATTGAAAACCGCAACCATTTACGAGGCTTGGTTGCGGAGAAATCGGGTTTCGAAAGAAATCTGATTTTTAAACTTTTAAATGATGCCGGCATCATAATTTTTTCAATTTTTCACTAAAAATTTTTTTCTCGAATTTTGTAAAGTGGTGTACATCGATGGAAAGGTCTGTTTATTGTCAGTTAGGAATTGAAAACCGCAACCATTTACGAGGCTTGGTTGCGGAGAAATCGGGTTTCGAAAGAAATCTGATTTTTAAACTTTTAAATGATGCCGGCATCATAATTTTTTCAATTTTTCAATTAAAAATTTTTTTTCTCGAATTTTCTAAAGTGGTGTACATCGATGGAAAGGTCTGTTTATTGTCAGTTAGGAATTGAAAACCGAAACCATTTATGAGGCTTGGTTGCGGAGAAATCGGGTTTCGAAAGAAATCTGATTTTTAAACTTTTAAATGATGCCCGGCATCATAATTTTTTCAATTTTTCACTAAAAATTTTTTTTCTCGAATTTTGTAAAGTGGTGTACATGGATGGAAAGGTCTGTTTATTGTCAGTTAGGAATTGAAAACCGCAACTATTTACGAGGCTTGGTTGCGGAGAAATCGGGTTTCGAAAGAAATCTGATTTTTAAACTTTTAAATGATGCCGGCATCATAATTTTTTCAATTTTTCACTAAAAATTTTTTTTCTCGAATTTTGTAAAGTGGTGTACATGGATGGAAAGGTCTGTTTATTGTCAGTTAGGAATTGAAAACCGCAACCATTTACGAGGCTTGGTTGCGGAGAAATCGGGTTTCGAAAGAAATCTGATTTTTAAACTTTTAAATGATGCCGGCATCATAATTTTTTCAATTTTTCACTAACAATTTTTTTTCTCGAATTTTGTAAAGTGGTGTACATCGATGGAAAGGTCTGTTTATTGTCAGTTAGGAACTGAAAACCGCAACCATTTACGAGGCTTGGTTGCGGAAAAATTGGGTTTCGAAAGAAATCTGATTTTTAAACTTTTAAATGATGCCGGCATCATAATTTTTTCAATTTTTCACTAACAATTTTTTTTCTCGAATTTTGTAAAGTGGTGTTCATGGATGGAAAGGTCTGTTTATTGTCAGTTAGGAATTGAAAACCGCAACCATTTACGAGGCTTGGTTGCGGAGAAATCGGGTTTCGAAAGAAATCTGATTTTTAAACTTTTAAATGATGCCGGCATCATAATTTTTTCAATTTTTCACTAAAAATTTTTTTTCTCGAATTTTGTAAAGTGGTGTACATCGATGGAAAGGTCTGTTTATTGTCAGTTAGGAATTGAAAACCGCAACCATTTACGAGGCTTGGTTGCGGAGAAATCGGGTTTCGAAAGAAATCTGATTTTTAAACTTTTAAATGATGCCGGCATCATAATTTTTTCAATTTTTCACTAAAAAATTTTTTCTCGAATTTTGTAAAGTGGTGTACATCGATGGAAAGGTCTGTTTATTGTCAGTTAGGAATTGAAAACCGCAACCATTTACGAGGCTTGGTTGCGGAGAAATCGGGTTTCGAAAGAAATCTGATTTTTAAACTTTTAAATGATGCCGGCATCATAATTTTTTCAATTTTTCACTAAAAATTTTTTTCTCGAATTTTGTAAAGTGGCGTACATCGATGGAAAGGTCTGTTTATTGTCAGTTAGCAATTGAAAACCGCAACCATTTACGAGGCTTGGTTGCGGAGAAATCGGGTTTCGAAAGAAATCTGATTTTTAAACTTTTAAATGATGCCGGCATCATAATTTTTTCAATTTTTCACTAAAAATTTTTTTTCTCGAATTTTGTAAAGTGGTGTACATCGATGGAAAGGTCTGTTTATTGTCAGTTAGGAATTGAAAACCGCAACCATTTACGAGGCTTGGTTGCGGAGAAATCGGGTTTCGAAAGAAATCTGATTTTTAAACTTTTAAATGATGCCGGCATCATAATTTTTTCAATTTTTCAATTAAAAATTTTTTTTTCTCGAATTTTCTAAAGTGGTGTACATCGATGGAAAGGTCTGTTTATTGTCAGTTAGGAATTGAAAACCGCAACCATTTACGAGGCTTGGTTGCGGAGAAATCGGGTTTCGAAAGAAATCTGATTTTTAAACTTTTAAATGATGCCGGCATCATAATTTTTTCAATTTTTCACTAAAAAATTTTTTCTCGAATTTTGTAAAGTGGTGTACATCGATGGAAAGGTCTGTTTATTGTCAGTTAGGAATTGAAACCCGCAACCATTTACGAGGCTTGGTTGCGGAGAAATCGGGTTTCGAAAGAAATCTGATTTTTAAACTTTTAAATGATGCCGGCATCATAATTTTTTCAATTTTTCACTAAAAATTTTTTTCTCGAATTTTGTAAAGTGGCGTACATCGATGGAAAGGTCTGTTTATTGTCAGTTAGCAATTGAAAACCGCAACCATTTACGAGGCTTGGTTGCGGAGAAATCGGGTTTCGAAAGAAATCTGATTTTTAAACTTTTAAATGATGCCGGCATCATAATTTTTTCAATTTTTCACTAAAAATTTTTTTTCTCGAATTTTGTAAAGTGGTGTACATCGATGGAAAGGTCTGTTTATTGTCAGTTAGGAATTGAAAACCGCAACCATTTACGAGGCTTGGTTGCGGAGAAATCGGGTTTCGAAAGAAATCTGATTTTTAAACTTTTAAATGATGCCGGCATCATAATTTTTTCAATTTTTCACTAAAAATTTTTTTTCTCGAATTTTGTAAAGTGGTGAACATCGATGGAAAGGTCTGTTTATTGTCAGTTAGGAATTGAAAACCGCAACCATTTACGAAGCTTGGTTGCGGAGAAATCGGGTTTCGAAAGAAATCTGATTTTTAAACTTTTAAATGATGCCGGCATCATAATTTTTTCAATTTTTCACTAAAAATTTTTTTCTCGAATTTTGTAAAGTGGTGTACATCGATGGAAAGGTCTGTTTATTGTCAGTTAGGAATTGAAAACCGCAACCATTTACGAGGCTTGGTTGCGGAGAAATCGGGTTTCGAAAGAAATCTGATTTTTAAACTTTTAAATGATGCCGGCATCATAATTTATTCAATTTTTCACTAAAATTTTTTTTCTCGAATTTTGTAAAGTGGTGTACATCGATGGAAAGGTCTGTTTATTGTCAGTTAGGAATTGAAAACCGCAACCATTTACGAAGCTTAGTTGCGGAGAAACCGGGTTCCGAAAGAAATCTGATTTTTAAACTTTTAAATGATGCCGGCATCATAATTTTTTCAATTTTTCACTAAAAATTTTTTTCTCGAATTTTGTAAAGTGGTGTACATCGATGGAAAGGTCTGTTTATTGTCAGTTAGGAATTGAAAACCGCAACCATTTACGAGGCTTGGTTGCGGAGAAATCGGGTTTCGAAAGAAATCTGATTTTTAAACTTTTAAATGATGCCGGCATCATAATTTTTTCAATTTTTCACTAAAAATTTTTTTCTCGAATTTTGTAAAGTGGTGTACATCGATGGAAAGGTCTGTTTATTGTCAGTTAGGAATTGAAAACCGCAACCATTTACGAGGCTTGGTTGCGGAGAAATCGGGTTTCGAAAGAAATCTGATTTTTAAACTTTTAAATGATGCCGGCATCATAATTTTTTCAATTTTTCACTAAAAAATTTTTTCTCGAATTTTGTAAAGTGGTGTACATCGATGGAAAGGTCTGTTTATTGTCAGTTAGGAATTGAAAACCGCAACCATTTACGAGGCTTGGTTGCGGAGAAAACGGGTTTCGAAAGAAATCTGATTTTTAAACTTTTAAATGATGCCGGCATCATAATTTTTTCAATTTTTCACTAAAAATTTTTTTCTCGAATTTTGTAAAGTGGTGTACATCGATGGAAAGGTCTGTTTATTGTCAGTTAGGAATTGAAAACCGCAACCATTTACCAGGCTTGGTTGCGGAGAAATCGGGTTTCGAAAGAAATCTGATTTTTAAACTTTTAAATGATGCCGGCATCATAATTTTTTCAATTTTTCACTAAAAATTTTTTTTCTCGAATTTTGTAAAGTGGTGAACATCGATGGAAAGGTCTGTTTATTGTCAGTTAGGAATTGAAAACCGCAACCATTTACGAAGCTTGGTTGCGGAGAAATCGGGTTTCGAAAGAAATCTGATTTTTAAACTTTTAAATGATGCCGGCATCATAATTTTTTCAATTTTTCACTAAAAATTTTTTTCTCGAATTTTGTAAAGTGGTGTACATCGATGGAAAGGTCTGTTTATTGTCAGTTAGGAATTGAAAACCGCAACCATTTACGAGGCTTGGTTGCGGAGAAATCGGGTTTCGAAAGAAATCTGATTTTTAAACTTTTAAATGATGCCGGCATCATAATTTATTCAATTTTTCACTAAAATTTTTTTTCTCGAATTTTGTAAAGTGGTGTACATCGATGGAAAGGTCTGTTTATTGTCAGTTAGGAATTGAAAACCGCAACCATTTACGAAGCTTAGTTGCGGAGAAACCGGGTTCCGAAAGAAATCTGATTTTTAAACTTTTAAATGATGCCGGCATCATAATTTTTTCAATTTTTCACTAAAAATTTTTTTCTCGAATTTTGTAAAGTGGTGTACATCGATGGAAAGGTCTGTTTATTGTCAGTTAGGAATTGAAAACCGCAACCATTTACGAGGCTTGGTTGCGGAGAAATCGGGTTTCGAAAGAAATCTGATTTTTAAACTTTTAAATGATGCCGGCATCATAATTTTTTCAATTTTTCACTAAAAATTTTTTTCTCGAATTTTGTAAAGTGGTGTACATCGATGGAAAGGTCTGTTTATTGTCAGTTAGGAATTGAAAACCGCAACCATTTACGAGGCTTGGTTGCGGAGAAATCGGGTTTCGAAAGAAATCTGATTTTTAAACTTTTAAATGATGCCGGCATCATAATTTTTTCAATTTTTCACTAAAAAATTTTTTCTCGAATTTTGTAAAGTGGTGTACATCGATGGAAAGGTCTGTTTATTGTCAGTTAGGAATTGAAAACCGCAACCATTTACGAGGCTTGGTTGCGGAGAAAACGGGTTTCGAAAGAAATCTGATTTTTAAACTTTTAAATGATGCCGGCATCATAATTTTTTCAATTTTTCACTAAAAATTTTTTTCTCGAATTTTGTAAAGTGTTGTACATGGATGGAAAGGTCTGTTTATTGTCAGTTAGGAATTGAAAACTGCAACCATTTACCAGGCTTGGTTGCGGAGAAAACGGGTTTCGAAAGAAATCTGATTTTTAAACTTTTAAATGATGCCGGCATCATAATTTTTTCAATTTTTCACTAAAAATTTTTTTCTCGAATTTTGTAAAGTGGTGTACATCGATGGAAAGGTCTGTTTATTGTCAGTTAGGAATTGAAAACCGCAACCATTTACGAGGCTTGGTTGCGGAGAAATCGGGTTTCGAAAGAAATCTGATTTTTAAACTTTTAAATGATGCCGGCATCATAATTTTTTCAATTTTTCACTAAAAAATTTTTTCTCGAATTTTGTAAAGTGGTGTACATCGATGGAAAGGTCTGTTTATTGTCAGTTAGGAATTGAAAACCGCAACCATTTACGAGGCTTGGTTGCGGAGAAATCGGGTTTCGAAAGAAATCTGATTTTTAAACTTTTAAATGATGCCGGCATCATAATTTTTTCAATTTTTCACAAAATTTTTTCTCGAATTTTGTAAAGTGGTGTACATCGATGGAAAGGTCTGTTTATTGTCAGTTAGGAATTGAAAACCGCAACCATTTACGAGGCTTGGTTGCGGAGAAATCGGGTTTCGAAAGAAACCTGATTTTTAAACTTTTAAATGATGCCGGCATCATAAGTTTTACTCCGCCACAACATACGCCCCACACTAGCGTGTGGGTATAATTGCTTCGTTTAAAACTTAAAACCCATCTTTGCATTCTCATAAACTGCGAAATGAAAATATTTTCACATATATATTTGGTATCAATAACTTTTATTTAAGAAAAAAACATTACTAAAAAAAATCGCAATTTGATCCACATAAATATAATCAATAGCCGTTATCGATTTGTGTCAAAAATGCAATTTCAAGATTTTCTTAAATGCACACTGTCGTCTGTCAAAATCAAATGTTGGAAAAACTAAAACGAAATTCATATGTAAAAGTATTGGGTACGTTGAGCAGACACTAGGGACTACATAATGTAGCCAACTACATTCATTGAACGCAAAATTGAGTAAGGAAACTAGTTATTTCTTACGATGTTAAAATTGGGCCTTTACTTCAAAAATATGCATTCTTATAAAATTTGTCTTGATTATGGAATACGTAATTCTACATCTGCAGTGATGCTCAATACAGAATTCTCTTTTCTTTTCACGCGAAATGAGTAAAGAGAAAGGAGAGAATTGCACTGCGAATTACAGTGGATCCAGTACTGCGGATCCATAATCGACATGAATATGTTTATCTGAAAAACACCTCACACAAGGCAAAAATCAATATTTCTTACATTTTTAGTTAAATCCTTTCCATAACATACATTATGATAAAGAACCACTTTAACCAAAACTTATAACAAACGTGAAAAAAAAAAGTTGCAGAACAATGAAGCTCAGCTTGCTATTTAGCGATAAAATAGCTGATATTTTGACATAAATACACTTGACTTGAAATGTAGGGAGATATTTCTTGACTAGCTTTCCAGTCAAATTTCCAATAAAGTTGCCTTAATTGGAAGGCAGTTTTTTGACAGCTGACCAATCAGAGACTAGAAATTTGCCTTAATTTCTAGTCCCTACGTTCTTCTGAACATACCCAATATCTTCCATAACGCAGTTTGCCTAAAGTCCAGCCGTATCTATTAGATTTTCTTAAAACGTCTCTTAGAGGCCGTTTAGTTAAGTTTGCTTAAATAATTAAAATTGCCTTTAGTTGTTGTTACTTAAATTCTTATCTATAATCGTTTCCATTGATACTTAACTAAACAACGATTGTGTCATGTATTCTAAGAATTTCATACTTTTAGGCTGTTTTTTTAAAGCTTCGAAAAAATTCAAACAAAAAACTTAAGCTCATTAGCAAATAAGAGGGAAAGAGAAGCAACTGGAGCGGTGGCGGATCCACGGGGGGTTTTCGGGTCCGGACACCCCCCCCCCCATGAGCATTGAAAACAAATATTTTTGTATTAATTTATTTATTTATTAAATATTTACTTCTCTTCGACATAAATTTTGTCTTAATTACAGAAAGCCCATAATTTTATAAAATTTCGACTTAAAATTTCTTCAAGTGTAATGAATAGGTATACCTACCTCAAAATCTTCAAATGCAAAAAGAAAAAGGAGTATACCTACTTACATTAGATTGCGTAGCAGTTTTATACGGTTTTCACACCGAACCAAAATCTCGGATTTCGGCACAAGATTTCCAAATCTCGTTGAATCGTTCACACCTAGATTTCTAGAACTTAGATTTTGTTTGAAATTTCAATCAAATTTCAGTGTTGATAGAAACTAAAAAAAAAGAAGATTTCGCAGTGATCTACTAGATTACGAAATCTTAAAATGTATGGGAAATCTTGTTGATTTTGATGAGATTTGGTGATTTTTGATCGAAATCTAGATTTTGATTCGGTGTGTAAAGGCTATAAAGCCTATATGATGGAAACTTAGTTCAAGGGCTTACGGTAGTGTTAAATTTTGAAGATTTAGGCAATTTGCCATATCTACCTCTCCAAAGCAACATATTAAAATACTATTCAATATTATAAGGGCAAAAAGAAGTTAGCACCACCATTTTCGATTTTGAAAAAGAAACTGTGCTGCATTGTGCGCAACTATTGTGCTGCGATGTGCCGTAAATATTTTTGAAAATTTTGAGGATGAAATTTTTCCAAAATAAATTTTTTCTAAAAACTCAAAGTTGTGCTCAAAAAATGATACAGCCGAAGAGATACAAAAATCGCATATTTCCGACTTTCACGACCGAACGCAAATGATCCGAAGGAACTTAGCGTGAAATTAGCACCGTCATTTTCGATTTTCAAAAAAAAAAGTTTTGCTGTATTGTGCTCAATTTGTGCATGCGATGTGCCGTAATGTATTTTTTAAATTCGCAAATTTGCAAATTTTAGGGATAAATTTTAAATTTGCAATTTTTTTTTTTTCAAAATCACGATTTAAAAAAAATTATACTTGTGCTGTTTTAAGCTGCTGCTGTTTTTGCTTGTTTGTATTTTTTTTGAAAATCGAAAATGGCGGTGCTAACTACACGCACATAAATAATGTAGCACAAAGCCCACGCAAGTTTTATTTTTCTTTAAGTTTTCTATTTGTAATTGGACCCCCCCATGACCAAATCCTGGATCCGCCACTGAACTGGAGGTATGAAGTCCAAAGCAAAAGAAATGAAACCAGGCTTCATTTTGTTTACGTGTTTTTATTTTCACAAATTTCTTTGGTTTTTTCAACCGTTTGATATAATTAAATCTTTTTTATAATAATTATTCATACCTACTTTAATTAAAACACAAAACTGAAAATTCTACCTACATACATACATAATATTATGTAAATACATATTTCTTTAATAAATACACAAAAACAATTCTTCTTAGATGTCAAAATATACTTAAAATGGCTTTAAGTTACCTCTAAACGCCGTGATTGGCGTTTAAGTAAAAAGGCCTTTAAGAAATGGTGCTTAAATGTGAAAATTGATTATAGACACCGATTTCGCACTTAAGAGCTATTTAGAAGTATCTTAAAGTTAAGATGGCTTTAAAATTTCTTTATAGATACGGCTGATAATGTTCGATAACATCATTTGAAAAATTGAGTTGACGGCAAAAAAATATTGATAAGGCAGAGATTAAAGTTATAGGATTGTATTTTTTGTCCATAAAATTCAAATGTGTTTGCAAGAATAGCTTTGTTTAACGAAGAAAAACAAGAAAACAACACAGCAGAACAGTGCCAGTGTATGAAACTGTCAGAACAGAAAAGTACAGTTTTGTATTTTGAGAGGTTGACTGTTGCTTATCATTTTTTAAATTTCAAATTCAAACATATCTTCTTCTATATAAATAAAAATCTAAATGTACGTTTGTTCCTTACCGCTAATCTCCGAAATTTCTTCACCGATTTGAAATTTTGACAGAATGTTGCATTCAAATACGAGCGGGTTTGTACATACTCAAAATAAGAAAAAAACAGTGGGATATGTTGGACAAAAAAATCTCAGTTTTTTTCTCAAAAAAAATTGAGAAAAAAAATTTTAAATTCATTTCTTCAAGGAAAAGAAATGAAAGTCAGTGACAGTGACAGTGACAGTGACAGATGACAGATGACAGATGACAGATGACAGATGACAGATGATACGATAGATAACAGATGATAGCAGATAGATGACAGATGTACCGGGAGACGGAAACAATCCCGAAATTTTGAATCCGGAAAACCCAAAATCCAGAATCCCGAAAACACAGAACCTCGAAAACCCAAAATCCCGAAAACATAGAATCACGAAAACCCAAAATCCCGAAAACCAAATTTTCCATTTAAATAAATTAATTAATCGGCTGTATCATTTTTAAATTGTAAAATTATTTGTTATACTGAAAAATGCAGAACAAAAATGTTGCACTGGTTTTTATGGACTTATTTGAATCTTCATCAAGTCTGAAAACTACGATAATCTCCGTCCGGATAAGCGCTTCTTGGGATGAAAACATTTAGCTGTAATTGGTTTGCCGGCCACTACCGATTGCAACACGTCGAGTTCGGCCGTAGGCGATTTTCAATTAAGATGGTGAATACCGAAATGAATACTTTTTAAATTACTAGCGATGTCAACTGACAGACGCTGGCAGCTGTGTATTTGACAGGCTTTACACTCCTTGCACACAAAAATTTGTGTAGCAGAAATTTGGAAGTTATCCAATGGAGGGGAAATTAATTTCTCTCTTGTTGCAACTTTTTTGAGTTAACAAACAGGAATTTTAGACAATTTGTGAAAATTTGTGCAATTTTTCAAAAAATTTCACGTTACCAAATTAGAACTTCATGGAACAGTGACACAATGTAGAACATATTAGGGCAAGGTATTTACTTACACAGTTTTTTTTAATTTTCTAATCTTTTCATTAAACACACCTACAACATATCAATGGCATCTTTCTAAAACGTCATTTGTGTCAAAAACTAAATTGCGAAGATGTAAAATTCTTGAAAGCAGGCGAAATTGTTGCAAACAAATTGTTTTAAACATAAAAAATCATGTCGTCGGATGAATGTGTAAAGTTCCTAAGTCAATTTTTGACCGATATTTTGATGCCATTTTCTTAAAAAAAACACATTCTGCACAAATTGGCAAAATCACTGTTGTCCAATGTAACATAGTTGCTGCAAGAGAAATTCAGGTTTTGTACGGAGCCTAATACAATTTTTTTTCTTGCTTTGTTTGCTCTCTTTTAAATATTTCAAATTGGACTTAGCGATGTGACATTCTATATTTAGAAAAAATGAATTTCGTACTACGTATGGTACCTAAAGAGAGTATGTCAAAATAATGTTTTTTGAATACCTAACCTATAATACACTATTTCATAACGAATCCATATTTCCATACCTACCCAACCTTATTTTTTTTATTTATAAAACCCCCTTCAGTTTTTGGGTCACCGTTATCCAAAAAAAATTGATTATAATATTTTTACAATTTTTCTTATAAATGTTGTTTAAAAGTAAAAATATATTTTTATTGGATGAAAGATTTTTGTTCTTTCTTTAATCTATGTAATGTATAGTCATCAATATGTGTTAAAAGCTTATTTTTAAGTTAAAAATATGGAACAGCACCCATTAGAGGTTTTATAAATTAGTGTGCCTTAAACTGGTCTTGTAAATATGGTTTCTTAAAAGGTATAAACATTTAATTAAAATCCATCTCATAGACATTTTTCTGAAAGTTGATTTTGTCCGCTTACTTCAGTTTTATTTGAACTAACCGGAAATGAGCTTTTTAAACATAAAATGCAAATAAAAAATGACACATAAAGCATTATAAGCATGTTTTCTAATTTTCGTTCATTTAATTCAGACTTATTTTAGCGTAAAATTTTATAACTCAGAAACTGTGCGAACTATAAATTTTTGGTTTGCGCAACAAATAAGCATTTAACTAGCTACAAATTCAGATAACAAAATTTTTTGATTCCGCCGAAGTAAAGGACGTTTTTTGAAAACTATCTAGGTACAAGATTAAAATAAAAATATTGTCCTTAAAACCAAAAATTATTTTGCCCAACATATAGCTTAATAAATCTATATACAAAAACTTTTTGAATTTTAAAAACAGCTGAATTTTGTACGATAAATGTTCTTAAAATTGACTTACCCAATTGTTTTCTTTAAAATGTTTACAAAATTCTATATAAAGGGTTACCCCAAAATTCACGCAACAATCACTCCTGTATTTTGTGACCCCAAATTTTGAAAATTAACGAAGCCATCGCCGAAAATGATTTTTTTTTTCCAAAAAAAAAAAACATCCCCAAACCTTAATAATTTTTTTTAAACTTTTTCTTATTAATTGTCGCGTTCAGGGATCTATCAAATAGGTATCAACCTACCCCAAAAATTGTCGGCTACGTTGAGTTGTTGTTGCATCAGTTTTTTTGTCACAATGGATTACAACAACACAAACCTATCCGGATAGCTTTGGATATAGATCCCCGAACGCGCTCCATTTTCAATAACCTTCAACTGTCTGCTGTCAAGCTCTTGTTTTTTTTTTTTTTTGGTAACACCTTACCGCACAATTGGCGTACCTAATCTTGCGTGAATTTTGGGAGAATCTTATACCTACACATTTTTTTTTTTTTTTTAATGTTCAAAAGATATTTAAATTTATTCTCAATATATGGGGAGAGTACGATAACTTGGACGCCGAAAATTGATAACGGATTTTTTTGTAGAAGGGTCAAACACAATCATTTTTTACTATGGGAGGGGTCTATCTCGACCCGTTTAGGAGGCGATTTTCGAAAAAAAAACGACTTAAATGGAAAAACAAATATTAAAAAACAATGACAATACTTAAAATGCAATACAATAACGGCCAGAAGTCTGTTCTTTAATCCTACATTTAAATTAAAATATTTGTGTCAATAGTTTTCAAAAAAAATTGCATTCAAACTCAAAATTTTGATAAAAAAAGGAAAAAAAATAATGTTTGGATCAATTTTTATCAAAATTTTGAAATGTAAAACTAATTTTTTTTTTTTTGTGATCAAAGTGTGATCTTGCTCAAGAGCAAAGTAGTGCTCTTTATTGTTAATGGAGAGATGCAATCAACAATATAATTAGATATGTACATATTTCTATTTATTACAAATTCTATTTCAAAGGAAGACTTACCGATAAGTTTTAATACCTAATTATTTTTAAGTATAGCACTTCCCAATTAAACCGTTTAAATATTAAGTTTACAAACTATCCTTAAAAAAAATGAGAATCAAAAAGTACTAACATTTCAATAGAATTTTCATTTCATATGATTTAATGAATTTGAATTAAAAAAAGATCAACATGTAAGATGTTGGGCACCCCCCATGGATTGACTAAAATTAACTTTTATGTTACTACACTAGTAGTGTAATTCAACATACTACACTTCACTACACTACACTACATTACACTTCGTAAAACCTAACACCACCTCCTGGACTATTAGTAAATACCCGCCAATTCTCTTATACTCCACAAATCTCGTGTATACATTTTGGTCTTTTCTTATACACCATGTTCCTGTTATCTGTTGTTGTAATGTATCAAATACTTCAGAAAATCTGATTATATACTTAACACTTCATTCTTCAGTTCACTCAGTTCAGTTTTCAGTCGTTTACTAGCGGCCGTTTAAGAAGGTTCGTTTTTTGTATTACGGTTGCTCTGTGCAAAGGTACAACGGCCACGTGGGTGTGTTTTTATGTTTTTGTAATAAAACGCATTTTTACTAAACTAAATACCAATAACTGATATCATTGATAATTATAAAAACACAATTCGGATTAAAAAAAAAGTGTAGTTCGTGTTTATTATAAATTAACATAACAAGTGTTGTAATCATATAAAAAGGTACTACCTATTGTATGCTAATTAATTTAATAGAAAATGCGTAAAGAAAGCAAGTTTGTGATGCAGAGTTTGAGATATTTTAAATTTGTTAAGAAAAAATCTGAAGCCCAATTGAATTGAAATAATCACTTAAAGTGAATTAAAGTGAATCGTTTGTTGGTTTTTGCTCCTTATCAGGTTCGAGTTTTTAAACACTTATGATGTTTTAATATCATGTGAGTTTAATGAAAGTATCTACCCACAACAACCGGTTTTTTTTAAAGAAATATTCATTTGAGGCGGATATAGGTTTATGTATACAGTACCTATATATAGGACAAATGTGAAATTTCCCTGCGTTCCCCTGTAGGTCAACACTGTCTTCTTGATTATTTTATTGAAAGATTGGCCCACAGGGTTCGTTTTTTACTTCTATTGGAGTAGATCTTTTTAATTTTGTGTATAAAATTAATTCAATTTTATTTTGCTATGCAGGTAAATGGAAATATGTAATTAATCAACATACCTATCATTAATTAATTAAGTTGTATGCTTAAAATGCTTTTATGTTGGAGATACGATAAACGATTCGGGCAGCAATGTTAGCAAGCTGAGAAATCTTAACATTGTCTGTCATATATGTACCTATACCCATAAGTAAAGTGAAGATTTTTATACGCAATTATGTTAATTTTGACATAAGAAATACACTAAGGGTATTCGTGCAACGTCGTAAGTTTACAAATTGTGTAAAATGATAAGTTTACATAAAAGTTTGCTGAACGCCTTATTTAATTCATTTGGTTAAATTCTGTGTAATTGAATCAGCTGTTCGTTTAACGTCAAATATTAAACTTCAAGTAAAAGATGTCCCAAGCTTAAGGCCACTTTACATGATATGATAAGTCATATGACCTGTCAATTCATTTTCTGTCTAATTTCTCATGTGACCTGTCATTTCAGGTAAAATCATAGCACTTGCATTTTTTTCATGTTTACATGTTATGATTAGATATTTTACTTTTGCTTTGATAATTGTCAGATAGACTCACTTCAGAATTCAAAACAAGGAAGAATCATAAATTCAAAGAAAATATAGCTGCAATTTTCGTGTTTTCAATTGTTTTAGCACTCATACAGATCATCAGTCCCGGCTCCGCTTTTCCCACTTTTTTTAATTTTTTCCTGTTCGTGGTGAAATTGACTCCTAGTAAGAATTATTTTCATAAATTATTGAATTGAGATATATAAAAGCTTTCTAGATATATACCTTAAATTGTTCAATTTTTGCTTCAAATCCTCAGCACTTATTGTATCAGAATTAGGAAATGATACATTTACAGAATCTATGACTTGATTTTTGTTTTCTTTGCTCCGTCATTTTTATTTGATTTGTCAAATGAAAATAGCCACGGTTCTAATTTTAAAAAAGTCATATGACTTTCTGTTTGGCAAGTCATATGATTTCAATGAATGCGTTCAGACTCTTTGATATGATTTTTTTGACATAAAATTTGATAAAGCATATGACTTATCATATCATGTAAAGTGGCCTTTAACTCAACTGAAATTTGGTGACAAGTAAAACCATTTACTTTTGTTTATCCATATGGCCCATTATATGTACTTGTGTAAATAAACAATGCTGATCAATAATTAATAGGTAGTTACAATTATTTTAGTCTTAATTATTTTTTTTTTTTGTATAAACTACGTTTTTATTCACAACATTTATCGCTAACTAATCTCAATGCGATAGTTACAGGACACGGGCTGAGTTTTCTAAGATAGGTAGGTACCTAATATATCATATTTCTGCACTACGTCTAATGTAAAAAGTCACAATGACGTTTGGTTAAGTTTATCAAAAACATTTGGTTACCTAATTTTCCGCAACAAAATCCTTAGAGAATTTTAAACAAATTGTTTAAATCATTTCTCATATAAAATTTGACAGTTCATTAACCAAATGATAAACTTAACCAAATTGTAAACTTAACCAAACTTAACCAAATGGTAAACTTATCCAGTGATTTACATTATTGCGTGAATACCTTTGCTGTTTAAAAAGTCAAATGCAAAATTGTGTGCGCGTCAAAAATCATTCAAGGTCAAAGTCGAAAATATCATTTTTTCGCACATAACTTGACCTTTAATATGTAATTTTTTTAAGTCACAATATAGGTAGCACAAAATCGATATTTTTGACTTTGAAAAATTTTTTGAAATAATTACTTACTAATTTTTCAATTATAGATGGGTAGGTACCAGAAAATCCATGTTAATGGTTTCTTATAAAAGGTCAAAGAATTGCACATTATGTACTAGATTTGTATCGATAGCGTTTCCTGAAAAACCGATATTTTTGACATTTGACCTTAAAGAACTCTTTATACGAGCACACGATTTCAAAAATGGATTTTTAAAAAGTGCCTCTTTCTTATCCCAAAATAAATATAATTGCTTTTAATTTCTTCACTAAAATGTATTCCAACACAACCTTATACCTTATCAGAAGAGTGGCTTGTCGTTGCACCCCTGAGACCGTAGGCCTGGGACCTCGAGAGTGTTAGAGGGGAGATTCTTACTCGTAGTTCATAAATAAAAATAAATTTAACCTACGACCCATAAACGACATTTTTACTACTCGAGATTTTCGTTTTCGTATGACCGAAAATAACGGTACCTGTCATATAATTTTTTTTAACATTTTTGGAAAATATTATTATTCTCAAAATAGTGATTTAAACATAAATGATTAGTCATTGTAAGGGGTTGTTGTTTTTTTTTTAATCTGTAGGGCGTTAGTGCATATATACATTTTTTTTTTAACTATACAGCATATCGAAGTGCAACAAAACAATAACGAATAACGTTAACGAGCCACAAAACACAATTTTTTTGGAAATATTCGATTCTATTTGAAAAAAAATTATAAGTAAATTCTGATAAGTGTCAAAATTCAAGTTTTAAAATTTTCTTTCAAAATTCTGCATTTTTTATTTAATTTTTTTATCCTTATTTACTCTATTAATACTCTGAATTTAAAAAAATTCTGCAATAACAATTTTTTTAATAAAATTTCCTTTCACATAACATTTTTTTTTTATATCACTAAACACCATATTGGCTGTTAAATCCATTAAATCATGGTAACCCTGTGCCTTGATCACATTTCACTATGCAACTAAATACTGATAGTTTTAAACCAGAACAAATCAAATTAAATTAACAATAGAAAACCAACCAATTTAAAAAATACACTTATCGGAAAAGTTATCGTTTTGAACTTTACGGCAATCTTATCATTGGAAGTTAAAGACAAGCAGATTAAGAGAATAATTTTTGTTTAACGGTTTACCAATACAGAAGTCAATTTGCTCATTTAATGGCACATATATACAAAATTCACAACTTTGAAGTGTAACGTATTTGAAGTATAACGTAACGTAAAGTATCTTGTGATTGTGGTTCACGTTACGTTACGTATGTTTACACATCTTGACCGTGAATCCGGGCACTCACACTTTTTTTCTTGGTTACTTTACTTATGATTATTTAAACAGATTTTCATAATTTCACCTTAATGTCGGTTGCAGTGATTTGATACATTGGACTACATGTAATTTGACCCCAATGAAAAATTGTTCAAGCAAAAAATGGCTCAAAAATGTACTTGAAAATTTAAATTTTTAAATTATTTTGGTGGGGGCAAAACCCCCATTTATTTGGCTTAATACAAGCTAATTGACTTAAAAACTAAGAACTTAAGGTAAGATCGTGATATGGGAGGGAAGTTAAGAAGACAAAGTTTTAGGCAAAGAGTACTGAGGTTAAAGGCGAAATAGTTCAAGTCCGAATTAACACTCCGTAGCATGCGAGAGATAGGTTCGTTGGAGCCATAAGCAGTACGGTGAGTGGGAAGATAGAACAGACTAGGATTTAGTATATTACGAGGGTTAGTGTTAAAAAAGATGGAGTTGTATAGCGAACTGCAGTCAATGGATCCGACATTCTCTTCATTCATCGTTTAGAATGAAGAGAATGTCGGAAACTTCTCTGCGATCTTCCAGCGAATTTAGTTTAATTAGTTTAAGGCGTTCTAAATATGGAGGTAGATAAATGGAGGAAAGATAAATCACGAAGGGCAAAGCGAAGAAAACGTTGTAAGCTCTCGATTCTGGAAATATGAATATCTTGATAAGAGGGAAAAGCAACAACTACAACAAAATGGATTTGGATGGGGCCATATTTCGTTTCGAAAAGCGAAAGCCTATAGTACACAGATCATCAAAGATAAACATCAGCTTAATCCCTAGCTAAATGTACATATAGGTATGTCACGAAAACATCTGTTTGCTGAGAAGAAATTATATTCAACAATTTCACAGAATTTGTTTTCATTATTTTAAGTGAATTTAATTCAATAAAATGGATTATCATTTCTGAGATATTTGTATATCGTTTGTTCTCAAATATTTCTCCATTTAAATTATTATTTTCACAAAGTAAAGTTCAAACAAAATTGAGGAATTAAAGAATTTGTCAAAATTAATCTCCAAAATGTATGTACGGAAGAATAATTTCGTGCGATAAAATTTGTCTGAAAATTATTGATGTACAGTAAAAAAACTAAAATTTTATTTTTTAGCTAGAGCTCACTCAACTAAAATGCTCGACTAGCTTTACTAAATGGAGATTATTTTTTCGGTTCAGAATTTTTATAAATGAGGTCGTAGATACCATGGCAATATTTGTTGACTTCTTTTATACCACACCCTCCTCCCTCCCCTAGGGATTAGTTTTTGAAAAAATTATTTTCATAAAACACGAAAAAAACAAAACAATTTTACATAATATGGTACCAATTTTGGTTATAAATTTTCGATAATCTTATTAATTTTTAATCGAATGCGTAAAAGTCTTTTAGTTTTTAAGAAAATTAAAAGTACAAAAACTAATTTTTTCTCATAAACTCTACACCGATTAGTTTATTTCGAAAACGGTAGTATAGGCATATTTTTGGTAGGAAATTTTCTAGGCTTCAAATTAGTCCTTAGTATTTTTTCTGTACAGTTTACCATTAGGTACGTCATGAGTGTCTACGCAATTTTAAATAAAAATGTTTTATACTGTATTTCTAATACCCGAAACCGAACCCTATTAGCTCTTTTATTTTCAATGTTTGTATGTATACATATGTAGAATGTACATATGTACTTAATATATATGTAGACAAAAACACCGGTTTTTGCCGGTCTCACTTCTAAGTGCAGACGTTTTCAATTGTTTATTTTTTTTGTTTTGTTTTGTTTATTTTGTTATCTTATGGTTGTTGAACTATTTTCACAAAAAAAAAAAAAAACGTGTTGAACATAATGTTATTCTTGCCGCTATGAATGGCACCGAAAGGTTCGTAGAATATAGTAGGTAGTTTTGCCCTTTTATAGATTTTATTTTTAGCAGTTGAATTTTTTAAATAAATTATAAAAAAATAAGAAAGACAGATAAGGCAATATATGTAGATAGCAAAATATTTCCACAAAAAAAGGGTGAATTTTTTTTGGAATTATACACGCATCCAAGTGGTTATGATAAGGTACCCTTAAAATAACGCACAGACCACTGCAGTGCGAGCGATTGGAAATACCAAGACACAATTGATGTTAAATTTCTGAACATAACAATTGGAAGAAAAGTATAGATCCAGGTAAATCAAAATATGGTAAAACATGTAGTTTTTTGATACAACGACTTGTCGTGTGGGACAATTTGAATAAAACAGTCAGCTGAAGTAATTTTTTTATCCCACTATGTTGCTTCTTTCCTTCTCCTATTATATTCCAACTTCCAAGATTTATATAGTAAAAATATTGAATGTAAGTCAAGAAAAAATTTATTCCTAAAATATTAATTCTTATCGACGCAGAATTTCATCCTCTACAGAATATCCGAAATCCACCGAAATTTCGGAAGTAATGGGGAAAGGGAGAGAGAGAGAGAGGGGTTGGGAAAGTAGAGGTCGGTGATGTTGGAAATTTATTAAATTGAAATATTTGTTTGATACAATTTAAGAATATGGCCTAAGATTTAAAGGTAAAATAAAAACAAAATAAAATAAAATAAAATAAAATAAAATAAAATAAGATAAAATAAAATAAAATAAAATAAAATAAAATAAAATAAAATAAAATAAAATAAAATAAAATAAAATAAAATAAAATAAAATAAAATAAAATAAAATAAAATACAATACAATATGGCGTAGATGGGATATGGGGCGGAAGTATGGGGATAGGAGGAAGCCAAAAAATGGAAAGGAAGCGAGATAGGGAAATGTTTAAAGGAAATGGGAGAGAGAGGGATGAAACAAGAGAGGGATGAAAGCAAGAGAGGGATGAAAGCGAGAGAGGATCAAGATGGGAACAAGGGAGAAGGGGAATGATTAAGATGTAGATTTATTGACCTATTTGATTTGTATTATGTTGATTGGAAAATATGTTTTCCTTCGGCTATTTTGGTCACAATAGGGAATGAGGGGAAGGGAAGGAATGAGGGGAAGGGAAGGAAGAGAGGACAGTAAGACAGGATTCGAGAGAGTAGAATGGGAAGACAGAAGAGAGCAGGAGAAGGAAAGACGGGAACTAATGAACAGGTGGTGTAAAGAAGTAATGACCGAGAAGATCCCGCAATATTTGAAAGCGCGATGGAAGGCAGACAGAAAGATGGTACTGGAAACAAGAAGAAGAGAGAATGTGCAGAGTGTGTTAAGGGGAGCAAGAGACGAGAGAACATGTGGTAGAAAGATGCAGGCCAGGTGGAGACGAAGAAAGATTAATAGGGGACAAAAAGAGGGATATAATGGACGAAGGAGGGAAGGGGAAGGCACTAGAGGTTGTGAGAAGGAGTAAGGAGAGAGGGATGGGAGGAGAGGAGAGTGTGATGGGATACTTGTAACCATAGGGGAATCAAAACAATACAATACAAAAAATTCAATAAAAAAATAAATAAAATAGAAACAAATAAAATAAAATAACAAATAAAAAAAAAACTAAATAAAATAAAAATGAAATAAAATAAAACAAAAAATAAAATAAAATATTCTTAGTAAAATAAAAATAAAACCTAAAAAAAGGTCAAACCACATAAAATTTGTTTTGGTGATTTTAAATATTCAGCCTTACCGGGAGCAAAATCTCCCCGAATTTTACTCTCTAATCATAAAGGATTTGAAGTTATAATGTTCCCTATAGTTTATTTTTACAATAAATACATCTAACTCTGTGACTAGATACTATGTGAAACTCCGCTAAGATACCTTTAAATTTGTGTTTCCTTCATTCGCCTAAAAGGTATAATGTATTGTTCTCCCTTTCGGTTAAAAACCAATTGGTTCAGAAATGCCTATTAACGCTACATCTCATAAGAACTTGTTTTGGTTTTAAACGTTCTCCAAAACGCCTAAAGGAACTTTTTGCGATTTTTTATTCAATAATATAATGTAATGAACAGTGTACATGGGCATTTAAATATTTTTGTTAAACCTATCTATCTATCTGGCCATTAAAAAAGATCTCAATCAGCTCCAATGAACACAAAATTGTTTTCTATATTTTTTTTTCTTCAGATTTTAAGCTTTTAAAACTGCTTGTAGTATATACATGAGATTTAATTTATTTATTTTGGCATTTTTTCTAGCTGTTAAATAAGAAAACTTCACAGCACCATGACATACGATTGCTATCTTGTTCTTCAGGACTCAACTGTCTTGCCAGGACGTTCATTTGGAAGTCGCCAAGAACGAGATGGAGAAGTTGTTTTCCAGACTGGTATGGTTGGTTATCCCGAATCGATGACTGATCGATCTTATCGAGGACAGATTCTTGTTCTAACATATCCGCTAGTTGGAAACTACGGTGTTCCGGATACAAGTGAAGTTGATAAAAATGGTCTTTTGAAGCATTTCGAATGGACTACTGGAATATCCATATCAGCTTTGGTTGTTGGAGAAATTTGCGAAACTCCATCTCACTGGCGTTCAAAGCAAACTTTATCCAAATGGATGGAGAGGGAAGGTGTTCCCGGCATCAGTGATATAGATACCCGCGCTTTGACTAAGAAAATTCGGGAGCATGGTTCGATTTTGGGTCGTATTGTTTATGAAATCCCTGCAAATCCGGAAAATCTACTATTTCAAGATCCCAATGAGAGAAACCTTGTGGCAGAGTGTTCTGTGAAAAGTCCAATGGTCTTTAATGAGTCAGGTTCACCAAGAATATGTGCTATTGATTGTGGTCTGAAACTGAACCAAATAAGATGCTTTGTAGAACGTGGTGCTCGAGTGGAATTAGTTCCATGGAATCATGAACTAGATGAAAACGATTTCGATGGCTTGTTTCTGAGTAATGGCCCAGGTGATCCAATTGTGTGCAAAGATACTGTAGCTCAAGTCAGAAAGGTTTTGAAAAATGGTAAACGTCCTATTTTTGGAATATGTCTAGGACATCAACTGTTGTCTACTGCAGCTGGGTGTAAGACCTTCAAAATGAAATATGGCAACCGTGGACACAATCTGCCATGTGTTCATCGGGGAACAGGACGCTGTTTCATGACTTCCCAAAATCATGGCTATGCTGTGGATACTAAAACCTTACCCTCCGATTGGGAGCCATTATTTACAAATGCCAACGATCACACCAATGAGGGTATCATTCATAAAGAAATGCCCTATTTTTCGGTGCAATTCCATCCAGAGCATACCGCCGGCCCGGAAGATTTAGAGTTGCTTTTTGATGTATTCTTAGATGCTGTTCGCAAAGGTGACCAGTCAAAAAAAAGTCTACGTGAACAGCTGATTGACAAACTTACATATGTGCCGACACTTGATTCGATTTTGGAGGAACGACCACGAAAAGTTTTGATCCTTGGTTCAGGAGGTTTATCAATTGGACAGGCCGGAGAGTTTGATTACTCGGGATCACAAGCTATTAAGGCGATGAAAGAGGAGAAAATTCAAACAATCTTGATCAATCCGAATATTGCCACTGTTCAGACTTCCAAAGGGTTAGCAGACAAATGTTATTTCCTTCCCTTAACACCAGAATACGTTGAACAGGTGATAAAAGCTGAACGACCGAATGGAGTTCTATTGACGTTTGGTGGCCAGACGGCATTGAATTGTGGTGTAGAGCTAGATAGAGCTGGTGTATTTGAGAGGTATAATGTCAAAATTCTTGGAACTCCAATAAAATCCATCATTGAGACTGAAGATCGTAAAATATTTGCTGATCGAGTTAATGAAATTGGAGAGAAAGTTGCACCATCTGCTATTGCATATTCGGTTGACGAAGCCTTAGCTGCAGCTGATTCGCTGGGCTATCCAGTTATGGCACGAGCAGCTTTTTCACTCGGAGGACTGGGATCAGGTTTTGCTAACAATGAAGAAGAATTGAGAAATCTTTCTGAACAGGCATTGGCACATTCGAGTCAATTGATCATTGATAAATCTCTGAAAGGTTGGAAGGAAGTAGAATACGAGGTCGTTAGGGATGCTTACGATAACTGCATCACTGTTTGTAACATGGAGAATCTTGACCCCTTGGGAATACATACTGGCGAGAGTATAGTAGTAGCACCATCTCAGACTCTTTCAAACAAAGAGTATAACATGCTTCGGACAACGGCTATAAAGGTCATCCGGCACTTCGGTGTAGTTGGTGAGTGCAATATTCAGTACGCCTTGAATCCTTTCTCCGAGCAGTACTATATAATTGAAGTCAATGCCAGATTATCAAGAAGTTCTGCCTTGGCAAGTAAAGCAACTGGATACCCGTTGGCTTATGTAGCAGCCAAACTTTCTTTAGGAGTTGCCCTACCAACTATTAAGAACTCTGTGACTGGAGTAACAACAGCATGTTTTGAGCCAAGCTTGGATTATTGTGTTGTTAAAATTCCTCGCTGGGATTTGGCCAAATTCATTCGAGTCAGCAAGAACATTGGTAGTTCGATGAAGAGTGTAGGTGAAGTAATGGCAATTGGTCGAAACTTTGAGGAGGCATTCCAGAAGGCACTTCGAATGGTCGATGGAAATGTTAATGGCTTCGATCCCTATCTACAACCAGTCAAAGACGAGGAACTCACTGTGCCAACCGATAAGCGTCCATTTGTTCTGGCTGCTGCTCTTAAGGCCAACTATACTATCGATAGACTGCATGAGTTGACTAAAATCGATCGTTGGTTTTTGAGCAAGATGCAAAACATAATTGAATTTCATGGAATTCTGGAAGCCAGTGGAGCCCATTTGACTAACGATCTTATATTACAAGCCAAGCGTATGGGTTATTCGGACAAACAAATTGCTGCAGCAACGAAAAGCACAGAATTAGCTGTTCGTCAACTGCGGCAGGAGATGGGTATTATACCGTTTGTGAAACAGATCGATACAGTTGCTGGCGAATGGCCAGCTGCCACAAACTACCTCTATCTTACATACAATGCTTCCGAAAATGATTTGGACTTCCCTGGAAACTTTACAATTGTTGTCGGATCTGGAGTGTACCGGATTGGTTCATCTGTTGAGTTTGATTGGTGTGCTGTTGGTTGTCTGCGAGAGCTTCGAAAGCTGGGCAAACCTACTGTCATGATTAACTACAATCCTGAGACCGTGTCCACAGATTACGACATGTGTGATCGCCTGTACTTTGAGGAAATATCATTCGAAGTGGTCATGGATGTCTACGAAATGGAGAACTCAGATGGAATCATAGTCTCGATGGGTGGACAGTTGCCAAACAATATAGCAATGGATTTGCACCGTCAGCAAGCTAAGGTCCTCGGAACATCTCCCGAATCAATTGATAGTGCAGAGAATCGATTCAAATTCTCCAGAATGTTAGACCGAAAAGGTATCCTTCAGCCTCGTTGGAAAGAATTGACAAATCTTCAATCTGCTATTGATTTCTGTGAGGAGGTTGGCTATCCATGCTTGGTCAGACCATCGTATGTCCTGTCCGGAGCAGCAATGAATGTGGCTTACTCTAATCAAGATTTAGAGACTTATCTCAATGCTGCTTCTCTAGTGAGCAAAGAACATCCCGTAGTGATATCGAAGTTCTTGACTGAAGCTAAGGAAATCGATGTCGATGCAGTTGCAGCTGATGGAGAGATCCTTTGCATGGCTGTTTCGGAACATGTTGAAAATGCAGGAGTTCATTCGGGAGATGCAACTTTGGTCACTCCTCCACAAGATTTAAATCCAGAAACATTGGAGAATATAAAACGCATCACAAGAGACTTAGCAGCCCTACTAGATGTTACAGGACCATTTAACATGCAACTTATAGCCAAAAACAATGAACTTAAAGTAATTGAATGCAATGTCAGAGTATCAAGGTCCTTCCCATTCGTGTCGAAGACTCTTAATCACGATTTTGTAGCTACCGCTACTCGAGCAATCATTGGAATGACTGTGGATCCTGTTGAGGTTCTTCATGGAGTTGGTAAAGTTGGAGTTAAAGTACCACAATTTAGTTTTGCACGTCTTGCTGGAGCTGATGTTCAATTAGGAGTTGAAATGGCATCAACTGGGGAGGTAGCTTGCTTTGGTGACAATCGATATGAGGCTTATTTAAAAGCAATGATGTCTACTGGATTCCAGATTCCAAAAAAAGCTATTCTTTTATCTATTGGTAGCTTCAAAGTGAGTTACAGATTTTAATTAAAAAAAAAATATGCATAACCTCACTTAAATTTGTTTATGTTTATAGCATAAAATGGAACTCTTACCATCTATACGAGATCTGGCTAAAATGGGTTACAAATTGTATGCGTCTATGGGAACTGGAGACTTTTATGCCGAACATGGAGTTGATGTAAGTTTGCGTTTGTTTTTTTATTTTTTTTTTATTTAATATTATAGTTCCATTTATTTATATTTCAATCGCAAACCATTTTCTAGAAAAGACACTTTGCGTATTTTGAAATATTCCATTCCAAAATATTGATCTACGAACTGCTTTCGCAACATTTATATGCATATTGTTGAAACAGGAGCTTATAATAACATTCTGTTAAGCTTTATCCGTTTAACGGTCCATATAAAATTTCAACTTTTCACAAAAAAAAATTACTGTCAACATTTTCAGTCAGTCAGTTTAAGACTATTATTTTATGTTATTTCGAGTTTTTAAGTCAAAATTTATTAAATTTAATATTGACATTTTTTTAAATTTGAGGGTTTTGAATTTTGATGTTGTACTGAAATTTCAAAAAAAACTTTAAATCTGAACTACTTTACAGATTTAAATGAAATTTGGTACTTATGTTTAGATTAACTACTACATATATACATATTTGTTCAAAATTTTGTTACGAAATAAATAATTAGAAAAAAAGTTATTGACATGTTGGATTGGCCAAAGAACCTCCTGGATTGGGTCCATGTACCCAAAAAAAACTGTAAAATATTATCACTAATCTTTCCTTTTAATCTTTATTAAGCTCTATCATATAACTCAGACTATTATAAAATAATAATATATTTTCATAACTTTTTTTCAAGAAGAAGTTGAAAACTTTTACAGAAATAAATGGTTTCACAAAAAATCGAATTTCTCAGACCTGGGTGAATGTATGTTTTAATTTTATTTTATTTCTCAAGTAAAGCTACACATTTTTTCTAAAAATATCGGTTTAACCAGTTCCTTTTATAATTTTTTGATATATACCACCGTCAAGACCAAGTTTTTTTTAAACCCGATTCAGTGAGACAAATTTGAACATAACTCCGAACTATGCAAGTTTCTGCAACTAATTTTGTCTGTATACTACACTCAGCGGCAAGGAATCTTGGCCACACTTGATTTTTGTGGTAACTCCCCCCCAAAAATATTTGTTTGTTAATGATTTGATTGTAATAATGTTTAATGTGCATATTTTAATTGTTTTAAAACCTTTTAAGAGAATTTAAAGGTTTACTTTATTTTTAATAACGATAACTTAAAATTTGTCATTTTCTCAGAAAATAACTCTTAAATTCAAAACAGTATAAAATGAAAAATCACTTATTTTTTCGGTACACCCTTCGGAACTTATTCCTTCCCATACCATATTTGAGCCTCTATGAAAAGCCATAGTTTCTGTGGTGGGGATGGGTGGAAACCGCGACGCGGTGGCAGAGAGATCTTATCTCCTGGGGCACGGTTTCTTTAAAAGCAGAATTGGTATAAATTGAAATTTCTTAAGTGAATTCCATATGCAAAATATATTTTTATAAAGAAAATATAAAACACAATTATTAATTTAAACAAAAAATAATTTTCTAATTTAAACAAATATTTTTGTTTTTGGACTTGTCAGGTTTTGATACCTTTTTTTGTGTGAAAATATGCATGCTCAAGATTCGTTAACGTTATTAACATTTAAATGATTGAAAACTTGCAGGAGAAGAACAAAAGAATAAAAATAATAGACAACTTACTTCCAAGAAAACTGCTTTTCTCAAATCTCAATTTTCAAATTCAACCAACATGTGGCCTAAAACCGACATAACTACATATTTTTGTTTATATTTTAAGTTGACAATTTTTTAATTGTTCAATACTATCTATATATTTTTTAATTGAAAAAATTTATTGAATAGAAATTAATTTTTAATATAGGTAACTCGTTTTTAAAATAGACTAATAATTTTTTCATTTAAAATGTATGGGACTAGTAATTATTATTTTATTATAAATTTAAACTTTTTAATTCATTTAAAAACGTTTAATAATAAAAAATAATTTTTTTTTCAATTTATTAGTCTTTGTATGTTTGAAATTAAGCAATCGGTTTTAAACATCTTGCTGAGATTTGGCCTCTTAGTCCAGTCAATGACGCCAAAAAACAGTAAAATTCGGAAATAATCGCCGGGAAGCTGTTCTTAAGAAACTGTCAAAAGTCCCCATCGATACGAGCGCCGCTAACAATTTTACGGGGGGTTGAAGGCCCCCCAAAATGTTTTTCCAGGAATAACTCCCAAATGATAAGTTGTACAAAAAAAGTGTCAAAGACTAATTTGTAGCTTGAAATATTTTCTACAAAAAAAATTAACATACTTTTGTTCATACAAATAACTGTTTTTGAAATAAACCAATCAGAAGAGTTAGGGGTTTTACTTTTCTATGTAGTTGGGCGACTTAATTCCAAAATTGTGCATTTTGTGATAAAAGCTTCAATTTTGTTTTTATTTTTGGTAAATTATATAGACATGATTTTAAGATATCGGTCCACTCTATTTGTCCACCCCACTAGGCGGGAGGGGCAAATTTAAAAAAAAAATTCTAAAATAGAAAATTAATATAAAAACACAACGGCAACACTTACAATATTATGTTATAGCTTATCTTAAAGCTAGAAATTCAGAAAGAAAGTAGGTATATGTATCCTCATTCCCTAACTTGACTCCCACTATTCTCTTTGTTCCGTCTGCGTTCCATCCGGCTTGCGGGATCTCTTCGGTCATTATTTCTTTATACCACCTGTTATATCTGGATTCATTTATTTGTTCCCGTCTTTCCTTCTCCTGCTCTTTTCTGTCTTCCCATTCCACTCTCTCGTATCCTGTCATACTGTCCTCTCTTCCTTCCCTTCCCCTCGTTCCTTTTCTCCCTTGTTCCCATCGTGGTCCTCTCTCACTTCCATCCCTCTCTCTCTCATTTCCTCTAAACATTCCTCCGCTATCTCGCTTCCTTTTCCACCTGTTTATTTCCCTTCATAATAATGCACCCTTTCTCCCTGCTCTTTTCGTTATCTTATCTCTTTTTGTTTCCTCTCTCACCATGTATCCTGGAGTTTGCCATTCTACCCCTAGTGTCCATTTGAGGTACCTCTCTTGCATTCTTTCCATTTCTTGTTTCTCCTTCCATCCCCCATACTTCCGCCCCATATCCCATTACCGTCCACACCAGGCTGTCGAAAAGCCACATCTTCCTCTCCCATACCTTCTCGAATTTCCTTTTCCCAATCCCCCAAGCCTCCGCTGCTGCCTTTTTTATTCTGTTCCTTATATGTGCCTCCTGCCCTCCATCCTTTTTGAACACATACCCCAGGTATTTAAAATCTTTTACTTCTTCTATCTTTTTTCCCCTCCATCTCCAGTCTACTGTTGTGGAAGCTTTATAAAAAAATTAATAGAAGTTAAACATAATATCAAAAAACATTAATTGAAATCAAATAAAAAATTCCTTGTTAGTTTGTAGGATTAATATTTACACGAACAAAATGTTTATAATTTGTTTTTAAATATAGCATAGTCAAACAGTTCGATTTTCTGGAGTTGAGCTTTCACTTTGAAATACAAGTTCAAAGTTATTGTTACAATAGACCTGCTTTTTAAATTAAGATAAAATTGTCAGTTAAAGGTAAGCTCAAAAGGCTTTAAACTGATAAAATGCATAAAATGTAAAAGAAAAATATAAATTAATGATTCCTATAAAAAAGTTGCGCATACGCCACAGTGTATACATTGTTGAAAGTTTGACTTTATAAACATGAAAATGGAATAAGCTTTAGAAAACTCAAGAAATTGTCGAATAAATAACAAATTTCTGCAACTTCATTTAACTGCATTAAAATTTTAAACGTTTGTTTGGGGAGAAGGGGGTTGGTTGGTCAGCAGTTTTCGATTTAAATTTTAAAAATAAAAGAAATTAATATATATTTTTTAAATTATTTTTAATATTTTTTTTTTACAATTTTGTTATCCTTCTTTGTGTGTCTAATTTCATGTCTAAAATAAATGAGTGTGAATCAGTTGAAAAATATATTACACAGTAACAAATTAATGGCTGGACAGTGGACAGTGGACAGCTGGTATGAGAACCACGGCCTAAAGGCTTTAACCTACAAATTTCTCTCGAATCCATACGGCTAAAAAGAGTGGTACTTATCATGAGAAGAGATACTCTTGGAGAATTTTATTCTTTATTACAACAGGCTGGATTCAAACCCAGACCTTCATTGCGTAGATGAGGCAGAAGACCCAAAGAGGTAGTTAAAACCCTTGGAAGTCACAAAGCTGTCCAGCCAAGATAGTTACTGTTGTCCAAGAAAACTATTAACAAACGTTCGGAATAAATTATAAAAATAATACATTTCGGGATTTTCCAATGTTTCTGATATATTCTATGTTTTACCGCTAAATTCGATGATTTGATCAAGAAACTCTCATTTAAATATTTTGAGATTTCAATAAATTTTGTAATTTCAAAATTTCTGTTATGAGAAACTTTGATAATGCATTTCGCATTCGACATGCGAGATTTTAAAACGAGGTCAATCGTTAGAGCTTTAATTCGATACCAAAGCTTAGCTTTTGTTGTTTGTATACTATGTAAATTGTTTTTTAGAATTGAAGCATCCTTATAGTCCTTTCATTTCTTCTATAGTAATTGTACCTAAACGTGATCAGATTTTATCGAAAAAGTATATAAACTATGTACTTTATAAATTTACTTTATTCTCATCTTTCATTTAACAAGCACGCGTCCAATTTTTTCTTTTGATAAGATAACTTATCATTTCTATTAGTATCACCAATCAAAAAGCTATTAAAATCTAATTAATACAAAATTCGGTGATTCAAACGAATTTTATTTTTATTTTTGAAATCTATTTATGTATTATTTATCAAATTTAATAAAACACCTATTGTGTTGCTCGTGATATTTTTTTTACTGTTACATTTTAATCTTTAAAAAAATAACACTATTCTATAATTCTGATGTTTCGGTGTCATTGACACCATTCACTAGGATAATACTTCCAGATTTTCTCAATGACAAATGAGCACGACGTTCTTCAAAAACAGCTGGAGAATCTATTGAATAAGATGATAATCTCGAAGTTCTGTTAGGTGAATTATGAAGATAATCAGCTATGCCATTCTCAAAACGAAGTATTGTTGTTGGTGTGCTTGGAATAAAATCAACTTCATTAAGTTTGGCATTTAACACGTCTTCAGCACTAAGTTGGTTTTCTTTTTTTGTTGAATTTAATTTAGATCTAAGAATCTGCTGATTCCTTTTAAACTTTGATGATTCACTTGACCCAATTGGTGTATTGGGGTTCATTTCTAATGTGTACATCGCTGGTACGCTACGAATTTGTATATTATCACGTTTATATGGAATATGTGTTGAAGAAATAGGATTACTATCAAATGTGTTAGAGTCAGTATCCGACGACGATTCTGACGAAGTACTTGGATATCTTGGTTTCTTTTTAGATTGAGGGGCTTTCAAGCTTGGCTTGTGTATTCTTATCTCTGAGTTTCTTTTGTTAAACTTTCCCGATTCAATTGATGATTGCCTTTGAGGCCATTCACTTTCATCGAATTGAAATATATAGGTTGGACTTGGAAGCTCGTCGGAGAATTTAATTGACCTTCTAGGCTCCCTGATGTAACCAATCTGCACATCCGTATCATTACTATGAATATCAGCCTTAACCTGATGATGCATCAAAGGACTATCATCTATGGGACTTGCAAATTTAATCGAGAGTCTTCCTTCCCTGTCATGTTTGGGTGATTCTACAGCTTGAAAACTTTGAGACGAGTAAAAGTTTGATCTTGATTCTTTGCTTCTTGGAGAATCCATGTATGGTCGAAATGAACTTAATGGCTCTAAACTTGTTCGAATAGGTAAAGCTGGCGGTGGTATATTCGATTCTGTGTTTTGCAATATAGCTATCTGTGATTCAATTGTCTCGATCTTGGATGTATATTCAATAGCACCCATATCACACCCATAGCCACTATAGAACTTACAAAGCCTCTTAGCTTGATTCAGATAGATTCTAGCCAGATAAATTGAACGGTATTCTTTTGTTCTGGTGTAAGTTTCAGCCAAAGCAATCATATTGTCTAGAATTATCTCTAGAATATTAGTTCTGCGAAGATTTTCAATGCCTTGGTTATAATCTTTCTTCTTTTCGGAGTCTTTGAGGTTCTTCGTGAAAACAAACTGAAATTTTACATACAAAATATTAAATCCAATCATAGACAAAGAAGGGTTTTTGAAACTTACCTCTAAATCAATCGAATCGATAGATTTTCTATTCTTTTCAAAGTCTTTTCTGCGTCGCATTTCAATACTTTGCTTCATCAAAAGTGTTCGTCGTCTCAATGGGCCTTTAATTTTTTCCTTCTGTTGTGTAAATCCAATCAATCCTTGAATATCAGCAGATTCTTCTAGCATTCCGGAAAAATCTCCTTTCATATCTTCTAGCATAGGGACAATCTTGGAGTTCCGTGAGAGTTTCTTCAACTTCAAATAGTTATTCTCCACTAAGTTATTGTAGATCTTTTTATAATCCATCTTTGGGATGAAATCATCAACAAGATGAAGGTTCCTCAAAGCTATCATTAGATGTATAGCAGGATTGGATATTATCTCAGCCAATGCACTGTGTAACCGTACCAAAGAGTATTCGGGTATACTTTCAAATAAATTCCTTTCTTGTATGAAAAAATCCGGCAGACACTTTTCCCGTAAGCGAGTCATGAAGGCCTTAATGAAACGAATAACCACACCTCCGAGAAATTCCTCAGGCCAGGTAACGTAATTTTTTTCGCATTCCCAAAACAAATGCGTCCTTAGATGATCCATTGTGAACATTAAGGTATTGTCCTTCTCGTGTTGCTCAACAAAGGCTTTAACAAGCGCCTTGGCGATCATAAAGACCTTTATTTGGGTGCTGGTTAAAGTTGTTTCCAAAAATCGTTCAGCCTTGGGAAATATGATCTTCCACTCGATTTCACGATATGGATTTCTTTGCCTTTTGGGGGCGTGTCCTAATGGAATAACATGGAAACCAAATGTCTCAACGCGTTTAATCATTTCCGGAGTAGGCCACTGAAAATGCTTTTTTGTCAAGGGGTTCGTTCGAGTTGGACGTTCACGTCGCTTAAACTGAAAAGCACAATCAGGCCAATTTTGTGCATTATGAGCTACATGAATTGCCGGGATAATTTCAAAGCTTTTCGTGTGTATTGAAGCTCCTCGATATGTTCCATTCTCGAATTCATCCTCACTTAGACCAAGTTTCGGTGCCAGTTTTCTACGTAATAATTCGGCAAAATATCGCATGAATTCCTTTGAGTTCAGATACTTTACTGGTGGAAAATTGAATTTAGTAAAGTGTTTTAGATCAAAATCATCATCGAACTCGTAACCTTCTTCAAGTTCATCCTCTTCTTCTTCATCTTCATCATCATTTGGAGTTTCTATGAAATCATAAAAATTTGCAACACAAGATTCCGGAAGAATCTTCGTGTCAACCTGGATGTTTGTCATTGATAGTTCAGTTAGAGGATGATGGGAATTCAGATGAGTTATATAGGCGTAGTCATGCTCAGGTCCAGAATTATACCCACTGCTGTTCGAATAGCGAAATTCATCCCGTCTCCTGCTTGAAGACGATGTTGTACTTTCAGAAGCAAAATAAATACCTTCATCAGTTGCCAAAGACTTCGGCCGAACGACAGAATTTGTATTCTCCAGCTCGGATTTTCGAAGCTTTAACCGAACATAACCTTTCCATTTGGTATTTTTTAGAATCGAAGCATATTCAGCACTGCAAGGTGTTGTTTTATAATAATCCGTTTCCATGTCAACTTTACAAATCGGTGATAGGGAATCGTAGTTGGCTTCATTGGGTCGAGCAATATCTATGTTTTCGAAAACAACATACATGGTTTGGGGTTGTAATGGTTGTAAAGAGTGTTTTTCTGGACCATGCCTTTGAATAAAAAATTAAGGAAGGTGATAAAATGGCACAATTATATAGCTTAGCTTACAGTGGCTTATATTTGACACGTCTCTCTACAGCTGCGTCCAGAGCATTTGACATGAGAACAGAATGTTCTTCGAATTGTTGATTAAGATTATTTTCCATTTGTTTCCAAAGATACTCATAGGCTGCTGATATCTCTCTAAAAAAATAAACGAAAAATGTTTGTTAAATAAAATATGAAATTCACAAAAGACATCAAATAATATCAGAGATAAATCAACTTTTCTAAATGGCGCGGAAATAGACTACAATCTTTTGCGAAGCATTAGATAATGTAACAGTTTAATCTCATTGTTTAAAAAAAAAAAACGTCAATAGTTTGAAGATTTTTTTCTATAAAATTGAGTCATTTAAGGCCGGTCAAGATCGAAAGGAACAAGTTAATTTGTGTACGTGTAAATAATAAGACAATTTTCTCAACTATATAGGTGCATAGCTAGAAATGGCATCTGGCATTTACTTATCTACATAATATGTACATATGTCTGAAATTTCTTTCTGATTTAAATTGTTTAATGTCAATATCGTGCATATGTACTTGAAGCTAAGGGTTTTTTCTTCAATCAACGCACAATTTATTCTTATCTTCAATTTTTATATTTATAAATTCAAAAGACAAATAAACAAATAAAATAAGTAAATCAAATGATAACTTACCTACAAGAAAATGTGATGGTAAGAATTTATTTATTTATCTATAACTAAAACCTACTCGTATATAAGAATCAGGAAGCTAGAAAATATTCAAAACAAAAAAAAGGTGCCTCTCATGGTTTAGTTTGTGATTAATTCTGGATTTTATAAATTTTTGAATATTGGAATCACTTAAAAACAAAAAAAAAAACAAAAAAAATTTGAAAAAGAAACGATAAACATTACTTCGTTTGCATTGGCATTTCATACCTCTTGATATGTACCGTTTTAAGAGCCAGTTTTTTAGTTCCTGGATTAACTCTGAATAAACCCAGAGTTTATTGATTCTGCAAATAAATTTAATCCAACTTGACTCAGGGTTTTTCACTGTAGGATTAACTTAAACTTTCAGTTGTAAAAAATCTATCGAAATCAAATTGTCACACACATATGGAAATGGGCTTTCACTATCGAAACAGAGAGGGCGATAGTATGAGGCAGAATATGGAAAGTGATAATTAGGCCTATTCTGCCACATCTGTTATTCTGCTATGAATTTTCTGCTATGAATAATAAAAGATTTTCACCATTAAAGATTTTTTATAATTCCTTGCGTTCGATAAACTATCAGATAGGCTATCCACGCATCCAAAAATTTTCAGATACGTTGGGTTGTTGTTGCATCAGCTGTTTTGTCACCAGGGATTACAACAACACAAACCTATCCGGATAGCTTTGGATTGAATCACGAACGTGGCCATTGATATTCAGAAGTTCGATCTTTTATAAAATTGTGTTATGAAACTTCGAAAAGGAAATATGCAAGCAAACAGAACTAAAATCTGTTTTCAATCAGCTGTTATAAAAAAAAAGTATTGACACATAAATTTAAGTGGTTGTCCGTGTTCGCGAATTGTAATTATTTTTTTAATTTGTATTTGTAATTGTAGTTTGTTAATATAAGAGAAACCTCTAGATCCAGTGCAATTGGACAAATAGAAGTTCGCATATGGAATATCAACTAATACCGGCCAAAGTTATCGATATTTGCCGAATAAAAGAATTACAAATATTATTTCCAAGGACACATCTGGTATGGAGAATTGATTATCTTCCAATTTCAAACATGTCCGTTCTGTTGTAAAGTTCGGGCTTATTTAGATTTCATGGGCATCTCATATTCAGTGGTTGCAGTATTACGTCAGGACTTAAAGTGGTCAGAGTATAAAAAAATTTAGTATATCGTTCGCAAAGACAAATGCGATTCATAAAAGATTTTTTGAGATTTCGAACTGTTGACAGTTCATAAGAGATTTGGTAGCAGATTTCACAACAGATTTTGTCGTGCTGAATACCAAAATTATAATTCATAAAAGATTTTTTGACAGCACAAATTTTTATATGGAAATTCATAACAGAATAAATGAATAACAGAATAAAAGATCTTGCCAAATAGACCCAAATTTCCATAGTGTCAATCAATTTAGATTTTATTTTTATTAATATCTGTTAGAAACATCTATTCATTTAATCCAAAGTTAACTCACCAAATTCGTTTAGTCAATTCGGATTTTAAATTGAATGAAAATTATCTTTCAGGAGTTAACTCCGGTTTAACTCCGAAACTATAGGATGATCTCGCACTGACCAACTGTGGTCTTATTTATAATAGCTGTCCAAATTTGGAAAATGTGTTCAAAAACCTTGATTATTATTGTCTTATAACTGCCTAACTAAAACACAAGAGTATATTGTCTTAACAGTGAATAATGTGATATTTATTTTTATTAAATAAAGCATATTTCTACCAATTTGAAAATAGTTAGACAGTGTCTAAATAGAGATTTTATAAATACGACTGCTGATGTTTAGATTTAACAAAAATCAATAAATTATTATTTGTTTAGTTTTTTCCAATGGTTTTTATGAAATATGTTTTAATTTTTAAGTAAGGCGGTTATTTTCAAAAATCAAGGTAGAAACTACATCACATGCATTATTTTTATGTCCAAGCCAATTACTCTGTACATAATTTTTATGAAGGTTTTTCAATGATATTTTGATAAACCTGCCAACAAAAATACAAAAGCCTTAACTTCTTTATTGCGTCTTGGTCAATCCGCTGAAAAATACCCAGTTGAGCATACGTCCGCCATTCTTGTTTATGATTTTTCAATTAATTTGACTGAATCTTTAAATACTTTAAACAGAGAATAGGTGCTTGTCCACTAGCCAGCTTTTGGCCCCGAATATGGTTGTACAATATCTAATAAAATTATGCAATTTCTCCGATTTTTTGGTTTATATAAAATAAAAATTGCAACGTTGTTATAGTACATAAATAAATGAAGTATTATTCGATAACTAATTGTTATTTTTGACATGCAGCTATGTTCATGCTGCATTATAATAATCCATAATAATTAAAATAATTCTTAATAATCCATAATAACAAATCATAGTTACGTCTCAGATGTCACCACAAACATTAATTCTTTATTTATCACAATCACTTTTGCCTAAAGGCATTTCTACTAAAGCCAAAGAGGTTTACCACCATTTTTGCTTATTAGGCCGAATCTAAACCCCCTTCTCCCCTACCCTCGACAAAGTGGAATAAGCTAAGTGCCTGTTTACATAGGCATTTTACTGAAGGGCGCATCCAGTGAGACAGGTATATTTTATGTACGTAGAAACGAGAAGGATTTTGGGATGGAATTTACCCTTCTCGTTTCTACGCACACATAAATCTACCTGTCTCACTGGTTGCGCCTTTCAGTAAAATGCCTATGTAAACAGGCACTTATATTCTTATTTCATTTGACTCAAATGTACTATGAAAATACTTCGAAAATTAAGTATATTCCATTACTGTGGGAATCATTTAAAGTTGCAGCATTCAAAAATCTCATAAAAGTTCAACCTATTCTCTTAAGCTATTATAGCAAATATATATATATAAACAACCAAGTTTCTTTTATTATCAAACCGCTCGAATTAAACAAAACTTTATCATGAAAAATCACCTACAAAAATACCGTTTTCAAAATGTTCTCATGTCTAAAATACCATCCCAACCAAAAATTTCTGACACATGAATAACTTGTTTCGAATCATCTTTCTGATGGTGCAAAATTCATCTTCATTTCACATTCACCTGATTTACTATGAATTATTTGTCGTTTTGTCAAAAATCGATTTGAAGTTTTTCCGTGTGAAACACTTTTTTACAGTTTTCCAGATTTAGTCAGTAGTGGACAGTGAATCAGTTATTGAGTCACATTCAATTCAGTGAATCCGTGATGAGCGTAAAAATATCTTACTTATATGTCATCGTTAATGTAATCAATTTCTCACAATATGAAATAGGAAATACTAACCATTAATAAGTTAAGTTTTTTTCTTCCTAAAGAAAGTTAATTTTTTTTTTACAAAAACAGTACTAACCTACTGAGCACTTTATCCCTCCAAAAAGTATTTTATTAATTCCCTTAATGAATTTTAATTAAGCGAAGCAACATATCCACCTTTAAAGCTAACAACTTAGCGATCAGTGATTTTTTTTAATTTGACGTTTTATATGATTGTTTGGTTCTTTGCTAAGTTGATAAACAAACCAGTCAATTAATAAGTAAATAAATTCACTAATTAATAAATAAATAGGTAAATGAATGAATAAATTAATGAGTCAATAAATTAACTAATTAATAAATAATTAAGTAAATATATAAATTAATTAATAGAAAATAGAAGCAGCTATGTATTTACATAAATGAATAAATTTTCATTATCACAGGTTTCGTCGCAATAGATTTGTGCTACGAATCCCGAAAAAAAAATTATAGCTGCGCCTTCGTAACAGAAATAGGGGAGAGTACGATAACTTAGGCGCCAAAAATTGATAATGGTTTTTTGTAGAGGGGTGAAAATAAAGCATTTTTTACTAAGGCATGGGGGGGGGGTCTATTAGGCCCCATTTAGGAGGTAGGGGCAATTTTAGAAAAAAATTACGTACAATAAAAAAAAATCGTTAAAAAAACAAAGGCAACACTAACAATAAAGTACTATACCGGTTTTGAAAACCAAAAATCTGTTTTTTAATCGTAAATTTAAATTAAATTATTTATGTCAATAGTTTTTGAAAAATTCTCATGCAAACTTAAAATTTTGATAAAAAAAAGTTTAAACCAATTTTTTTTCAAAATTGTGAAATGAAGTGTTAAATTGGATTTTTGTGGTCAATGCCGATTGGTGACATTAATTTTTTCCGTAGTCGTCTTGTTTAGGTTTTCGCTATCGATTTGGAAAGCAAAGAAAATTTTCGTTTCTTTTTAGCTGCGTACTATGCTTCAAGATGAAAAAAGTGTGTGTTTTTTGTGTTTTTTTTGTCGTTTTCTTACTGAAATTGTACTTCGTATTCAAATAAGGTTGTTAACAACAAGAAAGGCTTTAATTTTTAATTTTTTTGTGTCTAAGTAATATCTTAAAAAAATTGAGACGGAGCATATATATTTTCATATGAATTGAATTTTAATTTATTAATCAATAGCGAAGCAATAATACAAAAACAAAATGGATTCGAAAATAAAGGGAGCAAATTAATAGCAGTGTTTGTTCATTTGTGTATAGTTTAATTAAAATAACGGTACAAAAAGTTCAATTTAATGTTATTTTATTTTAAGGAAACTAGTATTTGGTAGCATGACCAATATTTTGTTATCACAAGACCCCCTGCACATCTTTAGGGTTATATTGATATCCAAGCCTGCTTCACTACGGTCCATAACTCTTTGTTGATTTTTGGTTTGGCATTCCAGATTGCTTTTTGTATGTCCGCCTAAAGATTTTCAATAGGATTGAGATCGGGAGACTGACCAGGCCACTCCAAGACCTTTATATTGTTGTCCTGAAATTATTACTTAGCTGTACTGCTGGTGTCTTTGGGTCGTTGTCCTGCTCAAAGACCCATTTTAGCAGCATTTCGAAGTCGGCGTATGATAGCATGATGTTTTACGAAAATTTTTACGTACGATTGGTAGCTCATTATACTATGGATCCAATATAATGGACCAACTTCATAGCGTTAGAAGCATCCCATACCATGATGCTAGATCCTCCGTGTTTTATATTGTCTGTTTTGTATCTAGGATCATATGCGGTGTTTGTTGGTCGTTTTACATGCTGCCGAGATCCTTTACCAGCATAAAGTATAAATTTACTCTCGTCAGTTCAAAGAATATTCCTCCACTTTTCAGAAGCCCACCCCATATGCTCTCGCGCCAACTTCTTTCTTTTTGTTATGTTTGTTTTTTTTTCAGAAATGGGACTTTTCGTGGACTGCGAGCATTCAAGTTGTGATCCCTCAATCGTCTACTCACTGTATTGACACCGCATGGTCAATTAAGTTCATCCACAATCTGTGATAACTGCTATTATAGTATGTAATTTTGAATACCGTATATAATACGTTTTATATGTAAGATGGCGTTAAAACTTGTTAACGCCCCCGTTTTTCCGCGTTTTTTTTTCTAATATAATGACGTCTCTTATATTTGCCAAATACCCAACAAGTTCCTGAACTTCCTTATACACTTCGACTCTCATAATAAGGTTATTAATAAGTTGGCGTCTTGGCGTCAAATCCAATGGTTTTGAAACAAATTCGATGAAAATAAATAAATAGGATAAACTAGAAGAACAGAACTTACTTTTTATTAAATCTAAATCAAAGTTGAGGGAAAAAAACAATTTTTAGAATAGAACCTGGCGATCACTGCTATTATTTTGCTCGCCTAAAATACTCGATGAGACCACAAAAAGTGACATTTAAATAAAACAGTAAGAATGAACCGTTAAATAATCACTTCAAACGGTGAACTTAATTGCCAGGAGTACCACACAAAAGTACAAGTTAGAAAAAGTGACTTTTTTTAAAGATATGAAAAATTAAATTTTTTAACAGAAAATAAAACAGTAAAAAATCAAAGTATGTCGATTGACAGTAGTTTGAATGGTGTTTATATTACAAAAACTGCCGCCACTTGTTGCCGCTTTTAGTTGAGAGTTGCTTATACGTTCATTTAGTTACTTTTCGTCAAAATAATTTCTTTAAAATAAGAGGAACATTGCCTTAACCAGAAAACAATGGTGGCAAATTTTAAATAGCCTGATATTAGAGTAGGTATAGAAGCGTGGTTCTGCCTAATAATTTTCCAATTTTTAAGATTTTTACTTAAATGTTTTTAGTTTTAAGCTTTCTTTAACCTATTTTCTAATTACACCCAGCTGAACACGCCTTAAACAGTGACAGTTCATGCAAAAAAGCACTCAATCATACCATGTTCACATTTTTAATTGTCAAATAGTTAGTATGATACTTAAAAGATAAAAAAGATATTTTGGTGATTTTAACTTTAATAAAATATAAAAAAGATAATAATTCGTTTAAAATTTGTAAAATCCTGTTCTTAACATAGCACTATACTAAAAATCGTAATAAATAAAATTTTGCGCCAATGTCTATAAAAATACTATATTACATTATTAATTGGATTCGATATTCAAAATCAAGCAGATATAAGTATTAAGTACCTATAATGTTCAATTAACTTAAGGGGTATCAATTCATGCCAAATTCTAATATTTGATTAGGAATCTGACCAATTATTAGTGACCAGAAATTAACATTATTTTGAATTCACATATAATTTTTATGTAAAAAATAACGTAAGTACTCATTTTCACGTAACAACATTCAGTCGGAGCCATTTTCATAGCTGCTAATTAAAATCTTACAGAAAAACTACTTGAAAAAGAACATTGTTGCAAAAACCTCTTAAGTTGAATCATATTTAGCGGAAGAATGAAACACTGAAATTTAAGTGAAACACTTGAGATTTCATTGGCATTGCAAACTTACATTCTTGTTGTTGTTTTTTGTATTTTTAATAATATGACGGCTAACAATTGACTGTCGTCACTTCATCATTAATTAAAAACAACCTTATTCTAGTATAGTTGTCAATTTTTATCTAAACATCATATACCTTTGCGCTTTAACTTATATGAAGGTAGATACCACAAGTTGCACAAACTTTGTTAATAATTAATACAAATTTATTGAACTTATCAAGATATCATATTTTTTTTCTCATTTTATTATGTGAATCACATATAACATTTATAAAATTTAAAAATAAAATACAAATATGTAGAAGAAATCTTCAAGGTTTGTTTGTTCATAGTCAACTATGAGAGTTCATTATCGCACTGACGGTTAAGCGTTTATAAACAAGAAATTTACTCCCATTTAATATATGTCACCCCGCCTTTATAAATCACAACTTACCGTTCAAAGTTTCCAAAAAACTGCAACGTTAATGTCACCTGATTTAAAATAAACACACAAAGATCATTATCCAATTGATTTTTTAAGCTCTGTTCGATTTTCAACTCGTACTCTTGTTGATTTAACTCATAATTTTGCTTAGAATCCGAAACTTCCCGATCAGTTTTTGTGGTTTGATTGTGTTTTTGTTGTTTTTTAATATTTTTTTCTTGAATCTTCCGAAGAGCCTTTTGTTGTTTTTCTCTTTTCTTAATTTTTTGTTCACGTAAAATTTCTTTTAACTGCAATTCTTGCAAAGGATTTTTGGGTGTACCTATTTTGGATTTTGAGCTTCCCATTGCCACTTGTCAAAAGTAAAACTTTGGGACCAAAAAACAATAACAACAAACTCCGCGATATAACTACCGACCAAAGGACTTTTCCAAGACTGATTTAAAATTGCGCTTGTGATATTTCTTTTCCGCTGTTCAAAAGAGTTCTGTGCGATATCACTGACTCAAAGCGGTAACAAGAGATCATTTTTTTTTGTTAACTATAATTTATCGATAAAATAATGACACTCTTGATTACAAGCTTGATAACAAAGGCCATTATCGTAAAACGAGCAAAAACACTGTTTCAATTGCCGCGAATGCATTTCGATGATATGTTGATTTATAATTATTATTTCATTGAGAATGGTCAAAGTAAAAAATCAATCGTTGAGTAATTGAAGAACGACAAAAATAATAATAAAAATAAACTAATATCGCTGATAAAATACCAGCGTGTTCTTATCAAAAATAGAAACGCATCACAAATGGTACATAATTGCACTTTCATTGCAATTAAGTTAGCTGACAAATTTGTTTACTTGGTTTAGTTAGGACTTAATAAGAAGTGTTTGACTCTGATTATTATATTGTCTAAACTAATAAAATACCTAATTGAGGACATAATAAAGATGGTTGAAGAAGTTTAGTGTCATAAAGATTTCATATAGTTCAGTTAATGGAATTCTTTATCATTTTCTATTTTTATTGGGCAATATGATGCACAGGTACATATATCAATCAAGCAATAAAAAAACGAGAAAGTGAAGACTAATCCTTGAACGGTACTTTCAAATGTAAACAATATTTATCAGTAGGTTGAAGAAAAAGAATTTTATCTTATGTTATACTCTCACTGGCCCTTAAAGCTGTTGCTATAAATAGTGACGTTTTGTCCTAGACAGTAAGTTGAGAGATGCTTGTTTGATTGTTGATAGCAGATATACATACTTGGTCTTGCCCTCATTTACTTCAAGACCAACAAGTTTCACTTGTTCTTCAATAGCCTTTAAATAGAACTGCACGTTATAGGAGCAGCCGATAAAATCGATATAGTCTGTACAGCCATAGTTGGACGGATGTGTTGAAGATAGTAAAGCCTTCCGTATAAATTCCCTACCCTAAATGCTTATCTGTTCAAGAATGAGATTGATAGCACATCTTCTTTGGAAGAGCTACGTACGCGTTTTCAAATGTCAAGAGCAAGTTCGTGCGATCTAGTCCACTGATCTCTATATACACTGGATAGTGTATTCATACAAAATTTTTGAGGCAAAAATATAGTCGTGGCCGGTACCCTCATATAACAGTATAACAGCGGCGCCAGCGGAATGGACGCTACTGGACCTGCATTTTCTTTTATTTTTTTCAATATTTACAGCCGCAATGCTTGTTGACATCAACTGATATCAAATAAATGCTCAATTTCGGCAAATATCTTCACTCTCTTTCTTCGTTTGTATAGAGCAAGATATGATAAGATATTTAAAAAACTTACCTCACAAAAACTGTTATACACTATAGGCTATTCACTATCCAGTGCATTATAGAGATCAGTGATCTAGTCGTGTATATTTTTTATTTCTACGGGAACTTCTGTATAACAGTTATATTTTAGTTATACAAGGTGTCGCAAATTTTGTCACCGGTTGCAAATGGCGGTAAATGTCAATTCCACTTTGACTTTTGTGAAGTAAAGAGATACAAAATACAGGTCAAGTAAACAAGACATTAATAACTGTACTCATAAAGAACGCTTATAATAATTAGAAGTGTTGAGATTTCGGAGATCTCAGCAATGTCAGTTACATGAACAATATTCCTCAGCAAAATTTCTCAGCTTTGCTGTCAAAACTGAAATAAAATCTCAGATTCACTTGCTCACATTTTGAGTGAGAAAAATCTCTGAGATCTCATTTTTCCGTATATATTTTTGCTGAATAATTTGAAAAAATTTGAGCATCTTCCCTTAGAGTACTGTTTTAGTATTCTCTTTAACGATGTCCTTCATTTCGATCACAATTTATGTATGTATTTTATAAATTTTCAAAAATATCAGTCTTTAATTTTCTTTTTTCAAAAACATTTAAACCTCTTAGATAAACTAAATTGAATTGATACTTTTCAGGTTGAATCGGTGCAATGGACCTTTGATAAAGTAGCTACAGAAGATGCTAGCGGTGAGCTGCGTCATTTAGCTGAATTTTTGGCTAACAAACAATTCGACATGGTTATTAATTTACCAATGCGTGGAGGTGGTGCACGACGGTAATTTTTTTAATAATAGAAATAAAAGAAATGACTAAAAAAATGCCAATTTATAACGCACACTTTTAAGAGCGACCAACTGTTATAAATGTTATAAATTGACATTTTTCTAGTTTCATGCTAAAATAAAACCATACATTTCTTAAGGGTGTCCTCCCTTTTTTCTTTCTAAAGCGTTTCATCATTCATGACACATGGTTATCGTACTCGTCGTCTAGCTGTAGATTACTCTATATCTTTGGTGACAGATGTCAAATGTACCAAACTTCTTGTTGAAGCAATGCGTCGCATTGGTCGTGCGCCGATAATGAAGACTCACACTGATTGCATGACTTCACGACGAATGGTTACACTGCCTGGTTTTATTGATGTCCATACTCATCTGCGAGAACCAGGTGCCACACACAAAGAAGACTTCTCAACTGGTACAGCTGCCGCTTTAGCTGGTGGTGTTACTATGATTTGTGCTATGCCAAATACCACACCATCTATAACAGATCGGACAACTTTCAATTTATTCCAAGACCTTGCCAGAGTTGGTGCACGATGTGATTATGCATTGTATATAGGAGCATCTGATAGTAATTTTGGTCAACTTGCTGAATTGGCTCCTCAAGCGGCAGGTTTAAAAATGTATCTCAATGATACTTTCAGTACATTGAAAATGACCGATATGACTGTGTGGGAGAAACATTTACAGAGTTGGCCGAAACGTTGCCCTATAGTTTGTCATGCCGAAAAGCAAACCATGGCTGCTGTCATTCTACTGGCACATATGATGGATCGTTCGATTCACATCTGTCACATAGCTCGCAAAGAGGAGATCATGATTATACGGGCTGCCAAAGAGAAAGGTATTCGAGTGACGTGTGAAGTGTGTCCCCATCATCTGTTTCTTTCGACTGATAATATCGAAGCTATTGGTGCTGGGCGTGCAGAAGTTCGTCCCGTTCTGTGCTCTCCTGAGGATCAGCAAGCTCTGTGGGATAATATGGAATACATTGATGTTTTTGCCACTGATCATGCTCCACATACTATTGAGGAGAAAAATTCTGAAAAACCTCCACCAGGTTTTACGGGTTTGGAGACAATTTTGCCTCTTCTTTTGCAGGCAGTGCATGAAGAACGTCTTACTCTGGAGGACATCAAGAACAAGTTTTATCGCAATCCGAAAAGAATTTTCAATCTTCCAGAGCAACCAAATACTTATGTTGAAGTAGATTTAGATGAAGAATGGACAATTCGCAAAGAAAAGCTGCATTCCAAGTCGAAATGGACACCATTCGATGGTACAAAGGTCAAGGGCCGTGTGCACAGAGTAGTTTTGCGAGGTGAAGTTGCCTTCATTGATGGCGAAGTTCTGGTTCCACCTGGTTTTGGAATCAATGTTCGAACTCAATACAATCGAAAATCCTTGCTACATCAATCGATTGAGTCCTTGGATTATAGCCAATCTACCGAAGCTATCGACTGTCTGGCAAAGGTAGATATTTTGAATAGAAGTTCAGACCACGTATCTGATCTTCAAACGAATGAAGCATTTTCGAAACTTTTACCAGAACCAGTTCCAAAACTTGCCGTTCACTTTGCGGGAGATCCCAACTTCTTGAGGCCCATTTCGCCAATTGCTCGAGTCCGTTATGATTCGATTGGAAATACAACTCTTAAAGAACTTATTCAAAAGACCAGCAGTGCAACGTCAAATCCTACTGCACATGGACTTCTGGGAAAACACATTCTTACTGTCGACATGTTTAGCAAGGAGCAACTGAATGATATTTTTAACTTGGCTCAGATATTCAAGGGTCGCGTTACCAAAGATCGCCCATTGGACGATATATTAAAAGGCAAAATTATGGCTTCGGTATTCTACGAGGTCAGTACAAGGACATCTTGTAGTTTTGCTGCAGCTATGCAGAGACTTGGTGGACGGGTAATCTACATGGACGAGACGAGCTCATCGGTTAAAAAGGGTGAGACGTTGGAAGACTCAGTAGCGGTGATGGCAGGTTATTCAGATGTTATTGTCCTTAGGCATCCTGAACCAGGAGCAGTTTCTGTAAGTTAATTTTTGTCTACGTTTTTGGAAAAAAAATGATCAATTTATTTTTTGTTCTTAATAGAGGGCAGCACATCACTGCCGCAAGGCCTTGATCAACGCTGGCGATGGTGTTGGAGAGCATCCTTCTCAAGCTCTTTTGGACATTTTCACTATTCGTGAAGAGATCGGTACAGTAAACGGTCTTACAATTACCATGGTTGGTGATTTGAAACACGGCAGGACCGTGCATTCTCTGGCTCGTCTTCTGACTCTATACAATGTGACATTGCAATATGTCAGTCCTGATAATCTAGGCATGCCAGAGCATATAATGCGCTATGTTAGTTCAAAGGGTATCAATCAAAAGACCTATAATTCCATTGAGTCTGCACTACCAACCACAGATGTTCTTTATATGACCAGAATTCAAAAGGAACGCTTTGCTTCAGAAAAGGAATATAACAATGTAGGTTTCTGTGTGGCTTCTGTACATTTTAAAATAAAATACAATTTTTCTTGTAAATATATTTCAGTGTTGTGGCCATTTCGTTGTAACTCCAAAACTAATGACAGAAGCTAATCGGCGCATGATTGTTATGCATCCTTTACCAAGAGTGTTCGAGATTAGTAAAGAATTCGATTCAGATCCTAGAGCGGCGTACTTTAGACAAGCTGAATATGGAATGTACGTACGCATGGCACTTTTGGCAATGGTACTTGGAAGGAATTAAAATCTTGCGAATTTAAATTAATTTTGGTTTTTTTTTTTGTACAACATAATTCAATTATGTAACATAAGTTAAAATTTAATTAATTTTAATATATAATGTAGAAGAGTGTTTTGACTTTGACTTACTAAACATTCGGTGGCGTAATGCGTATACGAAGATTTTGAGAGGTACATGGCTCTTGAAGAAGGATCTTTTCTTGGTAATCGGGTATTTCAGTATATTCACGGAATTTTCAGACTGATGTCTCTGTAGTTAAGTTGGTCGTATCGGATGCTGTGCTAAAGGAGACATTAGAAAATAATAGAAAGCTTCTGAATTTTCAATTCAGCACTGAAAACCGCAACCTCTTACGTGACACAGTTGTGGAAATAGCGCCGTTTCCCCATCCAAACACTTTTTAAGAATAATTGCAAATTCAGTATAGCATCCGTTTGGAGGAATATATTTCCAGAACCAAACCTTCTTTAAGCTTTTGGTTAACAGGTGCGGATAGGGTTTGAAAAGTCCTTTCCTTCGAAGTATATCTCAGTTTCGGAAACATTGTTGAAAAAATTATTTTTTTTGCAAGGTTAACTCATGATATTTTTTTTTTGGAAATGAGTAAAAAATGTTTTGTCAAGATTTCTCAAAATTTGAACCTGTAAATTTGGTATTCAGCTCTGAAAAAAGATATACCTATTACGAGGGATGGTTGCGGAAATATCACCATTTAAACTTTTTTCTAGTGTGGGATCGAAATTCAGTATCACGAATCATCTTTTTTTTTTAATTTAAAAAATTAATGAAATTCTACGAACCCAAATACAAAAAAATATATTGCAATCCATATTAATTTACGAGCCAAAAAAAACATCATAGCCAATTTTTCTCGTACTTGCTTGGACCGCACAGATAAGAGAAACACCCTGCTTATAAAATTGCAGAACCCCAAACAACACTTTTATAGTTGGCAAATATAAAGATTATATTTTATTTGTTGCATTCTCTAGGGCTTGTTTGTTATTTAAATTATTTTAAACACCGACGCAACGATTTTTTTGTAACCAAAAGTTCGTTAGTTACAAATACAGTTTTTATTTGTAATACATTATGGTTAGGTTTTAAGACTAAATTTCAATAAGATGTTTTTTATCATCCCAATTCCCACAAAAAATGTCGTTTATAATGATGGTGCGAAAAGCTTAGTAGCCTTCACTGTCAGTATTTTATACACAAATCCCTTTCAAAAAAAAAAAATCTACATTATCAGCCCAGCAAAATTAGACCAAAAAAACCAAACTTTGAAAACTGAATTTCTGTGTAGAGCTTTATTTGCATTTAGTATTTCCTTAAAAAAAACCCTCAATTTGGAACATTGCAAACATTTCTAGAGTGTTTAATAGGTTGAAATTTAATTTTTTGTAAATACATATCTTAAAAAATTATAAATTTTTCTTTGGAAATAGAGAAGAAACAAATATTTTTCGATAAGCGCAAACGTTACAATATCAGTTTTTTGCATTTTAATGTAGGCATTAGGCAAGTACAATTTTCTACACCCCCTCTGAGGTCAGCAAGCCATGAAAAAAAAAAAACGAAATTCAGTTATAGTCCAGCCAATAAAGCATTTGACTGGAAAAGTAAGCTGGATTTTGGCATATAGCCTTCTCATGATGTTCTTAAGGAACTATCAAAAGTCCACATCGATATGAGCGCCGCTAACAATTTTACGGGGGGGGTAAAGGGCCCACCAAAATGTTTTTTTAGGAATATCTCCCAATTGGGTCACCATTGTTTGGCAAAATTCATTTGGCATTTTTTTGTTTCGCTTTAATCGTTAAATACTTCGTTTAATTCGCAATCCACAATTGGCAACTTACGTTGGGTTTTTTATTCATTACGTTTTTCAATCATTACGCAAATAACATTTGGCGTTTTTTTATTTCGCTTTTTTTCAAAAATATTTTCAATCATTTCGCAAAAATCATTTAGCAATTTGTTGTTTCGTTTTTTTTTTATTACGTTGTTTGATATTTGGCCAATTGTTTTTTTCGCGAAATAACGTTTCGCCGTTTCATTATTTCGCAAAATATCGCTTTGCTGTTTTATTATTTCGCTAATAGATCATTTCGCTGTTTAGTTGTTTTGATAATTAATATTAATGTTTTTTTTTTAGAAGTAATTTTTTTATATGGAAAATCGTTCATTTTTGAGTATTTTTCGGTGACGTTATCCTTATTTCGTTTTGAAAATGGAAATAAGCCAAATTGGATTTATTTCCTTTCGAAAACGGAATAAGGCCAAATTTGACATAGAAATAAAGCCAAATGTTTTTGTCCAACACTTAAACTACACCCAACCTCGCACCTACCCCAAATTCAATAGTGTGCCCAAGCAGCATGCCCCCCATACATACCTCACTGTTTATACATGCCAAAAAATTGCAAAACAATTGAATGCCAAATAAAAAAAAGCGAAACAACAAAATGCCAAATAAAAAAAGCGAAATAGTAAATTAATAAATAAAAAAAGCAAAACAATAAAATGCCAAATAAAAAAATGCGGAAATTCAAAAATCCAATCGAACTAAAACTAAATGAAAATTGCGAAATGATAATTTGTCAAATCATTTAAAAAACGAAACGTGATTTGCAAAACATAAAATGCGAAATAACAAAATGCTAAACAAACAAAATGCGGAACGAAAAACCGCGAAATGAACCCCCGCGAAACGTTACTTTGCCAGACAATTCTTGCGAAACATACCATACCCAATTTTGTTAATTGTTGGTACATTATATGAACATGATTTTAAGACATTGGGCCACTTTATATATCCGCCCCTTAAGGTGGGAGGGGCAAATTAAAAAAAAATTAAACTGAAAACTATTATTAAAAAACAACGGCAACACTTACAATATTATGTTAAAACTTGCTTTAAAGCCAGAAACTCTTTCTTTAATTATGTTTTTAAATAAAGTTATTTTATTGCTTACTTTTTGAATAAATTATTTTCAGACTAAAATTATAAAACTTATAATAAACTTATAATAATCTTTTTTTCAAAATTTTATGTTACTAAGTACTAATTTTTGTTATAATTTAAGATACTCTTATTAATTTTGAATCAGATGGCTGTAAGTCTTTTAGTTTTAAAGAAAATTGAAAATTATGAAAACTAATTTTCAATGCACCATTAACGACAAAGGCGGCCCCAACCACGGAATGCAAGACTTTTATACAAATTTGCGTATATAAAAAGTTGAGATATATATAACAATACCAGTGAATGTTTCCTATCATTTACACCCAAAATTTTGGTCTAATATGATTTTCAACTGAGAATTTTTAAAAAATATATAAAAAGACATGTTTTTCATCAAAATTAATTCTTGGGTGAATATTTACTGGCGATAAAGGTACAATCGGAGAAAATCAACAGTAAAAATTCAACAAGTGTCTTGTACATTTTACAATTTCCACTTTCTCATAAAAAGTGTCAGAAACTTAAATTATTGCAACAACATTATATTCATGGATACACACAACATAGTTTTCAGATAACCTGTACTTGATTTATGAAGATGTCATGTTATTTTAATACGAAATTCTATTTAATACAAAAGTACAAAAGATTTTGACATGACCGCCTAGTTTATTTTTACCAAGTTCATACTATTTCAACATGATCTCCTTTAAATTTAAATTCAACACATATCCTGTGTTAACTTGAAGTATCATATAGTTATTTGTACAATTGTAAACTTAACCTGATTTTGAGTTAATTTAGCGATGTTCGATTAAACAAAACATAGTGTTCATATTCCAAAAAAGTGTTAATTTTACAGTGTGTATTTTTCATTATCGTTTTATAAAATTAACTGTTGTTTTGAATTTGTAGTGCTGATTTTACAGTATTTTTGGTTTATAAAATCAAACAAACAGATAATTTTGTTTATCTATAAAATGTATCGATAGTTTTATCTGATCGCAGTGTTGATGCTAAGTGCTAACTGCCATTACGTCGCGGTCGTTTAAAATGCTGAAAACTCTTCGAACGAAATATGTCGTGTTCCAGAACAAACCGACTGAAGGTAACAGTTTCATTGATTCAAAAAGCTTTTACCGGCCTTTAAGTCCTCCAAAAATTGGCGTTTCGTCCCGGCGATCTCACTTGGACTCATCAGTTGACTATAGTGAGGGCCTTTGTCAATAAGCAATTTTTGCTAAGTTCAGTTTATCTTACATACATTTCGTGACGAATACCTAGTAACAGTTTCATACTATGAATTATAAAATATGTCAACAACAAACCTTCCTAAAAAAATATTCTAGGCCTTATCACTTTACGTGGTTAAATGTTGGCATGTTGGCTATAGCTTTCACTTCAAACCAGATCGCACTTTTTCATTGCTTGGTCTGTTAAATAAGTATACATATATATTGAATAAATTATACAAATTAAAACGTTTATAAGAATGTACTATTTTTATAGATAACCATGAAAATGAAATTAGTATAGCAAAATACGGGTAGGTAGGTATTGGAAAAAAAGGAAGCATGTACCTATACGAAGATTGCTGATTATGAAAAACCAGATAGCTTTGGTTAACTGTGAGCTTGTTTAAAAACACAGGAGTATATTTTATGGTAATTTATATTGAATTGGTATATGAATATTTATTTTTATACGATTATTTTTTATTTCTTAATGAATTTAGATTTCAAGCAACAAAGATTACATATTTCAATTGATGTTTCGTTTAATTTACCTACTGAAAATCAATTGATACAATTTTTTTAATATAGACGTAAGATATAAACAGTTTTCCAGGTCTAGGTTAGTAATAACCAGAGAATAGAGATCGAAAGCAAATCTCAACCTTTTGAAAGGTCTCTTAAATTACTCTCACTTGTTTAGATTTTCAAAAATGATCACTTTATAACCAGTTTACTAAATAGTATTTTTTTTTTTTTGGTTTCTCTCAGAGAGAAACTTTTATTTTGATTTTTTTTTAGGTTTTGGTTAACCTTATTGCTGAGAGAAAAAAATGAATCTCATTTGGAGATTTTTATTTTGTATTGTGAGTTATAAAGGTCTTCCACTAGAATTGACACAATAATTGTTAATTAATCATTGTTTCACACTTTCAGGTACCTATTCTATATTGAACTGAGATTTGGGCAAAATTGTTCCAATAGCGGAACGGACATGAAACGATTCTTTTCCTCATCGGAATTAGTTCCTGGAACCTATGTAGGTATGTCTGCGGAGCTATTAATTTTTGTACAGTGTAGGTATTACAGTTGACACGAGCTACATAACTATTGGCACCTACAAGTTTTTGAACACAGGCGATTTTAATTATTTTTTGTTTTACATTTCCTCCTGAAATAAAAAAAATACTCAATTGAATACAATAGTTACTCAAATGATTCAATTGATAAATAAAAAAAACAGTTAAAATTTATTATTTATTTAAAAATACAATTTTATTTGTAGGTAAACAAATTATATTTACTTATAATAATATTATTATTTAATATAAAAACTAATGGTGTCACAAATAATGATGATGATAAAAAAACTCGTTCTAAAAAATATATGCAGTTTACATTATAATTATTATGCATTATAAAATCATCGATTATTTAAAATTTATTATTTTTAAGTGTAAATTATATTTTATAGTGATACTTAAATATTAAAAATAAATTACTTTGTACGTATAACAAAAATTCACTCAAGTTCCATTTTATATATTTATATATATACATGTAAAAAAACTGTTCAGTCTATTGTATTGCCTCTTAGGATTAGCTTTCACAATGTTAAAAATTAATTTAAAAAAATATATTCATAAGTGGTGTACTGATATCGTGTTTTTGTCATTCTTTGATCCAAGACTCATTTCGCTAGCAACGAATGCAGGATTTAGTTTTCCAAAATTATTGGAAATAACCGACACTGACACAAGACGCGGACTGGTTTCTTCTATGCTGATACTTTTAGTAAAAATAGGCAGAATAGATGACCGTTTGAAACTCATTTCAGATATTTCACTTATTTCTGGCGATGGTGGTGGAGCGTTTCGTGGGCGTTGTCTAGATAGAAAAATAGAAAAAAATTAAATACATACTTACAAATATGAGTTATTTAAGTTTATTGTTTTTTTTGTTGAAAAATAAAGCTTACCTTTCTTTGCTTCTACACCCGATCAAAGTTATAAGAATTCCTAATATAACAAAAGCCGCAAGCATTCCAGACAGACCAGCTACAAGGGTCATTACTTCATGTGGCTCTCCATCAGATGTGGCCTTCGGAACTATAAAAAAATGAAAAATCATATGTAAATTTTAATTAAAATGAAGATTTAATTTTTGTATCTATATTTGCTACCCTAAAAATTTTAAACCCAGTTAGTCGTATTTTATTAGATTACCTTAGAACACTCTTTAACAGTTGGCTAGCTATTATCTAAATAGTTCGCCATTTCCTTATTTATAAACGCATTCTTAATATATTTTCAAGTACTCACGGACATCCCTGTTATCTGTAATTTTATGTCGAATTCCTTTCAACAAAAGAATCGAATTTTTTTCTAAACGAATCTATTTTTTTTCTGAACAATTCGAATTTTTTTTGTCAAAACAAATCTTGCTAATTTTGCAAGATTCAAGAAAGATTTTATACCGATTTGCACATACACTTGCAAGATTTAAAATTTCTAAAAATGTCAAATTCAATGCCAGTGTGTTTTGAGAAAACACACTTTTTTTATGAAAACAAATTGTGTTTTGGTTGCAACGAATTTTCGGTGAATTTTATAGTAAATATTTGTGCGTTGTTTTTCAATTAATGATAATAATAATTTCCAAATTGAATATTTTTGGATATGGAAATTGCAGTCTGTTATCCTTCATGTTTCCCCTTTACTTCACATATATACGTGGTCGGTCATTGAACTTCTGCTGAGCGAGGTGTGTTCCATTGGGACATACAAAGTACTATTTAGTACTTCCCAGTAGATTTTAACCTTGTTCGTTTACTTCCCAAACCTATACCCGTTTGTACCATTTTTAGCCCGAAAGACTTTCAAAGTTCATATACAAAAAAATAAATCTGGTAGAATCTGGCATTTTTGGGCAAGTACGCGAACAGACCTGATGAATGCAACGCTTTAAATGTTCCAAAAAAATCTAACCTCAATGTAGATGTAATTTTTGTTATTTGCAATTGTATTTTATTTTAGATTAATTTACTATGTATTTTCTTTTTACTTGGTGGATTCATTTCGTTACTAAATTATTGAAATGCTTTCAACTACTTTAACCACATAATAGGTCTGTTCGCGTACTTGCCCGGAACTGCCAGATTCTACCATTTTTTATATTTAATATGAACTTTGACAGTCTTCCGGACGAAAAATAGTAGAAATATGTAGGTTTGGGAAGTAAAGGAACAAGGTTCATAGATATAAAGTACTTGGCAGTAGATGCTGCAGCCCAAAGGAACACATCTAATGAATAGATCTGGAACTGTCAAAAATTTTGACATTGGACTATTTCCTCCGATTTTTTTGTTTGACGTGAATCCGATTTTTATTGTTCAGGCACAAACTAATTTGAACTCAATCATTAAAACAGAACACAAATCTACGGTCGTTAAATGATAAAAAAAGAAATCTTGTGGCTTCTCTTTCTCGCTTTAAAGTGAGTATGAGTCTATGAGATAAAGTACAGAGACATCAAAAAAAGTCGGAGGAGAAAATCCAATGGTGAATGCACAAAGAAGTATAGGGAAGCGTGAAATTACACATGAACAATGATTAAACCAAACATGCTATGCGTCAATCTATGAATCGTGTAAGGGCCACATTAAACACCCCCATTTTTCAATATATTGTTACATCTATACCAATTATACCTCATAAGTGTAGATACTGAAACACTCCCGCGTACTCGAAAGATGATGAACATGCACGATATTGCGTGCATTTTATCAAGCATTTCCTCAATTTGTTTAAAAAAAAATTTCAGTATTACTGTAAAGTCGTGTAAAGCCTAGGGCACAACCAAGTTGCGTTAACAAGCGACCTTGAGTAAGATTTATATAAACAAAGATAAACAGCAGAAAAAAATGATGCGGAATTAAATGACAAAATTACAAGAACTCACAATCAACAGTGCCGGATTAACCAATAAAACAAACTTAGCAATTCGGAAGTTCTACCATACGTTATAGTGTGAAGCAAGCCAAAAACAAAACAATAGTATGACAGTTCTTGTTGTTTTCTCTTCAGTTAGAACTGTGAAATTAGAAAGAGATAAGACGAAGATAGTTTTACATAGTTTTACAGTTTAAGTGCCTGTTTACATAGGCTTTTTACTGAAAGTCTTAGATTATCACAAGTAAAAGTCATTAGGCCCCTGTTATGCATTTTATTTGCGACACTCATGTCAGATTTTGTCATATTGATTATTGTGAGTTTGTTTTAAAATCCAGTTTCAATACTTTATTTGACCCTTTTTGAAATGTTTAGACTTTAGAAGATACTTGTACATCCAATTTTTACAGTGTAAGTCCCCTTTCACACGAGGAAACAAGTTGCCGGAAATTTTGTTGACGTTTTCTTTTAATTTCCTTGAAAATCTCTTGTACTTTTCACACGAAGAAACAAAATCGTGGAAATTTTCTGTAGTTTCTTTTTAAAGTAGCTTGGTTGAACACACATTACTGTCTATGTGAAGAGGAATGTCAAAAAAATCTCCTCAAATCGTTGGTCGGGGCGATTTCATTTTCCCCTTTTACTTCTTGCCCTTCTCACCTATAAACTGACAGTTGCTGGAAACTCAGTTTTCTCGTGTGAAAGGGGACTAAGATCATCCCAGTTTCGGAGTTAACGATCCTGAAAAACATTTTTCAGTCAATTTGTATCCCTATTTAACTGCTCGAATTCGGTGAGTTTACTCTCGATTATTTAAATAGATTTTTCTGACAGGCATTCTATAGAAATGGAGAAGATGACACTCGTCTATTTTATACTGCCACTAGTGTCCCCCTTACTGTTTCGATAGTGAAAACGCATTAAGTTAATGTTACACTGAAAAACTGCTTCATAATTAACTTGGGTTCAATTTGTTTGTAAGATTAACTAACTTTAGTTTAACCCTAAATGAACTGGTAATCCATTCCAAGTACTATAAAATTTAAATCCGGCACTGGCGATAACAATCGCCCCATTCAATAGATGTATTGTTACGCATAATTTCATCGTTTTATGCACTGCATGCTTAATGTGAGCGTGAGAATGAGATTTGTGTCAAGTTGAAGTTTATAGACGGCCGGCAATGGTGGCGCGCGCAGGCAATTTCCTTCTATAACTAATTTGATGACTAAGCATTAAGCAACAAGCGGTCAATGTTCGACAAACCAACTGCGCGCCGGGAAACTTTTGTTTTTTTCTGATGACTATATAATATTTATATCTATATTAAAAGTAGGTAATCACGATGATGGGCCGCCGCGTTAGCTATCATGCGTTGATCTAGATTTACAGGTGAGGCTTGATGTTTGTCAATTTAAAAACCAGTTTCTATAGTTTTTTTTTTTAAATTACTTACACGCTTTCTATATAGTTAGTAATTAATGTCATTAAAACGCGTTATTTAATCACCCACTTATAATAATTAATTCAAGTATAGTTATAGGTGAAGCTGTGTTCCTTCCGTTTTGAATGTTTTTTTTATTTTTGTTTTTGTTGTGGTACTTCCTATAGAAAAGAGTTGTTTGTCAAACCGGAAGTGAAAGACGCATGACAAGTTGATTGAATTTGCAGAGTTTATTTCTTACAAAACATTCAAAATTAATTCTTTGTTTCGATGTTTAATTATTGTTTCTAAAAATATTTGTGTATGGAAAGTGCTTGAATGACAAATTTATTTTTATTGAAAAGCCTGTTTTCTCCACCATCATTATACGTCATAATCTCTGCTTAAGCTAAAGATTTTGTGAATGTAGTGAATGTTTTGTTTTTTTTTTTACGTTTTACTTTGAAGGTATTAGCATTTTAATTTAAAGTCAACAATAATATTTTTGTATTGTTAAGAATATAATATGTATAAGAGATCATACGTAGCATATATTTTAGTTAACTACTATTGTCCATTTGTCATTGAAAAAAAAATAAATAAAGTCGGCAACTGACTTAGTTTTTCAAGGCCAACAATGAACTTATGTTTTTGTTTTGTTTCGTTTTGATTTGACACACATTGCTGTTTTTTTTTTTGTTAATGAAAGTCTTAATAATGATATTTTATATCATTGAAAAATTTAACTGAAGTAATCTTCTTACTCAGTTTAATGAACTTTGTGTTTTTGCCAGTTTATTCCATATAATGTTTAATTAATAAATAAGATAACATTATATTTATTGGGGGGAAATTAAAAAAAAGATTTATTAAGATTACATATGGGAGTGATTTTTAAGTATAGGTACACAAATATGTAAATGTTCAATATCATTTAAAGCAGCTACTTGTATAATAAATTATGATATTTTAACCGTGGATGAGGCAATACCTTGTAATTATTTGTTCTTTTTTTGTTTTAAAAAGAAAAAAAAAATATTATTTAATTTTACATCATCACTGTTGAGATTGAGATCTCTTTTATAGTCGGGGAAGTAGCGTTATATTTTTAACATTCTTTATATCGATGTAGTTTTTTTAAATTGAACTGCACTTAGGTAGACGAAAAACATTCAAATTCTATCGGTGTTTTATCAAGATTTGCATGTGGGTTACGAGTTAAACAGTCATGGACACTCATAAACAAAGCTAAACTTCTGTTCAATTACTTCCCAAAAAGTGTCAATTTCTACCAATTTTTAGTTAAAAATTCTGACAAATGTCAAATTCTGTCATATGAAAAAGAAATAAAATTTGACCAAAATTGGTAACGAATGGTAGTTTCGGGAAATAAACCAGCAGAGCAGTGAAATGCTTACGGAACCGCAGCGAAAAATTACCCCTGGAAAATGTAACCAACCGAAAGAAGTAAACAATCGAAATAAATAATGACAATGACTATTAAATCTCGATGTGCCGTGAAATAAGGTACATGGAAATAACGGAAATAACGCGGAATCAACTTTATTTCCATATATAAAATTATAAATAATCTCGAAGTTCCGAATTTGCTATACTCGGTTTTATTGAATGAGTTATAATGTCGATCGATTGAATTAATAATTTTGTTAATCGACTTTATTTCCCAAATCAAAAATTAATGTTCGACGTTATTGCTAGCAATGTTCAATTTTATTTCCAAATACAGAAATGGTTTTTAAAATATATATATACTTAAAAATACATTCTTATAATTACATATCTCTATTATTTTCGTTAAACTAAATTTCGAATTTATTTCCCAAATTATTTCTACATTGTTACAAGCAGATTCCAATTCTTTCGCTTTTATTCTCAAATTGCATTTCTACATTATTGCCACTTCATATTTCTCTACTTTATTCCCAGATATTTTCGACATAGTTACTCTTTCGTTATGGAAATAAAGTCGAGCATATAAAAAGACGGATTTCGACTTTATTTTCAATATTTATTTAAATAAAGTCGATTCGGCATTATTTCCATCTACTTTATTTCACGGCACCTTTTTCCGCTCTGTTTTCACAAGCATTTCGGTGTCTTATTGAAAAAACCAAGAAAAATTTTGAGAAAAATTACAATGAAAAAAAAAAAAAATAGTGGGGTGTACACTGTACGGTGTACGAAATTATTGCTATATACTGATAATTTTTGTTGAACACAGTAAAGTATAGCATTATAATGTGCGCAAGGCACGGAACTGTCAATAAATATCGGTGTTTCTTTTGTAGCTCCAACAAAGTAGTCTGAGGAGACGCCACAAAGCTAAATTAGGTGAGAAATGGAATGAAGTTGGCCACAGTCAGCATTTTACTCCATAACCTACTTCCTCCATAATTGGTTGCATTCGATGAACTATTCCAAAGCTATCCGAATAGGTTTGCTTTGTTGCAATCCCTTGTGAAAAAACAGATGATTCAACAACAACTCATCGCATCTGGAAATTTGGGGAAGGTAGATAGCTCCTATCGGATATATGGGCAAGAAATTTTGTTAAAAAACCTATGGAATATATGGATGCCTCTTAAGAAGAATTAAAACGCTTTGAAATATTTAGTAAAAATAAAACTTGTTTCTATTAAAGTGACGCCCAGTGTAATTGACTGTTGATTGTTCAGAGCTCTAACCTTGATAAATAATTTAATCGGATAGATTAAAGATAACTCTTCTCAAAATTTTCCCTTAGACTATTCTCAGTGATATATAGCTCTGACCTAAAAAATTTATAAGAATTATTATTATTATTTACATACAAAATGCGTTAATCCAATTTAATCATAATAATATCAAAACAAATGAGTTCTATCAAATCGCAAACATAAAAATAACATTTCGTATTTAATTAAATAAAAATATATGGTGGAGAGTACATACGCATTTAAGTTTTTAGTACTTATGTATTTAAGTACCATAAAATCACAATACACATATTAAAGGTAATATCATTAGCGTTTTCATTTTTGTTCAGTTCTTCGCAAATCTAGGTATATTATGGTGGTAAAATGGTGGATTCAGTGCCCCTTTACTTGTCGAATTTCAATATTTTGTTGTTGTTTCTTGTGATGAGTGCACTCCAACAGCCATTTTAAATTTTTTGAAACTTTAAACTTTGACAACCTGCGCAATAGGTATAATATATTACCTTATAGCGAGTTTCATTAAACTTTTAAAGAATTGCTCACAAAATCAATAAATGAAACTTTTTTCAGTAGTTTGACATGCCTGCCATTTGGTTTTTGACAAAAAACTCCTAATTATTTTTTTTAATTTGGCACTAGCCGACCAAGTTCACAACAAACAACATAATATTTTTCATTTAACAGAAAAGCTGTGCATTCAGATCGAATTTCTCACCCCAGGAGAGAGCTCTTCTTTCGTGTTGAGAATTGATTTAGAATTGCTCTTTTTCTTGCAATGAAACCCTTAAAATAAGAAAGGGGCACATCTTTTGACAAAAAGTGCAAAGTGAATGAAACTCGCTATTAGATTTCGGTACTGTGCCATAAAATAGCATTACAGGCTATTGCATTGCAATGTCAATTCATAATTTGTCCAGTGTATGAATTAAACTTGGATTAACGTGTATATGTATTTAATTTTAACGTCTGGTTATAGTGATTAACCCGGTAATTGAATTTTCGTTTAAGCAATTATTAAATTTGATTATTAATGGGGCCCAATTAGTTTATCTTAATTTGCTTATATAGATAATGGTACGAAATGGCCTAATGTTATAATATTATTAGATTAATACTACCAAACAATTTTTTAATTTTATATAGCATTAAACTAACTTTTTCTTAATTTTAAACATATTAGGCATATCGATAGTCGTCTGCTAAACTCATTTTTAACTAAACTACAGTTGAAAATCAATCTGAAATCAATCAATCAAAAATATGTAATCGATGATTTTAACTTTTGAAAAATACCAGAGAAATTATATGCTGCTAACCTCAATTATAATTTACAAAATCTTCTTTTTACTTTAATACTTAAATAGTTTTAAAATCGTGATAAATCGAATAAATTTTGTTTTCAATATTTTAAAAATTATACTCACTTGAATCTTCTATTACGTATCGTTTTGAATATGGTGATTTTAAGTAATTATTGTCCATGGTTTATTTGATAAATATTGATGTTTCCAATATGATATAAATTATAAGTTGTCCTATATTTCAGAAAATGTTGTACAGAAAAGGCTGAAATAAAAATATAAAATAAAAAATAATTAGTTAAATAAATAAAAAAATAATTTAATTAAATTATTTGCTTCATAATATTATAAGAACAACATTTTTCCTATAACTTTCTTTTGAGAAAATTATGACTTATGACAAGAAAGTAAAAATCATCACTCTTTTGAAGTAATAGTGATATTACATAGGTACATATAGTAGGTATAATAAAATGCCAATGGATTAACCTTTTGCCATATTTCACCAATTAAATGTAATCCATTGGCATTGTATTGTGTACATATTTAATATCACTATTACTTCATAAGAGTGATGAACTTTTTTGTCATAAATCAATTCATACTTTACTCTAAAGATTGAGCGAAAACAATAACAGCATTTGGAAAATAAATCTGTGCTATATAACCTTAAAAGTTTAATTTTGGATCAATTTTTTCACAATAATATCACAAACGTAATAGTTCTTTAATTTTATGCTTAAGTGTGTCTAGTAATTACACGCAGGAATTTCATGCGAATTCCGTTTTTTCAAATCTGTCATAAGCCTTTTACTAAAATTTTAATTATAAGCTTAAAATAGTTCACCTCCCCCCCCTCACAAGTTAGGGTCTTGGGGCTCCATGAAACATTTTTTTAAAGCATAACTTAACTATTTCTATTTTTTTATTCATGAAATCATAACATTCTCATAATAAAAGGATTACTTAAGGTCCTGTTTCACAGTCCCTAAGTGATTTTCTGATTAATTACCCGATGTTGTGATGAAACAAACGATCAGAATATTATTTTTACTTTGAATTTATACGATTACAACTGAATCTATTTATTACTTTAAGTTTAAACCGATAATTTTGTGTTTACAAAAAAATAGCCACTTGGACTTGTTTAAATAGACACAAAACAACTGTTTTTTTTTATTTTTAAGAAAAATAGTATGAGACATATGAGGTAAAGAAAAATATAAGTTCGTTTAAATAATTATTATTGTTTTGCTTTTAGTCCGTCGTAACTCGTAATTGGCTCGTATTATATACTAAATACATAGTCTGGTTTAATTCAAACATTAAATTCCTAGGTTTGCTATAGAGAGATAAACAATGGCATAGTATTTGAAAATGTGAACATAACATAAGAACATCAAAATTATATCAGCCAGATCATTAGTAAATATGTGAAATAGAAAGGGTCCTAGAACCGATCCTTGTGGAACCCCACAATTATCAACATATTGACCAGAGGTTATCTGCTCACTTTCGATAATTTTTACAGTTTTGTATCCAAATTATTAACACAACTTAATGCGAAGCAGAAAGTCATGTATTGACTACAAGAATATATCGACATATAGCAAAGGACAAATTCGGAACGAGAATTAAACCCCTTCCATTTTTCAATATGATTTTTTTTTTTCATTTTTAATTAAATTTATATTTTTCAAGTTGTTCCTGAAGACCTTTGAACTCAGACTGAGATTTCGATAAATACAAATTTTGAAAATACAAACACTTCGAGCAGTGAATTAATGATTTAATAAAATGTCTTTTTTATTGAAACTTTATGCTCCCATATAGATTTCTTTTAACTTTTAAGTTCATAAAAAACTTCTGGTTCTTGAATCAGAGCTTTGAGGTTTAAGACTTTTGCTACTGAAGGAACATAATATGTTTGATGGAGTTCAGTATTTAGTTTTGGCCGACACGCCTTTACTTTCACTTTGAGTCAGTATGTGCAATGTGCACCATTGTATAGAAATTACTTAGCCTAAACTTTCTGATATTTTTTTTACTAATTCAATCATTCGATTTGACAAACTGATCTAAAATTTACTTTATTTTAACACACACTTATACTAATGGTAAAGCTAAATTAATATTAAATTAGATCATGAATAAAATTTACGATCATTTCCATTTTATTGGTTTATTGGCTTAAGCGTCGCGCGTCGGTTAGAAACGAGTTTTTTTGTTAACCGCAACAAATTTGGCCACCGTTTGTAAGGAATAATAACATAAACTCAAATATTTTATCACAGATTCATGAATTAATTGAGTGATGGTACTATCAATCTCCAAAAAGATATAAACTTTAAGTCGCAAACCTATATTAACATAGTTCTACATTATGTTTCTATTTAGTAAATCAACCTGCTTAATGTGCCTTCTAATTCTTTCAAATGTTCTTCTTTTAATTTACATATTTGACAGTACAAATACTTTTCATATTCATTCAATTTGTTCTATAGGGCAAGTAATAGATTCTTTGAAAAAAAAATCGAGTTTTAAATCACAACTAACATAACGATATGATGGAGAAGTTTTTGGTCTTGTGCGTCTAAGAGCTGTTCGTCCGTTCATACATCGAGCTAGTGCCTAAGCCCTTAACAGAGATGAACAGATTTACTTCAAATTTCGTTCAAAGCAGTACTTTTATATTAAAATTTTTGTTAACTCTTAACTGTCATACAATCTTAAGTCGTGGTGTGTTGTGGTGTGGTGTGAATTGGGTCGGAATCAATCTTTTTCCGATTGCGCCATACCACGCTGCAGTGTTGCTGCTGAAAAACTTTAAAAAGTGTCCCAAGAAGGGTCCCGAGACAAAAAAAGGGTCCCATATAGAAAAATGTCACAATGTATGAAATAAAAGATTAAATCATAAATTACCTGTTCATCTTAGTTCCAGTATTTTTAACTTTATAACACAAAATAAAATAAACAAAGTGCAACTGAACATACAAAACAAGACGTAGACGTACATGACTGTTTTTGTTTTCCAAATAAATTTGAAACAAAAATTCGGTGTAGTGTTGTCTCTTTCTTCTGTAAAGTTTGCTTTTGCAAATATCGGTGCATTTTTCGAGGCAAAAGCCCTTAAAAAAAAAAATTTGTGGAATTGAATTTTTGTGGAGAAATGCAAATTTTCAGAAGTTCGCGAATGCAAATCTTATTGAATTAATAAAAAGGGGGCAATTAGGTCATTTTAAAAAAATTGGTGGCCACCGGTCCCGAACGCAAAATAGTGGCCATCTGTACATTTAAGTGGCCAAACGGCAACGCTGCCACACTGTTTCGCAGACTTATTTTTCGGTTGGTACACGGTTAAAAATTCTGGCATTAATTTTAATATTTTCAGGGTTGTATATAACGGGTGATTTTTTAAGAGGTTTAGAACTTTTTTTAAAAAAAAAACACAAAAAATTCGAAAAAATGAATGAAATATTTATTTGAATCGATAGTTTGAACCTTGCAATTTAATGATAATTTCATGCAAATGTTGACCGCGGCTGCGTCTCAGGTAGCCCATCCGCTGAGTCCAATTTTGGCATACTCTTTCACACATATCGGCCGGTATCTCACGAATGAATGCATGGATGTTGGCTTCCAGTGCGTCAATCGAAGCGGGCTTGTCCCTATAGACATTAGCCTTGACATACCCCCACAAAAAATAGTCTAATGGTGTCAAATCGCACGATCTAGGCGGCCAATTGACCGGCCCGAAACGTGAAATTAACTGTTCACCAAACTCGCCTCGCAATTGCGCCATTGTTTCGCGTGCTGTGTGGCATGTGGCACCGTCTTGTTGAAACCACATATCATGCAAGTCAAGAACTTCCATTTCGGGCAAAAAAAAGTTTGTTATCATCGCTCGGTAGCGCTCACCATTGACAGTAACGCTGCGATTCGCATCATCTTTGAAGAAATATGGCCCAATAATGCCGCCGGCCCATAAACCGCACCAAACAGTGGCTTTTTCGGGATGCATTGGTAGCTGTTGCAATGCTTCTGGCTGATCTTCACTCCAAATGCGGCAATTGTGCTTATTTACGTACCCATTCAACCAAAAATGAGCCTCATCGCTGAACACAATTTTTCGATAAAAAAGCGGATCCTCGGCCAGCTTTCCAAGAGCCCATTCACCAAAAATTCGGCGTTGTGGTAGGTCGGCTGGGTATTAGTTCTTGCACCAGCTGTATCTTAAAAGGCTTTACGCCCAAATCCTTCCGCAAAATTTTCCACGTAGTGCTGTAACAAAGGCCTAACTGCTGGGAACGGCGCCGAATCGACATTTCGCGGTCTTCTGTCACACTAGCTGATACGGCCGCAATATTTTCTTCACTACGCACAGTACGTAAACGTGTTGGTGGTTTAATGTCCAACAAAGTAAATTTGGTGCGAAATTTGGTCACAATCTTCCGAATAGACTGCTCAGAAGGTCGAGAATGCCGACCATAAAATGGAAGCAGCGCGCGATGAACATTTCGAACCGAGCACGAATTTTGATAGTAAAATTCAATAATTTGCAAGCGTTGTTCATTTGTAAGACGATCCATGGTTAAATTGCAAACCAAACTGAAGCTGTTTGACAGTGACACAAGGTACTAAATACACGTCAGCTGTCAAAACCAGTGTTGCCAAAACCAAACCAGCTAAAAAATCACCCGTTATGACAACACCAAAAATGTATTAAAGTTTAATACATCGCAAATATTACATTTTTACTTTTAATACAAAAATTATTACATTTTTAATAGAACTTTATTAGAAAAAGAGAGGAAATAAATTGAGGAAATTTCTCACAAAGAAATTTCTCACAAGAAAATTTTCTCTCAAAAGGATATTTCTTTTGAGAATTAATGCAACACAGAAAATATTATGAATACATACTCGTAATTCGTAATAGCTATAATAATGAATATGTATTTTTGCAAGAGTACCTATTTATCTTTGTATGTCATTTATTTCCATTTGGGAATAATTATTCTTATTATTTTTATTAGAAAAATAACATTCTTTTCTCCATCGTTTTTCAGAAATGAGAATAGAAATCTTATTGCGATTGAAATTTTGTCTACTAATTAACATATTGTGCCTCGAAAAACTGCAAAGCGCCTTCAAAATAATGCATATTTAAATTTTTTTATTTTTATTATTCTTGCTTTTTAATACAATATTAATAAATTTTAATCTTGGGTGTATTAAAAAGTGACGCAGTCTGTTCAAAATGTTCATATTCAATATGGCTGACAAAAAAGAGCATCGAAGCAAAAAAAGGGCGAGGAGGTATTAGAATGTAATCAAAAATTATTAGAAAAATTCTCATATTTGAAATGGCAACTGAGAGAGAAATTTTCCCTCTCTACAAGGGATATGTTTTATTCTTTTGGGTTAAAATCGACTCTTTTTTGTATTACAAATGATATTTTAATACAAAAATACTAGAATGTAATAAGAATTGATTAGAATTTTTTTTTAATATTTCCCTAGTATTAAAATGTAATATTTGCTGTATTGCATACGGCTGTAATACAAGAGCTGTATTAAAAAATAACCCAGAATTTTTAACCGTGTAAGAGAAGACAGTGCTCGGGGAAGAGAATAAGTAAAATTCGAAAGTTAAAAATGACAGTTTACAACAGTAAACTCTGATTACTGTGCATATTCAGCTCCACAACACACCACTCAACAACACACAACACGAGATCGGTGTGTTAGTTGGCGAAAATGAGTAATTTTATTTTTCAGAATTTTTGTTACCAAGCACAAAAAATACACCGAAATCAAAAAAAAATTTAGTAAAATAAATAAAAATTCTTACAAATGCAAAAATTCCTTTTTTCTAAAAAATACATTTACTCGAAACCGCCGCCGAACGCGATGTGCATCCGCAACAAGAAATGATGTGAGAGTTAGCTAAACAGCTGTGACTAATCCAAAATTAAAATTGATATGCATTTAGTGATTTTATTGGTGGTGACGATAAGCACATCTCATGAATATTAAGTTATCGAACTTACTAAGGTGGATTATTTGCCGTTAGTTAATTTTGAAAATTTCGAATTTGTCATTCAATGTATTTCTATGTTTTTTGCTGCTTCTAAGTTGATATTCCAGTTATAAAACTCTTTTCTTTTTTTTTGGAAAAAATAACCGGAAACACACTTATCTCGTATAGTGTGTTGTGGAGTGGTTTGTCTATGTAGTTCATATGCATGGAGCCATATATATGTGATGTTCTGTGATGTGGTGTGTTGTATAAGAATCTGTTTTTTTTTTTTCGGATTGGGGCATACAACGCTATGTCGGAGACAGAAAGAAAGACAGTGCTTGGAGAAGAGATTAAGTAAATAGTAAAACCCAAAATAACAGTTTGTGACACAAAACTCTGATTATTGCGCACAGTCAGCGGCACAACACAACACAACACACCACAACACAACACACCACAACACAACACACCACACGAGATTTGTTCGATTCCGGCTATTATTTGAGATATTGATTAGAGCACTCTTGGGCGGCAATAAAGGCAATAACGCCCAAATCGATTTAGAAATATCGCACAAATTTTTTTTATCGCCCAAAAAAAATATGGAAATATTACCCAAATATTTTCAATGTAAATTGTTTTTGTAAACTTTAGGCCTTATTTCTTCAATTTTGGGCGATATTTCTAAATATTTTTTTTTAATTTGGACGTTCTTTCCCAAATTTTGGGCGATATTTCCAAAGTGAAATTTCAATGATAAGAAAAAAATCGCGGTGCATAAACAGTGAGGTATGTATGGGGAGCATGATGCCCCCTGCAAACCCCCTGCTTGGGCATATTATAGGATTTGGGGTAGGTGTGAGGCTGGGTGTATGCAAAGTCTCTTTTGCATTTAAAGAATCTGGATTTAAAGAAACTTTGCATACACCCAGCCTCGCACCTACCCCAAAACCTATAATGTGCCCAAGCAGGGGGCAGCGTCACTGTTTATACGCGGTTTTTATTTTTAAAAATCCATATTGTAAATGTTAGTATTGAGTTTTACTATTATTTGGGCATTATTTCCTAAGATTTGGGCGTTATTCCCTTTTTCTGGATTTTTTTTGGGCGATATTTCCAATTTTGGTCGTTTTTTCCCATTTGACTTTTAAAATTTGTATTTTGGGCGTTCTTTCCTTTAAAAAATTAAAAAATTGCAAATAACGCCGAAATCGAGAAAAAAAAATTCTTAACAATTGTTCAGAATTTTTTTGGGCGATATTTCCAACGATTTGGGAGTTATTGCCTAACGCCCTCTTGGGCAGATGGTCATTGTCTAAATAGTTGGCCAACTCTTTATTTATAAACGCATTCCAAATATTTCCCCATTTACTCACTGACATTCCTGTAATCGGTCAATTTCGTGATTCGTGAACTTTTGAATACGTTTAATTAAAATCTAATGCATTTTAAGATAACTTTTTTTCATTGAACGTAACCACTTTAGAATTGGTTCAGACAACCAATTACAGTCTCTTATTTAGATAATCGATGGAACATGTTTATAAATAAGGTTTTGGAGTTGGACAGCTGTTAAAAGTTAAACAAACTTTAGAATGAGATTATAAATAAGACTGTTGCTCTGTAGAGTACAAGAAATATACAAAATTTAGTTAAAATAAATAATTCTATTCAATTATTTATAATTGGAAAATTTACCTACTTATAATTTTTTTTTAAATAAGTAAATAGTTCTTTTCAATTAAAAAACCCAAATTGGTTCAAAAGAAGGAAGTTCCACATTTGCATTGCTGAAGAATTATTTTTGCATATTGTATGTATTTTAATTTGAAAAGAACTTTAACATAAGAGAAACCCTTATTGAATTGTAAATTTTTGCAATCATAGTAATCAAACTATTTAATTTAAAGATCTTCGCATGTTTTGAATTTCTAATAAGAAGCATGAATAGCAAATACCTGACATGAATTTAATTTGTATTATAAAAAGCAAAACATTATGCGACTTAAGAAAATCAAAGAATGAAAATCATTGAATAAAATTAAATTAATCGTAATTGATGTTTTAAGATTTTTGTAAAATGTTCATAGAAGTGACCCAGTAGTTCCATTAGCAATATTTTTGGAGAGCTCATTGTCATTGACTTAAATATTGCCAATAGAGACGCTTTGACAATGGCAATGGCAGTATTGGTCGGTATAGGTTCTTTCTTTAACTGCACTACACGAATGTGGAATGCTTTACGCTTCCCTCTCGTATGTGATATTCAGAAATTCAAAAACATTTCCTTTTAAACCCTTTTCCATATATTTTCCTAACGCTCGCACTGTATTTTTACATGTTAAGGGTAGTCATAACCCCTTGAGTGCGCATGTATGTTATAACAAATTCAAAAGATGGAAGGCAATTATTGATCAATTTTGACGTTTAACCTTTTTCCAAATGGTTTCTCAGCGATTTTGAATGACTTTTGCTTCGTTTTGAAATCAACGATAAAAATATGAGGAATTAGTGAATTAAAATTTTGTACTATCAAGAATTAGAGAAATACATTTGGCATTACTCGCCATTTCGATATTGACATTTGACAACTTTTAATTTTGCAATGAAATGCCAAATTGCAATTGCCATTGATGAAATTGAAATTTCTTCAAATATTGCCAACGGAGCCACCAGGGCGTGAGAACATTTGATCAGATATACATACGTCATATTCAATACTGAAATTTTACTTGTGATATAGGTAATAGAAAAAAGCTTGTTTTGGATTCATATAAAAATCCAACTTCAGATTAAATTCGAGTTAACTCAACTTAACTTTAACTTACAGTTAGCATAATATCGTTCGTTTACTTTCCAAAACTGTCAATTTTTACCACATTTTATCCAAAGTTCTGTCAAAGTGCATATTTATTTAAAAATTGAAATGAACTAAAATTGGTAGAAAATGCTGCAGTTTTCTGGAACTAAACGAACAGATCTTATATAAATGCGGTTTCACTATCGAAACAATGCAGTACAGGGCCCTGTTTAGATTGCGAAGATTGAGCCCGGGCTAGTGAGTCTCATTGCGTTTACATTACAAACTTTGAGGCACCTCAAAATACATTGAAACAACAACAATTTTGACATTTCGCCATTGAAACAACAACAAGAAATGAAGCGGTTTTTATATTTTATTCCTCACGACAGTTTAACTCCGAAACTGGGATAACTGGGCCTTAGCCCTTATGACTGTAAACATGTCGGCTGTTACTGTATGATATCTCAAACTTCAAAGGACAACAAATTTGATTGGAAAATAAATAAAAAATACAAATAATTTCCCATTTATTAACAAATTATTATACAAAGAAAATCCCATTCGATAATGCTATTAAGATATTATCTGTAGAATGTGTAGTTTTTTCTTGATGATTTCGAAGAATTTTAAAATAGACACAAAAACATAATATTTTTGTTTTTTTTATAAAGGGAAATAATATTGATTGACAATATTATACTTTTATTATTAACTTGATTGAAAAAATAAATAAATATGAATATGTGAACAAAATAAGAAAACTCATGACTAAATACTATTGTCATAGCAGACACGCTTGCAGCTGAAAGTAATTATGTGCGCTTTTGTTTTCGGGTTGCTCAATCATTGTACTTGTGTATATTATATTGTTTTCATGCAAATATAGAATAACAACTTTCGTCACATGTTTGGTAAATATTATTGAAAATCGAACTTGGAAATTCAGTAAAATATATAAGAGCAAATTTTTGGAATGAAAGAAAAATGTTCAACAATTTGTCTGTCTACTCGGTCATTTTACTGAAAAGCGCATTCAATGAGACTGGTAAAATGTATGTGTGTGTACTGTATAGAAACGAGAAGGGTAGGTTCCATCTACGCACATAAAATCTACCTATGACCCTGTTTAGATTGGGAAGATTGAGTCCGGACTGGTGAGATGCCATCGTGGTTACATTTGAAACTTTGAGGTGCCTCAAAATACATTGAAACAACAACAATTTCAACATTTCACACATTGAAACAATAACAAAGTAGACTCATGAGTCCAGTTTTTATGTATTCTTCGTGCCTCACAAGAGTCTTCACCCCACACTTCTCTTACCTACGAACTGCCGTGATACCGGCCTCAATCTTCCCAATCTAAACAGCGTCTATCTCATTGGATGCGCCTTTCAGTAAAACGAACGTGTAGACAGGCACTTACAGATGAATTGATTTCCGTCAAATTTAAAACTTAAATCAGTCCAACTGAATGAAGTTAAAAGATATATTAGAATAAAGCACGAAACCGGCTCTAAAATATAAATAAGTATTAAAGAAATTGAACGCCTGAAGACTGAAACTACTGTACCTACGCCTGGAAATTTTCAACTTGTGACCTTGTACGTGCTGCGAGGAATACGTGCATCTTACTCCTCGTGTTTGATTGTCAATTAAAATCATTAATCAACGTGAACAAACGTTTCGCGCTTTTGCACAAGTAAATAGGAAGTAAAGTTGAACCAAATAATTATGTGAAATATAAAATAATTAAGTGAAAAATCATGAAAAGAAAGGCAGGCACATGAGAAGTTAGTAAGGAACAATGTGGGGCTTAATCAAGACAAAAAACAAGAAGATAAGTGAATTTCTACTACAGCTACAGCTAAATTTTATTGTATTCAGTTTGGAGGAGACTATTAAGAAATTCAAATTTATAACAGTTATAACAGTTTATCACCATTAAAAGTGGATGTACATTAACGGCTTTCGCAAAACTTGAAAGAAACAAAACAAAAAAACATCTGGATGCCTGAAATATGCTCACCGGTGGAGTTTCCTAGACCTGCGGGCCGCATAAACAGTGCCTTTATAAACAAAACTGTTATAAATTGGCATTTCTTTATTAGTCCCTTCCATTTAGTAAAGCTGTTAATAAGCGTTGCTGCCTGCTTTTATCATCATTCACCGTGAGTGAGCACTGTTGAAAAATTGTTTTATAATTTTGTAGTCTGCACGGTGTGTTCAGTTTTCGATCGATTCAATCACTCCCGTGTGGCAAAATTGAAAAATCATAAAATAAATACCCTGTGGTTTCTTGGTAATGTTCATAGCTACAAAATGAAAACGATTCTAGAATGGCAAATCGGCTAAATTTTGAACAGATGTTTGTGATGACTGATGAGATATTATATTTATGTGATTTTAATTACATACATACATAGATCTGTTTCGATATCTGGATTGTTAAATTAAATTAGAAAATTGTATAAATTTAATTATTTGATCAAATTTTCTTTCCAGAAATATTTTGATTTATCCACTACTCGACTCCGTTTGATTGATATTGCAGTTTTAAAGTTCCTTTCAAGATTTTAATTAATTTAATTTCACTGTATAAAATAATTGAATCACAAAAAAAAAACCATACAAAATTTGAAAATATGGGACAAAAGGTTTATATGAGAAAAAGATTACGATATAAACGAACCACTTATCTGAAGAGAAGAAACACTACTGAGTACGGATACTCAGTTTGGTGTTATTATGAGGTACTCTATTCTTTATTTACTTTTAAAACTTACTTATTCATTGTAATTTCTTAAACTTACCTTACCAACACATTAACAAAATCTAAAACCTTTTTTTAAATTTAAATACAATTATTAAGTAATAAAGTAATACCTAAATAAGGATTGACCGCGACGCTGAGTCACTTCCATTGTTAAAATTCTAGGTATTTTATCGTTAACAAAAAAGGATCAACGCTAGTGTCACCGTCCACTTCTATTCATAATCTATAAATGTCTGCTTATAAACTTACGTTTGACTGAAAGGTGCAACGCAGTGAAACAGGTAGATTGTGTGTGGTTCCACCCAAAATCCACCGATGCACCAGATGCAAGTAATATCTTCGGATTTAATCTAATATCTTCGGATTTAATCTATTAATCTTCCCGAACATGGACATAGATACACTCAAAGTCCTAACCGATGTCTGCCTTAAGAGACCTCTATTCAAAACGACGAAATGCCGTATTGAATAAGAAGAAGAAAAACGCAAATAATAAGAGAATTATTAAGGCTTAACTACATAAGCCAAAAAGTACTGAAGTACAAAAGTAAAAATATTTTTTTTACCGCTAGCGCCGTTGTTTTGTGAAAAAGAATACACAAATTTGTTTTTAAACCAATATTTAAGCTTTCTGCATCATTTTTATAAGTTTTCTAGTCAGAAAAACTATCACAAAATCAATTTAAAAATTTTCACTTTTGCACTTTTTCACTTTTTTGGCTTATGTAGTTGAGGCTTTATTCTTTCTTTTGCCGCATTGTTATACAAAAAATCCATTACAGAAAATAAGAAATTTTATTAATTTTTCAAAAAAATTGTATAAAAATTAAAAAATCTAATCCCAGTAAATTAAAGATCTGTTCATTACCTTTAAAACAACATACAAAGAAAATTTAATTTCAACTTCTGTTTCACGTTCTACATGTATCCCCAGAGCAGTTTTGAGTAATTTTGCGAAATATTAAAATAAAACTTTATAAGCTCAAAAATTAAAAAAAAGATTCAAAGCCAAAATACCATTCTGGGATACATAAAAAAAAGCTCTTCTATAAGCTCGGACAACTTTACCAGAACGTACTTTGCAAGAAAGACAAAAAATCAGTCAAAATATTTGTATGATTATTTTCTAATTAATAACGAAGCCTAGGCTCGCACGGGGTAGAAAAATTTTAACTTTGTTTTGTAAAAATTAACAACAAAAAATATAAATAAATAAAACAATAACACCCAATATTAAAATCGTAGTAAGTGGCACTTTATTGGCCAAAATATGGAAGAATAAGCTATTTGAAAATTTACCTAAATAAGTTTCCCATATATTGGCAACTTAAGTGTGACTTACTCAGACTCTATCACTGTGCTTACAATGCCAATATGGTAATCTTAAGTCCCACTTATTCTGTGTACCTACTGTGAAACTGGCCCTTAGTGTGAATTTAAAGTTTAAATTAACAGTGATTTCACAAAACTGACAGCTTAGGCCTTAGCGTTTTGACAGTTTTAACACTGCTTGAACACAGAAATATCAGATAATTAAAGTTTAATAATAGAATCGAAATGCACCGGAATTTTTACATTTTCAAAATTCAATAAAGAATTAACACACCACGTGTTCGTTGTTCAAAATGATGCGCCGATTATATTTGTGAATTATTACTTTTCGTTCAGGGGTGCTTAATACAATTGAGCATAGATAATTCCTAATTTTGTTCAATCGAATCGAATCGAGTTAAATTATGAAGTGCCTATCCTCGATTGTAACAATAAACTCGATTGTATCAAAGTTACGTGCTAGACCCCCAGTTTTCTTTTACTTTTAATTTTTCGAGTAAAGAAATTTCACAATTTTAGCTTCGAGAGTAAAAAAGGCTCCCGAAATAAACTGAATTCATTGCTGCAAAAATGGATACCATTGTCCTTTTTTCAATACAATCGAATTTGCTAAATTACGCAAACTGTTTCTATATAAATCACGAATGAGCCACGGATTCATAGATTTGGTAATCGTGAATATTCCAACAGTGAATCTTACCCAATCTCCGTGGGTACATTCGGCAATTTCCTTCATCAAAATATTATGTTTTCAGAATCTTAAATACCTTTAACTTAATTTGGTACCAGAACCCAAACGAAACGGTTTTTTTTTTTTTTTTCATTTCATTGAATGTGTTAATTTATTTTGTGTCAGTTACATATACATATGTTACTTAATGGTCATTCAAATATTTACCATTAGGTCATTCTTAAAAAAAAAAAAAATATATATTTAATGTCGTTTTACCCCAATTCACCTTATAAATAGCTAATTTTTGAAAAAAAAAATATGTAGCTCTTAAATGATCCATCAAGTCCATCATATAAATATTGCATTTCAAAAACAAAGAGTTTTTGATGTGTAAACATCTATACTGGCGGTAGGGTGAAAAGAAAACGTAACGTAACGTTGTAATCGTGATCGTGGTCGTGATCGTGATTCTGAGCTTTACGAAAATTGAGTGCGTTCAACAATATGTACGTTCAGTAACTAAACGTGGAGTATTTATATACGAAATCGAAAGGTCGAGTTCAGTTCGGGTTGAAATTTGGTTGGCTGCTTAGAGGATATATTAAGCCCCTATTACACGATGATGCGTCTGACTCTATTCGAACATAATGAGTGCGAAAGAGAAAAAAGATAAGATGGAAGACCAGTTGTCCTGTGAGTCGTGGGCCAAGTTTTACGAGACTCTTTTAAACGCTTCTTTAGCATTAGGCTACGCGCAAACCACCGCGATGGCGGTGGCGATCACGATAAAAATGTGGATGCCTCATATAAAAATCAAAGCACACTTCAATTCAATCGTGTAGATGTGTGCCTTTCCTTTGATTTATGTGTATGGCATCCACAATTTTATCGTGATCGCAACCGCTATCGCGTTTGTTTGCAGCTACCTTTATCCGTATTTTGTATTCTTTGCAGTACTTTTTTCAATTACATGACTGCTTTGAGACCAGAGCGGTTTTTCTATTTTGTTTTCCTTTCAGTTCCAGAGATTTTTAATGTGTAAACATCTATACTGGCAGTAGGGTGAAAAAAAAGTTACGTATCTTGTAGTCGTGATTCTTATCTTGTAGCCGTGGTCGTGATTTTGATTCTGAGCCAAAAATTAGTTTGCTATTACACGATGCATGCGACTTTTTGAACTACATAAGTGCAAAAGAGAAAAAAAATCGAAAAGATGAGACGGAAAAAAAGTGACCGGTGTCGCGTGAGTAAAATTTTCGATGCAACTATTTGACGTTTCTCTTTTCTCTTGTCCGTTTTTTACTATTCTGCTTCATATGGTTTTATTGTTCAAAGAGTAAATTTCGATGCAACGCACTGTTATTGATGACCTTATAGGCTTTCCAGAAATGAGAAATTCATCTTTAAACACAACATAAATAAAATAAATTATTGCTTTTCTTGACTGATATTCATTTAAAGGCACACAAACCTTTCTTTCTTCAATATATCTAATAATGAAAACAAAAATAAAAACAGAAAAAGCACAGCCCAACACGAAAATGAAAAATAAAGAGAACTGTCAAATTAGATTCATGACTTTGGTTTCAACGTGTAATAGCGCTTGAAACAGCGGACGAAATAACAAAGAAGAATTCGAAGAAGTTGCATGCAACTAGGTTCATCGTGTAATAGCAGACTTATGAATTATCCATAATCTCTGTTCTGAGCTTCACGAAAATTGATTTCGTTCAACGCTATGTACGCTCAGCACTGATCTCTATAATACACTGGATAATGAATTGCCTATAGTGTATAACAGTATTTGTGAGCCAATTTTTGAAAGGGTACCGGCCACGACCTCATATCTCGCTCCATACGAACGAAAAAAAGAGATGGAAGATATTTGCCTTAATTGAGCATTTATTTGATGTCAGTTGATGCCGACAGGCATTGCGGCTGTAAATATTGACTATACGACTATATTTTTGCCTCAAAAATTTTTTATGAATACACTATCCAGTGTATATAGAGATCAGTGATGCTCAGTAACTAAACACGAGTGTTTATATACGAAATCAAAAAGTCGAGTTCAGTTTGGGTTGAAATATGGTTGGTTGCTTAGACCATATAGTACATGGACTGCGCTTTCATCATGGCTGCAGGGTTTTAACATAGAAGGCTGCCTTTTTTGGCTAATTAGACGAAATAAGGTCATTGGGCCCTACCAATAACCAAATTTAGTGACGACTTAAATATTTCAGTAAAATGGACCATAATAGAATGGGCTCTAGCTAATAAACCATATATAGTATGACCTTAATATTCAAGTGGACTCTTAATAATGAATCATATATGGAATGGACTTCAAAAAATTAAACATTCCATGAATGGTACATTATTTGGGATCACCAGAATTAAGGTTAATTTTACTGAAATATTTAAGTCGTCGCTAAATTTGATTATTAGTAAGGCCCATTGACTGGAAAATATTTTTAAATATAATTTTAATGATTGGCTAAGAGCCCACTGCTGTTTGTGGGTGTGAGTGATCGCAAAAATTCAGTGGTATGTTTAGATAGATCTTAACTTTTTATAAGCGGTGTTGGGGCCTTTGTCGGTAAACTAAAAAGCGCATTTTCCATGCATCATTACCGATTTTCAAATTTGCTTATGAAAAGTTAAGATCTATATAAAAATACCAGTAAATTTTTGCTATCATCCACACCCTAAATTTGATGTAGACTCTCGGTCTATGAGGCATTCGGACGAATGTTGCTGTTTACACATCTTAACCGTGAGCCCCGGCACTCACACTTTTTTTAAATTGGATACCCCAATCCACTTTAAACTTATGTACACAGGTATGTAGCTAAATTTTGAAGTTCCAAAGTTTCCGAAGTACTTCCTCAAATAATTACTTTTCAAAAACAAAAATTTCTGATACTATTTTTTTGTTTTTTTTACCCCTTTCACCTTTCACTTAGAAAATATTTTCTCCTCAATATTTTGACAACAGAATTGTGATATTCACTTAGGAAACCTGTTTATGTAAAAAAAATAAAATAAAAAATCGGATGATATTTTTTGTTTTTCCCCATAAAATATAATACAGTCAAACTTCGATAACTCGAACTTCGATAACTCGATTTTTTTATAACTCGAACAAAATTATGTGGCAGCAGCGTTTAGAGTTCAACTCTCATACATTTTTTCCCTCATAACTCGAACTTTTATAACTCGATTTTCTTTATAACTCGAACAAGAAATATGGCATATGCATCAACTAAGTCGAACATTTTAGGGGAATTCCCATTTAGTGAGAAAAAATGCATTTTTGAAATTCAAATTTTTGAAGGGAATTTTCATTTGAAAACGAGATACCTTCATACACACATAATATTAGTAGGTTTAAGAAATTTTGAATTTGTATAAGTATCTGCAGAAAATTTTTATTTAATGCGGTGAACATTTCAATATTTTTGCATTATTTTTTAATTTATCTACATAATTATTGCTTGGTTGTTTTTTGTAAACAACTTCAATTGATATAGAAAGTGAAGACGAGACTTCGGTAGAGGAATTCATTCAACAGCCTTCGATGCATGTTGTAGCACATTTGACAATTTGAATTTATATTTGCAAAAGTGTGACGATACAACAGATGAAATTTATGCAGCTTTAAAAAAATTAGAATCCTTTTTCTTGAAAAAAAAAACAATAAAAAGAAACTACTCTCTCTACCCAAATAACTAAATACATGCAATCATTTTGTGTATGGTGTAACAACTTATGTACATTAATATAAAACGTATAAGACTTAATAAAGCACAAAAAGTGTTGTGCATTATGCATATGTATTTCAAATATTGAATTGTTTTATTGTTTTAATTTTGATAATCAATTTGAATAACTCGAAGTCTTGATAAGTCGAACTATTATTGTGGATAATAGTAGTTCGAATTATCGTAGTTTGACTGTAGTTAAATTCTGAGCGAGTCATTCAAATGTTTTTTTTTCTCAGTACCTTTCCATATTTGACATTAAAACTCAGGAATATTCTTCTAAAATTGCTGAGATCAAAGTATAACTTGTGTTGTTTCTACGTCCACCAGATGGCTTTGTTTTTCAAAAAGTATCTAGTACTGCTTATTCAAATGAATCGTTGTGTTAAAATTTCAAAGCAATGTCGTTAAAGATTTTTTGGAGATTTAATTATTTCAACGAACATTTACATTTATATACATGATTATTTTTTTTTTGCATAAAATTAATGTTCAGAAAGTTTTTATAACTTAATTTGAAAATACATAAATAAAAAAAACTTTATATACATTTATTCCAGCTTCGCATCGCACTAATTATGGATTGAATGGATCTAATTCGCATGTGCAAACTATTAAATGAGGGCATTAATATCTTCGATGCCCATATTAATGAAATTAGACCCTTAAATGAAACTAAAAGACCAGTGAGCCGCACGCTTATAATTGTTCAGAATAGCTAGTTTAAATTTATTCAAATGTTTTTTTTTGCTCTTAATTGTATTATTATTTAATTGTTATTATTTTTTGTATATTTATTCCTCAAACTGTTTTCTTTATCGTACGTTTTGTTGGAGTTTGATGCTTACTTAGCTACTAACACTGCTCTAAGTGATGAGCCAGTAAACCTTCACAATTTTTAGATTAGCAAATCTTTGGCTGCAACTCCCTATACTTGCTTTAAGATCTCTTTCGACATCTGATCTGAGTGTAAAAACACAAATATCCAACAAAGTAGCTCTGTGTTATAAAATCCATCAGAAAATGTCATAAACCAAAACAACTGACTCGACGCAAAGTGTACATACTTTCAAAATTAATAAAGAATTACCTTATGATCTATACTGACTGTAGCACGCGCCAGTAATATTTTGATTAGAATTTTAATAGTTTTTTTTATTTCATATTTAATGATTTGTTGTGGTTTTTTTCCAGAATGTGATGAAAATTATTTTTTTTCTTTTTTTTTAATTTAGGTAATAACAATTTCCGATTCAATGGTTCTTGTGAGAAGAGAAAGAACAAAAAAGTAGGTTTGCAATTTGCATAACGCTTGAGCAATAGAAAATAGTTTTGTTTTTTTTTAACTAAGCTTAAAATAATATTCTATGAATCTAAATTGTTGTTCTAATAGCCCTATTAACATTTGACCAAAACTGAAATTCACCGAGAATAATAGTTGCAAAATCTGTTGTTGATCTCAAGTAGAATTATAAAAAAGTTTTCTACACACATGAGATAATAGATCAAAATTTTTGGCTACAAAAAAAAGTAATTTATTCGTATTGTATAGAATTGAAATGAATATTCGGGTTTTTTTTATAACTTGTGATATAAGTTCATTGTACATATGTACATGTAGGATGAATAAGCACAGGAAATTAATTCGTATAAACAAAATTAAACAAGACATATTTTAATCAAACATAATTATGTGTAGAACGATGTTAATGAAGTCAACAAAGTTGATACCAGTTCAGGGGATGGACTTAATAAATAAAATGAACAATTGTTATTTGAGATTATGGGGTGTAGTTTCAACCCATTAAGCTAAAATGGCGCAAAATTTAAGACGATTTAGTTAATAAATTTATATGTTAAAGCATTTTTAGTATGATCCTAGGTCAAAAACAGGATTTTCCAAATTTTAAACGGGTTGGCTATTATCTTAAAAAGATGCCAAAGTTAAAATCATCTTTTTATTATCATACAAACTCCAAATGTCACTTTGACAATTACATATCGTGACAATTACGCATGAACTGTCACTTTTTTAGTATAAGATTTTATACAATTAAAAAATGTTTAAAACTTCGAACATTAAGTAAAGAGCTTTAAAGTAAGAATATTGTTAAGTAGGTTCATGCTGATACCTTAACATCTGCATTTAATTCAATGTATTTAATTTTTCTAGGGGGGAATATCTCAAAAGATTTTATCAAATCTATGTATATCGATTTGACATTTTTATTTTCAGGTCTCAAATAGGCGAAACATTTTGGAAGCTATGACATTTCTTATGTTTTGGGCGATTTGGCATATTTGGTCAAATAAAATAGCCGAAATACAAAATCACCAAAAATCAATTTTTGGGTTTTTTCTTTTCCCATAATGACAAACCAAAACTTTAAAAATGTTAATAAATCACATGTAATTTGTTTGGGCGATTCGAATTTATTGTTCTTCGATTTTTTGGCTTTTGACACAAAGTCTTATAATGTCTTTAACTAATTTATTAAAAAAATTTCTTGAGCCCAACTGCCTTAGTCATGATTATTAGCATTGAGTGATATATAAGAAGCGTTTTAGACGAACATTATATTGGTATTTTTGTTTGAGATATTTTCGTATATTTTTGTTGATTTATTGCTTATTTTAAATCTTCAAAAATAAAAACAGATATATTATTCTGGAAGTAGAGTCCAGTTCGAAGGATCGCGGCTGCAATCGGAACTGCAGACGGACTTGGAAGAGTTCGACAAACTGTTAACTTTTCACGTATAGCACTTTTGAAGTTTCAAATTGCATGAAAATTTCATTATTATTTACTACATAGTAATTATTTATTATATTTGTATTTAAGTTTCTTACATTATTTATTTATTAATTATTTATTATATAATCTCAAATTGATGAAATAAATAAACTTAATTAAACTATTAATTTGTCTGTAATTCAAATATCACTTCAACACTTCTCATTTATCTCCTAAATGTCTAGATGGATTTTGTTATAATTTTGCATTCCGATGCTTCTAAATAATTCAAACAATAAAATTTTTACAAATGATTTTGAATAAAACAAAAAAAAAATCAATTTATTTTTAGTAATTTTGACATTTTAAAATATAATGAGATCTTTACCAAGAAAATTTTTAAAATGTCAAAATCAATTTTTGTGTCTCATTATTAATTTTAACAACCTTCACTCGAATTAAGAAAAGTGGCATCATGACGTAATTTGGAATAACAACGTTCTAATAAATTTTAAATCTCGAATGTACTAAAACCGCACAAAAGACTATTATTATATAATGTATCTGGACCTATGTATTCTTAAAGTTAAAACTTGAATAAAATGCATAATTCGTTCAGTTTATCAAATAATTAATTCTTCTGGTCAAAACAAGAACAAAATATCAAAATTTAACCACAACAAATAAAAAACAAAATAATAGTCAGGTATTTATATTATATATATATACATTTACCCTGACAACGTAAAATATATAAAAATAGAACAAAAAATACAAGTATCGATATAATTAATACAAACCAAAAAAGACGAGAAATACATAAATGCAGGGGCAGTATAGCAATCATAATTCTTAAAAAGAAGTCCTCAATCGCAAATTCTACAACCATTGTAGTGGCGCAAAATTTCAAAATATTAAGCAAGTTGTTTAACAATTTTGATATTATAAATACTCGGTCAAAAAGAAGATTTTTCTAGTTTTAGACGAGTTAAGCATCGTACTAACTTTTAGACAATTTAATTAAAATTAAAAAGTAGTTAAAATCTTCAAATGCCTATTTTATTTCTTCAGTATGAAAGTTTCCGAACAGACCTCATATGTTCTAATTCCTTATGGAACTTTGATAGTTGCAAATGTCAAAAAACGTATGTCACTTTGTCAATGTTTTAGGCGTATTCAGCTTTAGGGGAGATTAAAAAAAGAGTAGAATAGGCCACAATCCAATCTTAAACCAATATATTCAGGAAAATTAAACCTCGGAAATCTTAAATCTCGGAGATCTTAGCAAACTGAGTTAAATGAACAGGATTCCTCAGAAAAAAATTTCAGTTTTGCTGTCGAAATTCCCACGATATAAAAATTTAGGATTCCCTTGCTCACTGACGGAGCGAAATCTCTGAGATCTCATATTTCTGAACGAAATTTTTAATGAATTCCACTTTAAATAAATTTCATTTGGGTGTGTTCGTGTGCTTTGCACGTAAAAAATTCTTACCAAATTTTTTGAAAATTTGTTTAAAATATACTTATTTTGAAATTTAAGCTTGTTTAACTTTTTAACAATATTACCTAATTTATGTCTTAATGACAACGTAATATTAAATAAATAGTTAATCTAGATTTTTGTTACGAAATATTTGAAATTTAAGATTATGATATTTATGTTTTTGTCACAGTGTTTTTTGTTTTCAATTCTAATATTTTGTCCATATTCCTTATTTTTTAAATATTTACTTTAAGCTTATTTATTTCTAGATATCAAAAGATCAGATCATAATATTTTCTCGAATGCAAAAACAAAAGTTTGAAATAAACAAACTTATCTAATGGTCTCGAATTAACAAAAATCACAAAAGAAATATAGAAAGAAATATATTTTTTAGTTTGTCAAAAATCAAATTTTAAATCGTTAAAATTTTTAATAATCCTTTTTCTTTTATATATTTTGATCCTAATTTTGTGGGCTTTAGGTCTTCTTTGTTTAACTTTTTGTTAAATAGACGACGTTTCGCGTCCTAAGCCCACCTAAAGCCCACAAAATTAGCATCAAAATATATACTGTTCAACTTTTTCAAATTGTCAATTTAATCGGCATTGATTAAATTTTTTCCACCAATTAGAAATTTTAGCAATTTTTTTAGTTTATTCACAAATTTCAAAATTTTCAATTTGTTGAGATTTTTTTTTTCATTTCAAAATATAAATTTCTTTTTTTTTTCTCAGTACAACCATTAATCACGAAGTTGCATCCTTTCAAAAATCACTTAATGAAAAATAAGTTTGTCCTAGATAATTCGAATAGTTTAATCTTACTTATAAACAAATCAAATTTGATTAAGAATTATTAAATCAAAAATATATTTATTGACTTTTTTTAACTATTAATAGAAATATATGAGAAATTTTCAGATAAAATATTTTTGTTTAAATTCTATCATGATATTAATTGATTAATAATATTTTACTATATACAAAAAGAAGTCAAATCAAATATATCAATATAATGAATTTAATATCCAATTCTAAATATTTAAATCAAAAACAGTAAAACTTACTTTTTTTTTTATTTAACTTTAAAAAAAAAACAAAAACTTTCCGATTCCCGTGTAAAAACAATAAAAAAATACAATGAAATCAAATTAGATCAAAATTCGGTACAGAATTTCACAATTTATCATTTAATGGAATCACAAAATTAAAAATTAAACTTGTTTCAAATAATCAAAACACAAAAAAAAAACACAAATAATAAGAAGTTCTCTTAACTTATAATAATGAACAATATTGTTCTCAAACACTTTTTATTTTTTTTAATCAATTCAATTCAACAAAATTTAAACACAAAACTTCACTCAGTAGATAAAAGTTTATAATAATTAATTCCGTTTCAAAAACTCTAACAAAACTTAAATTCTTAAATAAAAATAAGTTTGTTATGATGAAAGGCTTTTATACCGCGTCGCTGTCGTGGGAATTCTTTTAAAAGCAGCAATTTTTTTTTTTATCAAAGACACACACAATTTATCAGATTGGTTCAACTTTAAAGATCAAACTGTTTTATGATTTTATATCGAGATCCTTGTGTCGCGGATGGGGAAGCTGGTTTTAATGAAACTGCTTTCGCTAGAACATCAACTTTTATATAAACTCCGATGTAAATCATCAACCAGCCGAAACAAAAAAAAAATAAAAAAAACAACCGCGATAAGGTATAGGTATATACCTGCTTATGGTGAGCGTTGAGCAGTACCGGTGTCGGTGGCGGTGCGGCGACAGCAGCGTGGTGAAGTGTACCCCTGCACAACTAAAATGTATAGTATCTCAATTTCTACAAACTACAGACGGTAGTCATAGCCACCACTTGTCGTCGGTCGTCGCTGTTGATGGCGATAGTGTGATACAAAAAGCTTAATTGCATATATAGCGTGTTTGATGGATAAAGTATTATGGGGGAGCTGTTTGAAGCTTAGAGGCCGGCTTAAGGGGTGATTGTGTTGTGACGAATCGGCAAGCCCACACTGATATATGGAGTCATGAGATTCTATATAGCTTCTTTTGATCTAAGACAACGCGACATTTGATACCTATCATGTGAATCTGATGAGATTTCTTAGCTTTTGGAGGTTTCCAGAACTATAAGTCATGTTATCACGGCACGCCAGCCACTTGGATTAAGCTATAGAATTTTTCTACATTATAAATGAATGGCAGGAATTGAAGAATTTCACCATAATTGGAGGAAAGGCTGTTTAAAATTGAAGAAGACTGCGTGACTATGACACGGCATGTCCATGTGCTATAAACTATTGAATTTCACTGTATCTTACACTTAGAAAAAAATGAGATAGTTTTAAAAATTTATGACTGTATTTAAATGGTTGTTTTATAAGGTTAATAACTGCGTTAAAGATTCAAAACAGTTTCATTTCTGTTATATTTTTAATTATCAATTTTTTTTCCAGAGTGTAAAAAAGCAACAATAAATCAGAAGTATATATCAGAAGTGGGAAAGTAATTTGTTGTTTTAAAAATTATAGGCGCATTTTTTTTTCAAAATTAATCATTTGATATAGTTTCTTGTGCGTTTTTTTCGACCATAACTTAGCTCATGAGAATCAAAGTTAAAACCACGCTCAAACTAAGATAAATCGAAATATATAAAGGGTATCCCAAATATTACACAAGTTTTCAATTTGCCATCATTGATACAGTAAAGTGTGGGCAGCCTTTAAAAAAAAAAAATGACAACTGACAGTTAAGTGTTGGCAACTCTATAAAACAATTTGACAGCTGACAGGTGTTGTATCAATTAAACTTTGTAAGCATGGAGACCTAGATCTTCGATTAGTATACGCCACGCTGTAGAGAGCTTCTCGAAACTTGTCGACGATGACGTTTTGATGTCCCAGCACTCTCATGCACTGAACGGCTTGTTTTTGGAAGAACAATGTGTTATGGCATCACCAATTGTTGCAGTATCTCTGAATTTAATAACTACTCTCTTCACATTTGACGATGTTAAATCAATATTCCCAACTTAATTTGTATGAAATTTTCGAACTGCAGCCTCCAAACTGTAATTTTTTTGGATATATGTATGTATTAGGTCTGTTTCTTACTTCAAAAAAAACTGCGAATTTAAATCAATTGTAGTCCAATTTTATTTGTGTGTATGAACTTTGGCAGAACTTTGGGCTAAAATGAGTAGAAAGTACAAAACTGCTGAAATAAAGAAACAGATCTGTTGTTCAGCAATGAAAACACGTCATTGGCCGCGTTCAGGTTTCACTAGGATAGCCTATCTAATAAGATACTCGAGTATCCAGTATGTTTCTGAACGCAAATCAGTTGTTGTTGACGTTTCTCATAAGATAGATTAGTATCCCAGAATTTTTAGGATAGCTTGAGATTAATTTTTTGACATCAGCTGTGATTTTACAAGGGATTACAACAACACAAAGCTATCCAGATCGCTTTGGATACAAACATGAACGCGGCCATTATCTAAATTGTCAGCTGTCAAATTGTTTCTTTTTTTAAGGGTAAAGCTAAATACAGACGATTGTCAGATCTTACAATATTTTCAGAAATGTCAATGGTCTGACAATAGCTAACAATTAGCTGAAAATTGACATATTTCTTACAATTAAAAATTGTCCGTTCACACGGTTGGTAGATTTCTTCCCAATTTGATTGTCAGCTATTTTTGTATCTCTCTTTAACCAACTCATTGACATTTCGAACAATGAAGAAATTGTCAGCAATTGTAAGATGTTTTCAATTAAAACATCTGACAATGACCAATGAGTCTGACAATGTCCTAATCGACTGACAATGATAAATATTGTGTGTTCAGACGATTGTAAGATACCTGACAATTTTTTGTCAGATTGTCGTGTGACAATGACGTGTCTGACAATATTTTTAGACAAAATTGTGCGTTCAGACGATTGTAAGACATTTGGAACAGTTTTTTCACTGACAGATCTGACAATATTATAAGATCTGACAATCGTATGTACTTAGTTTTACCAAAACCTAACTACACAAATGGTGGCAAAATCTTTTGCTTATTTTGAGACAACATTCCTGCATGCCGACCGTGAGGAGGAATGGGGGAATAAGAGAATTATGGAATTTTGTTTTACAAGAACCACTCATGTTTTTCTCTCAGTGTTGGAAATTGTTTCTATGCTAAAAAGATTTGCAAAAAAAAAAAAAACAAATAAAATGAACGATTGTGCTGCCCAAATTGAATTTCAAAAATTCTATTTGGAATATTATGGCAACCCCGTTTATTATAAATGGCATGCGGCTGCGGCGGCGCGACGTGATTCCTTAATGCATGGTAAATATAGGGGTAGGGGGAGACTTCCTAGTTGAATCGTCTACGTAGCATCGTCGTATCGTAGTCGTAGTAAAATATTATGTTTGTTTGTTTTCAAATGAATGGAAAAGAACCGCGGTGTGAAACTTAACAATATGTTAAGTGACATGATGATGATTGCTTTTCATAACTCAAACAAAATAAAGCGATTTAATCAGTTTGATTACCTATAAGCAGCTTTAACTTGCATTTTTGTGTTAAAAGCCGGTTGACACGTTCTTGATAGGAGAGGTATATAGAATAAAGAACTAAATGACGAACGTCTTTTGTCACTTTATTTAACCCAACAACGTACACACGTGCTTTTTTTATGTTGATTGAATACAAAATTGATTTACTTGAATTATATTATGCAGAAAATTCCCCCCAATAAGTACTCAATCAAGGCCAAGCCGTTATTTTATTTACTCTATAGTTATAGTATATTTACTATTAACTATGTTTTTAAATATATCTATACATTCATATATGTACATTCGTATAAATTATTTTCTTTACAGCTTTTTATTCTTTTTGAAATAACTTGCAAAACTCATAAACTCTGTTGTCGATTAAAGTTTATAAAAAACAAATAGTGTTTGTCAGCAAGTAAACGCATGGTGGCGGCGCGGAAGTGACGCTTCTTACGCTTTTTATTAAAATATAATAATAATAATTGAATCTCTGCGTCATTTCCTTATCACACATGAAACAAAATAAGAAGAATATTTTCTTAGAACTAAATAAACAAGGGGAAAACAAGAGAAAGAGAGGGAAAGGATAAAATGACGAAATTTAAACGTAAAAACTTCATAAAAATATCATTTTTTTGTAATTTTGTAATAGATTAATTTTATTTGCTTGTCAAAATTTGCAATAGAATTTGTCTCTTCGTAATGAAACTCACTCTTGCTCTCCTTATTAAAATTATTTCTTGTTGTTTTTGTATGTTTTTTTTTTAATTATACACAGGTTTACAAATATTATCAATATTGGTTTAATTAGTTTCAAATGCGAAACAAGAACGTTTTATTAGCATACTTTTGGGCGATGAACTCAAATCTATCACTTGTTTTCTGCCAACAGGTTAGGTTTTTGTGAATTTGCATATTGGCAGTATAGGTACCTAACTAACTGCTTTGATATAGTAACTTATAGAATCGATTGCGTCGTTATCTGGTTTATTTATATAGGACTAAAATTTAAAACGTATTTTTCTGGTTTTATTTTAAATAAAAATAAAGTGCACGACTTTGTCGCACATACTTGATATTACGTACTGTGCTCTTAACCTTCATGTGTGTGAAGAAAAAAACCTTAATCATTGTGAAAAGGTATACCTGGGCTGGGTAGCATATGATTTAAAAGCAAAATTAAATTAACAATTTTTGTTAATGTATAAATAAATAAATGTTTTATCAATTCTGAAATTGTTTTGACACACTGCAACGCTATGCCGCGCCGCACTGTGTTCCAAAAAGCCAAAAGTCATGACAAAAATAAAAAGCCCAATGTTTTTTTTTTATTTTTATTTCTAATTGGAATATAAACAGAGCTTCAAAACCATCAAACAAAATAATTTTTTGGAACATTGTTTGTTTCATAAAGCTTTTCAGGGTTGGGCAATTTTGTTCTAGAGTTAAAAAAATAACGAAACGAGAATAGGGCTACAAAATAAATCTCGCAAAATACCGCTCAAAAATAATCAGAATATTTTAGCCTAACTATTTGTTAAACCATATGTAATATTTCAGCTGCAATTTTTTGCAATGTTTTTGAGATAATGTAATTTGTTTAAAAAAAAACGTGTCTCCGGTACTAACATTTTGGTCTTAAAAGCAAATTTACTTTTGGAATGTTTGAATTATTCATTTCTTAAAAAAGCTGAGAACGTGAAATTTTCTTCTTATTTTATTTAGAAAAAATACGTTTTGTTATTATCTTAATCATAAACAAATGCACCCACTTCCACGTTCCTTTTTGTTTAAATGCCAATTGTTAAACAAATTGACTTACAATCTTGTAAACAAACTACTAATTGTTATATTGAATATTCAATTTTTGTAATCCATCCACAACTCCGCACTCCACACTCCGCAATTCTTCTCCGCAACTCCGCACTCCGTAACTTCGTACTCTTCACTCCGCAACTCCACTTCAGTTCAACATTCACCTGTGCTGGGAGCCGGGTCATAGGGACATTCCAGGCAATTGTAAAGCAGACGAACTCGCCAAAAGTGGAACCTATGTATACTGTCAAATCGGACAAATATTGGTATACCCATTGGTTGACCCAAATTTCTGATTCTTCATTTAATTAAATAAAAATGGCAATCAGAAAATCTTAGTTATAAGTATTTTTAATGATTTGTTTTAAAACAGCAAAAAATTAATGGTGTGAGAAAAAAAAAATGCTATAGGGGCGGCAAAAATTGGCTCTGCCCCGGGCTGCAAAAACCCACGCTATGGCACTGACAAAAGCATTTGTACGATTTACGAAACATTTAAGATCTAAGATCGTTTATTTTTGTAGAATACGTTCCTGTAAACTACTAATTCAATTTCATCGGAATACTAATAAATTTTTAGTATATAGAAACCTATTCGTGTATTCTACAAAAATAAAGGATCTTAAATCATAAATGTTTCGTAAATCGTACAAAATTATATTAATTTACTATCGCAAGATCGTTCATTCTAATATATTATTTCGTATATTGTACACAATTTATTTGTTTTCTTATTTTTTAGGGATACGAATGTTTTACAAGATATACGAAAACATTTGTAATTTACTTTTAAAATATATTTCGTGGAATTTACAAATGCATGTTTATAAAATGTACGAGAAACATTCGTGGAGCAAATGAACGAATATTTTCTCATTTATTTACCATTTATTTTGTTTATTTTGTTCGGTGATACACTAAATAATACTAAAACTAGAAAATACTCTTTAGTTTTTTGTGAAAGTAGAGAGTTCTTGTTGAATGAAGTAGATTTTCTTTAATATTTGCTTTAACAACCTTAATAATACGAAATTCTTAACTATCTTCTAATTAAGAATAAAATCAACTACAACGTTGATAACAAATTAATTCACGAATTAAAATTTTTTATTAGCAAACTATTAACTGCTAATTGATGTTACGAATTTGTTTATATACAAACATTTTCTCGATTTTGATTATTTACACATATTTTAATTATTATTTGAATTAAGCACGTCCAGCGTCCGTCCACTTTAATTTGATCTGAAACGTGTAGGTATCCCATATTTGCTTAAAATATATGGTCCGGCGCATTTTTATGAGATTCCCTAGCGAAACAATTAAATTATTGTTTTGAACGGAAATCGGACAAATCAATTTCGATTTAACTAAGTACAATCTGTAAGTGTTCAAAGGAATTCCAATAAAATGAAGATTCCCTTGATAACTTGAAGATTTTTGAGAGAATTATAATAGTTTTATTACTAAATTATATTTCTTTAATATTTTGACCAACTTAACTTTTTTTGTTTAAAAACGAAAAATCAAAGCAAAGTGTATTTTATTTTTATTTATAGTTTTCCGGTAATACTTTATATCTACAATGCAGCCTTCGACGATTGTCGAATACACTGGTTTTTTATAATACAGTGAAACCCGCTTAAACATTTTTTTCATCCCCGAGTTATTGTCGACCAATTACATTCAAAACACTCCGCTTATGCGAAACTTGCTTAAGCCTAGTACATACTTCCTCGTGAAGTGAACAACCATCAGTGGAGAAAGTGAATTTTTGATACAATTTGCTTGACTTTTGCAGCTTTTATGGTCAAATTGTCAAAGCTACACCAAAACTCAAAGAGTTCCCGTACATTTTGCGCGTCAATATGGTTCACCGCTCGTGAACGCAAACTCTCCACTTTTTGTCATGGCTTCACGAGCACGCTCACGGGTGAACAAAAATGCAAAGTTGTATGGATTCACGACATGATTCACAAGTATGTACTAGGCTTTAAGTGAAAAACCTGGATACCTGAAATAAATTTTCAGTCAAATTTTGTATTTTTCATTAAAAAAAACTCTCTTAAGTCAAAAAAATTTAATCGAACAGACCAAAAATTTGCTGAACGGTTCACGTTTTTTTTTATTTTTTCACTTCCACCAAATTTTCCCCACAAAAATGACATTTGAATTTCTGATATGCACAACCATTTTTAGAATGTTTAGATCAGCTTTTTCACTTATAACGTTTAAGTGAAAAACCCGCTTAAGTGAAAGAAATATTGTAACATTTTTCCGTTTCTCTTAAGCGGGTTTTACTGTACTGTAATCAAATTTTGAATTTAAAATATTGAAAATCGATTGGATTATATCATCACACACCTCAAACGTAAACATACAAGGATTTTACATCTCATATTATAGGGTTTCCAAAGGGAACTGTATAACGACCTTTTTTCAAAAGATGAAACTCAACGTTAACAAAATGATCAAGCTGATAATGGTGTGACTCAACTGGTTAGTACTTTCGTCTCGTTGCGGTTGTTCTATGTTAACTTTCCATTCCAGAGTCTGTGTTTAGTTCAATAAAATCCATAAGAATCAGAATTACAAAAAAAACAAGAATACCAAATGTTGCATTAATTGTTTTGTTTACATTTTATAAGAATAAGAATAGTACTATATAATAACAATAGAATTTGTACTATAGAGTAGAATTTTCAAAATAAATTAAATCTTAATTAAATATAATAAACGATTGAACAAAAATACCAAAGGTGTCTTTCTAGTGAAAAATTTGAAAAATCAATGGAATTATTTCTACTGCTTGACTATTGATTTAATTTTTTGCGCGATTCGCGTTTAAAGATTTTCAAAATATGTACATAGGTAGATAATATGAAAATATTCAAAATAACTGTATCGCACGAAATAAACTACTAACACATGCATTTATGATGAGCCTCTGATTTTAGGTTGCACCTTGCTCTAAGCTTACTACAACAAAGAATCTGAAGTATTAAAAAAAATAAATTAGTCTATAACTTCATGGCTATTTTCGCTCAAACCTGAAAAGCACTTATTTTCCAATAAATGTTGACATTACAAGTATGGTACGATGTTTAATGAAAATGTTTAGAGCAGTTTTCGTGAAAATTTGAATAAACGAAAATTTGTAAATGTATTAACGTCATGCGTTGTTTTCTTTGGGTTTTGACAGCAAATTGCGAAAATTTTTTAAATATTGAGCAAATTCGCTAGAAATTTCCCGTTACCAAACAGGTCTAATTTTTAAAGACTGACTAAAATTTTTAAAGACTGATGTCGAACAAGTTTTTGTTGCTGCAAGTATTCTGAATTGAGTCTCGAGCATTGTTGATTTTAGCAGAACGGAGCAATCGCTCACACAGCTTGAACATAAACGGAGATTTTAAAGCACCAATTTATGACATTTCTTATGAACCTGTGCGTGTATATGAGAACTTCTTGTTCTAAATGGAACACTAATTCGATTTTCTTCTTTAAGGAATTCCATAAAAATACTCTTTACCAAATTTGAATCAAAATAATAAGTTCAATCGCTTTGTTTTATATAGTCTGACGTACTTTGCTGCAAACAAAGATGGACGGTATTACGAAAACAACTTCTCCGTCATCGTATAAATTTTTTTTTTATTAAAACCTCAAATTTTTGTTCTAAATGAAACCAATACTTGCAAGTAAAAAATTGATAAGCTTTATAGAGATTCAAAGAGCCTCTGTTCACTTTGTTTTTTTTTTTTTCATTTCGTATTGCTAATGAGTAATGAAAGAATCTATTTGTCTAAGAGTTGATAATCATTCATAATAATCAATCTTATTCATAACCATAATCCTATGATTTGACGTTGAGTATTAATGTGTAACGCGTTATCTCATTCTCTAGAGTCTAGTGCAATTAAACAATCTAATTGTTTGTACTATACAAAATAATAATACAATTTTAAAAAGTTTCTAGAATTGTGAAAATGTCATTCTACAATCTACAGTCAATACTTAATGTGTCTTTTATCTTTAAGCCTATATTGCGCATTTCGGGAAAAATTCTATTTCTCATACAAATTCTTCCTAGGACAAATTTTGTCTCGGATTTTTCTTGAGCAGAACGTAGTTCAAACGCAACATCCAAACTTTTTTTTTCGAACTGTACATAATATGCAAAAGTCTCCACATTATTTTTCCAAGACAAATAATGTTCGAAGCATTATTTTGCTAGACAAATGTTGATGTTGATGTCATGAATATCAAGGTTTTTTTCAACCAGAAACATATTTTCGTTAAGTATTTCCAATATTCAAAGGTGTGTTGTGAATGATGACCAAAAAAACATAAAATAAAACCTGAAAGAAAGTTACGGCAAAAGATTATATAAAACAGCTGTTTTCACTCAGTAGCGTAGCTAATAGGAAAGGGTTCATGAAGGCCAAATACTAGTGCGGCAACTTTTTTAAAATATGAAAATATACTAAATTTTCATATATAGAAATGATTTTTTAATGACAACATAAACTCGCTGTAAAGGCTACAAGCCCTTTTTTGTACTGTTTTTTATTTTATTTTAATATTGCAGTGTAGGTTTACAAAATCCAAACAAATTTATACGGACGTTATGTCCTCATTTGAATTTTATTTTTATCTGTAAACCTTCAAAATTTGTCTTGAGAAAAAGAATGTAGAGATAAAATTTAGTTTGTCTCGATCTGAGTACTAGGCCTTAGCTATGAAAGAAGATGGGGCTTATATGTAATGAGAAACTGAAGTTTTTTCTTTTAAATATCACACATTAAGAAGAATGACGTCACAACTCATAAAATATCAATTTTGAGTTAAAATAATTGTATTTTCGTGATCACAAAATTCAGATCATATGGGTTATAACTTTAAGAAAAGAAATGGTTCTATTCCACACGTTTAGGCAAAAAGTGAAACTTTCAAAACAAAATTACTTAAAAAGAAAACAGAATTGGTTATTGAAAACAACAGTTCCGAAAACATTAAAAAAAGTATTGCTAAGTACTATCTAAGTATTTAATATTTAGAGAGCCTATCAGTTTTTAGTCAAATACTCAAAGATATAGGTGGAATCTATCTTGTTTTTTTGGTTTTAATTGAAGAGAACAAAAACTACTTTCATCTTAAAAAATCATTGCCCATAGATAAAATCAATTTACACACAGAGAAATTACCGCAAAACAATTTACAAAAAAATGCAGTGAATTTTACAAAAGGCACCTGAAGTGAAATTCATTACAAAAACCACAAAAATGGAGCACTCGTAGTGAAATTTACTGTACATTATTCCAAAGAAATCCGTAGTGAAAATCATTGCACATGTAATGATATTAACTACACAAAAAAAGTAGAATTCACTATCAGTGCAGTAAAATTTACTAAAAGTGTAATGAAATTTAGAAGGTTTTTTTCTTAAAATTAGTTATGAATGCAGTATCTCATTTACCCTTTTTTTTTAAGAACAATTGTTGTATTTACTACGAATTCAGTGAAATTCACTACACATTCAATAAAAATGACTACTATGCGTATTAGTGTTTTACTTCACGGAGGATTTGTGCGCAAATATACAAATACAGCGGCTTTTTGTGCAGCTCTGTAAATGCTAATTTTTGACATTTCAGAAGATAATGCGTTAGTTATTTGATCATGTGTTGTTAGCAGCGCTACAACGCGCGTCTGTAAATTTTCTGATAATGAAAGCTTGGTCGATAGTAGACGTGTGGAGTTTTTATTGGACACAATTTTAAATCTTGAAGAGTTATAAAGTTAATAGAGCTAAAATGTTCTTAAACTTCGATTATAGAACACAATTTTTAAATAAAATGAAGGGTGCTTTGAAATAATCTTTTACAGAGCTATAGCTTTAAATTTTACTAATTAAGGGCTGTAGAAGATTAATTTTGCATCTAACAGCTCCAACGATGTTACTTCGGTAGTGTGGTGAAATTTACTGCAACTGCATAGATTTGACTGTTTCGTGTACTAGATATTACTTCGTCTGTAGTAGATTTTATTACAACTGCAAAAGATTTTACTGTGTAATGTAATGAATTTGACAAACTCTGTAATGGATTTTACTAAATTTTCAGTAGATTTAACTGCTTATTTACGAAAATGTTAGTACAACTGCAATAGATTTCACCGTTTCTGTAATAAATTTTACTACAACTGTAGTAGATTTTAATGAATACGTACGAAACTTTTAGTACAATGACAATATAATTTTATTACACCTATAGTGATTTTTACGACAGAATTAGTGGGTTGATATTTCACTACATTTACAATGAATTTTATTACAATTTTTAGAGAACTTCACTGCTTTTTTCTTTAGTGTGTAGACAAAAAATGGAGGTTAAATCACACAAAATTGTAACAAAATGTACTTTGAATTTCATAGTTCTTCGACGGTTAAAGCAAGCGTACAAAAATTTTATTTGAGATCTACCTAAAACATGAAAAGTTCAAAATTAAAAGCTGAACATTTTTGAACACTATGTCACCATACCCTTTTTTTATGACCTACACGGATCGAAAGTATTACAAAAAGGGTAAAAAGGGGGAACATCTGAAGGGAAGGGGTATTTTTACAATATTTTTTTTCTTGAGATCTACATACAACATCGGATTTAAAGTAAATTGCTCCGATTACTTTTGTTTTAACATAAAAAAAACTATTTGTTTTTAATTTTTCCGCCTTCTATCTTCCAAGCAGGAGCCTGGATTTATTATCAAACTTTTGCTCTCCCACCAATCTGTGAGTCACATGTAATTCGAGCTAGAGCGTAAAAGGATTTGCCACTTGGCTTGAAATTTTGTACAGAATATATTTATATAAATTCGAGTTTTTGTTTAATATTCTCAAATACAGCTTTAAGAATTTTGATTAAATTTCTGCTTGATCTAATTTGAGTTTTTGACAAAAACACTCACATAACTGAAATAGCATATTGAAGATTTTCGAAAAAAAATTGTCTTATTTTCTTTATTGACTCTTCCTTTAACAAAAATTGCAAGTTCTCCCATACATTCGTAACTACATATTTTTTCTATTAAGTATGTAATAATCCAAAATGGCAACCTTTTAGACCTTAAAAATAAAAATATACCAAATTTCGATTTTTTATTTTCTTTGAAATTTTAAGCAGTGTTGTATTAGTAGAAGATCCCGCCATAGGACGACCTACCCTCATCGAGTTACCGGATAATTGGTATGCAGTTTTTTAGATAGTGTTTAAACTAACATTTTGCGCAAGGGTTGCCTGGCGAAATATAGTCAAGGCATAGGGTTGCCACGCCTTAAAGGTCGATTTTTGGGTTTTTTCAATTATGTCACCCAGCCCATATGGTTGGTTTTAGTTCTAAAAAAAAAAATACCATATGAAAGGAAACTTTATTCAAAAATTTCAAAATACGTGTTTTTTTTAATCGGAATTTCAATAGGGTAAATTAGGGCTATTTGAAGCCAAAGGGATTCATTGGAGACCCAACCCCTTTGCAAGTTGATGACATATTGCACGTAACAAATAATATTGGAAGTGATGACAATAATTTCTCAGAATATAACTTTGATACTTCCGATGAATCAGAAACTGAATAAATTACTTGTAATTTTTGTTAATTTTATTAAAGAAATTGTTTTTGCTCTTAAATATAAATATTTAATGAAACAAATAATAATGGAAGTGATGACAATAATTTCTCAGAATATAACTTTGATACTTCCGATGAATCAGAAACTGAATAAATTATTTGTAATTTTTGTTAATTTTATTAAAGAAATGTTTTTGCTCTTAAAAATAAATATTTAATGAATTTAAAAAAATATTTTTTTGTAAAAACAATTTCCATTGAAAACAGATAACACTTAACACTAACAGTCGTATTTATAAAATTTTTGTCTGCTTAGACACTGTCTAACTATTTTCAAATTGGTGGAAATATGCTTTATTTAATAAAAATAAATATCAAATTATTTACGGTTCAGACAATCTACTCTTGTGTCTAAATTTCGCAGCTATAAGACAAAAATAAACAAGGTTTTTGAACACGTTTTTCAAAGTTGGACAGTTGTCTAAAGTTAGACAACTTTTATAAATAAGACCATAAAAGGTACAAATATATCGCTTACATGTTATTTACATCATGTAAATTTTCAATTGTTTGCTTTGTGAAAAATCTCCTAAGAAGACAATTGGTTCGTTTAAATATCTTATTTCTTGGGTTCTATTGATCGGACCATCAAGATTGAGGTCTTTAAGCCCAGGCAAAAGTACTGGGTAAATAGTGCTTTCAATATATTATGCTTTTAAGTGGTCATACTCTTGACACAATAATTGGAAAAATGACAATTTTTAACCTCCCAGATCTGCCACAAGCTGCGAGAAAAAAAAACTGCCAGACTTTTGAATTTTATATCATGATAAATTCACCTATCCAAGAAAAAAGCTTAAATCAAAAATTTTGCAAATACGGGTCCTTTTATTTTTTATCAGCTTCTCAGATTTATTTCTAGAAAACCATTCTCTGATTGTGTGTGATTTTTTTCTCCAACATCCACTTTTCATTTTTGACATTAAAATGTTTTTATCTCGAGTTTTAGATTTTCTAGAATTTTCTTTTATATGAGTGACTTTTTTGTATTTATAAGATCTATCGACGAAAGAAACAAAAAACTTCTATCACTTTTAATTTAGAAATTAGAATTAGAATTAGATTCCGATTTAAAAAAAACACGTATTTTGAAATTTCTAAATAAATTTTCCTTTCATATAGTATTTTTTTGTAAGCACTAAAACAAACCATATGGGTTGGGTCAAATAATTGAAAAAACCCAAAAATCGACCTTTAAGGCGTGGCAACCCTATGACTTGACCATATTTCGCCAGGCAGATAGATACTATCTAAAAAACTGCATACCAATTATCCGGTAACTCGATGAGGGTAAGTCGTCCTATGGCGGGATCTTAGACTATATTATCAATAGTATTTTAACAAATGTGTAAAACAATTTTTTTACGAAATAAAATTATCAGCATTTATTTTATAAAATTGTGATAGGCCATTTAGTTATGGTCAAGTGCTGCCAGTGAAGTGACAACTTTACTAGTCAAAATATTTAATAGATCATTAAAAAACAAAAGATTCAAAATCTGAAAATGACAAATTTGTCATAATCTGACAATGGCAACTTTGAAAAAATGACAGATTTGTCGTTGTATTTAACTGAATACTATAATTGACAACTGTCTATATTTTATGATTTTAAAAGTGTAACAGAATTAAAGAATTATTGTTGCCTTTCAATTTTTTTATGAAATAGGGTCCTGGTATTTTGTTTAATCAATTTAATTAGTTTCTGTAAATATCTTAAAATCAAACGAATTGGCAACTCTAACATGTTCTCTACAATTTTTCAATGGAATAAATATTTACAATTTAGATACGGAGTGTGACCCTTCAAAAAACCATAGAACTACTCGACGGAATTAGAATTAGAATCTTGGGGTTTAAGGTTATAAAATGAATAACGTAATAATGGTATATTAAAACATTGAAAGTTTTTTTTATTTTTTTTTAAAGAAAATAATAAAAGTTTTGCAAAAATGTTCGAAACCCTATTTTCTTTATTAACATACATTACAGCTACATTTTATATGTAAGCTTAAAGAAAGGTTTAGAAATATAAACGAAAACCTTATTTAGATGTTTTTTTTTGTATCTCTTTTTTAATGAAAATAATGAAATCAAAGTTATTTAAAATGCTTAATTAACGCAACAAAAAGCTTTTACCATACAGAATCGTATGCAAAAAAAAATCCCCAAAAGAACATCATAAAAATTAATTTTTTCTTGTAATCGATAAAATAAATCTTTTTGTTTGTTTAATTTTAAAGACGGAATTTGTCAATCATGCAATGTTTTCCATACAATCTTTCACTGTAAATTGAAAAAAATTACCTCGCAATAATAAAATAAGCCTCACTATATTAATTAATTAATTATTATGAAATAAATATTCACAAACTACTTTACACTTTTAAATCAGTAAAATAAAATTCATTGCTTATTTATTCTTATTTCAGTGATTTAACAGTCATCCGTTTAAATTAATCACATTGTTAACGATTATTACCATCAGTAATTTTCCCTAAATCGTTGTTTGCATTATTAATTTAATATTTTTCTGCTTGCTACACGAAATTGAAACTAATTAAAATAAGAAATTACTTTATTCTGCTTTGATATGAATAAGATATTATACCTAAATATTGTCTGTGCCATGAAGTCCCCTTTAAAGTAATAAAAATAAAAAAAAAGCAAAAGCAGATAATTTATTGAATTCAAGTTATTGTGCGAGAATATTATTTGGACGTTTTTTCCAAGTAATTAATAAAGTTCCTGTTCTTTTAAATTTATCACATTTTATAAGGCAAGTAATGTTTTCATACAAAAATGTTTATATCTCTCTCTTGAATTTTTATCAAAGTAATCCAGGAATGTACACAAATAAATTTGGTATCAAATGAAAGCTCGACGATGCGTTGAACTTGTTTTTATAAGTGAAATATTTTCACAATTGTTTGTGAAGATGTCAATATATTTGAGCTTGAAGTTGGAAATTTCAATAAAAAAAATTTTAAGTAAAAAATGTGCTCCATAAAAAAAGCGAAGTGTCGAAAATATAGATTCTACGCATACAACTCCTAACGGGTAAATTATTTCAAAATTTCGATTATAAAATTTTAAGATTATTTAATACTTAAATCATTAAAATATTTTTTTTTTTCTTGTAGTTTTAATTTTAGTGATCCCATTATTTAACACAATTGGTCAAAGTAAAAATTAATGTTTTATTCCTTTTTTTCTCTTAAATTGTTGAGTTGTCAAATAAAAATTTGATCCCACTTTATAGATCATAACATTTTTTGTATTGTATTTTCTATAAGAAATATTATATTGTTATACCATAATAAATAATGTAATATGAAATTGACACATGTAACCGCTGAATGTCCTATTGCTTTAGACGATCGTTTCAAGCTGTCAAAAAAAAAAAAAAGAGAAAAAGTATTCGACCAATGACATCGCTCCCTCTATCGCCCAATGAAATGGCGAATAGAATAGTGTTAAATCCCCGCTCTATTGAGTATATTAGAAATAGCTCGTTCAATTATAAAAAGATAAGAAATAACGACATTCAGAAAATAGAAACCAAGAAGAAAAGTCGAGTTCTTCTCATTTACTTTTATATGATAAATTAAAATAAAAAAGCGTTTTCAGATATTAAACAGAGTGTTTACTTTTCTTAAGTGATTAAAATATTATCTTTTTCTATACGAAACACCAGTTAAGAAATATTGTGACTTCAAAAATTGTTAAAATGTCAAGTTATAAGCGAAAACCTAGTTTTTTTAACATTTGACCTTAAGTAAATTTGTATTATCTCATAATAATGAGAAATGCGTTTAAAAATATTTACTTTGATTTTTTTCAACAGATTTCCCCTGTTTTTGTATACATTTTTCCTGGGATAATTTTCCAAATTGGATAATTTTTTGCAGACGCAATATCTTGTAGGTATCTAACTGATGCCTTGAATGGGCAAAAGCTTCATGATGTTTCTTGTAGTAAATATTAATATTATTAAGCTAAGCACGAATTGTTTTTCAAAAAGTCGGCATTAAATAGTAAAAAGAAAAAAAAGACGGTATTTTTGTTTTCTAACCATTTGTTGTTAATAATTATCATTTAAATGATCGTTGTAGGGGAAATAATCAAATAATATTAATATTTTGATGCTTTCTTGTATATTTCAACATTTTTTTACAATTTTTGTAACAAAACAAAATAAATATAATATACCTTTTCAGTATGCAAAAAACCAATATTTTTGATACTTTCCTTATTTAAAGCAGCTTTTATCTTGTAACTGATCGCTTTTATGGAAAAAAACTATAAATATTTTACTATAGAAAATATTATAATCTATAAAACAGGGTTAGTGATGTTTGCCAAAAAGCCGCATAATCCGAAAAAGAAAATCCCCAAACTAAAACCAGATAAAGAAAAATTCCCAAGATAAAATTTTTTGAAGATAAAATCCCCAAGATAGGATACCAAAAAGACGATTTGCAAGTAGTGAATCAAGCAATAAAATCGTGAAATTTATACTATACTATATATGAAATCCCAAAAAAACACGGCTAATGCAAAATATTTTATCAAAAACATTAAAGGTGATCGCATGAATGAAAAAAAAACCATTTAAAAGTTTTACGGCAAAAGCTATAGGTTTTATTATATGAACGACGCACGACTGGATCGTTGTTATTTCTTGTTGTACAGATTTAACCTAAAATGTTGGGGATTATTGGAGATTTTTGATATTGATATTCGTATAGTCTTACGTATTTTGAAATAACCATATCTTGCGGTTATAGTCGGAGAAAAAAAATCACAACGAAAACATAAATGTTAAAAAATAGCCAAGTTCTTCTATATAAAAATTTGTAAGTATAACAACTCAGCCGTGAAAAGTAGTGATATCTAAAAGTATGCCAAGTTCTAACTTTATGAAGGTTTAATATCAAATATTTTAAGAGGAGTAATATTGAAACAATACCAATTTATTATTTTATGATTACTGACTAATACCACGATACACCGCCCCCTGAATGGAAAACCTCAAATATTAAATTTGTTCTTTTGTATGCACTTGAAGCCCTATCACACCACACTACAAGCCCTGCACCACAAGGCCTACCGCTGTTCGAAATAACAAGATTCTGCGGTGTCGGGAAGTGCTCCATAATTTTCATGATCTGTCAGTAAATGAGTCAGTCAGTTACGGTTTTCGCGATTTTTGACGTCTTATATCTCGGGAACCACTTAAGCTAAAGAGTTGAAATTTGGTGTGGTGCTTTTGCTTGGCTAGCCTACCAAACATTCCGAATTTGAATTTCCTGACTTTATTGATACAGAAGTTAGAGGGGGTCGAAAATCACCTGAGTTTGTTCCTGTAAAAAGGGTGTAGTGCCAGTTAGAGGGCGTCGAAAATCTCCTGAGTTTGTTCCTGTAAAAAGGGTGTATTGCCAGAACTTGGCAGGCCACTTACCGTTTGCCCTTTGATAGTTGACAATTTTTTTTTATAAAATCACATTATTTACAAGCTGTACATGAAGTACTTTTTGCTAGTATTTACCGTTAGAGAGATATACACATCGATTTTCGACATGTTAAATTGAATAACTTTTTATGTAAGCCAGATTTGGCAATGGACTTTTTACCCAGTATGAATGGGTTTCAAAACGTTAAACAAAAAGTCTTGAAGCATTAGCATTACACTATTCATTCGCATCTGGAACGCATCCCGGATGCTTTGCATACATTTTAATCATCATCAGTTTGACAGTTCGGAAAGCGTTTCATCCAGCCCCAAATGAAAGAGCGATTAGATGTTCTTTTAGTAAAATGACAACCATTATTAAGGGTGGTTAACAAACCATAATTTGCAAACAAAAAAACCAATAACAATAGAAAAATAAACTTACTTCGTTCGAGACTCTATATTTTTTTCTTTTTTTTTCACTTTAAATTCAAACGTCAAATTGTCAAATGAAAGCATTCAAGCAAAATTGGATGTGTTTGCTACTCAGTTAATGTGCATCGCTGACGTTTGGGATGTGTTTAGAAACTCATGACTTTATCACCATTTTCTCTTTTGACTGTCTGAACTCATGACCAGCGCTGCCACCCTATAGATGATTGAGCGCAGTATATATCAGAAAAAAAAGCAGTAGACTGCAATATACCGCAGTAGATCTTACAATATACATTTAAAATACATTTTATTTACGAACAAAGACAGGAGAATCTTGAAACTTAACAATTACTTCCAAAACGAACTCCATAATAAAAAAAAAACAAATTTCTTAAACTAAATTACTAATTATGGTTGCACATTTCAAATTTTAGATTGACGCATTTAGAGCTAACTGTGGACAACGATCAAAATTATTAAAAGAGGATAGACCGAGAGCCCGCAGTAAGATTTTCGTTTGGGACTAAGCGCAGTAGATCAACTGCTAAAGGAGTACGGTGGCAGCACTACTCATGACATTTCATCAAATACCTTAGAATAAGAAGATAAGGAAGAAGTGAATACCACATATACCTACAGTGAGTGTGATGAGTGAGGCCCAAAATTAAAAAAAAAAAGTGCCTATCTGTCATTTTGCGGATCTAATGGAAAGTGTTTCGAGATTTTCAAACTTTAAAATAGTGAAAAAAGATAATTAAACTAAATATAAAAAGAAACAAAAGTGAGAAGTTTTCTTTAGTTAAATATTTTTTTAAATCAAAATAGCTTTTAACGGCCTTAAGTCCATGTGTGATCGCCGAAATATTCAAATAAAATAGTGCTTAGCCTTCTACTTGACTGGTGTATTGCAGTAGTGTATAGAATTTGTATTATTAAAAAAAACCTTAAAATAGTTTTTAGTTTTTCGAAAGATGACAAATAAAAGTTAAAAATTATCTTAAACTGAAAAACGAACCATTGGATTACATAATATATTTGCTGTCAAGTGAGAAGTGCATTTAAATCAAACATTTTTAAGTTTTCAAATAGAACATTAAAATTAGAACATTTTAATTTGATAAAAACACAAAAAATTATCACACGATTGAACTGAAACTTAGACATTTCTTATAAAGTGAGAAATTCAATTTTTTCTGATAGATGGCACTTAGCACCCGTGTTATTTCTGGTATGCTTACGCGCAACGTTAGCGAACTCTATTGGTTATTATTTGTTTACACAAAGAACATTTTCTACAAGCATTTGAAAAAGTTTCTATTTAAATTTATTTTATTAAAACAACAATACAAATATTTTATTTTTAAGTTACTTAAATATGTACAAAATCACTGAGCTCAGTTAGAGTTAGAATTTAAAAATTAATTAGCTCTCACAAACATCTTTCTGTCAAAAATTTATTTTCTCTTCAGCGGAGCGCAAAGGGTAACGGAACGGTTAGTAATAAATAATTTTTAAAAATCAAATAAAAATATGTAAAATTATTTTAAATTATTATTTTTAAGAATATTAATTCTTTAACTGTTTTTTTTTTTTATAAAAATTACATTTTGAGAAATTGACTGCATACTTTCTTAAAACATTTCATAAAGGTTGTTCACTAATCTAAATACTAATATGAACATACATGTGTACATATGTGCTGTTCATATGTAGATACATATTAATATAAAATTAAAATTTTGTCATCCGCAGCTTTTGAACGCCAAAAATCACCAAATGAATAGATTTTAAGTAAACAGTTCATTGGCAAACCAGCTTAATCTGTATTATCATCTAAACAGAACAAATTCGTGCAACCACTAACTGAGACTATTTTTTAAACAATAGAAAAACATAAATTGTTAACATACATACATACATCACAGATTAATGATGATAAGATGAGCAGATACAGTAAATTGCGTTGTCTTAAACGTGTTGCAGTTTATTTGACGGATTACTGAATATATCGTGCGGACAAGTTGCAGTGTGTCGTCCCACGCTTCTATAAAGCAATAATAGTTTATTTTTTTTAATTCTTTTTTTTTTACTTTGCAAAATCTTTTCTATTTGAGTTGATGATTAACGGGATATTGCTGAATGTAATTTGTCACAGTACAAACGACGACGTGCATATTATTTTTTTTTATTTATTTAGAAGCATTAAGCTAACTAAACACTACCGACAAAGTGTAGATGAGAGCGGGTCGTCAGCACTTTCACCGGCAATTATAGAGCTTTTTTTTGTTTAAGAAATATTTTTAAGTTTTTAAGGACTCTAAAATTTTCAACTAAAGAATTTATCAAAAAGGCACCGTTGCTATTATATCGAATAAAATCTTTTCAACAACTGAAAAGCAAAACTTTGATTTGTCATTTGCTTGCAAATTAAAATAAATATAAAACAATCTAAAGAGCACGTATTTTTAGAAATTCTTTTTAAAAACAATGCCTGCTATAGATGATGAAGCACACAAGTTCGCAAAAATGTGCTTTTGTTTACAAAAATCAGATCAAAAAAAAAAGTTGCTCATACGCCCTGTATATCCATTATTTTTAATTTATTTACTTTTGTAGGAAAACAAGAAATGTTGCGTATTATAGATTAATGACTTAAATACAAAAAAAAAATACTTTATCAACTACAACATTACTTAATAAATATTCTACAATATTTTAAACTACCCATATTTCATATTACTATCAGCTTAAAGTAAGTACCCCTACATACTCGTACGTAATGTTGGTTTTCATCATACAAAGCTGCTCACTGACAAATTCCCATAGTCTAAGAACTTTCAAAAGAAGAAGAAAGCCATATAGTGGCCTTGACCGTTTGCTTGTTTTTAGACTACGCAATATTTTTTATTTTGTTTTTTAACGTTACTTGAAAACATTTTATGGTTTTTTGTGCCAAGAATATTTTTTTGGGACTTTACTATACTTTAAGATATTTTATATTTATTTTTAAGATATAATTGTATAAATATTTCAAACTAGCCGGCCCGCCCAGCTTCGCACGGAATTTTTCATCAATTTTTTAAAAAGTGAAAATAAAATTTAAAGTGCCTTCAAGCAACACTTTACAATGATTTTTGTGGGCACACTCCAAAAAATTATACACAGAAATGTAACAGTCTGAAAGCGTTACGCCTTCTGTTGGCGGTTCCATTTTCATGAGGGTAAAAAATTAGTGTTTATCATTCCTTAGAATCAATATTTTCTCATTTAGATATAAAATGAAATTGGTTTTTATTTTTTAACATATTTTTATTAATACTGCTTAATAGTTAGACTAATATTTAATAAAGAAATATTTGTAATGATCTTCACCATATAGCTATAAATAAATCGATAGCCCTTAATGGTGGACAAAAATTAGTTTGTACTTGAAACGTTTGAAACAGCACCCTGTATAAATGTCCTACTACTCAATTAAATCTTTTGCTTTTAAAAGCTTGTCCTAGTTTTTTTCTTAAAAGGCATACAACTTATCACAACTCACCTTAGATCAAAAGTTATGAACATTTGAGTCCAATCAAAAATGATTCTCAAACAAATTCAAATAAATCATAGTTTTTAAAATAGAAGGAAATTCTTTGCTAATTTTGAACTTTTTGTATTAATTTATTAAATGAAAAGGGTCGAAAATTGAATTTCGAGAAAGCTGTTTTTTGAATCACCCTAATATGTATGTATGTGGAAACGTATTTTACGTTTTTGTTTTTTTTTTTCAAATGATGTTGTAACATATTGATTAAGAAAAAATAAGCAACACGCAAATATTACTAATTCTCACTATCGCAATTAATCAAATGTTAACTACTACATTTGAGTACCTACTTATTTTGTAATTAAATGTTTAAGTGAATTTTAATGGAGCACTTCTTATGCATTTAAATTTCCTTATCGTTTTAATTGTTTCAAATATATATTATATATATTATTATTGACTTTATTAAAACCTTTTTAAAAGCGTGATTAGTGTTTTAATTAAGAAAAAACAAAACATTAATAAAGTTTATAAAAATTAAAATTATTGACTTCTTTTTTGAAAAAACAAAAAATAATGTGTGACGTACTTTTTGGCGTTAATTTATTTATTGATATTTACGCACTTGCTGAGAATATAAATATAAATAGAACAATAGAAAACGTGCAGGGTGATGTGTAATATATGATTGATAAAAATTTGAATGCGTATACACATAAATTAATGAAATAAATAAATTGAAGAACGTGATAAGATCTTAAACATATAGTGAAATATCAAAAAAAAAAAAAAAAAACCAAGTAGTCAAGTGGGCTCCAAGGGCCACTTATACTTTTATCTAAATTGAAAAAAATTAAAACTATGTTATAAAAAAGATTTTTCAAATTTTAAAAGAGTTAGCTTCTTCCCTTTAATATTAAGATTTTATTAAATTTAAAACCACTAAATCTATTTTATATTGTGAGTATCGATATACTTACTTCAAATGTCACTTTGATAATTACAAAAATAAAAATGGTATGTTTGCTTATTTTTTTGCATGAACTGTTACAGTTTTAAGCGTGTTTCAGGAGTTTATTAAAAAAACAGTCAACTTTAAAGTTAAAAAATTGTTAAGTATTATCATGCTTATACCTTAATATGATGCTGTTTAAATGATTAATAAAGCAACATTATCAATTCGCAATTTTTTTTTGATTTGATTAAATAAGATGCAAACAAAATTCGATGAACAAAATGGCTTACTGATCACCATTTTTGTATAATAAGTGCTTTGCACTTGAATTTCTGGATAAAACTTTTAAATGCCTCAGATGACCCATTGAAAAATAAATCTTATAATTATTAATTTTTGTATACTCACAAAAATTCTACCTTGAACTAAACTACGTTTTTGACAGGTGGAATGAAAAAGAGGCCCCCATAACTAGTGGCGAGGCGTCATATTGTTCATTTCGTTCATGAACGCCTAACTTTCCGATGAAAATATTAATTAAAAATATTACCACCCACAAAATGGTTTTACTTGCCTCCTAATTTTAGTCAATTTCTCACTCTGTTTCCCTGTTTTCGACTGGTGACTTTCATGTACTCAATTTAAATCATAACAAAAAACAAACAACACTAGCAACACCACAGTCTCTCTCTTGTGATTTTTAACATCAACTCGTTCAAATGATTTGGGAACGAAATGTATCCATTGGAAGTATAGTGTAAATTCATAAACATCAAACATTTGCTTCGCTGCGATGCTGATGCGCAACACAGCTGATGCGGATGCAATACATCAACAACTACGCATCATGAATTTTCTCGATTCGGTTTTGCTTAAAGTTTGCGCATTATGCAAGTTTGCAATAGTGAACACTTTACACTAAAACTGATGCTGGTTTGATGGCTTTATGAATGTTTGACGCAAGTGATTGTGAATCATCTCTGCAACGATGCGTTTGTAAATTTACACATAGATACACAAAAAAAAACAAAACAGATCACGTTGTTGTAGTACCTATTTCGATCATATGATTTGACACACTAGGTAGACTATTGTTCTATTCGTATTTTGTGCTGGAAGAATATGATCGAAATGAAAATTGTTTCCAAAAACACAAATAAACTCCAAAGGGAGGCAAGATATAATCTTTGGTCTTAGTTTAACTTTTCATACTGAACAAATCTAATCACAATTTCTTATATTCACTGATATGATGATGATTGAAAATTTCACGTGGATCAATCAGGCCTATCACAGAATCCATCGTGGAAAATCCCCAAATGGATTATTCCACTACGAACCCCGAAAAAAAGGATTCACAAAATCCGAATGGAATCGAAAAAAGCAATGCCTCATTAAAAGAATTAATTCTGAATTTCGAAATCAGCTGTCCTATGTCACAGCAATACTTGGAGCTTTTAAAATAAAAAATCCCTTAAACTTTTTAAAAAGTACCATCTTTTTTCCCTTTTTATTTTACACAAAAAAAGCTGAACATTTGTGTTTAATAAATATCGCAAAAACAAATCCCAAAATCCCTGAAGTTATAAAAATAATGTGGTTTCAAATGTACTGAGGAACTAATTTCAGCCCGGCTTGTTTTAAAAGTGATGTGTTCTTTTAATTCCTCGTTTTTTTTTAAGGAACAGTTTTGTTTTGACTTCTTTGTAAAATGTTTCGGCGTGGTATTCAATTATTTTAAGAGTTTAAGAATTTTTAACAAAATAAAAATTGATTAATTTGCGTTTGCAACCATTGCAAATTTTACAATTTGTAAAAAACACTATTTTTTAATGAAACACAATCGTTTACCACTTGGCTACGACAAGAATCAGGTGTCGTAGAAAATGACGTCATATTTCCGTTTCATTCGGAATTTGTGATACCAAATTTCCCGAATTTCGAAATTCTTAATAGATTTTCCACTACGAATGGATTCTGCAATACATTTTTCGTGATTCGTAGCAAATTTTCGATAACGATGGAATTTGTGATAGGGCTGAATATTATTGACCGGTCTCTGACAATTTAACGTACCTATATACAAACCTTCTGACGTCTTTTCCCACACAAGCAGCCAATAGCATACAATATAATTGACATTGCATCACGACTACAACTTGAAACCTGAGAAGACATAACGCCGGTAATGCTTCAATCAATTGCATTTACAACAACGTAATATACCGGCATTTAGCAGGCTGTTTATTACGATTCGATTCGATGGATCTTCGTGCATCTAATATTATTTAATTTCCTGACGATTTCTATATTCATATATGAAGACTCAAGGTATATGCATATATAGTTATAATTAGTGTGGTAAGGTGATAATTACTACTTAAGAATGCAATTGCAATAAAACGTAATAGTTATGCCATCGCCATCATAGTACCTACTGAGATGAAGGTGCATAATATTACTAGTATAAATAAATTATAGGTACCTAACTTATTTGTAAACAAAAAACTTTCCCTCTGCAAAATTCTTACATGAGAAACAATTATATTTTTAAATGGAAGTTATTCCATTCCTAGGTACCTAAATAGAAATAAATTATAGAATCATTTGATTTTATAGACCAAGTGAAGTAGTAAAGTTGATGTGATAATAGGCGTGTTTTTATTTTTGCAACCCCGGGAGAATTGAACGAAATAAATGACATCGGGGCTAAGCAATCAGACAATTTTAAACACAGAGAATTTTCCGGGGTTTAACTTAAGCGCGTTTTACCGGCCGGCCACACCTGGAATGCACAATCTTGGTCTTGTGGTTCAGGGAGCTATCCTTGGGCAAACTGGGGAATCACTCCGGGGCATTTTTCAACTTCAAATAATCGTACGAAGCTTAGGGGTAGCGGTAACCGGCAACGGAATCAATGTTGTTTGCAACTTAAAACACTTATAGCTAGAGTCTATATACAAACCTCTACCAGTCAGACGAAATACCTTCCCTTATCAACTATCACTAGGAACTATAACACTTGCTTGTTTGTCAATTTAATTAAGAACTCAAAATAAATTTGAAATTAAACTTTCCCTTTCAATCTATTCAATGAGTTCTAGCATCTTCTAAATGAAGCAAATTGTTAGAATGAAAAATATAAAAGTTATTTAATTTTTGCATAGACTCAAATCCAAGTATCTATGTATTTTTATTTAAAAAAAAAACCGTATTATGTAACTCAGCATTTATTTAATAATAGATAACTGAGTATTATATCAAGAAGATTATATATCAAAGGTTTAGAGTTCCTTTGTTCGTGCATAAAGATCGTGCATATAATAGGTACAACGACTAAACTGTGGATTTTCCAACATTTTATGTGAATACAATTTTCTAGAATGATGTTTAATATATGAGTGAAAGTAAAATTTTGAAATGCTAGTAAAAGCCAAAAGCATCTCTGCGTCATTGATAGGAAGTTGTTAACTGGTTGGTGGAAAATGGATGATGGGGTGGATATTCAGAACGCTAAAATACACAAAACGAAATTTCTCCAAAACTTAATTGTTATTTTAGAAAAAATTTATTTTTTTCCATAAAATTGTAAATTTGAAATATATTATAGACGGGTGGACCGACTTCGCACGGAATTTTTAATCAATCTGAGCATTTAAAGAAGTTTAAACAGAATTTATAGGGACTTCAAACAACCCTTTACAATGAATTTTTTAAAACGCTTGTTTACACAAATGTAGCAATCTGAGATCTTAATGCCATCTGTCGGCGATCTTATTTTCGTGGGGGACATAATAAGCCGATTAACAATTCCGTAGGGTTTATTATTTCTTAGAATCAATATTTTCATCTTTCCATACTAAATGGATTTTCAGAGATTAAATGGTCTCTCAAACCAACGGGAAACATTCGGAACGACCGACGAGACGCACCCCGAAACTTTCGGCTGTCAATAAATTTTGCATGAGATTCGGTTATTTATCGTTATGTAAATATGTTTTAGCTTCCGAAAATTTCTTCGTCGTTCCCAATTTTTCGCGTTGGTTTGGGGGAGCCTTAACGCCATACACTTGCTGCGATTGGCCTTGCAATATTTTTTAAATCGAATGCGAGTCAAGCAGCGGGAAACTGAATGCGCTAAAAACTCGAATGGCAAGTCGGTCGATATGATCGCAATTCTTGGAATAAGAACTTCCTCACCTTTGAATTTGCCTTTGATTATGGTGGCTTGAAATTTGGATAACATTGTTCATCAGATTCTTTACTTTCAACCTGGTTCCATTGTAAAGAATCGGTGGGTTCTGATTGCGCAGCATTATGATGACATTGCCGACTTTGAGTTGCAAATTGTGCGGTGATACACCGGGGGCCTATTTCTCCGCTACTTCAGCAGCTACATCAACTACATCTTACAGCAACATTCTACAACTACATCAACTAAATTTTTCTGTTCCATAACTACAACTGGAAGTGTTGTATGATGCAGCTCGATGATGTAGTGGATGTGTAGCTTGTTGTATGATGTAGCTCGTTGATACAGCAAATATTTTAAGTGTAAGAATGTAGCAAGAATTTACACTTATTTGAACTACAACAATGTGGTATCAAAAGCTGTGAAACAGAATCATACATTTTCCAATATTTCCAGTTGATTCTCCATAGCTATATATTGATGTACTACAACTGAAAACCAGTGTATGCTTGAAACAGAAATGATGTAATACAATTACCGTGCATTGTAGTTGATGTGGTAGCGCAGAAATAGGCCCCAGATACATCCAACGAATATATTGTGGTTGTGATTTGATTTTAAATAGTTAAATTCAAATCATCGACATCCTTATTCAGGGAAGCGTTAAGTTCATGTTTAGGCGTTGATCGCGGTTTGCCCGCTAAAGTTTGACGGATATCGCCACCATTCACCCCTTAAAGTATGTGTTGACAATATGATCACAGAATTACCGTATTGATGTTCCACCTGGCTCAATTTTTATATCTTTACTTTTGATATCACCACCATTCACCCCTAAAGTTATACAATTTCACGATTTTCCCACTTTTCCGCTCTAAATTTCCAATTTTCTGCTCCATTGCGTTGTTACCTGATTAAATAATAATCCAACAAAAAATCCCTATGCAAATCGGTTGATGTTCAGCCACTAACAAAAAATCAATACATTTCCCCTAAAAGTATGCAATTTCACAGTTTTCCAACTTTTTCCAGTCTGAATTTCAAATTTTCGGCTCCGTTGATAACAATCTGATTTAATACGAATCCAAAAAAAAAATCTTTATGCAAATCGGTTGATGTTCATCCGGGTTATGGTGATACTAACAAAAAAATCAATTAATTTTTATGAAGAAAATATAAAGTTGATAAGAATTAATTCGAATTTGTCAAGAATTTTTGTAATTTCTTTCAAAAAAAATATTTCAAATTTTAACTAAATATTTTTATTAAATGGTGATGATATTGACCACTTCATATTTTTTGGCATTTGCATTAAAATTAAAATAATGTAAGCAAAATGTATAGTTCCAGCAATGGCTGCCAAAATCACAGCATAGTAAAAATTATCTTGAGATGCATTTCCGCAATATGTTATGCCATTAAATAAAACAAGTGAGGCAATAAAACAGATAAGCATTGAAATGAGTTGATACAATGGACCCTAAAAAGAAAACAACAAGTTAAAACAACATAGTGTAATATTTGTACCCTTATACTTTTTCGAGTTACTTTGGTTAACATGCATGCATTAAGCCAAAACCACACCTATGTATCTCGCTATCGCTCCAATGTGTTTCATATATGCTTAGCACCACATTTGGGAAGTGCGTTGTGCCGTGGAGGAATCGCTTCTGTTTCGATTGCGCCAAACTACGATGTGGAGTATATGAAATACTCAAATGTCAAAACAGATATTTTACTTTTTTTAAGAAAGAGAACACTTTTATTATAAACAAAATTCTAAACAACAGTCATGTCACGACATATATAATACAATATCTGTAGTCTGTACTTTTTTTTTCTTTTCAACATCACTTCACACAAGTGTGCGCATTCAGCGACACACTTCTCCACACCACAACACACCACACGAGATAGGTGTGGTTCCGGTTTAAGGCACATATAGAAAAAATGTATGCATGTATATGACATTGTATGAAGTGAATTATGCCAATCACAGAAGAATAAGTATCTTTAGGCCCGATTTTTCAGTTAAGAGCTCATCCTCGTTTCGGCCCCTGAAACATGTTTTTCAGTGACACTGCATAAATGTAGTTCGATTTTTTCAGCAACTTTAACTCACCGCTTTCAGAGGATTAATGGAGGTTCAACGATAGTTCAAGCATGTTATTAGCTATTATCCAAGTATGCGATAATAATCCATTCATAAACCATCCTTAATCCTTAGTTAATCCACCGAAATCAACGAGTAATTACTGAACTACCAATCAAATATTTGACCATGTTCGTAAAACTGGCTCTCACTTCATACTGGGCGTGTTTTTCCCAAGCCCAAAGGAAATTGAGTGAAAAAAATGATTCGAGGCTAAACAATTGACATGTTAAATGAACAACTAATCCCAACAGGCTTAGCTAAACTCCGATCATTTTCGGGACTTAACTTAAGCGCGGATAAAAGCTGTATTTCCGTCCTGAATTACGTACTTGCTATATCGATAGTTTGTATGGAAACTCCTTTTCTTTCTGTAATGGCGTCGCTAGCCCTGATGTTTTTTTTTTTGAAACTAATTCTGGCAAATGTATCGAAATCGAAGCACAAAACTATGGAAAGAGTGATTTCTACAGAGGTTCCACCCCGATTTCGAAAGATTTTTAATATGCATCTGTTAGAAATATATGTTCAGCTAGTCCAGTTAAGATTCTTTTCAATTATTTATTATTTTTTATTTTATTAATATAAATATCACATTATTCACGGTTAAGACAGTCTACTCTTGTGTCTAAGTTAGGCAGCTATATAAGACAACATTAAACAAGGTTTTTGAACACATTTTCCAAAGTTGGACAATTGTTTAAAGTTAGACAACGTATATAAATAAGACCGATAGAGTTTAATTTCATGTCACAGGCAAACAAACTAAATTCTATGCCAAAGATCGCCATTTTTTTTAATAACACAAAAGATATGTTTGTTTACTTTGAAACTCTGTGCATTTGTATGAATTTCTACACATTTTATTTTTTTTATACGAACTTTGAAAGACTTTTGATTAAAATTCATAGAAATTCACAGTTTCAGCACGGGAACTGTCAACTGACATAAATTGTTTTATTTGATTTGATGGCTCACATATTTTGACATTTCCATATAAAATATCGATAATAAAATGATAATTTGTGCCAGTAGGGTGCCTATTGTTTTGTTTTTTTCACTTCGCATTTTTGTAGTTTGGTTTGTCTTTCAATTATTTTTGTTAATTTCGTAATACCTTATTTAATTTTTGTTTTATTTTGTTTTTCAATCATTTCGCCTTACAGTCATTTCTCATTTCTTTCTCTCTCTTTTTTACTCGTTTTGCATTTTCGTTAAAAGTGCAAAGAGTTATTTAGCTCAAGGTTGTTTCGCTAAAGGTTTATTTCGCATTTGGTTTCAATTAGACTACTGTCTTAGCGTGGGTTTATACGAACATAACTCCCAAATGAACTAACTCCCACTAAAATTAAACCAAGTCACATATTAGTGCGCCGAAGAACTCCCTCGCATCACCCCAAATCCTATAGTGTGCCCAAGCAGGGAGGATACCTCACTGTTTATCGTAAACGATGGAGAAATAATTGAAATCAAACTAAACAAAAAACGAAATAATCGAAAAACTAAACAATAAAAGGCGAAATGACCATAAAACGAACTAAGTGAAAGACAAAATGATTTTTTTTTCTAAACAATTATAAACCAAATAATTGAAAAACGTATTAATGAAAATCCTAAACAAACGAAATACGAAACGACTAAAACGAAACACCCAAAAACACGAGATGAAAAAGACGAATTAACCATACCCGTGCCAGTAATACAGTTTATTATCGGGGTTATAGAGTTAAGTCCCGAGAATGGAGTTAAATTGTACTGTTACATTTACGTGTAAATCGCCTAGCTCCGATATCGTTTTTTTTTTACATAATTTTACTTAAATCTTAATAGAACAAAAATATTGCATTTGCGACTATTGAAATATTTTTGTAAATTCTTACAAAAACATCGTAGTATTTGGACGAATGATTGCCAAATGGGTGGATAGTTGTTAGCAAAAGGGATTTTACTTAAAATTACTAACCGAATTCCAAGCCTAAAACCAGAATTGTTTTTTACGAGATATTGCCTCTTGCGAGAAATTGAGAAATCATCCTAGGGTATCACTTCTCATGAAAGTGTTTCTCATCTTAGCCGTTCAGATTTGGCAGAAAATGGAAGGTCCCCTCGATTCTTGCCAATAACACGCACACAGGAATGGTTAAGAGCTGTAAGTCACTAGGTCCTGGTTCTACATGAGCTGTCGCACCACCCAATTTATTTAATTTTATTATAGGATAAGTATTGTTTTCTGTGTAGAAACAAAATTGGAGGTTGTAATCAAAATGAACACTATGATGGTGGAGAAGTCTGAAAAAGTGGGTTTCGTCATTCCGTTCGCCACTCTGTGCGTCTGTGGTGTGTGTGTCTACTGTTATTGGAACTGGAGTCTGAACGAATGAACCGATTTACTTCAAATTTGGTACAAAGCATATTTATGTGATTGCTTAACGCCATATTATTCACTCGATTAATCCAGTTTAAAATTTAAACCCGGATGTATTTACATCGAATTTACATTAATTTACAGTTTGCACCCAGGTTCAAGTTTTAAACTGGATTAAGGTTCCCTCACACCAACGCAAATCTTTCGTGGCGACCGCGACGACGATAATAACAACGTGTTGTTTTCATTGATTGTCAATGTTGTTTTTATCATTGTTTTCGTCGTCGACACAACAGATTCGCGTTGGAGTGGGGGAACCTTTAATCGAGTGAATGATATGGCGGTTAGAGAAGAAATTCGAATTTTCGTTAAAATTTAAAACGGGTATCTGTCATACAACTGCGTTTAAGGTGCCAGTTATAGCTTTCATTGAAAACCATAATTGAAAATTTTAATTTAAAGTTTTGAGGCACTTAAAAAGCGAAATTAGTGAATATTTTGATGCCAATAAAAAGGTGAGCACTAAACTATTATTTATAGTCAAACAAATATTTTATTTTGCCTTTCTTGTAAAGGATTAAGATTTCAATGATCATTTCATGTGGAAGGTTGGGCCAAAATGAAAATTTTGTTTGGCAAGGATTAATAATTAAGTTATAAGCTTTATATTGGCATCAAAATAATCAATAATTTCGCTTTTTAAGTGCCTCAAAACTTAACAACAAAAATTCCAATGATGGTTTTTAATGATTGCTATAACTGGCCCCTAAGGGTTTTAATTTTGAGGCCCTAAAAAAGCGATATCAGTAATTATTTTGATGCCAATAAAAAGCTGATGACTCGATTATTATTTCTAGCCAAAAAAATATTTCATTTTGGCCCTACCTTTCACTTAAAACGATTTCCAAGATTTCAATGATCAATGATAAGGTAGTTCAATCGTTGAAATAAAGAAATTCATTTCCTGCGATAGGCTGGGGAAAATGAAATATTTTGTTGACTAGAAATAATAATTGAGTTATCAGCTTTTTATTTGCATTAAAATAATTACTGATTTGACTTTTTAAGTGCCTCAAAATTAACAATTAATATTTTCAATGATGAGTTTCAATGAAAGCTATAATTGAAAAAGTAAAGGGGGTGGCCAATTTATATTTCTGAGATCTCAGAGGATCCGTATTTTTATCAAAACAATTTCTTACAAAAATTCCTCAAGATGAGAATGATTTTTTTTTATTCATTTGGTGTGTTCAGAAAAATGAGATCTCAGAGAATTTTCTCACTCAAAAAGTGAGAAAGCGAATCCAAAATTTTTTTTCCTCATAGTTTTGACAGCAAAGCTGAGAAATTTTGCTGAGGGATCCTGTTCAGGTAACTGAGATTGCTGAGATCTCCGAGATCTCATTTTCCTGAACATGCCAATTGCGCAATTATTTTTCAATTTTTCGTTTTTTGTCGTCTCATTCTATTTGTCTCTTTCAAAGTGACGAAGGCAAATTTCTGAGTGATTCTGAATTATAAACTGGCTCATTTATTATAAACCTGTTTAGTAACTTTTTTTTTAACAAATTTCCCAAAACCGAGTTTTTTTCTGTTGGTTTTGACAGCAAATTTTGAAATTTTATGAGAATTTGTGTAAATTTGCAAGAAATTTCACGTTACCAAACAGACCTTATAACAAAAACAAAAACTCACAAAAGGTCGAACAATGCTCTTGAAGTCTAAAATAGTTATCAGACACATTATTAAATCAGGAACTATAAGCATGCTAAGTAGAGAAAGAAAGATGTGTGCCCCCGAAGAGATTTCCCGTGCTTGAATACAAATACTATTATGTTGATTTGAAACTTCTAAAAGGGCGACAATTTCGATTATCTGAAATCAAATTCATTCACAATGCTATGGATTTAAAATATTTGAACAAAATTCAAGATTGCACTTACACAGCAAAACAGAGGTATTATAAAATTTATAACACCCTGTATTTCATCTAGCTTCGTCATAATTGTTTGTAAAAGTCTTATATTTTTAGTTATTATTTCTATACTGTCAGTCAGAAATCAAACAAAAATATCATAGATATCTCGTTCAAATAGATAGTTCAAAAAAAATTTTATCGAATTTCTAATTTGTAGAGGGGTGAAAATATCTTTTTTAATTTTTTACTACAATTAATGTTAAATAATATTAAAATATGTACACATGAAAAATTACTCAATTGATGTGATGCTGAACATTATGTACCTACGTAGTTCTTAATAATTGCCAGTCGTTGCAGTTGGCCGTATCAAGCAACATTTGAAAAGGGATCGGACTGTAATAGAAATTGACTAGAATATTTTCAAAAATATATATTTAACTTACTTAAATTTATATTTTGGATGATTATTTTCATCACGAACATCGATTTACTTGATGAAAAATTACCAATCAATTATTTTAATTTTTGTTCTCTCAAATAATTGTTTGTACTCAAATAAAATATGTTAAATATTTCTTGAGTCACATTATTCATAAGCTTAAACTTATTAAATTGTTTTAAAACGTTGGTAGTACGCTCTAACAAAAATTTAGAATTCAACATCGATGGAAAATCGACCTAAAATGAATTATTTTACAACAAGTGACGTCGTGAACTTATTATGTTCATCTTATGTTTAGTTTTGAACTTAAGTGTAACGGACGCAACTCAACGGACCAATTAATTTATAGCTCATTTGTTAGGTAATTCTATCTAAATGTATTTTCTGGGCAAAAACAAAACAAAACCAACACCTTGTTCAAGTCCTCTTCAATAGTTATTGCTTAGTTATACTTTTAAACCTTGAACTTGATCCACAAAAAAAAAACAAAACAAAACCAACACCAACACCTTGATCAAGTCCTCTTCAATAGTTATTGCTTAGTTATACTTTTAAACCTTGAATTTGATCCACAAAAAAAATTTCTTTCCATCTGACTTCACTTATGTGAATTGCGGGAATTTTGAGCGTGGAAAATGTTTTTAAAATTCTTTATCAATATTTTTAGCAGCTTTCAAAATTTTGCACTTTTTAATATTTATTATATACAAAAATTAAATCTTATAATTTACAGAAATGTTTGTATTTTTATTTAATATTTACGTAATGTGTTTTTAAATATGTAAATCATAAATCACTATGAAAAGCATTAATGTTTCTTATATGAGTTCCGCACGTCATTGGAGGTTTTGTATCGAATTGTTATTCGACTAGCAGTCCTTATATAGTACGTCAATTTTTAAAGCATTTCGAAAACTCAATCCAATATTATCATTCGGTGTGAAAAACGTATGTTAACTTTGCTGAAATCCGAACCCTAATTATACTCGTATGATAAATGACGTTGCAGTGGTGGCGTCTCGATTTCACAATAATTGGATTTTCCATGTGAACATATACCGCAAATTAACTTGTCAGATAATCATTTGAAGTGCCTTACAAGTTGCAAGTTAAAACTACAGCTAATTGGACAGTTTATGGAAAGATTTTTATTCTGACAACAAAGTGCCAATGTGATTTATGGAAAATGAAGTAATATGTTATACTGAAATGCATAGCGTGGTAACCGGAAAAAAGTAACTGATTGTTTTATGTTTATTTTTTTGTTCTTAATAATAAATTTTACATTCATCAGAAACCTATGTTTTCTTAGAACCGTTTTAGTAAAATAAAAATTAAATTAAATAATTTTTAATAAGAGCATATAAATATAGTATTCACTGCAGTATAGGTATATAACAAAAATGCAATGCGAAATTGAAATTTTAAAAAATATATGAGTGACGTATAGACTCACAGTTATGGCGTGTAAATATCAACGCTCTTCTTGTACACCCCATATTCATAATGCTACCGTATTGAAACATGGGACACGTAAAATATTACACCCAACATTTTACACGTAATGTATTGCACGCAACTTGTTAAACGTAACGTGCTAAACGTAAGACCCAAGTTTTTAGTTTACCCTATCGCCGGTATAGATTTTGCTTTATTTTTGAAAAGGCCTACTTAAGGTGGTCCTGGCTAAAGTGTCGAACTTTTTGTTTAGTAATTTCTTGATATGGAATTACACAACATGATAGTTTAAACCTTTTTTTTACTTTTCATTAATACAATCTTCGACTCAAAAGTCGAAATTGTCAAAAAAAATTTTTTTTAACTGAAGGGTATATCAATAAAAAGCAAAAAAGCGTTTTCTAATTAAAATCATGTCCTTAAAACAAATACAAAATTAAACGCTAAACGCAAAGCAAGAGCGAAGGCATTTCTTACCTGCTTAAGTGATCTTTTGAACAAGAAACTAGCTTATTCTTAATCCCGAACTCTACTATGGATATAAGCTTCACCAGTATTGGGAACAATATTCCACTTAGACAGCACCTCCTTATTCAAAGCCTTAATTTTTATTCTTACTAAAGTTTTAGTCAAATAAAATCGTTTAAAAAGATTTGACCTCCACTTTAATCACAATCTTTAATTTACAAATCCGGAATTTCACTAAATTTGAAAATATTTAAAATATCAATACATATCTAAATATAAAGTTTTCATCCCCGGTATTCGATCAAAATCTGCTTAGGTACCTTCTTTTATTAAAAAAAATTAAAAAACAATGTTACAAATATTTCTCAAATGACTAAAGAGAAAAACAACACAAAAATTGAGTGACCTAAGTTGAGATGTTTATCTTTTAAATATGATTTATATCTTTTTCTACTAATTCATTCATTTCATGAATTATTAATAAAGTTTTTTTTTTATTTAAAACTTGCAAAATAATTACAGTTTAACTAAATCTACATATCTTAAAGGTAATCAAAGCAACTTTCAAACTAGATATACACCCCCTGTTCCTGCTTAAATTTATTAAATTATATATTACACATATGACAAGCCATATAAACTAAGTCAGTTTAAAATATAAATCAGATACATAAATCATTAATCAACCCCAAGAACTGGTTTTTCGGTTTCATCCTACCCCTTTCGTTCTTGATCGGACACTGACCTGATAATCTGCACTGCATATGTTCGATCAAATTGTTTAAAAAAAAACTTTTTTTTCAGCAAGTAAAGGGAATACGTAAAGAAAACGTCTTAATAATAACTTTTCTTTATTTTTGAATTTATTAATAGGTATCCTTGTTTTGGTTTACACTTTTACAGCTTAAAAATATTAAAAGCAAAGAATTTTGTCTAAAATCTGGTTTCAGGAATAAAAACATAATTGGTCTGTTTGGTAACGTGATAACGTCATATTTCATTATGAAATAAAGCCCCAATACAAAAATGAAAAAAGGCCCCAAAAAAATGAAATAACACCCCAAAATTTAAAAATATTCGTTGTTGTTGTTTTGCATTCAATGATTTGGGCCTTATTTCATTTTGGTTTTGGGGTCCTATTTCCTGGGGCCTAATTTCGTAGAGCCTAAAAAAATGGGTAACTCGAAAACCAATAGGATTTAGTATGAAAAAAGTATAATATGCACGTTATTTCAACAACACGGTTAGAGTTTTTTTTGAGAATATGGTTTTGACAATTTTAAGCAAAAAATTAACTTTGGTGCAGGTTTTTGGTTTTCCATGTTACTAGATGTAATTTGAAGCCACCACCAAGTTCCAGATACCTTACCTATATAGACGCTTACTTTTTGTTGATATAAACAAAAGAAACGAGAGAAATTGTATTTCAAGAACTGAATATTCATAAATCATAAGCTACATGAAATTATGAACAATATCTGAAAATTTCATCCTTTTATCAACAAAACACGCCTAATTTAAATCTTAACTTAAGAGAAAACAATATCTTAAAATTTGGAGCAGTTTTTTTAAAAAACATAATTTTTTTACATACCAAATAAATTTTTGTAAACATTTTTAAGAAAAAAAAATGGTAGGTACACTATTTGTTTGATATTTATTAAAGCGGGGTTAAAAAATTAATTTGGCAAACAAAAATCATCCACTTTCATCCAATTTCAAAATATCGAATTTTCAAAAAATTATTTCAAAAACTAAAAAAAATAACATTTTGTTCTTTTTGAAAATTTTGATAAGCAATATTATTTAAACTTATTTGGAGCTCTTGTCTAATAATATTCATTAAAATCGATTGAACATATTATAATGAATTAATGTGAATTTTTTTTTTTTTAATAATATGTTAAAATTTTAACTGATAAAAATAAGCTAATATTTTTTTACGTATTCATAACTTGTCATATAGTAACTACGTCCAACATTAGTATGTACAATATCGTAAGTGTCTGACTGTTACTACCCTTCCCTTAAATCCAATAAGTAATAAAAATGAAAACACATTTATGTATAGGTAAATAAATTAAGAATTAAACAAAAATGGTATACCAAAATTTTTTCACAAAAAATCCTGAATGAAAAAATAGCGACTTCTGGAATACCAAATTGAAATACACTCTGCATTAATCCTGAATACATTTGCGCGGGGGTTTTAGATTCGTTATTTTGGTATTCAAGATTTTGGCATTCTGAATTCTGGATTCGGAATTTCGTTCACGGAAGCTTGCAACTTCATAAAAGCGTATGTTCTATGACCTTCCAAATGTTCCTAAAGCTCCTATATCTAACTATTTATTTATTTCTATTTCCAAAATTATAACTGCTTTCGACAAAACACATTTTATGTAACTTATTATTGTTTATCAAATACTAAACTTAATTTTAATCGAATTAAATCTTACGATTTCATTAAATCAAACCCCTAGGGCCAATGTAGTTGAATGTCTATTTTAATGGCGTGTGTATCTACTTATATGACTATTTTCTCTCTAAGTGTGATCTAAACAAACAATTAACTCAAAATAACATACAACGTTCACAATCAATCATTCTTTTGTCATATTAGTACTAAAAACCATTTTTTTATTTACAATTTTTCAAATAGTTTTCCCATTCAATTATTATTAAATACCTGTACTGCTTTAGGTACTCATAAAAATAACTTAATTTTTTTAAATGCATTTCTCGCTAAATCGTAACCAAAAAGAATTAAAATCAGATTTAATCTATAAAAAACCAATTGACTTCCCGTTGATGATTGTGGTCGATGATTATAGTAGGTAACTACCTATGTACCTACATACATTACTGGATGAAATAATAAAATTGCTATTACCAAACATTCTACGATTGAAAAAGTGTTTTTACAATTATTAGTAATTGTAGATATATCTTTGAACAATTGTTACATTAGTTTCGAAACACGCTATAAATATGATGCAATATTTATGTGATCTTCCACATCGAAACCTTGACTCTGCTGATCTTTAATTGATCTAAAAAGTACAATGCACTGTATCTCTATCGTAATTTCTATCAATTGATTTGTGTCTGGCAAAACAATTTGCACCTACATATACCTATTGATGGTGCTGCGGGTGCTGGGTGCTGCCGTGTTTTAATGGTAGCATATTTAATAAGCATCGATTGTAATTTTTCTATTAATAAATTTTGTTTATTTGAAATAATAATGCAATTGTTAAACTTTTTAATTATTGTTTTGATGAATTACAAATTAATACTACTTTGGATAATTACTTAGATTCGAAATTGCTAGAACGAATATTTACATAAAATGTTTTGCATAAAATCTATTTGTATAATTTATAACGAAGTAAATAATTGGTTCATAGGTATCCGATAAGCTTTCCAAGTGATTAGGTCAAGTCAGTTCAATTAACACGTACCTAACACGTTAAATGAGGATAGTTCGAGAAAATAATATACAAATGGTACTGGTAACTGGATTAAGGAATGTTAATTGTTCGGAATATTTAAAAACGCATGCCGATTGATCACAGACAGTAGTGTGCAGAAAAAATATATCAAATTGTCTTTCTGCGATTCCGGAATATTCGACTTATATAGATAAGATGAAACAGCATGAATTGTAGTATTCCTGCGTGATTGTTACCGGCAGAAATGGAGATGACCTACAATTTTCGTCCAAACACTTCGTCTTTTTTTGTGGCAATTCCTCTTCCTCGCTGTGTTCCAACTCGTAAGCCGTTAAAATAGTTGCAATATATAATATTTTCCATTTTTATTAAAAAATATTTTCACAAAAATTTCTGCACTGACCACTACTTTTAATTTGTCTGACATAATGTCTGTCAACGGATCGACGAACTTTTCGTAAACAAATATCTACCAACCGTGTGAACTGACAATATTTTTAGAAACGTCATTATCAGAGAATTGTCAGCTAACCATCTGACAATGAAATTTTAAGACTTTGGGACAAAATCTAACTAATAATCGAACAACCGAAAAATCGACATAAGCTACTCTGTCTTATTGCCACAGATATGTATTTCTCGATGCTTTTGACCCTTTCCTATCGAAATACGAGTAGTAGTTATATATTATCGGATATATATTATTGAAATAGTTTCGAAAGTAATTTTCTTTTAATTATTATTTTGCATAGTAGTATGGAATAATTAAATAAATTATAGGTTTAATTTATAAGATAAATAAACCACCAAAGCAAGTAGATAAATTTTCATACTTCTGTACTTGTTATGAAGAAAGTAAATATTATATATATAGCAATTATTTAATCAGCTTGAAATAGAATTTATTAATTGTGTTTGCAATTTTCCTTCGAATAAAAAAAAAAATAGATTTTATTAGATTCAAAAATTATAAATTTAACCGAAAACACAAAATATTAATAAGGTTTTTTTAATAATAAAAATGCTATATACTACTGAAATACATCAGCCAAGTAGAAGACTTTGAACTTGTTAAATTATTGATTGAAAAAAGCTTTTAACGACCTTTGGTCCTACGAAACACCAATTTTTGTAGGTCTAAACTCTAAAGGCCGTTAAAAGCTATATTGAAATAAAATATTTATGTTTCAATCAAATCTAAAAAAAGTGGTTTTTGGCATACCGCCTGTCAACCAGTGCATTTGTGCGTCCTGAATCGACTTATAATACTCTTTATTACGGATAGATATATCTAACTTTGAATCTAGGACTACTTTTTAGAAACTACAAAACCAGCTATTCAAAGATCAAGAGATACATATATTCGTATAGAGTATTAATTTTTTTTAATAGTGTGCTGTTCATATGCTTAACTTAAAAATAATCTTTCACCAATAGAGTAAGTAAGTAATTTGGAGTAGGCAGTTAATGTGGAAAGAGGCAAATCTTTCACTGTCACGAGTTCACGAGCTGTAGATTTTGCGCAGTTCGATGATTCTTATTTTGATGTGTGGTCCATGTAATTTCTTGCTCCGCGTTAAATGTTTATATCTCAAAAACTAAAGGCTCAATTTTTATAAATTTTTCTTATTCGCTTTTGTTATATGTATATTGTTTTTTATATACATAAGGTGAGTTTTACTGTTTTCCTTTAATTATATATAAATAAACCAGCTGTCTCCCGCCTTTTCGCTCGGCCCACAACTTTCAAATTAAATCTTTTCGACTTAATTTATAGAGGTTCCGATCCAAGGGATGATTCAAAGAAAGTTTCCTCCATAAAGCAGGTTCCATAGGTGACACCAGACCAATATGCACTCTGCATTCTACTCTCTGCACTCTGCACTCCGATGGCGCAGTTTTTTTTTTGTTAAAAAGGTAGGTATAGTTATAAAAACACTCGTATCTGAATGTAATGTTATGTCAAAATTTCCGTTTTGGCAAGAACTTTCTTAAATTGAAAGTATGTATGTATGGATGTATAAAAAGTGTGCATATGTAGTAGAACTTTTACACAGTACAGGTCAATCGTTTGAGTTTGAGAGAGTTGGAAGATTTTTATAATAAAACAACAAATAAAACTGTTCAAGTGCAATCGAAAATTGAAACGTATGTTTTTAATTAAAAAAAAAAAGAATTTATCAGTGTTGGTTTGATAATTTCGAAACAAACATGCTTGATGAGAACCAAAAAACCTTCTTAAATGTATATTTTCATGATAAGTAAATCTCTCTTCGCGATCCATGATATAGAAGAAGTCCAAAATGGATTGAACACCTTCACACGAAAGTAATCTACTGTACTTTTGACTACAGTATTTGGACGATTTCTCTGTCTGCTTAATGTAAAGTAAACAGTTTCAGTAATTCTTTTTTTTGAGCTTCATAAATTCCATAAAACCAATCTTCTTCTGCTCGAATCCTCTAAAGTATATCGCGGTAATCTTTGACAAGATCCATAGCTTTTACCAAATCTAAATTTACCTTTTGAAATTCGCGACTCAAAGCCAACGAAAGTTAGTAAAGTTTGTATGGTTTTTTTTTTCAAATTTTTGGCGTCACTTTTCCGAAACTCTAGATGAAATGAGCAAATTTCACCCAAAGTACCGTAAACAAATGAGAAAGAAGTCTTTATTTTAAAAGTGAATTTAGATTTTCTGACAAGTCACGTTGTGTTATTCATATAAAAAAATTCTCTACACTTGTCACTTTCTGTTACAGAAATAACAAAACCAAACCACTTGTAATATTTTATTGATGACAAGTTTTGATCGTTCATACACTTGTCGCGTTGTGTTACAGAATTTTGGATAAGTTGTCACTTTTCATTTGTCTGACAAGTACTTGTCACGTTGTGTTACAGGCCCCTGGTTCTCAAAATATTTTCATGCAAAGTGGTTGGATGGCAATATTTCCGCAAACAAGCCTACAAAGCGGTTGCGGTTTTCAGCGTTGAATAAAATTCATATATGTACCTTTCCGACAATATTAAAAAAACACACGACACTAAAAAATACAAAAAAAAGTCCAATGCCTTCGATGAATCTAAAGATGTTTGTCAGATCTTACAATATTGTCAGAACTGTCAATGGTCTGACAATAGTTAACAATTAGCTGACAATTGACATATTTCTTACAATGAAAAATTGTCCGTTCACACGGTTGGTAGATTTCTTCCCAATTTGATTGTCAGCTATTTTTGTATCTTTCTTTAACCAACTCATTGACATTTCGAACAATGAAAAATTGTCAGCAATTGTAAGATGTTTTCAATTAAAACATCTGACAATGACCAATGAGTCAGACAATGTCCTAATCGACTGACAATGATAAAAATTGTGTGTTCAGACGATTGTAAGATACCTGACAATTTTTTGTCAGATTGTCGTCTGACAATGACGTGTCTGACAATATTGTCAGACAAAATTGTGTGCTCAGACGATTGTAAGACATTTGGAACAGTTTTTTCACTGACAGATCTGACAATATTGTAAGGTCTGACAATCGTCTCTACTTAGCTTAAGAATACGAAAAATCAACTTAAAATCGTCTTTTTATCTTTTCTAAAGCGATTTTCAGCTAATCAAAGCGTCCAAGTGACCTTTCCATCAAGATATTATCAATACAAAAATACAACCTTTCCGGTCCGGTTGCGCGAAAAAAATTTTTTGATGTCTGGTTTTCGAAATATTACTTTATTTCGACACAATTCATTTAAAGTTTGTTAAAAAAAATCGTTTGGATGGAGATATTTCCGTAATCGATACTTTTCCGCCAATATAAAAATGTAAGAACATCCTGACAAATAAAATTTTAATTGACTTTTTGAAAAAAGAATGGGTTTTTTCTCCAAAAAGTATTTTTTTTTTCAAAAATAGAGGTGTTTTTTTCCAATCCCAGAGTAAATTGGATAAAAAAAACGATTCAGGGATAGAAAAAATTACATGTTAAATTCAACAGCAACTAATCCCCAATGGACTTAGCTAAACCCAGATAAATTTTGGGGCTTGACTTAAGCGCCGAGAAAAACTTACATACCTGCCTGTCGGTAGTTTGTATGGAAACTCCATTTTTTTCTGTAATGGCGTAGTAATCCCCGATATCGTCAATTCCCTCCGGGATTGGAAAAAAACACCTAATATTTCCAAAACCCATCGAAAAAGACATCATAAGAAAGGTCTATCCGCTCTTGTATTCCAAAATCTTCTACGTTGTCTGGTTCTCACAATATTTCCCTCCAAAGTGGTATATATCTTTATTTCAACCCAATTATTTTGTACAAACCTATATTTTAATTGTTTGAAACTGATTTATAAGATAGGACAACTACGAAGAGATCTCACTCACGCTTACGTCTCGTTTTCTCGCCGCCATCCATGACAATTTTGAGAAGAAAAACTACTTTGTATATAAGGCATTGCCACTCCACCACCTGGAGCTTAGTTTTTCGAAAATTCTTTTTTTTAATTCAATCGACAAAAAAAAGAACAAATCCTGGTTTATTGACCTAGTACATTCATGGGGGTGAATTATCTAAAAATAACTCGTTGTTTTCCAGCACACGGTGAAGTTTTTAGCTCCGTTTATAATTTGTGTTTATATTGTGCAGATTTAAGGGCATTGTATCCCAAAAGATCTTCTTCTATTTTTAAATGTCGTGAGGAACAAATTCTTCCCGAAGTATGGCTGATAATGTTAAATTTCGAATACCTCATTCGGAACTAGTACTCACAGGAAATAGGTGCATTATTTTGGAATTGTGTTTATTCTTCGTACATTGAAAATCTTTTACACTAGTTCTTAACTATGGCATCTTTTGGTATTCGTGGTATAAATCAAAACGGAGGAATAAATATTTGTTGCTGTCGTATTTGTACTTGTGTGAATTTTAATTTTCTTAGCTCAAAAGTTGGACTGCTGAAGCTTTTGGAGTTATTATTGGCTACGATTTGTGAGGGACTCCTTGTTAGGTATGGCATTCCGGTTGCTGATACCATTGGCCAAGCATTAACTAGTTTCCTTACAACTACCGCTTATTGCTTTACAACAACAGCAATACTAGTTGCTTGTTATTGTTTCTCAGACAAATCATACAGTCTTATTCGACAGTCTTTATTTGTAAGTTAACACTTTTATTTGAAAAATCAAAATAGAAAAAGAATTGGATTTATGTAACGTAATTTTTTTTTTTTTGTAGGAAACTCTTTTCAACGCTGTGGCATGTTTTATGTACTTTAGTGCTGCTAGCTACATGGGATTTGCTTGTGTTATTTGGTTGCATCCGCAGTTTCTAATAAGGCCAGGATATTGGGCTTATCCCACAATGACGGCTGCATATGTAAGTATATTTTTTTTAAATAATAAAACAATATAGAATATACAAAATAATTAACCTATAATTGCAGTACTTGGGATATCTAGCTTCAATTGTACATGGCGTAGATGCGATTCTCTCATTCAAGCATTATAGAGGATACCGATAATTATATAAATTGTGCTTATTATTTAATTAATACAGAATTTATTATGAAGTTATTTTTAAGCGTAATAAAATTTAAGTGCGATTAATTTAACCCCTGCTGTAACATAGTAAACTTAGTACCGAGTCATTCAAATAAGAGAGAGTGCCAATTTATAAGCATAATTAATTGATTGAAACAAATAAATAGTAAAAAAAATAAAGTTAGTATACTTACATACATATAACATTTTGTACTATCACTTATATTTCATTAAGTTGTGAAGATACAAATTAAAAAGGAGATTTATGTTGTTCAATCATTAGGGGTGGGTCATAAGGAGTGGAAAGTTGTGGGATTATTACCCATTTGTATTGGGAGCCACCTTGAGTTATAGAAAAATTGTAATTTACTCATTTTCAAATTAAGACTTACTCGCTTTTTGGAGTTTGTTAAATGCTTGAAAATCTGTCAGAACAGAATCCGTTTGTTTTTATTTTTAAAAGAATTATTTAAAAACTCCACTAATTCCGTTAGGAAAGTGACAGTCGAACAACCTTAAGAAAGCCAATGTTTGTTCAATAAACGGTTTGTGTAAAAACTTAATGTATTGCAATGAATTCGAAGAGTTTCGGAATAGCCGACAGGTTACCTATTGGGCGATTATTATCAATTTTATCTTTCTTCCTTTTTTATGTAAGGATTGTTTTCATGCGAGAGCAAAATAACACAAAGACAGTGAAAATTTGGTTATTTTCCAACTTCTTCTTGGACTACAGTACCTAAAAACTTCAAAATTAATTCAAGACGATACCAATTTAACTATCGTCCAAACGCTATCGTTTAGACGATAGCGTTTCGACGATTATCGACTTACGTGAAGCCAATAAAGATATCACTATCGCTCAAACGATATCGTCTGACGATAATCGAGTTACGGAATGACCCGGCCCCCTGATTTCGCTGGTATTTTCAATTTGTTCTTATTATCGGCAGGAAGGTTTAAAAATTGATTCTAGTAATGACCGCAACACCAAATTTTCTTATATTATAGTTATACACGCTTATTGCGATTGTCAATTATCAACCAATTTAAAATTTAAAAAATCTATCAATTAATTTGATATTCAGTATTGTGTACAAAACTCAATTGGTGAAGTCATTTTTATTGTAAATTAAATTGATAGCAATGAATAAAGCCCGTATGATACTACATTTTTTTCTCATTTTTAATTCATTGAAAATGAAACTAAAGCAGCACGAAGGATTCATTACTGAAAATTCCCATATGATCGAGTGTGTACACATCATTAGAAGAGAAAACAAGAAAAAGATTTTTAAAAAATGTAGAGCGGTTTTTAAAAAAATAGTTTTTTACATTTAAATTTTTGAAAAAATAAAAAACAAAAAATGGTACGCAATTTTTTATGTTTTATTAATGCGGAGTTAAAAAATTAATAAAAAAAAAATTCTACCCATTTTCGAAATATGGAATTTTCAAAAAATTATTTTGAAATTTTTTTTTAAATCAATAATTTATTCTTTTGAAAATGTTGGTATGCAATAGAACTTATTTGAAGCTTTTGTGGAAAAAAAATCATTAAAATCAGTTCAACTGATAATGAGATCAGATAATGAAAATCAAAAAAATGGTTCTATGAGAAATACCATTTTTTTTTTCAATAATATGGTAGATCGTACAGATATTAGTTCATACAAAAATTTTAATCAAAATCGTAGGAACCGTTTTTGAGAACATTTGTTTTTAAACATTTGTATGGGAGGTACCGTTAGTTTTGGTTATAAGAATAATTGTTACTTGAAATCTGCTAGATAATGTTAAAAAACTGCTGGGTGCCAAGTTTAATAAAAATTGACTTAGACGTTTTCAAATTATTACGTTCTCAAAAAAAAATTTGAAACTTTTTTAAAAATCAAAAAAAAAATTTTGGTGCTTACACAAAACTTTTAAAACTTTTTCAAACATTCTCCATACAAAAATTGATCAATATCAAGTGTTTATAAGAAAATCGAAACTCAAAAAAATGGTTCTATGGGAGGTACCCTTTTTAACCATTTTTCTGAAATTTGTTTTTATAAAATGGTTGGCTTTTTGTAAAAATAATTACTGAATTAAAAAAAAAAAAGTTGTGGGCACGTTTTTGAGAAAAAAGATTTTAATTTTTGCTAAAAAAAAATTTTTACGGCATGCACCCTTTATCTTTGGTCTTAAAAATATTTAAAAAACGTGTGGGGGAAGAATGATCAAAAAGAGCTAGGTACCAACTTTGACGAAAATCGACCGACCCTTTAGGCTGCAGCCGACAGACAGACGGACAGAATTGCGAGACCCACTTTTCCGACTTCGTTATCATCGTAATGTCAACTTTGATCAAAATCCCGAGTTCGACTTTTTTTACGAATCCATAACTTGCCATATAGTACCTACATGTTTGTATGTAGGTATATATCGCAAGTAAAAATGGTTGGTTGATTCTAATTCACAATAGGTTCATCAAAAATATGTTGACAATTTGACAATCGCAATAGTAGTCGTTTTTTACTATCGGCATTGATCCATATGGATCATCAAATAACATAAATAACAACAACAACACATGACCCTGCTCTTTATCGGGTTCACGTTTAATGATCCGAAAACAGGCTTCTGCTTCTCGCCACTGCTGTGAGGCTATTTTATTTTTGCAGGATGATCCATATGGACCATGGGTTATAATCATGGTGTTTTAAAAAAAAAATTTGATAAAATGTCAACTTTCAATTTTAAATTAAAGCCTTAACTATGTACAATGTACATTGGCCAAAAAAGTGAAAAATTACATATTAAGTGAAAATTTTCAAATTTATTTTGTGATAGTTTTCCGACTGGAAAACTTACAAAAATGATTCAGAAATCTTAAATTTTGGTTTGAAAAACAATTTGTATACTTTTTCTTCTTCTGATGAATTGTTTATTCTTGTATTCGTATGTTTTTACTAAAATAAAAAAACATAGAAACTAAAAAGAACAAAACTATAAAGTTTGTTTACATTTTGCACTAAGAAATACAAAAGTAACTGCAACTAGACCCATTTCACAAAGCACAAACAAAGTGGTTGGAAACCGTACAGAAAATGGAATGAGTCGCAATGTAAAACATCAGTTTTCATTTTCGAAATCCTAATTCACAATTAGCATTTCAAACGAATTGTTGAATATCCAAATTTAATATAAGAACACAACCGCAATTCAAATAAAGGATATTTTTTTAAAAGATATGCTGATTTTCATGGGGTATTTCCAATTTTTTTAAAAAAATTTTCCGAAGCTTTAAGCTTTCCACTTCAAAATCTGTTTAATCAGTCTTTATCTGCTGGTGTTTTCTTAGATGAATGGAAAGTTTCATATATCAATCCGATTTTTAAGTCTGGAGATAAGAGAAACATAGTTAACTATCGTCCAATAAGTAAAATAACAGTTATTCCCAAGATTCTGGACAAAATTGTAAAGAATAAACTATATAATATAATCAAATGTCACATTTCTAATTCCCAACACGGGTTTTTTAGTGGGAGGTCAACTACCACAAACTTGGCTTGCTTTTCCAACCAATGTTTCAAAGCATTAGAAAATCGATGTCAAATGGATTTGGTGTACACTGATTTTGTAAAAGCTTTCAGTAGGATAAATTACCAAATATTAATTAAAAAATTAAAAGCTTACGGTTTTGATGGAACCTTACTAAAATGGTTCTGTTCTTATACCTGATTGGTAGGAAGCAAATTGTAAAAATAGGTGATCTACAGTCAGAACCTATTATAGTGTACTCAGGTGTTCCTGAAGGAAGTCATTTGGGTCCACCCTTGTTTGATAGTGTTATCCGTTTCTGAAGGTCAAATATTTGCTGATGATATTAAAATGTCATTACCAAGTACAATGATTGTCATGCACTTCAAATTGATTGAAACAAATTCGAAAAATGACCTGTTCTTAAATTAATCTAAGTGCTCTGTTTTGACTTACAGCCGTTTATCGAGTCCTATAATCTTCGACTATAGTACTAATGGAAATACTTTATGCAGAGTTAATGAAAAAAAGGACTTAGGCATTATATTAGATTATAGGCTAACGTTTGAGTCTCATATAAGTTATATAGTTTCTAAAAAATTGTTTTGCTCTTTAGTTCGTCCGTTGCTGGAATACAATTGTGTTATATGGAGTCCAGATTCTAAACAATTAACTAAGAGGATTGAGAAGATTCAAAAAAACTTTTTAAGGTAAAGAAATTTTCGTTGACTGGTAATATCAATCTTAGCTGTAATAGTAGATGTTTGTTGCTAGGAATGCAAACTCTTGAGCCAAGGCTTAGAGCATACAATGTTTTGTTTGTTCGTGATATTCTTTGTAACGATATTGATTGTGCAGATTTGCTTTCTTCTTTGAGTATTTATGCACCAAGTAGAACATTGCAAATGAGTCAATTTATTTTTGAAATACCTCATTTTACTAATTATGGACAGTGTAAGCCAATTTCTCATTGTTATAGGCTTTTTAACATCTACTATGATTAACCTAGATCTTTTTGGACCTTGATTTCAATTTAAAATCAACGTTACGCCATATCTTATCTAAATTTGAATTCTTTATTAATTATTTACGTTAAGTTAAAAATTTAGTAACTAAGCAAACTCTGTGGATGTAATATCGTAGATTTGAATCAATAAATAGTAAATACTAAGACGACACTAAAAACAAAGCTCCGTTAAAAAATCCAAATTTGTCGGAATTATTTGTCCGATGTCAAAGTCGAATTTCACTGGGTTAAAATGCATCTTTTAAAAATTAAAAAAAAAACTACAACACGACTTATTCGGTGCTTCTTTTACAGCAAGTAAAGCTGTATTATTTATATTAAGGGGCACATTTTTGCATGAGTATTTCAATTTTAATTTTTGTTTTTTTTTTTTAATATTTATTTCAATATCAAACTCTAGGCACTGTGTATAAAAGCACTTTGATTTCATTTATAAATATAATAATAAAAATGTTAGTATAACAATCACATCATAGTTAGCAAAAGACAAACACGTAAAATACTGTACTTTGTACAAATTAAATAAATAATAAAAATAAAATAAATAATATCTTTGAATTGGAAAGACTAGTTATTTGTTGCAATAAAAGGTTTCATTGTCGTTGAATAAAACTTAATTAATTTGCAGATTCTTTATTTTTGGCACAAATGGGAGATTTAAAAATGTTTCTTTTGTTCATTAATCCTTTTTGTGATTTTTGAATGCGGTTCGGAATTTTCTAAATAAATAAAAATAAAATTAAATTAAAAATTTTTTATATTAACATTTATTTCAAAATATCATACCTTAAGTCCTTATACGCTATACTCGATTCATAATCTGATTTCAACATAGCTATGCGTACCCAACGAGGTCGTTTATGTATAACTTTATGAATAAGAAACTTAAGACCCAAAAGAAGATGCTCAAAAACGACAAATGCAAGATCGGGTATTTCTGGGACAAGTTTGGCAACAAAATCTCTAAAACCACAATGTTCAGCGGAAGGCAAATAAAAGAATACATTTTTACTTACCTCACTTGAGGTTGCATATATAGCAATCCACAATTGCTAAATATTGCCAATACGGATAGGATTTCAAAAGCTGATTGCCAAGCACCTATATTTTTGGCACGACGTGCGTAAGGGCGTTTAAAAATGTTGCAAAGCTAAAGAACTCGATATTAGAAAAAATAATAATATTTAAATTGTACAAGGTTGGACAAAAGTAGTGTCATTAATTCGTGTTTCAAAATCAACACCGTTGCCCGAGCTGTGTGAACGGTTACTCCGTCCTTTTGGAACCAATAATGCTCGAAACACAATTTAACGAGTTGCGGCAAAAGAAACTCGTTTATCATCTGTTTACATTTGCCGCCATTTCCATTCATGACATTACTCTGCCCCACCTTGTATTTTAATTATGTTTTTACTTTAAATATATCAATATGCAGAGCAAAAATATTGTTGATTAGGGCGCCTATAGCTGCAAATGGAGCAACAGCAGCAAAGAGAACTACATAGCCAAATTGAGTGCACATCTGTAAGTAGTCTTCGTATGTACTCTGGTATTCATCTAATCCGGCTTCATAAAAACTCTTCAAGAACAAAAGAACGTTTCATATTTTATGATTTAATGGATTTGTAGGAACTCACTTGCTCATAACGTGCCACATCTAATATGGTAGCTTTCTTTTCATCGTCCATTTCTTGTGCGATGTATTTTGTAAATTTTTGTCTCAATACAGCCAATAAAGGAATTCCGATTTCTTGAGCCGTGCATACAATCTAAGAAAGTTAGAAACTTTATTCACTATACTGCAGTGTTTATCATTTTATTTTTTACTCACTTGAAATATAATCAACTGCATCATCAATTGATATTTTAACTGATTCAAGTCGCGTAAAATAAAAGCAATGTAAAATAATGAAAAGAAATTATTAACAATTTCAAAAAGCATCAGTTTATTGACACGATGACGATCGTACTGACTGCGTGTACGATGATTTTCTAGATCAGTTAAAAATGTTGCAAGTTTTTCATAAGCCCATGAAAAGATTGCGATAAGTACCGATTGAACTATGACTGGGATGTAAAGTAGCAATGAATCTGGACCTGTGAATCAAAAAATAATCGACATAAGATCGATCGGATTTTACTGATTTTTGTACTGTATTTACTTACCAAAATCCTGTAAAACTTCGGCTTCAATTTGAAATTGATATAGAGCAAAATATCCGGCCGCAATAATACAAAAGAATACAACTGGATATGAAATACAATACATTTGCATATAAGTAAGTCGCATTGGATATTGTAAAGTCATTTTTCCTGTGATTGGATCTTGTTTTAATACACCCGTATATGCTGTTCTAGGAATATCAAGACTAGTCATATCTATAGTACCCCAACGGTAGGCTAAGATTGAACATCTTCTGCTCCATAATTCTAGAAAAATCTTTTAAAAAGTTAAAGCTTAGAATTTTAAATATTTTAAGAGATTTTGTTTTTTGTGGGACTAGTATATCAACTTACAGTTGTCCAAAGCACATAAAAACCACATACTACTGGCAAATTAAGATGCCATACAACCTGCATTAAACCAAACAAACTTGGAAATATTAATGCTTTTGTATAGAACTCAATAAATGCAAAATAGAGAGCAATACTTGTTCCATAATAGTCACGAATATCTTCGATTGGTTGTTTCATGGTAAATTTGAATGCAAATTTATCCAGGTATTCCTGTGAATAAAAGCGAGTTTTTTTTAAATTAATAAAGTCCTTTGTTAAGGTTAGTTTTTTAAGGTAAGGTAAGTTCTAAGGATCTGATTGTCTAGTTAAAAAAACATTATATTCATTTTAAGAAAGCCAATCAGTTGTTAAAAATATGGCTTTGCTAATATCCATTACAGGTAAATATTAACAGTACCCTCTCTTTTCTCACATTAACTTATGACATGACTCTCAACTTTATAATATTAAACAGCTTCTAAAGCACCATAGATTTTAATTTCATTGATAAATCTCTTCGAATTGATAATCTTTTCTTTTTTTGTATGCCCTAACAACTTTTTTTTAAATGCAACTTGATTTACATGGCGCTAGTTAGAAGGAATAAAAAGATAGGAAAGAATTTTTGTTGGGACAGTGGCACAGTGAATAGCCATATATTTTTTTCAAAATCTCGAACTTAATAAAAAAATTCAGAATCAGCTGATTTGTTTCCATAATTTACTAGGCTGTCTTAAAATTCTTAAGGTGTTGTTTTAATACCCTGTTATTTTCATGAGATTTATTAAGAATAAAATTCTACAAATCTCATTAAGCTTTCACATTCTCATACACATTTTTAATTGATTTTAAAGAAATTTTAATAATCATGTTATCCAATATTTTATGTAATGGTATTTTAACGGATTTTGTTGACAAATTGTTGAAGATGTTATAAATATAAACAAAATTTTATAATAAAAGCATTTTTTATTGAATTTACTTACAATGTCATGTAAAGGAAAGAAATGTTCAATTGTTCCCTTTCGTATGTAAGGCATCAATGATGGTTTAATAGCGTCCTTGATCAAAACTGGTGCTTCACTGTTAGCAACAATATCGTCCTTGGTCATGTCCCCAATCAGGTAATCCGATACACTGAAATAATTGAACTTCCTCATACTTCCAGTTATGGTTTTTTTGCAGAGTTCAGATCCATCAGCCAGACGTAGAAGTGTATCGGTTGAAGCCGACAGGTACAAATATTTCTCGGTTTTACTAAAGTAAAATGTTTCAATGTATTCTATGAATCTTTCAGTGAATTTCAATGATTTGACCTACCTTACTATTTCCAGTGTTGTGAGAATACCAAATTCCTGGATAATCTTCTCGACATCTACGCATTTGGAGACTCTAGCTTTCTCGGAGAATATTATAACAATATAAGTCTGTAATGTGAATTATTATCATTAAATTATTATAGTATCACCATTTCAAATTACCTTGTTAGGACTTGGTTCAGTGGTACTACTTTTTTGTCTTACGAGGGTGTTTAATTTAAGACTACGTTGGCGTCTAAATGCACTATTTTCAACAATATTCTGAGGTCGAACAATAAGAGTAGAACGAGCTATTAAATTATAATAATAAAAAAAGTAAATAAAATTGCGAAACCTTCAGAAATATTTAAGTTTTTTTTTTGTATATTTTGGTCATACCTTTGCTCGCATCAGCCATTGCAGAAAATAAAGACGGCAGAGACACTAAGGTTATTGTGATAATTATGAATGCAAAATAAGTATAAATATTGAGGTGTGTAAATTTATTTCTGGAAAACGCTAATTAGAAAGAAATAAACTCAAAAAAGAAAACCCACCCGGTCTTAAAAGAAAATAAATATGCTCTCGAAAGTCCAATCGAAACGTCAATTAATCAGCTGTATTTGACACTTTTTTTTTATTGCGTCAGAAACCAGGGGTGTTAAATGATATGGCACTTTGGTAAATTTTTTTAAACTGATTTTTTTTTCTATGGGTTTGTCAGCAAAATACAGTTTTTTTTCTATGGGTTTTGACACCAAATTGTGAAATTTTGTTAAAATTTATGCAAATTCGTAAAGAAAGGTCACGTTTCGAAACAAATCTATTTATTGTTCTGTTTGGTAACGTGAAATTTCTTGCGAATTTGCATAAATTTTCACAAAATTTCACAATTTGGTGTCAAAACCCATAGAAAAAAAACTTAGTTTTTGGGAAATTTGCTGGAAAAAAAGTTACCAAACAGGCATTATATTACATACGACTGCCGCAATTGTTTGTTGAAAATGATTTTTGTAAATTTTGCTTCAACACATCCAAACAAATTAATAGGCGTGTTTTTTTGCAAGTCCGGGGGGAATTGGATGAAAAAAACGACGTCGGTGCTAAAATAATTACCTGTAAAATGCAACAACAACTAATCCCCTGCGGGCTTAGCTAATCCCAGAGAATTCTCGGGGCTTAACTTAAGCGCACAGAAAAATTGTGTTACCGGCATGAATTACATACATGTTATCGATAGTTTGTATGAAAACTCCATGTTTTTTTCTGTGATGGCGTCTCGCTAAACCCCGTTGTCGTTTTTTTCAACCAATTATCCCCGGGTTTGCAAAAAACACGCCTAATTTCACCACAACCTCAATGATCGACATAAGTGCCTGTTTACATAAGCATTTTACTGAAGGGCGCATCCAGTGAGATAGATAAGGGGTATTGCCGATCCGATGCAAACTGGTCTTGCATCATTGCAAAAGTGCAAAGTTTTTTTTTACAATGGGGTTAGGGTATAGTAATTTTACACTTTTGCATTTTTGCAATGATACAAGACCAGTTGCAACGGATCGGGAATACCCCTATAGATTTTATGTGCGTAAAAGCGAAAAGGGTAGGTTCCACCCAAAATTCACCGATGCGCTAAATTCAAGTAAAATTCTCGTGTGAAACATTAAAGACTTTTTTTTCGGCGGATTAACTAACAGTCAACCCTACTACGTATTCATTGGAGCCGAACAGATAATTTCATTTTGAATTTGATTTGGCATATTTTGCTTCTTTTTGTTGTGTTCTCTTTCTGTTTCTGTGTTCTGCACATCAAATTTTGACATTTTCAAAGGTTTCCAATGGGTTTCCACTACGGATGCATTGCACTTGGGTGTGTTCATAAAGTTTTTACAAAATTTCAACCAAATTTCGTGCAAATTTGAAAGTTGCTGGAAAATCATGGCCAGTTGTACAATAGTGGTTCAGCCTCGGTTCAAGATTTTAACTCACCGATTTCGGCGGATTGACTTACGTTCAACGCTGGTTCAAGTATGTAATTGGTTATATAACACACTTGAACAGTAAACCACTGTTGAAACTCAATTATAGGCGTGTTTTTTTGCAAGCCCGGGGGGAATTGGTTGAAAAAAACGACAGCGGGGATTAGCGACGCCATGACAGTAAAAAACATGGAGTTTTCATACAAACTATCGATAACATGTATGCAATTCATGCCGGTAACACAGTTCTTCGGTGCGCTTAAGTTAAGCCCTGAGAATTCTCCAAGATTAGTTGTCGTTGCATTTAACATGTTAATTGTTTAGCATGCACGTCGTTTTTTTCCTCCAATTCCCCCCGGACTTGCAAAAAAACACGGCTTATATCTACCGAAATCGGTGGATAAAAATTGCTGAACCACGGTTTATATATTTGTACAACTGGCCCTCAGTTTCCTCGTGAGAAAGGGTACAATTTTAACATTTTAGCTGGTTCCCCCACACCAACGCGAATTTTCGGTGGCGACGACGAAAACAACATGTGGTTGTCAATGAAAAAAACACGTTGTTTTTATGTTTTCGTCGTCGCCACCGAAAATTCGCGTTGGTGTGGGGGAACCTTCCGCTGTTTTACAGCTACCAACACCGACCGTGGAATCAGGCATTATGAATATGGTGTAAAAAGTGTGTCATGGGTTTAACAGCATCTCTGTGCAATTCTTCATTTTATATTTCGTGTATGGTAATAATCTGTCACATTTTAGTACTTAAGCGCTAAAACAGCTGTCAATTTGAGCAAATTTCCTTTTTTAAACGATATCAAACGTCAAGGTACCAGTGGTCTGTGCAGAAGCCAAGAAAGCAGCAAATGAAAGTGACTCAAATCTTGATAAGTTTGAGTTGAAATACACAATTTCTAATCCAAAAATTATTTATTCTTCAATTAAATTCATCTTCATAAAGGCGCTCTTCAATCGATTTAATACAAATTTAACCATCTTCACCCAAAAAATGAAACAACACCAAAATATTTGTTGCAATTTAATACATAATCAATAAACTCAAGCAATGTCGTAAACATAACCTGAAAATTACATTTCGTGTGGTTCTCCCTAAAAAAATGTTCCATAAAAAAATAAATCAACATTAATTAGGAATTCCACCTAAATAACAAGCTTCCCCCTTTAAATTCCTGGCATTTGATACATGTATAAGTAGTAAAAGTTCTGCAAATAAACTCGAACCAGCAAAACTATGCTCAAAGCGATTCTTCCAGCTCGATGGGATGGACGGATTCTCCCGTTTCGGATGTCAACTTCACAAAAGGTAATTTAGAATTTAAAAGACTTAAGGCAATTACCAGATTTAAAATTATTATATCATATCTAACTAGTGAGAGTGACACAACAAAATTAGTTGCAGACCTTCGCTCCAGTGAGCGGGGAATCTAAGTTCCCTCCCATAGTTTGTTATACAATACTCATTTGAGCGTTGAACTTTTTATTTGTATTCTCTTATTACTTTTGCATTGGTACATATATTTTTATTGAACCTTCGTTTACCTGCTACATTTTGTAATAAAAGTCTGAGTGGTTATGTTGAACTTTGCCGGTAGTTCATAGATTTTTCTTTTCATAGAATTTTCCTTTAGTGCACAGAATTCCATTTAGTTTCTTTCACTTTAGTTTATCTTATGTTGACAACACAATGAATGAGAGCAGATGAAAGCCTCATTACAAAGATCTTATGGAATTCTTTTGTTATAGGTAGTTCTCATAGACTACTTTAACCGCCATATTATTTATTCGATTAACCCAGAAAAAATAGCATAACAGAAATATGGTTTGATAGACTTTGCTTTAGTAAAATAGCCAGTTGTATTTCTACACACAATTATAGAACTCAAGTGAACAATATTGCTCACCATTAATTTTTGATATAAAAAAATATTTTGTTTTTAGATTGTGGTTGTCTCTCTGACAGCGGGAGTTGCACTTTTAGGTGTGCTAGCACGTTACATGCGTCGTAGAAAATCTCCCCGCCCACCAAGGCGACCACGCAAACAGGGAGGCCGTCGCACACGCAACAGCATGCGTAGTCCTAACGATCTTATGTCGGTGGCTGGATCAAAAGCATCGGCTCGATCTGGCAGCCCTGTAGGTTCTACCGTAGCTTTCTCCGACCGCATGTCACTTGCTTCGGGTTCTATAGACTCTGCAGCTGTTGCTAACCAACAACTTACCGCCCAACAACTTGGTGTTATGGGCATGGAAGCCTTGGACACAGTAATAAATCACTGGGAGGATGCTCTGGCAGCACACTATTCCCCCGGTGGTATTCCAGCTGCTCTCACAACTACCGAAGAATCGGAATTCTGTCGCGAAATTCAAAACCTCCTAGACATGGCGTATACGCTGCAAGATCAAAGTGAATTACTCTTCCTCGATCAAAGATCGGTGCTATTCCGCGATGAAGCAGCCATTGAAGAGGAAGACGAAGAACAAGTAGTCACAGCTCGTAGTCGAAAATCGACCATGAGCAGGACCGGTTCCGATCCTAATTTTGATTCGGCCGAGAGCTTCGCCTCGGCTCTGGACCAAGTCGCAGACTTGAGAGAGTTTGAAGAATTTACAGAAGCATTTGCTGAATTTGAACAGTATCCGTTGTTCCAGAATGCACTTAAACAGTCTGAAGAACAACCAATTCCTTGCCGCTGTGTGAGGACCGAACTGGTGCACTGTGCCACTGATTCAGAGTATTTGGCAAAGCTGCATTGTATTCGACTAGCTTTTCAATATCTTTTTAAAGTAAGTGTGTAATAATGTGCATATATTAATTTAATGACAACACATTAATTATAAATATTTTGTTTTAGGATCCCAAAGTGGGACAATGGGTAGCTGATACTGGACGCCAAATCCTAACAGATCTGCTCTGTCTTGGTGATAAGGATACAAAAGACTTTCTAGTCGGCTATGAAGACATGATCCACTATCTGCAGGATGAAAATAACTGGGACTACATCGAGAAGGAACTAGAAGCTCGAAATGTTAAAGCAATGACATTTTACGACATTTGTATAGATTATATAATTCTGGACGCCTTTCGTGACTTGGACGCGCCTCCAGCAAGTGTAACAGCTGTGGTACAAAATCGTTTCCTTTCCAATGGATTCAAAGAGACTGTAAGTAAACAAAATTGGGTTGATTTATTTTGTTAAATAAATTTTTTTTGTCAGGCTCTCACCACAGCTGTGTGGTCTGTTCTAAAAGCAAAAAGACGAATGTTGAAATTCCCCAATGGCTTTATGTCACACTTTTATGTTATATCAGAACAACTTTCGCCCCTGATGGCGTGGGGTTTTTTTGGACCCGATGAAAACCTTCGCAATATTTGCCATTACTTCCGAGAGGAAATACTCGGATTCTTAACTGATATATTCAACTTCCAGAATAGTCGGTATACAACAGTGGAAGAGCTTGCGGATGATATTATGAAACACATGCGAACGCGAGTCGATAATATTGGCGTCAAATTTTGTCAATAGAATATGATGACAATGAAAGAAAAAATAATTCCCTTTTTTTATTTTTTAATAAGTACGACGATGAAAATTAGATTTAGATTATAGTTCCAAAATCTAATCTTACAACACTCGGAATGTGTCTTTTTTTAATTTAGTTTCCATTTATCTATTCAAATACAATTCTGTTTTTAGTCTTAGTATTAAAAAGAAAATTTTGTTGAGTATTTCTTATAAAATGCAATTTTTTAAATTAAATAAAAAGGGTACGTTTTTTTTTAATTGTTAATACATACATTTTTCATTCAATTAATATAAGTTGTTATTCAGGAACAAAACTTCCTACACGTTTATAAGATTATCATTAAAATAAAAGGATATGAGAAGTTATGTTTACATTAATTTCGTTTATTATTTTTAAATTACATTATTTAACAGGAAAGAAATTTTCCTGTGATCTCCAAACAGACAATCAAAATGGCGATAGAGAGTGAGTCATTAATACACTGGACATGCCAATTTATAACAGTTTTGTTTATAAAAGTACTGTTTACGTGGCATAGTCTGGCAAGCACAGTTTTTTTTTCAAGTCGTGCGATGCGCGTTAATGCACGCCCAAATGGTATTTCTCTTTCTAATAATGAGACTTGAGTCATGCCAATTTAACCGTTTATCGTGGAATGGCCTGACATCGCAGGTGCTATGTATATACTATAGTTATAGTAATAAAATAGTATTTTTATAGTAATAAAAAATACTAAGATTAATCGAAAACAAATTCAAACCCTACCTCATACTCATATTTTAGCAATAAATGCAATCCAAAATTTACCGTCGCGTCGGTACTTAGGCCTTTACTTTTAGAGTTTTAAGCATCAAATTTTTGTTGTATGGAAGCCTCTTTAATTGTAATGGCCAAAAATATAATTTTAGGAAATTTCTTATATAAATTTATAAGTATAGATAAATTGTTGTTCTACTCATTCAGAAAATATGTTAGGGCTGGCTTATTCGCAAATAAAAATATTTGTTAAATGTACCTCCTTTTTTACTATGGGTTTATATTTTTGTAAAGTAAAATTGATAAGAGACAAGATGTAATAAAAAGATTAATGACAATAAAAATTCCTAAAACATAACTCAGATTGTAGAGTAATATCACAATATTTCCCCAAAGATCAATTTCGGAATCCAAAATAGTGCTTCCAAGATAGACCGCTGAAAAATTTCGACTGGTAATAATCATCAGAATGATTAGAGGTAAAGATGATGCTAAACCCTTAAAAAAACAAATATGTAGAATAAAAAAAACAACATTTATTACCGCCAGAATTCATACAAATGTCAATCCATTTCGAATCACTCGTTTGTCTTTAGAACTGAAGAAAAGGGTGTCCAGACCCAAGAGAGTAGTAATAAGACCCGTAGCTCCACATGTCATTTGAAAATAAAGCACCGTCAACTCTTGTGGGTGTATTCCATAAATAAAAAGTAGTATAAATGTTATAAGAGAAAGCACCTGTCAAAGATCGTAATTAATTTTATTAATATTGGTGAGAAACCGGGTATATTATGGAATTTAATTATGAATTTTGAACATACCCCTGTACCGAGTTGTATAACACCCGCCGCCAAATTGAAGTTCATTACATTTCTTTAATATTAGTTTCTTTGTGAAATAAAATAGATTATTTTTTTTAATAAACTGATTTGTTTTCCAGTGAACACAGTGACTTTATAAAATATTTTAAATGGGCACCTCTATCATTAACGGTTTTGATTTTCAATAACAAATTTTGTATTTCATAGTTTTCTCAAAGTCCCAAACATCTTTTAGGATCTTTCTAAGACAAAAATAGACAACAAAGCTAAGCAAACGGCAACTGCCCCAGGAATTCTAACGGTTATTTCAATGAATGTGTCCCATAGCGACGGTTAATGTGTCGAAAAATTCAACAAAAATATTATTAACACAAACAAATCAGAAAAATCAGAGCCACCTTTTAGAAATTTCAGCATAACAATAGTTGTTTATTTTCCCCCAGATCCAAACCAGATTGGATTGTTTACAAAAACAACACAAGATCCAACTTTGTTTTGAATTTGGTTTTCCAAATCCGTTTTGAACACACACCCTTAATTTGTAAATTTCATCAGTAGTGTAAAGAAAAAAAGACAACGGGTGTATACAAATAAAAAACAAAGGTAAAAAAGAGTTTGGTATATACATATAACAAGTTGTCAAGGAGATCCTGGAATGGAATCGGCCAAGGTTTTCGGTTTTTTGATTGTCGTAAATCGATCGCCAAAAATTGTTTGTTTTTTTGGCATTACAATTCTGTCAAGAATTAAATGTCATTTTTGCATTTTTGGTGCTAAGAAATGTTCTCAATGATATCCATAAACTGACAGGTTCAGGAAGTTCCAAAATATTTGCTTTGTTTCTCAGATTTGTTCTGATCAGTCGGACCTTTTCATAACTATTTTCACTCCTTACTATCCGTGCGGTTTGAAAAATTGCAAATGATGTAAACATTGCACTTGAACTAATTTGCTATTTTTTTGTTCTTAAAACACACTTTTTACTTTAGATATTAATTATTAAACCTATTAAAAAAACCAACCAATATTAAGCCGCTCGCAACAAAATTTTTATGAAAATTACTTAAATGTATGAAAACGACACCTAAAAGCTGTCACAATATCAGTAAAAAAATTTGTCGATTTGATAATCACCTTACATAGAGCAAAATTGTCGATTTTGATTATCAACTATCGCGTTAGCCGATTCCACCCCTGTGTTGTTTAATTTTCAAGATCTGATCTGGATTGGATCTAGGAAAATAAAACTCAGCTAATGTTGTTTTGAACATTTTACAGAAAAAGACATAATTCAAAACCTCTTACTACATATAAAATTTGGCAAGTTTTTTTTTAAATCTGACTTACGATGTTATGCGATTTAACCGTCGATAAGCAGAATTAGTATCAGCACATACAGTGGCGTAGCGTGGGTTTTTGCCACCCCTATAGCATTTTTTTTCTAACACCATTATTTTTGGTTTGCTGTTTTAAAAAAATTCAAAGAAAAACAGCTGCTTAACTAAGATTTTCCATTTTGCTTGAATTAAAATGAAGAATCAGAAATGTTGGTCAAAGCTTTTTTAACTAAACATATTTTAAAGCAACCCATACAAATTAAAGTTTTCAAAACTGGTTTAATCTTTTGAAAAAAGTTTGCATGATTTTTACAGTTCAATAAAAGTTGTTAAACTTACCTCAGCTAATCTTAGATGAGATCGAAACTTATTATTATTTATAATAATTATTTAGTTCAAAAATCCAACAGTAAAATAAAAAGAACTATCCACACGAATTAACCTGTTACTGCGAGCAAAACTGTATTACCTTCTATAGCTAGTACCTAATTTGAATTCGTGTTTCAATGCCTATTTGTGACATTTAGCTTAAGAGTACTTGTACATACATAATATGCAGTGATAGGGCAGTATTTCATGAAGCTGGTACTCTTATTGTTAGAAAGTGTTAAACACGACACTCTATTGACTGTGAAGCAATTTTATCGCTCGTTAACCTTTAAATAAATTCTTTGGACTGATAAAATGTATCAATTTGAGGAAAAATGGATCCAAATGAAAAGAAAATATAAAAACAGAACATACAAAAATCTTTTACAATATAACGTCTAAAAAATAAATAAATTAAAAAATAAATTGGGTGGCGCGACAGCTTATGTAGAACCAGGGCTTAGTGACTTACAACTCTCAACCACTCCTATGTTCATGTTATTGGCAGGAATGGAAGGGACCTTAAATTTTCTGCTGAATCCGACAAGCTTAGGTTAGAAGCACTTTTTCACGACAAGAGATACTCTTGCAGGATTTGTCAATTCCTCGTAAGAGGGAGTAAACGGTGAAAAACATTTGTGTTTTTAGGTGGCATAGGCTGGAAATAGAACAGTCCTATACGTACTAATTATTATTCCACGGTCTACTACACTAACGTCTGTTTTGATTAATATTTTTGAAAAATATTGCCCCCTAGCAAATTCCCTTCTGGATATTTATATAAATAAAAACAGAACATACGAAAATCTTTTAACATTAACGTTTGTTTTGATAAATATTAAAAAAAAACTTCCGTTTCCTAGTAATCTGCCTCCTAGATATTTTGGAAATTTGCCGCCCCTGAAGTGGATTCAAATGAAAAGGAAATATAAGAACAGAACAGAACAGAACAGAACAGAACTAACGTCTGTTTAGTTTAATATTTCGAAAATTGCCGCCCCAAGCAAATTGCCTCCAGGATATATTTAAAATTTGCCGCAAAACAAATTGTGGTTTTGGTTGCAACCAATTTTTGGTGTATTTTATATTAAATATTTGTGAGTTGTTTTTCAATTAATAATAATAAATAAATAACTGACTTCCTCATAATTTCCAAATTGCATAGTCCCACACACACAATCACAAAAAATCGATTCTTTTCGTACATATTTCTTTCAACCACAGAAAAAATTCGATTCTTTCCGTTAAAAGTAAATGACATCTTTTTGAAATGGGCCGCTGAGGTCGTTCGACAGAGAAAATTATTAAAAAAAATTGAGCCAGCATATTGGTGGTTGTTCGACATGGTATTAACATTACGAAAATCTAACGTATTTGTTCATAAACATAACGTTAAATGTGAAGATGAGAAAACAAGTTGCTTCCATCAGTTTGAAGTTTTCTTTTAAATTCTTCTTTATCTCTTGTGCTTTTGGCATGATGAAATAAAATGATAAATCTGGCCATATACTAAGTATATTTTGATTCGTGCATTTCCGACTTGCTGAAAATCAAAACGGCTACGCCGCACAGTGTGGTATTCGATGGTAAAACTTGGCCAAAAGTATTTTATTGCTGAAATTTGTTTTTTACATCAAAACTAAAGAATAACGACTATAGTTCAAGTTTTTTTTGGGAAGTAAGGAAACAAACCTTTTGGTAGTTTTGGGAAGTAAAGAAACAGACCTATTGTTTGTATTGGCGAGCCAAATGGTTCGCAACCATTTTGGCTCTTGGATTTCCGATCTGCTGAACATCTGCTTGCTCGCAGTTTTCTCCAAAAAAAACTATAAAGGATCCCCCACACCAACGCGAATTTTCGGTGGCGACAACGAAAACAATAATAACAACGTGTTGTTTTCATTGACAACCACGTGTTGTTATTGTTGTTTTCGTCGTCGTCACCGAAAATTCGCGTTGGTTTGGGGGAACCTTAACGCGAATTTTTCGTGGCGACGAAGAAAACAATAATAGGCGTGTTCCTTTGGGCAGCAGCATCTACTGCCAAGTACTTCTGGCTGCTTTCAACTACTTCTATTCTATGGTCAAAGTAGTTCAAAGCACTTCAATAATGTAGTAACGAAATGAATCCACGCAAGAACGTGACATCATCCGTAAAAAGAAATTGCATAGTGAATTATTGATATTGATGTTTCTTTAATCTAAAATAAAATACAGATGCAAACAACAAAAATTAAGTCAACATTGAGGTTAGATTTTTTGTTTGGTAAAACTAACGCGTTCCATTCACCATCTACTGGGAAGTACTAAAAAGTACTTTGAAAGGCCCAAAGGAACACACCTAATAACAACACGTGGTTTTCAATGAAACAGCATGTTGTTTTGTTTTCGTCGTCGCCGCGACAGATTCGCATTGGTGTGGGGGACCCTTAAATTGCTTGACATAAAAAATAGGATTTATTAGATTTCCTAAGAACACTCTTGCACAGTTGTACAGCTAGTCATAGTTAGACATCTGCTTATTTATAAATGCAATCTAACATTTGTTGAAATATAACTAACGGGTGATTTTTTAGCTGGTTTGGTTTTGGCAACACTGGTTTTGACAGCTGACGTGTGTTTAGTACCTTGTGTCACTGTCAAACAGCTTCAGTTTGGTTTGCAATTTAACCATAGATCGTCTTACAAATGAACAACGCTTGCAAATTATTGAATTTTACTATCAAAATTCGTGCTCGGTTCGAAATGTTCATCGCGCGCTGCTTGTGTTCAGCGATGAGGCTCATTTTTGGTTGAATGGGTACGTAAATAAGCACAATTGCCGCATTTGGAGTGAAGATCAGCCAGAAGCATTGCAACAGCTACCAATGCATCCCGAAAAAGCCACTGTTTGGTGCGGTTTATGGGCCGGCGGCATTATTGGGCCATATTTCTTCAAAGATGATGCGAATCGCAGCGTTACTGTCAATGGTGAACGCTACCGAGCGATGATAACAAACTTTTTTTTGCCCGAAATGGAAGTTCTTGACTTGCATGATATGTGGTTTCAACAAGACGGTGCCATATGCCACACAGCACGCGAAACAATGGCGCAATTGCGAGGCGAGTTTGGTGAACAGTTAATTTCACGTTTCGGGCCGGTCAATTGGCCGCCTAGATCGTGCGATTTGACACCATTAGACTATTTTTTGTGGGGGTATGTCAAGGCTAATGTCTATAGGGACAAGCCCGCTTCGATTGACGCACTGGAAGCCAACATCCATGCATTCATTCGTGAGATACCGGCCGATATGTGTGAAAGAGTATGCCAAAATTGGACTCAGCGGATGGGCTACCTGAGACGCAGCCGCGGTCAACATTTGCATGAAATTATCTTTAAACATTAAATTGCAAGGTTCAAACTATCGATTCAAATAAATATTTCATTCATTTTTTCGAATTAAACCTCTTAAAAAATCACCCGTTATTATCCCCAAGTAATCTGTCAATATCGTGAACTTTCTGATACGTTCAATGAGCATTTCATTCATTTCAAAATATCTTTTCAATTCGTAACTAGAACTTGCTTTATTTTGTACATTGAACGTGCTTACGCCCAATTTCTTCACAGAAGTACTAAGCCAACCTAGTACCCAGTCTAGCTAGACCTGGTACTAGCTCTGATACTCGGTCCCAACGAAAAGTTAGTACCTGAGCATTTCTTCACATCACTAGTACCGGATCTAAGTTCACAAAGCGGTACTAGGAACTTAATACGCCTAAAACTGGTCTAATTCAGATTTTGACTGTATTTTGACATATTTAAATAATATTTTGATATTAACTGAAAATGTATAGTGATGTTTTTAAATAAAAAATCGTTTTTAGTATACCCTTCAGCATATATAAATAAATGAAGTAATTTTAATATTAGAAGTGTCGTATTTGTTCCTAGAGTTTGTTAAAAAATATTTTTTGCGGTATAATGAAGAGACGCGAAGTGAATAACGGAAGCGAAGCCGACGATGCAAAAAAGTCACGGAGTGCATACTGGAATCAAATTGATACTGATTTGCTGTGCAACCTGGTTCGAGAGATTGGCCTAAAATTTGTTCTTAATTTTCGAACAAATGGGACCACGAAGGAAATAAAGAGAGCGGATTGGATGTCCAATGTCCATTGCTGAGAGATTTAATTCTCATCCTTCAGTGTGTTGTTATAATTTTTTTTCAAATATGTAATTTATTACAAACTGTCTTTTTTATGAAGGTTGCATCTCAGCGCAATGTTGATGCTATTATTGCAAACTTTTTGGCAATATGCGACACACGCTAGCTGGCGAAACTTTTATAAATCGGAAACCGTTATCTGCATGGAACCACTTGCCATAAACCGCAAAGTAATAAGTAATTGCTGTTCGGGTGTTATGTAACGGGAACTGGTAATAGAAAAAGGTATAAAAGCAATTGATAAAACTCATTGATATGTAGGTACTGTCCATACGTATCGAAATATTTGTATACCGTATCTGTGTATGTTGTAATCCGTCTGCTACCAATGGAAAGAAGTCAACATCATCCCAACTACACAAGTTATTGCGGTGTGGCATATGGTAAATGCGGCGAACAAATCGACGAATTTCCTCTCCTTCATCATTGTTCTTGAAGTTTTCGAAATCACGAAACAAATTGTCACCACCAAAAACTAAATCCATTTTCTACAGGATAATCACCGAATATATAAAATTGAAAAACAAAACATAAATTAAAATAAAATTCAACGAAATTAACAAAAATGCATTTATTATTAACTTCTAAACTACCGACAGCCAATAAATTATCAAACGAATAAAATTATTTGGCCTGATTTAAGTATTAACGTGCTAGACTGCCGATTTCAAGGTACTAACCAATACGGAGTCCTAACTAATACTCGGTACCAATTTGACAGGACTAGAGCTTAGTACTTGTGTGAAGAAATCACTTGGTACCGATTTGAGTACTAACAACTGGTATAATAACCAGGTACTAGCTGATTTTGAGGAGCTAGCTAGTACCGAGACCTAACTAATACTCGGTATCAAATTGACAGGTTTAGAACTTAGATCTTGTGTGAAGAAATAAGTTGATACTGATTTGAGTATTAACTTTGGGACTAGTACCGGTACTAGCGTTAGAACTTTGTGAAGAAATTGGCTGTTAGTGTTTTCTAAGTTGACTCATATGTAGTTTTTTCTAAAAATTCAAAATTTACAGTGAACCATCTATGGCGACTACTTAAAGATACATGCATTAATACAATGTATGTGATGTAGGTATGTGCAGTGAAATAGGCCCCTGGCTGCATTCAACTTCATCTATTATGTGCTGAAAGTAGTAAAATTCGAATAGAATTCGAAAAATTAAGCGTTTAAAAATCATTTATTTACAAACTAAAGCAAAGTAGAGATGATTGTCAGATCTTACAATATTGTCAGTACTGTCAATGGTCTAAAAATTAGCTGACAATTGACATATTTCTTACAATGAAAAATTGTCCGTTCACACGGTTAGTAGATTTCTTCCCAAAGTCGGACAATTTGATTGTCAGCTCTTTTTTTATCTCTCTTTAACCAACTCATTGAATTTTGGACAATGAAGAAATTGTCAGCAATTGTAAGATATGATTTCAATGAAAACATCTGACAATGACCAATGAGTCTGACAATGTCCTAATCGACTGACAATCATAAAAATTGTGTGTTCAGACGATTGTAAGATACCTGACAATTTTTTGTCAGATTGTTGTCTGAAGGCTTAACTACATAAGCCAAAAAAGTGAAAAAGTAAAAAAGTGAAAATTTTCAAACTCATTTTAGGATAGTGTTTCTGACTGGAAAACTTATAAAAATGATGCAGAAAGCTTAAATTTTGGTTTAAAAACAAATTTGTGTATTCTTTTTCACAAAACAACGGCGCTAGCGGTAAAAAAAATATTTTTACTTTTGTACTTCAGTACTTTTTGGCTTATGTAGTTAAGCCTTGACAATGACGTTTCTGACAATATTTTCAGACAAAATTGTGTGTTCAGACGATTGTAAGATATTTGGAACAGTTTTTTCACTGATAGATCTGACAATATTGTAAGATCTGACAATCGTCTGTTCTTAGCTTAAGCACTAAAATAACGTAATTTAAAAACATAATCAAAGAGTAAATTACTGGCTTCCAAAAAAGTTATAACATGAAAATGTGGCCGTTGTGTTTTTATATTCATTTTCTATTTTCAATATTTTTTTTTACTTGCCCCTCCCACCTAAAGGGGTGGACAAATACAGTGGGCCAAAATATCTTAAAATCATGTTTATATAATGTACCGACAACAAATAAAAATTGATTCATTTATCACAAAATTAATAAAATTCACTGAAAATTCGTTGCAACCAAAAACACACTTTGTTTTCATAAAAAAATTTGCGACATTCAATTTGACATTTTATAAATTTCAAATCTTGCAAGTGTGTGTTCAAATCTTGCAAAATTAGCAAGATTTGTTTTGACAGAAAAAAATTCGAATTATCCAGAAAAAAAATCGATTCTTTGAGAAAAAAATTCGATTCTTTTGTTGAAAGGAATTCGAAATTAATTATTCTATCTGGCCAAAACAAAAATTTATTTCGGCCTTAACTTTCTCATAAAATGACTTTCTCATAAAATGACTTTTAAGACTTAAAAACTTAAAGTAAAAATTTTCAATGATGAGTTTCAATTAAAGCTATAACTGGCCCCTTATACTTTTCTTTTCACAAAATTAAAGCTACGCGCAAACCGACGCGATGGCGGTGGCGATCGCGATAACAATGTGGATGCCGCACACGTAAATCAATGGAGGGGCACACATGGACGCGATATGTGGATTGCGTTCACGTTCCACTGCTGCGTTCAGTACGCGACTTTTCTTGAACGCAGCAAGCAACATTTGATCGCTATATTGCCTGAAGAAAAATGACAGTTTAAAAAAGAAAATTTGAAAATGACTTCAAATACTGAAAAATCAATAGAAAAAATTCGGGAGAATTCCATTTTATATGATCTGTCAAACAAAGATTTTAAAAATATTTAAAACAGGATAAGATATGGGATACAAATATATCGCGTTGATGTGAGCAGGTTTTTGAACGCATCTTTATCGCGCGATAAAAGTTATCGCGATCGCCACCGCGTGTCGGTTTGCGCATAGCTTAAAGCGTTCCATCATCATCTACTGGGAAGTACAAAAAAGTACTTTGCAAGGTCCAAAGGAACACACCTATCATTCGATTAATACACATTTAGACTTGAATTCGGATAAAAATGTGTATAAATTCTAGATTAATCGATTGAATAGTATGGCGGCAAGTTAAGTTAGACATTCGATGGAAAATGGACAGCTGTTTAAATTTAAACATACTTTGGAATGGGTTTATAAATAAGACTGAAAGTTTCCCCATGTGAAAGGGGTCATACATCCTTCAGATAGATCGACTATACTATCGACTATAAAAGAGGTGATGCGGCTTGCTCTTTTTTTTCATAAAAATAAAAAAAGTTGAATACTTACATTTCCGCTGTCACACTTTTCTATATCTCGAGTTCAACGTTTAAAAATTAATTCATTAGTTATGTTCAGGAAAATGAGATCTCGGAGATTCCTCAGCTTTTAATTAGAACTAGAATAGGCGGTAGCTGTAGGAAGCTAGTATCAAAACCGAACGAAAACATTCTTTCCAAAACGTCAAATTCATAAGTCACCATAATGCGCTTGAGTGGTTGGAAGTGATTTTTTTTTATTTTTGAAGCTAGCTGTCAGTCCACTTACGAAAGAGCGGTCGATGAGCGCTCTCACGTCCGACGGCAAAAGTTAACGAAAACTAAACGAAAAGTTCCACTTCGCAATTTTGTGCGCGTCATATGAATTTCTTGTTTTCGTTCGGTTTCGTACGACCACGTACGTTGGCTTCCGACTATTCTAGTTCTACATATTAAAATTCTGAGGCAAAAAGTCTTGGATTTGCTTGCTTACCAATAATTGTTAACATTGTTAACCACTATATAAAACGTTGTCCATTGAAATTAAATATGCATTATTACTTATTTAAAATTTTTTTTTTATTTTAAGCAAAATATTTATTACAAAAAAATAAGTGAGTTTATATTAATGGAGTATGCGATATGATATATGTACATATGTATGTACATACATCGTTTTGTTTTGTTTGTTATTTTTCATTTGGTACATAATACAGAACACTTTGAAATTTCTTACATTGCTAAATAAATAGTATCTAACAAAAGAATAAAACATACAAAAATTTACTGCATTTAAAGAAAAATTAGTTTTCAGTCGAAGACTTACAGTTAAAACTTAGATTCCACGGTATGATTTATGTGCCAGATATGTGCTTATGAAATATAAAATACTATTTACACAACCCATAATTGCAGCTGCCATATACATATCGTGTTGCCTGTAACCTTTATATCTTCCATCAGTCAAATTAATTAAAATCATTAAAGAAGCTATCAACAGCAAAACGCCAGCGATAAAATGATATATGAGTTCCTATATTCAAATAATAAATAATTTTGTTGTAAATTAAATTTCTTTATAAGGTGACCCTTGCACGGTTAATGATTTGACAATTCCATTAATATTCTCTATTTAGTTTGGATTGAATTTCGATGCATCCAAAAAAGTCAAAAAATTTACATTCCTCGCGTTCGGGGATCTATCCAATGGGTGTCAACCTATCCCAAAAATTTTCGGATACGTTTGGTTGTTGTTGCATCAGCTGTTTTGTCACAAGGGATTACAACAACACAAACCTATCCGGATAGATTTGGATTGATCCCCGAACGCGACCATTGATGTACATCATACTCGTATAACTTTGTTCGTTTACTTTCCAAACCTACCCATTTCTACTGTCAAAGTTCATATAAACAAAATAAAGCTTGTATGAAACTGTCAGTTTCGGGCAAGTAAGCGAACAGACCATGCAAGGGACATTTTGAGATCATAAAATATCTTACGTAAATTGTTTTCGCAATGATGCCACCTGTACTGAGTGAAGTAAGACACGCTAGTAGAAGACAAAAGGTTCCAATCATGAATGTTGTCACCATCAAAAAAAAGAAAAGGTAAATTGGAGTATTAAGAACCCCGTAAGTTGAATAGTAATAGGCGAAAATTCCAACACATGCTGCACCAATAATCTTAAATTATGAAAAAAAAATTTAAACAAAACTGTTATAAAACTGAGTTTCCTGAAATAAAAAACTCACGAGCTGTAAAAGTTTTAGAATTCCTGGTGATGTTTTCATGTATCCAGTGTTTAGTACAATATATGAGGTATTAGTGGTGCTGGTTGTAGTCCTTGTAATTGTTACTGAGTGAGACATTTTTGAGATTTATTTTTTGTTTCCTGGAAATAAAAAAAAATAACGGATTTATTTAAAGATTAAACGCTTTATTTCATATCAAAAATATTGCAGTCGTATTTGTAAACATTATATCACAGTCGTCCAAGTTGTAGAGTGTGTACAATTTTATTTAACTAAATAAAGTATATTGCCAACTATTTAAAACACTGTAAAAGCTGTTAGACACTGTCTAAATATAGTCAAAAATCTAATAAATACAACTGATAGTCTTTAATTATTTTAATAACGAAGGTAAAGAAATTTAGAAAACTACTTCTGTTTTAGTGGAGCGATTGAATATAATTCAATTAATAAGTTCAAGTGACCTCAACTCTTTATCGAAAACAATTTTCTATATAAAAGAGAATTAGAGTTGATACAAGTAAATAAAACAATTTTGTATTTACTTTGTTTTATAGACTGTCATATCTATTACGCATGTAGTCTAAATCAGTGAAGATTCTTTTCTTTTCTTCTAGAGCAGCTTTCAATCTTTTTAAACCTGTCCCCCATTTTGAAGATATTACCAAAGAAACAATACATTTTATTCTGCTGTTTTGCCAGTCCCTTGTCATCAAAATATTTGTATATGCTTATGAAATATATAGAATAGTATCTATTTAATACAGTTGTATATATTTCCTTATAAAACTATTGAACAGTTGTCTTGCTAGCAATTTTCTAAATAATTAGGCATCTCTTTATTTATAAACTCATTCCAACAAATGTCTAAATATGTCCTCATATATTCACCGACATCCCTGTAATCTGTCAATTTCATGAAGTTTTGGATACGTTCAATAAACATTTCATTCATTTTAAGATAACTTTTTCAATTCGTAACTAGAAACTTGCTTTACTTTGTTATTTGAACTTACTAATTTTAGAATATGTTGGGACAACCAACTGCAGTGTTTAACGCCATATTAGAAAACGCCAGATTGGAAATCAGAAAAAAAACATCAACAAATCTCCAGAAACTTTGGAATGGGCTTATAAACATAATACTGATAATCTTCTTAATTCTTGATGAACTATGCTTCAAACCTGTTGATATTTTCCATTTTTTGTGATAAATTTTTTTTAAATAAACTTCATGTCTAAGAATTAAGCTTCAAGGCCATTTTTATGTTCCAAGAATTTAATTTATCTATCTATATCTAAATTTAAGATAGCACAAATTTTTATGTATGTATGTAAAATTTTTTTTGTCAAATTTACATTATTATTAAGGATCCCCCACACCAACGCGAATTTTTCGTCACGACGACGAAAACAACAATAACAACACGTGGTTGTCAATGAAAACAACACGTTGTTATTATTGTTTTCGTCGTCGTCACCGAAAATTCGCGTTGTCGTGGGGGAACCTTAGTAGGTACTAAAATATTACTAACATTACGTCTAAACTATTTTTAAACATTCAAATTCGATCTACCTATTATAAAGTTCTTAACCGGAAGTTAGGTACCTATATTTGAATTAAAACTGGAAATTTGTGTGTATAGGTACATTGTAAACTTAAATTTAAATCACTGATTATTGTGCCCAAAAGAAGAATAACTTGAATAACTTAATATTGAGTTAACATATTTGATGGTTCTTTATAAACAAAACATCCAGAATGAAAACATTGACATGAAGGTCAATAGTTGTAAATGGCGTCATGGATTAAAAAAAACTTACGTCATATAGTCATTCATTCAATAAATAAAAAAGTAATGAATGAAATGTGCTTGGAATAAAGTTTTTTTTTAGTTTAAAATTATTTGAATTTGAATGAACACCTTGAAGTTGGAATGAAATGCTGTTGATTCTGATGTCATTCTTTCTGCTATGAAATATTAGTCATGACATTTTTGTTTATCAGTTAATTTATCATAAAATTAAATTTTAAAATTGAATCATTTCTAGAGTTATATGTACATGGGTATTTTAAAATAATTTTAAAATGAATAATTGAAACATTTATATTTTTAAGAAACAAGTTTTCCAACAAAAATGCTATCTATCAGGAAGTTAAAGTCTTTAGTATAGTTTTTGGCCTGTTCTTCTACTTAATTCCAATCAAATATGAAAACATCGACTTACACACACACTACCGCAAGCCGTCATTTAACAAAATGGTTTCTTCAAGAATTTATCACTTCAAATTCCAGAACAAAATCATTCCGAAATCATGCCTGGGCGAACAGCCAGTCGAAGATTTAAATATGTTGTATTTTAGGAGTAAGAACATGTTTGAAAATAATTAAAAAGTTGCAAAACGTTTCAAGTTAATAAAGAAACATAATAGGAGTATTCATGTCCAACGTCGGAAACTTTACGATGTCGTAAAATCGTAAAGTTTCCGATACACATTTCATAAACGCACCTAAAAACATTTTGCGTAAATGTGGTGAAAGCTAAGAGCAAGTTTCACAGTGCACACTTAACGTAATAAGTGGCACTTAATTTTCCCATTTTGGCACTTTAGCCGCAGTTTTACTGCCTGAGTAAGTGGAGCTTAAATGGCCAACATGGGAGACTTAAGTGTCAATTATTCGTATAAGTTTACACTGTGAAATTGGGAATTAGTTTTCCATATTTGGCACTTAAGTGACACTTACTTCACTGTGAAACTGGCCCTAAGAATAAGAAGATAAGGAAGATGTATATATCACATATACAGTGTGTGTGTGGAGCACCAAATTTAAAAAAAAAAACAAAAAGGTGCTTATCTGTCATTTTGTCCATTTAAGGAAAGTGTTTCGAGATTTTCAATCGGCAAAATAGTGAAAAAAGATATTTAAACTAAATAAAAAAATAAATAAAAGTGAGAATAGTGGAAAATTGCAATACTTTATTAAAAAAAAAATAAAACAACATGCGTTGCTGTGTTGTGTAAAAACATCTATAATATGAAGTTAACAATCTTTTCATTTCACGGGGTGATTGTGTTTTAAATTCCACATAAATAAATGTGAACTGATGTTTTTTATGTAAATACATTATCGTAGAATACTTTAAAATTGGTATTTCATAGCATTTTGCTATAAAAAAGGCAAATTTGTTGAAAATACAAATATATTTTGAAACGTGATATGTCAGGTGCCTATCTGATGGAGCACCGCATGTAGTTTTATATTTTTATTTCAAGGAAGAATAGCATATATTCACTTTATTTACATACTTTTATTTCACTTGTTTATTTAATTTACTTAGCTTTTTTTTTCTATTTTGACAATTTAAAATCTCAAAACACATTCCTCAAAAAAACAACAAAAATTCCTGTCTAACTGCATGCCTTCCCTGTGTGAATGCATTTGTGTTTGTGTAACTCACACTATTTTGAAAAATGCTTCACTTTTTCCTCGATATGCCCGTTCCTCTATTTCTTCTTCTAAGGGTAAATGATACGGTAAACAAATCAGCTGTTCGTTAAACGTCAAACAGTTTAAAACATTTAATTTAATTTTAACATTCGTAAAATTTTTCATCCGAAATTTAAAAATGCCTAAAATGCCCAAAATAAGTTTTTAAGACATTATTATTATTTATTGTATTATTCATACTAGAATGTCAGTTTATTAGACTTGACCATTCTTTATTCCGTCAATTTCATTGAATTTCTGAACAACAACAACAACTTAACCCTTTACCGCATGCGAAGCCAAATATGGCTTTTTACAGTTATTTCCTATTTTCTCCTGACTTCAATAAAAAAATGATCAAAACGCAACAAGATCCTCTTCTGCACATTTCTGAGAACCAATAGCTGTGCTTTTGCACGTGCACCAAATAAGAAGGAAGATATTCATGCTTGCAGGTCAGTGTGTTACTTGTTGTCAATGAAAACGGAAGTGTTAAAATTTTCTTATTTCATATAATAATAACTTTTCTGTTAGGTGAGTTAAGTGATCATAAAAATATATTTTGGATTGTGTGTCTAATTCTCTTTGAAATAAATACATTTTTATTAAAAAAAATTATTAACTTGCTCGTTTGAGAGGTAAAAGTGTACAAGCCATATTTGGCTTCGTATGCAGTAAAGGGTTGAAAATATACATATTTGGTTGAGTTTTTTATTTAAACGAAAATTTTTTTTTTGGTTTTTAATAAAAAAAACTTCTTAAAACAACCTAAAGAAGTCATTTTAAGCGTATTTTATTTTTTCCTCTTTAAACAATAATTCATCCGGTGGGTTAAAGGTGCTACCTCCAATTGTATACGAATTAATTTATAATTCGTAAATAAATAATCAGTGGCTCCAACCTGTTAAATCAAACATTATAGGTCTGTTCGTTTTACTTCCCAATTTTATTTTTTTTTATATGAACTCTGACAGAACTTTGGACTAAAATTGGAAGAAATTGACAATTTTAGAAAGTAAACGAACATATATATATATTAGGTCTGTTTCTTTACATTTCATTTTAGCCAAAAGTTCTATCAAAGTCCATATAAAAAAATAAAATTCGACTAGAATTTGTCAAAATTTGTAGTTTTGGGAAGTAAAGAAATATACCTACTAGATATATTGCCATCGAAGCTGCAGGCTAAGTCAAAGCGTTTCTTATCGTTCATAATTTAATCAAATCCATAATGTAACAAAATACTAGCCGTTTTTATACTTTCAGAATTAATCCATATAAATAATAATAAAAAAAACATCCATTACAACTAGCTAGCATTACTGCTAGCTCTTTTTCATAAGTTTTGCTCACTGAGAAAAAATGTAGATTAGAACAGAACAGAACACCACAGATTCGTAAAAAATGTCAGAACAACTTAGACCAGAAAATGGCTTACTAGCTGTCATTAGAAAACAACAAAAATCACCGAGCATGTATATACATATGCAGATTTCAAATTCACAACTATAAGTCTTAAAATAAAATTAAAGTATCCCCCACACCAAAACGAATGTTTCGTGGTGATGACGATATGCTCTGCCGGGCGACCGCTGTAGCTAATATAACCAGCAGTTGGTCGACCGAAAATTTAAATTTTACATCTTCTTCAACGAGAGTGAAAAAATATGAAATTGATGCGCTAGTGTTGGTGCAATTATTTAAACACGCGCCATGTTCGATCTTTGAAAATTTATTTTGAAATAAAGACGGGAAAACAGTCGTTGAATGTAAAGGCTAGCAAAACAACTCGGGTCGGGCGACACGCCATTAAATGTGAGCCCCCTTAAAGCAAGTGCAGAAAATCCTGTTCCAAACAGACTCATTTAGCAATAATCGAAACAGTTTAGAACAGAAAATTTCTCATTGAACAGCAAAAACTTGTACTTTTATGATCTAAACTGTTATGAACAGCCTCGTTAAACATATCTATAATCACGTTTCATGATCCAAAAAATTAGTTTATACTGCCAAATTTAGCAATTCATACATTGAAAAGAGTCAACATATCCATGCAAAAAAAATAAAAAAGGAATGAGTATATAACGTTGTTGTCATTCAATCATACGAAACAAAACTTCAAACTTGATTAAGCAACCATCAGGAAATTATTATTAAAAGAAATAATGTACCTAACCAAAAAAAGCACTCATACGCCCGAGTGTACCATGGTGTTTTCCAATGTAACCTTGGAAAGAAATTTTGTAATACTTTGATTAGATACATATATGTATATGTATGTATAAACATATAACGATATTATATTTAAAAATTACTTGCATTACTTTTAAAATACATAATTGCATTATTATTGTTTTTTTTTTTATAAAAGTAATAGTTTGGAGCAACTATTTAATATTTATTTCTTTCACATTGCTGATTTAATTTTACTCATGTTGAGCTCAACGTGAGTAAAATTACATCAATTAAAAAAATTATTTTAATTTTGTTCATCTTTTTTTAATTTATCTTATTTCAAATTCAAAAATTTCACTGGAAAAATAACGAAAAAAACCTATAATACACTAACATCATGTACATGTATATGCCTAAGCTTTTAAAGGTAAACATAGTTGAATTAAGATCCATGTGTTTGTTTATTTTTTAAAGTAAAAAAAACATAAAAGCAGCTTTCCTTTCAACGACTATGAGATTTAAGAAATTAAATCATTGAATTTTGTTTAAAAACATTTGCATATAATTTTAAAACATTTTCAAGTAGAATAATAATTACTTTTTCAGATAGGATTTATCACTCTTCCAGTTCGTGTTTTCAAAATCTAAATAATCAATAGGTACATCGCTTTCAAAAAAAAAATCAACATAAAAACGAAAAACATTATCGATAAACGAATAAACGATGACTGATCGCGATGAAGAATGATCAAAATGTTTTCTTGTGGAAGCTTCCTCAGTTCGTTTCAACAAAAGAATTGATTTTTTAGGTCATTAGAATTTACTTTTAGACGAATGCAATCTGTTGTTACATTACAAAATTAAAACAAATTTTTTTTTTTAATTAAAACGAATTTCTCGCTAACACTCTCGTTTATTTAGATAGGTTTACATTTTTTAAATGCTATTTCAATGTCTTTAAGTTAGCGGATCAGCTAAATGAAAAGTTTATCCAAAGTCTAAACAAGAATTTATAAATTTCAGAAAACCAAACTTTTTTAGATTTTCATCCAAACTTACTTGTTTGTTGTTTATATAATGAATGAACTTTTTATAATGGCGTTTCTTTCACCCCTCTTGAGTTCTTTATATTTCATTTTTTTTATCATTTTTGTTTAGATTAATAAAAAAAACAACAAAATTAAACAAAAAATATACACTGATTGTGAGGTTTTTTCATTTAATTTTAAAACAATTCATTAGTATACAATTTTAAGGAGGTATAATTATCTTGCCAGGCTTGCCAGATTTCACAAGATTTAAAAACAATTTTTTTTTAAATTACTTATTTATCAGTTTTAAAAACCAAATAGTATATAAATTTTAATTTTAATTTTAAAACATTTTTTAAAATTCGATATTTTTAAAACGGGTAGATATTTTTTTAACCTTAAAAGATAAAAATACAATACAACATTATTTTTTTTTTAAACCCTCTTCAAAGATTTTAAAATTTGTTTGCAAAACAATTATTTTAAAATTGAAGCGCGATTGCTAATCTTTAGTTGCTTCGAATGAAGTATAAAAAACATTTTATGAAAATAACTTTAACAAAAATGACATCATTTCTCGATAACCAAGAAATTGCATCTGCATTTAAAACATAAACTAAGAACACGAAGTAATTTAAGGAATTACATAAATTCCGGTTGTGTTATCTACATTCCCGTCATTCCTTTAGGAAATGATGAAGTAAGCATTTAGGGTGAGGTCAAAATGACTTAATTACTTTTGTGAAGAAATAAAAGAAAAGAAAAAAAAATTATTCCCGAATCTATCTATTTATAACAGAATACAGAAAAAAAATTCTGTCTTTTCATTTAAGATATAAACAATAAACAAAGTGAACACACCTTTTATCAAGAGTTTTATTCTTGACTACAGTTTATTGTTGTTAAAATATTTGTGAGCGCGTTGTGTAGGATTGCGTTGCTTTGCAATCTATACAAAAGTTGACCTTATTAATGAAGTTCATTTACAAATAGATGATGATTCATATCATTCAGAAATGGATTATTCTAATTACGCTATCCGAGGCGATTTCAATTACGTAACACCTTCATAAACTTGTTGTTGAATCATACATATATGTATTTCAATCTTAAAATAAATGATCGTTTGCATTTTTATGCTGTTTTTGGGAAGAAACTTTAAACATTGTGCGTTATTAGATTGAAGTTGAAAATTTTTAGTTGAGTAAGGTTACATCCGGAAGATTTGACATTATATACATAATGTATGTATGTGTATATACTATATTTTTGTTAGAATATAAAATATACAGTTTAAAAATACTCAAAAAATGAGGGGTTCATACCAGGGATGGAAAATGACATTTTTTGGATGTACTGAAAACGTCTTTAAAATTGTACTGAAATGAAGTCAATTGTACTGAATTTTTTTTTTTGTTGAATGAAAAAATATTTTATATGTAACGAATATATTTTATTCTTTAAAACATAAACAAAAACAATTCATAAATATACATAATATGTACATACATAAATAAACAAAAAAACATAAAATATAAAGAAATGATTACTTTATAATAAAAAAAAATTGAAAAACGTACCAAATGCAAGTACTTTGTTTGAGAGAAGTGAAAATTATTTATATAATTATTTTTCAGTCTAAAAGTTCTTCTGTCAAAATGCTTGCATTTTGCACGTTATTTTCCAAAATATTTCCATTTATATCAAAGTCATAGCACAGCGATGAATTCTTTAATTTGACAAGTTTTTTCTTGCTATCAAGGCATAACACGTTTGAACTTGCATTTTGTTTCAACATTTCGACTTTATAACATTCTGGTATGAAAAAATTCGTTCGACATTTGCGGACAAATGGGGAACGGAAGATCGGCTTGTGCAAGGAATTTTCGGTGGATTTTATATTACATAAATATTTGTGCGTTGTTTTTCAATAAATAATACAAAATAAATCACCGACAATAATAAGTTTAGTTTCCTTTAACAAACAAGGTAAATAGTTACTTTCTTCAGTGTATTTTTAAGTCGTTCTCGCCCGTCTCGGTGAAGTGAAATTCAAAAATGCGATAAAAGATAATGTAATAATTTTCTCGAAATTCAATCAACGTGAGTGATTCTGCTGTCCATGGGCAAAGAATATTGATTTGGAAGAGAACTCCATTTCGTAGGAAGTCTCACGTCAAAAAATATTCAGCTTGGAATTTTGAACATTTGTTACCTTATTTCCAACTTTCATATTGTTATTTTCTAACAAGAAAGAAAAATGCAAAATTTCAGAAAATCACTCAATTCAAAATATGAATAAACTGATGTTTGGAAACTTTGACGTTCTCAATCAATTCTTTTAGGCAAACCAACGCGTTGGCGGTGGCGATCATGATAAAAATGTGGATGCTTCATATAAAAATCAAAGGAGAGGCACACATCAATCGCGTAGATGTGTGCTTCTCCTTTGATTTATATGTGCGGCATCCACATTTTTATCGTGATTGCCACCGCCATCGCGTTGGTTTGTGGGAACCTTTAGGCAATAACAATAGGGAGTAAAAATTCCAAGCTTAATATTGTTTGTTTCTGCACTTTTCTGAGTATTCCGGAGCATTTTGAGTAGGTAACCGAACGGAGTCGAAAGGGAGGCATGTCGGACAAAGCGTGGCGGATCATTTTGAAAGCGATGCCTACCTAAATTTTGATCGTCTTTCTTTTGATATTTTCCAAAAGTGAATATGGGCGAAATTGATTGTTCGAGTTATTCCCTCTAAATTCAAAATCATTCTCATTTTTACTTCCAGTTTTCCCATTCAAATGACAGCTGTTTCCAATAATTTGACTTTTGTCTGCTAAATTTTATTGAATATATGTATATAGCCTTATATCGGTTATGTACAAAGTTTTTGCAAGGCAACGAAAACCCCTTTCTCCAGATTTCTTTTCTGCAGTATTGGAAGATATTTTTCGTTCAATGTCTTGGGAGTCTATAGGATTAAAAATCGACGGAGAATATCTCAACAACCTGCGAGTTGCAGATGATATAATCTTATTTGCGTCCACAAACGACGATATAGGAAAAATGATAAGAGACTTGGAAGAACATTGTGCGAGAGCTGGTTTGAAAATGAATGCCGAAAAAACTAAGCTAATGAGCAAAGGGAACAAATAGGACATTTTTGTAGATGGAAAACAAATTGAATATGTTGAAGATTATATATACTTGGGACAACTCATTTCACTTTCAAATAAAGAGAGAAAAGAAACAGAAAGAAGAGTAACAAACAGCTGGAAACAGTTTTGGAAAAATAAACAAGCCTTCGATTCAAACCTTACCAAACGATCAAGGAAATACCTTTTCGACGCAACTATACTTCCGGTTATGACATATGGCTCACAAACGTGGAATATATCGGCGAAATCGGCACTCAAACTTACAATCACACAAAGAGCTATGGAGAGATCCATACTAAAAATTTCAAGAAGGCAACGACTGAGAAATGAAGTTATAAGAAGGATGACAGATTTTGAAGAAGTGACCAAAAGGGCAAAGCAACAAAAATGGAATTGGGCTGGCCATGTATCCCGAATGTCCGACAACAGGTGGACTATAAGAACTACGCAATGGATTACCAGAGACGGCAAAAGAAGATTGCACAAATCTTTTAACATGTAATACAATAACAAATTTGGATCTAGGTTTCTATCGGGGTTTGCTTTATGGAACCAGAACTTTCAGGATTTAAGCTTTTTTAATATTTATGTTTCTACTTTGTAGAAAAAAGGGTTGACTCTTGGTGTTTTTCTGTTTTCATGTTTTAGGTTTTTCTTTTATGTATGGAAAAACACTTAAAAATTAAAATGCAGTTATACAAGTTGTTGGCTATTGTCATTCAGAGAGGTGTGGAAAAAAATTTACCCGGTTTGCCATTCCAGCATAGTTGAGTTAATTTAAATTTGCTCTTCTTCGCATACAAATCTGGAAAGCCTACGAAACGAACAGGGTTGGCCGAATTAACTGCACTACATTTTCTACATTAACTACGCGTAGTTAATTTAATAAACTACACGTCTTATTTTCTACAAATTGTTACGTTTTCATATACCTACATACAAAGTAAATTTAGAGAAATAATAAAATTTCAATAAAAATTTGAACATTTTAACTCAAAATTCAAGCTTCAAAGTTACAACTGACAGATCATTTGATATTTGAAACTAAGTTTGCTACAATTTGTTTCATTAACTACATTTAACTACATAAACTACGTAGCAAATGTGAAAAATGTAGTGGCCATCCCAGCCTACGAACACTTCTCCTTTTTTTGGTGTCCGTTTTATCATCTTCTTCGTATTCTGTTTCCTCAGACCAGTAAGAACATAGAAACATTTCTAATGTTAAAAGATAGATTCAATTTATTTAGGTCATCATTGTTTTTGATTATAAAATGTGCGTATATTAATAAATAGTTGGTAACTCTATCGATATTTTTGTGAGATCTGCGGCAATTTTAAATTTTAAATACTGCAACTCTGTAAGAGCTTAAAAATGAAGATAGCTTATTGAATTCCATAATGGTCAGACTGAAAGGCTGTACTGCTAATATAAACAATATAATAGACCTACCATATAGGTATATGTAACTTCTTTATCAACTAAAACGGTTTAAATTAGAAGCATCTAAAATTTAAAGTACATATTATACCTATAATTGCATAGGTACATACATAGGTACATATGTATATACATTTTGCAATTTGAAAAACCATCAAAATTATTTAATAAAAAATCCAAATGTAGTCTTTGTTTTTAATCGATGTTTATTGAATATTCGCAGACGTTTCGATTCTGATTGGAATCTTTTTCGGGGCTGTATAAGTAAAATCGACTGTTTCTGTAAAGAAACAACAGTCATAGGTAGGTACCTATAATTGTTTACGTTTTGCTGATCAAGTTTGCCTAAGTTTTTCTTATTTTATTTATTAAATAATAATTGTACGTATCAATGGTAGGTATAGCTATTTACTTTATTTTTGTTAAAAAAAAATATTGTTTACATGGCTGTTGTTGATTACAGACACAGTCGATATTATACTTATACAGCCCTGAAGAACATTCCAACCAGAATAGAAACGTCGCGTAAGTGAATATTCAATAAACATCTATTAAAAACAAGACTGCATTTGGCTTGTTTTGATTGTTTTTCAAATTGCAAAATGTATATATGTACCTATGTATGTACCTATGCAATGATAAGCAGTCGTTAGCTTCCACCAATCAAAATTATTTTTTGAAAATTCGATATTTCAAAGAAGTTGATCATCTTTGCTGAAAATTAATTTTTACTGCATAGGTACATATAAGGAAATGCACACCTTCATAATTAAAATTGGCTCACTTAAATTTTTCCTCAAACATTTTTGAAAAAAAAAATTTTTTTAGGTAGGTAGGTAAATAGGTAATTTGTTTTAAACTACCTACTCAAAAGTTTTAAACTTTTTTTCTCATAAATTTAATTTATTAAAGAAATCACAATGATAAGGTATAGGAATTTTTATTTTTCAGAACCTACATATTTTGAACAAGATGCAATTCACATGCGTTTCAATTAAATGATTGATGATGATGATCTATTCCTCTGGGAAATTGCAATTGCAATCAATAGGTACCCATATACATACATAGGTACTTATACAAATTAATTACAAATCTTTATTTAGAAAAAGAAACCTACCCACCGTTAAATTGAAGTTATTTATTTAGATTGATTTAAAAAAACTGTTTAAATGAATTTAGGTACCTACTTGGATCACATTGAAAATATTGACAGTTTAAATGTAGGTATTAAAATGTAAATTTTTAAAAAGCAGTTCGCTATAGATATTACCTCAGATATTTTTTTGTTTAATTCCAATGTTCAAGTTGTAATTATTATTAATTGTGTGGTTTGCATTCATTCAAGCCTTTAATCTAACTACCTGTAGATATCTACATACCTACGTGTATAAATTTGCAACCAAACATGAATGACATCATCAAATACGCGCGTCCACCATTTTAACTACATTGTATACCTAAAAACTAAATAAATACAATCAGGAAAAACACGTCCAAAAAAATAATGCTTTAAGGCAAATAGCATACCTACCTATCTACCAAACATGGCCAAAAATGTAAAACTACACCACCATAATACTATACATACATACATACCTATGTAGGTATATACATAGATTCACAAAATGTAAACAAAAATTATTTATAAGTGAAAGTGAGAAGAAGAAGAAAAGATGCGTCTAGACAGTCATGTTTTGAATATAAAACATTAACATCCCGGTATGGATTGAAAGGGAAAGTTTCACCCATATCAAGACCCGCCCTTTTAATATAAAAAAAATATATAGGTAATTCCATAAAACACGCAAACAAACAAAACAAAAAAATCCCAAAAATCACGCACTTCTTTTGTATTATTTCTCTGAATTTCTGAATATTGTTATAATCAGTTCAAGGCAGATGTATACTCAATACTCATGTTCAATGTCCATCATTGCTTGCAAGGAATGATGAGATCATTTCAGTAAATTTAAAAATGGATATTATGATGAGGGGCAAATAGCATTTTTCCCAGAATCAGAGTCAGAGAGTAGGTACATATACGCCGCAACAACGAAACACCATATACAACACAACACAATTCTACCACACCCCACCCACACAGTTTTTCTTTTTTTTTTTGAAATTCAGCATTTTTATATTTTGGAGAGAATATCGAACTTAAAATAGAATTTATTACAAAATTGCTCATCATTGTTGAGAGGTATTATTAATTTATTTAAAAAAAAATGTAATTTAGTTTTAAAAAATAACTCTTTTTTTATTACCGTTTAAGTTGCGAAGAATAAACTGCTATTACGCACTATTTTTAAGGATGTATAAGGATATTTGAAGAGTTCGAGATTTTCCGATTAAATTTTGTTTAAAAAAAACTAAAAAAAACCGTTGGAGTATCAGAAACGATTGCAATTTAAATTTTAGGTGCGCTAAACGCAACGTCGCAAACTAGACTGAACAAAACTTCAATTTGATAAATCTTTTGAGTTGAACTGAGTGTATCGCATATCGCCGTATTAAAACGCACATCAACGTTTTCAAGTATCAAAATGAAGACGCTTTAAGCTTTTAACATTTTATATAGGTAAGAATAAACCATCTAAATTTAATAAGAATTCAAAGAAGTCTCGTCCTCATATAAAACGATTTATAGAGCTTTTCTCTTTATGGTAGACAAAAAGATAAGAATTACTGTATATGTATTTTTAATTAGATTGTTTATGGTTCGCATATAAATGATATATGAATGAGTAATGTTATTATAATAAATAACTGCCAGTATTTCGATGACTTGACTACCAAGTACCAGATCAAGAGTTTATTTTTTAAATAAATGAAATTATCCATTATGCATGCCATTTCTTTGTTTTGTTCATATTTTGTTTTTATAATTTGTTTGGTATTTTTGTAAAAAGTATCTACCAGTCCTTATAAGTATATAACATCAAGATCTGCATGTTTTTGGACACTTGTTGGTTGTGATAAGAGAAAGATATCTTTTTTTGTTTGAGGCAGGAGGTCTCGATAAATCTTTCCAATGAAACGATGTAGGTACAGGTAGGTACAACAGTTAAATGGTTTTTATATTAATTAGAGATACCGCAGTGTTAACCTCCCTCACTTGCTTCTTTTGAAAAAGAATGCAAAACTTTTAAAACTGCTTTGCTCACAGTGGAACAACCATACAACCTTAATGGACAGTGGCGGATCCATGGGAGGGTGGAGGTGTTTCGGGTCCGGACCGGAAATAAGGGGCACTTTTCTGAAAAAAAAAATCAATTTCAGCCTTATTGTGAGTTTCACCCGAAAAATATTTCATCTTAAAATTTTTTGTTCGTCCGGAATTTTAAAAGGTATATTGTTAGTTTCACCCAAACGAAATTTCGTTTATTCAGCCTTATTGTGAGTTTCAACCGAACAACATTTGCGACTGCGCGGTTGTGCGCCACGCCGCGCCGGCCGATGCATTTTTCGGTGGAAAACACATTTTTTCACCAAATCCGTTCTTCTTTTTACTAAAAATTGGCGCTAAATTTATCCAAAAGCTCTGGGTAAAATGCTTCAGTCATAATTTTACCCTTTTCAAGGTAAACGATGTGATCCAAAAAAAATGTTGCCATGAACTTGTTTGCCGACAAACCTATACCTTGGCCTTGTTTTTCATATCCAAATAATTATGTAAATTTAAAATGCTGATCTATTCGGATTTATTGGGAAATCATTGTGGTGGCGATTAAATTTCGCGTTTCGGACCTGTCAACTGTCCACCTAGATGGTGTGATATTACACATTTAAATTTTTTTAAATCGGGTTATGTGAAGTCAAATGTCAGCTAAACGATTTAAGACTTTGAAGCCAAAATTAAACTGATACCGGTCACAGAGCTGGAAAGAGTGCTGATACCGGTCACAAAGTGCTGATACCATGGTCACAGAGCTTGAAAGAGTTTTCCAAAATCGGGCCTTCCAAGTGGACCATATACCTAGGGGAGCGTAGTTGCGGCCAACATTTTCAAAGATTGTTCTTTCAGGTAATAATAAAGATTCCACCATCCAATTACATTTTTTGTGTTTTACTTAAAAATTAAACAAAGTTTCGAATTAATCACCCTTTATAATAATTTATGTCTTCCCATTTTGTTAAATTACAAAAAGACTGAATTTCAACTCCTTTTACCCTTACTTAAAACTTGGACCTGGTCCAAAGATATCGTTTAAAACAGTTCAAGGTATAAACCAAAGATACTGATTAAATCAGTATCTTTGGTATAAACTGAAACATTGATATAACTGTTCAATGGTCAAAATAAATTAAAACTTAATACACATTTTTAAAACTCATATCGACAAATTGGAACGAAATTTGTCGTACACTTACCTTTTAATTCTTCCAAGGTTCTCATCCATTAAAATAGTTTTAACCTCTGTGAACAATAACTCACAAACTTCTAAGAGAAAATATGGAGCAATTATTTTTCAAAATTCTTAAATTTTTCATCAACTTTTGCATCTGTAAAAGTATAATAAAATTGACCTTAGACTCAATCAACAATTTCGTATAATTTCGATTTTGGAGGTTTTACATAAAATAACGGAATTCTCACACTGGTGGATGATGGCAATCCAAGCAGGGAATTTTTATGATTTTTTTTTCGATTTATCGGTTGATTTAAACTTAAGATTGTGATTTGTGATGCTTGTGTTAGCTCGTACAATAACGTTTGATATATCGACTACCCAATCAATCCATGCAGATACTCAAAATGTATTGCCTGGTAATTGAAAGCACTGTAAAACGCCTAACGGTAACTAAGAAAATCAAAATTTTCACCAGAAATAAAAATCAAAATAGCTATTATTCCTCCAAATTTTGAACTTGTAAACCCATCGCTTGAAAAGAGAAAAATCAAAAGCCAACCCGTGTATTAAGAATCCGTGATAATAAAGATCGCGTGTATGCTTAATATCCGGATACACGAATATTAAGCAAATAAATACACGTGTTTTAAGAGTACGGATTTTTATTTGCGTGTAATAATTACGCTTTATTTCAAAAGAAAAATTTAACAGAAAATCCTATTCTAATTTTATTTTAACACTTCGTTTGTCAGAAACATTACGATTTTACGACGTCGGAAAGTTTGTGACGTTGCATGAATAGAATACCCTTAGGCCAGGCGCGCACTTTCAATTTTTTCAAAATCAGTTCAACTGATTTTGATCAATTTTTATATGAAGAATGTTTCAAAAGGTTTTAAAAGAAATAAAAAAAACACAAAGATATATACGCCAGTAAGACCTAGGATCTTATAAATTAGGCAATGTTAGAAGGAATAGAAGGATAGGATAGTTTTTTGTTGGCACAGTGGATTGAGAAATTAGGTTTTGATTATCTCATTAAATCCCAGGGGCCAGGGGTGGCGTTCAGTTAAGGGAATATAGAAAAGAATGCTGTCTAGACTGGGGATCGAACCCACACATCCAGGTTAACAATCAAGCACTACTTCCACTGCGCGGGGGCCACCCCCATATAGCAAAATTTTAAAAAATGGATTGGATTTAATTTTTTTTTTTTTAACTTAATAATTCGAAAACGACTTAATCGATTTTTATAAAACTTGGCACACAGCAGTTTTTTAACATTATCCAGCAGATTTTAAATAAAAATTATTCTTTTAACAAAAAATAACGGTAAGGTTTAAAAATCGGTAAGGAAAATCTCATTTTTCTAAAAAACGGCTCCTACGATTTTGATTAAAATTTATTTGTCAGGTCAAATAAGTACCATCTACCATATTTTTGAAAAAACAAAATGTATCTATCGATTAAAAATGGTATCTCTCATAGAACCAATTTTTGGCTTTCGACTATCTCATTATCTGTTGAACCGATTTAAATGAAATTTTTTACATAAAGCTTCTAGTAAGTTTGAATAATATTGCATATCAAAATTTTGAAAAAAAGATGGCGTTGATGTCAAAACAATTTCAGAGGTTTTTTGATCAATTTATTTCTAATTATCGCCCATGTTCTGCATCCCAATTATTGAGAATTCGCATGACGAAATTGAATTTGGGTGTTCCACAATTCGTTCGAAATGCGAATAGTGAATTTGAATTTCGAAAATGAAAATTGATGTTTTACATTTTGGGTTCATTCCGTTTTCTGAAAGTTCGTTGTGAAATTGGTGCATTTGCAGATATGTAGTTTTGTATTTCTTGGTCCAAAACTTTATATTTTTGTTCCTTTTAGTATTTATTTATTATTATTTTCGTAGAAAACGTAGGAGCATACGAATAAAAGAACACAAAATTCATCTAAATCATTTCATATTTAGGTATAGATATAGGTACTCACGCCACCGCGCCGCGCCGTGGCGTCAGGCAAGTCTAATATATTAGATTTTTCTCGCAAAATGTTTTGGATAATTTGTTTTTAGAGTTCTGCTTCATTTTTTTTCTTTATAAATGCCCATAATAATGAATCCATTTTCATATGCAGTGTAATTTCACTTTAAAAAACAATTAAAAATGGATGGATTGATTTTTGACAGTTCGAAGTAATTGCGAAATTTTCGAAAACGAACGAATTGTAGAACATGGAATTTCAATTCACGTGAAATTGAAATTCGATTTTATTTGGAATGCAGAACATGGGTGCATTTTGATTTTTTAACAATTTTCAGTCAAAACTGTAATTTCCATGTATGTGTATGTATGTAGGTATGTATATTTTCATATAAATATGTTCTCACATAATACATACCTTACCGCCATATTATTCACTCGATACATCCAGATTAAAACTTTAATCCAGATGTAAATCATACAAATTCAATGTCAATACATCCGGATTTAAATTTTAATCTGGATGCATCGAGTGAATAATATGGACGTTAAACTTAACTATGTTTTAAATAGATGGATTAATATAAAGGGTCCCGTAGCTAATTTATTTCTTTTAACATCAGATGCATAGATCTAAACTATTCAGACACAATGTGATCGCACGTATGTAAGAGCAAGTTCGTGCGAACCTGTCGTGCATTTTAATTTTATTGTTTTTAAAGATATTTGTAACGAAAGTTTTGACCTTCTGCTCATGGACAAAGTGCGATTGAATATTACATCTTGATAAATGATCGACTATTTGTTCAAAAACTTTGTCAACCATTGTTATGAGTCAATATACAAATACAAGCGCTGCCTGCATGCGAACAGAATGATGCACAATAACTCGACATCATAATATTTTGTGTTAAGTCTTCATTATTGCAATCCTGCATCAATTACTGATAAGCAAATTTCAAACAAAACTAAATCAAACAAAATTTTACCTGCACCTTTTCAAAACTAGTGCGATGTATCGCATCGAAAACGTGTTCGCCAGCACAAAATTCTGCGACATTTTCTTTCGATGAATCTATATCGCTGGAACGCATTTTATTTAAGTTGAAATTAAAATTCCTTTTTTAATTATCTAGTAGTTTTTGAACATTAATCGCTTTCTTTTATTTTTAATACATCATATGTAAATTTTATCTAAATTTAAATATTAACAATAATATTTTTTTTACGACAACTTTAATTAATTAATTTATTTATAAATTATTTCCTAATTTTAATATTTTGTTTTCTTCTTTTTTTTACATTTAAAGTTTTATATTTATTTATGTATATACAAAATAATGAAAGATGCTATTCTTAAAAAAAAATGTCATTTTTTATGATTTACACTTTAAATTTTGGTTTTGAGTATAATTTTACCTAATACGGTCTACCGTTTGTTTTTGCATTGCCAAAATAAGGTCGATCGGGTAATTTTGGTGCGACATTTGGGCCAGGTCGACTAAAAATAAAAATAAAAAAATATCATATTAAAATGGAAATTGAAATAAAATCAGCTCTTTCTCCAAAATTAATCGTAATCGAAATTGTGTTATGAATCCCTAAAAATTAACTACTACATCTATCCTTTCGTAATGGAAAATTCCTTTACACCGAGTTATTCGGTGATATAGTTTTAATCAGGGTTCGTTGTAAAATTTCGATTGCGATTGATTTTGTGAAAAATGAAGATATAAAATAAAATATATTAAATTGTTTGGTAATGGAAATCATTCAAAAAAAACATAGCATTAGTTTTATTTATATGTATATGTATATGAAAATGTATGTGGATATGTAATGGTTGTTTTTTTTTAAACAGTACTACTTCAGACAATGGTCGCGTTCGGGGATCAATCCAAAGCTATCCCTTGTGAAAAAACAGCTGATGCAACAACAACCCAACGTTTCTGAAATTTTTTGGAATAGTTGGATAGCCTCTCGATAGTTCAGATTGCAAACTGTCATTTTTATACAGTTGTCTTTGCAATTATATCGTAATAAGGATTTGGTTCCAAAATTATTGTTATGTGCGCCAGACTTAATAGAGCTGTTTTATCGAAAAAACTTCGTTCAGCGATGAGGCTCATTTTTGCTGCAAACTTTTCCTTTCGGATCCAACCGTGGTGAGCATGAGTATATGCCCGAAGTTCTGTTTAAAAACGTAGTGCAGAATGTATTCTCGTCCGTACCAGAATTATTAATTATTTTATTGTGTTTTGTTCAAAATCAAAGAAAATGCAGTCTTAAAAAAACACCCTTTGTATGTAAACTTCATACATAATATGTATAAAATTAATAATGTTAAAATGTTTTATGTATTATGTATTTGTTTAGTGTGTATGTACAAAGTGTTTATTCATTTTAAATATATGGATAATTAATTATTTAATTCAGAAATTGTGTATTAGGTATGTATATTTATGTGTTTTATTAAAAAATTAAAGGATCCCCCACACCAACGCGAATTTGTTGTGGCGACGACGAAAACAATAATAATAACACGTAGTTGTCAATGAAAAAATCACGTTGTTATTAGGCGTGAATTCCTTTGGGCTGCAGCATCTACTGCCAAGTATTTCTGGCTGCTTTCAACTACTTCTACTCTATGGTCAAAGTAGTTCAAACTTCAAAGCACTTCAATATGTAGTAACGAAAAGAATCCACGCAAGAAAGCGACACCTTCAGTAGAAGAAAATACTTACAAAATTATTGTTGTTGATGTTTTCTATAATTTAAAATAAAATAAAAATACAAACAACAAAGCTTTCGTCTTCATTGAGATTAGACTTTTCTTTTGGCAAAAATTAAAGCATTCCATTCATCATCTACTGTGAAGTACTAAAAAGTACTTTGCAAGGCCCAAAGGAACACACCTATTATTGTTTTCGTCGTCGCCGCGACAGATTCGCGTTGGTGTGGGCGATACTTAAAATGGGTGAAAGAAAATATTTATTAACATAATTACGCCCAGTTTACATGACATTAAAATATCTCTGTGTAAATATAGGTTTGAATGACATTTTTGTATTTTGTTCGATTCAAATCTCACTTTAAATTTTATTTTGAGTGGTTTTAATTTTAGTAATATAAACGTAAATTCCCAAAATTAAGGTTAATATGTTAAGTCTACTTTATATACATACATCACAAAAGGCGTATTTTTTTGCAAGCCCGGGGTTTAAAAAAACAACATCGGGGATTAGCGACGCCAACACAAAAAAAAACATGGAGTTTTCATACAAACTATCGATAACATGTATGTATGTAATTCATGCCAGTAACACAATTTTGTGCGCTTAAGTTAAGCCCCGAGAATTCTCTGGGATTAGCTAAGCCCGCAGGGGATTAGTTGTTGTTGCATTTTATAGGTAAATATTTTAGCACCGACGTCGTTTTTTTCATCCAATTCCCTCCGGGCTTGCAAAAAAACACGCCTAAAATGAAATCAAAACTGAATAAGTAAAACTTCAATAGATCTCGCGTCGATAGCTTCAAAAAAAAAATGCGATTTGCTATTCTAGCATAAATATTGTAGTTTCATTAGAAATGAAAGACACACACTAATTTTACAGTTTTGCTGGACTTCACACCACACGGGCGTTATTCAATTCCGTCAATAACCCGACAGCGGTTGTGAAAATCGAAAAAAATGGCGGATCCCCTTCACTTATAAATATTTATTTTTTATGGGCTTAAATCTAAATTTTAGGAGTTATTACATAAAATTTGGTTATAATGAATTAATTTTAGTGGAGGCCAAAAAAAAAGGTAAAGAGGGGTTTAACTAGACATAAATTCTGAAACGAAATCTTTATTCATCCTATTGTGTCTGTAGGTGTTTTTTAGTGTAGGTATATTCGCTTCAAATAAATGGCACACAAAAACAGACATTGTCGCCTAAGAAAAAAATTTTAAACAAATTTTGGCAGCACTCTTATTTGACCTACATTTTAGCTGTCAGCAGTTTTTTTTAAATGAAAGTATAATTGCATATTTTGTTTGGGTTTTATCTCCTTACTGAATAATTTGAATAAGTGATTAATCTTAATAAATAAATTAAAACAAAAATAATTTTATTTTTCTTTGTATTTTTTATTTTGATTTTAAATTTTAAATAATATGTACTTAATTTCACAACTTTTAATTATTAAATTATATAAATGTTACTAGCGACGCGTTTCGGAGTGTAACTCCATCTTGTGAGCAAAAACAAACGTGTACAGTGAAAATCAAAAACGTATTTTCTTAAAGTCGAGTAATTTTTATTTTGTAAAATGATTTTATAGAAGAAAGGTGTTTTAAAACCGGGTTTCCGATACGTTGAAAATAAATTGGTCAGCAACATTTCTATAAGTCTGAAATGTTTTGTTTACTTAATTGTTTTTTCTACATTATACAACCAAATTCCTCCAACTCCCCTCCCCCCCTCAAATCTGTGCCTTTTATTTTTACTTATATATTTCTGCAACTCTGAAAATTTTTTTTAACTCTGAAAATATGTTTGATAAATTAAATTTAACAACTCTCTGGCAATACATGACCCACAAAAAAAGTATATATAGACCTAGCCGCTACATCTGATAATCCTACACATCATACATTTAAAATGGGTTGAAATCGATTAACCGCAATTCAAAATCTCGCAATATTTAAATCCTACAAACAAAAATCTTGAAATTTACAGTCTCAGACTTGAATAATAATAATAACTTTATTTCTCAAATTATAAACAATTTTATGTGTAGGTATAACTTGAATGTTAATGCGTTTGTCACCCTATGTTTCCTTAATTCTCCAAATTCAAGTTTTTGAGAGGAACATTTTGATAATGCAAGATTTTCAAATGCAACATTTTGAAAATGCAAAATTTTCCTTTTACAGGATTGACTAGAAATACAGGATTCTATTACTAGTTTGCGGTTAATCGTACTGCTCCCATTCAAAACAGCGATTTAAAATATTATCTTAAAACATTAAACATTACACACCATGTATAATATTGTTATTACAAAAAAACTCACCTTTTTCATCCACCACCAATATAAAGCACTCCAATTATAATAACAAAGATAAGAAGTAAGTAAAAAAAGAACAAACGGAAACAGACACAAACTTAAGAAACACAATATTTTTTGGACAGAAACAATTGTTTTTTTTTTTTTAGTTTTTACAACTTAAATCAGTTAAAATTATTTATTACTTTCATATTTTGTTGCTTTTAATTTTGCATAACATTATCTTAATTTCCAACACATTTCAGCAGAAATTTCATACATGCACGATTTTTTCTTAATTTTAACTTTTACTTAACTAAATAATATTATTCATCATATCTATGTTTATATGTATATATATATGTATATTTTAGGCATATTTACTGTTCTGAGTTGTATTAATTGCGTCGTGTTATTTCTGTACTCTATTTTTTTTTAGCAAAGTTTTTTGTATAGATGTTTTTATTTTTTTGCTTGAATTATATTATGTATAGTTTATACATTTAATACTTTTAATTTAAAGTTTAATATAGTTGTGATTTTCTTGTTGAGTACATATTTATATATAATATATATAAATCGTTAGTTGGAATACCACTAAATACCTTGTACATACATATATAACTGTTCATCTTTTTTTTTAAACTTTTCATGCTGAATGTGGAGTTTAGTAACTTGGGGCATCATCTTAAAATAACTATTTTACTGTATATTTATATATAATGTGTATGTAGGTATTTCATAAGTTTTTATTTTTTGTTGTTTTCTTAAATTTAATTACATGATATTTTTTTGTTTTAAACAGCAATGATAGATTAAAATATTTTTTTGAATTGATATTTTGAATATTTTCCTCTAGAATCTCTTTTTTCCATGGTGAGATAGAGAACGCAACGAACTAGTATGGTTTATTTATATATAACTAATAAAACTCTTTTAAAGTTGATATATGTATATATACACATATAATATATTTGTATTTATATACATATTTAATATATTTGTATATATACTAAATATTATCATTAATAGATAAAACATTTAAATTTCGTTAAACTTTATGAATACGGACATTTAGTATATTGTGGTAACTTTAAACAATATTAATATCATGGTTATACTTTAAGAGTAAAAGGCGTTTGAATTTTTTATACATAAAGAAGCGATTTTTTTGTATGAAAATGCTATTAGCAAAAATCAAAGTTTCTTTAATTTCGACATCAGATATAACTCATAGAATTGTATAGGAAACAATTTATTTATGGTGAATAAGGATAAGGCCTTGCTGGTGTTTCATTTAGATCAATGAAAAAACTAAGAAAAAAAATAATGAATTTGATGAAATTGATCTTGTGATCTCAGAGTTTAGCAAATGTGTGCAAGGTTATTTATGTACTTGCAAATAGCAAGGTTAGATACTTGAACTGATTGTGAATTAGCATGTCGGACCGAAAAATTCTTTTGAATTGTATTAATTTACATCATATTGCCCTTTTACTAATTATATTAAGTGACGTTATCACACGACTATCGGACGAGCAAAGAGACAATGTCGTCTTATCTATAACATCTCGACTATTCTGATGATATCTCCTTGCTTTTCTAAGCGTTTTGAACCGACATAAGGTTTATTTATCTCTATTTACATTTATCTTTAAGGATCCAAACGATGGTCATGTAATCTACTCAAAGATGATTTGTCTAAAGAATGTCAAATCAGGACTGTTATGGTTGAGAAATCGAAATTGATACAAATAAAACTTGACTATAGAAATATCAGTTTTTATTTGTTCGTCGAATTACTTTATTTCACAAAAAATTATTGGTAGATGAACTAAATGTGCAAACTAAATAATTTGGCGCGTTCAGAAAAATGAGATCTCAGGGATCTCCTCAGCATTTTGACAGCGAAGCTGATAAATTTTGCAGAAGAATATTTTTCATGTAATTGAGATTGCGATCTCATTTTCGTGAACATACCTAATACATTTTTTTCTGTCTTATGAAACAACAATATACACCAACAAAGGCGAAACAAAATCCCGTGTATTTGTTTGTAGGTGTTTCGTGATTGGTTGTCCAAATACATGGCTTTACATACGGCCAACAAACAAACAAATTTGTATGACGAAAAAAAGACTGTCTGTGGGGAGCAATCTAATTCTATTTCCTCATTATTGTATTCGTATATTATAGTCTTTTCACACATTTTTAACATTCGGTGTTAATACACTGCGACATAGCGTAGAAGGGTTTTTATGGCGTAACACACCTTGCATAAGGCAAAATAATAACGAAACGAAAAAAACATGTTTCGTTGTCGATAACTGGAACTTTGTATTCAAGAAACAAAATTTCGTTGTTGTTGTGCCTTTTGGAAGTCTTCGGCTCGTGGAGAACCAGAGTTCTATTTCATAAAAATTGACAAGTGAGATAAGTGACAATTTGTAAAGTCACAAGTTGATTGTCAAACTCAGGTCTCATCAAAAATTTGACAATTCTGTAGTAATGTCAGAAAAAAAAACTTGTCATGCCAACGAACTGTCAAGAATTTTAAAAATGTCAATTCAACGTTAAAGATAAAACCGCATTCGGCGGAACTGCACTTCAGCGGGACAGAATTTCACGACTTATTTGTAGGAAATTGTATGAGCTATATCGCACTAAGTTACAACTGCACTTCACGGCGCGGCACTATGCGACAAAGTTGATAATCTGACCAACTTTGTCGCGGCATGAGTCAGCGTTTAAGGCAGTTTTGCAAATTTCGCTTGTGTAGTTTGCTTTTGATAGAAATACTGAAAATTCAATAAGTACCATGTTTGTTTGCTTTTCCTTATGCTTTTCTATAAGATGGACAAATTGGCTAAATAGGTACAGTAACTTTTAGATTATTATTCATTTTTATAGTTATGTACTTCACTTTTTCAGCAACTAAATTTCAAATTTGCAATCTGCATAAAGTTACGATGACACATGACAAAATTTGTCAAAATCTGAAAAAATGTCCTGTCGGAGAGCCCAGGTCTATTGACTTACAACTTTTGCGTGTTACTATGTAATTTGCAGGAATGGAGGAATACTACGGCACTCGACTCACTTCATCAATATGTTGATGTGGTTATGTATTTAAATTTACATATGTATGTATTTTTATTGAGTCTTTCATTCTTTTATAATTTCTGGATAGATAAATTGTTAAGATCTATCATTTTCTTTTTTCTAGTTGGTTAAAGTCGGATGCTCTAGCATCTTTCCATCCTGTTCGAGTGTTAATAGAGAATTTACACGAAAAATAAATACATAATTTAATTTGGGTAAATCACAGTTAATTAAGAAAACCAAAAATGTCAATTTCTTTTTAAATTTGAACGATATTTTATGCTTAGCACTTTCAAATTAACAAAATTTAACAAAAAAAACTAATAATCGCTCGTTTTGCAAAGACCAGTGCAAACACATTACATTTAGTGATTTTACACAATTGCTTAATTTTTGGTTTTTTTTTATAAGTGAATATTACTTCAACAACATACACTTTGCTTGGAATATTCATTAAGAATTAAACAGAATCTTTAATTAAATATGTTTCTTTTTTTTAAGCATTTAGTTTGCAATAAACATGCAAATATTCTCGGTTTAAAAGCTACGATTTTTTTGTTTTCTATCAAGTTTATAGAATTTTTAAAACTACTAAAAAACAGCAACAAGCATTTTATATAATGAGAAAAATTTAACTTTTTATAATATATTAATAATAATTATAATTTTAATAATAAATAATGATAACAATAGAATTTTTTTTATGAAATGTTTCTTTTAGGAATGTATTTTATTTTTTTTGTAAAACAATTGGTATACATATTTTCCAATAGGGACATTCTTGGGAACGAATACAAATACATCCTTTCAATCTTTGCTTTAAAATCTATTGTAAGAGACATATTATCTAAACGGAATACGACAAGTGCACAGCCGTGATGCTATTGCATTCATATTTTACAGCAACGACTATAAGATCAATAAAATTGCTTCGTATTTAAAATTAATTTTATTTCGTTGGATTTAACTGGCATCTCGATGGTTTCAGGAACTACTTATGAAACCTTTTTTTTTTTTATGTTAATGCAACTGCAACTGACGCCACTTACCGTGTGACAAACCATACCCTGTTTTTTTTAATTCCGCGGAACTCAATAACTTTGTACCATAGAAAGCTGGAAGAAAAAGTTCAACCTTTTCAGATTTAAAGCTTTCACTTTGTTTCCAAACTTTTTCCGAAATTGATATTAACATACAAAAATTAAGCTTTCATCGCCTATACATTCGATAAGAATTTAATTAATAAATCGTCTTGGTATCACTTGATCATTGTTATATGCTTTCTTGGCGGCGATAAGCTTATAATTAATTATTTTTTAGAATCCTTTCAGATAAGTAATACATACTATATTCAATTTTAAACTATGATAATACTCATTAATTTTGTATGTGCAAAGCTTCCAAGAATGTCCTTACTATTTTCAATTGTAGAAAAAATATCGTAAATTAATATTATATTTAAATAAAATATTCTAATTGAAAATCCTTAAATAATATTCCTTTGGATTTAGGTTTAAAATAAAACTTATAAATACCATTCTGATTGCTTATTTTTGAATGCATTAAATTATTTGTTACTTAACTTGTGTGTGTATGTTGTGTACAAAATGGTTAGAAAAAAAATTAAGAAAGAAAAAAAAAACACTGTTATATGCAAGCAGTGACTGGAGCAAAGGGGCTCTTTTTTGAATTTCTTTATTTATGTTTAATTAATTTTTATCATTGAGCCCTCTTCATCTTATGTATAATTTTTTGTATGTTTTTTATATCAAATACTTTTTCTTTGTTGTTGATATTAATGGAAAATTATAATACAACTATAAATACATTTGATTTTTTATGTACAAACAAAAATAAAAATTAGAAAGAAACAAAAAAAAAATTCAAACAAACAAACAATTTGTCGATCTTTGAGATGTTAAGATTATTTAGAAAGGAACACAATAAATACATAATTATTATGAAAGAATAATAATAAAATTAAAAATCAAACTCAAACTCAAAATTTTAATGATGAAAATAATTTTCAACGAAAACAAACACAGACAAAACAAATTAAATAAATAAACAAACAAATAAAAAAGTTTACTTGAATTTGCTTGCGAAGACACTAGACAACTCATTCATAGCTGCATTAGTAACAGCTTGCCCGACAGCTTGGTTGACTTGTTGTCTCATATGAGGAGGTATATATTGTTGTGCTCCAGATGACTGTAAGACAGCTCCTCCAACAACACGACTATGGTATATAATATAGTTATTTTTTTTTAATTTATAGGGATAGGACAAAAAACAAATATGTAATTGTTACTTAAAAAACAAGATTTACAACCAGTCAAACTTGTATTTAAGTATGTACATACATAATTTTTTTTAAAGAATTAATGAAAAATAAAACTGAATTAAATTAACATTCAAATTAAATACATGTATACCTATATACATACATACATGAATTGATAAAAGTCTATGTTCTTTAAAAAGAATATGAACTTGATTTAATTCTCTCCTAAGATACAGAAATGTGCAATATTTCTTGTCTTAAGTGTTTTAATAAATTTTTGAGAAAAAGAAAAGCGACGTGATTAAAAAAAAAAAAAAACAATAAAAGAACTCAATGATTGAAAGAATTTTTAAAATAAATGAAAAAACGACGAGTTTGACTGACTGTATAGTTTAAAAAGAAAACAACAAATAATGAATTAAAATATAACACAGTTTTTTTGTTTAGATTACCAACATTGAAAACATATTGAACACAATTAAGTTTTTAATTAATTATTGTAGATTCTTAATGTTGTTGAAAATAGCTAAATGATACTATGAACTTTATGAAGAATAAATTTACGAAAAGAATTGAAATACCTAATTTGCCTAATTTTCAACCCCAATCAATTGTAAGCTAAGAAAAAATCTACGGAAACATTTTTTTGGCATTAATTATTGTGCGATTAAACTAAATTGTTTTAGTCAATGTTTGATTTATTTTGCTTAAGAAACTTTCGATACCTAGTACTGGTTCAAAGTTCTGCAAGCAGAATCGACTTTGCTTATTTGGCCAAGATTCCAATTGAAAGACTTTTACAATTATTGGTGCTCAGTTTCTGCTCGGATCATAATATGCTTAGCTGCATGAGACATATCAAAACATTAAATAACACGAAGACTTCCAAGAGTCAAAATGACTTTTCTATATAAATAGTATGAACACGAACCTTTTTCTGAGCTCCATATATTTATGCAAAGAAAAAAAAGACATCTTTTTCAATATAGGAACTACACTCTAGAATTAAGATATTGGTAATCTAACAACAAAAAACTGCAATCAGTTATGTAAACTCTCTCAATAATTTCTGGTTTAAATGAATAAATAACATATTTTAATTTACAAGTAGTAAGACAATTTTACAAACAAGAACTACAACAACATAAAAATGAGAAATAACAAATAAAAACAGTTCGATAATAAACAACAAAATTTCACCCAGAGCCAAGTAGCAGTTAAGTTTTTTTTTCAATGAACGTTAATTTTCGATATTTTTCTATTCAATGTGAATAATTTAATTTATTTTCTTTTTTAAAAATATTTTGTTTTCTTTACTATTTCTTCGTTGCAAGTTACGATCATATATTTGGATAAATAAAACAATCAAACAATTATTAACAAAAAATAAGAAATTCTTGTGAAATCAACAAAAATATTCAAATTAAATAATTATGTTAAATCTGTTTATTTGTGTTTGGTTGTTTTTTTTTTTATTTAAATAATCTATGAAAGAAAATGTCATGTTTTACATTTCTTTTTTTTTTTAATTTTTCAACAATATATAACATTCAGGTGCCTGTAATATTTAATAACACATTTATAAAAGGTACTTCAGTAAATTAATTTTACAATAACATTGATTAATAATAATTTAAACGACATTTGCATGATTCAATTAAACTTATAGTTTAAGCTAAATTTTCCTAAACTTGTAAGCGCAAATTTATTGCAAAAGAAATTTAACTTGTTTCTTTTACAATATTAGTATATTCTATTTTTATTTTTTTAACATTACATATTTTGTTTGTATTCAATGTTTTTGTAACACTATGTAACATTAAGTAGGTTATGAAGATTTTTTTTTTTTAATAATATAATTATTTTCTATATTTGCCGTTTGTGTTAGTTACAGTTGATGGTTGGCTTAACGCCGTCTAAAAGATTAACAAACCGACAACGTCATAGAAGCATTAACAAAAAAAATGTTATTTTGCAGTAAAGATAAGAGTGGAAAGCGGAAATAATAGAAAGAGAATTTGTTAGGTCATATTATGTATAGATAAAATGTTTATATTTGTATACATGTATAAGTTTTGATTTCAATACAGATCCTTAATATAAAAACTAAAAGTTATAAGGTTACGAGAAAGAACATACATTTACTTTAAAGTCTATCTATAAAGCCTAATTAAATGCGAGTTAAAGCCCCTACTAAGCTATTAAAACTTTTTTTTGTTTTTTTTTGGTACCGAGTTCAATTTTGTTAAGGTAACCTTTAAATCGAATAAGCGATTAAATAGATATATTTGTAAAAATTCATTTTAAAACGAATAAGAACTTTTAAGATTCTTGATTTATTGCATTGAATTATGCAATAATTTGAAAAAATTTTTTCCTCTCGCATGCCATAGAAAAAAAAACGATGAAGAACATTCATTTAAATTAGCGAAAAAAGTTGTCGGTTGAGAAACACTTAGTTGAAAACTGTACCTGGCATTAATAGGAAAACATCGAGAAAACAAAAGATTTAGAAGTGTTCTCGATCCGGCTTAAAAGTTAGGGGAGAAAGCTTGTGACCTTTAAATGTTCGTCTATACATTTAAAGAATGAAAGGAGTAGCCGAACGGCTTGTTAAAAAAGATTAAATTCTTCAAAAAAAAGTACATTGAGCAGACCTATTAAGAATCAAATCTGCTGGGATCTGAAAAATATGATTCTTTCGCGAACACGCAGGGCTTATTGAAGAACCATTTACGAATCTTTCAAATAATATTTGTTTTTTTTACAATTTTCAGATCCCAGCATATTTTATTCGTGTGTGAAAACGAATTTTCATTTAAGGGAACCAGAAAAATAGATCGAATCAAAAACAAAATTGGTTTTCCTTTCCATACGATATATTTTTGTCTGGTTCTAAACTACAAGCCTTAGCTTGTTTTCGCATTTTATGCAAATGACCGTTATTTGCGTAATATTAAGTTAACCTCTTCCAGCGACAATATTAGTTCCATACAAGACGAACTTAATATGTATATATATTCTAGAAAACTGCAATAATCTTAATTGTGTAGTTGGATTCTGTTTTTTCTTAGGAAGGCAGACATACTGATGTCCATCTATTCTGCGTTGTGAGGAGTCACAAGCTCTTGTGAGGTTGATTTCTTTTGAGGTTGTTGTGATACGATAACATTTTCAAAAAAATCACCACAGCAAGTTGAATTTTGTATTTCATTGTTAAGTTCTGAATTTTTGATGAACGGGGCCCATTGAATAATTGTGAGGCTCACAAGTTGTGACGGTGCCACCAGAATACGAAAACCTCACGAAATCAATGTTACCTAACCTTTTGAGGTTGTTGTGATTTGTGAGGTTTCAATGAGGTTTCCCAGAATAGTGCACTATGTTTAAGTCAGATCAAATTAATAACAACAAGCAGAAAGTCGAAAAGATACCACTCCTCTCTTTAAAGTTCCTATTACCCATTACTGCATTTCGAAGTCCCTTTTGAAGGATATAATTAATAGAATTTAAAATCATTAAATCGATGCTAATGCAGTTTAGGGTACGTCGAAGCGTACTGAAGAAATAAAGTACATGTGAAATCCTGCCAAAGAGAATTCCTTGAAAATTGATTGATTTCTCAATGGTAACGAACACTTCGAAAAGTACTGTGTCAACATATTTATTTTTCAGGATCAGTTTCACGGCGCATTATGTGTCTAGTTTTGCATTAAAGACGCTTACAATTAAGATAAATAATTATTGTTACAGCAATTTTTGATTTTTTTTTTTTGTATTGTTTCTACAAAGGATATTTAAAAAAACGGACTATGCAAAATGTTAGGCATAAATGTTGATAACGTGTTATAAATGAAAGTTCAGTGGTTACGCCCTGTTAATTAAATTTCTTCTGTACAAAGAATAAAACATTTTAAAGTTTTTTTTAACTTACATAAGCCGTGTTTTGGTAAGAATATAGCTCAGTGAAGTAAAAAAAATCAAGAAAACGATCCACAGTTCCCACTGAGTTTGAGTAACAGAAACTACTTTTATCCAGTAAAATTTGACTGGTAGTGTAAATGCCAGTAGATTTTTTTTTTTTTGTATCTCTAAATAAATTTTGACTGGCTGGGTTGCAGTTTCTCACCAAAACACGCCTATAGTTTCATTTTCTCAAAAACTTTAACTTCAATTTAACGTATGTATGTATCAGTATGTAGATATTATCATCTTATTGCATGCGAGTGGTTAAAAGAATTTTATACACTATTCAAGAAAAAAAAATATCAAACTTTCACCTCGATGTTCTTTTTGGCAAAATGGCAAATTAGCATTTTAATTCTTAATTAAGATTTATAAAAACAACTACAAACATAAAATGTTTGTATGCAACAACGAGATAAAAATTCAAAATATTTACCTAAACTACAATGACATAAGCTTAGTAATTGTAAAGTTTTCTATGTTACAACAATTAATAAAACTTATTAAATAAAAAGTAAGTAACATAAAAATATGTATAAATAACGTCTCAAAATAAATAATGCATAATAAAACTCGGCATTTAATCGAGGTCCATATACGCTAAAATTAAGTGTATGATACTTTTTTTCTTGTTTAGTATCATATGATTTAAACAAAAAAAAAGGTAAGTTTTTGTTTGCAAAATTGTCTTGCGATTTATATCGTTCGCTTTATCGATAAATTAAAGGATACCTTTTGAACTCTCTTAATTAACAAGTAAAAGCAGAAACAAATATTACATAAATGATGTATCATTTAATTATTTTTTTTGTGCAATTAGAACTCAAAATGCACGCAATTTAAGTTAGCAGTTTCATTTAACTGAAAGTGATTTGTTAGTATCACTTTCAATTATCAAAGAAACTCTTGGGTTCTTATATATAAGACCAATGCTCAACGAAAAGGATTCAATATGTATTTAACTTGCTTAATGAAGTAACCGCGCTTTGAAGCGTGATTTTTTAATAAAAAAGCGTGAGAAAACAAGTGCTTACTTATAGTGTACGCACACACCACAATAAATGAGCGTTTCATTTACAATCCTTTTTGAGCTTTGTGCATAATATAAACAAATACATTTTTTTTTCTTTTTTTCTTTCTAAATATAGCCCACCCAGTAAGAGAGATTTGTGTACTGTAACTTAATATATATTTTATAGTAAGGAAAGTATACAAATTTTACTTACGATGGAATAAGTGGGGCTGGAAGAGCTTGACTACCAGGTCGACCACCGGGCAATGGTGGTGCACCACCGCCAGGTCTATTAGGGATAGCTGGTGCTGGTCGTCCACTTGCGGGGGGTGGTGGTGGTCCACGACCTCCAGCAGAGCCTCCCAATGAGCCCTAAATAGTTTAAAAAATTAAATTTGAAATCACAAATTGTAAATTATTAAATTACCTGTTGCTGGGGTGCTGGTTTCCTTGGACCACCTGGACTTGGCGGCGATAATCTTGGATTATCCAAGCCACTTGGCAGCCAGTCGTTTTTGACAGGTGGTGGAACTGGTGTTGAAACTGTGGCCATTGATACATCACCTAAAATACACAATGAGATTCTCATTGTTATGACAATAGGAACTTAGCATTATAAGTACATAAGTTAAAACAGAAAATAAAATAGAAGCGGCAGACAACTAAGTATTTTTATCATTGTCACTTGAAATCTATCCGTATGTAAGGACAACATAAAATATTTACTTTCATATCTAGAAGTGAAGTATGAGATCCAAGGCTTCCGAGAAATCTACCTACAATCAAGATAAATTTTTTCCTCTGAAATATAAATCATCGAATTGAGCTATCTGAACGGTTTTACTATTTTATGACCAGGGGAATTCCGTGTTATTTGAATAAAAGTAGGTTGAAATTCAACGAGACATTCATCAAAACACAATGTTGCCAAATTCTTACTTACCAATGATTCGGAGAGCTTCTTTGCAAGCATGGTACATTCGGAGCATTTCTTCTCGTCTTACTGCCGATTCCGCACTCTCTTCCATCATTTGTGCCTTAAAATTGAAAATAAATTCATTAAATTTAATGATATGGACATTTCAAAAAAAAAAAAATTATATTACTTGATCTCCAGATGCATACAAATGTGCCAACAGTTCACCATTAATAAAGTCTTTAGCATTATTTATGATGAGCATCATAATAGCTTTTGGTACCATGTCGCGTGTAGTCTTTGTGACAATTTTCATATACGAATCAACCAAATTACGAATTGTCTCCACTTGACGTTCTAATTGTGGATCCATTGAAGTTGTTTCACATTCACTTGAATCCTAAATTTGGAAATGAGTGTTTATTATTAAGTTTATTGCGCAATTAATAACTTATTTTATAATTATAGCTACGTAGATTAAAAATGTAGCAGTGTAGTAAAAATAATATATTTTTGAAGAACATTAACCATATCGAGAATTTTTTTTTAAATGTCAATCAACAAAAAACACTATTTATAAAAAATTTATATTTTTGAATACTACAAGAAAATGTAAACTATTTAATTAACTTTTTTTATTTGTTAGAACAAGAGTTAGTCAACGCGAAAAATAATTAGTAACCATTTGAAGTGTTATTGTTTATTAGAAAATATTATTTTAAAATTACATATATTAATTGGCCAACTACTAAGGTCTCAGTATTTAAAGAATTCTTGCAACTACATAGGTATACAATTTGTGAATGTGGAAGCAGAGCGAGTGATTTCACCCCCAGTTTAGACAAACGAGTAGAACTAGTAGCGTTTATGTGCGTTAGTGTTTCCATACATAGTATTAGCAATTATAGTATGATTTTGGTATGCTTGCGAGTTGCCTGCTAGTTATCCTGCTATTGTAAAAATCCTACTATTTTTTCTTCGATTGTCTAAACTGGGGATCAACAATTTTTTTTAAAAAAGAAGCAAACAAATTAAAATCTATTGAAGAAAAACCAAAACCAAAAAACAATATGAATGCTTTGATAGAACCTTGTTGGTGTTAGAGGCCAATTGATTGAACTTTTCAATAGTTTGATTTTATTGATATCTAAACATTTTAAAATTGGGAGGGGATACGCCAATTTTATTTTAGGCTTTTGACTTCGATAAACAACTAAATTCATTCCACATTTTTCACTGACTGTCAAAGAATTCTATGCCACTGTGTGTGATGGAAAAGAATTTTTTTAGGTGTTAGAAACAATCCCAAAAATTTTCAAGTATAAACACAATATGTCAAATCATGAAAAAGAGCCATGAATGTATCAAATGAGATATCATATCTTGTGGGAGAAGCTTTCAACTTTTGATTTCACACTATTAAACAGCGTTTTTTTCTCCTTTTTGACATATAACCGTTAATCCATCAATAAAATATAAATGCTTGTTTAAAAACTTTTTTTTTATCAACAAATTTCTCAGGACTGATTTTTTCCTATCGGTTCTGACAGAAAAATTTGAAAAACTATTAACAACAATAGTAACAATTCATAGATGTCAAAATTCAAATGGCATTTTGCCAAAATATTGATGACAAATTAGATGGTAAATATGAGATATTTTGGTGATAATTTTGTTATTTATATAATGAATAGGTGAAAGGCAACATTTAACAATATTCGATGAAAAAAGGAAATTACGAATGAAACGTTAAAAAATCAACATCCCTAAATTTTTAGACAGTTGATTGACATTCTTCAAGTCGAACTTCCTGAGGCATAAAACAACGAACAAACCAAATGAAAAAGGGAGGAGTTTATAATGAACTAATCGTTTAAACTTAGAATGAGGGACGTTTACACTGCGCAGCTGTATTTATTTTATTATTATTTTACTTAAATTATTAAACTGTTTTTAATATTATTTTTTTCGTTATTTTTTTTTCATTTAAATCAGATCAAACCATTAAGTTGCATCATCAAATTCACACTCAAACACAAACACTCAACAAATTCAATTTTCCAAAAAAAAACCATTCAAATATATTAAGGATAAAAGGGAGATTAAGAGATAATGAAAATCCTTGCCAATATAATAAACCAAAATTAGATACACAAATGTTTGGCAAACAAAAGTTAAAAATGAAACAAACCTCTTGTCCATCCTGTATGATTATAAAAGAAACATGATTATTCACATTTTAATTGTTCAAGAATTCACTACTTTATATTTATTAATCAATAGAAGGTTTTGGTTTTTTTTTGTTTCAATAATTGCAAATTTATAGTTATAGTAGTTTTATAAAGAAAAAAATTATTTTTATTAACTTTTGCTTTTGTTAAACTTAAATTATTTTTGAATCAAAATCAATACAACCTACCTATGTAATTCAAAACAGAAAATAAATGACTGAAAATCTGAACTCGTAGCACCTGTCAAGTCAACATTAAGGTTTTTTACTAGTTCTATTATATGCCAAATTAAAAAATAGATTGTCTTTTCAAAATGCAAGGAATTATACAGTTCTTTTTTTATTATTACTGTTGTTTAAAAAATGTATTAGACATGTCCGCTTTTGTTGACCAAAACTCAATTTAACTCTAGAATATTTGTATTCATTTTAAGCTAAGCAAAAAATAAAGAATCATGTGATACATGTAGGTAGTATAATTGGAACGAAGCTATATTTGTTTTCTTTCTAGCTTAGATACTCCAATTCTTGCTCCGAATAATGCTGCACTAGACGATCCAACAATAGTTTTCTTTGTCGAATCATAAATTCGACCTCAACAATAAGGAAACAACGAGAAGGGTGATTTATTTAGAACTTTTTTAAATTTTAAATTAAAAACAAAAAATGCAATCTTTATTATCTTTATATTAAGAACAATCAGATCAAATGCGGCAGTTTATGTACCCATTGAGCCAAAAATCTGCCTCATCACTAAACAAAATTCGTTGCAAATTACACAAAAAACAGCTGAATAATTTGAAGAACTTGTTGTGCTATGATTTGTCAAACGATACCGAATAAAAATAAAATCTCACTAGTAACGCGTTATCTGCAAAAAAAAACTCTAAATGAATCACCTTTTATCAATCGTATAAAAACTATGAGATCTACGTCTGGAAGGCAACATTAATCACGTAGATAAATTTGTTGACTATTACTCTTGAGCATCTACTACCAATGCGATCATCATTGGCTTGACATTATCATCTATACATAACGCAAAACGAGTGTATAGAAAACGCCCGAATAATTCTGCAGCGACAGATGCATCTATTTCGAGTCAAGAGTTAGTTGTGGTATCTTAGTTTAAAATGCACCTTATTTTTTTAAACACGGTTAATGTGGTCGAGAAAAGAGAAATGCTCGAAAATTTTGTAAGTTTTAATTCAGTAACAAATTCTGTACGAATTGGGCTTCAACAATATGGTGCTACTTCCTATACTTTCCGACATACGAAGGATATAGGGTTAGATAACCAGAAGGGAAGGTTGACGTCCCATTAAAAGGCACGTTAAGTTGGCCTTGAATCGACAGTTTAAAGAGAAGTTCATAGAATTTCTGTGTATGCGATTTTCACAATAACATACAAAAATGTTAATTAATTAAAAAGAATTAGAATAGAGTTATATTGCAGGTATGCATATAGATTGAACTAAAATTGTCAAGCGAGGTTCACTAATTTTAATGTTCTCTAAAAATTTGTTAGTAATCAACTTTTAATTAATATGTAGTATTAAAAAAATTACCAGAAATGTGACATTTGTTACTGCAACACGTCTAATGCTTCCTTGCTTCCTTTTATAAACGTCAACAATTTTCAGTGATACCTAACCAGAATCTTCCTAGACTAGCTTAATTTAGTAAGATTAATTTTTTCTCTGCGGCTACCTTTATTGTATATCGTTATGAATTCAACTGTTTACTTTCTAACCTCTTTTAATTTTAATCAAATTAAACTACCGAGACTAAAAAAAAAACTTTCATATAGGAATAGGAGGAAGTTGTTGAAAGAAAAACATCCAAATATTTAAATAATAATTGGATAAAACCACTTCGTACGAAAATGAATGACAAAACGAAACATACAGGTATACAACAACAACAAAAATTAAAACTTACCTCATCGCCATTTTCTTGTGACACATCTTTTTCTGGATAAACACCAGCTCGCAGAAATGATGCTTTCCACGAATCTACTTCGTCAACATTCTCACAGGACAATTCCAATTGTTTATAATCCTGTATGGATAATTTTGTTTTAAAAAATGTAATAATTAGAATTTAAGCTTTTATTCGTTTGAGCGAGAATTACCTTATAAACATTACGGCCATCGGGACTGAACAATGCAAATGTGTGACGTCTGGACATAAATCCTTGTTCGATGTCTCTAAGCTTCAATCCATCAAGAGGCAACATAAATTTCTTCTCTTTTTCATCTTCATCCTTGAACCAGGAAATGCTCTCAGATGTTAGGACAAACCAGTATGGCCGGGAACCACCTGTATTCCCATACAAACAAAAAAATAAGAACAAAGCATTGGTGTTGGTTGGCGGGTTCAAAATACAGTTAGGGTTGGAAATGAATCGATTTATATATTCTAATTTACAATAACAAGGCAACCACATTCTATCATGCACATAAAAGATAGATTGCTACAGGCTTAGAAAAGGCCAGGACAGGTGCCATGGTTTTTTTTTTATTATTAATATTTTTTTATAAACGTGGATTGTCTTGTGCAACCAGCAACGGTCAATGTTATCAAACTCAAATCTTTAATTCTGTATGCAAAAAGGACAATCGAGTATGAGTCCTTGTTCTAATTTCTACTTGGGTAAGTATTTTGTTTGCTATTCTAGGTCAATGGATGTGTATATTTGCATTACGGAAATGCTGGATTAGTTTTGTCAATGTTTTTTTTTTGTCCTATACAAGGCACAATAGGTTTGGTTTTAGTATACTGTCAGGGCGATAAAAAATGAGCTATATATATTAAAGAGAGATATTTTGTTAATAATGCTTTTTTGTTCTTTTTTTTTCGCTAGGTGCTCTTGTGCTAAGTATGAAAGTGAAATGCTTTTTTTGTTCCTTTATTCAGTGCACTCATTTTGTGGCATTTCTCTTAAGTAAATAATATGCCTTAGTAGGCGTTGAGGAAAATAATAATCGTGATGTTCTTGGTGGCGCGGAAGACCGTGAAGCTTGAATCGCCTCACCTTGAAACTCTTATCTCTACTTTTAGAAAAAATAGGGGTAGTTGCGTGGAGCTACAAACGAATTCTAAGGCAGGCCTTCTGCAAACGGCCCCAGTTAAAATGCTGATATCATTAATTGAATAAATAAGCTTACGCTTCTGCGAATCTTTTGGTTCTCGGTTCTAAAGACAAAGATAACCAATACGCAATTAAAGCACAAAATTCCAATACAATCAGTTTATTGGTATGTGAGGTCAGATTAAATATAATGATGTTAGATTTCACGTTACGTTATTGGGCATAGTAATAAAGACGCAGACTCCTTTGTAAAAAATATTCGCAAATATACCCTTACGGGGTCTGAGGCTTATTGCTGAACAAGAAGTGAATAAGAACAAAATCAAAACAGAAGAGAAGTCCAAAGGATCCAAAATCCAAGCTAAAAATATACCTCAGAATTCTCGACATGTTGATATTGTTGCTTGCAAGTTCTGTAAGAACATATAGAAATATCTGATATCTTGGTAACTGTAATGACCGAAATAATTGTAAGAAAAGCACGTTTCACGTTTTTGGCAAAATAAATTACGTTACGGAAATAGGTTTTTGATGTTTGTTGAGAAAAAATGGCAATTTTTTCAACATACTGCAATAATATTTTTTTTTTTAAACAATCTCATTTGTTAGTACTTCGGAATTTTTCATTTCTACTCCATCAATCGTAACGTTACTAAACCGGTAAATTTGCAATTTCTACCCACATTTTTATTTTTAATCACACGATCCAGTCGTGCATCTTTTTAACCTTGTATTCAATTATACCAAGGTAAGGTAACCAATTGAAAATAGTCGCACTCTCAAACATAGAAATATTCGCAGTAGCTCTCAAAAAAGGAAAAGACGATTAACAAGATTCAAAAGTCTAGGAAACTAAAAGTTAAAACCAAATTTCTAAGCTTTTTCTAACAACCGCATACACAAAATTTAAATCCGCATTGAAATAGTTTTGCTAGATGAAAATATAAATACACATGGGAAAATAATCCAGTTTTGGGAAATTTGGTGATAATTTATGTTACCAATTAGGCATGTTCTATTTATTCGGGAATACATTTTTTCTTATTCTTCGTAATTTTTTAAATAGTTTTATTTTAACTAAACTTGGGCTTACGATCACACCCATTTTTTTTCCAACAAAAATCATATATGAAATGAATCGTGCTAAATGCAATAAGATTATTTGTGAACTGGAAAACATTAACATGCACATTTGGATAGAGCGGACTGCACACAACACAAAAAACCATGTAACCTCCGACTAGCAAGAAAATGCAATAATAGAAGACAGGACATCAATACAAACCAATAACTCGGGCCAAAATACTCATCAATTCTACAAAAATTAAAATAAGAAAAAAAATAAAACATAAAACAAAAACAGCAAAACTCAAAAAACAAAAAAAAATCTATGAACTTGGAGAATAAAAAAAAAATTACATTTTCATGCTTTATTCTAACGAAGTGAAGCGAATAAGAAAAATCAACCAAAAATATGCATATTTGTACACATAAATATCAAGTGAGAGTGCAAACACATTTTTGTGTTATAAAATCGTTAATAAAAAGCTATTCCCCGTTTTTAACATTTCTAAGGAAGGGCGTGGATTCGAAGTCTTACCTTTCATGATTCCCAAATTTTGAATGACCATGTGTCCTTTACGAATGACTTGATTTCCAAGCGCTCGTGTGCCTGTCTTATTGGCATTTTCCGATTTACTTTGAGCACTATACGGGAAAAACAAAAAAATAAAAAACAATAAACAATATACACACGCTTAAAAAACAAGTACCACAAATACTCACTTTGCAAATCCAATAAAATCTTCATGATTGGTATTCATGTAAGCCAACTCAAAATCAATGAGCAAAAGTATTTGTTCTTTGCAATACTGTTCACGTTGGCGGATATGTGCGGCAATAATACTTTCGGTCACCTCACGCAACCTTGGATAGCGAGACATCTTTTAAAAAAAAAACATAAATATCAAATCATTTTCTTATAACAAAAAAATGTTAAAAATACCTTATCAGTACACATGCGTACAACAGTTGATAACTCAAGTACGACTAGATCAACACACTTTATCACGGGTTCCTTAAGTTGGGAAATTTGGCGTTTCACAATTGCCTCAAAAGCCATGTCAGGTGTGAACAGACCAACACGAATACCATGAATATTCCGAATGGCAAATGATATCTCACGGCGCAATTCCTTTTCATCACAAGACATTTTAACGATTTCAAAACGTAGCCTGTAAAAAATTTTACCGTAAATTAATTTTGAATTCGACTTTTTTTGGTAAAGAGAATGTGCAGAGAAACGACGGAAAAATTAACGTACATATTTGAAGTTGTTACAGACTCTTTAGTAAATGTACACAGATTCAGAAAAATTAAAAAGGAAAAGACGAGGCTATGAGAGTATTTTTACAGGGAAGGTCCTCACCCCTATTACGATTTTGGATTCTCAATTATTGATAGTTGATAAATATTGAAATCAATCAAGTATTTTAAGTAAATACAAGTTTTGATTATTGAAAATGATGCAGACCGTTGTGAATATCAAGAAAATTTATAATTAAATAACAACATACCGTTCATGGAAGATTCGATTGATCTTAGCACCTCCAGACAGTTCATTGGTGTTAACAAGCGCTGAACCTGAACCTTCAATTGTTCTCTCGAAATCAGATTGCAATTGCTGAATCATTCTTTAATAGAAACATATTTCATTAACTCAAAGTATAAAGAAATAATATTTTACTTACTGCAGCATGGCTTTGGTTTTAATACTTGGATCATCAGGTCTAAAGTGTTTAAACTGCTCAACATCTTTCTCAAGAGTTAACATTTGTTTTTGTAATTTATCTCTTAAGCCTGGCAATGTATCCCGAATATGATTTGTCAATTGTTGGTTGAGAACACGTTGAAGATATGGTGTTCCCAAACGATCAGCCATATGTCTGTACGATGGATGACTTAGGAAAAACTTTCTTTCTCCCGAAAGAGCAGCATGGATATCCTTTCTACCATCGATATCTTTTTGCGAACGATTAACGACCCCAATATAGCCTCGCCTCAGCGGAAGTAATTTATTTTCTAAAATGTCTCTTGCGTCTGTACCTTCATCCATCAAATCCAATTTAGTGATCACACCAATTGTGCGAATACCCTGAGGATCAACCTCTTTGGCCAATTTTAAGGCATCTGAATTTGCCAAATCTGTATTTGCTGGTGTTACAGCCAAAATTAAGCAGGTCTCCTTGCGAATAAACTGGAAAATCATTCCTTTGATCTGTTGTTCAATATCCGCTGGCTGATCACCGATTGGAACTTTTGTCAGACCTGGCAAATCGATCAGGGTCAAATTGAGCACATGTGGTGAGTACACCCGCAAATTGATGGGAATATTTGAAATTCCCTTATTACTTCCAGTCACACGATCAGTTTCAGCTTCGATTTCACTTCGAATTTCATTGAAATCGGTGAATTTCTTACCCTTGCAATGAAGAAATTCTCCATATTCTGGAATTAATAATAGGTTTATATATAAAAAAAAGAAATACAAACAAAAATATAAATTATGTTCTTTACCTGCAACTCCATTTATTAGTTGAAGAATCAAAGGTCGACGGGTAACAATTCCAGAACCTCGAGGCAAGAAATCTCTGAAAGCGAAAATAAGATTTATTAGTTAGATGTTATAAAATATAAAATGTAAATATTATATTTATAGATTATAGAGAAGTGACTTTTCTGACAAACTTTATTTTTGAATTAGGGCACACGTGTTATAATTTATATTTTACAAATTTCTTTCAGATCCAACAAAAAATATTTAATTGACCAATTGAACTAACCCAAGAGCTTTAAAAAATGTTGAGGAAACGAATAATTAACATCAAGAACTAGAAAATATGTTTATCTACTATTATATTAGGATACAAAAGAAACACTCAACGACCATAATTATAATTTTCTTGAATGCCTTATGAAGGATTTATTTCACCTTTGAACTAAGCTGGTGCTGTCATTTAAAGAAAATATCTTGGGATCCCTGTTGTTCTTAACGTCGTGAAGGAAAGGTTGGCCTATTAAACCTATCCAAAAAAATAAATATATTAGGTGTGTTCCTTTACTTTGAAACTCTGTGCATTTGTATGAATTTCTACACATATTATTTTTTTTTTTATATATGAACTTTGATAGACTTTTGTGTATAAATTCACACAAATGCACACAGCCGTATCTATAAAGAAATTTTAAAGCCATCTTAACTTTAAGATACCTCTAAATAGCTCTTAAGTGCGAAATCGGTATCTATAATCAATTTTCACATTTAAGCACCATGACTTAAAGGCCTCTTAACTTAAACGCCAATCAGGGCGTTTAGAGGTAACTTAAAGCCATTTAATATATATTTTGAGATCTCAAAAGAATTGTTTTTGTGTATTTATTAGAGAAATATGTATAATATACATAATATGTATTCTGTATATGTATGTGGGTAGAATTTTCAGTTTTGTGTTCTAATTAAAGAAAGTATGAATAATAATTATAAAAAAGATATATTTATATCAAACGGCTGAAAAAAACCAAAGAAATTTGTGAAAATAAAAACACGTCATAAAACAAAATGGAGTCCGGTTTCATTTCTTTTGCTTTGGCCTACATACCATCCAGTTGCTTCTCTTTCCCTCTTATTTGCTAATGAGCTTGTTTTTTGTTTGAATTTTTTCGAAGCTTTTAATAACAGCCTAAAAGTATGCAATTCTTAGAATACATGACACAATCGTTGTTTAGTTAAGTATCAATCGGAATACGATTATAGATAAGAATTTAAGTAACATCATTTAAAGGCAATTTAAATATTTAAGCAAACTTAACTAAATGGCCTCTAAGAGACTATTTAAGAAAATCTAATAGATACGGCTGACAGAGTTTCAAAGTAAAGAGCAAGGCTATTACTAAAAGCTATATATCGTCAGCATTCAGTTAAAAGAAGATTAAAAATTGTTCAGCAGTCTTAATAGTTTTACATATGTAAAGCTTAGCAGCCGTATCCATTAGATTTTCTTAAAACGTCTCTTAGAGGCCATTTAGTTAAGTTTGCTTAAATATTTAAATTGCCTTTAAATGATGTTACTTAAATTCTTATCTATAATCGTTTTCCCATTGATACTTAACTAAACAACGATTGTGTCATGTAGTCTAAGAATTGCATACTTTTAGGCTGTTTTTGAAAGCTTCGAACAAAAATTCATACAAAAAACAAGCTCATTAGCAAATAAGAGAGAAAGAGAAGCAACTGTAGGTATGTAGTCCAAAGCAAAAGAAATGAAACCAGACTCCATTTTGTTTTATGACGTGTTTTTATTTTCACAAATTTCTTTGGTTTTTTTCAGCCGTTTGATATAAATTCATACCTACTTTAATTAGAACGCAAAACTGAAAATTCTACCTAAATACATACAGAATATTATGTAACATATTTCTCTAATAAATACACAAAAACAATTCTTCTCAGATGTCAAAATATATTTAAAATGGCTTTAAGTTACCTCTAAACTCCGTGATTGGCGTTTAAGTTAAAAGGCCTTTAAGTAATGGTGCTTAAATGCGAAAATTGATTATAGATACCGATTTCGCACTTAAGAGCTATTTAGAGGTATCTTAAAGTTAAGATGGCTTTAAAATTTCTTTATAGATACGGCTGTAAATGTTTTTTAAAATGGCTCTTTAGAACATATATTTGTATTTATCCAGCTATGGCATAGTTGTACTGTGAACCTAATAGTACTCCTGAAAGCACTGAGGTACATACAGGGTGTCCAAAACACGGACTGATGACTGAAAATGCAAATATTTAAGATTTTGCAATAAATTAAAAGCCAATAATATATTAATGAGCTTCTAGCTGCAAAAGGCCTGTCGATATATTTTGTTTTTGAATATTCTTATTTGGAGGTAAATGAACAGACAATTTCACGAAAAGATATACATACATAAGTCCTAGACTAGATTTGTCTATCGAACAAAACTTAGAATTAACTAGGTTAACTAGTTAGTATTAATGAAAAATTTTCTAGTGCCTCCTCGAAAAATAAATTGTTTTTCAAGGCGGTGACTGAACTGAAATCGTCCCACCTGTCTCCGAATCTTGTTAATAGAGGGCGGATTCCGCACATAAAAATGAAGTTGATAATATAATCTTTGAATTAATATGTCTGTTCCCGTATTGTCCAAAACTGAGAAAAAAAATCAAAAATCTAAGTTTATATATAAAAAAAGTGTAGGAATTCGCAGTTTTGCACAGAAAATCATATAGTTTTAAAGAAAGGAACACACCTAATATAATCGAACGGTTACTTGAAAAATAAAATTTAATTATTTTGGACTTCTGGAAAGTATTATAACTCATATTAATAAAAAATGTTTATGTTACAAATATCCCCCAAAAAAAACTAAAATAAAAAGAGTCATATGATTTTTTTTTTAAATTAGTCACTGACTCTTAAGAGTATGTAGGTACATACTTTTCATATTTGGGGAATTACAATAGATAAACAGGTATCAATTAACTGACTTTGCCATGGATGAATCCACAACAAGAAACACGTGCTACAATCACTCTATCTACCTGAACATAGTTTAAGACTTATTCAAAATAAAATTAATCAACAATAATAACAAATAACATGATAGAATTATCTCATGCTTAGATATTAATAAAAAAAAAGTAAAGATAAATTTGTATTAATAGGATCTGAATCATAGAATTAAGCGATGATCACATACAGTTATTAGTCGGTATAATAAAATTCTTTACTCATATTTCTTTACGGAAGATTAATATAACAATATAAACAAACAATTTTACCAAAATATAATCAAAACCGCATTTTAAGAGTATAAAGAGAAAAGTAATGCTATATATTCTATTAATTTGAAGTTCTCCAATGAATTAATATATTTACATATTTTATGGTTATTAAATCGCTAATATTATATTCAGATTTTTCGAAAACAATTGGTTTCGGATGCACTCAGAGCCTGCTCTAAGGCTGAAAACATACTGGAGCTGCGAGCAGAGCGTAAAAAACAAACACATGCTTTCTTATGAGAACTGATACCTCGTTGCTAGAAGCCTCAGTATGAGAGCTCTCATAAGAACACATTTGTTTGTTTTCGTCGCTCTGCTCACTTCTCGCATCACCGCTCCGCTCTGCTCGCAGCTCCAGTATGTTTTTAGCCTAAGGCTAAACTCATACTGGAGCTGCGAGCAGAGCGGAGATGCGAGAAGTGAGCTGAGCGACGAAAACAAACAAATGTGTTCTTAGGCTAAACTCATACTGGAGCTGCGAGCAGAGCGGCGATGCGAGAGGTGAGTAGAGCGTTAAAAACAAACACATGCTTTCTTATGAGAACTGATACCTCGTTGCTAGAGGCCTCAGTATGAGAGCTCGCATAAGAACACATCTGTTTGTTTTCGTCGCTCTGCTCACTTCTCGCATCTCCGCTCTGCTCGCAGCTCCAGTATGAGTTTAGCCTTATGCGAGCTCTCATACTGAGGCCTCTAGCAACGAGGTATCAGTTCTCATAAGAAAGCATGTGTTTGTTTTTAACGCTCTACTCACCTCTCGCATCACCGCTCTGCTCGCAGCTCCAGTATGAGTTTAGCCTAAGTCATTTTTTTCTGCTGTACGTAATGCAGTAAAAATGTATGATTTAATTAAATCTTTCAAGATATCTATTTACTGTTTCGAATTCATAATGTATATACATATTAATATCTAAAAGTTCGTTTTCAATACAAAAATAAGTTTTTGTTTACGCTTATTGTGATAAAGTATTGTTTTAAAATTTTAAAAACTCGGGGTGTTTAAGTAAAATTAATGTTCTATAATAATTGCACTTTATGTATTCTATATGTCTGATCCATCTAGACCAACTCAAAATTTGTTATAAGGGTAAAACCTCTGTACAGACTTTAGGTATATTATTGTTATAATTATAAATATATATCAAAATATACATAATATATGTCAAAATCACGTGCAAGCCCAAGTACCATAACCGAATCATTAAACAAATCTAAAGGAATCTAGCTAAATAAATAAATAAAATCAAAACATGAGCATTAAATTATTTGCAAACAAAATATACTTATATGTATGTACAGCAAAATGTTTGCGTGTAATTTACTTCAAGTAGTTTATTGTTCACTTCATAAAATTAGAGTCAAAACGGTTACGCTTTGATGACACACATACACACACATCTCTTCTTGTTTTTGCTAATTTTCTTTCGCATTCATTTCATATTTAGCAACAGGTGAACTAATCAGTGAACATGTCGTGAGAAACTTGTAAGACTCACCTTGAGTTAGTTTAGTTACGAAGCTTTCCAATGTCGATGTTTAGGGTAGTTGGTAATCGCATTCAAAACATCAATTTGATATGAAACAAATGACTGTACACAAGAGTTTCGTGGTGATTCATTGAAAATCAGCAAAATAATACTGGACAAATCTAGACCAAGAGGGTTACTGAATTAAATTGGGGCCCGGTCTGATTAAAAAAATCAGAACAATTTCCCCTTCGAATCTTGTGCACTGCTATATCTCATTTATCGAATGGGCAAATGTCTATATATTTATAAGTCTTTTTCTTCGTAATATGTAGGTACGATCTGTACGATTTGTTGAAAGTGCGTTTTTTTATACATTGTACGATATCTGTCGCGACTTAAGGTTGCATTTCAGAAACATTAAGAAACAAAAAACATCACTGAAATATTTCTGTTTATTCTGGTCTGAACTGTGATACAACAATTTAGAATTAATATTTCTGAGTTTCCCATTTAAGAAACTTTCATATCTTGCTCAAGCTTCAAGACCAGAAGTTTGAGGTATTTTACAAAATACAAATTCAAAATGTGTATATTTAATTAATTTAAAAAAAAAATAAATAAACTAAACAAACAAATAACGAGAAACCAGCAAAATTATACTTTTACAAAAAGAACAAAAATGTCTTTCTTTTTTTCTATTGCTTTTAAATTCTTTCATGATCCAATGATGATTTCATGAAAAACGAAGTTATTTATTTCGTCGTCCGAGAATTGTTTTGTCGTATAAACCATTTGAGCAATTTTGGGAAATCGCATTTTAAGTTTCGCGTTTAAATAAAAAAGAAACTGACCGATGAAGTTTTCTACAATTTTAATAAAATTTTGTGTGGAAAATCTTCTTTTGATTAAGGTATTCCAGATTGTTGAGTCGGTTTTAGTTTTTAATCTATAGACTATAGAGGATTATCTCCAAGATCATTTTGTCGTATACGCCACGAAAATAGGTACTTTGTTCGATCCCCATACACATACGACAAGTGAACACAAATTCGTTAGTTGAATGCAATACCGAACCGAGCGAGATTTCCGATTTTTTTAAAAACTAGAACACATTTTAACATCTGGTTTTTAGTGTTTGAATACAAATTGAAACGAGAGTTGAATATTAAAAACAAAATTACTAGAAAATAATGTAAAATTTTGAACAAAATGAGTTTGAAAAAAACTTTCTTAATTTTTTTTTTAAATTTGAGTTTGAAAATTAATTTTTCCAAAACTATTGCATACAAAAAAAATTTAAACGGAATTAATGGATGGGTTTTTGGATTTAAAAAAGGCATAACATGACATTGTAAGTGATGCGGTTGATTTTTAATAATTTTGTTTGTAACTAAAAAAGAAATGCAGTTAATCCTATATACATACGACAAAACAATATTAAAAAAAATATCGCGGAAATACATGGATACTTTGTCGTATATGCCAAAATTTGGCGTTTACGACAAAACAAAACTAAGGGATGAGTTATTTTGTGCGGATATACGACAAATGCATACTAATTTTCTCAGTAACGGTAAATGATAGGTCAAATCTGATTCCAGAAATGGAAAGAGGACCTTTGAAAACATAGAACTGCATACCCACTTTAAAAAAGTGCATTTTGGCGTTTACGACAAAACAATTCTCGGGCGACGATTTGTACTCATTTGTATCGATTTCATAATTTCAAATTAAAAAGTGGATAAAAGAAACATTTCAGAATCATTTCATCGAACGTGCACACAAACAGAAACATAACGCGAAAAAAACTTTAAACCTACAAAGGTTTTTTTATATATCTTAGTTATCGTAAGCCACGAGTTTCCATAAACTACAAGTTTTTCATAGAAACTCTCAAAATGTACCTATTTGGTATTCGAGATAAATTAAACAAACACACCTCTGAAACATTCATATAAAAATACCTAACGGAATGTTGTCAAGAGAAATTAATTTTAATTTGCCATTTGGCCGTAGTACGTAATATTTTTGATTTATACGTAGATCCTTTATAAATTAAATGGTAATAATTTTTATTTACAGTAAATAGAAGACAAAAAGAAGCAAAATAGAGGAAGTCGGAAAAATAGCCAATTCTACCGAGGAATGATATTGAAACGTCAATCAAAAACCTGTTAATTAGGCTTATCATCGGTATTGTAACCGACTTAAAAATAAAGTGCACAACTGGGCGACATAGACTCGCTCTTATGTACGAGCACACTGTGGCTTTAAAGTCTAAATAATTTTAAAATTATTCATCTGATAACTTACATATACTAACTGATTACTTAATTAATTATTCATGGCCCCTGCTAAAAATAAGACGCAGTTTAGTTTAAGGTAGTTTTATGTATGTGAGTATAAAATATGATCAATATAACACCGCGTTGCATATTTGCATAAAACTTACAGATTAGACTGTAAAATTGTTTAAACATCAATGAAAATAAAGTGATTAAGGAATCTCTGAAATTTTTTGACACCAACGCGATGTACACTTTCTGATCTTAAATAAATCTCAATTTATTTTTTTTTGAAAAAATGTATATGTAATATTATTCAAACTTATTAGAAACTCTTGTGTAAAAAATTTCACTAAAATCGGTTACACGGAGAATGAAATAGAGAGATACAGTTAATAATCAATAGATACAATTTTTTTCCAGTAATATTGTAGATCGTACTGATATTAGCTTACATAAAAATTTTAATCAAAATCGTAGAAGCCGTTTTTGAGAAAAATAAGATTTTTCTTTTCGTTATTTTTGTTTATAAAATAATTTTTATTTACATTATATTATAAATTATAAACTGTTGGTTGCCAAATTCAATAAAAATCGACCAAGTCTTTTCGAATTATGTATGTATCTATTAAGTCTTGAACAAAAAAATTCAAATTAAAAATTTACAGATTTCACTCATAGAGTAACTATGGGGACATTAAAAATGACTTGTGTTAGCTCGATAAAATAAAAACATGAATAATCTTGGTGATTTCTAATTTGTATCCTATAGTTGCACCAAAACTTCTGAAGATGTCTAAGAAACCATTCTTCAGTCTGAAATTACAATATGTAGATATTTTTAATGTCGAATCCCAGTTGGCGGTTAAATTAATGTTGTTCAGTTCAGTTTATTTAATCACGGCGTTGATGTTGAAGAAATTCAAATATTTGCTCAAATTGATTTACAAGTCTCTCAACTTATTGAACTATTAATATATAGGCAAGTTATTTGATTTACTATCAAAGTGAACCCTTTTCAACGCGAGACCAAATTTATAAATAATTCGATGTGTAGCTCAAACTCAATGTCGTGTAATTTCTTAAGACAGTATAAATGGTTTTGACAGCTAAGCAGTATTCTTTTATCTGTGTATATGAAAAGCAAAGCACCAATTAAGTTGACAGCTGAGTTGACAACCAAATTGAATCGTTTTTTTTTTCATTTGAGGACTTTAAGGTAGAACTGTAATAGTCGGAAGATGATGGAAGAAAATTCTCTCAGTTCACTTACGCATGGAGCGGTCGGTGAGCGCTCTTCACTTCCGGAAGCAAAAGTAAAAAATTGGTCGAAACAAGCAAAACTCAATTATGGGCACGTCATATGAATTCTTTGTATTCGTTTTGTTTCGTACGACCACTTAGGTCGGCATCCGACTATTATAGTTCTACCTTTAACCTTGAACATCTAAACATTAGATCTAAATCTATATAAGTTTATTAGAGAAATTCAATTATATTGCCGTACCTATGAATATTCTAAGTTCAATAATCGCATTGGCTTAGACGTAGGTAAAGTTTTGTAACATAAATTTATAGCCTGAGGTTTTACTTGAATTCTACGACCTTAAATTATATTTAAGTTGCTTAGGTAAGTTAATCCTACCTCCAGACTGATAAACGTTAACTTAAATACCTTAACCTTCAACAACTAAGAATTAATGTTGTAAGTTTATTAAAGAGAAACGCAAGTAGGTACCTTTGCATATTTCAGGCTCAAAAATAACATTGGTTTGGACGTAGGTCAAGTTCAAAAATCGCATTGGTGTAGACGTAGGTCAAGTTCAAAATCTCATTGGCTTAGACGTAGGTCAAGTTCCAAAATCGCATTGGCTTAGACGTTGGTCAAGATCAAAAATCGAATTGGTTTAGACGTATAGTTCAAGTTAAAAAATCACATTGGCTTAGACGTATGTCAAGTTCAAAAGTCGCATTGGTTTAGACGTTGGTCAAGTTCAAAAAACGCATTGGTTTAGATGTTGTTTTGTCACATAAATTTGTTTGATTTGATTTTACCTTAATTCTAAGACATTAACCTCAAAGATCCGATAATTAGAACAGAAGATACCAAATCAACCCTTTTCGATTAGGTATTATATTTAAGTTGCTTCGCTAGGTTAATCCTACCTAGCCTAGTTAACCTTAATTTAAATACCTTAACCTTCAAGTTATAAGTTATAATCATAGAGGTTCAAGTATAGGTCTCTGTGCATATTCTAGGTTCAACAATCGAATTGATTAAGAATGAAGTCAAGTTTTGTCACACAAAATTTTGAAGCCTATTATTTAACTTATTTCAAAACCTTAATCTTTAAGATCCGATTATTAGTACAGAAGTAAAAAGGCAACCGCAGAACAACTAAATCAATCCTTTTATATAAATGTACATACATAATGTCATACTAAGGGGTCAAAGCTCTTACGTCTCTGAGCCATTCTGATACATTCCAAATAATTTACATCCACAGGTCCAACGAGTTATGGTAACAAAACGGCGCACTCTAGCGCTAATTGGGTCCTATATTGTATGTACTTATATAGATACGTAGGTATATGAATTTTGTTGGCGAAGCCAATTTTGTTATTCAATTTTTCAATTTTTGCAATTATTTATTTTGATGAATTAAACCTAAACGTTTTTCACCTACACTTTTATGTTATTTCAATTATTTTTTAACTTAATAAATTGGTTTGATATTTTACCTTCATTTTAAGACCTTTATTTTAAATATCCGATTGTTAGAACAGAAGTTATAAGCCAACCAAACCAACCTAATCGTACCATTACGAATAATATTTGCAAAATACCTACAACAATTTAATCAACATAACATTTTACAGACATACCTAACCTACTTAATAATGTAACTATGTATGTATATCATTTTTGTTCCCAATGCGAAGCCAATTGTGTTTGCCACCAGCCACAGGGCAGTGGTGGTTTTTTATTGCACACATTCCACTCCAACCAACGTCTTGCCGACACCCTTACAGCAATGTATATTCTTTGTGGGTACGTTTTTTCTTTTTCTTTTTGTTTTCTTGTTCCTTACGTCATTTGATGAAGATTTGTAGCCTGTCATTTTATCTTTAATCATCTATCTTAACACTAAGCATCCGATAATTATAACCTGAGTACAAGGCTTCTAAGTGCGCTCAAATCGAGTGATTTTAAGATTTCATACAAATTCAACTATCCTCCACTGAAGCTCGTCCGTTGGCGACGATCAACGTGTAGGTACGATTCATCGATTGTGTCTTTAAGTTCATTTTGGCATTTTCTTTGGTAACACCAACCAAAAATTCTATCCTGAGCCCCCTATACGCTAGAGTTCATTTCGTTCATTTGTTATATATTCATTTGTTTATTTAATCATTTTGGTAACACCATATTTTTCTCAAAACGACCCTATAAACATTTTCAATGTTAAAATGTTGGTATACAATACCTACAGTTAAAAACTTTGGAAAAATTGTCTCATCACGAATCTCTCACGAAAAAATTTTTCCCCGAAAACTTACTTGGGGAATTGTTCGCATTGAAATAAGGAATAAGTTCTCTCGAAATAGCTATTTTGCTGAAAGGAATATTTTCTCACAATGATTCATAAACAAATTAACTTCGGGGAAATTTCTTGCGAATTTGCACAAATTTTCAAAATTATCTGTCAAAACCCATCGAAAAATATCTCAGTTTTGTGAAATTTGTACAAAAAAAAAATTTCAAACTAGGTTGGCATTATATCGTTCTACCGTCATGTTGTTCCATATTATAATCGTAGATTTCGTTAAACATTTCTATTCTACACTGTATAAGACGAAAAGAGAACCAATTAAAAGCGACAGAATATCTGATTAAATTGCTAATGAAAAGAAAATGAAAAGACAAAAAATCATAAATATTCTTGTTAATCGAATATGTAATTTAAGAGACATTGTATTTAGATATTTGTGGGGCTATCGGAGGTCTGTACTTCTCTGAACTGGTGTCGGCCTCCGATGGCCCCACAAATACAAAATATTTTATTTTATCACTTATATAAAAACTTCTAGCCGCAAGTCCTGGTAGTAAGCGATTTTATAAAATCATAATGTAAATTTATTTATATTGTAATAAATAATAATACTAATAATTTTATTTACAAAAGAACTAGCTTCGCACAGAATTTTTCATCAATTTTAGCATGAGTAAAAATAAAATTTATAGAGGCTTCAATCAACCCTTGACAATGAATTTTGCGGAAGCTCTGCAATAATTTGTATATAGAATCAATATTTTCTCCTTGCCACCCAAAATTAAATTTTTAGATCGCCACCATCCACCCCTGAAAGTATGCAATTTCGGACTTTCACAATTTTTCTACTTTTCGTGACGAAATTTCCAATTATCGACTCCGTAGTGTTTTTTACCTGGTTCAATATTAATCCAATAAAAAATCAACATGCAAATCGGATGATGTTCAGTCGAGTTATATGCGTACAAACAAAATCCTAATTCATTTTTACACATTTAGATGTATTGTTAATATATTTATCAAAAAAATAAAAGAAATATTTTTATATACGAAGGTGAAAAAGCAAATCAGAAACATTTACAAAATCCACACTCATTGAGCTGATTTAAAAAACGTCTAGTAAGTTAAGTGCATTTTCGACCTGAATAAAATGAATTGGACGAGCTGAAAAACTCAACAGCAAATTTCCAGTAAGGATTGGTGTACATATTTGGCAAACGTTTTACATCGAAAGTTCAGAGTCGTGTCTCAACAAAACTAAATGGGAGGGACAGAATCTCCTACCCAATGGTTAAAAATCTGCCTTTAACCGTGAAATTAAGAGTAATCCAACTTCATAATAACATTCTTGATACCTCAAAACTGGAAAACTGCCATTTTACACCCTATCCCTAAACCAAATTAGGAAAAAATCCTGATTGAAAGCTATCGTCCCATACCACTAATTCTTTGTCTTTCAAAAATTCTAGAAAAGATTGTTGCGAAGCGCTTATTCTGGTTCACTAAATTAAAAAAATGTATATCTCCGAAACAGGTTGTATTCAAACCAAACAAAGGCTGTGTCGACGCCCACCTCCATTTAGATCACTACATCTCAAAAGCCATATCATGGTGTAAAATTTTTAAAATTTTTCGAATTATTTTTATCAAACAGAAAATTCGCTTCAAGAATTAATAACTGCTTTTCCAGAAAATACCCATTAGAAAACGGTATACCGCAGGGGTCTCCCATATCGGCAATGCTGTTCACTATAGCATTCGACGACATAAGCAATATACTCGAAAGGCATAACCTTTTAGACCACTGTCTGTACGCTTACTATGTCTATATTTTAAGTAAAATTTCCGACTTAACTATCTGCAAAAACCTCTTTCTTAATGCCATTGGCGATATTCGAACAAGGTCTTTAGAATCCGGCGCAAAATTATCCTTAGAAAAATGTAAACTACTTCACATTTGCCGCAAACTTAATCTTACTTTTAATGTCAATAATATACCTATTCCTAATGTAAATAATTTAAGTATTTTTGGATTAATTTTTAATAATAAATATTACTGGAAAGAACATTGTTTATCATTGTTAATTTTAAACGATTTAGTACGATGTTAAAGCATTTTTAGTATAAGAAAAAGTATTTAACCTCGTACTAATTCGTTTAAAATTTTGCGTCAATATCTTTAAATATTTAAGCAAAAAGTAACATCCATATAAATACTTTTGTCTCATAGTAAATGCCCTAAATCAATACTTAAAATCATTAAAATACCATACCATCAAGCAGTAAGAAGAAGCCTTAACGCCTTTCCAACTAAACCGATACAAAATTTGCTTGCCGAAGCTGGGCTTCCAACTGTAGAACATCGAATTACATTGAAATTATCCCCAAAACTAGTTATCCCCAAACCTCTTCAGAAACTCACTAATTGATGCCGACATCGCTCAGCCAATAAATCAAAAATGTGTAAAAAGAATTCCATCGATTCTTAAATTAGTCTAAGGAATCCCTGATCTAGAACATTTATTAAAAAACTGTACAGAAACAAAAAAACAATTAAACTCTATCTCCAAAGACTTAAATATCTATGAAATTCTTAAAAACTCCAAATTCAAAAAATATCGAATTAGTAAATGAACTAATTGTAATCTTAGGCTAAACTCATACTGCAGCTGCGAGCAGAGCGGCGATGCGAGAGGTGAGCAGAGCATTAAAAACAAACACAAATAATTGAAATCGAACTAAACAAAAAACTAAATAATCGAAAAACTAACAATAAAAGGCGAAATGACCTTAAAACGAATTAAGTGAAAGACAAAACGATTTTTTAACGAGACAATTATAAACCAAATAATTGAAAAACATATTAATGAAAATCTTAAAACAAAAGAAATGCGAAACGACTAAAGCGAAACAACAAAAAAACGAGATAAAAAAGACGAAACAAACCATACCCAGGAAAATGAGTTCATTTCGTTCATTTGTTATATATTCATTTGTTTATTTAATCATTTTGGTAACACCATATTTTTCTCAAAACGACCCTATAAACATTTTCAATGTTAAAATGTTGGTATACAATACCTACAGTTAAAAACTTTGGAAAAATTGTCTCATCACGAATCTCTCACGAAAAAATTTTTCCCCGAAAACTTACTTGGGGAATTGTTCGCATTGAAATAAGGAATAAGTTCTCTCGAAATAGCTATTTTGCTGAAAGGAATATTTTCTCACAATGATTCATAAACAAATTAACTTCGGGGAAATTTCTTGCGAATTTGCACAAATTTTCAAAATTATCTGTCAAAACCCATCGAAAAATATCTCAGTTTTGTGAAATTTGTACAAAAAAAAAATTTCAAACTAGGTTGGCATTATATCGTTCTACCGTCATGTTGTTCCATATTATAATCGTAGATTTCGTTAAACATTTCTATTCTACACTGTATAAGACGAAAAGAGAACCAATTAAAAGCGACAGAATATCTGATTAAATTGCTAATGAAAAGAAAATGAAAAGACAAAAAATCATAAATATTCTTGTTAATCGAATATGTAATTTAAGAGACATTGTATTTAGATATTTGTGGGGCTATCGGAGGTCTGTACTTCTCTGAACTGGTGTCGGCCTCCGATGGCCCCACAAATACAAAATATTTTATTTTATCACTTATATAAAAACTTCTAGCCGCAAGTCCTGGTAGTAAGCGATTTTATAAAATCATAATGTAAATTTATTTATATTGTAATAAATAATAATACTAATAATTTTATTTACAAAAGAACTAGCTTCGCACAGAATTTTTCATCAATTTTAGCATGAGTAAAAATAAAATTTATAGAGGCTTCAATCAACCCTTGACAATGAATTTTGCGGAAGCTCTGCAATAATTTGTATATAGAATCAATATTTTCTCCTTGCCACCCAAAATTAAATTTTTAGATCGCCACCATCCACCCCTGAAAGTATGCAATTTCGGACTTTCACAATTTTTCTACTTTTCGTGACGAAATTTCCAATTATCGACTCCGTAGTGTTTTTTACCTGGTTCAATATTAATCCAATAAAAAATCAACATGCAAATCGGATGATGTTCAGTCGAGTTATATGCGTACAAACAAAATCCTAATTCATTTTTACACATTTAGATGTATTGTTAATATATTTATCAAAAAAATAAAAGAAATATTTTTATATACGAAGGTGAAAAAGCAAATCAGAAACATTTACAAAATCCACACTCATTGAGCTGATTTAAAAAACGTCTAGTAAGTTAAGTGCATTTTCGACCTGAATAAAATGAATTGGACGAGCTGAAAAACTCAACAGCAAATTTCCAGTAAGGATTGGTGTACATATTTGGCAAACGTTTTACATCGAAAGTTCAGAGTCGTGTCTCAACAAAACTAAATGGGAGGGACAGAATCTCCTACCCAATGGTTAAAAATCTGCCTTTAACCGTGAAATTAAGAGTAATCCAACTTCATAATAACATTCTTGATACCTCAAAACTGGAAAACTGCCATTTTACACCCTATCCCTAAACCAAATTAGGAAAAAATCCTGATTGAAAGCTATCGTCCCATACCACTAATTCTTTGTCTTTCAAAAATTCTAGAAAAGATTGTTGCGAAGCGCTTATTCTGGTTCACTAAATTAAAAAAATGTATATCTCCGAAACAGGTTGTATTCAAACCAAACAAAGGCTGTGTCGACGCCCACCTCCATTTAGATCACTACATCTCAAAAGCCATATCATGGTGTAAAATTTTTAAAATTTTTCGAATTATTTTTATCAAACAGAAAATTCGCTTCAAGAATTAATAACTGCTTTTCCAGAAAATACCCATTAGAAAACGGTATACCGCAGGGGTCTCCCATATCGGCAATGCTGTTCACTATAGCATTCGACGACATAAGCAATATACTCGAAAGGCATAACCTTTTAGACCACTGTCTGTACGCTTACTATGTCTATATTTTAAGTAAAATTTCCGACTTAACTATCTGCAAAAACCTCTTTCTTAATGCCATTGGCGATATTCGAACAAGGTCTTTAGAATCCGGCGCAAAATTATCCTTAGAAAAATGTAAACTACTTCACATTTGCCGCAAACTTAATCTTACTTTTAATGTCAATAATATACCTATTCCTAATGTAAATAATTTAAGTATTTTTGGATTAATTTTTAATAATAAATATTACTGGAAAGAACATTGTTTATCATTGTTAATTTTAAACGATTTAGTACGATGTTAAAGCATTTTTAGTATAAGAAAAAGTATTTAACCTCGTACTAATTCGTTTAAAATTTTGCGTCAATATCTTTAAATATTTAAGCAAAAAGTAACATCCATATAAATACTTTTGTCTCATAGTAAATGCCCTAAATCAATACTTAAAATCATTAAAATACCATACCATCAAGCAGTAAGAAGAAGCCTTAACGCCTTTCCAACTAAACCGATACAAAATTTGCTTGCCGAAGCTGGGCTTCCAACTGTAGAACATCGAATTACATTGAAATTATCCCCAAAACTAGTTATCCCCAAACCTCTTCAGAAACTCACTAATTGATGCCGACATCGCTCAGCCAATAAATCAAAAATGTGTAAAAAGAATTCCATCGATTCTTAAATTAGTCTAAGGAATCCCTGATCTAGAACATTTATTAAAAAACTGTACAGAAACAAAAAAACAATTAAACTCTATCTCCAAAGACTTAAATATCTATGAAATTCTTAAAAACTCCAAATTCAAAAAATATCGAATTAGTAAATGAACTAATTGTAATCTTAGGCTAAACTCATACTGCAGCTGCGAGCAGAGCGGCGATGCGAGAGGTGAGCAGAGCATTAAAAACAAACACAAATAATTGAAATCGAACTAAACAAAAAACTAAATAATCGAAAAACTAACAATAAAAGGCGAAATGACCTTAAAACGAATTAAGTGAAAGACAAAACGATTTTTCAACGAGACAATTATAAACCAAATAACTGAAAAACATATTAATGAAAATCTTAAAACAAAAGAAATGCGAAACGACTAAAGCGAAACAACAAAAAAACGAGATAAAAAAGACGAAACAAACCATACCCAGGAAAATGGCTTAAAATACTCTAGAAGAGTTTTGAGCTTGAAACGGAGTATCTAAGCCATAAAGTTTGTATGAAATTTACCGTTCTTATTAGAGCTAAACCAAACAAATCGATTTCCTCCTAAATCATCTAAGTATGAAGAGAACTTTTCAGAGGTTTAGACTGTATATCGAGCTAGAGACACATAAGAGCAGTAAAAATCGCGGCACCCAATTTTTATATATCAAGTCATTATCATCACCGGAGTCCGGTCGTGTCGTGGCCTCTTCTATCAAGTCTTACCGATCAAGTAATGTAAGATTTGATTAAAATATGGAATTCGACTTTACTTTTACGAATGCAATTGAAAGTATTAAAAAAATGTCTAGTCATTTGAATTTGTTGAATTTATTTAGGTATTTCTTTCTTATAAAATTAAAAGACCACAATCACATCATATACATATACATAGATTACTTTGAAAACAACGTTATTATCATTGGCCTTCGTTTCATTATAAATTTTTATATCTTATCAAATTCTATGTTGGAATAATACTTTGCTGACAAAAAAAAATAATACAGATATGATACAGTGAATGGAAGAGCAATCACAGTCGAACAAAAATGTATTATTATTATTTAAAGGGTGGAATAACGTTGTTTTATTCAACAAAAACAATGAATTAGTAATGAGAGAAAGAAAGAGATGAACAAATCATCGAATCACCCTACTGATCGTAACTATACCTACACAATTTGTAAGCTTGTATTTTTTATCGTTTAGTTTTGTATACACTTAATAATATATAGCATTAAATAATTATAATTGAAAGTTACAGAAATCGTCAACATCACATGTAATGAATCAGATTTGTCGTTATTATGACGACTAGTTTTCTCTTTAATAAATTAAAATTAGTAATTGTTATAAAATTCCGAGAGGAAATCGCTTTCTCTCATGCTAAGAAAATTAAAGTAATTGTGAAGAAAAATTAATTGAACAAACTTTATTAATTTTATTTTTAAATTATTTTAATTTTATCAACTAAAGTCTAGTACGCGATGCATAACGAAAAATCCTATACAAAAATGACACAACAAAATAATAAACGAAAAGTTATGTTCTGCTTTTCGTTCAGCAGTACTCTGTTCCATAAGCGAAAATGATAATTGTGCAGATTATTTGGAAGAGTCTCCACTCTTTTTTCACAAACATTTCGCTGTCCTTTTGGAGACCATAGACAAATTTCGTTTCGCATCAGAAAGTTTAAATGGAAAATATCTAAGATAGAAAAAAGCACATAATGCAAAACATGCTCTAAATATGAAAATTGAAATATCCTGGAACAGAAGAATTATATTTGAAGGGTGAAAAGAGTAGTGAATAAATGAGATTCAAAAAGATGATTCGAGAAAATACGCCTATCAATTGAGATAATACATTCTGCAATTATTTTTTAAACACAACTCAGGCATATGCAAACAACGGCTGGATACAATGAATTTCAACCGAGAGACAAAGTTTTCGATAATTTTTTCAAGAATTTGTGGCCGTTCAATAACACGAATGATCAATAACACGAATGATCTTGGCTGCCAAAGAAAATAATCAAGGGGCGTCAAATCAGAACCACAGAACCATTAGGCGCACAGAACCATAATTTTGGGACCAAATGTCTAAAATTTGGTATCGTTGTTGAAGCATTTCAAATCAGAACCACAGAACCATAATTTTAGAAGCAAAAATCTAAAATTTGGTATCGTTGTTGAAGCATTTCAAATCAGAACCACAGAACTATAATTTTGGAACCAAAAATTAAATTTGGTAACTTTGTTGAAGCGTGTATATCATCACGTTAAAATTGCAAAGACAAAAACTGACTGAATAAAAATGAAACTGACAATTTTTAATCTGACAATTGGTTTGACAGATATAACTGTCGGAAGTTAGGTATAGTACTAGGTTAAAAAAAAAAACCCATTTCTTCAAACAATATTAGTTATGTTTTATTTTCCCCAGATCCGAACCAAATTGGATTTGCTAACGAAAATACATGTATTACAAAAATAACACAAGATCCAATTTCAAATCTCTGGTCGGGGATCTTTCAAGTCCCCTTTCTCCTTAAAACTTACGAGTTTGCTGAAAATAAAAAGTTTTATTGTGTGAAAGGGTCTTTGTTGTTTTTTTTTTTTTAACGAAAGCAATAACTTGTTTGCAAACAAAAACTATTCATTTAATTAATACTACAATAGTTATAATTGTTATACCTAGTTTGTTAATATTAACCCAGAGAGTCTCACCAGAGATTTTATTGTAAAAATCTATCACCCTATCTTCGTAAAGACTTGCTGCACATGGTATATTGGTTTTAGTTCTTGTGTTAACTGAATTTCATAGTTAACAGATGTAAGTTCATTAAAGGAAGCCATAAAAAGCCCCAAACATTGCAAGACCCGGCCTACCAATCGATAATTTCGATTCTTTGGCTACAAAATCACTTCAACCAGTTAAACGGCTAGCTCAATGATGCACGCGCCTTACCTATACATGTGTATCTTATACACTTCCAATCTTTTCAAAATATGCACATAATATACAAAAGAGTTTTTAAAGTTAAAAGCTGATCAAAAAATCGATTGTTCAATGAAATAGTAAATAAATACATTTGATGGCGTCCAAGTCCGAATGCACAAATAAAAATGCAAATTGTCATTGACATTACAACCAGTTTGAGAATCTCTAAATGATATCAAGCGCTCTAAAATTACATTCTTAAAAAAAGTATAGACATAATTATATCGGTTAAGTTACGTGAATCAAATTATGAACGACAACGTAACGATAATCGTTTCGTTGTTACTGGCGCATTTGTATATAATTATATTGAAGCGCAGGCGACGAAAATGGGTCAGACTGTTTTTGAGGACCACAAGACGAAGACAAGGCTCGCCTGTCTTATTCGCAGGTAATTCGCAGGTGGACATATGAAACGTTTAGTCTAAGAATCTACCCCTGATGGACTACGCCTCTACCAACTTGGCATGTGTAGCTGGAGGCAGCTAGCTAGAAACGGGGTGGGCATTTTTCTCAACGTCCTAATTTAAAGATATAAGCCAAAAATCACTTTTTTCTTATTCGTAAGATATAAACTTTCACTCAAATTTTGGTAAAATAAAATACCAAACATTTTTTAAATTAAAAAAATCAACAAACAATCGTTTTTGAAATGCCAGTTTTAAATTTTTATTTTTTTTTATTTAATAACCTTTTAATGTTATTAAATAATTCGATTTGCGTCGCGTCGACACATCTTCAATTAAAAAAAATATTAAATATATCACGAAAACGAAAGAAAAAAAAAATAAGTGCAAAAGACTAGGAGGTATGGTGTTACACAATTTTTTATGTAGACAGAAAAAAATTGATTTTTCCTCTCGAGTGTAGAAACACAGAAGGAAGTGAGACGCGGAGGAAGAGTGGCCCATAACCACCTCCCAGTGAGCGTTGTTGTTTTCATTTTTGCATGTTACCATTTTTTAATGTTTACAAAACAAAGTCCATTATACAAAGAATTTTCGCTCTCTCATTGTAAGAGAGTTATTTTTGTTGTTGTATCCAAAACCAACAGAAAGGTCAACATTTACCAGAGAGACAACACAAATTTGTTAAATGATTTCTATAAAAAGAATTCGTACACAAAAAAATACAATCATTTAAGCAAACAAACAAAAGAACCAAAGAATTAAAAAGATTAAACAAAAATAAATGTGGTACAAAAGGAAACATTACCGACCGACGGGTTCCATTGATTTTTGTTGTGTTTATTCTTCATTCATAAAATACAACAACACACACAATGTTACCTCATGAATCCAAACGGATCCCTTCATAGTATAGGTACATATACAAAGCGTTCACTGTTGCATTTAAGTTGAATATCATCTTTTATAATTAAAAATATCACTTGAACTATAATAAGATTCCTTTTAAATTAAAATAGTTAAAATAACTCAATTTATTTCACATGGTTTACTACAAGAAATTTAGTAACTACGATGTATAACTAATTTTTTCTAAGTTGCAATTGTTAGAAATGATAAAAACTAAAAATTTAGTCGAAGCTAATAATTATTAAGGACATATGTATTAGCTGCATTTTATTATCCACATGATCTGATGCGGGTCAAATTTTAACACGTAAATACAAAAACAACATGTAGTCCTGCTTTCTATCTGGATCTATTTCAGTGATCCAAAAACTAGTACTTTTTTATTATAATTATGGTTAGGTAGTGTAAACTGTAGTGCAAATAAAAAAGCCAACAAACCGTGAAAAATATGCAAACACAATGAAAAAAGAGATGGTTATATACCACTTGTTGTCACTGTTTGTCGAGTTTGTTTTATTATGAGGATCTGATTCAGATCAGATTATGTGGATAGTAAAATGCAGCTAATGACTTTTAATAAAACTCTTAAAGAACATATATAAACGAAATGTATACGTACAGTACTAGTTTTATTCATAAACGCATTATACCGAGTGCATAAAGTAATACGATTCCTTTAATGACTTTAGAATATTTATAAAACTTATGCAACGTTGGATAGAGGCATTGTACGCGCTTAACGCGTTTAGAGATTGAATAGTGGCTATTTTAGGATATTTTGATATTGAAATATTATTTTGAAACACATACAAAAATAAAATAGAAAGATTAATACAAAAAATTCTAAATTATCTTCTTATTCACAAACCATCTAAAACCTTGATCAAAAATTAATGTACGAATTGAAATATTTATTAATAAACAATTAATTCCGAATCCGAAAATCTACTACATGTAACAGGAACTCTGTTGTCGCCACAGAATATTATGTACACTTTCTCACAAAGTGTGAACTTTTGCACACATACTTTATCATTAGAGCTTGTAATTAACATATGGGGCATTTCACGTGAAGCGGACAACGAAAAAACAGGTGGGTCTTGAAAATCGGTAATTTTTAGGTTATTTATACTTTTTTAACATGTATATGAAAGGATTTTGATTTTTGAGGCCTGGGCCCTATTCCACAAAACAACTTATCAACTTTAAACTTTGCACTTATCAAATTTTTCGTCAATTTGCAAAACTTTATGTTCCTCAGAACTACAAAATTTGATAAGTGATAAGTTGAAATTGATTAGTGTAATTTGCAAAGTCTTTGCAATTTTTATATTCTCTTTGCAGTTTCTGTTCCACGTACGTTCTCTTGTACAAAGTGCAAAGTTAGTATTGAAAAGTGTAATTTGCAAAGAATTTGCAAATAATTATGCTGTTTCGTTCCACAAAAATTGTAAATTCTATTTTTGCAAAGCAAATTTTTATAAGTTTGTCAAAAGTTTGCAAGGTAAACGATCTCTTTACAAATACATATTATTATAACTAGTGAAGCCTTGAAAATGTTAAGACGTGAGTTTTTGTTAGTTGATGTTAGTGAAGACGCGGTTATAACAAGAAATTATAGAGACCGAATTAATTTTTCGGTACTAGAAAACTTTAATTTTAAAGAATGCTTTCGTTCAAATCGAATTCAAGTTGATTTACTTTTAAATAATTTACTGTAGCGAGAAAAAAAATGTGTACGTTAGCAAGAGAAATTCAAATTTTAATAACTGCATAGTTCAAGATAAATTAATACTAAATAATGTATGATTGAAATGTTTGGCAAATTTAACAATAATTACAAATGATTAGTATCAATTTTAGTAGCATGAATGATTTGAATGAATTTAAATGTGATTATTTTGAATGATCTTAAGTGTGAATGTTTTAAATACAAGAGTTTACAATTTAAATGAAAGTTAAAAAATAGGATTAAAGCTTAAGTCATTTAACTAAAGAAATAAAATGATGATGATTCCCGAACAGCAATGCAAAGTGAAAAGTGATAACACAGAAATGCAAAGATGATTAAATGCTTTGTGGAACACTTTGCACACTCACACTCGCAGGAAAGCGCAAAGACTTTGCAAATAGCACTAAGCAAATTCTTGCAAAGACTTTGCACTCTTTGCAAGAATTTGGTTAGTGCAAAGTGAGATTTGCAAAGAATATTGTGGAACAGAAACACTTAACACTTTGCCAAAAAATACAATTTGATAAGTGCAAGTGAAAAGTTGTTTTGTTGAATAGGGCCCTGGTGTTAGATTTATGGGCTTGTAAAGTTTCAACAAGCTATGGGGTAGCGTTTTAAAGCAATGTGTTGCTTAATTAAATACAAAAACAAAAAAAGTTGTGCCAATTGTGGAATATGTGACAAATTAGATGTTCTGTCAAGATATGACATCAAAACCGGAAATCGATTTTTTTTGTTGGTAGAAAACCGGAAGTTAGCATTTCAAATCAGATTTTAGATAACATTTTTTTACATCTTAAAATGTAACTTATACATATAATCTGAATACTACATGTCGAGTTTTAGAGTGGGATTCCCATTCGTTTAGAAGATGCATAATTTTCAGTGAGAAGCCGCCTTGTGAAAACCATTTTTTTTATGAAAAACCGACCAAGTAAGATAACTTAAGCGCAGCAAAATAATAACGTATTGTTATAGAGGAACTAAATACAAGGTGGTTTTTACTACCAGAAGAGGGTCTATCTCTCTTTGTTTAAACGGGAGGGGCAGTTTAAAAAAAACTGCTTCTTCGAAAACAAAATATTTTAAAACAACAGAAACACCTACAATGTAGTTACTAGTTATATACCAATTTTAAAAGCTAGAAGTCTGTTCTTCTAGATTATTTTTAAATCAAGTGATTCCTAAAAGTATTTTTTGAAAAAATTACTTTCAAACTCAAATTTTTAAAGAAAAAAAACACCAATGTATAGCTACTATTTTTTTAATTTTTTGATAAGGAACTAAATTGGAACTGTGTGCCAAGTTTAAAGAATTTTTGATCGCTTTTAAGGCTGTTCCAAAATCTTAAACTTTATTTGATAACATAAAAACGACAAAAAAAACAACAATAATTAGAATAATATTAAAAGAAATTAAAAAGAATTCGGTCGGCACACTTGACTCCTCAGTTATGAGAGTTTGTAAAGTAATAGTTAGGTAGTAAAAGATTTCCTCTTTTTGATACTTTATACAGTTAATTATAGGAAAATGCTTAGTAAATAAAGATCTATGCAATGTTGTATAGAGACTATATAAAACCTTATGCACGCAGTGAAATCTAATAACAAAAGGCTTTAAGTGTATAATCAATAGTGTGATATCCATCATACAGCATTTTTCGTCTATAATTCTTGATGTGCATAATTCTTTGCTGTGGTTTAGTCGATTTATATTTAATCGGACAAGTGTAGCTAAATTGTACAAGGTGGTGCAAGTTGTCACACATCAGAAGATGCTATAATTTTTCAAATGGCAGCAAAAACTCAATCGAAACAATTATTCAGCCTTCTTTAGGAATATGTGTCTATGGGGCTATCGGAGATCAAGTCAATCAAGGCTCACCACGTCAGAGGAAAACAGAACTACCATAGGCCTCACATATGTATCTAAATGAAATATTTTGTTACATTACAAATTCCATTTTGAGGATTTTCAAGCTTTCATATACAGGGTGTCCCATAAATGATGGTGATGATGCGGTACGGACAAGTTTCTAAATTCTGACCTGGCATATCACCAATTTCAGTTTGGACCATCATTTATGGGACACCCTGTATATACATTTTATATCTTTCAATAGTTGTTGTTGACAAGAGGTCAATTAATTTTTTAATTGAAAAGTGATTTACAAAAATCGTTTACAGTCAAAAATAAAATGTTTAAGTGTTAAAATATGGCTGGATTGGCAGAGACCCACTATGGTAAGGTACATCTACTTTTTATTCTCCTTACGGCAATAGCTCCAACCACAACCGCTCCTAAATAGTCAGAATCTTCGAGCTTCTATCCCACTAGTGCTTCATAGTGGTGCAGAACGTTAATATCAAATCAGTCTGTAGAGTGGGAAACATGAAATTTTAAAATCGATTTCCAAACCCACCTCTCGAAACACCCACTGAAAAGCCCATTTATGTATTCGTCTATTTTCCTGTATTTATAGTCTTTTTTGAGATATATATACAAAATTTGCAAGATTTTTTCTTAGAAATTATCAATTGGGAGCATTAGAAAAAATATAGACAAGTAGCAGGATTTTTTGATAAAATCAGAAATAGATATCTATTGCGACTCAGACTATCTACGAAATTCAGGAAATCTTTAAAAATACACTTTTTAAAGATTGATCACTTGTATTAACTCCTATTTTATAATTTTTAATATTCATATTTAGCCAGTTCACGTTTCTGAGATCTCACTGAGCAAACTTCCGTCAGCTCCACTGAGGAGAAGGAGAAACCTGAACAAAATTTCTCCTTTAGAAGTCAAAAGCACTCTCCATCTCGTTTTTATAAATTGATCAACTGTGACAAAATATAATTGAGCAAACGAATCCAAAAAAATTTAAATCTCAACTTTTTGACAGCAAAAGTGAGGAATCTCACTGAGGATTACGTACAGATTTCTGAAATTGCTGTGATCTCTGAGATTTCACAGATCTCAAGAAACCTGAACTGGCTAATTCATATTTTTACCTTGCCAGTCATCAGCTTCATACTTCAGACTTCAAAATTTACACGAAAATTAAATCCAGGAGAACTAGAACTACTGGGTTGCTCAAACTTCTCTAAAATTCGAGTGGTTCGAATTTTAAAGATTTTATGTATAAGTCATGATTGTAATACTTCAAGAAAAAATTGTAAATTAATCATTGCATAGTTGAAATGTATGGCATTGACCTATCTAAGATCAAAGAACAAATTTTCGAGTTTTCATTTTCTTTCTGTGTCATTCGAAGAGACAATTACTGATGATTTTGTCTCTGAGATTCTCAAAGATGTGCAATATATTACCTTATTTATGTCATATGTGTAACTAATATGATAATTTGAGGTTTGGGCTTACCAATAGTTTCAAGTTTACTTTATTTATTTATTATTCAACTGCAGACAGTTATTGACTTAGTTGCATCAAAAAATGTACACACATAATAAGATTTTTTTTTGAAATTTTAGATTCCTACTAAGTAGAAAGATTAGACTTATTGACATTTTAGAATCAGATTGACTTATTTAAATTAATGGTAGGGTATCTACTATCAAATTAATGATTCTAAATTAATGTTCCCAAAATAATTACATAGATAATTCATTATAAAATACAACTAGGTATAAAAGAAATATTTTTTATTTATTTCGCTTGATTCATATAATACATAGGTATCTACATTATGTATACTTTTATCTCTTTTCAGATGAGAAAATGCACTTAGGTACAAGAGTTTGCAAATACGTCGTGAGAAAATTACTAAACTTCACAAGTGCAAAAATAGTTTTTACTTAATGACTGGTGGCCCCAAAACTTGCTTTAAACTCTGAAGACTTGTTAGATAGAAATCCTTTGAAAATTAATTTATATCGGAGGTGAAATAATTGGATATGAACTACACATTTAAAAAAAAAAAAAAAACGAAAACCCAGTAAATACATATTATCGAACTCAAAGTCACACTTAAAATTTATTGTTGGTGTTATTTTTTGCTGGATTGACATAAAAGTCAACTTGTGTTTTACTATAGCTATGTGTTTTGAATTTTGTAATAAGTTGCAAAAATAATTGTGCTTCAAATGTTTTAAAAAAGAGGACATCGGTTTCAAGAAGTTTATACCTACATATTTTCCAAGTTGAGGTTTAACATAGAACTCTGTTCAAATTTAAAGGTCAAATAAAGGCATTTAGGTCAGGATATGACGATACAACTATAAGATTTATATATATAAGATTTTATTCATCTCAAAAACAGATAACGGGAGGTATACTACTCTCAAAAAGGCATAATTGATGCTGCTTTTGTTTTATATGAAGTCATTTGAAGCCGAATGAATTTTTGGCTTTAATTAGTACCTACCAAACGCAGCTAACTTTTTGTTTGAAACTTATACGTAACGTAATACCCGTTAAATCCAATGCCCTTTGACCTAAAACTCCCCCAACAAAAAAAAACACGATACATTTTTGTAGGGATACTTTGTTGGTTGTTTTCATAGAAAAAACATTTCCCTCGAAAAGCCCACTCAGAACACTGCCAAAAAAAAGTCCAGGCATGACGAGCATGACTCAATCTGTCATTTTCAAGATAGTCTCCTTTACTTTCTCTTTCACACTCATTGCAATTTGCCTCATTTTGACACTTTTTAACAAACAGTGTTTTCTTCTACAAATCGATTGTCACTTTATCAGAGACAGAGAGAGCACCACTCTCTCGCACTGACACTAATCCATGCGCACCCATTATCATGTATGTATACTTTTCTATATGTGTGTAGCGCATTGATTTTTCTGAGAAAATTCTGCTAAAATTTTCATTGATTGACCAAAACTTTTCTTTCACACCCAAAACGAATTTGATTAGTTTTCAATTTTTCCCAATCAATCTATAATAATTTGATGCATTTCACTTACTTCCCAACAAAATTCTCCAGCACAGAAGACTTTCCAGCCGATTGTCCGCCCACCACAGCAATCTGAGGCAAATCCAACTGCATATGCACACCCAATTGGGTGAATGCATCCTGCAGCTTATTCACAATTGGAATTAACGTATCCATAATTGTTTCAGTTTTTAATCAGTGTTTTGCACACACTTTTCCAGCGGACAACGATAGTTCTTTCCGGAAAAGTGTGGAGCCCGACAGTATTGATCTTTGTAGTGTTTTTTATATTATATATAGATTTTTTTCACTTCTATTTTAGCTCGTACAGACCGTCGCGATTCGACTTTCGATCCCAAGAGTACTTTACCTGACGAAAACACGAAGAAAACTACGCGATTACCAATTCGTTCTGAAAGGGAATTTTTTTTGTCAGATCAGTCTATCAGAAAAAAATCGCAACTCTGTCCGTCTTTGTTTTGTTCCAATAGTTGTTCCTTTCTATGTGAGAAAGTGTTATATTCGTCTGCGACTGCGTTTATTTCACCAACTTCAACACCAAACACATACAAAGTAGGTTGCCAACAAATTGATTTTATTTGGTTTCTTTTTGTTTTTGGTTCTTTTTTCTGGCCTGGTTCAATAAAAGGAATGTTGCTTAAGTTTTTAACAGAAGTAATTGAATGAGCTTGTAATAGATAAATTTTGTATCACAAAACACGATAAAATAATGGCACACAAATTTTCGGTGAATTTTTCAGACGATTAGCGATTGCTAGACGTAGAGTAGACCAACCGTCGGCCTTTTATTTTTTATGAATGAGTACCAGGGTTGTGACTTTACTGCAATTGCAGTAGATCTACTGCATTTTTTTCGAAAAATAAATCTACTGCCTTTAAATTAAATCTACTGCACTTTTGGTTTTACGAAAAAAAATCATTCAATAGGCGTTTTTCTTTTTTAGATCAGAGCTGATTGAGCTGAGTACTGAGCAAAGTCTGAGCGAACAGAATAAATTTTAAGCAGAGTATGTTCAGAGTTCTCTGATTTAAATATGAAACAACTTAATCACTGAAATGTCATGATTATAAATTATTTATTTGGCCAGTTTATATTTCAGAGAGCTCAGTAATTTTCCTCCGTCTCTTTGACAGAGCAGGAGAATGAAATATAAACACATTGTATAGTGTTCAAAGGAATTTAAGAAATCGAGCGACGAATCCAAGAAATTTCAGTCTCACTTTTTGACAGCTAATGTGAGGAATTTTTGTGAGGAATCGTGTTTATATTTGTGAGGAAGCGGAGATCTCGGAGATCTCTGAAATATAAACTGGCCAATTTATTATTATTATTTTACCTTCTCCACTAGAGCAACCAGCCTATTCCGCTATTTTTTATTGTTTTGACGACGTTTTTTTTTAATTTCCCGTCATCTCGTTTGTTTTCAGCATTTTACTCCGTTTACTCTCCTATTTTATTCTGAGCTCACAGAGCGTGCCTGAACATGCTCAGAACTAAAAAAGAAACACAAATTTGAAGCCCTGAACGATCAGAGCTAAAACAGAATATATATTTTATTATTTTAAATTATTTATGTTTATTTATGTTATTTCTTATTTTTATTTTCAAAATATAAAAATCTACTGCGAAAAAGTTGAATCTACTGCGTTTTTTTTCCAAATCTACTTCGGACATTTTTTAAAAAAGTCCCATCCCTGATGAGTACTAAACTAAATATACTAAATTGAAAGATTGCTGCGAGAGAAACAAAAAAAATGATTTTTTTTTTTGTAAACCTCGTATTTTAATAAGTTCAAAAGAGACAAAACAATTTTTGTATCAAATACTTTTTAAATCTATTACAATTTAAAGTGTTCACAGACTTTAAAGTTTTAAGTTCCGCAAAGTGGAGTGGAACTATTCTTTTTCGAACAAAATTTAATTAAATATAAGTAGAAATTCACATTCTTTTTTTCAGCCAAATTTTTTTGTGATCTCCAAACAGACAACGAAACGCTTGCGGAAATACAACGCATAATATCCTTGGAGAGTTTGACTAATTTCAAAAGCATGCCTGACAAATTGCAAATAGGATGTACCTTTGATTCGACGTTTTCATTCTCTTCTTGAATGATCCCAGATGTAGTATTTTGGTACCTCGACACATAATATGAGGTGCGTTTTATTGGTAAATTTATAGCTAGCACAGTAAAATTTCCATCCAATTCCCCCCGGACTTGCAAAAAAACACGGCTTATGTTCGTAATGTATGTAGGTAGAGTTTTCAGTTTTTTGTTCTAGTTAAAGTATATGGTATAAGTAATAAGTGTGATTTCCTATATGTATTTATCTCAAACGGCTGAAAAAGAAACCAAAGAAATTTGTGAAAATAAAAACACATCAAAAAGCAAAATGGAGTTCCTTCTCTTTCTCATAGTTAATCCGCCGAAATCGGTGAGTTAAAATCTTGAACCGAGTCTGAACCACTATTGTACAACTGGCCATTAATCCGCCGAAATCAGTGGATAAAACTGCTGAACCACGTTTTAAATATTTGTACAACTAGCCCTGACGTTAAATGTAAAAATTCATTATTTTATTGTTTTTACTTCTGGACTTCATGTTGTGTACTTGAGTTTTGTTCCACTCTAATTTTAAATGTATAGCTAGGTAGTGCCCTGAGGATATCCTAACATGACGAAACCCGTCGGCCAATTTATTAAAATGAAATCAAAAGTAAAAAAAACGTGGAATGAAAAAATAAAAAAAATAGTTATTCAATAAAAGGTTGGAAAGATAATTTCAACAAAAAAGACATATCTGTGCTTTACATTTTTTTTCGTCTCAAATTATAAAATAGTGAAATATATATATGTAAATTTCCAATTTCTTAATGACTTTTTACAAAAAAATGTAACTTAATAGTCCAATAAAGAAAATCTCTTGAAAATGTTGGAAAGTACCCAACGAAACGTCGGGAATATTTCAAAAATGCCCATTTAACATTTACATCAGAGAACTTATCTTTTCCATGCATTGAGAAAAGAAAAGAAGAGATGTGGTCAGAAAAGTCGCAAAATTTTAAAAAAGGGTCAAAATAGCCACTTTTTTGAAAGGTCGTATCATAGTCGCATGGGGCAAAAAAGGGGTCAAAATGCGACTAAAGTACTCTAAAAAGCAACTACAGAAATTTTTCACGATTTTTTTTCTTCGTGTGAAAGGTACAAGAGATTTTTAAGGAAATTAAAAGAAAACGTCAACAAAATCTCCGACACCTTGTTTTTTCGTGTAAAAGGGGACGACGTAGTTTTCTATTTATGATTAATAAATTTGAATTTAATTTTTTTGTTAAAAAAATGTAAATTTTTAAGAAAAAAAATTAGAATTTCATAACAAACGTAAGACCGCATTTGGCGGATCTGGGGCTTATTTCACCAAATACAATTTACAAATACAAAATTGTATTTATGAAAACGTAAACTACATTTACAAATTTGTAAACAGAATTTCTTTTTCATAAATTACATACATATTTGCATCAAGTTTGTAACAAAGGTGAAAAAAGTTGTACAAAATACAGTTGTAGTTTACAATAAAAAAAAATATGCGTTTCACCAATTATATGCAAGATTTGTAAACTAACATTTATTCTCACAAAATTGTGAGAGTCGTATGTGTAAAATGAAAAAGGCAATACATTTAAATATGCAAAACAAAGTGTAAAGTTGTTAGAAACTTCAAAAAAAGGTTCATAAATATTCTATGATCTATTTATTAATAATTTGGGAGCAAGCAAAAAAATTTTCCTTTTCACATACATATTGGTATTAATTTTCAAAAATATGTCTACCATTCATATACTAAATTCTGCTTTTCAAAATTCTTATGATTAATAAACAAAACACATTTAACTCACACAGTTTACACGGTTTTAACTTCAAAAAGCAATTTTAATATAGAAAACACAATTTGTAGAAGATATTTCACATCATTTATTTTCTGTAAGTTTTTTTTCTACAATTCAACAAACTTTGTAAAATTCTTTTATTTGGTGAAACAGAAACTTACAAAAATACCCCAGTTTTCACAAATTTGTACTTATAAACTACAAACAAATATTAGTCTTGGTGAAACGAAAATAAAGATGTCCCTTTGTAAATTACAAATATACTTTTGTAATACAAACGTTTTGTGAAACAGAATGAATCGATTTTTCAACAAATTTTGTCAAAATTCGCTTGTAAATACAAATGTGTAAGTTGGTGAAATAGGCCCCTGAACTTCCCGTCTTATTTGTATTAAATTGTATGAGCTATATCGCACTAAGCGACAATTTTCTGCACTTCACGGCACTGCATTTTGCGACAAAATTGATAATCTGACCAACTATGTCGCGACATGAAGTTCCGTTCAGTTTCGTGAGAAATTGCGCGCGGTGTCGCTGAAGAGCAGTTCCGCCGAGTACCGCGGTTTTACCTTAAAAACAAATAAAATCCATTATTTTGTTTTATATTTTTGACCAATTTTTTCGTAAAACTTTTCCACTGTATATTAGGCTGTTTTGGTCTTTATGACGGAAATGCGAATAAAAACAATAGCTGTGTTTTATTTTCCCCAAGATCCGAACCAGATTGGATTTCCTTACAAAAATACATGTATTACAAAAACAACACAAGATCCAACTTTGTTTTGAATTTGGATTTCCAAATCCATTTTGAACACACACCCTTAATTTGTAAATGTCGTCAGTAGTGTAAAGAAAAAAGGCAAACGGTGTATACGAATAAAAAAAACAAAGGAAAAAAAGAGTTGGGTATATAACGTATGTCACGGAGATCCTGGGTTGTTTTATTTTCCTGATCTGATCTGGATTGGATCTGGGGGAAAATAAAACGCAGCTAATATTTATTCCATTATTTTTCCCAACGTTTCGTAAGTTTTCCTTACTTCATCAGGGTAATTTTATTCAATCTGTCAATATATAATACATAATAGGTTTAAGTTTATTAAATGAATTAAAATAGAACATTCTTGTTTCCTTACTTTGCTATTCAAAAATTACATACTAAATTGCTTATTTTTTGCCCCTTAATGCATCCTTCCCGGAGACGGCACTGACACAAAATTGAACATAAAAAAAACAATCATAAATATAAATAAGAACAAGAAAATAAAAACTATCAAACTCAAAATTGACAATAACACTTATATCACAGCTTGGCATCAGGTACTTTAATTAAATAGCTACGGCATAGCATTGTTTTATACTGTCGGTGTCCTCTTTTGTGTTCATCGTTCGTTTTATTTGTTGTTGGATTCTAAGACTTTCCAGTCTTGTGTTGAGTTTGCTCTCTTTGTCCAGTATTGTTACATCTTTAAAGTCCACTGTGTGTCCGCTATTTGTTATATGCTGTGAAAGCCCTGTCGTCTCTTTGTGTTTTCTTATGTCTGCTTCGTGTTCCGCTAATCTCGTTGCTAAATTTTTCTTAGTTTGTCCTATGTACACTAGATCACAGTTTTCATTCTTTTTTCCTTTACATTTGATTTCATAAACTACATTATGTTGTTGTTGTTTTTGTTGTTGTTTAGCGTTGTGAATTTGTCATATTTTGTGTTAGGCTCTACCAAACCAACGCGAAACATTTGTCGACGACAGTTTTTTGTTGTTGTTTAGCGTTGTGTGTTTGTCATATTTTTTATTATTGTGAATGATTCGCTACGATTTCGCGTTGGTTTGGGAGAGCCTTTATTGTGAATGATTTCGATTTCATGTTGGTTTGGGAGAGCCTTTACTTTTACGAAAACAAATAATAGGTGTGTTCCTTTGGGCCTTGCAAAGTACTTTTTAGTACTTCCCAGTAGATGATGAATGGAACGCTTAAATTTATGTCAAAAGAAAAATCTAACCTCAATGTAGACGAAAGCTTTGTTGTTTGTATTTGTATTTTGTTTTAAATTATAGAAATCATCAACAACAATAGCTGTGTTTTTTTTTCCCCCAGATCCAATCCAGATCAGATCATGAAAATAAAACAACCCAGGATATCAGTGACAACTTGTTATATAAACAACTCTTTTTTCCTTTTGTTTTTTTTATTTGTATACACCACTGATCTCTATATATTACTGGATAGTGTATTCCATACAACGTATAACAGTTTTTTTGACTCCAATTGAAAATGACACTAGTGGCCAAGCGCATCTTTTGACGTCTATCTGAAAAAAAAAAAAACAAATTTGACGTAAAATTGTCTATGAAAACAAAACTGTAAGAATTTATTGACATTTGATTTCTGAATTTTTTGCTTCCAAGTTAAATTTAATTGTTCCACTAAATTAAATTACCTAATTGAAATCGAAATAATTGAAAATGGTACGGATTTGCAAGTATTGCTAAAAAGAAGGAGGTGTTGATGGGAGAACACTTCATGGGTAAATTGTCACACAAATATTCCAAATACAAAATCCGAGGAAAACTTCGTATTTAAAATCCGTAATAGATAGGTACACTGATCTCTATATATATAGAGATCAGTGGATAGGTATTGTTTAGGTCTTATCTGCTTGGCCGTGCCAGTGTCTATAAGTTCCTCGTCTGGGACATCCTGGTTTGAAAATGTTTCCAAAAGTGGGTGATCTATATATTGTGGATCTTGTTAAGGTTAATATTTCAATTTAATGCCGGCAGATTGTGATATTCTAAGACACTGTTTTACATAATGTGATCGGTTAAACTTTGTGGATCTTTTTTTTCTCGAAACTGCTATTTCTGGTTGCGGTTGGATTTGTTCAGATGCAAAATTAACAGTATCAGAAACTCGTTCATCAAATCATTCATTTCTAAAGCTGCCAAGCAGAGTAGGTATTCAGTTTTTTTTTCAGGTAATTAACTCTTTTCCTAAGGCCACGCTTAAATTTAGTTTTACTACGGTTTTTCTTTTCTATATGCGGTCTCATAATGTTAATAATAATTAAAGCACCATTAGCTTTCATTCATATGCAAATCCAATCTGGTTCGGATCTTGGGGAAAATAAAACACAGCTATTGTTTACATTTGAAACTTTGAGGTGCCTCAAAATACTTTGAAACAACAACAATTTCAACATTTCACACATTGAGCAGGTTTTTGAACGCATCTTTATCGCGCGATAAAAGTTATCGCGATCGCCATCGCCATCGTGTCAGTTTGCGCAAAGCTTATGTCGAATTCCTTTCAACAAAATAATCGTATTTTTTTCTAAAAGAATCGATTTTTTTTTCTGAACAATTCGAATTTTTTCTGTCAAAACAAATCTTGCTAATTTTGCAGGATTCAAGAAAGATTTCACACCGATTTGCACACACACTTGCAAGATTTAAAATTTCTAAAATGTCAAATTGAATGCCGCTGTGTTTTTGGTTGCAACGAATTTTCGGTTAATTTTATAGTAAATATTTGTGCGTTATTTTTCATTTAATAATAATAATAACTTTCAATTTGAATATTTTCTGTACATTTTACTTCGAAATTGCTGCTGTCAAGTGCCACACACACAGTCAACAAAAAAATCGATTCTTTTCGCCTTTTCGTATTCCTTTCAACGACAAAAAAAATTCGATTCTTTTTAGAAAAAAAATCGATTCTTTTGTTGAAAGGAATTCGACATTAATATGGCCTTTCCCTTCAAGCAAATTCACTGACCCAACTTTTTCGGTCTTTCTTGGATCATTTCAAAACGGAGTGTCATACACACATTAGCACATTTTTTGTATATGCATGCAAAAAAAGAACGAAAACGAGTACTTTTTTTTTACTGGGAAAGAGAGAATGTATGCAATACCCTAATGGTGAGTATTTTTTCATGGACTGAAAACAAAGGAGAAGACAACAAAAACAATTAACTTTTTTCAATGTGTTCACGTTTGTGCCCAGCGCAACAGTTTAATAAAAATTCCCTCGAGAAAGAACATCAATTTAAAATCAAAAGTTAATTATTTAATTATTAATTACAAAATACATCGTGATGTTTCATTTATATACAAACGATAGAAGAAAATAAATTGCATAATATTCTTCAACCACAAAACGCCTGTCGTTCGTTCATTTTTTTGGATCCGTTCTGGATTCCATTTTGTTTCGGTTCTCGCTGAGTATGGTGAAATGGGAAGCTCTCTCTCTCACAACACATGCACAAAATGAGTCCGTGGTGATTCTAATTTCCATACAATTTTGAGCCGACAAACGCAGTTTTGCGGATCCATGTTTGGATCCGTATACGGAGTCATCCATACGTTGTTTACTACGTGCGCGGATCCAAAGCGGACTCGTTTGCTTGAAGGGTTGGATCTAAATTGGATGAAAGGAATTCATTATAATCCAGTGTGTCCAGGGTTTTAAATGATTGTGTTCAGTGCTCAATTTTCTGAACAACTTAAAAAAAATAAATCAGTTCAGTGGTTGAGAACAAAACGGAAGTTAACATAGTTGTCACTTGCCTGTCATCGGTCTTTTCGTCTTAAATTTCTTTAAACGAAAGTTGTGTTTTTTGCCGTTCACGTTTCGTGTCAAATTAAAAGGACTTAAAAGTAAGTTTTAACATTGAAACATGGTTATCTTAATTGAAATTATATATTCTTTTGTATATTGTAAGAATAATTAAAATATCCCTAATGGATTACTTGGATTTTGTTAGATTATTCTTGCTTGCTTACAATTGTGTTTGACAATGTACAGTGATTTTTTTGTTTTCGTGAAACGTACATTTCTTACTTTAGTTTTAATTTTATCTTTTTTTCAGAATGCGTTACGTGGCTGCATATATGTTGGCTGTCCTCGGTGGACAAGAAAGCCCGAAGAATGCCGATATCGAGAAAATCCTCAGCTCGGTTGGTATTGAAGTTGATTCCGAACGCCTTACCCGCGTCGTAAAGGAATTGAGCGGCAAGAGCATCGAGCAATTGATCAAGGACGGCCGTGAGAAGCTCTCCTCCATGCCAGTTGGTGGTGGTGCAGTTGCTGCTGCTCCAGGAGTTGCCGCTCCAGGTGCTGCTGAGGCTAAGAAGCCCGAAAAGGAAGAGAAGAAGGAAGAATCTGAATCGGAAGAAGATGATGATATGGGATTCGGTCTTTTCGAATAAGCCTTCGATTCCAACCAACACTTGCGTGGAAAAACGAGGTAAGCATTAATCTATTATATTTGAGATGAATTTTATTTTCTTATTCTTATTATGATGATCACAATTTAACCATCTTTCGACTGAAAATTGTTGATGTTAACTTATTTTACTGATTTTTATTGATTCAACATAAAATTTTTGTATTTGGCTTGCGATAAAATTCTTAAACGGCTTTCGTTAATTTTACAGATGTCAGCATGGGACCGTCAACACAACTACCCAAGTCGTGATGTAGTTACAAATTCATCCGCAAACTACTTCTGTACAAATTTTCTATTTCTGTGAAATAAAGCAAGAAAAAAGTTTTACACGTATTCATGTTTATTTTATTTTTTTTTTATTTTTGTTTTTCCAGAAAATAGCTAATTGCATTGCTGAACTACAACTAAAATTTTTGATTTAGGTAATTTAAGTATATTTCCTCTCCTGCAATAACATGTAGATAACGGCGATTACAAGTTTATAACCTCGCATGGTAGTTAAAACAATTGAGCGGCAAAATTGTCGAGCCATCATATTCAAGAACACTGTCTTCCCTACTCGATGGGAATTGACCGAGTTGAAGCTGCTTCTGGAGCAACTTTTGTCGACGCTGCTTTTAAGGACAGAAGCCTTGTAAAAAAGGAAAATGAGACTCGGATTCAATTCATCACTTGCGTACAAGGTAAGCATTAATACATTATCTTTCTAATTTTATTTATGATGATCACAATTTTACCATCTTTCGACTGAAAATTTTTGATGTTAACTTAATTTACTGATATTTACATATTCAAATTTTTCAACCTTTGAATATAGGCTTATTAAAATTCTAATTTATTTCTGTTTCAGATATCAGCATGGAACGCTATCATGTTCGGAATCATATGAGATTTGCCACTACGATGGAAGTCGTGATAGGGTTGAATACCCCAAGTCCTTATGAAGAAATGTAATTTAAATATTATTCGCAAACTAGTAGTGTACCAACAAATTATTTATTCTTGTGAAATAAAGAAAACAGATATTTAAAACGTATTTCAATTTTAGTTATGTATTTATATTTTGACTTAAACGACACCGCTCTCAAACCGTTAAGAACGGAGAAACTTCAGATATAAACAATTAAGAGTAAACAACCATGAATATTGGAATTCGTAGATCGTCTTTTCGAAGAATAATAATAAGGTCTTAATTGAACAAACAGATTGGTATTTCGGAGAAAAAAATTAAATGAATGATAGCAAAAATTCACTGGTATTTATGATGAATATAGATCCTTACTTTTCATATCCAAATATGAAAGTCTTGCATGCCGTGGTTGGGAACTTTGTCGGTAATTGTGCGTTATTTTAGCGCATCTCGCAAACAAGCGGCCCCATGGAAAAGTCTGGGATTAGTGATTATTATATTCGCTATAAGAGCAGAAGCTTTTATCAGTGAGAACATACAAACTTTCACAATTTGCTGCCAAAACCTAGGTAGATATAAAAAAACAGTTCCGCGAATCTTTATAAAAATTTGAAGTTACCAAACGGGCATATTTTGACATCAAACCGAATACTTCAACTACAAATTAACTGCGGCCATTTGTTGGTGAAAAATGAGGTATTTTCGCAAATTTCAGAGAAGGTGTTTTGCTGATTCTGTTTCGTTGCCTATTCCATTATGAATTTAATTTTGTTGTTTCTACCAGCCCTATTCTGCTATCCGTCTGGTGAAAACGAAGTGTAAATTCACAAACGCATCGTTGCAGAGATGATGCACAATCACTTGCGTCATAAAGCCATCAAACCAGCATCAGTACTAGCATAAAGTATTCACTATTGCAAACTTGCATCAAATAATGCACATACTTCAAGCAAAACCAAAATCAAGAAAATTCATGCGTAGTTGCTGATGTATTGCATCAGCTGCGATGCGTATCAGCATCGCAACAAAGCGTTTGATGTTTATGAATTTAAACGAATACCTACCTATTCCAAAAAAATATAGGTATAAACTGCCATAAAAATAAAATTTTAACAATTAGTTTCTTTCAAGAACTTCAAAAATAATTATTGATAGAGCTTTGAACTCGAAAGGTTGAAGAGTTTAAAGAATAATCTGTGACAAATTAAGTTAACAATCCACGTGATTCGAAAAATTGGATCGGATAGCAGAATAGGACTGTATTTCTGTTCCTGTTTCTCAAAGGCACAGCGAGTTACATTTCTATACGAAAGCTTTTCAAAGATTCAATGCATTAATTATAATTGTGTTCGTTACGTTTTCACTTTTTTACGTAAATTCGTGGAAATTTTGTTGAATATCTCATCTCGAATTTGTACCTATGCGAAATTAAATTATTATTATTATTATTATAATTTATTAACATAAAATTAAAATTTACATGTTAATTTAGGAATGAGCACTAGCTGCTTGGAGCTTCTGACTCTTAAGTTAAAATAAATGCTATGTTATTAATTGTGATTTAAAAAGATTGAGAGTTAAGTGATTTTTTTTTTTTGATTTTTGAAATTAGATAACAATATTGTGCAATTTAATAAAGTTGTAAATAATTTTAATATTCTCTGGGTCCAAGTTTCTTAAGATTTCTTCCATCGATGAGGTTGGGTTGCAAACGCTGGTGTTGGAGGTCAATGATTTGCAAGCTCTTAATCCAAGAATATGTCCTATATCCATTATCGTTTGGCAGTGATTGCAGGAGGGTGGATTTGTCTTTTTTAGAAGATGTTGATGGGTGAGTGCTGTGTGTCCCAGCCTTAGTCTCACCATGACTGTATTCATCTGCTTTGAGGTGGTGACAGGGTAACAAGGTTTTATTTTATCCGTATTGATGGATTTATAACTGTGTTGATAGTTGTGCCAGTCATTTAGTTGTTGTAGTCTAAGCTTGTTCTTAACTTCACGTATTAGGTCACGTTTAGTAAGGTTTGCAGCTAATTTGACTGGCGAGATATGAGCATCATTTGCCGCTTTGTCAGCTTGTTCGTTGCCTAGGATCCCAACGTGTCCAGGTATCCACATAAGTTTTAATTTATTCGGTTGCCTTATAAGGTGATCTCTTATTTTGTTTATAACAACCGTGGTGTTGTTAGGATTTTGAACCGCATTGAGAACTGATCGACTGTCAGAACATATAACAAATTTACCGGGTAACTTTGCAGTAATTGTAGCAGTTTTTAGGATCGCTGTTGCCTCGGCGGTGAAAATTGAAGCTACGTTATACAATAAGCCAATGCATATTAATGACGAAAATTAAATTATTTGGAATCGAATGTGGAAATTTCTTAATTTTAAAGCGTAGTGTAACTAAAAAAGTACTACATACTTGTTAGTTCATAAATGAATCATCACGGCCCACTGTGGGGCTTTTTTGTAAAAGTGCTTGCAGAATTAAATTTTCGTGTCTATCTATAGCTTATGAAGTTTGTTGTCCCTAAAAAAAAAGTTATTTTTTCGATTTCTTTTACATAATCGCTCTTTGTCGTAGATATGCGTTTACTTGCTGGTCGTTTCGTAATACTTAAAAGGTCCCTGCTGTTAGGTAGTACAAACATTAACATTTGAGTTATTTTCATTTAAAAATATTTTTTTTAACACCCTGTAAAGTATTTTTTTTTAATTTTATCAGTTTTATACCACTTTACATACTTTCTCCATTGCTTGACTTAAAGTGTACCAATGAAATAGTATATTTGCACTCTATTGTGCAGCAAAATAAAAAGGCTTTTGATACAACTGCAAAAATATTTAAAAATTTATTATTCGTTGACTTTTATGTACCACGTCACTTAGTTCGTTTTGTAGGCACTCTGTTTTTACCAGTTATTATTTTTCGACAATTTTTGAGGTGAAATATTAGCTGCGTTATATTTTCCCCCAGATCCAATCCAGATCAGATCAGGAAAATAAAACAACCCAGGATCTCTGTGACATACGTTATATACCCAACTCTTTTTTTCCTTTGTTTTTTTTATTCGTATACACCCTTTGTCTTTTTTCTTTACACTACTGACGACATTTACAAATTAAGGGTGTGTGTTCAAAATGGATTTGGAAATCCAAATTCAAAACAAAGTTGGATCTTTTGTTGTTTTTGTAATACATGTATTTTTGTAAGCAAATCCAATCTGGTTCGGATCTTGGGGAAAATAAAACACAGCTATTATGTCTATTTCTAATGGGTAGAGTCTTATTACGGCAGAAGATTCTGAAACACCCTGTTAATATTTGTTCTTAAAATTCATAAATTTAATATCCCTGGAAAATTCCTTCAAGCAGAACAAATTTTTTAATATGTTTATTGTTCAAGCAACAATCGCGCGCTGCTCGCGCTACTAAATAAAAAGGAAGTGGCTAAAAAAAAAAGAAATGCCAATATATAACAGTTTTGTTTATAAAGGTACTGTTTATGCGGTTCCGCAGGGCCAGGACAGGGCCATCGCTCGTAGCCTCCTTAAATGGCGATAAACTGTTTCATAAATAAATTGGTATATTTATAGTCTGGTCCAAATAAAACCCAAAGTCTTCTAAATTTAGTTTTAGCATTTTTGTTATAAACGGTAGGTATTAGAAACAAGTATTTAAAAATTTTGACAAATGACCCATTGTTTTTTTGAGCGAAATGATAACTTTTGCGGATTATAGCCTTGGTGCAGTTTTATTCTGTTTATTCGTGGAAAAAATTTGTGGAAGCTTCAATGAAGTTACTATTCTTTCAATATTCCACAATATATTGCGCTAACTGCACAATACAGCCTTAACACGATCAATATTACTGGTATGGTGTAAGGGCCGGATTAAGTACGTACCCTTTTTTTTTCAATTTCAAAATAAAATAAAGCGGAAGTAAACAGACCACAATCGGCACTTGTTTTATTAAAAGATCTAAAATTAATTTAAATCTTTCTGTATCTATTTCAATTCAATATGTGCCTATATTTATATGAAACGCTTAAAAATAAAAATTTTTTTGAACCGCTTTCACTTTTTTCTATCATCAATTTCCTCGTCAATAAAATCTCCATCGTCAAGCTGATCATAATCATCATCACCAACTTTACGATAATATTTTTCGTTTGGTGTACGGTATCTTCGTTTGTTCTTTTGTCTCGTTTCTGCCTTCTTCGTCTGAATAAATTTATTAAATGTATCATTATTCTCCAATTGTTCTAGCTTCTCTTTGATTTTATCTTGTTTTTCTGTGGAAATGCTTTCTAACGATAATACTACTGTTGTTCTAGTTCCCAATTCTTCTGCTTGTTTATGTTGCTGCCATGCATGTTCGGATTTTTTTAATTTGGCTAGAATTTTAAGCATAATTGCTCGTCGATCAACACCGAAAACATCGTGACGCATTTCAGGTAATGGCTCCTCGTCTTCGTTTTTAACGATAATTTGTTCATCGGTCTTCAATGGACTTCGATATATATCACTTTTTACTTCAAAACTAGGATCCATTTGCCTGTGATCATCTCCAAAGTCAGCAGTTTTTAGAACTGTTTCGACAAGTGCAAGGTTTTCGAATGTTTTATCCCTAACGAAATGGATTCGTGGAACTTCTCCCATAAGTCGCAGTTGCGACAGTTCATGTCTCAGAAGCCCGCCGCATTTTTGAAGCTCATCCTCGAGCTCACCTTCGTGCACATTACCTTTAGCCATCCAATACACATTGCAAAACTGAAAATTTGGAGTCACTTTAACTCGAGTTATTTGTAAACCTTTGCCAAGAATTTTTTCTGATGCTTGACCCGTTGCTAATAGATCTGTTATGTGAGTCATAAATAGCTTATTAAGTACTTTGACACGACGAAGACTTCCATGGTCACTCTTCTTTGGATTGTTAAAATTGAACGGAGAATCCATCGTCGGCTGCCCAATTGTATTCATGGGATTTTCAAACCATCGTCTCTTGCTTCCTGACAGACGATTGCCAAAGAGCTTCCCCAAAACTTTACCTTGACGATTGTCACTTGCCCTGTCGAAGAAAAATGTTGTTGTAGAAAAGTGATGGCTAGCAGAAGTTGTCGGGGATATTCTAATTGCTGCTTTTAGTTGAACAGGTAGGCGATTCATTTTGTTCTGGGAACAAATGGTAGTCTGGAAGAAAAAATAAATTTTTAGAAAATTAATTGCTACCAGTTGTTTACATCTTGATGAGTTAAAAAATATGACAACTTCTTTGATGAAAATAAATGGTTATTCTGTAATGGGATGGGAATTGTTACAGCCCATGCGTTAAAATGGAGAATTTCTTAAGTTGTGTAGGTAGCATGTAACTTTTTACCAATTTTTTTGTAAGAGTTTTTATGTTTCGAAATAGCAATTTTGACTACATAAACATAATAATTTTAGAATCTTTATGCATAATCTGTTTTTTTTTATTCAGTATAATTTTTTTTCGTTTTTTGGCTGTCCTTAAACGAAGCGACGTTATCATTGCACAAGTTATAGCCTTTCTGTAGTACAGTACCTACTGTTTTGTGTTGTAGATATATCTGTGGTCACAAGTAATAATCGCTTTAGTCGACTTTAGACGGAAGAGAAATCCCTTAAGTCATTTTTATTATAAACAACATAATTATGGAATATATAAACGCTGAATTCAAATAAACATTCTAAATTAAAATAATGCAATTCAATATGATGATTATTGACCAAAAAATATCGACTCAAGTAAAAGTTATGTCATAATGTGCTTTTTGGTAATGGATTATGGAGTCAAATATCTCCAGACAGGTTTTAAACGAGTTTTATTTCCGCAGGTTGCTGGGATTTCGAGCATTGTTGCTTCCTGCACTCAGCGGGAAGGATTATGGCTGTACTTCGCCATCTCCAAAAGAAGACAGCTTGAATAACTACTTTGATAGATAAATTAGCTAAGTTAAAAAAAACCGTTATTCCGTTGTATTCACTGCAAAAACGTTGAATACAAAGCAAAAAGCATTTTCAGAAAACGGCTTAAGCGATCGAATAGCAGAATAGTGCTGTATACCTATTATAAAAATAGAGAGTGATTGGCTTACCTGTTATTGTCATTTTCTGATAAATGAGATACCTACCTTAAAGTTTTTCAAAATCATATCGCTTCATAAAAAAGAGGAAAGAAGTAAAAATGAAGATGTTAGTAGCGATTTCATTAGAATTAGTGGCGTCATAATCACACGCGATAAGTAATCAAAATTAATTTACTTACTTTAACTTTGCGCGACGTGCTCTTATATCAAATAGTTTAGGTCCATGGCTTGTTTCAAAAATAAAAAAAAAACGCGGTTACATCGAGTTTATTTTTTTCGACTGATTAAATCTGAATTGTATTATCTAAGAATTATTGAATTAAATTTTATTTTGGAGTTTTATTTTTTAGTTTTAGATAATGTAATGCAAAAACTGTTCTTTATTTCAACAGAGCATTGAGCTAGCAACCTTTTATTTGTTGAACATACATAAGGTCTGTTTCTTTACTCGCCCGCGGGACCCGTGGTAACCCAAATCTACCCAAAATGTTTTTCTTTACTTTTTGCTGGCACAAAAATGCCATGAGCTTTTGATTTTTTCAAAATTTATTTCATCCAGCAAAAATCTACCCGAACATTTTACCTACTGCCATTTCTTGCTTGTCAAACTACTGATAATTTCTGTTGTCAAATGTGACGTTTATCCCGAAACATCCCAAATGCGTTTCCCTCTTCATTTCTGGTTAAAAATTTCAACAACAAAATCAAAAAGCTCAAGCCCAAACTTTTTCCCAAACAGTAAAGAAACAGACCTATTGAGACACGGTCATATCGACTTAAATGGGTGGGTTCAATAAAAATAGCTAAAAAACTGAATTTTCAGATTTCTGAATTTATGTCGTTGAACGCAAAAAAATCTGAAATTTCAGTCGAAAGTCTTTGTGTCAAATTCCGGCATTTACCTATAGGATTTACATTTAAGCGAAATAAAATAGAACTTTAATTATATTCGTATATTAAACATTGACCGTGAGTACTTGTGAGGTGAAATTATATGCAACTAAATCAGCAATAGATTTTATTATTTTCATTTAAAGTTTTCTTATTGATATGTATGCCCTACAAATTTCTAGAAAAACTTTCTAAATATCAATATAAAAAATTGTTGAAATTCAGTAAACAATAAACAAAAAGTTCGTTCATTTAAATTAGTATTGGATTTTCATGACGAAAACTAAAAAAATCAACCACCAACAAGACGAAAATTATAAAGTTCAGCTTTTATATGTGCTTTTGGCACTTCCCCCACCACAAACAACTTTCATCTGAATTTTCAGATGAGAATTTCTTGTCTGAAAATTCAGATGAAACGTAACTAAAAGTCATCTAACTTTTTATGACAGCTGGCCAATCAGAAGCTCCAAAAATTCAGAAATCTGAAAATTCAGATGTAAAACGTAATCGATTGAACGCACCCAATTAAAAACATACATATCTTGAACAGTTATTGAATGCAATATTTAACTTTCTGAGCGATTCTTTATAATTCTGAGAAATACCACGCCCACTGGAGGGAAAACCTCAAAAACATATCGCTGTGCGAAATTACAACATTTTGCGTTGTTGGGAACTGCTCTAAAATTTTGATCATCTGTCTGCAGTGAGAGAGTATTTTAGCGATTTTTGAAATCCTATATCTCAAGAACCACTTATGTTTAGGAAATTTGGTAAGGCGCCTATGCTTGGTCAGCTTGGCAAATATTCCGAATTTCAAGTTCCAGACCTTATTAGTATTAGTAAGGGGGTCGAAAATCGCCTGAGTTTGTTCCTGCAAAAAGGAAGTAGCGCCAGAACTTGGCTGGACACACTACCGTGCCCTTTGATCAGTTACTTTAGTAAAACGCTTTTTTTAGTGCAATATTGGCAATTGGTAAAAAATCAATGAACAGTAAAATAAAGGGTGTACTAAAATTCGAAAAAAAAAACACAACAGAGGAAGCGTTAGCAATTTGCTGTTTCAGTTGAATCGGGAATAATTTCTTCCTATTTTATTACTACCATCAAGTTCGTAAGAGATTACAAGGAAACAACAAAACAATTTATTGCTACAGTTTTTTTTTCTGTTTTAATTTATCTCATTTTCTTTGTTTTATTAAAACTATTTGTTAATATTCTAAAATACTTTTCTTTTCGAATTTCTTTCTGTTTCTTCACTTAAATAACACAACTCAAATATTAACTCTGTCTTTATAATGTTGCGTTTTTTTTAATAAGTTTATCTAATATGTTTTCCAAAGTATTGTTTAAATTATTTTTTTTTTGGTTACGATTTTGACACGATTTTATTTTTTGAAAATAAATAATACACACAAATTATGAACAGTTAATAGTTATGTTTTTTTTTTGTTATCTTATGTTTATCAAAACTTTCCATATTTCCTTTTAAATTATTCATTTAATTTTATATAAATTATTTTCATTCCTCATTTATGGCTTAGTTTTTCTTGTTTTTTTTTTTTTTTTTGTAAAATATAGAAATTAAATCTTCACCATTGGCTTTAATTATTTTAGTAACATTTTGTTGGATGTTCATAAAGTAGCAAGTGAACTAAGTCACATTTTATGTTTTATTTTACAGATTTTCTGGTTTATATTCTTGGAAATGAGCAGATAAATAGAAGGAATTTTTAAAAATACTTTACAAATACTAGTTTTTTCTTTTGAGATTTCTTACACATCTAATACCTATGTATGTATTAATTAAAATTATGATGGTGTTCTTTTGTTTTCTTTAAGAAATATACATCTTATATTATTTTATAGTAAGGGTTTACATTTTTTTTTTCTTTTAAATAAGTACAAAATTAGTAAGCAAAATTGGTATAAAATCAAGTCTTCAACAAAAATTCTATTGTTAAAAATAAATTATGTATATGTATGTATGGTATGTAAATAATTATGGATTAAAAATGCTTAAAATATATTAACATTTTGTTGTTGTATAACAAAATGTTAAAATGGCTATATGGCTCCTGACATTTAGATTTAATATTCCTTTCGTAAAAACTCTCAAATTATTTTAAACATGACTAAACAAATAAAGCGTTAAATTAAATCATTTGATTAATGTTATATTTATGAAGATCTGCTGGATAGATTAAAAAAAAAAAACACTTTGAAGGAATATGCGATTCCCTTCCAATATGTTGTAGCAATGTTTCTGCGGCTAACCACACATATGTCAACGTTTAAATTGCTTTGCAGAAAATCACGAGATTTCTAACTTTTCACAGTTCTGGATTTGGAAGACTGCCAGCCGCCACAAGCTAAACTTGAATTTTTGATTGATTGATAAGTAAGACTTGTTTTCTGGAATATATAACAAAGGTATTCTTTGAGGAACCAAGTGAGTAAATCAAAAACGAAAATTGATTGACATTTCACATGGTCATTCACTTGAAAGAGAAATAAACTTTACATTATTATGCAGTTGCATGCTTATTGTCTATTTGCGATATTATTATAACATAATGTGGAATTGATGGCCGCGATAAGCTACAGATTTTCGGTAATATCGAAGAATTAAATGTCTTATTGTCAACCGATTCCTTTGGACTGGTAGTCTTGGAAGTCAAGAAACTGCACGTTCACCGTCTTAATTTTAAATGGACAAAGACTACTTGGTTCTATGATGTAATGATGATGTGTACAGACATTGTCAAAACAATTACAAATATTATAAATCATGGATGTTGTGAGAAAATATATATATTGTTAGAGATCCAGTTCCTGCCCGGATCAAAATAAAATAAAAGTTACAGCTTAACTTTTGTTCATGGCAACTTAAATTACTTTTATACTTCTATGAACGATTTATACAATCATGAAATGTTGACATAAAAAAACATCATCTAGACTTAGGGATTTTCATTTAAGATGTCCTATTGAAAAAAAAAACTTACTAAATGAATGAATCTCACATTTGACCTACATATACATCTAGATTCTAAAAGCTGATAGTTATAATGAAAATATAATACCTAATCTTAATTGAACTTAAAATTAGTGGTATTTTAATTTCTGAAAATTGTAAAACATGTGTTTTCTAAAATGATATACATATATATATATACAAAAAATAGTACTTAACCGGTTAAGGGACTATATTATACTGCAAAAAAATATAAAATTTTATGTACAACTGAAGCTCCTGTTTAAAACGAATACAATGCGCAGTTAAAATGAACATTTTCAAAATTTTAATGATTTTATATATGGCGCGTTTTTGTCGTCTTCCCACATTGTAGATGTTTGGGAATTTGGAAAATCAATTTTACTGCTTTAAGCCTAGTACGCTGCTGATGCGAAACGAAAATTTCCTGTGATCTCCAAACAGACAACGAAACGCTTGCGAAAACACAACGGAAAATATCCTTGGAGAGTTTCAATAATTCCAAAAACAAAATCAAACATAAACGCAAAAAATCAGAGAAACCCATGATGTAAGAAAATGATAAAAAAAAACACAAATAAAACTCAAATGTCATTTTTCCGCACACAATAAATAGTCTGTACAATTAATTCAGTGCGAAAAAGGAGCGGAGACTTCTCCAAATAATCTGCTACAATTATAAATTTCGCTCTTCGAACAGCGTACTGCAAAACGAAAAGCAGAACGAAATTTTCCGTTTATGATTTCGTTGTGTCATTTTTGTATGGGATTTTTCGTTTCGCATCAGCAGCGTACTAGGCTTTACCTTTTGATTATTGAAATTTTATTTAATATAGTATTTCCTATATCGAAATGGATTTTGTGATAGATTGTACATTCGAACAGCGAATGAAAGGACCATGGGCATTTTGGGCCCACTTTCAACATTGCTCAACAGTGATGAAACTTTGTCATATGAAAGCTTATGGAGAGCACTTTATTTCATTATATGGCAGCTAAATTGAAATCGAGCGCAAAAGTTGTGTTTTGGCACATTTTATAAAAAAAAAGTATTTATGTAATTTTAGTAATTTTTTCGAAAACTATTTATACAAATAAGTTGATTTAAAAATAAAATGAAAGAACAGACTTCAGGCTTACAGAAAAGGTGAAACACTTTTTAGTAAGTGTTGACATTTTTTTTTTTGCATTTTAAATACTTTTTTTGTAAAATGTGCCAAAACACAACTTTTGCACTCGGTTTCAATTTAGCTGCCATATAATGAAATAAAGTGCTCTCCATACGCTTTCATATGACATAAGTTTCATCACTGTTGAGCAATGTTGAAAATGGGCAATTCCATACAAAGTTTCCCATGGTCCTTTAACATTTAGAATTTAATGACAAATAAATCAAAAATCGATGCGGTAAGGAGAATACAATGTTTGTGTTTAAAACGTTAAAAGTAAGATGGGTTTCTAGCGTAGAAATTTTCTACGTATCTCCGGTCGCATTTAACTTAAGCTTAGTTCACAATGCGAAATGAAACGTGGACGTAACGAAACCTTTTGGTAGTTTTCCTCCCTTAATGACGAATTTAAAACAATGAAAAAATCTTATCAATTTCGTTAATTTCCTATAAAGGAAACAATTTATTTCCGAGAAATAAATGGTCGTCTAAAAGCGAATTGATACATTTAAAAAAAAAGACACGAAATGTTTCTGGGGTCTCGGCAATCAAATTTACTATTCAATTGAAGATTAATAATGGAACTTTAAAATAACATTACTTTCTTCATGGCACTTTGCGGTACTTTTTTTATCCAAGAAGGAAAAAAAAGCTCCTATGTCGCTACCATTTCAAAAAACTTTTATTGTGAGTAAATTCAATTTTTTTAAAAACTAAAACGAGTTGTAAATAACAACTTACCATTTGCATTCTCTAACATACCTTTTTTGTTTCAAATATTTTAGTTTTAACTCAAAAAATCACCATACAAAACTCTTGTAAGCCTGCGCCTTAAAAAATCAATAGTAAGCAAAGTTCATTAGGTGAATTTGCGAAGCTGCCACATGTAAGAATTAAAAGATTTGGGATGTTTTGTTGTTGTTTGGCTATTTATCTCTTAACCAAACGGTTTTTTAACAAATAACACAATTGTTTTTATTTTTGACCAGCTAGGGTGTACAAAATTGGCCTGTGTGCGGCGCGGCGTTGGTCCTATAGTTAAAAGTGACACCAAAATGGACCAGCACCTGTATTTCTTGTGGACCATATGATATCATTTGCCGAAGAGAATTTGACAGTCATGCACGATAATGAACTTAAACACACTTTAAAGCTAGTGAAGAGTTGTTTAAAGGTGCAAAAAATTAATGTTTTGAAGTTGCCATTGCCATCCGCCGATCTTAATAAGATCGAGAATTTATAGAACGATGTTGAACACCACATTGGACAAAAAACCGAAGAACTTAAGTGAATTGTGGAAAGAAATACAAAATGCTTGGTACGCAATTCCAAAGCAGCGATGTGAGGCTTAAGTGGAAAGTATATAGAATAAACTCTACTGTTAACATTTAGAGAGGCATGTTAGGTAAAAGGACTAATCGAAAATGATAATCATTGCAATTTGACAATGGAAGACGCAATACAATGCAGATCAGCGGCTAAAGAGAACTTTTTGCTATTTTACCAGTGGACTTTCAAGTCATCAGTAAATAAGGGAAAAGTACAGATATGATATGGCATGGCAGAATGGTTTATCCTGAACTGTAAGCTAATATTTAAAAAAAGTAATGGCTATGCGAAAGAGCAGTTTTGGCGGCAGAACATGACCTTTGATTCAGTGATATTTTTTTTTAAATTTTACATATTTCCCATTTTGTAGATAAAACATTTAAACAAAAGTGTATTGTTGTTGTTTTCCAAAATGCATGAATGTCGTCAGTTTAAATGATATCAGCCGTGTTTTGGTGGAAAAACTAGCACTCAGTTCATTCGAGAGTTCACTGCTATGTACCAGAATATGAGTCAATTTGAATATAAAAATACATATTAAACGTTTCTCTATTCTAGCATTTGTATTCTTACCAAGGAGGAAAAAACAACAAAACAAAGAATCTAAACATTCTTTTAAGAACTTTTTTAATATTCTCATGACAGTCATTCAAATTATATTTAATTATATTTTGTTTACTTAAATAGTTTTGATTGAAAAAATTCTTTGGATTTTATATGATTAACGAGTTTTATCAGGCATAGGGAAAATTATTAAAAAGTTTTTTCTTTGCATAAAAGAGAAGTGTGACAAAAAATCCTGATAAAACTCTATAAATCAATTTTTTGCCATTCAATGAGAGTATTAGAAATTTCAAATCGAGTATCGAAAATATATGTGGAGAATTAATTTTGTTTACATAATGTTTTTTCGTGTCTGTTTTGATGCATTTTTGCTTTTTATTTTACGGGAGGTGAGTACTAGGCTTGAATAATTACAAACAAATGATTATAAATACTGTTATTGTTTGTACACAAAACATAAAATGATTTGTTATTGTTTTAGTGTACAAATTTTGCTATACGTTTTCATCAAAACAAAGCTATCATGTGATTAGTCAGGAACTAAAATGAATTAGGGATTATGTCTGTTTGGTAACTGCAACTTCTTGCTACAAAATGCGACTTGTCATTTTTTTTCTATCGGATTTGGTAGCAAATTAATAATAATAATAATAATTTTAACAAGTCTTTTAAATGCAAACTGAGATGCACGGCACTAGTTAGAAGGAACGACGTCGTACAACGTTTTAAGTTACCAAGGGATTTACATTTACCTACTTATGAGGTATGTGAGTTGTGCAGGAGAGAAGAAAAATATTTTGCCTCCGTCTGTAAAATGGAAAGAATTATATCAAGGGCTAATTAAAACATTATTGAATAAATTGAAACATTTTGAACGGAATGTAAAAGAGAACCGGAACGTTCAAGATGGCAAATCTTAAAATAAATTAAAAAAAATCATATTTTTCATCACCCTGGCTACGCTCATTTCTGTTTTTAGGTGGCATGGGATGGGATTAAATACAAAGACCTGCGGCGTAACATCCTACTTGTCAATACTTTGAAGTTTTTAAATACTATTGCACAGGATATTTATGAAAAGTTATGCAAGCATGCATAAGATCGTTTCATCTGAAGATTTAAAAAAAATATGTACTTTACATTTTCAAAGTGAGCAGTTTTAGACACCCATTACAACTTTGAGAAATATTTGTAGACATGACATTTTGACATTTTAAAAAGTTAACCATATTGATTGAAAATAAAAAGACTTTCATGTAGATATAAGAATTCAATAATTTTGAAATATAATACTTAAAATCACTAACCCTTCATGATTGCATTCTTTGTGATGAATTGAAAAAAAAAATAATAATTCAATAACCATTTATATAGCATGCAAATGATTGAAATTGAATCTAATCATAATTGAACGTATCCTCTTACAACACTAGCGTTTTAATTGCAATATTTATATTCGTTTTTATTCTTTGCATTTGTTTGAATTTCTTATTTTATTTTCCATTTCATTCTACGAATGCATTTCAATTTATTTGTTTACAAAAAGTGGGCAAAGGCAACTCTAAAACCTCTAGGTGGCTCCGGTCACAAAAACTGGAAAGCTTGTAATCCTTTCAGTACTTCTTAATTTGTCCACTTTTATTTCGTAATGATTTTGAATGTATACAGAAAAAGAAATAATACGGTACAAGTAATTTATGGTTTATGTAAGAGAATCCATTACTAGTGATTGTATTTAATTGAAATCTAAAAGAATACAATTGATTTGATTAAAGAATGTATTCCAAAATGATTGGATGCTTTAAACATCTGACTATCTGTTTTAGAAGGTGTAGAAATTTTTTTCAACTGATTTTGACCCTGCTCATCAACAACAAAATGCATTTTTTGAATTTTCTATTTGTTATGAATAAAATATTTCATAAAAAGATTAAAAATTGGCAACCCATGAATATAATTTATACTTAACATATAAAAAAAAATATTAGGTTCAAGCATGATACATGAAAATAAATTATTGGTAAAATTATAAATGTACAAATTGAAGTACATAACTCATATAAAAATAAAAACACTGATATTTTATGTAAAATTCCTATAAAAAATCCCTTATTTCAAAAAAACATGTGCATTCAAATTTGTTTATCAATAATTTGTTACAATCTTTTAAAAAAAAATACATTCATTGTCCTTTACGCATCGCATTCAATTCTTCAAATAAGAGCCTTTTAACCTATTTATGAATACTAATAGTTATGTATGTTATTTTAATTTTGTGTGTTTTAATAATATTAATGAACTTACATTTTTACTTAAACTAGATTAGATTTGGTTTATGCGCTGGTAATTTGTAGCCAACAAACTGGAACGGTGGCTCCATTGGAGGACTGGATGAACGTTTAATATGATCAAGTGCATGACTCATCACAGCACCTGTCATAACAGCACTGTTAGAAGATCCACGACCGCGTTTTCTTTTCGGAAGGATGCCCTTTCTTGCCATATAGAAACGAATAGTGGACACTGGTATGTTAAACATATTGCTGACAGTCTGGAATGTTTGTCCTTTTGAAACGCACTTGGCAGCTTGAGCAAGAGAAGCTTCTGATCTTCGAACACGTTTGTACGTATTATTAGAGCTGTCCATGTTCATTTGCAATAACATACTTTCATCGTTGTCGCCGGCAAAACTGTCTTCGTCGTTAACTGTGGGATAGGTATCGTCTTCGGGTTTGGGATAATCGTCAAAATTGTCGTAGGCGATGGTTGAGTCATCGAAGGGTTCTGTAGCAACACTTTCCGTTTTCATGATGTTCGATTGGCTCATAAAATTCGCCTGTTCGACCACATTGAGTGCTATCGTTTGATTTGATACTGATGCGGTGACAGTGCTGGTATTGCTACTACTACAGCTGCTGGTAGTGGCTGTGCTACAGTTGGATGCTACAGGAAGATCATTTATGTTAGTAGTCACTTGTTCTTGGCTTTCGAGTGAAATAGGATTGACATCTAATGGGCCGTTAGAATTAGAGGCTGTGGGTTCATGCGGTAAGGAATTCTTTTGTGTTTGTTCTGAAAACTCAGTGCTTTGTAATTCTTCATTACATTCAGTGTTTTCCATGGTCGCTGATGATGGCTGCGGTTGTGATGGGTGTGCAGCTCCAGACGTACTAGCTGTTCGTGCCGCTTTGGCCATCTGTCTTAATTGATTGAGATTTAGGGCCGCATCAGATCCGTAAAGCCCTCGAATGCGGAGAGATTCGGCACATTTCAGTAGATTTGGCAAACCGGCCTGTGTTACATTTACTTCACCTTTGTACATAAAATCAACCAAAGCCTGAATCTCCCACAATTTGATGTCCCGTGGTAGGATTATAACGGGATGTTTGCAAGGATTTTCTGCCAAAATGCTTTCAAAATATGACGAGCATGCAGCCAATACCAGTCGATGACAGTGCAGCTGATGGCCTTCACAGGCCAATGTTACATCAACGAACCTTTGCCCTGCAAGGAGCTGAGGAAAAGCTGCACCCAAACTTCCCAAGTGACTATTCCATCGTACACAGAACTCTTGTGAATGAGCAGCTGCCATCTTTTCGGTCATCTTATGCCTTGACGCAAAAGTTTGCTATTAAGCCAGTGTTAGTTGTGCACAGATTTAGTGTGCTGTTGTTCTTATATTTTCTGGATGAGCAATGGCAGTTAGAATGAATGATTTTAATATATTTGAGATCTATAGTGATGTGTGCATGTATGTTCAGATGATTGTGATGATGGTATTACTGTATTTCTTCCATTCACTTCCACATGTATCCGTCTTACATATGTGTCTACATTTTTTGTATTTTTTCGATTTTGATAAAATCCAGTTTTCCACAGCCATTATGTACAAGAAAAAAAGAGAAGAAATAGAAGATTTGATTTTTTGTCTATCGTTTTCTTTTGCATTGACTAAATTTCTACTTCATAATTAATTAAATGAAAAACAAACTATTCAAAGTCAAACTAAAATAACATTTTATATCGTTTTCATTTGAATTAGACCTAATTTTATATTTGTACATAGTACAGGTAAAATATATAGTTTTAAAAATTGTCCATTGATAGAAAACCTATGATGAGAATGAAGAATCAAAAGTCATATAAATTAAATAGGTTAAAAGGGTGTTTTTGGAAGAAGAACAATTTGAATTTTTTGATTAACTGAAATGAAGTTTTTATTTCAATGTAGGCATATGATATATAATGTTTGAGAAAATTTTTGTTGATTCTGGCTAAACGAATTAGGCAGAAACAATAATGTACCATTGCACTGGGCCACGTTTATGTCCAGGGAAATGAAGAGCCAGACGCTTTTGAAAATATTAGCCCAATATGTAACCGGACCTGAGCCCTATTGCGGAATAGAACAAAATCTTGCTTAAGAACAAATTCATAACAAAAGAGGTAAACATATATCAAAAAACCAAACTTTTACAACCAAGAACATTTCCTATTTTGTGTCAGCTTTCGTAGAAGCAACCTCAGAATGATAACGGGTCTTCTTCTTCCAATAGATTTAAAGGTCCCAGTGCACTTATACCCGAATGTTTTTCTCAAGCATGAACAAAACATACAAAGCTTTTGGAAACCAGTAACTTTTTCAATAACCTTACCCTCTTAATATATATGTTAATAATTCTTATTCTTAATTCTCATGATAAATGAAATGTTTTTATCAAGTGGCAAAGAACACATTTTTTTAAACATTTATCCTATTTTACCTTTACTAACATAGGAAAAGTTTAGGTTTATAATATTGAATTAAAAGAACATTAACGTGCATAGTTAATAATATTAATTTTATTAATGTAAAAATAAATGAAGTTGAAGATCGCTGCATCCGAAGTTTTTTTTTTCTTTAGACTTGCAGCTCTCGATAAGTATCAATGGTATTGAAAAAATTTAAACACCAAAATGTTGAGGGCAAGTTTTTCCAGGGGCGATGTCCGTTACTTTTTTTTAATTGAACCTCTTTATATTTTTTAACTGAGTTTCTAAACTTTTTAAGTTATATTTTTTTTAGACCTGCAGCTAGGCCATAATAAATGTTTTATAAAAATAAAAAAAATTGCACTATGTAGAGCATACTTTGAGCTTTTTTGAGCATGAAACTTAAAAGGAAATATAGACAAGTTTAGACCCTTATAACTTCGGATCAACGAATGGTAGATACAAAAAAATTACATGCACAAATTACACTTTCCAAACTCTAGAGGCGATGTTCTTTTACTTTTTTTTATTTCATGTTCTTAAGTCTTTTATTCTTGCCTAACAACAAATTATAACAAAATGGTAATAATAAAAAATAAAAAACGCAAAAATATCTTTTTTTCCTTAATATGAAAATATTTTTGTTTTAGTTCTATAAGGCTCAACTGTAGCTTGAAATGTAAATCGATTTCACAGAACATTAATATAATGTAATAATAGATATAGGATATAAAAATGTTATAAATAAGCACCATCTAAACATAGGAAAAAAAGATATTTTTGCGTTTTTTATTTTTATTATTACCACTTTTTTATAATTTGTTGTTAGGCACGAATAAACGACTTAAGAACATGAAATAAAAAAAATAAAAAACACCGCCTCTAGAGTTTGGAAAATCTAATTTGTGCATGTAATTTTTTTGTATCTACCATTTGTTGGTTCGGAGTTATAAGGGTCTAAACTTGCCTGTATTTCCTTTTAAGTTTTATGCTCAGTAAAAAAAAATAAGGAACATCGCCCCTAGAGAAACGTATGCTCTACATTGTGCAATTTTTTTTTATTTTTATAAAACATTTATTATGGCCTACCCTCAACATTTTGGTGTTTAAATTTTTTCAATGCCATTGATACTTATCGAGAGCTGCAAGTCTAAAGAATAAAAAAAACTTCGGATGCAGCGATCTTCAACTTCATAAAAATAACAAATAAGAATAATTTAATTGAACATCTTATGAAAAAAATGTATAACGGACAGAGTTTATAAAAGAATATGTACAGTTTTTAAAATACCAAGACTTTAGTCTTCTATTTTTTATCAAAGCAATTAAATCAAAATTATGTCTTCTATGATATGTTCAGTTAATATCTCAGAAATATTAGCTAGTTACATTTAACAGTCGAGATACTGAAGTTAAAAAACACGAGAACCTGTGTTTGATATTGATTGCTTGCGTTTGACTTCGTGTTCAAGGGGTAATCGAGCCCAGCATCGATTCGTCTCGGCACATAAAACTGACAAACGTAAAAAGAATATGCGAAGGAAAACAGTCCTGAAAGTTTTCACAGCTGTTTTGAACTTATATGTATATGAATCAACTTACGGTTTTGTGAGCATGTTTGTATAGTCTATACTCTATGTGTTGTATCGTTTTAGCAGTTTCACATGTACATATTTAGAAATGCGGAACAAAACACAATTGAATCGAATGTGGGACGAAAGCGGAGGTATTTTTCTAATTTTTGCTTATGTTCGAATAGGTCAATAAATAATGGTTATGGCTAGGTATGTATGTATATGGGTAGTTTAGCCAAAATAAGAACATTTTACTTGACTTTTCGACATAAACTTATTTTAGCTTATGCCTATTATTATTTGAAACTTTGGTAAGGAGTTTGTGTTTAGATTAAACTCATTTTTCAAACAAAATATCGAACAAACTCAGGCGATTTTTGATATTTTTTTAACTTATCAAATATTTAAAGTAGAGTAATATTGAAACAACACTAAATTTTGAGAGAAATTTATTATTTAATGATTATTTATTGAATTTAGAAGTGAACCCACAATATTTTAGTCAGTAATCATTAAATAATAAATTCCTCTCATAATTTGCATTTGTTTGAATATTAATCTACTTAAAATATTTGAAATTAAACCTTCATAAAGTAAGAACTTGGAGTATTGTTAGATCTCACTACTTTGAACGGCGTTCTTGTTTATAAGAACTTGGCTTTTTTTAAAAAAATTTATGTTTTTGGTCTGATCATTATCATGATAATAATCACTAAACTAAACTAAAATCAATAAACAAAAGGCGAGTAAAAATACCGGTTTTTGACTTTTTAATTATAGGTATGGCGAAGTTGAAAAATAATTTCTACTCAATTTGTGTTTATGTAATTTTTTCAGTTGCAATGTGAATAGTAACACAAAACAATCAAAGTTGGAAGAATGTGAAGAAAACAGAAAAATCACAAGGATTATCGATTGATTTTTCGAACATTAAAAGACTAAAAAAGGGATGTTTTTGAAAATTGAATTAGAAAAGTAAAGTTTTGAAACTGCTTGAGATGATCTGCACAGAAAATATAAAAAAAGTAGGTACCTACATGATTTAGTTTTCCTTCAGCTAAAATTTTCTAAATTTTGTCACGTTGGAAGTTGACGAAAAAATTAGATTTCAACCAAGTTGAAAATTTTTATAACTTAGTCAAAAATTCGTGCACACGTACTTTTTTCTAAAGAATAACTTTACCTGTAAATTTAAGTTTGTTAGTTTGTTTAACAAAATGTCAGTGAGGCGCGATTGGGGTGTTCAAACTATGCTCTTTAAAGGGCCGACACTTGCATTACGCGATATTGGGGAACCCTATGAACTTTGACAGGATCGATCAAGAATCTTGGTGTTTAGAACCGTCAAAAAAATTATTGCCTGTAACAGTCCAACTATTTCGAGGAAAGAAATACTTAGTTCTTTAGACTTTTAAGACGTGCCCGATAATATAAATTAGGTAGGTATGATAGTTTAAGGTTTTTATTTTCTAGTAAATCAAAGGCCCAACTGAAAGTTCCTAAAGGAGCGAATTAAGTAGGTATTAACAATTTGCAAACAACGCATACGACTTCGTAAGCAGGTATATATTACTTTGTTTTTTTTCTTCAATATATCTATATAGTTATATATGTGGGATGCATAATACATAAATATTAAAATCAAACAAAAAATGAGAAAAACTATTTTTTGCTTTTGAACAAAGAACTGACTGAAACTATAATTAAAATTGTCTGAAAAATGTACGCTCTCCCACCACTTCAAATATAATGCATATATATAAATATATATATGTATAAAGATTTTTATGTCTCCTCCACAAGGAGTGTGAACATAAAATTAAAATAAATCTTTTTCAATTAAACAAATATCGAGAAAATTACCAAATAAATTATGTCCTGGGAGATTACAAGAAACTTGATTTGATGCTTTTTATTTTACACACAATTCAGCGCAAAAAATGGCTAAAAATCGTTAAGTTTATAGAAGTATGGTGATGCCATTAATAAATTAACAAAAAGAACTGAAGAACAAAAAGGACACACAAAAGTGAAATAAAGCCAACAATTTTTTTTTGTTCTCCTTCAACAACAGCAGCAGCGTTTCCAATTCGTCGGCAATAACGACGACGACGACAGGCCGTGGGGTTGTAATTTGTTAAATTGATTTTTGTACAATTTTTAGTTAAATATACGATAAGATGATTGTAGAAAAAAATATTTGACGATTTCAATTATTGATTTTTTGCAAAATACATACCGTTTTCAGTCTAGAATTTGGCGTAAAAAAATATATAAGAAAACTTTGCAAATTTTTATTGTTTACATGACTTTCGATTGCTTCACACACGCGCGGTTTTAATAATTTTTTTTTTGTATCAGTAATGACATTTGTGGTGAACTAAAATTAACCACCCTACGCTGTGGTGAGCTAGTGATGCCAAAACGATTTCAGTTTAGTACTACAGAAATTAGAAGACAAAAATTTGAATTTGAATTTAGATGAAGCATCTTTTGGGACATGATTCATGGGTTGGAAATGGGATCGCCTATAGTTAAGCTATCCGCAAACCGACGCGATGACGGTAGCGATCACATACTACGTTTACAAGAGCGGATCCACGGATCGGATTCAATCTGAATCGAAATTTCGATCCAGGACCAATGTTCTGTAACTCGGCGATAACTTTTCGTGGCGAGAAACGGCGATAAATGGAACAAAAATGGAACAAAACTCATAGGAATCCTATGGGTTTTGTTCCATTTTTCGCCGTTTATCGCCTCGAAAAGCTATCGCCGAGTTACAGAACATGGGTCCTGGACCCATGTTCTGTAACTCGGCGATAACTTTTCGAGGCGAGAAACAGCGAAAAATGGAACAAAAATGGAACAAAACTCATAGGAATCCTATGGGTTTTGTTCCATTTTTCGCCGTTTATCGCCTCGAAAAGTTATCGCCGAGTTACAGAACATGGGTCCTGGACCCTATTGATTGGATTCCTATGAGTTTTGTTCCATTTTTGTTCCATTTTTCGCCGTTTCTCGCCACGAAAACTTATCGCCGAGTTACAGAACATGGGTCCAGGTATATGACGATGACGATCGAAAGATCGAATTGAAATGGAATCGAAGTGACAGTCTTGTTTTTATTGTGTGTGTGTGCAATCACCGCAATCAGTTTGGAAACAAAATACACAAGAGCACACACACACCAACAAGACGCTGTAATCTCGATTCTTTAATTCTTCGATCTAGGTATACATTTCTACTTTCGATTCGATCCAGCTCGCCGAGTTGGATCGGATCGAGTAATCCGGATTCGATCCGATGATCCAGGACCGTTTACAAATACCTAAATCTTGATTCGATTCGGATTTAATTCTCCATGTAAACGTAGTAACAATAAAATGTGGATACCACACATATTATAAATCCAAATTACGTGTGCGGCATCCACATTGTTATCGCGATCGCCACCGCCATCGCGTCAGTTCGCGCGTAGCTTAAGTTGAATAAAAAAAATCATATAAAATGTAATCCTTCCGAATTTTTTCTATTAATTTTTCAGTATTTGAAGTCATTTTTAAACTGTCATTTTTCTTCAGTCGATATAGCGATCAAGTGGTGCTTGATGCGTTCAAGAAAAGTCGCGTAACTGAACGTAGCAGTGGAACGTGAACGCAATCCACATATCGCGTCGATTTGTGTGCCTCCATTGATTTACGTGTGCGGCATCCACATTGTTATCACGATCGGAATTTAAGGGAATAAAACTTTTCATTCAGATGCTGCTTGGGTTTTTTTTAAATAAAATGGCAGGTATCCTAACAGAGTTTTGGTAAAATTTCTCCAAAGAGATATCGCTAGAGTATTACCCCTACACGCCGCAGAACACTGTATCGAACGGTATTCGATAAGGTTTTATGGCCGTGTGAAATGAAGATATACCGACACAGTGGATTGCACCGGTATATAGTATGCCGACTGGTATGTAAAAAGAGACGGAATACTTTATCTAGAAGCTTATTAAACTGATGGCCGGTTGTGCAATAGTAGTTCAGCTTCGGTTCAAGATTTTAATGGCCAGTTGTACAATAGTGGTTCAGTCTCGGTTCAAGATTTTAACTCACCGATTTCGGCGAATTAACAAAGGTTCAACGCTGGTTCAAGTATGCAGTTGGTTATTATCACACACTTGAACAGTAACCACTGTTGAAACTCAATTAAAAATTTATTTATTCAGAACCATCACTTTTCACTCGCAAACTATGAGCGCAAAAACCTTTATGTAACATTAATGCAACTCATATTATTTCAGTTTTTTTGGAAAAAGAAAACAACTTTTCAGAAACTTCTATAGCAACTCAGTTGTTTCAGAAAAACTTCTAAGTAACGCGAATGTAACAAGTTTTGTCGCTTTTTAGTTACAAAATTCAAATGTGTGCCACTTTGCCTTTAAGGTTACTATGAGGTTATAAGAAAAACATTTAAGTATTGTCAACCATGTTTTTTGACAGAAATAAGAAATATTAATTCTTTTTCTAAAAGTAGGGCGCGAGTTCTAGAGGGGGTAGAAAGTCATATTTCAGGGTACAACTGTGAGCGTTTTGAAAATTTAGTGATTCACTGATTCCGGCGGATTAATTGAGTTTCAACAGTGGTTTAATGTTCAAGTGCGTGATAATAACCAATTACATACTTGAACCAGCGTTGAACCTTATACTACGTTTTCATTGGGCCAAATGAGGTAATTTCGTTGAGAATTTCCAAATTCGATTCCAAATTATCTCATTTCCCATACAAATTCACATTTCGAAATGAGGTAATTTCAACCAAATTTGCACGAAATTAGGTTGGAAATTACGTAAAAACCTTATGAACACACCCAAGTGGAATGCATCCGCAGGGGAAACTCAATAGAAATATTGAAAATGTCAAAATTTGATGTATTAGAAACAGAAACAGAAAGAGAACACAAGAAAAAGAAGCTTTTAACTGCCAAATCAAATTCAAAATGGAGTTATAGCTGTCAAACGAAATTAGCAAATTTGCAATGAAAACACCTTTTTAGTTAATACGCCGAAATCAGTGAATTAAAATCTTGAACCGAGGCTGAACCACTATTTTAACCGTGGTTCAGCAATTTTTATCCAACGATTCCGGCGGATTAATTGAGTTTCAATAGTGGTTTACTGTTCAAGTGTGTGATAATAACCAATTACATACTTGAACCAGCGTTGAACCTTAGTTAATCCGCCGAAATCGGTGAGTTAAAATCTTGAACCGAGGCTGAACCACTAGGGGTATTCCCGATCCGATGCAAACTGGTCTTGCATCATTGCAAAAGTGCAAAGTTTTTTTTTACAATGGGGTTAGGGTATAGCAATTTTACACTTTTGCATTTTTGCAATGATACAAGACCAGTTGCATCGGATCGGGAATACCCCTACTATTGTACAACTGGCCCTAAAATAATCAAAACTCTAGCCGTGTTTTTTTGCAAGTCCGGGGGGAATCGGATGAAAAAAACGACGTCGGTGCTAAACAATTAACATGTTAAATGCAACAACAACTAATCCCAGAGAATTCTCGGGGTTTAACTTAAGCGCACAGAAAAACTGTGTTACCGACATGAATTACATATACTCTGTGATTCTTTTTTACAGTCATACTTTAAAATAATCGATTGTTTGCTCATACCATTCGAAGTGTTTTGGTTTCGTTTTTATTGCAAAAAAGTATTTTGAAACTAAAAATAACTTGAAAACTTTATTGTAACTTAAGGCTTAACTACATAAGCCAAAAAGTACTGAAGTACAAAAGTAAAAATATTTTTTTTACCGCTAGCGCCGTTGTTTTGTGAAAAAGAATACACAAATTTGTTTTTAAACCAAAATTTAAGCTTTCTGCATCATTTTTATAAGTTTTCTAGTCAGAAAAACTATCACAAAATCAATTTAAAAATTTTCACTTTTGCACTTTTTCACTTTTTTGGCTTATGTAGTTGAGGCTTTACTCCCAGTTACTTTTAAGTCTTGTAAAACTGCACTGTAACTATTTGATAAGTTCCAATTCAGTTACAAGACCCCATCTTTGTAACAATTCAAAATTATTACACACAAATTGCATAATGCATATGTAACTTTTTAGAAACTAGAATTAAGTTGCAAATGAAGGCCATTTTTGCGATTTTTTGGTTGCAGAGAGGTCGTGGTGACTTATTGGTAACTTTAATGTGACCACCATTTGTGACATAGAAGTCGCCATGACTTCATAGTAACAATGCGTTCCACTTGCGTAACGTTCAACGCTGGTTCAAGTATATAATTGTTTATTATCACACACTTCAACAGTAAACCACTGTTGAAACTCAATTAATCCGCCGAAATCGGTGGATAAAAATTGCTGAACCACAGTTTAAATATTTGTAAATACAATCGACCCTAAAAGTTCCATAGTTTTTACACACTGCCGTTTGTGTACTAGAAATTTGTTAATTTTAGGCAACATTTGTCCCTTTTCATGCCGAAAACACAAATTCTGTTGCCTACAAACTTCAAAAACCACCTTCACTATACTTTATCCAACAAAAATAGACAGTACACGTCTTATGGAAAAGCTTTTTCAAAATCAGTAGCGGCCCATATTTTTGCACCATACTAAATTGAAAGAACTCCTCCATAAAAAATTGTGTGCCCGCCCCTGAATTTTCGATTGTATTTGACCTACTGAGCGCACATCTGAGTGCGCACTGATTTACTGAATTGCTGTGGCCTATGGCTGCTGCTGCTATTCAACCCCCATTAAATATTGATGTGCATTCAGAGTTACCCGTGTCCAGTTGGTAACTCGTTCAGCTTTTTTTTCCTTGGGTTTCTTTTGAGTAGCTTTTGATTTTCGAGCTTTATAGGCTTTTCACACCAAACCTAAAACCCTGTTTTAGGAAAAAAGTTTTCAAAAACCCGAAAAGCGTTCACACTGAACATTTACAAGTTTTTGTTTGACATTTCACAAACACCAACTCATCTCCTGCAAAAAAACAAATAACAAGACATCTCATTACATAAGACCCTGTTTAGATTGTGACATGCTCACTACGTAGTGAATAGTCATGTCGTGTCTACACTCAAAATTTCTCAGTCATGAGTATCGCTGAACTCTGATGGAATATCTCTGAATTGAAACATTTGATTCTGAGCAGGAGTTTAATATTAAATAAATAAGTAGTCGGAAAATATAGAAGAAATGGCAATTTTAGTAATTACATCTGCTTCAGCATCTTTGCTGTTATCAATCCATCAATTCAATAAGCATTTTTTGCGTCTAAGCTTGGCCAATTACACATTTTTAATTTTTATTCTCATCTACCTTACCCTTCAACGAACATACCAAAAATGAAAAAAATGGCATTAAATGGAACATGTCGGATATGAAACATGACTGCTCACTACAACCTTTATGTTTTCTTCCTGACTGTCGTCTCCCTTTCCACCTCACCGATATCACCTACAAACTGCCGTCACTACGTAGTGGGCAGTCACATGCTCACTACGTAATGAATAGTCATGTCGTGTCTACACTCGAAATTTCTCAGTCATGAGTATCGCCGAACTCTGATGGAATATCTCTGAATTGAAACATTTGATTCTGAGCACCATGAACCATGAGTTTAATATTAAATAAATAAGTAGTTGCAAAATATAGCAGAAATTGCAATTTTAATAATTAAATTTGCTTCAGCATCTTTGCTGTTATCAATCCACCAATTTAATAAGCATTTTTTGCGTCTAAGCTTGACTAATTACACCATTGACTTACTATATATGGACTGCCAGGAGCCAACTTCACGATGGTTCCACCTATAACTAAACGCCGCTAGCGCTAACATAGGACAAGCGGAAAACACGGTGAAACATTTTGACTCTTCAGTTTTGTGCTTGTTTTTTTTTTCATTCCTTTTTTCATTCACTTTTGAATAAATCTTGATTAAATAAAAGATTATGAATAAATTAAATGTATTAATCCCACCGCATAATTTTGAACGCATATCTGTGAAAAAAAGTATAAAATTCTGTGAAACTCAGCGCTTTGGCTGTTCTCACAGAGCATGAAGACCTAGTCAAGAAGGTTCTGGTGACCAAAGAAATTTATCCCCAAGTGCGACTGGTTATGGATCGGTTTCCGGCCGTGTAGACATCTTCTTTAGTTAGAATCTCTCCTACGACACTCGTGCTAGCTAGTGCATGGCACTTGGCACAAGTAAAACTGTTTGCAACTTATTGACACAGGACGAGTCTTTTCGGTCAACATGTTCAAATTGATTCACGAGATTTTCAAACTAATCGCTGTATTCTCTGTCAAAGATGTGAGCCCAAATCTCAGTAGTCAACACACAATGGTAGATGTAGAGATAATATGTAGAGATTCCAATCAAGATTCCATTTGTGGCTCACCGTTGTTTCCAACCTCAGATTATTCGAAAATGTAATCAGACTGTCACTAGTTGATGTTTCAGCGAGGAACTGCTTCGAACCCTCAATCAATGACCACCAGTGATCCGTCAGAAGTTGTTTCAATGTGCTCTCGAACCATTCTGGTAAGTTTTTATTAAAGATGATGTGGATAAGATTTATGTTCCTGGAAGATTTTTTCCGTCAAATCTTAATCGGTATTAGGACACACAAATGACGACGACTTTCTTGTATTTTTATTTCCTCAATTGCCATGCTGGTACAAGAGAGCCTGACCAAATTCTCATTTGAGCGATGTTACAGGATCGAGTTTCGGATTGAATTGGAAAACTTTTGGCGGAATTATTTGCTACAAAAAACAACATCAATTAAAATCAATATAATAGCTGTGTTTTATTTTCCCCAAGATCCGAACCAGATTGGATTTGCTTACAAAAATACATGTATTACAAAAACAACACAAGATCCAACTTTGTTTTGAATTTGGATTTCCAAATCCATTTTGAACACACACCCTTAATTTGTAAATGTCGTCAGTAGTGTAAAGAAAAAAGACAAAGGGTGTATACGAATAAAAAAAAACAAAGGAAAAAAGAGTTGGGTATATAACGTATGTCACAGAGATCCTGGGTTGTTTTATTTTCCTGATCTGATCTGGATTGGATCTGGGGGAAAATAAAACGCAGCTAATATTTATGTACTTGAAAAAATTATCTCCAAATGCTGTTGAATCACCATTTTTTATCCAAATTTAAACAAAAAATATATTTATAAAAATCAAATTTACCACGCAGGTCGCACGACGCAAAATGTGAAATGAAAATTAAAATTATACACAAACGTCAAAATATAAACTTTAGCAAAAACAGATTGCTCAGTTTTTTATAAGAAATAACAATAGATGTCCGTAGTTTCTATGGCAAAAAAAGCTTGCTCAGACAAAGTAGGAACAGATGACACTGAAAATGTTTACTTCTCTTTGCCGCGTGTCCTACCATAGCACTCATGTCACTAGTGAGAGGTGGAACCATTTTCATTTCGGAATTTGTATGGAAATGACGCTCGACTAGCAGTCCATATATAATAGGTCAATGAATTACACATTTTTAATTTTTATTCTCATCTACCTTACCCTTCAACGAACATGCCAAAAATAAAAAAAAATGGCATTAAATGGAACATGTCGGATATGAAACATGACTGCTCACTACAATCTTTATGTTTTCTTCCTGACTGTCGCCTCCCTTTCTACCTCACCGATTTCACCTACAAAATGCCGTCACTACGTAGTGAGCAGTCACAATCTAAACAGGGTCTAACACACTTACAATTTCTTTTGTCAGCAGAATTCAGCAGTTTTTTTTTACATTTGATTGAGCGCTGGATGTTTCGTAAGGTTTGTTTGTTTAGTTCAACTTTGAATTTCAACTAGTTTTCGTGAGGTTTTATATAAAACTTGTGGTTTACCAAAACTTGTGGTTTAACAAAAATGTATGGTAAAACTTGAGTTTTCGATTAGGTTTTCCGCCAAAACCGATAATTTCGCCAAAACCGCGTTTTGGGCTTGGTGTGAAAAGGCTATTAAAAAAAGTTTTTAATAATAGGGGTACTCCCGATCCGATGCAAACTGGTCTTGCATCATTGCAAAAGTGCAAAAATTTTTTTTTACAATGGGGTTAGGGTATAGCAATTTTACACTTTTGCATTTTTGCAATGATACAAGACCAGTTGCATCGGATCGGGAATACCCCTAATGATTGTTATCGTGGAGTTTTTTCATCTTTTGCATTTCATTGTGTTAAAGTTACAAAAGCTAAGCTATTTTCTTTGAAGAAGAACATTATTCGCGTAGATTTTCGTAGCGCGTGGTCAATTAATGTGAAGTAAATTGTATTTTTAAAAGGTAAAATGTGTTTTAATTTTTATAAATAAAACAATTAAATGAAAATTTCTATCTAAAAAAGGGCGGTAACCCTACATACTATTCTTTTATATTTGAGTCAATTTAAAATAAACACTACGACAACCCTGTGAGAGCTTTAATGAAGGACAGATTTATACATTCCACTGTAGTCAGAATGCGAGGTAAACGTCCTATCTTGCCCACACTGCCTATTTTTGTTGGATGAAGTATAGCTATGAACGACGTCACATCTCAAACACAAAAGTCATGTGTACAGCGGAATCCATCGATGTGCTTCCAGCTTAAACTTAAATTCCTGTATTCCTCAAACACTGATGCGATTCTCCACGACATCACCAATCAAAGTTCACCTATTCCCCACACAAAACTTCAAAAATATTTTCGCCTGTCATTTTCGTCGAATGTAGAAGTTTTTTCTTATTCGGTGGTCAGCAGCAATTCAATTTTAACTGTGTAGAAAAAAAAAACTAATTCTAATTAATCGCATCGAAATATTCCAATAATTGTGACTAATTTGGTAAATACAAATATTAAATTATCCTGCGGCAAGTGTTAGGTATTTTATTATTATACAATTTTGACCAAATAACATAATAGTTATGCTGGTTTTCGTTCGTTTTCTTTTTGTTCAGATTGTATTACATTTTGTTTATGTGGCAATTTTTCTGTGATGAAACAAAAAATACTCCCGGTGTTTTGCAGTCGCAGTTTTATGTGTTTTCTGGGCTTCTGATCTTGTAGCAAAAACCCTAGATTCCATGATTCCATGTTTTTGTATTAAAAATATTAAAGTGTGAGTCAGATTTTCTTGTTTTCAAGTTGATAGAAAGAAGAGAAAAGAACAAATTGAATCTAATTTGATTTGAGGTCGATGGGCGTATTATGTTCTTATCTTATTTAATTCAATAAAATTCGGGTAAACGCTAATTTTTATTAACAATTCTTTGAAAAATATTGTCAATTAAGTAGCATAATAGTTAATTTTTATCATAGAACTGGAATGCTATTTCCATTATGCATACATGTTCTGTAAATATATATAATTACGAGTTGCAGCGATTGTTAATGAAATCTCTTTAAATTCCTTGAATAAAAATATTACTGTTAAATTAGGATTTAATATTTATTGTGCGTGTATTTGATTTCTGTAACTCTTCAGCATTTGGTAGAAGCTTTAAATTCCGCCCATGCCTTTACTAAATTGACTTTTATAATGATTTCATTCATTTTTTACAGGGACACTACAGATCCAAGATCTATTTGCTTTAGGCAATAACATAATTCTAGATATTTTTAAATATTTTAAATATTAAAGAGTCTTTGGATTTAGAGAAAGTAACATTTTTCATTGGGTTAACCACACAAACCTATAGTTGCGTTTTATTGGTAATTTATAGCTAGTGTAGCAATCAGGGGCCTATTTCACGGAACATACATCACATACATTGTATGAATGTATGTACCTTAAAGTAGTCGCCAAATTTGGCTCATTGTAAATTTTGGAATTTTTAGAAAAACTGCGTCAACTTAGAAAACGCATAATTTAAAAATAAATTAAAATTTACGCCCACTTATATGGGCCCTATTTTACGTCACATACTTTCTTTATCCACTTTTATATTCACTATTTTGTTAGCTTATTTATCGGCACTTTTTGGTTTTTGTTTACCGAGGGAAATTTTACTGCGCTGGGTATAAATTTACCAATAAAACGCTTATTATGTAATAAGTTGTAGACTTTGTATAGTTTCTCAAATTCTGCAGTAACTGGTAGACACAGGCGGAAGAATAGGAACCCTCGTCAAGGTTTCCAGAGAATCATCAAGTTTTTTCACTATCCCTGTGTTGTCTTGCATTGCATGTACTATCACTAGGAAATGTACAAGGCCTCGCATAAATGTACATGTGCAATAACAAACGGACTACAACAGCAGTGGTACAAAAGAACTGAACAAGTAACAACTTGTAAATCATTTGCTTGCATGAATATACATTACTGGAGCAATGAGAAAATGGCTTATAACAGTAATTGAGCTCTTTAACTGACCAATTGCAGCCATTGAAATTTTTGGTGTTGTCATTCCGCCATTTTCTCTCGATCATTACAGATACATAGAAAGAAAAAAACTTATAGTATTTTTAAAAATTAAAACACTTGATTTTCATCAAAACTGTATTAAAGTTTGCCTACACTGTCTTCTGGTGTATTTAAGGCTTCGCTACCATCCATATTTTTGTAGAGGAAAGTATTTCCAACAATTTTATAAAATTAATGAAAATAATTCAACAAAAAACATCGTATACTTTGTAAAATGTTGTTTTTCAAAATTCTGAAATAACATTGATTTTTAAGCATAAATTTGTACCAAATTCCTTTCAATAACTTGATTTTGAAGTTTTAAAAAGCACTAGAAAGTTAAAAATCACAACCACCAAAAATTGTTTAGACCCTTCTCACTACGCTCACTGCTCACTACGTAGTACGTAGGGACGGCAATTTGTAGGTGAAATTGGTAAGGTAAAGGAAGGGATGCGACAGTCAGGAAGAAAACATAAAAACATAAAGATTTTTCGCTTGTTCGTTGAAGGGTGAGGTTAATGAGAATACAAATTTTCAAATGTTTAATTGGTCAAGGGTAGAAGTAAAAAATGCTTATTGAATTGGTTGATTGAAAACAACAAAGATGCTGAAGCAGATTTATTTTAAAAATTTGTATGTGCTAAGACGGCTTTTAAACGAAGCATTTACTCCCTGCGATTTTTAAGCCCGTTGACCGGGGACGTATGTGGTGGCCAGGGTAAAGAAAGTTGAGTAGGTTGAAAAATTCAAGAGTAAAGACTGGGACATCTCTCCCTTTTCATTCAAAATTGCAGTCGTCTAAATGCAGTATAAAGAATGAGTTTTCAGGGTATAATAGTTATAATAAGACTGTTCCCTTATCTTACACTAAATTTCTGTGCTTTTTTTAAATTTCAGTAATTCAAATTTTTTTCAAATAACTTTAGTTTTGTGACAACTTTTCAAAATTGTGGGCTTGTCACTTTCAAATTCAATAACTGTAACCTTCTTTTGGTCCCAAAAATTCTTTTGATAAAACGGATGTTTTCTGTGACATTATTCTCCACGACGCTCTTATCCTAAAACACCTGGCAGCTAATTTGAAAAATTATTATTTTATTGCTTTCTTACTTCTAATCCGATATGTAGTGCCTTTGGAAATCTTGGATATTTAAAAGATTTAGGATATTGTTCACTCGATACATCCAGATTAAAAATTAAATCCGGATAAAAATTTTACAAATTCAATGTAAATACACCCAGATTTAAGTTTTAATCCGGATGTATCGAGTGAATAATATGGGTGTTAATCTTACACGTAATAATTTTTTTCTCGAATAAATATGAAATATGAGCGCAATAGGGTTTTTCACTCAATAACAATATATCCGTTGTTTATTCACAAACGTTATCCATTTCTTATGTACATACATATATGTACATATATATATATTTATTTTTTTTTTAATATATTTTCGTTTCTTAAGTTTCCATTTGTCTCAATAAAGTAATGGCTGTCATTTTCAAGTTGACAAACTCTCTATTGACACATGGCTATAATCCAAAATTATCAGCTTATATCATGATAAAAATAAACAACAAACAATTGCTCATCATAGGAAAAGATTGACGTCATCCACGCCCACAATTTTTTGCTTTAAGATTAATGAAAGAGATTTTTACTCGATAAAAAGGCTATTTTACTATTTTTCGGTGAAATTTTGCTCTAAATACGATATATATGTAAAAAATATAGTGTGTTGAATATCTGTCAAGCAATAAACTCAGTATTAATGAGATGTCAAAGCCACGCTGCTCTAGCTATAAATTACCAATAAAACGCAGCTATTAAATTGAACACACCTTTTAAATATTAAAAATACCAAATTTCGCAGAAGAAAACGAAAATGAAGCCAGAAATGCGCTATCTGCTTAGTTGTATCATGAGTTTATATATTCACGAAGGGCTCAGAGAGGAATCACCCAAATTTCCTGAGCTAAATACTGAGGAAAACAATTGTATTCGCTTATTCAAGTGTGCGCTATTAAAATATAAACTAAACTAAACTAAAATCGACACGAATACTAAAGAGTCGTGAATTTTCAAATATTACGAGTGCAAAGCTCAATTATCAGATCTTTTTTTCTGCAATTATTAAATTCCAAAAAAATCATAGTTCGTGAGTTTTGAGTTAAACAAAATAACAAATTTCATTCGTTTGCCCAATTTTTGACTACTCAAAAATTTCCCACCAATAATTTAGCTGTTTTATTTTCCCCCAGATCCGAAGCAGATTCGATTTGCTTACAAAAATATATGTATTACAAAAACAACACAAGATCCAACTTTGTTTTGAATTTTGATTTCCAAATTCATTTTGAAAACACCATTAATTTTTAAACGTAGTCAGTAGTGTAAAGAAAAAAGGCAACGGGTGTAGGTATACAAATAAAAAAAAAAGTGTGAGTGCCGGGACTCACGGTTAAGATGTGTAAACATACGTAACGTAACGTGAATCAGAATCACAATCACCCTACCGCCAGTATAGATGTTTACACATCAAAAAAACAAAGGGAAAAAAGAGTTGGGTACATAACAAGTTATCACTGAAATCCTGGGTTGTTTTATTTTCATAATCTTATCTGGATTGGAAATTTCATTTTCAAACATTTTCGAAAAAAAATATATCAAATTCACTTGTTTCTTCCTCTAGATTAATCACCCATTTTTATATTCTTGATATTTTTTTTGTCCAGCAAGTGTGAACCATCCATAAATAAGATGACAAAATTTCCCTTCATCTCTGAATACTGTTTACACATACACATACACACTAGCATCGGCTGCATTAAAAAAAACAACAAAATTGCACATTTATTCCATTTTATCGAGCGAGAAAGAGTACGATATAATATAGGTTTCTAACTAACTGTCTGTCAGCAGTCAGCCATGTTGGGTGGTAGATTTTTTCGAACACAGTTAACTCTGGACATCGTACGTTGATTAAATAAAAAAAATCTAGTTTTTCTTTAATTATTCCAAAGGAAAATACTTTCCTGTGTCAGTTTATTGTTAATTTAATTGTTTATTTATAAATAATTTTATCTCAGTGCCGCAGGAAATGTAAAAAACAAAGAAAATACATTGCATAAAAAGTTTAATCTTCCAATTGTTCATTTTTTCTTGTTTTTTTTTCATTCAAGCTTCAACGCAACGAAAAAGAATAGAAAATAAAATATATATTATTTATGTAAATGCAAAGAAAATCGAGAAGCTGCATATTAAAATAAGAATAAAAGACAGCATTAATAATTACACAAAGTAAAAATCCATCGATTTGTGCATCAAGAGCATTTTACTCTTTAACTCATATATATGTAAAATAAAAAAAATCCATTGAAAAATTTGTGTAAAATATCTACATAACCGGAAAGTGAGTGGTGGGTTAAAGTTATATTAAAGAGAATAAAGGTTATAATAAAAGGAAACGTGAAAAAAAATTAACTAATCAACGAAACATCCAAAATGACGCAAGTTCTGCCCATACGCTTTCAGGAGCACTTACAGGTGAGTTTTCTCTTAATTTTTTTATTGGTTTTTCTTTCAAATATGTTTGGTTTATTGGTAAATGTTTTTTTGTTTTGTTTTTTTACGCCCCCCTTTTCAGTGGATAAACCTATTGAGTGTGATGTTTTTTTTTCTCATAATTTTGTAGTAATAATCAATGAATACCGATAAGAATTAAAACAAATATCCCAGTGAAGTTGGGGAGGCAGTATATATATTCATATATATATTCGCACCCCATCTTTATCTGTTATGTAGGAAATATAAGCTAATTATGCTGTTTTTGTTGCCATCGCACTGCTTTCAATAGTATATATCTTTATCACCGACTACTGAGACATTTTAGGAGAAAAGAAGTGAGTCATCACGTGTGCTGCTATCTGTTATTCATGCTATCACAACCAGTGCTGTCGTTTTATTGATCGCAAGGGTAGCCTTTTTCAAATTTTGTAAATTTATTTAAATATAAACTAAACTAAAAAAATATGTTCTAGGTCTATAAAGAAGCTGCTTAGTTATAAATAATATTGTAGCCGACAGAAATACTTATATGTATATTTGTATTATTCAATCAGCAATAAATAAAACCTCAAAACCCGTCGGGATTTGAATCCTTCTATGTAGTGACTTGGAATTCTCAACCATTCCTATAGGCGTGTTGTTAGTCGGCAGAAATGGAGGACACCTTCAATTTTCTTCCGAATTCGAACAGTTCAGATGAAAAGAAAGAGAATGGTACCTACTATTCGAAAATTTGTAACTTCCTTTCAAAACGAGTACGAGAGAGAAAGCGAAAAGTATTTGAAAACACATGTTTGAAAGCAAAAGGATTTTATAACCGATTGGAATTCAGAACAGGGTTCCAATCGGTTATAAAATCCTTTTGCTTTCAAACATGTGTTTTCAAATACTTTTCGCTTTCATAACGGTTGCAGTTCTTTTTTCCTGTACTTTTTTCCAAAAAGGTGAAATCTAGTTAATCCAGTACAAAATTTTTACTGGATGGTATGCAATAAAAAATAAAAAGGACAATGCGCTAATTTAATACTTGGTCTAAGCAGATCAAACTTGGGAAAACCAAAAAAAAAGTACCTATTTTTTTTTGGAAAAACGTAGGTACTTTTCATTTTTTAATTTCTCAAAAACTAAGATACACATTTTAGCATTCGGTTTACTGTTTTTTTATTGGAAATTAATAAGAGCATTGAATTTTGAAAACAAAAATTATAGGTACTTAATTACATAAAATTTTGAAAAAATTAGTTTTTATTTTTTTTTTTCAAAATTTCGAGTTTGAAAATTAATTTTTCAAAAACTATTCACTAACACAACTTAACTTATGAAAATTAATACCTTATACCAATTACCCTGTATATACAATATACATATTTACAACAACAACGTCGTCACATCTGCAATCATCTGCGCTGTCATCTCTGAAAGTAGATATGTAGTTCGCTTGGTAAGTTGATTAATCAATTTAAAAATGCCAGTAGAGGTTCGGTGGTGTTCTATCTCCCCTTCTCTGGAATTTGGTCGTTAATGAACTTCTGATATGCCTTGAGGAGGAGAGTTACAGTGTGATTGCTTATGCGGATGATGTTGCTATTGCCAGGATCAGGAAAATACCCCAACACCTTGAGTGAACTCTTACCAAACGCGCTAACTCACTGGCTATACACATATGGTGTGTCAGTATGGCGGACCGCCTTAGATAAAGCAACAAATGTTGGCAAACTAAACAAGGTCCAATATTCAGCATGCCGATGCATTGGCGGAGTACTCCGCACGAATCCTGCCGCTGCATTGAACATTCTGTTCCATCTCACACCGCTCGATATATTCTGAAAACAAACGGTGGCAATCGCAGCTATACGTCTTAAAGCCTCTCAATGGTCCAACAATGAAATCGGCCACTCCATCATTCAGATCACTTCCAAGTATTACAGATTACACCACCCCACAGCTGCAGTTCCATAAAAACTTTCAAGTTACCATTCCTTCCAGATCTCTCTGGGAGGATATGGCGTTCCTGGAAGATGAATCAATCCGCTCTAGGAACTTAATATCTCTGAGCAGATTGCACATTAGCTCAATCATAGGTGTCATTACTGGACACTGTCTAGTAGGCAAGCACGCAACGAGGCATGAAGAATTTTCTAACGGCTTCTGCAGAAGTTGTATGGGCGAAGAAGAGGAAGAATCGATTCTTCTCTGTACATGTCATGCTCTATCTCAACGACGTAGTCTCCATCTAGGAGAATTCTACTACAGTGATCCTAGTGATCTGGCAAATCATGAAATTAGTAGTCTCGCGCGCTTCGTAAGAAGCTCTAAATGGTTCGACGAGTACGAAGAAAACTTCCTAGATTCCTGTGGTATCACAATGGGCCAACCCCCTGGTCTAAGTGTGTCTAGCGTTTCTGCTGACAACCACATAAACCTAACCTATACATATGTAGTTACTCTCTTCACACATTCGTATTTTTTGCATGAATCTGTCCCGCTCTAGTTTTCTTGAAATTTGAAGATGAAGATGAATGTAAATCCACCATGAATTTACATGAAGATGAATGTAAATCCACCATGAATTTACATTCATCTTCATGCGAGTTCTGCAAAAAAAAGGGATGTAAGATATAAAATTAACATTGTTGTAACAGTTGAATAGAGGGGGAAGACCAAAAATGCAAAGAATGCAGATTATAGGAAGTCCCATAATGCAGATAAATATTTGTGGCAATAAGACTGAGGAGCTTATGTCGACAAGCTATTTTCGGTTTTTCGATTGTTAGTAGTACACAGTTTGAGAGCTACTCTTCTATCCATTCCCCATTTCGAAATTTACATTAATTGCTATTACAGATTGTAGACAAAAATGCGTTTTTCTCGAAAACCGTTTTTTTTTTAAATAAGCTACTCTTTCTTACTGCCACAGATATAAAGACGAACGTGTTCATTTTTCACATATTCGTATTTTTGCCAGAACCTGTCCCGCTTTACTTTTCTTGATATTTGCAATTGAAGATACATGTAAATGCACCATTATGTAATTTTTTTTCAATATGTTTGAGGTTTCGAATTTTGTTTTTACTGATTTAAAAAAAAAAAGGTTTGAATAGTGGCTGATGTGAAAGTGAATTCAGAACACATTTTTTGAATCCGTGGGGAAATCAATTTCTTTTACGGATTTCATTCGGAACGGAAATCAGAACATATATTCTTAAGATCCTGTTATAATATGAAAATAAATAAATGTGTTTTTAAGAACACGGATTTTTATTTGACAAATTGTTTTATCATAACAGATCACTGTAGGGTCTAGCACGCTTTTATTGAGCTAAAATAAAAAATCGACTCACTTCTCTAGCGAATTATATACAATTGCTCTTTACCATCTGTTAAGATACAGATTATCTACAGATAATCACACAAAATACTGACGGACTGTAACCAAACTTAATTGATTAAAACTTGATGTTTTTTTTTATACAAGCCCAATACTTTGCCCATAAGGTTAAAAAATAGGAATTTTGCGACAGCACAAACGAATGAAAAACCATGTACCTACTCAAAGAAGGTCAGCATTTTAATAAAGTGGTTGATATTTTTCATGATTGCGTACTGCGTATACATTTTATGCATTCATTTTTTTTAATGTATAAAGAAACACATTGCGATATTTTATTCTTCTATAGGTATTCATTTAATTTTAATTATTTTTCATATTTATAGTGGTAAAAACACATTCGTTGTCATATCAATTATTTTTGCAAGAAAAACAAAATCTTTACATAGTCTCAAGTGTAAAATCAAAGTTTTTATTGTGTCTGTTCAAAGAAATGTCTAGGTATACGTTATAAATTCGTACATACATATTGTATACATACTTAACTATGTATACTATACAACCCTATGACCTATTTATTTAATGCAATACTATGCAGCTGAGCTGAAGTTATAAAAAGACAAAAATGTAGTATTTTTGTTTATGTTTTTATAGAAATTTTACAATTAGGTTCCTTTAAAAGATTGAAATGAAATCTAGATTGAATTTGTTTTCAGTGTTTCATATTTCTATGTGAATGAAATCTATTCAAAAACTTTTAATATCACTTCAAAAGAACATCTGATATTATGTCATTTGAAAAATTGGCTAGTTAAAAAAAAAAATAGACAGTAGGTACCTATGCACGAAGGTGTACATAGGACTACGTATTCTCATATAATATGAATGATAGTGATTTTGTTTTAGAAGAAAACCTCAAAATTGCTCCATCCGGTAGTTTTTCGACTATACTCAGTTCAATAGAAATTGTCAGTACTGGGGAATATGGATGATCTTTTTTCAAAACAGTGGTGCCTGTAATAAAGTACCACGACACTTAACCATAAAAAAAATTGCCACTGAAAAAATTGATACAATTGACTTTATAGGAATTATTGTTGTAATTATTTGCAAAATTTGGTACACTCCACCATATTGCTGACACATTTGAAGGCGGAATGATCGAGTTACCATTGGCAGAGAACATCCAGTTTTTGTTGCATTTTGAAACTCCAATTTGCAGCGGTTTATGATCCAACTACGGAAGCTTTAAAGATTTACAGGTCTATAAAAGCAAATTAAACGAGATTTAAATAGAGATTTCTTCACTGTATTGACAATTTTTGTTGAACAGAGTAGGTATAGGCTATTTTGATAAAATTTTCTAACAAATTCGAACTCATTTCACACATAACTACAATAAAAACATAGGCATAAAGTTTCTCTTTCACCTATTATTTTATTACATTATAAACAAATTTCAACAAATTTGAACAAAAACTGTTAATATGAACAAAACAAATTTGTTTAATTGAAATATTCGCTTTAAAAATAAGCTATGTACCTAGGTCAATATTTACTTACATAATAAGAATGTCAATCGATGTACAAAAAAGTTTAAAATGTTAGTGTGCGCTGAATGATGAATCAGATTGTGCTCATTTTGCTCTTGGCTTTATTACGTTTTTATGATGAAAAAATGCCGCAATTATAAATCAGCTATCATGACTCTTGACACAAAATACGTCATCAAAAACAGACATATTGATTCCAAAAGAACATTTTGTGATTGAATTTGATTTTTTTTTTTTCATTTAAAAGCCAAGGAATTTTTAAGTTTTTAAATTATATTATTATTATTGTTTTTTAGCCAAGCACACATTTTTTGGTTGCAGTAAAGCTTTTCTCCTACAAATATGCAAAGTTTAAGTCCTAAACTTTTTAAATAAATAGTTCGAACGAATTTTTTTTTAATTGCATCAAAGCTGAGTCAAAATGTCTTTTCTCCGATAAAATGACATTAAAACTACATACTTATTATGAAAATACAAATTGTACTAGGAACTTTGTGCTTATTTTAAATTTGTTATTCTAAGTACCAAATTTCTAACTTAAAGAATAATGAAATTAAAAAAAAAAAAAGTGAGTTATAGAGCAATTATTGTTTTAAATGACGTTAAATGATCCTTTTTATTTTAAAGGATTTGGAAACTTTTTTTTTGAGAAATGCATGCATATGCATTCTTATATAGTAGGTAGTCATCAAAAGCCACGCCACCCAAAGTAGCTTAAACAAACAAAATGTCACAAAGATTATTTTAAGCTTCATTTGTTAGTTGGTGTTTTTTATGATACATAATATATAAGAATCAAGGAAACGTGCCTTTCTATTTCAAATTTTTCGTGACTGGGGGCGTACATATTTGGATAACGTTCAATCTTCATCCCTAAACAAACACTTTGACGTTTTTCTAGGTCACTTATGTATATAATTGTTGTTTCTGGAATATGTATGTATAATAGAATTCAAGACTTCCATATTTTCTCACTAATGCGTTTGTGACATAAAAAGAATCTTTGATTTTAATGCACTTCCACTTAAGAACGGGAAATCATTTTAATTATAGCTCTTGGTACCTACCTATTTCTTTTTAAATTTATGCACAAAAAAGAATTAATGTATTATGACAGCAGTATAAGATAGAAAAAATGTTCGATGACATAATACTAGAAGCGCATGCGCTGGTTTGTTCGTTTCTTTGTTACCTCAACATAAAATCGTCTGTGTTATTGTCCTCTGGTCTTTATATTACCCATTCAGAAAATTTTCAAGTTAGGATTCTCAAGAAGGAAAAAAATATGTTTATACATACATATATGAAAACAACAACAAAATCATAAAACTACAATAAATATCATATTTAAAATCCATTCTTAGTGGAAAATCTCATACGAATTGCTCTAATGAAGAGAGTGTAATTTTTTTTTGAATTCTTAAAGTCGTTGCGATTATAAATAGAATATACCTACCAGAGCTACATAATACGTACAAAGTAAATTAATTTGGCTTCTAAGACTCAGTTTTTTTTACTGAGAGATCAAAACCTTCCTTAACCCCTGAAACGTGTTTTTGAGTTAATTTAAATCACTAATTGACTCACCAATTTTTGTGAGTTAACTTCATATTAACTGTAGTGACATTTTTCACTCAGTAATGAGAACTGGCCCTGAGAATGCTAATTATTGCAACAACTAACTTACTCTTAGCTAGAAATGGTAGCCCCAAGCATTCCAGCTCAGTGACCCAATTAAAGTTTGTAAACACTGTGAAGCTCGGCAGCTTGACTGGTTCAAACCGCATATGATTTGATCCGATTATGGGATCGTCAAGCAGAGATGTAACATACCGCCTTCACTGGTCATGAACGATTCTCAGATTATGAACAATGAGCATGTCTAAAAAAAAACTTATTGATGAAAATCAGATTGTTGATTGGATTGTGGTTGTGATGTTGATTATCGTTCATGCCCAGTGGAGGGCGGCATGTAAAAGAATCATTTCAATACTGGATGGAGTCAATTGAATAAATAGACTTAGGCTGTGTGTCAATTGCGTTAGCGTTAAAATTGCGTTAAATTTGATCCCTAGTCTAATTTAAGACGCTAGTAATAGTGAACTACAAATATACGTGATAATGTTTAAAAATTAAGCTAGGGTTCAAAATAAATCGTCGCAATTGACACACTGTCTTTATAGTTTTTTACTTTACACTTCAGTTTAAATTCTTTGTTTGCTGTGTTGTGTTAATTTAAACCAATCTTAAGTTAAAAGACAAAGTCTTTACCTCAACAAAATTTTGCATCTAAGAGAACAATGTGCGCTCCATAAACATGCATCATGACAATCTTTTTGATTTATTTTTAAACCCTTTGCAAAGCTCACAAAGAAATTCCACATGTAATATGTAATTAAATACTATACAACTTAGATTTTCGGCGTGGAGATTCGAAAGTGTACAATCACATAATGTGCATATGAGTATATCCTTTGTGACGGGCGTGTGACAAAGATTCTATATTATTTGTTCTTAACTATTGTATTATTTTCTCAATAAAATATACAAAAGATTTATAACTCTATATGTCTTTAGATGTTTTACAAAATAAATTTATTAAGTATGTATATCGTATCTTCCTACGTCACAATATCTCCAGATAAACTGTCAATGGAGTGAGGTTCGAAATTTTGGCCTGCTTTGGGAAACTTTTAGCATCCAGAATTCAAATTTTCTAATGAAAAGTTTTGGATGTTACATTTATTATGTGTGCAGCATTTATTTGAAGGATATTTTGCATGTATATACAAGGTTAAGTTTTCACGATAACTTAAAAATGTCATCTTTGAACAATGTGCGCCCCATAAACATGCATCATCAATCAATCAAATCAATCTTTTTGATTTATTTTTAAACCTTTTGCAAAGAAATTCCAATTGTGATATGTAATTAATTACTATACCACTTAGATTTTCGGCGTGGAAGGTTCAAAAGTGTACAATTACATATGTGCATATGAGTATATCCTTTGTGACGGGCGTGTGACACAGATTCTATATTTTTTGTTCTTAATTATTGTATTATTTTCTCAATAAAATATACAAATGATTTATTACCCAATGTGTCTAAATATTTTACAAATTAAATTTATTTTATAAATTAAATTTATTATATCATATCTTGCTGCGTCACAAAATCTAATAGGTATCTCAAGATAAAATGTCACTGGGGTGAGATTAAAAATTTTGGTCTGCTTTGGGAAACTTTTAGAATATAGAATTCAAATTTTTAAATGAAAAGTTTTGGGTGTTGCATTTATTATGTGTGCAGCATTTATTTGAACGATATTTTGCATGTATACAAGGTGTATCGTACACAAGTCGTACGTGGAAATGCAAAGGAATATTTATCACCCCAGGGACAGCTATTTTACGCTTTCTTTCATCCTAAATGCAAGTAAAATGAACACACATGCAAGCAACACTCGTCACACACAAGCGGGATGAAACATTTTATGTTAAATGAATTATTTTAGTCTCAATAGCAAGCTCGACCTGGTCGGACAAGCGAATAAAGAATTTGGGTTTTTTAAGTTTCCTTTTCCCAACAAAAAGTCATATTTTATATTTCAAAATATTAATCTTTTACAGCAGTAGAACGCGATTTAGTCTTAGTTTATACACAAGGTTAAGCTTTCACGATAACTTAAAAATGTCATCTGTGAACAATGTGCGCTCTATAAACATGCATCATGGCTGTCTTTTTGGTTTATTTGTAAACCTTTTCCAAAGTTTACAAAGAAGTTCCAATTGTGATACGTAATTAATTACTATACCACTTAGATTTCAGCGTGGAAGATTCGAAAGTGTAGAAACGTTTTATTGGACACAAAATTGTGGCAAAAAACTACAATGAACGAACTTTCTCAATTCTACCTTATCTATCAATTACGAAAATAATATTATAAGCTTCCAATTGCAACCACTCTCTGAGCAAAGAAAGACACGGAGCTGGGGTAGAAGTGAGTCGAATGACCTTAAGTTGGGTTATCAGAAGGCACGGAAACCTAAAGCACTTAATGCTGATGAAAAAACCTCAAAACAATGGTCCAAACTGAAACTGGTGATAGGGGAGGTCATGACTACTCAGAATTTAGTAGCTTGTCCGTACCCCATCATTACGGTTTTCGAATAACGGTAGTTTTTTGAAATCTCGAAAAACCTTTTTTTGCATGAAGAATTTTAACTCAAACAAACAGGGTTGTAAAATAAATAAAAATAAATCTTTTTTTTAAATAATAGGTGTGTTATTATTTTTTTTCTTTTATTTTTACAGTTAGCTCAATTTGTTTAAAATGGTCCCCTCCTGCACTTGTACAAGATCGAAAACTTCTATTGTTTAAAAAAACGATTTATTTTAATTTATTTTAGAACCCTGTTTGTTGTTTGAGTTAAAATTCGTATAACTTTTGTACCATTGTTTATGGGACACCCTTTATGTACAAACATATCGAGTGTTAAAGTGTAGGACCTATTTAATAAAAAAATTCCGAACATTCATGCAAAAAAATTACCACAATCTGAGCCATCTTTTAACAATTTCAGCGAAGAATGTTGTTCTGAACATTTTACAGAAAAAGACAGAATAGAAATGCTGGTACAATTACTTACTTTCTTTTATCCAAAATATTGAATCTACACCGTACGCTTACCACGAGAAACGTCCCTCAAACCATGACACGTCCTTTTAATATCTATGTAGCTCTATTTCCTTATAAAAGCATCTATTAATAAGCTTCTAATCAATTTTAAATTAAAAATAATCTCAGAACTTCTGTGGGAGATGTGATTTATTATTGAGCTCCAATCTTTTATTTTTTCTTTAGCTAGGTAAGTCACGTCATACGTTATTATCTGGTCTATTTCTTAACTGAAGTCATATTTTGCTTATTACTATCTTATTGAAATGATTCATTTTCCTGGCGCCTATTGTTAAAAGAATTTTGTTTTCTCTTGGTTTTCCCCTTTTCGAAAGCATACCAGTTAAATATCTTCAGTCTTCACCAGAGCATGATAATCTTGTTTTGTATCATCTCTACGTGGGTTGCGCATGAAAAAATTTATATGCAACTCGAGCAACCGTCATGGGTTTTAGGTGATGTTCATCTAGGTGAATTACTTAATCTTCGTCGTGCTTTAAGTTTCATTTTTCTTGTTTTTCTATTCTGAAAAGGGTACCTTATTACAGAAAAAAAGAAGAAAAGGTATCATCTCATGCCCCCAGTTAAGAGGTCAACAAACCTTTGGTTGAATTTGAGTTATAATAATCTCTGAAGTATGACAAAGTGAATAGAACGAATTCTTGAAAATACTAAAGAGCAAAACAACAAATGAAACAGAAAGCTAAAAGTATATTTACATGAACTTGTGTTCTAAAAATACTCATTCTCAATCAGTAGACATCGGCAGTTTATCAGAATTGGCGAATATTTAAATAAAATTGTGAGTTCATTTGCACAATACGTGGACAAAAAAATGCGCTTCGATAACATACAACGAATTGTATTATATGAAAATAACAATATGTTTATAGATGAAAATGTTGGTAGCACAATTCTAAATTATTTGCAGTATAGTTTCGCTGTTTGATTGCGATTTGAATTCAAGGTTAATTGTTTGTTTACTTATAACTTAACATTTACATACTAACACGTGTAATGGCTTTTTCCGGCCGGTTTAGAGGGGCTTTTGTGTGATGCATTTATACATTTGCGAATTTAAACAATCGTTATACATAATAATGAAATGTGCAGTGCCAACAGCTTTCTTCTTCTGTTCTTAATCTCTACACCTCTATAAAATTCCTGTCTGGGACATTTACGAGAAACTGTGACAAAAACTACGAAGCTTACTGCTGACTATGATTTGGCTATCCACATTTGTAGCTAATCTGGTCAGATTAAATTCCAAAAAGAATAAATAGATACAAAATAAAACAGCGATCGTTTTCCTGATACAGGAGTAAGAGGCTTGTTGACGTGATTTGAAATTTAAACAATTTAAGTTTAAGTAGACTCAAAACTCTTGAGCAAACCATCGGCTTTTTATATATTTTTTTTTAAATATTGATTTATGACCCGGGTTTCAAAGCACAACAAAAATATGTTTATGAAAGTTCTCATTCTTCTCTGCTAATCCTCTTTTTGAGAAATTTTATGAGAAATTGATTTCAGCATTTCTACTTTTTTGGGGATATTGGCTTTTTAACATGGGTTCGGTGAATATCCTTTGTCCTGTTAAAAATCGTGTTTAAAAAAAAAATTTAATGTGACTTCTTCGCATCTTATTTCTGGAAATATTGAGATATTTATCCTCTTATGCTATTAAACCAAATAATTGTGTGTATTTTTTATTATTTTTTAATTGTATTCATGTTCTTAGGTCATATTAATTTGAATGTTTTCTCTCTTTTTATCTATTTTTATCTATTTTAGCTCACAAATGTCGGCATTAACATCAATTCAATATCATTCAGTACTCTTACCATGGAGTCTGATAAATTTATTTGCGTGCGGGAAAAGGTCAATGAAACTGCACAAGTTGTTATCATCGACATGAACGACTCTAGCAATCCAACTCGTCGTCCAATTTCTGCCGATTCAGCTATCATGAATCCAGCCAGCAAAGTTATTGCACTTAAAGGTAATTTGAATAATTTTTAAATTAAAACAAAAATTATAAAATCTTTTATTTATTTTAATTATTACAGCGCAAAAAACTTTACAAATATTCAATATTGAGATGAAATCAAAAATGAAAGCTCATACGATGACCGAAGATGTTGTCTTTTGGAAATGGATCTCTTTGAATACATTGGCTTTGGTTACAGAAACTTCGGTTTATCATTGGTCAATGGAGGGTGATTCAACTCCAGTTAAGATGTTCGATAGACATTCCTCATTGAATGGTTGCCAAATCATTAATTACCGCTGTAATCCATCACAACAATGGCTTCTTTTAGTTGGTATATCTGCATTACAACATCGTGTTGCTGGTGCAATGCAATTGTATTCTGTAGAACGTAAAGTTTCTCAAGCTATTGAAGGTAAGTTAAATTTAATTTATATAAAAATTCACATCAAGTGTTGTGCTTATGCCGAGAAATGCTATCGAGAACGATGAGAAACAAAATACTTACTACCTTAAACTTAACTACGTTTTAAGCAGGTGGTATACAATATAGGCTCCCATAACTGATTTATTTCTTTTATAAGATAAAAAATATAGTTTTGAGATATTAAAACTTTAAAAACACGGTGTGAACGCACATAAGAGCAAGTTCGTGCGACCCAGTCGTGCACATATTTTATTTATACTTTTGAAGTTAAGCGTCGAAAATTATTTCTTTCCCATTTTTTGCCTCATTGCTCCCTCCTTACCATTAGGGAGAAAGATATAAGTACTTAAACATTTTTTATACAGTGAGTTATTCTCAAAATGTTGAGTAAAACATGTTTTTTAAAATGGCGGCCGAAGCACAACATTTGCCCACATAACTATTTCAGTCAAAAAATTTTTTTAATATGTTTTATAAATGCTAAAATAAAACAATTATTTAGTTTTTGACGTAAATTTTAAAATATGTATTGTTTTATTCGGAAACTATGATCATAAATTTGAAATTTGTTGAATACTCCTAAAATAAAATGATAATAGTTATCATCATAAATGAGTCGCACTAAAATTCGATATGTTTGCTATCCTCATATATACTAAAGATGATTTATTTTCCAATTTGGAATTATGGAATTTTGGGTCATTGTAGTTTAAATTTACTTTCCCGACGTTTCGGCAGGTCTTGCTGCCTTCTTCATTTACATAATCACCCCAATTACAGAATCCGATGAATGAGCTGTGGCGGGAATAAGACTAAATTTTGACATTTCGTTAATAGTTAAAACGTCAAAAATGAATCGAACTACCTTCGTAGCTCATTCATCGGATTCTGTATTCGAGGTGAATGTGTATGGTATTAGATCTACGCTATGATATGTTAGACTCAAAATATGTAAAAAGAAGCAGAATGTAGTTATTAAAAAAATTATTATTTTTATTAAAGCTTGAATTAGTTCACTAATGTTCGTAAATCGATGATAAATAAATACAAAAATAAATATAATAATAATTTGAGTATGCCACCCACTCACTAAGAATAGAAGCCGTTCAGCGTAGATTTCTCCGCTTTGCCTTACGCAATCTTCCCTGGTCTGATCCACTTATCTTATCCCTTACGAGGATCGATTGCAATTAGTGGACCTTCAGACCCTTGCTAAACGTCGTGCAATCGCTGACATACTTTTCATCCACCAACTAATCACGGGTGCTATTGATTCTTCTCCACTTCTTGAAATGATCTTTTTTAACACCAATCCCCGTTACCTTAGGTCTAGTTCCTTTTTTTCATATTCCTACCCTCCGCACCAACTATGGCCATTTTAATACCATTTCCCGAATGCTACGCTTAGCCAATAGTACACACTATCCTTGACTCTAGCTCCAGTACTTTCTCCGTAGAAGAGACCTATTTTCCAACCTTCCTCGCCTTCTCATTAATTTTAAGTTGAGAATTTATATTGTTTAAGGTATTATTTTTATTTCATTAAGTATTATTATCGCAAATTATTTTATCTTTTTTTCTATACTAATATTAGTGTAGTCATAAGTTATAATTATACTATTATTAATATTGTTACTATTATTATTAATTTATTTATTTTTTATTATTATTATTATCATTTTTGTTATTGTTATTGCCTAGCCAGCTTGAACTAAGCGAAATAAATAAATTCGTACAGTACAGAGGATTATTTGATCTCCCATTTATTAGATTCACTCTCAAATTTCATATTTTTCGTACCCAGTCAAACAGAAAAGTAATATGGTATTGTTATATTTGTATTGTTCAATTTATGTAACTTATGAAATTTAATATTATTATCCATTATAATAGTTTCAAAGAATTTTATTTTGTAAAAAAAAGTAAACAACCTTAATTTTCAACGTCAATACTGACTGATATGAAATGGTGCAAGAAGGTGTGAATTTCTGTTGAAATCAAGTCTGGCGTAAACGTCCTATTCAAGGCGAACATTTCCGAACCTGAAGTTACTGTTTAGATTTATTCAACCTTACGCTTGTTTTTTGCAAGACCGGCAGGAATTTGGTGAGAAAAATGACTTCGGTGCTAAACAAATGTAAATGCAACAACAACTAATCCCCCAGAGAAATCTCGGGGCTTAACTTAGGCGCAGAAAAACTGCATTACCGGCTTAATCGTAATTTTGTTATCGATAGTTTATATGAAAACTCCATTTTGTTTCTGCGATGGCGTCCAGGGTTAGGGGCCAGTTATAGCTATCATTGAAAACCATCATTGGAATTTTTGTTTTTAAGTTTTGAGGCACTTAAAAAATGAAATCTGTGATTATTTTGATGCAAATAGAAAGCTTATAACTTAATTAATAATTCTACCTATTTAATTTTGGCTGAACCTTTCACATAAAATGACTTAAGTTTTCAATGATCAATGGTAAGGTAGTTCAATCATTGAAATAATAAAATTCATTTCATGTGAATTGAATGGTTGGGTCAAAATGAAAGAACTAATAACTAAGTCATCAGCTTATATTTGCATCATAATTATTATTGATTTTGCTCAAAACTTAAAATTAAAATTTTAAATGATGAGTTTTGATGAAAGCTATACTATAACTGGCGCCTAAGAACCTCAACAGTAAAATTTCGAAACAGATTTGGGAAAAAGTGGAGTAAATCCAAAATTTCAGGAGTAGATATCTTGTAAACGAAAGAAAAATTCAAGTTTTCAAAAACAGTATTTAAAAAAAAAAAAAAATATTTTACCAAAAATAAATATTTTTTAACCAAAACAAAATATAAATCAAATAAATTCCATTCGTTTCATAACAGAATTTTATATTCATATATTCCGTGGCAGAGTTGGTTAGAAAATTGAATAACACAGTGCTGTGATCATTTCCTTCCATAATGGTTTGGCTAAAGAAAAAGGAATAATTAAAGAATTTTTAAATTTTTCAGTGTAGAAAAAAAGGAGTAGATCTTGAAAAAGCGTAGTAGCGGAGAAGATTTATTTTCTTTCTTAAAATTGGAGTAAATTTACTCCGATTGGAGTAAGGTTCGAACGCTGGGCGTCGCTAATCCCCATTGTCGATTTTTTCCAACCAATTGTCCCCGGGATTGCAAAAACAAACACACCTCTTATCACAGAATCTATCGTAACATACCCCTTAACGGATTGTTACGCTACGAATCACGAAAAAATACGACCACAGAATACGAATAGGAACGAATAATACATTGCCTAACGCATTCATTCTCAATTTTGAAATCAGAATCGCGTCCTCCGTGAACGGTTGAGCGATCGAACGAAAGAAAATTACGCCACCCGTCAAACGTGTGAACGTATTGGGATCGCGACACACGTTAGCTGACGGAGCGCTATCTATAAAATGAAAAAAGAAAAAGAAAAAACTGGTTTAGTAGTTGCTCTCACTCTCATATTATGTAATTTTGATTGTTTTGGTTTAAATTTGAATAAAGAAAAATAAATAAATAACTTTAAGAGGATAAGGAATTATTTTTTTTAAGTTCAGATGAAAATGAATAAAAGCAATCCGCTTTCTTTTATCAAAATCCTTAGAACTTTTTTCGAAAAAATAAGCTTCCATTTAAAGATCACCGGAAACTTATTGGGAGTGTCGTTCAACGTTCTATGCGATAAAGTCAATCAGACTTTAAAAGTTGTCTTGGAAGCTTTATGTCTATTACAATCCCTTTTAGAAACTACCAGTCTCAGGCAAGATTATCAATCATTGATTGAATTCTTAAGAATTAAGAAGTTAAAGCCAACAAAGCTTTTACTACATACTTATAAGAAACATAAGCAGTGATACTTTGTTGTTCAAAAGTAAAGTGCAATTTTTTTATTTAACTTTCAGGTCATGCAGCATCATTTGCCAGCTTCAAAATGGAAGGAAACAAGGAAGCTTCAACGCTATTCTGTTTTGCTGTGCGTTCAGCTCAAGGAGGAAAACTTCATATCATTGAAGTTGGTACTCCACCAGCTGGCAACCAGCCTTTCCCGAAGAAGTCCGTTGATGTATTCTTCCCACCTGAGGCTCAAAGTGATTTCCCGGTGGCAATGCAAGTTTCCGCAAAATACGACACTATCTATTTGATCACCAAATATGGTTATATCCATCTGTATGATATGGAAACGGCTACATGCATCTACATGAATCGTATATCAGCCGATACGATTTTCGTTACAGCTCCGCATGAAGCCAGTGGCGGAATTATTGGTGTAAACCGTAAGGGACAGGTGCTCTCGGTGACCGTAGATGATGAGCAAATCATTCCATATATTAATACTGTTCTTCAAAACCCGGATTTGGCTCTTAGAATGGCAGTAAGAAATAATTTATCTGGAGCAGAAGATCTCTTTGTGAGGAAGTTTAACAAGCTCTTTACCGGGGGCCAATATGCTGAGGCAGCTAAAGTAGCTGCTTTGGCTCCAAAGGGTATTCTTCGAACACCGCAGACTATACAGCGTTTCCAGCAGGTACAGACTCCAGCTGGCTCAACAACACCACCACTTCTGCAATACTTCGGAATTCTTCTTGATCAAGGAAAGCTTAACAAGTACGAGTCTTTGGAGCTTTGCCGCCCAGTTTTGGTGCAGGGCAAAAAGCAATTGTGCGAGAAATGGTTAAAGGAGGAGAAACTCGAATGCAGTGAAGAACTTGGCGACTTAGTGAAGAATTCTGATTTGACCCTGGCTTTGTCGATTTACTTGCGCGCCAACGTTCCTAATAAGGTGATTCAATGTTTCGCAGAAAGTGGCCAGTTCCAGAAGATTGTTCTGTATGCAAAGAAGGTGAACTACACTCCCGATTACATTTTCTTATTGCGTTCAGTGATGCGTAGTAATCCAGACCAAGGCCCTGGTTTTGCCTCTATGCTGGTGGGAGAGGAAGAACCGCTGGCGGACATTAACCAAATTGTAGATATTTTCATGGAACACTCGATGGTGCAACAATGTACTGCTTTTCTGTTGGACGCTTTAAAACACAACCGTCCGAATGAGGGTCCTCTTCAGACAAGGCTCTTAGAAATGAATCTGCACTCAGCTCCACAGGTGGCAGACGCCATCCTTGGCAATGCTATGTTTACTCATTACGACCGAGCTCACATTGCCCAGCTCTGTGAGAAGGCAGGATTATTGCAACGGGCTTTGGAACATTACACCGATCTTTACGACATCAAGCGTGCCGTGGTCCACACTCATCTCTTGAATGCCGACTGGCTTGTAGGATTTTTCGGAACACTATCAGTGGAGGATTCTCTAGAATGTCTCAAAGCTATGTTGACTGCTAACATCAGACAGAATTTGCAAATCTGCGTCCAGATCGCTACAAAATACCACGAACAATTGACAACTAAGGCACTGATTGATCTTTTTGAGAGCTTCAAGAGCTACGAGGGTCTATTTTATTTCCTGGGATCAATAGTTAACTTCAGTCAAGACCCAGAAGTCCATTTCAAGTACATTCAAGCGGCCTGCAAAACCACACAGATCAAGGAAGTAGAACGAATCTGTCGCGAATCGAATTGCTATAATCCGGAGCGCGTTAAGAATTTCCTCAAAGAGGCAAAGCTCACTGATCAGTTACCACTGATTATCGTTTGTGATCGTTTTGACTTCGTCCATGATTTAGTTTTGTACTTGTACCGTAATAACTTGCAAAAGTACATTGAGATCTACGTGCAGAAGGTTAACCCTTCGAGGTTACCTGTGGTCGTAGGAGGTTTGCTTGATGTCGATTGCTCAGAGGATATCATCAAAAACCTTATACTGGTGGTAAAAGGACAGTTTTCTACTGATGAACTTGTCGAGGAAGTTGAGAAGCGCAATCGCCTTAAGCTACTCCTTCCATGGTTGGAGTCTCGTGTTCATGAAGGATGTGTCGAAGCTGCTACCCATAACGCTCTAGCCAAAATATATATTGATTCAAATAACAATCCTGAAAGATTCCTCAAAGAAAATCAATATTACGACAGTCGTGTTGTGGGTCGTTATTGCGAGAAACGTGATCCTCATCTAGCTTGTGTGGCCTATGAACGTGGACAGTGCGATCGGGAATTGATCGCTGTGTGCAATGAGAATTCTCTGTTTAAGAGTGAAGCTCGGTATTTGGTACGTCGCAGAGACCCAGAACTTTGGGCTGAGGTGCTGGCCGAATCTAATCCTTACAAGCGCCAACTTATTGACCAAGTGGTCCAGACTGCTCTCTCAGAGACCCAAGATCCTGATGATATTTCTGTTACTGTTAAGGCATTCATGACAGCTGATTTGCCTAATGAATTGATTGAGCTACTCGAAAAAATTGTTCTTGATTCTAGTGTCTTCTCTGATCATCGTAACTTGCAAAATCTGCTTATATTAACGGCAATCAAGGCCGATCGTACAAGGGTTATGGACTACATCAATCGTCTGGACAACTATGATGCTCCCGATATTGCCAACATTGCCATCTCTAACCAGCTGTACGAGGAAGCATTTGCCATTTTCAAGAAATTCGATGTGAACACTTCCGCTATTCAGGTTTTGATCGAGCAAGTTAACAACTTGGAACGAGCATATGAATTCGCTGAACGATGCAATGAGCCAGCCGTGTGGTCACAACTTGCTAAAGCACAACTGCAACAGGGTTTGGTCAAGGAAGCAATTGACAGTTACATCAAAGCTGATGATCCAAGTGCATACATGGATGTCGTTGAGACCGCTTCAAGCGTTCAGTCTTGGGATGACTTAGTTCGCTATCTCCAGATGGCAAGGAAGAAGGCACGAGAAAGTTATATTGAAAGCGAGCTCATTTATGCATATGCTCGAACTGGCCGTTTGGCTGATCTCGAAGAATTCATTTCAGGGCCAAACCATGCCGATATTCAAAAAATCGGCGATCGTTGTTTCTCGGATGGAATGTACGATGCTGCTAAGCTGCTGTACAACAATGTTAGCAACTTTGCACGTTTGGCCATTACATTGGTGTATCTCAAGGAGTTCCAAGGTGCTGTTGACAGCGCTCGCAAGGCAAACTCCACCCGTACATGGAAGGAAGTTTGCTTTGCCTGCGTTGATGCAGAGGAGTTCCGGTTGGCACAAATGTGCGGCCTCCACATTGTCGTTCACGCTGATGAACTGGAAGACCTCATCAATTACTATCAAGATCTTGGATACTTTGATGAGTTGATTGCTTTGCTAGAATCAGCATTGGGCCTGGAACGCGCCCATATGGGAATGTTCACCGAGCTTGCCATTCTTTATTCCAAGTTCAAACCATCGAAAATGCGTGAACACTTGGAACTTTTCTGGTCACGTGTAAATATTCCGAAAGTATTACGTGCCGCCGAATCAGCACACTTGTGGTCAGAGTTGGTGTTCCTCTATGATAAGTACGAGGAGTATGACAACGCCGTGCTAGCCATGATGGCTCATCCAACAGAAGCATGGCGTGAAGGACACTTCAAAGACATTATCACAAAGGTGGCCAACATTGAATTGTACTATAAGGCAATTCAGTTCTATCTAGACTACAAACCATTGTTGTTGAACGACATGTTGCTGGTATTGGCTCCACGAATGGATCACACCCGGGCGGTTAGTTTCTTTTCAAAAACCGGACATTTGCAACTCGTCAAACCATATTTGCGTTCAGTCCAGAGTCTCAATAACAAAGCTATTAATGAAGCTTTGAATGGTCTACTTATCGAAGAAGAAGACTACCAAGGACTGAGAAACTCAATAGACGGATTCGATAATTTCGATACAATTGCACTAGCGCAGAAACTTGAAAAACACGAACTGACTGAGTTTAGAAGAATTGCCGCGTATTTGTATAAAGGTAGAAATTACAATAATTTTTTTTTTTTTTTTGGTTAGAATTACCAAATATGTTTTTTTGTCTCCCTTAAGGAAACAATCGTTGGAAGCAAAGTGTGGAACTATGCAAGAAAGACAAACTTTTCAAGGACGCAATGGAATATGCCGCTGAATCAGGCAAACAAGAGATTGCAGAAGAATTGCTAGGATGGTTCTTGGAACGAAATGCTTTTGATTGCTTCGCTGCTTGTTTATTCCAGGTAATTTCTTTTTCTGTTTCATTTTGATTTGAGCTATGTATCTCCATTCAGGGCAGTTTGGTTGATTTGACCTTAGTTATGTAATTAGATAGTTAATGAGCACCAAATAATCAAGCGTTACTTTCTCCTGAAAACCAAACTTTTTGTATGGTCCAGTTTTTATGTACCTTCAGAAAAGCATTCGTTCTTTTGTTCAAAATTATATAAATATTTTATCAATTCTAGTGTTACGACCTCCTCCGACCGGATGTTATTCTCGAATTGGCCTGGAAACACAACATAATGGACTTTGCAATGCCATACCTAATTCAAGTAAATACATTTAAAATTTTGAATTTTTAAAAACAATATTTTTAACACGAGTTCTTATTTTCTAAAAAGGTCATCCGTGAATATACCACAAAAGTGGACAAACTCGAACAGACCGAAGCCCAACGGGAAAAAGAAGATGATACTGTTGAACATAAGAATATTATTACAATGGAACCGCAATTAATGATAACAGCTGGTCCTGGAATGGGAATTCCTCCTCAGTATGCCCAAAATTATGCACCTGGATATGCGCCAAACATGACATACCAGGGATATGCAATGTAGGCACTTAAAAAAACAAAAAAAAACCTACCAAACTTTAACTCATTTCTTCTACAATCCAACAACACAAATTTATCAAATTAAACGAAAAAAAATTAAAACAAAAAAAAACAACAAACTACATCTTCTCTGTCCGACAATTATTATTCGAGCTGTTTTAAATGTCGCAACTGTACTGTAAACAAACAAATGAAACAAAAAAACGAAAATCAATTCCAGATGAATATAAAAACACATATATACGTCATTTATATGTTTATGTTGATTGATCTGTGTTATGATGTGTGCATAATGCTAGATTGCACTTTTTGGTTGAATAACTATTCGACTTGTTTTGGTTAGTTAATTTTTTTTTATATTTCTTCATATTAATTTTATTTATATATTGTTTTTCATTAGATTTATCTTCCTTTGTTTATTTATATAAAATTTAGCTTGTATTAATAGGCTTTGAAACAAAATGGTGTGTGTATGTGTTATGTAGAAAAATATTAGTAAAAACTCGTTGATTCTTCTACTCATCCGTTCTCTTAGAAATTATTGTTTTTTCTGTTTAAGTAGTGTATATCGTCTTCGTTCAGTTAAAACTTCCAAAGTTCACTTTTCTAAAAACAGATAAATAATAAGATCTAAATTCTTAGAAATACGTTCCATTTAATTATGAACACTTCAAATTCAACCATTTTCAATTTCTTGTCGGTGAAAATTCCTTACAAATGGGAATACAATTAAAAAAAAAAAATAAACTTAGAAAGTTTTCATTAATGGACCACGATGGAAAGCATGAGTTTTTTTTTGCAGATTTATTTCCCCAAATTAAAATTACTGTTGTTGTTCCTTTTATAGTTTTTTGTTCATTAAATATTTCATTTTCATGATATTGTTGTATTAGATAGGTTATCCTTCGATAACCTGTCAAAAGAATGTGACTTACCTTATATTCATCTTCAAAAAAAAAAAAAAAATATTCGCTCCATCATAAAGAATATATGTAACTATGGTAGCTTTCCTAGATAAGACTCTTTTAACAATGTCAACTCATTTGCAAAGTGCAAGCTGAAAAGAAATTGGACGAAAAAAAGCAAAATTGATGCTAAACGATTTCCATGTTAAATGCAACGAAAACGAATTCACTAGCTAAGGCTAGAATTTACCTCTTATCTCGAAGAAAATTATGTTAACGGAGGGAATTACCTCCTTTATTGTTGATATTTCATTTCTATTAAAATGGAAATTTCAATTTTTGTCTGTGATTGCACATCAATTCGTCTTGATGCTTCGTCGCAGAAGAATTAATTAGGATCATTAAAAAAAATACATTAACTAGACCATCGCAGGATCTCAAGGGAAATGGGATTCTTTGAAGATGAATCGATCCACTTTTACACCGACAAGACGCGACGGATCAAAAACAGATGACGGAGTTAGTGGAGGTTTTGTAAACATGCTAAAATTATGTCTCTTTTTCCGTCTTCCTAATCATTGCAGCGTGATTTTTTTGACTTTAAAAGAAATCTTGTCTTAGCTTAAAGAAAACGTGATATCTACTTCAGATATCCGCATTTTCTTAGATAATCAAGCCACTTATAAATCTCTATTCCTTAACTGCCGATTATCTCTTATGGAGATGACAAAGCAGTTCAAAATTTACCTTTGTTGGGTACCGGGAAAAAGAGATATGCCAGAAAATTGTAAAATCCGAAAGAATGCTACACTTAAACTGAAGCTTAAGCAATATGCTTTAAATAGACACAACATAACTTGTTGGCCAATATTAGAATTATGTCCTTATTCATTAAAGTAGTCCGTATCGCTATGGTTAGTGCGTAGGACTGTTACGTCGATGGTCTTGGGTTCGATTCCCAGCCAATGTCACCTAAAAACAGAAATATTTTAACGGTATACTGCCTCTTGTGAGGAATTGACAAATCCTCCAAAAGAGTATCTCCTGTCATGAAAAAGTGCCTTAGACAGTCGTATTCGGCGAAAAATTGTAGATTCCTTCTAATAATACGCGCACAGGAATGGTTGAGAGTTGTAAGTCACTAGGCCTTGGTTTTACACGAGCTGTCGTGTTTATTTCATTCATTATAAACGTTAAACGGTTATTATGGAAGCCGGTTATTTTAATTAAATTTTAAAAAGGTAAAGTAAAATACTTCAATACAACATACCAATTTTTTTTTCTCTTGATTTTTGAACAATTTTATATTTAAAAAATTATTTACCCCTCATTAATCGAATGAGCTGCGACGAGAGTTAAACGACCTACTTTCATTATATTTAGTGTTAACTACTATCGAAGAAGAAATGAATAAATGTTTGTTCACAGAACTTGAACATTTTGTTTTCCTCCTATTTAGTTCTCTGCTAGTCTGTTCAACGTATAGAAAATAATGTTTCCACTTTTTACGTCTATTTGTTATTAAAGCCTAATTCGCTGCTGATGTGAAATGAAAAATCTCATACAAAAATGACAACGAAATCATAAACAAAAAATTTTGTTTTTCGTTCTGCAGTACGCAATTCGAGCGAAATTAATAATTGTAAGATATTATTTTTGCGGTTAGAATGAAATTTTATTTTATTCGTGCTTGATTTTCTTTCTTTCAATACTGCATGGTTTTCTGTGACTTTTGTTTTTTATTTTTCAAACTGGTGTAACTATGAGAATATTTTGTCTGCGGGGTTTAAGTATTTCGTTGTCTTGTTGTAGAGACCCAATTCAAAATTCGTTTCGCATTAGCAGCGTACTTAGTTTTAAGAAAAAAAAAATGAGTAAATAAGAAAATTACGCTGATTTTCATCTAAAAAAAAAGACAGTTTCACAATTTTGCTTAACTTGATTCCCCATCTCAAATTTTGGTCTTTCTATCTGAGCCTAGATTTTTTCGTAATTGAATAAATGCTGTACACATTAAAATACAAAAAAAAAATAAATCATACTTATTGTTTTTTTATTTTAATTTTATTTCAGGTATAAATAAGTTTAAGGAGCTTAAAAACACACGATGTAGCTCGTGAGTAAGTAAGTGTTGTAATTAATTTATCATTGAGAACATCTGCGAACATCCCAACTATAAAGTAGTTAACTTTCTGTGTAACAAGAAAACCAAAATAAACAGATGCCGTTTTTCGAAATAAAATTAATAACTAGCAAATCTAATTTACCATCAAACTAAAAAAAAATATGTATTAAAAAAAAGCATAAGAAGAATTGTTAAACAGTTAAATTCTATCATTTTCGCTTATTATTATATTATTCTTTATTTCTTTTTATATAATATAATTATATCAATATAAATACATTAAACCTATGTTATATTAAGAAACAGTAAAAAATGTTAGATTATGGTTATTATTATTATTATTTTTTAATTATAATTAAAAAATAAAGAAACAAAAAATATTATTTCTTATTAATTTAATAAAAAAAAAATTAAACAAAAAAATGCTTAAAAATGTTGTATTATTTAATAAAATATTTCCATAAAAAATATTAACTTGAAAAATGTACCACATGTTCTGGGAATCTTTAAATGAGATTACGTATAACGGAAATAGTTTTAGTTTAACGATTACGGCTGATATTTGGCTATCGTTTACAATCCTAAGTTGGTTTGAAATACTCAAGCAAAAATGTTTTTTACGATTTCGTTAAGCAACGTCTTTATTGCGCCTTTCTCGTTTTACATAATCGCTCTCTGTCGTGACTATCGTTTACTTCCCGCTCGTTAAGAATAAATTCATACTGGAGCTGCGAGCAGAGCGTTAAAAACAAACACATGCTTTCTTATGAGAACTGACTGATACCTCGTTGCATGAGAGATCTCATAAGAACAGATTTTTTTGTTTTCGTGGCTCTGCGCACTTCTTGAATCTCCGATCTGCTCGCAGCTCCAGTATGAGTTAGGCTAAACTCATACTGGAGCTGCGAGCAGAGTGGAGATGCGAGAAGTGAGCAGAGCGACGAAAACAAACAAATGTGTTCTTATGCGAGCTCTCATACTGAGGCCTCTAGCAACGAGGTATCAGTTCTCATAAGAAAGCATGTATTTGTTTTTAACGCTCTACTCACCTCTCGCATCGCCGCTCTGCTCGCAGCTCCAGTATGAGTTTAGCCTTAAGCCTTAGTTATACTTGTCTAATAAGGGGACTGCATTTTGAACAAAATCGAATGAAATCGACTTTTACTTTTACTCGAAATAAAATTCTTTCTTCAAATCTTCGTTTTCAAAAATTTCGCACCAATTACTGTCAAAATTGAAGGTGCATGCATTTTAAATTGTTTTGTGAGCAGTGAGAGGGAGAAAAAATAGGACGAACAATAAAATAGATTTGACTGACATAGCGTAAGAACCTAAATATGAATTGTTTTGATCCATTGGCGCGCTCAGAAAAATGAGATCTCAGAGTTTTTTGTCACTCAAAAAGTGAGCAAGTGAATCCAAGATGTTTTTTCTTCAGAGATTTGACAGTAAAGCTGAGGATTCCTGTCCAGGTAACTGAGATTGCTGAGATCTCCAAAATCTCATTTTCCTGAACATGCCTAATGTTTCTTCTTATATTTGTATGTTCTTATGTTTTCTCCTAAAATAATAAATAAATATTAAAAAGAACAAACAAATAAACTTTGCTACTATTTTGCACTAAGAAATACAATCACATACAAAATTATTGTATAACATTCAAATTCAGTTGCGTTATGTGAATTCAGAAGAAATAAAATACAGAACATGGTCAATTTGAAAAAGTGGACATGTATGTATATTAGGGTGGTCCATTTTTTAATTTTTTATAAATTTTGGTGGCCCACCCTAAAATTTTGTTACATAGGTATATTGCATTAGCCATTAACCATGTGAAATTTAAGCTTATTTGCTCAGGGGCAACCTGGTGCTCAACGACTGTAAAGGTTTTGCTTTGACTAACGTGAAGTTAGTATTGTGTCATAATATCTCTGTTTTTTTTTACGAAGAAGAAGCCTTATCTAGAGCAAAACAAGTTCGGGATGATTATAATGAGCTTATAGAACTCACCATGATTGTTTTGAACAAACCACCCCAAAAGATTCACTGGTGATCACCGGGACCTATCCATCATGGTCGTTGGATGGCTAAACTTTTGTATGCTACAAAAATATTTCTCTTTAGAAGTCAAAGTGATATATTCAAGCTTTCTATAAGAGAACAGAAACAGATTTCTAGGTTTGTCAGTTTTGGTGCACTTGTTTATACCAAAGCTTGGGTTAATGGCATGCTCCCTTGGCAGCAGAAGCACCAGGAGCCTATTTCACGGAACATACATCACATACATTGTATGAATGTACATCACACACATTGTATGAATGTATGTACCTTAAAGTAGTCGCCAAATTTGGCTCATTGTAAATTTTGAATTTTTAGAAAAACTGCGTCAACTTAGAAAACGCATGATTTTAAAAAATTTTAAAATTTACGCCCACTCATATGGGGCCTAATTTACGTCACATACATTTCTGTGATGCATGTGATGTATGTTCTATGAAATAGGCCCCAGGTGATGATTTGGAACTTTGGAAGAGTTTGAAAGCTTACGAAGCTATTGTGGTACCTTTCTGATGAGTAAGTATCCTTCGCATTGTTTTCGGACAAGACTAGTTGGCCAAGAAAAAAGCTATTGTTGAAGGTATGAAGGTTGAAGCCAGCCCTCGTTTGATTAGTGGAAATTCTGCTTATTTATCAATTTATGCATCTTTAGGAGTCTTTGCTTCCAAGAGGTCCTTGAAAACATTTGACATTTTAGATATAAGAGCCTCGTCATTTTTACATCTACCTCCCGAAACTTGGAATGAAAATTTCGATTTTATCGAAGGAAAAAATAGCATCAGGAATTAACGTGTAGTAAACAATACTGCGGAAAGGGGTGTTAAACTTTTTGAAGCTTTAATAAAGTTTTGACCAAGGATGAAGAAGAAAAGCAGTTTATCCTTCAGGTGGTTGAACAAAACAGAAAAATGGTGTCCACTGATACGTCCAAAAAAGCTTTAGTAGAAGTAGTTTTAAGTAAAAAAAACTAATTTTCTTTGTAATGAACTATTTTTTTTTATTATATTATAAATATATGAAAATATGAATAATATATAGTATGATGTGTTAAGACTTATTTTGGTTTTGTAATAGATCAACTTTTTATATAAATTAACGCATTTCTTTAAGTTTCCTGGATCTAACTTTACTTCATTTTTTTCATTAAAATGTGATATTTCTAAGTTGATGAGCACCGTCTTTCCATTAATTTAAAAGGCTGAAACTTCTGATGAGAAACTTCACACACATGTTGTTATAGGAAGGTATACAAAAATTTTAAGGTGGGTTGCCATCTAGTATAAGGTTTTTTTTTACCTCATAAACGTGAACCACCCTAATGTATATACAAAAAATCAGAATTTATCTTTTCCCTTGTCCAACCTTTCTTACCTTTCAAATAAAAATTGTAAAATAATTATAAAAGTGGTTTTGTCCTTAATTTTTAACTTGAAAACGTAAAAAATTGAGTCACCCACTTTTTATAACTTGAGTTATCATTTACCAACTACCATGTATTTTATTCATCCCAACCTGAACAGAATCATTATGAATGACTTGCAGAGAGGGTCACCGGTCAGACTCAATTTTGACATTTTTACTTTTAGCGAAATGTCAAAATTGAGTCTGACTAGAAAAATCGAAAAAGAAAATATATGTAAATAGTAAATACATAATTCATATGTAAATACAACAATATTATTTATTTTATTTTTTAAAGCTGTTACTGGCCCTCTTGTTAGGCCCCGCAATTATAAATGCGTTATAAAAAGTATGCAAACATCCCTCCAGACGTTTGTGTTTGAATGAAGGACAAACATTTTTAAAATTTTGAAAAAGAAAGGACGACGGGGAACAAAAATTTCCATGCGAAAGTTTCCCGAACTTTGGGAACGTAAATGATGAATTTTTTTAAATACATACATATGTATGTACATATAAAATTTTGAAAACATTTTTAAGAAAAATAATTTGTTTAGTATTTATTAACACGGAGTTAAAAAAATAGTTTTGACAAAAAAATCATTACCCATTTTTGAAATATCTAATTTTTAAAAAATATTTTAAAAATCCAAAAATTTGTTGTTTGAAAATTTCGATACGGCCTAGAAGCCGCTATATCTTGTTCCTTTTTCACACATTGCCCGTTTAATTTAACTTTTAACGGTGGTAAAAAAAATATAGAAAATTTAATAAATATATTTAAATAAAATATTAAGAACAAAACATTAGATTTAGGTATTTCTAAATAACTATAAAACCAATTGAATTTCAAATCTACCTAGCAAAATCTGAATCTACCACTATTTTGAAGCTTAATCTACCACGGTTTTAAATATGAAAGTGACAACACTGTTCACGACAGCAGAACATTTTTTGAAGGAATTTAATATTCCGAGGGAAACAGAATTCCCAATATTTTACAAGGTTATTGCCTCTACTATTCTAGTGGAGAGGCACCACGGACACTTTGATTTTTCACCGAAAACATTAATAATTTTTGGGAGAAATCAATTCGATTCTTGGCAATAGATGTTTTTGGATAAGTTGAATCAAATAATTTGTCGTTCTTTTTCAAATTATTTTTTATTCAAATTGTTATATAATATATATATCTTCCTTTCGATATAAAATTTGTGACTGTATAGGGTGGCAACCGAGCAAATAAATTTCAGTCCAATATTTGTTCTCTGAAGAATGACGTATGGCGTATGAGCGTTTTTTTTACATGAAGATGAAAAACTAATTCGCTTAAAAAACTTCCGGCATAGCACTGATATTAGACATGTTCAGGAAAATGAGATCTCGGAGATCTCAGCAATCTCAGTTACATGAACAGAATTTCTTAGTAAATTTAATCAGCTTTTTGAGTGAGAAAAATTTATGAGATCTCATTTTTCTAAACGCGCCAATTAGCAGCTACTTATGTTTTTATGGGTTGATACCAATCATTGCAAATGTTCAACTATTCTGTCCAAGCCAAACGGATAGTTTCTAAGGGCCAGTTGTACAATAGTGGTTCAGCCTCGGTTCAAGATTTTAACTCACCGATTTCGGGGGATTAACTTAAGTTCAACGCTGGTTCAAGTATGTAATTGGTTATTATCACACACTTGAACAGTAAACCACTATTGAAACTCAATTAATCCGCCGAAATCGATGGATAAAAATTGCTAAACCACGGTTTAAATATTTGTACAACTGGCCCCAACAAGACTAATTCAACGAAATGAATGTTGTAGATAATGAAAGAAAGAAAACACACAGGAATACAAATTAAATATAATTTTCCGCTGACATTTACCGGCCGGGGGCCGGGCTAATTGCTCGAACAAAGAATGGAGACTCCTCCAAATAATCAGTTAGGCCCGGTGCACACATGCGTTTTTTTGACGCCGCGGTGACGCAGCGTCACCGCCTTTGCGTCTTACAGTACTCACAAATAAATCGAGTAGTGCACACACACGTGCGGTGACGCTGCGTCATCGTGCGTCATTCTTGCGGGAAAAAACACTCGCAGGTCTCCGCGAGACCGCTGCGTCACCGCAGACGCTTTTGCGTCTTTCAGTACATTGTTTGTTATGGAGCAGTGCACACATGCGTCATTTTGACGCAAATTAAATTTGGAAGAAAGATTTCAAACATGGAAGAATTTGATATCGAATTATTTATCGGTGAAATAAAAAAGTGTCCAGAAATATAGAATATTGCTTCCGAGCCATACCATGACCGGCAAAAGAAAAGATATATACAATACGCCTTTTGTTAGCCAATGATTAACAAAAGGATGTACCCAATAACGTCCTTTCTTTTTAAGATCATAGTTTTTATCCACTAGTTAAGCGAAAATTACTCGTTTCTTTTTATAAACCTCTATTGCTGCAAGCAAATCGTGATTTGCAGATTGAGTCCAGCGAGAAAAACCCGCATGTGTGCACTAAACGATTGCGGTACCGCAGCGGCACCGCTGCGTCACCGCGGCGTCAAAAAAACGCATGTGTGCACCGGGCCTTAAAATTATCAATAACGCTTAAAGGATCCCCCACACCAACGCGAATCTGTTGCGGAGAAGCACGATAAAAACAATAATAAAAACATGTTGTTTTAATTGACAATCACGTGTTGTTATTATTGTTTTTGTTTTTGATTTCGTTTTCGTTGTCATTTTTGAATGGATTTTTATTTTCGCCTCAGCAGCGTACTAGCTGCGTTAAGTTTAATAATTAAAGTAACAATTAACATAAACTAAGTTAACTCAAATATCCTATTTGAAACTTTATCATTTTTGTACATATTTAATTTTTCTAACCTTATAGTAACCTTCACGAAGTTAAAAGCATCTTTGAAATTATCTAGGTACAGGACTCTGTCTCTTTATTAATAAATTCACACTACATATTTAAATTGTTCGAAAGTTTTTAAAAGTTAGAAGTTAATTGCATTCTAATAATTATTTAAAATGCAATTGCACCCAGAAGTTTAAACCACTTGTGAAGAGGTTTACTTGCCATAAATACTTTTAATAAACTTGACTAAGAGCCGACAGCAAGTTTTGGAAGTATGTATGTTTATATAGCGACAATATACAACCAAAATATGAGTATGTACCAGGGTTTGTAGATCTTATATGTACGTCGTGATATCGAATGGTGGGGATTAAACAACATTTTTTCAGGAGTGTCATCAAGTCAAATTAATTTTCTAAAAATTGTAAATGATGTTCAGTCATTATATCAAATCCAAAAGTTATAATTTTGACCATCCGATTAATATACATAGAACTCAAGACTTAAAACTTTTTCAGCGAACCCTATCGGCTCCTTTTAGAGATTTTATAAAAAAGAAAAATTTACAGTATATAGGTATATTCCTGCTGTGATTTTTATAAGAATCGGTAAACATCGATCAAAATTTGTGTCTTAGAAGGGTACGGCAGTATTTAACTGGAGTTGGATTTGAGGCCACATGAACTTTTATCTAAGGTCATCTGCACACAAAGCGTCTTTTCATCGACACGTCCAAAGATTGATTGTGGCTTGTGTGCAATTTGTGGGTAGCTCACGTGTATTTCATTTCAATAGACAACAGCACACGAGCCGTAAGCTACACATATTCGTCGCAGCACATAAGCAGCAAGTCGCTTGGCGTAAAGTAGAGTCAGTCCAATATACTGACACCCACGGTTAACGGTACTGACATTTAGGCTTTAATATAACCTCATATCTCTTTGATTTTAATATTAATAAAATTAAACTTAAAACTGTATTGAAGACAAGTGTACCACGCTTTTAAATGTTTGTACTTTATTTGTATTTGTTTATTTATTCTTGTTTGTATTCTTTTGTTTTCATATTTTGATTATAATTATTTATTTAGAGTGCGTTTGTTGTAGTTATTTGCTTACTAACTACTAACACTGCACTAAGTGATGAGCCAGTATTCACAAGTTTGTGTTGGCAAATCTTTGGCCGCTAGTTGTAGCTTGCCTTAAGCTCTCTTCGACAAAGATGATAGTGTAAAAAAAAAAAAAAAATCTCAAAGCTTCTGATAAAAATAAAATCCGTTAAAATTTTAACTTATATGATTTTAAAAGAAATACAATATTCTAAAAATCACCCCAAAAAATTTCATAACACGCTTGGATAACACTACCACGGTACTGACAGGTAATTTCGTGACGCACGATTTTAGAATAAAAACACTTTACTCTTACAGTAAATTTACGTTAGTAAAATAAATAGACTTTTGTTAACAATAAATAAATAGTGCCTCTTTCAAACGGTATCACACAAATGCCAAAAAAACTAAAAACAAAATGGCGGTTCAGCGAGAAACCTTTTGAATTCAAAAGTAAAATGAAATCCGGGGACAACATTTAATTATTATTAGTATTTAATTCGAGAACAAATATTTTGAATTGATATTCTCAAAATTTAATCAAGCAACTACCTATTGTACTCAAACTTTTCTGAGAACAACATTATTATTCAATGATGTATTTTATAAGAAAATAGTAGATTTAATTGGAAAAACATCGATGGGAGATGCCACGGTACTGACATTTTGCGTATACTTTTTCAAGTCAAGGGTAGCAAATTTTTAAACAATCTGTAATGTAAATTGTAGTAAAAACTTATTTCCACAATTCAAACCAGAAATTCATAAGAAAATTTTACATATTTTAGTTACAAATAAAGCCCTGGACACAAAGAATTATTAAAAAAACCTTATAAAAGTTTTTGTTTTGTCGAAGAATTCGTTAAGTGGAAAAAAATAAATAGGTACTTCAAAAGCTTAAATTTTTGTTTACATAATGTTAAACCGTTCCGTAAATCTCCTAAAAAAATACTTTACCTACTTAAAATAAAAAAAAAAAGAATATTTTTATCAAGAACACTCGTATAGTCCTTCAGGTGTGGGTATATAAAACGAGGCAAATAAAATTTTCCATAATTCTGTATGTTCTGTGCATTTGCTTGAATTCAACTTAATTTTTAAAAAACCATGTCAACTGGAATCAACTCAGCAGAAATACCACGAGAATCTTCATCTGATGTCAGAGCAGCTCTTCATACTTACGAAGCATTTAATTATCATTGGTGTGTTTGGCAATTTTGTGGCCTGAAATTTCCAAAAAACCGCAAATGGCGGCTGCCATACATTTTGTATGCGATTATTTTAAATATAACCGTTACTCTGGTGTTCCCACTCACATTGATTGTAAATTGTATTATCTCAGAAAATTTCACAAAATTATGTGAGAATCTATATATCACAATAACAGATGTTATTTGCAATTTGAAATATCTCAACGTATTTATTGTGCGTTCGAAGCTGCTGGCGGTAAAACACATCCTTGACAAATTAGACACAAGGGCAAGTACTGATGATGATGAATTACAAGCATTGCGAATGGGTATGCGTTCGGCCCGCAAGTGTTTTTGCATTTTTGCCATAATGTTTGGATGTGCGATTATAACAAGTCAATTGGTCGTCTATTTAGCAAAGGAACGGATTTTGATGTATCCTGCTTGGCTTCCATTGGATTGGAAGAATTCTTATAGGGATTTCTTGATTGCACATTCTTATCAACTTTATGGATTGACAGTACAGGCAATTCAAGATTTGGGAAACGATACGTATCCGCAGGCATATTTACGAATTCTTTGTGCGCACATCGAGGCTTTGTCGTTAAGGATTTCAAAATTGGGGAAGAAGAAAGGATTGGATTCGGAAAAAGCCAATAGAGAGTTGATCGAGTGCATTAAGGATCATCAGGTTATAATTGAGTTGAGTATATGAAAAATTGTACATATTTTTTTAAACAGTTATAAATTGGTATTTATTATTTAATTATTCACTGCCGTAAAAGTAAAGAAATGAAAAATCCAAAAATTCAATATTCTTAAACATTAGTTCTAATATTTCTTGAATCATGTCGTAAAGGTATCGAACATATAATTAATATCACAAAAAAACATTAGCTCTGAGCCAAGACTTTCAAGACTCAAAAATTTGGCTTTATTTACAAAAAAATTTAATAACTATGTAAATCTTTCTTTTATAGATTATACAATACAATACAACAAATAATTTCAACAGCTTGCTTGGCTCAATTTATGTGCACTGGGTTAGCTCAATGCACAATTGGTGTTTACATGCTCTACGTAGGTTTGGATATCTCAAAACTACTTAACATAATTATATTCTTTACTGCGGTTACTTTTGAAATATTGATTTTGTGTCTTTTTGGCGATCAACTATGTCAAAGAGCAGAACAGCTGACTGCGGCTATTTATTCTTGTAATTGGATGGATCAGAATAAAGAATTTAAAAAGGCACTTTTGTTGCTTTTGAAACGATCACAAAGGCCACTTGTAATAATGGCTGGTGATATAATACCATTGAAATTGCCTACTTTCGTTCGGGTATGTTTATTTATTGTTTATAATATTGAATCGATGGAGTGGAAGAACACTACAAGTGCCAAAATATACGATTATGTATATGATTAGAGAAATGTTTTGTAAAAACACTAGTCATGTCCCGTCATGGTAAGAGCTAATTCTGTAGTATTATACAAACTACATAATATTATGTGATTTTATTTTTTAGCTCAGAGCGGGGAACTGAGTTTTCAAAAAAAAAAATATGTATCTTTTTTTTACTCGGAGCGCTCTGAGGTCTCAAATTTAATTTTTTTTAGCTCAGAGCTCTATCGGGTTTCGCTGAGCAAAAACGCTGAGCAGACAAAAAGTGTGACAGTGGATTAACTTCAATCATTTTTTTATAATAGTATGACGACAGCATTAAACAGAAATTAATTAAAAAGAAAAAATTCTTGAAAACAAACACCAATTTCAAAGAAAAGGGCTGACAATTTTGACAGATTATAAAAGAATAATATAGGCGTGTCCCACGGAATAATAGTGGGATACAAAATATCACCTGAGCGTTGAGATTTTTTTTGGAGAATTTGTGAGATAAAAATTTTTTGGATTCCTTTTTCGATGTTCTTTCTCAGCTGAAAAATCCACTGGAGAGTTCCAAACACTTTAATGAGCTGATTGCAAGAGATCTTCATACGAAACTCCCGTCATTTTTTGGAAACGAAGACCAATTCCAAAGCACTATAGTATGAAATTGCCCCCCACCCATAATTACGTACACTCTTAAAAAAAGAAATGGAGGAACGGGCATATCGAGGAAAAAATGAAGCATTTTTCAAAATAGTGTGAGTTACACAAACACAAATGCATTCACACATGGAAGGCATGCAGTTAGACAGCTAAATTGAATTGAATTTTTATTGAGACTTAAGAAAATTTTACAGAGTACAATTCATAATATATATTAGGTCTGTTCCCAAGATTTCTCGCACTAAAAGTTGGTCAAATGTCAAATTTGAGGAGTGGGGATGAAATGCTCTCAAAGAGAAAGAAAACTGAAAAAATGTCTGGAACGGTTTTCGCACTAAATTGGACTACTTTTTAAACGTCAAAAAATATATTAGACTATGGTTGCCGTAGATCAGTGATAAATTTTAATCAAAATTTTCAAGAATCACATCCCAAGAAAATAAAATGTTAACAGAGAATAGACGTACAAGCTTACATCAAGTATATTAATATACAAACAAACAAATCTTTAATTATACATTAAAATTATGAAGCTTAAGCGTGTTTTTCTTCAAGTAGCACTATATAATATAAGTAATACTCAATATTGTCAATTTTAAATTTTCTTTTTAAGAAATAGTTTTGCTTATTGGCGTAAATTTTTTGTAATAAGTTGATTAGTTAAAAGATTAATAAAATGATAAAAAGTATGCTTATCTTTCAAAACTAAAAACAAAATAAAATTAACACTTGGGCAACCCTTGTCCGGCATAGATATTTGTACTCAACTGACAAATTACGTCATCTGACATACGGCAACCAGGCATTTGACATCCAGCCCAGAAATAGCCAGAAGAAATTCCTCGGACTAAAACTGGCAAGAAGGGGAAATATTTTACTCTCTCGAGCGCGCTCTCTTTTGTAAGAATTAGCACAACTTTTGAAGTCTGGAACGACTTCGGACTAAAAATGACTAAATCTGGCAGTCTGAAACTGTTTGAAACTGGGTGTGGAACACACTTATTACTTAGCAAAGCTATGTTTAACTGCGGCTATAATGTATTGCCTGCTCTATCTAGTTACATTTTTGGAAAGCCTAGTGGCTGTCATTTACAATATATAAAAAAATATATAGTCAATCTGCTCTTGCTCAGGAGCGATATTTCAGTTATGTGTTGGCTGTTGCAACGGATAAAAAATATACATATATACAATACCTACAAATACAAATAACTTACAAACTAATATGCCATAGAATACATTTATACATATATATAAAGTTTCATGTTATAGAGCGAGAACGCTCTATGTGGAATTTTCAAAATTAATGAAATCACTTTTGCATGAGTTATTTAAAGACGATTATTTAAATACAATTTCAATTTTTACATAAATTCACTTCTTACGAGTTGTTTTAGTTAATATTAAAGCACATGTTGATGGCAAGGCGATAGAAAATGTAAAAAAATATGTAAAAGGGTATAACTTAGTAGAACACTAAAAAGAATAATGATTGAATACAAAAGATAATTCACTTTAACTTTTAACATATTATGAGCAGTTATAAAGAGATAATTATTCACTTTAGCAAATTTTCTTGTGATATGATGGTCATCTCACTGATTTGGTATGATGCGGGGTGGTCATCCTTTGTCCATTGTTGTGATGAAGGTTTGTCATCTGTCATTAGCACAAGACCACGCGTGTGTGAACAACTCCTGTTATCATCCAGGTGGACACCTTCCCCACGGAGTACCAACTTTCGATGAAGAAAAAAAAAAAAATTATTTTAAAATAATTAATTTTTACTGTTTTTAAAAAAAAATAAAAACTGAATTTGCAGGTTGTGCCCTCCACACAACCTGCTTCGTTGCCTTCCCTAACTTCTCTCTCTTAGACAGCTAAAGCTAAGTACAGACGATTGTCAGAACTGTCAATGGTCTGACAATAGTTAACAATTAGCTGACAATTGACATATTTCTTACAATGAAAAATTGTCCATTCACACGGTTGGTAGATTTCTTCCCAATTTGATTGTCAGATATTTTTTTATCTCTCTTAAACCAACTCATTGACATTTCGAACAATGAAGAAATTGTCAGCAATTGTAAGATGTTTTCAATTAAAACATCTGACAATGACCATTGAGTCTGACAATGTCCTAATCGACTGACAATGATAAAAATTGTGTGTTCAGACGATTGTAAGATACCTGACAATTTTGTGTCAGATTGTCGTCTGACAATGACGTGTCTGACAATATTGTCAGACAAAATTGGGTGTTCAGACGATTGTAAGACAATCATGAGGAATGTGTTTTGAGATTATAAATCGTCAAAATAGAAAAAAAGCTTATTAAATTAAATAAACAAGTGAAATAAAAGTATATAAAATGAATATATTACCATTATTATTATTTATTTTATTATTCAATGATATTACGCTATTCTTCATTGAAATAAAAATATAAAACTACATGCGGTGCTCCGTTAAATCCTGTAAAAACAGTGCAATTTTTTTTATTTCACAGGTAAACTGCGTCTCATATTCCACATAAAGTAAGTAAAATTACTCTGCACTACGAGCTAATTCGACTTTGGATGAGAATTTCAATTTTGACAGATAAGCACCCGACATATTACGTTGCAAAGTATATTTGTATTTTCAACAAATTTGCCTTTTTAATGAAAGTATTCTACGAAAATGTATTTACATAAAAAACATCACTTCAAATTAATGTATGTGGAATTTGAGACACAATCAGCCCGTGAAATGAAAAGATTGTTAACTCCATATTATAGGTTTCTTTACACAATTCAACACAGCACCGCATGTTGTTTTATATATTTTTTTTTTAATAAAGTTAGTATTGTAAGTTTTTACTATTCTCACTTTTATTTCATTTTTCTATTTAATTTAATTATCTTTTTTCACTATTTTAAGGATTGAAAATCTCGATCGGCAAAATGACAGACAGGCAACTTTTTTTTTTAATTTGGTGCTCCACTCACATACACTGTATATGTGATATATACCTACCTCTTCCTTATCTTCTTAAATTTTTTTGAAATTTTAAATCATGTATGTAGTTTGTATTAAGTACTGAAAATATAGAAAATTAAAGTAAACACAAAAATAAAATTAAAAAAAATTAAGGAAAATCCTGTGTTCTATTTTTCCGAACATTTTGCAGGTGCGTCTTATTAAGTTAAGGAAGAAAAAACAGAAATAAAAAATAAAATTGCGTGTCTAAACAATTGTGAATAACACATGTGTTTTATACAATTGAGCGGAAAATCTTGTCCCATGAAATGATTCCACCTTCGTCAAACTGACATTGAGCTCTCACTTCTCAGTGAGAATTTTTTTGTAGGACACGCCCAATGATCAGTTGATCTGCAGTGCTCAATTGTGTTTCTTAAATAGATCGAAGCGCTCAGGTAACGCTCGGTTCGGAGCGAGCGCTATTCGCTCAGGCCCCGCTCTCGGTACCTCACTCGATGCTAAAAACGCCTTATATTGAAAACAAGAGAAGAGGTATCACTAGCCGTGTTTTTTTTGCAAGCCCGGGGGGAATTTGATGAAAAAAACGACGTCGGTGCTAAACAATTAACATGTTAAATGCAACAACAACTAATCCCAGAGAATTCTCGGGGCTTAACTTAAGCGCACATAAAAACTGTGTTACCGGCATGAATTACATATATGTTATCGATAGTTTGTATGAAAACTCCATGTTTTTTACTGTCATGGCGTCGCTAATCCCCGCTGTCGTTTTTTTTCAACCAATTCCCCCCGGGCTTGCAAAAAAACACGCCTACTATTCACTGGCCTGTAGATAATTAGTTGTTGTTGCATTTATGTACGCGTATGTAAGTTATTAAGATTTTCTAATTTCTTTCGGGATTGGAGAAAATCACCATTTCTCATTTTTCTGAACTGCTCCAATGTAATTTTCAGGTTAGGTTTGAAAATGTTACCTATAAATCCCTGTTCAATTAGTAAGTCCATTTATTTTTGAGCTTCCTTGCGAAAATGGCCCTTTGTCATGTTCGATCATTCAAAAATGTCTAATTTTATCCACCTGTTGAACTTACACCAATGCTCCAAGTATTTTTTACATACTTGTAAAAATTTAAATCAGCCACTGCAGATACGTCTTCAGCGTTGACAGCATCAGTTTCCTGTGCGTGCATAAATAATGACCATAATTCAGAGGTGGGATTTTCATAAAAATTGTTTAATATATTCGAGTATCTATAAATTCTGAGAAAATAGTTTTCTTAACGTTGTAATTCAAAATTTAAAGACCTTTTCAGTGCAGGCGCTATCCAGTTTTAGGATTGTCTATAATTTTTTGTATTTTGTGTCAGCTGCATGATATAAATTAATTACTTAAGAGATTACACTCTGTGTTTGTATGTAATCCTCACATGAACTATTTTAATGTCAAATTCCTTTCAACAAAAGAATCTAATTTTTTTCTAAAAGAATCTATTTTTTTTCTGAACATTTCGAATTTTTTCTGTCAAAACAAATCTTGCTAATTTTGCAAGATTCAAGAAAGATTTTACACCGATATACACACACTTTTGCAAGATTTGAAATTTCTAAAATGTCAAATTGAATGCCGCGGTGTTTTAAGAAAACAATTTATTTTATGAAAATAAATTGTGTTTTTGGTTACAAAGAATTTTCGGTGAATTGTATAGTAAATATTTGTGCGTTTGTTTTTCAATTAATAATAATTTCCCAATTGAATATTTTCTGGACATTTTACTTCAAAATTGCTGCTGTCAAGTGCCACACACACAATTACAAAAAAAACGATTCTTTTCTTCTTAGAAAAAAATTCGATTCTTTTGTTGAAAGGTATTCGACATAAGTATATTTTTTGATGTGATAGATCATGGCACTCTGGGCTCCACTAGTAATCTACCGAGACTACGGAAACTGAAAATGTTTGGGAGAACTCTTGTTGATTTCAAACTTTTTTCAAAAAATGGCGTGAACTCGTTCTTTCACTCACCGATTCAATCATAGGTAGGTACAATTATTTTGAATGATTCATTATTTAAATTTATTATAGGTCATGAAGACAGCTTATTCAACATTCGCTGTACTAAGCGAAGTTAAATAAAAGAGGAAAAATCAACTTTGATATTTTTTAACTATATGTTTAAATTTGTATTACATCAATAAAATGATGGTACTCTAATGGCGAGTTTCATTCAAATTTTAAAGAATTGCTGTTAAAATCAATGAATGATACTTTTTTCAATAGTTTGACATGCCTGTCATTTGCTTTTTGACAAAAAAAACTCCAACAAATGTATGAAATCCAAATAATGAACTTCTCCATATAGTTATTTTTTTTTTAATTTAGCACTAGCCAAGACAAGTTCACAACAAAAAACAAAATATTTTTCATTTGACAGAAAAAGCTCTTCTCTAGTGTTGAGAATTGACCTAGAATTTCTCTTTTTCTTGCAATGAAACTCTTAAAATAAGAAAAGGGCGCACATCTTTTGACAGAAAGTGCAAAATACATCTTTTGATAAAAAGTGCAAATCTTTTCGTGAATGAAACTCGCTATACATACCTAAGTCTTTAATTGTTAAGGGTATTCATGCAACGTCGGAAAAGCATCGTAAACGTCTTAAACGACGTCGTAAACGAACTGTCAAAATTGTATGGGAAATCTTTTCAAACAAATCTTAAACTTTAAGACACAAATTTGTGTGTTAAACGAAGATGGTAAACATCGTAAAAATGGTAAACTCTTGTAAACTTAGATGAAGAAATAGAGGAACGGGCACATCGAGGAAAAATGAGTTTTTTTTTTCAAAATAGTGTGAGTTACACAAACACAACTGCATTCACACATGCACTTATGTTTTGATCACAACAATAAACATACTTACCATCATTTTCGCCAAATAACTCAAGAATTAATAGATCATTGAAAGCAATTTGTTCATACAATTGTATAAATTTACTTTTTTGGCTTATTGTGGGCATTTTTAAAATGTAGATGACAAATTTTACGAATGTTAATATTAAATTAAATATTTTAAGCTGTGTGACGTTTAACGAACAGCTGATTTGTTTACCATATCGTTTACCACATTTACGAAAAATGTTTTTTCGTGCGTTCATGAAACGTGTGTCGGAAACTTTACGATTTTACGACATCGTAAAGTTTAAGACGTTGCATGAATACCCTTGTTATTTTTGTTAGCTTAGAAATATGTTCAACAGTAAAATTGTAGTAATATATGGAAATCTATATAAAGAAACTGAATTTCTCAAAGGACCTTCAACCTTCATAAAAAGTTCAACCTTATTTAGGTTGTCGTTTTACTAAAATGAGAGTTAAAACGATACGGCTCTAGAAGCGGCAATTGCAGTTTCAGTCAAACGATTAGGAGGATGAGGAACGAAGATAACGGTAAACTGTGGTTTTCTTAAAACGACAATCGTAAACGACAATCGTATAATATTATTTCATATTAGAGAAACATCAACAACAATAAGCGATCATTTAATCCGCTAAAATCAGTGGGTAAAAATCTTGATCTGAAGATGAACCACGTTTGTAAAGTTATCTTTTAAAAGGAGACCCGGCGAATAATTCTTCTATGAAATAGCTGATTTCGGTTTGGGAACAAATGAGTTCAAAACTACAAAGACGTAGTTCACGCTCTACTCAGCTCTTTTGCTGCAAATATACTACTTTAAAGCGCCGTCGAGTTGTGGGTAAGCATATAGAACTGATAATTAAGTTTTTCGGAAGAAAAATTCTTCGAGGGCATAAGCTGTACCAAGATATTGATGAGTTTCAAAAACGTTGATAACATTGTCCTGACAACATCAAGAGAATCGACAACAATGCTTTAAATTCAGTAGAAAATGATCCTTTGATTACGCGTTTTCTATGCAATCAGTAAACATTAATATTGATGTATGTTTCCATTTTTCCATTTATGTACATATATGTACATATGTCTAATTAAAACACTTACCATTAATTGTTGAATGTTTCATTTTTCATATAATTGAAATAAATTTAGTTTACGTCATTTTATTTATTTTTCTATCACTTAAAAGCTATTTGTCATATTAATGTAGGTATGTTTTTGACTTTTTATAACATTCACAAATTTCATTTTATAAAAAAATTATTTTTTTTTCCATACAGATATTAATATCTATTTTGAAATTTCTTAAATCATATAACAATAACATTAAATATTTATAGTACCTATACCTAATGCGGTCTAAGTTCGATATATCTAAACAAAAAGAATCAAATTCTAGCAACACTTATTTAAGAGCGGCGCATGAAATAAGTTATAAAGCATCATTAATTATATACCTTCAAATTCGAAACCAAATTTTGAACTTATGTTTTTTATTCTCAGGAAATTCAAACCTGATATATGCAAAATATAAGAAAATTATAGGTACCTACTTTATTTTAGAAGAAAAAATGTACAGATATGTATGTATGTATGATATTAGATTTTGCAATTGAATATGTTAAAATAAAAAAAAATAGCGCAAAATTTTTAAAAGCCTAATGTTAACGTTAGCATATGATACTATACTCAACAATTTTAAAATTTTTAAATTGTTTGCTAGAAGGCGTTCCTAATTGTCCTAATCACTTTTTAACTTGTTTCGTATTGAAAATATTTTTTACTTGCGTTATTTGTCATTGTCAAAAAATTTAAGCAAACATAATATCTAGCTTTTTTGACATTTATAAATTGAGTTATTATATGGTACATGGAGTAAGTAGGTATGATACTAAAAACATATTTTCGTTGATTTCAACTTTAATTAAATTTCAGAGGAAGTATAACACTTGTAACTCGATTACCTATATTTTGCAAAATCAACTCTATATAGTTTTGGGTTCCTTTGGTAAACTCAGATTTTGATCTAAAATTACAATTTTTTGAGTGATTACAATTTAAGATTTATTTTTTTGTCTAGCTGCATTTTATTATCCACATGAACTGATCTGGATCAGATCCCCATAATAAAACAAACAAGATCAGAGTGACAGCTAGGGTATATATCCATCTCTTTTTGCATTGTGTTTGTATATTTTTCATGTTTTTGATGGCTTTTTTCTTTCTACTACAGTTTACCACAAATAAAAACGTACTAGATTTTGAATCTTGAAATAGATCCAGAAAAAAAGCAGGATTACATGTCTTTTTTGTATTTACGTGTAAAAATTTGATCCTGATCAGATCGTGTGCATAATAAAATGCAGCTAATTAGTGTATATTTGTATTTGTGGGGCTCGTAGCTGTCAAACTATAATGGCTATCAATTTGTACTGTTGTATATCTAGTCGTGTTAGTTAAATTAGGGGTAAACTAACCGAATAATTCTGTTAAAAAAACAATTTTTTGCCTATTGTAGATAGATGAAAACAACGCATAATTAAAGGCGTTTTCACTAAAATATACTATAATTATGAGAGTGAAACTATACAACGTTTAAGAAGCAAATCGGTGATGGTCAGATTTTAACAGATGTTAATGGCATTATTTCATTAAATTTTGTTCTTCAAAATGCCAAAAAGCTACTAATTTGTTGTGAGTAACTGGAAGCAGCTAGCTAGGAACCGGTCTGGCTAGAAGGGGCTTGTAGAGGGCGTGGTCAATTTTGGACTGTGAGCGCAGTATATTTTTGTACATATTACATTCAGAAACTTTATATTAGAATCATAGAATTATGAATACCTATGGTTTCTAAAATTATTCCTTGCAGAAATTTTAATATGTGTTGGTGCAAATTGCAAATCTACTAAGGAGAGGCGGAGTAGATTTATTTTCTTTCTTAAAATTGGAGACAATTTACTCCGATTGGAGTAAGGTTCTAACGCTATTTATGATACAAACTACGTAAACCCTGTGAAAGCTTTGAATATGTATAGGGACAAGTTTATGAAAGCCAATGCAACCAGAGTGAGAAGCTAAAGGCCTATCTTTCCTGTACTGACAATTTTTGTTGAACAGAGTATATTACTGTATATAGTCACTTCTTTAAAAGTATATGCACGCATTAACGCTCTTAGCCGGGCTTTAAAAATACTGCATACCCGAAGTATATATGTATGTATTGTACATACCAAAATCAGCGTCGGGGGTGTAGGTCCCTGGCCGTGCGGGGTCTCATAATACTAGACTGGACAGTAAACTGTTACAAAATGATATGTTTTTAGTAACAAAGTTAAAATTCAGTTTTTGAAGTTGTGGTTTTGGAATTAATTGCATTTAACATTATTTCATGGTACCGTCAAGATCACATGGCACAACAAACAGAGCTAATCGGCCCTATAAAATGTAGATACATACATAATAACGTGTTTACATGTATGTACATACGCATAATACATATATTATTTACTTTACCTCCTTCGATATGCACACTCTCAAGGATTACTTTTTTTTATTTGTGAGGTAGGCCGATATCTCCTTGTGCTTGGCACATAACTCGTACTTATACTCATATTTCTTTTTCTATGTTTGTATCCTATAATCAACTCCTTTACGGTCCTTCTATACTTATCCGATAGAACGCAATATAGAAAGAAATTTGATGCGGCGTTAAGGGCAGCTAATAAGTTGAAAATATTCCCAATAATCGTACTTAGCTTAGGATCGATTTTTATTATTTGCTCAACTATTAGAAATATTGCCCATGGTAGTTGACAGATAATAAAACATATCACTACTGCAATCAAAGTGACAGTTACTCGATTTTCTTGAGATACATTATTTGAGTTTTTGCGCCGCTAAAAAAAAAAACAGAGGATTTTATGTACATGTACATATAACAAACTTTTTCTTGTTGTCTTTAACTTACTGTTGTTGATCGACGAACACTTGCATTTGTCATTTCTCCACGACGATGTTTTGATTCATGAACCAATACAATAAGAACAAAATTAAATGTTGCCAGGATGCTCAGGGGGATAAAAACAAAAAATGTCGATGTAAAGATGAAAAAATATTTAATATATGTTTGATTTTCGCCAAGACTTGATGACCCTCTTTCATAAAAAGTGACCTAAGAGTATTAAAATGTTTTAATTAGTTAAGTTTCTTTTTAAATAAACTTTATACATACATTGTGACATTGGTGGTATGTTGTATTATAAAGATCTGTTGTGCTGCTGCTGGTATTTTGCCATAATTGACTCAGCATGTGAATTGAGTTTTCAATTAGCGATTCATTGTTTGGAATGTTTTCTAATGTACATATATTTAAAATATAAAAAGAATAAGTTAAAATTAAATTTAAATAAAATACGTACTCATAAAGGTACATGTCGACTATGGAATGAGCAATACCTGCTGGATCCGCAGTGATTTTCAGTACAGTGTTCTCTTTTCTTTTAACTACAAATGGGTAAGTAGAAAAGAGAACACTTCCAGTAATGCGGATTCCATAATCGACATGATAGATTATAATTAATTTGTTTTTGAGTTGTCTCAAATTCTGTTATAGTTTTACTTGTGAAAAGGTACAGTTTAAAATCCTGAAAACGACGCACGTAAAGATTAAAGCTCTACAAAAATTATAAAAATTGTTTTTTTTTTTTTGATTTATAATAGTAGGTAAATTGAAGAGTGTTGTAAGGCAAAAACCACATAGTGCAAACGTATAAAGGTTCCCCCACACCAACGCGAATCTTTCGTGGCGACGACGAAAACAATAATAACAACGTTTTGTTTTTATTGACAACCAGTGTTGTTATTATTGTTTTCGTCACCGCCACGACAGATTCGCGTTGGTGTGGGGGAACCTTAAAGCCTAGTACGCTGCTGATGCGAAACGAAATTTTTCTGTGACCTCCAAACAGACAACGAAACGCTTGCGAAAACACAACGAAAAATATCCTTGGTGAGTTTCACTAATTCCAAAAACGAAATAAAACATAAACGCTAAAAATCAGAGAAACCAATGATGTAAGAAAATGATAAACAAAAAAAAAAAAACACAAATAAAACTCAAATCTCATTTTTTCGCACACAATAAATAGTCTGTACAATTAATTCAGTGCGAAAAAGGAGCGGAGACTTCTCCAAATAATCTGCTACAATCATAAATTTCGCTCTTCGAACAGCGTACTGCAAAACGAAAAGCAGAACGAAATTTTCCGTTTATGATTTCGTTGTGTCATTTTTGTATGGGATCTTACGTTTCGCATCAGCAGCGTACTAGGCTTAAAGCGACAAAAAAAAAAATTCGCATCTTAGAAGTATCGCATCTTAGTCCCCTTTCACACTAGGAAACAAGTTGCTGGAGATTTTTTGGCGTTTTCTTTTCATTTCCAATTCCCACCGTTCATTCCTCTTACTTGGTGCCTTTCTCATCCATAAACTAAAAGTTGCTGAAACTCAGTTTTATTGTATTAAAGGGGACTTAAAAATGTATGTATATAAATTGTGACTGTAGAAAATTGTATTCCGACTATTTACATAGTACTGTAGCTCCATTGGCAATATTTCATTTGAGCCAATGCCAATTTCAATGACAATGCCAATTTATTATCTGGATAGGCATTAAATTTCCAGGTAATCTGAGTTGTCAAATGTCAGTATAGAAATGCCGACCACTGATGTCAAATGTTTTTGTTGGTCTTTAAATTCACTATTTTTGATAAAAAAAATAAATTTCTTATATTTTAAATTTTTAATTTCAAAATTTCGTAGAAACCATTTCGAAAAAGCTGAAACGTCAAAATCAATTTCCTCTCAATATCGAGCATTGCCAAAGCGTCTCTATTAGTAATATTGAAGGCAATGGCAATGAGCTAAAGCCCGTATGACACTACATTTTTTTCTTCATTTTTAGCTCATTAAATCATCATAAAGTGTCAGCCAAGAGAAAAAGGGAAAGATGTTGTTTTTAAAAAAGGAAGAGCACTTATTTGGCAAAAAAATAATATGAATTGTCAACATTATTTAAAAATCCTTTTGTTGTTTTCTCTTCATATGATGCAATATTTGATTAATTTATATTAACGGCAACACAAAATTATATCCCATTGAATTTTATACTAGAAGCTGAAAAATGTAAATCGATAATAGTTAATACATTTTTTCAGACATTTCACATTTTTTCTGACATTCTCACATTTTTTTGTAACATTTTCACATTTTTAGGATTTGATGTGTACACACTCAATCATATGGAAATTTTCAGTTATGAATTCTTCGTACTGCTTTAGTTTCATTTTCAATGAATTAAAAATGAGAAAAAAATGTAGTATCATACGGACTTAAGTAATTTATTTCCTTATACATATATTACATAGCTGATGACTTTGTCATTTTGACAAAAAAGAAATCTCAAGATAATTTAAGGAGCTGAGCCATGTGTTGCGTCGACGTATACAACTAACAGCTCGATTAAATACAAAGTTCTTATGAGAAGGGACCCATAGGCAACGCAGGCGCCGCCGTACGCAACCCTAAAAGAACCTAACTTTTAACTTTTCCCTTCAGTAGGTCTCTTGATATCAGTAAATTGTCAATAATAGACGACGGATTCTATGGTTCGGCCCTATACTCATTTATCCGATGAGAAATGATTGCAGTTTGTTGTTTGGTTCGAGTTGTGAACAAAATCACAAAAAAAACAAGATTGAAAATATTTCGATTTAATTAATTCTTTGTATTAAGTGTTTTGATTTTTGACAGCAATGAGCAAATGTAACCTATCCGGTTTTGGTCGTTGAGAAACATAAGTACATATGGATATTTAACTATCTAATACTACGTTTTCATTAAAACCAAAATGAGATAATTTCGCAAATTGCAGAAAAGTGTTTCCTAAATTAACTAATTTCGTTTGACAGCTCATTTAACTTTGAATTTGATTTGACAGTTAATCGCTTGTTTTCTCTTTCTTTTTTGTATACATCAAAAATTTTTACGTTTTCAATGGTTTCCACTTTGAATGGATTCCACTTGGGTGTGTTCGTAAAGTTTTTATGTAATTCCTCACTTAATTTTGTGAAAATGGCGTTGAAATTACCTCATTTAAAAAATGGAATTTGTATGGAAAATGAGATGATTTGGAATCAAATTTGGAAATTTTCAACGAATTCATCTAATTTGCACTAACGTAAATGTAGTATGTAACTATGGGCTATAAGATAAACTTTCCTAGTAGAACCCCAACGCGCACGCAAGTGACATGCCGCTTACGGCATAGCAAGTACGCTGATAAGAACTTAACATTCAATGTTATGTATCCAGCTTGCTTGCCAGTACATACTTGTCCGTTTGGTCTCGGAGTGGGGGAAATTATAAGAGCTATAATAATATAGGTTTTTTTATAATAATAGGTTTTTACCCGGTTCGGATTGATTTTCGAAAGCAGGAGTACCTATTTACCTTGGATTTCTGCAGTTCTTTTTTCAAGCGTGTTATTACATCGTTTTCCACTACTATCCATTAGTTTTTGTGTAGACTCGGCCTCATGCTCAAAAGCTGTTGAAATTGTTGACAGAAGACAAAAAACTGCAACACCTATTCAAAAATAAACCAAAGAAATAAATTGGTTCATTCGATATGCTCTTAAATAATAAAATCTATTACCTGCAATGACTCTTTTTGCTAAAGAATCTGTACAGAATGTTTGTCTCTTCAGAGGATATCGTATAGCAACAAAACGTTCTATCGTAAAACATACTGCAATGTATATTGAAATATAAGCTGTAAATACAAAATAAAAAGAAATACATAAAATAAGGAGCTATGTAGTTGTCGCTTTTGAAATTTAACCTAGAGGATTTTTAAATCTATTATTAAGTAGTAAGTATAGGTTCTTAAGCTAATATTCAGACAAACAATTTATTATTTCAATTGAAAAATTGAAGAGAACTTCAAACTTATTATTTTTTCTCATCGCATTTATGTGTAATTTTTTTAGCTGTTTTATTATTTCAAACAAAAATTTTATCACTCGATTCCATTTACTGTGGCTAATTGGTTTAGAGGTTCTTTTATAAAAATTAAAAATATTATCAGTAGCGGGTAATGTTGAATTCCAACTCCTAAATCGTATGTCACTTATATGCATGTCTTTTAGACTTTGGACTATGCAAACAAAATATTAAGGGTATTCGTGCAACGTCGGAAAAGCATCGTAAACGTGGTAAACGTCTTAAAGTTTACGACGTCTTAAACGAACTGTCCAAATTTGTATGGAAAATCTTTTCAAACAAGTCTTAAACTTTAAGACACAAATTTGTGTGTTAAACGAAAATCGGTAACATGGTAAATTCTTGTAACCTTAGAAGAAGAAATAGAGGAACGGGCATATCGAGAAAAAATGAGGTTTTTTCAAAATAGTGCAGTGAGTTACACAAACACAAATGCATTCACACATGCACAATTATGTGTTGATCGCAACAATAAACATACTTACCATCATTTGCACCAAATAACTCAAGAATTAATAGATCATTGAAAGCAATTTGTTCCTACAATTGTATAAATTTACTTTTTTGGCATATTTTGGGGATTTTTAAATTGTGGATAACAAATTTTACGAAAGTTCAAATTAAATAAAATATTTTAAGCTGTTTGACGCTTAACGAACCATATCGTTTACAACATTTACGCAAAATGTTTTTTTGGTGTGTCATGAAACGTGTGTCGGAAACTTTACGATTTTACGACATAGTAAAGTTTAAGTAGCTGCATGAATACCCTTAATTAAAAACTTTCCAACGTTGTAAAATCGTAAATTTTCCGAAAAACGTTTCATGAACGCTTCTTAAAATAGGTCTGTTCGCTTACTTGCATGAAACTGCCAGATTCTACCAGTTTTATTTTTTTTATATAAACTTTGACAATCTTTTGGGCTAAAAGTAGAAGAAATGGATTAGGGAAGTAAACGAACAAGGTTAATGTCTTGTATATAACGATGTGACAAACCAATCAGCTGAATCAGCCACTGTCATTTTTCCATTATTAGTAAAGAATTCTCATATAAATTTTGACAGTTCGTTTACATCGTAAAATTCCGACTTTTACGATGGTTTTAAGACGTTTTGTGAATACTAATAAGTGTATTCATGCAACGTCGGAAAACCATAATATAAACATTGTATAAACGTCGGAAAGTTTACGACGCGACGTCCTAGAGGAACTGTCGAAATTTGTATGGGAAATCTTTCCAATAAATCATAAACTTTCCAACAAGAAATTGTGTCGTAAAAATCGTAAATGAAAATGGTAAACGTGGTAAGCTCTTTCTTTACTATACTAATTCAATGTTTTATGGGGCTTTACGATTTTACGACGTCGCAAAGTTTCCGACGTTGCAGTTGCATGAATACCCTTGAAATATAATAAGGGGCGTCGTAAAATTCTGTGTAATTAATTTTAAGCAAATCTGTCTATTAATTTGATAAGGTTCTAGCTCAATGAACAAACGACAAACGTTATAAAATTAATGGTCTTCTCATTTCTCTATTGTGGTAATGTTAAGTTTGACTATAAAGACCTCAAACAGTATTGCATGATACGAAACTTGTAAAAACCTAGAATATCATTTTTTTTAATTTCAAATATCTAAGAAATCAGGTCTTAGAATTATGAATAATCATTTCTTACCACATCCATCTGATAGCCATATTACAAGTCCGTAAAACTTCCAATAAATTTCATAATTTAAATGAACCGTATCATAATGCTGCATTGACAGAAATAGAATTGTCGTTAAATAAATGACATCGGTTACAGCAAGAGCAGCCAAATAGATGTTGGTTGTACTATGCATACGTTTTCTGCAAAAAAAAAAAAAATTACAAAAACGAATATTGAAAAAAAAAAATTTTAACTTTTAATTACCTCGTTAGAACGACTATGCTGACAGAGTTTCCTAGAAGTCCTATCACGACAACGCAAGGCACCAAAATGCCTTGTACTATCTGACGCACATAATCAACATCCCCTTGAGTTATCATTTCCCATGGATTTTGTAATGTTTTTGTGTCATGAAGTTTTTTTTTATTTTTTAAGATTTATTTCAAAACTCTATAATTATGCCATATCATATTTGCTGAATGTTACGAGTCTTCCTAAAATAAAATAAAAACAAAATAAATTAATTACGTGAAAATACTCGTAAAACTTAAACTAAGGGCGGGAGCTATATCGGGCTCTTATAAGGTTAGGAGGCTCTTAAACAAAGTCAATATAAATGAGCGCTGAAAATAAAAATAAATATGTTTGAAACATTAAAAATTATCAAGTGATCGTCAGGCTTGCAAATCAGGTGAAATTTATTAAGTCAATATACATAAAGTCAGTAAAACAGGATTGGGGCGTCAATGTGTCTAATAATAAAAAGTCTCCTTAGTTGTTCAGGATAGGGCTTTAATTGTTTAGAATTGTGTGTGTGAATTAGATTAAAATTTTATCGGAGATTAAATTTTGACGTTTCTATACGCATAAGTTCACCTAAATATTGTAAAAAATAAAACTTTGAAGAAAATTTAACTCGAATTTAATCCAAATTCACACGTGGTCTTAATCCAATTCACAAGCGGCCTTACTACTTAATTGTCTAACTCAGATTATAAATGGGATAGAGATGTGTATAGTCAAAACGATTTCGTTTGATCGTTTTCGTTTTACGGAATTAGGCCCCAGAATATCAAAATATTTATCCAGAATACCCAGAATAAAATAAGTAAAGAAACAAAACTAGAAGAACACAAAGAATGGCATTCCGTGATCAGCGTTGCCACCCAAAAAAAATTTCAGTGCCACATTTTCTAAAAAAAAACCTTGCCATTTTCGTTCTAGGTATATGAAAAAAACTCAAATACTTGTATTAAAAAATAAATATAATTCAATTGTGCGGGGAAATACAACAAAAAATTAGGAAAAATAATTTGATCTATTCGTGTATTATCAAAAAATAAGAGCTTCTGACAGTTTTCACTCCATTTGAAGCAATTTTCCTAAATTTTTTTTAAAAAATTCGCTTTATTTGAAGTACAAGATGTAAATATGAAAAACGCGCCATATTGAATTTTTTCATATCACGATGAAATTTTCGTGCCAAAAAAGCACGATCGTGCTACTTCGGCAACGCTGTCGGTGATATGCACAGCGTTCTGCAATTAATAGCAATATTTTCGGCGATTACAAGCATAAATGCATAGATTTATGGAAAATTGTGCCACTGATGTTGGCTAGGCTAGTGGGTTTTGCACAATCCGTACAATGTTGTCATATGATATGACATTATAACATTCAACATAAATGTATTGTATGTAACATTGAATTTAAATTTAATTTTAAAACTTTTCACATTCAAAACAAAAAGTGGCGGAATATCCACGAAAAAATATGATAAATGATTATAAAATGTTGACCCTTTAATAATTAAATTGTCGAAATTAATCCTGTAAATTAGTAAGATTTATCTATTAAATATTTTGCGATGAGTTCTCACTCTTAGATTCTTGCCACATCAATGGAAAATCCGGTGGCCTTGAATGCAAATAAAATTTTAAAAAATGCGTAAATATAAAAAAGAACTTTCATTATATATTATTTTTAGATTTATATTTCTTATTATTAAAACAAATTATAGCTGTTTATTGTATCCATTATTGTTTAATTTGTTATTTCTGAATATACTAAAAAAAGTCCATTAATTTTTTATGAGCCAGATGTCAGCAAAAGCATGCAAAGACATTGTTTTACTACTGTTCTAAATGCCAGCAGAGTAAGTAAAGCACACCCAGTCCATTTAAAACAAATTGCATGTAGGTTTATTCGTCCCACGTACCGTATGTCAATACATATACCTAGTACATGCATTATGTATGTTGTGGCATAATATTATAAGATGTAAAATAAGGTAAGCATACAAAATTTAAAAAAAAAGCGTTTCAGTAAAGGATATTAGTTTCTATTATTTTTAATTAAAAATAATTAAAAATAAAAATACTCAGTGTAGGGTATAAACGATACACCATGTTGCAGAATTCTCTTTGCGATCGCTACCCACATTTTTTGCGACTTGCTTTTAAGCTTATAAAATTCAAGTGGCTCAGAGTTTTGAAGGGTTTCAGTCGTATTTATTTAATTTTCTTGAACAGTTGTCCAGCTTGAGTCTAAATATGAACTCAAATTTTGAATGACATAAATCATCAATTCTCGAATGAATTAATGAATTTGATTGAGCTTTTGAATACTTTTAATGACCGTTTTAAGAACGCATGATATAAATCTCACTTGTATCAAAACCACTGTGTTCGCACGACAGTCCGACGACTGTTTTTTCGCTTATACATTCGCTAATTCGCGCGAAACCACAGCCATGAATTAGGTAAGTTCCTTTGGGCTCCAGTATCTACTGTCAAGTGCCAAGTACTTCTGGCTGCAGTCAACAACTTCTGCTATGTGATTGAAGTAGTTTAAAATACTTTATTAGAAGTGTAACGCTTGTTCCTTTGTAGATAGCGAAATACTATTGAGTAATTTGTAATGAAACGTACAAATAATTGGTAGTACTAGATTATAGTTTGCATCTACCTATACTCATAAGCACATTACACAAATCTAAGGTAATATATTGCGTAGGTTTTCAAAGTTGTAACTGTCAGAAATAAAAAAATGGCTGTTCATGTGCCCTAAGGAACTTCTCACCGCATCATAAGAAACAACAGCAAAATATTTAAATTAGTTAAGTATTAAAAGGGCACTGGATCCACCATTTTCCTCGATTAAACCTAAACAGATGCGCAGAACTAAACAAAAACGAAAACGCTAATGATATTACCTTTAATATGTGTACTGTGACTCATATAAGTTCTTCGCCATCTCCAAACAAACACGATTATTAATGATGAAACGAACCATATCCACGAAAGAAAATGACACTAACATCTAAAAGAAAACACGAAGTAAATTATTGTTGTTGTTGATGTTTCTCTTGCCTTAAATAAAATACAAAAAACTGTAAAGTTACATTCACATTGAGGTTAAATTTTATAGTTTTGGCAACATGGCAACAGTACTAAATAAAGTAGTACACATATTAGTTCAGTTTGTTAACGTGAAATTTCTTGCAAAATTTCAACAGACCTTCTGTGTGCAAGCGAGGATAAAAACTGTCAAATGCACAGCTGTCAGTGTCTGACGTCCGCTAAAAATTTACAAAATTTAAATTTTAAAGTTTACAAAAATGCTGATCCATGTAAACCCCCTTATACCGATCACCAAAATAAAACAATATAGTCCTCTTTAACACGAGGAAACAAGTTGCTGGAGATTTTTTGACTTTTTTTTTAAATTTCCAATCTCCACCAATCGTAGACCGTTTTCTCCTTTTACTTGGCCTTGGCGCCCTCCTCACCTAAAAACTGAAAGTTGCTGGATATATGGATCAGAGTGACCACAGCATTGCAAACACATTTCTTTTTTCTTGTGTTTGTTGATTTTGATATCTTGTCTCTTTTCTTAATACTACTAAAAATATTTGAAAAAAATACTAAATAGACATCTATCCACAAAAATAAAAACTCAATTTGTTGTAATGCATGTTCTTTGATGATAAAATTCTGATAATACAAAATAACTAAAACAAAATGGCTGGAATTTGGCAGGATTAATGTAATTCAGTCATGTAAATCCAACATGCGAGTATACTTATTATATCTAATTGAACTTACTGCTAAGACTGCACTCAGTAATTAACAAACATTTTTACAAATCTTTAATCATAAAAGACATAGTAATGAAAAAATTCCCTTAAGGTAAAGTTTAAATCTCATTATTTTTTTGTTAGTCGAAACCTTTAATATTTTTGTTTTGAAACCAACCATTTTTCTAATACTAAATACTAATAAAAACGTCTGAGATTTATATTCTTAAAATAAAAAAAAATAAACGGCGGCTCTTCGTCTAAGTCTCTTAATCGAATCAGCAAACAACATATAACTATGTAGTACAAGTACATTAAAAAAACAAAACTTAAATCTTGGAAGTCAATGCTAAGCGGAAAGCAATGCCAAGAAAACCACAGTCCTATTTCATATGACTAAAGTGATTCAACACTTCGTTTTTAAATTGCCTTAAATTGAATAATAGAGCGTTTTTTTTCAATTTTATTTCTCTTGATCAACAACCTTAAGAAGTCTAATCCATCCGAGATGTTCTGATTTATACAAACATTGAGATTTAGATTAAAACAACAAAACTAAATAAGCTTAGATATATTTATTGCGAAAGTGATTTTTAAATTAGTTACTTGGAATTGTTGTTTATTGGAGTGGACCCCTAAGTTAGGACTTACATTTATAATGGATTTTATAATATATTGACTGGTAACTTCTGGTTTTGAAATTTAACGGAAACTTACACAATATGTAAGTTAAAAACAAAAAGTTGGATTGACATTTTAAGTTCGGTAATTAGTTAAACACAATTTTAAAATTCTATTTATGAAAGAAGTAAGAATTTGTTAGTAGTATGAAAAATATTTAATTTACAAACAAAAGTGAAAGATCCTGCGTAAAATTTCGATTACGATTATAATACTTTGCTAAATTAACTTTAAAGCATGCAGCAGAGGGTGACTTATAAAAAAAGAATTTGACATAGTTTTATTCAAACTTAGAAAATACTTTAGAAATGCAACGTCTCAAACTTTACGATGTCGTAAAATCGCACAAATTGCTTTATATGATATGTTAATTCTTGAGTTATTTGGCGAAAATAATGGTAAGTATGTTTATTGTGCACGTGTGAATGCATTTGTGTTTGTACTCACATTTTTTTGTAAAAAAGCTTCACTTTTTCCTCGATATGCCCGTTCCACTATTTCTTCTTCTAAGGTTACAAGAGTTTACGATATTTACCATCTTCGTTAAACACAGACATTTGTGTCGGAAAGTTTGAGATTTGTTGGAAAAGATTTCTCATACAAATTTTGACAGTTTGTTTACGACGCGACGTCGTAAACTTTAAGACGTTTACGATGTCTTTCCGACGTTGCATGAATAACCACCGGCCACCCTTATTGTTTTTTTATCTCGATCTACTGATTTACATGTAAAATTTTTAAGGCTCATGCTTTAGGTGAAATAGAAATAAAAACAAATAAACCTTGGATAATAAGGATATTCATGCAACGTCTTAAACTTTACGATGTCGTAAAATCGTAAAGTTTCCGACACACGTTTCATGAAGGCACCAAAAAAAATTTTGCGTAAATGTGGTAAACGATATGGTAAAAAAATCAGCTGTTTGTTAAACGTCAAATAGCTTAAAACATTTAATTTAATTTTAACATTCGCAAAATTTTGTCATCCTCAATTTAAAAATGCCGGATTTTATGAACAAATTGCTTTTAATGAACTATTAATTCTTGAGTTATTTGGGAAAAATGTATGTATTTTTATTTTTGTGATCAACATATAAATGCATGTGTGAATGCATTTGTGTCTGTGTAACTCACACTATTTTGAAAAAAAAACTCGTTTTTCCTCGATATGCCTGTTCCTCTATTTCTTCTTCTAAGGTTACGAGAGTTTACCATGTTTACGATGTTTACCATCTTCGTTTAAGACACAAATTTGTGTCTTAAAGTTTAAGATTTGTGTAAAAAGATTTCCCATCCAAATTTTGACAGTTCGTTTACGACGTCGTAAACTTTAAGACGTTTACCACATTTACGATGCCTTTCTGACGTTGCATGAATACCCACCCTTCTTTTTTTTTATCTCGATCTACTGATTTACATGTAAAATTTTTAAGGCTTATGCTTTAGGTGAAATAGAAATAAAAACAAATAAACTTTGGATAATAACATTGAAGTTGTAAGACTTAAGTAACTGCATCTTCGTTGTGTCAAACACATCTTATCGTATAATCAATGGTCAAATTGAAAATAAATATAAAATTGAAAATACAGAAATATTCTATAATTCTAACTTTGAAACATGAACTTTAAATTGAACTAATCTGGTTCATTCGGGTATTTTTTTATGTCAAATTCTTTTAGTAATCTGCGGGTGCAAAATCATAATTTTTAATTATGCAACTCTCAAAGACAAGATATATGTTTTTTTTCTCTAGAAGCGTGAAACTTCCCACAATTTATACTAAAGAAAATGAGCTGAATTGAATTAATTTCGCATTTCGTATGGCCGTCGTGAAATAGCTTTAACTCCAGGCTATAAAATCTTGGTGTTAGCTCACTCAAGTGTTGTTGTTCATTCAAACCTTCAATATAAGTTTTGTTTGACAGCTTATTTCATGATGAATTTTATTTAGCTTTTGTTTTGTGTTTTCTCTTTCTGTTTCTGTTTTTATGCATCGAGTTTTGATATTTCCAATGGATTCGATTTGGATGTGTTCAGTTCATTTCTTAATGATTTTAGTGCAAATTTGGTTGAAATTACCTCATTTTGAAATGTGCCTATGGTTTGGGAAAGCCTTTAAACTATGGTAGTGGACATAACGATAACTTTTATCGTGCGATAAAGATGCGATCAAAAACCTGCTAACATCATCAATGAGATACATTGTTTGGCGGGCAGTTCAGAAAAATGAGATCTCAGATACTCTGCTCCACAACCAACGCGAAACATTCAGTATTACGCAAGATGAAACTTGTCAATAGATTTTACATAAGATTCGCTTAATCGCATCGTCACGTTGGTGTCGGTACTTACATTTACCGTAATGTTATTAATTTTGACAGACGAAAGTTTGGATGTCGCGCCAAATCTTTCGCGTTGGTTTGGGGGAACCTTAAATTGTTTTCTGCGGAAAAATGCGTTTTTAGGGCTTTTGCATGAGAATTAGATCGAAATATTCAAAGGCAAAATATCTTTTGTTATCCATCTATCATGCTATAAACTGTTCAATTCCATTGCAGGATGGCTACAATATCGATGGATTGAAAAACCAGACCATTTGAAATTGAGATGAAGATCAACGCAGGCTAGGTTGACGCGGTAAAAAAAATGGTATACATATGGCACCACCCAATGGCCATTTGAATTATACTTTATTTCACCTAAAACCAGAACCGGATTGGTCTTGCCAGTGGGTGAGTGGAAGGGGTGTCGAAAAAAATGTCAACAGGGTTCTAAATACTCTCAAGTTGGCATTTCTGATTTTAAGGAGTAAACAACCAGGGAGTTCTGATATTATTGTGAATGAGCTTTGAAATATTCTTTGTTGAAAGTTTCAAAACATTTGAAAGAAAATAGACGTTTTAATTCAGCTCATTGTATCCCCTCACATGGATGTTGTCTTTGTTTTTATCCGGTTTAGTTGTTTCTTAGATCCATTTGCTGAGAGGAAACTTCAATATTTAAGTTCAACATAAAACCTTACGTGACAGTTTACGATGAGGAAAATGTAGAACATATAGCTCAAGGCCCAATTTTTAAGTGTCTGAGCTAACTCTGTGTTAAACTATAATTAGTTAATCCTTACAATAAGTTGAAACCGCGTTAATTCAGAAGCAGTTAACTCAGTTTCAGTTGACAAAAAGTGCGACACTTCGAAAAAAAAAAAAAAGACGACATTATACCGCACATAGTGTCGCCTTCTCTAGGGCCGGGGTAAGTTTGACTTAAATATTTATGTTTCGTATCAACAAACAGCTTTCAAATATTTTTGTAGATATGATGACAGACTTTTTACTTTACGGAAAGAGAAATTTTATCCCGAATAGGATAAAATCTATCAAATCTAAGGAAAACTCAGGGTTTAAAGTAATAAAGAGGCTATCAGGGTTATAGAAAAGTAAGTTTCCAAGTTTGCAAAGTCAACCCCACTGAAGAAAATCGTAAGTCCATACAAACTGGAAACGGTCATATTAAAATATTCGCATTAACAAAAAAGAAGGCGGAAAAATACTACAATACGCATCGCAACGGTTGTAAAATTTGTTGGTAATTTGTAAAAAAAAACATACGATATACTAATTCGTTCTTACTACAATTGGAGTAAATTTACTCCGATCTGTGCATAAAAAAAAATCTACTATACGAATCTACGCTCATTTGAGATCTACTACTATTTTTTTCAAACAGAAAATATAGATAATACTGTTTTTTATGAACTACCAACAATTAAATTTAAAAAAAATCTAATCACAACCCGGGAAAATACAAGGTGGCATGGAAAAATAATTTCGATTTTGACATTTGCCGCCATTTGCAACCGGCAACAACTTTTTCGTCACCTTGTACCAAGATTATTAAAACGAAAAAATATCTAATCATGTATTAAATTATGAAGTTTAAGTTCGTTTTTCTTCAAAAAGAATTATATTATATAAGAAATAATCAATTGGCGATTCTACATTTACTTCTTCTGAAATATTTTTGCTAATTTGTATGAAATTTTTTTCAAAATTATTTGATAAGTTAAAAGATTAATAATATCATAAAAAATATGCTTATCTATCAAATCTAAAATAAAAATAAAATTAAGACTTGGACAACCCTTGGTCGACACATTTATTTTTATTATTTCAATACAACTGACAAATTCATTCATCTGTCATAAATGTCAACCTGGAATTTGACAATCTTGCTGCAAATAGCCAAAAGAAAATAATTTTTATTATTTTTTCGCACGCCGCCATTTTATATTTCTTTATTTACTTTTAAAAAAAATATTAAAAATGAATTTGGTATTTCTTTATTTAAAAAAAATATTAAAAATGAACTCACTTTTAATAGAAAAATGAAATATTGAGATTGAAATCCACTTCAAAAAGAATTTATTATATATATGTAAGAACATCCGAAAATTCATGCATTTTGCATTCCTCTTGATCTCCTCTAAAGTCTAGATGTAAACAATCTTCCCTCAACTTCCATAAATAATAATCGCAATGGATCATCTTTTTTAATTAACAAGAACAAATCAGATTTCAGTTAGTAAAACTTAACAAATAAATTGCTTTTTTTTCAACATACACATGAAAGAAATGAGAAATTACCTTTCAATAACTCTTGAAATTTTCGAGTTCAAAGAGAAGATACTTAAAAAAGCTAATGATTTATTAACATACCAAAAGCAAAGTGAGTAATAAGATCATATATAAAAGAATATTATTTCAAATGAGCCATGACATTGACGTTTCTTGTGGTTGTGACAGAATGAGTTTTTGTATTTTGCCATCAGCTATATCTTCCTTCATGTTTTCACGCAGGCAAGCAGGCACACTCTTTAATATAGTGACGAAGTGACGTACATTTTTTAAGTATTTTGTTTTCGAGGCCAAAACACCGCAACATTTTAACGTAAAATATTGAACATCACACAGTAGGTAATAGATTAAACGGCAACAGCTGTCGTCATTTTATTGTTGTTTACAATAAATTAATAGTCAAACGACTATTTTTGTTTGAACTATATAAATGCAATGTTTATATAAATAGACCATTATGCAGGCATTTAAAAACGTATATTATCAATATATAAAAAAAGTGTATGATTTTTTTTGAAAATATAAAAGAAATATTTTTTCTTCGGAAAAACAAAATCTTGCCAAATAAAAGAGACGGCGTTGTATAAAAAGTAAAATCATTTTTGTAGCTTGATTGAAATAATCATTTAGCTTTTTATAGTTTCATTAAAACATTAATATTTTTAATATGGCATCAAAATGTACTAAATTATAGAAGCAAGTAAGTCAGATATGTATGTACACGTCATTTTGTTTATACATTTTTCAATTTTTGGGGTACCCACTTGAAATTAATTATATTGACTAGGATCTAATACTGTGAATTTATTTTGGACGTAACGCCAAATTAAAAATGTACATTTTGCATTTATGCAAACTTATAAGTAGTATAAGGTCTTGAGTTATTATTTAAACGATCAGGAAGACTGACTTCCTACTTGAAAATTTAAATTAGTTGGCGTTAGATTCTTTCATCCCGTTTGACAGATAGCTTCCGCAACTTTTTCCCAAAACCGCATATATGGACTCGAATTGAAGAGTCTAATTATTACCAAGTGGATAGTAGACATTAAATTTCAGTGATAGAAATTTGAAGTGCTGCTACACATTCCATAACTGCTTTACTGGCTGAACACAATGCGCTGCTGCAACTGGAATCGGAGCCGCAGCTGCAACTGCTTTCAAAAAATGTCGTACGTCGTTTTTTATCTGTAATAAGCTGTACAGCTTTTTGTATATTTTAAAGAAAAAAAAATAGCCACGAGTTTATTATTCACTTTTTCTATTTCCAATAATTTTCTTTTAATTAATAATTTTTTCGCAACACAAATAAGCACTAAAAACTTCAATATTTTTTTCCGGCTCTTCTAAACTTCATATAAATTGAAACGTCAAAAGTGCTACACGTGAAAAGTCAAAAGTTCGCAAACCAATGCGCCATGCGGCTCCGACTGCAGCTCAGTCTGCAGTTGCGTTCCATTATGTGTATTTAATATTTTGACAGGTGTTCCAGTTCCGACTCCGGGTGCGGCTCCGTCGCATTGTGTTCAGTCAGTTATTGTGATATGATCTTAACTTTTGACTAAGAAACTTTTAGGGCTGAGTCAAAACAAGACATCGAAAACTATACAAAATTTTAAGAACAAATTAACAATTAACAAATTCCACTAAGTAAAATAATTATAACTTCTTGCTTATAGATAAAAATAAATGTTTAAACTTATTTTTACAATTTTAGTTTTTTTTTTCTGTTTGTATCAAGGTAAACCATCAAGATTCCTAAACAATGCCCGTGACTTTGTAATTTCATGTTTCAATAATAATTTATTTCAATAATTTTGTGTATATAGAAAGTTGGATGAATGCCAAATTCAATTTAAAACAAAACAACTTTAAGGGACAGGAGTTGATTATGTTTAAAAATATTTAACATTCACATTGAGCGTAAATTATAATAGAATTGAAACATTTAAGAAAATAAAATGGTGTCATTAAACTATATTAGTTAAGGACAAAAATAAGAATCCTTTTGGAAATTAATGAAAGATATAAATAGAGATAAACAAGAAATCATGAGTTATAGGTTCTATTCTATTTCGATATTCTAAGAAAATTGTTGATATGCATCGAAAATGCCATCTTTTTCAACAGATATTTCGAATTTCGAAATGGATGTCTGATTTTTTTCAACAAGATTTCTGCGGAAAATTTGTTTTATATTTTTCATAAAAATCAACGATCAAAAGAGTTCATAAAAATATGTATACCAACCAATTTACTTTAAAAAGAAAATCTCTTACGATTCTGTTTCCTCGTATGAAAGATACAAGAGATTTTAGAAGAAATAAAAAGAAAACAACTTGTTTCTTCCTAAAAAAGGGGGTTATGATGAAAGGGTCCATTTTGAGCGGAAGCTGGAAGTGCGGAATTATAATAAAAAAAATTGTGACAAACATTTTATATTAATGAAACTCAACAAAAATGTTTAATATCCGAATCGAAAAAATGCAATCCTAATCCAACTCGATATACTTCATTTAAAACGGGCCTTTAGTTAATAGCCAAGTATAACGCAGTATGTTTTAAGTTTCACATATTTTGATTTTGGATTTTTCGAATTTCTGATCAGCGCTGCCACTTTTACTGCTTTTAGACGACTGCAATTTTGTAATGAAAAGACACAAATCTCCACACTCTTTACTATTCAATTTTCAACCTAAATCACTTTGTCTACCCCGGCCACCACATACGTACCCCGCCCTCGTACTTAAAAATCGCAGGGGGTAATTGCTTCGTTTAAAAGTAATTGCAGTAAATCACTGCATTTTCCGCAAAAAATTATTCTACTGCCACAAATTCAAATCTATACGGCATTTTTTTTTTTCAATATATTAATGGTCAAAATACCTTAAAAAAACAATTTAATGATTAATTTAAGATTTTTAAGTTTTATTAAATACTAATTATAATAATACATATAATATGTACATATTATGTACCTAACTGTTTTTCAAAAACATTCTTTAATTCGTTTCGATGAAATTCAATTCAATTTAATGCTTTTTTTTTAATAATCTTATACATAATTTATTTTTAAGTGGCGACACTACTTCTGATTTTTCAGCTGTCATAAAAAGTAAGATGAATTTTGGTGACATTTGGTTAAGTTTCCTCTGGATATTTAACGTAAATACTCATCTATAAATTCAGAAGCTCACTTCCGTTGTGCTTCACAATTCTGACACGTCATATTTTTTTATATTAATAGAATTATATAATTAAATGGCTAACACATTTTTATTCAACAAAAAATGAAAATCTAAAAAAAAAAGAGGGTACTTTCCTATTTCATTAAAATAAATTCTTTGATTTTCGTTCTAAAAAAAAATCACTCATACGCCACAGTGAGCGGTCGAAGCTATAATAACTATTTAATATCTAACTTGAAGGGAACATTTTTTTTAAATTCAGTATGCAATATCAAATAAAGTTTAAAGAATGTTAATATTAAAACTTGCTCGGACCAAACAAAATATAAATTCCTTTAAATAAAAAGTCTATGACGGACGTATGTTGATATTATTATACTCGTATACAACCCCACCAGAAACATAAAATGAAAAAGAACAAAAACCAAGTTCTCCTATATATATAGGTAGCTGTGAAAAGTAATGTGGACGTTCTAAGTTAATGAAGGTTTAATATCAAATATTTTAAGTAGAATAAAGTAAAGTGTTTTTTTTTTGTTATTGCTTTTCACATATATTTTTGGAGCCATTATTAAAAAGAATGAGTAAATAGCTGAATAAAAAAAGTCCAGTCCAGACTCCAGGATAATCCCGAAGAAAGCAAGTACCAAGCCTCGCAGGAGGTTTCAGTTTTCACTGATGAATAGGAAATAAATAAGCCTTATCGAAAAAAATAAAAATTTTACACTAGCGGCAAAAACAGACCAACGCCCTCGGCGTTTATCGAACAATTCTAAACGCACCTTAAAATAAGCCTTTTTCAGTCTTCAAACGCGATTTTATATGTTGGGTCAATATAAGAAAAAAATCGTATAAGAGGGTGGATTCATCCCCCCACTCAGGACTAAAAATGTGTTCAGGTCCATCGTCATTTTATTGGAAAACAAAATTTTTGAGCCAATGGACAAAACAAGAAATATCAATTTTTCAGAAAGAAACTTTTTTCAATTTTTCACTAAAAACTTTTTTGTCGAGATCTGTAAAATGATGGTTTATAATTTTAATGATCCTTGATAAATCTAAACAATTTATGGAGACGCATTAACAAAACTTTCAACGAGTCGGTTGTCTAAGTTAAATAGATCTTAAAAATCAAATAAAAATGTTTATATATAACTTGGATGACTGTCTAAAGTTCGACAACCGCTTATAAATACGACCAAAACGTTCCAAAACGTCAAATAAAAAGTTTTGATGCGGTAGTAGTACACTATAATATGCATGAGCATCTGGAATGCTTCTCGGATGCTTTGCATACAATTTACTTTTAGTTTGACATTTCGGACCGCATTTTATGCAGCTTAAAATAAAAAAGAGAGAGCAGTTAGACGTTGTTTTAGTTAAAAGACAACCGTGGTAAGTGTGAGCAACAAACCATAGTCTACGAAAAAAATAGTGACAATCGAAAAATAAACTAATGTCATTTTCCAGCCTTCTTAAACCATCAAAATGACAGTTCTTTTTATGGATTTCATTTCATCGAAACCAGAAGGGTTCTGGACGACCAATCGAAAACAACGTTTATACTTCGCTCGGGACTCCATATTTTTGTTTCACTTCCAATTCAAACGTCAAATTTTCAAATCAAAGCATCCAAAGACCCTTTTTTTTGGGAAGATTGAGTCCGGATTGGTGAATCTCATCGTGTTTACATTAGAATGTTTTAGGGGCCTCAAAATAGATTGAAACAACAACAATTTTGACATTTCGCACATTGAAACAGCAACAAATGAAACTCTTGCGTCCGGTTTTTATATTTTCTTCGCACCGCACGAGATTCCTCAACCCACACATCTCTTGCCTACGAACTCCGGAATACCGGATTCAATCGTCCCAATCTAAACAGCGGCGTCAAACAAAATTAGATGCGTTAGCTTTTTATTTAATTCGCATTTCTGACGTTTGGAATGCGTTTAAGACCAATTTTATTTTCTGAATTTGCGACAAATTCGCATGTGATGCGTTTTGTAATTCAGCCAAACTTAGAAATATATGGCTAAAGTATTGAATTGTTTTTTCCACTTTAAGAATTTTTTCGAGTTGTGCATTTTCAGGAAAGCAAGTAAAAAAAAAAGACCAAACTTTAAAAAAAAGTGAAGATCTTTTTTGATGTCTTAAAAAGTCTCCACTGATTTTGGCCAGAGATATAAACAGGGAACAATTCTGTTCTTGTTTCTACATTATTTTTCTTCAAAAAGTTAAGCATTTCGTCTTTTTAAGTTTGACAGCTTATAGATTTGATTCCATCCCATTTAATATTAAGAGGATTTGTCAAAATAATGACTTCACATCACAATAACCAATTAAGATGTCCAAATATTTTTTTACCTGAACTGAATTTTAAATTCCCCGAAATCCAATTAAATCGAAAGAAACCCCATAGAAGCCATCACTTTTGTGTCAATAGTTCTTAAAATAATCATTCTAAACAAATCAATATACTAAACATCCTAGATCTAAATTATTCTTGCTTAACGGGGCACACATGGAACTGAGCGTTGTGTTGTCGGAAGTCCAATCAAACACTCTAAGAAATATTTTACTAAAATGGTCAGTACATAAATTCAAAAAGGAAAATAAACGATATTCGAATTTATAAACATTTTCGAGGAGGTGTATAGTGTTCAAGTATATCTGAATATGGTAGGTAATGGATGCAAAATGGAGAATTATTTCTGGTTAAATGTTTCCAATCGACCTAAATGCTTTTAAGAAATACCTATCAATTTGAAATACTCATCAGAATTTGTATATCATGGCAGCGGAAAACGGTGAGATCGGCGCCTAGACTCTACGTCGCGCTAACCGCTAACCGGTCGCTGTATAATAACCACATTCAATGCGATCAATGCACTCAACGTTTATCTTTGTTTAAGCCAAAAATTAATTTTCCTAAAAGAAAAACAAAAATATTTATTAAAAATGTTAATTAATATCCATATGGTTCAACGATAATTCATAGATACCACAAAGATATTAGTACCTAGTACCTATACATGTGTACATCACATATGTATGTACATACGCATATATTTATTTGCGATTTATTTGCATTCTATGTCAGCATCAAGAGTTTGTATATTTAGCATTGTTTTGTATTCGCGGCTATACTACCTACGTGTACCTACATTATATTTTTGGCACATTAAGATGCACTGCACAAAATGTATATATATCTACATAAAAAGCAAGAGAGATAATAATAATTTGACTTTGAATAATCTTTGATGTTGCCGTTTTTATAAATAAAAGTTAAATCAATAAATTTTTAAACTCGATCAGATCACCCGTATAGGTACATATCTAGTTGATATTACAACTAATTTTAAATGTACAAGGTGTTTGTTTTTGCTTGCTCAACACGTCCATCAAACCTTGTTGTTTTATTAATTACTTACATTTGATAAAATGTGTCAAACATGTTAATCTTTTAATTAAAATTTTACTTATTTGAATATGTAGTATGTCGATGCATATTACTGAATGATTAACAATTAAACGTCAAATTTGATTGTTAGTTTTGATTGACGATGTGATGAGTGATAGGATAGACGGCCAGTACTGCATTCTGTTGACAAAAATGGCAAACAACAAAAAAAATATTATATCAATAATAATATCAATTTTTTCTGGGACTCTACTACGCAAATTATTTGAATAAATAAAACGCACGAACTTGCTTTGTGGTTATGTACATAACGTAGCTAGAAATTGAAGATCTTTGGAAATGGTTCAATAAAACAAGGAAAAACAACATAGTTAAGTCAGCTTAGCGATAACAAATCGGGTAGACAACTTATGGACGAAGTTTAAACGCAGAAATAACTAAAATTATTACTTATTTAAAGTTGAGTTTGAAAAAAAAACAAATAATATAATAAATTCAATTTCAACATAAGTCGAATTGTGCTGTTTTTCTTTGTGGCTACAGAAAATATAATCATATCGTTTACGAGGAAATGGGAAGGAAAGTCCAAAGTATAAAAAAGATCTTTTTTTTTTATTGATTGTTTTTTCTTAAAAAATCAACTTCATTGTAAGGTTGAAATAAATACCAAAGATGTTGTTTGTTTGTTTTATTTCACACTTATTTTTTGACATATGTATATTACAAATTAAAAGAGGAGTAATATGAAACAAAACATGACTTGCAAAATTACAATTAAACATGACTTGCAAATTTTCGGTTGACAATAATTGACAGCTTAGCATGACAGACGGTGTTCATATAGTTCTACCAACGCCAACTTTTTTTTGACGTCTCTGTACTTTTCCTCACTCCACTTCATGGTGAGAAAGAGGTGGCCAAGAAAGGCATCTCTTTTTCGCCATAAAGAGGCTGTTCACCTTGGACTATCTCATCCGATTTTTTTTGACGTAAGTCAGTCTGGTCTTGTTCAGACACAAATAAGTGTGAACACAACGCGACTCATTTTGACGTCTACAGTTTAAAAAAAAAAAACAAAAAGCTGTCATTTTTTCTTTGTTTTAGTGATTACTGATTTAGTTACTGCGAATAAAACTGCGATATAAAATTAAAGTTATTTTATTTATTATACATATTATAATAAAAAAGTAATAATGAATTCGATAGATGAAAGTGTTTTGGGGTATTTATGTGCACTTAATGCCGCCGCATTATGTGTACTCCAAAAAAAAGAACAAATAGCAAACTAACACCATTACACAGTTGCCAAAACAAATGTCACAACGGCAAATGTCAAAAAAAATCCATAAATTTTTTAAAAATTTAAAAAATCCTGCCTTCCTTGGCCATCTCTTTCTCGCCATGAAGTGGGAGTGAGAAAAAGTACAGAGACGTCAAAAAAAGTCGGAGGAGGCAGTCCAATGTGAACACCGTCAAAGTGTTCACTCCCTCAGAGTGAAGAGCCATAAGTATACAGAGACGTCAAAAAATAGTCGGAGGAGAAAGTACAATGTGAACACCGTCATAAGGCGTGGTGACATCTTTAAGGTGACTTTAGACTTAAACAGTATTCATGAAACGTCTGAAACTTCCCTACTTACGAAACTCGGTTGCGGAAATATCAGCTTTCGAAAAAATTGCTAAAAATCAATTTTTTTTTTGAGACTTCGTAAAGTTTCCGACACATGTTTCATGAACGCTCCATAAAACATCTTGCTTAAATATTGGAATAAACCAATCAGCCGTTTCAGTCATAGTGTCTCGATACCATTAAATAAGTTTATTACGTTTGCTATTTTCTTTTGTTGGAAAAGATTTCCTACACAAATTTTAACAGTTCGCTTACGATTTCCTAAACTTTACGACGATTACCTATCGTTTACGATGGTCTTCCGGAGTTCCATGAATACCCTTAATATTTATATAAAAATTAGCCAAATTTGAAGCAAATCCATCAATCCGTTAAGGGTCATATGTATGTACATATGTAAATATACATATATACTTATATACATACATCTTGATATTTCATAAAAAATATGGCAGTTTTTTTTCCTCGTTTGATGGAGGTTGGGGTGTTAATAAGCGCGATTTTTAAAAATATGTTTTCACCATTATTATCACTTTTATTAAATTTTGTCAATGATAAGAGAACTTTATCGCCGTTTTTTGAACCAACTTTTTTTGTTAAGATTATTTTTGTTAAAAATATAAAATCTCCAAAATAGTCGATAAAGTTCACTTTACAAACTAAGGGCCCCGTTATACTGTCCACGAAGCGAATCAAAAAGCTGAAGAATCAATTCACTCGGTATTACAATTAGCAAATATTCTTCCGAAGACTCGTTTCAAACGTCAGAAAAAAAGCAAACGCATTTTATCCTACGCATCACTTTGCAGGTTATAATGACAGCTGTGTTCCAAAACGCACCAGATTCGTATTTGATACAAAGTCATGAGTTTCTAAAAGCATCCTAAACGTCAGCGATGCGCAATGACTAAGGACCCTGTTTAGATTGAGAAGATTGGGTCCCGGACTGGTAAGTCCCATCGTATTTACATAAGAAACTGTGAGGCGCCTTTAAAAAAAATGAAACAACAACAATTTAGACATTTCAAACATTGAAACAACAACAAATGAGACTTACGAGTCCAGTTTTTATATTTTCTTCGCACCTCATGAGAATCCTTACCCACACTTCTCTTGCCTACAAACTGCCGTGATACCAAACTCAATCTTCACAATCTAAACAGTGTCAAGCATCTCATTTTGCCTGGATGCTTTAATTTGAAAATTTGACTTTAAATCTGAAAGTGAACCAAAAATATGGAGTCCCTGTGAAGTATAATTTTTTGTTTTCTATTGGTCGAGTTCTGTCTATCTGGTTAAGTTTGTATTGTTGTAATCTCTTTTGAAAAAACAGCTAATGCAACACTAACTCACCATATATTATGGGATAGATGGATATCCTATCTGGTGTGTTCTCGAAAGCAAGGGTGGATATTGTTGTTTTTCGTAAGTTAAGTTTATTTATTCACTTTTATTACTGTTGTTTTTTACTAAAACAACATCTAACCTCTCTTTATTTTAAGCTGCATTAAAATCGTTTCGAAATGTCAAACTGGTGTAAAGTAAAATGTATGCAATGCATCTGGGATGCGTTCCAGAAACGTATGGTAAAAGTAATGCTATTGCATCAAAACTTTTTCTTCGACGTGTTTTGGAATTCAGCCAAAGTGTATCACCACACCACTTTAACAATGTATACCTAAATTAACAAATAAACACAAAAGTATAAACTCTTTCATATTTTATTTAAATTTTGACGGAACAGTTTGTTTAATTCAAGGGTTGACTTCAACTCACCAGTTATTATATCACTTAATATAATTGTAATTATAGCTGAAGTCAAATAAGTTTGATCTCCACTGCCCTCTACTAAACTCAATTTCTGGATCTGTAATTCTCTATACCCGATCTTTAATACACTCAACTCATATATAAGTAAGGTACACTAGGTAATGCCATTGATATTCCTGACAATAAGCACCACGATCAGATTATTGCTGCCAATTTTCTCATAACATTAAATGAGTTTTTTTTTTAATCACCTAACCACATTCTGATTGGCTTTATAACTAAAATTGTTGATTATTTTGCATTCATTTCCTAATTAAGAAAAACGATGACACACAAATTCTAATTGAATAAATTAATTGGCACCATTTTTTTTGAATACCTATCACACTCGCAACCAACAACATACCAAAACAGTTAAAACTTATCAATGTAAATGTTTTTTTTTTTCCATTCAAAATAATAATAACACAACCGCTGCGCTGCAGAAAATACCCAATCCAACATATTTCGTTGTACAATTATCTTCATTATAAAGTGTAAACAACATTTTATATTATGCAGGTATAAAGAGTCATTGCCAAGATCGTTTTTGTATTTATATGTCATTTTACAAAGGCCACAAAAAGTTCTTTTGAGTATATTTGAGTGCAATGTTGTTCATAAGCAGGTTTAAAAATGATGAAAAGTATACAGCTCCTGATGTAGAGGAATAGGAAGATAGGTACCAATTTATTTCTTAAGCAAATTGAATGTCATTTTTTTAATAAATCAAATCAGGAAATTTTGTACCCAATTAATTTACCAAGACTAAAAACTTCAAAATGTCATGACTCTGAAGCACACACAGTATAAAACAATTAACTTTAAGTCTTAATTAACATTGTCCAAAAAGTTGAAAAAGTACTAAAGTGAAAATTTTCCGACTGGAAAATTTAAAAAATGATGCAGAGCGTTTACATTTTGGTTTAGCGGAAAAAAAAAATATTTTTACTTTTGTAATTTTGCAAAAAGTGGCCAATGTAGTTAAGGCTTTAGTGTTAATTTATGTAATTTAAATAAAATGATAGGAATAAAGTCTAGTCAGTTGGCGTTTTGACTTACAAAAGGTGAAGGTAAGTTCTTGACCTATAGGTTGGTGCGTGAAATCTCTTATACTTTTTTTGCTGGATATATTTTTTGATACTTGATACTTTTTTTCGCATGATATATTTCTCTCGTGATACTTTTCTTGAGCCAGACCCCCGACCTCAAAATTTTGGGCCGAAATATATCAGATTCGTTTGTCCACGTTTGTCCAGGAAAAATTTTCGTTTGTCCACCCCAGGAAAAAGTTATTTAGCTTTATTTTTTATAGGAACACCCCCACAAACTAAAAGTCCACCCGCAATTGATAACTTAGGAGGATGGGACATGTCTCATTCGTTTGTCCACCGGCTGTTTATGATTTTCCATTAAAAATTTTCGTTTGCCCACCTTTAGTTCAAAAGTTATTCATCATTCCTTCATTATAGCAACTATTTAAACCTTAAAAGTCGTCTACCAACCACAATTGAAAACTTAGGGGGATGGAGCGAAGTGAGTTCGATTGTCCAACTACAGTGTTGTAAGAAATGCAGGCTTTTCGGTATGGCAGTTAATTGACTAAAAAGACTAATTTTCTTAAGTCTTTTAACTTTCAAAAAGATTTTAACTGTAATCCGGCCAGTCGCACTCAGTACTAATATTAGTACTGTGCAGTTAATAAACGAAGTTAATTGACTAAAAGTTGATTAACTGCAGTACCTACTTTTTAACTGGTTTTGGACTTTTAGTCACTCAAAAACCAAAACAAGGCCAGTACTCGGCCTTGTTTTGGTTTTTGATTCAATAAGTTGCAGCTAATTAACTGTAAGTCTTTTAACTTTTTTTAGTCTTTTAACTTTTTTTAGTCTTTTAACTTATTTTTAGTCTTTTGGCTAAAACACTTCAGAAATGTAGTACAAATATTACAAAAAGTTAATAAAATGTTCACAATGCATTTTGGTTAGTATTAGTAGCATTATTTAATTATTTTATTATTAATTGATGCAATTAACATAATGCAAAATGTTGAATGGAGGTAGCATGATAAAGGCGTGATTTATGGCACGTAGCATGTTGAAAAATATTCTTTGTTTTGGGTATCTACTGTCTAAATCTACTAACAGCCGAATTTATAAACGCATTATAGCGAGTGCATAAACTTATACACTTCTTATAAAGCCTCTAAAAACGAAAATCGTATTTATAAAACTTTGCAACGTTGAATAGTGGCGTTATAAGCTAATATTATATATTATTTTAGTATCGAAATGTCACTTTGACTCACACACAACAATATAATACATAGATATTAAGGCTCTCCCAAACCAACGCGAAACATTCGCCGACGACAGATTTTTGTTGTTGTTTAGCGTTGTGTATTTGTCATATTTTGTGTTATTGTGAATGATTCGCTACGATTTCGCGTTGGTTTGGGAGAGCCTTTAGGGTAGCGCTTTTTTGACAATGTTTGAATTTCTTTTTTGTCCTCCCCTAAAAATGATTATTATGTACCTGTACAATGTACATACAAACAAGTTGCGTATTTTTTTTTAAGCGGCTAGCTTAATTACACCGAAAAAAAATATACGGAATGAATTCCAGCCTTTTTGTACCTTAAAAGTAAAAAATAGAAATGTTTTTTATTGGATACTACCTCTTCGAAGAATTAAATTTTTGCACTCTTAATATGAACTTCAAATATGTGCCAAATTTACTTCAAATGTAAGCCAAATTTACTTAAAATCTGTGCCAAATTTGGAGATTTTTGATCACTTTCAGGAAAGGACTTAGAATAATTTTAGACATTGCGAACAAAAGACCCACCCTAATAGATATATTTTCTTTTCAATAAAAACACCACCGTGTAGAGTGAATGATAACACCAATTTTTTAATGAATCAATAAAAATGATTTTTTTATTCTAAAATATTTTATTTTATTGAAAAACAACCCAAAAACCACACAAATAACAATAATCTGAATAATTTAATTAGGAGAAAATAAAAGAATCAAATCGGCTGTGCAACAGAATTTTTTTTTTTTGAACAGCTGAGATTGGTTTGTCAGTTTTGGAAGTAAAACGTAATGGATTTCCTTTTTTTTTGTACTTTATTTGACACAAGCGTATTATAACTATACAGGGGCCCAACTATGTAACTCGATTCTACAACAAAAATGTTCGAATTCGAAAAATCTCAGCTCGCTAATTCTTTAGCAAACGCATGTAAACGGAAATAGAACAGCCCTATTTGAAGATTCTGTGGCAAAAAGTCGAAAGCACCAAAATTTGATCCCACTTTCATACATATTACCACTTTAAATAAGCATTGAAAACAACTTACGATTCAAAAGTAGAAGCAAGTTACATAGTAGGCCCCAGCGTATAGGAAAATCTTTTATAAATATATAATTTATGTTGCGTTGAATAGAGGCTAAATAAATGTTTATGCATTACATAACTATTCAGCCGTTTAGAGGTGTTTACTGTTTAGCGAAATCTATACATAAGGTTGTTAATATTTAAGCGGAAACTATTCAAGCTACAAATTTTTGGTTTCCGCAACAATCTAACACTCAATAAGGTACATATTCAGATATCAAAATTTTTTGATTCCGCCAAAGTATGGGACGTAAAACAATAAGCTTTAGTGTCGATGTATAATGTACATTATACACAGGTAATTTTAAGTTTTAAATAAAATGATATGGATATGGTCTATTCAGTTGGCATTTTAACTTAAAAGAGGTGGTGTTGGAGTAATTTGTACATACTGTTGGTTGAAGTAAGTTATCTTTGTGAAAAAACACAAATTTTTGATCTCTAGGTTAGTGTGCGAAATCCGCCATTTTCTCGGATGGTACTTTTCTCTAATGATATTTTTAGCATTATACTTTTCTCGCATGATATATTTATCGCCTGATACTTTTGTGTCATGATATATATATATTTTTCGCAGAGTATTTTTTCTCCCATGATATATATCTCTCACGATACTTTTCCCGCATAATACTTTCTGACATGATAATTGTTTCACATGGATGCTGATTAGACGAGGAATTTTTTTTTTCGTTTCGTCTTTTGTCTTTTTGACTGCTAAGGTGAGAAGTGTAGAAATGTAGGGGGAGTGAAGTAGCGAAAGCAGTAATGAAAATATTAAGATAAGACGTTAATGGTTTGATAACCGAATAGAGAAATGAGCGATGACCAGATGTCAACAAAAATCTTAGTTGAAGGAAAAGTGATCGATATTCAGGTATCGAATTTAAAATCGAATACAAAAAATTACAAATACGCAAATAAAATGGGTTCTGTAAATCAAATACAAATAAAGCAACTTTGTTGTCTATGTTTTTTTTTCTACAAAAAAAGACGATATTTCTAATAAATATTACATGTGAAAGTTTTATTATTTTGCATTCTTCACTAAACGAATTCTAAGGAAATCGATTGTTTCATGAAAAAGGACTACGAATATTTTTCATGCCGCAAGGAGCTTTCGGTGCTCAACAAAGGGGGTGGGTAAAAACTAGTTACAATTAAGGTATTCCAAATTATGTACATTTCACTTCGTTTTATTTTTCTGCTCTATACATTTTATAAAAAGGAATTCTCTCTGTGTACAAGATGTTGAGTTATTTTTGAGTTATGGTGGTATATCTCGTTAACGGCTGGACTAATTTTGTTTCGTTTTTGAATCTGCTCCTTCTTCAATCAGAACCTTTATTACAAATTTAACCCATTTTGAACAAACTGCTCAAAGTCAAGAACACATTTTGATTTCAACGTACTAAAATAGAAAAGAAAGAAATGCACAGATTTTAAAAAACATCCACGTTTTAGATTGAATCAATTTTGTTATCGATTTCACACCGAATAATTTAATCGGTCAAATTTAACAGACACTTAGGGCCAGTTTGTTCACAGCTGATCATCTTTGATCAAGGATTATTGCAACTGGTAAATCATCGAATGAGCATGCTAATCAAATTTTTTTTCAAGGAATCCATAATATTGAAGTTGTTAATCATGAAAATCGCTAATCAGCCGATTTTGGTTGATTAGCGCCATTTAGTTAGAAGCTGTGAAAGTCATCGGTCAGATTTAATCCACTGTGAACAAACTGGCCCTACTGTAAACTCTTGATATAAGAAATTCAACTGGATATCACTATTAGCACTTCTTGTCGGGTCGGGTCGGGTAAACGAACCTTTTGATCTTGGTCTGCGACCATAAACAATATAGTTTGCTTGTTTTAGATGAAGAGTCCTGCAAGATACCGGTCATTGGCAGATAACTTTGTTGGGGCTACGACGAACGTGTGTTTCTTTGAATTTTTGCATTTGGACTACATTTCTGATGAGATGTTGTTCTATTTTTTCATAAACACCTATCTATCATTGTAATCTCGTACCCCAGCGGGAGGACGGAAGGTTAAGGACGACGACGTAGAACAACAATCTTCCCTTCTCTTTCTGATAACTGCACTATCAATAAATGCGTTAAAATATGAATCACACTAATATCACTGTCATCTGTTCTGCCAATTTTGAATTGCCAACACCCTGTATGTTTATTTACAAGAAAAAATAATGGCACAACACTATAATATATGAGTAATCATTGCCAAAAATACAAATACTACGTGCGTTATAATAATATAATATTCAAATGATCAGCTTTTTCTAACGTAGGTATACCTTATAGTTTATACCTATATGTATCTATATGTATAGCGTAAACGCTGCGAGCAAAATATTGTCATGTGCGCTTCTATCGTGAATATTTACAATTTATCCGATGGTCATGATTTATTTAGGCTTGTATTGTTGTTAAGCATAATTTTAAAGAAAATAAATAATATGCAACAGTGATTTGTTTTTATTTTTAGAAGAAAATGTTTTTATTAGTTATACGAAAGGGGGATGTGTTTTGATGCATATGCATAACTTTTGCGAAGGCTAAAATATAGACAAGTGCATTATAGAACACGTCCTAAAAGCTTTTTATTTTTAGTAAATTTTTAATTTGTATCCGAAGGAGAAGGTAACTAAGTTGTGAGCGTTTTGATGGAAAACTGTAATAGTTTTTTTGTCAAATGAAGATGTTATGGGCTATGGTTTTGAAGGAGTAGTTGAATTTAGAATGTGATTAAACCCCAGAAATATCGATGGGATGAATATTTGTTAGCTCTGATAACAAGTTTTTAAGCACTAAGTTTCTGACAATTATTTGCGATTAACTTCAGTGAGTAGTGTGTAATCTTAAGCTTCGAAAGTAATAGGTTTGTTTTTCTTTAAATATTTCTATTTTGCTTGAAGAAATTTTAAACTGAAATATATCAGTTCTGCGAGGTCATTTAGCAGGAATTTTGACAGCGGTTTTTCATTTCGCAATTTCTTGTCTTAAATTTTAAATATTTTGCATTTATTGTTTGGCAATTTTGTGTTCGGTATGGTTTTATTTCGTTTCTTGCAATTTGTATCTATGGTGTTCATTATTTTGCTTTATTTTTAACATTAGAAATGTTTAAGCGGAGGCATACCTACTAACAAGTAACAATGTGAAAAAATCAACAGAATTTCAAAAAAAATGTAACGCCGAGTAGAGAAAGAGGGCGAAACGTCAGGGGAATAGCCAAATTATTGCGTTCGTGCTTTGTTCTTACTGGTCTGAAGAAACAGAATACGAAGAAGATGATAAAACGGACACCAAAAAAGTAGAAGTGTTCGTAGGCATTGATGACCACTACATTTTTTACATTTGCTACGTAGTTTATGCATTTAAACGTAGTTAAATGTAGTTAACGAAACAAATTGTAACAAACTTAGTTTCAAATATCAAATTATCTGTCAGTTGTAACTTTGAAGCTTGAACTTTGAGTTAAAATGTTCAAATTTTTATTGAAATTTTTTTATTTCTCTAAATTTACTATGTATGTTTGTATATAAAAACGTAACATTTTGTAGTAAATAAGACGTGTAGTTTATTGAGCGAGAAACAGATTGCCACAGCTAAACATCGACATCAACGTTAGGAATTGCCTTAAATTCGATGTCGCTGTTGCTGTTTTAATGTATTCAAAGCCATTTAAAAGCACTTGCTCTAAAAGGTTGTCAAAGTTGCTGTTGGAAGTGCTGGGCCAATGTGTTTCTCGCATTAACTACGCGTAATTAATGAAAGGCGTGTTTTCTTGCAAGCCCGGGGGGAATTGGTTGAAAAAAACGATAGCGGGGATTAGCGACGCCATGACAGTAAAAAACATGGAGTTTTCATACAAACTATCGATAACATGTATGTAATTCATGCCGGTAACACAGTTTTTCTGTGCGCTTAAGTTAAACCACGAAAATTCTCTGGGATTAGTTGTTGTTGCATTTAACATGTTAATTGTTTGGCACCGACGTCGTTTTTTTCATCCAATTCCTCCTGGGCTTACAAAAAAAACACGGCTGATGTAGAAAATGTAGTGTAGTTAATTCGGCCAACCCTGTTTTAAAATTTTTTTTTTAATTTTTTTTCATTTCTCTATTTTACATAATTTTATTACATAAATAGTTTTTTAATAAAATTCACGCAAAATAGCACATAAACTACGAACAAAAACAGAAATAGCAAAATGGCTAAAGGTCAGATAACTGATTATCGCCATATAAAGGTTCTAAAAAATAACAAGCTACTACTTAAATAAAGCAAAATAAATAACCAAGAAAAAACATTTGCGAAAGAAAATTCACAAAAAGACTATTGACAGACGATTTAAACATGTTTGGATATTTGTGAAATAAGATTTGTGAAATACTTTTTGTTGAAAACGACAGATATTCCTTAGTTTTGCATGTTCGGGAATTTAAAGAAGCTCAGACTAACATGCGATTGACAGAATTTTTTGAAGAAGGACTGATTTTAAAGAAAAAAATTAGTACCATGGGCATTTTGGGCCCACTTTCAACATTGCTCAACAGTGATGAAATTTATGTCATATGAAAGCGTATGGAGAACACTTTATTTCATTATATGGCAGCTAAATTTAAATCGAGTGCAAAAGTTGTGTTTTGACAGATTTTATAAAAAAAGTATTTAAAATGCAAAAAAAATATTTAAAAAAATGGCAACACTTACTAAAAAGTGTTTCACTTTTTCTGAAAGCCTGAACTCTGTTCTTTCATTTTATTTTTAAATCAACTTATTTGTATAAATAGTTTTCGAAAAAAATACTTTCAAACTCAAAAAAAGTTTTATTATAGAAAGTAATTTTTTCGAAAACTATTTATACAAATAAGTTGATATAAAAATAAAATGAAAGAACAGATTTCAGGCTTTCAGAAAAGATGAAACACTTTTAAGTAAGTGTTGCCATTTTTTTCAAATATTTTTTTTTTTGCATTTTAAATACTTTTTTTCATAAAATGTGCCAAAAAACAACTTTTGCGCTCAATTTCAATTTAGCTGCCATATAATGAAATAATACGCTTTCATATGACATAAGTTTCATCACTGCTGAGCAATGTTGAGAGTGGGCCCAAACTCCAAACATTGTTGCCATGGTCCTTTCAGATTAACATTCTGTCTGAGATTAGTGGAAAATACCTCAACTATACCAAACAAGCAAGCTAATATGTAAATTAGATTAAATTTATAGATTTCTCTGTTATGGTCAAATGTTTAAATGATAATCCAGCTTAATTCTGAAAGATGCCCACATTAAAAGTGTAAATTTTAAACATCGTGGCAAATGCCACAGTAGTGAAATTTTTGCATACCTTATTTCACATTTTATAAAACCTTTGAGGTTCCAGTTACAGTAATCAACCTTTGAAAACCATATTTGAAAATTTGTATTGTTAATTTAAAAAACATACGTAAACCCAAAATCTCAATCGGATTAAATCCCCAAAAAAATGCATTCCAACAACACAAAATCCTGGAGTAAAGCACTCTATGTAAAAAATCCCCAATAATCCCCAACATATATGTACGTATAACAAAATTTTTTTTTTTAGAAATAACAACCATCCAGTTTAGATCCGTAGATAATAACACGAGGCTATTGCTGTAAAACTTTCAAACTTAAATGTTTCTTTTTAATGATCAGCTTTTATAAGAAGGTTTTTTTAATAATACAAATTCTATATACTACTGAATTTCATCAACCAAGTAGAAGACTTAGCACTATTTTATTTGGACTTGTTGGATTATTGTTTCAAAATACATAGCTTTTAACGGCCTTTAGTCCTACAGCGTTTATGTTTCTGATGAAATCGCGCCATTTTATTGCTATTTGCAAGGAAAAGCCAAGTAAAATTTTTCGTTTATGATTTTGTTCTGTCAATATTGTTTGGGATTTTTCGTTTCACATCAGAAACGTACTAGAATTTTAAGAAAAGTTTCCGCAACTAAATTCAAAATTATGATGATCTTTCACTGAAAAACTGAACCATGAAAGTTTTTTTTAAAGAAAAAAAGTAAAATGAGTAGCACAATATTTAAATTCAAGAAACAATTCGAAAAAAAATATAAAGAAGAATATTTTGGATACAATTATTTTAGGTCAACCGGAAGGTAAATCATTCTTAATCCCGAATGATGATATTCAAAATGTCACCAAAAAGAGGAAATGAGAAAAAAGAGAGAAAATGAGAGGCATTGTCATTATCTGTCAAAATCTAAATAAATAAAGAAAATTTTGCAGTCGTTCAAAATCATTTTATAGACATCGAGAGAGCAAATAAATAAATGAAACATTTTATAACGAAAAAATTGGACGGAAATAGATGAGAGAATCTTTTTTTAAAAACAATCATTTTATCGAGAAGTTTTATATGATACCGCAAAGAATAATCAGTTCCAACTCCAACAACAGTTTGTTTTTAATTTTTTACGTTTCTTACATAAGCATAATTAAAATACAGCAAGTACAAAACTAATGTAAAGAACGTAAAAAACTATGTAAAAAAACGTTAAGTTATAAAAAAGTCGAACAACACCGAATTTTTGCCCTTTACTCGAATTGAATTGATGACCTAACACTAAATGCACACTCAATATCTGTGTATAAATGGAGTAAGTATTCATAGTCGAACCACTACAAGAATACCAACAAAAAAAAACAAGGAATGAGCCGTTATGTTTTCAAACTGAATAAATAATTGCTGAAATAGGATTGTTTAAGAAATGATAAATATTTATAAAAATATAAACAAGAAGTTTTGTCATTGAACTCAGCTGCCAGATTAAAATATAATAATATAATAATTTTGTATCGTTATTTTACAAATTTTATAGGTATATCTTGTTTTTTTTTTACGATCAGTTTAATTAAAACAAATATTAATCATCTACATAAATCAGACGAGGCGAAAATTCACTTATTTATGTTTGACTATAAGGTATTTGCTACGATTAGAAGTATATTTTTACTTAAAGTATTATTACAAAATGTATGCCTATACAGCCATGTTTATAATTACACAGCTTTTGGTTTATTTTAGCATAGATAATATTGATACATTTTGAAGTTCATAAATCATAAGTGCCAAAGTGGAGTAAACCACATTTTTTAAATATGTTTTTTGTCTTAAAGCAATCTTTAATATATACCTACTATTTACTTAGGATTTAAGACAAATACTATTTATTTTAAGAACATTTTTTAAACTTCACCTTACGTCCAAGCGGCAGGATTGTTTTTAAAAATAAACTATTTTTTTCAAATACAGCAAAAAATAGGTTTTGGTTTCAATAGTACAGGGTGGAGCACAGCATTGGGAATGAAATTCAGTACGATTAAAGGGAATTTCAGTTTACATGATTTTAAATGACTTATCAGTAAAAAAAATACTAACTCCACAGTCCGTGTATAGCTACACTGCTAAAGCATTATTTCGCAATACACTCTTTTCAGCATTGTGACCTGCCTACGTTTTGTAACTCGCATCAAAACTCGAACAAAACTCATACGATTTGTTTCAATTTTCATCGTTTCTCGACTAATTTTATCGAAAATTAGTCGAGAAACGATGAAAATTAAAACAAACCGTATGAGTTTTGTTCCATTTTTCATCGTTTCTCGACTAATTTTATCGATGCGAGAGTTACAGAACGTATAGGCACTGAGCTTTGGTGATTTCGGCCCTGATATTATTTTTTAGGGTTCCACGATTCCTGTGATGATTATTAAAAACAATGGATATCAGAAAGCTCCACAGAAAAAATCCAGAAGGGGTGAAATCAAGAAACCGTGCGGAATAGTTGACATCGCCTCCTATAGCGAGGCAATTGGGAAAATATCTTTGAGCTAAAAATTCATGCATACCCTTGCTTTTTAAGCTATTCGTTCCATCATGTTGGAACCACACGTTCTCAAGTTCAATTTCATCTTATACCGAAAGGTTAAAATCGAGATTCCAAGAATTCCTTCTATATAGTTTTCCAAACAGAGCACCTATAGAAGATTGTTCAATGGCAGCTTAAATTTGCTTGATATTTTCTGGACTTGGGACGCTCCTCTGGGGTCCCCTTCTTATCGTGGTCACGTTTCCTTTACTAACGATTTTGATCAAAAAGTTTAACGCGGTTGAAGATAGAGCTAAATTTCACAAAGAAGATTGAGAGACGAAAAACTTCATTTATTTTGACTGAAAGTGGTATCAATAGTCCAATCCGGCATGGAAAAGAAGAATGATCTTATTTGAATTTTATGTACCTCCTACGCATCAGGCTGCCAAAGATGCATAATCAGGGGCCGAATTACGGCATCAGTGATCGAACGACACGTGAGGGAAATTTCATACGAAATATCGAATATCGCAAATTTCCCTCACGTGTCGTTCAGTCAGTGATGCCGTAATTCGGCCCCAGGTGTTCCCTAGTGACGGTAAAAATTTGTCTAATTAAAATTAATATAATAGACTAGGCCAGCCTGCGAGGGTTAATGCCTCTTGCGAGGATATGACAAAGCCTCCAAGAGTATCTCTTGTCATGAAAAAGATCTTCTCACCTTAGCTGTTCGGATTCGGCAAAAAATGTTAGGTCCCTCCATTCCTGCCAATAACAAGCATACATATGGGGCTGATTCTGTGCAGATTATTTTTCATTTTGGTTACAAAATAAAACTATAAACAAGGCGGTGCAAGTCATCATCCCAATCGGAAGATACTATAATTTTTGCAAATGGCGGCAAATTCTACTATTATGACATTTGTGAAGTAAACAGATACACGTCAACAAAATATGTTGACCGCCAAGGGCCAAGGAAAATTATCATGAGCGACGAGAACTATGAATTGAATGAATTGGGACTGACGAACATGTCCTACATCAAAAATATGATCGTTGTTGTCTTATATCAAAAATGTCATTTAAAAAAAATATATTTGCTTCTACGATTAAATTTGATCTAGCAAGCGTATCAGAATAACGGTAAGCTTTAAGTCAACATTTTGTGGGCTTTAAGTGGCCACTGTCAGAATAGATGACCATTCGGGTCCGATTTTTGCCATTTTCCATCACTCTTGCCGGAACTTCCTGCGATAGGTCCTCGCATTTTTGTAGAATATTCTTTTTGTGGACTTCAAGAGTATGAGGCTTGTTGACATACACTCGTGCCTTACCTTACAAAAAGAATTCTGGAACTGTTAAATCGCGCGATCTTGTCGGCCAGTGCTAAACAAGAAACTATATATACGACCCGGAATTGTGACAAAATCCTCCAAGTTTAGCTCTTATCATAAAAAGTGCAGCTTATCTTAACCATAAGAATTTAGCAAAATATTCTAGGTCCCTTTCCCTTTGACAGTTGTAAGCACAAGGCACTATATAGCCCAATAAACCTTTCCCTCAAGCAACTTATATGAAAATAAAAACCCGTTTTTGATAAGGTCCATGCTTCCCATCCCATACAGCAGGATCGGTACGGTATGGTCAAGTTTTACTTCAAAAACGATTTTGCTAATTTTGACGAAGCAGTGAAATTTATTTATCCTCCAAAAATAAGATTAAGAGAGTGGAGGAAATGATCCAACAACGTATAGTAATACCGACCTAGACAAAAAATGTAAATAGCCAACGACTAAGGTGGCATGGAGGCATTTAGAGCAAATGGACACTAAAGTTTCGGGCCGAAAAGTATTTAAATCGAAGACCGTGACACAGATGGCACACGCAAGTGGAAGGGGACTTCATCTTACTTAGCGTGCGAAACTGGAGATAGCTAGCTAGAGACATAAGTTAGTTGGAAGAAGCATGAAATATTATTTCTTATGAAATAAAAGTAAAACAAGATTAAATTAAAAGTGAAAATATTCAACAAATTAATAATTAAAGTTTATAACATTATTAAAAGATAATTTTGCATTATTTCTTAAATAAAATTTATCAATTCTATTAAGAAGCATAAATCTACTTTGTTAACATAAATAGAATAGAAACTATTCAAAGAAGATTTTTAAGATTTTCTCTTCGTTTTTTACCCTGGAAAGAGTTCTATTACCTCCATACACTCAGATACTTCAGTTGATAAAAAACCCTCCCATCTCTTCCTGTTTACAGAGAATATTTGCAGTTCTGTTTCATAACCGGAGTAATTAATGGATCTATTTCTGCTCCCTTGGTTCTCTGCGGATTTAATTTTGATATAAGTCGAACTAGTTTAAGAAGAAATTTACCACTTTGCACTATTTTTAGCAGATCAAACTACTGCGCTAACAGTCCTCTTAATCAATTAATACATTCTTTTTTTTTTATTTTGAGTCTACAAATGTCAATCTCAAATCCGAATTCTTTAAATATAATTTCTATGCCAAAATTCGGTGAAACATTGTTTATAATTAAATTTAGTTGTTAATTAAGTAAATATATTGTACTTATCGTTAGCATTAACGCATTGAAATAAATAAATAAATTATTACTTCAAATTAACAATTTATTATTTTAATTAAAAAGATTTCGCCGTGATTTGAAACACAAAAGTTTAAATTAAAAAAATAAGTCGAATGGATTTGCAATTATAGCATGATTTGAAACACAAAAGTTAATAATATATGAAATCGATATTTAAATTAATCAATTTCAACGTGATTTGAAACAGAAAAGGAAAAGCATTTTACAATTAAGCTGTACTGTAGCGTTTAAAAGAGAAAGTTAATCGGTACGAATGAACAAACGAAGTATAAACTATTGCGATAATTGTAAAAGCGTGTTCACAATATTTAAAGAGACATGGCCAACCCATTGCCCCATTCAAAATTTCATAAAGTTTTTGTTCCGTAAGAAAACTTTCTTGAAAATATAACCTGCGAATTTCTTGTGAGATTGGAGAAACGAAATGGTAAATGTCTTCATTTTCTCTTTTGTTACATAAATAACATCGTTGAGATGCATTTAGACAGTGCGGGATTAAGTTTAAATTTAAAATTTCAACTCGAGTTTTAAAAATTATGACTACTTCAGAGACAAGGAAATCATTTCGAAAATAGTTTTCATGTACAAGCAATTGGTGGTTTAGATTTCTGTGGTATCTTCTTGATACTTGTTAGGAGCTTTAAATTAAAAGTCAAGTGTTCTGTTCGGGAGTTTATTAGCAACTAACTTACAATTGGTATAAAGTAAAGAGGAACAATTAAGATAAATAAGAATTCTTGAAAATGGTCTAATCCAAATGATTGAGTATGAGCGTTGACATAAAAGAAACATAGAAAGGCTTATTCACAATAATCTTTCAACACTCTCCCTCAACGCGAATTATAAATTCATTTTAATTTTAAAATATTATTAAATTAATAAAGATTATTTTTATATTATTTTAACAATTATGCATCTATACAATTCAAATTTTTTTTTTTTTTATTTAACTAGTCCTAAGAGTTTACAAAATTTATGATGTTTCACTTTTTGTAAGTTCTTAGTTAAGACATCTGCTATCATGTCATTTGTTGGAATGTAGTTTAAATTGATAGCACCGGTACTGTATACCTCCCTTATATGGTGATATTTAATGTCGATGTGTTTGCTCCGTGGATGGTGAACGGGGTTCTTCACCAGTTGCTGAGCACTAAGGTTGTCACCATTCAAAGTTATATGAGATGTTGCAAATTCGCTGCCTCCAAGCTCACAAACCAATCTCCTCAGATAAACAGCTTCTTTTGCTGATGCGGATAGGGCCATGTACTCTGCCTCGGTACTGCTCAATGCCACCGTTGGTTGCTTCTTGGACTCCCAAGATATGGCAGCACCACCAAGCATGAAAACAAAACCAGTGTACGACTTTCGGTCTATGATGTCTCCACCCCAGTCGGCATCAACAAACCCTTCAAGTTGTTTCCCTGTAGGATAATAATACAATTTGTAATTAGTACAATTTAAGTACCTCAATAAATGTTTGACTGCTGTATAGTGTTCTTCATGTGGGTCCGAATTAAAACGAGCCAATTTGCTGACCGAATGAGTGATGTCTGGTCGTGTTGAAATTGACAAATAGGTTAATGACCCGATGATGGACTGGTACTGCTCTCTGTTCGCTCGCTTACAGTTTTCATCTCGACATCCAAGCTGCTGTCCAGGTTCTAACGGAGTTTGGTTTTGTCTGCATTCTACCATCCTAGTTTCTTGAAGAAGATTCAGAATAAACTGTTTTTGACAAACAGTGATCGGGCCAGTGTCTCCTTCACGGCTAATTTCAAATCCAAGGAAATGGTGTAAGGGACCATTATCGACGACTTTAAACTCCTTTTTAAGCTGAGCCTTTATTTGTTGAATCGATTCCTCGCGTCTAGCAGCCAAAATAAAATCATCGACATACACCGCAATAATTCTCAAATCACCCTCATTATCTGTCACATAAACGCAACATTCGCTTGTACATGGGCGATATCCAATTCTCCTTAATACCGAGTCTAGTTTTTCGTTCCAAGCTCTCCCTGATTGCTTTAAACCGTACAAAGCTTTCCTCAACTTCAAAACTCGATCTGGATTCTTCGGGTTGACAAAACTTTCCGGCTGCTTCATATACACGTCTTCTTGAAGTTCTCCATTCAAATAGGCAGAGGACACGTCCATTTGGTGCAAGAAAAGCTTCTTTTCAACAGCTAGGGCTAGGATCATTCGAATAGTAGAATACCTAACTACTGGTGAAAATGTTTCTTTATAATTCATTCCAAAAACCTGGCTAAAACCTTTTGCGACCAGTCGTGCTTTAAACCTACGGAGCTTACCATGTTCGTCCTTTTTCACCGTAAAAACCCATCGACAACCTACAGGTTTGACACCTTCGGGAAGCTCTACTAAATCCCACGTGTTGTTGGATATCAGATTCTGGTATTCTTCATCGACTGCGTTCATCCACTTCGAAGACTCAGGAAGCGATAAAGCTTCTGACATGGTTTGGGGAATCGTAATGTTACTTCTTGTTTCAAGACTATTCAACACATTAAACTGTTTTCTTGGTCTTCCAGGCTTGCCGGTTCTAATAATCTTCGGCCTACCTTTACCATACGTTGTCGTCGGCGTTTTCTGATTATCTTCTTCACTGCTTGTATTCGATCGTTTTCGCTTTGGATATCGTCTGTTTGCAATGTCTTGCTCAAGTTGTGCTTCTTGTTTTTGCTCTTCATCTTTGTGTGGTACATTATTTGACTGTTTTTGTTCTAAATTTTCTTTCTGCAATTCGATTTGGTGTCCCTGATCAGGCTGCTGTTGTTCCTGTTCTACCAACGTCACCTTAGCACTAGCCTCATTCTGCATCTCCAACTTCTGTCCGTCATCTTCATTCTCTTCTTCCAGCAAAAAAATCCCTGAGTCATGCAAATCATCTGCCATGCCTTCGGTTTCAATAAACGAAACATCTCTTCGTTCAATAACTCTCCTATTGGATCTATCAAACAATCGATATGCCTTTGAAGTTCTTGAGTAACCGACCATCAAAGTTTCTTCACCTCTTGGATGAAATTTTGAAAAAGATTTGGTCTTATTTAGGGCTATGGCTGTACAACCAAAAGTTCTTAAATGGCTAGCATTGGGCTTTCGACCGGTCCACACTTCTTGAGGTGTGACATTTACAAGAATTTTCGTCGGACATCGATTTCTCAGGTACACTGCTGTATTCACAGCCTCAGCCCACATGCTTTCATCAATCCCAGATTGAATGAGCATGCACCTTGCCATCTCCACGATAGTTCTGTTGGCCCTTTCGGCAACTCCATTTTGCTGCGGAGTGTAAACAACAGAAAACTGTCGCCCTATACCACATTCCTCCAAGTAATTATTAAACTCTTGGCTACGGTATTCGCTTCCGTTATCACTTCGCAAAGTTTTTATTAATTTTCCAGTTTCACGCTCAACCAAGGACTTAAACTTTCGAAAAACGTCGAAAATTTCACTTCTCGCTTTTATAAAATACACGAAGATTTTGCGTGACCTATCATCAATAAAGGTTGCAAAATATCTAGCTCCTCCGAGAGACACCTTTCTCATAGGGCCGCAGATATCGGTATGGACGAGTTCCAATAAATCGTTTGACCTTGTGAATGACTCAGTTGGAAAAGAATTTGCACAGATTTTTCCCTTCATGCAAATCTTACATTGGAAGTTTTCTGGGATATTACCTGACGAGAACCCACTGACCATCTTATTAGAGAAAACATTACTCATGCTGTTAACGTTAAGGTGGCCATATCTTTCATGCCATTTCTTAAAATTATTAATATTTGGACTACATGCATATAAAGTCTTGGTTTGATTATACTTGAACACAAAAAGATCATTGTCTAAGCATGCAATTAAAATTGTTTCACCATTCTGTTTTATTTTGGCATAATTTTTATCGAATTCTACATTACAACCATTTTCTATTGCCTTACTTACAGAAATGAAGTTTGCATTAAGGCCAGGAACAAACAAAACATTTTTTAATCGAAGCTCACAAAAATCTGTTTTGAGAACAACGGTACCAACACCGCTGGCCGTTATATAATTGTCACCAGCTAACTTGATTTGCTCTTCGCACGTTCGAATTTCAGTAAACAATGATTCATCGCAACATATATGTGCAGTGGCCCCGCTATCAAGACACCAACATTGCGGACCAAGAACGGTGTTGTGCGAAGCCGAGAGCATAGAGAAAGAGGCAATCGCTTTATGTTCATAAGACTTTTTTGGTTCCATACACTTTGATGCGTAGTGCCCCTTCTTCCCGCAATTATAGCATTTCCAAAATTGTTTCTTTTTTTGTGCGAATTTGGGCTTATTACTTGATCGCGCTACATAAGCCTGCTCGAAATTCTCTTCATCTTTGCCCAGGATTTTACCCTTTTCGAAGCGACGATCTCCCTCTTCCAAAAGTTTGACCTTGAGACTACTCAAAACTGGCAATGCATCCCGAGATTCTATAGCGACAACAAAACTCTCTAAACATTTTGGGAGGCTTGAGAGCAAAATTATTACCAGAAGCTCGTCATTTATAACAAAATCAATTTCACTAAGTTTTTCTACTATATCTGAGAAACGATTTACATACTCTGTTATATTCTCCTTTTCTCCTAGCTTCATATGAAGTAATTGCTTAAAAAGAGTGATCTTTCTCGCCGGACCACGTGGTTGATGAATCTTCTTCAAACTGTCCCATGCTGATTTCGACGTTTAACAATGCTTCACGTGAATGACTTGAGACGATTTTATGTTTAAAATTATATTAGCAAGAGCTTTGCCGTCTCTCGTTTCCCATTCGGAAACTTGGACTGGAGTCATATTCTCCTGCTTCACAGTACTACCATCGACGTACGACCATAAATTGGAAATGATAAGTACACTTTTCATTTGAACGCACCACCCATCATAATTGTGGTCGTCCAACTTCTCAATTTGATAATGAGACGAACTCATAATTTCAAATTTACCTCTACTCGAACTTTAAACAAATTAAAATTAAACCGTTCACTTTGACTTTACTTAGCGAGCAATCCTGGGCCCATAACCTGTTAGGAGCTTTAAATTAAAAGTCAAGTGTTCTGTTAGGGAGTTTATTAGCAACTAACTTACAATTGGTATAAAGTAAAGAGGAACAATTAAGATAAATAAGAATTCTTGAAAATGGTCTAATCCAAATGATTGAGTATGAGCGTTGACATAAAAGAAACATAGAAAGGCTTATTCACAATAATCTTTCAACAATACTGATGAAGATGCTTTGGCAATATTTTCTTTCTTCAAATAGTTTTTGGTCGACCGAAGCAATTACTGTATCGAACTGAGATGGCCAGCCGTCAACATTATTGTCCAAGATGTTCAAAGATGTTGCATTATCTCGAGCAAGTAGCTTCCAATCTTTAAAAGGGGGTGCATTTGTTTGAAGCAGTTTTTTCAATATTATTTTGTGAAGAGATCCTTTATTTTTATTTTCACTTTATTTACACTAGAAAGTTTGCATTTGCTTTTAAATTTTGTAAACAAATTGGAGTTATATTTCAGTATATATTGCATAATTCGGTATGCAATTTGGCAAACGATAGAGCCTCTTGGAGAAATTCCTTTTTACACATTTAAACGCTTCAAACTTTTTGTGTCCAAATACTCGGACACCATAGGTCAAACATGTGTCAAAAGTTGCATTGAGTTGGAGAAAAAATAAGGCCATATTTAACTTAAGGCTAATTTAGCTTCTTTGCTTTTTTTTTGGCAATGCTTAAGAAAGTTTAAGTTGTTGGTCCAGGTAATTGAATTCCTGTACAACTTCGATCCTTGCGTTTTAGACAGACCAATTTTCTTCGGGACGTCTTTTTGTTTGTCTACTTTCAAAAACTAAAATTTTGGTTTTTTGACAATTTATTTGCAGACCCCATGTCTCACAGAAAGAACATGGACGGTTTATTTGGAGTTGAAGCGAAAAAGGATTATCAGAAAACATGACTAGATCGTCTGCATAAAGAAGTACCTTAATTGTAGTGTTAGCAAAATTTACTCCTCCAGGAAATTGTTCGCAAATATCATTGATGAAAATGGCAAACATCAACGGACTAAGGATACATCCATCCAACACCTGAAGTAGTTTGAAACTGGTGCGATAATTTAGATCCATCCTAAACCGTTGCGTTTAGAGATGAAAGAAAATTTTCGTGCGATAAACGATTTTGCCGAATGCAGTCTTAAAGTCAACAAAACAAGTATAAAGTTTCTTTTTTTTTTTCAATAAATGTTGTGGCAATACTAAAAATAGCAAAAATGATCCATTATCGAAAAACCAGGGCGGAAACCGGCTTGGGAGATGCTAAAGTGGTTATTATCCTCTACCAATTTTGAAAGTCTTTCGTTCAAAATCGCAGAAAATAGTTTTCTTATTGAGTTCAACACTGAAATACCCCTATAGTTTTCGACTACATTTGCGTCACCCTTCTTAAAAATTGGAAAAATTAAAGCTTTATTAAAACTGCTTTTAACAGGTGCAAGGCTGTATACCTTAATAATGAAATTTAAAAGATAATTTTTAAATTCGGTAGTGCTGTGTTTGAGAAACTCAACTGGTGTACCATCCAAGCCAGATTTACTATTTTTACTTTTTCTGAGGATAACATCCATTTCGGTAAGTGAAATATCCACATCTCAGCTTCCAAAGAGTACTTCACACTGCTAAGCCGCCCACCTAGTTCACGGACATTCTCCCAGAATAGCTTAGAGTTAGTGCAGTCATCCAACTTTTTTGCTATATTTCTAAGGTAATTGGTTTTTTTATAGACACAAATTCTTATAGCTTCTGTTGTTTTGAAGGTATATATTTTTAAAGAATTGCGAATTGGTATTCCTAAAGAGCTCAAGGTAAACAAAGGAAAGTTTTCTAAGATGCCTCCTGTTGTTTTTTGTTTTTTGATACTCTTTAGTGCAAAAGAAGCTGCGGACTTTATGGCTTGTTCTAGACTGTTGCTTATTTGTTCGATAAAGTTTGTCGATTGATCTGCGTTGTTATACCTACGTCCATTTAAGCTTGAAAGAGTTTGTAAAAGTTGCTTGCGGAATGGGTTTCGGCATTTTTAGTTTTAAAACTATTGGAAAATACGGCGAATAGTTTGCCGTCGAATCTTCCAACAAGTTTAGACAATTCACTGTCATTGCAGCAATGTCAATAACAAATTGTCCTTGCCCACTAACGAAAGTCAATTCGCCAAACTCGTCACTTCTAGATGACCCATTTAGAATAAAGAGCCCAAAATCTTCAAAAAACTCTATCAAATTTCGCCAGTTAGAATTCAAAGTTTCATCTTTAGAGTATCTCGTTTCTGCTAAAGAAGTTTGCGTCTGTAAAGTATTAACAAAACAGTTTTGACATCTACCGATTCTAGCGTTTAAGTCTCCGATGATCAAAATATTCTCAAATGTGTTATTATTCATAAAGGCTACTAGTTGGTCAAATTCGGTTACCCAATTGTTGCAATTTAAGTAATTAGGAATAATAGCTGCATTTTATTATCCACAAGATCCGGGGCCTATTTCACCAAACACTTTTCACTTTGCACTTTGCAACTTTGCAAAAAAATAATTTCCTGCAAAGTAAAAGTGCAAAGTGTTTCACAAAATTTGCAAAGTACAAAGACTTTTCACTTTTCAATTTTTTAGGCTATTTTTGAAAAGTGTGAAGTAAAAGTGTTTCACCAACTTTCAATGGAACTTTGCATTTGAATTCGTATTTTGCAAAGTTGCAAAGTATATCTGAGATTGTATCTATTAAGATGAAATATGCATTGAAAAAAAATCATTGACAGTAGGTACCAAATTAGTGTAAATGATTCAAAATTAATCTTTTCATTTATTTTCCTGGCCAGCCACTCAAAAAATGCATATTCGTAATCTAGGAAGTTCCACCTTTCAATTGATGCATCGCATTATATGAAAAATCGACTATTATCTTTAAACGCGATTTGCGGCTAAACTAGACGTGCTAGAGGCATGAAGGTTGACACCTTTAAACTTGACTTATGAAATAAGTTCCAATGATTTTATTAAACAGTGAAGTATGGTATTTTGGTCACTATTATTTACTTTTTCGTTTTCAAAATATTCTTCAAAATGGTTAATTTTTTTAATTATTTCAAGACAACTTTTCCAAAGAAACACTTATTTGCTTTGCATATTACTGAAAAACTTTTCAAAATTCTTAATATAATTTGCAAAGTTTATTTGTTTGGCGAAACAAAAAGACCAAATACTTTGCAAATAAACAAAACTTTTCACTTTGCAAAAAGAACTTTGCACTTTGCAAATTTGAGTTTGGTGAAACGTAATTTGAAAAGAGGAAAACTTTTCAATTCAATAATTTCCTCTTTGCAAATTTGCGTTTGGTGAAACAAAATTTGCAAAGTAAATCGCAAAGTTGCAAAGTGAAAAGTGAAAAGTGTTTGGTTAAATAGGTCCCTGATCTAGATCAGATCTTAGTAATAAAACAAACAGGATCACAGTGACAGCAAGTGGTATATAACCATCTATTTTTTCACTGTGTTTGTATATTTTTCATGTATTTGTTGGCTCTTTTCTTTGCACTGCAGTTAACACTAACCTACCAAAGTATTAATAAAAAAGTACTAGTTTTCGGATCTTGAAATAGATCCAGATAAAAAGCAGGATTACATGTTGTTTTTATGTATTTACGTGCTAAAATTTGATCCTGATCAGATCACGTGAATAATAAAATGCAGCTAATATAATAGTTTATGCCGCTGCTAAACATATTATGAAAAATGATTTTACTTTAAATAACCTTAAAATTATTAAATTATCCCATAAATTTTTTTTTATTCCATATAAGATACCCCCACTGGCTCTTCCAAAGTTATTTATTCTGATTGCAGGATGTGAACATTACTTTAAAATCTCTAAAATATTTCAAAAATTCATCATGGTTTTTTTTCTTCAATAAAAAATAAAAGTTTCAGTCAGAAATAAAAGTTTTAATCAAAACTAAAATATCAAATTGTTGTACATAAGTACTGGAAAGATTCTGGTTGTAAAAGTTTATTTTTGAAAGACAATAGAATTTTGGCAGACGACAGTATTTACCTATGGTTTTGTCCCCCTATAAGGTTGCAACTTCGAAGTATCTAGTGGCGCTAGATGTGGGGTATGAGGTTGATGGTCTCTTTGAAACCGGTGCTAACCTCATTCCATCGCAGCTGTCAAAGAAGTATTCATCACAAAATTCACCAAACAATTCTCTTATAAATGACATTTCTGCTGACCAGTTGACAACCAGACCACGAGACAATTTGTAAACAAAGATTTTATTGTTGATCTGCATCTTATTGTCTCCTTTAGCATGTATATAAAAGGTTTAAGCCAAGATGTTATTTGCTGCGCTTAGGAGACTTATTGCTCTGTTTAGTTGATACATGGTTCATAGCGTGTACTTTTTTATGGATGGAACACAATACACCGAGGTTCCTTTCATCGAACATACTAATGCAGAATGAAGTTCTGAATTATTTGAGGAACACAAAAATGAACCCTTTATAACAGACATTTTAACAAATTTTCGGCTGAACGGAATGTCCCTGATGCTGATAGAACCTTAAAGTTTTGTATGTAATTTCGCTTTCTTTAAAAGATTTAAAAAAAAATATAAGTTTTTTTGCTATAATTTTTTTCTGGGATTGAATTTAATAATTACGAAATTCCGACAAAATCAGTTGGTTTTCCTTTTTGTACATTTTGAAGTAATAATTCACAAAGAAAAGGATTTTTCCAATGATCTTCAAACACTGTTACAAAATTTAAAATTTGTCAGAGATACTTAAAGATAGGAAGATCATTGCAATGAGAAATCTCAGTTCGTGGCACAACCCACACTATATATCTGCAACCCATAAATGAGATATATCTCACTGTATTTTTGTGAACAAATCAATGTCTTTTTTTGGGCTAAATAACTTTTAGATGTTAAACGCAAACAAAAACTAATCCTCTAAAGTCTAAACTTTAAAGGCTGAGCCACCAAAATCTTTGGGAATTATCTCTGGACAAAAACTATGTTACCTGCGTGAGTCACCTCTTTGTTATCGATAGTTTATATGGAAACGCCAAGTTTTATCTGTGATGGCGTGCGTAGCTTCCTTTTTGTCAATTATTTCTAACCGCAATTGAAAAAACAACAACTAATGTAAGATGAAATGAACATAACAATGAAAATGCTTCATCAACTTATGGTTCCAAGTGCGATCACCGGGATAAAACACACAAAGTTTGTATGGACTTTAACTCTGTTAAAAGCTATTTTGAATGAATAATTCCAAAATTAATGTCGGTACAAATAAATTTTAGCTTATAACTGCAATCAGCTCCAATTAAAGTCTGCACTTTTCCTACTATACTTTCAAGTGTTGGTTCATTTAAATATATTTGTGCCTTTGGCACCCTACCAAAACAAATAATAAGTTCTTTGTTTAAAAAAAAAATCTACACTCCGAATACCCCTTTCCAAATTTCCAGGAAGCTATATTATTCGATTAAGGGATGATTCCTTCTAAAGTTAAAACAAACTCACCAATAAAATTATTATCCTCCTCCTTTGATTATCTAATCCTCTTTTTGGTTTAGGTATATAGTTTAAAGTGTAGCCGTCACTCTATAGATATAATAATATACTTTCTTGATCTATAGACAAAATAAAATTAAATATTCCTCTCCTCCTCGTTGTTGTCGCGTAGTTGCTTTCGTTCTCAGTTCTCGTTCGCCGTTGATTCGTTTTATTTTTAAATTTTGTTGTGCAGAAAACCAATTTTGTCACACTAAAATATATTAGGTATTTATTTTGACACCGATTTATTTTCACTCAATAAAACAAAAGAAAAACGAAGAAACAACCACAAATCGCCAACAACTTGATTCAATTGATTTTGATTTATTTATTTTATTTTATTTTATTTTATTTTATTTTAATTTAATTTTTTTTTAATTCGACTACAAAAATTATTAAGTTTACTTTGTTAATTCGTTAAGGAAACACTATAGTATAAAATGGATCTTATATTTATTTTATATTTTATTAAAAACCGTGTACAAAAAAGACTTGAACCGAATTTTAACGAAATAAATTAACATACAAAAACGATACCGTTGTAATATTTTTCGTGGCGCCAACTACTATACACCTTGAAGGCATTCGGACTGACTGTTGAGCGTAAAACAAATGTTCTCTGGGGATGCTAATTGAATGTTTTTACGGCACGATCACATTAGATAAGCTATCTGAATATCTGAAAGCTAGAGGAAGAAGCTGATGAATATAAAAGTTGCAAATAAGTTGCTTTTCTTTTTGCAAAAGATGAACGGGAAAAGCTCTTTTGTCTTGTTAAGATTATTGTTTATGTTTTTCTTGTAAGCTGTTTAGGCGTAATTTAATGCAAATTATATGGAGCTAAATTAGGGGGATGTTTAAAAAGCTTTAGGGGTTTAATCGATTGTTTAATGTTCAATGAAATAAATTGAAAGTTATAGGTAAGTTTTCCGTTTTTAAGAATTAAATATTTTTAGTAGAATCAGGCATTTGTAAACTTACGTCGAATTCCTTTCCTCTTATTTGATTGTGTTACTCTCATTGTTATAGGTTTACATAATTTGATGGATACCAAACATTTCAGTTAAGAAGTTTACCCCCTAAAAGATTTTGTTTATTCAAATGGTGGTTATGAGTAAAACATTTGATTATATAAAAACAATATACGAGTGAATGGTATATTGTACCTATAAAGATGATTTCAAATAGAAGTGTTATTTTAAATTGCACACTATTTGTATTTGTCACCTGCCAAAGTTGTAGCTGTCAAGTAAAAATATAAAATATGTGGTTAGTAAAATAGAAGAAAAGAAAATAAAATGCACGACTGGGTCACACGAACTTCCTCTTATGTACGATCGCACTGTGGTTTTAAAGTCTTTAATTTTTCATAAAAAACTTTTCATCTGATAAAATAAATCAATTAGTTAGGGGAGCCTATATTTTATGCCACCTGCCAAAAACGTAGTTAGTTTAAGGTAGTATTAGGTAAATAAATATGAACAATGTATCACTGTGTTGCACATATGCATGGGACTTAAAGTTCAGACTGAAAAATTGTTAGAAAATCAATATAATTAAAAAATAAATTGATTAAACAAATAATTTCGACACCAACGAGATGTACACTCTTTTTTCTTAAAGAAACAAAATTGGTAAGCAATTTTAAACCATTTACTAATGTGATGTTAAAAACTTACCTACCCATTGAAATACCGAATTTTCAAAAATTAATTTTTTTTAATCCAAAATTTGATTTTTCAAAATTGTTATGTGAAATATTATTAAAATTTATTACAAACTCTTTTACAAAAAAAATTGATTAAAATCGGTTGCACAAACAGGGTGTCCCGTAAGTCAAAGTCAAGTGGGTAACGGGTGATAGAGTAGGTTGTACCTGTTCTGGAAAAAATAAGAACAAAAATCCATCTCGCTTGGTTAAGTAATAATAGCAATATTTAGAAAAATAGTGAAAATCGATCTTGCTACTTATTCATTCGTAAAAATTATTTTTCATTTTTTATTTGCAAAAAACACCTCAGTTCACTTCAATCACTTTTACCAGAATAATGCTTTTTTGTACTCAAAAATCCATTTTAGCAAGGTGTACGTGACATAAACAGAGGCACTAGAATCAGACACTGTTTGCCGTCAATAACAGTGAGCAGATCTACATTACACTATATGGTACGCTACAATCTACGTTCGGTACGGTACGTTCCTTGTTTTAGTCACAACATCTCACAATCGTGCGCTTTTGATACCCTGGACTCGAATAGTGTTGTGGAAATTATTTTAGTTATTATCTAGTAATAGGTACTAAAAACTTCACAAATTTTTGCCAACATTGTTCAGCAAATATCAACACTGGGAGTGTATAGTTACGAGGGAGCAAACTTCGTATAGGTACACGTTGCATATGGTACGGGTGGTAGTTGTTTTGATTTAAAATTCTATGAGCAATGCTTTTCGGTATTCCAATGGATCTTTCAATCGCACTGTTCAAGCGCTGGGATCACATTCAATTCAATTTAATTTAAAACTACTTCGTTGTTATGTCCTTGGGGTCTCCCTTCTGCAGCGCCGCCATACGAGTACTATAGGCAATCGTCCTTGCGAGTATGATAGGTGTGCATAGATGAACACCCGGTGGTCATGGGTGACGCCCCACATTTGGGTACCTTTCGATCCACTAGAATACCGAAAAGCACTGCTCATCGAATTTTAAAACAGAACTACTTCCACCCGTACCATGTGCAACGTGTACAAAGTTTGCTACCTCGTGACTAAACGCTCCCAGAGTCGATATCTGCAGAACAATGTTGGCGAAAAATATGGAAGTTTTTATTTCCTATTACTAGATAATAACTGACACAATTTTTACAGCAATAATCGAGTCCAGCGCACGATTGTGAGATGTTGCGAGTAAAACAAGGAACGTACCGAACGTAGATCGTAGCGTACCATATTATGTAATGTAGATCTGTCTCACTCTTATTTACGGCAAACAGTGTCTGATTATAGTGCCTCTGTTAATGTTATACGTACACCTTGGTAAAATGGATTTTTGAGTGCAAAAAAGGCATTATTCTGGTAAAAGTGATTGAAGTGAACTGAGGTGTTTTTTGCAAATAAAAAATGAAAAATATTTTTTACGAATGAATAAGTAGCAAGTGTTATACCATTTTAAAATCTTGATGAAATGCGCCAATTTTTTAAAAAACTTGCCAAGGTAGTGTAGTACATTTTTTTTAATATGAAGTGTCAAAATTCGCTTAAAAATTTTTTTTGAAACATGACTCAGTCAAACTTTATTTTTCTTACTGAGGTCCCAAGAATCCGAATAGGTACATCATTTTTAGAAAGATGTCTGTATGTGTGTGTGTACGTTCGTGATAATTTTTATCGTTCACCGTATTTCGAAATCGAATAAAGATATCGACTTTAAATAAATTTTAATTTACATTTAATACGGAAAAGCTATTTTCAAAAAAAAAAATTGAAAAATGTCATTCGAATCGAATATCTTGAGAAAAAGAAATGCTATTGACTTCGGCTTAATTTTATTCTACACATATTGATGTAGGTAATTATTGATAAGAATTAATCAACATACATTTTTTTTTTGTTAAAACAAAAAACATGATAAAAATTGTTGAAAACGTTTTTCGGCTCGAATACCTTGAGAACAAATATCTACTAATTTTGAATACGGACAAGTTTTATTCAACACACAATGAAATTGTCAATAACAGATAATGTTTCTAGAAACATTCAATTGACAGTTTTTTTTTAAATAAAAAAACTACCAGAAACTACCAAAAATATGTTTCGTCTCGAATATCTCGACAACGAAAAACTTTTTAAAAATGTTTTTTGGCTCGGATGTCTCAATTCTCAAGAACAAACAAGGATATCGACTACGGAATAATTTTGATTTACACAGAAAGCCAATTTAGTACTTTATCCAAAAAATTTTTAAATTGGTGCTTTTTCATTTTTTTTCTTCAAAAATTTGAGTTTGAAAGTAATTTTTTCAAAAACTACTTATAGGAATAACTTGATTTAAAAATAATATAGAAGAAAAGACTTCTAGCTTTTAAAATTGGTATATTACTACATTGTAGGTGTTTCTGTTGTTTTAAAATATTTTGTTTTTGACTTGAAGCACTTTTTTTTAAACAAGGAGAGATAGACCCTCTTCCGCGGTATAGTAAAAACAGCTTGTATGTAGTCGCTCTATGAGAACACATTATTATTTTGCTGCGCTTAAGTTATCTTACTTGGTCGGTTTTTCATACAAAAAATGGTTTTCACATGACGGCTTCTCATTGAAAATTATGTATCTTCTAAACGAATGGGAATCCCACTGTAAAACTTGGCATGTAAGTTACATTTTAAGATCTAAAAAAAAATATCAAAAGGGTCCAAGTTATCTACCAACAAAAAAAATCGATTTCCGGTTTTGATGTCATATCTTGACAGAACATCTAATTTGTCACATATTCCACAATTCGAACAATTTTTCTATTTCTTTATTTAATTGAGCAACACATTGCTTTAAAACGCTACCCCATAGCTTGTTTAAACTTTACAAGCCCATAAATCTAACACCAGGCCTCAAAAAACAAAATACTTTCATAATACATGTTAAGAACTACGCAAAGTATAAATAACCTAAAAATTAACGATTTTCAAGACCAACCCGTTTTTTCGTTGTCCGCTTCATGTGAAATGCCCCATATATGCTAAAAAAAAATTTGAGTGCAGTTTAAGTTGCATTTGAAAAGAAAACAGGATGGACAGAATTGCGAGAAAAATAAAGGAAATGACACACTGATTTTGAACTTGCTTCTTTACAGTCCCGTGATACAATAAGTTCACAAAGTTGTATGTTCGATAACATCATTTGCGGTACAACTCCACTCTTTTCAAATTCGGCAGAACTCTTCCCAGAGCTCAATGTAAATACATACATATACATACATATGTATATGTATGTCCATATCGACCGCGAAAGTGAAAATGAAAAACTACAAAAAAAAACAGTATTAATGCAAAAAAAATCAGAAGAATTAGAGCAATGAAATTGGCAATTTCAGCGTTACAATGTTTTGTTTTTGAACATTTTGCAGAAAAATACAGAATTCAAAACCTCTCACCATAGATCGCTATACAAAATTTGTCAGGTTTTTTTAATTTCTAAAAAAAAAAACATTCAAAACGACTTACAAGGTTCTGCACTTTTACCGTCGAATGTATCTATATATGTATGTATATGTCGTTTGATTCTCAAAAGGAAAAAAATTAATTAAATTGAAAACAGTTTTAAAATTCAAAAACAACAAAATTTCTATATTGATGTATAATTTATATATTGACAAGTTTTCCTTTTAGCTCATGTTTTAAAAATTGACCAACTGTCCCACGGATACCTCGTTCCAAATTATTTGCATAGATATCATAAGTCAATTCCTCCAAATCAATTTCTTGATCCGATTTTGCTTTCAGAGTTGCTTCATTTATTTCACCTTTCACTTGTTCTTCAATTTTCTTTTTTAGCAGAAAAAATAAAATTAAAACAAATTTATAACTCACTTAAAATGGAAAACAAACTGATTACCTTTATTTCTTCATCAGTTATCAGTTGAAATTCTGTACATTTATTTTTGAATTGAATTATTGGGTCTTGTTTTTCACGAACTTCTTGTACTTCTTCACGACTACGATAACTTACACCAGGATCAGACATTGAATGCCCAGAATAACGATAGGTGGACATTTCCATTAGAAGTGGTCCATTCTTTATGGCGTATTCAATAGCAAACTCAGTGGCATTGCGTACAGCAAGAACGTCCATTGCATCGACCCAAATACCGGGCAGAACATCTCCTCGAGTATAATAATTAGTATTGGATGCCGCTCGTTCCGCTGCAGTTCCCATACCTATATTAGTTGAAAGATTGTATATAGAATCTTAGGCCAGGCGCGCACTTGCAACTAAACAGTTTGGTTCCAATTTGAGCACAACGGGCTTATATGGAAGTGCGAGCACATAAACTTCCGCGGGGTCTCATATAATCCTATAGTACTCAAAATCGAAACCAAATAGTTTGGTTGCAAGTGCGCGCCTGGCCTTAATATTATGCTAGAATGTGTGATGACAGTGATGACATGTATTTTAAGTGCAACAATCTATATTTTTCCAAATACCAATAAAATGTTGATGGAACTTGGAATAAATGGTTCATTTGTCAAATATCTATAAGTAAATATCTACAAGTAAATATCTATAAGTTCTATAAGGGTGTTTTTTTAAGAAGTGGACTTTTGACTCTAAGTTGAATTTTTGTGTATCCGGATAGCTTTGGATTGATCCCCGAACGTGACCATTGACACGTTTGAAACATGGGGCGAATAAAACTCATACATCGAATTCCTTTTAACCAAAGAATCGAATTTTTTTCTAAAAAGTATTGAATTTTTTCTGTCGTTGAAAGGAATATGAAAAGAATCGATTTTTTTTGTTGTGATTGTGTATGTGGCACTTGACAGCAGCAATTTTGAAGTAAAATGTGAAAAAAGTATTCAATTTGGAAATTATTATTAATTGAAAAACAACGCACAAATGTTTAATATAAAATTCATTCGAAAAGAGAATGGCATGAGGTAGTCTTTCCCGTTGAAAAGAAGTTCAATTAAGATAGTCACAACGGTTATAACTTCTATTTCCTTGACCTTAGACAAAAGGAAATAATATTGTATGGAAGGAGCAGTGAGCTATATTATGGCACATCAGTTGAAATCGAGTTTCAAAATTAACGAATGATAGCGAAAACCTTTATAGTAACATGCTGAAACTAGCCTTTCCCAAGCTTTATATTATTAGTTTCGAAAATACGGCTTTTCAAAATGTTTTAATTTTATTTAAATTTGATACAGTTTAACTTTGCATTGCTATTTTTTCTTTGGTGATTTATAACAAAAATGGTGCACTTTAAACCCCTAAAACTGCAACTACGTGCTAAACAAAGGTATTCGTTATAATTTTAACCTTGCCTATGACAACTTGCAATATTTCCATCTTTTGGAATTCTTTTATAACAAAAATCAATCAATATTTTTTTTACGAAATCTAAGCCAACAAATTTATTGATATACATATCGACGCACTGTGGTCCAAAAAGCCAAAAGTCGCGGCAAAAATACAAGATCCGATGTTTTGTTGTTGTTTTTATATTTGTTTGTATTTTAGAAATATAAACAGAGCTTTGAAAACAGCAAACAAACTAATTTTTCGGTAAATTGTTTGGTTTATAAAGGTTCCACCACACACACCAACGCGAATCTTTCGTGGCGACGACGGAAACAATAATAACAACATATTTTAAGATAAGTCTAATGCATATATGTGATATAAATTTGGTTAAAGAAAAATTATAAACCTAAAACTCCAAAAGTTTTCATTAAAACAATTCCTAATTTTCTATCAAAAAGTTTAGATTGCAATTTATAAAGATGTTTTTTTAAACTCACCGTATCTGTTATTTTCACAAATGAATATAACAGGCAACTTCCATAGATAAGCTATATTATAACTCTCAAAAACTTGTCCCTGATTGGCTGCACCATCTCCATATATAGTCAAACATGTTCCGCAATTTTCTTTATATTTGCTAGCAAATGCAATTCCTGTTCCCAATGGAACCTGCAATTTTTTGTTTTTAATTTATTTTGAGTAGGTACCTATTTAAGTGCCTCAAAACTTAAAATTTTCTTTTTTAGCCCCGAGCTGTCAAAAAAAAACTATGTTACTTTTTAACTCGGAGCGTTCCGAGATCTCAACTTGCATTTCTTTTTTAGCTCAGAGCTCAACCGGGCCTCGCTCGATGAGCTCGGAAAAAAATGACCGAGCACATCGAGCACAAAGATGAGCGCGGCTAACTTCATACAATTTTCATGTAATTTGACAGATTACTAAGCATATGAGAGTTCAGTGCTCAATTGAGTTTCTTAAATAGATCGGTGCGCTCAATTCGGAGTGAGCTCTATTCGCTCAGAACCCGCTCTGTGCCCCGCTCGGGGCTAAAAAAGAAAAACGCCTAATGAAAGTTATAACTGGCACCTTTGTTAGACAAGTTTTATACGTCATTAATTTATCATTAGCCCATATTATTCACTCGATACATCCAGATTGAAAGTTGAAACTTAAATCCGGATGTATTTACATTGAATTTGTATACTTTACATCTGGATTAAAGTTTTAATCTGGATGAGCATAAGACAAACAAAGGTAAATCAAGTTAAACTTACTTGAGCTCCAACGATACCATTGCCACCATTAAATCCCGGAGCATACATATGCATAGATCCTCCTTTACCACGTGCGCAACCAGTCTTTCGTCCAGTTAGTTCCGCCAAAACACCGTGTGCTGAAACTCCCATCACATATGACCAGCCATGAGCTCGATAAGATGTTATGACACTATCGACATCACGCATTGCTGCTTTCATGCCTGGTAATTTAATTGTTGTATCTTAAATTTATAAACATATTAAATCTGTTTGGGCCATCACACACTGGCTTAATTTTGAGCGAGACTAAACCATCTCTATATAATGCACTGGATAGCCTATAGTATCGTGTTTTTTTGCAAGCCTGGGGGGAATTGGATGAAAAAATCAACATCGGTGCTAAAAGTTTTACATGTAAAATGCAACAACAACTAATCCCCTTCGGGCTTAGCTAATCCCAGAGAATTCTCGGGGCTTAACTTAAGCGCACAGAAAAACTGTGTTACCGGCTTGAATTACATACATGTTATCGATAGTTTGTATGAAAACTCCATGTTTTTTTCTGTGATGGCGTCGCTAATCCCCGTTGTCGTTTTTTTTCAACCAATTTTTGCCGCCAGGATTGCAAAAAAACACACCTAGTGTAACAGTTTTTGTGAGTTTAAGATTCTTGAGGGGGTACCGGCCACGACCTCATATACAAACGAAAAAAAGAGATTGAAAATATTTGCCGTAATTGAGCATTTATTTGATGTCAGAAAACATTGAATGTGAATATTGAAAAAAATAAAAGACGGAAAGCAAGAAAAAGATTATCTTCAAAAACAAAATTTCAGGAAAGAAGAAAAAATAACAGGAAATTATCTACGAAAAATTATAAGGTAAGTATAAAATTAGTAAATAAATAAGAATAAAAAATCATTGTGCATAACAAAATCAAAAGCTTTGACGGTTTTTCATTTTGTTGAAGTATGAGGAAAATCCAGGTTCAGTAGAGGGTAGGTTACCAGCCAGTAGCGACGAGTATAACAGTTCTTCAATTTCCCTCAAAAATTTTGTATATGAATACACTATCTAGTGTATATAGAGATCAGTGGACTAAACCCAGAGTTACTTTTACTTCAATCGCAAGCAGAGTAAACTAAGCTGGAGGAAAATTTTGGGTACATGTAGCGGCTTTAATTATTGTAAGAGTATTTAATTTTTTCAATTTGACAATTCGGACAGTATAAAATGTTAATACATCTACTCAATAGAGTGATTGTTGGCCACATGGTGGAAATTAATTGTTCTGAACATTTTAAAAGAATGTAAAAAAAATATAAAAAAAAGTATTTATATATATATTTGTCGAATTAACATGTGTTTTTAATTTATTTTATTCTTTTAGTTCAGAACAAAAAAATTATTTGCTTTAGAAAAATAACAATTGAAGAGTTCATTACCACAGATTGTTTTTTCGCCTAGAAACAAACTACTTGTGTTTGTATTAGTAATTAAATTTTGTTATTCTATTCAGAACAAGGCGTTTTGTTCGTTTTATTACGCATTCCTCAGCTCCCTCACCTACAAACTTCGATTTCCCCAGGTACAATTGCTCTCGTGTGTGATGGCCCTTTCTTTATATTTCCCAAAACTGCTAATTTTGACTAATTCTAGTTCAATTTTGTTTGTTATATTGACTTTGACAGAACTTTGGGCCAAAAAGGGTAGAAAGTAACAGTTTTGGGAAGAAAAGAAACAGACATATACTATTGTAATGTAAGTAAGACTATTTAGCCAACTATATTCATTTTGTCAAATACCTGCACACAAATTAATTTTGATAGCTGACTAATGATATAGGGATATATTTAGTTGATCAAATATGTATGTTTCAAGTTCGTGTCAGTAGACTTACCAACACAACATGCTTCTTGACCACTGTAAAGATGACAAAAACCACGAATGATCTTATCCTTATATAAAATAGAGGACGCATTTTCAATTCGGCGTATTGCAAACATTTGTTGGTAATAATGTTGAGCCTGCTCTTTATTTATAGTTACAGTTGTCGAAGGTCCATTTTCGAGTTTATACAATTTATATGGCTAAAGATAGGAAATAAAAAAAATTATAATAGTTTTAAAGAAGTCGGTAACTAGGTAGATTTGGTGCATATATTTAACACAATATAAACCAAGGCCGAAATATCCAAGGAGAAAAACATTTAGCGCCCAAAAGGAATGTTTTTATATTTGATTACTTTGTTGTGGAATAGCCCGAGAATAATAGTAGAAATACTAGCGTTAACGTTAAATTTTAAGACTGATGTCGACGCAAAATTTCGTCGAAAATAAAGAAGTGCCGGGAGAAAAATACGCAATTAAAAGGACGGTTTTTATTCCTTAATTCAACAATTTAACTCCTTATTGGATGGATTTGTTTCTCAATAAGCACTCGTATTTTCCAAACCCCAAGTTTTGAAGATTAACGCGAAGCAATAATGATAAAAATGAGACCCACCGTCATTACTGTTTCATACTGTTGCTTCATAATGAAAATACATTTTTTGCAGTGTTCCATTTTTAATAAACCAACTTTCAGCTGTCAAGCTGTTTTTTTTTGTTGGCTGACGTCGCGTTAATCCCCGATGTTGTTTTTTTCAACCAATTCCCTCCGGGATTGGAAATAATGCACCTGGTTTTAAAGTTGTGTGTCGAGATAATTATTGTTTTTATAAAGAAAGATTTACTTAGGACAAAAACATTTAGTACCTACAACATTTAAATAAAGTACCAAAAATTACAAGATTTACCTACTTGAACTTCCAAAGTTGCATTTGAGGTGAGGCTTTTTGTAGTATTTTTAGTTGATTTCGAAGTCTGGAAGAAACCGAAATATTTAGAAGTTTTTCTTTTGGTAGATTTTGAATGTCTACTGACTTGAAAAAGAATACGCGATATATTTGGTTGTTTACTTCTTATTAAACAGAACATATTATTTTTTTTCGGGAAAATAGCCTGCAGTTTTTGATATATTTTGTTTATATGTATTAATTAAAAAAAAAAACTAAGGCATGCCAGATTCATTCACTAACTGAGTAGGTAGCTGTGTTTTATTGTAAATAAAAATAAATAATACATTTTTGGTGTGACAGCTCATGGAGAACTTAGGTTTACTGACTTTCAACTCTATAAGCCATTCCCATTTGCGTGTTGTTAGTCGGCATGCCAGTGAGGTATTTCATGGTGTGTAAAATAGGCACATATAGCCAGGGATTCGATCCGGAGTCCTCCTGCGAAACAGTCCAACGCATCTAACCATATTACGCTATGGCACGGCGCGGCGCGGCGCACAGTGGTTTGGTTTGTATGGGAGAGCGGAAAAAAGTCTGTAAAATCTAAAATATTTAACGGATTTTAATTAAATTTGGCACACATATTTAGATTGCTCTTTTACATATTTGGTTAAATTTTGCTACGAAAAATTGAGTAGAAAAAAAGTTATTAACATTTTTCTAAAATTTGATGTTGTACCAAAAATTTCAAAAAATCCTGAACTATTCAACGGATTTTTATGAAATTTGACACACATGTTAAGATTCGTCTTGTACATATTTTATAAAAATTTGGTTAAGAAAAAATTGTTATTAAAAAAGTTATTGATATTTTTTTTTAATTTGTGGGTTTTGATGTTGTTAAATTTAAAAAAGTCTGTTAAATTTGAACTATTCCACGGATTTTAATGAAATTCTGCACATATGTCAATATTAGTCTTATACATATTTGGTCAAAATTTGGTTTGAAAATAATTATTAAAAATAAAATTATTGGCATTTTTCTGAAATTTGAAGGTACTGTAATTCAAAAAAAGTCAGTTAAATCTGAAAAACTTATCGGATTTTATTGATATTCGACACACATATAAGATTAGTCTTAAAATTATTTGATCAAAATTTTATTAAGAAAAACTGATTACAAAAAAGTTACGGACATTTTTCTAAAATTTTACGCAAAAATCAGAAAGAAATACCTTTTTTTATTTTTACCTATTGTACTTTTTGCGTGAAAACAAAATAACTGTAAGATTATCCCTAATTCTTTTATTTATTCCTTATTAAACTTAACTTTTTGATATATACCACCTTCAAAACCAAGTTTCTTGAAACCCGATTCAGTGGGAAAAATTAGAACATAACTTCCAGATCTGCAAGTATCTGCAGCTGATTTTGTCTATGCTGTAAGTTTGAAACTATGGAGCACACGTTGATATGCGTCACTGCTTGGAGGCAAGTGGAGCTAAACTTAAAACTAAAAAGTTTTCATTAAAACGATTTTTTTATTACCATTGTTTGAGGCTATTTATAGAAGGCTTCTTTAATGAATTACTTTCTTCTTTTTTTTTATTTTAGAATAAGTTACAGAATTTATTAAGAAACTTCAGAAAAATACATTTAAAAGTTTGTTGAAAATATGGTTCGAAACTTGAATAAAATATTTTTTTAATTTTGAGGGCTTGTAAATAAGTATATAATATACACATATTAAAAAATACTTTTTGGTTTTGCGACCACCTAGACGTCTGTCGAAACCATATTTGTAATCAGGGAATCGAGGGCGTTGGGATGCGATAAGATGCATTTGAAGTGGTTTCCCTTGGTATTCCTATTTTCAGAAAAGTTGTACTTTTTATGCACTTTTTCTCAGAAACGCTGTCACTACGTGCTGGCAGACGAACGTATTCGTTATCAAGTTCCCCAGGACTACATATAAGGCGTGTTTTTTTCCCAAGCCCGAAGGAAATTGGATGAAAAAAATGATTCGGGGCTAAATAATTTATATGTAAAATGCAACAACAACTAACCCCCCTAGCTAAACCCAGATAATTTTCGGGGCTTAACTTAAGGCCCAACTATAATAGGCTTAAGCAAACATAAACTAATGTCAGAACCTATCGAAAAGTTTGCTTAAGTTTCAAAAAGTCGCAAGCATAGCCATAATAACTTAAGCCCGCATCACACGACGCTTGTTTTCCTGCTAGAAATGCTTGCTGGCTTTCGTGCTGGCTATTGAGCTGGAAAATGGCATCACTGCTGGCTCTCTTGATAGAAGAGCTGCTAGATTTCAAAGTTAGAACCGGTGCTATTTTTCTTGCTTGTTTTGCTGCTGGATTTTAGCAGACGTCAAAAGGTACATGTATATTTTCAAATGTCATTTTTTCTATTTCGTTTTTATTTATTTTCTAATAGTTTTTTCAACTTTAAACAAAATTAAACGTGATTTCATTCATTTGTATATTTAGTTCTATCAGATGTATGCATTTTTGTGAAAATTTGTGTGGAAAAATATTGTGAAAATTCGTACAAATTCGCAAGAAATGTCAAAAAACCATCAGCAAATCCAGCTCCAAAACAATCATCGAGTGAAGCCGAAGAATTCACACCAGCAAAACATCCAGCACCACACCATGCAACAAAACCAGCACGAAAGCCAGCAAGCATTTCTAGCAGGAAAACAAGCGTCGTGTGATGCGGGCTTTACGCGCGCAAAAGCAGCTGTCAAAATCAAATTCACAGCTGTTTAATTTTGTTGAGTATGAACATTGAATCAACGAAAACAAGATAGCAAAGATATCACACATACACTTTCATTAATCTCGAATTATTTACACAGACGATGGGTTTGATGTGTATTTTGTATGTGTTGAACCGTATCTGTCAAATTCACTTATGCGCTGAGCGAACCGGACCGATCTTGCTTATGTTTGCTTATGCTGGACTCCATTATGGCTACTCAATAGGAATTTCATATATTCGCTCGTTGGCTTAAGCGTGCATAAGCTAGCTCATGCCTATTATAAGCCGTGTTTTTTTGCAAGCCCGGGGGGAATTGGATGAAAAAAACGACGTCGGTGCTAAACAATTAACATGTTAAATGCAACAACAACTAATCCCAGGGAATTCTCGGGGTTTAACTTAAGCGTACAGAAAAACTGTGTTACCGGCATGAATTACATACATGTTATCGATAGTTTGTATGAAAACTCCATGTTTTTTACTGTCATGGCGTCGCTAATCCCCGCTGTCGTTTTTTTCAACCAATTCCCCCCGGGCTTGCAAAAAAACACGCCTATAGTTGGGCCTTTAAGCACGGAGAAAAACTGTATAACCGGGAATTACATACTTGTTATCGATAGTTTGTATGGAAACTCCATTTTTTTCCGAGCTGGCCACACACGATAGAGCCATTTGACTCGGAGCCATTTGGACTGGGTCCAATTGGACACGGTCCATTATTGGGTGTCATACACGATCGATCTAAAACCAATTTTGACAGTTTGACAAAAAAAATAATAAAAATGCAAGAGCTAGCTATGTACTTTTTTTTAGAATATAATAGGGGTATTCCCGACCCGATGCAACTGGTCTTGTATCATTGCAAAAGTGCAAAAGTGTAAAATTGCTATACCCTAACCCCATTGTAAAAGAAAAACTTTGCACTTTTGCAATGATGCAAGACCAGTTTGCATCGGATCGGGAATACCCCTAATTTTAGAATAGAATTCTAATTCTATTGTCTGTCGATTGGCATAATCAACGGATCCTAGAATTCTTTCTTATTAAAAACATTTTGGTATGGATATAAAATGAAAATGTTTGTATGCAGCTGGCTAGTCCGCGTATTCAGGTTTGGTTATTATGCCAGAAAGAATCAGACTCCTTTAAGCTATGCGCAAACCGACACGATGGCGGTGGCGATTGCGATAACTTTTATCGCGCGATAAAGATGCGTTCAAAAACCTGCTCACATCAACGCGATATATTGCGTAGCGGGCTAAGTTGGCAGCGACAATACAAACGTTTAATTTTTGAAGTTTAATAAAAAAAAACTTATAAAATGGAATTTCCCCTAATTTTTTCAATTAATTTTTCAGTTTTTCATATTTTATTTTTTAGACTGTAATTTTTCTTCAGGCGATATAGCGATCAAATGGTGCTTGCTGCGTTCAAGAAAAGTCGCGTAACTGAACGCAGCAGTGGAATGTGAACGCAATCCACATATCGCGTCGATGTGTGCCCCTCCATTGATTTACGTGTGCGGCATCCACATTGTTATCGCGATCGCCACCGCCATCGCGTCGGTTTGCGCGTAGCTTTAATCGGATTCGGTTATTGCCTCTTCAAACTATATTTTTTGTATTAGTTGCCATCAAAAATAGAAAGAGACAAAGCAATACATTTAACAAAAAACGTAATTCACAATTTAATGTGCGAGAGTGAGAAAGTTGTGCGTTGTCATTTAGTGAAGGTGGCGCGATTGTATTTGTGAAAACAAACAGAACTACTTGGCTCGCCGGTTTCACACACACGATAGAGTCGAGCCACGGCTCGATGGCTCGTGGATTTTCGACTTGCCGAAAAAACATGACACACCTAAAGATTGTTTGATTTCCTTTCACGCAAAAAATCTGCTGCCAGCTTAAATAATCAACGAAATTACCTCATTTGGCCCAATAGGCGTGTTTTTTTGCAAGCCCGGGGGGAATTGGTTGAAAAAAACGACAGCGGGGATTAGCGACGCCATGACAGTAAAAAACATGGAGTTTTCATACAAACTATCGATAACATGTATGTAATTCATGCCGGTAACACAGTTTTTCTGTGCGCTTAAGTTAAACCCCGAGAATTCTCTGGTATTAGTTGTTGTTGCATTTAACATGTTAATTGTTTAGCACCGACGTCGTTTTTTTCATCCAATTCCCCCCGGGCTTCCAAAAAAACACGGCTAATGAAAACGTAGTATTTATTAAGTACCTAATTAATTTTAATTTTTGAATTGCAAATGGCACTATGCTCAATTCTAATAAAAATTAAAATGGCATCACTTTGAAATCTGCTACAATATCCATAAGTGCTCCCCAAACCTCTATGTCAGCTGGCATATTTTTGACAGTTCTATTTTGACGTTTCCAAATAAAGTTCAAATTTCGTCTGAACATGAATTTTATTCCAAATATTGTGCGAAGGTAAAATAAATACTATTCACAATAATTATTAAAATAATCAAATTTATATCATAGATGTGCTACTCTTTCGGTTCAGTTGATGTTCAGCCGGGAGGCACATGCTTTCGACCGAGGAATTCTAAAAACCAAGGTTAGGTGCCATTTCCCAAAGCCAAGGGAAGTCAAAAGAATAAAAGTCCATGGATGGGAAACTAGAATGTCCACTCCTGAAGGAAGAAGAACGTTAATGAGAAGGATTTTAAAAGGACGACATGTTTTGTCACACTGAAGATCTAGTTAAAAGTTTTTTTTGTTAATAAAAGGTTTAAGCTAAAGGGCACATGAGATTTGGTTTGATTTGAATTTGATGGTTGTCTTCATATAGTTCGACTTTTAACTAATTTCTGTAAGGTAGGTAATAATTCTTCAATGTGTACTTAAGACTTGGGTTAAGGGTTCCTCCCGCTTGACTATAAAATCTAGGCAAAGTAGAGTGTACCAATCAATACCTGATGCCCTTGTGCTCCTGGATACCGTATGCACTGATCTCTATATGTATAACAGTTTTGTTTGACTCCGTTTGAAGATGACAATTGTACCTCGCCAAATTAAATTGAATGTTTTTGATTTTTCTTCATGATGGGAGACTCGCATATTGGAACCTGTATGCGTATTTTAAGAGTGCTTTTTCTCATTACAACTTTTGAGTAAAAGATTTAAAAGGTTCTTTTAACAGCATTAAGTGCTGATTCCAAAAAGTTATCATTCATCTCTGTACGATTTACCGTTGGCCTGATACACTCCAAAACCTTTTCCAATTTTCTTAATTTTTACCATCATGAAGAAAATTCAAGAACATTTTGGAGTGTATCTAACCAACGTTAAATCGTACAGGGATGAATGATAACTTTTTGGAATCAGCACTTATACTTTAAAAGAAGCTTTAAAATCTTCTCAAAAGTTGTAATGAGAAAAAGCACTCTTAAATGCGCATACAGGTTCCAATATGCGAGTTCCAAAAGTTAATTTTTTTTAATGGTGATTCAAAAGGAATCAACAAATGTGTCCATAATATCCGATTTCTTGTACAATAATAATCTGGAAAATACACAATTAATAATACTAGTATCGCCCTGACATTCTTCTTTTTCAATAATCAATATGCACAGTGCTCGACAGTGCAAAAACAAAAATGACCCAGTGTGTAAATGCGTGTCTCAAGTATATTCTGCACATCTCCGCAATTGTGGCTTTCCAACCATATAAAATTTATCGAAATCGGTCAAATACTGTTTGAGAAAATGGTACCACAAAATTTGTTTAAGGCTATTTATTAATAATATTTCTGTGTATTATATATGTATTTGCATATTATAAATACATTTTTTGTGTAAACACAGTACAATTACATTTATTTTATTTTTATAATCCAATATAATCCTTTTAAGACAAAATTTAAAATTATTTAAAAAAAAAAAAAATTTGAAAAAAATTAACTTAAGAAATCACGACAGGATCTCAGGAAACTGATATTTACACACCCCTTAAAAAAACTCATACATTTTTCTAAAAGATATTTTTGAATAGGTACTTGAACATAAATATAAATTTGTTATGAGTGGTATTGTTGTTTTGGTTCGTTTTGGAAAATTGATTTTTTTTCAACCATTAATACTAAATAAAAATTAATAGCATTTTGTATTTTTATTATTATTCTTTTAAGATTAATTTTGATGCGTCTTCTTTATATTTTTGTTGTCTCCCTAAATATACCCAGTCCGATATTTCCAAGTTTTTGAGTGCGAGTAGGTATTCTTAATGGTGCTGTACGGTAGGGGCCAACTTCGAAATTCCCCACTTGCTGCACAGTCGACCTCTGAATAAAATTCGTCTCAGTGCGGTGCATATCCCGGAGGTGACGGACCTCTAATTCCACGTGACAACATGTGATCGTCAAATGAATCTACTAGTTTTCATAAAAATGTAAAATATAAATAAAAACAGCAATCATATATGAAATTCTTGAAAGCATCTCATCACTCACCCATAACGACCTAATCCATTGCTGCTTCTAGTTGGTGGTGGTTGTGATCTGCGACTAAACATCGAATCGTAACCACGAGATATGCTGCTTCCTCTCAAGCTGCCACTCAATGTTGGCGGCAATGGCATTGGTTCGCGTAGTGATAGCGGTGGTGGAGGGAATTTTTTTGGAATCTTTGTTCGATTTGAAAATGGAATGGAATATACCACGCTGTGGCTTCAAAACCACTAGCTTTATAAGGATGGTTGAATTGGTTCTAAGTTTTAGTTGAAGTCCCCTAAGTGTTTCTGAAAACCATTTTCAAATCGAAAGAAGATTCCAAAAAATTTCCATATAAAATTTCGGCATTTTTCAGTTTAAAAGCAAAATAATATGCCGAAATTGCTTTTATATGGAAATTTTTTGGAATCTTTGTTCGATTTGAAAATGGTTTTCAGAAACACTTAGGGGACTTCAATTCAAACTCAAAACCTTTCCAACAATCCAAATGAAGCAAGTAGTTTGGAAATGACAGCGTTGTATATCTACCAATTTCAAGAAATTTCTTGAAATTGAAATTCCGACCACGTCCATTCAATTCTTTAATTACGTCTTGGATGTCTCCTACACTGCCCAAATGCAGAAACCCATAGTTCCGCACAATCTCACACTCCACGATCGTACCATATTTCTCAAATAATACATGCACCTCCGGTGCTCGGGTCTTTTCCATCAGATTGCCCACAAAGATCTTGGTTGTCGGCGTGTTGGGGGCACGACAGCTCTTTGCCGTTTCTACTTTGATTGGATTGTTGTGCAAGACGTAACTGTTAAGATTCTGTATTGCGTCGCGAACCTGTTGCTCCGATTCCATATGCACGAACCCATAATTCTTCACGACATCGTATTCGACGACGGTACCGTATTTCTCGAACAGCGGACGCAGCTTGCCAGCTTGAGTCTTCTCGTCGAAATTCCCATGAAAAACTTGAATTTTTGTCGTTTGAATCAGACTCAGGCATGTGGCTGGTTGGATTGATTTTTTTATCAAAATTTCTTGAAGCCTAGGTGAGGTTAATGAATTCACGCGGGGACGTAACGTGACTGCCAAATCCTAGAGAGCTAATAAGGAAGGAGTTAAGAGCCCGAAGGCACATAAACACTGGGCGGTAGCCAATACGACGAGGGCGGAGCAACGTGTTCCGGTAGCGCTAGCTCTTGAAATCGAATATCCAGTTTCTTAAATTGATTTCTTTTTGTTACTTATACACTTAACTTTGAGCAAAAAAAAATTAATTATTTTATGATTATTTAGAAAATTTTCGCGGCCAAGCTGTGTTGTACTGCAACACTATACACTTTTGAGGTTATGAGATAAATTTGGCATTTATGTTTTGTTATACTGTTATATTGTAGAACAGTTTAAAAATGTAAATGGTCACGTTCGGGGATCAATCCAAAGCTATCCGGATAGGTTTGTGTTGTTGTAATCCCTTATGACAAAACAGCTGATGCAAAAACAACAACATATCTGAAAATTTTTGGATGCGTGGATAGCCTATCTGATAGTTTACCGAACGCAAGGAATGTACCTTACCCCTGTTCTAAAATTCTTCAAAAGGAGTCAATTTTTTTGTATGGATACACTTTCCAGTATATTATAGAGATCAGTTACCGTATGGTGTAGTATCTCTGTTCGAGTCACTGGTTTTCTTTTCTTATGTTCTTCTTTCTTTATGTTTTTCGTTAATTTATAATTTATATTTATTAATCCTTCTTGTAAATTTGGAATGTTGGTGGTGGATGGCGGCGTGGTCGACTTTTGAAAGATGAATGACGAAAAAGAAAATGAAAATGGATGCACTGCATTTGGACCGGGCGGAACTGAAACAAGTAAGAAGTGTTCCGAAAGCAAATTATGTTTGATCGAACGAACTTATATTATGCGGCCCACACAATGTGTTGCGCGGCTTTCTGTTCCTCTCGGGTTCCTCCAGCTTGATAAATTTAGATTTGAATTGACAATTATATTTGAACCATTGTATATAAACTCTACAGTAGTCTCATGAAGAGGAACGTCTCTTACGCCATTGAGTGTGCCGATTTGGAAGCTTGCGAAAATTCAGAGTGGAGAGATTGGAGAGTTGAGAAGAAGGAGATAATCGAAGAGAGAAGAATAAAAAATAAGGTTAAAGAAAGAAAAGAAGAATAAGAACACTGTATAGGATATTTATGAAAGCTAAAGTGGGACAAGAATTTATCGATTTTGCACATTATTCTTGTAGGGGTAGGTTACAGAAAGAATGAAAATAAATATGTTCAAAGGAACTTGGATTTTGTTTCTCCTGTGTATGCAATGACCTATATTTGGTAGAACAAAAATAAATGTAAGTATAAAATCGCCACTATTGCCACTCGCAGAAAATAGGGTGTTTATAATTTTTCAGTTTTTCGTCATATTTGAAGTATAGAAAATATATTCCAAATTAGTAGGCGCCAACGTAGATATATGCAAATATATTTACAGGGTGTTTTTTATTAAATGCCTCATTCTTTTATGAAAACGCAGTATTTTATTTTTTTTGTATAAACAATTTTTGAAAACTTGAAAAAATAGAGAAGCTTTAGTTTGCAAATTTTGAAACAAATCGAAATAAGTAGGTACCCGTAAAGACAATTTTTGAAGGAAAATAAAAAAAATTCTTCCAAAAAGTAAAACAAATGGGAATTTGGTTTAGAAATTTTCTTATTCGATTCAAATTATTCGGAAAAATATTTTTTCGGTATAGTCAATTTTATAAAAATAAAAAAAAAATAAAAAAAAAAAATAAAAATTTAGTTTGCAAATTTTGAAAATCGATTGAAGTACACGTGAAAAAAAAAAATTTTATTATTTTTTTCGGAAAAAAACATTTATTTAAAAAAAATTTAAAAAAATCAAAATTTAATTTGCAAATTTTGAAAATTGATTTTGAAATACACGTGAAAAAAAGTTTATCGATAAAATTTTATTATTTTTTTTTAGGTTACCAAATTTTATAAAAATTTAAAAAAATCGTTAGTTTAGTTTACAAATTTTGAAAATTGATTGAAATACACGTGAAAAAAGTTTTTCCGAAAAATTTACTTATTTTTTTCGGAAAAATACATTTTTTTAGGATACCAAATTTTTCAAGCAATAAAGAAGAAAATTTTATTCACCAGTTTTAAAGACTAATTGACATACATACACATAAAAATAATTTTCAAAAAAAAAAAAACAAAAAAATTGTTGTTTTTCATGTACCTATCCAAAAAATATGTTTTTTTTGTTGAAAATTTTGATATGTAATGACTTACCTATTGAAGAAAAAAAAATTACGTTTATCAAAGTATTTTGAAAAAAATGCCACAAAGTGCAGCAAAATCAAAAATTGATAAGGTAAATATATTAAATTTTAAAAATACAACGAAAACCAAAATTTCTTAAAACTTTTGCCTGTATTCTTTTCCACATCACCCAGTGGGGTAGAATACTAGATGGGTTTTTTTTGAGGTTTCCCCAGTAAGCCTATTCCTCTTCTACTACTACTTCTAACTACTAAATCAATTATAAATAAATTATTTTAAGTGAGGTTCTATTTCTACTTCAAACTTCTAAATAAATTTAACATGCATCTAACAAATTTTTTTGTTTTTTTTTTGTATACATATAATTATATAATAATATAATGAAATAATATAATATAATACAAAATAATATTAATTTTACATGCATCTAACTAATTTTTTTGTTTTTTTTGTTTTTTTTTTTTTGTTTTTGTTTTTATATACATATACTTATATAATAATATAATATGATAATATAATGAAATAATATAATGAAAAAATATAATGAAATAATTTAATATAATACAAAATAATATTGAAATAACTAAAAACCTAAACCCTAAAACCTAAACCCAAAATCCAGAAACCTAAACCCAAACCTAAACTTAAACCTATAAACCTCAACCAAATCCTAATCCTCAACCTATTCCTAAACCTAATCCTAATACAATACCTACCTATAAATATAAAAAAAAACAACAACAATCCATACCTACCTGGATCTTCCTAAAGGAAAAAGCATAATAAATGCAAAATATAGCAACGTTGTATTTAACCCACATATTGTGAAATTTAACAACGTTGCTTTGCTATATCGAATTTGAATCAAATTCAAAATTTTTCAATATTTTGCTTCTATTAAGCCTATACCCATACCTATACTTGAACCTATATGCATACATATAGCCATATTCTATAACAAGAAACCGTCTCTCATCGCCCATTGGACAAACAAATTTACTTCCCCATATTTTGCTTTTTGCTTCGACAAAAACATCTGATTCAACCATCTCCCTTAGCCCCATTATTGTTGTCAGAATAATTTTAATATAATCCTCTCGTTCTTACTACTAGTCTTTATTTCTATTTTACTTATCTTCTTCCCGCCTTTTTATCTCTCCAATTTCAGATTCTGTCGACGGCAGCGCCGCTCAAGACCCGATTCAGAACTATTTTTTTTCGTTCCATTAGACTACTATAGGGTTTATATACAATGATTTGAACTGAACAATCTCATTTTAATTAACCTAAAACCTTTTCAATCTGTAACCACTTTTTCTGTTGTATTCGAGAATCAACATCTGTAGTATCGTATATTTACTTACAAACAATTTTTTGTCAAGCTTTATATTTTGTACCTTTGTTATGTCACATAACTGAAAAATTCCAACAGATCAACACAGATACTTTAAGATTTTTGATGACCTGAATTCAATTCCAACTTCAGAATTTCGAAATTCGTGAGGTTTTTGAGTTCATCTTATTTAGGGCCAGTTGTACAAATATTTAAACCGTGGTTCAGCAATTTTTATCCACCGATTCCGGCGGATTAATTGAGTTTCAACAGTGGTTTACTGTTGAAGTGTATGATAAAAACCAATTACATACTTGAACCAGCGTTGAACCTTAGTTAATCCGCCTAAATCGGTGAGTTAAAATCTTGAACCGAGGCTGAACCACTATTGTACAACTGGCCCTTAATGTTTTGCTGAAAAATTCTAAGTTTAACCGGTAAATTAAATTAAATTTTGAATTTACTTATCCTTTCTCTTCGAAATAAACAAATCTTTGGTTAGTTGTTAATTTGGTCGAATTTATTCCCGGAAACCAATGTTTTTTTAAAGGAAATGTAATCTTGGGCTAACACAACCTCAAATATGGGGGAAATAACTTTTTAAATAAGTAAAATCCAAAAAAATGAGCCGTTTCAACAATTCTGAAGTTGAATTCGAAACATGCTTTACTAGATCTTCCAACAATGTTGGTGCAGTCATCTAGTTAATCTCCCTTTCAAAACCAAAAATCTGTCGTACTAAGAAAAAATAACATATAAGTACCACAGAAATATTTTAATATTTAGAAAGTATTCTCACAAATACAAACAGAAAGTCAGTTTATGTTTCTGAGATCTTAAAAAGCTGGAACTCAAATTTGTTGGTGTCGCTTGTTTAATTTTTTTTGTTGGTACATGATTCAGAAATTAACTAGGATTATGCAAAGAATACATCTAACTAAAAATTTTGAGGAATACAAAAATTGAAAGATTCAAAAATATAACTTAAAAAAGTAAATTAACACTTTCAGATGACTATAAAAGTTCATTCCAACAAAAATATATCGTGATGAAGGCACAACTTTAACAAAAAAAAAGTATTTTCTTTAGTTTTTAGTTGGTTTGATAGTACCTGTACTGTACGTTTTCGTTTGTGCGAAAGACTTGCATAAAGATTTAAAGCAAACCTTTCGCACAAACGAAAACGTATGATCGCTTTTTAGATACAGAATCTGGCCCCTGTACGCGTTTCAAATAAATATTTACATATTGATCGAATTTATTTTCTTTTTAAATAACAAATGGATAAAATGGATAGCATCAAATAATGCCCCAAAATTTAGATCGATTTTTATACTTTTGTATATGTATTTCTTAAATGAAGTTTTAAGATCAGGAAATAAATGTCAAAACTTTGAATGTGCTAAATGTATAAAGGGAAATCCTAAAACTTTTTATGTTTCATGATTGATGTTATACCTCAAACAAAAATAAGCCTTTTATGGTCGACATTTAGATCGACATAATGTCGTTAAGTTTATTAAATAATTTGTATATATTGACGCCTAGTTTACAGTTCGTATGCGTAACAAAATTGAAAACATCTAAAACAAATTTCTGTCATCCCTATGCTTGATTTTTAATGATGATCATCCACGCTCATGTGCGAACTCGATTAGATGAGCTCATAAATCATGCTTAAGGGAAATATTCTTTAAATAATCTGGCTTAGGATAAAAACCGTTGCTATTTCTAGCCATTCCGTTAATTTTTCGATGAAAACTTTATATTAAATCAGTTAGTAACATTTCTCCCTTCAATATTTTATAAATACAACGCGACAGAGATTTGTATGAAGATTATTTTGAACTTTTGTGGTGAATAACTTACGTTGAAATCAAATTGACATAATATTTTGTAAACTACAAAAAAGAATGAGTATAAATTATTATTTATAAATAAATAAATAGACAAAATAAAAGAAAAAGCACTTCTATTGCTGAAGTATTGTCGTTATTTGGCGTTTTTGGAGGAAGCGAGAGAGGAGTATACGGCGGATATATTTTGGGTGTCTTGTTTCCTATTCATTGTGTTGGCGGTGTTCAAAATGTGAAGGGTTTCCAGAGTATAGCGTTTTGAAATATGGCTTTCTCTTTGTAGAACTTTCACGCCATCGAAATCTGGTTTATGTCCTTTCTCAATGCTGTGTGTGGCTAGGGCTGTTTTTTCGGAGCTGTCCCGGTTTAAATCGGATTTGTGATTCGCCATTCTTTGTTTTAAAAATTGCTTCGTGGTTCCTACATAACAAAGGTCACACGTCTCATCTTTGTTTCCGAGACAATTGATTTTATAAATCACATCCGTACATTTTTCTTTATCGGGTTTGACTTTTAAACGGGTAAAAAGTGGCGCGAGGGTGTTGTGTGATTTATATGCCATTTGAACATCTTTTGTTTTTTTCGCGACATTTTGTTTGAAGCTTTCGGCAAGTTTGGGAACATAATTCAACGTAAGTTATTCACCACTAAAATTGATTTTGTAATTTTCTTGGCATACATGTTATCTTTAATTGTTATTTTATACTGTTTCGAATAAAGATCCCCTGAAGAAGACAGCAATCCCTGTCGAAACGTTGGGAACAAATCAATGTAACTTTGTTTCATTGCAAATTCCAGTGACCAAAAAAGCCGAAGGAAGAGGATTATCTCATCCACCAACAAACAAATTATATCCAATTTGGTCAAATCATTCAATCATAATGATTATTTTGAACATTATCAATCTTATTTCGCTCTTGAAATGTTAAATAGGATTATTAAGGAATATGATTAAAAAAAATTATAATAAATAAACAATTATGCATGTGTATTGTCGTCTTCAACAAAGTCCTTCGCCTGTTCTCTTGTAACACAATCGATGTGGCTAACCTTATTTCTGAAGCGAACTCCATAGAACTTATGTGCGTTTTCTAATAATTCAGGTCGAAAAGTTGTAGTAATAAACTGAGCTTTGTCGCTCAATTCATGGATCATGTCTGCAACTGCTTTTCTATGTTGTGCATCGAGAGCCTGAAAACAGAAATAATCAATTTATCGCACAAAAAAAAAACCATTAAATCATACCTGATCGATTTCATCGAACAAATAAAATGGAGCAGGATCACACTTTTGAATAGCAAATATAAGTGCCAATGCAACCAGAGATTTTTGGCCACCGGACAATTGATTCATTTCTCTCATTTCAGCATCGATTCCCGTAAAAGACACCCGAATACCAATTCCAGTAAATGCATCTGAATTAGCAACTTCCTGTTCAGCGTCTTCGCCATCATTGTCTTTTGTTTTCAAAAGCAAATAACCCGCACCTTGGGGAACGAGTTTTTTGAAAACTTTTGTAAAATTCTGTGCCACTTGTTTGAATGTGAATTGAATAGCTTCAACCTTTTCCATTTCCAACGATTGCATTAGCTCTCGAATTTTTTGATCTCCAATATCAAGCTCTTCTTTGCGTTTATAGAGTTTTTCTTTTTGTTCGGAAAAACTTAAGAATTGATCCAAGGCTTTCTTGTTGACGTGGTTGTATTTTTTCAAATGCTGATTGGCTTTTTCTAGTTCTTTGAATAGATTTTTTAATGACATACGTTGATAAGCTGGATCAACTTGTGGAAGGGCTCCTAAGCTGGCAATCTTTTCCGTACATTCGTCAATTTTTTGATGCAGCAGATTTTCTTTGGCTGCCCATTTCTCCATCTTTTTAGAATCTTCGCCGATTTTGTCTTGTGCTTCTTTTTCTTTTTGAGTCCATACCTCTAAGTCTTTTTGGAGTGTTTTCTGAGATTTAACAGCTTCTTGAACTCTAAAATATTATTAGTTTTAAAGAAAAAGAAAACATATGTAAATAAGAGGAAAGGGCTTATAAATTGTGATTTTTTGGAAATTGAAAACAAGACGGGGGTAAATTAAGATAAGAATTATATAAACTCATATAAACTCTTTAAAAGAAGATTATTTAAAAACTCTAATGCAAAACATTTATAAGACCCTAGGTCTTACTGGCGTATATATGTTTGTGTTGTTGTTTTTTCTTTTTTTTCAAAGCAATCTGTTCCGACCTTCCTATATAGACACGGAAATTTTAATTCAAATATTAACTCTTTCAACGCGAAATTGATTGCATTGATGTTTTTTGTAACAAATTATGAAAAGAAATTAATAAAAAAAATTTAATGATTTTTAAAACTCACTTTTTTTCCATTTCCTCCAAATCCTGATTAACTTTCTTAATTCTCTTTTCCGTGGAAACCAATTCATTTTTACAATTATTCAACTTCCTTTTACGATCCTCTACCGATATTTCCTGCAGGGCTTGTATCAATTCATCTCGTCTTCTGAACAAATTATTCGTCAACAAGTTGTCCAATTTATTCTTGATTACTTCCAATTGCATACGCTGGGTAAATGCTTCTTTGTTCTCTTGATTCAAACGCCGAATATCATCATTTAATTGATCAACTTCACGTTGATCTTGCGCCGATAGTGTCGACATAAGCTCTTGCTGTATCTCAGATTCAAGACCAGCTTTGGTGTTGTTCATTGCTTCCAGACTGGCTCTGCATTGTGCCGCAGATCTTTCTTTTGGAGCTCGATACTTTTCAATGCGCAATAACTCCTCTTTCATTAGGCGAATATCACCCTGGACTTTTTCAAAGACATCTTTAGCTTTGCCTTGTTTGGTTTCGGTCCTTTGCATTTCAGTTACTACTTTATTAATGCTGGCTTCGGTTTGTTTTAACTCATTACGCAACGAGGCTAATTCTTCTTCAAAGGTCTTAATAGTATCTGAGTATTCGGTTCGTTTTTTTTGCATCTCCAATCGTGATCGCGATGTATTAAAATAACCACCGGTTAGAGAACCCTTCGAAGACACCTGATCTCCGTCTAGTGTAACACAATCGAGTCCAGTGCTTTTTGCCAATTCGGTGGCCCTTTCTAAATTACGACAGATGAGTGTCTTGCCAAAGATATAACGCAAAGCTTTGTCATATTGCTCATCGTATTTAAGTTTCGAAATCATCGGAATCGAATCCGGATCGTCTGGGTAATCGTGAACTTTCACTTGTAATCGATTCAGAGGCATGAATGTTACTTCTCCAGGAAGTTTCAGTTTATTCATCTCTTTAAGAATCTGCGTACCAACTCGATCGGACTCGACAATGTGATGAAAAAGACGGTTTCCGGCAGTGACTTCTACTGCAGTGTAAATCGTCTTATCGCAACTGAAATTCTCAATTACAGGTCCGTAGTAAGCTCTGGCAGTGTCTGGAAACTGACCTCCACGTTCCAAAAAACTATCCAATACTTTACGCACTGAGTCTCTTCCATTTAAAATCGGCTTTCCCGCCATGCTACGCAACGCTTGATCCGACTTGGAAAGTTCTTCTTTGTGAGTTTGAAGCTGCTGTGTCATTTGAGTTTCCTTGCGCCAGAGCTCATTTCTGGTCGCCTGATACGTGTCCTTGGTTTTTTTCAACTCGTAGTATTGCTTGTTGTGGTCATCAATCTGCAAGCGCAGTTGCTCGACCTCAGCGGTTTGTTCTTCAATTTTCTTTCCCAATTCTTTTTCTGCGTTAGCATCGCGCTTCAGATCGTCAAGGAGCTTAGTGTTATGATTGATTTTGTCTTTGATCTGCTTATTCAGTGACTTCAATTCTGTCTGAATCCATTTATCACGCTCGCTCCGCGATGCGAACTGTGATCCACGCCCTTGTTTGGCATACAATTCTTTTCGTTTTTGCTCCTTCAGAGCCAACTCCCTGGCGCATTCTTCCTCCTTTCGCTTCATGGACTCATACTTGGGCTTAACTTCCTCTAGTTCCTTCTCTTTCTCTGCTATTGTTATCTTCAGCCGTTTAAGTTCTTGATCCGCCCTCTCTTTGGACTTATTGTCACCCTGGACTTCGTCATTCAAATCAACTATAGTCAAATCGAGTTTTGTTTTTTCTCTCAAAAGTTGTTGTTGCTCAGTCAGCAGTACCGAACGATCATCTTTTGTCGTTGAGACATCTTTTTTTGCATCTTTTAGGGATTTCTGAATGCTTTTAATTTTTTCTTGTGCCTTTTGAATTTCTTGATTATACTGCTTTTGTTTGTCACCGGATGTCTTACGCTGTTCTTGCAACTCTTCCAAAGCACGTCGAGTTTCTTTGAGTTCAGTTTCGTGTATGATGTATTCTAATGTACGACGAGCCTTGTCCCATTTTTGATATTCTTTAAGTTCTTCTTTTTCTTCTTCGAGTGTTTGTAAGCGATCTTCAATTGTTTTAAGATATTCGGTGATTTTCTCAACTTTTCCCACAGCATCGCCAAGAATATTGAGAGACTCTTCTTTACGTTCATCGTAGACTCTTGTGCCAGCCACTTCCCGAAGTAATTTCAAACGATACGAATCAGCTGCTGTAGCCATTTGATTGATCTTGCCTTGCTTAACAATGTAGTATGGATTGGAATTGGAGAATCCAGCTGATTCGAGTAGATTGACAACTTCTGTACGTGGGACAACTTTTTTATTGAGAAAATATTGATCCTTTTTAGCTCCGATAACGCGACGTAGGTAGATTTCATCTTTGTCAATCTAAAAATAATAATGTTATTGCAATCAAAATTGATATTTACAATCAGAATTTGTTAATGTTGGCTTAATATTAATTTATAATAAATTGCAGTTTGAAATAAGCAAATAGATTTAAGAGTTAGGTGTTTAGAGAGAAGTATGCATGTGCCCCAATATTTTTCGTTTTAAATGTATGGGGCTAGGAGAATTTTGTTAATTCTTTTTAGTGTAATTTAAAACGTACTTTACTAAAACTTTTATTTTTATTTGAATAATTTTTTTCTGATTTTAGTATTGTGTACGTAAAAAGTTTGCAATCAATGATATGTGGTAGAGATTGTAAAAATTTCGCAATCGATTTTTAAATACATTTTCGATCATCATCAATAGGTAAGTTAGTTTAAAGTCGATTAGATATTTTGAAGCGAACAAATAAATAGACAGACTATATACTTGAAGCTTTGAACAAACGTGTTGTTGAAATAAAAAAAAAAAAAATAAATAAAAACGTTTTGAAAAAATATAAAAATACTAAAAATCAAAAAGGGTTTATATGAACAGATCCTACCCATCCTATCTTTCTAAGTTCATCCTTTTTTGGTGGTGTTTTATTGTTCAATTTTGATTGACAAACTTTTTGCCTAGCTGGGACTCGACCTGTTTTAGTTTAAACAAATAAAAAATTTAAAAAAGTAACTGCCATATTATTCACGTAAGTCAGGTTTATGTGATTTTGAGATCTGTCCATTTAAACCAAATTTTTTAGCCCCGACAATCTAAATTTATGTTCATAATATTCACTCAAAAACACGCATTAAACTCGGTAGATTAAAAACAACCGCAGGTAAAACCGATTTGAAATCTGCGTAATGTCAATAATTTGAAGCTTTGCAAGCATGTATTTACTTTTTTGAGTTTTTGTGTTTTTTTTTATATATAAGGTGCCTATATAAATTTAATGCTTGCATTTTTAACTGAATTTGGATGTGAATAAAGGTAAATTTAATTTAATTTTTCGTTACAAAGTAATAAAAGAGTTAAAATCATCTACAGATTAAAATAAAATTTTCCTTTTACAACCAACCAAGATTTATAGAATTTAAAAAAAGATGCGATTACGACTAGCGAGGGTCGAACAATTTTTGCTTTAGGTGCGTCGTGTAAATTCACCCACACGAGCTCTTGTATTCCGATCCCCCAAGAGTTATATTAGATAATGGTGGGTATAATTACAAGTAACACTCGCTTTAACGCGAAATTTCAGTGAAATTTCAAAATGGAAAATAGCCGCAAACTTGAATTTTTGTGTAGCTACGATTATTTAATTAGATTTCCATAATTCTTTATACTTTTTTTATACATAACTATTTAGGGTCATTATTCATTTTTTGTTTGGGCCGTTTTTTTATTTGGTTAAAATTTCATGTAAAGGTACAATCTACATTCATATAAAAATATAATTATAAAACAAATATAAAGGGGACCAGCATGAGAAAATTAATTAAGCAAATGAAAAATTATTGGTGGCTTTACAGCCACCAAGTCAGTATTCAGCTAACCAGTTATGATGCAGATACTCAATTAGGTATTTCTAGTTTCCGAAAAACACTAAAACTTTAACCTTAAATTCACTTTAAAATTAAATTATCGAAATAGGGATACCTAAAGTGATTAATTGTGAAGCAATGCTTAAGATCAGTTTAAACAAAATTAAGCTTATTAATAGATTTAAAGACTAGGTACTCTTTTGAGCATAGATGGATATACTTACAGGGACACGATTATCGGAATTATCAAAGATTATCTCCACATAAGCAGAAATAACCCTTGCTCCAGTACCTTCGTGTAATAGGGCTTGACGTTGTTCTGGACGTAAATGTGTGAATTCATCACTTAAAACGAATTGAATTGCTGAAAGAGACAACAGAATACAAAAATAAAATAATTTAATGCACAAAGCACAAAATCCAGAATCAACAAACAACAACAAAATACTTACCATAGAAAAAGTTGCTTTTTCCCGATCCATTTCGTCCAACGACTACATTGTGTCTTTTATCAAATGGTTCGACAACTGTTTGATCTTTATAGGATTTAAATCCTTGAATAATAATCTAGAAAAATAATGAAATAGAATTCAGTGAGCGTTTGTTCTTGTTTCACAGATAATAGAATTTAATTTCATTGCATTGCAGGCGTCTTCCTGAATGGCGCTCGTTTGGAATGTTGAAAATGTGTTCTTTTGATGTCCGCAAATGGAATCGCAATTTACCTGTTTTATGTGCATGATAAGTTTGAATTTCTTTCATTTGTTTGTTTTTATATGTTTTAATATTTTAAGATCCGTTTTTGTTTATTTATATTTAAGAAAATTAAAGAAAACACATAACACAGCAAGATTTTTGTGGCAGCAAATAATTTTTTTTTTTGTTTTCAAGTGCTGTCATTTAAAGGCTTATAGTGATGGGCATCTGTAAAAAAAAACATACCGACGTTGTCGCGTTCGGTTAGCTAGCAAAAGCTATGTACATAGGTCTGTATTGAAATGGTGAAATCTATCACCGATGCGAAATATTTGGAGCGGATATGCGATGACCTAACACTAGCCGTGTTTTTTTGCGGTGCTAAACAATTAACATGTTAAATGCAACAACAACTAATCCCGAGAATTCTTGGGGCTTAACTTAAGCCCACCGAAAAACTGTGTTACCGGCATGAATTGCATGCATGTTATGGATAGTTTGTATGAAAACTCCATGTTTTTTACTGTCATGGCGTCGCTAATCCCCGCTGTCGTTTTTTTTAACCAATTCCTCCCGGGCTTGCAAAAAAACACGCCTATTGTAATTTTTGAATTTTTAGAAAAACTATGCGTCAACTAAGAAAACGCACGATTTAAAAAAAAATTGAAATTTACGCCCACTCATATGGGGCCTATTTTACGTCACATACATTTCTGTGATGTATGTGATGTATGTTTTGTGAAATAGGCCCCAGATCTCCTAGATCTCAGAAATATGGCCAATTATTGTAAAAGGTCAAAGTGATTTTAAAAGAAAACGTCAAAAGGCTCCGTTTTGTTTCATCGTGTGAAATTGGTCTAACAAAAGTGTTATAATAATAACAATTGAATATTGGCAGCACTCTTTTTCTTTACAAAACATATGTTTGCACCTTAAAATTTAGTGACAAACCAAAAAAATGGCTGTGTAAATTTTTCTTCAAAAAAAACTGAAATGAAAATAAATATAAAGTTCTGTAGCCTATAAAGAGAAAATTCTAAAGAATAAATCTAATTTTTCATCATGGCAACCTACATTAATACAGTAAAACACTTATTTGAATCCTACAAGCTGTGGGTTGCCCAGAATCCGCAAGTTATTACAGATTTCGAAACCACAGCCAAATGGGTGTCCTACTTCATTGCAGGTAAATAAATAAAAACTATATTTGCATTTGAATAAGTACTTCCTGTAACAAAATAACTTAAATTTATGACTTCTTGTTTCAGGACGAATATCAAAATCTTCCATTAGCACTGAATTAATTTATACTCTTTCTAATTTACTTATTTTGTTTAATGACAAAATTATTGAAAAAGCTCATGGGGCACACAGTGCTATGGGAAAAACAGGCTACCGGTTAAAGGTTATCCTAACTACTTTAGAGTATTGTGAAGTGCTTTTAGAAACATCGTCGAGAAAAATGTATGGCGAGAAGGTCAGATGGCTAGTTATTATCGTTATGCAAACAATAAAGTAAGTTCTATTTGTTTTTATTTTATCTGAATTAGTACCTTGGCTCTACAGGCATTCCTATCGGAATCTACCCAATCTTTTAGCCGCAATCTAAAATTTTATAAGTGTATACGGTTTTACATAGCCCAGTCGTATGTACCTTTAACAGTATATTTTTTTTTTTGATTAGAAATAACTCTATGTACACCACTTTTCAATTTAAAGGTTTTTTCGGTTGCACATAGGTAATAGGTATGCCTCGAGTTGTAATTTATGGTTCATTGTATGCTTATCCATGATTATGATAGGATAAGGATATCAGAATAAGACAACGGTTAACAAGGGTCTGTACGATGTGTAGTGGATTTACACAACGGACACAACGTATTTCATAAAAAATCATGGCAGCATTATTGAGATATTGAGAAAATTTCGGGCACAAAAGTTATACTGGAAAAATACAAGCATTTAAATAATAAAAAAAATTAATTTAGTTGGCTAAAAGCTCAAGAAAAATTAAAATTAGTTGACAATCGGAATGGTAACATTCTATTTAAAAAGTTAACTTGGAATTGCTTATGTAAGTCACTACAGATTACAAACATTTACAATTGTATTTTTAAATACAGAACACAAATCAAAAAAATGCATCCTACTTCTATTTCTTTGTAAAATGTTTTTTCTTTGGGAAATTTGTTATTGAGCTCAAGTTGGCTTTGGTTAGTTCCGTATATTGTTGACCACTTTCTTTCTCAGTCTTAACTTTTCTGGTAAAATGTATGCTGCCGTTAAAAATGAAATTTCACACATTTTGGTTTGAGGATCAACAAAAAGCATATCTTTTCAAAACTATCCTCACTAAAATATCATCAAAAACATATGTAAAAGTCATGATTTTCTGATTTAACAACAAACAAAAGAAACCAATACTAAATTATTTAAAATATTACCATTTTTTTTATTCTGCAGAGCTATTGGAAGATATCTTTTACTTTTTAAATATAACGAAGGCATCATTCGCTCACCACCAATTAAGCAGTTGAATCGAAAAGCTATTGAACAAGAAAAGCAGTCTGATCTTGGCTTAAATGATGTTCAAAATGACTTAATTAAACTACAACGATCCGGTCGTGTGATCCGAAAAGTAGAGGGTGCTCCACCATTGCAATACAGAGATTGGCAACCGCTACAAAACGATGAAACTCCAAATAAGAATTCTTGTATTTTATTTAAAGCAGAAGCCTTATACATTGCCAAACCGATTTTACATTTATTATCAACGGCAGTTTTTGGCACAAAGAGTTGGAAGAGCTATTCTGTTGCCTTGGCCTTGGATATAATAAGGTATGTGCAGTAACTTCGTTAATTTATTATTATTGTTTTATTTTTTCATTTAAGCATTCGTTCATACTACGAAAAAAAGCATTTGTTGACAAAAGAACAAAAATTGGAACTTTCACGACGAACCTGTAGCCTTCTGATGTTCTTGGTAAGGTCACCATTCTATGAGGCGGTAAGCAAACGAAAAATCGATGATGTGATCGAATTGTTTGGCAATAGAATTCCATTTGCCAAGACTATTTGTGAACCACTCAAAGATTACATTCCACAATGGCAGGACACATATTTTTACACATGGTCAACATAGTTGGATATTTGCCTGGCAAGATATTTTCTTTTTAATTTTGGAGGGATGGGGTATTGTTAGTATGGTACACTCTGAATGTTGAACTTATTTTTAAGAAAAATTGTATTTGACTACAGTATGGATAATAAAAAAATATTTTTGTATTTATTACAACATTAAATTTGTATTGAATTAACATTATAACCTTAGGATAGAATTTGAATGGAAACAAAATTTCTATGTAAAAGTGTTCACAGATCGATGGCCCCATGCAAAACTATACTAAGTGCAATAATGCTAATAATGAGTTTTTTAAGTCGATGTGGCGGTTCAAAACTGTACTAAGTTGACTTGGTATAGTCTTGCATTGGACCATCGAGATATGGAATTCATACCGAGAAATGAAAACCTAAACATGAAAGCGAAATATTAACCAGTAAGAAAATCGATTATGAGGTCTAGTAAAATTTTAAAAATTAATTAATTTTTGTGTAGGGAATAAGGAAAATAAATAATAAACAAATAAAACGTATTTAATAAAATTATTTAAAAATAACGTAAATACAATGATTTCTTAAAGCCAAAACCTGCGTGGCCGAAGTGGCACGGTCGTGCTTTTTCGACACCAAAATTTCATCGAGGCACGGTGGCACGAAAAAAATCAATCAATAGGGGTATTCCCGATCCGATCCAACTGGTCTTGTATCATTGCAAAAGTGTAAAATTGCTATACCCTAACCCCATTGTAAAAAAAAACTTTGCACTTTTGCAATGATGCAGAAGTTTGCATCGGATCGGGAATACCCCTAATTTCTTTTACTACAAATAAAGCGAATTTTGAAAATATTTGTTCCAATGGTGTAAAAACTAACAGAAACTCTTTTTTTGGCAATACACGAATATTTAAATTATTTATTCTAATTTTTTGTTGTATTTCACAACATAATTGAATTATATTTTATTTTTAGTATACATAGGTACGAATTTGAGTTTTTTTTCATATGGCACGAAAACACGTTTTTTTTGGAAAATGTGTCACGGAATGAATGGCGGCAACGATGGCCAAAACTAATATTTCCTATTTTTTTTTTTAAATAGCTATAGCATTTTACTGTTTTAGTTTTGCCATTGTTGATGTGTAAACACATGCCAGCGGTAGATTAAAATATGGTTACATACAACAACTACAAATCACAATACTTCATTGCTCGCGTCCTTGAAAAAGTTTTTGTTTTTGTGGGTGAGAGGGTTGAGCAGCTCCCTTCTCTTCACCGATCTCACCGACAAAATCATCGATATGTCGTAGGGAAAATTCATAATCTAAACAGAAAAAATATCGGGTTTTTCAATAAGAGAGCTACAAAAGTTTTTTTAAATAAATCAATGAAATTCTTTATTCCTGTGAAAGTACGTTCGATGCCATTATGTATGGAACTCGATTTCTTTTGCATGGCCACCACGGGCACGCTTGCAGAAGTCCAGACGCTGAACCCAATTTTCGACGGTTTTCAAGCATAAATCGGCCGATACTGCTGCAATTTCACGTTCGATATTCGTACAAAGTTCATCAATCGTCGCTGGCTTGTTGGCATAGACCATAGACTTGACGTAGCCCCACAGGAAATAGTCTAACGGCGTCAAATCGCACGACCGAGGCGGCCAAGCGACTGGACCATTTCGTGAGATAACACGTTCTCCAAACTTGGTTTCCAATAAATTGATTGTGACATTCGCTGTGTGGCTTGTGGCGTCGTCCAGTTGGAACCACATGTCCTCCAAGTCCATATCATCCAATTGGGGCCAAAAATATTCGGTTATCATTGAACGGTAGCGATCCCCATTCACAGTAACGTGCCGGTCTTGATCATCACGGAAGAAGTACGGCCCAATGACGCCGCCGGCCCATAAACCACACCAAACCGTAATTTTTCGGGATGCAATAGGCGTTTTTCTTTTTTGGCCCCGAGCGTGGCAATGAGCTGTCAAAAAGAAAACTATGTTACTTTTTAACTCGGAGCGCTCCGAGCTCTCAACTTGCATTTCTTTTTTAGCTCAGAGCTCGACCGGGGCTCGCTCGATGAGCTCGGAAAAAAATGACCGAGCACATCGAGCACAAAGCTGAGCGCGGCTAACTTCATACAATTTTCATGTAATTTGACAGATATGAGAATTGAGAGTTCAGTGCTCAATTGAGTTTCTTAAATAGATCTGTGCGCTCAGGTCACGTTCTGTTCGGAGTGAGCTCTATTCGCTCGGAGCCCGCTCTGTGCCCCGCTCGGGGCTAAAAAAGAAAAACGCCTAATGATGACTCATGGAGTACGTGTGGATTGCTGCCTGACCAATACTGCATATTTTGTTTATTGACGAAGCCATTCAGCCAGAAATGAGCCTCATCGCTGAAGATGATTTTTCGATGAAAATCCGAATCATTTTCAAGTTGTTGCTCAGCCCAATTCACGAACATACGACGCTTCTGGTGGTCAAGCGGCTTCAGTTCTTGCGTCAATTTAATCTTGTAAGGATGTAGGCCAAGATCTTTTCGCAAAATTAGCCACAACGACGTCACAGAGATGCCCAACGCTTGAGAACGACGTGTGAGAGACACATTTGGGCTTTCTGCAACTGAAGCCTCAGCGGCAGCAATATTCTCGACACTACGGGTACTTCTTTGTCTCACTGGCACGGGAACATTAGCTGCGTTTTATTTTCCCCCAGATCCAATCCAGATCAGATCAGGAAAATAAAACAACCCAGGATCTCCGTGGCATACGTTATATACCCAACTCTTTTTTTCCTTTGTTTTTTTTTATTCGTATACACCGTTTGCCTTTTTTCTTTACACTACTTACGACATTTACAAATTAAGGGTGTGTGTTCAAAATGGATTTGGAAATCCAAATTCAAAACAAAGTTGGATCTTGTGTTGTTTTTGTAATACATGTATTTTTGTAAGCAAATCCAATCTGGTTCGGATCTTGGGGAAAATAAAACACAGCTATTGTGTACTGTGTCTGTGGATTCAAATTTTTCCACTAGACGCTCAATTGTTGATCTGCTAGGTCGATTATGATTTATGACGACCATAAATTGGACGTAGCGCTCTTAACGATGAGGCCACTGACTCCGAATTTCGGTAGTAAATTTTAATAATTTCGACTCGTTGTTGGCTCGTATATCTTTCCATCATGAAATGGCAAACCTTACTGTACTGAAGAGAAATGTCAAAAGAGCGGCAAGAAATATGGCGTCGTTTGCTGTCCCTGTTGCTCTACTTTTGTAGCGTCCCTGTTGAAAAACCCGTTATAACAACAGAAATACACTAACCTTGTTCGTTTACTTCCCAAACCTTCCCATTTTTAGCCCGAAAGACTGTCAAAGTTCATATTAAAAAAATAAATCTGGTAGAATCTGGCAGTTTCGGGCAAGTACACGAACACACCTATTATTAACTGGCTGAACACAATGCGACGGTGCCGCAGCCGGAGTCGGAGCTGGAACATCTGTCAAAATATTAAATACACACAAAATCAATGCTACGAGCAGAATGGAACGCAACTGCAGACGGAGCTGCAGTCGGAGCCACAAAGGTTCGCCAACTTTTAACTTTTCACGTACAGCATTTTTGACGTTTCAATTTATATGAAGAAAAAAAAAAGCCGGAAAAATATATTGAAGTTTTTAGTGCTTATTTGTGTCGCGAAAAAAATTAATAATTAAAAGAAAAATATTGGAAACAAAATCAGTGAATAATAAACTCGTGGCTGTATTTTTTTCTTTGAAATATAGAAAAAGCTGTACAGCTCATTGTGGTCAGATAAAAAAAACGACGTACGACATTTTTTGAAAGCAGTTGCAGCTCCGGCTCCGATTCGGGTTGCAGCAGGGCATTGTGTTCAGCCAGTAAACCAACCCTGGTTTTTGTATAACAGCTAGGTTTTTGACACTTTCATGACATTTCGGCTTGGTTTATTTTTCTTTGGAATATTTCACACGTGTGCATTGTGCGACTTCATCAAGAAAACGCGTAGAACATTATTTTTATTCTTTTAATAAATTAATTTACTTTTCTTCGCATTTAATAACATAAAAAATTCATCATGGGAATGGTATCAAAGCGAAAAAAAATGCATTATGGGGATACCCATTTGCAGCGTAGGTGGCGTGTTCGTAATCGTAAACGAGACCTTGACCAGGTGAAAAGCAAAACAAAAATCAAAACAAAAAGTTCCTAGTTTTGTATGTAAATAATAATTTAATAACTTTACAGATCGATAAAGACATAAAAACTGGTGGCGAAAAACTGATAAACCAAGATGTAGATTTAGAAAAACCTGGTTTTGCTCAATTCTATTGCGTACATTGTGCAAAGTACTTTACTGACGATCATGCTATGCAAGCTCATTTTAGAACGAAGGTAAGAATTCAAATATATTTCATAATAAAAAAATTTGTCTCAATAAGCTGGCGAGCTGTTAACCCCTTTGTTAACTGAACTTAGGTATCTATAAATCCCTCTATCAAAATGGCGAAGCTAAAAGTTGGAGTTTTATTTACAGCAAGAAGTTAAACTTGAAATTAAACACACCTACAAAACGAATTGAAAAACCACAAGTTCGATTGATATGATTCTTACAGGTGTTGTAATCAGAAATCTTAACATAAGCGGTAAATAATGGTTAATGGTTATTTTATAATGGTAAAGATTAATGATCAGATTGACTGGACAGTTCGTCCAACTCCCTTCCCTGCCGTTGATATTATGTTCCATCTGACACCCATCGATTTATCCAGTCAGCAAGCTATCAGCATAGTCATTCCTCTTATTCACTGCGATCTAATGGTCACGTCGTTATTCAACTCATTCGTATTACTCTCAAGAACACATTATCTACTCCATCCGCCACAAACTATCCATTGGCATTGTTTCTTGCTAATCCGCATCCGCAGATAAATTATAAAGCCAATCAACTTGCTTAAATTGGAACTGAGCGTAAATAAATAAATTTAAATATAAGGGGTCATATTTCCATGGGACTTTCTTAATTCACGATTTTTTCGGGATCTGTAAAAGTTTCCGATTATTACAAAGAAATTCGTATAGACTGAATGGCAACTAATGTAAGGCAATTTACTAAGAAAGAGTAAGGAACGTTTTCGTGAATTTTTCTTTTAGTTGCGTCAAAGAAAAGAAGACTAGTCGTTTCACTAGCAAATACTTCTCATAAAATGAGCAATCGTTACAGTTGGCTTAATATCTTTTTCAAATTGTTGAACTTTACGTTGTGGAATTATTTTTGTAGTACTAGCAGTGTCATCTGAATTTAGTGAATCCCTTTATCAGCCCTTTTCTGCCCTTCGATTTGATCGAATACTTTGATTCAGGTGAATGGTTTATTCATCTTGCTTCAAATTATTTTCTTACATTGTTATTATTATGCAATTTAGATATTTTCGTTATACATATTCATAAACTTTCATTAGATACCTTATAATTTGTTTGTTAGAATTGCAAACAAATAAACTAAACTAAACATCTTATATATTTCATAGTTGCCACCCGTGACCCGACTGGAAAGTCAGGAAAAGTCAGGGAACGCGAATTTGGTCAGGGAAAGTCAGGGATAGTCAGGGAATTTCGAAAGTGGTCAGGGAAAATTTTTTGAGCACTGAATTTTTTTGTACAATGAAAAAAATTGAAAATTTCGTTGAACTCAGGGACCCTACTCTGTATTTTGTTCCGAAAGTAAGTTGTATTCGAAAGTGATTTTTCGTCCCGCTTTTGAATTGGAACTTTGTAAAACTTTGGAAGGGCAAACAATAGTATTTAATACTTCATTCACTTATGGATTATTTTTTTCAGATTGCGAATATTTTTGATTAATTTTTGTAAATCCTGGAAATTTTTTTTGAAAATAGGGTACTTAACTCGAGCTAGACGAGCTTTTCAATAATCAAACAAATTTGGGCCGAAAAAAGTTAAATTGTTTATGAATTGAATTTAAGTTATTGTACGAGAGCTAACAACGTCGACAGAAAAAAGCATTTCAACAGTCATGATTTGTTTTTTCACTATCTCGAGTGAAATTTAGAAAGTCTGGCAGGTGGGATGCGTTTTTCTGTACGCGTCACTTTTGAAACCGTAAAAATTGATTTTTAAAGTCATTTCAACAGTTTTGGCTTCTTTTTCATTGCGTTCTATAAACTATTTGCCATATGAATTACAGGTCATGTAGATGTCAGCGGTTTGCAAAATACGTCTGATAAGCTTTTTTTTAAATAAAAAAAAAATAGAATATGAAATTTTAATTTGGAAAAAAATTATTAAAAAAATAACGGTAACATAATATTACTATAGCTTTTTGGAATCTATTCTTTTATTTCACATTTAAATTACTATATTTGAATGAATGGTTTTTTAACATTAATTTTCAAAATTGAAATTAAAAAAAAAAAAAACGTTACATATACATTTATCTACTATTTTTTTTTTTCTTAAAAAAAATTAGGTACACATGTTATTAAATTCCTGTTTATCTTTTAGTATATAATACTATCATCCATTTTTATTCGATCACTAAAAACTATAGCTGGTTACATGTCTTCTATTTTTTAAGATTTTTTTTTTTTAATTTTTGTTCGGATTCCTAGAGCTCTTAAATAGCTCCAAAATACTAGACTAAAACTTTTTTCCTTACGTTTTAAAATTTTTCCGGTGATTGCTCTGCTAACTGCATTAATTTACAAGAAAAGTACTCGAGCACTAAATTTTTTATTAGGTACTTAATTAGCACTTGATAAGCGCATAATGATGACGTCACATAAATTAAGTTATGTTTCTCCAAGTTACTATTTTATTTTTTTTTAAATTTGGTCAGGGAAAACTTTAAAATTGGTCAGGGAGAGTCAGGGTAATTTATTTTGAAAAATAGTGGCAACTATGTATTTCTAGTGCAAAGCGATGCCTTTATTTATTTTTGAAATTCATAAGTTTTGCTATCGCAATTTTTACGCTTTCATTTGATTTTGGAGAGCAAATTTCCCTCACTATTCCAATTATTCTTTAAGTTTCCTAGAGAAAGTTTACAGAAGAAACCATTGAAAAAAATATTTTAAAACATTCAAACATTTTTTAAATAAACCAAAAAATTAACTATTGCTTTGAATTTTAAGGTTCACAAACGGCGTCTTAAAGCTTTGGAAGTTGAACCATACTCTATTGAAGAAGCTGAACGTGCTGCTGGCCTTGGTAACTACGTAAAACCAATAACCCGTTCCGTAACAACTCAACCATCCAAAGAAGAAGTTAAATCTGGAAAAAGATTGAAATTAGAAGAAAAACCAGAGAAACCCGCGAAGAAGCGAAAGATGGATAAAATGGAAGAGGAATAAACGATTTACCAAAAGTTGTACTACCAGCAAATGAATTTTCAAGTTATGTATGTAAATACAAATATTTGTTTCTTTGATATTTTTATCAATAAAGTAATTAAAATACTAATTAATACCTTTGTTTTGTATATTGAAGTATATTTTATAATTCTTAAACATTATCGGTATTTAACTTTAATCTTAATGGATACACTAATATATAATAATTCTAAACACTTTTTAATAATATTCTTTGTATTGTGTAGCTTCGCCTCGCGACTAGTATTTTTTTTTTTAGTTTAATTAATTTCCTTTTGTTTTTTGTTCAATTGTTTTTTTTTCATCAATCACGTTATTAAACGAGGCGCATGCAAACCATGTACATTCTCTATTGGGGGACAGTGTGTAGCACCCGGTGGACCCCAATCGTGGAGACCACGTGAATTTGCTAAACGATGCGTCAGCCGGTGGGCAATACTAAAACCCCCACTTCCTTCTAGTTGGGTCAGGACTATTATCACTTGCCTTTAAAATAAAAAAAATAATAAATTTTTTTCGGTAGATAATCATTAGCTGTGTTCTTTAATTTAAAACTCTGAGAATTTCTACACCAAAGTCCGTCAAAGTTCATATAAAAAAAAAAATGACGTGGAAATTCACAAAAATAAAATTTTTAGAGAAAATAAAATTTACCTTTGCAATGGAGGCACGGAGTCGACAGTCTTCAATTCTCCTCTCGTTGAAACGACGTTGTAGCTTTCTTGACAATCACATTTCACGTGAATCCATTTGTTTTCGTGCCGATTTTCTACCATCACAACCAGACCAGCCCAGCCCTACACAAGATGAGATCATTATATTTAAAATCCTATTCTAGAAGAAGTATTTTAATGTGTATATATTTTTAAAGGTGTATTCATATTTGGATACATAAAGAGAACGTTGAGTTTGGTCATGTGTACATAATAATTATATAAATATCAAATTACATCTTAAAATCGGTTTCATAGATTACATCGGGTTTCCACTATCAAATCTCATATATTAGCATTTGTCATTTTTCATAGAATAAAAGATCGATGCTATGCTTTAAAGTTACCTAAACGTACGTTGTAGCATCTTCCCTTCACTATCATCGTTATGTCAAGTTTTATCGAAATCTCGAGTTCTTTTTTTTTATGAATGCATAACAGCATAAAGTACCTGTATAATACACATATATTACAAGTCCAAATGTTTTACATATCTTTCCACTTATATGGGAATGATAATTATCACAGGTATTAAAAGCGAAAGCTTTGCCCTAGTGACCAGTCTCTAGTCTTCTTTTAAAATTATCTACCTTCGTCAAGTAATAAGCTGTCATTCCTTCTCGGCCCTCGTGTCGTTGTCCTTTAGTAAGTGTCAGACTGATTATGGCATCGGCTAGCAAATGTGATGGCGGATTAATTTGTTCGACTAGAAGACGCTTAGAACTATGTATTGCAAGCACACATTGAGGGTATTGCTGAGGATCTTCGATGCCAGTATGCCAATGATTAAATGCCAAGCAAACTAGTAAATACATATCGCGTTCTAACATTTTATGGCAGCCAACGAAACCACGGACCTGTAATTTTAAATTACCAGCATTATTTTTGTTGCTACAAAATATATTAAAAAAAAATAGGTCTTACCTGCCGTTTACTATGCTCCACCAATCTTCCAACTTCTGGACTTGCTGGTGAACGAGTTCGGAAAATCACTACACACAAATCGAGTTGTGATCGTTGTGATTTTTCCGAATTTCGTTGTCCCTCTTGGAAGAGTGTAAATTCGGCTTCAGTTGGTTCTAATACAGTCAGCAGAACACATGACAATGAACACAGTGGTTGAAGAGTTCCCTAAGGTGAAAATTATTCAAATATAAATAAGGAGACCAACTTCAGAATGAAAAAAACTAACTTGTAGTCGCACTTCGTTCCAACCCGATCGAACTTTACAAATGTCAATGCAATCAAAGTAATTGAGAAGATCCTCAAATGATATCCAAAATACACCTTCCGATGCTCCATGGGGCATTAGAATTTCTCTCAGTTCGTCAGTCCAAACATCCGAATCATCCGACCAATCTCCTCGCCAAGAATAATGTCCCCATGGATTTCTGAGCTTCAATAGCCGATGACCATGAATGTCCTTTACATCGAGCACCGAGTATGCATGCCTCGGTCGCAGTCCCTTTCTTTGGTATTCATCTTCGTCTACTTTCATATTTCCACCACCACAGCTTGCTCCCATCAGAAACTTGACACATCTTGAACTAAGCAACTGCGCCCAAATAAGATCTTTATCAAGTTCATCTTCACTGGGCATTGGAAGGGAGCTTGGTTGCAGTGGAATACTTTCGCATGGAGCGCCTGTTAGTGTCGCCAAACCTTCAATAGCTCGTCCTGATACTAAGGCTTCATAGCATCCATGAATTTTAGCGACTGCCTTCTCGATCAGGGGCACCCAAAGCTGTTTTCTTTTTGCCTGGGAATACACAAGATGACCCCTTTTATCACATGGCAACAAATCATCCACCAACACCGTCGTCCACTTTCCGTCCTTACACAGCCGAACTTGATAAGCACCTTGGGGACAAATTTCTTTGGTCACCAGAACCTCCTTGACTAGATCTTCCCGCTCAGCGAGAACAGCCAATGCGCTAAGAAGCCAGCAGTTTCCCAGAACTCCCTGGCATATATCCGATGGCAGTGGAGTTCGAAACACAGCCCAAGGGGGAAACGCCCCACCATCACAATTTATTTCATGTGGTCGGCGCCATTGTACAACTGGATTTCCATCACCACCAGTAGCCGGGTTGTAATAGAGACTCTTCGGAGCAGGAGGAAATGAATCATCAACGAAGAGCTCATTGTTCTCTCTGCAATACTGAATAATATTTTCCCATTTGTTGCGAGCTTCGCTCTCTTCGATCTGGCGCAAGTTTTCCATTAATTTACTTTCTTGGCGATTCATGTCAACTATGATGCCACTTGTGATATTTGGTTCTGTTGGAAGAGTATTTGCGAGACCACGTGGGCTTGAGCATATGTCACAGACAACGCTAGCTGAGGAATTTTCATATGTACACGCCGGGCACTGCCAAGTTTTAATTGATGTTGAGGAACCGCTACTACTATGACGATTAACATTAACTGAAGATGATGATGAGGAAGATGGTCGTGTAACAACCGCCCCAGTACTATGACGCTAGAAAATAAGAAAAGGAATTCAGAGTTGATTATACATATATCTTATGAAACTGGTTTATATAACTGTTTAAGCTACAAGGCTTGTTTAAGGACACAACGGCTTCTTACCTTTGGAATTGCTCCCGATGAAATCCTATCGTGTCTTGGCGATGGACTTCTTGATGTTCTAGGTGCAGGTGGAACGAGACTCGAGGAAGAAATCCCTGAAGTATGTTGTTGCGGCGACAATGCATTTGTTTGATTATTACTATTTAAAGAAGGTGATGTCGTCGACGGTGTTACCGTTCCTAAGTTGTTGGTATTTAAAGTTGCCAACACATGCCGATTATGTAGTGATGTGTGTGTTTTATTATTTTGATGATGATGATGGCCACTGTTACTATTGTTAGCTGGTGTTGATGTATATGGTCGAAAATTAGTTTGTTGCCCAGATATTATGGGTATTGTTCGAACTGATTTGCAAGCAATGCAAATATTTGAATTTAAAGAGTTCTTCAAAGTACACTGACTGCAAGACCAAAATTCGCCTTTCCTTAAAGTCATGTCTTCAATTGATGTGATGCTTTTAAGTTTTGATCCACCGCAGACAACACATGCCATTGATAAATGTGAATTAACGAGTGTGCACTTTTTACATGTCCATTCCTGGCCTGGATGCGAAGATGGATCACCTAAAAAAATATGAATTTATAATATTGTACTTGGTGTTAACATGAAGTGCATTATGGTTTTTTCGGTATTTAACAAAAACAGCAAAGAAGGTACCGACAATTGAGACGTTCTATTTGGACATGGTATAAACGTAATATTTTTTGTGGCTGAATAAGTCAATTTTACGAAACCGATGACAAGGATACTCAAAATGATCACACGTTGACGAGTCCCATTAAAAAGAAAAGATCGATTTTTGATCCGTGAGGAAGTTTCTCAATGTGCTTTGCAATTGTTAATTGAAATGTTGTGTTAATTCTGTTTATTTCAACAAAAACTTGATTGTAACAGAGCAAGTTAACAAGTAACAAGTTATAACGGAAAAGTACAGCATCATGTTTTATACAACGGCAGTTTTATTTCAAATTCAGAAGTATGTGATTTCCTACATAATTTGGAATAATTGTTATTTCTTAATTGTTATTTATTTTGATCTCATTTTATATTCCCAAAATTCCTCTTTTGAATAAAACATGACACATGTCAGCATAGAAATATTTCATCTTTATACTGTCAGTTCACTGAAAAAATATATTGTATATTAGCTGGCCCGCCCCGGCTTCGCACGATTTGAAAACACAGTTATCGTAGAAATTTACAAATTATGTTAAGCACTTAACGTTAATCACCTCGAGTCCCAGCTGGGCTAAGAAAGTTATTCAATTAAAATTGAACAAAAACCAACCACAACTAAAAGGAGTGTGATGATCGGCCTAGCAGTCGTGAAAAATCTATATCTCCAGCCTATAAAAACTTGGTGGTAGCTCACTCAAGTGTTGATGTTCATTCAAACATTCAAACATAAATTTGATACGGAGTTATGCCCAAAAATAAATGTTAAGTCTTTGATTCCCTCGTAGTCAAATATTGCGGATTTCATAATCGGCATGAGTTATTCATGAGTCAAAATTTTATTATATTTCTTATAGCTGGGGTATGAAATGACACCAGTGGTCGGAAAGAATTTTGTTGGTGTTTACGAGTATTTTACCTTTAAACCGATGATATTATGTGCTGTCAAAAATGTATATACAAACCTGTTATAAATTGAAAATCGTCTTCTAAATCCTGTTCAAATGTTGCAATTGGAACTTCTACAATCGATGGTACTTCATCAAATGCATGAGACGATTTAGATTGTCCCATTTTCGTACTGCATTTAAGTTCCTTTCGTGACTCTTTATATGAGAAAAAAGAAAATTTATAAAATGTGTATTCGTTAATTCAATAATAATAAATTATTTATCCATACCTATCGATGGAGCAACTGTATCACCGATTTTTGTTACAGTTATCAAACTTGGTTGTGTCAACGAAGGTTGACTCCTTGTTGATTCACATATATCACATTGTTCTACCCAAATACGATTATAAGCGTATGAGCATTTTGTGCATGTCCACATTCTTGGAGGATTCGTTATTGGATTATTACCGTTGTTAGAGTTTGAAGAATTCGTAAGAATACTTTTAGTTGACAAATGCGATGAAGAACTGAAAAATTTAATGTTAGTTAAATACAAAACAAATAAAAAAAAACTAAAATTGAACTAAATTAATAACAAACAAAAATGAAGTGAAATGAAATTAAAACAAAAACGAACCAATTTATTTGTTAGAATTTTCTTGTTTATTAAATGAAATTATAATGACAATGTTTTGTTTAAATTATAATATTAAAATTCTTAAAACTTAAATAAGTAAATTATTTTTTTTTATCCGAAATTATATAAAATGATTAGTTCTCAAAAATTACCCTACCGCTTGTTTTCCATTGCTCATCAGTAAAAAAACTTATCTTAGATAAGGCGAAATCAAAACACTTACCCAGTTCATGTTTGTGAAATCATACAAATCTGAAATCTGAATAAAATTCTCCGAGGGATACTTTCCCAATTTTGCTATTGAAAATGATGTTCAAATTTTTGGATTCACTTACCTACTCAATTAATTTTCCGTCGCATTAAATCAAATGGCCGCGGCCAGTTTATAATTCTGAAAACTCAAATTTTCCTCAGTCAGTTTGAAAGACCGGGAAAATTAAATATAAAAACTTCGTTTCTTTTTTGGCTTCTTATTTGGCTTATTGCGACAGAAAATAATGAGCGGAAACTACAACAAAACTCATTATAATTTCTTAACAACAAAAATGAGAAAGCTTTGTGAGGATTTGTGTTTTCATTAATCGGAATATGGAGTTTACACAAAAGAGCAACAGTTATTTTGACTTCTTGAGGAGATGTTTTGTACAGATTTCTCATTCTGCTAATTCAAATTGAGGGGGAAATTTTTAAAATCTCAGAAGTTTGAACTGCTTAGGATGGGTTTATTTTGGAACTGCGATAAACGACACAAGTAGTGAAAGCTGTCCAAAAAACCGTAGGTTGTTGCACCTACTAAGCTTACCAAACAGTTTGTATAGCGTTTGTATTGATTCCAATCGAATATAAAAACATCGACTTTACAAATTTACACCTACCTTAGCGAATGCCGCTTCGGCATAGGCAAAATCTAACCATCTTCAAAAATAAACTCACATGACGCATGGTAGATGACCAAAACATCAAAACTGTACACAATATTTGTAGTAGGCACACATTGCTAGATGTGAGGCTATTAAAGAGTTGTTTTTTTGCCAGTTTAACCTATTTCGGATACAAAAAATGTATATTCATATGCTAACAAAAATTAATAACAATGTTTCACTTAAACTAAATTAAAACAAAAGCCCCTGAAACAACACAACGAGTTAAAAAACATGCAAAAACGAAAAATTATAAGAAAAAATCTTGAAACACCCAAAAACCACGTACATTTTGGATTCACTCGGTTTTTTCGGACCTTTCCAAACCTTGGCGTAGATGGAATACTCTTCGTTTTCGTTATTCATATCCGTTCTGTCAGTGACTCCCGATTCTATTGATTGCCCACATAAAGCAGCATTCATTGAATCTGTCGTCCCTGGTACATCTACTGCAGACGATGCTGTCCCAGCAGTTGAATTATTATGACTTGTCGTCGTTTTCATATTTCCCATTATTTCAAGTGAAGGGAGTTTACATGCAAAATTATTATTGTTATTGATATTACAGTTAGTGTTGCTGATATTGTTTAGATTAGTTAGCTTTCTAGCTGCTGGCGAACTGCTAAAATCACTCATAGATGCATATAATGAGTCCGCGTTTTGATGCTGTTGTTGTTGTTTCTGTGCGTCAGATATTCCCCCCACGTGAGTATGTTGTTTAACTTCATCCATTAGTTGTTGAGAATTTCTTGCTTTGTTCTTGTTCTTATTCAATTTGTTCACTACAGCATAAATTGGTTCGGTAATTGATTCACCAACGTCATTACCAGTACCTGATGAGTTATTACTGCCACTTACTAATTTAATTTTTTCCAAGTTCTGTTTAGCACGCCGAATTATTGTGCTATTTTCATACATATGTTGAATATGATGACCTATCGGATGATAATGCTTTCCGCGTTCAGAACTAGTGCCAGCGCGACTATTTAGCAAGGTTTCATAGATGGTACTATCGAAGGTCTTGCTATCGGGTGGTACACCCCCACTGCCAATGGTAATCTTTGGTCGATTATTGTCGTTCAAATTCTTCGACCAATCTTTCACAGCAATAAGTACACCGTTGCGTGGAAATGTTGAATGTGCAGTTGGGTTAGTCGAAGAACGATTTGCATTGACGCTATACGATCTAGACAATGTTGTTATTGTCAAATTACTATTTTCATTGGTGCGATTACAAACACCACAAATATCACATAGATGCTGATTGGAAATGCTACTGAAAGAACTAGTTTGCGAGTCAGGAAATGATGACTGACGGGGATATTGATGAATGTGTTGTATTGGTTGTTCGCCTAGATGAATATTTTTATTTCATATTATGATTTATGTACATTTTTTAGTTTTAATATTTATGTAAAGCAGAAACTAAAAAAAATATGTTTGAAATGAATGTGTTTTTGAAAAGATGGTTAAAGGGGTGAAAGGAATAAATAATAATTAAGCTGATGAAAAAGCTTGGAAGTCAACATAATGTATTTATCGTTAAACACACCCAACACCCAATTTGAATCACCGAACAAACATTACTTGTGGATGTATGCATTACTAATTGACAATTATAATTATTGATAAAACAAAATCTAAGAAAATCCTAATTCCCTTAGGCCATTAAAAAAAATCCCAGGTCATCTTTTCGTTGAACTCAATGTTTTGAGAACAATCTGGATTAGCTTTTTTATGCGGGAATTTACTAGCAAGATCTTCATAGTTTATCCTAAAACAAATTAATGTTTTGATTACATTAGAAACTACCTCAATAATATTCAGGTTCTTAAAATTGCAAGGCTTTATTCAGTAATGGTTTAGATATATAGGACACAAGTTCTATCGGTGTCGATATTGGCGGGGCGAAAAAATTAGGTAGTTATCACTTTTGATTTTTGTAAATAAAAAGCTAAATGGGATTCCATTCCGGCGCGGCAATAAGAAATTGAAAATAGAATAGAAAATTACAATATCCACACTACATGGTACCAGTTTATAAAAGTTTGATAAGACGGACGACAAAGCACATAAGATAATTATTGCTGAACTTAGAACCATTAAAAAACAACACTCTGACACAAATTCCTTCGTGCCGTGCTCCGAGTTAAAGAAAAAAAAAATGAATATAAAAAAGAAAAATGCCTTTTATGTTAAAAACATTAGATAAGATAAAATTAATCATCATAGCTTAAAAAATGGTAGTATAAATTTGTTGTTAACTTTTATTTTATTTTATTTTGTTAAATAGTAATCAACAATAATAAGTAAACGAATGGATAAACAGACCTCTAAAGCTGAAATCAATACCATGTATGCCAGTTATCTTCAGAGAATTTAGTTACTCATGACCGTTATTTAAAAAATACTGGAAAGATTTTTTTTACAAAACAATAATATATATTGGGTAAAATAAATGATAAGGAGGAATTGGTAATACATATTTGTTTATTTTTCTACTTAGGGAATTGAGAAAGTAAATAATATTAGCCAAGTAACTAATAATTATTAGACTAATGTCGACTTTTCATGAGTCTATTTTTGCCGTGCGGCCAGTCGCCTCCCCAAATTATGCGACTTGCCGCCCGCATATCAGTTTTATGAAGTCTGGTTCAACAGAAAAAAAGCTTGATGTTGTATTCAATCTGAATACTATGACATGCTCTCTGTTCAGCCTAGACACGGGCAATGCGTGGGAGTTTGTTGAATTCGTTTAGATTACAAGATCCTATGTTGGCAAATTAAGATGCTTCACGTAGATTCCCTGTTGCCCGGGCTTTGCGATGGGTGCATTGTTGATTTTTCGTTTGAAATATCATGCATTGCTTGAAAATCTTGCTGGTTTGATTTTTCCGCAGTATCTTGCGAAAAATAACCAATCGAATTATTTTGTTCAGAAGTGCAAAATCGACAATAACATTGTTGCTTCTCAGACCGATAGTAAACAAAGAAAGGGATGGAGTACATATCTTAAAATATGGAACTAAAAATAAATAAATAATTTTATAATTTTAAAAGAACTTTTAATTAATTATATTTTTGTTTAAACAATCTTAATATGTACATAAAGCTAAAGCCATTTCACACTGAATTTTTGAAAGTGCTTGTGCCAGAGAAGAATTTTGTCAAAAAGTTAAGTTAACAAAAATGATATTAATAGAAATAAATTTTCTTAATGGAAAGAAATTTAACTTAAGTTAATAAAATAGAAAATAGGCCTCTTGCGACTGAAATTTCATTGAAAATCTTACGAACCTTGCGACGGTAATTATGAATGTCTCAACGGCCAGCTTAAATAGAATTCGATGAGCTACATCGTCTATGTTTTAAAAATAAATGCCCTAAGTTGAAGATGAGATAAAACTTAATAAACTTCATGGAAAATTATAAAGAGATACATTTTTTAAGGTAGAAATGGATACACCTATATAATTTTTTAAAATGAAGTTTACAATTCGATCGGTACATTCAATTAAAGTGAATTTTTCATTCAATTTTCTTCAACTAGTTTTTTAAATCTTCTTTCATTCGAGTCCAAACCTCACTTTTTATTTTTTTAAATGCTAGAGAGCATTTGTTTTTTTTTTTGTAAATTTGACTGTAAACGTAATGTATAATATGCATTTCATTGATTTTTAACTATCGTATCGCCTCCCCGAAGGATAGCAGAACAAAAACGATTACGAAAACATTTAAAAAAAACATAAAAAAATGAATGAATGTGCATACATATTTTGTTAGTGCATGTGCATTTTCTACAAATTTAAAATACTGAAAAAAGTTTTTTTTAGAGAAACAAAATTTATCTTTCTCACCGAATACTGTATCAGAAATGTTGCTCAATGATTTATTTGCTTTTCGATTGCTATACATTGACAGGTTACCCGGTCGAATGTTGTTCCTTTCATCATAATTGACCCGTCGATCTCGATTGTGTACTTCTGCTGTTATGGCGGCACTACCTCCAGAATTCAATCCGATCGATGGTAAACGAATACTAGTTGCTTCTGTAGCTGTTCCAGTGATAGTTGCTGTTGGAGTTGTTGTTATAGTCGGATGTTTGCATTCCTTTGATTCGGGTAAATTGAATATGTTTTTGCAATTATTAACGAAACAAATATGGCAGCTTTTTGTTAATAAATTTCGACACGACGATCCAGAGTCCATACTCAGACTACGGGTACGTCTTAGCAGTTTTGCTTTGTTTTTTCTGTCATTTTTCTCTGTTAAATCATCCTCGAATGAGGCTTGATGTTTATGCGCATTTGCTGTAGTGGGAGTTGCTTGGTTATTGGTTTGTATTTGTTTTTGCTGGTATTGCTGTTGCAAGTGTTTTTGCTGCTGATGTTGCTGTTTGCGATAGACTAGGGTTTCCTTGTAAATTGGTGCTAAGTAGCTTACGCTATCACATGTTACACAATGCCATGTCACCGAATTATTTTCCAGCTCACAGTCCTGGCAGATCCATCGACGATTTAGACTTGGATTGGAGAAATGATGGAAAAGTTCGATTGAATTTTTAATGTACTTTCGTGTATCCTCGCAGATAATGCAATTGACTTGGGGTACATTTGGATGATGCCGCTGTGGCCTCCTTAGACAACCACGCAAAAGGGTTTTGTAAACACGCCGAGACTCGTTTCTGAAATATTTAATGAAGATTTGCTATCTTTTTTAAATTTGTTTTATAAATTTCTTAAATATGATAAATAATTATGCAACACACAAAAAAAATCTTAAAAAAAATAAAATAAAAAAAATGAATCAGATTTGCATTGTTAATCGCTCTTGATCTCTCGTTGTTGATCATATGACATTCTGCAGTTCATCATCAAGCAGTGTTTACACATGACTTTCGTCAGTGAGACTTCCATACAGATTTTATCAGATTTTTGTTATGTAAAAAGTCATTCAAAATAATTTGTTTTTGCTATTATAAAATATCAAAACCCGATTTCTATTCAAATGATTTCTAAGAGTGTGTCTGTATTTCTAGGGTACAAAGTCAAAATCTGATTGAATGTCAACTTCTTTAAGGAAACAATTTTTAATACTTACGGGGTTAGTGTAAATCAAAGTCCTTACCGTCAAGGATTATATTTAAAAGAGAAACTCATTAGAATATTCATAATGCATCCAGATAACGAGTTTTTCCAAAATCTTAATTCTTCACATAGGTTGGTATGTTTTTATGTAAATAAGGGATCCTTTAAAACGAATAATCGACTTTTTTTTACATATCGGGTTTTGCCCTACATTCTCATTACAACATCAATATGAAACAAAGTCATCAAAATAGTGGTAAAAAAGAACAGTAACATATTCCTTTTTGTTTTACTCAGGTATAAAGAAGTTGAACAAACAGTTTAAGAAAATTTACGAAGCAAAGAAGACGTTCTTTATGGAAAAGACAAAATTAAAGTTCTGAATACAACCATAAAAAAACAAACCTTGTATTGAATATAAACTTAATTATTTGTCACTCGGTCAGCAAAGTATAGAGACAGGTGTTTAATATTTAAAGTAAAATGAATAAATATACACATTTCCTTGTTTCCGGAGTTTTCAGTAAAGATAACGTACTTCATATTTTGAAATGTTTAAATATTACTGGTGAACAACATGAAACTAGCGTGCTGATAATGCAAGAATACTGCATTAAAATTGATTTAATCTTGAAATAATATAATTACATTTTTTTATCATAAAACAGTTTTCGTGTTATGAAAAATATTTCTAATGTAATTAAACTTGAAAAAGAAAAATCAATATTAGATACAATGTGGTTTCAGCACCCATTCGTTTAGTGGGAAATATCACATCGACACCTGCAATAACCAACACTAATCCAACATGTTGGTTGATCAAATTTTTAAAAGAGGAAACAGTAATTCTGAATAACGTTTGATTAACTAGGTATAGTCACAAAATATTGCTGACAAAAAATGTATATATTTAAATATATATTCACGTGAAATTAATTTCATTATTTCAATAATTCAACTACCTTATCATTGATAATTGAAATTTAAAAAATCATTTTGTGTGGAAGGTCTAAATAATTTTGTTTGACAAGAATTATTATTGGCATCAAAATAATCACTGATTTCGATTTTTAAGTGCGAAAAACTTAAAATTAATATTTCCAGTCATGGTGTTCAATGATAGCTATAACTGGTAACTAAGGCACGTGTTTGTCATAAAGCTTTGAACCGCCTACATATTAGTATGTAAGTAACGTATAGGAGCTGAGTTTTGTATACATAAATACATATGCACATGCTTCGGCTCCGGCTCAAAAAGTGTAGGAAAGATCAGAAAGTGAAAAAATCTTCTCTTGGATATTTTCGTATATAGCTTTAAAATTTAGGGGAAAGAACATTCGGTATGAATTTATTCGCTATAAAATTCTCTACACAAAAATTTACGGCAACTTGTTTCTTCGCATGAAAAGAGACTTTCCTAATTTGGATGTTTAACCGCCATATTATTCACTCTATTCATTCAGGTTAACTCCCGTGTTATTTAATCGATTCATAATGTGGGGGCCAGTTATTTAGGAAAATTTATTATTTAAATAATTAATAATAAAAAATTCTCATATTTTATTTCTCTACAAAAATCCGTTACAAAATGATCGTACTTATGACTTTTGTATTGTTACATTTGGGGCCTAGTTTGTTCACAGTAGGTTAAATCTACACCATGAATTTAACAGTTCTTACTAAATGGCGCTAATTAATCAAAATCGGCCGATTAGCTATTTCCATGATAAACAACTCAAATTTTGAATTCCTTGATAAAAATTTTGGTTAACATGCACATTCGATTATAGTTTCAATAATCCTTTAGTAAAGAAGAAACATAGTCTTGCAGCTTACATCGACTTTAACATTCGATATATCAGAACGTTCTTTTCTTCAAATTAAGCGATAATTTTTTTTGCTTCTTTGACATATTTTCCAACCTTAAATTGCATCGCCAGTCTTTGTTCAAACTTTTAAAATTGCTCAATAAGTTATAAATTATAATGATTCTCCTTGAAAGTTAAGGGGAGTATGCGTATTGTAAAGAAATAATTATTTAATTGAAAATAATACAATACGCTTCTAGGATAAGATCAACTTTTCGTAATGAAGGCACATTTTAAAAAATTCTACCCGTTTGAATTTCTCCTAAAGTGAATTACAAAACAAGCTGTGTAATTTTAAGCAAAACCGTTTTTGCAGATGGAACCACATTCGCAAAGAACGACAGAGTATATGGCGAAAACTACTCGTTTGGACTTCTTTATCAATTATCATCATCATAATAGAATAGCCGGAATTATGACAATTAATACTTTTTTTACATCTACTATACATAATAATATATTAGAATCTGTAGATAAGTTCCACACAAAACTTTGGCTAAAAAAAAAATTGAAAAGAAAATATTAGATGTTTATGAATAAAAATGTCTTGTATGTTACTACTGAAGTTTTTTTATAATCTGCATTGTAAATGTTCATGTTTGTAATAGTTGAATCTAACAAAAAGCATATTTTGAATATATGTACTTCAATCGGAGTTGATATGTACATAGATAATATAATAACATAATTGATCTTCATTGATTAATTAGCTGAGCACAAGCTAATTTTTGAAGTACACGGCCAGAGAAACCAAGACAAAATTTATCTCTAATAATGTTTTTGGCTTGAAACTAATTTTAGGTACCAACAGAAATAGCTACTTTGCAAAATACGATATCATACACCAAGAACTAAATCCAGCGCAAGTAAATCAAAACCTGTTACGCAGGTAAATACTATATAAACACTAGAATATATTTAACAAAAATGTTTATAAAGCTAGGCTTCAAAATTTATAAAAAAAAAAATATATATTGAATTGTTTCAACCTCAATTAAAAATCAAGAACAAAGAAGCAGTTTTAGTCGCCAAAAAAGAGAATACATAAACGTTCCAACAAGAAATCGGTCAAGATGAGCAATGAAGTGAAAGTAATTTGTATATTTGTATAACATACCGATACCACTATTCATGTCCTAGTAGGTATTCTAATCTGATTAAAAATCTCACACTCACTCTCAATAAAATTAAAATTGAAAAAAAATATAAAAACAAATTTTTAATTAAGCTTAAAATATGTATTTAGAATCTGTACTTTATTTTTTTTTACATAATTCCTTTGAACTGGATGTACAAAGGTTTTTTTTTAATTTGCTTACTCTATAGTAACACAACAACCACAATTTTAACCACCTTGAAACAGAGAGGACAAACAAGAGAGATAATATCCACATAAAGTGTGGGTAATTGAATTTCTAACCCAAATTTTTTGCTCCAAAAGCTGAAAGTGAACCCCTTAGCAACAACAACAAAAATATCAATGTTTATTGCACTTTTTTTGGTTTGACACCGATTCAATTATATTATTTTTGATTTTGTTCTTTTTTCTTCACCCGAATCGAAACCCGAATGTATCTAGAATACACAACTCACAGGAATCTCTTCAGGGTCGATGGTTGTTAATTTCTTTCCTTTTGTGGCACACAATTCTTTGTGCCTCAAAACAATTAATTTATTTTACGATTTTTTTTAATGAAAAGAATTATCACTTTACCTAATTACTGGCCGGGACCGACTAATGAGGAACTAAACTAAGTGCATTCCTTTCTTTTTGAACAACAAAACCAAAAATCCAACACAAAAGAAAAGCAGAGCAGAGCTCTTCTTCTGCTTCTGCTGCTACCAAAATGAACAGAGCTGCTGGTGCTGACAGTTTTATGTGCGCGATTTGAATAAATCAATATTAAAATAAACAGCAGTTGTCATTTTTGTGAATCGATTTTTCGCTGGTGCTTCTGATTTGGGGCTGCATAAAGCACCACACAAGTATAAAGAAATAAAAAAAAAACGAAAGGAAATCAAAGGAAACAAAGAAGTGTATAACAACCTACCCATGAGAACTGATTTCAACATATCCCGGTAGTGTGGTGTTGGAGGAGGCTATTTGTTGTTGCTGCTGGTTTTCATTGTCGGTGGTGATGGCAGCAGGATTTTGACAAGAACCTCCTTGGGGGCATTCACCACTCGAAGAGAGTGATGCTCCACCACCAGCAGTAGCAGGATCATTTGCATTGCATGATCCAGGCGACGCAGACTTTCCAGACAATGGATGTTTTGGTGGATGGTGATGAAAATGATTCGCTGACGATGTTGTCGTTGATGAGAGAATTTTTCGGATATTACCGCATTTTACACATTTCAAACACTCAGTAGGATTGATTATGTTACAATTTGTACATGTCCATTGAAGCACCGAAGCAATTGTACCCATTTTTTGGCGATGATACAAACATGGCTCTGAATGAGTTTGCAAACAAAATTTGTTTTTTTTTTCTTACACAGACTTTTTTGTTCTTATCTATTCATAGATTTTATGGTATTCGTTTTTTTATGAATGGCGATTTTAGTGAAATGATATTAAGTGGGAACAAGCGACTGTATTGGGAAATGAAAAAAAAGAAAACAAATTATTGCGGTGACCGTGCAAAATTATCAAAAACAAGGGGATTTTCGTTTTTGTCTTTGGTAGACATTACTCCTTTCGAGTTCTCGAGACGGAAAAAAGTCAAGCACAGGAGAGAATCATAGAAGCAACATATCGAAGATGGATTTTCTTCTACGAATTTTCGTTGAGTTTGTTCTGTCAAATAGGGCGAAAGGTGCATTCAGTAAATGAATATGAATGAATTCAGCCTCTTGGTGGAACTAAATGCATTCACGCGGTTAGGTTCCTTTCACACAAGGAAACTCAGATTCCAGCAACTTTCAGTTTTTAGGAGAGAAGGGCACCAAGTAAGAGGATTGAACGGTCTACGATTAGTGGGAATTGGAAATTAAAAGAAAACGTCAGAAAACTCCAGCAACTTGTTTCCTTGTGTGAAAGAGGACTCTTAACAGTGCGTCGCAAAACTGCAATCCAACCACACCTATGTCGTGTGCTGTGTTGTGTGGTCGACTGTGCACATTAATCAAGAGTGCTGTGTTGCAAACTGTTAAGCCGGAACCATACCTATATCGTGTTGTGGTGTGGAGCGGTGTGTCGCTGAATGTGCGCACTTGTGTGTAGTGATGTTGAAAAAGAAAAGTACAGATATATATGTTATGAGATAACTGTTGTATCTTTACAAATAGTAAAATGTCTGTTTTGAAATTTGAGTATTTGTCTCATTTCATATACTCCACGTCGTGGTATGGCGCAATCTAAATAGAAGCGATTCCTTCACAACACAACACAAAAAATATTTACTTTCAAGAATTCCCTGCGCAAAGAGGTCCTTGAGAACATTGAGCATGGCATACTTCTTCTTTCTTGGGTGCTGAAATTTGGCGATTCTTTTTCCATATGCCTCTAGGAAGGTTTCTGGAAAAGTCCAATTTCTTCTTGGGCTGAATGAAAAATAAAATGTTATGTTTATATGTATAGAAAAATGTATAATACAAAGCAAAACCTACCATTTAATTTCGAAAATCAAGAAAAACCGAAAGTTTAATTAATTTATTATCTTGTATCTCGTTTGAAAAATTTCTGTCAAAGCTTGTTGCTGAGCTGCCATTTTAATTAATACCAACCTTGAGAAATTAAATACGGTATGCCAGTGCCTCACAGTAGCTAGAAGCAGAAGCCCGTTTTCGGATCATGAAATGTGAACCCGATAAAGAGCAGGTTCATGAGTTGTTGTTATTGGGCCTTACTAATAACCAAATTGAGTAAATAGTTAAACGAAAATCTCCAGATTACAGAACATTCGCATACAAATAACAAATTTAGTCTCCAGGTTATTCCTTAGCAAGACGTTAAAATTTAATACATGGAAATCCCACTGATCTCTATTACACTGGATAGTGAATAGCCTATAGTGTATAACAGTTTTTGTGAGGCAAGTTTTTTAAAGGGTACCAGCCACGGACCTCATATCTCGCTCTATACAAACGAAGAAAGAGATTGAAGATTTGCCGAAATTGAGCATTTATTTGATATCGGTTGATGTCAGCAAGCATTGCGGCTGTAAATATTGAAAAAAATAAAAGAAAATGCAGTATCACCCATTCCGCTGGCGCCGCTGTTATACTGTTATATGAGGGTACCGGCCACGACTATATTTTTGCCTAATCTCATGAATTCAAGGAATTCCTAAATGCATCCCACAGATCGGATACGCGTTTTGTGAAAAGAAGAACCCTTCGAACACCAAGTTGAAGATTTTTTGTTTAGTTTTTTGTTTTTTTTTTTCTTAGGAACGCTCATAACTCAAAAGCTTCATAAATCTATTCACCAAGCAATAATAGTGAATATTTATGAGCGCTCACAAAACTTATGGTACCCTCATAAAACTTATGAGCGCTCTCTCTGAAAACTTTTTCGAAAATTTTTAAAATAATTTATTGTTTTTTTTTTGTCAAATTGTCAACCTGTCACAATTTTGTACTTTTATTGAAATTTTTTTTGATATTCATTAAGTTTATTTTCTTTCGTGGTTAGAAAATCTTTTCTCCTAATCAATTAAGTTGAAAAAATATTAATTGGTCTTGTTGTTGGTGCTAATGTTATTATTTGTGATCATTTGTGCGAAAAAATTTTAATTTAAAGTTTGGGAATGCCTGGTTAAGAGAGAGCTGTCGCTCTCATTTTCAAACTAAGAAAAATACTTATGAGTGTTTGGTGAATAGCACAAGTTTTATTTGAGTTGAGTCTCATAAACTTAAGAGCCGTTTATGAACGCTTGGTGAATACCGCCCTTACTTTGTTTTTGGAAGTAATAACTTTAAAATGAAATGTCTGATTATTTTAAGTAGAGTTTTTTTTTAGCATATCCTTTGTTGTTACTTAATACATATTTATGACATACAAATAAATGAAAAATATATAATTTATGAGAAGTGCTTTCCTATAAATTGCGTTCCATATACCCAGTCCCGCGTGCATTTGTTGATGGAATCGCTTCTTAATTTTGCTTCTTTAATTTTGCGAGTTTCCTTGAATAAATTTATATCTTTCGTTACTTGAACTCATTTTTCTAAATATTTGTTTTTGTTGACGCGAAATTAATGAAATTGAAAATCCAAGAAAGTTTGACATTTATTTGACAACATCTTGATGGAAATTGTGGTAGATTCAAGGAAAGTATGAGGATTTGTTAACGAGAAGGTTAAATTCTGTGAAAAAAAGGATAAACAGCATAAATCACTTTTTGCAAGTTTTCAGGAGAGTTTTCAGGAATGTTTCTTTTGCGATTACAAATAGGGTTAACAACTAATGGACGAAGTGTTACAGTTAATAAACCGTAAGAGATATAAGTACGAACAAAATATATGACAGTATAGATTCGCATATTGCGCATAAGATACTGTAATAAACTCAATTTCGACATAAGTCGACTTATGTTATGCTGTTATTCCTTGTGGCCACAGATGTTATTAGTAGGATTCCGTTTAACCTTGCACTTTACCAATAGTCGACATTTTTTTCATCCAATTCCCCCGGGCTTGCAAAAAAGCACGGCTTAAGTTAAGTTCTGGGTCGGGGTTATCTTTTAACACGTAATACAAAAACAAATTTGGATCTAAGTTTCTATCGGGGTTTGCTTTAAGGCTCTCCCAAACCAATGCGAAATCGTAGCGAATAATTCACAATAACACAAAATACCCAACTAACATTTCAGCTTCTTTTAGCTTAGAAATATTGATATTCCGCAGGCTTTACCTTATATAAGGGCCCTATACGGCCTTCTGTGGAAAAAAAATTTCTTATTGATGTCATGAATTCGATAACAACTTCTGTTAAGCTGTTTGGAAATAAAAAAAGAAGACTAAAGGCTTAACTACATAAGCCAAAAAAGTGAAAAAGTAAAAAAGTGAAAATTTTCAAACTCATTTTAGGATAGTGTTTCTGACTGGAAAACTTATAAAAATGATGCAGAAAGCTTAAATTTTGGTTTAAAAACAAATTTGTGTATTCTTTTTCACAAAACAACGGCGCTAGCGGTAAAAAAAATATTTTTACTTTTGTACTTCAGTACTTTTTGGCTTATGTAGTTAAGCCTTAACAGAGGTTAAGAGCTGACACTCTGATAAGGCATTATAACTGATATAATAGAGGGATAAAGTAGCTGCCACTTTATAAAAGCTCCATAGAGTTTTTATAGAGGTTGCTGGCAAAAGGTATTAATAAGGGTTCTATAAAATTTTTATAGGGGCTTAATCGAGTACTTCGGTGAGACCTGTCAGGTTTTGAAAAAGGCGCCAAATAAAAAAAAAACAAAATGGTGCATAGGTAAGGTATCTGTCATTTTGCCGATCTAAGGAAAATTGTTGTGAAGTGAAGTTTTTTGTATAAATACATTATCGTAGAATACTTGGAATTTGATATTTCATATCATTTTGCTGTAAAAAAAGGCAAATTGATTGAAACAAGATTGTCTGGTATCTACATTATGTATGTTTTGAAATTGAAATTCTCGTCTAGGGTCCAATTAGTTTTCGTTGGTGCTGGCAAGGCACCAAATGCATTGAGCGCCCGTATCGCAGAGTAATTTTACTTACTTTATGGGGAATATGAGACACAGCTTACCTGTGAAATGAACAAAAATTACACTGCTAATTAATAAGTGTTTTTACTGAATTTAACGCAGCACCGCATGTACATAGTTTTTTTTTTGTCATTGAAGTGTTGTGTATATTCACTTTATTTACTTTTATTTCACTGGTTTATTTAATTAACTAACGGGTGATTTTTTAGCTGGTTTGGTTTTGGCAACACTGGTTTTGACAGCTGACGTGTGTTTAGTACCTTGTGTCACTGTCAAACAGCTTCAGTTTGGTTTGCAATTTAACCATGGATCGTCTTACAAATGAACAACGCTTGCAAATTATTGAATTTTACTATCAAAATTCGTGCTCGGTTCGAAATGCTTTTTTATCGAAAAATTGTGTTCAGCGATGAGGCTCATTTTTGGTTGAATGGGTACGTAAATAAGCACAATTGCCGCATTTGGAGTGAAGATCAGCCAGAAGCATTGCAACAGCTACCAATGCATCCCGAAAAAGCCACTGTTTGGTGCGGTTTATGGGCCGGCGGCATTATTGGGCCATATTTCTTCAAAGATGATGCGAATCGCAGCGTTACTGTCAATGGTGAACGCTACCGAGCGATGATAACAAACTTTTTTTTGCCCGAAATGGAAGTTCTTGACTTGCATGATATGTGGTTTCAACAAGACAGTGCCACATGCCACACAGCACGCGAAACAATGGCGCAATTGCGAGGCGAGTTTGGTGAACAGTTAATTTCACGTTTCGGGCCGGTCAATTGGCCGCCTAGATCGTGCGATTTGACACCATTAGACTATTTTTTGTGGGGGTATGTCAAGGCTAATGTCTATAGGGACAAGCCCGCTTCGATTGACGCACTGGAAGCCAACATCCATGCATTCATTCGTGAGATACCGGCCGATATGTGTGAAAGAGTATGCCAAAATTGGACTCAGCGGATGGGCTACCTGAGACGCAGCCGCGGTCAACATTTGCATGAAATTATCTTTAAACATTAAATTGCAAGGTTCAAACTATCGATTCAAATAAATATTTCATTCATTTTTTCGATTTTTTTGTGTTTTTTTTTTAAAAAAAGTTCTAAACCTCTTAAAAAATCACCCGTTATAAGCTGTTTTTTTTTACCATTTGGACGATTTAAAATCTCAAAACACATTCCTCATAAAAATAGCTGAAAGCGCCTCAGAATTTAGCTGTCTAGCTGTATGCCTTTCCTTTGTGAATACATAACTCAGACTATGTGTTATATGACTATGTGTTATGAAAAAAGCCTCACTTTATATGCCCGTTCTTATATTTCTTTTTCTAGGTGCGAAGTTGCAGAACTTGGAATATCAAACCTTGCTAGTCTGTTCGAGTAATATTAAAAGCAATCCGGATTGGTTGGTGTTTTTGTTGTCCTATAGGAAAAACCAGCTGATAAACAAACCAGCTGTTTTCCAAAATAAATCTGAAAGGTATCCTAAATTTTTTTAAATTTTTGTGAAAAAAACAGCTGGCAACTGAAATATGTGTTAGCTGATTTTCAGCTGCCTATCTCTCACTTTCTGTGGCAATGGATTAAAGAACACGCGGGATTTCTGGTTTTTTTTTACAAAGATTTTCATTTTTACCGAAAAAAATAATATATGAAATACAAAATAAATATAAAATATAAAATACTAGACAAACCTATACCCAATCCGGTTTTGGTCGTTCGAAAACATATCCGATGCAAAATGATCTTAGATACCCTGTCGGCCTTTCACTCGAACGCGGCCAATGTAACATGCGAAAAAAATCGTATATATAATATGCATGCATATTTTCAATTGAGGAACTGTTTACCTACTAGGCTTTAGAAAAATGTTTTAATGTTTTTTGTACAAAAAAACTCGAATACGTTTAGAAAAACATTTATAAAGAATGAAATCTTTTGTTGAAAGGAATTCCACATTCGAAAATGATGGGTTTTCGATTGGTAAATTCAGTTCAATCTAAAAATTTATTTTTTTTCTTGCCCATAATTTAACACTACAGATTGATTTCTTTTTTTTAATTAATTGGGCTTAATTATTGAAGCTTTTTGAAGTACTCAAAAGGAAAAGTATGACCAATTTCTTGCATCTTCCAAAATATATCTAAGATAACGCAGTGGCTAAGGTGATGGACTTTTATACAGGAGGTTCCGGTTCGATCCCCAAGAGGTAAGAAAAATGTTTGTGTTTTAAAATTATTTCCAATACATTAATTAATAAATAATCTCATGTGATTTATACTTTCAGGTAAAAAATAGATTAAAGGTAGAACTGCACTAGGCGGAACTGCACTTCAGCGACGCCGTGCGCACTTTCGCTCGAAACTGAACGAAACTTCACGTCGCGACACAGTTGGTCAGATTACCAACTTTGTCGCATAGTGTCGCGCCGTGAAGTGCAGTTGTCGCTTAGTGCGATATAGCTCATACAATTTCCTACAAATTAGTCGTGAAGTTCAGTTCCGCTGAAGTGCAGTTCCGTCGAGTGCGGTCCTAGCTTAAATACAGGAAAAAACACTTCGAAAAAAATTGGAAATAAAATATATAATTTTTATTTTATTTTTTACTTCCTCGGTAAGAGCTTATTATCTGCTTCTAACAGGTATATAAAAGCCATGAGTTCGATAGCGCATAGCGTTCGATAAGACCTCGTATAGATCTAACAAACACTTGTTATAGAATCTCAAACTTTTAAAAGAACTGCTCATGGTACCTGTACGAAGATATACCGAAGTCACTTTAGAAGCTTAAAAAAGGTTTTTTGAGCCTCTATAATGTTCTCCTTTTTATGTTTAACGAGGTTTTACAGATTTCTTACAGGAGTTAGAAAGTATTTTCAGTTAAATCTAATCGAAGCTGAAATGTAAGTTGGATATGAAAAATACACAACGCTAAACAACAACAAAAATTCGTCGTCGGCGAATGTTTCGCGTTGGTTTGGGAGAGCCTTTATGGAACCAGAAATAAGTTCTTACTCTGGCGGGTAGACGGCTCTTCAGTCGGTAGAGAGTACAAACTGCAGTGCGAGGAAAAAAGACAGCATTTACATAAAAAATAAACAAACGTAAGACAAAAAGAGATGGGCATACAACAGTGTTTTCATTAGGATCCGTATCGTTTTATTAGGCGTCTTTTTTTCCAAGCCCGAAGGAAATTGGATGAAAAAAACGATTCGGGGCTAAATAATTTACATGTTAAATGCAACAACAACTAACCCCCAATGGGTTTAGCTAAACCCAGATAATTTACGGAGCTTAACTTTAGCACGGAGAAAAACTGCATTACCGGCGGGAATTACATACTTGCTATCGATAGTTTGTATGGAAAATCCATTTTTTTTTCTGTAATGGCGTCGCTAATCCCCGATATCGTTTTTTTCAACCACTTACCTCCGGGATTGGAAAAAAACACGTATTATATCGGGGTGAACCATAGGGTTATTGGCGATAATAAAACGCGGCTTTTGTCGCGACATGAAGTCTCGTTCCGTTTTCGTGCGAAAGTGCGTGCGGTGCCGTGGAAGTGCAGTTCCGCCTATTGCGGTTTTACCTTAAATTTAGACTTTGACTGCTTTTAGACGATTGCGATTTTTAAGCGGCGTTTCTCTTTTGCTCTTCTTTCGGTTGCAAGGATGCTTTTAAACACTGCGATTTTCAATGGTTGCAATTTTTGTTAAATGAATGAAATCTGCACACTCTTCACTACATTTATGTTTCAAAAAACACGAAAAGGCACAAAGAAAAAAGGGCGATAACTCTGCAATTTTGTCTACTCCGGCCACCACCGTCCGTTTCTTAAAAATCGCAATGGATGATTTCATCGTTTAAAAGCAGTCTATGCAGTATTTATAAAAATGAAAACAAACAAACCCTTTGCGCTTTTCCTACTTTTCGCTAGATGTCGTTTCATAACTGTCAAAAGGCATTTTAGAAGAAGAAAATCGAGTGAGTGAGAAATAGGAAAAATGGCGACGAACGTGAAAACTTCTAGGAGTGTTTAAACTGAAAAAAACTATCGTTTAAAGCTAGAAAAGTATCAAAAAAAGTCGCTCAATTTATAAAAAATCTTTAATTATAAAACATATTATTGAAATTTGCTTACAAGAAGTGCGTTATATTTCATAAAAAACGTAAAAATCTTCTACCATACTCGGTGTACTACCGAATAAACTTTTTTCCCCATCGTGTTACATTTCTTTTTTTAATCATATCAAGGCATCCTTTGGAAAAGAACCTGTTCGTTGCAGAATACGGAGACGAAAGAAACCTTTGTAAAGAAGTCTCATCATCTTTGGAAGTGATGTCTTATACACCGCGTCCCCCGATGGTTCCAACCATGCCGTCTTTTATGCCACCGCCGCCGATTCCACCGCCTGGCATGTCATCCATGGGCACACACGTAGGTTTTCTTAGATTTTATATTTTTTTTCTAAAAAACTTACACTCAAATTTTTGTTGTGATAATTATTATAAAAAAAGACAAAAAAACTAAAAGTAATCTTACCACAAAAGGTCCAAGTCATCTGAAAAGCCAGACTAGAAATTAATTGTATTGTGTTTTCTTAATGTGAAATCCCAGAATTGGGTAAGTTTTGAATTTATTTTAATTTTTGTTTCAATGTAAGCGGATCTAGATCTAGAGAACCGTAAGTGTTATATTTGTAGCCCGAAGGATATTCTACGCCTAAATGTGTTGTTATGTTGGTCGGCGTGGTAAATAAAAATAATCTGTGAGTCCTAATATTGTTAAAAACTCAGAAGGGAACATAACTCCCCGAATTTATTAAGTTAGCCAATTTTAAAACATTACACCAAGCCACTTGTTGCCTTAAACGTTTGTCTGTTCATTGAAACACTTTTATTGTATTTCTCTTAAAGATAATGCCTCCTTTAACAACACCACCTCCGCCATCTAGACCAACTTTTAGAAATGCTGCTACCATAAGCTCTCAGCCGACCGTCTATTCAAGGATCAATCCAGATCCGCATGCTCAGACCCAGTTCAAGGGACCCATAATCACCGTGTTTGTGGGTAAGTTAACATGTTTTATTTTATAAAAAAAAGAAGTAATTAAAAAAAAAATGTTTTATTTCCAGGTAACATAAGTGAACGGGTTCCTGAGATATTAATTAAACGAATTCTAAGTGCATGCGGACAAGTGGTCAACTGGAAAAGAGTTTCAACATTCGGATTTTGTGAATACGAGTAAGTATTCGTTTTATCAATTAAAAGCTTTTTAAAGACAACGCAGCATTCGTGACTGCAATCTGAATTGATTTCTTTCTTACTCAATCTAACAAATTTTGTTTTTAATAGTAAACATAGAAATAGTTTTAAAATTTTTGAGTTTTTAATTTAAAATTCTTTCCGGAAAGAATCCGACTTTTTTGGTGTAGGTTATTGAATCAGTTCCCGACCATCTCAGTATAAGAAAATTTCTAACCTCAAGTTCTCGTATTTTAAAATTAAAATCTGGCTTTCAATAATAAAAGTTTCGCAAAATTTTGAGTCGGCATGTAGTAGGTATTTACAAATGGGATACGATTGACCCCATTTGAAAATCTCGCATGCTAAAACTCACAATTTTTAAATTTTGTAAATTAAAATCTCGAAAACTATAATCTTGAATTTTATTGCATTGCAAGGTTATAAATCTCAGTTACCTACTCAATTTTAGGTACCCATTTAGAACCTAGACCAAATTCAAATGAAAGAGTAATATTATGTGAGAACTTTTTTTTTTTATTTTTGAAAGCGAAATTTGTATAATGCGAGATTATCACGCAAAATTTTGATTTGCGAGTTTTTCAAAATACGAAATTTCGTTTTATGGAATCTGTCAAATTGACAGAGACTTTGTAAGACATGCCCACTAAAAAACAAAAAAAATATCAACATTTTTCAACGGTATTTTAATCCATCGATATGATGTATCATAATAGTTAATAGTTTGACAAATATACTTTCCAAATTTCCAAAGGAAGTAAATTGCAATAAAAAACATTTTGGGATTTTTCAGATGACATAATCCATCTACATCAAAACCATCCTTTGATGGAATTTAACTTGATAAACTTCAAACTATTTTTCTTTTGAAGGTTTGAATGAACACCAAGTTTTTATAGGCTGGAGTTATAGCTATTTCACGGCTGCCAGGCCGATCATCAGACCCCTTTTAGTGGTGCTTGATCTTTGTTTTAATTGATAAAACTTTCTATGCCCAGCTGAGATTCGAACTTGGACCAAGCACTTTCAGAGCCACATGCATATATTTTTCTTTGCGTTGAGCGGAGTTTAACTCTTTAAAATAAAATTTAAATTGTATCTCTTTTTTCAAATCGCCAGAGAAGTAAGTTAAGCATTATTTTTTGTCAATTATATTGTTCAATTTGTTTCATTTTTGTAAATACTATTGTTGTTTTTGCAGCGAAAAAAAGTGGAAAATTAAAGGTGGTCTTAATTAGGTAGTTCTTGAATAAGTCATTCATTTTCATATACATGTGTACGTATAGTCACCTGATTGCAAGAACCTTCTAACTCAATTTTCGAATTTTTGAGAAAGACGCAAAAAACATCTTGGCCTCTTGTTCAGGTTCCATTTTTTTGCATGATAGTATTGGTAAAATAATAACACCACATTTTAAAGTGTAAAAATTACGATGGGAATCGATTCCAGGTAGCAATACCCGTACCTTAAAAATGAAAAAAAATCGAGTTAGCTGGTTCTTGCAATCAGGTGACGATATTTACCTAGCTTTTTGAAGTTTCTCAGGACCTCTAAAACCTCAGAAATCTAAACGCAATTCCTCAGTGAGATTTCTTACTTTCGGTGTTAAAAATTTGAGACTGACATTTTTTGGATTCGCTTGCTAAATATGTAATTTTAAGAAGCAAATTCTAGGTCCCCTTCATCTCCGCTGATAACACAGGAAGGGTTGAGATTTGTAAGTTACTAGTTTTCACGCCTTTTTCATTTAAACTCAAAAATTAAACCATTTAACATGCGAATAATTCAGATTTTGAAGTAAAATATTGAAAAACCGCTGTTGGCGACCTCTAAATAGTGTTCGATTTTGGATATTTTGGTCTTGATCTTTTAATTTCAACCTAAGCTTCATAACGAAGCCCGTTCCAGGTTGAATTTTCGAGAATCAACCTAATATGTATGCGTTTTTTTTTTTTTTACTAAAATAAAACTTATAAAAAATCGTTATTTACATGACTTCTTTCACTTATAGCGGCCCAACTGCTGGAATGCGTGCTGTACGTCTGCTCAGCGAAATGGAATTTGATGGTAAAAAGCTAGTGGCAAAAGTTGATGCAAAAAATAAACTTTTATTGGATAATTATAAGGAGGAGGAATTAAAGTTAGGCGGCAAAAAAGTAGAAATTGAAAAGGATGAAGACGCTTACGCTCTTACCCTGATGGGCCGTATTATGGAAGAACATAAAGATGAACTTCCTCCCGCAAATGATGGTAACTACGATCAACGAGACTATTACAATATAAATTCTAAGAACAACTTTACAGGAAGGCAAGACAACCCCGATCTCAAGTTAAGCAAAGCTCTGCAAGATGCTAATCTTGAAGATGATAAAAGAAACTTGATAAGCAGTGAAATTGGTAAATTTCGTAAGAAGGCAGAGGCCGATGATCATCGTAAAGAAAAGGAAAAAGATCGTAGAAAACGAAATGATGAAAAAGAACGTGACCATAAAGAATCGGAAAAAGATAAAGAAACGGATTGGGATGCTAATGAAAAAGAAGTTGTTGTAAAAAAGGAAAAGAAGGAAAAAACTGTAGATGCATCGCCTTCTAAGAAAGAAAAAGATCGTGATTCAAAGGATAAGCGAAAGAGAAGTAAGTCCCGTTCAAAAGATCGTGAGCGAGATCGTGAAAGGGAGAACAAAGATAGAGAACGAGAACGTGAACGAGAGCGTGAAAAAGAACGCGAAAAGGAACGTGAACGCGAACGTGAACGAGAACGTGAAAGGGAGCGGGAGAGAGAAAGAGAGCGTGAACGTGACAGGGAGAGAGAGCGTGAAAGGGAAAGAGAACGTGAACGAGACAGAGAGCGGGAACGTGAAAGAGATAGGTGATTAATTCCATTATGTTTCCTTTAAATAATTTATTTAATGTATTTTAAGGATAAGTGAAATATGGTAGTGGTGTTTTTATTTTGTTTATACATATATATATAGTATTAAATCTGTAGAAGCATAGTACCACATAATAACAGTTCGATGTTGAACGGCGTGAAGTCCGATAAATTTGATTTAAATAACTAAATTCACCTTATTTTGACTTCACTTGAGTCGATACACATTTCTCCAACTTTGTCTTACGAAAAACAATTTACATTTAACAAACGAATTAAACAAGCACGTAACTAACCTGAATACATTTCGAAGCGTAACCACTTCTTCATCAGCAATAGCAACTAAACTTTGTTGGGCACCAAAATTGGAACGGTACTGCTTTCTTCTCCTTTGAAGTTTTGTCTTTGGCACATAAGGTTAAGTATTGCCGTTGACTAAATTCAGTGCGTTTGTGTCTTTTGTATGTAAAATGGTTAAAATTCATCAAATCGCCTATGGTCAATCACTTGTTTGAGTAGGGTTAGATTCTCAATATTTTTGCGGATTTTTGTCGCTGATTGAGTCGATGTGTTCTTAAAATCTTGTCTCTATGCTACGTTTTGTTTGCCCATAATATTTACGATTGCAGTCACCACATTCAATGTCATAAACCCCTGACTTGCATACTACTACAATTTTTAAGGAACTAAAAGTATGGTGAAAAGTACTAAAACTCGAAGACTCGGTACTGAAACTATTTTTTTATTTTTGAATTTAAAGACGTTCTAAATCTTTTTGACTATATTTTTGGTGAGATTCTTATTTAAATTTATATACCACGTTACAGGCTTTTAGGTTTTAATATACCCTCATATCTCAACACTTCCGCTATAATTTTAACTTATGTACATATATGACTTTAAAAGAAACACAATATTCTAAAAATCACCCCAAAAAATATAATAACATGCTTGAATAAACTTCACTTTACTGACATGTAATTTTGTGACACACTTTTGTAAAATAAAAACACTTCATTCTTCTATACACAAAGACTATAATAAAATAATTTCACTTTTGTTAACAACAAACAAACGCCACCACATAAGCGCCATCAAACTAAAAAAAGTTTAATCTTTTGAATTCAAAAATAAAATTAAATGTTTGGCAAATATTTTGACTTGATTTTGTCAAAATTTAATCAAGCAACTATTGCATTCATACTTCTCTGAGAAAATAGTAGATTTAATTGGAAAAAAAGGAACCGACATGCCACGGTACTGACATTTTGAGTGTAATTTTTTAAGCCAAGGTTAGCAAATTTTTAAATAATATTATGTAAATTGTAGTATAAACTCATTTCCCCAAGACAAACCAGAAATTCATGAGAACATTTTGTATTAAGTTACAAATAAAGCACTGGACAGAAAGAAATAATGTGGACAGAGAATCACCCTTATAACATTTTATTATTTTGAAGTTATTTTAAAAATTCTTACAATTTCCAACAGGAAAATTCGATTTTTTTAAAATTATTTTCCCGAATTTCATAAAGATAAAACATTAAATTAAGTTAAATTTAAATAAAAAAAAAATAAAATTTGAAAACATTTAAACACTTTCGCGACAGAAGACTATCAGCTCTATTCTGCTAAACGTACGCGTGAATTTCCGTATTCTGTTATCCGTCGGAAGAAAGCGAATGTTCCAAAAGCATATGAATTGCGATATAAATTTAAATTTTAACAATTAGATTCTCTCAAGAACTCCAAAAATAATTATGGATAGAGCTTTGAACTCTTAAGATGGAAGAGTTTAAAGAATAATTTATGATAAATTAAGTGAACAATTAACGTTACTCGAAAAATTCGATCGGATTGGATAACAGAATATCGTTTATACCTGTAGACACCTTGAAGACAAGAAAATACTAACGCGTAGTATGCATCAAGTAGTACATATTCAGAAATTACACAATACGTCAGTATGAATCAAAGACGGTATTCACATTTAACCAACTTCAACTACTTTGTTTTCTTTCTGGGTGGGACCGCCGACAGGAAGCACTATTTTGAAAAAAAATAAATAAAAATAAAGTTTTTAAACCGTATTTGAACAACTTAAAATGTTTAAATACCACTTAAAATCTCTTCTTTGTATTATGTTTTTTGTTTAACTTAATATAGAGAGAGGGAGGAGAAAATCGTAAAAAATGTACGGGACATCCAGCGTGAAAAAGAAATTGAAGAAGAATTGCGGGAGCGTAAAAAGTTAGACAAAAAAGCGCGCGAAAAGGAAGCTGCATACCAAGAAAGACTGCAAAACTGGGAACAGAGAGAACGACGGAAAATAAAAGAATATGAAAAGGTTAAAATGCATTTTGTTTGTAATACATAATTGATTATTCTTACAGTATTGTTGTTAATTTTTAATCCTAGGCAAAATTAAAAGAAAGTCTGAAACTTGACGAAAGAGAAAAAGAAGCAAAACGGTTAAAGGAATTTGTGGAGGACTATGACGATGACAGAGACGACCCCAAATACTACAAGTAAATTAAAGTAAATTATTGACCAAGAATAAATTTGATATATTTAATCATTATAAACAGAGGCCGGGAACTTCAAAGAAGACTTGCTGAACGTGTCCGAGAAGCTGATCTCGACGCCAAAGACCGCAATAGGGAACAAGAGGAACTTGAAGAGCTTAAGAACAAAATATTTAGCGGAGAATACGAGAACCCAACACAAGAGTTTGAACGAGCGAAGAAGGAACGTGAGAATCTATACAAGCCTCAAATTCTAATTGACGTTAATTTAGAAGCACAACAACGCAAGGAGCGTGAACTAGAAAAGGAGAGAGAGCGTGAAATTGAAAAAACCAAACGCCTCAAGGAAAAGGAAAAACTTGCAGCCGCAAAGGAAAAATACATACAAGAGAAGGAGGCACACGAGGCAGCGATGGCAGCAGCAGTTATGCATACAGAACCAATTGATTCTGATTCAAATGACGAAACATTAACTTCTAATCGTGAACCCAATACTAATCATCCATTACCACCAGTTAGACAAGAATCAGAGTCCAGAGATAGCGTGTCAAATCATTTCCAAGATGAGGATTCTCGAGGATCCATAGTATCGTCCAGTCATGGTTTCAGTCCTGTTAACAGTCATAACAATGTAACAACTCCTGGTACTCCTCCTATTTCCGCTCCACTTATAAGTCTCAATTTAGGAGTTAATGCTAAGAAGAAAAAGATCGAGGTTACTTCGGATGTTTTCAACAACGAAGAAGACAACGATGATGCTAGCAATCCGAAAAAGAGGAAGTTAGTTCCGCTAGGTAAGTGATATCGTAATTTCCTCTGTATGAGCTGAGTATGGGTTATGTTTTATTAGACAGAACGTTTTTACATAATGTAATTATCTAGAGTAGAAATTCGAACTTTCGTTTAAGGCAATCTCATTTTTACGAAGTAATTTTTCTTCACAAAGCTGATCCAGCCCCTACCGCCATTTTATCGTAAGCGACAAAATTGTTTAGTTTTTTTGTTAAGCATTGAAAAAAATTAAGCCTAATGTTAGTATATTATCAACAATAATACATATATTATGTAACTAACTACAATACAGTTCATAATTTGTTTTCTGTAAAATTTTCGTTTTGTCATTTATAGTTAACTGGCGCACAGTGGTCTAGAATGAATATTTAGGACGAAAAAATTCTAAACTTATAAAATTAAGGTTAATTGTTTATTGTAATATGGAACCAAATATTAAAAAAGAAGATCTCTTCAGTCTCAGTTCTGTATATTTAGGAATAACACATTTGAGATTTCCTGATTATACACGTTAGGCAAGTTTTGCTGAAACACTTACCTACTAATTGTTGTCATGTCTTGTTAATTAATTTTCTCTATAGCTGATTTGTGTACTACATAATTATTCCAATAGACATTTCCACACATCTTCCCTCTTAAAAGTCTTTTTTTTTTTGCAGCCAAACTTCGAAAAACTCCAATATTGTGACCTAGTTGGATGGTTTTAAAATAAATTGTAAAAACCGACGTGATTGCACTTTGTATTTGCTTAATTTTGGCGAGAATTGATCTAACTAAATAAGAATAATCTTAGGACTTGCAAAAACTTTCAAATTTTTCTATAATGAAAAAAAAATCCTCATAGCAATTTTTATTGTAAAATTCTAATTGAAATAGGTTTTTTTATATTTAAATAATATTACTACTTTCTGCCTTATTCATGACTGTAACATACTGTATTTCCACACCCTTTAAAAAAACCATTGGCATACCATGCGTCATAATGTTTGTTGAATTTTTCATCTTAACGGGTCCATAATTTCTATCTTCGACCTTTTATAAAAAAAAGCAATTTCATCAGTGGGTATATAGGGAAATTCTACTTTCTTTAAAAAAAAAAAACAAATATTGTGATTCGAACATATTTTTTTATATTTTTTTTCCCGCTAAATATTCATTTTAGACCAGAGTGTGGCGGTTAGATCTCAGTATTTTAATTCTCGAGAGTAATTAAAATACCGAGATCTAACCGCCACACTGTGGTCTAAAATGAATATTGGTAATGCGATATCAGCTTTTTGTTGGTAGCATTTGGATGTTTGACTATGTACATGGAACTCCACAAAATCACGTCTATTTATAAAACTAGGAACAAATTAATTTTTTTCAGTTAATGCATCATGCTTTTCAATTCTAGCATTTACATTTAAATATACATTTTAGTAAAAAAAACTTGTGGGTTTCGTCTAAAATGATGACCGTTTTTATTTCGATTTCATATATATCAATAGATTATGATGAAAACCAATTTCCAAACGCCCAATCTCAAAACCGTGGAACACACTCAACCAACGCTTCAAGTGCAACCCACCACTCTGGACAAAATCACTCCAAGTCAAGTTCCAAAAAGCGAGGAGACAAACACGAAAGCAATAGCGGCGGTGGCAGCAATAATAAAGAAGACAATTCCACTAAACTTCAGGAGGAGAAACGCCGTCACATTAAGAGCATAATCGATAGAATACCCACGCAAAAGATTGATCTTTTTAACTATAAGCTAGATCGCAATGAAATCGACAACAACCTTATGGAGAAGAAAATTCGACCGTGGATTAACAAAAAGATAATCGAGTACATTGGCGAACCCGAACCAACCCTCGTTGATTTCATTTGCTCCAAAGTCCTAGCTGGTAGTTCACCTCAAAGTATTTTAGATGATGTTCAAATGGTATATTAATACATCAATATTTCGTGTTTTTTTTTGTCTAAATTATACTGTTGTTCTTTATCCATCAGGTTCTCGATGAAGAAGCAGAAGTCTTTGTTGTCAAGATGTGGCGATTGCTCATATACGAAGTTGACGCGAAGAAAATTGGTCTGGGTAAATAAATTGTTTATTTATTTTTGTGTTGTAATATCTCTAGTATAATAATAAGTGGTTATACATAACATGAAAGAAAACAAAAAAAATGTTTTTTAAAAGTACCGAATCGAAGCTTCTGAGCATTGCCAGATTTATTTGTTTTTTTTTTTGGTTTTTTTTTTTAAATTCCTTTTAATATTTCTTTTTATTTCAAATTCTATTTATACATTTCATTTTTAATAATAAGATTGAATTAAACTATTATTTTTTAAATACAGCCAATATATTAAAGATGAAGAAATAAAAACAAAATAAACAGAGGTGATCTAAGAGTTTCTGAAATTAATACAAAAAATTGTTTTACTTAATTTATAAGTTTTTTTTTGTACAAATTAGGTATTTGGAGATTAGTTTTTGGTACTCAAATCCAAAAAAACTTAATTCTGTTTCAATGTTAAGCTATCTAAGAGCCGGTCTGTTCACAGCTGGTTCAACCTATTGGGTAAGATTACAATTTACTATTCTCATTTTTTTTCACTTTGGTCACCTATCCATAGGATTGCGAAGTTGTCACCTGAATTATAGCTAAATTTGCACGGACGCGTTTGTTGGGATGTGAGTTTTAGATACCTTAAAAACAGAACAGAACATACATTATATGTAAGTACACCATCCACTACCGACTAATTTGAAATATTTTAAAATGTCTAAGAATCAACACGAAAGTTAAAAATAAGAAGACACAATACCAGAAATTATAGGTTAATAGTATTAACCGACTGAAATCGATCGATTAACGATTATAGGTTAACTTGATCATCAGCTGCAATAACCAGTGATTAAAAATAATCAAAGGTGAACAAAACGAGTTTGAGTATTCTTAAAAGCGATATCAAAAATCAGAAAGCGTGTTGGAGTCAGCATAATCGATTGTACATACGTGTGCTATTATTTTTAAGTTTATGTGAGGTGTTTCATGTTGACGCGTTGGTATTAATGTTTGTGATAAAAGTTAGTTTTTAGATTAAGAGTGTTTTTAGTTCTTGTTTTTAAGACGAAACAAGAATAAGGTAAGTTTGCACTTATATAATTTAATAACTACCATTATGTACCTGGGTGACTAAAAAACTTACCTTGCATATTTAACAAGATATCACAACGAACTTCACTTAGATTTGACATTTCTAATAATTCATATTAAAAGTTGCGTTTTTAGAAAAAAAAAAATTGTATTTTGGTTACAACGAATTCGACATTATTGAACAAAATATTAAGTGAATTTTTTTACTATACATACAATAAAAAAAATTGTGCATTCTGTTTAAATTTAACTCATTGATAAGAACGTTTTGCATCTAATTTCAGCTGCCAAGTACTACACACACAACCAACCAAAATCAATTTTTTGCAAATTCCTTTCAAAGACAGAAACAAAAAAAAATCGATTCTTTGGTTGGAAGGAATTCGACATGAATGAAAAACTGTTAGAGAGCAACAAAAAAACAATTTCAAAAATAATTGAATAAAATTCTTAAGCTATGAGCAGACGGAATATAAAAAGTCGCATACGTCTGCGACTCTGACGTCACGTAAAAGTCGCAAATTTGTTGCAAATTTTATGCATACATCAGTGCTCGCAAACTTGCATATAGGGGTGTTCACACGATATGCAGAAACTGTCCCAAAAGTCGCAAATGCATTTGCGATCAAGATGCTCGCATATCATGTGTCCGCGAATGTGATCGCATATGCTGTGGTCTATATGCGAGGTGTTCAGACGATAGTCGACAAAATCCGCATATCACCCATTTGAGATCATATGCAGGTTTGCGGACATTACATAATTTTTTTGAAATTTGGTGGTATGTGTTTGTGAATATTGCTCGTTTCGAATATTTAAATTATTAAAGTCCTGAAATAAATTCAAAATGTGTAAAAAATTTGGGTTGGTTATACTTTTTCGTAAAACGAACAACGAACAAGAAATAATATAAAGAGTATGATTTCCGTTATAGCCCAAACTTTTTTTTTTATCATATGCCCTAAAATATGTTTCACCATACCTGTGGCCATATTTTTCCCCCAAAAAATTTGTAAGAGGTTTGTTAACATTTTATGTTTTTTATTTGAAATTTCAATATTTTAGTTTTGTCCTAATTCAGATCTAATTAAAAAATGTACATACAAAAATCTATAAACATACCTTCATATTTCGATTTAGATATATATGCATATGTGATAAGAATGTCCTTCGGGTTAATGACATCAGAAAAATTTTGTTTGGTTATTAATTTTGTTTACTAATTTAAATATAACGGACACCCACTAAGATAAATAATTTCAATTATATTTTTGTTGTGTTCCTTCGAAATTTAAAACCCCTATTTTTTCCAACCGACTGTTCTACTAGTAAAATGAGGAATTAAAACAACTGATTTGCTCGCATATGTGAGGGATATGCAATGTTCTGTTTTCGTCCCATCCCAAACTTGCATACGGTCGCATATGCTCGCAAACTGTCACAAATTATATGCAAGAGTGTGCAGTGTTCACACGATATGCAAGAAAGTCGCAATATTTTATGCGATCTGGGTGTCGCATATAGTCCGCAAATCATTTGCGAGCATATGAGGACTGTCCCAAAAGAGTGTTCAGACGATATGCGACCAAAGTCGCATATGATGACGTAAAAATGACGTCAGAGTCGCACACGTATGTGACTTTTATATGCCGTCTGCTCATAGCTTTAGAGCCTAGAAAGTTTTAAGATGGGTTGATTGAGGAATCACAATACAGTAACGAAGCATTGATATGTATTGGAATTCAGGGATGTAATTCTGAAATACATACATTATGTATGTGTATTGTGTAGGTATATTTAATTTTTGCACTTACGAGGTTTTGATTTGGTTTCTTTTGGTCTGGCATTCGTCGAATGGACTAAGTCAATTTCTATTTTATATCATTATAGCTCATATTTTTCAAAATACAAAAAATCCTCCATCTATTTTATAATTCAGTAACCATGTCGTCTTGAATGAATTTTATTTAAGCAAGTCCCCAACGTAAATGCCAAATCATCACTCGGGCAGAGTTGGCTAAAGAAAGCATTGATGTGCATCGCGTTGGTGTCAAAATAATTTCAGAAGTTCAAAATAAGTTTAAATGCTCTTTAGTCTAACGTTTCGTTCGCGAGGTCTAACTTGAAGTTGTTGAAACAATTATACTAAATTAGTATGTAATTATATTGATTTTTAACAATTTTTCAATTTAAACGATAAGAACCATCTATTTATTTGTCCAACACTGGCTGCATTGTTCATTTTTATGTTACTATCATAAGCACAGTAATGCAATAATATGCGCTACTAGTTTCCGAAAAACCATCCAACCACTTTTTTACTGAAAATAGAAATATTCTGTGGTAGCATTTTCAAATATTGCGATATATTATATCGTCGGCTAAATACTTAAAACTGCTAAGTCCACTTTTGTAAATTTTACAGGAGAGCGAAAAAACCAAAAAAAAATTACATAAGGCTCCATATAAAAATTGATTTTCTCTTTAGGATTCTGCAACAACTAAGATAGGTTAGGTTAGGAGAGGCGTGCCTAGCTCTAAGGCTGTGGCGTCCACGGGGGCCTATTGGTCAATTGTGGTCCCCTATAACAGTGATAAAACCTAAACTAGTGATTGACATAGACTAGTTCATTTGCGAACCAGCCCGTGCTTTCTATATATTTCCCCATGTTTGCCATTGAGTCCTGCGCTAGATCGTCCCTGTTTCCGAGGTAACGGAGGCGATTTGTTTGGAGATTTGGGCAGTCGCAGAGCAGGTGTTCAATGGTTTCTTTTTCCTCAATATCCTGACAGCTCCTACAGAAATCGGGTGCGTATACACACAATCTAGTGGTCATTACGCCATTGGCACAATGTCCCGTTAGTACACCTATCAGGGTTCTAATATTCTTTTTACTCAGCGATAGAATATACTGAGTTTCTTTTTCATTAATTCTAGCCCATAAAGTTATAGAGATGAAGTTCCCGGATATCCAAGAGTTGTTGATTTGCTCTTTCGTTATTAGGTCTATCTTCCTTTTGATCACGCCAATCGGGACGTCTGGTCTCGTATCTGACTGGCTACTACTGTCTCTATTTGACATTGACTCTTCCCTTGCCAGTGCATCTGCTGTCATTCCCTTCTATATTGCTATGTCCAGGAACCCAGCAGAGTTTGACTTGGTTGGAGTTACAAATATTGTTCAGTGTATTTCGACAACTATGATACATTGGACAGAAGTGATTAAGCCATTTTGTGCAGAATGTGTTACTCAATTTCGGCCAAAAGTGGATTTAGCAGCTTTACGTATTTAGCCGACGATATGGAAATGTTACTAAAACGGCTCTGATCGAAAAAAAACTTTTTTCGCTATTTTCTAGTTAAGTATTTTTTAACGTACAAAATTTGGACGTTTTCGAAAACGTCAAATAAAGGAACATTTATGCAAATTATATGTACTCATTTTTTTACCCAGAAGTTAAAATTGTCTGTCAAATATGCAATCTGCAACTAATTTTTTTTTCAAGCGCCTATGACGTATCTCATGTTAAGAGATAAATCTTACAAGTCAGAGCATTGACATTGGGTAATGCTATTAAAAGTGACAATATTTTGTTTGTTTGTATTATTTATTTCTACTTAATTGTCTACTCATTACATAATATTATTACTTGTAAGTTATTTGGAAGAATATTGGAATAATATCTAATATTGCTTTATTTATGTATGTATAATAATTTTAACTTTCCAAATTCACACACATGATATACAAATATTGTTTATCCTTGACTTTATTAAAGCCCATTTGAAACCACATCAGTTATTGTTGTTTTTATAAACCAGTCATCGTTTTATCTTCTTATCTTATCGTCAGGGTTTTTTCTGATCACCTTATGTCCTTCCTGGAGCACTAGGGACATATTTCTCTGTTGGCTGATATTGCCACTGAGCGCATATTTCATCAGAAGTTGTCTTATTGTATCCGGCTCTGAAATATAAACGAAAAGATTCTTTTTTCTATCTCTTTTTTTCACAAACTTTCAATAAAACAGGTATAAATATTTTAATTAGGAAAAATGGAAAAGGATGAAAAATAAAACAATAAATAATATCAAATAAATTGGGTTTTATTCAATGCAGTATAATTAAACAAATGAAATTTAACAATAATGAATATAATAAACTTAAATTTAAAAATTATACAACTTAAAAGAATATAATTAGACAACAAACAAGAAAATACAATTAGAAACAAAAATATGGCAGGCAATATATGAGATTTTTTAGTCAAACAATAAAAATACAATTACATATATACAATATACGTGAATTTATAAGATGAAAAGTACTATGTTTAATTTTCTTATGGATATTGTAAGAAATGCCAAAATCTATCTTTTGCAACAATGTTGGTCTAAATACTTTAATTATGCATATAGAAATATGTTTCTTATTAAATAACTTTAGTATATCAATTAATTTATGTACAAAATGTAACTATAAGAATGTGGATATATTAAAAAAATTCAATCAATGGAAGTACATTACAGAATTCTTTATTTTTCGACGGATTAAGATGACTTTATTTTTAGATTTAAAAATACATATACATATTATATACAAATTTATACTGGCAATATACCTTTGAAGAAGTCATGCATAGCGAAAGGGAATTTTGAAAAAAAGATGACTTACATAACCTCAAAAAACAGATAAGTGCTCGGTTTTCGGGAAATTTGTTGAAAAAAAAGTTACAAAACATGCATATTATATATTTTATGACAAAAATAATGCCGTATTTTGAACCGCATTTACAAGTAGAGGGAATTAATGGTAAGAAATTATGTAATTTTTTTGGACTCATGTAAATGAGTAACGAATAAGAGAAATGCAAAAGGATGTCACCGAAATTTACCCAAATGCCGTTCGTATTCTACCTCACATTTTCTTCTATTTAGAAATTTTCTTGTACCTTTCACACGAAGAAACAGAATCTGCATTCCACTTATTGTGAATTCAAATGACGAAATTGAATTAAGGTGCTCCACAATTCGTTCAAAATGATAGTAGTGAGTTGGAATTTCGAAAATGAAAATTCGTTCTGCATTTCGGTTTATTCCAATTAACTTTTTTATGCGCCGTGAAATTGGTGCATTTGCATATAGTTTTGTATTTCTTGGTACAAAATATAAGCAAACCTTATATTATTTTTTCTTTTAGTATTATATTTATTATTATTTTTATACGAAATATAATAACAAAATAAATCTCCTCAAATCGTTGACCGGGGAAATTTCGTTCACTCTTACTTCGTGCTCTTCAAACCTAAAAAATGAAATTTGCTGGTAACTCAGTTTCGTCATGTGAAAGGAGACGACCCACAAAACACGAAAGTACTCAATGGCTGATGTACTCACGACACATGTACGAAAAGGGCAGAAACTTCATTTTTTATTTATAAGAGGTTAGCACCTTATTTCCATTTAATTCCTAATATCACATTTAAATAACAACAAATAATAGCGCAAAACTTTAAACGATTTAGTTCAAAGTTAGAGGCATTTTAGTGTGATAAAATACTTTAACATCGTACTAAATCGTTTAAAATTTAGCGCGAAATGTTTTTCTTATCACTAAACCTACAATCTAAAATCTATATTGGTAGCTTTGATAAAAATGAGCATCCACTTCGTTTTGAGAATTGAAATGTTGATCATTTTTGTTATTTTGTTGTTCAACATTAAAATTTTGTGACCAGTTTCTTTTCAATTCTTTGAATATATTAAATGCCACTAAACCAACAGATGCTAATTTAACCCCTAAACGCGTTGTAATCGTATCAAAATCTGATCGACTTGCAGATCTTTGTTCAACATTATTTAATGATCGCTGATCGAATCCGTATAATGGAGAATTTTTGTGAGGATATTGTTTTTGAATGATGCGTGAAATGAGGTTGCCCGAATTAGCTGGCACATAGAAATCAGATGGACGGAAATCAATTGGACAAGTTATTTGTTCAAACCTTTGGTGAGATGAACAAGGACTTCGCTCTTGGAAACAGGTAACCTGGACGACATTGTAGAATATTGCTCCCAAAGTATTGGCGGTCTCTAGAAAAAATAAAAGAAAGTATTGAGGTTTAAGAAGCTACAATAATATTAAACAGATCTTTATCACTGAATTGCATTTTCAAATAATAATCTTGTAATTCAGGTAAATCTTGTAATAATAATGACAAACACGGGTTTTTCTAGGGAAAATCGTTCTTTCACTCTTCATTTCTCATTAATTCATTAAGTTATATTTTTGCAACTAACGGACAAAAAGATAATCAGCCCTATCATGAATTCCATCATAACCGGATACTTGTTGCGAATAACGAAAAAAAACTATCACATATTCCATCGTAGTGGAAAATCTTATACAAATTGCCATTACGAACGGATTCGGTGATAGTTTTTTTTTCGAAAAAGTTTCCGATAACGATGGAATTCATGATAGGGTCAAATATTTCAGATGATAAAATGCTTGCATTAGGCATTATTGATAGAGTTTAAACGAAAAAAAAATTATTTTTTAACTAAGCATTTTAAAAGTAAAAACGAAAAGCATTATTAGGGCAAGCAGTTTCAGAACCGTCGGATTCCATGATATGATCAAAATGTTTAGATACCTGTATTTAAACCTTGAAGACAACGTCTTAGCCGGGCATCACAATCACAGTGAGATCTCGTAAAGGAACCAGTATTACAAAGTCCACGTCGGCATTCACCAGCATTTAACACGTTTGGGCATAAGTCATGATCGCGACAGCAACGATCTTCTTCAGCATGTAATCCCAGGTCGTTGTAATCAACTGCAGCTGTTCCTATTTATACATTACATACGAAGAAAATGTTTAAAATCAAATAAGCTAAAACAAATTTAATTAATATTGAGTTGGTATTAAATAGTCAGATCAAAGTAATCGTGTAATTTTGAAGACATTCAGCCTTATCGCCAACTAAATGGGAACTTACCGGGAAAAAATATTTGCAATCGCAAATCTCCCACGAAATAATTTTTACCCAAGAACTTACTTGGGGAAATTTTTGCATTGATATAAGGAAAAAGTTCCCTGGAAAAATTATTCACGACAGCGATAGCAAATTTCCCAAAATGGGAAAAAAAACTCAGGGGAAATTTCTTTTGCGATAGGGCTGATTAAACTGTACCCATTTTTGTTTTTCAATATTAATCCGTTGTGGAAAAATGTTAAGATATGTTCGAATTCAGAGAATTTTCTTTATTCCATTCCAATTGACACATCATAAAGATCTTCCGCAAAAAAATGGACGCACTTCACCGAAGTGCGAAACAATAACCACCAAAACTGTCCTTTTCTACCAATTTTAGTACACAGAATATCAAATTTAATATACAAAATATAAAACTAATAAAAAGTAGACAGTTTCGAACAGACCTAATCGTCGCTACAATGCAGAACTAGTCTAAGTCCAAAATTTCAAAATGAGTTTTTTTTTTATTTCATAAGGAAACTTGTTGTGTTCCGCGCATTTTCTACATATTCTGAATATTCCTACGTGCAGTAATTCCTTCAGAATTTAAATAATAGAATATAATCATAATGTCGAAAGTCAGAATTTTACGCACTAAGGTTCTTCTTGAAAAATTTTGAAAATGTGACTTAGACTACTTCTGCATTGTAGCGACGTAATGTGTTAGTTGAAGAATTTTTGGCAGCTGCACGTCAAATTTCTTCCTGAGGAATTTCTTTTCAAAGTTCTCAGTAAAAACCTAACATTAATTAAACTGTTGTCGTAAGTGAAAAAATTGTGTGTTTGAGAATGAAAACAACGACAAGGGTTTACCAAGAGCGATTGGCGGATATGCTTTGCAAAGAAATTCAACTCATTCAAATTAAAGCATTTATCAGAAAGAATTTCACCTATTAAACAAAGCAGCTAACCCATATCTCTAATGAACGCTATCTTAAGTTCCGATCGGATTTGACTTTCGTATCAGAATTGTTTCCAAACGGATACCTCGATAAGACTGTTTAAGTAGAATAGAACCTGGGGCCTAATTCCGTAAAACGAAAACGATCAAACGATATCGTTTTGACTATACACATCTCTATCACATCTAAAGAGATGTCCCTAAGCTATTGCCAAAACGATATCGTTCGATAGTTTTTGTTTTACGGAATTAAGCCCCTGGCTGGGCACTACTGCGCCCATTGATTATACTAGGTCGTACAGGTTTTATGTATGAATAGTATATGTATTTACCTGGTCCACACCATTTGGTTCCAGGATAGATAAAGCCAAGACCTCCACGAAATGTACTTCCATAAGAACCAGCATCCTTGCAAACGTGTTCCAATTCCAAAACTGATTCTCTTGGCACTTGTCGAATTCGACGTTGATCGGATTGCAATAGCATACGTTGAATATCACCTCTGTTTATTTTTAATTTTTTAAACAATAAATTAAAAAAAGTCTTGATTAATAAAAAAAAATTAGGTGTGTTCTTTTACTTTTAAACTCTGTGAATTAATTGTGTGAATTTCTACACATTTTATTTTTTCATATGAACTTTAAAAGGCTTTTGTGTAGAAAATCACACATTAGTTTTAAAGTAAAGGAATTAGGCTATTATTATCCTTTACCTGTCAGTATGCATTCTACAAAATGGATGCCTCGAAGAAAGTTCAATCATAACGGACATTGTCAGATCTGCTATTAAAACTGCTGAACTACATGCCAAGCGTATTGATCCTGAGAGTAGTAATATAAGTGACAGCACGGTTAAAAGTTGTTTCGATGACATCTGAAATTTGCAAAGAAATGAACTTTAAAAACAATTTCGATAAAATACATTTTGTGAGAAGCAAAACATTTGAGTCCATATTGCGTCGTTCTGTTTGTCTGCGCGTCTGGAAGAGGGGGCACCTTTCAACACTTTTTGGTTTAGTGTCTCCAAAAACCCAGTGTGATGGAATTATAGGTCCTTATGTTCAAATGTACCCCAGATGCGGGGCAGTTTTAAATTTACCTAGGGCACTTTTGAACGGAAGTATTTATACTTAATGATTTTTAACTGTAAATAATGTGAGTATAAGAGCATATCTATTGAAGGAAACAATAAACTGTATAAATAAGTTCTTATGTAGAAGCTGAATATTCAAAAAAATTTAATTGGATATAAATTTTTTTTAAATGTGTAAATCACTAGCTAAGAAATAGTCTTTTGAAAATAAGTAGATTAAAACACAATTTTTAAAGCAAGAAATCGAGTTGCAGCTTTAATTTTAATGCCTTTGACAGTCCACCTATTTTACGAATACAAAATTTAAAAACTTTATTCAATAACTTGTTTTAAGCCTGTTCAAATGTACCCCGACCGCTTCGTTCAAATCTGCCTCAACATAAAATTTTTACTTAGTTATTATACCTAACATAATTATCAAGAACTTTAAGGTTATGTAAATTAAAATAAAGCTGTATATTTGATAATAGTTTTTCAAAAATGAAAAACCTTAACAAACATTTTAGACTTACAAAAAAAATATTATAAAAATACATTTTAATCATAAAAACTGCATATCTAGCTACTGTCAGATAACTATACAATATGCACCGCAAAGCTATTGACGTGTAAAGATATCGGTATTGCCATGTTTAAAATTAAGTTTACGCTTTGAAATATTTATTTGTGAAGATTTTATTAGCCAAGTTCAAATGTATTCCGCGTTCAAATGTGCCTCCTTCTCCCCTGCCATAACTCCAGCTTATTTACTTGGTGGCAGGGAACTCAAGTTGTAATTGTTTCATTCAAACCTTAAATATGTATATGAAGGTTATGAAAAGCTTTGAAGCTTTTAAATGCGAGTAAGATGTCATGCGAAAACCCTATCTCATTAAAAAAAAGTTTTAAGTTATAAGCACGTATAAGGCAATTTTAATGGATATCAATTCAACAGTTCATGGCGTATGTGGAATTTTTTTTTAAATTTTACTTGTACCAATTTTTAATGAGCATTGCATATAATTGGAAAATTTGATTAAAATTAATTAATTAATATAAGGATACAAAGTAATTATTATTATTAAAAACATGTAGAGAACCCTCAAGAAAGGAGACCTCTGAACTAGAAAAGCAGCAGTTTGTTCTTTTCTGCCGTATAATATGTGCACGCCTTATCTTACCCCGTTCCTCAACAACCTTATACATAGGTACAAATAAGTGTGGCTTTAGCGCAGAAAAGTCCACCATTTGATTCAGTTGATCAGCGTCATCCAAAAAATTTGATCCATTTTAACCCATGCCAAAATTGTTAAAACAAAATCCAAATCCCTTTGTCATTTTCAACGCTCCATCTCCGTTGTTTTATGTTTTAGGCCGTATCAATTTGATTGAGGACCACCAAATTTAATTTTGTCAATGAAAAGCAATAATTTCGTGCTCACGATATCTTGAATAACAAAAATATATATATATAAAAAAAAAAACAATTATAAACAACAACTACCAGTTTGAAACCAATATTTGACCTTAACCTTTCTTTCGGTGTTAATCTCTTAGCAATTTTACAACCATCCAAAACCAATGCCACTTTGTTCGTTAACCTGATATATTTTATTTTTGTCTTTTAAATAAACAGAAGGAAATGCCCCAAATAAACAAAAAAAAATCACCGTTATAACATTGTATACCTTCATCATATTGTGTCTTGTGCCTACCTATATTAATTTTTTTCAAATTTATAAGGCACGTTCCGTTTGTCGTGTGACAATAAAAAACATTTAGAATAGTTTTTTTTTTGTCATCAAAATGAATCGTCATTCGTTATATGAATTAATCTGGAGCGATATACCTAGAATCAGCTGTGAAGAAAAATATTTTTAAGTCAAGTTAAATTAGAATTGTGATTTGACAGCAATTAAGTTCATTGACCATGAATGAGGATATGAAAGATTGAAATAATAAAAACCTATAACTTGTTGTTGTTGTATATTATAAGACTGACAGGTCCGCTCACAGTAATTTAGCGGATAGGTGTGGATATACCTGTACAATTATAGTGATGGTAGTTCTGAGATAAGAGATATTAAACTAAAGGTTATTGTATATTCAAGCTATAGGCTAATTAAGCTTTTTCAGCAATGAATTTTACAACAAGAAAAAAAAAAGAAAATGATTTACAAATAATGCAACAAATGGACGGTCTGTGGGTTGCGGTGTATAAGTAAATATATTATAATATTGTCTTGAATGGTAAAGTTTTTTCTTTCGATGAGAGGGTGAAAAAACTTAATAGACGCTATAAGCCCGGTGTTCAAATTAGTGTCAGTTTATTACTCATGAAAAGACATCGTTCTCTTGTAAACGACTGTATATGTTTTACAAATTTATCTTATTATAGGTTTGCTTAAATTTGAAAATCACGTTTGGCATAGGTAGCTGAATGTATCTTTCCTTTTAAAGCAAGAGGCGTCTTCAAAAATTGAAGAATTTATACTAGATCCAGCTTTCTGACATAGGAATATATTTTTAAACATTGTAAGCAGTTGTAAACGGTTGATTCTTTACGTCTACTATAAGGTATTAAGAGCAAAGGGATTAATTAAATAAGTATGTGGCATTGACAGTGTGTTAATGGATTTAATTAATTCAGTTTATTTTGTATAATGGTATGAAAAACGCAATAGAAATAAATTGGTTCATTGGCAATAAGTCATTGGCAACCATTTGCTTCAGATTTTGTTTCATTTCAACATGAAGTACAGACTACAGAGTCCAATTAGTTTGCAAAAAAAAAAACATTTAGCGTTTTATGTCGAACTTAAATATATAGGGTGATTTTCATAAGTTACATCAAAACACTAAAACATGAAGGTTGAGTCGAAACTTGGGTGGGTTATAAGCCCGCAAATCAAATGTGGACTTTATACTCATAAGTTATAAGTTAACATGAAATTCTTGTGGACATCGATCGGGCCCAACGACTGTGGATTTCTTAACCACTTAAGATGCGATTTAATATTTCATTGGAGAATATATTTTTTAATAAAGGGTGTTTTTTTGGAAGTATGGTTTTCAATCTGGTAATACTTTTTTCGGAGTTGGTCTTTTTGACAGCTGTCACTTGATTTATGCTCAGTTTGGTTTGCCATTTCATAATGAATAGACTTACTCCTGAACAACGTTTGCAAATCGGGCAAATTTATTACCAAAATAATGGTTCGGTTCCCCTGCGTCCAATATTCGGTCGACATAATCGTCCAGCAGAGTCGGTAATCCGAGCAACCATGGATCGCATGGATACAGTGCGCACCGAAGACGCTATTGCTGCTGTGGAGCAGAGTATCGAAGAAGACCCGAATGAGTCAATCCGCCATCGCGCGCAACAATTGGAGCTGTGCCCATCCACTTTATAGAAGATTTGGGCACTTGCCCGAAATCATTTTTAAAACATAATCTTTATAAAAAAGCACAAATAAACATTAAATTATGTCTATGAGTTTTATTTCTTCTTGAAAACCACACGTCTAAAAAAATCACCCTTTATAAACCCATACAACCGGTTACTGTTGTCCAAGAAAAAGCGTAGGACGATTTTTTTTTAAATTATTCAAAAAGATATTTTGAAAAATTTAAATTCTGAAAAAATTTAAACTTGGTTTTTAAAAAAATCAGCTCAATTACACTTGTTTAAAAAAAAATAAATTTTTGTTGGATACTAATTAATGTCGATATTTTTTTCGTATATATTGGACCCAGCTGAATTCGAAAAAAATAATAAAAATTTTGTCAATTGATAGGTTTTCGAGAGATATGATTTTTTGAAATTTTTGTGTGCTATAGTTCAAAAGCAGCTTTACAATTTAGCCCATATATTGACTTATTGACATTACAGAAATGTATGTAAGGTAAAATATGAGTGCGCGTAAATTTTAAATTTTTTAAAAATTATGCGTTTTCTAAGTTGACGCATAGTTTTTATAAAAATTCAAAATGTGATGTATGTTTCGTGAAATAGGACCTTGAAGATTTGAACATTTGTATATTATTAAATTATTATTAAATAATTATTAATGAAATCACATTTATTTTTTTCTGATAAGTTGAGGAGTTTGCAAGATATATAGGACAAAATATAAAAAAAAAATGGTAATTTAAAAACCTAAAATGTATTATTTTACCAAAAAAAGTAATGAAATCATAAAAAAGTATTTAATCGAAGAATAATATATATTAACGGAAAAAATTAGTACCAAAGTTTTGGCGATTTATTTACAAACACCGAAATTTGACTTTTTTACTACTTTCAGAATTTAACCTTATAAATCCTGGGTGATTTGTGTAAGATACCTACATAAAAACACTAGAGCGTGTAAATTTGGTCAAAACCAAAAACAAAGAAGGAAGGAATTTTCTCCGTTCAAAAAAAATCATATCGAAGTCAAAAAACAACCTTAAAATGCTTAAAAAAAGTGTTTGATAATAAATTGCGGGAAAACCGTTATCCACACAGAAAAAACTTGTATGGCTGTTGTATGGTTATCTATAAATAAAACAAAATTTCAAAAATCTTGCAGTTTGGCAAAGTAAGATCCAGTCAAATGAAAAAAAATAAAAATCATAAAAACCGTTATAAGTCGTAAACGATGCGAAAACGAAAAAATTACCTCTTAAGTTTTTCGACTTGAAATGACTAAGGAACTCATGGATTTCTTCTGAGGCGGTGATTTCGGAATTGTTCTGATGAATTGTTTATTCTTATTTAAATAAATACTACTAAAAGGACCAAAAATACATATAAAGTTTGCTTTCTATTTACCAGTAATAAATACAAATTTAACTGCAAACGCAGAAATTTCACAAATAATTCCCAAAGCATAAACAAAGTGGATGGAATAAATACATTCAGAAAATGGAATGAACCGGAATGCAGAACATTAATTTTTATTTTCGAAATTTCAGTTCACAATAAGCATTTCCAACGAACAATTGTAGAACACCCGAATTCACATTCGCTTTGTTAACTCACAATAAGTGGAATGCAGAACATTTCCGTTATAATCAGAAAATACCCTCCTTTATTTTCTCAGTGTAAATAGATACTGTATCATCAGGTTCAAATACCATGATAGCACCTATAAAGATATCTTAATTCTTTAAAAAAAACGTCACTTGATCTAGTGTTTACCTATTTGTATTTGTTCAGTTATCTTTAGTTTGCACATTTTGTCTATTAAAGTCTTTGAACTTTGTTAAAATATACCAACCTCTGAGACTCAAACGATTTTAAAGATCAACAAAAATATCGCAAATTCAAGTTAACTATATACATACATATGTATAAGCTAACAAGTATCAGCTACAACTATAAGTATCAATCTTCAATCAACAATATTCTTCTTGCAATTCAAGAAAAATGTTTGGATAACTACCTATGTAAGTATACTTGAATCCAATGAGGTTAGAATAGTATTGCTAATCAATTGTAGTCAACTGAAAGTAGGTACCTTAAAAACTTATTAGCACATACCTATACTCGTGGATTTTGTTGCATGGTCCAATATTTACTTCATATAGCTATCAATAGACGAAGTGTGAAAATATATGTATATTAAGATTTTTGCTAAAATAAATAAACTCTTTTATATGAACTTTTAACAATATGAGCCTTCATACTTTTTTATGTTTAATAAAATGAGACACTAAATTTAAGGTGAGTTGGATTTTTTTTGTATTTTGTATTTAAATGAAAAATTAAAAATTAAAGCAATAAAAAACATTATGTATGTACTGTAGATATAAACAGTTTTTTATTGCTCTAGCTGGAAGATAATAAGTAAATGGAGTTTGTATTAATATGGCAGAAGTTAGTGTCCATTCAAGGTCAATATCAAATTTGACATAACATCCTTGCCTTAAATTACTACAGTTCAATTTCGACCCCCTCTATAACTTCGTTAACAACAAAGCTATACGAGTAGAAACATAAAGTTTATGCTTATTTTTAATTTTAATTTCATATCAATCTTCATAATTGACGATTTAATAATATTATATGTACATAATTTAAAATAACCTATATCTTATCGCGACCTTTGAAATAGTAACACTATTATTGTATTGCAAGGTAATTTCAGTTGTCAAATATCAGTATTATAACAATGGAGGACACTATGAAATATTTGTTTGCTCTTAAAATCTTCATAATAAAACAAATCTAACAAATTTCCCATATTTTAAATTCTCATATTTTAACTTTAATTTTAAAAAGAAGCAAAATTCATTCAAAATAGCGAAGAGTAAAACGCCAAAATGTATTGCCTCTGCGATGGAAAACAATATAATTATTGATAATTACCGAGCAATATTGCCATTGCCATTGTCAAACCTTCTCCATTGGAATATATTTCCTCCTACCAATGGAGCCGTTGTGATAAAATGGAAAACAAAATATTTACAAACAACGGAAACACTTGCAAGATCGTGCTCAAATGTTTTTCCAGACAGATCTAGATATTCATTAATTTTTTTTTTTGGAAAACAAAAATCATTTTCAAATAAATTATTTCGAAGAAAAAATAAAAATACAATTCATAGTGTTAGTTGATTGGTTTGGTTAATTGATTTAAATTTGAAAATTCATACTGTTACTGTAAACAAAAAATCAATGATGGTCAATTGATTCAAATTAACGAACAATTAAATAAGATGCGAGCACTAAAAGTGTAAACAAACTGGTTTCAATGAAGCAAGCAGGTTGTTAATTGTTTATAGTTAAGTTGTCCCATTTCGGTTTTGATTTATGGGACTACCAATTGTCATTTCACTTTTTAAAACTTTTAAAAAAGAATGCAATTTAGACAGTTCGAAGTTTTCGAAAACGAACGAATTTTAGAACATAGAATTTTATTTCGAATAAAATTGAAAATCGATTTCAATTCGATTTCTTTCGAAATGGGCGAAAAAACAATTTCCAATCTATCAGTAACAACATGATTGTTTGGCAAAATAAAAGGATATCCATTTATCAAAGAATTACATTTATTAAATTTTTTTTTATTAAATAATAAATAAAAGGGCGCATAAAGAAAATGAAAAAAGGGTGAATAGGCATTATATTTATTTCAATTTGAAAATTATTGCAAACAAAAAATTGAATTAATGCCCTAGTCAGCTAGTGTTAGTGAAATTAATTAAAACCGCGCTGTTTAATTTCTTTTAGCTCTTTAATTTCTTTGCAAAAAAGTCGGTAGACAGTCGTTGAATTAGTTGAAAAAAAAACGACATCGAGACTTACCCAGCGGCTCCATTAGCAATACTTGAGGAAATAAATTGCTTGGCGCATTGCCATTGCCTTGAATATTGCTAATGGAGACGCTTTGGCAATGGCAATGACAATATTGCTCAGCTGATGTAAGGCAATAATTATTGATTTCCATCGCTGAGGCAATAAATTTTGACGTTTCACCTTATTCAAAATGGTTTCTCCGCGATTTTGAATGAATTGTGCTTCGTTTTGAAATTAAAGTTGGAAAAATGAGAAATTAAGTGAATTAAAGTTTTTTACTATCAAAAATTGTGAATTTAAAAAGCAAAAAACACTTGACTGTGGTCGTAATTCTAACACTGACATTTGACAACTGAAATTACTTGGCAATAGAAGGCCCACCAAGGCATTAAATTGTCATTGCCATTGAAATTGACATTGCCTCAAATATTGCTAATGGAGCCACAGCAGCGTTACCAAAGTCATCACAGCAAACAAGCCCATCATTGGGTACGTTCAGAAGAACGTAGGAACTAGAAATTAAGGCAAGTTTTTAGTCTCTGATTGGTCAGCTGTCAAAAAATTGCCTTCCAATTAAGGCAAATTTGTTAGAAAGTTGACTGGAAAGCTAAAATATCTCCCTACATTTCAAGTCAAGTGTATTTATGTCAAAATATCATCTGATTATATTTTATCGCTAAATAGGAAGATGAGTTTCATTGTTCTGTAACTTCTTTTTTTAAACGTTTGTTATAAGTTTTGGTTGAAGTAGTTCTTTATCATTATATTATAGAAAGGATTTAATTAAAAATATAAGAAATATTGATTTTTGCCTTGTATGAGGTGTTCTTCAAAAAAAAAAACATATTCATGTCAATTATGGATCCGCAATACTTTATCCGCTGTGATTCGCAGTGCAATTCTCTCCTTTCTCTCTACACATTTGTCGTGAAAAGAAAAGAGAATTCTGTTCTGAGAATCACTGCAGATGTAGAATTGCGTATTCCATAATCAAAATAAATATTATAAGAATGTAAATTTTTGAAGTAAAGACCCAATTTTGACATCTTTATCATCTAAGAATAACTAGTTTCCTTACTCAATTTTGCGTTCAATGTATGTAGTTGACTACATGTTAGAGCCTACGATTCAGTCCGTGTATTTGAAAAACACGGGTACATGGACTCCGTGTAATTATTACACGCAAATAAAAATCCGTTCTCTTAGAACACGTGTATTTATTTGCTTAATATCCGTGTATCCGGATATTAAGCATACACGGATCTTTATTACACGGATTCTTAATACACGGAATGGTTTTTGATTTTTATCTTTTCAAGGGGTGGGCTTACAAGCTCAAAATTTTGACGGATAATGGATATTATAGATTTTATTTTTGGTGATTTTCCAAAAAAAATCGATTTTTAAAGAAAAAATTAAATAATTCTAAATTTAAATCCACTGACAGATTCGACTACCAAGTCGTTGTCGTATTTTTATCAAAAAAAAATCCTATAAATTTAGCCCTCTCCAGTGATGATTGGATAATTTAAAATACACAGATCTTCGGATACACGGATACACGGATACACGGACACACGGACGCACGGATGCACGGATACACGAAATACACGGATTCAAATCCGGATATTATAAGAACACGTGTATCCGTGTTTTTAAATATCCGTGTAATAGGGAGCTCTACTACATATGTAGTCCCTAGTGTCTGCTGAACGTAGATACCCATTGTTACAAAATATCGTCAGTACCCTTCCAGCTTTGTGAATTGTGGCAAGTATGCAAAATAAAAACTGATCAGCCATCTCACATTAAAATTCATGAAATAAAAGTAAATAAAACGTAGAATTGTATTTCAAGTCATTGATGGGCAAACAAAATAAATGACAAATGGTCGCCATTTTGTTCGTAAAAAAAGTTCCATTCGATAAGTCAGATAATTTGACTTTTCCATACAAACTATTAATAGGAAAATGATAATTAGTGTCGGTTGTTATTGTTATTGTAGCTCCAATGTCGTTTTTTTTTCATCCAATTCTATATGGACGTGAAAAAAAAAACACCTATAGCAAAACGAATCGGGTCGGGCCCCCCTAAAAATATTAACACAATTATAGTGTTTCAATTTAGTTTTTCAATTGGCTGGCAAAGTACTCATGAGTCATATTCCACAAATCTAGTATATGTATTGCGCTGGTTTTGACAGTTGAAAGTGTAAGAAATTAAAAATAGCTATTAGAGTGCCTAAAAGAACTACTTGCCGCATCATTAGAAACAACAACAAAATATTTAAATTAGAAAATTGAAGAGGCACTGAATCCACCATTTTCATCGACTTTGACAGCACAAAAAGGTGCCTATCTGTCATTTTGTCGATCTAAAGGAAAGTGTTTCGCGACTTTAAAACGTTAAAATAGTGAAAAAAATTTATTAAACTAAATAAAAAAATTAAATAAATAAATAAATATGTAAAAAAATATAAAACAACGCGCGGTGCTGTGTTAAATTGTGTAAAAACACCTATAATATTCATTCATTCATTCATTCATTTATTTATTCATCAAGCAGACTATACACAATGTTAATAATATATAATCTTATAGACTAATTGAAAAAAGATAAGAGTAGCAACATGCGATACTTTACAATTAGGAAAATACTTACAAGCTAACCACCAGGATAAAGAATATTTAGATGGTACATCACATTTCTTTTAAACAAATCACGACAAATATTATTTTGAAAGTCAATATAAATACATACTAGATTTGCTTGTTTCAGGCAGCGTGTTATCGGCTCATTGAGTCCGTAGTTTACTCTATGAAATGGTTCAAAAAATAAATTACGTACTCGCAGCTCTCTTGTAGGAACATATAATTTTATCAACGAAAGAAGAAAGGAGCAATCAATTTGATAAGCAAGAATATCACGAATGAAAATTATCTCAAAATATCGTCTTCGAGTTTTTAATTTTTGAATGTCAAGAAGATTACATCTTGTCCCGTAGGAAGGCATTCGAATATTCCATTTTAATCTCCATATTGCTATTCTAGTAAAGCGTTTTTGGATGCTTTCTAATCGATTAGAATGCAGAGCATAGTATGGGTTCCATACTACACAGCAATACTCAAGTACTGGTCTCACATAGCAGTAATATAACGACTTGAGAGTAAAAGGGTCAGAAAATTCTTTGGAATTACGAGAGATAAACCCAAGTAAGGAGTTAGCTTTCGCTACGATGAAGTCGATGTGGAGAGAAAAAGTTAGTTTGGGATCAAAGATGACTCCAAGATCCTTTTTTTTGGAGACCATTTGTAAATTGACACCATTTATTGAATAAGTAAAGTTTGATGAGGCAAAGTTACGACGAAAGATTATATAATCACATTTAGACACATTAAGATGTAATTGGTGTGTTGAACACCAACTCACTAAACTATCTAAATCATTTTGTAGTAGAATTCGATCAGATGCTAATTTAATACATTTAAGCAATTTAATATCGTCAGCAAACATGAGACAAAGAGACGATTTAATGATGTTAGGAATGTCATTAACAAAAAGAAGAAAAAGTAAAGGTCCAAGGTGGCTTCCTTGTGGAACGCCAGAGGTCACAGATATTGGAAGCGATAAAGACGAATTTATATTAACATACTGAGTTCGACCTACCAAATAAGATTTCAACCATAACAAAAAACTGGAATGAAAACCTAAAGCTGATAGTTTAGCGATTAAGATATCGTGATTAACTCTGTCGAAAGCTTTAGAGAAATCTGTGTAGATAACATCTGACTGAAAACCATCTTCAAGGTTATTTGTGATCTCATTGCAAAGAATAGTTAGATTAGTTGTTGACGATCTTCCAGAGACAAAACCATGTTGAAACGGCGAAATGAGATCTTTTATCATAAAAGTTAATTTATTATAAACGATTTTTTCAAATAACTTCGGAATCGTTGAGAGTTTACTTATAGGACGATAATTGGTGACATCTTGCTTGGGTCCCGCTTTGTGAATGGGAATAATATAAGAAACTTTCCAATCATTTAAAAAATGGCCCGTTCTCAAAGATTCATTAAAAAGTCGTGTTAATGGATTAGAAAGAGCAGCAAAACATGATTTCAGGACAATTGGTGGAATCCCATCCGGACCTGATTGCTTATCACTATCAAGATCACATAGGGCTCTTTCAACATCTGAGTAGCTTAATATCAAGGAACTGATATTGACTTGATTCACTGGGGTGATTGGAGAAAAATTAACGGTTGTAATTGAAGAAGAATAAACAGACTGAAAAAAATTTGAAAACAAATTACTTATTTCACTAGGATCACTAGAATTAGTCCCTGAGTAGTGCATGCAGTTGGGAAACCCATTTGAACTCTTTTTACTTTTGATAAAGCACCAAAAATGTTTGCTATTTTTCTTGAGATTAAATTCGGTGCGATAAATATAGTCCTTATAAAGGAATTTATTTAATACATCGAATTCCTTCTGAAGTCGCAAATAATTATTTAGAAAGCATGTATTATTATTAGATTGTCGAAAGAGTTTATATGCTTTATTTTTTTTGTTTGATAGGTTGCATAATCTTTTATTGAACCAAACAGGCTTGGAATTTTTTCGAATGACAACTTTAGGTACAAAACGATCAATAGCTTCAAGTAATGATTTTTTGAATAAGTTATAGGCATCCAATAAACGTTCGTTTTCAAAAATATATTCCCAAGGAAATGTACTTATGTGATTATTAATCGAATAAAAATCACCTTTATTGAAATCATATTTAAACTTATCATTCACACAAGGTTTAAAATAAACATAAGATTTAAAACTAATACAAAGAGCTAAATGATGTATGGAATTTGAAAAAATTGGACAAATATTGGTATTTACATTTGAGCATAGTTCGCTATCAACAAAAACCAGGTCTAAAATACGATTGAGATTATTATAAAATTTATTGATTTGTAAAAGATCATAATCAGCTAAGGAATCAATAACAAGACATTCATAATCTTTTTTAACGTTATAAGGAATAAGAATAATTTCATCAGGGTCAAAAACCCAATTGACATTACATAAATTGAAATCACCTAAAATAATTGAATTTTGGTTGGAATTTAAATTATCTAAAATAAAATTACAATTTTCGACATGCATTTTATATAAATCAAAAGAACTACCTGGTGGTATATAACTTAAAATTATGAAGACGTCACTGGAATCGTTGATTGACACACACACAGCAAGTTGATCGACATCCAAATCAGCTGATAGAGTTGGTAGTGTAATCTCACGACATGCAAGAGACGAGCGAATTGCAACAAGAACACCTCCCCCTCTTGTCTGTTTTGTTTTATTTATGCATCTATCCTTACGGAATACAGTGAAGAGATTTTCATCGAAGAGTTCTGCATTTGAATAACCATTGTTTAGCCAGGTTTCGGTAAAAGCAAAAATATCATATTGCGATGACGATGAATAGAAATGAAGTTTATTTGTTTTTGTCCGAAGACCACCAATGTTTTGGTAATAAAGAAAAAATTCTTGGTTTGGAGCACGAGATAGAGGGAGTAAGCATGAAGGAGAAACACTAGAGAGTTGAATGTTGTCAATGTTATTGAGTGCAAGAGCATAGGTTATGTCACTTGAATTTGATTGACTGCATTTTGGTTTTTTTTAAGAGAGAAGAACATTTTCAATTGAATATGAGCAGGCCAGATTGATTGGTTCATTGCCAAATTAACCATGCTCGCGGGAACACAAACTTTAAAATTAATAAACTTTAAGTCAGATAACACTGCGTCTTTCTTTATTAGTTTATAGCATTGAATTTGTTTTATAGGTATTTGAGTCTTAGATGATATATGATTTATTATTGATTCCGTTGGAGTGTCGACATGAAACTTGGAAATGTGAAACCATTTATTGTTTGGAATTGCATAATCATTTAATAACGAAGATGTATCAGTACCAAACTTGATGTTTTTGTTGCCACGTCTAAGAGAGCCAGACTTAAGGGTATCTGATATCCCCTTAGTATTGTTGGTTTTATTATTGTAAGGGAGAACAGTGGAACTGCTATCAACTGACGAGGCATCGGAGTGGTTATCGTTAAGAGAATTAGTGGAAAACAGATTTGTTGAGTCATCATTTATTATAATTTGATTCAATTGCGGAATTAAATTTGCACATGATTCCAGTTGGGAATAAGACAAATTAGGATTTTTAAGTAAACATTCATTAGAAACACCGGCACTATGATTTATGTCATTAACTTGATCAATACACCTTGAACTACTATCGTTTTGGCAGGTTTCAAGATTTGATTTAAGAATCATATTTTCTTTAAGAGCACTCAGTTCATTTTTTAGATCCATGACCACAGAAGATAATTCACCAATCTTTTGCACAAGGCTTGAACTAGAAATTAATGGACATGTGTTGCATTTCCAGAAAATATTAGGATTTTTTAACAAGTTAATTTCACTGTCATTGAGACCGGCACATTCTTTGTGGAAAGTAAGCCCGCAAAGCGACCGACAAACAACACGAGCAATACGTCGTTTAATGCTTTCGTCACAAAGGGGGCAGATTAAAGTCATACTTAAGAGAGGTAATTAGAAAAACGTCTTAACAGTTTGAGAGTTTGAAGATGACTGATGGAGTTAACAATTTTAATTAATTTTAATTTTTTTATTTAGAGTAATTTTACTTACTTTATATTATGTGGAATATGAGACACCGTGAAATGAACAAAAATTGCATTGCTCATTGCATATAGGTATTTTTACAGATTTTATTGCAGCAACGCATGTAGTTTTATATTTTTTTTAAATTAGGTATAACATATATTCACTTTATTTACTTTTATTTCACTTGTATCTTTAATAACTAGGTTTTTTTTTACTATTTTGACGATTTAAAATCTCAAAACACATTCCTCAACAAAAAAAATCAGCTAAAAATTCCCCAGGATTTAGCCGTCTAACTGCACGTCTTTCCTGTGCAAATGCATTTGTGTTTGTGTAACTCACACTATTATGAAAAAATCCTCACTTTTGTATATCGTTCCTCTATTTCTTCTTCTAAGGTTTACACTGTGGAATTGTGCATTATGTTTCCATATTTGGCACTTAAGTGATACTTAATCGAGTGTGAAACTGGGCCTAACTTTTTCAAATAAAATTGCCAAGAAATTTTTTCGAGGAAAATGACAGATGTCATATGGAGCAAGTTAATAAAAGTTAAAGTAGCCATTTTGTGATTTTAACTTTAGTAAAATGTTAAGAGATAGTAAGTTGCTAAAATCGTTTAAAATTAGCAAAATTTTCTTTCTAACTAAACTAGCTTTAAAATTTTACTAAATCGTTTAAAATTATGCGCCATCAACTTTAATTATGTGTAGTGTGCTCATGAGTTGGCACAAAAAAGAACACGTGTATTTTATTTCGAAACACCCTGGGAAACAATTTTCTTAAAAATCAGTATTTTTATAGCCTAGAAAATTTCCTTTAAGAAGAAAAAAAATTGTAGCGATATCTTCATGCGTTCAAAAGTAATGATTTTTGCAACCAAAAAAAGTCATTTTGGACCACAGTGCGGCGCGATACTATGGGACGAAGTTGATAACACATAACAACAAAGATTTTTTTCCGGGAAAATAAGTATATTATATGTAGGTAATCGGCATCCTGAATCTGAAAATGAAACCCATTTTCATCCATCAGCTTTAGTTTTTGAGATATGACTACGGATTCTCCTAGAGAAAAAAACCTGCCATGCGGCGAACAAAAATAAAAATTTTCTTCAGAAGCAACCAAAAATGATCTTTTCCATGAAAGTTGGTCGCTTGGCAGATGGTACATTAGAATAAATCCATTTATTACGGTCATTTGAGTTAATAACATTTAAATAAACGAGGCAAAAATAACAATCATCACGGGGATTTTTTGATTTTCGCTAGTTCATTGAGGTATTGAGCTTCAAAGAACGTCTTGTTCTACTTGACCATAGTCGCAAACTAACAACACAGTTTCGACAAACTGTTTTAGGCACCCAGAGCTTATATAAATTACACATTTGCATTTTGAAGTAATCAAAATAAGCTGTTTTCACGAATTCTGTCACCAATTTTTTAAAGAATTTAAGCCTCATTCACCGCAAATGTTACAAAAACAGTGTGGATATTAAAACAACTTCTCCGTGATGTAGATATTGTTATAATTTCTTCATAACTGGATATTAACACTGTACCAAACTGCAAAATGTGCGACTACTCTAACTAAAATACAATAAAGCTTTGTAGGCAAAACTAAAGCTGGTGGATTTAAACGGATGGTGGATTTAAATTTACCGTTTTTGAATATAGGTAAGTGAAAAATAAAAAAAATTACGGAAAATTTTAAAAAGTCAAATTTTGTAGGTATGTGAAATCTAACCAACTTTGTCGCGACATGAAGTTCCGTTCAGTTTCGTGCGAAAGTGCGCGCGGTTCACTGAAGTACAGTTTCGCCTTTATCTTTAATCTTAAAATGTATATACATTACCATATTAATATTGGACTGGCTAAAAAATATAAATACATATTATATGTACCTATTATTTTTTTTATTTTGACAAACCAAAGAGAAAATGCACACTTCGTTATTATTACGTTTTATAAATGTGGCCGAAAATTGATTGTCAAATTTACGTATTTTGTTGACGTGTCTTTAATTAAAAATAAAATAGAACCAAAATTACTTTTATATTGAGGTTAGATTTCATACTTTTACAATACATATAATTTGACAGTTGATGTCAAAAAAATTAAAATTTCAAACGAAAACGTGAAATGTTCGACGTAGACGGTTTTCGAGTTTTTGAAAACTTTTAGCCGAAAATCCGGTTTTGGGTTTGGTTACCATCAAGTAATAAAAAAGTAATTGAGTAATTCGCCCGAAAATGGAGGTACACTCCGAAACACGTAGCTGAACCTTACACATATTATATACAATTAAAGTTGTGAAAGTTATTAAATAACATTAAAATTTAAAACTATAATAACATACAGACATATATACACACAAGTTTTTTATTTTGTTTTTATTTTCATTAATTACTTTGCAATTAAAAACTTTATTCATTTCAACTTTGTCTTATTCCAACTGACACATTCGGTAGGACATCAGAGTGACTTTTACAAGAAAGAACTATTATTCTTAATTCACTTTTTTTTAAATCATCATTTTACTCCTTATCATTGTACCTTTCTTTTAAGATTAAAACAAATTCTATCAAATAAACCTAAATTAAAAAATCTCGAACAACAATACATACAAATACTACATATTATATATCAAACTAACTAAGGGCTGTGGGTCACTAGAATCAGGAATAATGCTTCTCAATGTTTTGAAATTTGTTGTTTATTTAAAAAAAAATTGTTTTTAAACGCCATATAAATTTGTTTTTAACATCACAATCACATAAATGATTTATGGTAACATATGTAAATCAGAAGCTTATATGATAACTCTAAAAAGATTTATTATTTTTTGTATTATTATTCTTTTTATTATTGCGAGCCATTAAATATTGGAAAGAAAAATTCATCATGACAAACAGTTTCTCGTAATTAATTAAAAAGCAACTAAGATTTTGTAAAGAAGGTCATTCCTATAGGAGTTCTAAGCCCCATGGTGCTTTGTAATGTCTAGGTACTATTAATAATAATTAATTTAATTTCATTTCATTTGAGGTAATTTGTAAATGCCTAATTTATACTTAAAAGTTTAAATATTCATAAACACTCCGCAGGATTCTAAAATTTGTAGAAAAATAATTTCGCATTTAACAACATTACCGCTCAAATTTAACACCGCATAATTCATCAAAATTATGTAACGCGCATTTTATATCAACTCTCAAAAATGCAAAAAAAGGACACCAGATTCATTAAGAAACACATATAAAGCACTAAAGAGAAAAATGTAATAACAAATTATTCGTAATGGATTAATTACTTTTTTTAATCTTAGTTTTTAAGTTTCACTTTCCACGCGTATAATTTCAGTTTGAAATTGTAATAGGTACACTAAAAGTATATTAAAATTATTTAACACTTTAAAAGGACACTTATGTATGAATAAAAGCAGAGATATGTACCAGTACATATCTATGTAGGTATCTACTTACTTTGTTTTGTTTAATTGCAGATAAATTCAGCTGTTAAATTGAGAATTGAAAATTTAATGTTGGCAGAGTACCAACTGCAAACTTTTTAATTATGCTTTGAAAATTTCAGATTTCTGGATATTCATAGAATAGTGTATTATGTAGGTAATAAACTTCACTCCCGCAAACAATACGAGTATCTCAGATTTGACACAAACCACATAAAATGTAAAAAATAAATCAAACAGATACGCAAGGTCAAACAAAAAAGTTTGATATACTTTTGTTCTCCTGTTCGTTTTTTTTTTCAGTTTTAACTTTTTTTTTTTTGAGTTTTTTTTTTTTGGCAAAGTTAAATAGGAAAGAATATCCTAGAGTAATTTTATTTTATGATGCAAGGAAATGATATGCCTCCTCCACAACCATATTCGTGGTCCAATAACTTGAGACTGGTGTAGTTACCGTCATTCATTTAGCAGCAACCGTTTGGTTTTTATTTTCACCCTTGTGAGCATTCATGTCGAATTAAAAACAACAACGTCAACTATAATAATTGTAGGTACACTGCACATAGGTAAGCTCAGGGACGTATTTATAGCGAAAGGAGGGATGGGGATTTTAAGAGACTGAAGACCCCCTGAAGTGTGAAATGATATTATTTACCGTACACAGTTAACGATAAAGGTTATAAAATGTACTGTAACAAAGTTTAAAATTCGAAAACTTGAAAATTAAAAATCATTGAACCGCTTTTTACAACAAAATAGTTTCGTGTGAATAAAATATTGGAAAAATGTTGGTACACCAATTTTTAGTATTAATTAATGTGCAGTTAAAAAATAAATTAAAAAAAAACTCATCAACCGTTTTTGAATTATCGAATTTTCAAAAAGTAATTAATTAATTCAGTCGTCAGGCAGGTGCCTATGTCAAAAGTTTTCTTAGACAACAGTAATTTTCCCCTTATTCTTTGAATTGAAATCCACATATAATTTCAAAAAGGAAAAAAAGCCCGCGGGTGTTATTTACCTCCATTTTTTGGGAAATAAGACCCGTGAGCTTTATTTCCGCTGGTCTTATTGCACTGAACCTCCACCAACATCCAACATTTTTGTTTGCGCTAAAGGAAATCAAATTAATAGCAAATCCCCTTAAAAGCAAAATATTATCACCGGTCCTGGGTAAGCAATATATAGGGTAAACTGAGTACAGCAAAGAGACAAATATAATAATTGTTTGAATGAATTGTACATAATACTTCGTCTTCACGGTCAAAAAGCTCAAAATCACTGTTTTGAATGAATGATAACAGAGAGCCGAAGGCAAAAATAAGCTTTTAAATGAGAGTAAAAGTACCGCGTTTGCAGAAAGCTTATATCTCAAGTACGTCTGCATACGTCTCAGTACATGGAATATGAGACTTTCAGTCGGCATTTATCTAGTAGGTATGTACGTGAGAGAGAAAGGTAAACAAAGATTCATTGGTCTTCTGTTATAAGATGCATTATTTTTAGGTACATCATGCTCTTTTTGCATCGTGTAAGTAGTAAGAAGTGTTAAACCGGATGCATTTAGTTGGGTGGTTGGTGAGGAGCTTTATAACATATGCTTGGGGGTTTTATAAATTGAAAACATATTGTAGATATGAATATAGGGTAAATATTTTGTATTAATTCCACATATAAAGGGCACGTAGAACAAATTTTTTTTTGGGTGTAATGACAGTTCTTGAACCTTTTCGGGTTTCTATAACAGCTTAAATACGGTAGTTCTGATAAATGTCAATCAATTATGGAACAAACTTAATTTATCGATGTATTTATCGACTTATTTTATCGATGCGAGAGTTACAGAAAGTATGCACTGAAGTCGACCTGAACTTTCTTTAAAGTATATGTATGTATGTAGGTTTTAACGGATACACTGCCAAAGTGACATGAGTTGTTGTGGATTCGCTGCCGCAAGTAGTTCTTTATTTTTGAAATATAAATTAAAAGAATACTTAAAAGATAATGAATAAAAATAGAAAAAAAAACTGTTTGAGATTTTTAAAACTATGTAATATTGAATAAATGTTACCTATATTTTAATATCAGCAACACAACCAACAGATGTCAGGTGTTTTTTGAAAACCGAAAAAAACAGTAGGGCTATTCTAGAAAGCACACGGATCGTATTAAAGAAACTTTGAAAAACGGAACAAAACTAATAAAATTTGTTTCACTTTCCACCGTTTCTCTAATATAATTTTATCGAAGCGACAGTTACAGAACGTACTTTAATTTAATAGTGTGTAAGTATTTCTTAAACAGTAATGTCGTTTTCCATTGGACGTTTGGAAGCGTCCAGAATAAAAAAGAACTCTTCTGAAACCATTCCATTGACGAAAAAAACGGTCAACCGACGCTTCTCAGAAGAAAATTTCGCTTCTCGATTTGAAATCAGAATCCACTCAAGAAGCACTAATACATTTAAGCTATAACTTCAAAACAAACTCACTCAAATGTCAAAAGTAAACATCGGACTCTGTTTGATTGTATGCCTGTTCGATAACATGAAATGTTCACGATGATTCACCAATATAATGACAAAATTTCTAAGTTGAGTAGAAGTAGTTAGTATTGTTCCATTGGATTTTAGAATGAGTGAATCTCTGAGTGAAACCAATGGAAAACGACATAACTTTGTTCCATTGGATTTCAGAATGAGTTAATCCCTGAGTGAAACCAATGGAAAACGACATTAGTATTGTTCCATTGGATTTTATAATGAGTGAATCCCTGAGTGAAACCAATGGAAAACTGTTGAACATAATCAATTTCTACCTTACGATAAAACAACTCTACACCTAATAATTTAATCAAAGTAACAAAACTATAACTGTATTTAATTTGTAGAATATTTTCTATTGAATTTTTCATTCTTCGTTTAAACTTCATTACATAATCACTTAATTTTCTAAATAAATATAATTCTTATTTGCTTTTGTTCTAAAAACTTCTTTTTAATTCCTTTTGGAAAAGCGTAACTCTAACAAAAACGACATAACTTTGTTCCATTGGATTTCAGAATGAGTTAATCCCTGAGTGAAACCAATGGAAAACGACATAACTTTGTTCCATTGGATTTCAGAATGAGTTAATCCCTGAGTGAAACCAATGGAAAACGACATAAGTCACATTACGATTTTGAAGCACAACAGAAAGTTCATATTATCAAATCGTGCATTTCATTTTAGATGTAATATGAAAGTAAGCAAATGTACACTCGGGCGTATGCGTACTTTTTATTTTATTGATTTACGAACGTTGTTTTTTTTAATATTTTTTTATAGGTGTATTCAAAAATTATTTATTTTCTAAAAAACATATTTTTTTTTAAATAAGTTTAAAAACTGCAAAAGGTCAAAAAGACAAAAATATCAATTGTTAAGCGTTGATTTTGTACAAAAGTTAACCCTGTGAATACGGTTCAAAAAGTAGGTTAAAAAAACAAAAATCATCTTAAATTTATTCAAAATTTCTTTTGGAAAACTTTAAGCCTCTAAGCTTAAGATAAGTTAACTTAACACATCTCATAATAGTAGCAGAACAACAAACATGTATGGTATTCCCGCGCAGGTGCATATGCAACTTGAAAATTAATTATATTGGCTTGAAGTGGGGCGAAACTAGAACCGATTACGAAATTCGGGAATTTAAATAAATTTTAGAATCCTTAAAAGTTTATGAATGCTCGTTCACGATTTAAAATAAACGAGGTAATGATCGGTTTTAATGTCATTTTTCATTGGTCGTCCAGAAGCCTTCATTCTGAAATGATATCCAAAAGAATATCTAACTGTCATTTTGGGAGTTTCAGATTGCTTCTGAACGACAAATGGAAAACGACTGTAAGTTTATTATTACTTTTCGGTTTAATTCGAAAAACATTAATCGCAGTCAAAAGAATAAACATTTAACTTTTACTTATTCTTAATTTAAATTTTATAAATAGCACATTTAAATTGAAGAAAAAATATTTCATCGATATAATCAGAGGTTGAACATGCTTTTAACCTTGTTTTTTTTTAATTCTTCGCTTTGTTTACTTTTGTCTTTCGATGTCACCCGAATGCTTTCAATGATGCCGTTATATATTTTTTTTTGCAGATTAATACTTATGTAGATATTTTTTCTGCGTAGGCATTCATATACTCTTGTTTCCAAAGCGAGGAGGTTCAACTTGATACATGAAGCGTTAAGGGCATGTCTTATAGAGTATAGCGTGGTTAATTTGTCTGTACAGGTTATTGCACTCTGAGCTAAGCTAATGAAAAAAGACGAGATTCTATCTATCTTGGGTTCAAGGAAGTTAATTTTGTATTAAAATGGAAAACAATATTCGCTGGATTGGTGACAAAATTATGCGGCTACCGGAATTAGCCTGCAGCATATTTTTTAATCCGTAAAAGGGTTGATGCCAAAATTATATTTTGACATAGAAAAATGTACGTAGGTGTCTTTTATCATGCCGCAATAAAGTTGCAAGGCATTATGCAAATGAAATGAATTTATAGAATCATTATGAATTTATGGAACCATTTTCATCTTACACAATTGTATTTTATAGTGAAGTAAAAATACAGGTAGAAGCGTGCGTCCGCATGTATTTTAACTTAATTTTCAAAAATGTGGAAGTTTAAATCTTTGAAAAGAATCGCCACATATGAACATACGTGAAATTGAAACACGTTAACGGAAACTATTTGTATTTAGCATGATCCCGAAAGCAAGATGAAGGTATTGAAATAAATTTTATTCGTATTTGACCACATCAAAATTGAATAAAGAACCTACCACCTATCCTGTTGCATTTATCATATTAAAACCAAGACGTGTACATTATAAACTAAAGTTGGGTTAACAACTTCTGCATTTTGAAAAGAAAATTAAAATTTATGAAAGACTCAACCACCCTTCCACGAAATTCGGGGCTATTGACTCTCAAATTGAAAATGAATATAAAAACATAACGGCAACACTTACAATATTATGTTATAGCTTATATTAAAGCCAGATATTCATTCTTTATGTATGTTTTTAAATGAAGCTATTTTAATGCGCAGTTTTTGAATAAATGCTTTACTCAAAATTTTAAAAATATAGTTTGAAAAAAAAAAAACAAAATAATAATAATTTTTTTTTCAAAATTTTTCGTTATTAGGTACTAATTTGGGTTATAGTTTTCGATACTCTTATTATTTTTCAGTCGAACGCTAAAAAGCAGATGGCTGTAAGTCTTTTAGTTTTTGAGAAAATTGAAAATTACCAAAATTATTATTATTTTTTTTTCAAATTTTATTTTTAAAGTTTTGAGTTTAAAAATTATTTATTCAAAAACTGCGCATTAAAATAACTTCATTTAAAAACATACATAAAGAATGAATATCTGGATTTAATATAAGCTATAACATAATATTGTAAGTGTTGCCGTTATGTTTTTAATTTGCCCCTCCCACCTAAAGGGGTGAACAAATAGAGTGGACCGATATCTTAAAATCATCTCCATATAATGTACCAACAATAAATAACAAATTGATGCTTTTATCACAAAATGCACAATTTTGGAATTAAGTCGCCCAAGTACATGGAAAACTAAAACCCTTAACTCTTCTGATTGGTTTATTTCAAAAACCGTTATTTGTGTGAAAAAAAGTATGTTAATCTTTTTTGTAAGAAATATTTCAAGCTACAAATTAGTCTTTAACACTTTTTTTTGTACAACTTACCATTTAGGAGTTATTCTTGAAAAACCATTTTGGGGGGCCTTCAACCCCCCGTAAAATTGTTAGCGGCGCTCATATCGATGGGGGCTTTTGACAGTTTCTTAAGAACACCATGAGGAAGCTATATACCGAAATCTAGCTTTGCGGCGATTATTTCCGAATTTGGCTGTTTTTTTTGCTTCATTGGACTAGACTATAAATAGCCCAAAAAAAATTCTCATTTTGGCCCAAGATTCCGCATAAAATAACTTTTATTTTTTCAACGATTGAACTACCTTTCCATTGCATTTCCATCATTGAAAACTTTAAAGTTATTGTTTATGAAAGGTTGGGCCGAAATGTAAATAGAAAATAATAATTGAGCCATAAGCTTTATATTGGCATCAAAATATTAACTTTTTTTTCTTTCTAGACGCCTCAAAATTAGCAATTAAAATGTTAAATGATCGTTTTCAATGGGCCCTGTAGTACGAGAGCTAGCAACGTAGAGAAAAAATTCATTTCAACAGTCATGATTTTTTAATATGTTCTACTCCTCACTACATCGAGTGATATTTTGATGGTCTGGCTGGTGGGGTACGTTGCGTTTTTTTTTGTAAGCGTCACTTTTGTGAGCGAAAAAAGTGGAAAAAAAATTCATTTCAACAGTCTTGGCTCCTTTTTCATTTCGTTCTAAAAACTGCCTGCAACAAGAATATACATGTCTGGCTAGGTGTCAAAAGTTGCAAAATACGTCTGGCAAGCGATTTTGTTAGTAAAAGAAAAATAATCGAATTTTAGGGTTTTTATTCGGAAAAAAATTATTAAAAAACAATGGTAACACTTACAATATTGTATTACAGCTTTTTGAAAACAGTGGAATTTGTTCTTTTACTTCACATTTAAGTTACTGTATTTATATTAATAGTTTTTTTTATATTAATTTTCAAACTCGAAATGAAAAACAACAAAAAAAATGTTACATTTACTTTTTTTTCTTAAAAATTTTATGATATTGAGTACCTGTTTATCTTTGTATTCAATACTCGTATAAATTTTTAGTCGATCACTTAAAACTATATGATTTTATGTCTTATAGTTTTTGAGAAAATTGAAAATTACTAAAACTATACTTTATTTATGATACATTTGTCCACGTAAGGCCAAATCAAAATTATGTCCTTTTAACAGTCTCATTTTTTGTCTTATTACGATCTACAAGCATCTGTTAATATTTATTAACACGTCTGGAAGCTATCTGAGGTTGCTAAAATCGTGCCAGACGCTATTTTGTAACTTGAAGAAAAACATAATATGATATGGTTTTACTATAAAAGAATATACATGCAGGAAATTTTGCGAAAGATGCGACAAAAGGCTAGTGCGTTTAGGTTTGGTCAGGAGAACTAAAAAAATAGTAGAAGGGGGTCTAATTCCCCCTGTTCAAGCGGGAGGGGAAATTTTCTGAAAAATCGAATTGAAATTAAAAAAAAATCATTCAAAAGCACTTACAACGTCATGTCGTATTTTTTTTTTAGCCATAAATCCATTCTTTAATTCTGTTTTTAAATCAAATTGTTTTATTGAATAGTTTTGGAAAAACTTGAAGACATTTTAAACTTGAAGAATTTTAATTAAAAAATTTATGATTTTGTTGCTTCCATCTAAAAAATAATCTTGATCTATTAATGTTTTTGTTAGTGCAGAAAGCAAAGAAGTAATGGAAGATGTTAATAAAATCGGTATCCAAAGAAAATTATTAGTAGTGTATCATCCCCGTTGATATTCCTCACAAAGAGTTTGTATTGAATTTTGTTTATCAATTTAACTGTACATGTTTAATAATTCTTGTTCAATAAAATCCACCATTCAAATCTTAATTAATATCTTTGAGAGACACAAATAAAACTGTTTTAAGTTATTTTTCTTCGATCCGCCAACAATCTGTCATCTTTAGACCTATCGCTTTTAAAACGTAATACGTATTGAAAGAACTTTCGTAGTTCGCTTTTCATTTAATATCAGATGGAAAGCGAATCGCTTTTGAGAATAGGGAAATACAAATCTGCTATTAAAAGCGATCCGATGCGCTTTTTGGAATAGCCCTACTGGTTTCAACTTTAAGTCTTAGCTTTTTTCTCATTTTATGCGAATCTCGCTGTTGAAAGATGAAACATGTGTAGCTTATTAAACGCAATCCCTTGTGTGGAGTGTGTGAAGGAGACCCCATTTGAGCAAACTGAACTTCTTGCTTAACCTGAAAATAAAATTAATTTCGAAAACGAAACACAAGTTTTTTTTTAATTTTTCCTTTTCATTTATTTTCTAATAATTTCTTTCATTTTGCAGATTTCATATTTTTTTTTGTATTATTTTGTATTTATCGTTAAAAATAATTAAAAAATAAAGAATTAATAATTAATTTTATTTAATTAATTTTTGTTTCTCATTTTTTCATTTATGTTCTCATTTTAATAAAAATTCCTAGTTACATCCTAACTTAACTAAATTCAAAAAACAAAAAAAAAATGTATTTATATAATATATATATATATATTTACTGCAATACTTATAGCTTAAATTGGTAATATATCTTGCAGTTGCTGTTTTCTTTTATAATTATATTTCTTTTTTTGTTTTTGCGTTCTGTTATAATGTTTTATCGATTAAAAAAAAAATAAAATTACAAATTACTTGTTACATTTTATTGTTTATGTTTAAAGTAAAAAAAAAACGAAAAGATCTTATCATATTATAAATATATGAATATATGCAAGGACAATTAATCAAAGTATTTATGTCAACTTAATAAACAAAAATAATAATAGTTAAACTTAACATTGAAACATAAAATGATTTTATTTTTTTTTTATTTAATTTGATAACTACAATCGTTTATGTGTTGTGTACGTGTAAATATACGTGCCAACTATGATTAGCAAATTATTTTGTGTATAGCATTGTAAAAAAAAAACATTTAAATAAACTAAAAGAGAATTACAAACAATTTATCAGTAATAAAAACAAAAAAAAATTAAATCAAATTTGTTACAACTAATTTTTACAGATCTAGCTTTTTTAAATTTAATAACTAAACTGATCACTTATAAAAATTACTTTTATTTATGTTTTTATTTTAGTTTTTTTTATATATATATGTATATAAGTAAAGATACGTATTTATATAAAAAAGAGAAAACTATATATATAACTTAATAATTATAAAGAGATATTTATTTCTTCTTTCCTTTATCTTCACATAACTATACAAATTATTTATAGATATATATATATATTTATATATTTTTTTTGCTTCATTACATTAAGTGTATATATGCATACGTATCCTAGTTTATTTAGAAATTAGAAGTCTGTTGTTGCTTTCATTTTTATTTAATAATTAATTATTGTTTTTTTTTATTATACATGTGCACAAAAAATTGTTATTTATTTTTTTTTCTTAAAGTTTTGTTTTTGTTGTTTAACTAATAAATAACTAAAAAAATAAACTAGTAGTATAAGTAGTACAATATTATATCGTTAATGCATGGTATTTTTTTGTTGGTTTTTTCTTTTAATTTTTTACTTATACGTTAAATATAATCTTTTGCTTATTTTTCGTAATAGAATATTTTACTTTTTTATACAAACGTACGCCATCTACAGTTAATTTTTGTTTATTGTATTTCTTATATTTTACATTGATTTGTATTTTTTTATTTATATATATTATGTATGTATATTATATTTTTTGTGTGGTAGCTTATTCTTTGCTTTGTTCTAACTTTTTTTTTCTTTTAATATTTAAAGAGTAACTGTGAAGTTTTATTTCAGAGAAACGATTAGAGCGGTATTTGTGTTTTCAATTGTGAGCTGGACAAGTGAGTTTATTCAGAAATGTGTGTTTCATGATGAAAATCGATATAATATTTATCTATAATCCTACATATTTTTCAATGAATTTGTGAATTGTTATTGGTTTGCTTTCAATCTAACTAACCATTAGTCATTTTGAGTAACTATCTGATTTATTTGTTTTTAATGTAATTGCATTCGATTTGAAATTCAAAACATAATTTTCCCTAAAATTTAAAGAAAATATTTTACACGAGTTAATAATAGAAATTCGTGTTATGAACTAAGACATCCTATTGGAAAAGAAAGCAGGATAAAAGAGAAATTTGTACGATCCTTTTCGAACTAGATTGCAAAAATAATATAAAGTTTCGATAATTTTGTAAATTGTTTAAGCATTACAAAATTACCAACAATCAGTGAATCAGTTTTCACTCATACATTAAAAAAAAAGGGAATTTTAATAAACTCTAGCCCGATTCACAATTTTTGAAAAGGATGATTATGATATTACGTAAAAGATTACTATCAAATATAGAGTATGCAATATTCTTTTCTAGAGTTTTTACATTTTCTAATCCTCAGGGTATTTAGTGAAAGCAAATTTGAAAAACTCTCGACTTATGTATTTAATCACACATTTCAAAAGGTTTCGAAAGCATCCATGCATTAAAAAATATGAAAAAAAAAATGTATAGAATAAAAATAATAGAATAAAACAAACTTTAGAAAATTATTTTAAATCGAATGCATTGTAGGTTTAATATTTGTTCATAAATAAAATAAATAAATATATAAATATTTAAAAACAAATTACGTGTAAATATACCAAAGCATTGCACTTTCTTGGGAATGATGGCTAGATTTTAGTGATTAGTTGAATAGTTAAAAAGAAATCGAATTTAAGTTAAATTAACTTTTTGTTTCTCAAAAATTGAAATAAGCTTTCCTTACGAACGTAATTTTATTTTACTCGAGCATACAAACAATTTTTTTTTATAAAATTTTAATTGAATGAGAATATCATAATAATACAAAAAATCTCTTCGAAATATCTGTGAGTGTTTAATTTTGCTAGATTGAGAGCTGCAACAAAACTCCTATGCTATAGAAGACATGACAAAACATTGCAGGGAAAGGTCGGACTTGGTATCAAAAATTATTTTCGAATTGAAATTTACATAAAATTCTACTCCAATTGAGATATAATCAAACAAATATAATATGTAAATATGAAATTGTTATTGATTTTTTACTACAAAAAATTAATTTCATTTGTTTTATTTGGAATTTTCAATGTAAATGCAAGTGCAACTTTGTCAGTTATTACAATTAAAATTCTTTACCAATTGAAATTTCATTATTTGTGCAAGGGAACTTTCAAGCTTTCATTTACAATGAATGTTTGTATGTCAGTATTAAAACAACTTGAATGGTTTCAGGTGTTTGTCTGTTACATGCAGGAATTAAAATGTCATGCTTAAATAAAGTTGAAAATACAAAAAAAAATTAAATCTTGTAAGAAGCATTCCAGAATTAGAAAATAAAAACGATATAAACCACAAAAATCGAAGAAACCTCCAGGTACAGCTCAAATCACAAAACACTTTTTCCCGTTTGTAGCCGTCCGTCGTCAGCGTTCTTAAGCAATCCTCGAGGTTGTTTTTTCTTTGTATATATATACATATTTAATATTTTTTTTTGTCTGATAAGTATATTTTTTTTTGTTTCTTTTAAACACAACTTTTTGTGGATCGTGAGCTTGAACAAAAAGGACTATCAGTAGAAAAAAATTTGTCATCAAAAATTAAATAAATATATCTGCAGAGCCTTCTTTGTGTTTTCCCCAAATTAAATTCCAAATTCCCAGATAATTAATATTTCTAATTTGTTTGTTATTTTTATAAAAATAATTTGTTGTCTCTTTTGTACAATTGTTTTTTCTTTCTACTTAAATCGAATTGAATGTGATTATTAAAGAAGAGAAACAAAAAAAGTCTAATAAAATATAATATGTGTTTAAGCTTGAAGGTTTGTTTGTGTGCCAAGATAGTTGTATGTATACATAATTGGCCTATTATTCTTCGTCGCTAAGCGCCTCGTACTGTGCCGAGAGCAACGGCTTGGGTTCGGATGATGATTGTTGGGAGGATTGTTGGTGAAGATTGCCGCTGTGGCTGCTAACACCACCCATGCTATGACCGGTTACATTTGGGTCACCGATTGGGTTGGAATGCAGCTTAGCAAGCCCTGTGGAGCTTGGGGGAGGCCCGTGAACGTTTAACGCATTGAATGGGTACGTATATGTTGTGGTTGCGAAGGTAGTCACTGGAGGTTGGGGATACGCAGATGGATGGTGGGAGTCATTGTTTTGTGTGGGACCGTTGCCACTTCGTCTACTGTCTTCATAGTTCGACGTTTGCTTGCCACCCATAAGACCATCTTGATCCTTGTGACCACCACTGCTGGCTGCTGCCTGTCGATGTTCATTGCCGTGGATAGCGGCGGAAGTGGCCGCCGCAGCAGCGTGCAAATCATCAGGACGACCTCCGTCTTCAGTAGTACGCATAGCTTCTACAATGCGATTCTTAACGTATTTCATCGTGTCGAATTGATGATTATTGCTGCCGCCGACAATTCCTCCACCTTGCATTCGTCTATCGTGTGGATTACCACTATTTGCAACCGCAGCCATGTAATAGTGGCCGGCGTCATGTGGCATAATATCATGCATGAATTTTCGTGGACTTAGTGGCGGCTGAGCCATACGAATAATTTGTCGTTCGTCCGGAGTATTCGATCGTCCTCCTCCAGAGGAGCTTGACGATGAGCTGTTTTTACTCCTTTCAGCTGCAGCGGCAGCCGCTTCAGCTTCCTTCTGTTGCAAAAGTCGATTGTATTTCCAGCGGTCTGGTGCCACAATTGGGTGCGGATCCTGCATGTACAAGAAGGGACGTAAATGCATTGGGTTTGGCCCATAATCCTTGGCTATTATCGATTCAGTCAGCTCCCCAAACGTAATGTTCTTAGTCAGCACTTGCGGCGGAGGAGGTTGCCGATTGCTCGGTGGACCACTTACTCCCACCCGTTGTTTTTGCTGCTGCTGTTGTTGTTGTTGGTGTTGTTGCTGTTGTTGTTGTTGTTGATGTTGTTGATGTTGTTGTTGTTGTTGGTGTTGCTGCTGTTGATGTTGTTGTTCACCGGTATCTAAATCGATATTAATCACATTAGGCGAATTCGCTTTGCCATTATTTTCTGCAGCCGCAATCGCTGCATGATGATGTTGAGGAATATCACGAGGGTTATACTGTAAAATAAAAACAAAATAAGCTGTTTAAAACTTCCTGAAAATAACATTGATCAAAAACTTACAAATGATTGTCGTGAAGGTTCTCGACCAATATTAGCCGGTGGTGGTTCGGAGGTTCCCTGGCTTATCTGGTGTTTGATGATTGCATCGATTAGGGACGCCGCCGATAGGGTTCCCTCTTGGGAACGTCCCGTATGCGGCCTATGATAGCTATAGTTAGTAACAGGTTTTTTTTTTGTTGATCGGGACAGATCACACATAATAATGAGAGAGAGAGAGAGAGAGAGAGAGCAGGGAGAGAAATCATGATGATTAGTTAATTGATTAGCGATGAGTTTCGAATTTAGTGTTACAAAAAGTTTATACAAATGCAAATGAACAACATTTAACACACAAAGCACCGAATTCCCAAAATATGAATAAATATAAAAATACACTTTTGTATATTGTAGGTATACTTACGGATCTCGTTCTCGGTCAGGTATTGCTCGTGGGGGTCCATCGGCTCTCATATAATGCGGTGGACCTCCGGGTGGTGGTGGAGGATTAGCTGAATATATTCTAGCATTTTCTAAACGACGACTTTCTCGTTCTTGCTCTTCTATGCGCTCTCTTCGTTCCCGGTCTCGTTCACGTTCTCTTTCACGCTCACGCTCTCGCTCGCGCTCGCGTTCACCGCGTTCTCTGTCGATGCGATCGCGTTCGGCTTGAAGACGTTCTTGGTTCTGACGCTCAACTATGCGTTCCCGTTGTTCTCTTTGTTCTCTTTGTTCTTGACGTTTTTGGTTGTCACGTTCCTGCAAACGTTTGCACTGTTCCAGCCGACGATGATGCATATCAAAATGCTGTTGGCGAAAATGTTGTTGCTGTTGCTGATGGTGTTGTTGTTGTTGTTGCTGTATTTGCAGGGCAACATGATCACGAGCTATTTGTTGCTGATGGTAACGCATGTCATGATGCTGAGGGGGTGGTGGCTGATGATCAGACATCTGACGCTTTTCGTCCTTTTGCGGGACGGGCAACTGTGGTTGTTGAACTGCAACATCGACGAAAGATGAAAAGGCTTCATGGCCAGCTATAGTAATAAAAAAGTAAAAATTAGATTTACAAACAAATAACAATGAACTGGTGCCTGTATATATCGCATCAATAAAATTATTCGCGAAACGATGAAAATTGAAACGAATTATATGAGTATTGTTTCATTTTTCAACGTTTCTCGACCAATTTTATCGATGCTGAATTTACAGAACGTAGGCACGGGTAACAATTCTACTAAACTGAACTCACCTGGAGGATAATTATGCGGCATGGTATGCATTCGATTTGGCGGGGCCGCTGGTGATGGTGGTTTGGAGCCCGTATTATGACGTTGAATGACACCTTGTCGTTGTGGTGGCGGTGTTCGATGTGGACTTGGAGTGCTAAATGCAATAAAATTAAATAAATCAAGAACCAGTAAAAAATAAATTGAATTTAAAAAGTAATTTACCTGTTTGCATGATCAGCTGGTGAGGCCCGACTTGACCCATATTCAGTGGGCCGGCCACGTTCTTTATCGTAATAAATCAACGCAGGTGATCCACCCAAGGCACTATTTCGCGGCGACGGAGTTTCCTTGTCGCTTCGCGACACATTCCTTTGTTGCCCCTGCATCTGCTGCGAGGTCATATAGTCATGCATTACTATCTGTCGTGTACTTAACACAGGCTGTGGCTGTTCCATCGGAGAGTAAGGCACCGGCCTGGCATAAGGTGAATTCACAAAGTTTGGTGCCTGTGGGCTAGACTGCTGCGAATGAGGTGGCATTGGCTGTTGTTGTTGCTGTTGCTGATTACCCGAGTTGCCAGCACCTTGTTGTGCTGGACTTTGACGACTAGTTTTGTAGTATTCAAATATCCGCTTGCTGCTATCCTGTAGGTGATGCGTTGGTAGATGTATTGGTGTTCCTTGGGTGATGGAGCCCAACTTGTTACTGTCATTACTACTTGATGGAGGTGTCTGTCGAAGTATTCCCTCGAATTTTGGACTGAGTGTGGATGCAGCACTCCCTTGCACAATTATCTGCTGCTGAGCATTGTTCATTGGTGTTCCATGCGTAATAGACCCTTTGGGACCTGTACCAACAGAAACCAGTTGACTGGGACTCGGCGACTGCTGGTGTGGATGGCCAGGGTGAAGGATTTGGGGAGACAACTTTGGAGGCATTTTGTTCTTCCCGGGCAGAGGACCGGACTGTTGTAGTTGTCCGTGGCCGGGTGGTGGCAGCTGCTGTTGACGAACGACCGCTGAAGGCGGCTGATGCGATATTGATATCGGTACAGGTACTTGGGACACATAAAGCGAAGATGCTGCGGATGATTTATTAGTCGATCGACCAAGGTCTGCGGCGGCTGCATGATAAGCCAAATACGACGATGGTGCCGAAGGAGCATCACAACCAGCGCGATAAATCGATGTGGAATTGTTACCAACAACGTGTTTTGGAAGGTGTAATTGTTGAGGGGGCTGTTGATGTTGCTGTTGCTGATGTTGTGGTTGCTGGTGGTGGTGTTGTTGTTGTTGTTGCTGCTGCTGATGCTGATGTAGTTGGTGCTGCTGTTGAGGCGAGGGTCCTGAGTCTCTCGACGGTTTCTTAATGGAGAGATCAAGAGTCTGTGGCTCTGGCTCACTAGGCCGCTGTTGAACACCGTAGATATTATCGTCTTTGTCCCTTAGATCATGCGACTGCGATTGCGGTACTTTAACAGGCGTAATTGTTGCAGCAATGCCGTGAGGATGGCTAATTATCTGTGGTGACATATGCATATGTGAGTTGACAACAGATAAAGTTGCAAGATTTTCCGCTGCAGAAACTGTTTGCCGCGGAATTGCGACTGCTGAGGTGGAGGTCTGCTGCAGATTCGTTGTTGTTGGAATCGATGTTATTGGAGGTTGTAAAGAGGATTGCGTCATATGCTGCAGCTGTTGTTGTTGAAGTTGATGTTGTTGATGCTGTTGTTGTTGTTGCTGTTGCATGGATTGCTGCTGCAGGTGTTGCGATTGTTGTTGTTGTTGGAGCGATTGTTGTTGTTTTACTATTGAGCCATCACTGCGAAACTCCCGCACAAATGTTACATCATTGCTATTGGCTACGCCACTTTGTTGCTGCTGTTGTTGTTGTTGTTGCTGCTGCTGTTGCTGCTGTTGTTGTTGTTGCTGCTGTTGTTGTTGTTGTTGCTGTTGTTGTTGTTGCAGTTGTTGTTGCTGCTGTTGTTGTTGCTGCTGTTGTTGTTGCTGTTGTTGTTGTTGCTGTTGTTGTTGCTGCTGTTGTTGTTGCTGTTGTTGTTGCTGCTGTTGTTGTTGGTGCTGTTGTTGCTTTTGTTGTTGATGCTGTTGTTGTTGCTGTTGTTGTTGTTGCTGTTGTTGTTGTTGCTGTTGTTGTTGAGGGACATTATTAGTTTTTATCGGTTGCGTTATGGAATTCTTCAGTTGTGAAGTCGGTTGGCCGACCGTTTTCAAAGATCTTTCAATCACACTATACACAAAGTCTTGGACATTCATCGATTGTTCACCAGGGCGTGGGGGTCCATTTGGTTGCTGTTGGAAATTGCCAGAAGCTGGTGGAACCATTGCACCATTTGCCGATCCTGCGGAACTTGATATCACTTTGGGACTCTGACGATTCGCCGGAGAGTTCTCGTTTTCCTCATCGGCTGTTTCTGTCGCTGAGCTATCGTACTCTTCGGAGGCTTTTTGCTTCTTTGGAGCTTGCTGTGGCGGCAACAACCGATCATCCAATTTACTCAGGGCAATCGCTGCGTTCGATACATCCACAGATTTCTGTTTTAGTTGTTCTTTTTGCAGAGCACTTCCATGTCGACTATGAATTTCAGGACTATCCACTGAGGCGGTATCACTTCCACCGTCGCGTTCATCGCACGACGATGTACTCAAATCCGACTCATCGCCATCTGTTCGCCGCTCTTCATCTGTTAGATTTACATGTGGGTCCAATTTTCGGCGAATTCGCATTAAACAAGCCGAACAACAACGACTTGCATTACTTGGAATTTGGAATTCCTGGATAATAGGATCACGAATATCCGAAGCCAGTTCAAACAAGCGTGGGGGTATATTATGGAGACGTTTCGCACGATCTTTCGAATTTGGACATGTAGGCAGAGGGCAGTTGGGATAGCGATTGCGCACCGATTTGCACTGACATGAATTGCACACTCTAGCGCCAGCCGGAATAGTATCATCTGGTATGCCATATTGTTGACCACGTCCCTTCTTCAAAGGACGTGTGCGAGGACACGCTTCAGCTTTGCAAACAAAACAAGGGTTGAGTTTTTCTGCAAAAAAAAAAAAAAAAAACAAAGAAGAAAATTAATGATTATGTACCTTACTTTGTGTAATGCTTAAAGAAGCATAACCACTAGAAATCACTCAACAAATTATATTTAATCAGGAAATCTTTCCCTCATGAGATATGAGAGACCATGTACCTCTGTTGGGATACGATTCACTGAGGTTTTTTGTTTTTTTTTTTTTTTTAAGTGGATGTCACCTTATCTTCTCTGATTTTTTTTTCTGAAATTTTAATGATGTTCAAATAATGATGACAAACAAGGAGAAAAGTACACGATAATAATATAATGTAAAGAAAAAAAAACTCAACCAGGGCAAAAATGCCAGGGATTTACGTATGTAAGCTGATTTTTCTTTGTGCATTATTTGAAGTGGGGGTTTAAAACTTCTTGGTATATGGCGTTTATATAAATTCTACATATATTTTTCATTCGATTAATTATAGGGTTGTGGAATGTAAATATATTAAACTGAATTAGGAAAATATTTTTCAAATATATGTACCACATATATTCAAATGCTAGCCATTTCTCATAAAGCAGAGTTTACACGACAAAATTTAAATATGTATACCACAAAACAGCTTAAGGTATATTGAAATAAAGAAAATATCCTTACAAGATGTTTTAAATATATAGGAACCTACTTATTCGACATAGCCATACATATATCATTCAATCACTATATTTTAAAATGAGAGTTTTCATCTCTGAATTTTAGATTAAATTAAGCATGCAGTTTGTTTATTCATAATTATCTGCTTCTTAGCCTAATTAAAAACCCAATTTACACTCGTTAATCCTTCATCGTTATTTAAAACATGCAACCATTCATCCATCCTCTTATCTGTTTGATCAAGAAATTACTTCGCAAAAATAATAATTCTAGCCAAAGAGTGCAACCAGAATAAGGAACAAGGAGGTGGAGTAGTACCTACTCGTAAACTCAAATTCAAATTCGCAAATTTTGTAATATTGTTACTCGCTGATGGTTGTGGTAATGGTGATGAAGAGCAATACCAAGATAAAACTCCAACGTCAAACTATACTACAGTATTGTGTAAAAATTTTTTTTTTTTCGAATATTAACTCAGTTGGCTTACTTCCCAAAACTGGTTAATGGTTATATCAACCCATTTAATTAAAAAATTCTAAGTTCATATAAAAAAAATTAAATTCGACTAAAATTAGTACATCTTGGCAGTTTTGTTGAAGTGTTGAAGTTTTTGGAATCAACGAAATTTTGATCGACAGTTCGACATATTTAGCCAGTTGCAGTTCATGTTTCTGTGATCTCACTGAACAAATTCTATCCGCTTCACCGAGCTTCCATCCTAAAGCTAAGTACAGACGATTGTCAATATTGTCAGAACTGTCAATGGTCTGACAATAGCTAACAATTAACTGACAATTGACATATTTCTTACAATGAAAAATTGTCCGTTCACACGGTTGGTAGATTTCTTCCCAATTTGATTGTCAGCTATTTTTTTATCTCTCTCAAACCAACTCATTGACATTTCGAACAATGAAGAAATTGTCGGCAATTGTAAGATTTTTTCAATTAAAACATCTGACAATGACCAATGAGTCTGACAATGTCCTAATCGCCTGGCAATGATAAAAATTGTGTGCTCAGACGATTGTAAGATACCTAACAATTTTTTGTCAGATTGTTGTCTGACAATATTATCAGACGATTATAAGACATTTGGAACAGTTTTTTCACTGACAGATCTGACAATCGTCTGTACTTAGTTTAAGTTCACGTTATCAAACAGATCTGAAAATTGGCCACTTTCAGGTTGCACTAAAATAGAATATTTAAGATACTCGGGTATCCAGTACGTTTCTGAACGCAAATCAGCTGTTGTTGACATTTCTCATATAGGATAGATGAGTATCCCCGAATTTTTTGGATAGCGAGTATCCCCGAATTTTTTGGATAGCTTGAGATTTATTTTTGGGCAACAGCTGCTTTGACATCAGCTGTGATTTAACAAGGGATTACAACAACACAAAGCTATCCAGATTGCTTTGGATGCAAATCTGAACGCGGCCATTGAATAAGCGAATCCAAAAAAACGCCAGTCTCAAATGGAATTTTTTTCTTAAAGAATCGAATTTTTTCTGTCAAAACAAATCTTGCTTAGCAAGATTCAAAAAAGATTTTGGTTGGAACGAATTTTCGGTGAATTTGATATTAAATATTTGTGCGTCGATTAAAGCTCTTAAATTTAAGGTATTCAAATTAGGTGAGTTTGTTTTGTTTTCTATTATGGATGACAACTCAACTAAGTTGAAAAATTAATTTCGGAAATTCAACTTAAATTTATCTGAGAACTGAGAACCACACAAACTTTTGTTCGTATAATAGAAGACACCAAATTTCAGTTAGGCATTTATTTGATGTAAAACTGTTGTAGGTGTATAAAAGAAAGACAGATGCTTTTCAAATTAAAAATTTATGTTTCGGACAATTTCAATGTCCGAGCAGCTTTGAGTTTTTTGACATCCGATTGACATTTTCCAGATCGCAATGGGGCAGAGAACATCGAACAAACCTATTATGTCAAAATGTTCAAAATAAATAAAATGTCAAAATGCTCAAAAATTTTTCGGATAATTTTAAATGTTTTTGAATTTTTTCGTTGTGAACGATTTGACATGGTGCCATAAGGATGTCGTTAAAGGGTTTAGGGAATAAGTGTTTTAAGATGTTAAAAGTATAATTCTGCTGGTGTGTTTCCAAGGCCAAGATAATGTGCGTTGAGATTTGTCATATGTTTTAATTTAATATATATATATATATTTGTTTACGAAATATTAGCTATATTCATGGATCCATTTGTCCTAAAACTGCAGTGTACTTTATTAAACCCAAAAATATGTTCACAGCATTGTTGTATTAATATATCCTTGTTCCTCAACTACACACAAATACATATACATACATATCTACATTATACAATCCTTCTACGAGGCTCAATTCCCAGCGGTGCTAATTAACGTGTGCATGAGATTAATTGCGCTAACTTGACACAAAATTCCTTTGGCAAATAACGAAAAACGATGATTTTCACTTCGTGTAGATGGATATAATCGGTATATGGATGTGGGATGGAATTTCCCGGGGTGGTCATGGTGAGGTGCTTCGAAAGCGTTTTAACAAAGTTTTCTGTGTTTTTTTTTTTTTTTCTATTTGTAATTCTCTTTTTTTTTGTCTTGTCAGTTTTAAAGTCTTGTATTTTTTTTTTGAAGTGAGAGAAACAGTATTGGTGATCTTGTAATTGTAGGTAGATGAGGTTTTAGAGGAAATGAAAGGAAAGATTTTTTTTTGAATATATGTATGTACACACATTCTGATTGAGTTTTTCATTATACAAACAGTTTTGTAAATGGGTTGTTATATTTTGTTTGAAATCGTTTAATAGAAGCGTTGTTTTGATTTTCCTTTTTTGTGAATTTTTGGATATATGAGTTATATAAGACTTATTCTAATTGGTGAAGATGACGGGCGTTTGTATGGAAATCCTTTCGCAAATCTTACTTCACAATTATCTAAAAAAAAATTGGAATTGTCTCGAAAAGGTAATTTTGCGATTTTTCTTTTTATCTTAGAATGTAATCAAAAAAAAAAAAACAATAATTTCGACAAAATTTCATGATTTCGGCGGAAATTCGGATAAATTTTATGAATTAATTAATAATTTGGTATTATGAGGATCAATTGATAATTTTAAAGCAATTGTGAATACTAGTCATAATTGTGAGTATAGGTTTTGATTTGACGTTTCTTATTTTCCATTGTTTTTATTTTTGTGTGGTTTACAATTGGTTGAAGTTGTTTTCATTAAAACAAAATTCGCTTTTTTCTTTTAAAAAATTTTCTTTATTTAGGAGCAGGGTTGTACGGAACAGAAACACTGGTAGAAATAAGGAAAATCCAGAAGTAGCCAAAGGAATCTGTTCAAATGATCGATTATATTTTCTTCTTCATAATTTGTTTTTCGACAAAAAACATCAAATAACTTTTATAAATTTTGTTTTGATAGGAATTTTCTACACCACGAATATATTATTCATTTATCAAAGAAGAATTTGATGGATATCAACATTTTTGACAAATGTAATACCAAGTTCACCAAAAGAACTATTCAATATACAATTCACAGTTCATCAAAAAATTTTGATAAATGATCACCATAATAATGTAATGTTTCACATTTGTTGAGCTGAAGTGATATATTTAGCCCAAGAAAAATTTACCAAAAAAAGGCTTATCTGCTGAAAAAAATTCAAGTGAAGATTTTTTAAACGAAATAATCTTTATTTTGGCATGAAAAATACTTATAATTGCGAAATCGTGTGCTCATAAAAAGTTATTCAAAGTTGGGAAAAAAAATTTTTAATGCAGAATTTTTTCGAAGGATTATAACCTAGTCCGAATTATTACCCCAAAAAAACCAGGTTTGTAACTACATACATATCTTATATTAATTTGACACAACAAAAGCTTTTCTATACCTACAGTTTATTCCATTCCAAAATTTGACCCAAAGCTAAATGTTAAGTTAATTAAGTGTCCATAGGATACGATATGAATAATATAAAAGAATAATAAAAGAAAAAAAAAAAGAAACAAAGAAAACAGAACTTATAATGTAAACGTTTTAAATTTTAATAAACCACTTATATTAATTTTTCTTTAGTCGTGTTTGTAGTTATTTTTTTTTTGTTCTTCCTTAATTTACTTTGCTCTATTTGCTCTTTGAGACCTGAAATAGATCCAGCGTTATTTTCTGAGTTAAGCCTCTGCTTCCACTGCCTCTGCCACAGCCATAGCAATAGAAGTTGGCATGCTGCTGATGCTGGCTGCCGCGAAATGAAAAAGGGATAACTTGTGTGTGTGCTAACATCAAGTATACACACAATAGACTCTTTACTCAAAAGAAATTAAATTGAAGAGCTGAGGGGGGGAAAATACGACAAACCACAACGGTATATTTTATCGTCCTACGCAATATTATGTATGTACATATGAATGTATACTTTTTTGTGCATCCTTACAGTGCACCTTAAAACTCCTTTGGTTATTCGGCTGGAAATCATTGAGTTCTTTGTTTTGTTTTTTTTTTTTTGTTCATTCCGCCGTTTAAGGGTATACCACCACCCACCAACACGACTTTTGTGATTTGGGTTGGTTTCACTTTTGTTTTTTATTTGCTTTAATAACGGTCATGTATTGATTAGTAAAAACATTGAACTTTTAAAGATGATGAGGATTTTCTTTTGAAGTGTCAAGGGCTCCCCAAATGCGAAACATTCGTAAAGAGGACGAAACTTTTGGATGTCAAAATATATTTCTAAGGCATAAATGAGAGTTCCCCACCAACGCGACTATGTGATTAAGTCAATTTCATGTAAAATATATTGAAAATCGAAAGAAAAAAATAAAACCTGTTTCATTCTGCTAATCGCTGCGATTTTTTTTGTGATGTATTTTCACATTTAAAAACGTGCGTCTCTCATTTATGCGACTAAGTCCCCTTTCACACGAGGAAACTGAGTTTCCAGCAACTTTCAGTTTTTGGGTGAGAAGGGCACCAAGTAAGAGGATTGAACGGTCTACGATTGGTGGGAATTTAAAATTAAAAGAAAACGTCAAAAAATCTCCAGCAACTTGTTTCCTCGTGTGGAAGGGGACTAAGCGATTGAAACCCATAAATGTGGCTTGTTTATTACTTGTTGGGACTACGATTTTTTGTTCGTCGAAATATAAATCGCAAGTGTGAAAGTAAACGTTCAAGGCTCCCCAAACCAACGCGAAACATTCGGAACGACGACGAAACTTTAGGCTGTCAAAATTTATTTACAGGGCGAATGAGCGAATCTCATGTAAAATATTTTGACAGACGAAATTTTCTTCGTCGTTCCGAATGTTTCGCTGTAGTTTGTATTTGATTGTAATTGCATTTGATTCATTTTAACTTGCGAAAACAAATTTCAGTCTTTTAAGTGTCACGATTTTTGGATATGATATGCGGATATTTACATTGAAATTCATATCTTCTATTTTTTGTGACGCGCTGTCAAAAACACATGAATTCTGCACACGAAGCGTCTTGTCATAGACATTTCACCAAAATTGTGTAAAATTCATTGAAAATGTTCAGTGTTTTATCAGTTAACAGTATAGTGGAATTGTTGCTGCATGGAGAATCTTGTATGACTAGACGATTCGTGTGCAGAAGGCCTTAGGCGTACTCCATTTAAATTTTAAAGTTACCGCTAAAACTTGTGATTTTACAGCCATATTGATAAAAGTCCAAAATGTTTTTATAATTCATTCCGGACATTTGTCAACAGTTTTCTTGGGATGCTTCGCGAGTTCACATAACTTCGCTGCTCTCGTTAGAGTATGTTCAGTCGCCAATGTCAAAAATTATCTAGGACAACAATATACCTTGGATGGCCCGGTTACCAAACGCATGGTGGTTTAAAGTCCGAAATGAATTATGAAAACAAAAAATTTCGGTAAATTCTAGAATTTCCACATTTTGTTGTTTTACAGTGACATTATTTATGCATACAACATACTAAGTTTTTTTTTTATAAAAAAATAATACAAAATTTATTTTGCTTGTTTGTTCTCTTATTTATTTAAATTTGAGCTTTTACGAACAAGTCTATGCGGCTTCGAGGTTCTTTTAATTTGTGCTGCGCCTTTCTATTTTTTTTTTGTTTACATTTCGCCAATTTCTTCGTTTGAGGGATTTTGCTCCCATTTCTCTTTCATAAGGTAAATTGTTTTTAATTCCTTTTTTTATTATTGAAGAGCGCATCTTGCCACCAAAAAACCAGTAGATATACATACCTACCAGACCACCCTTTTTTTTCAAAGAGAGTATAGGGGAGAGTGGCAAGGTTTAATTTGGCAAATAGAATTATTAAAAATGCCGTTTGGTGAATTTTTAAAATTACTTCAAGTATACATAGAGTAGAGTCGTCCTATAAGGGCTATGCACTGCATTGCTGCGTGCCATGCCATGACATCCAAACGGTAAAGGTTTTGGGAGCATAATTTGAGTGTGGTGCGGTGATGGTGGTCGTCGTTGTTCTCCTTTGTGTGTAAATATCTTTTAGGTTTGCTTTTTAAGCTGCGGCCCCCCAAACAACTTTGGAATATCTAAAAAGGGTTTCATTATTAGCGTTTACCTTCCCGAGGTTCGGCCACTTGTTGCCAAAGTATTATAGCTCCAGACCACCACTAACAGAGTGGGGAACTCTTTTTCATATACATATACATTCTTGAAAGCTTTACCTACTTTTTTTTTTTGTTGTTGTTGTCTTGTAGTAAGGTTTATATTTGTATGTAAATATAAATCATGGGTGACTTAAGGTTGTGGAGGTAAGAAGTAATATTTTGCGAAGGAATGAGATTACTCCCCGTAGGAGTTAATTAGCTAATTTCGTAGTTAAATATTAATAAACAGTTGTGATGTGTAAATACGCTGACTGACTGTTGATTAAAATTTCTTTTTTTTTTCGTCTATTTTTCTCTTTGAGTGGTTGTGTTGCTAGTTCTTTGATTCTTATGCTTTGATTGACTTTTGAATAAATACCACCTACATTATAGGGCAATCGAATGAATTTTCATAGCGGTAATGATTGTCAAGATTGTGTCATAATTTGGATTATAATTGTTATGTTGTCGTTTTAATTCTATGGCAGAAGTATAAATAATGAAATGTAGGTATGTATATTTATTATTAGGAAATAAGGTGACTAATCATGTAAGGATGTCAATTAATTGTTAAATGTGGTGATTTGTGGACATCGTCAATTGTAAATTTTTAATAAAATTATTATTATTTTGGTAGCTTTTGAAATTCAATGATTTTCGTTGTTAAATAAGACAGACGGAAAAACCATTCTAAAGAAAAAAATCTATAAATGTACAATTAATGTATATTTAATAAGATCATCGCTTGCATTTTTAAAATTCATAGGTACTTTAAAATATAGGGTTGAATACTTTTGTATTCGTACATGTATCGCTGAGAACATTTTGCGTGACGTGCATTTGACCTTTGTGCGAATATTTTGTGTGAGCGAATTTGTTACGGATTCTCCTAAAATTTATCCGTCCTTTGGCAACATAAAAAAGCCTAAAAACGCATAAACTATGTATGATCACAGAGTTGAGGCTTCTTGGGTCTTAATGTCAGGTAAAAATAATCTGACCCAATAACTGCTTTGCGCTGAGATGGTAATTGAATAAAAAAAACCTCGTTTAAAAATACTAAAGTTATACATATTATATCTTAGAGTTATACCAGTACCAGAGCTGAATGGTGAGGATGATTTAAACAATTCAAGGGAAAAATCTTCAGTGAACTATGTACCTGGAGTTCAGTGAGGTCAAATAGTAAAAGGTTTAAAATTCTAACGAATGAGGTACAGAAAAGATTACGGCCTGTATCTTCGAACCCACTCCCTACGGCACGGAGGAAGATCATTATTCCAACAACAACAAAAAAATTGTTAAAAAATCTAAACGAAGATCAGCCTATCTTTGCCATTTCTCTTTCTAATCTAACAGTTCTAACTGAAGAGAAAACAGTGATAATCTAGATGTGTTTAATGAACCTGTTTTGCATAGAAAATATAAGAGAAATATAGAATTGTGTGCTTCATGAGTAAAAACATTGTTCTAACTGTTAAACATTCTGTCATAAAAGGTGCGTTTCATTCGTTTTAGATGATTTGCATTGTTGATTACTCTAAGGACTGTTGAAACGCTTGCTTTGTTATTTTTGCCGCACGAATTGGAAGCACATCTTAGAATTGCTCTTCGATCAACTGCTGTTGTTGCCGTTTTTTTTACCTCCTTTCATGTTTTTTCCGCACGAATTTTTATTTCTTAAGTAGGAATAGATCACACGTTAAAATTTTTTAGCTATATTACGCCCGGTCAGTCCCTGTTCTCTTAATAAATCGATTTAAGCTCTTTCAACACTATTTAGAGATTCCCATCTTCGTTAGAATTTCAATTAAAGCCTAGTATACAGTTTCTCCTCGAAAAAAAATACATGTACATCTTATGGGTGATTTTATCGCAACAAAAATTTTTGACGTTTAAAATTTTATTATCGAACTGTGAACCAAACCTGTTGAAAAAAATTATATTCACCACGGAAACTTTTTCTTCCGAAAAAAAAAAATTCTTACCACTTATGTTTTTTTTGTTCAAAAGAACTGTATACTCGGCTTAAACAATTAAATTTCACTTAGAATACTTCAACTGTTGATTTAATGTGCCAATCACTTTAGAACGCTCATAAACAATGGAGAGAAAGACCTCGTGTCTATTCAGTTGACGCAAAAAAAATCTGAATTTTTGAATATGGAACGCTTTGCAAGAGAACCAGAGAAAGAATAACGGTACTTTATGAATTATTCTGACTGATTTTTTTTCTCAAGATCGATGGACAACGTACCTTAGAAAATGTTTGTGCTTATTCAGTTGAAGCGGAGTGTGGTTAATTTTTTGACAGCTCAGTGTTAAAAAAGAAAAAAAGCCTAATATTCGCTATACTCGCGCTTTTGAAGAACTGTTTGTTTTCTCTCCAACGAGAGCTGTCAAACTTTTGTTTTTTTTTTTTTTTTTCACTGACGTATGGTGAAACTTCCGAATATGATAAAGCTAATTTTTACCGAATCACAATATGTTCTTACACATTGTATATAGGAATAAAGCTGATTGGCTTTATTTAAAGTGCAGTAAAATCAAAAATTTGTTCAAAGCAATCTATATGGTTTAACGTGAATTTACATCTTTTCGTTTGGTTTGTCACTTTATCAGTTCATCTTCCCGTTTATCAATTTTTTTTTTCAACTGGCCAACTTTTATAATTTATTCCGATTGTTATAGGAGATATACTTTTTCGGAACACAGTTCTACCTGTATGTAAACATTTACGTAGATCTATACAAATATGTATATTTAAAATAAAAATGAATATTTTATAAAAAAAATATGCTTCATCTGCACAAAATGTTAAAATAATAAATACATTTTTATTTATGTAGGTATAAAAAAAGGGAAATACAAAACAACGACTTGCCATTCACAAACCATGATTTCTCTTCACCAACCTACATATATATCGAGTATTTTATTAATTAAAAAATTCAATTAAATATATTTACACACTGAAACGACAGTTGACGATGATGTCTATATATGTGTGCTGAAAGTAAATGTAGATATATATGTAATATTATGCTGCTTGTATATTATTACATTGGATTTATGGCCAGGATAAAAACAAAATCCAGTCAAAATAATAAAAAATAAAATATATAATGTAGCTGCAAATCAAAAATTCATCATAATCATTTTTGTCGAAGGATGCTCAACGAGTTCGGTGGTTGAATGGTTGACCAGGTGAAAGGGGTTGATCAGAAATGGTAGGTGTAAAATGGGATAAAGGGGAACAGTCAATATCTGCAGCAATTGCACACTGGGAAATACATAACCCCCCCATTCATATAAAATATTTACATTGTTCGGATCAGTAGACTCAATGTTTGATATAAATTAATTAACAAAATCGAGATGAGTGCATTCGATATACTCGTATAAGGGTTTAGGACTAGCCGATTGAACTACTATATACATATGTGTATATATATGTGTGTATGTAAGCCCCTGCCAAATCAAAACACTCAAGTCCTTCAATTTACTTTTAAACCAAATGCATTTAACAATAATCAATAAAACAGTTAAAATGTAATTAAATATGGAATAAAAATCATTATCATTCTATAAACAATGGCAGAGTATATAATACAAATCTACATATAATTATAATTTACATTTTATATTCCAATTAAAAAAAGTATTTTTAGATACCTAAGCTCTTTCATACGAAATAAATGTTATAATAATAAAGTATTATCTAATTGACACTATGAATATCAAACAGTGAATAATACAAATTATTTTTACTTATTTATATTAACAAATTGAAATTTGATGTTTAGATGGCAGTATTACCCGAAATATTGCTATATAGGTACCTTATATGATTCGAAAAACAGTGGACAGGGGTTTTGTCAAATAATGCAGACATTCAAAATTAATTGAAAGATATGAGTCTATAGAGGTTGCTTTAGGGAAGTGGCTAATGTTCTTTGTCTTCAAACGAACACGACTATTTTTTGATAAGTTCAAAGTCTAAAGTAAATAAGAATCCTAAAATTAATGATTATAGTAATTCTTTAAGATTTTTATTTTTAACTTTCGAGTTTAAAAAAAAATTACATCGTTTTCCATTCCTATTCAAGAAAAACCCATTCTATAATTTTCGATCGATTTACATATTCTTTGTTTTGTTTTTCGATTCCTTCCTTTCAATTCAATACATTTTTATAACATATTTCTAATTTAACTCCCAATTTGCACGAAAATTCAAAATCGTTATGATAAATTAATCTGAAATGCAAAAATATTATTCACGGATTTTTTAGCTGAAATGAAATTTGTTAACATTCCTACTTTTTATAATCTGCTTTAAAAACTTAACTAAACAGTGCAAGTGAGATAGCAATACGATAGATGTCAAATACATCAAACATGGGGTGCTCTGCGTAGGATGCTGTTCACATTGGGCTGCCTCCTGCGTAGGATGCTGTTCACATTGGACTGCCACCTCCGACTTTTTTTGACGTCTCTGTACTTTATCTCACTCCCCCTTCATGGCGAGGATTTTTTTTATTTTTTTTATGTGTATTTTTTTGACGTTTTCTTTTATTGTAACTGTTTTCTCTGTCTGTAATTTTTCTTTGGCACTCAAATACTACAGAAACAAATTTTTTTTTTCATTTGGAAACATACTTTTTTAATAGAATATTAATTTTATAAATTTTATTATGATCCCAGATTTGTGTTTTGTTTTTTTAGACCACTAAACGTCAGAGTGAGTCGCTGGTGTTCCCATTAGTTTGTGTCTGAACAATAAAAGTGGGATTCACATAACAAAAAAGTCCGAGGAGGCAGCCTAATGTAAACAGCGTCAAGTATACACAACCTGAATCCAACATCTGGGTCTGTTCCAGTTTATTTCGAGATTTTGGTTCTGTGTGAAACGTTAAAACTTCTGTCAAAATTTTATGATATGGAAAGTTATTTATCATTGCCAAATTATAACAAATAAAGCACTGATTATTTTTAGAAAATAATGTGGATTTCTATCACGACAGACTCTTAGATTTCGTTAAATAATTCTTGGACAGTTGTCCAGCTAGCTACTGTCTATTTATAGCTTATTATTTATAAACGCATTCCAACAGTTGTCTAAATATGTTCTCATATACACACTGCCATCCCTGTAGTCTGTCAATTTCGTGAGAATTTAGATACGTTCAATAAACATTTCAATCATTTCAAGATAACATTTCAATTCTTTGTTCATTGAACGTAGGTTGCTACCTCCTGACTACGCTGAACGCTCCCATAGTCGATTTCTGCAGAACAATGTTGGCGAAAAATATTGAAGTTTTTAGTACCTATTACTAAATAATAACTAACACAATTTCCACAACACTTTTCGAGTCCAAGGTAACGCAAAAGCACACGATTACGAGAAGTTGCGAGTAAAACAAGGAACGTTGCTTACCGAACGTAGATCGTAGCGTACCATATTATGTAATGTAGATCTGTCTCACTCTAATTAACGGCAAACAGTGTCTGATTCTAGTGCCTCTGTTTGTGTTAATAATAATAATATAGCAATAATATTTTTTACGAATGAATAAGTAGCAAGTGTTGCACCATTTTGAAATCTTGATGTATTGGGCCAATTTTTTAAATAACTTGCCGAGGGTAGTGTAGTACTTTTTTTTTTAAATATGAAGTGTCAAAGTTAGCTTAAAAATTTTTTTGAACCATGACTATTATTTGCGGTTTCTTTAAAAAACTAACACGTCAAAATTAGGAAATTTGTGACCACAGTACCTACAAATGTGGCCTAGGGTGTCGATTTTAACTAATTTTCTTAACATTGCTATTTTATTACTTAACTAAGCGAGATGGATTGCTTATAAGCAAGCTTTAGAAGACATTTAAAAACAAACTGCAGAAAATCTAATATTATTTTTGTATTTCCGTATGGAAAGTACAAGAGATATTTGAAGAAATTAAAAGAGAAACGTCAAAAAATTTCCAGCAACTTGTTTGTTTAGTTTTTATACGAACTGTCATTGCTTTAATACCACGTTTTCATTTGAGCCGAAATGAGGTAATTTCGTAAATTAAAGAAAAAGTGTTTTCATTGCAAATTTCGTTTGAAAGCTAATTTCATTTTGAATTTGATTTGGCAGTTAATAGCTTCTTTTTGTTGTGTTCTCTTTCTGTTTCGGTTTTCTATATATGTATTAAATTTTTTGACATTTTCAATACGAAATGAGATAATTTAGAAATTTTCAACCACATAACATCATTTGCCCCAATGGAAACGTAGTATAAGCGTGTTCAACAACAGTTTATTAAAAAAACTTTGGTACGATATTATTTAAAGTGTTTAAAATTTAAGTTAATAAATTGATTAGAAAATAATGTAAAAGTTAACAGCATAATATCATGCAAATACATATACCTTAACATTAGGTTGTCCAACACTTTTCCTTAAAGTTATTCATTTTTTTTGTTTTGAAGGCAAACAATAACAAAGTATTTTATAAACACATTTTTTGTTATTGTTTGTGTTGCTGAGGTGGCTATACATATACCTTCTTGACAAAAAAAACACGGGTGATGTACTGTCAAGATTCTTAAATACGAATCTACACATCCTTTTTTGACACATTTAAGAATATTCAAAAATGATAAGCTATCACCATTTCATGTCAACAATTACTGTCAAGAATTATTATGATATGATTATTCTTACACACATTTTGGTGTATTTTTCTTTGTACAGCTCGAGAAAAGCAAAAGATGTCCTGGTATGAAATATATGACAAGTAAAAGGACTGTCGTTACTTTTGACAGCAGTAAGAAATTAATTATACGTTCAAAAAATTTTTGTTTATTTTTTAAAATTATAATAAGTATAAATTTACTTTTTTATTATGATTTAGTAAATTTTTTCTGGCTTAAAAGATAATATAGAAATTTTGGAAATTTTTTTTTATCGATTGATTTACTCCAAAAAAAATCTTTGCCATTCTACTCTACGTAGCATCGAACGAACATTCAAATTCAGTTGACATCAGCTAAAAGTGTGGCATAAATATACATAGCGACATGGTGTCGTTCCACTTCATCCAAATTTTAACTCATATGTATATGTTATATAAAGTTGATTGGAGGAACAAGCAAAGCGGTGTGCTGGAACATGTTTACATACACGTTAACAGCGACCTTTTATGACAATTAAAACATAATTGACGGTCAACATAAATAACTCGGCTGTAAGGGTAAATACGGTGCTCCTCATTCAGCCAGGTTTGCTTGCTCGCTTGTTTGACATGTCCCCGATGTCCATATCCTATCCATCCTCGTTCGCCCATTTTGCTTTTGAAAATTCTAATTTTCAAAATTTTATGCCAACTGATGGATATATGGATATATATACATATGTATGTGCCAAAAAACACCCCTCCACATGGCATTGGTGGCATGGACAGATTTTGCCAAGTTGTGGAAAGGGTTATGTCCAGACTCTCATATCATCTCCCTGGAGGATTTGAACAATTCAGCAAAATTCGTATACGACAACGAAGACTACACGACGACGAAGCGCTGGAACACTTTGTTTTGTCCATCCTGGCATGTCACTCAGATCCATGATCACATAAAGAGGAGAGCTGCAGCGGCACATAAAGGAGGTTGTGTCCATTACATCCTTTTATGGATGCCGAAAACAGAAACGGGAGATTCTGTCTTGTATAGGTATTTGGGTATATAGGTATGGCAAGGCTTACAGAAATGAAATTGGCGGAAAAGCCGATTCAAAATGTTGTTTTGTGTGAAGGGATTAGTTGAACTTAAAACAATTACTATACCTCTTCTCTCTCTCTCATATTGAGTAAGAGATACTCTATATAATATATATATGTGTAGATGATGATGATATGGACATAGAGTGGATGGAGTATATATCTGCTACTGCTACGCTACTAAAGACAACAGCCAAAGGGATATATCGCGTGGACGATTCAGTTTTTGATAGCGTATTAGTTTTAAATGCCATTTGTCCTGGTTGTGTGTTATGTTGTAGGTAGGACGTACCCACAATCAAACATCAATGATATGGTGAGATGGGTTGAATGAGGAATTGGAAAATAATTATTAATTTGTTTATTGCATTTTAAGTGATTGGAAAGGTGGTATCCAATTGTGGTGATATTGCTGACTTGAATAAAAAACATTTAAAAAAACGATATAGCTCTCTCTGTCAAATTTTGTTGGAAATAATGGTTCGTTTATGCGGGTTTTAGTACGACACAACAGCGATTAACCTTCACAAAATGTAATTGTTCTAAGAACCGATCAGATAACTTGATTGAATGATTGATTTACAAATTAATAAAATTATTTTTTTTTAATGTGTCAGCTGTAATTGCTTAAATTTGAAGATATTAACTGATATTATAAAGTCGCAAATCCGGTTTACACGTTGAGTCCTATATACCTAATCTATCGACTTCAAATAGATTTTTTAGGATGTTTGATATTAAAACATCTATGCGGGGCGTGTGAGAAAATTGCATTTGACTTTTCACAAATGCAACGATACTTTTATTGGCATTTCGGATAGTGAAGTTCTTGGATGAGTTCCAAAACGCGTCACTTGCGTATTCGATGCAGTCATTAATTCGGAATATCAAAAGGGAAATGGTGACAAAATCACGAGTTTGTAAACGCATCCCAAACGTCACCTATGAATATTAACTGAGCAGCAAACGCATCCAATTTTGTTTTTATTTAGATGCTTTTTTTTTGAAAATTTGACGTCTGAACTGAAAGTGAAACAAAAATATGGAGTCTCGAAGAGCTGACGGCTTAGCCAAAGCGCTAAAATTCATTTGTAAATCATATTATATAATGAAAAATTGTTGAAACGAAACTATGGAGTCGCGAAGTAAGTTTATTTTTCATTTGTTATTGCATTTTTCGTTAGTTATAATTTGTTATTCACCCTTGTTACGATTGTGATTTTACTAAAACGCCAGCTCCTTTAAATGATGCTGTTTAAGATGCGAATGAATAGCGTAATGCTACCGCATCAAAACTCTTTATTTGACGTTTTGGAACTCAGCCCTTCCTGTAAAAATGGGTACGTTCAGCAGATACATAATTGGTTTTCATAATTTGCTGTAAAAACCCATGGAAAAAAAACTCGGTTTTTGGGAAATTAGCTGAAAAAAAATTTACCTACAAGGCTTAATATTTAGTCAACTGCATTCAAATCAAACCCAAAATTGAGTTATTTATTTCTTAAAATGTCAAAGATGTCAAACTTGGAACTTTATTTCAAATATTTACATTCAGTCATAAGACTGGAAATATTTATGATAATACCTACGTTTATCTGAAAAATATTTCTCACAAGACAAAAATCAATATTTCCTACAGTTCTGATAAAATATTTTCCTTATATTTGATAAAGAACCACTTCACCCAAAACAAAAGTGAAAAAAATCAAGTTATAGAACAATGGGTATGTTCAGAAGAACGTAGGGACTAGAAATTAAGGCAAGTTTCTAGTCTCTGATTGGTCAGCTGTCAAAAAACTGCCTTCCAATTAAGGCAACTGTATTGGAAATTTGACTAGAAAGCTAGTCAAGAAATATCTCCCTACATTTCAAGTCAAGTGTATTTATGTCAAAATATCAGCTGATTATATTTTATCGCTAAATAGCAAGCTGAACTTCATTGTTCTGCAACTTTTTTTTTCACGTTTCACGTTTGTTATAAGTTTTGGTTAAAGTTCTTTATCATATGTATATTATGGAAAGGATTTAACTAAAAATGTAAGAAATACTGATTTTTGCCTTGTATGAGGTGTTTGTCAGATAAACATATTCATGTCGATTATGGATCCGCAATACTGGATCCGCTGTAATTAGCAGTGCACGACATTTGTCGTGAAAAGAAATGAGAATTCTGTACTGAGAATCACTGCAGATGTAGAATTACGTATTCCATAATCAAGACAAATTTTATAAGAATGTATATTTTTGAAGTAAAGACCCAATTTTGACATCGTAAGAAATAACTAGTTTCCTTACTCAATTTTGCGTTCAATAAATGTAGTTGGCTACATATTTAGTCCCTATGTGTCTGCTGAACGTACCCAATAAAATTCAGCTTGCTGTTTAGTGTTAAAATATAAAATCAGCTGATATTTTGACATAAATAAAATTGATTTGAAATAAGGGAAGATATTTCTTGGCTAGTTTTTCATTCAACTTTCCAATAAAGTTGCCTTGATTGGAAGAAAATTTTTTGGCAGCTGACCAATCAGAGACTAGATACATTAAATTTTTTATTAACCAAGTTATATCTCCTAAGTCTAAAAATTAGTCGATGAGCGTGAAAGCACAAACAAGATCCTAAAAATGGGACTTCAAAAAAAGTATTTTTTCAATAAATTTTATTAAATTTGGTAGATTTGTTTTTTCTTCTTTCTAAGAATAATCACTGTTCACTGAAAACGTACAAAAGCCCTTTTCAAAATTCACCCTAACATAAATTCATTTAAGAATATCCAAATGACAAAATGTTGATTTTACAATATGTACATAGGTACCTACTTATTTTCTCAGTTCGTTTAATTTTCATTTCAAAATCTTATTCCTCCAATATCATCAATAATTTATTATTTATAAATTTATTAATATTTCAAAGTGAAACACTGGATGATTGCGCTTTGGGATTTCGATCTTTTTATACATTAATTCTTTATTGCAAAAGAAAAAATAATAAATTGCATCTTTTTGATGAGACAAATGTTTTATATAGTGCGGGAAAAAAATGTGGAAAGAGTGCGGTGCACTTTCAATTGCTTTTCTTTTATTTCTTTTAATAAATATATATTTTTTGATTCTACAAATTTCCATTAGTTCGATATATAAAGAGTGAGGCTGAACATAGAGTTTGAGAATGAGGATTTCTTCTTCCCTTCTCCAAGAATATCAACTTTGCCAAATCAAAATTATGAAAAAAAGAATATATACCTATCTAAATAGATATATATGTATTTATATAAAAAAATAAAGAAAGATGAATCAATGGGAATTGGAAAAGGGAAAAGATTGCTTGAGGATTCTGTTTGCATTCGAATGCCATTTATTGAATTAAAAGAAAAAATAAGTCACCAAATGAAATTTGTTCATTTTCTTTAATGTTTTCGCAGATTTGTTCTTTTTTTCTCCTTTTATTTTGGTTTATTTAGTTTTCAAATTATATTCTCAAATTAATGCAAAATAGATTCTGGGTCGAAAAAAAATACAAGAAACTAGCACGAGGAACATAATATTTAGGATCAAAAGACCTTAATTTCAAAATTTCAATTTTCTAGGGATCTTTCATATAAATATGTGAATAGTGGGCGTGGCATCAGGCGGATTTCTAGAAAAAATTACATATGCTGTACTGACATTTCAAGAGAGCTTTATTACAGATTTCCATCTTTCTAAAAGCGTTAAAAAAGAAGAAAATTCAAAGATACGAAAAGTAGGCGTGTCTGTGGGGGTACAAATTATTGATTATGACATGCCTGGGGGTTAATTATAAAATATTTGCTTTTAGATTAAGAAAATTCTGGAAATTCTGAAGACAGTGAATACGGTACAAATTGAAACATAAGAAAATGGGAGTGGCAGTGGGTGGATTCTACTCCAAAATGGTATGTATTTTTCTTATTTATATATGTTTAACTAAAATCAAGGACAATAATAATAATTTATTGATTTTGTGTTCAATTATCCCGGCAGTAAATTCGAATTATTGTAAATACATTATATGTATGTTTTTAGTAGGAGGAGTTTTGAGTTTTGTCTGTAACATTTTTTTTGTAAATTTGTTTCATAAACATTTTGAAAATCCAACCAAGCAAAACTGTCTTTATTTTTATATCTCTACATTCAAAACTCAATTCTGTCTGTGGTGAAACTCATCTGTTAAAAAAAGATAAATAAATAAATTCAATTGACACAGTACGCCTATGTATCTATTCTCAAAACATATAAAACTATAAATAAATATTTAAAAAACCATAACATCGATAAGAACAACAAGTACACACGTTTCAAAACTCCCAAAAGAGCACCCGCTTTCAACAGCAAGTTGAATCAAAAACCAAAAGAAATCAAATTAAATTATATCAATTGAAAGAAGAAATACAAATAAACCTCAAACAAAATGAATCAAGGGGAGAGTTTTCAGAAAAATAAAAAAAAGAAATAAATAAATAAAAAAACTCGAATCACAGAAAGGTAAACAAACCATTCCCTCCATTAGAATTCAAATGCAGAATATTAAGAATCGCAAAGCACGTGAAATATGAAAAACTTTGAATGCGCAGAATCTCTCTCTCTCTCTCTTAAAATTTAAAGAGTAAAAGAAGTCCTTTCATAGAATTTATGATGATGGAAAAACGGAGGAATATCCTGACAGTATATATGCACCAGAGGAATGTACATTCGTGAAACGAGTATAGAGATGGATGCTTCTTCTCTCAACCCCAAACTCCCAACACAACCTTCCCCGTCTGAACTGAATGCCTCTTTTTTAACATATAAAAACTGACAGACAAGTGAACAGGACTTCAGTTTTAATTGAGTTATTACAACAGCAGCACAGTTGATTGCCGTGATTCCCATAGTTAAAAGGTTGTACAAGTGTTTTCATTGGAATAAAAAAAAAATGTTCACTAACTGGCTGACAAGTTCATCGACTAACTCAACAGCTTCGATGCCACAACTTCCGCCTCCTACATTGGCATCCACACCACCAGATATTGTCCTGGAAGTTGGACCTTCGCCTGGTATACGATTTGTTGCACATAGTATTATTTTGAGCATGCATAGTGGATATTTACGTTCGGCAATACGTTTGGATGAAAGTGCTGGCGGCGGAGGAAGTTCTCCAGATATGGTTCTATACTTAACCAACGTGACAGCGGATCAATTTGCTCCACTTTTGACCTACATGTACACTGGATACTTGGATTTGAATGTGGATAATATTTTTGGTGTTCTTTTGGCCACGCATGTCTTGCACATGCCGCGGGCACTCGAGATTTGCAGGTAAATTTAAATTAAATGTAAATTTTCGTCACAAATTCCGTGTTTTTTTCTTACACTGATATATCTATATAGGGCTTTTTTGTCACGCGCTCAATCTGAAGGATATCTCAGTAATGGACATTTTCTGGGAAGTTCAACTAATAACAACAAAATCATTCGACCAATTGCCAGCAAAGCATCTGCTCCGAATTTGGGGTTTATTGCCCCACCAATGCAACACGTATCACTGCCAAGTACGGGTACACCCTTCAAGAGCCTCCAGCAGCCGTTTGTGTCCGGGCCAGTTTTGCAACCTAGCGTAGATGAATTATCTGAAAGTGATACCCAATCAATTGCTGTAGCATCACCCATACCTACCCCACCAACTCCAAGCGAAAGGGACGACAACACTCTTACTAAACACTCGTCACCCCCGTCGACATCGTGCACATCAGCAGCCCCTAAACGTCAGCATAAATCAAAGCGATCCAGTGATAAGCATCGCAACAGTAAAACAATTGCCCAACAACCAGCACCACTTGTAGCCAAGGAACCTGTTCCCGTTCAAAGCGAAGTCGAAAATAAAACTATAATCGATGTGGCAAGCTGTGATGGGCCGATTCGTTTTCGGCGTGTGCTCAACGACGCTTACGGACATAAGCCCGATGTTTTGCAATTTGCCCCCGCCCAAGAACGTACTCAACAAAGTGTATCTTTCTCATTTCATCAACAAATGGCCAAGACAATTAGCCAGCGGCAAATGCAATCGGAAGAGTCCGAGAACAGCGAGGATTTAAGTGCTAAAGGTGGTGGCTCTGGAAGCTGTTCCAATTCAAAAACTGGTGAAATCTACAATTGCGTATATTGCAAGCATACTTTCAAGTCGCAATACTGCTATCAGAAACATGCCAAGAGGCATTTGAATCCTCTATCGCTGGACTGTACCAGTAGTAATAAATCATCTTCTTCGGTTTCATCAGGACCTATTACACTGGCAGCAGCAGCAGCAACAACAGTAACAGCATCGACCATGGGATTGGAAATTGAAAAGGATGAAAAAGCAATTCCAGCGGTCGTGGAAATGTCTACAACCGAATTGCAACGACGTGAAGTACGTCCGTTGGACATGAATGTTCAGTATTATCCATGCAAAACATGCGGCAGCAAATTCCCAAGTTATTATTTTGTACATAAACATCGGAAAATGTGTCATGCTAATGAAGAAAACTCGCAAAGTACTGAATCAGCAGGAAAAAGTGAACATTAAGAAGAAGTGATGAACGTTTTTAGAAGAAAATTAGAGTTTGTGAATTTGTTTGTGTAGAAATTGAATTTTTTTTTTAATTAAATAAATGAAAATCACTATTAACTTTACTCCAAATTAAGATTTAATGTTGACATTCATTTTTTATAGTTTCGAATTGATTTTGGGTTTTGATGACAATTTTTTTTGATAGATTTTTTACGGTTATGTTTCGGCATTTAATGACATAACCTATTTTGACAGTTAACGAGCAGTGTAATTTTATGAAAGACATAAACCAATTTTTTCTCGAAATTGCAATTTGAAGATTATTTCGAGGAATATGTACTTTCATTTGTGTTGCGTTAATAAAAAAACTTACAATCACAATAATGAATCTTTCTCTTATGAAGAAAATTGAAAAAAAAAAAAACACTTTCATTCATATTCATTGGTTTTTAATGAAAGCCTTGAAAAACACCAATAAATTTCCAAAATGAAACAGTGTCGCTTTTTTGGTAATAAAGAGACCTAAAAATACATAATATATAAAATATTAGACACCTGACTCGCGACTAGAAAATCAGTCAATGTGGAACTATAATTCTTGGTGACTTTAAACAAAATCTCAGTTTTTATTTTTTGTAACTACGAACAATCGACTTGAGGCGAATAAAATAGCAAACGAAAATAGCTCAATTACTGTTAAACTTGCTTTTGAATAAAAGATGTGATTTTCAGATTTCAATCTCATGTTCAATTTTGTTCGTGATGATTGGATTACGATTTCAGGTGAATTTTTTTTTGTCGAAGTGTACTTGAAGTTATAGTTTTTTATTTAGTGTGAGGGTATGGAATTGATTTGTTGGTTTCGTCGTTTTCCCACAGATTGCATAGAGGCATTGCAAACAAATTGAAATACACAACACACACACTTAAAAGCAGCTGCGGCGGCCGTTTCGATTCTTTAATTCTTTCATCCACGTCCAGACACAAAATATAGGTGTAGATTGACGCACACAATTTTTTTTTTAAATCAATGAAACAAAGATTTTTGAACTAAAATATTAAATATTATGTTTTAAAAACAATGGACTTGTTGTTATGATTCTGAACACACATTTTAATTATTAAAACTACAATCATTTTGGGTAATTAGTGCGACGATGACGTAGATACTGGTGTATTTAATCAAACCGAGTTAAGCCAAACCGAGTTGAACCGGTTTAATTTTTTTAAAACCGTTTTAGCTTTTACCAAAATCAAAAGACAATTCGGTTAACTATGGAGATGTTTCTGTTTCGAGAAAATTGGGATACACCTTAATGATAGTACAATAAACTATTCTGTCAAAGAAATCAACATTCATTAACTAACTTTTTTTATATTATAATAATCACGAAACGCATAATTAATACGATATTTTGTACGCTTTGGAAGAAGAGACCTTTAGCTTGTTCATTTTGCTTAACGAAAACTAATTCCATACTACAAGTTTTGATTTTGAAATACAAATCTTCGAAGACAGTCAGTACATGTTATGTAGGTGTTGTGCTTGCACGGAGTGCCATACATGCAGCATTCAGTGCAAACTTAAAATATTTTAAAATTTTTAAAGTACCTATGTGTTGTGTTTAGAATTTAGCCCAGGCCTAATAATGAACAAAAAACCTGTTTAAAGATTATCTGTAGAATGTTTGTTGTTAAGGGAATTTTAAAACTTCACCAATACAATTTCAAACCCAAGTACCTATCTTTTAAAATTTTCAACAACAAAAATTAGTTAATAAAGTTTAGCGCAAATATAGCTAAACACAATAAAATGTCCAGATTGGTTACGTTTAAAATTTGGCGACACTATTGTTTTCTCATTTAATGTGGTAGACAATTAAACTTTGGAAATAAAAAAAAAAAAAAACAGTTAAATCAAACAAGATTCGAGCTTTACAAAAAAAATAGAACGTATTGAGTTAAAATGTCTCTAAAACGTTTTGTCTTCAAGCTTGACACAGTTTTTTTTTTTTATAAATGCAAAACTGTAGGTTCAAGCATCAGTTATATTTTTTGTCAGTACGTCAGAAACGATTTTTAACTATCAAAGTCTCCTCAGAAGTCACTACTCTCTAAATCAAAGTACCTACGGTTATAAATATTCTGATTAACAAGAAACTGTGTCACATCAGAGAATAGAGCAGAATTAAATTGACAAACGTGTTAAACGTGCATATATAAGAACTCAAATGTTCCGAAAAAGAGAATATCATATTAGTAGGATAAACCTCCAGGTCTTTCGACTACACTACCCCATCTCCTCATCTGACATCGGCCTACAACAAAATTCATATCATCACATACATATATCATTTTTAATTAATTGACAATTTGTTTGTATGAATATTTAAAAAATGGAATTTAATTAACTCTTTTCCATATCATACGTCGTTGTGGGAGGAAAACGAAATCCTTTGCTTGTCGTGCGTTTTGTATTTTATAGGCATTTATACTTCCTGTTCTGTCACTCATTAATTTTATATATTTTTAACTACAAATTGCCCTCGTAGGGACTGAAGGATTTGTACAACTGAAGGCATATATTTTCTTTTTTTTATTATTATTATTTCTCATTGGTTCTTTTCAGTTAGCGTTTTAATTTGGTGGTCGCCAATGGAGAGAAGGACGATTTAACATTTTATTATTTTTTTTAACTCATTCTATATTTATACGAGAACTGTGTCCAGTCGTCCTGTTTGGGGAATAAAGTAGTTGCAATCTACCGAAACGAGCAACCGAACTGCCAAACCAACTCCAGTCAATCTCAATTCATACCCTTCTTCGCCCTGCAAACGCCATATGGATATTTTATGGAATTTTAAAATATCCTTAAATCAAATAAAAATGCAAGGACCTCTTCGCCAACGATCCATCAACCACATCCCTTCATCCAATTTTTCATTCCCCCATCTCTATCACTCCCATTGCCACCTTCTCCTCCAGCTCTGGCCTGCTCCAGCTCCTGCTCCTGCTAGGCCCTTTCTTTCTGAGTGAATTTCGTGATTTCATGCTCAGCGGAGCTGGGCAGTTAATTAAAATATTTTTAACTGGCGAGATTTTTTTTTATTATTTTATTTTCCCCGGCTTTTTTATTTCTCTGGTTTGATGGTTGATTGGTAAAAAGAACCAAGCATTGCGGTGGGTAAACACCAAAGTAAAGTAAAAAAAAAAATAATAAAAATAAAGGAAGAAAGTCCTCGTCAATAAAACAAAACCAACACAAAAAAAATATAAAATAAAGGAAATGAACCAGTGCGTTAAGTGTTTTCTGTGCAGCACATCATCCATCCCTGGTTGTGTGTGTAAGAACATTTTATTACATTTTGATGAATAGCCGCTCTTCCTTTTTAATTTTAATTTGAATTCATTCTCGAATTGTCAATAAAGTTAATTTAAAATTCTATCTCCTTTTACTCCCGTATACTCAAAAACAAGGAGAATAAAAAAGAATATACATATATTCAACAAAAAGAAAAAGGAAGCCGAACGAGAGAATATGAATAAATGAAGAATACCTCACAGTGACAATTTCATTAATTTAATTAAATTATGTTGCAGAGATTTAAAAAATGTACTCACAGTTGAAAATATATAATTTTATACACACAAAAAAAAAAAGAAGAATATTAATTCGTTGATTATTTAACAAATTTACTTAAGTGGAGCTTTAAAAAAAGAAATAAATAAAAAATATGAATACACTTACCTTTATTTTCTGTTGAAATGCTATCATTCAACGTAACTGCTTTTGCAGCAGTTTCATTCGTTAAGTTGGCAGGAATTGAAGGAGGTTCCACGTCAAGATGTTTCTGTTTGGGCTCACTGCAATACAAATTGAATGTTGATAAGAATCACATACATTAACCAGAATATTTTTTATTTTTCGATCACAAAATCGTGAAACTTAAATTAAATAAAGTTAGATAAAATAAAAATTTTTTTTGAAAATAAAAATATAATTCTCACTTATCAAGAGACAAAACAACCAAGTTTGGCGAAAAATATCATGCAGAGAATCAAGTCTCGGAGATTTAATCATTGGGTACCGGGTCATTATAGTGTACAGAAAAATGAGAAAAGCACACTTAAACGAGCATTGAGACTTATTGCGGAATACAAAATAATGAGAAAAACAATATTAAAACATAGGATGAGGCAAAAGAACATTTGGAAAGAATTTTTAGTTTGGGAATCACAAGCAAAGAACATTTCACTTTCACACAATACGATTTTTAGTTTTCAAAAAAAAAAAAATCACTTTCGCGACTTTGGAGCGTATTGTACAACGCCTCTGAAAAAACAAAACAGTTTGTTTTGTAGCAAGCTTTGGCCATAATTTTTGATGAGACATTAAATGCTGTGAAAATTAAACTTAAAAAACATTTAAAAAAGAAAAATAACTGACCCTAATCTAAACACTTCTAGTTCATGTCTTGACAAAACAGTTTGAAAAGCGCAACGCGAAAAACGAACGTACTCCAAATACTAAAATGTTTTATTTTGAGTAAGAAATTTGACGGAAGTCTTTTGGATTGAGGAATTTCAAACTTAATACCCTGGTATACAACACAGGTTCACAAAGGTTTTGAATGAATAAATAATGAAAATAATTTGTTTAATAATCGTTTTGGAAATTTCCATTCAATATATTTATGACAAATTCTATCGAAAAAAACAGTGCACCTTTCATGTAGGATAGCCAAACTGAATAAAATTGCGATTTTTGAATATAAATTGATATTTTCTTAATTATATCAATGTTGGTTATCAATTACAAACTACATCTAATAACAATTAAAAATTAAATTCGATTTTGACTATTTTTCCATTCCATGGGGCAAACAAATTAACTTATTTTTTTGTTTAAAACAATTTTTCGGATCTAAATTTTCGGCGGATTAGCCCCCTTATTGCGTTTTCGTTTGGTAATCCGGAAGAAGTCTGCGGAAAACTCCGATCCAGAGTGCCAAAGGAACAAGTTCAATACTTTTTTTATACTAAAGTTTGTGTTTCATTGTATTTGTGAATCGTAAATTTAAAACTGTTTTGCAAGTGTGTTATCACATAAAAACCCCTTATAAAACTGTTTCCATTTTTCATTATTTGTAAATATGGCGAACACTTATTTGGAGGATTCTGATTCTATTTGCGAAGAAAATATAGAGATTATACATATGTGTAGATAATACAATTATCTTCGAAAATAGTAAATATAATAAAGTAGGTCGAATTTAATACCATAATTTACATTTAATGATAAATTGATATTTCACGGTTTGAACGTTTAAAGTGTGCTTCTGGTTTTGATTCTTTTTTCAAATCCAGAATCTCTTCTTTTCAGAAGAAGAACTGTCACAATAAATCAACAATCTATCTATCTAGTGCCAAACGAACGATTTCCGAAAACGTTATTACATTGTTTTATTATTATTATTTATTGTTTTTTTTTTAATTTGCCAGATTTATTTCGGTTGTAAAATATGCAGGTTATAATCGGTAATAAAAAACGGAAGTAGTTTAGTTAGCAATTTAAAAAATGAATAGGTATGATGTAACTTCAACAAGCATATCTTTCTCTTCTAAAAATTGAAATACACGAATACAATTACAAAACAAAAAAACATTAATTTGAAATTAATATTCAAATTGAAATCTGAATTTATCGATGGAAAACCCCATGAGATTGCTGAGATCTTATTTTTCTAAGCTGACCTATTTTTTAAATTAAATTTTAAATTCTTAACGAAATTAATATGGGTGATGCTGTTAAATAACATCGTTATTAATTATTATTTATACAATTTAGAACACTTTACAAGATGTTTAGAATTCTTTTTTGGTATTTACTTACTAATTCAATTTTAGGTAAGGCCGTTTCATGTTCAGATGTAAATTTCCAAAAGATATAATTATAAACAAATATGAACCCAATCAAGCGACAAGGAGTGTTCCTATGCAGAATGTAGAAACTCTTTTAAACTTCCTAATTTTCTCTAAGCCCCTAATATTGCTTCTGCTAACTGGCAAACAAACAAACAATTAAATCAAGATCATATTTGCCATAATTTCCATGCTAATCATTGCATATTCGCGAAACAAATGCACTAGACCATGTGATAAGAGTATCAGTGTTAGCATCTCATTAATGTGGTAAGTTGAATTTCAACGAATTGTACCTTTGCATCAAAAAACAAACAAAACTATGCTTTGCACCATCACCGTGTGCTGTTATGCTTCCCATGAAAAGAATAATTGAAAATACAACTTTTTTTTTACTATGTAACTTACCTAACATCGGAGTTATTATCACTTCCACCATCAGCATCGGTAGCCTTTGTTTTCTGTCCTGGTAGAATGAGACCACTTTCTGTCATTTTCAACGAAGCAACGGTGTCCTTGTCAGTTGTAGCCCCTCCTCCTCCTATCACTGCCGATGATTTAACTTCATTTCCTGCATTAATGGAAGAAGCATACACAGCGGCATATGAGCTTTTGATGCCATTTGGTGCTCCGGCAGCATGTGTGCTTGAATTCATCGATGCACTACTGTTGTTTTGTTGTACTAACATTCCACTACCATCCAAAGCAGACTTGGAGTTGCCATTTCCAGCTGCATTGGGGGTGACAGATTTGGGTGGCAGAGCCACATCCTTTTCACTAGTCGTCGGTACATTCGATGACACAGAACCAGTCTTGTCTTCGACACCCTTGGCTTCTGTGGTACTCGTGGTGGAATCTGATTTTTCACCAATGACATCCACAGTGGTTGATGTCTTCGGTCCGTTGGTTTCAATACTCAATAAGCTATTGCAAACACTTTCGGACTTGGCGTCTTTTCCAGTAGTCGATATCGAAACCGTAATGTTTGTAGCCGAAGGTGACTTCCGGCCTAGGCTGGTTGTTTTCGAACTTGAATCCGAAGTTTCAGATGCACTGGTTGTCGTAGTGGTGGTAGTTGACGATGGTTCTGCAACTGCCGTTGTTAAGGTAATTGTACATGACGTTGTCACCAATGATGTGGAGCTGCTGGTACTTGTTACAGACGTGGTAGTGGTTGTTGAAGCTGTTACAGGTGTTGTTGTTGTTGCTGTTGTAGTTCCAGGTGCAGAAGAATCACTTGCCGACTTGCTGGAAGATGAGGACAACGAAGTTGTCGATGTTGTCGTAGGCGTTGTCGAGGAACCAGAAGTTTTTGAAGATGTAACTGTACCGCCCGTCGAACCACTCGCAGTTGTTGTAGTGGAACTATTAGAGGCTACAGATGAAGAAACTGTCGTAGTCAACGCAGATGTTGTGGTCGGTATCGTCGTCGTCGCCGTAGAAGTGTTTGAAGACGTTGACGAACTATGCGACGACAAATGTGCAGCAGAAGAACGATCACGTCCACCAGTCTTTTGTTGTTGTTCACGTTGCAGACGAGTCGTCACTCCAGTCGTCAGTGAATCGATAATGCATTGGGACTGAGCTTGTTGCGATTTCTGAGGGTTTCTAGAGCTTCGCGTTCGCTGTCGGGACTTTCGCAGCAACTGCTTGTAGTTTTCCGTTTTCTTACTGAGGTAGTAGTAGCGAACACAATCCTGCGGAGATTTACGGTCCAAACTCGCAGCAATAGCTCCGAAGTTTTTTGGATGTTGGAGAAATTTTTCTTTAAAAATCTCTTTTTCGCCAGCAGTCCAGACGTTCACATTCTGGCGGTCTTTGTAGTCAGCCACCATGTCCGACAGAGCCCCATTTTCATTGTGGTAGATTGCACGCCGCTTTTTGGCGTCATACATCAGTGGTGGTATCACAGCATAGGATCGCATTTTCTTGTCCTCCATGGCTTGCTCCTGCAGGCCATCCATAATCTCCTCGAGATCGGCTTCGGATTTTATCCGGGAGCCGACGCGATTGAAGCGCTCCTTATCTTCGCGTTGCTTGCGCAGTTCCGTAAACACTTTCTCAAAGAATTCACGGTTTTTTGCTTCGCGAGCTTTTCGCTTAGCGCTCGACTCAGACTTTTCGACCCGTTTGAGCCATTCTTGAGACGCTTGGGCGTATTTCTCCACGAGTCCGGTGTTGTAGACGTATCGGTCGTGTTTAACCTTTTTTAAATGCTCCAACAAACGCGACTTTATCGTCGCTTGGTGGCGTTTGATTATTTCCGCACAGGCCTCCACATCGCACGGTTGATTATACAGTGGCAGCTCAACGGGTGGACCTAGCGAACTAAGAATGGAATGTTGGGCGGCAGCGATCTTGCGATTCTCATCGTAGATCTTTTGAGCCAAACTTTGATGGCGTCGCTTGGGTTGCAGGAGTTTCTCTTCTTCCGCCTTTTTGGGTTTGCTAGAAGCTTCCTGCAACAACTCTGCCTTCTTAGTAAGGCTCGTCAGGGTGTTTTCGGCATTGACGATCTCCTGATCGACCTTCTGGATTTGCATCAGTAAGTCTTCCTTGGCGGTACGACGCTCTTCGACGATTTCATTTGGCAGTGTGGGGGAGATCGCCTCTACTTGGGGATGGTAGGCTTCAGTCGTCTGCGGGGGCCGCTGTTGTTCTCGCGTCTCAATTTTGAGTTGTTGTGTCGCTGGAATATTATTAATCGCCGATTGGTGGCCGCTGTTGAGAAGGTTGCTGTTCATGCTTGTTGGAGGAAGGGGAGCCGTGGGTTGTTGCGAATGCGACTGTACTAAATGTGAGCTGCGATTGACTATGAGGGATGAAGTGGGTGGTTGCTGCTGCAGCTGTAGCTGGGACTGTTGTTGCGATGATTGTTGCGAAAGGTGCTGCGACTGTTGGGGGAGCGGTTGCTGCTGCTGCGTTAGGGGTTGAGTCGGCGGATGTTGCTGATGTTGTTGATGTTGCTGATGGTGTTGCGAGTGCGGATGTGGTTGCGTAGGCATGTTTTGTTGTCCGGCAGCATTCATACTTGAAACAACGGGTGGCAGGTGATTGGAGTCGCCGAGTCGCATCTTTTTATAAGGTTGTCCTCCTGGATCCGGAGGCGCTTGCTGATTCTGCTGCTGTTGTTGCCTCGCATGCACAATGTAATCACTTGTCGCATATTGTACAGATGGCGACTGTGAATGCGCGAGCAATACACCGGGTATGCGTTGACGTCCAACGGCTAGCATACCTCCAGCTCCAACTGGCCCACCACCACTATCTCCTCCGGCTACACCGACACTCGCAAGTAACTGACCGGATGGTGCGTGCGAGTACTGCACCGTTCCGTCCATCGTACTGGCGGTGGGTACGCCAGATACAAGGGTTGGTAGGCTGTTGCTACTCGACACGACAACCGGTGACGATGCGACTGCCGCCGCACGATGAAAGTCTTGGACTTGGGCTGGCGGCATTTGAGGTATTCGAGTGTATGGGCTCTCGCGGTATTGTGCAACCGGACCAATACTGTACGAGCTTTGCTGTATAAAACGGTGATGTGCCTCGCGCACTGCATTAACGTCCGCGAACTTAGGATAGGTGTTGGCTGTGGCGCCCGGTCCTGGGCGCGGAGGTGAGAGTGGACTAGTTGCCGATCGTGATTGGGGTTGTTGTTGCGGGGGTGGCGGTCCAATGCCACCCTTCGCATATGATTGCGGTGTATCGACCGGCCTGTAAAATCAAAACATCACAAAAAACAAGATATTTATTAGATTTATTTGTAAATAAATGTTAAATTTGTATATTTATTTATATCAATTAGTATATTAAAGACAATTTGATTGGATTTAAGATTTTAGGTTAGTGATATATTTGAAGATTAAGAAAATATCTAAATGTTAAAACGAATTATTTGGAAAAATCATAAAGTTCCTGCCTTTTCATGGTTGAAAGACATTTCTGAAAGTTGCTTTACGGCTGTCTTTTAGTCCGGACAAGGCAAGCTTATCTTAAATAATTCTTGTATAGGTTTGTCAGATGGGAAATAAATTAACAACTTTTCCGCAAAGCATCTGAACACACGCGTAAATCAGCGAGCGTATCTGCCATTTGATAACACATGATAATGTTGCACTGCAAATGCGTCCATTTGCAAGAAATATAAATTTGATGTGTAAAAAATAAATTTGCAGCTTTTAATCATGTCTAATATTTTTCGGTGTTTGTGCATCTATATCTACGCATATAACTGATATGACGACTTATAGCTTCAATGAAAGAAGGAAGCTCAAATTTAATGTAGAGCACTTGTGTGTATCTTACAACTTAGACATGAATTCAAATTTACGTCATAAAATGTAGGTTATTTTTTTCTAATTTCTCCTCAATTATAACAATATCTTCAATAATAAACCACGTTATAACTTTAAAATTAAAAACCAAGTACCTACTTACTAAGTAGGTATCTTCAATAATAAACCACGTTATAACTTTAAAATTAAAAACCAAGTACCTACTTACTAAGTGCCTAAATCGTCCACTTTCGAAAATCTGCGGTTGAGAATACATTTTGTAGAAATGACCTTGCAAACTGTTTGAATAATTTGAAAATAAGTAAGTGAACCTTACGTACCTATAAATAACTTATGTACTTTTTAGTATCTTACGACACTAGCATAATAAAAACATATTACGATACAGTAAATCTTATGACGTAAGAAAAACAAATTTCCCACGCCACTGTACTGCAATACCTACTGGTAGGTATACCTACACCAGGGTTGTGACTTTACTGCAATTGCAGTAGATCTACTGCATTTTTTTCGAAAAATAAATCTACTGCCTTTAAATTAAATCTACTGCACTTTTGGTTTTACGAAAAAAAATCATTCAATAGGCGTTTTTCTTTTATAGATCAGAGCTGATTGAGCTGAGTACTGAGCAAAGTTTGAGCGAACAGAATAAATTTTAAGCAGAGTATGTTCAGAGTTCTCTGATTTAATTATGAAACAACTTAATCACTGAAATGTCATGATTATAAATTATTTATTTATTATTATTATTTTACCTTCTCCACTAGAGCAACCAGCCTATTCCGCCATTTTTTATTGTTTTGATGACGTTTTTTTTTAATTTCCCGTCATCTCGTTTGTTTTCAGCATTTTACTCCGTTTACTCTCCTATTTTATTCTGAGCTCACAGAGCGTGCCTGAACATGCTCAGAACTAAAAAAGAAACACAAATTTGAAGCCCTGAATGATCAGAGCTAAAACAGAATATATATTTTATTATTTTAAATTATTTATGTTTATTTATGTTATTTCTTAGTTTTATTTTCAAGATATAAAAATCTACTGCGAAAAAGTTGAATCTACTCCGTTTTTTTTCCAAATCTACTTCGGAAATTTTTTAAAAAAGTCCCATCCCTGACCTACACTAGTCACTACAGGTTCTCTCATTAAGAATTTCGATCTTAAGTAAAGAAACTTCTTTAAAATGCCTCGAGTTTAATGAAGAAACGAAAAATTATGAAATAAAAAACATTTCTATTGTTTATTTTCAATTCATCTTTCTAGAGGTAGGTATAAGAAAAAAATACTCTATACCTATAACGAAAGCAGCTCGGACATTATATGATTTGTTACACGGCAGCACGAAGTAGGTAGGTACCCAAGTATTCTTACATGACTGAATGGGTTATCTGGAATTTGTCATTTCTCTTCTTTTAAGAAGAAGAACGAATAGAATAATTCAAATAAAAGAAAACCCTATAAGAATGCAAATAACGGTATACCTACCTACCATGTAACTAGGTATTAACCAAAAATCCCAAATAAGCAGTCAATGGGGTCCTTCGTTATGCTGCCGTATTGTCGTCATCAACAAATATTAGATACCTACCACATTGACGTGCTTAGATAAAATCGGTGCCTGTCGGTTATCTCCTACCGACAGGGAACCATGACAATTATTAACGGTTGTACTGATATCGCCTCAAATCCAGTTTTACAACCGATTGTTTGTCTAGAGTAGGGATGCCAGATTTGAAAAATTTCTTTGCGGGACAAATTTATTTTGAGAACATAACAACCTTACCGAAAACTTTAAAAGTAGGTATGAGTTATTTGTTATTCGAAAAAAGTCTTCAATTTTAAATCAGTTTTTTCTTTAACATTGATAATTTATGAGTGAACATAGGTACAACATAACGAACTAAGCTGTATTATAAATAAATAAAGAATTACCTAAAATAAAATAAATTGAAAACTATAAAGGTTAACAACAATAATAAAAACAAAATGTTCAGTCTTTTAATAAAGTAAAATTTCATAAATTTTTACAAGGTAAATACGTAGTAGGTAGGTTTTTTATATTTATTTTTCTGCTGAGATTTTTGAAACAATTTCTTTTAAACCTAAATCAGTTTACCACAATTCTTTGAATTCTCTACAAGTCATATTAAAATTTTGTTCAATAAAAAAAATTTCGCTCCTAATACCTACCGACATAGAAACTTTATTTCTTTCTTCACGCCATGAGTTTTTCATAAAATTGAAAATTCTTTCAGAGCTGGCCTTCGAAATTAGCAAAGAAGAAACAAAACCACATAATTTTTCAAAGTTAGGGGCTGAATTCTTTAAAAAAAAAAGAAAGAAATATATTCAGCTTGCAAGGAAGCCAAATTACAACAAAGATTTGATATCTTCATATGAAGTGTCTTTCCAAAACATTTCTTAAAGCACGTGTAATGATAATAATAAATTAACATTAATCTTGATAGCACTTGCGGGACGCCTGACATCCCTAGTCTAGAGGCTGCTTTATTATTCGACAATCGACACACAAACCGTCAGCAAATAATTATTGTAAACGTGGCTATTTGTGGAAAATGCGTAATTCTCAATAAAGATGTTTGTTATATTTGTTTGATATTAAAAAATCGCTACTTAAAAGTTAAAACTACAAGTGCGTTCATAGTTCAAAAAAAAACTAGTGAGATCGCTATTTATTAATTCCAACGAATGAAAATCGCAAGTGTGCTCCTAGCCTTACTTCTACACACAACAAAAGTCCCAAAAAAAACAAAACACACTCTAATAATGGAAAACCACCAATCTGGGAATACTGCCAAACAGGTTACTGAGCTCCTCAGTAAAAATCTCAAATCTCATCTCAGGTAAAATCTCAAGACGAAACAAGAGATCGATGATATAAGTATGTAAATGGATCTACCCGAAGTAAAAAAAAAAAAAGAATTGAAGCATCTAATCCAATGCAAGAATCAGATAGGTAACTCCCTATTCTACAAGAGTATGTTATCTGATTCTTGCACTTTTATTGAAGCTACAGCATCCGTACCTAGTTTCAAAGAACTTATAACAACTCTGGCAATCCTAGGCAGCAGGTGTTAAACTAGGTTGATATAGGTAGTTGACTAGGTATATACATAATACCTATCTAGTTTTAGAAATCTTTTTGCTGCAAAAATCAAAAAAATTTCTAAAGGAACACAAAAATTTTAATGGCAACTTGACTTTACAAAAAAAAAAAAAAATATCTAAATCAGCATTAGCAGATAAGCAATGTGGTTAAAAAAAAATTAAAACACTGTGGCACTTTCTATTTTGTTTTTAATTTGGCGGGAATTTTCCAACTCTTCTCGGAATTTACTAGAACTTGTTTCAAATCACTTAACTTTTGTGTGCAAAAAATACCTATAGAGGAACACCGAAACAGCTGAAATTGATCACCTAATAATAATCCATCAATTCTCAGGAAGGAAATTGTGTAATGTGTTGAATGTTATTTCTTTCACACGGCACAGTGTCTGTCTGATTCTTTAATTCCTCTTGAACTCCGCTCAACCGAAATCGCTAGTAAGTACAAGTAGTAAACAAAAACAAAATTGAAAAATAATAATAATAAACATGAGTGAGATGAGAGAAACTGCACAGAAGGTACATTTTCATGAACCGCAAAAAGAAGAGTGTAGTCCGTATTGTATGTAACATTAGTGAACCGTTTCGCTGAATAACGAGAACGAGACAGTTCATCGTCATCTCAAATATCACCATTTAAGTGAGTTTTGCTTTATTTTCCTGCAGAAATTAGAACGAGACAACTTTAATAATTTTCAAGATGGCCGAATATAATTGAAAAGAGTCAACATAATAACTTGAATTCTCAACTTCTCTTTCTTTTCCATTGATTTTAAATCAACAATTTGCAATTGTGTGAGAAATTAATGATGGCCGCCTCTGCGACGAAGATGACGACACGAAACAACGACAGCACTAACACAATCTAATATCCCGTTTGAAGGGGAAATCTCCAAATTCACCACACTTGTTCATGCACACAATATTTATGCCGTATATACGCAAACACATACAAAATTTTGCAGTATATAAATAATTCCCCCGGGTGAAGTCAGTTTTTTTTTCTAATTTTTTTGTTTTGTTGTTGTTTGTTGAATTGTCTTTATATTTTTCGCAACGTTGCCACATTTCAGAGTTACGTACATAGATAACTAAAAAGTTTTGATATAACGAAAATTAATGAACTCCAACCAACATCCATTCATACAGATACAGATAGGTATATCCATAGGTACACCAGCTGAGGCTCTGAGGCAGACTTGCGAGTTGTTTTTCTGCATGGATTAAATTACTTTTTGCCTTTTTTTATATTTTAATTTGTGCTGTTGGCTGGCATTATTATTCATTCAATTATTTTTCTTCTTTCATAACAAATTAGGGTGTCGTATAATTACAATGCATGCAATTTTAACATTTTGTTTTTTTTTTGGTTCGTTGGTTTCTAGTTTGTTTTTATAAGTTAGGATTTGTTTTGTTTAATTATATTTTTATAAATAAGAGCTCCTTGGGGGTGTTGTTTATGCCGAAACTATCCTGCTCGTCGTAGGTACCTATCTAAAGGACCAACACGAAGCAGAAACTCATTCGTTTTCTGAGAATAGAGAGAAGAGCTGAAGTTCTTGCTGCTGCTGGTCTGATTTTAAATTGTTAGGAAATTATGCTACATACCTACCTACCTACTTATAGTTAGATAGGTATGTAGGTACTAACATATTCTGACTATGGCTTGTTGCACCATATCTGGTCGTAGGTATAGGTAGCTAAGAATCGTATTAATAATGCATTCAAATAAAATTTGGTGGCCCCCAAGGGTTCAGCGTGGGTTCCTTCGGCAGCCAGTGAGGGGAAGGAAGTCATAGGTAGATATGTACCTACCTTTCTAGGTAGGTAGGTATCTATGCAAAATTCTAGGTAGGTATTTACCTAATAGGCTAGGTAGGTTCACCTTACATATTTCAATTTAAATACCTAGGTATGCAAAAGCAGCGGCATTATGAGCAACGTTTATAGGAAAATTGTTAAATAATGTTACTAGGTTCGTAGGTACCTAAGAATTCAACATTACGTAAGTAGGTAAGGTAGGTACCTACATAAGTCCTACTAGGTAGGTAGGTACTTTCACACTAGGTCTAACAACGTGTTTCTCAAATAGATCAACACAACGCTTAGTGAATTAGATTCAGGATCATTGGGCACGTGGCGGAGTACCTAGGTTTCCATGCAAGAAAACCTGCAAGATAAGCTAACTAGGTGCCTACCTACATAGGTATAGGTAGGTATAACCAGCTAATGTGTTACGTCTGTTTGGTGATTTTTTGTCCTTACTTAGATGGGTAAAACCCTGATAAAGTAATGAAGTTAGATAATTCTAAGAAAAAATAAACTTGCAAGAAGTTAGCTACCCACCTAAAACGTCAAAATGACGGTAGGTATTAATTTCGTTTTTTTTTTTTTAAATTCCGTGTTTTGTTGACATCTGATATTTTTTTTAGAAGTTAGGTATCTACTCACACACTCTCGCAAAAACACGGTTAGTATAAATATGTAGGTAGGTACCTACCTATTTGGGCACCTTCCAAGGTGGGCATTACTACCTAATTGTTTTGCAGTTTGTCTGAATTCTAGAGAATAGTGAATTAAGTTAAATTATGCGGCAATAGGGCAACGATTTTAAATGGGACGGGACGGGCTTACTGTAAATCTCCTTTCTCCAGGATTTATTTTGAAGATTTATTTATGTAAGGTGGGTACGAAACTAGTAAAAAAATATAACACTCACACAAAAAAAAATTTGAAAGCTAGTTTGCAAAACTATTTGCCAGTAATGATTTGAGATCTGGCAACATCTGAATAATCTGAAATGCAGGTTGAATGGAAAAGGACATACCTAAACGAGATCAAGTAAACACGAGCTGTCATTTGAATTTCAATGTCAAAATAATAGGTAGGTACCTACATATATAGGTATTATATTATCTGTTAATATATAATATAATACCTATATATGTAGGTACCTACCTATTATTTTGACATTGAAGTAATAAACTAATTTATTCAACATGTACCTACGTAATGTACATAGGTAGATACTTTAAATTATTTTTTCCTATTACTGATTTTAAATTCAGTCAATTTGCTTGAAACAAAATTTCAGAAAAATTGATTTCGGTCAAATAAGCGAAACAGGATGAGATTGATTAATGATATTTTCGATCGTATTTTCAGAATATTGTACCTACTCATTTATTTGTTATTATTAAACAAATCCAAGATAAACCTACACATGAGAAATCTGAACTGGCTAATTCAGTATTTAAATTCATCATTATTGAACAGAATAAAAAAGTATAGGTACCTATGTAATAAATTTATACCGTTTTCGTTTGGCAGTTCGGTAAATAGTACATTAATATGAGTGCTGTAGGTAAAGCTCTTCGATCCGGAATGTTAAATGTACAAGTTGCAACAGTTTTTTTTTATTTTGAAGTTTGTTTTGTTGTAACTTTCTATTTGTGAAACGTCAAATGAATGTTATATCGAAGTTTCGTTGCATTTGAAACGTAGAAACGCTCACTTGTTAGGTCTTTAACTCTTCACGGTCCATCCAATTGCCGCTTAATATAGTGTTGCTTAAACATCGATAGTTTCCATTTCCGATAGTATCGATAGTTTTGGAAAAATACTATCGATACTATCGATAGTTTTACAAACATTTTTAAAAAGCCTTAAAAAGACTTTTCTTATTTAATTAAAATTAATTAAATTTAAAGTTTCTTATAAGTTTTTTTTTGAAAAGAAAAAGTACTTATTCATAGAGCACTCAAAAAAAATTACGTTTAATATTTCATTTTTTATTGTAAGTATTTCAACTTTCAAGTAGTAAGTACCTATCTTTAAGTTCAGTTATTCACTTATTTGATCTTTTGTAGCTCTTGCCGAACAGAACCATAGTCTAAACGTCAGGTATTTATAACAAAAAATTAATGATGAAGAAGACCTAAAAATATCATACTTTTTTGCTTTTACAGCAACTCAGTAAAATCTGAAATGTGTTTTATTTTAACTCATTTTATTAAAACAAATAACAAAAAAAGATACTGTGCATTCCTATATTTTCACAAATATAAACATAATATATAAAAAACTTAAATGCATTCATTGCAAACAAACCAACTACCAAGCAAACTAACTATAAACAACTTTATTAAATTTTAAATAAACTAAAAATAATGACAATAAACAAACAATAGTGCAATACGGTGGTTTCCCCAATTAAAAATCAAAAATTTGAATTATGAGACGTAAAGATTTCCAGTATTGTAGAAGTTGAAAATTGAACAGTGGTTGCGTCCAGAAAGATAGCGCTGTGGTAAAATAATTTGGAATTTTTGAAACTATCGATAGTTTTCGAAAGTTTTTTTTAAACTATCGATGTACACGATAGTTTTTTATTATCGATACTATCGATAGACTATCGATGTTTAAGCAACACTAGCTTAATACCAACAGGGATAAAGAGAGTACGGTTTGCTCCCAACTTGCGATTCGACAATAACAGCAGCAAGAGGCAGAACCCTTTACGCACCGCTAAAACCTGCGTAGCCAACATCACTCATAACATTTATATGGCTGTTTCCCGGTGACCACGCTCAATTCAATTTGAAGCTAAACTTCCAGGGTGAATAATTAAAAAATGCCTTATATTAGGTCTGTTCGTTTACTTGTCCAAAACTGACAGATTCTACCAATTTTATTATTTTACATGAACTTTGTCAGTCTATAAAACTATAAAAATGGAAGAAAGGGGCAGTTTCGGAAAGTAAACGAAAAAGGTGGTTAATTGTAATAAGAAATACATAATCCAAGCAGAAGACTTAGCACTATTTTATTTGGACATTTATTTGGAAAAAGGTTGTTGTTATTTCATTGAATAGGTACCTAGGTATTTCTCAATAACTTTTCTTAAAATTCTCCACCTGGGGTCTTTTACTTTGATAAAACTAGGTATTTTAGCAAAAATTTCACAACAAATTCATCATCATTACTTGAATATGATGAAGTGAATGTAAAAAATGTGATGAAGTGAAAATTTAAGTACCTACCTATATAGGTCAAATCAAAAATGCAGTAGCAATTCCAAAATAAAATAATAAACAAATTACATTTATGTTCTCATGAATTATGTTCAAAACAATTCCTGATAGGTAGGCAACAGTAGGTTATAGGTATAAGGTAGGTCCCTACAAACATTTGTGTGTGTGTGTAGGTATGTGATTAAAAATCGAGTGTGTCTTTCATGTTCTTATGAGGTCAAACAGGGGAACTTTTAAGTCCACATCAAAATAATTGCGATCGTTCATAAAACCAAAGAAAATAGGTAGGACTACCTACCTATGTATTTTCTTTTTGAAATGAAAATACCTACAAATAAATACAGGTAAGTGCCTACTTGTTGAATAAAGGTCTTATGATCATGTTAATATATTTTCTAAGTTTAAATTGTCAACAATTTTTGTATGTTAGATAGTGGGTAGGTACATATGTACTTTAACTCATAAAATTGCAGCAAAAATCATACCACCAAAAATCATGTTATTGTTTCCTTTTTCACCCCGTATAATTCGCCCTAACAAATCTTCGTCCTTAACAAAAACACCAATAAAAAAGAAAAATTCCTAGCAGGTTTCAATGGAAATGGATATTAAGATACATATTATATATATGTATACCTATAATAAAAGTTTAATTGTATTCAAGTCCTTGGAGTTTCTTCCTGTTTTTACTCCCTTTTTTATTTCGACAGCTTCTTTTTTGTTTCTTTCTTTTGTTGATGTAACCTCATTTTTCATGGACTTGAATCACTCTTTCATCGTCGTCTTTGTCGACGTCGTCATCGTGATGAACATGTGATGGTGTTCTTTTAGCAGAAAATTGTGTAATCGAAGCTCAAGAAGCACCAATAATAAATATCAGAAAAGCAAACGAATGATCAAAAAGCAGTATAACAAGCAAACCCCAATTTCTTTTGATAAAACGGTAGATATAGCTATGTATATACATATATATATGGGGGCTAAAAGAGCATGGAATTTCACCCAACCTCCTCCTATTTATTCTTCGCTGGCAATAAGAGAAGAAAACAAAAAAATAACAACAAGGAAACTCCCCAATCCCCATTACCCTTCGTGACTACGTAGGTATACATTTTGGCAGACAAAGCCATTTATTTTATTTTTATTATACCGTTGCATGGTTCTAATAAAGGGCAAGTCATGTCGAGAAGGCCAACTGAAATGAGAGAGAGAGAAGGATGAACAATACTTTAAGAGCCAGAGCAGAACATTGAAGGAATATACACAAAATAGGTATATGTATGTTTACCTAAATAGTAAATTATATACATTGTACAGTATATAATAATCACGCACAAGGACAATGAATGCGAAAGACATAAAAATCATAACAACAAAAAAAAAAAGAAAAAAAAACATCAGTTGGACGACGCGACGGACCGAGCGCCGCGCCGCCGACAAAAAAAAAAAAACAAGATAAAAATCGGAGTAGAATAAATTAGCAAAAAGCAAACCAACTATACATATGTATTGGAAATCAGCTTCCAGGGCTGTCTTTTAAAAATTTAGAGCGGAGTTTTTTTTTTAAGCTCGTACATTGTGATACAATTGTAGATATGTATATATAAAAATAAAACAAAATTTGGTTAGGCGAGAGCTCGTGGAGGGCTAAGTTTACCTGAGAAAAATAAATTGCTATCATTATCTTTCCCTAAAGATGAGATGAAGCATCGTTAAAACGATAATCAATTCAATCGATCGATCATTTCGTAATTAAGTGATTTGGGCCGATGTCCTATAGTGACTCACACAACTGTCAATAATTGTGTTGTTAGTTTACGGGAATGAAAGGGAACTACAATTTTCTTCGTCAACTTTTTCATGACAACAGATACTCTTGATCTTGATCTTGGGCTGATCTCAATCCCCATGACCTTCAGTTTTGGATAACCACCCACAAATATGGTTTCAAAAACCACATTCATATAGCAAGGCAAACAATGGCGCTACTATTAAGAGACATTTTCGACGAACGCGTCTAATTTCAAAAAGGAGCAATTTAAATTGGTCACCCTGAATTATAGCTCTGGAGATTTCGTTTGAGCAGAAAAAAGCCATTGATAGGTAACATCTTTATTTGTTTAACAAAATAATGAAGATAAATCTAGTGTGTATTCTTATTTCTCAAAATTGGGAGACAAAAGACCGAAGTACCTACGAATAATTCAATGCAGCGGTGCTATGAACTACATTTCGACAGCTCTGTAACAAACAACACTGAAAGTCATCAGTTATGGTTATGCGAACTTGGAGCAGAAGGACTTCTTAAGAATTCCATTAAAATTTGTTTTCTTGTATTGACAACAACAACTTGAATGCAAAACAATCGCGGCTTTTATTAAAGTTTATTATTTATTTGTTTCTTCTTTCCCTTTAAGTTTTTTTGCCGACTATGTACATATTCCGAATGAGAGATAATGTCTTTAATATTTGTATGCTATAAGAATTTCTTTAAATATACCTATTCCTAATTTTTACATTGTCTTTTTTTATAAAAATTATTTTAAAACATTGCCACTGATTGTTTTATACTACCTATTAATTTTATACTCCATAGCTGGCAGGGTTTTTTTTATAGAACTATTAGGGGAGGCATGCCTTAATGTCAGTAGAACTTCTTTTTTTTTTGTGGAAAAAAAATAACATTTTTTAACTACTAGGTATGAACTGAACACTCCTAATACAGAGACAGTTCGTGTTCTCTTTGTAAAATCCTCCAAAGTAAGGGATTTTTGAGAGAGATACAAATATGTACATTGGAAACATTTAAAATTAACTTTGAATAAAAAAACTTGGTAGGTGGGTACTTCAAAGAGTCAAATTCTAAGGCAAAATGATCGTGGGTTCGCTATCTACCCTAACTGCGTCTATTGGAAACATGGTAATCCGAAAAGTTATCATTACCAATCGAAAGCAAATCGTTATGAAATTCTGAGTGGCTTTTGTCAAAGAGCTTTTGAGTTTTGTTACTTTTAAAATCTTAATCTGTGAGAGCTTTCAAATAGGTCAGGTTTATGCAATCCAATGGAACCAGATTGTAGAGGCAGACCTTCTATCTTCTTTGTTCTGACAATTTTTGTGGAACAGAGCATTTTAGGTATTCCATTTAAAAACACTGATTGTAAAAGTGGTGATAAAATAAGGAAATTAATGAAACAATAAGATTACGGTTTTCGAGATACACAAATTTGTCCCTTATGGTTCAATAACCCTTATATTTTAAAGCTTTTCTCCATATATTGTAAAGTTCAAATATTGACTGAAAAAACATCTGCCCAGATAATGCGAGTTTATACTCCAACTTTGGATAAATGTACACTTTAAATCGATTACAGCCACATCACACGATGATCATGAGACAAAATGTCGAACATATGTGTTCGTTCCACATAAATTGGTTCTGCTTTAACGATAGTAGACATCATTGAGTCTTTGAAGCATTAAATTCTACGCGGATTTTAATTCTTAATTGATGGAGAATGTTTCGGAGATTAAAAATTTAACGATCCATTGAAGTTTATTCATCGAAGTCCAGTGAGGAACTGGGATGTGACAATATCTAGAAATTAACACATAAAGCTTAGGGTACTTTCGATGTCATCAGGAAAATAGTTGTGGATTAGAAGAATAGAATAGATTAGATAGATGGGAGACAAAATGGAACCCTGGGGTACACCAGCATTAATTTTGTGATATGAATCCGCTCACTACGATTAATTATCAACAAATGCTTTGGAAATACATATATGTAGGTATCAAGTGTAATTATTTTAATTTCCCAAAAACGTTTTAATGATTGGTTCCACTGGTTCATTAGATAAAACATTAGATCACTATAGGACGGCTGAGTTCTAAAACGCACCATGATGCGTATTTGATGCAAAGTCATGAGTTCCGAAAAACAAAACAGAAAATGGGACAAAGTCATGAGTATTTCTAAACGCATCCCAAACGTCAGTGATGTGCATTAACTGAAAAGCAAACGTATCCAATTTTGTTTCGATGCTTTCATTTGACAATTTGACGTTTGAACCGAAGGTGAAACAAAAATATAATACGGAGTCTCGAGTGAAGTAGTTTATTTTCGTTTTTTTTCGTAAATTATTGTTTGTTATTCACCCTTAATACGGTTGTCGTTTTACAAAAACGACATCTAACCGCTTTTTTATTTTAAGCTGCATAAAATGCTTTCGGAGATGTCAAACTGATGCAAAGGTAAAATATATGCAAAGCATTCGAGATGCGTTCCAGATGCACGCATGAATGGTTTAATGCTTCCTCTTTAGAACTTTTTGTTTGACGTTTTGAAAACTCCGCCGACCTATGTAGTTTGCTACCAAAACCATAATGCCGGTCACGAAAAACCTTTCATTCTTTCCAATATTTTTTAAGTTGAGGATCGATCAGGCGATTCCATGACATTTAAAGAAAGAAAAGTAAATGCAATAAAATATAGTTAGAAGTTTCGTCTTTTTTTAGGGATGTAGTAAGTAGGTATTTCGAATATTTTTGACAAATAACCAAAAATATTTACCTACTACCTTTAGGACAGTGTCCTTATTTTTGATCATGTAAAAATTCCGTTTGTTAAATACCTACCTATACCTATATTGACATTGACATTACATTACTACCTTTAGGACAGTGTCCTAATTTTTAATCATGTACAAATTCCGTTCGTTAAATACCTACCTATACCTATATTGATATTGACCATTACAGGTCTTTTAAGCTTGCTTGAACTTATTCCGGTTTTCTTAAGTGCGGTTGGTATTATATCATCCTACCTCCCTACATATATTTCTTTGGAAAGCGGTTTTCTTAAATAATGTTATCCATCCATATAAGCGAATATCAAAAGAATGGTGTACCTACCTACCTTTTGGTAAAATTCAATTAAAGAAAAGCCGACGGTAGCTCCAATGAAACGTTTTTTTTTTATTGCACAATAAATTTGCAGAATTACCTACTTACCTAGATTTTAGATAGCTTACGTAAAATATAGGAATTAATCATAGAAATTTAAAACAATCAGCTCAAACGTGCCTGTAAGATTTAAAATTGTTTTATTTCGAAATTGAGAACCTTATTTCAATTTTTTTTTTTATTTTTTTTTGTAAAATACTAAACTTAAATGCAAGAACTTTCAAAGAAAGTAGGTAGGTACCTAGAACTTAAAAGTCTTGAGCGTAATACGTAATAGGTACCTACCTACCTAAAACAAAAACTTTCGATGTGAAAACTTTATTATTTAGGTATCTACAATGTATAGATAGGTTAGGTACCTATATGTACCTATTAAAATATACAAAAATACATGATGATATGAAAGTAGGTATACCTACCTACCTAACAGTATGATTATTTCAACTTCAATTGACCCTCGTTAGTTAGAATTTTCTTCTCATTCCAATTTTGATTCTTTTCGTTTAGTTTTGTTTTTTTTTTTATTCTTTCCTTTTTTTTGAAGATAAGAAAATAAATTCTCTAGAAAACTGCCATTTCATTCTGTATGCCATGTGCGATTATTGATTTTCTCTCTCTAAACAAATCCTCTTCCTTTTTCTTTTTTTTTTTTTATTTTTGTTTTTGCATCCCTCATCCCCTTTTCCAGTTCACTTGAAGTCTGCGCACGAATACCAACTAAAAACAGACAGAACTCTTGTTGTAGTCCAGAAACGTGCACAGATGTTTAACAGCAGCGACAGCGGCAGAGGCAGCAGATCTTTATGTAAACGGAATCAGAATAAATTCCCGGGGCAAAGCTACTCTATATATATATGTTTATGTATATATATATACAAAACGATACCACATCACCTCCTCCCATCCTATATCTTTTTATATTTATATTGAAAATATACATACAACTATATGTATATATTTTATACATATATACGAGTATAATATATCCACCCAAACCCTGCATATTTAAGAAGAGAAAATAAAATTGCAAGAAAAGAAAGAACAAAAGTAGGTGGAAAAAAGTATCTTCGTGCGGAATCGAAATGCTGTGCAGAAGTTGTAGAAACCAGACAAAGACAACACAAAAAGAAGAAGATGTTTATTTACCAAGAAAACTTACAAGATCTTGGGTTGGTTTACATTAATCTCTTATCTCTTATTTTTCAGAATAAAAAGGTTAAGTAAACATACAATTCAAGAAGAAAAAAAAAACAAACTACTTTTGGGTGTTTGAAAATCGTTAAGATACTTTAGTATACATACATATGTACATATATACGAACAAATGTCAGAAGTCACAAGCATTGCTTCTGTCAGAGTGGGCAATAAAACATGACTTATATAACATTAACTATGAGTTATAGGTGGTAATTTAGAGTTCAAATGCATGCCTATACCTAAGTTTGAAAGAAGAAAAGAATGGCAAATTTATTAAAGAAAAAGAATATTGAAAAGACCCAATATTGTTAAGAGGTCCTTTAAGTTATTTATATTGATTGTCTGCCTTGATAATACTTTTTAAATGTTCTACTCAACTATAATGGGGTTTCCGAGGTGACACACTACTCACTTTCCAATTGAAAAGCAAGCATATTGCGGAAAAACAAATTTTCACATCTTAAACAAAAACAACTTTATAATTTATATTCATCAATAAAATCAAATGTATGCCTTATTCATGGATTTTTCAATAGAATATTATCGAACCTAATGTCCTAGCAATTTAATGCCCTATTTATTGAAAAAGTTGTTAACACTAAAAAATCAGTTTAAGAGTTTTAAAATTGAAGTTACGATTAGACGGTCAATGCAAATGGTCAACGCTTTTACTTTCTGATGTCACCAACATATTAATTAAAACATTGTAAACCCACCGCAGTAACTTTCAACGTGTCAACGCACACACAACATTATGAAGATTGCAAAAATTAAGTCTAATTCATAATGCGACGAAAGAACGAGGCGTCAGCGTGATGAGATCAAGCTTGACGTTGCAGTCAGTCAGTATTTTCCCAAAATAAGTTTTTTATTCGCATTTTTATCTTTAGTTGTCAATGCGTTCACACTTAAAACGTTGACGATCGTATAAGTAGTTGACCGTTGACACCACATTCATATATGAAAGCAATAATTTGTCATTTTTTACATATACGATTACGCGACGCAATTTGAATTTATCGCACCCAATACAGTGATGTGAAGTTTTTGCAAATAAAATAGAATAAAAGTCATAATATTTTCGCTCGGGAAAGATGCGATTTTATGGAGTTTTCGATTGGTAATATAGTCTACAGAAGCAGTAGTAACAAAGTGTCAAATTCCATCAACGGTGACGCAGTTCACATTGGACTGCTTCCTTCGAATTTTTTTGAAGTCTATGTACTTTATCTTACTCCTCGGGAAAGAGATGGCCAAGAAAGGCAGGGTTTTTTGTATTTTTTTTTTACTTTGTGGATTTTCTTTGACTTTTTCTTTTTTGAAAAGTTTCTTCTGTCTGTACTTTTTCTTTGGAACTTGAAAATATTTTTTTTATTTGGGAACATACATACATAATTTTGTAATAAATATTAATTAAGTGATCCCTATTGAATTCCTCAACGAGTCAGATATTGTGTTTTGTTTTAACGACTGCTGAACCTCAGAGTGAGTCGCTGGTGTTCACATTAGCTAAAAGTCGGATTCACGTCAAAAAAAAGTCGGAGGAGAAAGGCCAATGTGAACACCGTCAATGAATTCAAAATATCTGTAATTAAAAGAACTGACATTTCACTCGGAAAGAGCAATTTGAGTTCTTTTAGATGACATTTGGAAGAAAACGAACTTGGTTTCATGATTTGTAATCGACCATTTGAAGAATCATGTTTTGGTAAGTATTTTCAGCTGAACTTGTCTGAAAAAAGAAAGTTTTGCCTAGTTACCAACAAAGAATGATCACCACCGCCTGGAATAATGGCAATGGCGATGTTATCTAGTTTTTTTTTTAATTGTTCATTACATTTCGAATCTTTCGCACCTGTCGACTAAAAAACACGCAGACGGGAATAGTTGAGTGTTGTAAGTCAAGGCACATAGTTATCCAAGAGCTTTCGTGCCATGAAATAATTTTTTTTTATTTTACGCTAAAATTTAAAGTTTTGACTACGATTACTTGGTTGACAGTTATCTTATTAATAACGTTCTCAAAAATAGAAACTTGAATTGAATATCATTTTACAACACACAATCTTACAAAAAATAAAAGTTAGAAATATACCAACAAAGGTATTAAAATAACATAGAATAGAAATTCACTGTTATAATTTGACCTTCGATTAATATAATGTGCTTATATCAAAACAAACACATCCAGCTTATGAACATTTTATTATTTTAATCGATTTCCTTCGATGTAATTATCTATAGATTATAAGCATGACGTGTTTTTTTTCAAGGAGTTCTAAATTTATTTATTATCTTAAATAATAAATCGTTAACTTTTTGTATACCTACCTTATCTTTTTTAAACTTATTAACTTGGAAACTCTTGAGATAACAATACTATGTACATAACAATACTATATACATAAAAAATAAAAAATTAGTGATTACAAAACAGACCCTGACTGCATTGTTCAATTTTGTAAAATTGTTACATCTATTGCTCAAATTGTTTTTGAATGTCAAACCATAAGTATTAAATATGTAGAGAAAAAAATTTAATTTCCTTTAAAAATATGTTTCAATCATCACCTAACAGCAAACGGTTCTAAAGTTATAAAATAAAGAAGCAAGAAAAAAAATGTCCCCCCTAGATTTGAATATAAAGAACTGAAATTTTTACCAGGTTTCACTAAACTCAACTAAAAATCGAAGAAATTTTCCTTTTTTTTTAATCAGTCTAATATGTACGCTCGGTGCCGAACCTGCCTGTAGGCAAAACAGGCAATTGCCTAGGGCGGCACTTGATTGGGGCGGCAAAATCAGTACAGTAATTTGAAAGCGAAAATAGGGTTACAAATCCGTCTACTTCTATAACTACTTCCCTGTATTTTTTCGTTCGTCGTTGTTGTCCGAAGTGCTGGGCCATTCTACAAAAACATGCTGAATATTCTAAGCTAAATTCTAAATTTATCCGGTGCAGTGGTCAAGCAGAGCAAAAGCGACTTCGTTTTTTATAGAAAATTTATCAGAAATGAAATTGCAGAAAGTTCGGAAATCGAATTTTAAAGGAACTCAACATGGTAAACGCGTAGGTAAACAAATTCAGTTTGTGTTGTCAACAGTAATTTGGAACGAGTTTTAATGCAAATAATTATATTTTTTCGAAAATGCTTCAATCAAAATCAATGGACTTTTTAACCTGTTTGAAGCGTTTAAATAAATTGTGACAATACTTTCAGATAAACTGTTTTTAGGAATCTTTGTTTAAAACATTATACAAGGATGCTTTAAACATTGCTATGTTATCAATCTAAAGAATCTCTCGATCCGAAATTGAAATTTAAACCTGATTTTACGTTATTGATGTTACCCCATCTTCTCTCGATGAGCGCTTTGTGCAGCATCAATTTCTCAGCTAAAATGTCGGATTTCTTTTCAAAGAAGGTGGAATTAAAAGACTGCGAACAGCTTGAAGCAATACAAAATAGCAACAATTGACAAAGAACTTCTTGAATGAAATTAAGATATTTAACCAAACTTTCTCCGATGTTAATTTCAAACCTTTGTCATTTTTTTTAATTTTTAGCTTCACATTTCTTACTTGAATTGTATTCAAATTTATTAAAATAGCATTTAAGATACGTTTCCCGTTAGTGTTGCATCAGGTGAAGCTAGCTTCTCGAAGCTTAAGTTGATAACCTATCTCCACTCAACAATGACCCAAAAGCGAAGAAGAAAAAATCGCAAAAAGATTTACAAAAATGAAATAACGCAGATCAGCATTTTAGTTTCAAAATTTTGTAACTATATTTTATCTTGTCGTTATCTTCGTTTAATTTGAGGCGGCAAAATAACAATTTGCCTAGGGCGGCAAAATTTCCAGGTTCGGCACCGTGTACGCTAAGCTGCGCGGTAAATAGAAATTAGACTTTCAGATGGCGCTACAATCGAACCTAAAATTATTTTGAATCCCTTACCCAGCGGGTTAGGAATATTTGAGCAAATAAATTGGTTGGCTCATTGGCATTGCATTTAGTAATACATATTGCCAATGGGGACGCTTTGGCGATGCAATAAAATTGTTACTCGGTAAATTATTGATTTCCATGGCTGAAGCAATAAATTTTGACATTTCACCTTTTTCAAAATGGTTTCTCTTCAATTGCTGTTATCGCCCGGAATTCTACTGGCGATGTTGTATGTGTAGTTCATGTAAAATAATACTATACAACGTATAGCTGTTTTATACGCCTAATATGTATGAGAAATTAAGTGAATTAAATTTTTGTATTATCACCAAAGATGGTGAATTTAAAGAACAAAACAACATTTGACAGTGGTGACCATTTCTATACTGACTTTTGATAACTGACAATGAAATTGTCATTGTCATATGAAATTGACATTGCCTCAAATAATGCCAATAAAGCCAAATCTTAATGGCAGAAAATTATTTTGTAAATAAAATCTAATACCAAGGTCATCGACATTATTCGTTTTATTACATTTTAAAATATACCTACTTATAAAAAACGCTTAAAGCATTGAAGCTCTTTACTAAAATGTTCTTAGTTTTAAACACTTTTTAACTAGTATTATAATAAACTTCAGCTGAACAGCGACAGTTTGTGCAAAAAACTAAACAAGAATAACCTTTTTAACATTTGTAAATTCTATATATAGGCGCTACTGAAAATAAATTAGACATGCCTTTAACAAATATTTGAAATCAGGACTGTTCGTATTGTTTGTTGCTTTTTAAAGATAAAATGTGTGAAGTTATTTTGATATTCATCCAGACACAATTAGGTACTTCTAAATTGTTTGACACTTGAAGATCTTTTTAGTAGAATTGCGCGATTGTCGGTAAAGAATGGCTTCACTATAAAAGTTTACGTTTCATTTTATCTGAAAATCTGTATCAAAGATATTATATTTGTTTCCAATATGTTTGCCCTAGACAGCGCCACACAATGTAAATTCATACAATTCAGTTTTTTTTTCGTATTTAGTGGATGAAGTTTAAAGATATTATGATATCATTCTTGACCAGAAATTCAACTACCAGAAAAGAGATAAAAACTTGAACGTTAAACTTTGCTATCATAAAATCTATTCGACTATAGTAGGAAGTACAAAGCACTAAAGGAAAAAGCAGTAATGTGCGTTAAACTTAGTAACCTAGGCTATTCTACAAATATCTAACCATATATGTATGTATATATTTTTAACGACTTCTTTGTCTGTTTTTTATTTTTTTTTTTAATATCATAAAAATAAAATTAAACTTAAAAGTGATTTAACATTTCACAACGAAACATAAAACAAAAAAAAAGAAGGAAAATGTGAACACATAAATATGTATTATGTCGTCTATATGTATAGTAGTTAAAATTTTATTTAACTATAAAAAAAATGCTTTTAGCCTAGAAACTATAAAAAAAACTATAGATGCAATTTCTTAATATTCTTAAGAGCATGTCATACACACATATGTATATTGTTTGTAGATATAGTTTTCATTAAAAGTACTCACCATCCACCCGCCACAAGTACCACATATGGCACTGAAATATTTCAATTAAATGAAAATGAGAAATAAATGAAAAACAAGATAAAATAAAATAAACTTGAAAACGTGGAAATGCAATGAGTCTTGCAGTGCTGTATTATACATACATATATACGACATACGTGTTTTTGTTGTGCTCATTTAGTTTTATTTTATAATGAAACAAATAAATGAGAATGAGGTCTGTAGGTTGCGAGAATTTAAAATAATAGAACTGGTCATGTCATGGAGCTCTATACGAGATATGTCAAAAAAATGCATTTTTCAATTCAACCGATTTTTTAAATAAATAAAATAAAAACAAAACACATTTCAACTATGTACTTTTATTTGTTAAATGAAGACTTCCACGCTTAAATATCAACCTTTATTCCAAAATACCTACGTATTAATAGAATTGTTTGTAGGTAATTTATCTGTCTAATTTATTTAATTGAGTTGTGGTTTCGAATTATGTATCCATTAAATTTTGTCTGTTTAAAATCAAGGAAGCCATTTTTTTTAACAAATCTTCAAATAATTTAGGCTAAATAAATTCAAAATTCATTACACGTTTCATACAACCTCCATGTTTGACATCGGACTAATGATTTACCTACATATTGTCGAGATTAATCTTATTGACTTTAGAAGACCAAACCAAAAATTGCACAACGTCCAAAAAACTGAGTAGGTAATTCTTACTGATAAAAGATCAAAGCACCAAGTTTACACTGCCCTTAAACAAAAAAATATCGTAGCTTCCCAAAAGTGACAAACGTCAAGCCTGACTCACAATATGACGAGAAAACGAGACGTCGTCAGCGTGAAGAGATTGCACTCTTAAAACCCAGTTTTAAAAATGAAATAATACAAAATTTAGCATTTCTTGTCGTCACCGTCAGTCATAAGTTCGAAAAATTGAAAAAAAAACCCAACGTGACGACAAGAAATGCTTCATTTTGTAGTATTTTTATTTAAAATTCCTTTTCATGACCAAACAACTGTGAAGAGATCTCGTGACGCTGACATCTCGTTTTCTCGTCGCATTGTGCAAGAAAGAGAGCCCCAGTCTCGAAGAACTTAAATGTTTCGACAAATCGGTTAAAAAGATTGTTAAAGAATAAACAAAATTATTGGCCTTGTTTTCTTCAGAGGTATGTAGCCATCTCAGCTAATTTTGTTTTTTTTTTTTGTATAGCCAGCTCAGAAAATTTGTTTTACGCAATCAACAGCCATGTCTCCTTAAATACTGTGTAGCTCACTAACACATTTTTTTCACGCAAACAATAGCCATGTTTACTTGAAAAGTGTGTAGCCAGCTCAGCAATTTAATTTCATACGAAAAATAGATGTGTTTTTAAAAAAGTGTATAGCCATATTAAAAATTTTTTTTCACTCAAACAATAGCCGTGATTTTTTCAAAAGTCTATAGCCAGCTTAGCAATTTTTTTTCACTTAATCAATAGCCTTGTTTTCTTCAAGGGTTTGTAGCCTGCCCAGCAAATTTATTCACACCAACAATAGCCAGCTCATTAAATTTGTTTTACGCAAACAATAACCGTGTTTTGTTAAAAAGTGTGTAGCGCACTCATATATTTTTTTCACGCAAACAATAGCCGTGTTTATTTTAAAAGTGTGTAGCCAGCTCAGCAATTTTTTTTCACTCAAACAATAGCTTTGTTTTCTACAAGGGTTTGTAGCCAACTCAGCAAATTTATTGACACCCACAATAGCCAGCGCAGTAAATTTGTTTTACGCAAACAATAACCGAGTTTTCTTAAAAAGTGTATATAACTAAACTAGCGCAGTAAATTGATTTTACGCAAAGAGAAGCTGTATTTCCTTGAAAAAAGTGAAGCCCATTCATTCATTTTTTTCACGCAAACAAATAGCCACTTTTACTTAAATAGTGTGTAGCCAGGTCAGCATTTTTTTTTTCCACACAAGAATAGACGTGTTTTTTCCAAAGTGTATAGCCAGATTAGCAAATGTTTTTCAGTCAAAAAATAGCCGTGATTTCAGCTCAGCTAATTTTTTTCTTCAAAGGCAAATAATAGCTGTGTTCTTGTCAAAAGTGTATAACCAGCTCAGTAAATTTATTTTACACAATAATAACCGTATTTTCTTCCAAAGTGTGTAGCCAGCTAAGCAAATCTTTATACGCAAACTTTAGTTGTAGTTGTAAGGCCAGGCGCGCACCTGCAACTAAACAGTTTGGTTCCAATTTGAGCACAACGGGCTTAAACTTCCGCGGGGTCTCATATAATCCTATAGTACTCAAAATCGAAACCAAATATGTAGTTTGGTTGCAAGTGCGCGCCTGGCCCCATAAGAGCAAGTTGATATGGTTTATTTAATTTGGGAAAGGATCCAGAAAACTTTGTTGTAAATTTAATTTTAACATTTTGCCAAAAGATTAGAAAATTGGCTTAATGGGCTAGACTTGTTCAAACTAAAAAAAATTGTAAAGCAATTTGACACTTTTAGGAAAAGATTTCTTTTTCTTTTATAGACAAAAATTAAATTTTTCATCTTTATAGAATAAAACATTACACCAAATGCCAGAATTCTCTATAGGTGTTCAAGGAAGTAGTACCTACCTACAAGTATCTATTAAACTCCGAACTCCTTATTAGGTACTTGTCTATTGGTTTTTATTTTCCAAAAAAATATTATCACTGTTCCTAGTTCCTACCCACTAAACCAAAAAAAATATCATGCCCTTGAATATAATCTGCAATATAGACTTATTTATGTTTAAAAAAAAAACAAAAGATTTCAAAAATCATTTCAATTCAAAAGATGAATGTGTTATTCGACCTCCAAAAAAGCATATCATCCCAGACGCCTCATCTCACCATATTTGTCACAATTCACTTCATTCAAAAAATCAAACTGTCAACTCGAACACATTATTCAGGTTGATGACCTCCATAAAGTACGTACCTGTTTTTTTTTTTCATTTATTTTTTTTTGTTTTTAATAATTCAGCTTATTTCAAGTCTTTAAGAATTCAATCAAACCTTAACTTCATGAGAATTTTTTTTTATTTTCGATCTAAAGCCACAACAGCTAGACACATCCATAACCATAAACACCGAGCCTGCTGCTAAACATAAAACCGCAGAAATAAATACTTAAACGTAAAAGAAGAAGGTATAGAGTAAAGACGAGAAAAAGAAAAAAAAAAAAAAACCAAGATGAGGTTATTCCCTGTTACATGATAAGAATACCAAAACAGGTTGAAATTGTACACGTTTTCCAGCCATGCAAGAATATACGTATTAAAAATACTTTATTCGCTCACGTATACCCATTGCGAAGATTTTTTTTTTTGTGTAGGTAGGGGTATGTATATCTACCTATTTTTGTTTTTTTTTTAAAAGTTGTTCTGCCACTTTTGTATAATTTCTTTTTCATGTTTTTTTTTTTTTTGCAATCTACTTTAACAAAACAAGAGTCTTCTACGTATATAGAATATAAGAGAAGAACCACTATTATTGGGACAAAAAAAATATATCTTCTACCTTCACTCCTTATTTAAAGTAGGTAGGTATGTGTTACTAGATGGGCTATGTGGAGTGCGATGGTGCTTAAGTGGCATCTCACCGTCGCTGTCAGCATTATCACCATCATCATCGCTGTATATTTGGCCTGTAATTCAAGGCTAGCTTGTTCATATTGACGAAATAGGCCATAATTTAGGGCACTAAGATTTGAGGGGCGATGTATGAATTTTATGTACCTATATCGAATGGCTTAATTTAACTTATTAAAGCCTCTGTGTATTGTTTTTAACAAGCTGATGTTGAATGCACACATTTTATGACAAAACAAAAAATCTATGTTTGTTCTAATATTTATTTATTATCAATCAATCAGATATTAAATTATCTTACACACTATCGAATTTACAAAAATAGGTTTAGGGTCTGTTTCACAATGTGCGAGTAAAGTTCTGATTAGTTACTAGACACATAAATATTGTCACAGGATATGTCATTTGGAACAATCTGCATAAAAAGGTTCTTCCCCGGCAGTTATTAAATCCATTATTGCGTACCGATTATTTTGGGAATACGGTTCGAGCAAAAGTATTCGGAATGTAAGAAAATTAAAGCCGCTGTACCACAAGGAAATGTTCTAGGACCAACACTGTTCTTGTATACTACGGATATTCCAGCTCCAATTGTGACAGCAAAGCTATATTTTTATTTGTTTATTTGCAATAACATTACACAGTAAGATGCAGAATCTTCTTAATTAATATAACCACGGTTACTTTTGCAGATAATATACTGGAATACTTTTGCAGACATTGAACCTCATTAATCCTATACGCAACTATGACAAAATCGACTCATAAATTTTACAAATTAAAAGCTAAGCAATGTTCCAATTTTTATTAACAGTAAAGCTACAATTTATGCCAATATACTGTCAAATAGCTTGGAATGACTTTAGATGGAAATCTAAAATAAAAGAGCAGGCATAACAAAGAAAAGAACTCTGACGTATATATCTAGACAAAGATAAAGGCTTAGTTACAAAACGTCAAGCAAAAAGTTTTGATGAGGTAGCATTACACTAGGTACTCATGCGCATCTGGAACGCATCTCGGATCCTTTGCATACATTTTACTTTCCATCAGTTTTAAATTTCGGTTAGAAGAAATCAATAACAATAGAAAAATAAACTTTATTTGGGACTCCATATTTTTGTTTCACTTTCAGTTCAAATGTCAAATTTGTCAAATGAAAGCATTCAAACAAAATTGGATGCTTTTGCTGCTCAATTAATGCGCCGTTTGGTTTGCGTTTAGAAACTCATGAATTTTTCACCATTTTGTCTTTTGACGGAACTCATGACTTGCTTCAAATACGCATCTTATGCGTTTTGGAACTCAGTCAATGCTATACAAGGAGCTGCTTCAAATCGTTTGGACATATAAGGGCATACAATTACGAGGTTGTACAAATAGAAGTGGTTACAGGAATGGTTAGAAAACACGATTTATCACACAATCAGTGACTGCTAAGTCACACTAACTCCAAAACGAAGATCGTCTAAAATGTACGAGAAAATTGTTCAGAAATTAAGAAGAACCATGCCTCATAAGATGATGATTTAAAATGGGAAATTATAAAAAAAACTTTTTAAACTGCCCGCAGTGTGATTTTAAAAAGAAAGAAAAATTATTTCTCGATCTTTTACACAACTATTTACAAAAAAAAAAAAAACTACTTTATTTAATGTTGTGTGTGGGTACAATTTAAAATAAATGAAAAAAATAGTAGCGGTACATACATCTCATGAAGAACTAGGGCCTAGTGGGAATTACAACTCTCAACCATTTCTGTGTGCGTGTCGTGTTTGCGGTCAACTAATAAAATTTAAAAGGCAAAAAAAATATCTTTCGATTTGATTTCTGATGTATTTGCGACAAGAGATTTTATAAGAAAACGTCAAAAAAGTTTTCTACTATTTGTTCCTTGTTGATGGAACAAGTATTTGACGGAAACCTTGCTTAATATATTTACATAGGTCTTACAATTTCTTCCAGTTTTAGTTCAAATTTTTTTTTTAATAAGAACTGGATTAAAATTGAAACAACTCTGCAGTTTTGGGAATTAGATGAACAAGGGATATAATGTGTAGAGTTGAAATGAACGAGATCGAAATAAGCTTAAACACTTTTTTTTTAGATGAAATGTGTTTCGTTCGACGTTAGTTCATATTTTAATATTGAAGTCGAAGGCAAACTAAAATTGTGTAGGTACTTCATGATTGAAGAATAAAAATTTATTAAAATCAATAATTAGAAGTGGAGCAGAAAAATGCATAATCGGTTTTTCTAATTTAAACAGGGTGTTTTGCATAAGATGCGAGAAAAGACAAGAGCGTTAAGTTGGTAGTTGTGTCAAGAAAAGAAAAAAAAATCGTGTCAAAAGTTGTTTTTCTTTCCTCGTTTAGCCGGAATAGGCAATTTTATAAAAAAATCGACTTGAAATAGAAAACAAATCATTGAAAAACAATAGCAACACTTACAATGTCATGTTATACCTTTTTTTAAAGCCATATATATCTGTTTTTAAATCAAATTAATTAAGTAAATATTTTTGGAAAAAAATTTATTTTCAAACTCAAAATTTTGGAAAAAAAAGGATACAAATTTTGTTCAAAATTTTACGTTATTAACAGCCCTATTCTTCTATCAAATCCGATTGAATTTGTCATAAATTATTTCCTAAACTCTTCAATATTTCGAGTTCAAAGCTCTATCAATAATTGTATGAAGTTCTTCAGAGAATCTAATTGTTAAAATTTTATTTTTATCGCAATTTATATCCTTTTATTTATATGCATTCGTTTTTCGCCGACGGATTGCAAAATACGAAAATTTAGGTGAAAGTTTGGCAGAATAGGGCTGTAAGTAATAAATGTGTTCTTAATATTTTAATGCTCTTATCAATTCCAAAGTCCAACACATCCAAATGCTTAATGTTTTCTAGTTTTTAAGAAAATCAAATATACCTAACTAAATCAACATTTACTGCTTTCAACAGTGTCTTATACAGAACAACAAAATGAATTAAATTCAATTTGTCTTGAATATTTCAATTGAACGTAGATGCGGGTGAGCCATTTCTTAGCAAGCATTTTGTCTAGTTTAGAAGTGACAAATATTAATTACAAGGGATTTTGGGGTTAATTTGAATTTAAATTCAATGAAATTGAAAGTAGCAACACTCTTTCCAGTAATTAAAATATTGAATGATGACAATTTTACCTCATCTGAATATTCCACTGTCATAAACATAATTTAGAGTTGATCATTAGCAATTATTAACAAAGCTCCCTCTAGCGCTAATTGAGTCACTGAACTCATGAGTAGCTCAGGATGCCATGTAAACCTGGCTTACCAGTTGAATACTAAGTTGCGATGAAAATTTTCATTGACCTTTATATTAAAATTTATACCTACTTTTTAGTAGGTACTAATTTCTATTATATTTAACGATTTAGTCGCAGTTACAGAAAATAACTGATTAACTTGGTTCTAAAAGTTAGTTGCGGAGTCAATAACAAGCTAATTAGTTTCAAATGTAATTGTTCAAAATAATTACCGAACAACTAGCAAAGAATTTCTTAATTATTTTTTTGAAAAGCTTATTTAGTAGGCATAGGTACAAATTATACAGGCATACAAGGCATTTGATGATTATATATAGAAATTTTTAGAAGTTATCTTAATAGTTCAAAATAGTTGGTAATATGCTTTATTTGATTAAATATAATGTAACAGCATATACGAAGAAGAAAAAACCAAAGCAATAGAAAATACTGTTTTTGTTTTTTTTTTAAATTAGTGAAATACCTATACTGAATGAAATTCAATTGGAAGACTTTTTACGACCGTCAGTTTTTATTATTTGCAATTACAATTACTTGTTAGTTGTAGAACAATAACTAATCTCTTACGACTAAAGTTATTAATTTTTCGCCTGCAACCTTTAATTAATTTAGTTGCCTGTTAGTTAAGGTTCAAGGTGGCCGCCAGCAAAGAGGTCGGCAAAGTTATGACAATTTACTGCCCTTTTAAAATTGACAACTTAAAACTGACTGATTTAGTTATAGTTTAAAGTCATTAGTTAGAAATAGTTTTTTTTTGTGTGATTAATAGTCTTCGTTTGTGGACTCTCTTTTTAAATTTATGGGATACCTATGAAAAAAGGTCTGCCTCGAAAAAAAAATTAAAATTAATTTCCTATTTTTCTACTGTCCGTTCGTTTTTTCTAGATTTTTGTTTTCCTTCAAAAAATTAAAAAATAAAATATTTTTACAGCGATTAAACAATTTCCATGCCAAAGTTTATAGAACATAAAATTGTATATGTAGTTACCTATTATTTCGAAAACGGTTATTTTTATGAAAAAAAGTATTAACATACTTTTTGTAAGAAATTTTCTAAGCTACAAATTTGTCCCTCATGTTTTGTCTGTACAAGCGACCATTAAGGGAGATATTCTTGAAAAACAAATCTGGGGGCCTATAACCCCCGTAAAATTGTAAGCCGCACTCATATCTATGGGCACTTTTCACAGTTGATTAAGAACACCAAAAGATGGCTATATACCAAAATTCCGAGTATTTTTTACGGAGTCAAATGTCTTTAATGACTAGACTATTTAGTTGACATAAAAAAAATTTGTAGTAAAAGGTCTCGGTACCTAGGTACTAAAAGTTTTTTTTTAAATGCAACATGTAATTTAAAGTTTCTTTTTCCTTCTACACAAAATTTGAATCTGCGATATGCCTATAATATTGGATACCTAGATTTTATGTATCGTTGGTAAAAAAATATAATTTCTCTTTAAATTGTATCCAATCTATAATTTTATCAAAAAATATTTAATAAATTCAATTATAATTAAGATTCTATTCAAAAGTGTTTTTGTTTTTTTTTGCACATGAAAATCATTAAAATTTGAGTAATTTTAACAATTTTTATCTAGGTATACTTACTATGGGGCGCCAAGTTTAGTCGAACCGACAGTGCTCTGCTTTTTGAGTTAAGTTCTCATCCACGTACATTGTACAAGCAGCAGCAGCAGCACATTCCAAATCTCTGTAGGTATACTGTATCTAACCATACAATCCAGAAAAGAAAGGAGATGTTGTATCTGTATCTATCTATACGTATATACATATATCTATAAACATATACATACATTGGTACTATATATTCTGTGTGAAGGTTTTGTGTTATTTTTTTTTCATTTTTTATATATTTGGTTTACCTCCATCGAGTAGACATTCTTTAGCCGGTTTTTTTTTAAGAGGAGAACTGCAAAACAAGAGAACAGAATATACGTATATAGAGAAAACAACGAGGAAGGAGTGCTGCTGCTGGCTGAGTTGAAGCTATTAGGCTTTGAAACTGAAGCTGATTATGCGGTATTCTGGTTTTTATGGGATCATTTTCCATTTTGTTTCTTTTGTTTTTTTGATTTTTTTTACTATATTTTATATTCTGTCTATGAATTCTCTTGCATTTTCTTTTGTAAAATGCAATTTTCTATACAAAAATAAATATATATGCATATATAATACGTCTTGATGGGTCTACGTATACATGTATGTATGTATCCTCTTATATATATACTTTTTTGCACAAGACAGTTATCTGGGTGCAGTATTTCTATTCTTTTATATATAGAAACTTGTTAGGTACCTACCGTATATGTAGAATGTAGATATTTGATGCTCAGGAAGAAAATGTAAATAGGTAGGTTGATACTTATGTACTCGTATATAGTTAGTTAGTTAGTAGTGCTTACTTGAGCTGAATTCTAGAGAGCAACTTGAATATTAAATTAATTGTTTGTGCATAAAAATTTTTGCAAATACCTACCTATAAAAAAAAATATAAAACTACATTATGTATGTATGTAGATGCACATCTAATTGCTTACCTACATAAAATTGAGTTCTAAAAAATTAAAAGACCGTTAAGCTAATTTTGCTAAAGGATCAACAACCTTTTTTCCACAAATTTTAGTTTGACATAGGTGTTTTGTATTTGCTCTTAAACTATGTCTTCTAGCTTAGGCCCAATTTATTCACTATCCATTTAAAGTCATCATTAAAAAAAGTATTTTTTTTTTTAAATTTCCTTTTAGAAATTGTGAATTTCCCAATTTTAAGGAAGATTTTATAAATTGGAGAGTAAATAAATTGGGGATAAAATTCTTTTTTGTTTTTTATTGCCGAAATTGGGATCCAAGGAGTTCTAATTTTTTTAATACACAAAATACCTATCAGTTTTTTTTTTTTAAATAAATTTACATTAACTTTTTTGTAATTAGGTATCTCGAAAACTTAAATTTTTTTGTTGAGAAATTTCAAGAATTGGGGTAAAACGGGCAACACTTAGTCTGTTTTTATTTAGAAAAATATAAGTTTTTGTGGAGAAATGTTGAGACTAAAATTGTAGGTAGTTTAAAAAATTCTACTTAAAAATGATTTTAACACACTTTTTCCAAAGAGCAATAGATTTTAAGAAAAACGTCTTTTACAATGCAGTGTGGTGTATGAAACAGTAAATAAATTAAACAACTAATCAGTGATGGAAATAGACTTTTTTCCATTGTACTGAATGCTGAAACAAAAAAGTACTGAAAAAGAACAAATAGTACTGGACTCTTTTAAATGGATAAAAACTAGCAAGCACACAAATTCAAAAATAAAAATGATTAATTAACAAGAACAAAAAAAAAAGTCATTTGTTATAAACATTAACGTAACATAGTAAAAGAACTTCATTACTATAGCTTAATAAATAACAGACGGATCCGGTATCACAGTAACGAGCCAGTTGTAGGTTTCATTGAATCTCATCTTTGAATATTTAAATATTTAGTTTGGAGGTTTTTAAAATCCTAAGTCATTATTAAACTGTCAGGTTTATTTTGCCATTAAAATAATCGCTGATTTTGCTTCCTAAACATCTGAAAATTAAAAATAGAATTTTCAATGATTATTACGTATAACTGGTGCCTTAGAAAAGAAAATAATTGTAAGTTGGGTAATTAACATTGTTTTTTATTCTACAAGTTCTTCTTTTTGAAGAGGATTGTTTGTCACGTTTTTATTCACAAGATCTTTATTAATTACAAAATTGTGACAACATTCCTTTTTGGTTTCTATCAGTGTAGAACACATTGGAACTTGTAATCGATTTATTAATTTAGTTTTTATGATATGATATGAACAAATTCTTTGAACGTTTGCTAAAGAATGAGGAACACAAAAGACACCCGGAATAATTCGATGAATATTTTGAAACATAAACTCATTGCATTCATTTTTCAAATACCAAATTTTTGCCCAAAATTCCGATTTCTCAGTTTCTTAATATATTCGCAGTCAGCTAGAGCTCTATATTCGTTGTTTATAGCTTCAATATTTTTGTGTTCATTAGGTAAAAATTTCAAAACAAATTGAACGATAGAGTTAACTTGACCATCTAATACTGCGCTTTCTGAGAAATTTTGAAGCGCGTTTAAGATAACGTCATCGAAATCCAATCTTCTTCTAATATATTAGCAGAAATGTTATGTAAAACATTTTAGCATGATTTTTGAAGCTCTGTATAAATTTTTCACTGAACTTTTTAAAAGTGTATAAGATTTCACATTCCGTGACGCAATACATCTCCATAATTGGTAGGTGATTTTGCAAAAGCCAATAATTATTTAAAAATAAATTTCATTGTTGGAAGCAAAATAATAACGTAGATGAAGATAATTAGAAAACTACTTACCTATGTTTAAGTGGAGCGATTGAATATATGATGAGCCCAACTGTCGTACCTGGAAACGCAACTTTTGGAGTTGAGGTCACTTGTACTTAAAAATTGGAAGCTAAATATGTACTCTTACATATTCAGTTCAGTATTTAAATGCAAATGAGCGCCTTCAGCCCAAGTGGGGATGGTTTTGATATTGGGTAATACATAATCAAAGATGTTCGCATCGCACATAGATTTTTTTAATGAAGATAAGAGAAAATTATCAATTTTGTACAAACAATTCAAAATTGTACTGAAAATGGCAGAGATTTACTTACGTACTGAGAAAATCAAATTGTACTGAACTCAGTACAATAGTAAGGCTTTTTCCATCAGTGCAACTAATATTGTTACCTACCTATCAATTGCGCCTGCGAAAATAATTTATAATTTTTTTTTATATAGAATTTTACAAGCAAAAATTTTATAGTTTTTTAGATATATGTATGTATTTAAAAAAAACTGAATTTTGTTCCTTTTATAAAATAAATAAATAAATTGGGTGGCGCGACAACTCGTTTAGAACCAGTGCCTATAGTGACTTACAACTCTAAACCATTTCTGAGTGCGTATTATTTGGCAGGAATGGAGGGGACCTACAATTTTCTGCCGAATCCGAACGGCTAAGGTGAGAAGCACTTTTTCATGACAAGAATACTCTTGGAGGAATTGTCAATTCCTCGCAAGAGGCAGTAGCCCGTGCAAAAACATTTTTGTTTTTTTAGGTGGCACAGGCTGGGAATGGAACCCAAGACCTTCGGCGTAACAGTCCTACGCACTAACCATTACGTCACGGGCTACTTTTGTCCCTTTTAAACAACAAAACATTAAAATTAGTGGTCGGAGTTTAAACAAAAGTACTTTTTAGGATTTTCTTAAGAACTCAAAATAAAAGTCTCCAAGAAAATTTAGTTTTTGACGGATTTTTGTTTGTCTAATTTTTGTTTGGGCTATTGTAGTATTGTTTATACAGGTCTCATGTTCCTCAACTCTTCTGGTTTTGTCATTCGAACTTCGAATATGAATGTCAAAATGATGAAATCAATAAATGATACAATTCACGCTGTAAAAAAAAATACATTGTTGTTTCAGATTCCTTCAACGATGAAGTCCTTTGACTTGCACCAAAAGTACTTCTAACAACGTAACTTTCGCAAAGATAAATGACTTACTGAGACTAGCATACGACATTACGGTCGTTTGTATCTATAGCCAAAGTCACGTATACAGGCATTCTTAATGTAATGTTGTTTTCCAAATTCGTATGGGTATCTTCAAAGCTAAACATTCCGTAATTGTTTATAATTAATATTCAATTGGCAAGAAGATTGTTGTTGATTGTTTCCAATATTAAACTATTAACTCCCATATTTAGCCTAAACGTTAACCAAGTCACCATTTTACTATCAAATTTTCAATTTATACGTTTTTGTTTTCCGTATATATATATAATGTGGTGTTAAGGAAAAAATAATTGTGGAGCATATGGCTCCCAAAAAGAAAAATTATATATTCTTTTATCTGCAGATTTAGATATTCTACATATACAGGGTGAACAAAATTAGTTTGTAATTAAAAAAAAAATTTTTTTTTCAAAATTTCGAGTTTGAAAATTAATTTTTCAAAAACTAGGTATTCACTAACACAACTTAATTTAAAATGAAAATGAAAGAAGAGATTTCTGACTTTCAAAAAAGGTATAGCATGGCATTGTAAGTTTAGCCGTTGTTTTTAAATATTTTTTTTTCCGTTTTAAGTCAATTTTTTTTGGAAAATTGCCCCTCCCGTCTAAACGCGAGGAAATAGACCTCCCCTCCCATACGATTTTTTTCTTGTCTTAACCCAACCTACTCACTCTGACTTTTTGGTGCACCTTATACCAATCACCCTGTATACTGGAAGTTTTGTTTAAAACCACAAAACACAAAGTCCATATACATCAAAATCTTGACTTTTCTTTGTTTTTGATGGTCGTTTATTTATATTAGAATTTGGATTTGTTATAATAATCATAACCTTTAACAAAGGAATAAAAAAAGTAGATGTGAAACCCGATTAAAAATATCTAATCTAAAGATTATATAAATTTTGTATTTTATAGGTCATAGAGCTTGATATTTTTATTTTGTTATATACCATGCGCTATGAGATTATCTGATAAAAAAATAAACTTAAATTAAAAGTAACAAAGAAATATCATTGAATGATTTTGTAAATAAATAAAACTTGTAAAATATACAGGGTGTTTCGGATTAGATTCGACAAAAGGCTAGAGCGTACAGGTTGGGCCGAATTAAGAAAAAATTGGTATGAGAATGGGGTCATAGGCGGAGGGAAATTTTTCTAAAAAAAAATGGCTTAAAAAAGAAAATAAGAACACATATTAAAAAACAACGGCTAAAAATTGTTTAGAAAATTTAATATTAAGAACCAAAAAAATGAACTTAATAACGTACAATTTTGAACAAAATAAAAATTGAGCTTGGAAATTAATTTTTCAAAAACTAAAAATGTAATGAGATTTTTTAATAAAATCAAAGAATCGATTTCTGGCTTTTAAAAAAGCTAAGATATTCCAGGTAAACTGACAAAAAAAATCGTTTGTAATATCAATAAGCACATGTTTATTAGTTTTTTCATTGTCTAAATAATTTTTTTGTTGGTATTACGAATATTTTTGTTTTACTACTTAATAGATAATTTGTTGGCTCAGTTAAAATCCGTTTGTTGAAAATTAAAATTTGGGAATAAACAACAGGTTGCTTGTATTAATAAACTTTTTTTTCGACACAATAAACTCATACATTACCTACTCCAAACATTTTTTATAAAACTACTTTTTTTACTTTGATAAATGCGTTTATTTGCACAATGATCGAATTATTACATGTCAATAAACACAAACATAATTGATTTCAAATTTTTGTATTGTCTTAATAAACTGTGTTTTGACCCAATAAACTATTTATTGTCCCAATAAAGTGTTTTTTTTTTTCAAATTAAATTCGACTCTTATAAAATTCAAAGTATGTTCATGCTAATAATTTGCGTCAAAAAAGGGTATGACAGCTTTTTACTGATGGCCCCAACTGTCGTACTTGGGTGAAGGTTACTTGAACTTTTAAATTAAATTGTGTTGTTTTTTACTTTCATATTTTCAGAAGAGTTACTAGATAATATAAGAAAAATTGAAAGAGCGCCTAAATGAGGTGAATAGATCCCCCTCCCATATAATTTGTTTGTTGTTCTTTCGACCCAACCTAAACGCTCCAAAGCCTTTCGTCGCATCTACAAACGCTACAGCAACCAAGTTAAAAGAAAATCGGCGCAGCCGTTTAGGCTGTAGCTCAGCAGAAAGACAAATTTGCTAGACTCAATTTTTTCGTCAACCTTAACATCGTATAATTGGCGTTTTTCTTTTTTTGGCTCTGAGCAAAGCTCTGAGCAGAGGTTGAGCGAACAGAGCAAAGCTCTGAGGAGATTATGATCAGAGCCCTCAGATTTAATTATGAAACACACTTGAGCACTGAACATGTCATATGCATAGTAATCTGTCAAATTACATAAAAATTGTATGAAGTTGGCTTCGCTCAGCGTTTTGCTCGATTTGCTCGGTCATTTTATTCTGAGCATACATATCATGCTCCCAGCTAGCTCAGATGGAAAAAAGAAACACGACTTACATATGTGCTCTGATTTGTCTGAGGTAAAAAAGAAACATAGAATTAATTTTTGACAGCGCGGTGATGTGCTCTGAGGTAAAAAAGAAAAACGCCAAATGTCAAAAAATATATAAATACATACACAACACATACATCGTAAAAAAACGTTTTACAGCAATTTTTGGAAATCATAATCTTGCAATTTTTATTGTCAACTTTGATTTTTTTTTTAATATAAATATAAAATGTAAACGGATCAGCATGTTTGGACAAAATGACTTGATGAAATCGAAACAAATTTTCAAAATATTTTAAAAACCATATATAACTTGGTTTGTCAAGCGGTTGTTCTTATATTTAAATGATTAAACCATCAAACATGCTGATCCATGTAAACCCCTTTAATCACTAAATTGCATATATAAATTCTGAATTAGAAAAAAACCTTTTCGGAATGGCATGTTATTCTCTTAATTAGTCAAAATTCTTCTCTTCCATGATGACTTAGCATCCTACTTCGAATGAATATCATTAGAAAAATAACATCTGCATGCAACGACTGTCCTTCATTCAACCATTACCTTTCTGTTTTCAGGGTAACAATTAAGCAATTAAGTATAATAAAGTTTTATTGATATTGGACAGAAGTTGTGCCGAAAGATTTTTTTTTATATACCTACTCAACAGCTTCACTTGTTTGCTTTCTAAATACGTACATAACGGGAAATATAAACAAGTGCAATGAAATTCTTTGAAGCTAAAATAAATAAATAAAAATATACAACCACTATTCAGAAATGACTGTAAGCCATAATGTAGGTTATGACCAATTTGAAAATAAAAAATACTGACCGACTTTATATCCATCGGTAACTATTACTCTTTAAAGGTATGATAGAAGGTTAAACTCATGATAAGGTACGGTTTTGCTCAATAGAGTTGACAACAAACTTTGATAAAACCTTGTTTACAGAAACAAAATCAGAGAATTTTTATTCTGAAAAACATTAAAAAAAAAAAATGACTTATGAGGTTTTTCGTTTCGAGTTTTCGAAAAATTGACATGGTTTGCGTTTAAGAACATCTTGAAATTACATTTTTGAGGCAAATGAAGTTTTCAAAAAAAGCCACAAAATACACTCCCGCTCTTGAGATTAAATACTATATTGTAGAATACTATATTGAAGATGTATGTAAATGTTTCAATAATGTAATATCTTTAATAAAAAATGTTAAAAGAGAAAGTACTAAACAAATTGATTACTTTAATTTTTTTGTTTGGTACAAAAAAATAATAATTAAAATTTTTTTTAAATTTAATATTTTTTGAAACAAAACAAAACAAAAATCAGTCCATCCATTAAAAAGCTATAGCTGAATAACTAAAAAATATAACGTCAAATCAATTTTTTTGTTATTTGAGTGGAGTTTTATAACAATTACTTTGCCCATTACAGGTTTAAACGATAGTCAATTGCATATAGCCGTAAAAAATGAGAAAATTAGAAAAAACCGGAGCTATACTGTTTAAGATGGGCAAACACAAAAGTTCAAATTTCCCCTCTAGAGAATCAGTGTTCTCACCAAATTTGAAGCAAATCGGTTCATCCGCAACGAATGACGTGTAGATGCAAAGACACACAGACGCACAAACCGACAAACGAAACTCACTTTTTCGGACTTCTTCATCATCGTACTTTTAATTTTGATTATAACCTCGATTTTTGTTTTACACGAAACCAATACATACTTACTTATGTACATATATATATAAATTCATACCTACATAGAACAAGTATCAGAAATATTTCTTAATTTTTGAAAAGCTCTTAAATCGTTTCTTCCATATTTTCTTTTGGTGTGAAAAATTTTTAACAGTTATTGTAAAAAACAAACAAATTTTTCCAGGGGTAGAGGTACTGCCTCTTGCGAGGAAGTGACAAATCCTACAAGACTAGGTATGAATATACTGGTATGACGTCATGAAAGTGGTTCTCATCTAAGCTTATCGGATTTCGCAGAAAATTGTAGATCCCCTCCATTCCTGACGACTAACAGCACATACACAGAAATGGATCAGAATTGTTTTATTTAGGTAAATTTATAATAGTTTGTTCATTTGTTTAGGTTTGCCTAGTTCCTTTACTTTGAAACTCTGTGCATTTGTGTGAAAGTCGATAGTCTGTCAAACTTTATATATAAGAAAAAAAAATAAAATATGTACAAATTCACAAATTAAATTTAAAAGTGAAAAATACCTATTTTTAGATATTTTTGAGGTTATGTTTTTTCTCGTTACAGAATGTAATCTTCCTTTTCAAAATCTCATTTTTCAAACTATTCCAATTTTTCGTTTTTCTTTGTAAAAATCATAAATCACAATCAACTAAGGATTTTTAGAAAAAAGTTAAGGAAATATTGTAAGAGTTTTGAAGAGGGAAAAATTTGTTTAAAAATGCCAAAATAAACTATATTTTTTTTTTCAAGTTTATATGGTCTTAGGTAAAACTGACAGTTTTTGACAAACTACGTCATTGTGGTTATAGTTTGTTATAAACCTAATCAGTTAAAAATTAAGGTATTTTGTACTAAATGAAATTATCCCGAAGTCAATAACACATTATTTGTTCTTAAGATATTCGAGTCGAAAAACATTTTTCAACAATTTTTAGCATTAAGTTGATTTTTTTTAATTCTTATCAATTTTTCATTACGTCATTATGTGTAGAATAAAATTGAGCCCAAGTCGATCGCATTATTTGTTGCGAAAGATAAAAGACATTTTTAATTTTTCTTTCAACTGCTTTATTAAGGGAACCGCAAATTAAATTTATTTTACAAATTTTTGCTCCACTTTAAGACGTAGTTATCTGTATAAAGTATCCGAATTCGATAACTGTCCTCGTTCCCGAAATTTGTTGAAAAAAGTTATCATGAACTTACAAACGAGGTTTCCACACATCTAAAATTCGGAACACTGCTTATTGAGAGTGACGAACATAACACCTACGTTAATACCTTGCCCTTAACTTCAAAACAAAATGAAAGAACACGTAAGTGTTTATGAAACACATTTAAGGAATTATTTAATCTATGGCAATGCATCCATAATTCCTTGTTTTTTCATTTTGTTTTGAGGTTAAGGGCAATGCAGTTGTGACAAGCAAATATGATTAGGTATATGACGTAGGTGTTATGTTCCTCACATTATTATGGATTTCTGAACGCTTCCATTTATGGAAGAATTTGACGTTTTGAGTTCATTTAGTTTAGCATATTTTATTTCACTTAAACATTTTTGATTCAATAATTCAATAAGTCCAAATAAAATGGTGCTAAGTCCTCTACTTGGCTGATGTATTTCAGCAGATAGTATATAGAATTTGTATTATTAAAAAAACCTTCTTATTTAAACATTTTTGTTTTACAAATAGACGGTTTTTTTTTTAAGTGAAAATTCAATACGAAATGTATCCAGGAAATTCGCACTCTTTTGACACCTCATTTGTTTTAAATAGGGCAAATGTAATAGAGCTACAAAAAGAATATTTCCTATAGAAAGTTGTGATGATGAAAGTTTATATTTTCAACGTTCTCTCTTAAATGCATTTAAATTTAAAAGTGAATTCCGGTTCCTATAACACTTCCGCCTATGCTATATAAAAACCTGCTCGGAGACAGGAGAGAAAGTCTAAGAGACATGATTATAGTAAAATTGTATATTGCTCGAATTTAGAGTGTAGTTCTAGTTTCATCCTATTGCATCTATACACATGTACCAGTACTAACATACATAATATGTATTGGAAAAAGTTTGTATTTTTTTTTAAATTTAAACTCAAACAAAGACGAGCAATGTCAAAAATGTTTGTTCAGTTCAAATCATTAAAAGATTAAATTTAAGTAACAACGTATGTACTTTAAAATTACATACATACAAACATACTAAATATATACAAACATACATATGTATATGTATGTATTTAGTCCGGGTATAACCGATAACACAAATGTCATTCGTGCATCGTCGTCGGTCGTAACATTTATAAGATGATGTGATGTTTTTTTTTTTATTTGTTGCGCAAAAAATATTCCAAAACAAAATAATACGACGTTATAATATAAATGTCATAAAAATGTGTGGATGGATTTCAAATGAATGAGTAACCTTCTTACTATAAAAAAAAAAAAAAAAAAAAAAAAATGTATGACAGGGTATCTATTTCTGTTATCACGTTATTGTTGCAGTTACTTGAGTTCTTTTTTCTTTTTATTTATGGATTTGTTTGTGTAGTTTTTTTTTATAACTGTGAGCAATTGATTAAAAGAGGGGTCTATGAATAGATAACAAATCAAAATAACTGGAACTGTGCGCCATGGACTTAATATACATATACCTATACATGATGAAAGCGATATTTACCAAAGGGCACGTGTTTCTTTTATTATCGCATCATATAAAACAGTCATTGCCAGAATTATGCAGATAATGGAATTTTCATACGTATACCTACTAATTTGAAAGTCATTTTTTGTTTATACTGAATTTTATTTGTGCTTTGTCATTATCATAAAAACAAAATATACTGAGTTAAGCAAAATTTTTGTTGTTTCAAAAATTGTATACAATATTATACAATTTTTGAAACAACATTAAATTACTAAGAGAATAAATATTAATACCTACATTAGATACAATTGGAAAGTGTCGCTTTTGAATAGCAGTTTTTCTTAACTAGTTTAAGTTTTGGACACTATAAACCTCATTAGAAATTCGTTAATACAACGCATTCACTTTGACATACTATATGAAATTTCATTATTCAATACTATAAGATTTCTATCATAACATATTGTCCGAAACATTTTGGAAATGACTGTATATTGTTTTAACTGTTTTTTTTTGTGGGAAATTAGAGCAATGAAATAAATCTTCAGTAGACAGATATTTTTATTTCATTAAAATGTTTTGTATATTTTCCATATGAATGAGTTGGAAATTTACTGAAGGTTTGTTTTTATGTTTTTTTATTTTATATACAAGTAAGATTTATAAAGCGATATATTTTTTAAAATTTTTCTTAGTACATAAAATCAATATTTTTTAATTATTTTTTTTTAAATAATTTGATTATTTTGAAAACTAATATTTTAAGCTATTTATGCCTGTAAGGTTTTTTAAATGGAATATGCATTATAAGAAGTAATAGAAGGAAATTAAAGAATTTTATTTGAATACAAACTTACAATCAAATTGCCTTGATACATGGAATTAAACAAAACGGAGTAAATGTCTTACCTGAAAATAAAAGAAAAATATTTATTAGTTATTGATATTTTGAAAAAGAGTTTTTTTTCAATTAAAGAATTTTTTTAAGGGAATTGGCCAGAATCCCGAAATCCATAACACAGAAATCGGAAAGTGAGTCTAGATTCTAGACTATAGAAATAATATATAAGATGATTTTAAGTAGGTAATATGCAAGATTATTATTTTGGTTGGCTGAAATTGTTTCAATCACACTTAATGAAACTACAACACGACTGAACCCACATTAACAAATTGCAGATCGTATCTTAAACAATTTGCATAAACGAAAATAGAATGCAGTTATATCTCATTTTTTACATTTAAAATAGTTTTCTCGAAGTCCCGAAGAATTATATAAAATTAAAAATTGGCGTAGATTTTTACAAATTCTTGGGGATTTCGATTTTGGGATGACGGGTTTTTGTGATTTTGAGTTTTCGGAATTTTAGTTTTTTGGGATTTTGGGTTTACAGGACTTTGGTTACTTTATAGAAAACTTCCAAAAATGATACAGATGGTGAGATTATACGAATCTTGGAAAATTAAGTTCATTACAACCAAGAGCAACTAGTAATAAGGTGCTCAAAAAAATCATATTAGAGCGTGTTTGAATCCACCATCAATTGTATTTTAAACTAAAAATGATGAAAGATTTGTGAATTTTGAAAATAATATTTTAAGAAGTTATACAACACTTTTCTACAAATTATTAGTAGTCTTATAAGGTTACATACACCAACTGTATAGGGAGATAGGAAATTAAAAAAAAAAATCATACTAGAGGGGTGTTTGATTAAAAATCAATTTTTCGCAGTGAAGCGGGCGGGCAGTGCCCACTAACCAGCTACAGTTTCAATAAATATTCACAATAATAAAATGTTTTTTGTTTAAAAAAAACTTTCACACTATCTGTTGACTCATTCTTTAAAAGAAAATATTGAAACATACTCATATGCAAACGCTTTATTATGTCGCTGAATAATTTATAAACCGTTCGTGGTGCCTGAACATATTTTCAAGATGTCCAAGCCCTAAAGTAAACAAATAAAGATGGCTGTATAAACATTATTTCATTATTTAAACGAATATTCCATGTATACCACATTAAGTGGGATTTTCACACATTTTGACAAATTAAATAAATATATCCTTGAATTTAAATTTGTTAAAATATTAATGCAAATAAGGAAACTTAGATGTTGTTTTAACATCTTAAATGTTTTCTTTAGTTTTTGAGACGAAACAAATAAATATTTATCTATTCGTTGTTTTAATAATAATTGTAGAAGGTACGTTGATTTAAAACAAAATGAATCAGCATATAATGACGGTATGCACAAATTATCTATTTAATTAGTAAGCTAAAGAAGCAACAAAAAAAACGAGGCGCTTTACTATGTATGTGAAAAGTATAATTACATCGAGATATTTTACATCATTGTGTGAAATGTAGTAATTACTTAATAAGACTCATTGGTTGGGTTTTATTTTTTTTTTCACTCGTCTATAACTTCAATGGAAAAAAATTGTTCATCCGAAAGGAATTTTAATTAAACATTGTTGAGTTTTTAATGAATAGTATGTAAAAGGGTGTGATACAATTTTTTTTTAAAGTGCAATACAATACTGAATCTTAACAATAGAGAAAAACTATAGACTTGTTTTTTTTTTGCACTCGTAAATACGAAATAAATTGAATGTATAGTTACAGCGTGATAAATATAATCGCTTAAGTTAAACGGATATATAAAAAATAGTGCTCCCAAAACATTTTTAATGATAAATTAAAGTTATGACATTTAATATGGCACGGTTCAAGTGCAGAACCTCAGAAGCCATTTTTGCAGGTTTTTCAGAAATCAAGCAAAAAAAACCTATGCCAAATTTTAAATGAATGGCGGTCTAAAGCAAGAGGTTTTAAATTTTGCCTTTTTCTGCTGAAATTGCCAAAAGGTGGCGGCTCTGGTTCTTCTGATTATTTTGCATTCAGTTCCAAATTAGTTGCTTATCAACAAATAAAAAAAAATAGTATACATTGGTGTTTTTTTCATTTTTTTCTTCAAAAATTTGAGTTTGAAAGTGGGTAATTTTTTTCAAAAAATACTTATAGGAATAACTTGATTTAAAAATAATATATGAATAATAGACTTCTATAGCTTTCAAAATTGATATATAACTACATTTTAGGTGTTTCTGTTGTTTTAAAATATTTTGTTTTCGACTTGAAGCACATTGTAGTAAAAACAGCTTGTATTTAGTCCCTTTATAAGAATACGTTATTATTTTGCTGCGCTTAAGTTATCTTACCTGGTCGGTTTTTGATACAAAAAATAGTTTTTTACATGGCGGCTTCTCACTGAAAATTAAGTATCTTCTAAACGAATGGGAATTCCACTCTAAAACTTGACATGTAGTATTTAGTATTTAGTATTTTTTAAGAACAATATTTCAATTCACAATAAGAGTACACTTTTAAGTCTGTGAAAAGTAAACAATCATAGATTACAAAATTGTATTTACATAAATGAAATCGATCATGAATAATTTTAAGTTTAAAAAGAGAATGAAATAAAAGTAATATTATAATAAAAACAAAATTATAAAAGTTAACAGATGATTAAATAAAAATCTACATTAATCTTTGCAATTTTAGAATTTGTAGTTTTAAATTGTTAAAAAAAAAAGAAAAGTTCTATTATTTGAATTTGCTTGACGAAAGGTAAATGGGGGGTTTATATCAACATTAGTTGCCTTGGCTAGAGAAGAACAGCTTTAATTCGTCCTTAAATCGATGCGTGTCACTCAGCTCTCTTAAGTTGCGCGGAAGTGCATTCCAAAGGCGAATAGCAGAAATAAAAAATTGTCTTTCGGATGTTAGGCAAGTGAACTGTGGTAAAATCAAACAAGCAGATCTGTTGGATGTCCAAAACCGGATTTTATTTTGCTTGTTTTAATAATTGTAAATAATAAAAACAAGGTACGAAACTTTATATAATTGAAAAAAGACATATCCAGTAAACTATTTTCCAAATGTGAAATATGATCAAATCTTCTTAGATTATAAATAAATAAATAATAAATATAAATGTATTTAGATTATATAAGTTACATTTTAAGATGTAAAAAAAAATATCAAGTTATCTAAAATTTGAATTGAAATGCTAAATTCCGGTTTTCTACCAAAAAAAAAATCGATTTCCGGTTTTGATGTCATATCTTGACAGAACGTCTAATTTGTCACATATACCACAATTGGAACAATTTTTCTATCTCTTTATTTAATTAAGCAACACATTGTTTTAAAACGCTAGCCCATACATAGCTTGTTGAAAATTTACAAGCCTATAAATCTAACACCAGGCTTCAAAAATCAAAATCCTTTCATACACATTTTAAGAACTACGCAAAGTATAAATAACTAAAAATTACCGATTTTCAAGACCCACCCGTTTTTTCGAAGTCCGCTTCACGTGAAATGCCCCATATGTAAGATCGATAATGTGGCTTTTAAGCCTGAGTATAAAGCTTATCATTTGATTTTAAATGAAAAATCATCAACACGTTTTTGAAATATTGAATAAATTTAAAAGTCGACTAGTGAGGGCCTTGTCAATAAGCAACTTTTGCTAAATTCAGTTCATCTTATACATAGATTTCGTGACGAATATCTAGTGTGAACTATATCCAACACAACAATATCACACTAGATATTCGTCACGAAATCTATGTAAGATGAACTGAACTTATAGCAAAAGTTGCTTGACAAGGCCCTCACTAGTTAACTGATTAGTCCAAGTGAGATGGCCGGGACAAAACGCCAATTTTTGTTGTCATTCTCTCTAAGGTTTCTTGTTGACAGTTTGTTAGAATTTTAACACAAAATCTTTGTAATGTTCTGAGAAAATAGAGGTTTTGGAAATACCATGAGCTTTTAACAACATTCAACAGGCTATTGGAGTAATGTACTGTGTTAAGGCTTCAGTCAGTTATATATAACCGAAAGTTGGAGTATTGGTTGCTTAAAACTTGAATTGGACCAATAATAGCGGAAGTTTTGACGAATCTTTAATTTAGCAACTGCTGACTATTACTTAAACTATGTACTTGAAATACTTAAAAAATGTGTATATGTGCATATAAGTTAATGTAAGAATTTGGAACGGCTATATAGATAAAGCCCAGTCAAATTAGACAAACTTCGAAAAAAAATCCCGAAAAATCTGAATTTTGGTGGAGAGCTTTATTCCTCTGTTCTTAATATTTTTTTAAAAAGGGCTTACATTTGTAGCAGTGAGGAGAGAGGATGGGTGAGAGAGAGAGGTTGAAATTAAATTTTTTGGAAACATCTAGAAAACTATCAAATTTAGGTGCCATGAAATAAAGACTTATGTAATAAAGTCCAAAACGAAATTTTGGACTTTATTGCATTTTCAAAAGTGCAATAAAGTCCAGAACGATTTTGGACTTTATTTCACTGCCAAGAGTGCAATAAAGTCCAAAACTGAAATGAAATAAAATCCAAAGAGAATAATAGAAGAAATGAAAAAACAAACGGCGTATAAACAGTGAGGTATGTATGGGGGGCCATGCTGCCGTCCTTCAACCCCCCTGCTTGGACACACTATAGGATTTGAGGTGGGTGCGAGGTTGGGTGTCTGCAAAGTTTTTTTTGTATATAATGAATCTGAATTTAAAGCCAACCTCGCACCTACCCCAAATCCTATAGTGTGTCCAAGCAGGGGGGTTGCATACATACCTCACTGTTTATACGCCGTAATGCTGGGTGCTTGTTTTTTTCGAAAATAGCAAAATGCAATACAGTCTTAAGGCTTTATTGCACTATTGACAGTGAAATAAAGTCCAAATATGTTTGTTTTAATGTTCTTTTTTCTACACTAAAGCGGTATCAGATACTGCACGAGTTTGTATAAACGTTTTTCACAAAATTTCACGTACAAAGAGAAAAACTGTTTCATAATAATTTTTTTTTGTGCAGGAACACTAAATATTTGGCCTTGTTCATTTCTTCAAGATATTTTTGATATTTTTGAGAAATTTACAAAAAAAAACTCATTTACCCAACAAAATCAAAAGCCCAGCTCCAAACTAAGTGCAGGTAATTCTAGAAATTAATTCAAGTTCTAACTCATTTTTTCAACAAGTTCTAACTCTTCAGATTTCAGTTTAAAATAGAACTTCAATAATATATTGGGACCTTTAAATTTGACAGTCTAGGGATTTATGTTATATAGTTCTCGGTGTAACAACATTTGCATTTATTCCAAAAACAAAATTTTTGAGTTTGACAGAAATTAAGGTTTTTACATTGAGAATTAATGAAATTTAAATATTTTTGGGATAAATTTGAAAAGACCACAAGAACCGTTACGTGAAATATTATATATAAATTCCATTTTTACCATAGCAAAAAGTTTTCATTGAAAAGATAACGAATCCAGAATCGAAAATGTAATTTTTTTCAAGATAGCAGGAGGTATAATTAAAGATGCTGCTTTAAAAAAAAAAAGAGTAATTGACTAACGAAAAATATAACCATATAAACATACATTTACATACATACCTATGTATCATATAGGTTCCTACTTTATGTACTTATTGGAGCTCGTATAATGAAATTTTAGATACAAATCGTAATTTTTGTAAAGAACCCTTATTTTTACATTTCTATAGAACGTAAGTGAGAATCGCTATATGTACCTACATATATAGACGAGTATTCGGCTCACTGCAGCAGTTACATGTTCTTTTTTTTTTGTGTGTTTAACTCAATATCAATGGTAATTACCTTATAGTGTATTTAATGCAATTATAATGATATATATCCCACCATTCAATCACGAAGTAGAAATGAAAAGTTCTCATTGAAAGAAAAATTAAAAAAAAAAAAAAAACAAAACAAAAATAATGCGCCGTCATTACGTATAGTTCATGCAATGAAAATCACCTTCAACCGTGCTTCCCTTAATGCTATTATAAAATAGGCAAAACATATATAAAAGTGTATCCGACCGATACATTATTGTTGTTGTTTTATTTTTTTTTTTTATGTCAACGGCCTTGATGCAAATTATCACAATCGCCTGAGTGAACTGTGTATAGAAGCCACATATATAGGTATATATGCAAAGCATTCTGGTCGTGCAATTGCTCGTATATATATTTTTGTTATATAATTACATACAATATATGTATCTATTATACAATGTATATGTATGTACGTTTATATGTATTTCTTTTATGAAAGGTATACGTAGTTTTACATTTGATTATTCATGTGCTTGATGCAGTTCATGTGTATAGTGCTGCTTGACTATTTTTTTTTTTGTATCAGATAATGAGATTTACTTATTCAATGGTATAATAGTCTGGGTAGGTATAGTTTTATTGAAGAGTGATTTTATCTTGATAAATAAAAAGGAGAAAACAGATTTAAATGCGTGCCATTTTGAATTTAAGATTTTTGACAATATTTCAATACCGATAGCCCCAATTAAAAAGAAAACTATAGTTTTAATTTTTAATTTGTTGATTTGCACAAAATTTTTTATAAATTTTGTTTAATATTGCTAAAGTTAAACCTTGTATTCTAACGCTACATCCTTGACTATAAAGAATGAACAAAGAGAAATATAGGAAAATAAAAATTTCTTACTTAATTGGTGGCATTAAAAGTGTCAATACACTCTGCCTGCAATAGCGAAACAGTACAGTACAACGAGGATTTGGGGCGAGGGGGGAGAAAAGTGGAAATTCTTAAGTGGATGAGAGTTGTTTCATTAAGTTTTTATATTTTTTTTTTTTTTTGAAAATTACCTTACTGCGGTTCAGGTATTTTGCATTTATTAGATTGTAATTGATCAATAATTATAACTGCGAGATAATTAAGAACTGAATGACGTTGAACATAATTTGCTGATGAGTGATATTATTGGCTTCTATGTATATTTATGTCAACTATTACTATAGATCGTTCAATAATATATAATGTAAATAATTAGATACCTTTCAACTTGGTTGCAAAATGTATGCCATGTAATAAAGTCCATAATGCAATTAAGTGCGAAACGAAATCCCATTCAAGATGGGAATCTTTATATTCTTCAAAACCAGCCATTTAGAATGTTTGCTTTTTGCTTTCAAAATTCAAATACAAATTTAAAGAAAAGTCTTAAGATATGAGCACTTCATTAAAGTAGTAAAATTCTATGAAACAATAAAATAACTGGGGACGTCTAAAGAAAAAAAGAACAAAAGTGTTATGGCAATTGTTTTAGTTTTCTTATTGTTTTCCATTTCTATTCATGACTCAATGATGATTTTATGAAAAACTAAGACATTTTTTTCGTATAGTACTCATTTGTATCAATATCATGAAGTTGAAAAATGTTGAAAGAATCATTTCACAAATGTTTCACCGATGGTCCACACCAACAAAAAAAAAATTTCAAAAATATTCTGAAATGTTTCTAAAAGAGAAGGGAAACATTTTGCAGACAGTTCAGGAATGTTTTCTAATATTATCTATTTTCATAAGAGATTTTTTTGTTGAGTTATAACACACTTGCAGTTAGGCTGCCAAACTTTCGCAACATCATATTGAAGGTTTGAATGAAACAAAAACACTTAGGTGAACTACCAAGTTTTTGGGCTGAAATTATAGCTATTTCATACGACTGCCAAGTCGATCATCAAACTCCTTTTAGTGGTGCTTGTCCATTTATTGTTCAATTTTAATTAAAATACTTTTTGCCCAGGTAGGACTCGAACTTGGACGCAATTAAAATTGTTAGAAAATGGAAAGAAAACGAACAGACCTAAAGTTTCTTCTTTGGTCTGGACACACTTTAACATACTATGTAATGTCATAATGTGAGTGTAGCATATGAATTTGCAAATCTTGTCTAATGTCTGCAGACAGATGTTAAACTCCTTCTATCATATGAAAATCGCTTTCGATTTATGAGCTTACAAACGTTGGTAAAATGAAGAGTTGTACAAAATATTATTTTCCTGTTCAAATTGCTGTCAACATCTATCGATTTAATGGTCATTCTGAAATACTTACTGCTTACTTGGACTTGAAACTAGAACTGGAATCACAGTGCACATTTTAAAGGTAATGGTGCGTATTCATAGTTGTTCGATAAACCCATGTTTTACAAAATTGCTGCAGTTTAGGATCTATTGGATCAAAGAATATAGGGCCTTTCTTTAATGAAATTTCATTGTGTATTTATCAAAACAGAAATTTATTGAATTATTTGATTTCAAATATTGGAATGGAAAACCATAACAATTAAAATAAATGTCATAAGATTCAATTAAACCTACTTTTAACTTAGCAACAGTTTAAAAATGACTATTATATAAATACGGCACAATATCATTAACGTTTCAATATTTTGTCATTTCTAATGATGCGGTGAGTAGTAGTTCCACGCATTCGAACAGGCATTTTTTTTTATTTCTGACACTTTCAAATTTGACAACATTCAAAAGCCATTTTGAACAACAATTTGACAACCGTCAAATTTGTGTATTGTGAGCTGAAATAGCTTTCAAAATATTGAATTCACGCAAATTCAATGTTACGAGCACAACACAATACAACACAACAGCAATCGGAGTTACAGAAGAAGCTGGTCGAGTACGTCAACGTTTAACTTTTCACGCACATCACTTTTGACCTTTTAAATTGAATGACAAAAAAAAAGCGGGAAACAAATATTGTAGCTTTAAGTGCTTACAAATTTTTATTGTGAAACAAATTATAAATTAGAAGCCAAAATATCTGAAATATGTAAAAAAAAAGGGAATACAACTTAGCTCGTGACATGTTTTTTTTTTTAATATACTAAAATCTGTATACAGCTGCATTACGGGCGACACTTTCTGACCGATATTCCAGCTCCAAGTGCGTTCAGGCAGTTATACCTACATTAATCCCCGTTCTTATATAAAATTGTTTTCATATACACTCGTTATTTCTAAACGGAAGCATTTTGTCTTCAACTAATATCGCCCAATGGCCGAAATTCGATCACTCAAACTCAAAAAAATAGAATGTGGTGTGTCGATAGAGCCAACAATAACTGTAATCAGAAGAGACACTCACTCCCGATGAGAACATTCCATGTCTTATTCTATTCGAAAGCAAACGCTGTGACCTGTGTGAATGTGTGTCTCTTTCTATTATATAGGTAGGTACATACCTACACAGAGAACACGATGAACACATATAACAGCAACAGCTGAAATCAACGATAAAACTGACACATATACACTCTCACTTTCTATAAGTACATTCGACTATGAGAAAAACGAAAACTGGAATGGTTTATGGCAGCAAGATTAAAAAAAAAAAACAAATTATGTACCTAATTGAGACACATCTGTTATTTCATCGATTGATTGAGATTTTAAATTGTTAAAATAGTGAAAAAAAATGTATTTAACTGAATACAAAAGTTAAATATAGTGAATACTTGTAATAATTTGTTTAAATAAAAATATAAAACAACATGCGGTGCTTCCTACGTTAAATCTTTTAAAAATGTTAAAATTAAGGAGTATTGTTTTCAAAATGGCTTTTAACGGCATTTAGTCCACAAAAATTTGCGTTTCGCCCTGGCGATCTCACTTGGACTCATCAGTTGCCTAGTGACGGTCTTGTCGTTTTTTTTTTTTAATTCGTGTTAAAAAAATATCAGTTTTATAGAGAAAATGATGTCAAGGCAAAAATTGTAGCTTGTGAAATTCTACACAAAAAACCTGCGCAAAGTCACCCAGAACTCACTCACAAAACTACAGTGGTGTGTTAAAAAAAGTACATTAAAAGAACAGTTTGATAATGCAATATTCGCGCACTTTTTTCTCCAAATATATTGCTATACAAAAAAAAATGGATCGAAACCGTTTATGTGTACAATTTTATAAGCAACAATATATTTTCGGAAAGATATTTACAAAAACTAAATTTCACCTCCTTTACCCACGAAACTTTAACGCAGGTCCATATTTTTTTAAGGAAATGTTTCAAACATCAAAATAAAACTCCCAAAACTCAGCTTGTAGGATTTTTTCAAAAGAGAAAGTCTTATTTTCCTGGGTTAATACAACGCTTCTTGGAATCAGTGCCTATGGTCTGTTACTCTCGCACAGTCGAGAAACGTAGAAAAATGGAACAAAGTTAATATGATTTGTTTCAATTTTCATTGATTCTCCGCCAATTTGATCGATGCGAGAGTTACAGAGCGTAAGAACAGAATTGATGAAACATAATTCTCAAAATCTTTTTTTTTACACCGCTAGTCTTCTGTTCCTTAAAATTGCATTGGTAGCTAATTGTTTTAACTGCAACAAATCCGAATTGCTTGTGGTCTTCAGATAACCGTATTTTATTTCGTAAATTTTGTATACACAGAAATTAATATTTTTTATTTAGGTATTCTTAAATCAAAAAAAAAAAAATTAAACTTATTCTCATGTGGCGTTATAAAAATTGCTAGATGTTGCCAAATTGCTTTCTAAATGGTTGAAAAAAAAAATTCAAAACTCACCTCGCCTCGTCTAAGACAAAACACAGACACAAGAAAAGTATCTCTTTCGACAGCACCAACAACAACACTAGGTACAACAAATTTGAAATATCCATTTATATTTTTAGAATTGAAATAAATGAGTATCTTTTGGAAACATGCCAAAACAATAATTTTTTTTTATTTATTTCTTTCTTTTATTTTCCTAAACAAAAATCGTTTGAAATAAATTCGAATTAAAATTATAAGAAAAAAAGAAAATATATATGTATCTATGTATATGTATTTTAGTATAAAAAGACTGTCTCACATTGCGTAAATAGCATCGTATTCGGGTGGTGGCGGCTCGGCGGCAGCTATAAATTTTGTTGTGACCGATATTTAAAGTAAAAAAAAAACAAAAAAAAAATAAACAAACGTTTTTTTTTTGGTCTATTTTTAATGAATAATCAACTAATTAAAATGTTTTTTTTTATTCGTAGAATAAATTCATTCGTCATACTTTGATAAATTGGATTCTACAAAATCCAACCTCGTTGAAGGTCAGTAAATTAATTGACAAAAAAAAAAAAAAAAAAAAAAAAAAACATTCGACCCCAATGAACCTTTTAAGTTTGTTACTAATTTAATTTTTTTTCATGAAATTTCTTTTTTATTTTTTTGTATGTCTGAAGATAATAATTTTGTCAAGTGCACTTTGTAACGTTTTATTATTATTTTTTTTTTTAGTTACTGATAGGAGGGTATATGTACATAGGTTGCCACGCAAAAGTTAAGTTACATTAATTTATTTGCTGCATTAATAAAATATATACAAATATGTATGTAATTTATATATTTCGCTATCAATGAATGATAAGAAAAATAAATATATAGAAGGGGTGTATTTGTTTACAAAAAAAAAAAACATTGAGGTTCAAATCGAAAAAAAAAGAAGCTATAACAATAAGTATTTTGTTATGTTAATGTCAAGTCTGGTTTTACGGTTATTATACAGTTCGTGCTTTGATGAATTTTTTTTCAGAATGAGTAGATAAACACGTGTCCTTTATGATAGGTGTTTATTCAATCCAATTCTTTTTTGAATTTTGACACATTTTGAATTGAATTGGGGGAAACGGACCAATTACAAATATTTGAGTTTAGTCATTCTTTAAAAAAATAAAATGCATGTGTGGATGACAAAGAATTGTTCTTGTAGTTCCAAACTATCTATAATGTGCCTAGATATTGCAAATCTATGATTTAATTGGTTAGAAGGAAAGTTTGCAAAAAGTTCAAAAGTACAAAAAATTGATTTTTTCCTCGATTTTTTTTACTTACGTATAAAAAATTATTTGAAAAATTTTTAAATTTAATATTATTCACAGGGCCATCACACACTGGCTTAATTTTGAGCGAGACTAGAAACCTACAGTTATTTTGGCTTCAATCGCACACAGAGTAAACTAAGCTGGAGGAAAATTTTGTGTACATGTAAAGACTTTAATTGTAGGAGTATTTACTTTTTTCAATTTGAAAATTCGGACAACAAAAAATTATTTACTTTAGAAAAATAATAACAACCTACAACACCTACAACCTTCGATTTCCCCAGGTAGAATTGCTCTGGTGTGTAATGGCCCACGCTAATAAGAAGTAGCAGATTGCCATTTTAACAAAATCATTCCAGTCATTAACGAGATACACAGAACACACAATATAGGTATTTCCGTCGTAATTTTTTAAGCAAAAATTTTAATTGCAGTTTTTTTACAATCCCTTTAAACATTAACAGACGTATTTTTTGGACTTTTTACTAGTAAGACAGTGTCTAGATACCTAGTTCAAAATAGTTGGAAATATGTTTTATTTGATAAAAAAAAGTTACATTAACCAAGGTTTAGACAGCCGAGTCCTTTGTCTCTTAAATATCAAATACAAATGTTTATCTACATAGCTTGGGCGGCTGTCCAAAGTAAGACAACTTTTATAAATACGATCGTAATGTTTGATCAAAATCCTCAGAGACGTTTTCGATAAAACTAAAAAAAAAAAGAGGTAATTAAATATAAAAATGCACGTATAGCATCAAAGTAAAAAGTCTAGAGATGTGATATCACATGATCTAGCCAACCAATTCACCATCATGGAAACAAATGTTGTCAACATCACGGGTTTCAATTTCAATTGCTGGTAGCAAATACTCCGTTATCATGGCACTATAACGGGCGTCATTCACAGTAACGTTCTGGTCGGCATCATTTTGGAAGAAATATGGACCGTACTGGTGGATAGAAGCGTCAGCTCTTGAATCTTTCGCTAAAAAAGCACTAATTTTGAAAATAAAATTTGACAATTTAAAAACTTTGTACAGAACTGCTAAATTCACAAAAATTTTGACAGATAGTGTTTTAACATGGCCGAAATAACTTAAAAAATAACTAGGTATCAGATGGAATTGAAACTTAGCCAATTTAGTTGCTGCAAGTAAATAAAATGTTTTTAAACTTTTCCATAGATGGCGCTCGAAATAAAAAAATAAAAAAATATACTTTCACAATGGGCATGTTCAGAAAAATGAGATCTCAGCAATCTCAGTTACATGAACAGGATTCCTCAACATAATTTCTCTGCTTGTCAAACTTCTGAGGAAAAAAGATCTGGAATTCTCTTGCTCACTTTTTGAGTTGGAAAAATCTCTGAGATGTTATTATTCTTTTTTATGAAATTGTGACAGAATAAAAAGTTTTAACGTCTAATCATATTTAGCTTAAACTCAAAAACTATCAATCCGATTGACCTGTTTGCATTTCTTATAAAGTAAAAATTTTACATCAATTAATGTTCTTAACTTTTTGGATAGATCACCAAAATTTCAAAATTTACTTAAAAACCAAATATAATAACCATTCTATCGAGCTGAAATTTAGACATGTTTTAATATGTAAGAATTTCAGATAAATCAAAAACTTAATTTTTTTCTCAATAGATGATGCTTAGTATTACAAAATAATAAGTTTTGCCCATGGAAACTGGACAGTTATAAGCATTAAGCTACAATTAAACGGTCAACGCCTTGACTATCTGACGTCAAAATAACATCAAATTTTGTCCCAAAAGTGTCAAGACGTGTGATCGTCGATGCAGAATACTTTAAATGCGTTGACACGAATTTCGAGCATCAACGCAGACACATGGACAGAATATTCATCGGCGCATTGATTGAATTTCGAACGTTGACACAGCTGAATTTTTTTTACAGCGTCAACGAAGCTTCGAAGAAGGTCAAATTTTTATCAATTTTCAAAATTTTGGATTTTGTAGATGTTTTTTTAATCCATCGACTTCGTAGCCACCCTTCAATGAAATTTTACAGTTTTTAGCTTGACAGATAGACAACAAACTATTCTTTGTGGAATATAGAATATTTCATTTCAAATATTACCCGAATGCCTTAAAATCCCAAAAGAGGAGCAAAAAATAAAATCTAATAAATTTCAAATTTTTTAGAGGTTTTTAAATCCATTTACATCATGGCCATCTTTCAATGAAATTTAGGATATAGGCAACAAGCTATATTTTGTCGTATATAAAATATTTCGATCTAAATGTCAATAAAAAAACGCGTTTTTTTTTCAGAGCGAAAAATTCAATCTAAAAATTTCTGATTTTTTAGACCTTTTTTAACATTTAGAAAAACGGAATTTGACAGTTTTAAGCTTGACAGCTTATATTAGCGACAAAAAAGTCAGGTCAAGGCAAAAATCGTGTTTCTTTTTTAGCTCAGACCATTCAGAGCTCCAATTTTGTGTTTCTTTTTTCGCTCTGAGCATGTTCAGAGCGCGTTCTATGAGCTCACAATAAATTGATAGAGCAGACGGAGTTGAATAGCTGAACACAAAGAAAATGAAAACTGTGTACAAATAAAAAAGTGACAGCTGGTGAAGAGTGTTTCTTTAAATAAATCTGAACTCTCAGAGCAGAGCAGGCTCAGAGTATGTTCGGAGTCTTCAGACTCTGTCCAGAGCTCTACTCTGAACTAAAAAAGAAAAACGCCCATAGATAATAAAACAGAGTTACTATTTGAATTTATTTTACTTGACCGTAAATGGTGAAAAATGAAAACCTAAAAGCTTTTTCCTAAGCGAAATAATGAACTTCGCAGTTACTCACCGGTGATAGCGGGTTGTAATCGCAATATTAAATAACTATGACGGTCTCCTAACATGTATATTTTAAATACATACAAATTTTTATATTATATATATATACCTATTTTAAAATTAGACTTTACATTTCAATGGAAATATATCTTCACATAGGTATAATAAAAGTGGAAATACCTACCTAATTAGTTGCTGGTGAATTTATCATGTGAATTTTATTTTCATACTTCGTTGATTTAGACTTTGTTTTTTTGCTAAACAATGTAAAGTACTTTCTTCAATATTTGTTTACGTGCGCTAGTAAAACAAAAAAAAATATTCTAATGAAAACTTTATGAACTATTTATGAGGAATATAATGAAATCGTTCTGATTTCCAAGATTGATATAATACAGATTGCTTTTTTTTTTAAATACAAAGAATTAGAATCATACAACAACGTTTCCAGCGAATTTAATTTACAGATCCAAAGAAATGAGTCTATGGAATTTTATATCTAAAGCAAATATGCTTTTATAAGTACACTGAATTTTTTTTTTTTTTATTAAACCAACTCTCTCTCTCTCTTTCGCTGTTGTTGCTATATATATAATTAAAGTTCATGGCTGGAGGGCTTTTTGCTTATAAAAAAAAACAAACACGCATGGTATTGCTGTGCAAATTAAAAAAAAAAAATCATAAAAAAACAGAACTTGAAAAAAAAAGAAAAATTCACATGAAAGGGTGCGGGCATTTTTGTTTAGTTTCCTTTTTTCATTTTCCTTCCATTTCTGCCTAAGTTTGCTGGTTTCATTCGGGTTAAAAGGGTGAGATGTGAGGGGATGATGGGTAGGGTAGGTATACATGTAAGGACTGCCTGGGTAGCAATAACAGTAGGAACAGCAGCAAAAAAAACAATTCCTCTCCGTTCTAGTTTTAATTTTTTACAGTTCGAAGTTTTTTAAGCCTTCTTTATATACGTATGTATGTTTATGGATATTTATATATAAACCAGCGTAGGTGGTATGGTTTCCTCTGCAGTCAGGCTATTTTTATGTTGAGCGTGCCTTTCCTCTTGCAGTTTGGAATATTTTTTATTAAAAAAAGAAAAAAAAAACCGAAGTAGGAGGTGATAATGGTTTTTCCAAAACTACACCAATGAAGGTTGGGTCGGTGGGGTGGTATGGAATGCCTTTATTTCTATTTAATTTGAATGAAATTTTTTTGTGTACCTAGACTCTTAATATTTGTGCACTATTTTGCTGTACTGTTTAAGAAATTCTGTATGCAAAGGTTCCTGGTTCATATTAATTGTTTGACTGTAGATTAAAGCTTTACCGACTACATATACCTATACTAGAGAGAACAATGAAAAAACCTGCCTCAAGGTGGAATATACTAACGTTGTGGCAGAGGTCTGTATCAAGAGATGAAATAAATATTTGCACTGCTGCAGATTAGGTATGTAGATACAAATGAGACCACCATCTAAGAGCTGCAACGAAGCAAAATAAATAAGGGCATAGACACTTTTACAAATAAGAGAACAAACAAAAAAAAAAAAAAACAGCAATGTTTCATCAACGGGTATTGCCTCTTGAGAGTAGTTTTTATAAATCCTCCAAGAGTATGGCTGAGTTCCAAAACGGATCAGATGCGAAGTCATGAGTTCCGAAAGTCAAAAGAGAAATTTGCGAGTCATTAGTTTCTAAACACATCCCAAACGTCAGCGATGAGCATTAACTGAGCAGGAAACGCATCCAATTTTGTTTGGATGCTTTTATTTGATAATTAATTTGAAGTTTGGATTGAAAGTGAAACAAAAATATGGAGTCTCGAGCGAAGTAAGTTTATTTTTCTATTTTTATTGTTTTTTCGTAAATTATAGTTCATTATTATTACATATTATTATTGTCTTGTACTCGATGTACCTAATTGGTGTTTATTTCAGTGAATAATCTTGGAATCAAAAGCTGCAAATGCTGCTCCTGACTTACAGCAGATTAAAAATAGAAAAAAGAATTTATCAGCATAGACAAGAAACCAAATGTTTTGTGGCAAAGAATTCCATCAATTTCCATTTTCTAAGAAAACAATCAACAAAAAATTATAAATGCGTTGTAAAAAAAAAAAACATTTTAAACTGATCGGAGATGCGTTCCAAATGCGCATGACTATTGTTTCATGCTACCGCATCAAAAAAGTTTTGGAACTAAGCCTATCTAATGTCATGAAAATGCAGAAAATTATAGCTGACTATCCAGCTTAAAATGCTAAAATTCTGAATTCTTTTTCTTTGACTCCTCACTTCGTTGAAATGTCAGTTTTTGTTGAAAAGTTGCATTTTGTCTTTGACCATCGATGTCTTTTTCTAAAATTGCCCCTACCTCCTAAACGGGGTGAGATAGACCCCCTTCCTATACTAAAAAATTACTTGTCCTCTACAAAAAAAACCGTTATCGGAGGATATTTGCTTTTAGTTATTCTTTCGAACAGCTCTTCGGAAAATTGTTCCGACATTATGTAAAGGACACCGGGGGAGTTTTGCATTACAGAGCGATGAAGCACTTTTTTTAGTGGAATTTTTGATAACTTCATTATAACTGTTTGTGCGATATCTTACGTCAAAATACGATTTACGATTTGCAGTAAAAAAAAGAAAAGAAAAAAAAATTGGGAAAAATTTGTTTAAAAAAAAAAAGAATTTTTGAAAGAAAAGAATTTTTGAAAAAAAAGAATTTTTGAGAAAAAAGAAGAATATTTGAAAAAAAGAAGAATTTTTGAAAAAAAGCAGAATTTTTGAAAAAAAAGAAGAATTTTGAAAAAAAAGAAGAATTTTTGAAAAAAAAGAAGAATTTTTGAAAAAAAGAAGAATTTTTGAAAAAAAGAAGAATTTTTGAAAAAAAAGAAGAATTTTTGAAAAAAAAGAAGAATTTTTGAAAAAAAGAAGAATTTTTGAAAAAAAGAAGAATTTTTGAAAAAAAGAAGAATTTTTGAAAAAAAAGAAGAATTTTTGAAAAAAAAGAAGAATTTTTGAAAAAAAAAGAAGAATTTTTGAAAAAAAAGAAGAATTTTTGAAAAAAAAGAACAATTTTTGAAAAAAAGGAGAATTTAAAAAAAAAAAGAAGAATTTAAAAAAAAGAAGAATATTTTAAAAAAAGAATTTGTGAAAAAAAAGAATTTTTTTTTTGAAAAAATGGAATTTTTGTAAAAATTTATTTGTTCGGTATTTTAATTTTTAACAAAATGTTAAAACTTTATTTTTCTTAATTGTACCGAGTCCCGAAAATCTCCATATGTATTTTGAAAAGAGGACACAAGCTTTTAAAGAGTTTTTATTTTTTCTTAACACAACTGTCTATGTATATATTATTCACGAAATTAAAGTTTTTCAAAAATCACTAAAAATCAACAAAAAAACCCGATCTCTTTATTTTGTTGACTCAGTGTAGAAATAAATATTAAAAACTCCTGCTCTTATAATATATACCTACCTACCAAAAATAATAATTTGAAGTCTTTGTGTTTGTATTTCGGATGCACTAAGAAAATTTTATATTTATTTATTTATAAATGAATTTAAATGCATTTTATTCTATTAATAGGTTTTTTTTTAATTTTATAAAATAAAATTTCACAAAAAGTAGGTAGGTAGGTTTATATGTAGATTTACCAAATTTTGACGCCTCATTAAATATTTTTTTTTTTCTATTTTAAGTTAAGAAGCACATACATACATACCTACATACCTCTGGATATATTTATCTTAAAGCTATGTGATAAATGTTTTGATCTCAATCTCATCTCTCAAGTCTCTTAATGAAAATAATAAACAAAAAAATGTATTTTTAATTCTTTCTAACGAAACGATTGGGCCACGTATCGTGTGCTTTGTTAGTTTCACAATATTTTGATTTTATTTTTAATACCTAATAATAATTGTGTTTTTTTTTATAAGTTTAAAAATACCATACCAAGAGGTTTCGATGTTGCAAGATTATTTCTTTAACTTATCTTAATTTGTTTGTTTACTAAATAATAATGTACATACATACATTCGTATGTTGATATTGGGTTTTTATTAGATTAAATAGTCAATTAATTCAAGGAAAATTTTATTGACGTTTTCAAGCACATATAAAAAACAAATATGTTCATACAAATAACGATTTCAATGGTCACTTATGCCCTTGACGATTAAAATAAATATGTTTACATTTATGTACTTATATCTCCCGCTTGGAAAACTAATCTAGTGTTTAATGAGGCCCTAACAATGGTTACTATCAAAATTAGCTAGACCCTCGCCAGTTATGCGTCATTTTGCCTCAAGAGACAAAAAAAAAGTAAGTAAATGTTACTTGCTATATCCTTCAAGTTAGAAATAATACTTTAAAATTTTAAGATTAGAATCTTAGATCAGTCAATTTAGCATTAAGACAGTCAAGTAAGGATTAACAAGCCTTTGAAAAAGTAGTATGTAAGTAAATGTCTTAAATCTTTCGTGAAAGTAAAAACATTGTCGAGCTTGGTAACTTTGGTAAAGTCAAATTGACAGTGAAGTTAGCATTACCACCCCTCAAAAAAGGGTAAAATTAACTCAAAACAGATAAAGGAATGAGGAAATAATTGTTGTGAAAAAAAAACGTAGCGCTCGGTAACCCATGGTTATGTGAACTTGACAGACAAGTAAGCAAAAAGAGTAAAATGAACTCAACCACAGCTCTGATTTCCTATATTTTATTTCTAAACTATTTTTGACTTGACTGTCAACTTAGCATAACCAGGGGTTATTTTTCAAAGAAACAAGCACCACAATTGTGTTCTTTCAAGACAAATTCACGACAATTAATGAAGTTATGTTAATGCTAACTGGACGGACATCAATTTCGAGTGAAAAAAGGCCAATAAGCACATTATTTATTGTTTTTCTCTAAACGATTTATAAGTTTGAATTAGAGCCCTCTATTGCACATGTACATGTATACCCGTATTATACCTGTTATTAAATTATTCTTGTATTTATATTTACACGTGTATTTATTGTTACACGTGTATTTAGCAGATACAATTACTATAAAATCGTACTTATGTTTTGTGGTACAAAAGACGTTGAAAAATAGATAAAAGGCCGTAACTAGTATTTTGGAAAATGTTTTTTTTCTAAGTGTAATATTATAATATCAAATGCCACCTAAAAACCGTTTTTTTAGGCTTTAAATCGCTTCTTCTTGGTCAGTTACAAAAAAAGCAGCGCTTTTATAATTACTCGTGTGTTTTTATTTACACGTGTATTTAGAACCACGTGTTAAATTTTGTTTAGTACACGTGTACACGTGACCTGAGTACACGTGTATTTAGGTACACGCTTAAAATCGAGTGCTCTTGTTTGAACGCCTTGCGCCAATAAGTGAATTTGGTTTTCTTAACGTGGCTGACGTAATATTCCAATGAATTAAACAAAAATCTATATGAGTGGCCCAGCAGTTTGTACCACACTCAATTTAGTTTGAAATTCGCCTTTTCGCCTCCATCATGGGATTGTAGTATTTAGTAAATATCTCGCTTCCTGTTAGTGCTACAAAAAAGCTTTCAAAGAAAAAATTGCATAGAATTAATTTTTCTATTTTTTGATGTGTAAACATCTAATTCGGTGGTAGGATAAACTAAAAACGTTAGTCAACCCAAGTTTGACTCTGAAACTGCAATGAGCTCGTACTAAAAAAAATTAGACCTTATGGCGTTAGTAATGATTACATTAAAAACGAACAAGTACTCATTAACATCTTTACAAATTAAAATACTTATATTTTATTGAAAAAAATCGTTTAGATAGGTAATAGTTTTAAATTTTGCTTGTCTAATGATGAGACAGGAAATCTAGAAAAAGTTTACTAATAAATATTTTACAATTGAAAGTTTTTTGCAAGCTTTATTCCAAATAAGTATGCGTTTCGCCCAGGCACTACTTTCATTCAATTGAATTTAATTCGATATAGTCTTCTCTTCTTATTCAAATAAATAGATATTTTATTTTACACAATAATACATTTTTTTAAATTTATTTATTAATTAACGCCATTGTGTAGTAAAGTGTTGGCAACCCTTAAAAAACAATTTGACAGCAGATAGTTTAGGGTTAAGTATATAGTAAAAATGGAGCATCATTAGAATATTTTGACTTAACTTCATCAACTGTGAAGAGAGTTAAACTGTGTGATTTAAAACCATTGGATTTCTGTTTATGGACTTTTTTTTAAAGGCTTAGCAAAGCCATGGAGGCCATTTGTGCCATGTGCATTCCATTCATAATTCCAGCGTGTGCTTTATATAATTCAATTCAATTCAATAAAAAATAAAAATTAAAAAAAAAACCTGTGTTTCTGTTTAATTCAAATTTTGCACAAATTTTTGGACACTCTTTATCTAATAAAATCTTTTATCATTGACAAGTTTCTCGATTTCCATGCCAAAGAATTTAATCGGTTAGCCACTAAACCAGATAAACACAGTCCTCTGTCACCTCTCAAAAATTCAAAAATTACGCGTCATAATTAATTTTTCAAATATCAAACAGGTGAAAATTCCCAGGCCAATTTACTTAGAACTATATTAAGTGATGTGTCAGTGTCTTGCTGCTTAGAGCTTCTTGTTGTCGACCGAAGATTTTTAACGATGCATATTTCAAAAAATCTAAATAAAACTATATTTTTGTCATACTTATTAATTACTCATGTTTTTTCATGTTATGGAAGTTTTGATTTAATTAGTTATGTACATCTCTCAGTTACATGATGACTCTGGGTTAAGTAGCAGTATTAAATTTGCTTAATATTTATTTTTTAATCCGAAAGGATAATTAAAAAAAACTAAAACTTTATTAATCTTCACAGTGTTTAAAAGTTTAATTTGGTTATAGTTAACCTAAGGTTATATAATAAAAACCAAACAGCGTATAAGTTGCCAACTCAAACCTTCGTTTGAAATCGTTATACAGTTATTAAAAAAAAAAATAATATAGTCATACATAATATATTACACTCGACAACAGCAAATTCACTTGAAATAATATTTTTTTTTTATGCACTTTTAATATTGACCTAATTTATATTCTTTTCCCCTTTCAATCTAAAAATATACCTATTCACCAAACAGGAACAAAAAATAAAAAATAAAAGGAAGTCCCTTTCGAAGTCAATATGCAATATAATATCTACTTACATATCAACGAGTATAGATATATGTATATGCATGTGTGTACATATATATATATAATTATTATGTACAAAATTAAACCTCTCTCTGTGACGCATCACATCCGTTTCCCTTTCGTTATGCCGAACGCACAATCATTATTAATATTTTTTTTTTTTTGCTGTTCGTCTGTAAAAACTTTTTGTTTCCTTCCTACCTTTGGATTTTAAATTCAAAACATACCTACGTCTAGGTAGGTATATAAATATACATATACAATATACATATAAGTATAGAGGGTATGTGCGGATGATAAATACATATTAATCATTGTGAATCGGAAAATCCCCTTCCAGGTGAACAATCACCATCCATTTCGAAGAAGTGTCTCAAAAAAATACCCACAGATCGAAGAAAGATCGGTTTGTTTGCCAACATACATACATACATACATACGTTTGAATTATACATTATGTAAAGATATAGGAAAGTAAAGGGTCTTTCAATATAAGGAGGATGGAAATTTGTTATAAGTTATATGTGGCCATGTTATTAAAGCTAACAGCTGTCAAATTTATTGTGAATTGGTCCGTATAGTGTAAGGCAATTCACTATGGAAGTTTATAGTTGGTTATACAACAAGTGCAAATGAGCAAATTTTATTTTTAAAATCAGAGCTCTGTTCCAGAAATATTTCGAGAATTTTACGTGATTTTTTATTCTCGCCATGTTCAGCAAATTCAGGCAGATTTATGCCACAACGTCATCGAAAATTGCACCCCCTTTGTATATTTGCTATAATGCTAAGGAAAGCCGCAGCAGAAATTTGAACGACGTAATACTCGTATTCCATACCTAGTTCATGTTTTTAAGAGCGAAATCATCCCAGTTTTGGAGTTAAAATCGATCTAACTCCTGATAAAGGTTTTTCAGTCAATTTAAATCCCAAGTTAAATCCGAGTTAACTCTCGAACTTACTGAGTTAATTCTGGTATAACTCAACAGATATTTTTGACAGATGCTTGTCAGTTGTCAAAAATCTATCGAACTCAAAATATGACACTATGGAAATGCGCATTTACTATCGAAATAGTTATGGCGGCACTATAGAAAGAAAAATTTACACTTTGATTTCGATAGATTTTTGACAACTGAAAGTTTATTAAAAAAAAAAAAAAACAATGAAAAACTGCTTCTGACTAAATTACGTTTCAATTTATTTGTCGGATTAACTAACTTTGGTTTGATTAAGAAGTAAATCAGCACTGAAAAAATTGGAACTTAATGTCATAGATTATTCTTTCAAATAACGAAAAAAAAATGTGGATGTTTTATATTTAAATATAAATTTAAAAATCGAGCTTCTTATTGAAAGACCCTTTAAATGTAGATACGTATATCATATTTCCGACATTGCACTTCTTGTCGTTGCTTTTCCTATCTACCTACCGATTGTACTAGCTAAGACTGAGGATGAAAGCTAATTAATATTTTATGTGCACGAATAGGTCGCATATACCTGATCTTAGGGCTTGAATATTAAAGAAAAAAAACATTTCACAAGAAAACCTTAAAAAATAACGTACAAAAATTAATTTAAATTACAAGCTTTGTTTGAATATCCAGTTTTATAGAAATGGTGCACCTGATAAACATATTAAAAGCTAAATTTAAAAGAGTTAAGTTTGAGTTATAAATATAAATTAAAAAAAACCGTTGCAGTTTGGATGTGATTATGAGACCTGCTTGAAATGTATGAATTTGAATTTTATAAAAAATTGTAGAACCCGTTAAGAAGAAATCTAAATATTTAAGTGAAACTTGAAACGAAATATTTCCAACGCTATTAATAAAAAATGTTTAATTTATTTCTAATTCACAAATCAACTAAAACGTTGATCAAACATTTATTCACAAAATTAAAATTTAATTAGTTATTGATAAGATAATTCACTTATTAAAATTTAATTATTTATTGACAAGATAATTAACAAATTAAAATTAAATTATATATTAATCAGATATTTTAATTTGTGAATTAATTCCTGATCAACGTTTTAGTTGATTTGTGAGTTAGAAGAAGAGAGTTAAGCATTTTTTTTTTTATTGGTGGAGGAAATGTTTTGTTTTATGTCCCACTTAACAGCAAATTCACATTATAAGAAGCAAGTATTAACGAACATCTACTACATTCAACAAGAACTCTGATGTCGCCAAAAAGAATTATTTAATCGGTACACATGCACTTTTGCACAGTTTGAACTTTGAACATTTGCATACACACTTTCATATATGAGCTTGTAAATTACATATTAAGTGTCACTGAAGTTTGTTTTCATTTTATCAATGGCAAAAATTATAACTTAATTATACTAGTAAATACACCTAGTTGTTTTTTTTTTATTGATACGATTTCGTACTTACTTTACTGATTAAATATAATTCACGTTTGATTTGAGTTTATTAATAGATGTGTTCAAGTTCATGTATTTGTATGGACGTCAGTACAACGTCATCAAGCAGATAAATAACGTTTTATCTACTTAAGCTTGGAAATAAACAAACTGACAGGATTATACAGCATACAGAACTACATATCGCACTCTTAGAATGAAAGTGACCTAACTCAAAATTTCTGTAACTTCTGATTTTTCAATTAACTGACTTTTAAAAGCGAAATTAACTCTAAAACCGGGTTGTAAAAAAGATTCCGATTTTTTTGAAATGAATTGTCGTTTAAATTTCGTATATATATTTTTTTTTTTTTCAAAACCATAACATACCATTATATTTCATATCGATATTGCAAGTTTAAACTGCGAACAACGGCACAATGACCTTTGAGTTAAACACACATACATGCATACATACATACATGATACATTACATATATATTATACATTTGTCTTGTGAATATACACAAAGTGTATTAATAATGTAAACAGAATGTACAAAAAATGTGCATAAACAGTATTCACAGACAGTGAAATTGTTTATACTCGAATACCTATATGCCTATGTATCTATCTATCTATAAATACCTAGATCCGCTTTTGAAATACATAAATCTCTTTTACAATTGCACGGTTTGGTTGTGACAAATGAGTTATTTGCCTTTGTTCATACAAAAAAAAATAAGAGCAGGTGCCGCACAGTTTGTTTTGTTTTTTGATTTGGTATTTTCTCATGAACAAAATTATTCCTATGTATTATATTTCCTAAAGACTATCTAACTAGATTCTATATATGGAGTTTAAATAAAAGAGTGTTTTTTTTTGTAAAGAGGTTTGGTTTTCGAGTTATCAACACTGTTTCCACAGACAGTAAATTTGACAGCTCAAAGTGATTAGTTCTTAACGACAGTTCCACTTGTCAGTTCCTTAGAAAATACTAAGGATTTTAATCTTTTTAAAAGGATTAAAAGAAAAAAGACCAGGGGCCTAATTCCGTAAAACGAAAACGATCGAACGATATCGTTTGACAATACCCATCTCTATCACATCTAAAGAGAGAGATAGGGACAGCTATTGCCAAAACGATATCGTTTGATCGTTTACGTTTTACGGAATCAGGGGCCAGAATTTGGCAGATATAATGACATTTTTTCCGTCGTGTAAATCCAGCATTATTAGGTAGGTATATTTTACTATTTCGCAGTATCTTCCCCCATTGGCGTTATGGTTAATGCGTATATTACCTACCAACATGACGAAGATCAGGAGATCGAACTTAAGCGTTTTCCATTTAGAAGAAAAAAACCTTCTTAAACTTTTTTTTTCAGGAGTACTGCCTTTTGCGAGAAAGTGGTAAATCCTCTAAGAGTATCTCATGTCATAATTCGGAAAAAATTGAAGGTTTCCTCCTATTGACTAACAACAACGCACACATGAATGGTTGAGAGTGTAAAATATGGGGCCCTGGTACTTCAAGTACAAAGCTGCAGTCAATTTATGACTGCAGACAATTTATGACTACAGTCAATTGACTAAAATTTATTATTTTTTATTTTCCATACTAAATGGCTTTAACTTTAAAATTACAGCCAATTTCAATAATTTTGTTGCACAGTATGGTATCATTAAGCTGATGTCAATGTGCAAATGGTGTTGGAGGTACATTAAACAGAATAGATTCTATACAATCTTTTGTTTTTGTTTTTTTTTTTTAATATTGTATACATAACACCTTTATGCTATTATAAATTTCTTACCTGACAACGAAAATAAGAACAGGTTTTTTCCAGCAACAGCCAAGAAAGATAAGAAAAACTATTTTAAAGTTTTTTTTTTTTTTTTTTTTTGAGATTTATTATCTTCGCAGCAATAAATTTTGTGTCGCAAAATTACTTTTCTGCAGCAGCGGATATAATGAAAATAACATATAGTCATGTAGACGGTAAACATCTCCGTTTGTAACGTGTAGAAATAAGATTACTGCGGTAGACAAAACAAAACTGCAACTTTAGGACTTGTCTATGCAATTGATTGTGCAATAGTCGTATTCCCATAATTTTAAGTGACAATGAAGAGATACTATATTTCAGATGTATTTAATTTTTCAAGAAGCAGTTAGGTACACGGAAATTTCTTGTTGTATTTTGTATTTGGGTGGAAGAATAGTGTTGTATGAAAAAATTTATATTTTTGATGAAAATAGAAAAAAAAACTATTGTATACACATTGCACAATTTTTATTCTTCTGTCTAACAATGTGAGAGAGGAAAAGTTTTGAAAATTCTCATTTTGAAACAAATATTTAATAGATAAATAGAACTTGCGTAATGAGTGTTTATAACAGCTGCAAAAAGATTTAAATAATGATGAAAGATGAAATGGAGATTTTAGATGATACCAACATGGATATATACATTGCTGCGAATGACAGGACCTGCCTGGAAAAATATTCTAGTTTTTAATAAGGCTCTAAAAAAGTTAAACATTAATACTTGTAAGGGACTATCAAGGGTTGTTACCGAAATAAGCTAGGCCCTCGTCTGTTATGTGCCAATTTGTCTCGACAAAAAAACAAATTTTTGAAGTTGGTTTGTTTAAGATCCGATGCTGAAAGTTTCAGACTTCTAGTCTGATTAGCAATACAGAAAAACAAATTTTGAAAATGAATAACTTTTTACTTACATTTTTCACACCATTTTATGGTGATTAAAAACTTTTTGTTTTTGTTATATACACGGGGTATTTTTGATGGGATAGCTAAACTTGCCCAATAAATTTTTACTAGCAAAACCCTTACGAGTATTTTGTCAAATATTCCTCGTCTAGAGTTTCCCTACTGAAAACTTTTTAATGCCTAAAATAAAAGTTGGTAAAAACTTGCCATTTTTTTGAAGGAGGGAGACTGAGGTGAGTTTAAATTATATGTATGTATGTATATTGTTTTCGTGTAAAAAAATAAACGGGGATCTAATCAAAACTAAAATAACTATGATGGAGAAGTCTAAAAACGTAGTTTTCGACACATACCATCCTTCCCACTTAATGTTTTGAAAAATCGTATAGTTTTAAAAACTTAATGACGGGAACTGACTTCACCTCTATAGTGAGAAATAATTTAACTTTTTCCTATGGTTAAATTCTTTTCCACGACGGGTAAGCTTTTAGCTTTAAGACAACTCAAAAATCAGACAAAAATAAAGGCTCTTGCCAATTGATTTTAATTAACTTTAGACTTTCAATAAAGTGTTCCAACTACGCATAATTGACTAAAGAACTTTTAAAAACAGCTTAAGCGATTCTATGGATGCTCAATTTGGAAAAAAAATCAAATTTTAGCAGGTGTGGTAGAAGGCGGATTTCCGAAAAAAAAATCTTATGTATACCTAATTTGCTAAAACTAAATCAAAATAATTTAATATTTTAAATGTTGAATCCTACCACGCTGGTACTTAAAAACATAATTTAAATTTTGTAGAAATTTTAAATAAAAAGAAAACTCTTACATATACAGGGTGATTCGCATAAGTTGTGACCAAAAGCTAGAGCATATATCTTGGTTGGTTCGAGATAAGAATAAATCATATAGGAGGGGGTCTATTCCTTTCCGTTTAGCCGGGAGGGGCAATTTTCTAAAATATCGAATAAGAACAAAAAATCAAGGGCAACACTTACAATATCATGCTATACCTTATTTCACTAAGAAACTAGTTAAGTAGATTTAGAAAATCAACCCACCTGTTTAGGCTGCACACAAACGGACAGAATTGCGATGCCTACTTTTTTCAAATTCGCTATCATCGTAATGTCAATTTTGATCAAAATCTTGAGTTCGATTTTTTTACAAATCCATAAATTGCCGCATAGGTACTCTCGTTAGGTATATCGAAAGTAAAAAATGGGTGTGGCAATAGGCGGATTTCGAAAAAATAAAAAAACCCGTTTTATATTTTAAATTCGATAAAACTTTAAGCCAAAACGTCAGCTTTTTACGGACGGTAAAAATATATATAGAAACAATTAAAATGCAAAAAAAGAGAGCTGTGTGAAGCCAGAACCCCGAGCTCAAAATTTTGGGTCCAAATATATCAGAATCGTTTGTCCATCGTTTGTCCACGTTTGTCCAGGCAAAATTTTCGTTTGTCCACCCCCAGGAACAAAGTTATTAAGCTTTTCTTTTTTATAGGAACACCCCCACAAATTAAAAATTGACCTCATGCCCGCAAATGATAACTTATATGGATGGGACATGGTGCATTCGTTTGTCCAGCAGCCGATACTGACTGTCCACCAAAAATTTTTACTTTCCCACCCTTAGTTCAAAAGTTATTCAACATTTCTTTTTTATAGGAACACCCCCACAAATTTAAAAGTCGTCTACCACCCACAATTCACAACTTAGGAGTATGGGACCAATTGCATTCGTTTGTCCACCGGCTGATTATGATTGTCCACCAAAAATTTTCGTTTGTCCACCCTTAGTTCAAAAGTTATTTAACATTTCTTTTTTATAGCAACTATCACAACCCTAAAAACCTTAAAAGTCGTCTACCACCCACAATTTTCAACTTAGAACGTTGAAACAAAAAGCCTTCGTTTGTCCATCGGCTCATACTGATTTTCCACCAAAAATTTTCGTTTGTCCACCCTTAGGTCAAAAATTATTCAACTTTTCTATTTTATGGCACCCAACCCCAAAATTGAAAATTTCACTTAGCCGAATCAAACCTTTTGCAATCGTATGTCCATCGTTTCTTCGGGCTATAAAAAAAATAAAAAAAAATTTTCGACCCCCCCTTCAAAAGTTATTCAACTTTTCTATTTTATAGCATCACCCCCAAAACTAAAAATTGACCTCATGCCCACAATTTTCAACTTAGAACGTCGAAACAAAAAAGCCTTCGTTTGTCCAGCGGCCCATACTGATTGTCCACCAAAAATTTTCGTTTGTCCACCCTTAGGTCAAAAATTATTCAACTTTTCTATTTTATGGCACCCAACCCCAAAATTGAAAATTTCACTTAGCCGAATCGAACCTTTTGCAATCGTTTGTCCATCGTTTGTCCAGGCTAGAAAAAAAATAAAAAAATTTTCGTGAAATTTTCAATTTTGGGGTTGGGTGCCATAAAATAGAAAAGTTGAATAATTTTTGACCTAAGGGTGGACAAACGAAAATTTTTGGTGGAAAATCAGTATGAGCCGTTTCAACGTTCTAAGTTGAAAATTGTGGGTGGTAGACGACTTTTAAGGTTTTTAGGGTTGTGATAGTTGCTATAAAAAAGAAATGTTAAATAACTTTTGAACTAAGGGTGGACAAACGAAAATTTTTGGTGGACAATCATAATCAGCCGGTGGACAAACGAATGCAATTGGTCCCATACTCCTAAGTTGTGAATTGTGGGTGGTAGACGACTTTTAAATTTGTGGGGGTGTTCCTATAAAAAAGAAATGTTGAATAACTTTTGAACTAAGGGTGGGAAAGTAAAAATTTTTGGTGGACAATCAGTATCGGCTGCTGGACAAACGAATGCACCATGTCCCATCCATATAAGTTATCATTTGCGGGCATGAGGTCAATTTTTAATTTGTGGGGGTGTTCCTATAAAAAAGAAAAGCTTAATAACTTTTTTCCTGGGGGTGGACAAACGAAAATTTTGCCTGGACAAACGTGGACAAACGATGGACAAACGATTCTGATATATTTGGACCCAAAATTTTGAGCTCGGGGTTCTGGCTTCACACAGCTAAAAAAGAGGGCGTGGAAGTAGGCGCGGAAAACTACAAATGCCATCCAATAGCTTACAAAGAACTCAATTAAAACGTTGAAAAAGGAGACACGTCAAATGCAAGAAAGTTTACGTTTAAATTGGCGTGGCAGTGACGAAATTTACTAAACTTTTAAATATTCTCATTGGTAGTAAAATCTAATCAAAATCGGTGCGGTAATTTTTAATTTTAAGTTTCCCACAAAACATACACAAAATCTACTACTTTCGTCTTTTTCTTTTTATTGTTGTAAACGTGAGACATTTTTAAATTATTCGGATTAACGCGGCTAATCCGAATAATTTAAAAATGTCTTATGTAAACAACCGCGAAATCTTAAAAGTTATGCTGTAAGCGTGTTCAAAATATATAAAAAAAAATTATTGAGATTTGATTTTTGAAATAGTTTGCACCCTTTGGTCAGTTTGTTTGGTCATCCGCGTGCTTCCAGGTGTACAGCTGGAGCCTTAGGGTCGATTTGCTTTAAATATGGTACAGAGCAGTTTTATTCGATTCCCTAGAGGAGACATTTGAATTTTTTAGTTATCTACAACGGCTATATCGAATTTGAATAAACTTCGTACATGTTATGTCTTAATTAATTGAAATATTTCACGTTTTTGTCAAAAAAAAAATCTCAAAAGAAAATAGGATTTTAATATTTATTAAGAAAATTTTCCTGTTTTATAGCTGGATATCCTATATTAATGGCAGAACTGATTTTGTTATAACTTTACAATGGGGTGCTAAGATATTTTTCAAGAAATATTTTTTTTTATAATCAGAAAAACAATTAAAGAGAAAAAATATTTTTTAGTATACTTTTGATTTTTTAACATTTTTTCAATAATGACACATATCATTGAACCATTACCAAAATTCAGTAACCTGTAGCTACCAAATTTTTAAATTCAATTAAATATTTCAATTCATCAAAATAATACGTATAAATTTAGTACTCTATGCGTTCAGTTTAGTACTCTATTAGTTTAGTTTAGTACTCTATTAGTTTAGTTTAGTACTCTATGCGTTTAGTTTAGTACCCTATACGTTTAATTTAGTACCCTATTAGTTTAGTTTAATTTAGTACCTTATATGTTTAGTTTAGTACTCTATACGTTTAGTACCTAATCTGTATGTTTGATTTAGTACTCTTAACGTTTAGTTTAGTACTTGTTAAGTTTAATTTAGTACTCTGTACGCTTAGGTTAGTCTATATCCGTTTATTTTAGTACTCACGTTTAGTACTCTTTATGCTAATTTTTGTACTCTATAAGAGTAAGAAAATGAACATGTCCGTCTTTATATCTGCATTATGCCACTTCCTGTAATCTGCATTCATGAAGATCGCTGCATTTTGGTCTTCTTTCTCTATTCAACAAATGAAAATTTGTACATATGTATGTACAATGCTTAATTTAGTACTCTTTCCTTTTTGAGCAGAAATATCTACAAATTCATGAAATCGACGTCTGGCTTTATCGAGTTTTAGAATTTTCAGAAATTAAATATTTTTTTTAAACTAGATTTAGAGTTTATTCCTTTATTCTTAAAACTACTTCTCGTGTAATATTTATACCTCAAACGGTAAAGAAATTATTGTAGTCAATAATTTTGTGCGACACAGCTGTTGAAAAATACATATTTTACCAATTTTAATCTTAAATTTGGCAAAATTTATTATCATCATAAATAAAACACATTAAAAAAAAAAACAAAAAAAGTTTTTATTTCTTTTGACAATCGTTTTTGCCGATACACGTTTAACTCGTTTGTCCCTCCGCAATCGATTATATTATACATATATATAGACGATTGATTAACGATTACGCACGTCAATATAAAATATTCATGACAACAGCGGCAGATTGTCGATTCCCATAATTAAATTTTTGTAAAAAAAATGTATACATATCTACATACATATGTACATAAAAAGGTACATACATATTTTGTTGTTGTTTTTTTATAAATACCTACGTTTCTTTTTTAATATGTTTTCGTGACTAAGGGGTAAATTGTTGGTGAGTGCAAACACAACTAGTCATACCCAATATATATCTATGGCACCGACTGCCATATTAGAACTGATTTGCTACCCACACACAACACAAAATGTATTTGCGAGTATATACCTAACTGTAAAGGCTGTTTAGTATCTGTTTCTATAGGATACGTGTGTATAAAATTAGTTCAGAACATTCAACCCAGCAGAATATCTAAAAAAAAAGTTAGAACGCAGATTGTTAACGTTAAATATTTTATAGTCAGTGGTGCAGAGTCGTAGATACGTTCGTTGAGCAGTTAGTTAATACAAAGATTGATTTCTAATTTTAATAAATGATATAAGATATCCGCTGATAAAGAAAACAATTACGAATTGACGAAAAAAAAAGATTGTTGCCCGCTATCTTCGATTAATTTATTTTTTGGGTAAAATACCAATTTCTATAAGTTCAATTACATTTTAAATTATACAAATATTCTGTGTATACTTTCGATAATTTTCAGATTATAAAAAAATATGTCTGAAATATTTGATTAAAATCTAAATTTAATTTATGATTCAGTATTTTTAAAATTTCGATATTACCGTAACTATTTATTTACGTACTATTTTTTTTTTTAATTTTTTAGAAGTAAGTACATGTAAATTTAATATTGAATGAATATATGCATGTACCTATATTTACATAAAAGTTAAGGGGGTTTTTGGGTAATAAAAGTTCATTATTATTTTTCTTAGGAAAAAAACCGTGACTGGTTTAACGAGAATAATATGTAGGTATAAGAGAACTGACTGACTTTCTGTATTTTTTTACTTTTATATTAATTTTATAATTGCAATAAAAATAAAGGAAACAAAATAAAGCACTTACACAACACGTTCTTATTTTTATAATTTTTTTTTTCTTCAGAATAATTTAATAATTAAATTAAAATTCTCGCAGGTGAACCTATGACAACACTGATAGTCCAGCATTACATATTAGGGTGGTCGTTAGATAAAAGTTCGTCTTGGGTGGCTCCAATAAAAATTTTCAAATTTTGTTCACATTTGTATTTCCATAATGTATAATTAACAGCCCTATTCTGGCAAACCTCACTGATACCTCACAAGTCACAACAACCTCACAAGGAAAGGTGAAATCGATTTTGTGAGTTTTTCGTACCCTCACAACTGTGATCTCCTTTTGAGAACCTCACAACAACCTCACAAGAAATCAACCTCACAAAGGCTTGTGACTTGTGAGCCCTCACAACGCCAGAATAGCCCTGTAACAATGCTACTTTTCATTGCTTACGCCCATATTATTCACTCGATACATCCAGATTGAAACTTAATTCCGGATGTATTTACATTGAATTTGTATAGGTACTTTACATCTGAATTTAAATTTTAATCTTTATGTATCGAGTGAATAATAAAGGCGTTGGTATAGGTTCAAATGAGACTAGAACAAAATTTTTTCGAGAGGGCCAATTTTATAAAAAAATATTAAAAAACTACGGTAAAATATATAATGATATATGACATATAATGATATATGATATATGATGTTTTAAAAGCCAGAAATCTATTCAATTATATTGTTTTTAAATCAAATTTTTTGACTGAATAGTTTTTGAAAAATTGATTTTCAAACACAAAAATTAAAACAAAAAATTGAAAAAGATGTTTTTAAATTATATTTTTAAGTTTTTACATATTGATTATATTTGTGATTATTTTGTTTCCCGTATTTAATCTTTTTATCAACTTTTAGTCGAGTGTTAAACCGAAAAAAAAATTTAATTTAATTTTAAAAAGAAATAATTTAAATTTATTTATTTATTGAAACTTGTCACAATATTTATTTATAATTTTAATTCAGCGACACTTTTCGATTTAAAAGATCATCATTGGACTTTAATTTGTTGACTCTGATTGGCCGAAATTAAAAAATCGATCAAAATTATTATAAATAGATATTTGACAATTTTCAATAAATAAATAATTTTAAATTATATCTTTTTAAAATTAAATTATTTTTTTTTATCTTTTTTCCAAAATTATACACACAACATGGAGAATACAAAATATATACACCCCACAAATAAAAATAGAGAATTTTTATTCATTTAAAACAGAAATGAGGAAAACAAAAAAAACGTATAAAATTCGACAAAAGGCTAGAACTTGTAATCTGGGTCAAGACAAGAAAAAAATCGTATTTCCTCCTGTTTAGGCAATATAGAATTTTTTTTTTTAATCAACAACATGTGAATGTCAGATATATGTACATATGTACATTTTATTAAATCCAGAATTCTATTTTTTTAATTCTGGTTTTAAATCAAATTGTTTCAGTAAATAGTTTTGGAAAAATTAATTTAAAAACTCAAAATTTGAAAAAAAAAAAAAAAAAAAGTCGTGTTTTTTTGGGAAAGCTATTCACAATACAGCAGGATTTTACACGAGTTACAAATATAACATCCACAGTATAGAGTTACTGCCAATAAAGGCAGAAGTAGAATCCTACTGCAGACGGTCCCCAGTCTAAGAGTGGGGAAATATATCCCACTCCCATACGATTTTTGCCTTGTCTTGTTTTGTATTGTCCCAACCTACACGCCATAGCCTTTTGTCTCACGCAAAACACCCTTTATACTTCGATGCTAAAATTAATTTAAAGTAGGTAATTAGAAAAATTACAGGTAAAATAATTAAAACTTTAAGTTAAAAAAATCGTTGCCGTCTTATATTTAGAAGCCAAAAATAGAAAAAAAATCAAGTTTAATTATTTTTTAAAACAAAATTTTAATATTTTTGTGTGCATAAATCAACTCCAATAATAATTATGACCTCATCTAATTTTAATGTAGTACATATCTACCTACTCCATTTTCAGTATCTTTTAAGATTTTAGGCGAAAAAAAATGGTTCCACATATACCGACATACCTAGCTGTATCGAAAGATAACTAATAATAATAATAATTTTAACTACATACATATGTACATATGTATATACATATTTAATTATATTTTTCTAAATTAAAAAATAAAACAAGTTTTTTCGCCACAAAGTCTAGCGCACGTTGAACGGGCTTTTAATTATGTATTCTAAAAGATTTGTGTCGAGAAAACTTGAATTTTTTGAGAAAAATGGATAAAAAGTTAGCACAGTCGGTTAAGGATAAAAAGTAAGCACACCAGGTTAAAGCATAGGAAATTGAACAAATTTTTTTTTCTGTCAGATGTTTGAAAATATTTCTAAAAAACGAGAACTTAATCAAACTAAAGCCGATCTCATAATTGTTAAAAGGATTGATTTGTGCAAAAAAAAATAATAATTGTTTTGACGGTTGACTCGATTCGTAAAAATTCATATTTATTACTATAGTTATTTTTTTGGCAAGCATCCGAATGATTTCATCAAATTAAAAGTTATTTCAACTATGTAAATATGTTCTCATGTCGATATTCGAAATAAATATAATAGAATATTCTAAAACAACAATCTTCCATGTCGTGTAGTGGAAAATCTCATCAAGAAAATCGGTAAGCCATTCACTTGTACCTACATACATATATGAAAATATATGTGTATCCAAAAAGAACCTTGACCGCTTATGTTTTTTTTTTTTATTTTTCTCATTTGCTATACCTACCACCATTAAACTTCAAAAAGCTCCCCTCCCCACCAAGCTATCAATCTTTTCTTCATCTTAGATAACAAAAACAAAAATAATAGGTACAACAACAAAAAAAACTATACAAGATTGAACAACAACAAACCTTGATATTCATTTTCACTTCAACTGTTTGGCGCGCCGTTGATTTTTTTCGTTTTTTTTTTCAAACAGCATTCATATCTTTTTTTTTTATAATTATCTAACATCAGATTTTGGGGAAAGATAGGTAGGTACAAAGAATAAGGCATATAAAAAAAATAAATAAATAAATAAAAAAAAATTTGTTCAATGGAATTTATTTCTCTGAATTAATCAATTTCTTTGTTAGATATCGCAGAGGCTCTGACTTCAGAGACGGTCTGATGAAAAGCAAGAGCTTGATTCTTGTTTTTTTTTTGTATCTCATTCAAGTTTGATTGACTCATGCTTTGTTATTTCACTTTTGCTGGTTGGTTTGTTAATTTTAATGTTTTTTTTTTGTTGTTGCTGTATCTGTATGGTCTGCATTGCAGCAGCAATCAGCAAATGCCATATTTTTGTCGTAGTCTTTGTTTGAAGTATAAAATTTGTTTTCGTTTGTATATGTTTCAATTTTATAGGGTATGTTTGTAAAAATAGTTTTTTCGAAAAAAAAAATTAAAATCTTTAAATTTTTTTAAAAAATATATTCAGTTGGTCAATCGATCAAACGTTATAATTAAGTTAAAAATGAGAACTTTTTTCCTAATTACCTTCATAGTAAAAAGTTATACCTCTTGGCGTAATAGTTAGTCAAAAGGAATAGAATCTTTTCCAGCAGTTTTCTTTAGCTTTTGATATCTGTTTGACCATTTTGACTTCGAGAAATGATCTTAGCATGAACCACCCACTTAATAAACTAAAAAAATATTTTTCCCAACAAGGCCAAAAAGATAGCGTATCCCGCTACTTAACAAGATTGTGTCGTTTCCCTTTGATCACTCTTAGCACTCATGCTGTATTAGGCAGTATAAGAACGTGTATTTATTGCGGCAATTTATTCTTCACGTTTTAAAATTATTTTATAGGTATCAAATGATGTTTACCATAACTACCCAGCAAAATGAACTTTGACTGCGGAATAAATTCAAGTGAGGATTCTTCAATACAATTATTTTTATTTGCACAAAAAAAGTCCACTGCAAAATCGTGTGCGCATTTAAGGTTAAAAAATAAAAAAAAATATCGGTTTCCCAATATATATGTAACTTCACCATTTGACCATTTTTAAATTGACAATATCTTGTAACTGATGCCTCGTATGGACAAAATTAATATAATAATTCTTGTTGTTATATATGTTTAAACATAGTATAATTAAACATCGTCTTTTATAAAACAACATGGTGTCAGAAGTGGGATAGTATTTTATCTAAGTAAAGTGTATTTTATTACTAAACTATCAAAAAAGAAATTAAAAAATCCATAGTATTATTCATAATATTTTCAATTTTCTCTTTTTGTGTTCGATTCAGAATTGATATGAGCATTGACCACACAAACAAAATTAGTTTTTCAATTCACAATTTTGGGAAAAATTGATCCAAACATTTTTTGCGTTTTTTTTTATTAAAACTTTTAGTTTGAATGCAAATTTTTTGAAAACTGTTGACACAAATAATATAATTTAAATGTAGGATTAAAGAACAGACTTTTGGTTTTGATTGTTTTGCATTTTAAGTATTGCCGTAGTTTTTCTTTTGTTTTTTCATTTAAGTCGTTTTTTTTTCGAAAATCGCCTCTATCCCCTAAACGGGGCGAGATAGACCCCCCCTTCCATAGTAAAAAATGTTTGTATTTGACCCCAATGCAAAAATCCGTTATCAATTTTCGGCGCTCAATTTATCGTACTCGTGCCAAATTTTATAAAACAAAAAAATCGAAGTTTTGAGTTGTATCCAATCAAACCTAAATTTTCGAAGTAGCAATATTTTATAACATGATATTATCATTCGTAGCCAAAAAATTTTATAATCTTATAAAAGTGGGTATTACATTTATATTCGATAATTTAGCGAGGGTGAAGGAAAAAAATATTTTTGTTTTTTTGAACAAAATCAGAAAATAATTATATTTTTTAAATGTTCAATCTAAGGACAAAAATCTAGAGGTTCACATGATATGACTTGGCGTTTTTTGTTTAACCCTTAATGTTTAAGCATGGTACGTAGCTGAAGCGAAACGAAAATTTCCATACAAAAATTGAAACAACGAAATCATAAAGAAAAATTTCGTTTTCTTTTTTGTTCCGCAGTACGCTGTTCAACGAGCGATGGCGTTTACAGTTATATTCGAGAATAACGGTATTTTTGACTTTTGATCTGCACAAACTTTTTATACACATGTCGCTTCTGGATTTTTAGATAGTAGGTATTTCTTCTGCCAAAATAAAGATAACTTCGTTTAAAAATCTGCACTTGAATTTTTTCTGCAAATTGATATTTTTTAAACCTTTCTTCTTGGTAAAATAAGGTAAATTGTGTTTCCCGATTAAAAACAACTTGTACAGCTTAAATAAAGAAGAATAAAGTTTTCTTTTTTTTCTATTTCGTTATTTCAATCAATTTATAACAATTTTGTAGTAAAACTTTTTTCTTATATACATTCACATCAAAAATACGTTAAAATATGAATATAAAATTTGGTTTATTTAGCACATATGTATAAACTGTTTCAGATTTCTCTTAAAGGCATTCTACCCATTGAGTAAGGCCCGCTTTATACTTATCAGTTAGGATTCATTTTTTTAACATGTCATTACTGTCACATTAAGTGACGAGAATGAAGCTTCATTTTATAATTATTTTTTTTTTTTTTTATTTTGTCAAGTATTCAGAATTTTTGTTTAGGAATATTATCCTTGATTATTTAATTTCAAACAAATGAACTAAGTGTAAATTGTCTTTGATAATTTTTGTTACAATTTTTGACTTAAAAAAATATAAAATTAAGTTTCCTCTCAACAAAAGAAATTAGATCATGATCAAAAATTTTGTATCGCAAAAGACATATTTACTATGTCAGAATAAAAAGTAAAAATTCTTTTTAATAACCACGTGACTTTGGTCACAAAAAGATTTATGGCGAAAAAGACACAAATTTTACACTCTGGTTCTACCGATTAGGTCTTAATGTTTAGTTTTGAAGAAATTATTTGGCCGAACCGGTGTGTAAAACTGGCGTTTTTGTATGATGGTGATAAACCGATGTTTCATCTTTGTTGAAATGAAGTACGTATAACTAAATGAAGCTTCCCGTCTAATAGTATATATAGAAAATGATTTTTTGTCTAGCTTTTGTTTAGCATTAAAAATTGTTGTTTTAACTACTTGTTAAAAACAAAAAAATACTTTTACACAAAATCACTTCCAAAGTCACTTCCATTATCTATATCAATTTTTATTTTATAAACTTCTGGCCAAAAAGAATTGAGGTAGACGACATCCTTATAAAAACATAACCATTATAATTTCATGTTACACTTCGCATGCGAAAAATAAAATGCTAAACAAAATTTCAATAATTAATTTTACCGAATCTTAATGTGCTATGTATATTTAATCACATGTGCTTGCACTTACAAGGCACCAATATTGAATGACATTTGCCCAAATTATTTTATTTGACAGGCAAGTGTTTTGCATGGAATAAATAGGGCGTTGAATCCAAAAAATGTTTGCATGCAAACAAAAATTTAATGTCCCCTTCTAATTCTTTTGTTTATTTGATTTAGAGTCAGATAAGCCTTATAAAAGTTACTTATGCCAAAACAAACATTTTTAGCCCTAGATATGCAATACAATTTTTAGAATATGTTGGTGTGAATTATTTTTGAAAAATTTAAATATTTTTTGCAAGCGAACTATAAACTTCTGTTTCATTTGCCGAATGCAATAGGGTACATCATAATTAATTTTAAACATCAAACAGTATATTCTTTTGAATTCTTTTTTTGTTTGTATTTTCCATGTGTTCGGTTTCCTGCCTTCTTATATCAATTAAATAAAAATAAAAAAAAACATTTCTCACTTATCATCTTCAAGTTTATGTATGCATATATGGAGAACAAACAAAATAAGAAAGAAATAAATGGTTGGTGGATTAACAATACGAACACACAGTATAAAGTCAAGGCCAGTTCTAGTACTATATAGTCGGTGTTTTTTTTTGTGCAAAAAAAATGGCTTGTTTGAGATCCTGTGCTAACATATGGCGGATGTCTCGTTGAAGCCGAACACAAAAGAGAAAAAAAATATAAATTGCAACATAAATCAAGTTTTTTTTTTTTAACTTTCAGTTCTTTGCGCCGGAAATATTGTGCGATGAGATAAAACATGCAAGTAAAAAAGTATTTTGCACAATTGCAGCATTGTTTTTTTTGTTGGTATAGAATACGCACTTGAGTTAAATTTTAAAATACTGTTTTACATTATTTAACATGAATTACTTTATTGTTTTGTATGTAAGCATTCGTCTGTAGACAGTCGGACGTGTAGTTTTTAAAATGACAACCCATAACTTTGAAGAGGGTTTGTAGTAGATTTTTGAATAGATTATATGTACATTCCGTAAGTATTGTGTTGAATAGAAAAAGCTCTGTTTTATTTCCAAGAATTATTTTTGTGAGCTGAAGCTAGATTAGGTATGGATAAGAATGTAAAGTGATATCACAGAGCAGACCAAGCTACATATACGAAATTCTGTCTCTGATTTTAATGTAGTCTCGTAAAAATAAGTTAAAGCTAGCAAAGCCGTGAGACTGCAAATATAATAGTTTTTCTTAAATCGAGGAATATATTAATATAAGTATGCATAGTTATTTTAAATATTTGATGTCTACAATGGTTAGGTTGACTACACTTTAATTTAAAATGAGTTTAAAAATTTTTGACAGAGAAATTTCCACCCATTTGTGTCACACTAAAGTTCATCTAAGGGAAGAATAATTTTTAAAGAAGTAACTTCTGATTCATTAAACGCGGATTTGGGTGCCCCTCAAGGTAGTCACCTAGGCCCAATACTTTTTATAGTTTCTAACATTGGCGTCGTTTCAATAGTCAAATCCTGAAGAAGCTAATGAGATGATGTTAGATTAATAACGTATAAAAATAAGGCTGATTTGTGTATTTTCAACTTTATGGGAAGCTTATGATTCTTTAAGCATTCCACCTAAAAGGTTTACTAGGTTTTTCAATAAATTCTTTTTTATTTGAATTGCCCCCGCTTCTTAGTTACATATTAAAGGTTTTGACTTACCTATGAATTGGTGATGCTCCCGATGGTATTCTTTGCTGATAGGCTGACATATTTCCTTGTGCCTGTGATGAAGATGGAGCACCTCCTTGTTGATTTTGTTGCTGTGACGATGGTCCGTTATCACTTCCGCCACCACCTCTTTGTCCGGGTGGCGGTGGACCACCGACCTGCACTGAAGACCGAATGGCTGCTTCCATTTCATGCCGACAGCGTAATCATATTATGAAGATACGCAAGTGATACCATATTTTTTTTTTTCGTAGATTTTTTTTTAATCAGAGCACAAACACAACACAACACACACTTCTTTTCTTTTTTTTTTATTTATTTCTTATTTGATCGGATTTTCTTTTCTAATTTATTTAATTTTTTATTTTTATTTTTATTAGGCTCTGCTTTTATTTATTAAATTTTATACTTAAATACACAACTTCTCACAGACTTTATTTATATTTAAAATATATAATTTTTTTTATGTTGTTGTTATCGTATTCTGTTAAACAATTCTTTTTTTTTTTTTAATTTGAATAAAAAATTACTTGTAATTTTTTTTGTTACTTAAAAGTAGTAGACCATACACAGATAATTTAATTTAATTTAAATATTTTATTTTTATTTTATTATTATATAAAAACTGCACACATTATATTATTTATATTCGTTAAATTTATTTTTAAATCACTTTTATTTAATGAATATTTTCCGGTTGCAGGGGATGCAGTGAATTTCTTTCTTTTTTTCATTCAGATATTTTTTTTGTAATTTTATTTTTTTCTTTAAATTTTATTTTTTTTTTTTCTTTAAATTTTATTAATAAGAATATTTACATATACAATATATATATATTAATTAAATAGAGAATATTTTAATTATTGAATATATATATATATATTATCATTTTTATTTTAGCTTTCGTCGTTTATGAAATGACAGGATGTTGCGATAATTTGCTCTATCTTAACATTTTGAATTATTATTTTACTGATTTTCATTTCCATTTATTTTTTATTTTATTTTATTTTTTATTTATTTAATCAAGGGAAAATTTATGAAAATAACTTAAAAAAGTGGAACACAAGTTTAAAGCCAGCTATTTCACATCCTGCAATAAAAAAAAAAACCAACAAATTTATAAAAAATGGCTTAAAAAATCACGTTCGAATTGGCGGTTTAAGTTTTACGCACGCGTAAATTAAAATAAAATATCCATTTAATATGCAAAAATTCGTATTAATGTATCCCATCTGTCTTTTGGAATGTTGCAAACATTAAAAAAGAAATTAAATTATTTTAATTGAAATTAAATAGCGTTCGTGGAATTTTTAAGATAAACAATTAATGATGATGTTGTGCATGGAAATGTTAATTTATTTCTAATTTTTTAAGGCGCAGTTCTGATGAGGAATATATCACGAGTTTTTATGTTTTTCTTAAATTTACGTTAAAAAGATTTTTTTTTTTATTTAGGGGGCGTTTTGTTGACTTTCTTGTTCAGGTTCATATAGTAATTTTGAAATTATTCGTATCTGAAAAGAAAGAAAAAATTATATTAAAATTAAAGTTTGAAGAATATATCTTGATAATTTCTTGAATTAATATAAAAATAAAAGTTTACTATTTCGTGACTAGATTTTGGATTTACATTTTCTCTGGTTTCATTATTTATTAAATTTAAACTACAAGTATGTAAATGTAAATGTAGAGAATACAATTTAATTTTACAGTGTAGTTTTGAAGCACATTTCATCGAAAAAAAGACGATTTATTTTGACAAGGGAAGGGTATATCGTTCGCTAAATATGTAAAACTGCTAGTCCACTTTTGCAAATTTTACAGGAGCAAAAAAAAAATTACATAAGGCTCCATACAAAAACTGATTTTCTCTTTAGGATTCTGCAACAACTAAGATTCATTGGACAGAAGTGATTAACCCATTTTGCGCATAATGTGTTTCTTAAGAAAATGGCATCAAAATCTCAATTTCTGCCAAAAGTGGACTTAGCAGCTTTACGTATTTAGCCGACATTATGTAATACCTCGCAATTATACTATTTTTGTTAAATCTTGGCTTAAGCTTTCAACATCTAGAAATTTATTAATTCACTGGTCCGAAATTGTTTTCTCCTTTAAAAAAACTACATATATACCTTTCCGAAAGTTTTTGATGCCCTGAAGTCATTTATTGAAATCACAAGAATTTTATGGGTAGATTCAGAATTCTGAAAACCAAAAATTCAGAAAACCCAAAAATTCAAAATACCGAGAACCCAATATCTTAAAAACCTGAAAACCCAAAATAAAAAAAAAGCAAAATTCATTAAACCCAAAAACCCATTATTCCGAAAGAGTTTGCAAAAAAGTTTCGTTTTACATATATAATTATTTTGGGATTTCGAGAAAATTGTTTTTAATGTAAATGAGAGTAAAAAAAAATCCATAAAACTCACAGTTCAAAAAAACCAAAATCTCGAAAACCCAAAATTATAAAAACCCACAATCCAGAAAGCTCAAAATCCCGGAAACTCAAAATACCTAAAATCCAGAAAACCCAAAAATCCGAAAACCCATAATCCAGAAAACCCCAAATCCAGAAAGCTCAAAATCCCGATAACTCAAAATCTTAAAAACCCAAAATCATATAAACCTGAAAACCCAAAAACCCATTTTTCCGAAAGAGTTTGCAAAAATGTTTCGTTTTAAATATTTTTTTTTGAGATTTCGAGAAAATTGTTTTTAATGTAAATGAGAGTAAAAAAAATCCAAAAAACTCACAGTCCACAAAAACCAAAATCCCGAAAACCCAAAATTATAAAAACCCACAATCCAGAAAGCTCAAAATCCCTTAAACTCAAAATACCTAAAACCCAAAATTATAAAAACCCACAATCCAGAAAGCTCAAAATCCCGGAAACTCAAAATACCTAAACCCAAAATTCCGAAAACCCATAATCTAGAAAACCCAAAATCCAGAAAGCCCAAAATCCCGATAACTCAAAATACCGAAAACCCAAAATCCAGAAAACTCACTGAGGTCACAGATCAAAACTTACTACTACGCGGATTACGAGATCCTTTTGATTTTGACTGAAGTACTTATGTTTGACGCAAAATAGCCCCATCTAGCGAACTCATTTACGAGTTTTGAAAACCTTATAGTAAGATTTTACATGCATTACAAATACAACATCGCCAAGAGGTATTACGACCGACAAAAATTAGATTTTGTTAGATTTGTTCTTAGATGTTCGTACGATAATTATAATTGAATTGTATCTCGATAGATGTGTTCATGGAGTACCTAGTTATAGGGAGTTTTTCTTTTTTAGTTCAGAGCAGAGCCTGAACTGTCAAAAAAAAAATCGTGTTTCTTTTTTAGCTCAGAGCATTCAGAACTCCAATTTTGTGTTTCTTTTTTTTCGCTCTGAGCATGTTCAGAGCGCGCTCTATGAGCTCAGAATAAATTGATAGAGCAGACGGAGTTGAATAGCTGAACACAAATTTGACAAGTAGTGGTAGTAGTATCGTGTTTCTTTAAATACATCTGAACTCTCAGAGCAGAGCACGCTCAGTTCAGAGATCGCTCAAAGTATATTCGGAGTGTTCAGACTCTCTTCAGAGCTCTACTCTGAACTTAAAAAGAAAAACGCCCATAATTGTTTAATAGTACTAAATGTGAATATATATACCGGCTACTGCCGGTGTGTTTTTTTGAAAATTTCTTACTGTACCTGCTATGTATAGATTTCAAAAATAAACCTTATGCCTTATGTCAATAAATAGTAAATACGAACAAATTATTTATTTATTAGAAATGCTTCTGGAAAGCAACAAAAAAAATTCAACAGATACTAGTGTTTATACATAAATAACCCAAGGCAATGTGCTGTGCGTTAAAATATTGGAAACTATTAATTATAAAAAAAATATGAAAACAAAATAAAATATAAAATATATTTAATTGCTAAATCAAGTTAACCAAGACAACTTATTTTTGTTTTTATAATATGAGGCTATGTATGAGTGAAAAAGTGGGTAACCCACTTTTTTTAAAAACCATTATTTTTGCTCTTAAATCGATTTTAAATAATTATGCTGTTTATTTTGATATTAAAGAGAGTTAAAATGTTGTACGAGACAGCTTGTGACTATAGAATGTAAAAATAGAAAAAACATTATACTTATATCGATTTTGTCAGAGATGCAATTACACACCACTTTTGTATTCATATCGACAAACTTGAATTTAAATTACATATCAGATAAAAATCCCAAGCTTCTTTTTTTATCATAAACATAAACAAATTGAAAGTAGTTTGTGAGCAAGTGGGTCCTTAATATTATATTCGATATGTTATGAAATTTTGACAAAGTGTGTCTTGACTTATAAACGTAATGAAAAGGAATTTCAACAAACCGAGATACATGAAAAAATTATTTGGAATTAACACTTAACAGCCCTATCCCGCTAAAAATTCACGTGAATTTTCGTATTCTGCTATCCTTGCGTTCGTCAGAGGAAAACGAATGTTCGAAAAAGCATATAAATTCGATTAAATTAAAATTTCAACAATTAGACTCTCAAGAACTTCAAAAATAATTATTGATAGAGCTTTGAACTCAAAAGATTGAAGAGTTTAAAGAATAATTTGATTAATTGAACAATTCACGTGAATCGATCGGATCAGATAGCAAAATAGGGCTGTAGGTAATCTGTACACATAATGCTGAATTTTTACTTTCCCTTCTTTATTAGCTGTGATTCTCAGTATTCACAATGCATCCTTATTTCGTTGGTGATGGCTTTCCCAAAAAAAAAAAAAAAACACGGCTTATGTTTGCAAAATAGACTTAAGTGTAGAAATTAACGGAATTGATTATTGAAGGACTTTTCCGCGCCCCTTTATTAAGATATCCGTCCTTGGGTGTTTTGTTTAAAAACTACATATTTAATTAACTTATTTTTATCACAAAATATATTTTTTTTCGCCGCCGGCCGCGCCACACAGAGGTTCATTTGTTGAATTTTGGTGAAAAAAAAATATTTTTCACAGTAATTCGTGACAAAAATTAATTAAATTTGATGCACTTAAAGTCAGAATGTGGTACGAAATTTTAAAATTTAAAAAAAAATGATTATCAAAGTCAGGAATTTATGCCTTTAAATTTGTCCTCGAAAATGTGTACATACTTTCATATGAAAGGTTAAACAATCTTTTATTAAAAATGATTTTTAGACCAAATCTGATTAATTCTGAAAGAAATTTTACATTTTTGACAGTTAGATGTTGCCAACCAAATTTTAGTTGTACAATTGAAAGAATTTTTTTCATACATATGTACATATATGAAATTACACATTCAAGGACAAATTCAAAGACATTTCAAACATATGTATATAGGTACATATCGACGGTTAAAGTGCAGAACCTTGAATTCGTTTTTGCATCTCTTTAAGAAATCGAAAAAAAACTGTCAAATTTTTGATAGGGATCTATAGTAAAGAGTTTTGATTCTACCTTTTTCTGTAAAATGTTCATAACAACATTTTTACGCTGAAATTGGCAAAAGGTGGCTCTGAATTTTCTGTTTTTTTTGCATTTTTTTTTTTTTAATTTTGTATTCATTGTCACCATGGAAAAAATAGACAGAACCACTGAATTTTGCGTCCTCAAGTCATTAAATGTACCAAATTTCACTAAGTTTTTGTCAAGAATTGGAGTGGTAAATGAATTTTGTCATCAAAATTAAACAAAACAGTCTACACAGACACGCCTACATTTTAAAACAAGTCATCTAATTAACCAAAATTAATACAAATACCTAATGGTTGTTTTTTTTTTTAGAAAAGTTGTAAAGTTATGTTAATTCTAATAATTCATTCATAAAGAATTTTTTTCCAGACCACTTTTTGGAGCGTTTTCATAATATGTAACCGTGGGGCAAAGAGATTATGTGCAAAAAAAATTTTTTTGAAAAAAAGTTAAAATTTTGAAAACAAATTAAAATTTTGAAAAAAAGTTAAAAATTTGAAATAAAGTTAAAATTTTGAAAAAAGTTAAAATTTTGAAGAAAAGTTGAAATTTTGAAAAAAGTTAAAATTTTGATAAAAAAGGTAAAATTTTGAAAAAAAATTAAAATTTTGAAAAAAAAAGTTAAAATTTTGAAAAAAAAATTCTGAAAAAAGTTTAATTTTTTTTAATAATTATTAATTCGAAAATAATTTAAAAAAAAATTAATTTAACAAAAGGCGTGTTTTTTTTCCAAGCCCAAAGGAAATTGAATGAAAAAAACGATTCGGGGCTATCGATAGTTTGTATGGAAACTTCATTTTTTTTCTGTAATGGCGTCGCTAATACCCGATATATATCGTTTTTTCAAGGATTGGAAAAAAACGCACCTAATATTGATTTATGAAAAAAATTTTTTTTAAATTACCCCTTTTTTCTAAAAGGGAGAAATAAGACTCCCTTGCCATACGATTTTTTTTTCTTTTTTCAACCCAACCTACACACTCTATCATTTCGATGCAACTTATGCAAATCACCTTTCATGACTTGTATTAATCAAAATTCCCGCGGTTAAATTGTTATTGCTTTGGACTGTCACACCAGGCCCAACTATAGAAAAAAAAAAAAACTTTTTTCACAAATACTCTCTCTTGCGAGGAATTGACAAATCGTCCATAAGTATCTCTTGTCATGAAAACATGTTTCTCATCTAAGCCGTTCGGATTCAGCAGGAAACTGTATAGGCCCTCTTCATTCCGATATCGAATAACAATACTAACACAGGAATAGTTAAAAGTTTTAAGTCTTTGGATCCACTTAATTTATTTATTTATTAAAAAGAACTTGACAAAAAAGTTGTACCTACATAAACGAATTTTACACAGCGCTGTTTTGCAACGTGATTCGATTAAAATGGCACAGATCAGATAACTATAGCCTTTAAGCCTCATGGATTAACCTGTGTTACTTTTGTCAGAGAACATTCGTGTCCGACTGGGAGGGAGGGGGCGGTAGAGGAAGACCTTACTATGATAAAAAAAAAACTTTCTCCAATGAGCATCGCAACGTGCATTTACCCTATAATAAGAACCTAATGCATACCACGTGATGAACAAATACCTGAATGCTCCATTCAAACACGATAAACGACCAACAACGATTAGATCAAGTCACGACTCAAATAAAGAAAATAAAATAATAAAAAAAAATGTTAATAATAGAAATAAATATTTACCAACACATGTACATATGTACGTGTAGGTATATAAATGATCTTTTTTTTTTTGTATGAAGTGTCACATTTGTTAAAATAAAGCAACAAAAGAAATTCAATAAAACAACTTTAAAATAGGAGTAGGTTTAGGACTTGAAACTTAACAATACAACAAAAAAAGTCACTTGACAACAAAAGAACAAATGAAATAAAAAATACATAATTATAAAAAAAATACAAAATAAATAATTGTACATACTTAAAAGTTGAAAAAAATAATAATAATAATAATATTTCATTTCCGCTGCTATTCACGGCTTATTACGATGTTTTTGAAGTACCTACCAGACAGAGCCACCTTTATTAAGAAACGACAGCCGCGTGATGTAAAAATAAATAATATTATCGTTGGACTGTTATTATTATTTTTTTTATTATTATTATTGTTGTTGGTTTTTTTTTTTGTTAAGTTGTTTATTTGATGTAACGATCTCGCGCGCATTTTTATTGTGTTATGTATTAAATTGTTGTGGAATATGAAAACTTGTAGGTCAATGAGCTGTGCTCTCGCACTGAATTGCCGGTTGACATGAATCGATAGTAAAATATATTTATATATGTGTATGATAAGTAGATAAATACGTCAAAGTTATTTTTTTTATCAGGGCATATTTTTATTAAAGTTTTGTTATCAATTTATTGTTTTTTTTTTTTATTTTTATTTTTATAAATCGATACTTGAGTGATATTATAGAAATAGATATTACCTAATAGTAATTGAGTAAGACGTTCTTGACGACTTTTTTAGATTTAGATTTTAGACCACATTCTTAAAAACTTACTGTATCTTTCAGTTAATAACAAAATATGGATCGTTTCTAAATTTGAGCTATGTATAATAATACAAGCCGGACCAGATCTATGGTTTTCCACACGCTTCGAACTTTCGCTGGGCCCTCGCCACTCTTGTTATACAACAAAATGGAGGATAAAGATTCACTTGTATAGCAATTCAAGGTTAAAAATTAAAATTGAAAGAAACAGATAGCTTGGCGTTTTGACTTCTTGCCCACAGATATAGCAGCAGACATTTGAAGTTTTGCAATGGAAGAAACATTTATCACCTTTTTTTTTGTCAAAGATTCTGCACAATACTAAATCTTTATATTGACGCGACGCACAGTTTAAGTACAGAACATCGTAAGTCGTTTTTGCTTGTTTTTTAGAAATAAAAATAATCTGCAACCCTTTGTAGAGCAACCCTTTGTAGAGCAACCCTTTGTAGAGCGACCCATAGTAGGAGGTTTTGAATTCTACCTTTTTTTGTAAAATTTTCAAAACAACGTTATTACGCTGAAAATGCCAAAAGTGGCTCTTATAATATTTTTGTTGAATTTTTCAATAATTTTTTGAAAACTTTCCAGTAACTTGCCACTTTCCAGGCGATCTAGCAGAATTTATTTAAAGTTGTTGAATTATTGATTCAAAATAGGTTTTAATCCACAAAATTTGTTATTTTAATTCAACTTTTAGTTCAAAAGAATTTTTAAAATTAAATTAAGTTTTTTTGTTTTTACCCCATTTCACCAAATAATTAGTTAAATGTTTATAAATGTAGATATAGCCCCAAAGTTATCTCCGAAGTCCTACCTTGACATATTACATTTCAAACACAGAAAAGAAATTAAAATATACCTAAGTTCCCTTTTTCATTTTTACCCTATTTCACCCTATGATAATCCACATTAAAAACAAAATATAGAGCTTAAGTTATCCTCGAAGTCCATTTTTTTCAATACTTTCCAAAAAAAAAAAAAAAATCAATACAATTTTGTGTACCCCATTTCTATAATTTTTATTCCGTATTATTTTGGCAAAATATGTAACCCTAAAGTGATCTTTGAAGTCCACTCTAAATATGTACCTATTACCTTTATTTTCAAACACAAAAACTATTTTTTTTAAATTGGATAGGTACCATGTTTACACCATTCATCTCTATAATTACATCTAAATTCTGAAAATTGGTTACCTTTAAAACCATCCTCTACATATAAACTTTCAAGCACAAAAATAATTTTTAAAATCGGACATCTTTATTCTGGACATACAAAGCAACATAATAGCTTTACATCATAATTTTATTTAAACCTCATTCAATAAAATAACTTATTTTTTGTTTTTTAAGTAAATTTAGGTCTTAAGGAAAAAAAGGCGTGTTTTTTGTTGCAAGCCCCGAGGGAATTTGAAGAAAAAAAAGACTTCAGTGCTAAAAAATGCACGTGTAAAATGCAACAACAACTAATCCACTGCGGGCTCAGCTAAACCCAGACAATTCTTTAACTTTAGCGCGCAGAAAAACTATTCCATATTTGATATCGATAGTTTGTATGAAAACTTTACTGTCCCCGGGAGTGCAAAAAAAATCACACCTAAAGATTAAATAAATTTTATAATCTTTCTATTTTCGATTGTTGTTTGATTTCGATAACTCGAAGTCAATTAATACTTTTTTTTTAATTTAGCATGGTAAACCAGTTTTTCACGCCTAAATTATTAAAAACCAAGAAGGTTTCACAGTCAAGTTAAAATTTTCATCTTTTTCATGCAAGCGTAACATGGCAACGGATTTATATGACAAAGGGTCAATTAAACTACACAAGTAGTTAAGCATTATAAAAATTACAACTCCCCATGTTAGTTCATACGTATTCTGGTCCAAACATAACACGGCTAAAATTTTAATTAATCATTAAGTCATATAAATTGAACAGGTAATAGTTGTTAATTTAATAGTATACCAAGTTAATTTATCTACATTTTCACGTTGATTTAATTATATTGTTTGATTAAAGGTGCCATGTTCAAGTGACTTCTATTGATTCAATATGACGATTAAATATTGCATCTTGTTAAAAATAATAACAACTGATAAGTGGTTCATTTCTGTTTAATTTTACCTGATGTTTTCCTTGAGTGCATAAATTTTGTATTTGAGATTTTAAGAATAATACTTGGTCTGAAATAAATATTTAATATTTACATAAATTTGGATAGTACATTATAATATTATGATGCACCCACGTACTTATATTTTTACATTTATTTCAATTAATTTACAAAATTTTTAATATTCACCTTAAACAATATCTAATATTTTATTCCCATTGTAAGTTATTGAAATTGGTCCGATTTGTTGAATTAAAAATTTTTATTATTTTTTTTATATTTTATATTTTTAAATTTGTGCAGCCTTCGATACAAAAGTACCAACAATTGTGTTTGACAGCACTGGAACAAGGAAAAGCAGTATTTGTTGTCTGTTTTGTCTGTTAAGTGTGTGTGTGTTAGTACAGAACTCGCAATAATTCGGTTGTACTATTGCGCTGACATAAACTCTTTGCATTTATCAGTGTATGAATTGTTAAAGTCCGGAATGACCTGAATGGAATATAAAATATATCCAACCAAATGAATTTGCCATGTATCTGAGGTAATATTTATTTTTAACGGCTTATTCTGGAACTCTAACCAATTCGGGGGCTTACAGTAAACAAACATAATATTATAGGTACACAGCTTTGTGAAGTGGGTATAAATCACAGATCTTTAAAAAAAAAATACTGTAAGGCTACAAAAAGCACTAAACGCTTACTTCTTACACTGTCTGTCAAAAAAAAAAAAAAACAAAAATCATGGAAAAACTCACATTGAGTCATTAATTTTTATACACAAAAAAAAAGATTCATAAAACATGTGTTTAAAAACATTTAAAACAAAAACAAAAAAAAGAAACTGTTTTTCATTAATTATATTTCACTTATTTTTTCCCCAGTGATTTTTGTTTTTGTTTATTATTAAACATTTTTAATTCAACATCTGCACTAATTGGCTGGCCATGACGTCAGTTTGAATTTGCCAACACCGAAATGTTATAAACATAAAATCCCACACCACGTCAATTCATCATCCAGCAACAATCAATCAACCAAGTGTGATAATTAAAAAAAAAAACAAGAAACAACAAAAAGAAATTAAATAAAGAAACAAATAATAAATACTTTCAAGAAATAAATTGCAAACAACGGGTTAGTTGAAGACGTGAAAATGAACAAAAACAACACCAACAACAGCAACAAGAACAAAGTAAAATGGATAAATTACTTTGAAGAAGGCGTCAATTGAGATGTGCATTGCAATGTTTATGCCTAACACACAATCCGGGTCAGTTGATTGTGGATGAATTTTCTCTATCTCACTCGTCAAATACAGATATGATCATTTTTTAATAAAAAAAACTTTTTCCTTCTCTTTATTTTTTCAGTCTTTTTCACTTAAGCCTGGCAACACTAGGTATATCAAATTGACATTCTACTACAATTTTCATGATCAACAGACTGACATTCAAATGTAAAGCGAATAGGTTCGTTCGTGTACTTTCTGGACTTAAATATCCCATCTCTCAAACTCTGAGGAGTGAGAGTAAAATTATCTTAGAGAGAATGTGAAACTTCACAAGTCTTGTTCAAAAAATGTTTACCACGTTTAAGTAGACATTTTGAGGAAAGTCAAATAAAATGTTTAATGAATGATAACTACATAAAATAAAACTTAATTAAAAAGTCAGAATACAGATCTAACAAAGTCCCCTTTCTCAAAGGGAAACAAGTTGCTGGAGATTTAACGTTTTATTTCAATTTCCAATCTTCACCAATCGTAGACTGTTCATTTCTCTTTACGAAGAAATCCCCAGGGTGGAAATTTTCAAAAATGGCAAATATTTTAATCGCTCTTCTTTTCCCAAAATTACACAAAATATGCACAGCCACCAAAATTGAACAAAAATTGACAGATAAATCATAAAAGTAGTTCTGGGCTAGTACGTTTACGTTTGGTATTAATTATACAAAAAGAAAAACCATGTGTCAATTTTGACGAACAACAATTTTTGAAGTGTGTGCTGTGAAGTTTAGAATAATTTTGAGAAATTTTGGATTTTATTATTTTCTATTTAAAAATTAAACAAATACATTTTGTGACCCACAGCTCGTGGAGATCATGTCAGCGAGTCTGCAGGAATAAAGGGGAACTACAATTTAATAACGAATCCAAACGGCTAAGGTGAGAAGACTTTTTTCATGACAAGTGATACTCAGGAGGATTTATTATTCCATGCAACGTAGTTCCCGTCAAAAAAAAATATGTTTTTAGATGTCAGAGGTTAGGCGCACTAAATTTTTTGAAGTTGGAAATAATGATTTTCAATAATTTTAAATCGAATGTACCTTTATATTTGTTCGAAACTATAAACAGCTATAAAGGGACCGATCTTTATGGGGAACCTTGTTAATTGGAGGTCCAGGTTAACACCGAACGGTAAGAAGGTATGTTCAAGTTTTTATTTTACAACTAATTTTAAACAAAAGAACTACAATGTATTCTAAGTATAGTCAAATTTCGAAAAAGACAATACAAAGTTCTCGGAATAAATCATAAGATCTTATAAGGACAACACAAATAAAAAAAAATAAATAAATGTGACATCAATTAAATGATGCAGAGTGTTTGACTGTTCGTATACATTCAGTTTTCTCATATTAAAAAAAAAACAACAACAACAAAACACAAATATACCTACATCTGTTGTACATGTAGGTATCTAATGTTTGCAGAAAGCTGGAAAAAAATCGAATTGCACTTAGTCATCATGTGGCTTAACTTTTTTTTTTTTATTTGACTGTTAAATATGTAGATAAACACGAGAGGAAATTATAAAAAAAAAATAGATAAATAAACAACACGACAATGAATGGCCATTAAGTTGGTCTTTGGCGCGATTTTTTGTGCCAGATTGTTTGTAGTACGACCAGAGCCGGATGGGGCTTATTATTTAGGTAAGCTATTTCATTTCATTGCCGGTTGGTTCTGAAGGGGCGCAAGCTTAAACATCTCACAGTCGTCTAACCTACTTCATAGTGATATTTAACTAAATTATCTTTGATTTAAGAAATTGTATCTTTATTTTTCAGATAAAATTAAATGACGTCTCATGTGGCAATTGAAATTTTTCAAACACATTGATAGATTTTGCCACCGCCGCCCGTCGCGTCAGTAGAACTCGCTTAAGGCGCAAATTTAACACAGGCCGGCACTGAATACAACAAATTTTCGCCATGCGAAGTTAAGTATCTTGTCATGTGTGTTCTTCAATTTACAAGCAGACAAGAAAAAAAAATCAGAAGATTAAGATAATATTTTTTTGTTGTAAAGCTTGCTCATGCCAGGATAACGAACTGTTTCTTAGAATATTTTATTTAACGAGAACCATTCAATTCTTGAGTCATTCTCCTAAAACGCCAATTTTAAGTGCTTTAAAGAGTTGAAGAGCCATATATCTTTACATATAATATGTATAGAAAGCAGTCTTATTTCAACAATGAGGTTTCGTTTTGATCATTAAATCAATCTCTTGAAGAAAAAAAAAACTCGAACAGATATGTACATTTGTACATTGTACAATTAACAAGTACTTACACATGTCTAAAACAGTGTTTAAACTTTTTCATATAGGATTTTCGATGCGCTGAATTCGAAACCGACATTAATATTGCTCATTTACATAGGGTTTTTGAGATAATGCAGACTAATAGTGCAAAAAAGAAGTGGGTTAAGTACGTACCATGAATTTCACAGGTTCTAATAAAATGTCGCAAATCAACCAAAATCGGCTGATAAGCGATTTCCATGATTTACAACTCAAATTATGGATTCCTTGATACAAATTTTGGTTGACATTCACATTCGATAATTTACCAGTTGCAATATACCTACCTATGATCAGCTGTGAAAAACAACCGGCCCTTAATCTTCCAATATGTGTGGTTGTTAAATCAAATGCCTCCCCGACCTAATTTTTTACTCATAAATTTGCCACCCAAAAGGAACAGTTTACCTGATTCTGGTGATTCATAATATCTCCGATTATTTGTCTTAAAAATATTTTTATTTCCAAAAAGCCATTTCGGGTAGGTACCTACATAATATTTAAATTATTTTTAGTTAAAACCAGAATCGTTTTTAAAAATTCTAAAACCAGACAAAACTAACTTTTTTTTTTATATACATATACATATGTATGTATGTATGCATGTACCTATGTTATATATGTATTTTTTTAATCCAAGAACCTGACACTCCAGATTTCGTTTCAAAGATAATAATTTATTTAAATGAGTTGTCTTACTTTTTAAAATTCCATTGGCCACTGGTTGACATTGAACCGCAAAACAAAAACAAAACAAACAAACAAAAATCGAGTTACTCACCTTTGCGTCGACGACGATTCCATTAACCTTTTATCTTTTGTTTGACCTTAGCTTGAGTTTTCAAGTTCGGCATAGTAGTCGCACTTCGTTCAATAATTTTGTTTGTTCAATTATTTTCTCATTTTGATATTATATGAATTTATGTATGTATGTACATATGTATATTTATAAAAAATATACACCCATGTATGTATGTATGTAATTAAATTTTAATACAATATGTCGTCGTCGCTCGTTGTTGTGTTCACCTTATATCTACAATGCATATTGTTTATACTCATATATGTATGTATTACCTTTACAAATTCTCGACAGAAAGCTATAGGTTTGTTTATTTTTAAAAATAAAGTACTGTCAACTGTGTGTGGCGGTAGCTAGCTTGCGCTTTCAAATTAATTTCAATTAATTATTCTCAAGGTGGTTAAACATAAACTTCATTCATATACACACTGCACACATCAGAGACAAATTTAGATTACCAAAGTTTTGTGCGTACCAACTTACCTAGTTTTACAGTGCTGTCGTTTTTCAATATAAATTTGGAAATGGGTTACCTATATGTTTTCCAAGAATGGTTAGGTAGCATAAAATAAAGTATTGAATGCTTAGGTAGGTATATAACAAGTATAAAATTATTAACTCAATCAACTAGGTGTAGCGATTATGTCCCTCAAGTTAGCAGACCAAAGTCAGCAGAAAAAAACTTTTGTGACGTCATCATTAGGCGCTTATTATTATTATTACAAAAAAAAAGAATCAATTTTTCTTATTTAATTCAGGTAGTGCTTAATATACAGATAAAGCAAACATTTGTTCCTATTTATTCCTGGGATAGTTAAATGAATGTTTTAAGCAGCCCATAGACACTACACTTGTGTCTGCCCCGGTGTACTGACACCGGTGTGGCATTCCGCCACACACGCCACACCGATCGAGACACCGACACCAAAAATCAAAAACTTTTGATTTTACTTGCACCGTGTCTGACACCGAAATCGGTGTGCGCACCAGCCCACACACAGCACACATTTCCGTACACCGACACCGGTGCAGACACAAGTGTAGTGTCTATGGGCTTCTTTATGAATTATCTAAAACCGGTTCTTACCTACTCAAATTTACTCACTTTTAGCCTACTTATAATTTTTAAATCCCGTTCGCGTTTTCACTCTGTCTTATATTGAATATGTGAGTAGTGTTTTTGTGGTTTAAAAAGCAAAGCTTAATATTCCCAGTAAATGAACAAAGTTTTACTAAAGTAGGTAGTAGATATTGCCGACAGCAGTGTTGAAGCATAATTAAATTCATTGAAATTCTGTTAAATTAAAATGTGTGCGTGCAGACTGGGGATTTTGATTTTTGTTTACCTTACTTCCAAAAAAATATATATATATGTATAGGTAGGGTAGAGTCGCCAGTGGCCGGCCCCTTAAGACAATTTTTCTAGAAAATCTATCATAAAATTTACAATTTTTAACATTTTCAATTAATTTTTAAAACAGAATGTTCCTTGTGGTTTTCTTTATTCATTTACATACACGAAATTTAAAAATTTTAATGAGAAACTAACGTTTTAATTAGTTTTAATGAAAAAGTCAATTTTTCCAGTGGCCGGCCCCTAGTTGCCTAAGACCGGCCACCGATGCTCCTGAGCTCGGCCACCCCAATTGCAACAAGAATTTTGATTTTTATGTGTGGTGGCCGGAGTTAGGACACACATTTCCGTCTTCGGCCCCCTAGTTTCCTTTTGAAAATAGGGGGCCGGAGACTGGATTTAATGGATTTTTAACGTCAGTTTTTGCTCTGGTGTTGCTGTTTTAGCTCAGTTATTCATATTATGCATTTTTTTCAAAAAAAGTATTTTTTCCTAAATTCGGCCGGGGGGCCGACAATAGGAAACACCCAAAAAATCAGTTCCCTATCTCCGGCCCCCTTAAACACAGTCATAATTATAACTTTTTTTTACATTTAAAAGCATATTTAGTTAAAATATAATGTTTTTCAATATAAAAACCGCATTTAAAACTATTAACCCAAGGACTGTCCTCAAAAATCACTAATCCTGAAACCGTTTTCACTGTTGAAATCAACAGTTATGGTACGCGAAAAAATTAAAACACTTGCTTGTGAACATTATTGACTCATAACTCGGAAAGTATTAGGCAAATCTGAGTAAAATTTTGACAGATCATTAAGCATTTATGACAGATTTTTTTGAGATTATAGACGGAGAAATACGACTACAGTTTCACTATTCCCAAAGGTTTTCTTGTAAGGTGGCCGGCCACTGGAGGGGGCCGCCATTGGGCGACTCTACCCTATACATACATATGTATACATACATACCTACTTATTTATAGAATTCTTATTCTAGACTTTTGTACACATAAAGCAAATATGATTGCACTATGCACCACGTGCCTCTAAGACATTTGAATAATGCTGTGATAGCAAAAGCGAGGAGCAAAAAATGAGTAAAATTTAAATGCTATGGTGGTTTTGCTTTTGGTGTTATCTGTGTGTATTAAATACATATGTACCTACATATTTTGATTAGGTAGGTATATACGCAAGATAGAGGGAGACCGTATTTGTATTCGAGCTGATATTATGTTCTTACCATAGGTTTCTGTTTTGCACTTGAGTAACATAATTCGTGTTTTATTAGAAAGTGTATACCTACCTACCCAGATAGCTCGAAAAAAAATGTAAACAACCGCAAGATAATTATGATCAAAAATGAAAATAAAGTAGGTACCTATTGAAATTTTGAAGAGCTTTTAGAAGAATTAACAAAATAAATACCTAAATTGGCTCATGGCGAACCAGGGCCTATAGTGACCAAGAATCCTGAGTTATTCCTGTATTTATGTTGTAAGTAGTAAGGCAGTAGGAATGGAGGTGATCTTCTCAAATCCCAACAGATGGGAGGTACGTTTTTGTGACAAGAGGACGATTTGTAACTGGGATTCGATACCAGACCAAAACGTCAAACAAAAAGTTTCTAATGCGGCAGCATTCATTTGTATCTGGAACACATTCCGGATGCTTTGCATACATTTTACTTTATGTCAGTTTGACATTTCGGAACAATTTTTATGAAGCTTAAAATGAAAAAGCAGTTAGAAGTAGTTTTTATGATAATAATTTGTTTTGTTAAATTTATTCTAAGCCGTTAGATCTCAGAACAAAGGTTAAAAACAAACCAACAAGAAAAAAAAAAAATAACAATATATAAATAAAATTATTTCGCTCAATACTCCATACCTACCTATTTTTGTTTCGCTTTCAGTTCAAACGACAAATTGTCAATTGAAAGCATTCAAACAAAAACCTTATTCGTTTACTTCCCAAACACTGGTCATTTCAACTATTTTTATTCCATAAGACATAAGACGAAGTTCATATAAAAAAAAATGGCCAAAAATCAAAAAGAACAATAAGTGTCATTTTCATAAATTTCCACTACTGACAATTGAAATGTCAAATCTGTCAAAACTGTAGACTGCCTTACAATTTTTTTGTTAGATGCTACCTACATCAATTATTATCTTAATTTTTTCGGACCATTTATTTTAAGACTTTTCGTTATCGTAATAAAATTAACCAGGTTATTGTGAAAGCTTTTTTTATTTACCTTTACACTCAAAAACATTTTTATTTAAAGAAATTTTTAAATTTTACGTAGAAATAATAAATAGTTGTAGGTACCTACTAAAGCAACACCTTCAGCTTACAACAGTACGTAGGTATAGGTACTTAAGCAATTGTCACAATTTTTTGGCCCATACTGTCATACCAATCATTCAATTCAACTTTATGTGGGCAAAAAAATGCAAGAAATACAAAATTCGATACAAAAAAACAAAACACCAACCTACCTACATCAACCCACCTAAATGGAGTCAAAGAAAAACGTATAAAATAAAAAAATACAAAAAAAAAGACGAAAAAGAAAATCCCATAGCTCAGCAGCTTCATATACTTACCAACTATACACAGATACACAACACACAGAAAAAAGCTCAACAAAATGGCTGCCGACGTGTCGTTGGGGCATGGCATGACATGAAATAATAATAATAAAAAAAAAAAAAACAAAAAAAAACAAAGTTTAACATTAAAGAAAACGTGAACGGGAAATTATAGCAATAGATGCCAGAACATGGTAAGGCACGTTGTCATGTGAAAGTGTGCAAATGTTTTGCAAGTTGTGCGGGGCCAAGGCGCTCAGTGTGAATGACTGTGACATGACTTTTTTTTTATTATTTTCAAATGACAGTGATGTTTGAAAGTTGTATGACAAAAAGAAAAATTTTTCAATTGTTTGTTATTGAATTTTTGTTGATTGTGCAAAATTCAATGATATAACTTTGTAGTCTGATCAGAGTATGTGATGATGGTCAAAAAATCACATTCTCATGAGGAAATAATTGTCAATTATCCATAGGGATCGATTGTCGACATGCAAAACAATTGCTGGCTTAAAGCAAAATAATATACGTTTTTACTAGGTTGACACCCTCAGATTTGTTGGTTATCACAGTACACAAATCTAAGATAATATAATATTGCCCATGTTGTCAAAGTTGAAAGTGTCAAGAAATTAAAAATGGCTGTTCGAGTGCATTATTAGAATTACAAAATTTAAAAATCAGACAAGTAAGGGGCACTGGATCCACCATTTTCCTCGATTTTGGGAGATGCGCAGAACTGAACAAAAATGAAAACGTAAATCCTTATCAATAAGGAAAATATAGATGTGCAACTCATATCAGCTACTTATGTAGGTAGGTACCTACTCATTGGGAAATTTTATAATTTAAATAAATGTCAAATTATAACAGTTGTAACAGTTTACCGCTATTTAAATTGGGTGTGCATTAAAGTTCTTTGCGAGACTGGAAAAAATAATCTGGGTATAAATTGGCATTTTTTTGGGCACTTCCTTACATAAAAAAGGAAGTACATAATATGTACCTCTCAACCTACTGCACGGTCCTTGCCTAACCTTTAGATAAGGATTTACCCACCCCTACCTATAGAAATTCCTTATACCTATTAGATAGTACTACCTACCTAACTTCCTTCCAAGCCTTTGCCAGTTTAGGTAACTAGCAAAAGCTTTGAAGATTAAATGTAAAATATTCTTGAGCATCTCTAAAAAAATACCTACCTACCTTATTTAAATAAAATAAGATGCCTTAACGTAACAGTAAAACAATTATGTAGGTTAGGTAGGTAGAGACCTACATATCTACATAACTTACTTACCGGAACGATATACCTAGTACCTACCTACATATCGACGGTTAAAGTGTAGGACCTCCAAAGTGGAAAAATAAAAAAAAAATACCTATTAGGTACCTATTAAAATGCAAAATAATCAGCAGAATCAGAAACACCTTTGTATCAAAGTACGAGGCTCTGCACTTTAACCGTCTATATATAGGTAGGTACCTAGGTACAACCTAAATAGATAGGTATCCAGATTAGTTACCTTAATAACCTTTCAACTCTGGTGCCTACCTAGGTGCCTAAAGGTAGAAACCTACTTAACTACCTATAGGTATTGATTTATAAATTCGTAGACGCACCTACCTACCTATAAACTTACCTACTTTAGCTTCCTTCTAGGTAGGTAGGTAGGTAGGTAGGTACCTACTTACCGAAATATGTATTAGATAGTTAAAGTATGTAGGTTGGTATGTATGTATTAGGTATACCTACCTAGGTACCTACCTACTTAAATATCTTTGTGTTAGGTAGGTATCTTCTCTTAAATGAAAAGAACGAAATTCCAATTAGGTAGGTACCTACTTGCATAAGTAGTTAGTATGGGAGGTAGGTAGGTACCCGCACCAATCTTAAATCCAAATCTAAACGAAAATGAATTTATTCCCAAAATGGGAACAACAGGGCCGAATTGAACAATCAATATCTAATCATTATTATTTGTGTAGGTACCTACCTATGCCTAGCCCTGCAAATCTCTTTTTCCACCACTAAAACATGTGCATCATTTAAACTTCCCTTTTCACAAAAATAAAAAAAAAAATAACAAGAACAAAATACCGGCAGATAGTAGGTACTTTTACATTATACCTAACTCAACTATGTACATTTGTATTTACATACATATACCTAGGTCGAATAAAATACATAGGCAGAAAAAAGCTGCTATAGGTACACCATGATTCCTATAATTTCAGAAGATTAGAGACATGAAATGTGACAACACACCATTTCGTGCTTTTCCCCGTTTCTTGTACACTGCTACCTACCTACCTACCTATAATCAAAAGTGGCAACGTAGCATTCTGTTCGAATACACAACACAAAGTATTAAATAAGAAATACACAGTCAGAGCAACACACCTACCTACAATTTACATACATACATATTATAATCGACCGACCGACCGTCGACAACGACGTATGTAGGTAGGTAGATATTGTACACTGCACATGTACATATGTATATACATATAATATACCTACACAGATACCTACATACGTGTATATTTTATAATTCAGCAATCTAGTTATTTTTTTTTATTCATTTGATTTGTGTCATGTTCGTATCGCATTAAGTAGACAGAATTTATACAAAAAAAAAAGCTAAATAAAAAAAAATGTGGCATGTACCAGCTGAACTCAATCCGTATACATACGTTGGGTTATGTGAGTATGTACATAATATGACTTTGTGTGTACTCACGGTGAATGGCTGTTTGAACATTGATAATTGATAACAGGATTTATCTTTAATAATAAAAAAAAAATACAAGTAGGTAGGTGCGGAAAGGGGAATTATGATGAAGATGATAACGGGATCGAATGCAGACTACGGAGAAATACCTAGGTAGGTAGATATAAGTTGGATTAATGCCTAGGTATAGGTACCCTAGGTAGAATATTTTCTTTTTAAAGAAGCACTGCAAAAGAAATTAGGGTTTAAGGAATGTACGTACTACCCACATAGGTACATATATGGTAGGTAACTTAACTACCGGGTGGATTGAAATCGATTGAAAAATTTAGTTAGCTAAATAGGTCCCTATTTACCTATATAGAAAAGAACAAACAAATAGGAACCTATACCAACCTACCTTTTAGTTACAAAGCACCTGACATTTTAGGCGAAAAGTTGTTAGGTTGCTAGGTAGGTACAAAGGTACCAAGCTATGTTGGTACCTAGGTACATACATTTTAAAAAGACGATAGGGTACTTACCTACATATTTAGGCTTTTTGCACCAGAAGTGTCTCATCATAGACGCGTACTTTGATTATTTGCGGCTTGCGTGCAGATTGTGTGTAGGTAGCTCACGTGTGTTTCAATAAACAACCGCACACGAGGCGTAAGCTGCAATTATTCGTCACATCACACAAGCTGCAAATCACAAGGCGTACAACACTGTGAGTCGCCAGGTGTACAGCTTGAAGTAAGTATCTTACATTTAGGTGCATTGTCGATCTCAAAATATCAAATCATGCTAAAATTGTGTGAAATTGCTGGAAAATGTTCTTTGTTTTATACCTATATGACGTGGGCAGAAGGCTAGCAGTAGTATTAATCGTCGCTACATTGCGAATCTTGTACGAATCTACATAGGTATGACTAGACGATTTGTGTGTCAAAATACCTAGAAGAAGGTTTTTTTTCTTTCAATCGTTAGGGGTTTCATAAAGATTAAAGAGATAATATTTTGTTTCTGATCCCTAGCTATTTTACTTTGGCAGTTATCTTGAATTTAAGAAAAAATTTGTTTAAGTTAAATAGGTACATATGTAGGTAGTTAGTAGCTAGATAGGTATTTATGTAGTTTATTTTCAGCTTTTGATAAAATAGGTAACCCAGGTAGTTTTTTGATTAAGATCAATACCTATTTTTTAACTTAATCTGAAGGATAGGATTTTGATCGACTTTAGCATTTTGTGAAATCCTACAAAAAATATTATTTAGGTAATTTAGTTAAGATTTTGTCTAACGACCAGATAAATCATTTAGTGTTTGAAAAACCTACCTACCTACCACTCCATTTTTTAGACTTAAAATTAGAAAATAACCCGCCTGAAAAAATGGAAAGTTTTTGCCGAGTTTATTCAAGGCCCTGGATACTCGTAAGGCCTTTGCTAGTAAAAACCTTTTTGGAAAGTTTTGTTATCTTATTACAAATACCCGGTAGGTATACCTACCTAGATATAATAATAAAAACTTAAAAAAATGCTGTTGATCATGGCGTCAAAAGATATTTTTGAAGGTTGGACAGAGCATAACTTTAAAAACAAAACAACACAAACATAATATATATACCAGTAAGACATAGGGTCTTCTAAATTAGGCAATGTTAGAATAGAAGGACAGGATAGGATAGGATTTGTTGGTACAGTGTATTGAGAAATTAGGTTTTGATTATCTCATTAAATCCCAGGGTGGCGTTCAGTTGAGGGAATATAGAAAAGAATGCTGCCTAGACTGGGGATCGAACCCACAAATCCAAGTTAGCAGTCAAGCACTACTTCCACTGCGTCGGGGCCACCGGCTCTACGTAGGTAGCTATACTCTTTGTGTACCAGCTTATAACTTTTATTCAGAAATTCACCAATACAAAGACAAAACTTCAGAATTAGAAGCAATTAACACAAGGTTTGTTCGTTGAGCCATCTGAAATAACCCAAAGCATTTTTGTTAGCAAATTAAATGAAAAATAAAACAATTATTTAATTTCTAGCTAAACAAGAATTTGTAATTTAAAAAGTCGTGCTTAATACTTAAAATTTTTGTTTTCTGAATTTGGTAGCATACCTACCAGGTATATCCTTCCTAATAAATATGCTAATAATGAAAATGATCTGTTAATTAATTTGTTTGCAACTGCTGGTTGAATTACCAATGCCATTTACAAAAGTACCTACCTATATTTGAAAGAAATAATTGAACAAAGAGTTTTTATACCAAATTATTGGAAGAAATAAAAATACCTAATAGTGAAAAAGAAATAGCTTGTGAACACCGTGCTTTTAGCAAAAGTTTTTTTTTCATGGAATATTCATTCTTCATATCACCTATCTACCAAAAATGCGATCCTGTGTCTTTCTGGAACTATCGAGGTATATATTTGGACAACATTGCATATAAGATCCAATCAATGTACAATGTGCATCCTTCCAACAATGCGCAGCGTTCTAGGTTTTCTCTTAAAAACAATGATTGCTCTGCACTAATTCCCTAAAAATAATTAACAGAACTTATGTATATTATCTATTTGATTGAGCATGATATTATTAATTCTTCAATATTTTTTAAGAGAATTCACATTCCAATTTTTTGGCTCACTTTTTTTTAAAGGTCCTCGATGCCTCATCGCGTTCTTTGTTAAAATATAAATCTCGAATTTTTCCCATTGCGTGCTTCCTGGCCTATAGAATTCGCTTGCGTTGCGTTGACGTTGACGGACGAAACTGATAGACGTAACCCAATGAACCAGTTGCGTTGTTTTGACATCTTTAATTCGCACGATTTTATAAAGTAAATTTTTGGAAAAAGACAAACTTCAAATTACGAAGTTGACGATGTCCTATGTATTTGTCTTTTTGTCACACAAATTCGCAGAGTATATTATATTTTTTCTTTTGAAACTAAACTGATTGCAAATAAACTAGGGCACATAAAACACATCAGAACAACTTGGGAGCACCCATGCGTGACCTATGTATCGCTTCTCATAAGATTCCTGTTTGGTAACTTTTTTTTCAATAAATTTGTGCAAATTAGTAAGAAATTTCACGTTACCAAACAGACTTAAGTAGCCCGTGGCGTAATGGTTAGTGCGTAGGACTGTTACGCCGAAGGTCTTGGGTTCGATTCCCAGCCTATGCCACCAGAAAACATAAATGTTTTTCACGGGCTACTGCCTCTTGAGAGGAATTGACAAATCCTGCAAGAGTAGGTATATCTTTTCATGGAAAAGTGCTTCTCTACCGTTCGAATTTGGCAGAAAAATTTAGGTCCCCTCCATTCCTGCCAGTAACACGCACACAGGAATGGTTGAGAGTTGTAAGTCACTAGACGCAAAACAAGCGATGAATTCTATGGGTCGGCCCCTTAAGTTTCAGAACGACACGGTATGATTCTTCACAACACAGAGAACGCGACGGGTACAATTTTTGTCCAAACCGCCAGACTATAGCCTGTTTAACCAGGCTTTTAGACCAGGTTCACACGGCATTAGACAACACTTTTTTTCAGAACAAATTTTACCAGATAAGCAGTGGCACGTATACACACTATCTATATATTTTGTACGGCAAAATAATCTACACAGCTATCGAATACTTAACGAACCGAATGATGGCGTATTGTCTTAGATCATCAGTAAGTATTACATATGTATACTGTGACCAAATCACTATTGAATCCATCTCATCAAAACAAATAAAAAAAAAAACGTTTCCATATTATTTTTCTCACGTTTCACTAGGTATACATTAGCTTAAAAAAAAACTTGACAGATCATATTGAAAGAATCCAAAAAACCACATATTTTCCATCGTCATTTTAAGTCTTCGTCTTTTTAGATATCAAAAATAATTATTCCAGAAGATTCGCATTTAAGGATTACATAGTTTATTTTTTGTTTAATAGAATAAGCATGACGAAGGGAATTTAAACACTATTACACTAAAAAAAAAAAAAATTATTTAAGGTACGAAAAATATTTCAATATGTTATCTATCCCGCGAGCACCTAATCGATTCCCTCTCGTTTCAAGCTCATCAGCAGTTTGGTTAGCGAGCATTATGGATTATGGGAATGATCATGGCGTGCTTATAAATCTATCACTCGAGAGCGTGAGCAAAAATCTAAATGCCCAAAACTAATAACTCGTGAGCGAGAGCTTCTCATTAGTGCTTATTCGATATTGCACACTCACAAGCAGCTCATGAGTGAACATTTTATACCATGAAAGTAATGAACCGAAACCAATAAAATTATTATTATTAAAATCTGAGCTGATCAAAGAACAAAAAATGAAAACAAAGTTCTATTGACAAAATGAGTTCTCAGAAACAGAGGAAGTAGCTACCAATCATGTAATAATAATTTTTTACTCAGGATGGTAATAAAAAAAAATGAAAAACAAATCCAGAAAAGAGGTGTGGTATTTCTTTCAAGATGACATACCTACCTACCTTCTTATCTTTTGTCAGTTAACATCTTCAACGAATTTTAACGCGTTTGCAATAGTTAAGTTATTCAACAAAGTGGGTACTAATAGGTACCTACCTAAATAAACAAAGAAATCTTTGAATTCATATTATCAAGTCAGACCATGACCATGATTTTTTTTAAACAATGAAGTAGGAGAATTATATTAAATTTAAATCATCAATGAATTGCCCTTCACAAAAGTCAAAACACATATCACACACACACATTCACACAAACATATACTTACACATCAAAATACAGTAAAAAGAAAAAAAAATGAAAACAAATGAACAAATCTAACGTGCTTACAACTAAATGATTAATTAAACACGAACTTATTTTCATACAACTATTTCCTGACATTCTATGCCCCATTTTTTTTTTATTAGTTCTGCCGATAATACATGATCACGAAAAGTGTGGAGTTCAAACGTGATAACATGCAAATGTTTTCGAACATTTTATTTTATAATTTTATTTTATTACGTCATTGTAAATATAGTTCTCGTTTGTTTTAAAAGTTATGCGTCTGCAATCTAAAAATATCTTTTTAAATAAATTTTATTTCAAGCTGATAAGAAATTGTTATAAGAATAAAAACAATAATTTTCCGCGAATAGGTATATAATAAAAGTGCAATAAATTAAAAAAAAAAGGATTCTTTGTACTTTCGAGCAGAGGTTTTTTCTAAAGCTTAATAAAACTTGGAATTTTTATTAAGCAAACAAATAATAAAATTTAGATGTTTTGATGGAATAATAAGTAGGTATAGGTAATCTTTTTTTTGAAGATATAATTTGAGTCTGAGGAAATTTGCAAAACAAAAATTAGAAATTAAAAAAAAGTAAAAGAATGATTTGCACCCTATAAAGTTTCTTTGGTAATTTTTAATGCAGATAGATTCTCATGCAGCAATAAAGTTCGGAAGTTTTAACGAAGTTAAATAAAATCAATTTAGTCCAATGATCCGAAACTTAAAGTAGGAACGCAAACGGACGTGATATAAATTTTGAATAGGGTAAGAGAGTAAATATGCAGTTAGTTTGTATTGTAATAGAGACAAAAATTACCCCATATTGATCAACATAGGTACCTACCTACATTTTTATTGTTGGAAGGAAAAATAAAAATCTTAACCCATGCTAGGTATGGCACATTAAATTTTTGAAAAACAAATTTCTTTTGAATAAATTTAAATTGTTTTTGTTTTTTTAAAGAAGTTTCAAGAGATGATTGAAGTTTTTTGGTATACCTACCTATAATTATTATTTTATTTATTTATTTAAATTCGTAGATAATTAATTAGTTTTAATTAAACGTGGCATGGTTAATTTACCGTCTGCCAGAGTAACGTTGAAAATTTAACTTTAATTACATAGGTACTCATATAGAAATATAAAATATTTTGTATTACATTATTAAAACACAAAAAAGGTATAAAAAAAGAAAACATGGATTGAATTCGAAGCATAAGTGGGTTTTAATCCACTCAAAGATGGGCGTTTTATTCACTCCGAGCGCCCGTAGTCGCTCGTTGTTCTCAGTACTTTTAGTTAAATATATTTCGAAAAAAAATTGATATTGTTATTAGAAAAATAAAAAAAAAAATGAAATGTAGGTATATTTAAAGCTATTTCGATAATTTTAAGCATGTTTACAAAAATTAGATAGAGTTTTCCAGGACATACCTATCGACATTTAAAATTCCAAGGCATTCGTGTCTAGTTAGTCTGCTCTTTTCAAAATAGAGTCTCCTTATCTCTTGTAGAATTGGGCATTAACCCAAGAAGTGAATTATATCCTCACGTTTCAGTTCATACGATCACATAAGTAGATATATATTTTCTTTCATTGCACTTTTTTGCCGTCCTTAGGGAAAAGGAAATTTGGATTCGCTTGCTCAATTTTGACGTATGTCCCTATGTACCTTTAAGATTTTCTGACATCAAAAGTTTTTGAACTGGACTAATTTAATCCATTTGGAAAGGACAGAATTCTTTATGTGAATTATAGCGTGAGCATACATAACCATTTTCAGGGGTTAAAAGCCCCCATTTAGCCACCATCTTGCATAAGGGGGTTTTAAAAGTTTTTTTTTAACGCGATATCTTAAGAACCATTACCTATAGTCTCAAAAAAACAAATTTTGTGCACTTTTTATAGAAATTATAAATCGCCAATTTTTGTAGGACTTAAAGGCCGTTAAAAGCTATTTTGAATCAATAATTCAACAAAGTCCATTAAAATAGTGCAAATTCTTCTACTTGGCTGATGTATTTCAGTAGTATAGTATATAGAAATTATTATTATTATTAAAAAAAAAAAAACCTTCAACCCGGGTGACTTTGGCACTTTTTCATATTAAAATGTGAATAACTTTTGCAATATTTTTTTTTAAATGAAGATTTCAACCTTTTTACCTAATTCGCTCACTCTATTAAAGTCACCATCCCTTTCACGACGACTTTGGGCGGACGGACGTTTTCCTCATTTTAATATGAACTACAAGCAGCAAGTCAATCTCACCCAACCCAAATGAAAGAAGAGAATTTTTTTATATACATAGGTATTGATTTCTTGTTTTTGCATGTCAAATCCACCATTTGGCATTTATTTTTAAAAAAAATAATATTTATTGTTTATAAAATAGTTACAAGGGTAGATAAAGGGAATTAAATTTAATAAACAATACATATATCGGTGTTAAATTAATTTTGCATTCATATTTCTGCAACATATTAAAACGATCCGAAATTTTCAGCTGACTTTTTTTTAAACATTTTTAAGAAAAATAAATTTTATTATATCTTATTTTCTATTTTTAATAATTAATTAAATCTAATATGATCATTTTTTAATTCATTCAATTAAACAAATTTACAAAGAAGTTTGAAAAAAATTAAACAACACCTTCATATTTAAACAATTTTTTTAAAAAGTATCCATTCCAAAGCCAAAGTAATTTAGGAACGATCAAAGTTAACAATAGGTAGTTAACATTTTAGAACGCACAACTGAGATCGCATTTTCTTGAACTTGTCTTTTACCTAGTTAGGTAGGAACATACCTCCATACTCCCACTTATTCGAGTTTTTTCACGAAGAATGTATTATTATTTTAAATTGATTTTTGTTATCAGCTTAAGAATACAGATATTACAAAATGCTTTCTAATAAAAAAAGTCAAGAAAAAATTGTCAAAATCGATCTTCTTTTTCTGGATCGAAAAAATTATTTTTGTTTACCAATGATAAACAAATAGGTAGATACTAGAGCTCCCTATTACACGGATATTTAAAAACACGGATACACGTGTTCTTATAATATCCGGATGTGAATCCTTGTATTTCGTGTATCCGTGTATCCGGATATCCGAAGATCTGTGTATTTTAATTAATCCAATTATTATTTAACAACGACTTGGTATGTAATCGAATTTGTTAGTGGATTTAAGTTGAAAATTATAAGTTTTTACTTACAAAATCGATTTTTTGGTAAAAAACCGGAAGGAATTAAGTTGCTCTACTTGGATTTGCCAATATAAAATAACTTACAAATTTCTAAGAGAAAGTATAGAGCAATAAGTTTCGTGAACATTATTTTTCAAAATTCTTAAATTTTTCATCAATTTTTGCATTCGTAAAAGTGAAAATAAAATTGACGACCGACTCAATTAACCATTTCGTATAAAATTTGTTGCGCCTCCCCAATAGTTTGTATGGGTATGCCTGGCATTCTACCTTTATTTTAAGACTTTAATCTTAAAGTTCCGACAGTTAAAACCGAAGTTATAAGCTTCCTAAGGCAACCATATCAGTCGATTTTGGAGGTTTTACATAAAACGACGGAATTCTCTCACTGGTGGATGATGGTTGGTAATCGACCAAGCAGAGAATTAGAATTAAGATTGAGATGCTGGTGTAGCTCGTGCAATAACGTTTGTTATATCAAAATAATCGTTACTTTATTTACTTGCGCCTAACGGTTAGTTAGAAAATCAAAATTTTCACCAAAAATAAAAATCTATAATAGCCATTATTCCTGAAAAGTTTGAGCTTGTAAACCCATCCCTTGAAACGATAAAAATCAGAAACCAATCCGTGTAGGTACCTATTAAGAATCCGTGCATTAAGCTCTAGAAGATACCTATATTATGTCCTTTTATCCAAATAAAAAAATATAATTCAAAATTCATCAAGGAGCAGATCGCCCCCTAGGTGTAGGTACCTATGCTTAATTGGATCAATCAATTTTGAGCACTTGCTAGGTCGGTATTGCTGATCACTTGTTATTATTCACAACATGATGAATTATTTAACTATTTAAATGTACTTATATTATGTACATAATTTATTTATGTAGGTACCTATGTAAATAAAGTATATAAATACCTACACAAATTTCTTTTTAATAATAATTGTTTTTTTTTTATTATTATTTATTTTAAAATTATTCACTGTAGGTAATAGGTATAATATTGAATTTAAACACTTCAGAATTTGTATGTTTTGTTTTAATTAAACACCGCAATTAAATAAAATGAAAAAAAACTTTATACAATAAAAGAAACCACAAGCATTCATAATGGGTGTAGACTGAAGGTATACATATACATATGTAGGTAGGTACAATTGCATGTAAATCTCCCTAAAATTGTAAAAATTTTAAAATCGTGTTTTTTTAAAACAAAATCTATTTTTTGCCGAAAATCCGACATAAATTCTCGCAAATTTAGTTGTACAAAATGAACCGAATTGAAAAATCATAACAAATATTCCTAAATAAATTGAAAATACATTATGTAGCTATGTACATAGGTACCTACTACAAAAAATACTTTTAAAAAAATGTAAAAAACACAAAAATATTTCTTAATGTAGATGATTTTGTGAGATTTAAATTTCAAGAAAATGAGTTGGAAATTAAAAAAAACTGTTCAACATTGCCTTTAGAAACGACTTTGTCATCATTATGTTAATTTAACGAATTGGAATAAATTAACAATGAAATTAAATTGTTAAGTGGAAAGAGAAGAAAAATGTAATTTTGTTAATTAGTTAGGCCTAGGTACCTATCTATTCACATATTTCAAATACCTATTTATACTCAAGTAGGTACCAACCTAAGTTTAAATAGTTTAGCGACCTACTTAAACTTATACCTACCTACCTATTACTTGAAGCAAAAATTTATAATACTTAGAAATACCTACATTCATACATATTTAGGTACCGAGCTAGGTATGTACGGCTCGCTTATAATTCCATAATGAGACGTCCCAGTTTATAGCCGTGCGATTAACTTGGATTAAAGAAAATAGGTACGTGCAAACATAGGTACATCTTTGTAGCAAAGGGTTTAATTAACACTTAACGTCATTGAATACAAATCCAGTTAAAATTACGTATCATCACTATCGCCCGAGTAAAATTGAATAAACTCCCCATTTTACATAAAAATAAATTAATCATAACATCAACCACACATCAAGTCCGTGGATTCAAATGTGAAGAGTACCTATACCTATAAAGTTTGGAAAATTAATAAATTTTCCGAAATCGATAATTTCACAAGTCACTGTCGTATGTCTTCATTATAAAGCACACCCCAAGGAAAATCGATATACCCCAACCCTTATGTAACACAAGTTCGACCCACCACTTGGACAGTAGCAAAAAAAAAAAAAAAATTTAAAGGAAGAAAATTACAACAAAAAAAAGTCACACCTTTTTAATATATACTTAGCTATTAAAATAAAAGTTAAATATTTTAGGTACTTACCAATTAAAAAAAAAAATATTCCAAATTCTGGTATCCAATTTGTTTCATCGAAAATTTTAAAATAGTTTTTCGTCTCCGCGACACAGAAAAAAAAATTACAAACTCGAAAAAGAATCGTGACCTCACCCAAATCAAATTATTTTAGGGAAAAGATGTTAACTTTTGGTTTAAATTATTTTCTTTTCTTATTTCATTCAAAATTAGATGTCGAAAAAAAAAAAATTATAAAATTTATAAACTTGAATTTATCGATTAGGCAGCCAGTTTATTTTGGTAAAGGGAAAAATGCACTTTTTATGTAATTTAAGGTGAGGCCGCACTCAGGATGAAAAATATCGATTTTATTTTCAAAATTTACGACGTAGGTAGGTACCTACCTAAATAAAAAAAAATTCTGCAATTTAATATCGAGAATTATTTTTAACAAAACTCCCCCTGATCACTTGATTTTACAAAATAGAAAAAAAAACAAATCAGAAAATCGATTATTTTTTTCTCTGCTTACGAAATGAAAAAAAAATCCAGAAAAGAAAGAAAATTCCTCTACTGCTTTTTCGCACACCATAAAAACTATATCAAGAAATATTATTTTTTGAATTTTTTTTTTTAATTTATAAAACGAGCTTTGATGCAAAATTAAAGCACTTTTCTCTTAAAAAAACGCACTTTTCTTCATTTTTCTTTCTTTTTTCCACACAAAACACATTGCAAATGAGGAAAAAGCCCGATTTTTCCATGCACATACATCTTCGAATACACCACACACTTTCAACACGAGAAACACCCTTTTTTTCTAACTTTAACCATCTTTCTGCGTTTTACCTTTAGTGCAGGGCTTTAACTTTTGCCTTTATAATGCTTAAAAATTAAAGCAATTAATTTTTATTTTTAACCCATGAAATAAGTTTAGAGAGAACAATAAATATAAAAAAAACAGATAGTTAAGAATCACAAATTTGTTTCGGGGACATAAATAATTCCTCATCGAAACGAAGGACACAGTACGAGACGATAATTAAGAAAAAAAAAAAAAGAAAAAAAAAAAGAAAAGAGAACGATTTTGGTCAATTTTCATCTCATTTAATTGGGATAATTTACGAATTTTTGCAGTGATTATCAACGACATTCTATAGCATATATTAAGTTACCTTTTCGCAATAAATTTAAACATTTAAACGCAAAAAATTGAATTTTTTTCACCCGGATTACAAAACGCACGGCCGAAGAGAATCTATATCTTGCTAAAAATTTATTTTAACGAAAATTCACCATAGATGGAGTACGTGTATATGGTATTGGTTGCCCTGGTGCTGACGTCTTTGGTGGTTTCGACGACGACGACGACAATACGCGGCTACACGACGCACACATCTAAGCAAAACTATACAACTGCCAGCATAATGAGATATATACGAACAAATAAGGTGTATAGGCTTAGAGTAGTGTGAGTGGCTGTGTGTGGATTCTTTTTCATGCTAAATAAGAAGAAATTCACCACGACTTGTTGTCAAATTTCATATAATCTGTGATGTCTGGTTTGTTTTGTGGAAAGTTCATTTTGTTTGATCAATTTATTATGATTGGCAATCAACACTATTTTTTGTCTGCGAATTACAATAGTGAGTAGTAGAATTGTATATTTGCATTTGTGGTTTATTATTTGATTTTTTTGTTATCACCATCACATGACTGAGTGAAAAAATTGATATTTGAACAAAAATGGCAACATAGCTATTGACAATTTAAGTTGGTGTAGCTCCCATGGAGGGGAAATTCTATGGACGAGTTGAGAACAAAAATAACCCGTATATCCCGTTTAGTGTGGTAAAAAAAAGCAAATTATTCTTTCTACCATCAGCATACACCACACAAACACACACATATATGCATAGGTAGCCTAGAATTTAAATCCAGAAGAAAGAAATGTGGTGAAAGAACAAAGAACTGGCAAAACTAGCAGCAAGAAAATTATCAACATGCACGAATTTGACAAGAGATGGGCAGTGAGTGAAAACAAGAAAATACAAAAAAAACTTGCAAAATATTTTTTTATTTGGTATTTTCTTTTTGCTAAATTTTACATATAAGTATGTAATATCATAGGTATATGTATGTACGTATTATCCGAGTTTGCCATACAATTTGGTATTGCAAATCATAATGTTGCTTACATACATATACTTATGTATACATGCATAATATATGATTTGTTATTTATAAATGACCCAACAAAGTTCATATATTTTTATTTTCGCCAACAAATTTAAGGCGAAGAGAAGAATTAATAAAACACCAACATGAGGCGGACAGATGGAATCGGTTAAAATAAATTTGAATCAAGTTTGAAAGAGAGAGATAGGGCTATGAAAATAGAATATTAAAGAGAGAAAGAAGTATAAAAATGGCGCATAATGAAACTTTATTTTCTTTGGTTTTTAATGGATGGGTAAACGGGCGGCGGCGGTCTGTTTTGCCATTCTCTCTCATTCGGTTTCGTTTTTTTTTTCTTTGTATTATTATACCTATCTTCTGGATTTAGTGTGCGTGAAAATTATAATTTTTTTTTATTTATTTATTTCAAGTCTTATATTTCTTTTCTATAGTAACAGTTGTTGAGGGAAATGTGTATGTAGGTGTGTATGGTTTTGAAGATGAAGATAGGAGAAGATTGCGTGCACTTCACTCCACCAGTTTATTCCAACCTATATATATTTATGTTTATATATACAAATACATCATACACAAAGGGGAAACGAGTAGGTAGGTAGGTAGGTATGTTTTCGTTTTTAGAGTTGTGAAGAAGAAGAAACCATGCTTTTAATGATTTATATGATTTACAATACATACAAATATAGTTGTACTACATTAGCTATATGTGTAGAACAAATAAAAAAAACAAAAGCAAGAACAGTGATGTTTGCATTTTATGTTAGGAAAATGGGAAGCAATGTAGAGAAATAATTAAAGGTAGGTAGGTAGACTGAATTGTGCAAGTTTGTAGTTTTTTTTATTATTGCAGGTAGGTAAGGTGGGCAGGCTAAAGTGGTGGTGGTAGTGAGTAGTGCAGTGATCGGATGACGTCGTCGTTTGAAATTGCAAATTTTAAAGAATTGGGTTACTCTTATTCTACTTTTGCCACCTTGGTACCTTTATACCTACCTACTATACCTACCTAGGTAGGTATCCATTCCTAGGTAAATGCTAGGTAGGTAGGTAGAATATAATAGGCACATTACCTTGGTAGATAGGTAACTATGAACAATCTGGACTCACTTAATAGCCATCATAATATCTAATACCTAGGTAGGTACATACCTACCGTTGCCGAAATCAAAAATCATGATATTTTTCATAAGATTACAAATCATTAAATTGCTTAGTTAATTCAGCCTTATTGTAATTTTCACGCGAAAAAAATTCCCCTACTTAAAATAAGTGCAAATTTAGGCTGAAATACCTAAATAAGGGGAAGTTTTCGAACATGAAATTTCGGGTGAAGCTCACAAAAGGTGAGAATTTCCGGGTGGAATGTTGTACGGGTGAAACTCCGCCAAGAAATGATTACGGCTTTTGTGGTACAGTTCAATAGTACGAGCATTTTTTACTACGGAGGGGGTTTATCTCCCCCCGTTTGGTCATAAAAAAAGTACCTACTAAAAATGAAAAAAAAAAAATAAATAAAAATAACGGTAATATCTACTTACAATTAAGAAGGTACCTATTACCTATACCTTTATTTAAAGTCAATAGGTACCTACCGACTCTGTTCTATTAGCTAGTTCTAAAATAAAGTGAAATCTATGCATATGTAGGTAGTTTTCGAAAAAAAAAAGGAATTTTAAACTCAAAATTTAAAAAAAAAAAAAACAAAAAAAAAGTTTAAGGTGTAATTTTTCAAATTATTATAGGTAGGTATAGGTACCTACCTAATATTATTTTTTCTGAAATTCGTTGCTCTAATTACAGTCAAACTTCTTTATAACGAACTTCTTTATAACGTAATTCTCTCTATAGTGAATTTCATTTTGTTCCCCTTCCCCTTAAAAAATACATATCTCATAATATGAATTAGGTTCTTTATAACGAAATTCTCTATAGCGAAATTCTCTTTATAAGGAAATTATTTTTTTGGTCCGAAAGCAAAATTGTTTCTTTATAACGAAATCTGAATTTTCAAATTTGAAATAAAAGCCGACTACGATTTTTGTTTCTTGTTTTAAAAGGGAATTCCCCATTTAAGCAAGAATTTTCGAAATGTCAATTATTTTCAAATTTTAAATCAAAGCCTACTACGATTTTTGTTCCTAATTTTAAAAGGGAACTCCCCAACGAGAATTTTCGGTGGCGACGACGAAAACAATAATAACAACGTGTTGTTTTCATTGACAACCACGTGTTTTTATTGTTGTTTTCGTCACCGCCACCGAAAATTCGTGTTGGTGTGGGGGAACCTTAAATTGAAATTATTATGTATGTGCGAATGTATCAAAAGTGTGCATATGTAGTAGAACTTTTACGTCGAGTTTGAGAGAATGGGAAGATTTTTATAATAAAACAATAAATAAAACTCAATTGCAATCGAAAATTGATATGTTTTTAATTAAAAAATAAAAAGACACACATATCTTTAAAATGAGTTTTTTTACCATTTTTTAAAAATATACCTCTTGCAGTGTTAAAAAAATTACAGTTTCTATATTAAGAATTTTGTATATAACTTCTTTATAACGAAGCAATTTTTTGTTCCCTTGAAGGTTCGTTATAGAGAAGTTTGACTGTAATTCTGAATCAAAAACTGAAAACTAGATTATTTTGTGTCTTCTAGTTCTTGAGAAAATTTAAAATTACTAAAACTAGGTACTTTTTTGTTATTTTGCTTGCTTACATGTAGGGACAACCCCCTGCTTGGGCACACTATAGGGTTTGGGGTAGGCGCGAGGTTAGGTGTATGCAAAGTTTCTTTTGCATTTAAAGAATCTGGACCCATGTTCTGTAACTCGGCGATAACTTTTCGAGGCGATAAACGGCGAAAAATGGAACAAAAACCATAGGATTCCCATGAGTTTTGTTCCATTTTTGTTCCATTTTTCGCCGTTTCTCGACACGAAAAGTTATCACCGAGTTACAGAACATGGATCCTGGATTTAAAGAAACTTTAAATTTATCCTATACCTATTAGTACATACTTACATTCGCTTTGTTTGTTTTGAAATTTTAAGTACCTACCTACATGAGTCTAAAAAAATATTTGATTTCTTGTTTTGCTTTTCAAGAAAAAATCTTGAGATTTCATGAAATGATTGTGAAAAATCATGGAAATCCTGATAAATTTTATAAGTTTCAAAAACACTGAATAGGTATCTAGGTACCTATGTAGGTAGGGTATTGATGAACTAGGTGTTATAGTGTATGGACAATTCGTCGTTTATTTAAACAAAAAAAAAATGAGCACACCCATCATTTAATAGTCTCAAAAAAAAATCAAAATACCTACCTAGGTATAGGTATATGTAGCTACAATCCTTTATGTAGGTATCAATAAGATAATTTTTCTAAAAAAAATATATCAAAAAATCTGCAATTTTTAACTTTTTCAATTAATTTTTAAAACAGAAAGTTCCTTATACCTAGTTCTTTTTATTTTTTCACATTCACGAATATTAATATTATAAGTACCTACCTAGGTATTTAAGACATATAGGTATGTACCTAAAACCCTTGTTTTGATTAGTTTAAATGAAAAAGGCAATTTTTGCAGTGATCGGCCACTAGTTGCTTACGACCGGCTACCGATGCTCCTGAACTCGGCCACCCCAATTGCAATCGCAACAAGAATTTAGTGTTTAATATTAGGTATGTGATGAAAAAGAACCCAATCTGTCATTTTTCCGAGCTATAGGAAAGTGTTTCGAGATTTTAAAACGTTAAAATAGAAAAAATACTAAATAAAAAAGTTAAATAAAAGTTAACATAGTGAATACTTGCAATAGTTTATTAAAAAAAATATAAAACTATGTTAAATCCTGTAAAAACACCTATAGTATGGAATTTTCAAATTTTTCTTTTCACGGACTGATTGTTTCTCATATTCCACATAAAGTAATGTGAAGTTTTTTAGGTTAATACATTATCTGAGAATACTTTTCAATTGACATTTCGTAGCATTTTTCTATAAAAAAACAAATTGTTTCAGAACAAAAATACACTTCAATCAGGAATTAGCTAAACCCGATCTGAGAAAATTGAAATTCTCGTCCAGGATAGTATTAGTTTTTGTTGGTGATGGCAAGTCGCTCAAATCCATTGAGTGCCCGTAGTGCAGAGTAATTTTACTTACTTTATGTGGAATATGAGACACTGCTTACCTGTGAAATGAACAAAAATTACACTGCTTGTTATAGGTGATTTTACAGCATTCAACGCAGCACCGCGTGTAGTTTCCTATTTTTTTTTTCAATGAATTGCATGTAATCACTTTATTTACTTTTCTATCACTTGTTTCTTTAATTTACTAAGCTCTTTTACTGTTTTAACGATTTAAAATTTCAAAACACTCCCAAAAAAAAACAGATCAAAATTCCTTTGCGCGCCCCAGCATTTATCTGTCTAACTGCACGCCTTCCCTGTGTGAATGCATTTGTGTACGCGTAACTCACACTCACAATGATATTTCCCACTGATAAAGCATACTTTAAAAAGATAGAGAAGCGTTTTGCTGGTTTTAAAGTTAGAATACCTCTTTAACGCTAAAATATACCTACTTTATGTCGTTTAAAATTTACAAAGAGCCGACTGTCATTCTAAAGTTATTATTTAGAGCCGACTCCCATTTTAAAGAGATTTAGATCCGCGTTAAAGTGTTTAAAATTTTGTGTCAATATTGTTTTTCAATATAAAAAACGCTTTTAAAACTATTAACCCAAAAACTGTCCTTAAAATCACTAATCCTGGAATTGGAATATTTTGATTATAAAATTTTAGAAGTTTTAAGAGAATTTTCTACCCAATAATTATTGTAATTATTGAGATGAAAGTCTGAGCTCCTTATGTTCCAGTAGTCGGTCACTTGAAATATATAGAAGTCAGCCTTACTAAGTAAATATAATATTAGCGGCTGACGTAAGAATTATGTCTATAGCCAGACACTCATTTTACCATAACATTTACAGGCGGATGACTACTGAAACTAGGGCTTTTTTATATCTTTTTGGCAACAATCAAAAGAGAATAAAATTTCCATTCACTTTGCATATGTACTCAGATTAAAAGACAAAAAAGTGATTTTCAAGTGTCAGCCACGCTTTAAATCTCGATTTTTGCGTTTCTTTTTCAATTATCTGACCCAGCTCATATGGTGGGTTTAAGTGTTATAAAAAAAGGAAACTTTATTTAAAAATTTTAAAATCCGTCATATTTTTAAAATAGGAATTTCAGTATTGTAAATAAAGTTAAGCGAAGAGAAAGGGTTAGATTCTATTTTCTAAAAGAAAAATGAATGACAGTGGTTATTTATTTAATGCGTTAAGGACTAACGTTAAACACTTATTATAATATTACTTAAAACTAGTACATATAAAATTTGCATTACAATAATGTATTAAAAAAGGTTTGTTTGAATTTAATACTTTTAAAGTTATCATTTACTGAGGAGATCATAAAGTAATACTTATTAAATACTGAAATCAATTGATTTAAAGGACTATTTAATCCATAATTTACTCTACTGAATGATGGACATAAAGGTATTTGTCTTCTTATATTAGCTTGACTAAAACTGAAATGTAAACGACCCAAAATTGATGGCGATATTATAGAACCATTTACTAATTTAATAATGTAACAAAGCTGTAAATATTCTCTATGCCTTGAAAGCAGAGGGAGATTCAAAAGCTTAACTCTTTGAATGTAGGGGGGAAGTGAGACTCCGGGCGACCATGGGAGAAAACGGAGAGAAAATCGCATAAATCTTCTCTGAATACCTTCTATTCTGTCGATATGAATTGAATAGTATGGTGACCATACTATACAGCCATATTCGAGTATAGGCCTAACAAACGATGAAAAAGAATTTTTTGTTTCTTTCATCGATAGGTAGATCTTATTAATACAATAAAGCTGCACCTACATACCTATAAAAGAAAATTCTAAAACTCGAGATAAAAAGAATTTAAAATCAAAAATTGATAAAAAAGAAAAAAATAAAATCAGGACAACAGCTTTCTAGAAATAAATTTTTAATGTTAGAGAAGCAGATACAAAAAATTAAAAGACCAGTCTTTGCAATATTTTCGATTTAAGTTTGGCTAGGTGAATTTTTTCATTATATTTTGTTGGATTTGGTTTTTTTTTTTACTCTCATTGGTATTTTCATTTTAAACAACATAAACAATCAACATAAAAAGAATTCTCATTGAATTTTTGAACAACAATGGTCAATTAGTCTAATAAACTAACATTCAAGTATGAATACCTAATACAATAAATAATAGTAATAATAAAAAGAATTCTGTTATAAACACGATGGTACTATTTAGTTTCCAAAGTTGTCCATGCTCAGAGTTGCCGAGTTTTAAACTATCGAAATTTCTCAGTGAGTTAAAGAAACCAGTTTTTACAGTCTCAGGGAGTTAACAGCAATTTATATCTTGGAGCTGTTGAAAATACATAATATATTAAAAACAACAAATGATGTTCTGTCATTGTGCCTAAACGTAAAGACCCGAATCTTGATAATCCGATCAATAGAACCTAAGATATAAGATTTTTTGCGACCATTGGCGTAAACCGGAATTTTTTGCAATCAAAATTTGTTTATTATGCAAATATAGAATTAATAATAAATCATTTAAATGTACATAATATTATCAGAACTTTGCGAAAAAAACCATAAGTTTTAACTGAAATTATAAATTGATAACAAAGTGAAGAAATATGTTAACTGGCCGGATACTTTAATTGTTTTTAACCTAGGAAGGTATACGTATTTATAGGTATACCTACGTGCATATGCCAAATTCTATAAGGTATAGGTTTGTATATCAATACATATCTAAACCATGGTTTCAAGAGTCTATACAATTGTACTTTTTCCGATACATTCAACTTGACTAAAGTACATAAATACATTTTTTATAAAATTCGATACAATTTTGCCATTATGAGAGGTACAGTTTAATTAGCAATAGGAAGTATTTAGTTTTTGCACGACTGGGTCGCAAGAACTTGCTCTTATGTGCGACCACACTGTGTTTTTAAAGTTTTAATATTTCAAAAACTATATTTTATCTTACAAAAGAAATAAATTAGTTATGGGAGTCTATATTATATACCACCTGCTTAAAACGTAGTTAAGTTTAAGGTTGTATTATGTGAGCAGGTACATTTATTTATGAACAATATAGCACCGTGTTGCAAATATGCATGGAATTTACAGTTTAGAGTGAAAAATTGTAAAAAAAAAACATGTAATAAAACATACGTAAATTGATTAAACAACCTCTGAAATTGTTTTGAAAACAATGTGATGTAGGTACATTGTACATCATTCGATTTCTTAAGGAAATCTCAATTTATGAGAAAAAAAAATTGAAAATCGTTGGAGCGGTGTTTAAAAAATAATAATTTTGTATATATAAAAATTTGAAAAAATATCATTCACCCATTTTTGAAATATGGAATTTTAAAAAAAATAATTTTGAATTTTTTTTTTTTTTAAATCAATAATTTATTTTTTTGAAAATTTGGGTATGCAATATTATTAGAACTTATTTGAAGCTTTTGTGCAAAAAAATTCATTAAAATCAGTTCAACTGATAATGAGATAATCGAAAATCAAGAAAATGGTTCTATGAAAATCGTATGGGAGCCGTTTTTGAGAAAAAAGAGATTTTAAAAACCGGTTTTTAAACATTTGTATGGGAGGTACCGTTATTTTTGGTTATAAAAACAATTTTAATTTAAAATTTGCTAGATAATGTTAAAAAACTGCTGGGCACCAAGTTTAATAAAAATTGACCAAGTCGTTTTCGAATTATTAAGTTTTAAAAAAAAATTTTGAAACTTTTTTTAAAAATCCAAAAAGAAAATTTTTTTTAATTTTGGTAGGTATACAAAACTTTTAAAACTTTTTCAAACATTCTCCATAAAAAAATTGATCAATATCAGTTGGAGAAAATCGAAAATCAAAAAAATGGTTCTATGGGAGGTACCATTTTTAACCATTTTTCGGAATTTTTTTTTATACAATGGTTACATTTTAGCAAACAAAATTACAGATTTTTTTTTAAAGTTGTGAGCACGTTTTTGAGAAAAATAAGATTTACATTTTTTGCTAAAAAAAAATTGTACGGCAGGTACCGTTATTTTTGGTCTTAAAAAAATGAATAAAGGGGTAGGGGAATGCCCAAAAAACGCTGTGTACTAACTTTGAAGAGAAGCGACCAACCCGTTTACGCTGCAGTCGAAAGGACAGACAGACGGACACAATTTCGATACCCACTTTTTGATACCCATAAACCCATAAGAACAAATCTAAGCCTCTTCCATAAAAACAAACTAAAAACAAATTTGTATTATACCTAAGGCCTTCTGCACACAAATCGTCTAGTCATAAATGCGTACAAGATTCGCCATGCAGCGACAATTCCACTACTGCTAGTTTTCTGTACACGAAGCGTTACGTCATAGCTATCAAACACTGAACATTTCCCAATTTCACACAATTTTGAAATGAATTGACATTTGACACTGACAAGTTACCAAAATGTGAAGTAAATACTTCAAATTGTACGCCTGGCGACTGACAGTTCTGATACGCCCGGCGATTTACCGCTTGTTTGATGCGAGGAATAAGTGCAGCTAACGCATCACGTGCGGCTATCTATTGAAACACGCTTGAGCTACACACAAACTGCACACAAGCTGTTAATAATCGAAGTACTCGTACGCTTCGTGTGCAGAAGGCCTAAGGTATAGAATTGATAATGCGGTATTTGCTGAGATTTCTGCCACTTGTCTTTATAATTTAATCTAACTGGGCAAGTTTGTTCGTATTATATAACTTCCTGTTAATTGTACCTATACCTACCTATTTTATAAGATAATTTAATGATATCTTTAAGTGTGGACAAAATTCATGTGTATATCTACCAAACTATATATAATGTTCCCTATCTACCTACCTACCTATTCAAAGTGTAAAATGTTTTTAAACCCCACTTTATCCAGCATTTCTAAGACCTGCCTATAGGTACGCCCAGCTTCAACATGGAAGCCACCCTTGAGATTACACCTTATTCTCAATCCACTTTGCCAATAAAAATTCTTTCTTTTCCAAAATGCAGAGTTAGATAAGTATAAATAATTAAAAGCCTTAGGTCTTTCAGGCGTAGAAACCTACCTACCTATTTCCTACTTACATAAAGTTAAAATTTAGAAAAAAGCTCACCATGAATTAAAAACTTTATGGTTTATAAGTTGTTAGCTTACCTAGTTATTCCTACCTATTTCCTGTTTAAAAGTGATTTAAACAGCAGCTGTCCATACTTAAATGGTAAACTATTACTTATTTCATTCACATAAAAATTAACGCCATTATAACACTCATATAGAAAAGAAATGCCATTGAACCCTTTTTCTATGGAAGCATTACATCAATAATTTTGATTTTTTGAACATTGATAGGTAGATATGTAGGTACAATACTCTTGCATTAATATAACTAAATAAAAAATGATAATATTTCTCATGCTCTATGCTCTTGATGGTCTTGCTCTTGACCTTGTCGTTCATCAAAATAATACACGTACAAATAAAGAAATTAATATACCTAAAGCAAAAAAAAAATTGAAAAAATAAATGAAGGGAATTTCCAACTACATACATAGGTACCTATATGTAGGTATGTACTTACCTAAAATGTATGCAGAATAACGTAATTTCACCCCCTCCATTCAAATACCCTCTAACAACCTTTTTAATTCTTTTTTTTGTTGGTTTTCTTCTGTTTTTGATTTGCGGTTTGCACCATCTCACAGTGGTGCAGAAGTGGTATAAAAATATGCCTAATAAATACAAATTACGATTGAAAGCATGTACCTACCTACCTATTACCACTGTTATTTTACTTTCCCAAACCGGCAATTTCTACCAATTTTAGTCCAAAGTTCTGTCACAGTTCATATAAAAAAGTTGAACTAAAATTGTTAGAAATTGACAGCTTTGGAAAGTAAACATTGTAGGAAGTCTACCCACCTATTAGTCCAGTTCGAAATACAAAGAATTTTAAATATACATATGTATACAAAATGTATCTCCTTTCTCTCTCAACCTTTCAATCCTAAAAAATTGATAGAAGAAACGTCTTTTTTTGTCAAATTTAGTAAAGGACGAATTTATGTTGAGGGACATGTAGTTTTTTGAAGCTCACGGCGGCCATGTTAATTTATCTGTTATAAATTTTCCTGTTTTGTATTTTTCAGATAAAGTCAATAATGAAAGTTACATCGTCAAAAAAGTTGGAAGCGGACCCACATTTCAGAAAAAAAAACATTTTTCAGCGACAAAGTCCATTTTTAGATGAACGGGTATGTCAATAATCAAAATTTCCGGATTTGAGAGGCAACTCGTCCGCAGAAAGTCACTGCTTAGTTTGGGTTGCGGGCCGGCGAGGTGCGGTGCCAGCATCATCGGTTTGCACTTCTTCGATGGCATTGCCATCACCATCAACGGAGAGTGCTACTGATTGATAATAACCAATTTCTTTTGGCCCAAATTGGATCATATGTGAACTTAATCTAAGCCATCTCCTAGGTATTCGACAGATTTATGCCCCAGAGTGGAAAATTTAAAAGATTTCATATTCTTTGAAAGACGTTGGAGTTAAATTTGGGGAAATTTACAATTTTGGACATAACGCGAACAGACATAATGTTATTCATATATCTTTCAAATAAAATAAAAAAGCCGTTGATATCAACACACAACAAAACTGGAATTTTACTAAGTAGATAGCTATAAGACATTTTGAAACTCATTCGCATCCTAATTAAAAAAAAAGGATTTATTTTATTTATTTCAATCCGTTAATAAATTAACATTACAATTAGGTATATTTAACTATTCAAAAATCAAGATTTCTTTAAACTTTCTATTTAGCGTTCAATGTTTATTATTTAAAAAAAAATACGAGTTTTGGACGTTCTTTCATGCAAAACCTACCACTGTAGATCAAGCCGCAGCCGTCACACCACCGACCGTGCGTCATCAAAACAGTGGGAAACAGTGCAAGTGCCCACATCAATACAATCGCAGTGAACTCTGCATATGGTTATTAGAACGAACGACCGGGAAGGGCAACCCGAACAACCCAAACCCCACTTCAAACTCGTACAACAACATTTGTACATACATAATCAATCATCAACAGCGGAGGAGTAGGTAGGTATTATGTATATAAAAAATAATAAAATAAGAAGCAACACCACCATTTTATTTAAAATTATTTCTTTTTTCATTTTCTCTTTCCGACCGTCTAATTCCCGCGTTTTATATTTTTTTTTTGCGGTCAAACCTGGACATTGTTTGTATATTTATCAAGAACGTATTTTTGACAAGGGCAATACCCTCGGGTTTACACGGCGCGCGGCATGTATCGAAAGGGCGGCAAATTCTACAACATCAGCAGTTAATTAGGTACTTATATTGTTGTACAGAAAAAAAAAGTAAACATTACTCGTGTTTTATAAGAAATTGCTCATCTAAACCATTGCAAACACGAACAACTTTTCGGGTTTTTTGTATATGTCGACATATTTTCGGCCACGAATTCATAAAATCCACCCATGGTTTTTTATTATATTATAATAGGCATCTCGAACTTAAATGTTTGTTTTTGTATCTTTTATTTTCTATGCAAGTATGTGTTGTGTGGTTGTGTCAGTATATAGGTACCTGGTTTTGCATTGCTTTAAAGTCATTTCTTCTTCTTTAAATAGAATTAAAGAAATGATGATTAATAGAAGATTATGATTATGAGAGATTAATTTATGGAAATGTGAGGGCGACACCATAAAGAATAGAAAAAGAGGTCAGCTGAAATCTGAATCTTTATAGGTAGATGAGAATACATTAAAAGCAAAACAAAAAAAAACAAGAATGGATAAACCTGCTTAACGAGATTTGTAATAGGTAGGTACCAACCGACACAGCACAGCATAGAGTTTTCAGGTTTAAGCCAAAACTTTATTTAATGCTCTAGCACTTTGATGCTAGCACACGTGTTCGACTTATAGTCCGTTAGCCTCAGAGTTAAGTGGGTAGGGGCCACAACTTTAATCCGAAAGGTTCATAAGATATGTAGGTAGGTATACACATAAGTGTATCTGTAGGTACTTACCTATGTATGTACATGAAAATTGGGTGAATCAGTGCCGCATTGAAACTTTTGTCAGGCCCTAAGTCTCATGATTTATAATTTTATTTGGCTCAATTGGCCATTCAAATTTACAGAGTATTTTTTTAAATTAAATTCGAAATATTCCTTTCATAATTAAAACACTTTTTGAAAAACGTCAGGTAAAATGTTTATTCAATATCATAGGATTTATTTGACAAGTAGAAATTATTAAAGCTATAGTGTGCCACGTCAATTCATACTGGTTCGTGTGTAGGCGTATTAATTGGCTGTTAGGTTTATCAAATATTGAGTAAGATTATACAAACAATTGGTTGCTTTTAAACACTAAATCAAAATAATTCATCATCAACAGAATTCAATGTTTCTCAACCTCTTATGTGCTGTCCCACCAGAACCTTTCAAAAATCCTCATGCCCCCCCCCCCCCATATGTATGATACCCCAGATTTGGCGATAAGTAACGAAATTTGTTAACTAAATGGACACAAAGGGTACATTCACCGTAGACAGCAGGTATAAAACCAATCGTTTCACTATGGGCCGTAAGAAATTGATAAAAGATTAAAATAAGAACATTGTTGTTAACGAACCTGTGGGAAATGGTAACAATTAGGCTGATTAATCAAAGTGACAGAAACAACTGGAGCCCAATTGCGGCATCAGTGACTGAACGACACGTGAGGGAAATTTCATACAAAATATCGATAATATTCGATATTTCGTGTGAAATTTCCCTCACGTGTCGTTCAGTCACTGATGCCGTAATTCGGCCCCTGATTCATATTTGACGGCAAGTGTCATTGAGTGAAGTGAAGTTGGTAACAGTTAACACAATTGGGCTTTTCCAAAAACTATCTTTGTCATTTCTCCTTCTAATTTTGGCAGTTCAAAACAACAAATACAATACATATGAAATCGAACTTGGAAGAAATGTAAACAAATGCTCTTTTCAGTGTAATGTGGATTTTTAATATTTTTTGTGATTTTGTATATAAAATAAGCTTGATAAGTTATTGAAATTGATTTTTTGTTAAATTGGCGTTATAACCATCGTTTTATACGTTTTTATTGTAAAACAAACAAGCATTATATTGTAAAAATATTTGGCGTTTGTTTACCTTTTTCCAAGTTCAGACCAGCTGTTTCCTATTGTTTTTGTTGCTTGTTTGAAACTGACGACTGGTGGAAAAGCCCAATTGATGAACGACAAGTCCTTGGTGCATTAAGAAATATATCTCCAAGGTTGCAAACACAAGAAGAATAGATTTTCCGTCTAGAAATGTAATGCAGCATAATTTTAAATTGCCCCCCTGTGGAGCGTGGGCCTCACGTTGGGAAACACTGAACTAGATTATCTTGTTAGTCGGTTAGTTAGTTAGGATAAATAGATGAACACGTGTTGTAGCCTTTAAAACGCTCTATGAAGACCGAAAAACTAAAATCACCTCCTCATCCCGATTGTAACTAAGGTGAAATTTATCTAGGAATTTTTAACTAAGTTATATACAAGGCACGTCTGGCAGGAAACTTTCCGTTTAGTGTACCAAGTCAGAAGGTTTAGTCCTTCACAAGCGGTGTTCTAAATTTGTCGTGACAAGAATTTCGATAATTATCGTGTTCTAAAAGCCGTTCTCTATGCTTTCACACAAAAGTTTTAATTCATTTCATATCCGTGGGGATCCAAAGAACCCTGTGAAGATCTTCGTTTCTCATATACATAATATACCACGGCGCAACGCATTAACAAATGATTTAAGCAATTTATTTGCAAACGTTTCTATAAGATATTTTAATTAGTATCGCGGGTACCTTTATTTTATACCTTTTTATACCACAAGTCCAGACAGCTATAAGTAGTCTGCCTGTATAAAATCAGCTGGTTTTCTATATTAATCTTGTCTTTCCTGAGTAACGAGTTAAATGTCTAATTCTTCGCATTTCTTTTTTATATGCAGCTTCCATTTTACACTCTCCGAGATATTTTCCCTCGTTTGCAAATGGAACTCGAGTTGTATTTCCAAATACAAGTAATCTATCGATTTTCTTGTACGCAAAGTCCACGAAGACTGATTTAAGTTCTTTGAGCGCAATCGACCACGTTTTTGCTCATTCATTTGAACTATTAAGTGCGTTTTATAATTTAATTTTAGTCTCATTGATGGTTTTTCCCACTACTAGTATTGCATGTGTCATCAGCAAACAAGGCTACAATAGTCTGATCTGTTTGAGGTATATGGCGTGAAAATAAAAGTTCCAAATTGGACCTAGAACACTTTCTTGTTCTATTTCCTTGAAATCAGAATACTCATTTCCATGTCTCACGCGAAAGAGTCTATTCTCTAGATATTCTTTAAAAATCGTATAAAGTCCATCAGGCAGAACTTGTCTTAATTTGAATTTGAGGCCTTCGTGCCTGATCTTGTCAAAGGCTTGCGAATTGCGACACGTCGAAGAAGACTTCCGAACAAATTTTCTTTTCTTCAAAAGCTTCCCAGATGACGCCAGTGATCCCATGCACTTGGTCAATTATCAAGTGCTTGATTTAAATCGGTCGAATTGTGTAAATATTTCCTCCAGGTAATCCGCGAATAAATTCGCTTTCTCTTTGTCGCTTTTTGGCCCAATCTTTTTGGTCATTCTTAATCGGAGGTGCTGGGAGCTTGGATTTTTTCGTTACTTTAATAGCTTTTCACAGCGAGTGGTTGGATTCTTTTCCTGCTGAAATGAATTCAAATCTGTTCGGACAAAGGATGCTTAAAATTATGAGTTTTATTCAATCGAACACTGAAGAAAGTGAAGTCAGATGCCACTTCTTTAACCTTAATTGTTCTAAACTTTAGCATTAAATTAAACCAGTTTATAGGACTTTCAGGTTTAAAGGAATAACAAATACATATTTCCGCATTTGAAGAAGTTGATACTCTGAGAAATAACACCATTTAAAAGCGTTTTTTCAATGAGATGTTACCTCCGTAACAACCTATACCTACCGGGAATGTTCGGAATAAGGCGTATCTTCACTTTGAAATTTGCACAAGCGCCCGACGTTATCTTTATGTAGCCTTAAATCATACATCTTATGAGATTCATCACTGGATCCCGGTTCCCGGGATAAGTAATAAATTTTGTATGTACATACCTACCTATCTCATTATCTTCTTATATACATCTACATTTATGTACCTACCTATAACTCTTTTGCGCAAGTCCAAATCAAAAATGAAATTAGAACGCAAAAGACGAAAATCGTAAAGAAAAAAAATTTATTTATTTTTTTGCAATCACATCTTCACATCAAAATGAAACCAAAAACTAATCTGATATCTTTGAGTCTATCTTCAAAGTATATAATATACCTACTTTATCTTCAAATTTGTTTTTATCTCCACTTCACACACAAACTATGTACCTACATACATTTATATATCCTTTCTTATTTCATATACATACATACCTACATATGTACATAGCTATCCCTCGTCTGTCTGTCATAAGTCACAAAAATCGTTACTGTGAGCAAACCAAGAAGAAAAACAGCAAAAGAAAACCAATTTAAAAAAAAAAAAGGAATAAGAGAAATCAAGCCAAAAATCAGAAGAATTTCTCAACCTCTGTCCTCTACCTATGCCAACTTTTCTTGAGAACCTATAATATGCCCTGCCAACGTTGTTATAAAATTATATTGTATTGCTTCTTCCTATACCACCCCTAATCGCCCTCTTTTCATCGATCGACTCGGCAGCCCAGCCAGTCATTATATACCATACCAAATCGACATCACCACACCACCACCATCCTCACTGACTACGGATAAAGAATTCTCTTCCCAAATCCCAATCCCATTACATTTATTTATACAATTTTTGTTGTTTTTTTTTTCTTTTCCAATATTTCTTAGCTTCAACCTTTCCCTCCCACTGTTTCTGTGGCACAGTGCACAGAACTATGACGGCATGGCTGGCTGTTCCTTAGAAAACACCTATAAATAATTTTTGGTTTTTGTTCACACAGGACACAGGGTCGAATGGAAAATTAGTTGGGCCTGTGAGTTATTTATGTTGTTTTAGTTTGATTTTTGGGACTGTTCCATTCCCATCGAATATGGGAAATTTGTAGTACAATGATTGAAATAAAACTTCCATATTCGATAGGAATAGAGCGCTCACAAACTAAAACCAAAAACGAGAAAAGTTACAGAGAATCCTTACAATAACCGTAAATGAATGTTATAAATTATATACAAAAAACATAAACAACAAAGTAATTGAAGATATCCTTTGTCTACGGTCTGTAATTCTCGCATCGATAAAATTAGTCGAGAAACGGTGAAAATTGAAACAAATCGTATGAGTTTTGTTCCATTTGTCAACTTTTTTTTAGTATGATACTAGATAAAAAACAGTATTTTTTAAATTTAGAACGAGTTAGCATCGTACTATATTTATTATTGTTATTGGTTAAAATCACCAAATGTCTATTTTATCTTTTAAGTAAGTACCATACTAACTTTAACAATTACAAATATGAAAATGTTATGTTCGCTTACTTTTTTGTATGACCTGTTACTGTTTTAGGAGTATTCAGCTAGAGTTTATTAAGAAAATAATATACTAGTTAAAAAATGTTTAAAACTAAGAACAATTTAGTTGTAAGAGCTTTAAAGTAAAAAAGTTGTTAAGAAAAATCATGCGGATGCCTTAACGATCAGACTGTTTAAAATTTTGCACCTGCGCCATAGAATTTAATTTCAAGTCACAAACAATCAAACAGAATTCCATGACAATTACCACCATTTTCTTTTCATAAAAAATAGTTTCATTCCATGCCTACAGATATTTTACGTTTTCATATAAACTATGGATAGCAAAATACAAATGGGTCGAACGCATCTCAATAAACAATAAAAAAACGTCTGAGTAGCGCCAAAAACCGCTAGGGATAAGTTCTAAAAAAATCTAAAACGTAGTTTTGAATATTTTGTTTAAATTCAAATAAGCATTTCTTTAAATGATTTGATGTAATAGGTGATTACTTAGAATAACGACCCATGAATCTTTAAGTTAATGACTTAAGCTCAGTACAGACGATTGTCAGATCTAACAATATTGTCAAAACTGTCAATGGTCTGACTATAGCTAATAATTAGCAGATTTCTTACAATGAAAAATTGTCCGTTCACATGGTTGGTAGATTTCTTCCCAAAGTCTGGCAATTTGATTGTCAGCTCTTTTTTTATCTCTCTTTAACCAACACATTGACTTTTCGGACAATGAAGAAATTGTCAGCAATTATATGTAAGATGTTTTCAATGAACACATCTGACAAAGACCAATGAGTCTGACAATGTCCTAATCGGCTGACAATATGCCTGTTTGGTAACTTTTTTTTCAACAAATTTCCCGAAAACTAAGTTTTTTTTGCTCTGGGTTTTGACAGCAAATTGTAAAATTTTGTGCAAATTCGCAAGAAATTTCACGTTACCAAACAGACCAAATGATAAAAATTGTGTGTCCAGACGATTGTAAGATACCTGACAATTTTTTGTTAGATTGTCGTCTGATAATGACGTTTCTGACAATATTTGGTCTGTTTGGTAACGTGAAATTTCTTGCGAATTTGGACGAATTTTCAAAAAATTTCACAATTTGCTGTCAAAACCCATAGAAAAAAAACTCAGTTTTTGGGAAATTTGTTGAAAAAAAAGTTACCAAACAGGCATATTGTCAGACAAAATTGTGTGTTCAGACGATTGTAAGACATTTGGAACAATTTTTTCACTGACAAAACTGACAATATTGTAAGATCTGATAATCGTCTGTACTTAGCTTTAGATATTAAACCAGAAATAGCCTACACGCTTAACAAAATTTTAATCGAAAATAGAATATTTTCTTTAAGTTATAGAAGATCAAGAACTAGAGGATAGATTTTGTATCAATTGTCAAATACCTACATTAGATATAAAAGGAGATTTCATAAGGAAGAAATCACAAGCAGAAGGGTTTGTCTTTCTTTATTTTTTAGCAAAATAATATAAGTTGTTTCAAAGAAAACATAATAACAACAAAGATAATTAAAAAAATAAAAAATAATTTCTTCTACTTGGCTGATGTATTTCAGTAGTAAAGTATATAGAATTTGTATTATTAAAAAAACCTTCTTATATAACTAGCCAGGCCCTGGGCTAAAAACAAAAACAAAAACAAAAACTTCCAATTTAATGATTAGGAATTCTAGTCTTGTTGGATATAGTTCACACTAGGTATTCGTCAAGAAATCTATGTAAGATGAACTGAACTTAGCAAAAATTGCGTATTGACAAAGGCCCTCACTATAGTCAACTGATGAGTCCAAGTGAGATCGCCGGGACGAAACGCCAATTTTTGTAGGACTTAAAGGCCGTTAAAAGCTATTTTGAATCAAAAAATAATTTAAATTTTATTCGTTAAAAAGGTTTGATGTTACACATCATTGCCGACTGCTCCTGGACTCGCTCAATTTTTGTTTGTAAAATTATATTTGAATTGTCACATCTCTTTAATTTAAACATTTTAAGGTCAAGAAAAGACCGTGGGATCAAAATATGAGAATTGAAATCGGTCAGGATCTGTTCGCCATCATTCAACCTCTTATTCACAAGTTTTAACTGATCCAAATAACTGATAGGTTTCAAGAGACCAATACCATTTATTATCTTGATTCTTAACTATCATCTCAGGATCCATCGCCCTCTTTTTAGTTCTTTGTTTCCAGTTTCATTCCTTTTATTAAGATGGCCGGCCCTGTCATCATAAATACAAATGCATTAAAGGAAATAATACTTTTCTTTTGTATTAGTGCAATTTGGACAATTTTGTTGCCATTTAATTGTTGGATTGGAACGACATTGCCTCGGCCGAGGGATAGGTGTGTGGTAGAGCAAATCTATGTACCAGTACCTATGTATGTATAAGCATTGGCTGAAATGCAAGGGAAAACAACAGTTAGATAAGAAAATGAATGTGCATGAAACCAGGTGGAAGTGGAAGAAATAAATAATAAGTATCAACAACAACAAAAAAAAGAAGGAAATGGAAATGAGTAATACTTTTGCTGGTTGCTTGCAGCGCACCGCGCCGAGTGCAATGGAACTTGGATTTGGATCGGCAACGAAATAGGTAGGTAGATAGATACCTACCTAGGTACATTTACTGAAATTAGAGAATTACACTTTCAAAATTGAAATGTGAATTTCTGTCTGTCATTGAAACAGTTTAAATAAAATGATTGCACTTAAGAAATTATTATTTGAACAAAGTAAATACATACATATATATTTTTTTAAAAGCAGTTGCTAGGTTATAAGTGGTTTTAAGCTTTCGTTTTAATTTACAAAATATTTCGACACTCCTCGTTATTAAAAAAAGTGTTGTTTTTAAATTGTAGATACCTATAGATATGTAGGTAATATCTATAGGTATTGTTGTAGATAGAAAGTACCTACATAGATACCTATTTCCTTAAAGAAATTATATTATACCTACCTAGGTAGGTACTATCAGATTTTTTTTGTATGCACTGAAGTGGTTTTGACTACCCTAAAGATTATTAAAAAACAAAGTTTTAGTGTTGGGAAAATAGAATAGGATTTTAAAGAACAAACCTAGGTACTTACCTACCGCGAATGTGCATTTATTGTTGAAGCCTTACCAGTTTGTAGTTTTTTCTTAACGTAAACTTATACCTACATATGTATAATTTAGGTATATAGGCGCAAAATGTATTTTTAGTATGATGCTAGGTTAAAACAGGATTTTCCAAATTGTAAACAAATTTTCTCACAAGCTCAAAAGTTAAACAGTAGGTGCTGTGTTACAATTCTATATAATACTATCGAATCCATATAATAAAAATAAATAACCTATCAGATTAATTTATTTTGATCATGATTTGAATACCTATGTTTTGAGATTTCCGTAAAGTTTTGGATTCACTAGGTGATGTTGCCATTTCCTGGATACCTCTCTTCATACACAATACCTATGCTTTTACTACCTATTAAAGTTAAGAATTAGAATATGAGCCCCATGGAGCTTCTGTACCTAGCCACTGCTCATTAGTTTTCTATACCTACGTTCGACTAGAAAACGAGTTCTTTTTAGATTCCAATCAACTGCCCCATTTCAATAAATCATCGATTTCATCAGTCCAAGGCTACCACGTGAAGTAACTAAAGAATACCTTCTTACAATAATATTACAATTATTTGGTAGATATAATATAGATATACCTACCTAGGTTGGGAGAATACACCTACATTTTGAAGACCATTGTGAATAAATTTCTTTACTGATCTGTTAACATGAATCAGCTGAATTTTAATTCATTTATTTATCAATTGTTTTCCACTTAACCAAAATAACGTCAGCGTTTTCAATATAATCGACCAATTTAAAATCAGTTCACAATTTTTTTATTTTTCGGAATTAATGAACTTAACATCGTCGCGTCGGTCATTGGATTGGAGTGGACATGGTAAGAGCGGCTGGCGCAAGGTGGGACCGAGACCGTGATGTATCTAGCAGTTTTTCACATTTCCTCCCACTTGCCATTATGAGAGTCTATTTTACTCTTTTTTTTTTGTATATTTTAAAATCAACTTATTCAAACGGCAGTAAACTTTAGATACCATATGGAATACAACACTGGTTTTTATGTTAATCATACGTTTGCCTGCTTTGTCTATCGATTTTTACCGCACGGTACCGGAACAATTATTTTTATAATTTATTGTGAGCGATACTTTCATGATGGTGATGTCTACCTTATTTACCATATTTATAGATGAAAAATTTGCATGATCAAACTACCTATATGAAGATGTGTTATATCCATGTGGTTTCTAATCAAAGTTTTATTTTCACATACAACAAAAAAAAAAAAACGAATTTAATGTGGTCAATGACCATAGCTCTATAAAATAATTTAGCAATACGAACTATAAATAAAAAAAAATACATTTAAAATGATTATTAAATTAACATGAAGTTTTATTGATTGATTATTCATATAAAATATATACCTATCTACAATCTAGAGGTGTTTTTTTTGGTTGGCGAATTATTATAAATAAGCCTTTTCTTGTTGTTAACAAATTCTACAAATCGTTTTACTTAAATTTTTTTATTTTCAAAAAAGAAACAGTTTATCAAAATAATTATTAACAAATTTTAAAAACAATCAATTAAGTAATAAGATAATAATTAATAATTAAATATTTTTTTCTTAATTCGTACAAAAAAGTAAAAGTGAAAGTTTATTCTTTTGTGGATGCCTAGTACACTGCTGATGGGAAACGAAAAATTCCATATAAAAGTGACACAACCACCAAAAATTTGTTTCTGATTTTCGTTGAGTTAGTAAGTTTTTCCAAGGGCGAAGTTGATAAATTTTAGCAGATTATTTGGAGGAGTCTCCATTCTTTTTTCGTACTTAACTAATCTCCCAGATCTTAGAAGAAGAAATAGAGGAACCGGCATATCGAGGAAATCGTGAGGCTTTTTTTTAAAATAGTTTGAGTAACACAAACGCAAATGCAATGACACAGGGTCGGCATGCAGTTAAACAGGTAAATGCTGGGGCGCCCAAAGAAATTTTTAGCTGTTTTTTTGAGGAATGTGTGTTGAGATTTTAAATTATTTAAATAGTTAAAAAAGCTTTTAAAACTGAATAAAAGAGTAAAATAAAGTAAATATAGTGAATACTTTATTTAAAAAAAATATTATAAAACTAGATGCGGTGCTGCGTTAAATCCTGTAAAAACGCTTATAATAAGGAGTTTACAACTTTTTCCATTTCATGGGCTGATTGTCTCTCTTACTTCACACAATGAAATGTGAAGAAAATTTAAAACTTTGAAAAATAACACTGCACTACGGGCGCTCGACGGACTTGAGTGGCTTGTCATCACCAACAAAAAGTGTGCGCCCCTTGCTAGAATTTATAATTTTGACAGATGATTAAAGTATATTTTTATTTTCAACCAAATCTTTCCTACAGCTCGGCAAAATTACATTTGAGACCCTTTTTGTTTTTTTTTTTTTAATATTGGTGCCTTACACACAAACATACACTGAATATGCGATGTAGGTACATATGTACACCGCTTTACTTCTTAGTCTTTACCAATAATTGTTTTCGGAAAATGACATTTGGGTTTTATTCGGTGTGTTTTATTTTTCGTTTTTGAAGTAAAACTTCTTTTGCGGGATGGGGGTACAAATTTTTTCTATGGAGCTGTCAGTGACATGTCAAACCGACATACAAATTCCCGTCACAAATTACAAAATTCAGCGTCACGATTTTGCAACGGTTCTGAGTTTCAAATCGGGTGCTCTGAGTGGTAGGACTTGAAAAATACTTGCCCTGTTGTCGTGAAAGAAGTTTTACTTCTAGCGCGTGTACATAAGTACGCACACTCTTTTTTTTCATTGTGCGCGATTTTTTGTTTTAAGGATCCCCAATACCAACGCGAATCTGTCGCCGCGACGCATGACGAAAACAACAATAACAACGTGTTGTTTTCATTGAAAACCACGTGTTATTATTATTGTTTTCGTTTTCACCACGACAGATTCACGTTGGTGTGGAGGATCCTTTATTTTGTTTTTGTGTTTACAATTTTAAAAATCTCCATCAAGGACATCGATGAGCTTTCGGAACCATTTCGACATCCTGTGGGAGACCACAATTTCGTTTCGCATCAGATTCAGCGTAATAGACTTAAGACTTTATGTAGCACCTCTTTATACTTCCGCTATGTTAAATAAAACCTAACTTCGAGCATTTTCAAATGATTTCCAATATACAGTAATATGCTTGTATGTTTACATTATTTTGGAATTAAATGAAAAAAAATGAAGCTCTTTCACGAAACTGTGCTAAATTCAAAGAAATATCGTTCTTTTTTTTTTAACTATAAATAGGTTTTTCAAAATATTAAATATTACTTTTAATATTTCATGCAATAAGAAATGGTGAATAAAAACAAATTTTTGTCTGGACTAATGGCCGTTAAAAGTTATTTTCAATTAATAAATCAACAAGATCAATTAGGTATTTCCTATATATGATGGCTATGTAAGTATTCAACTTGGCCTTTGAAAATGAGTTTTTTTGTTTTAACATTTGATACAAATGAAACTTTCTATTTCATTTCCACAACAGAAGACAAAATAAAACATGATTTTTGCTATGAAAGGTCATGTCAAAGTATCTGTCACCCATGTTCTGCATTCCACTTTTTGTGACTTAACATGATCAAAGTGAATTTGGGTGTATAACAATTCATTCGAAATGCTAATTGTGAATTCGAATTTCGAAAATGAAATTTGATGTTCTACATTTCGGTTTATTCCATTTTTTTACCGTATTCCATTCTTTTTGTTTATGCTTTCTGAATTTTGTTAGTGAAATTGGTGCAGTTATGAATATTTCTTTGTGTAAAATGTGAGCAAACTTTATATTTTTGTTATTTTTAGTATTTATTTATTTTTTTTTTGAATAGGTATAGAAAATATAAGAACATATCGCACCCTTAGAATGAAAGTGACCTAACTCAAAATTTCTTTAACTTCTGATTTTTCAATAAACTGACCTTTAAAAGCGAAATGAGCTTTAAAACCTGGTTGTAAAAAAGATGCCGAATTTTTAACATTAGAAATGTTTAAGCGGAGGCATACCTACTAACAATGTGAAAAAATCAACAGAATTTCAAAAAAAGTGTAACGCCCAGTAGATAAAGAGGGCGAAACGTCAGGGGAATAGACAAAATTATTGTGTTCATGCTTTGTTCTGAGTACTTGTCTGAGGAAACAGAATACGAAGAAGATGATAAAACGGACACCAAAAAATGGAGAAGTGTTCGTAGGCAGGGATGGTCACTACATTTTTCACATTTGCTACGTAGTTTATGTAGTATTGTAGCAAACTTAGTTTCAACTATCAAATGATCTGTCAGTTGTAACTTTGAAGCTTGAATTTTGAGTCAAAATGTTCAAATTTTTATTGAAATTTTATTATTTCTCTAAATTTACTTTGTATGTATATGAAAACGTAACAATTTGTAGTTTATTAAATTAACTACGCATACCTAGTTCATGATGTAGAAAATGTAGTGAAGTTAATCGGCCAACCCTGTTCGTAGGCTTTTCAGATTTGTATGTGAAGAGGAGGAGATTTAAAAAAGAATTTATTCAAAGTTTTAAAATACATAAATGCTTTTTTCATTTCTAATGTAGGTACCTCAACTATGCTGGAATGGCAAATCGGGTAAATTTTTAGTTAGGTCACTTTCATTCTAAAGGTACGATATTATGAATATAAGAATACTTCAAATTCTATGTCCGGAAAATTTATACCTTGATTTTTGTTCCCAAAATTGTTCGTCTAATTTTTTCTTTAGAATTTTGATTCCTTTTTTGTCTTAAAAATAACAATATTATTGCACCCATTTTTATCTTCAGAGTGTAATTTTACTTTTCAAAACAATTAAAAATGGATATACCTTCAATTTCGACATTTCGAAGTAATTGCGAACGGTTTCGATTCGATGTAGTTCAAAATGTAGAACGTGGACGACGGACGTGTACAAAATATGAAATTAAACAGATATACAAAAATGACACGACATCATAAACGAAATATTTCGTTTCTTCTAGTTCCAATGCTATTCGATGAGTGAAATCGATAATTATTAAAGATTATTTGGAGAAATCTCCACCAATTTTTCGTACTGAATTAATTGCCTGAAGCAATTGTAGGCGGAAAAAATGACATTTGAGTTTTATTCGGTTTGTTTTTTTTTTTGTTGTTTCTTTAATTTTTTGCAATTGGTTAAATTCCTCATGGATATTTTTTCCGCTGTGTTTTCGCAAGCATTTCGGTATCTGGTTGAGGACCAAAGAAAAATTTCGTGTGGCATCAACATCATCCCAAGAAATTATCGATTTTTTTACAGATAAATATTAAAATTTACTTTTCACGTGCCATGTTTATTTGCGATGTTTTAATTTTCACACTCCAAATTGATCTTCGTCTGGCCAAATTCTGTTCTACTATATGCGTGCACAGGTTTTAAAAGATTATTAGTTTTTTTTGTCCACGGACCTGACACAATTCGCTAGATCGTGACAGTTCGAAATTGTTGGAAATAGGTATGCTTTATTTAATTTAATAAAATGTCAAAATAACTATGATTTCGACAACCGATTTCGCTGTCTAAATTAGATAACACAACAATTTACAATTTTTATTTATAATTTGGATGACTGTCTAAAGTTATAAACAATGTTAATAAATACGAGTGCAAGCAATTATCATTGCATACATCGTAAAAGTCCGGAAAGGAAAAAGGATATTACGAACAAATCTCTTTTTGAATACACACATGTTTATATGAAGGTACTTTTTCTTTTTTTCATAGTTTTTTATAAGTTTTTATATTTTATATTGCAAATTATTTTAAAAATAATAACTAATTTTAAGTTAAAGCTTGCAAGAAAAGCCTTTACCAACAATAATTATATCTATTGTATTACTTTAAACAAAATTCAAATTTTACCGAGCAGAAACTATAGGAACCATACCCAGGCCCCAGACCCACCTACTTACATTTGCTTTTCTCATACCTAATTCATTGTTGGATGAAAATACAAACCGATTTAATAAGTTAAGATAGGTAGGTACATATAAAAAGTAGTACCTATTTTCTTGCAATGAAATTGTCTCGGAAAGAGTATCCAGAACTAATAGGTATAGAGATCTGAGATCTCCATTAACGAACATAAATAAATAAATTTGTTAATGGAGTATGGTGGCAGCGCCTTTATTAATTAACGAGATACAAAAAAACAGCCAACATTAATTCATTGATTGTTAATTTAATTACGGTTCTGATGCAAGGCATCTGTGACTGGAGTCTGGAACCCGATTCCGCAAGTGTGAGTTTTCTCTGTTTAGGTACCTAAAAATCTTTGTAATCAAAATTAACGGTAACGTGTACAGAGATTTTTTTGTGATTAGAAATTGTATACGGAAAATTATTCACACTTGCGGATAGGGTCTCTATATGCACTCCAGCAAAAGCATTACACATGCCTTGAACTTTGAACATGGTTTTATATAGGTTAGGGTGATTCATTTTGATGTTGTTTTAAATTTTATCGGGTAATATGTACCTATGTATTTATCGTGTATTAACTATTATTTCTTTCGAACTTTGACCGTACATAACTACGGGCAACATGGTTCATTTTGAAGTTTCAGTTTCCTACGTGACGCGTACAAGCATTTCGTGTGTTAAATAGCAAATGAAGCGAGTACCTATTAATTTATTTGTTGAACTGTTAAGGCTCTTTCCAAACCAACGCTGGACTGTCAAAATATATTTAAATGGCGATAAATGAGAGTTATAGCCACACCAACGTGACTAGCGAATTTCATAAGGTTCCAACGCGAATTTTCGGTGGCGACGACGAAAAGAACAATAACAACACGTGGTTGTCAATGAAAACAACACGTTGTTATTATTGTTTTCGTCGTCGCCACCGAAAATTCGCGTTGGTGTGGGGAAACCTTAAAATATATTTTGCCAGCCTCAAGTTTCGTCGTCGTTCCGAATGTTTCGCTTTGGTTTGGGGCCTTAATTTTCTAAATTATTCCACAATCGTCATAAAGGAAGTGTCAAATATAAAAAATAATGTGCGTACCAACAAATAACCAAATAAGTAAAGTTTTTAGATACTTACAGAAAAGCGTATGAAGCTTTACTACGAATGCATTGCGTCCAATACATATGTAATAGGTAATAGGTAAATGTGTTTTTTTCTTTAAGCCTAGTACATGGGTACTAGAGCCTACTGCTTGGTTATTTTATATAAAACCTCCAAAATCGACTGATATGGTTGCCTAAGGAAGCTTATAACTTTAGTTTTAATTATCGGACCTTCAAGATAAAGGTAAAATACCAGGCTAAATTGTTGTACCTATACAAATTATTCGGGAGGCGCAACAAATTTCATACTAAACGGTTAATTGAGTCTTTCTTCAATTTTATTTTCACTTTTTTAAATGCAAAAGTGTATGAAAAATTTAAGAATTTTGAAAAATAATGTTTCACTTATTACTCCATACTTTCTCGTAGAAATTTGTGAGTTTTATTTTATATTGGCTAATCCAACAGGAGAGAGAATAGGGCAACGTAATTTCATTCGGTTGTTCACCGAAAAGATCGATTTTTAAAGAAAAAAATTAAATAATTCTCAACATAAATCCACTAAAAAACCCGACTACCAAGTTGTTGTTATATATTTATCAAAAAAAAAAAAAAAAAAACAAAAATTTGGCCATGGCTAGTGATAAGGATTATTTAAAATACACGGATCTTCGGATACACGGACACACGGATAAACGAAATACACGCATGCAAATCCAGATATTATAAGAACATGTGTATCCGTGTTTTTAAATATCCGTGTAATAGGCAGTTCTAATAGGTACTTACTTTCCGTGAAATGAAAAATATAAACGTTTACAAATTTAAGGTACGTTCACATCAATATTCTCCGAGATAACGATGACATTATAAAAGTGCCCCATTGTCGGAGGATGCCACCTTTACCCTACTTTATCCTTTATGATATTAAACTGTATATTTTTATTTTATTTAAAAAGAAAATAAAAGAACAAGACATCATGAAGAAAAAGTTATTTTAAAAATGCATATAAAAACTTTGTTTGTTGGAAAATTGCCAGAGATTTCTTTAAGACTATATATATTTTGTAATGCTTGTTTTTTTTTATTTATTTTATAGCAGGTCACACAATATGAAAGCATCATATACGCACGCCAACGGCCAATAAGAGCATCATATCACACGACAACACAAAAGTTGCAGATTGAAAAAGTATTTCTGAAAATGCGTATAGTACCATCACCATCCGGCCCGAGTAAATTTAACGTCGCAGGCGTATACTTTCACAGGCGCATTTATAAAAAAAGAATTACGAAACAATTTAAAATGCAGAAGAATAAAATATACTCATAAATATTATGATCTCAATTGGAGTATCGATATGCTTTGACTTTAACAATTCAATTGCGTTCATACTGTGGAAGATGCCTGGCGTTAGCATGGAAAATAAAATGCACGACTGGATCGTACAAACTTTGTTCGCATGCATGTTAATGTTAAAATAATGTAACGATATCTATCTTTAAAGAAACAAAGTTTAAAAGTGTCAAAAGTACAGGGTATAGGGTTGCCATGCGTCCTCTTTTTGGAGGACATGTTCCCTTTTAACCCCGGCGCGGAACGTCCTGCAACGTTTTAAGAAAATGTCCTCTTTTTTTCCCTAACAAGTAATTTTGAAAATAAAAAAAAATTAATGAACTCTGGATTTAAAAGAAAAATCGAGCCAATACAAATCTGATAGAAAACATAAAATGAAACAGATCTTATTTTGATTCCCATGTGTCAACCCTCAAGTCCGAAGAACTTTACTCGGAGCTTATCAAAGTCGCTCAATTCTATTTTGCTATTCCGAGTCACAACGCGGACGTTGAAAGAGTGTTCTCATTAATAAACTCACAATGGACAAAGGAGAGAAATAGTATATTACCAGAAACTATTAACGGTATAATTTTAACTAATTTTAATTACAATAACCTAAGCTGTGAGTCATTTTATGACCTTATATTTATATAGGAATGATGAAATCTTGAAAATAAAAATCAATTTGAAGATAAATATAAAAAGACTTAAAAGTGTTAAAAACATGTAACTATAAGTTATTAATTTTTTGTATTTTAAGTTATTTTAAATATATTATTTCTGTTTGAGTTCATGGACCTTGTTTTTGTTTTCATTTTTTCCTTTTTTTTAAGGTAGATGATGTCCTCCAAAGTCCGGGATTTTAAAACTTTGTGTCCTAGGTTAGCTTAAACAGCCATGGCACCCCTATCCAAATTTTATATCAATTTTTGTTTGATTATGTTTGTATATGTGTTTGATACACAGTTTTAAACCTAACATCCTCAACCCGCATCACAGTGCGGAGCACATTTTAGCAAAGTCATGCAATACCTACAATGTAAACAAAAAACTTTATTTTCCATCATTTTACGATGTTTTTCGACATGTACCTACATTGTACTACACATACATAAAATTCATATACTACTTACCTACATATGTACAAATGTACATACCTACATATGGATGTATTTCTATTTCTTTTTTGATATTATACCTATCAACGCACGTCGTTTTTATTTTGTTTGAAGTTACAAATGTTTGCTGTTATTTTACATTTCAAGTCAAAAGATACCGTAAAGCTAAATATAAATTGGATGGTATGAACAATACACTATTGACTTTGCAAGAAGTATATTATAATTACATACTCAAGGCACAAACGATCGAAGCTGATTAGCATAAAATTGTATACCTACCTACTCTTAGTTTTTCTTAAAGCAAATAAAATAAAAGCATTGAATATTGAAATCCATGACGATAATGAGAAAAATAGGAAAGGTATATAAAATTCTATGCTCTCGGTATGGAGAAAATGAAAATATAAGTAAATCTAATGGAAGTGGTCATAAATATGGGTAAGAATTCGAAGGGTTGTTGTCTCTCATAAACTACTAGGTAATCTAATGCACGAACCGGGTACTGTGCATCATGTGTTCAAGAGAAATAATGTATTTGAAAATTTTTCAGTTGAAATTTCAATTAAATTTTGTTTTTGATGTGTAAACATGTTAGCTCTCGGTGTAGGGAAAAGAAAATGTAACACCAGCGTTTTAAAACGCAATCCGTTCTTGTTTTGCCATTCTTTTGATTGACCGAGACCGAGAGAATACGAATTGAAATGGAACATTTTCGCTTAAAGCCTAGTACGCTGCTGATGCGAAACGAAAAATCCCATACAAAAATGACACAACGAAATCATAAACGGAAAATTTCGTTCTGCTTTTCGTTTTGCAGTACGCTGTTCGAAGAGCGAATTTCATAATTGTAGCAGGTTATTTGGAGAAGTCTCCGCTCCTTTTTCGCACCGAATTAATTATACAGACTATTTATTGTGTGCGGAAAAATGACATTTGAGTTTTATTTGTGTTTTTTTTTTCTGTTTATCTTTTTCTTCATGGGTTTCTCTGATTTTTGCGTTTATGTTTGATTTTGTTTTTGGAATTAATAAAACTCTCCAAGGATATTTTGCGTTCTGTCTTCGCAAGCGTTTCGTTATCTGTTTGGAGATCACAGGAAATTTGCGTTTCGCATCAGCAGCGTACTAGGCTTAAAGGTGAATGCACAATTAATTTTAAGCGGAATTAAGCTTGGACTACACATCGATCCTTTTTAACCATTAAGTTGAAATGATTATGAGTGATGACTATTTGAACACATGGGATTTTAGTATATTTGGAGTTTACTGTATTAAGGATTATAGGATGGGGATTAGATTTGCGGGCGCCAATTTTGAATAGTTTTTCGAGGTCTATCATGTTCACATTATTTTAAAAATATAATGTACTATGCATGTGTTACTATCAAACACCGAAGTGTAAATTTAACGGTAAATCATAAAATTTTTCAGCAACATTTTCTAAAATATTGGGAATGAATTATGAAAAGAAGCATAATTCATTGCAGACTTTTTTGAACAGTTTTGTCTTGGACAATCCTGGAGAATTTTAATCCGAATTTGGAACATACACGAAACAAACATAATGACTCCGGATGATTTTTAATCCCGTCTGCGCCTGAGTATAGGAGGAAATACAATAACTATATAACTGTATAAGTAAGGACTGTGCAGGGACGCCACAGTAAAAGTCAAACGACTTCGTGGCAGTGGGTCTTATAAAAATAGAATAAATTGGTGGGGCGACCTCGACAGCTCGTGACGAACCAACGTGTAAGGCGCCAGTTATAGCTTTCATTGAAACTCATCATTGAAAATTTTAATTGTTAATTTTGAGCAAAGATACTGAATTATAAAGATTGGAATCTTTCGTACGTTCCATCCCCCAAAACCCATTTGTTTACATTGTTGTTTTTGTAATTTTATCTCGTGTCGATGAATAGATGTGAATTGCAATAACAATTTATGCAGTGGTGAATTCATATTTTTGCACTAGTGTGCGTTAAAACATGGAACACTAGTGCAAAAATATGAATTCACCACTATCCGCCATTTTGTTAAGCTTGTAGGCAAACCAGAATGACAGCCGAGGATTCCAATCTTTATAATTCAGTATCTTTGATTTTGAGGCACTTAAAAAGTGAAATCAGCGATTATTTTAATGCCAATAAAAAGCTGATAACTCAATTATTATTTCTAGTCAAAAAAATATTTCATTTTCGCCCAGCCTATCGCAGGAAATGAATTTCTTTATTTCAATGATTGAACTACCTAATCATTGATCATTGAAATCTTAGAAATCGTTTTATGTGAAAGGTAGGAATAATCACTGATATCGCTTTTTTAGGGCCTCAAAACTGAAAATTAAAATTTTTAATGATGAGTTTTAATGATTATATATGATTAAACTATCGATTTTATGTTTTCTATATTTCTAATATACCAACTTACTTTACCTTCTTTATGTTAAACATCTTTTTTTTTAAGTGATTCTACCCTATAAACTAGTTAAAAACAAATAAATCGTGGATTGGAATAAACACAAAACCGGCTTTATCAAAATAGCATTTCAAGCAGGCCTGCATGGCTTGGTAGTGCAATAACAATATTATTCTTGAATATAGAATGAGAATGAGAACATTCTACCATCACAAGGCTGTGGGCTGTGGCCCACTTAAGATGTAAGCTGAAGAAAGCATTGACGTATTTTTATAATATAATATGGACTGCAAAGTCCTAGTTACATACTTTTTCCTTCCGAAAAGGTTCATTTTTTTATTTAAATTGAATAAAAGACATTTTTTGTTTTAATATTTTTTATCGTTTTAGTGGCCCTTGAATTGAACAATTTTCCTAAATTTTGATTGAATTTACATACATTTTGTGATCTTTCCCATTGGATTGCTACTTAAAGTCGAGTTTTATGGACTGACCACCCGAATGTTCAAATTCGACCACCGAGTCCAAAGAACACTAGTGAGTCCATATATGTACATTACGTCAATGCAAGAAGTGCAAAGACAGTGCTGCCAAGCCAATTAGATCTAATTCAAGCGTTTTACTTAAATATAATTTTTTCAAACTTTATTGATATTGAATAATAATTGTTAGGTATTAAAATAAATAAAAGATTTTATTTGAAATAACTTAAAAACAATACCAAATCAATGTTAGGTATTGTCTAATGTCTTGTAGAAGGTCCCGTAAGAGAATCTAATAGGAAGTAGGGTTTCTGACATCTATAATTTATTAAGTTATATATCTTTAATTAAAATATAAGTGGAATCCTTAAATCTAATTTCTCAAGTAATGGAAATGTGATTTCTTTCTACACCTTTTAAAAGTTATAAGCCAAAAACTGAAAAAATTCAGAAAATTGTTGAGTTTTTCAAGCACCATAAACGTTTTTTTGTTGACAGTTTCTTAAGAACGCCATGAGAAGACTATAATATAGCAAAATCCAGCGATTTTTTCCAAGTCAAATGATTCATTGACTGGACGGTTATGATAAAACGCATATATGTATATGAATTTTTTTTTCAAATTTTTGGACGATTTAACATTTTTAAAATTTGGGAAATATAGGTTCTGGGCGAATTGACATGGTCCGTGTACAATGAAATTTATAAAAAATGCGAGATTTAATTTTTAAAGAGTTTGTTTTGTTGTAATTCGTACCATTCCCAATTTGTTTCACTTTCTGAAAAATAGGTAGGTACACTAAGGCGTATGCGTACTTTTCGTATGTGATTGCATTTATATCGATTGTAATTTTACTATTTCAAAATAAACTGTTCTCTCTTACACAAGGTATAAATTGTTTTCATAATTATCTTTAACGTTTAGTTTAGTGTTAAAAAAAAAAACAATAAATTGAAGATCGATGAAGAAAAAAAAGCAATCATAATATCGTAAAAATACATACAATTTATAATGTTTTTATTTTAATGTAAAATCGGGTATTTTTGGTCATTTATTTCATATGCAAATAAAATGATCCTTATTTCATACTTTCTCCTTATGTTTTGTCAGATTTTCCCGAATTCCTTAGGGGCAACTTTTAATAATTTATAAAATTTAACAAAAAATAAATTATTTTGAAAAAGTTTGAAGGTATTATTTTTGTCTAAATTTAAAACCCTGGGTAGACACAGGTGCTATTGATAAAGAATTTGGCATCTCTGTTGCAAGCAGCTGTTATCTTGTTATTTTGTTATTTTTATGCAGTCTTAAACAAACAGCCCTAGCGAGGTATTCGTTCGGAGCGGAAAACTCTCCGAAACGCATACGACGTCGGAGGTTCAAAGTTCATTAGAGATGTCATGTTAGAGATGAAATGTTATTTCAAAACACCTTGATCGCACTGCAACGCAAAACAACAATGCACGTTCCGTAATGTCGGAAAAACGTTCCGAGTGCTGTTCGGAAGAATAGCTCGAAGCAAAAATCCTCCGATTCCGCTCCGACGGATACCTCGCTAGGGCAGAATATCTACGGTAATTTATAAACATATTTTTACAAAAAAAAATAAAACCTTAACAACTTGAAATACAAAAAACACTGAAATTAAATCAGTCGCGCTGAAAAATTCCGATCTTTTTGTTTATTTATTTTTTGACTTTTGATAGAGTTAAAAACAGGTACATATCCTTCTGTTGTCGCCATGTTATCGTTTAAAAATGGGTTCAAATTGGGTACGAATAACTTACAACAGAGTTCAGTTTAGTAAAGACAAAATCAAAACTTTTCGAAGAACTATGAATGTGCTGCAGGATGTTTTCCATAAGGTGCATCCAAATGCTCGATCAGAGCGTGTATAGATTGGTTCAGAACAAGACAAAAAATCTGGGAGGTTTTTCTTTTTTCTCCAGGAGTATTACAATTTCAAAAAAATAAAAAAATATTTTTTTATAAATTTTGGCGTATTAAGAAGATCTTATCAATAATTTTTGATAGTTATCATAAGGAAAATTGTGCGGTAAAATGCGGTTAGTGTTAATTTTGATTAAAACCTTAACTTTTTTTTTAACACGAAACAATTATATACCTGCCTTTTAGAGAAAGTAAATATATGCGCCTTAAAGGTTTTACAATCGTGTTTTACTGTACTACAAAGTTATTGAATCATTACAATAAATTTGCTAAATCTATTCACATTATACATATATGTACGTTTAGTCACATCCTTATTAAATTAAAGTTTGCCATGCTTCGCTTCAATATTTGAGTAGGCGCTAAGGAATATACGTAAGTGTGGACAGGACATCCGGCAAATAGAAAATCAATGCACACAACGGAAATCTTTATTTATCTGAATATGGTTTTAGGTTAGGATACAAAATTATTTTTGAGAAATATACATTTCTACTGATTTTACGTACTTCTAATATTTTGTTCAGTACATGCTACATCGATTGCATCCCTAGTTCAATGTCTGTTTTCCATAAGAACTTTGATACATTTATTTAAAAAATAATATATATGTACATACTGTCGCTTCAATTTAAATCTCTTACACTATAGTGACTTAAATTACAAAAAAACGTAACATACTATTAACTCAGTAACAATGAATTGCTTAAAATTTATTAAAGCTAAAGAATTATTGAAGGCTTTAAAAAAAAAATAGAAAACATAGTTCATACATAAGACAAATTGTATTATAGAGTTCTTTCTTTTACGTATGTACATTGTACAATGTACATATTTCTCTGGTTTTTCATTTGCCAGATTTATTTGCTAATAAATAAATAATTTTTACAGAAAACAAAAGTATAATACTGTAGTAGTAGTGTAATTTTATAGTTTTAATTGGCTATTTCCGTTTTTGTCTTTGTGTTCTAGAAAGTGTGTGATTTCGCTCAGGAATTTCCTCTTCACTAATATTATCAAAGATTTCGTCAACAACTTGTAAGACTCTCAACCGAAACTTTCGATTTTGTCTGTCATTCATTTTACGTACATCACGCAACAAACTTTTGAAAAAACTCATATCAGAATCATTTTCATCTTCATCCTCGTTAAGTTTCCGTCGCTTACTCAATACAGATTCTGCTTCATCGATCATATCGAAGTATTGATCGTTATTTCGACGTTCTTCAGCATCGTTTTTAACTGCAGGGTTATCACTAATTTCCATTGAAGACGTAGATTCAAGTTCAGTATCAATACGAAAAGATTCTGTTGCTTCATTGATTTTGCTTTCATCAAGGAATGGTCCTGGTTTAGAATCCTCATCAGATTCGTATTCCAAGATTCTATTATCATCTGGACAAACAGTTGTGTAATTGCAATTAGTTGAAAGCATTGAAATTGGCAATAGAAAATGTAGATATGATGTTAGGTAGTAGGGCTTTCTTTTTCTATTGCCTTTTTTAATTGAATGCCTTTTGATACTTCTAAATAAGGCATCTCGAATTTTTCTCCAACGTTCCGGACAGCTTTCGACTGTGAATAAGTCAATAAGATTTTGATTTATGTTTTTTAACGATAATTAAATAAATAATCTATATAAATAGAAATATAAAATATGTTCGTTTGTTCCTAATCGCAAATCTCCAAAAGTTCTTCACCAATTGGTGTGAATTTTTGACACGAATTGCATTCGAATACGCGTGTGTTTATATTATATGGTTAAATAAAAAACTTCGCCATCTGTATCTCAGTAACAGGAAAATTATTTCTCAGAAAAATTCCTTAGTTTTGTTGTCAGAAAATTGGGGAAAACAAATTTCAAATTTACTTGCTCAGTTTTTGAAGGAAAGATATAGGGTCATATGCAAAAAAGATGAGTTCCAACTGTTTTCTCACTTCTCTAAAATCTTTCCTAGCTTGATAAAAGTAAGACAGTTCTTACTTTGATATACAAAAAGATGAGAAAATGATGGATTATATGAGATCGATCTCATCTTCGGAGTGCAGATTGCAGAGTGCGAAGTGCACAGTCCACAGTGCACAGTGTGGTGTGCAGAGTGCAGACTGCGGAAAACAGTGTGCCCGTAAAGTAAAAATAGTGTTCCACACTATCCCATTAAAACATGTCAAATTGAAAGTGGGAAAGAATTCCATGCTACTGCCAAATTTGTGGGAGAGAAATGCCTTTTCATTTTTTTACCACACACAACAGAACCTCACACGAACCTCAATAAAAATGTGATGATATGTGTGATAGAATTAGAACCATTTCTAAAAATTCTCATGTATTAACACATGTCAAATCGTCATGATGTGTAAGATGGGCTGTCATATTTTGTTTCCACACTATTAGACATGATTTGTTTCCCACTTTTTTGACATATGTTAATACTCATTGGGATCATGTGGATGGGTTTTAAGTAAGATTTGCAAGTACGGATTGCGGAATGTGTCACCTATGAAACCTGCTTTAAGGAGGAAATTTTCTATGAATCAGCCCTCTGGTCGGTACCTCTATCATAACTAAAATTTACTCGAAAAGATTCAATTTGAAAGATCTGGGCTCCTCGTAGTTTAAATATAAATTCACGCCCTGCGAAGCGGGCGGGAGACTGCAGCTAGTAAAATGAAAACCAATAGCTGATGGGGTTTATACTAATTACAAGTTTATACTAATTATTTACTTACATAAACCTTTGTGACTCCAACTAGCCACACAAGAAATCAACTAGTAAATCCATTCCGAAAAGGAAACTAAATACGTTAATAAATATGTAGGTACTTATGAAATCAAAGACGTCTTTATAGCTCAGACAATTTTTATTTAACAGTTTTTTGAATTCTGAATTTTTGTAACTGTCTTCTGTGATTTTTATTTATTTTTTTTTACAATTGGTGACATTTATTTTACCGCTGTGTACTAGGCTTTGCATCAAAATCAATAAAAAAAACTTTCAAGACAGCTCTCAATTATATTTTCAAAATTTTGTTTGCAAGAATATTTTGAAGATTTACCCCCCTATTTTACGGTTGGCGAATCGAACGTTCGAAGTGTTATGTTTGCATTAGCGAACTAACGAATGACGTTCAAATCAATGAATTTTCGATAACCACAGTCCACATTGGAGTGAGATCAAATTAAAAAATTTTTTTTTGACATTTAAGGCGAATCAAAGGTTCTCAATTCGGCAATTTTAATACTGATTTCATACACTCACACGTTTATTCGTTCGACACGACAGCGGTAATAGGGGGGTTAGTTCCTTCTTTAAATGTGAGTGTGTGTACATGTATGTATACGATTTACATAATGTATGTGAAAATTCTTTGGGACCAACTAAGTCTGAAGAACCATTTGGAACAATCGTTAAATCAATAGTAAAAATTAAGCAGTCAAAATGGTTAAGAAGTGATCGCCAAGAAACCAGCCAAAAAGAATGGATATACTCATATGTGTTCAAAACTTTCATCAGTCGACCAAACATGTCTGAACAAATCTTTGAACCGAAACATAGTTTTCTGTCTGTCCATCTAACCAAATCACATTTATGTTGAGCCAGATTTACACGCCTGGAAAGTACCATGATTTTGCCCCTGTATAAGCTGGAGTTGAATTATGCCAAATGCACAATTTTGTAATATTTCAATGGACTATTATTACTAATCCTCGTCTTTAAAATCTTCCCAATATCTATATACCTAATACCTATCTACCTACCTAAATAATAGCTGTGTTTTATTTTCCCCGAGATCCGAACCAGATTGGATTTGCTTACGAAAATACATGTATTACAAAAACAACACAAGATCCAACTTTGTTTTGGATTTGGATTTCCAAATCCGTTTTGAACACACACCCTTAATTTGTAAATGTCGTCAGTAGTGTAAAGAAAAAAGACAACGGGTGTATACAAATAAAAAAAAACAAAAGGAAAAAAGAGTTGGGTATATAACAAGTTGTCACTGAGATCCTGGGTTGTTTTATTTTCAAGATCTGATCTGGATTGGATCTGGGGGAAAATAAAACGCAGCTATTATCTATGTATTTTACTCTCCGAAAAAAAAATTACACTAGTTTACAAAAAAAAAAATTTTTTTGACATTTCATGCCGTTATCTTTTTCATATATATTTGACCCTGCAGAGCTCGAAAATCACGATACAAATTTTTTCAATGGATAGGTTTTCGAGATATGAATTTTTGAATTGTTTGTATGCTATATGCTTGAAAGCAGCTTTACAATTTAGCCCATATATTGACCCAGTTAAAACTTATGTGGTTGTCGATGGTTTCGATTGAACAATATTAAATTACCAATGCAAATCACACTTAGTTTTTTCCTGATATGTTGAATAGTTTTAAAGATATAGGCCAAAATATCTAAAAAAAATTATAATTTTGAACAAAAATGAGAAAATAAAATTTATTATTTTACTAAAGAAATAATGAAATCATAAAAAGAAAAAATGTTTTGGATTGTGTACGTAGAAAAGATAGTTAAGGCGAGAATATGAGGTATAAACGAAAAGAATTTATTGATAAGTACTAAAATTATGGCCGCTTTATTTACAAACCCCGAGATTTGACTTTTTCACTACTTTTGGAATTTTACCTTATAAATCCAGGGTGATTTGGGTAAGATGCATCAAAGCACTAGTGGGTGTTAATTTGGTCAAAAGTAGGAAAGGGGTCTACGTCCCCCCGTTCAGACAAAAAGTGCAATTTTCTAAAAAAAATACTTTAAAATAAAACAACACACAAAACAACACTAACAATATCATACTATAGGTATTTGTTTTGAAACCCAAAATAAATTTTTTTTAATTTACAGTTTAATTCAAGGTATTTTGAGTAATAGTTTTTCAAGATATACATATATTTTGAAACTCGACATTTTGAAAATAAAAAAATTAAAAAATAAGTTTCAAATTAATTTAATTTTAAAGCAAATTTTACATGAATGTTGAATATTTTTTTTCAATTTTAACTTTCAAATGTCCTATCAAAAGTGAAATATTTTTTTTTTAAGATATTTTCGTTAAAACTCGCTTTTAAAATTTAACTGGAGGAAAATGGCATTTTAGTTTATTGGCTTGTTTATCGGCATTTTAAAACTAAAATTGGTTGGTGCAACCGATGCCATTTTAAAATTTAACGAAGCAGTAAATATTTAAAAGCGTTTGGTGCAACTGCCCATAAGTAATATTTTTTTTAATATTCGATACTTTTATCAATTTTAAGTCAAACGCGAAAAACCTGCAACATTTAAATTTACTAAATATTGTTTTAAAAAAAAGGGTTTTCATTTTTAATTTTTTTTAACTAAGCACTTTAATAAGATATAGATATATATAAAATTGACAAAAGTTCGAATATTAAAAAACAGTACTTAATCATGTAAAATTTGCATTAAAAAAATAAATTTGAAACTTATTTTTTAATTTTTTATTTTCAAAATGTCGAGTTTCAAAATATATATCTTGAAAAACTATTACTCAAAATACCCTGAATTAAACCTGCCTAAATGTTTACCCAAATTTATAGACAGGAGCAAGTACTTGCGACCCTGTCGAACATTTTATTTAGTTGGATATGTTCCTCGCTTAAGAATATTAATTAAATTTTTTTTACTGCAAAATAGTTTAGTAATAATGTACATGTAGGTACGTACAATCCTACCAACAATCTATGTACATACATAGGTAGGTACCTAATATTTGACATTTTATTACATTTTACAACTAAGATTAACCTACCTACCTGGTAAATTCATTTGTTTTGATATTTTATCCCACGCAAATTTAACCATTTTTTTATTTCTATAATCTTTTGACAGATTATTCCAAATACAAGGGTAGGTCTCCACCATTTTCACGAAATTCACATTTAACTTTTCAGCACTTATTTTCATTTTGAAAATGCTTAATACTGTGTATAGCGCTATGTAATTATAACTTACTGTTTGTTACTTGGCTGGACGACGCGCACGTAGAAACTGTCATATTCATATGCAGTTTTTCTCTTGCAACTGCAACCAAAGTTTGGTTGCTTAACCCTCTTTCCCCAATCCCCATTAATACAAACGTACAAATATAACTTATACACTTTCAATTTGTTCATGCGTGTGAGTATTTTTTACTATGTGTTTTCGCCACATCATTCTGTTATATGCCTTTCTCTTCTTTTATATTTAAAAAAAAAAACTGGAGTAAGTATAAAATGCATATCATTGAGTAGGTATTTCGTTGGTTACATATACATACATACCTATAACAATTCATGTAGAGTGTAGACAATAATTACTGGGTTTATAAACATGTTTTTTTTAATAAGTAGCAAAAGAGGCAAAGCGCAGAGTTTTAGTTTATTTCTGTAAAAGTACTGCAGTTGTGCTCATATGTATATTCATTTATTAGTATGAGAGCAATCCGAAGCAGTAAATTGTTAGTTTATTTTTCACAGTCACTTTTATCTTAAAAACTATGCAAAAATTTAATACACGGCTGGGTCGCAGTCACAGGTACCTAAGTACTTTATCTTATATATACCTATAGGTAGTTTAAGTCACTTTAAAACCTATTCAAAAATTCAGAAAATGAAAAATGTAACATGAATAACATTATATTGAAATTCATACGTTTAATTTGAATTTTTATTCAAGATAGATTTTAATGCCCTTAAAGACCTATTCACATGAAAGCGGCCAACGAACATCGCGTCGGTTTGCGGAGAGCTTAAAAGAAAAAATGGGATTTAAAACATTTAATAAGCCTTAATTCTTCACAAAAACTAGATAAAATTAAAGTTAAGATACTCAAATTTGCGTTTATTGACACAATAATCTCAAACATTGCGTAAAACAATTATTATATATGTACACAAAACTACTTTTTTTTTACTTTGATAAATTTTAAACACATTTATCAAGGTACAAAAAAAGCAATAAACAAGTTATTAAACGTTTTAATTGTTTTAAACATTTTTTTTACTATCGCTTTTTTTTTAAATACTCTAATAAAATTCACAGTTTGTTCATGCTGTGATTTTTATAAGATCCGGTAAACATCGACAATTATTTCCGTTTTAGGCAGGGCCAGTTTGTTAACAGTGGGTTAAATCTGAACGATGAATTTCACAGCTTCTAACTAAATGGCGCTAATCAACTAAAATCTGCTGATTAGCGATTTTAATGACTATAACAACTAAAATTAGATTCCTTGAAAAACAATTTGATTATTATGCACATTCGATTATTTACCAGTTGCAATTATCCTTGATTAAAGATGATCAGCTGTGAACAAACTGGGTAGGAAAGTGTTGACAATTATTTGCTTTCCAGTCAATAAAGCATTTGACTCGAAAAATATCGCCGGAAAGTTGGATTTTGGTATATAGCTTAAACTCGGGGCATATTCATAGTCACTGTTTAAGTTGTTTCTAAAAAAATACTGGGTTTATCCTATCTAATTTACATTGGATAAACTCCAGTCTAAGATAAACTGGGCTTTAAAAACGACTATGAATATGCGCCAAAATGTTAAAAATTAGTTTTTGAGAAAATTGAAAATTACCAAAATTATTATTATTTTTTTTTCAAATTTTATTTTTAAAAATTTGAGTTTAAAAATTATTTATTTAAAACTAAGCACTAAAATAACTTCATTCAAAAAAATACATAAAGAATGAATTTCTGGAAAGCTTTAACATAATATTGTAAGTGTTGCCGTTGTGTTTTTATATTCATTTTCTATTTTAGAATTTTTTTTGTTTTAATTTGCCCCTCCCACCTTCAGAGGTGGACAATTAGAGTGCACCGATATCTTAAAATCATGTCCATATAATGTACCAACAATAAAAAAACCCTTAACTCTTCTGATTGGTTTATTTCAAAAACCGTTATTTGTATGAAAAAAAGTATGATAATCTTTTTTGTAGGAAATATTTCAAGCTACAAATTAGTTTTTTGACATTGTTTTTACAACTAATCATTCGGGAGTTATTCCTAAACATACATATTATGATATTTCAACATGAACTTCTTGTAAATAAAACAATTGTCAAGATTTTAACATGACCGCAGTGTAAGTTTTATGCAAGTTGGTGCTATTCATACTACTTTTATTCTGCAACTTGTAAATTTAAATTTGATTACATATGTACATTGTACATGTTGAGTGTTGATTATAACTGTTTCATTTTTCAATAATTGATTTTATATATTTTTTTAAAAATACAAAATTAATAGCCTTATTTATGTATACACAAATTTTAAAGCCTTCTTAACTCTAAAACACCTCTAAATAGCTCTCAAGTGAGGTATCTACATATAATCAATTTTCATTTAGCAGCGTGCCTCTTAACTTAATAAAAAGTCATCCTCGGTGCGGCGCACTGTGGTCCAAAATGACTTTTTTGGTTGCAAAAATCTTAACTTTTGAACGCATAAAGATATCGCTACAATTTCTTCTTCTTCTTCTTAAAGAAAATTTGAAGGATATAAAAATAGTGATTTTTAAGAAAATTGCAGGTTTCAAAAAACAAAAAGGATTAAGGATTATAATTTTCTTTATTGTGAACGTTAATTTCTATTTACCTACTTTAGTTTTAAAAACTCTTTTTATAGTTTAGGAGAAATTTATTCAAAAAGAGTCGTAAAAGTAGGCGGATTACAAAAATTGAATGTTCAATATAACAATCAGTAGTTTGTTCAAAAGATTGTAAGTTAATTTTTTTTTTTTAAATTGCCATTTAAATAAAAAGGGGCGTGGAAGTGGGTACATTTGTTTACGATTAAGATAACAATAAAACGTATTCTTATTAAAATAAGAAAAATTTCACGTTCTCAGCTCTATTGAGAAAGGAAATAACTCAAATTTTTTAAACAAATAACATTTTCTCAAAACATTGCAAAAAGTTGCAACATGCTATTTTGCATATGGTTTAAAAAATAGTCAGGCAAATATATCCTGGTAATTTTTCAGCGGGATGTACCGAGACTTTTTTGTAGCTCTGTTCAAACCCCAAAAACTCAATTAAAAAAAGTGTTTTTTTGTTTTATTTATTAAAAATATTAAACTTTTTTTTTTTATTGAAATTTTAATTTCCTTACGAATAAAACAACCACGTTACATTGAAGAAAAGTAATATTTTCATTATACCTATATGCCATAATTGCAATAAAGAAAATAAATAAATTCGTTTTTTGATATATTTTTTACTCTATATTACTAAACTGTCCAACTTTGAAAAGCTTTATAAACCAAACAATTAAAATAAAATTATTTTTTTGCTTTTTTTGATTTTTTTTTTTTATAAAAAAAAAATATATGATTTTGTTTTTTGCCGCGACTTTTGCTTTTTTGGATCACAATGCGGCGTTCAGATGTTACTTTAAGCCACTTTAAATATATTTTGCTTGGCATCTCAGAAGAATTGATTTCATTAAATAAATTGAGGTGACAAATAAATTGTTTCGTGGGTTTTTAATAGTAAGTACGTATTTATTTATATCAAAAGGCTGAAAAATAAATCAAATATACATATATAAATTTATGAAAACAAAAACACTTCATAATTGGTTTTATTTCCAATTGCTTCTCTTTATCTTTATCTTTATTTTTCAATGTTTCGTTTGCAGTAAAAAAAACAGCCAAGAAGTATGCAATTTATAGATTCGATTACGTTACGCGACAAAAATCGTTGTTTAGTTAAATACAAATATATTGAATTTATAAAGATATATGAATCTTTCGTACGTTTCTCCCTCCAAAATCCATTTGTTTACATTTATGCCTATTCTGTCACATCTGTTATGAATTTTCTTTTATGTATAATACAAAATTTTCATCATAAGTATTTTTCATAAATGGTATTCAGAAGTGTCATCAAACAAAACTGAAATCTGTAGTCATAATCAGCTGTTCTAAACAATAAAATAAATTGAATTGGTTGCTCGTGAATTGAAATTAAATTTTAAAATTTGTATTTGCAAAGATAGTTTGTTATTTATGCTATGGCGAAACTCGATATCAATTCGCAATAATAAAGCTTTAAACAAAGCAGTTAATAAATAAAAAAATGCTACCAGTAAGAATCGCACATTATTAAGACCAAGGGGACCAAATTTGTATCGTTCTGTACTTTCGTCGGAAAAATTGTTTTTTTTTTTTAAATTTAATTACATATTTGTCTATATGTTTATGCTTATATGAATATACATACATACATATTTATGAATTTGTTGACGAAATAAAAAATAATTATCCATGCCTTCATAAATATATACCTATCTACTTATTGAAATCTTTCATGTAAAAGTCAAAAAAGTTTGTCTTTTATGATTAATGACAGATATTTCCAGGCTGAATACCAAAATTATAAAGGTTCCCCCACACCAACGCGAATTTTCGGTGGCGACGACGAAAACAACAATAACAACACGTGGTTGTCAATGAAAACAACTCGTTGTTATTATTGTTTTCGTCGTCGCCACCGAAAATTCGCGTTGGTGTGGGGGATCCTTAATGCGTAATAGATTTTTTGACAGCTCAAACTTTTATAATATGGAAATTCAAAACAGAATAAAGGAATATGCTGAATAGGCCCAATTGTATTTGTAATTTCATTTCGTGTATATGAATAGATGTGAGATCCAACAACAATATAATAGGAGTGTGCACATCCCTCCTGCCTATATGTGTGAGGTTTTTAGACATACTTTCTCATTTTTAAGCTTCAATCTGAAAGTTCCAGCTTGTAGGCAAATTGCGAAAACGATCATAGATAAGATTTTACGTCATTTAAAAGCAGTTTAAATATTTAAGCACACTTAACTAAATGACCTATAAGAGATGTTTAAAGAAAATCTAACACAAAATCTCTTCGTGTATACATATATAAGGAGGACTTCATTAAACAAATTATAGATTATGAACACATAAATAAACTATTAAACAATTTTATTGGTAATATTAAAAGTGTTTAAAATCTTTTCTAATTTAATATCATTCATTTAGTATAAAGATCCTTATTTAAATTAACACCTTCATTTAATGAAGAAAAGTCTATTTTTAGCATCAGCTTAATATGAAACTCAAATGAAATTTGTTAACACATTTTCGATTGTTCTACCATCTTAATTAAACATACACTCATAATACATATTACGTTAACGTATTTTTTTTTGTTAATAGCTGAGTTTTATTATCCACGCATGATCTGATCTGGATCAGATCCTAGTAAAAAATAATATATAACCATCTCTTTTTTCATTGTGTTTGTATATTTTTAATGTGTTTGTTGGCTGTTTTATTTCCACTGCAGCTTACACTACCTTACCATAATAATAATAAAAAAGTACTAGTTTTCGGATCTTGTAATAGATCCAGATAAAAAGCAGGATTTCATGTTGTTTTTGTATTTACGTGTTAAAATTCGATCCGGATCAGATCACGTTGATAATAAAATGCAGCTAATGTTAGGTTATGTTTGTCTATGGAGTCGTGGGTTCCATTTTTTGAACAAACTTTTCCGATACCATAGCTGCATGTTGTTGTTGAACATTGTAATTAGATCTTGATATTTGACATTGTCTAATATAATTCTCATCTCTGTGAATATCGTATTCACTTTCGTCAAATAAATTTTCTAGCACTTCCAGAGTTTTTCGTTTAAAAATTCTCTGTTTCCTATCGGAAAGTTTGTTTATATCAGGCAACAAACTTCGTAAGAATAAAACATTTGCTTCCGAATGTTCATCTTTATTTTTCGGAAGTTGCGAAATATCTTCTGATGTTTCACTTATTCTTTCTGCCAATGAAAACGGATTAAAATTGATTACTGGGCAACAATTTATTGTCTCATTTTCTTCAGCTTGTGGTGGATTTTCTTGCTCCCAGTTGTTTAATTGTTCATTCTGTTCCACAATTAAAAAATCATGTACCGGTGGATTTTGGACATCATTATTATTTGTTGAAGTCTCATTAAGTTGATCTATAGATGGAAATGTATTTTCATCAAATGAGTAATTTGTTGTTGACGAATCTGTTGGTATTTTAGAGTGTGCTGAAGAAACAATTCGTTTTGAAGATCTGCCTTTGGTTTCGTTGTATGGTTGAATATGACCCCTTAAGAAACTCATTTCGTTTCTAAGATGCCAGTGTCTTTTCTTAACTTTGTGACAACGTTCTTCACGCAACAATCTTGCATAGCAGTTTCTTAAGGTAGTCCATTTAAGTTTACAATCACGCACTGAAATTAAAATAAAATACTTATCTATAATTTTTTCATATTTTTAGAACTTATTAAAAAAACAATCTAACATAAAAAATAAAATATAGAATACAGTCAAAAACAAAAGATAAGCCCAATTTTTAGCTAAGAAAAATATTTCAATTTATTACGTTGTGAAATCGAAAAATAATATTGATCATAAACGCCAAACATTATAGGCGTGTTTTTTTTGCAAGTCCATAAAAGTTTGACAAAAAAACGACATGGGAAATAAGAGATTTACACGTAAATACAACAACAACTTAAGTCCATATGGACTTAGCTAAGTCCAGATAATTTTCGGGGCTTAACTTTAGTCCGGATAAAAACTGTTTTATTACCGGCGCTAATTATCATTTCGCTATCGATAGTTTTTATGAAAACGTCAAATTATCTGAGCCATCGAATGAAATATTTTTTTTTATAAATAGTAATAATTGTCATGGATCCTGTATTAAGATTATGACTGCTCAGTGACGGCAGTTTGTTGAAATAAATCTGGGAGTTAGAAAGGGAGGTGACAGTCAGGAAGAAAACATATAGATTGGAGTGAGCAGTCGTGTTTCATATCTGAAATGTTTTTCATTTAATTTTTGCTGGAAGCAATTTTGGAACATCAAATAAATTTTGAACTCAAAACTCAAAAAATATATCGTGGACTATACAATACTGCCGGACCGGTTATGACATACGGATTGCAAACATTGGGACTTACTTCAAATTCTCTTGATAAATTAAGAATATGTCAAGTCAAAATTGAAAGACATGGCATTTTGTGATAAATATGGATAAATTTTTTTGTTGTCAGTATATATATGAACCTGATTTTAAGATATCGGCCCACTATATTTGTCCACCCCTTAAGGTGGGAGGGGCAGATTAAAAAAAAATATTGAAAATAGAAAATGAATATTAAAACACAACGGCAACACCTACATTATCATGTTATATCTTTTTTTAAAGCCAGTAATTTATTATCAAATGATGTTTTTAAATTAAGTTATTTTAGTGCTTAGTTTTTGAATAAATGATTTTTAAACTTTTAATTTTTCGAATTTTATTCAAACTCAGGTTACATGGTGCTCAGAATCAAATGCTTCAATTCACAGATATTCCATCAGAATTCAACGACTCACATGAGTCAACATTTCAAGTGTAGACACGAGTTTACGAGCGTAGTAAAATAAGTGACAATCTAAACAGGGTCGTATTATAACAATTTGAACTTGTTTAGATTGTGACTTTTCACTACTACATGGCGCACAGTGGTCGGATTCGCTAAACTAGCGGGACAAAATGTAAAAATCCAAGTAAAGCGAATTGCTTCAAAATGAAATGGATAGCTTCTCAATACAATAGGTAACTGTAAATCATATTTTTTTTTTGATCTCTCTCACTAATTAAGAAATATTAAGCTTAGAAGTTAGTTGTTGATGAAAGCCACTTAGCGGTTATAGGGAAAAGTATTTTTTTGTGTGGTTGCTTTTAGCTACTAAAAGTGTAACTGTGCGTCTATCGCAATAATTTTTTTATTCTTGAAAGGAATAGCTTATGGGTAATAGAAAAACGATTTCATTAATAAATACTTTCTTAAAATAATTTTGTATATAGTTGTTTAAGTTCGAAGTGAAAAATTGGGCTTGATATTTTTTTGTTGAATTTTAAAGTGGAGTTAGAGTGCAAAGTTCCGCTGAGTTCCAGCTCAAAATTTATAAAAAGTGATTCTTTGGAGTGTTGGCTATCAGGAAAAAGAAAAACTTTTTGCGCGTTTTTGCGACACCCATACAAGTATTTTTACTTTTAGAATGGTCTCCCCAATTTCGCGTAGACAAATTTTTGAAATTTGGCGGAAAACTGAGAAAACAAAAAGGACTGATGTAGTAAGAGCGTTTGTTGTTGGCCAATTTGAACTTCCAGAACTGTCTGAAGATGCTCAAAAAAAAATTAATACATCTATCAAGGATTTGCTGCTAAAAATTAGTGAAAAATGGGTGAAAAGCGGTAGGCATGTCAACAGATTTTAAGCTACGAACTCAGACTGGTTAGAGGATATGTATATGTTGCCTGACATTATGAACAAAGCTCAATCAAAAACAAAGGTCGGAACAACAAGAAAGAGTTTTGAGGAATGCTGCGAAAAATCAAAAACACGCAAGGTTAAAAAAATAATAAATTCATCGAGCACTGGGAAAATAATTAAAGCTTTAAACCTTTATTTAAGAGAATATTCACGGTACACTATGCCAGTGAGTGTTCATAAAGTACTTTTTCATGGAAAAAACATCATTGAATCTTGCATTCTTCCTATAGGACAGCTTTTGGAAGAGGCCCAAGAGGCAAGAAATAAGGACACAAGAAAGTTTAGAGAGATGTTCACAAGGAAGAATTCTAGATTAAATACAAATACAGATCTCTTGAATCGGCTTTTGATTTCTTCAGATCCATATATATCTCAAGTTTGAAACACGTTCCAAAACGAATACGCGGTTTGATACCACAAGAAGTCCTTTCATTATTATCAAAAGATCATCTCGAAGAGGAAGATATAGCTGATGGAGATCAAAGTGAATAATTAAAATATATTTTAGTTTATAGTTTTAAATTAAAGCTCAAAATAAATTCAATTTTAAATAGAGAAAACGTATTTTTTTTTTTAATTTTCTAGAAGTGTTTATAAAAAATAATTATATTTAATTTAAAACATGATTTTCAATATAAATAGCATTTTGAAACGAAAAAATGAATTTTATCAATAACTTACAAAAATCAGCTTCTTGTTTTGGTGCTATATTGATATTGATCAAATTTTGGTTATTTTTCTGAAAAACAATATTATTTCTATGTTGGATCGAAGATTGTGTCAGTACTCATAAAACATAAAATAATTTATTTAAAACATGGTTTTCCCCTGAAAAATAATTTTGTTCCGCTAGATTAGCGAATCCGACCACTATGTGGTGTAGTGAAAACTCACAATCTAAACAGTGGCAAAAGGTGTGTTATTTTTTGGAATCCATGTGCAATTGGCTGAAAAAATTGCAACGGGATTAGAGACACCATCACAGAAAAAAAAATGGAGTCTTCATAGAAACTATCAAAATCAAGTATGTAATTCACGCCAGTAATACAGTTTTTCTGCGCGCTTAAGTTAATCCCTGAGGAATAAACTAAGCCCGCAGGGGATAGTTATTGTTGCATTTAACTTATAAATTGTTTTTTTTATCCAATTCCCCGGCGCCCGGGCTTACAAAAAAAACACGCCTTCTATTATGTAGGTTGTGCTATAATGATATGGATTTTTTTCTTTTGGGATATACTTATGGTTAAGTTGAAGACTCTTGGGAGGGTGGGAGTGGGGGTTGTTGTTCCCCTAAATCTCCCCTCCCCCATTCATACGTGGCACTGGTTGGAATACGCTAAGTACTCACATTTAGCATGGTTTCCAAAGAAAACTAATATAAAATCGAAATTGATTTGACGTTCCAGCAAGTTTTCAATTTTCAAAATATTTTGATAGTCATCATATTTGTTTAGGCCAAACTTTCACACGCTAATCCTACATAGCATTAACAAGTTAACAGTGCATTATCCCTATACCTATGTGGAATCAGCACAATAACTATAAGTCAACAAAACACTAGTATCTAGTACCTATGTATATTGAAAAACACAATTTTTATTTCAAAATGCGGTTTTAGAAGATCAACACAATTATTTCTATATACAAGAATTACCCAGTTAGGAAATAAAATATTGAATATAATTGTATCTCCATGATTTTGTAAAATAAAAAGCTGCGCCGACTGGGATACAAAATACAAACTACAATAGATCATTCAAACACCACTTTATGTTTATTATTTATGAACTGACCGTTTTATTTTTGGAAATAAATTGAGTTCTGGTAAATAATCCAGACCTCAATTTATTTCCAAAAGGCTGCACCAGGTAAAAATTACATATTAATTAACATTATGAATGTAGTTTTCAAAATTAAGTATCTATAGTACCTATTTATGTACATATACCTATATCTCGAAGGGTAGAATTAGGCATGTAGTTTTTTTTTAAATATAGGTAAAGGTATTAATCAATTTGTATTTTCCAACCCGGAATTAGAAAATGAAGCACTGAATTTCAACCAACCCAAATATGCCAAAGAGTAAACTTATCGCTAGGAGATAATTTTTCGAAGTTTTAATTTTAGCATGTTAAAGAAATACATAGATAACACACTTTTACAATATCCTTTATTAACTTCCCATTGGAAGTTATTGTAATTGGTCCGATTTGTAAATCGAAAATTTCGACATTTCTTTCATTAAATAATTTAAAGTTTTAAAATAAACTTTACAAGACATTGTTGGTTTAAGCCTACAATGATAATAAAAACATAATTTATATAGACATATTCTTATGCTTGCTACGCTTAAAGATGATTTTATGAAATAAAATTTATGCAATAGGAATACCTACCTAACTACAAAATTTAAATAACAATAAAAGTGCATACCCGGACGATTCATCAGAAGAGCAACTTCCTTCCAAAGTTCATCAAGTAATCTCTGGTGTTTCTTTTTGCCTCTCTTTGGTCTCGGTCCATATATAATCGGTCTGTCTCTGATCAAAGAAATCAGTTTTTCAACTGTCTTCAGCTCCATATACATAGTCTTACTTCGAACACACTCAAAAATCAACTGAAACTCAGGCAGTGAAACAACTCAGACTCTGTTTCTGCTATTTCATCGATGGTCGTTGTTTTTTTTTTTTTTTTTGCGTCGCTTTTAACTGCTTCCATATAAAATGATGTCTGCTTGGGTGGAGAAAACAGTTTTGAGCTGAGTAGAGTAGTAGTGTTCGTTCGTTCTCATATACCATGAGTTATAGTGATTGTGTTTCTATATACATAGGTAATAATGAAAACTTCAGTGCAAAAAACTTGTTTTTGTTCCATGCTGTTGCTGTCTGCCATCATCACAAGCAGGCTGCAAATAAGCGCTCTTTTTATTGCAAAAAATGGTTTTTTGTACGTTTGTTTAATTTGTGCTATAAACAAACAAGTATCATTGTTGTACGTAAACGTACTGTGTCGTTCACATCAAAAACAGCCAAACAGCCCTCAGCTCCAGTGGATTGGAGTATGATTGAGCGATGGTTTTTGCTTTTATTTCTACATCTGGAATTTTGACTTATTTTCGCTTTTCTTGTTTCAGTTGGTGCAAAAGTGTTGATAGTTGGTAGGTACCGGTAATTTCGTTTTGGTTTGCATTTGGCAGCAAACACACACGGAAAGAATTAATCTTTTATCTTAAATCTATGAAAGCAAATTAGTGGTTTGAATTCCCATTCAATAATTTTATATTGATTAATATTGCTGGAAGTATATACCTTAGTAAACCACACACTACCTAGGTACTCTCTTTTTTAATCCTTTTTTGATGTGTAAACATCTATACTGACGGTAGGGTGAAAACAAAACGTAACGTATCTTGTGATCGTGATTGTGATTCTGTGATTGTGATTAACGTTACGTTACGCAAGTTTACACATCTTAACCGTGAGTCCCGGCACTCAAACTTTTTTTTTTGTTAAGATACTTTAATGTACCAAAGAATCAACCAGTAGGTATCTAAATGTTTGTTTTTTTTTTTTAGCTTTTCGAAGGTACCTACCTTCATTTCTAAATCACGTGTAAAGTTAAAATAAATATGATATAGATAGATAAATTTTGTTTATTTCACATAAAATTCAAATTATACCTATAATAAGTCAGATAGCTTAAATAGTATCTTTGTATGTATATATAGACAATTCAAAGACATTTTGTATTTTAGATACCTACCTAGGTATAAAAAATAGTGTCAAATGCCACTTTAAAGCATAGTATAAAGACAGGGGTGACCTGACCCTATTATACCTATATTTTAATTTAGCGTACATTCATAAAAAATCATAGAAGTTGGAATTAGATAATGATAAAGGAAATAGAATGAAAATAGCTATGATACAAAAACTAAATCTTATGCAGAATATTAACTCTTTTTTAAACTACTACAAATCCAAAATTTAAACAAATTTAGATCAAAGTGCCAGTGATATTCTAAGCTTTCATAATTCAAATTGAAAAGCCAAAGTTTTAGGTACTTGTTTTAAAAATATTCCAGAATTTGTTTATGTCCTTATTGACTGTAGCAGTTTATTAAAAATGCGACAAGATGACACAGAATAAAAATTACGATAAGCAGTAGTGCGAAAGCGTGGAACAGATGCAAAGTTCATGTGATTACCTCGCACATTGTGATCAGAAATTAATCTGAAATTCATATTACCAGACCGCATAGAAAATGTCTTCAACACATTAAAACAATACAAATGACGAAATGACGAAATGGGTTCACGTCGATTTTTTTGACAGATTTTCCTTAAAATAGATTTTTGGAAAATTAAAAGATGTGAATTTTGCTCCTCCCTAACAAGCAATCCCATATTGAAGCTTAGAATGAAAAATGCCATAGTAAATAATTTTTAAGAGAAAAGAACATAAATACCTATAGAATGCAAGTAAAAGAAGTTACTAACAGCGCAACGGAAATATTTTTTTTAAACTATCTGTGTGATAATAAAAACTCGTGCTTGAATAAATCCAAAGCCCTAAGTAAATACTTGAACACTTTAACACTTTCGATCAATTATTATATGATGCGGGAGGGGGGCTCCGAGTGACAATTTTCAAGAGGTCGGACACATCGAAAAAAAAAAATTCCTAGTTTAAACTTTCTTTTGCAACTTAACGATCTTATAGAAACCTATGTTAAGATCGTGTCATTTTATTTGAAACTCTGAATAAATTTTGTCTTCGGAAATAAAAATGCAGCTTTGTCACACCAAAGCGAGTTGTGACGAAAATTAAATTGAGATACTGTTAGTGAAAATTTGTCTTTTTCATTCTGCTAAACTACTGAAGGCAAACGGCGATGAATTCAATTTCAATCTCCCTCCTCATCATCATGACGTTGAAAAAGAAGATTTCAATATCTAGTGATCCAAGAATGTGATATTAATATATCGTACACATATTTTTATAGCAATAAATGAAAACCTTATTTTTGTTAAAAACATGCCTACAAATTAAAAAAAAGAAATCATTACTGTTTTATACAAATATACTACCATTTTACAAGTTTTTTCTTTCGAAAAAACTCCCAAAGAACCATATTTTTTATCAATTTTTCTTTATAGAAATATATAAGCTAATATCAGTACGATTTACCATATTAAGCTTAGTACGCTGCTGATTTGAAACGAAAAATTCCCTTCAAAAATGACACAACGAAATCTAAACGGGAAATTTCGTTCTGCTTTTCGTTTTGTAGTACGCTGTTCGAAGAGCGAAATGTATAATTGTAGCAGATTATTTGGAGAAGTCTCCGCTGCTTTTTCGCACTAAATTAATTATACAGACTATTTATTGTGTACAGAAAAATGACATTTGAGTTTTATTTGTGTTTTTCTTATTGTTTTTTTCTTACATCATGGGTTTCTCTGATTTTTGCGTTAGTTTTATTTTGTTTTTGGAATTAGTGAAACTCTCCAAGGATATTTTCCGTTGTGTTTTCGCAAGCGTTTCGTTCTCTAGTTTGGAGAAATGGAGATCACAGACAAATTTCATTTCGTATCAGCAGCGTACTATGCTTTATTGAAAAAAATTGATCGATCGATTATTAACGGTAGCTCTCGTAGACCCATTTTTAGGTTTTCGGCTTGGTATCTCATTATCTGTTGAACCGATTTTAATGAAATTTTTTACACAAGAGCTTCTAATAAGTTTGAATAATATTTCATATCAAAATTTACAAAAACATATATACATACATATGTATGTATTTGGGATTAAAAAAAAAATTAAAATCATTTTTAATTTGATGTTTCGAAAATACCTAGATGTTTTTTTTTCAAAATAAATTTTTTTAACTCTGCAATAATAAATGCTAAAAAATTGCGTACCAATTTTTTTTTCTTAAAAAATGTTTACAAAACTATTTATAAAAAATAATTTTTTTTAAAACCGCTCCAACGATTTTCAAAATACATTTTTCCCATAGATTTATTTAAGAAATCAGATGATGTACATCGCGTCGGTTTCGAAAAAAATTTAATGGTTCTTTTATCACTTTATTTCTATAATTAAGTTTTTTTTTTACAATTTTTCACATGTGTTCATGTTTATGTACGCACAGAATACTTCCTTAAACTAAACTACGTTTTTTTCTTATAAAATCAGATGAATAAACTCCTAAACTTCAAAACCACAGTGTGATCGTACATAACGGCAAGTTCGTTCCACCCAGTCAGTTAATGATAACTCGTCGCTAACTCACGTGTTAATTAATCCGGGGTTAGGTATATGTAAACATTGCTTTTGTTTTCTAATAGGTATCTTCTCTCACCCGAACGGGGAAGCTGGAAATCAATATCGAATTCTCCAGACATAAAAAACAACTCCGAAGGAAAAATATTTTCAACAATTTTATGAATTGATGAACAAATGCATCAAAAACCATTGGGTCATTATTTTCACTGACGACTCTAAGAGCGAAGAAGGCACCACCAGTTTCGCATTCGTAGATCCAAATAACCATCGCGTTTACGCTGAAAAACTACCAAAATATTCAATTAATTTTTTCAGCTGAAGCGTTAGTAATTTTGAAAGTTACAGAAATTGCTATGAAAACCAAAAAAAACGGGATTTACACGGACAGTCTTTCTACTCTAGTTGCAATGCAAATGTTAACAATCTGTCAACTACCTTATTTATAACACTTAAAAGTTGTAACTTGTATGACAGTTAATATTCTATTCATTTAATCCAGAGCTAACTAACCAAAGCTTTTGAGCAAACTTGAAGTTAAATTGATTGAAAAAAGAGTTAAGTTGAGTTTATCATCGAAATTGAGATCACTGAAAAACTGGACTAAAATAAAGCTTTCAAAATTTAACGATTTCACGGTTCCTAAGTCGATGGAAAAATATATGAATATTTTCTAACTGCCTGAACACAATGAAGACGGAGCTGCAACTGGAGCTGGAATAGCTGTCAAAATATTGAATACACACAAATTCAATGTTACGAACACAACGCAACGTAGCTACAACCCGTTTTTCAGTGTGAGATCACCAAACCCGAGTTATTTCCTAAAAATGAAAGCCAAATTATTTACCTTCATTTTCAAAATCAAATCAAAACTAAGCTGCCTTGTTTTGATTCAGAGAAGTCTATAAATAAATGACACGAACTTTTAAGTAAATAGGTACTGCTTAATCGAAAAATTTAAAGAAATTTTGATATTCTCAATCTAATTTTTTGAATTTATGTCAGATTTTGGGTCAATTCGCCTCATTGTCCGACGCGCGCGCCGCCCGTACAGACAGAAAGAATTAAAAAATGCGGAACTCATTTATCTTTATGCCTCGAAATGGATTTTATTCGAATTTAACAATTTCTTGCTTTTAAGTATAGTAGGAATTATTGTTTGTATAGAAACAAAAATTAAGTTACCCTATTTTGGAGTGAAATATGCAAAACCTATGTATATTTCATCAGAAATTTCCTAAAAGCAAAATAAACCATGAATTTCTACAGTTGAGTATCTAGGTATTTCATTAATATTGATTCAAATGGGTTGGGATTCGGGAGTTCTGCCTCGCAGCATAAAATTCCTTCATTATTATCTTTTAGTTTCTTTCGTCTATAGATATAGTCGAAGTGAGTTAGTTGAAAGTTCGAGATATGTAGGTATAAATATATCTCAAGGATTTTGTATATATACATATCTTTTCCACTAAAGTATATATGAAGATAAAATTAATTTTTCCTCCCAAAAGCCAAAACTTTAATACCATGAACCATAAAGATGATGCGATGATGTTGCTAGGAGCAGGATTATAAAATTTGGAATGAAATGTTTTTGGTTAGGCATTTTTGGGGAATGTTAGGAAGAAGTTTTAAGTTTAGTTAAGTTTTTTTGTTTTTTTCTATGGAAGGAAGAGTATATGTGGGTACTAAAAGTGGGTTTATGTGTAGTTTGAAGACATTTTGCAGATGGAGTTGAACAGGAAGCTGAAATTAGTTATTCTTTTTGGAGAAACTTTCCAAAATTAATAAAAAGTTTTGCATAAATTGGATAGAAAGAAATTTAAATTTTGAAAGAGGAAGTAAATTTTCTGTTTCGATGTTTTACCTTAAATTGCCTTTGTGTCTTTATTTTAAAGTTAAAGGTATCTACTTTCGCACGTGTAAGGTACCTATTAAATAAAAAATAAAAATTGTGCAGTAGCTATTTCCTTATACCTACACATATGTACCTATGTCTACTTGTACATTAAGCGTGCAAGTCCACCTAGAATTGGACGAAAAAACGACATCGGAGGTAAGCGATTTACACGTAAATACAACAACAACTTAATTCCTTATGGACTTAGCTAAGGAGCCAGAGCGACCAGGAAAACGAAATTTGAAAAACTTTCAAATTGATTATTTACTATAGGTTTTCTTTCGATTTCAAACGAAGATGATGTACTAATCGATGACAAATAAGTCAAAGAATTTTTTAAACTTGATTTGGGTCTAAACAATTTTCATGCTAAATGTTACAACAACTATAATCCCTAATGATGGCTTAGCTAAACCCAGATAATAGCTGCATTTTATTATCCACTTGATCTGATCAGGATCAATTTTTTACACGTAAATACAAAAAAAAACATGTAAACCTGCTTTTTTTCTGGATCTATTTCATGATCCAAAATCTAGTACTTTTTTATTATTATTATGGTAAGGTAGTGCAAACTGTAGTGCAAAGAAAAAAGGCAACAAAAACAAACAAATACGTAGTAGTGCTATTTCAAATTATAGGCCAATAGCCAAACTTTCATATTTACTAAAAATATTTGTGGCTATTGTATTTAACAGTTTTTATTTCAGCTGCAAACCTTTTCTTGCGAGCGAACAATATGGGTTTATGAAAAAGAAATCTACGGTAACTAATCTTCTTGAATTTATGTCTTTTACAAATAAAACTATTGAGAAAGGCCATCAAATTGATTGTATCTATACTGACTTCAGTAAGGCCTTGGACAAGTTGTCTATTTTATATTTATTAGTATTTTATTCAAACTTTCATCTTTTGGTTTCCCATCAGCTTCCGTTCAATGGGTTAGATCTTATCTGAAGGGGAGGACATACCAAGTTCTTTTTAGAGGAATCATTTATGATTTAATTTACGCAAGCTCTGGTGTACCTCAAGGTAGTCACTTAGGTCCACTATTCTTTATAGTTCCTATAAATTATATTATTTCAATATTACAACTTGTGATCTAGGTGCACACTTTACACAAAATCTCTACTTTTCATTCCATATTGAGAAAATTGTTAATAAGGCCAATGCAATGCTTTGTTTTATTAAACGTTGCAGTTGGATGAAAGAATTTTCGAGTAGCCTCTTTACATCTTCCCTATACAACTCTTTTGTTCATCCCCACTTAGAATATGCTAGTGTGATATGGTCACCTCACTATTCTGTACACATTTATCGCATCGAATCTGTTCAGCGTAAATATGTACGTTTCGCACTAAGTTATACTTGAACTGGAATGACCCAAATCAACTGCCTCCTTATAGCAATCGCTTTCTTCTTTTAAACATGACTACTCTGCAAAAGCGTCGAATAGTTACCGATGTTTTGTTTTTACACCAACTACTGGTTGGCTCCATTGAATCACATGTTCTTTTGGACCAAATTAATTTATTAATTAGAAGTCACAGTTCTCGGAACTCTGACATTTTTCATCTCGACTTCCATCTTACCAATTATGGTCTCAATGAGCCATTGACTCGTATAAAACAAGGTGCGAATAAAAACCATAATGTTTTCGACAAAACAACACAGACATATATATGCCAGTAAGAACTAGAGTCTAATAAATTAGGCAATGTAAGAAGGAATAGAAGGATAGGATAGATTTTTGTTGGCACAGTGGATTGAGAAATTAGGTTTTGATTATTTTTTTATTGCTGAATCTTTCCTTTGACCAAATCAAAATTTGAAAATTAACTACTTCTTTGTGGTTTTAAAGACGACAGCACTGCAATAAGTATGGGAAATTTCTGTTGGAAAATTACTGTGCAACAAGAAAATTTAATGTTTACTTTAATTCCTTCCGGAAGGTCGCCAACGCAAAATGGAATTCTGTTTATTTGATAGCGAGTGTATGAAATGGTGGTTGTGTTTGAACTTTGAAAGTGTTTTCAAATTCAATACATAAGTCTATCTGCTTTAATATTGACAAGCTTAAGAGCAACCGCCCTAAAATAAATGTACACGTGCGTTCTGTTTCGTATTAAGCGTGGGTTTAGCATGAACTGTCAATGGGTGATTTTCAGCATCCTCCTGGCTGATTTCCCTTATTATTATTTTTTTGCTAGAAAAAAAAAAAAATTAAAGGGATTGTCAGAGAGATTCAGTTTTTTTTTTAGGTGTGTATAGTATCCTAGTATGGTCGATGGGATTTCATAACAACACGACGACCAGCAGAGTAATACGTGAAAATATGAACGTAAGAGGGTTTTAGCAGACTTATGTGAGTTATGAAACTTGGTGTCCTGGTTTTCAGTTTTTGTTATCGTTGATTTTTATGTTCAACACATTGCGTTCGTATATTAAAACGTGTCCAGGTACATCTCAATGCAATGAGTGCTGTTGGGTGTACTGTAGGTATCCTCTCTGTGGGTGAATTTTATCTGACAAAATTACATAAATGTTTTTATTATAAATTTACTGCAGAAGGAACACGTATTTAAGGATACCTACCTTCATATTTTTGTTTGTATTTTGTCTCGAAAAAGGCTTATTTTAAGCTTATAAACATAAGCATATAGCTGTATAATACCTAGGTGAGGGAATAATGCAGAAGGGGTAGTTTTCAGCAAGACAGTAGAAATATCTGTGATAGTAATTAAGTATTGCTTAAAAACTTAAATTGCCTATCGAGATGTGTATCTCAAGCGCTGCGAACACCGCCGATTAATCGATAACAAAATCTTTTTTGGCCCCCAGGTAGTTGGAAATTTGCACCCATCTCTCACCTCCACTCCTCTCAATGTCAATCATATTTTCTCCTAACTTCATTATATAGAGTGCCAAATTCTTTGGCAACTTTTTTTTTTAAATATAAATACCTACATATCATAAAGTCCATCTTTTTATTGTAAACGAAGAAAAATGGATTGTACCTACCTTTATTAAGTACTAAAGCTCAACAAATGTCTATATGGTTGCATAGTGGATTATATTCAATAATGATTATCTACAGCAGGATGATCTTCATTTTATTTCACTGGAAAAGGGTAAGCAATTTTTAGTAAGGATACTTTGTGAAACACTGGTTAACTTAGGCGTATACGTACTTTTTTATTGGGTAAGCCAATTCTATAATTTTTAAAATATATTTTAAATATAAAAATTTTAAACAATTTAATGAAAACAATTCGAAAAATATCGATATATGTATCACAGTTTTTAAAATGTTTTACTTAATTAATCATAACTTTTTTTTGAGTAAAGAACTTAGTTAAGTCGGAACCACACCTATCTCGTGTGGTGTGCAATGTGTTGGGAGCGTGCGTTATGGAAAGTCTGTTGTGGAGCCGGCTGTGCACAATAATCAGACTTTTGTGTTGTAAACTTCCATTTTCTGCTTTCATTATTTACTTATCCACTGTCCTAAGCACTGTCTTCTTTTTCCCGCAGTAAAATATGTCTCCGACACAGCGTGTTATGGAAAAGATTTATTCCGACCATAACAAACCACACCACACCACAATACATCATATGAGACAAATATGACTCTATAGAGTGTATATACACAACACTCCAAGGCCGTAACCAGTGCACGGAGTTCGTATTGCACAGTGCGGAGTGCAGGGTGCGGATTGCGGAGTGCAGGGTGCGGATTGCGGAGTGCAGAGTGGGGATTGCGAAGTGCGGAGTGCAGAGTGGAGAGTGCTGAGTGCAGAGTGCGGAGTGCGGAGTGCGGAGTTCAGAGTCCAGACTGCGGAGTGCGGAGTGCGTACTCTCCGTACAGTGCAGAGTACAGAGAGCATATTGTGTACCCTATGGAACCTGCTTTATGGAGGAAACTTTCATTGAATCAGCCCTTAGGGTAGGTACCTCTATCACAACTTAAATTAAGTCTAAAAGATTCAATTTGAAAGTTATGGGCCCATGGGCGGGAGACAGCTAGTTATAGGTATAATAAAAATAGGTATAGGTTAGAAAAAGTAACAACATTCAACATAAAAGGAAATTATTTTATTAAATTAAATTTTTGCTACAAATTTATCAAAGCAAAGTTGTCAAAATGTAAAAAAATTTATGTGAATTGGGAAAAAGATCCTTATTGCAGTCTCAAAGAGTTATTATAGCGTTCTTTGAAGGCTGTGTTGTTCATGACAGTTTGTCTTCCACAGCAGAAATTCAGTCTTCGTATCGTATCTCAATGCAAAAATCTTCTATAAAATTTGAAGTTTTTACTTGCGATATACATATGTATGTATAGGTACTATTCATAATTCTTTCCGTTCGACTGCAGCCTAAACAGATGGGTTGATTTTCTTTAAACTTGGTTCCTGGACTTTTTTGGGCATTCCCTCATTTTCATATTTTTTTAAGGACTAAAAATATGTAACAGTAGCTGCCGTACAAATTTTGTTTGCAAAAAATGAAAATCTTATAAAAAAGGCACAAAAACGTGTTGTTGGCACAAAAAAAGTAATTCAGTAATTTTCTTTTTAAAAAGCAACCATTAAAAAAAAAAAATCCGAAAAGTGGTTATACAAATGGCACTCCCATAGTCGATTAGTTTATAGTTAGTCGATAGTTTAAAAAAAATTTCGACCGATTTTATTATTCCAAACGTGAATTTGACAAGAATTTTTTATGGATGAGCACTGCAATTAACGTATAAAGCTTCTGGATAAAACTCCCATACAACTGCTTGGACACCATTTAAACTAACCCTTATAGTGGAAGCACCATCATACCTTTGTGATTTGTCTAATTAAGTTGGTGCAATTTATTTCCAAATTTTGTAATGCAAAGAGAATTATTTTAGCTATATTCTCCCGTAGGGCTTTCTACATGAAGAAATTTAAACAAATCTTATCCCAAAATAAAAATGTCTTTATAATCAACGTACCGAACTGACATCTCCTGCTTCAGTGAAATGTCAATAATTTCGCCTTGTAAAACTGAAAAAAAAACTCTGCTGAATTAATTGCTTGAACTATTTTATTCTGAACGAAATTACCAAATAAATCAATGAATTCGTTTTGAATAGCAGATATGTTAATATATTATATCGTTCAAATTAAAATCAGAATATTTTTTAAAATATGAATTTGCTTCGCATTCGTAGCAAAGCTCGAAAGTTACCATCCTTTATTACTGGTTCTGGCTCATTGAATTTTTTTGGACCGGAGTCGACCGGAGTCGGATTTCTTGCCGATATTTTGTCAAAATTCATTTTAACTGAAAAATATGAGAACAAAGTGCACTCGTCATGAATTTGGGGGAGGGGTCAAAACCCCTATGAAACACCCTCCCCCTGGTTACGGCCTTGATATACATATGTCTTTAGGGGCGCTCACATTCAACGACTTGTTCACCAACACGTATTTTTGTAAACTGAACACCAATCGAACGACAGTTCGATGTGAACTCCAGTTGCACCAAGAGAATTTAGTTTTACATACATCTTCTTTGTGTTTTTTTTTTTGGTAAGATTAAAGAAGAATAGGTTGAAATCGAAATAAAACAAAAAGAAAGCGAAAAAATATGAAATAAATGCGCTAGTGTTTGTGCAAATATTGAAATACGCATCTTCACTATTTGAAAATTTATTTTCTAACTCGGGTCGGGCGACACGTCGTTGAATGTGGACTTCATTTTTATAAAAATGTCTTAATTTAAACATAAATTTTGTGGTATTGAAAATCGTTTTTTATTTTGATTCGTTTATTATTTTAAATGGCAAAATTGAGAACATTAATCACAACCTGCATATAGTTTTGAAATTTTTCAAATCATCCCCAAAAACAAATAAAATAATAAAGGTAACCCCACACCAACGCGAATTTTCGGTGGCGACGACGAAAACAACAATAACAACACGCGGTTGTCAATGAAAACAACACGTTGTTATTATTGTTTTCGTCGTCGCCGCCGAAAATTCGCGTCGGCGTGGGGGAACCTTTACACCAAATTATACACCGGTGTGCTACTCGATATGTCTGCACTGCAGTAACCAGACAAACATTTCGGGGGGAAATACCTATGTTTTTTTGAAAAATATCTTTCCACTTTTAAGGTTGTAAAAGATTGAAGATATAACAAAATAATCTTATATTTTCAATTTCAGTTATTATTTCCTATATTAATTTCAACAAAAGAAGGTAGGTATAGGCTAGAAAAATATTACAACATTCAACATAACAGGGCAAAGAATTATTTTCTATTTTCTAAAAGAAAATTAAATAAATTGCAACAAAGAAGGTTAGGCGATTAGCCTAAAAACGAAAGCCGTTTTCAAGAAAATATAAAAAATACAGAATCGAGTATAGCAGCCCGTTTTAGATGAACTCAAACAAAAATTCGAATTTTTGCTCTAGAAAATCATGTACAATTGCTATTTACCAACTTTAAGCTCTAACTAAAATTATAGTGGACGCTGAAAAGGTTTTTTAATAATTGTAAAGAAAGTACCGTTAATCTTGACTATATGAAAAATGGGGTGCCTTTTGTCGTAAACGATGACTAAATAATTGAAATCGAACTAAAAAACAAAATAATCGAAAAACTTAACAATAAAAGGCGAAATGACCTTAAAACGAATTAAGTGAAAGACAAAATGATTTTTTTTCGAAACAATTATAAACCAAATAATTGAAAAACGTATTAATGAAAATCCTAAACAAACGAAATACGAAACGATTACAACGACACAACAACAAAAACGAGATGAAAAAGACGAAACAATCCATACCCATGAAAAATGTTATATTATTTTAAAAAAAACCGCCTGGTGCCAAATTTAATAAAAATCGACCAAGTAGTTTTCGATATATAAATAAACATAGAGTTTTCAACACAACGTTTTGAATCCTATTTTTAAAAAAATTAAATTAAAATTAAAAAAAATGGTTCTGTAGGAGGTGCCATTAGTAACCATTTTTTGGAAATTTTTGTCCACCAAAAGGAAACCTATACCTTTTACAATGAATTGATTTTTTTAGAAAAATCTTTGGAGCCATTTTTAAGGAAAGTAGATAGATGCTTAAATAAAATATATGTATATATAACAGGCTCCGTTGTTTTTAGTCCAAAAAAATTAAAACAAAAACGAATGTCAAAAAAACGCTAGGTAGAAAGTTTTAAGAAGACCTTTCTCTTTAGTACCAAATGTAATGCAACGGAAAATGCCATTAACTTTTTTTTAGAAATTAATAAAATCTTATTTTTCTCAAAAAAATACACATACATACAAAAAAAACTCACTTCGTTTTGATAGGTTTGGGTTACCTTTTGGAAAAAAAAAATTCTTCCGAAAAATGGTTATTAATGAGTACGTTCAGCGTTCAGACACATTAGGGGTATTCCCGATCCGATGCAACTGGTCTTGTATCATTGCAAAAATGCAAAAGTGTAAAATTGCTATACCCTAACCCCATTGTAAAAAAATACTTTGCACTTTTGCAATGATACAAGACCAGTTTGCATCGGATTTGGAATACCCCTAGTATGTAGTCAACTACATTCATTGAACGCAAAAGAGAAGAAGGAGATAATTGCACTGCGATTCACAGCGGATCTGTATTTCGATGCCATAATCGACATGAATATGTTTATCTGAAAAACAGCTCACACAAGGCAAAAATCAATATTTCTTACATTTATAATTAAATCCTTTCCATAATATTATATGAGAAAGAACCACTTCAACCAAAACTTATAAAAAACCGTGATAAAAAGAACTTGCAGAACAATGAAGTTCAGATTCCTAGATATAAAGATATTTCTTGACTAGCTTTCCAGTCAACTTTCCAATAAAGTTGCCTTAATTGGAAGGCAATTTTTTGACAGCTGACCAATCAGAGACTAGAAACTTGCCCTAATTTCTAGTCCCTACGTGCTTCTGAACGTACCCATGCACGCATAGAATCTTTTTTTTGACTTTCACTTTTCTCTTAAACTCTTACGTTGTTTCAATTTTTTATTCGAAAAAAGTCTTAATAGTATTTTACCTAGTAGGTATACAAAAATTTTCAATTTCGTATTTTTTTTATTAAAATTGGCACTAAGTGGTTTTTTTTTATAAATTATCAAGCTGACAAATTGTTTCGTATAGCCAAAAAAAGCGGTAGGTACCTACTTACTACTTACCTACAATCAACTGTTTAGAATAAAATTCTGTATGTTAACATTAGTACCTACGATCTATAACAACTAACAGGATCAAATTTTATACTAAGCCATTATTGACATTACTAATTTTCAAAGAACCATTTTTGATTTTTGACTATTTCGTAATTTGTTCAATCTATTTAAATTAAATTGTTTTTAATTATTTGAAATAGTATTGCATCTTTGCATATCAAATCTTTCTTTTTTCAAACATTTAATAATTCCTTTAAAACTACATTTCGATCATTATCTAACAGTTAGCAATTCTAAAGTTATAAAATAAAGAAGCAAACAACAAAAAATATCCTATACGATTTGTAAGGAAAACATAAAATAGCGACGATAGACCTCTAAATTTTAATCTAAATGACTGAAATTTTTACTAGACTTATCATTTCATTAAACTCATCTAAAAAGCTAGTGGCATTGGAAATCGAAGACAATTTTATTTTTTTGAATCAGTCTAATATACTCCTACATCAGTAAAGGAAAGTTTTTATGATTGTACAAAAATCACTTTATTTGTTTTGAAATTATGAAATTGAACTAAAATGAAAATAAAGGCTCTCCCAAACCAACGCGAAATCATAGCGAATCATTCACAATAACACAAAATATGACAAATACACAACGCTAAACAACAACAAAAATCTGTCGTCGGCGAATGTTTCGCGTTGGTTTGGGAGAGCCTTAAAATAAAAATTAAATTTTATATTTTTATTCATTAAATTACTTGCTTATATGTATTATCATTATAATTTTATTTGACTAACAACACTGCTGCCTCGAGGCGTCTTCTTCCTTCTCTATAAGCTTTCATTATATCCTCAAGAGTCATTCCATTCATTCTGCCTTTAGCTGGTCTTAGCAGATCCGGATTACGCTGAGTAAGCACCTGATAACGTATTGTCAGTGTTCCTGTAGTTACCATAGTCGTTCCATAACGATTAATAAAGTCCCCATCGCCCCTATAGAATTCTTCAAAATTAAATTTTCTACGACCTCCAATAAAAGATCGATTTAACTTTTCTAAAATTCCTCCTTCAATTGGTCTATGGCACTGAAGCAACGTAACTTGCCAAACTTTTTCCAGAAAGAAACTCAAGTGCGCGTATCCTTCGATTCGTTCGCGCTCCCAACTATCTACAGAAATAATCTCGAAGTAAATATGACATAAACTTTCCATTTTGAAATCCTCTTCGCACAACAATACAATCTCTAAACAATGTCCAAAACCAGAAACTCCATTGCTGTTTGCTTTGGAAGAATGCGTACAAGCATTTAAGAGGCCACCCTCAAGGATTGTTCGGTCTGGCAAACGAATATCGTATCGTACATGAATGTTATCATATTCGAAGTCTTCGGCCCTTTGAATTTCCATTAGTATGACAACCCGTCGGGTACGTTTCGGTGGCATTGAGAATTGTGTTGATAGCTCATCAAAACTCACCCAGTGGGGTATTTCAGGTAACTGTAGTTCAGCAAATGGAGAAATTTCACGTCTTAGTGGGGATTGCTTTGAAGTATTCTCAATACCGTATGCATAGAGATGACGGTAATCTGTATCGATTTCGATGAAGTAAGGATTCTCCCGGAAATTGTTGAAATCTGGATAAATATGCAGAATTTTCTCAGTTTTTTGCCATCGCAGGCGAACCAACAATGTACTTGGATTGATGTCAGCATAGACGTGCATCAGGACAACGTCTTTACCATTCTCGTAATGTGTAGCTTCCAAGGCATCCTTGGACGTCATCTTTTCTGATTCGGGAACAAAATTATCTTCATCGACGTAAGTAAAGATGGGTTCATTTGAAATGCATAACGAATCTTGTTGTTCATGCTGATGATGTTCCAGTATTAATTTATGATAAGACTTTTGAACGTCAGTAAGGCAGTTATTGATGTCACTAAAGAATTCGATTTCATGTGCACTAAACAGTTTCTCTTGCCATTTAATAGTTATTACCTTCAAGGAGGAGTCCTTATCGTTAGTTCCTTCATTTTTTGTTAACACTGATCTACCAGATTTAACATCAAACTTTGGAAGATTAAGTAGAGAGTTTATGTGTTGGAAGGAGAGTTTAAATGTAAAATTTTTAATTTCGTCTTTTACGTGGTAAATTGCTGAGGCTTTTGTACTTTTCCTATACATTTTAGTTCAATTTGGCTTTCCTATTCAATTTATGTATAACAGATGAGTTTTGATAGTTTGTTTGTTTGGCCACAAAAAATGACTAAGTTGTCAGGGAGACGAGCCGCGACGACGGTTAAAGTAATATTTTATTTTGTTTTATTTTTTTTATTGGATTAAAAATATTTTTGTATTCAAAAATGTTTAAAAAATTTTTTTGAAAGTTAAATACTACAATCAATTGCGTGTTTTTGTTTAAATTAAATTTTAAATTTAACCGAAAAATCAATTATGTAACTACCCTACCGACAATAAATTATCGGAAAAGAAAACGCAATAGTCTGTCTTGCAAGAATGTTAACATGTTAACAGAACTCAATTAATTAATTTAAAATTAGGATAAAAATAACGTCAAAACTTTACAAACATGATATTTTCTGGTGAAATGAAACAATTCTAGAAATATCTGTATGACCCCTTTTACTTTTGGTTTTATGGAGAGAAAGCAATGAAAATAAATAAAATCGGTCGGGTCAACAATAGCTACATTTTTTTCCCCCAGATTGGTTTGACATTTTTTACATTTCAAGTAACATGGCATTCTACCAGGGGTCTATTTCAAAATATAATCATCATAGTGGCGCCTCTTTACTGAAAGGCGAATCCAGTGAGGCAGGTAGATTTTATGCGCGTAGAAACGAGAAGGATTTTGGGATGGAATCTACCCTTCTTGTTTCTACGCACACATAATTATACCTGTCTCACTGGTTGCGTCATTCAGTAAAGGCTTGTGTAAACAGGCACATAGATAGCTCATTGTTAATTTAAAATTTTTAGATAAACAATGTGTCAACTAAAAAAACACATAAAGGCTTCCCCAAACCAACACGAAACGTTCGGAACTTCGACGAGACTTTCGGCATTTTGAATCCGTAATATGAAATGAAAAAACTTTTGACTCATGACTAATAAAAATCAAAGGAGAGGAACACTTCAATCATGTGCCTTCAATGTGTGCCTCTCCTTTGATTTATATGTGCGGCATCCAAATTTTTGTCGTGATCGCGTCGGTTTGCGGGTACCTTAAATCGATAAAATAGTAAAACAAAGCTTAGGGCCAGTTGTACAATAGTGTTTCAGCCTCGGTTCAAGATTTTAACTCACCGATTTCGGCGGATTAACTAAGGTTCAACGCTGGTTCAAGTATGTAATTGGTTATTATCACACACTTGAACAGTAAACCACTGTTGAAACTCAATTAATCCACCGGAATCGGTGGATAAAAATTGCTGAACCACGGTTTAAATATTTGTACAACTGGCCCTTAAAGTAAATTAAATAAACAAGTGAAATAAAAGTGAATAAAGTGAATACACAAAACATCACTTCACATTACTTTATGTGGAATTTGAGACACAATCAGCCCGTGAAAAGAAAAAATTGTTAACACATAAGGGCCAGTTGTACAATAGTGGTTCAGCCTCGGTTCAAGATTTCAACTCACCGATTTCGGCGGATTAACTAAGGATCAACGCTGGTTCAAGTATTCAATTGGTTATTATCACACACTTGAACCACTGTTGAAACTCAATTAATCCTCCGGAATCCGTAAACCGTGGTTCAGCAATTTATATCCACCGATTTCAACAGATTAATTGAGTTTCAACAGTGGTTTATTGTTCAAGTGTGTGATAATAACCAATTACATACTTGAACCAGCGTTGAACCTTAGTTAATCCGCCGAAATCGGTGAATTAAAATCTTGAACCGAGGCTGAACCACTATTGTACAACTGGCCCTAAGTGTTTTTACACGATTTAACGCAGCACATGTATGTTGTTTAATTTTTAATAAAATAATGCAAGTATTAATGTGCTAGCTTTTATTTCACTTTTTTATTTAAATTCTCGAAACACTTTCCTATAGCTCGTCAAAATGACAGATCGGATTGCAAAAAAACACCTATTATGTGATATACACCTCTTTCTTATCTTCTTATTATAAGGCCATAACTCATCGTGTAATATCAGATTTTATTAATTATTAAACTACAAACTACAAAGCTACAATTGGACTACCTTACCTCCTTAGCACATATTCAAACCAAATACTGAATCGATTTATCTTCTATTGTCGGATAAGTAGTGCATAGACACTGCACAAAAATCACAAATGGAAACGTCAAAAATTAAAAAAAAAAAAAAAAAACAGAAGACTTCACGACTTGCAGATATGTAGTAACCAGGGATGGGACTTTTTGAAAAAATGTCCGGAGTAGATTTGGAAAAAAAACGCAGTAGATCCAACTTTTTCGCAGTAGATTTTTATATTTTCAAAATATAAACAAGAAATAACATAAATAAACATAAATAATTTAAAATAATAAAATATATATTCTGCCCTACCGAGGTATCCGTCGGAGCGGAAAACTCTCCGAAACGCAAACGACGTCGGAGGTTCAAAGTTCATTAGAGATGTCAAAAATGTCACTTCAAAACACACTTGCTCGCACTTCAACGCAAAACAACACTGCGCGTTCCATAATGTCGGAAAAACGTTCCGAACGCTGTTTGGAAGAATAACTCGAAGCAAAAATCCTCCGATTCCGGTCCGACGGATACCTCGCTAGGGCAGATTCTTTTTTAGCTCTGATCGTTCAGAGCTTCAAATTTGTGTTTCTTTTTTAGTTCTGAGCATATTCAGGCACGCTCTGTGAGCTCAGAATAAAATAGTAGAGTAAACGGAGTAAAATGCTGAACACACACGAGATGACGGGAAATTAAAAAAAATCGTCGTCAAAACAATAAAAATGGCGGAAGAGGCTGGTTGTTCTAGTGGAGAAGGTAAAATAATAATAATAAATTAATAATTTATAATCATGACAGTTCAGTGCTCAAGTTGTTTCATAATTAAATCAGAGAGCTCTGAACATACGCTGCTCAAAACTTATTCTGTTCGCTCATACTCTGCTCAGCTCTGAACTAAAAAAGAAAAACGTCTAATGAATGATTTTTTTTTGTAAAACCAAAAGTGCAGTAGATTTTATTTAAAGGCAGTAGATTAATTTTTCGAAAAAAATGAAGTAGATCTACTGCAATTGCAGTAAAGTCACAACCCTGGTAGTAACTCGTAAGTAGTAACTTTGCTGAAGCAAGGCAAAACGGTGGAGAATTAGGATAGCTCCCCTTTTTCAAGATTTTGTTATCATTTTCATTATAGGTACATTCGTTAAATCGTTAGTTTTACTAATATTGTGACTGCGGGACCTGCTTAGCTCTCGCGGAGTATTATATTTCTTTATTGTTCTGAAATAGTAATCATATTTTAATATCCCTCCGTCCGTTCTTGCCTTGTAATTTTAATTGAAAGTTCTTGCTGTTTTTGTGAATAAAATCATAGGTATTTAGAATATTATTCCCACCCATCCCAATCACGGTATAAAATTGTAATAAAGCCTGGTATTACTCACCACATCGACCTTTTCTAAAAGTGAAAACCACCTCTGGCTAACAAGTGTTGACTTGCACTTGGAAGCATTCTCCCTAGGCTCCAAAGTATTTTTCTATTTTCAATAAGAAAGAAAAGAAAGTATGAGTCGCCAACGACAGCAGTCACAACAGCACGACCTGGAATCGGCCAATGGGTCGCGCCAACATGAGGAAATTCCATTACAACGAATGATCTCAGTGCCAGAAACTGAAGATCGACAACGAATCAGACGAATTTTCGATCATGTAAGTAAAATTAAAGTTTAATTCATTAAATCAAGGTCAATAACACAGAGCGGAAGCGGCTGGTGCATTTCATATGTTCTTAAAGGTCTGTTTTCAGGTAGATGATTCACTTTACACAGCTTAATGTTTTAATTTATAATATTTTTAATTATATGCGAATGCAAGTAAGAACGTAAGTAAATGTTAGTTTATTAGTGGTATTCGTATTACCAATGATGTTACCAATCAAAAAAAAATGTTTAATCAGCTTTTTCTATTTCAAAGTCTGATAAGATATAACTTTAAGGTCGGGCAAGCTATGTATATTCACTTAACCTGGCCCAAGGAATGCGAACAAGTTGCGTGTGTTACTTTGCTTTTGTCTATTTAAGGTATAAACGCTTGAGAATTAAGATGTTTTCCTTTTTTTTATTTTCTTGTTTGATAAAGTAGGTTGAGTTTGCTTTGTTTGGGATAGAGTATTGCATTGACTTGCTTCAGATCTGTGTATCGAAATGGATTTCAAAGTTAAAAACACTATCTTTGTAAATTGCAATTAAAAATAGAAATACGAAAAATACAACTTAACGTACCTACTTTCTGTTAAAGGTAAAATCATAAAAAAGAAGTTGGCCTCCTTTTATGATTCAAGTTGTGAAATTAAACGAATACAATCGTAATACAATTGTTGAAGCTTTAAACTGATAAAAAACTATTATAAAGTATTAGTGAAGCAATTTATTGTTTTCGGTTCTATTTAAACTGGAGCTAAATTTAGAGTTAGTACCTACTAACTACTTAGTCAAAGAGATGCATTGGCTTTATGTGGACACGATGTATTCGTACGCAAATCAAATAAGAAATTTTAATATGATATGGCAATACTGATAGAGTTAACAAAAAAGTTGGTCTCTCGGCACATTTCTGTCTAGGACTGTTTAGAATTTCGGCCGATCTTTAAACTCGTTTTTGTTTTAGAACCAAAAAGGATTATAGATTTTGACAAGAAATTAAAAAAAACTCCCTTTCAGCACAGGTAATACATAATTGTACAGATCCTTTTAATTCTTCTTTCCAATGACTAGTGAAACATTAATTCTAAGTATAGTTAATAGATCATTATTGTATTTCAAAGATACTTGGTAATATTTAACTTATTGTACGGAAAATACAGTCATCATTTCATAATTAAATTGTACGAGCAGGTTCATGTGTTGTTGTTGTTATGTATGTTGTTTCATGATCCATATAAATCAGTTCTGAAAATAAAAATCGCCTTTTGTTTCAAATTTTTATAATTGAAACATTTTTTTCTTTAAGAGACAAAAACGGATGTTTGTTTTAATAAAAGTATTATACTTAACAAAAGAATGTTTGTATTTTTTTGTACTAAAATAATTATTTTATTACTAAATTTTACAAAATTTAGTAGTAAGAGGTTTTAAATTCTGCCTTTTTTAAGTGTTCAGAACAACATTGTTAAGTTGAAATTTCCAAAAGGAGGCTCTGATTCGGCTAATTTATATATTAATTAATTAATAATATTTTTTTTTGATTTTTTCGTCTAACGAAGTCCTACACCTTAACCGTCTTTATAATAAAAAAGAGTGTGCGTACTTATGTACACGCGCTAGAAGTAAAACTTCTTTCACGACAACAGGGCAAGTATTTTTCAAGTCCTACCACTCAGAGCACCCGATTTGAAACTCAGAACCGTTGCAAAATCGTGACGCTGAATTTTGTAATTCGTGGCGGGAATTTGTATGTCGGTTTGACATGTCACTGACAGCTCCATAGAAAATTTTTGTACCCCCATGCCGCAAAAGAAGTTTTACTTCAAAAACTATATATAAGTATGTAACAACCCTGGCAGGCGATGAGGATAGTTTATGTTCCGTTCTCAACAAAAACCATTCTGAGTAGGCTGCGCTTACTAGGAATACAAAATATAATACTGATGTCTGATACATACTTCTTCACTTTATCCTGATCTTTTGAAGTGTATAGACTTTGAGTCACTTTTATATTAAAGCTAATAAAATATTGAAATTAAAGCTATTGTGTTAATAATTTGTTAACAGGAAGTTTAATAAGTAACTTTGAGTAATTTTATGACGTCATAAAGCCGTTCCTAAACTCAGAAAGTACAATTTTGTACAAACTTATTTTTCAAATGATCTCTTTGATATGAGTTGAAACAGTTTATCCAAAGCGAAGCAATCTAAAGCGATCTGGGGCCTATTTATTTATTAAATCCGTTAAATACTTAGGTTAAAAGCTTAAACCTAGGTAATTACAATGATGTGTTGAAAAAGGTAACTTTAAAATTAATAGATTTTAAACTGTCATTAATTGACAAAATTAAGAAATAATATTTATTGAAACCTGAAATCAATTGATTAAGAGGACTATTAACACCATAATTTGATCTTCTGAAAAATGCACATAAGTGTGTCTTCTTATGCTAGCTTAACTATAGCTTAAATTTAATCGATCCAGGGCTGATGATGATGTTATAGAACCATTGAATATGTCAACAATATACAATATAGCTAAAGATACGTCTATATTTCGAGATCGAGGGAAGATTAATCAACGTCTTTGAGTATAGCGAGGCAGAGCTGTAAAAATCAGCTGAATTTAAAATGTTTTCATTTTATTATCTTTTATCTATTTAGTTTATTCTTTTGATTGTCTTAATTTTTGTAATTATTGTATGTCATTTCGTTATTTTTGAATTTGATCGTTTCTAAATGAATTCTATTATTTTTTAAACATGAACTAATACTCTAGTTAACTAAAGTAGAGAAAAAGAATTACCACTAAATGCCAACCCCATTTTATACAGGCGAGGTGCTAAAGAAAGCATACAAGTTGAGATAGTCGAAGAGTTCGTCAAAATTTTCAACGGATCTCCGGTCGCACGGAGACCCATTCACGAAACAGTCTGCCAATTTAACATTGACCGTCTCACATCTCAACGCTTTTATTATAAAAATGATGTGAAAATATTTTTTCTAACAAATTTAGTAAAACCATTCATGATCGCAAATTAATTTAATTTAATATTATGTATACATGTATGTACCTAAATTTGCATAATATTTCTGGGAGACAGGTTTTATTTTATTTGTGATTCTCTAAAATGTATACAAACAAATATTTGTGTAGTAACGTGTCTCATACTCCGAGTGTGTCAGTTCGTTGACCTTTATTTATTAGTTTAGACATTATTGTTGCCATAGTAATATTTTTTGCTAATTATTTCGACAAATTGTGTATGAAAATCGAAACAAGTAACTCTTGTTATATAGAGTTACTCACCTCCTGAAATTGTATTTTCGGTTTTGAATATAAGATATTTCTTTTTAGTCACACGCATAATTAAAAAAACGTTAACACAATATATTTACGATTATCGCCTATCAAGCCACTTGCCAGAAGCATGAATGTGCAAATATTTTGTCATTGAGTTTATTTTAAGTTGATTTGATAAATTCCTACGTATTTCATGTGATTCGGTGGCTTTTCCATGTGCGGATATTTATTATATATTACTTTTTTTTTTAGCACATTAATTTTTCTTATAAGAGAGCAACAATATAATATACTTTTCTATGAAAACAACAATGACCAATCAAGGGAGAGCAATAATTGTTCTTTTAGTAAAATGCCTTCTTATATAAACAAAAATTAGCTATTATAATTTTGTGCTTGTTTTTTACTTGCGATTGGGGTATTTATCAGTGTATATGTTTTGAATTCTGAGAAAAAAAAAGAAGCAAGATTATAATCCATCATGACATTACAATGATGGAGAGTTGGTCCCGCATTCTTTTCTGTCTGTCTGTCTGCCTGTCTGTAGCTTGGCCTAAACCAAATTAACTTGGTACTTTTAGCTGCTATGGGAAGAACTTGAAATATTTGTTCAGTTAAAAAAAAAATCATTATCTGCCATAAAACAGGTAGGTGATATATAAAAATGTTTTTTAACAATTTGTATACGTAATTAATTTTCTGTACTAGTTAGGTACGATCAAAATTTTACTAAAAACTGTTGTTAACTATAAATTTATTTTTTTAATCTGCTTTCCAACATAATAAACTCTATTTCAATAAAACTTCTCACTAATTTATAATGAACAATTTCTCAACCATCTATTCCTTTCCATTATTCAAAAACAACTGGAGCCTATTTTACGAAACGTATCATGTATATCACATACAATGTTTTTGACTTAAAACAGACCACATGATGAATCTGCGTAAATTTAATTTTTTTTTGGAAAAAGTCCTTTTCATTATTTTTTTTATGTTAAAAATTAAAAATGAGATCTCAGCGATTTTTCTCACTCAAAAAGTGAGCGAATACAAGATTTTTTTTCCTCAGAGTTTTGACAGCAAAGCTGAGAAATTCTGTTCAGGTAACTGATATTGCTGAGATCTCCGAGATCTCCGAGATCTCATTTTCCTGAACATCCCGAACATGAGCCATTTATGGCGACTTCTTTCTTTCTTCTTTGAAATAGGGCCTTGGTTTTTTTATATTTCATTTGACACGTGAAAGCTAATATTCAAAATGCTAAATGAAAATAAAAAAAAAAAAATAAAATAAATTACTTGGTCGCACGAACTTGCTCTTGAAAGAAATAAATAAGCTATGTAAGCCTATATTTTTGTCCACCTACCAAAAACGTAGTTTAGTTAAATATTAATCTAAAATCAAGCTGCTCACCATCTAATTTCTTAAACAAATCAAAAATTACGAGAACAAAATTTGTAAAATCGTTGGAGGGGTTTTTTAAAATTCATATTTTATATATAAAATTTTTAAGAAAAACAAATTATTTAGAAATTTTTTTTTTAAATACGAAATTTGATTTTTTTAAAATTTTGATATGCAATATTATTTAAACTTATAAGAAAGTCTTTTGTAAAAAATTTCATTCATCGGTTTAGCTGATAATGATATAGCCGCAATCCAAAGATACGCTTCTATGAGAGGTACCATTTTTAATCGGTGGATAATTTTTTTCTTCAATAAATGGTAGATCGTACTAATATTAACTGACATAAAATTTTTAATCAAAATCGTAGGAGTCGTTTTTGAGAAAAATGAGATTTTTCGTACCGGTTTTTAAACACTTGTATAGGAGGTACCGTTATTTTTGGTTAAAAGAATAATTTTCATTTCAAATCTGCTAGATAATCTTAATAAACTGCTGGGTGCCAAGTTGATCAAGTCGTTTTCGAATTATTATGTCCTCAAAAAAACTTGAAACTTTAAAAAAAAAAAAAACCAAAACAAAATTTTTTAATAATTTTGGTAAACAGTACTGAAAAATTTAAATTTTCTCTATAAAAAAAATTGATCAAAATCAGTTGAACAGTTTTTGAGAAAATTGAAAATAAATAAAATTTTTCTATGAAAGGTAGCACTTGTATAACATTTTTTTGGATTTTTTTTTTATAAAATGGTAGACTTTCTGTAAAAAACAATTTTTTGATAAAAAATGTACGGAAAGTACCGTTAATTTCTCCTAAAAAAAATGAAAAAAAAAAAATCATGTCGGGGGAATGCCCATAAAACCCCCTGTACCAAAAAATTGAAAAATGCCGTTTTAAGTTTAATTATTGAATCATCAGAAAGGGAATGACATGTTTTTTCCTTTCACGACAATTATTCACGCAATTCCTTATTTTTCCTTATTTTATGTACATTTAATCATATTTAGAAAGGTGGTAATGCTTAATTGATTACCGAATTAGCATTATCAGAGTTTAAAAAAAATCGAAATCGTTCTTTCGGCTGCAGCCGAAATTTGAATTAAAACAATAAAATGAAATCCGAACTGTATATGATTATTATTTAATTCAAGAGCAAATATTTTGACTTGATATTGTCTAAATTTTATCAAACAAGTATTGAACTCAAACTTCTTTGAGAATAACATTGTTAGTCGGTGATGGTGATGTACTATTTCAATGGGCGGGTTCAATAAAAATAGCTTAACATCTGAATTTTCAGATTTCTGAATTTATGTCGTTGAACGCAAAAAAAATCTGAAATTTCAGTCGAAAGTCATTGTGTCAAATTCCTGCATTTACCTAAAGGATTTACATTGAAGCGAAATAAAATAGAACTTTAATTACATTTGTAAATTAAACATTAAGAGTGGGTAGTTGTGAGGATGAAAATATATGTAACTAAATCAGCAACAGATTTCATTATACCTTCATTAAAAGTCCTTTTATTGATATGTATGACTTACAAAAACATAGAAAAACTTTCCAAACATCAATTAAAAAAATTATTGATTTAAAAACTCACTAAACAATAAACAAAAAGTTCGTTCATTTAAATAAGTATTAAATTTTCATGATAAAAACTAAAAAAATCAACCACCAACAAGACGAAAATTATAAAGTTCAGCTTTTATGTGTGCTTTTGGCACTTCCCCCACCACAAACAACTTTCATCTGAATTTTCAGATGAGAATTTCTTGTCTGAAAATTCAGATGAAACGTAACTAAACGTAACTAAAAGTCACTAAAAGTCATCTAACTTTTTATGACAGCTGGCCAATCAGAAGCTCCAAAAATTCAGAAATCTGAAAATTCAGATGTAAAACGTAATCGATTGAACGCACCCAATAAAAAATAGTAGAAAATAAGGAACGGACATGTCACGGTACTGACATTTTGAGTAGGTATACTTTTTCAAGTCAAGGAGTAAGGGTAGCAAATTTTTAAATAATCTCTAATGTAAATTGTAGTACAAACACATTTCCCCAATTCAAACCAGAAATTCATGAGAAAATTTTACATTAAGTTACAAATAAAGCACTGGACACAAAGAATCACAGTATGGCAGAGAATCAGAGATATCTTTGTGAAGTCCGAAGAATTAAGTTTAAAAAGAAAACAAGACCAATAAATAAAATACATACTTACATATTTACTATTAACCTTAGAAAATAGTCCTATTTTCAAAATCCTATAGAAACAATCGAGTTTTCTTCTCGTTTGAACTTATCTTAACCTCATTGATTTGATACTGCCAATGAAAAAGGGGAAACGAACTTGAATCCATAGTTGTACTACTAGCTTTTTTTTCTATTCAGATTATTTTTAAATGCTGTAAGCCGCATAATTGCGGTTATCAATCACTTGTTGTTAGTTTGCACTTTTTCTTGAGTACCTATGTACCTACCTATATGTGATTCACACTCGAATCAATTGTGTCTGTATTTTTTGTGGGAAAATTATTTTTGATGCAAAAATGGAATTGAATAGATATGTATGCACAAGCACTTACATATGTACATACAGCATTAATTTAAAAAAAAAAACAAAGTTTAATAATAAAGATAAGATAATTAAATTACTATAGAAACCTGTATTCGTATACTAGATGAAGACCTCAGAATAAAAATGGTTTAGTGATCACAAGCTCATTATATATTTTTTTTTCAATGAATCATGAAATTTGACTGTTTTTTTTATATTGTGATATTTTTTTTTTAGGAGAAAGGGTGTGAAAAATATTTGTATGACACAATTTATTGAAAGACGTCAAGTGACAAAAAAAACACTGGGGATTCATTGAAAAATGCCGTTTGAAGTTTATTTATTGAATCATCAGAAAGGGAATGACATGTTTTTTCCTTTCACGACTATTATTCACGCAATTCCTTATTTTTCCTTATTTTATGTACATTTAATCATATTTAGAAAAGTGGTAATGCTTAATTGATTACCGAATTAGCATTATCAGAGGTTATTTAAAAAAATACTTTTTTCACAACCAAATTCACACAATAAATTATTTAATTTTGGAAGTCGTAGTTCTAACTTGACAAACATATTTCTTCCGTTTGGGAAGTCAATTTTCTAAAATTAAGTACTAATTTTAAGCATTCAGCATAATTTTGAATGAATATTAAATAATTAAAGCCAAACCAGTATTTAATGCTCGCCAAGAAAATTGACAAGTTTTTGTCAAGTTTAGTGAAGGCCCTATTAAGTAAAATCTAAAAAAAGAAAAAATTATTAAATAGTTGTAAGGCTCTTGCTAGTAAAAACTTGTTGGGTAAGTTTTTATTCCCATCCGAATTACAAATTAAAATTAAGTTATTTAAGTATTAATTTTAAACATTATACGTATTTCGAGTCAGACTGAAAAGGGGAGGTCCTTAAATAAACAAATTTTCTTTTTTAGTTTTTCTCTCGAGACAAAATGGCTTATAACTGGAAAGGGCCTAGCTAATTTCGAAAATTACCTTTGTTAGTATTTTTGTAAAACTTTCATTAAAATTGATTCTGTAAGTAGATGTTGTACAATCTTTAAAAAAAAATTTACCTACTATACAATTTGTTTAAAATTTTTATTTTGAAAAACTTTTTTAAATCTTTTCATGGAAACAACTAAGTCTAACAGCGATTGAAATAGACCCAACTCCCATAAGATATTTTTTTTTCATTTCTGTACTCAACTTAAATGCTATAGCTATTATCCTAACTAAATATATTTATTAATTTTTGTTTGTTTTTGATTATTTTATTCTAGCATGACACTGATAACGATGGCTACCTCGAACTTCCAGAACTTAAACTTCTCATTGCACAAGGACTCTGTCAGGATATACCAGAATCTATGGCACGTAATATTTTGAATGTCTCAGATGAAGACAGAGACGGACGCTTGGATTTCGAAGAATTTTACAAACTTTCGACTAGAAACCGTTGGATGCTGTCGAGTTACATTTATAACTATTGCAAAATGATTGTTCCACGACGAGAACAAATACAAGGTGATCAAATCGGTGAGAATATATTGAGCACATACAGTATTTTCGAAATTCATTAAACTTTTATTTAATTAATAGATGGAGCCTATGAAAGACAAATGTCATTCTGTCCGCCACCACTTACAATGATAATATTCTCGGTGGTAGAGATCATAATGTTTATGATAGATGTTATATATTTTAAGTGAGTTTTTTTTTAAAACCTCCCAGGAAGAATATTTTTTGAAATTTATTTTTTGATAGGGATGATCCGAAACAGTCGCAACACATTGGAGAAAGCACTAAAGGACCAGCAGCTACTTTGTTTATTTTTAATCCATACAGAAGATACGAAGGATGGCGTTTTGTCAGCTATATGTTTGTTCATGTTGGCATAATGCATCTTTTTATGAATCTTGTCATTCAAATCTTTCTGGGCATCGCTCTGGAACTAGTGCATCACTGGTGGCGTGTTGCTTTGGTGTATTTGGCCGGTGTAGTGGCAGGGTCAATGGGAACATCACTAAGCAGTCCACAGATTTTTCTTGCCGGTGCTTCAGGGGGCGTTTATGCTCTTATTACTGCCCACATTGCCACAATTATAATGGTAAGGATCAAATATTGATTGGTTTATTCGAAATATAAATGTTTTTTATTTCAGAACTTTTCAGACATGGACTATGCAATCGTTCAACTTTTTGTGTTTCTGATTTTCTGCTTTACTGATCTGGGAACTTCAATTTACCGCCACCTTAACGATAAGCATGACCAAATTGGCTACGTTGCACATTTGTCAGGCGCCGTAGCTGGCTTACTCGTGGGCATAGGTGTGTTGCGAAATCTTAAAGAACGACGTTGGGAACGCATTCTTTGGTGGATTGCAGTTACTTTCTACTTCGCACTCATGCTAGCCGGTATCATGTTTCAAATTTTCTACCCAGAATATTTCCCCAAACAAGAACAATGGAATGGAAATATATACTAAATTAGTAATACAACGAACAACAAATTCAAGCGCATCAATCTTTTTATTTTTGGTATGAATGTGAAATATTACCACCAAAGTGCCCTTAGAGGTTCAGTTTCAAGTCATTTGAATTTTTTCAGCATTTACAAAGTATTTAAACAAAAGCAACAAAAAAAAATACAAAATGTTACTAAAGAAGACGAACAATTTAGAATACAACTAAATCGAGCTTAATATTTTTGTATTTTATATCAGCAGGGTTAATTTATATATTTTTATATCTTTTATATGGTATTTTTGTACACTTAAATTTTTGTATTAAAAGGCATTTCTTTATGTCCGTATTTTTTGTATTTAAGTTTACAGTATATGTATGTATTTAGAAAAAATTGAAAAAATGAACGTTGACTAAGTTATCACTGTAGCTATAAGAAATAATGTAAAAACAAATTATTGATAATATACAATTTGCAATTAATTGAGTGATAAAATACTTTAGACTTTTTATTATTATTATTAAGGTATCTTATGTTTTTTATAAAAAAAAATACACTATATTAGTGGGTGCCGGGTGGCTTTTTAAAGAGTCATTGAATCTTCTCTTAAGTTAGACTTAATATGCATTATTATTTGGAAACCAAATTTAAATCTCTAAACGGAAGTAAGCTTCAGTTATATAGTCCCCTAACCTCCATATTTTTGGTATGACGTTCATGAAATATAGAAGTAGATAACATGTATGATTTTTGTTCATTAGTTGCTAAAACAAATGTTTTTGTCGGTTTAAGAATGAAGAGATTTTGTTGGAATGTGTTCCTACAATTTTTATAGTATAGATAACAGATTGCTTATGAATCTATTTTGGAACTTTTTATTGAATAGCAAATATTTGTAACAGCCTAATACATTTCTTAAGTTATTGTCCTATTGATTTTAGACCCTCTCAAATTTTAGAGAGTAAATTTTTGTATATAAATCTGGCAAATAATGGGTGAAATGCATGTTGTTTTTAAACTACAACCGTATTTTCTTACAATTATTTTTCTTTGTTACAAACTTGTTTGGAATATGCATGTAATTCACAAACACAAATCCTGTTTACAAATTTTTATAATGTAGCTTACAAATAGAATTTTTGTGATTGTGTATTGTAATTTGGTGAAATAGGCCACTTCTTAGAGGTCATGAAATACATCATCGGAGCGATATGAGTTTTCCTCCAAAATTCTACTACAAGCTTTAACTTCTTTTTGAGGTGATAATTAAGGCAGATTGCATTTGTATTTACCCTGTTTACAAGAGAAGATACAACAGATGTGAAAATACAAACTTCAAAATAGATATAGCAGTTCAATTGAAGACAAACTTTTTCCAATGTAGACAAAATATGACGAAATAAAAAATTATTGCAATTTCCTTTCACCTAAAGACACTAGTTCAATTTCTTAAAATGCTATTTTATTGTATGTACTTGAATTTAAATGTGAATTAAAAAATTAATAATCTGTGTTTTGTTTCACATACATTTATACAGCCTTTAAACGTTCACTAGGGCGTACACGCAACATTTTTTTAAAAACGAAAAACGAATGATTTTTAAGTTTTCTTTTACATTTACTTTCTCAGAGGAAATCATTTCAAGCAAGTGTTTAAGGAAAATTATTTCGTCAAAATCATTGGGCTTTATCGGGAATCTCGAGGTTAATTTGGTTTCCTTCGGAATATTTCATTTCTTGAAATCTAGAATCTCCCTTTCCTTTGAACAAAAGTCCAATGAGATAAGAGCATCATTCACGTTCCCAATTTGCGTTCAACTTAAAGATTACCTACTGTCAAGAACGACAAAGCAATATATTTATTTTTTTAAGCTTTGCAAAATAAAAAAAACAGAATTAGATTAAAAAAAAATTTGTTGGATACGCAAAGTTTAACCTTAGTTAATATTTCCAACAACTACCGGATGTATTTACATTGAATTTGTATAGTTTATATCCATATTTAAGTTTAAGTTTTAATCTGAATGAATGGAGTGATAATATGGCCGTTAAATATTTATAGGGTGAAGTAACACCAGCAAAAATTAAATGCTCTTTTAAAAGGTCATATTTAGGGACTGTAACAGATAAACGAAATATAATAAAATTTCGACTCATGAATAACTCATACCGATTATGAAATCCACAATATTTCCCCCGGTAGTCAAATATTGTGGACTTCATAATAGAGTACATTTCACATTTATTTTTAGGCACTTGCGTACCAAATGTATGTTTTCTTTTTAAACACTTTTGGTGTGGATATAAAAAGACTTATTGTCACTTTGCCCAGAACGAAAAGAGCTTGTATTCACAGATTCTTGAGTTCTGTTCTGAATATGAAATAAACTGGCGAATTTAGTCATTGGTGCCATTTACTTATTCGAGGTCAAGTGGTTTTTGCCATTTTTGCAGCTCTCTCATTATTAAGTTAGTTATAATTAAATTATTTTCAAAATTATGCATAAAGGCCCCCCTGTCGCGGTTCGTCGTCGCCAATATAACAACAATAATAACACTACGTGGTTGTCAATAAAATTAAACGTTGTTATTATTGTTTTCGTCGTCGCCACGACATATTCGCGTTGGTTTGGGGGAACCTTAAAGCTCAAAAACCTAATACCTAATACTTTCAAATTCTCAAATCCCGAAACTAACCAGGATTCTTGTTTTTTCTAAAATAAAAAACTATTTTGTTGAAAAAAATTAAACTGCCTATTTGGTCTTTCTACTGAAAGTCAGTACAAAAAGTTACATATTATGATAATACGTTTTATACCATTTTAAGTTAATGGTCTAAAATACAGCTCTCAGTATTAACGTAAAACTCCAAGTAATAACACTGGAAAAATTTTCGAAAAAACGGTGATTTTTAAAGCTGTTTGCTGAAAGCAAGACTTTAAGAAATTAAAAAAAAATTCTTCGAATTTTTCTTTAAAATACTTAATTTGAAAATTAAGTAGGTACATTTCAATATGTACGCTTTTGTAGTTCGAGTCATAACTCCTAACTATAGCCTATATGTATGTATTTGAATTTTGAATTAATCTTCAAGGCAACTAAACAAATGTTCGTATTTTGGAAGATAAACATTCGGTTGACTAGAAAAAATATGTAGCCATCTTTTAGGCGTTCACTCTACACGAAATTAGCTGATGAAGTTCAAGTGTAAAATCTTTCTTGAATCTTGCAAAATTAGCAAGATTTGTTTTGACAGAAAAAATTCGAATTGTTCAGAAAAAAATCGATTCTTTTAGAAAAAAATTCGATTCTTTTGTTGAAAGGAATTCGACATAAATGTAGTTTCAAAAGGCACAAAGCATAGCTTAATGCATTCAGAACAGCTAATGAACTGAAAAAGGAAATCGAAGGGTGAGACGAATCAAAAATGTATGGCAGAATCCATTTGTAGTGAATTCGTAGTGGAAAATCTACTACTAAAATTATAAATAAGAAGGTATTAGAACGCCTCATTGAAGTATGGAAGTGAAAATATAAAACTGATTGCTTCAAATCACTGATCTCTATAATACACTGGATAGTGAATAGCCTATAGTGTATAACAGTTTTTGTGAGGCAAGTTTTTTAAAGGGTACCGGCCACGACCTCATATCTCGCTCTATACAAACGAAGAAAGTGATTGAAGATATTTGCCGAAATTGAGCATTTATTTGATATCAGTTGATGTCAACAAGCATTGCGGCTGTAAATATTGAAAAAAATATAAGAAAATGCAGGTCCAGTAGCGTCCATTCCGCTGGCGCCGCTGTTATACTGTTATATGAGGGTACCGGCCACGACTATATTTTTGCCTCAAAAATTTTGTATGAATACACTATCCAGTGTATATAGAGATCAGTGCTTCAAATGCATTCAAAGTATGCCAAAACGAGTTGAGGCTGTTATAGCCGCCATTGTTTTTAAACTTTATTTGATACAAAAAGTTTTTTTCAATAGTTTCTAAATATGTTCTTATGTATATAAAAAAAATAAAGATACAAAAATTTTACACAAAAAAGTTATGTGCGTTTATGTTTATTAAAATCATTTTATTTCTAGTAGCCGTAATAATTTGATCACCCATTGTAGATTTTGATTCCGAACAAAAGAAAATATATATAAAATACAAAATAAATATAAAATACCAGACAAACCTATCCAATTCGGTTTTGGTCGTTCGAAAACATATCCGATGGAAAATGATCTAAGATATCCTATCGGCCTATCATTCGAATGAGGCCAATTATATTATTTTTGTAAATTGTTTCATTTTGAAAATCCAACCTCCAAACCAACACTAAACAAAATAAGAGGCAAAATACCATAGATGTCACACATTTCTATGCAGGAAATTTAAAAATGTCAGTTATGGTTTACAGCTATATACGACTTTTTGAATCTTTAAAAACAGATGTCACGGGTTTCTATGTCAAAATGTAAGTTCAATTTTTTTGCTGAAGTGGCGTGGGAAGAGCTAGCATCGCGATTTCTTATTTTGGCAACATTTTTTTTAACAATTATTATTTTGACAATTGTATGAAAGTCAAAGTGCTCTAAAAGAACCGAGGAAGTAAAAGAACACATAACTTTTCAAACAAGCCGGACTAAAATTAGTTTCTCAGTACATTTGAAACCACTTTATTTTTATAACTTTTATTTGTTTGTATGTTGAATCTATTTTCTTGGCAAAAAATTAAAACATTAGGTCTATTTCTTTAGTGTTTGGGAAAAGTTTGGGAAAAAGTTTGGGCTTGAGCTTTTGATACACCTAGTTGTTGTATTTTTTGGCCAGAAATAAAAAGTAAGGAAACGCATTTGGGATGTTTCAGTTTTGTTTCTGGGTAAACGTCATATTTGACAACAGAAATTATTAGTAGTTTGACAAGCAAGAAAAGGCAGTAGGTGAAATTTTCGGGTAGATTCTTGCTGAAGGGGAAATAAAACAAATTTAAAAAAATCAAAAGCTCATGGCATTTTCGTCCCAGAGCTGTGAGTAAAGAAATACATTTTGGGTAGATTTGGGCTATCACGGAACGGGATCCCACGGGCGAGTAAAGAAACAGACCCATTGAATAAATAAACAAATATAAACAACACAGTTTTTTTCACGATCTTAAACAACTGTAATAGTGCTCAGGGATTATGGGTTGTTTTTTTGCGAGTTTTCATGTCGAAGGCCAAAGCTAAAACTTGTGAAAGAATGCGCTTTAGTACAACAAGGGGCAAATTTGGCTAAAACTCGAGATTCCGAAATTTTGGTCTCAAATGGAAAATGGGGTATCACATTATTATCCAGTTTTTCTTTTGGGTGGAAAATGAAAATTGACATGAGTTTAAAACTGGGGATTTTTTAAGTTGTGGTGCACTATGAGTTATCAAATTGGAATATACTAAAGACCTAAAGCTTTTCTAAACCGATATTTATTAAAACAAAGAGTGTAGGCATACTTAATACAAATGTTAATTTTTTTATGTTGAAAATAAAAAAAGCACTTTTTGAAAAGTTGAAGGAATTTTTGATTTTAAAAGCTCTAACTATGGGTGTGACATAGGACAGCTGATTTGAAAATTCAGAATTAATTCTTTTAATGAGGCATTGGTTTTTTCGATTCTATGATGAAAGAACTGAATGTAAGATTAGTTTAAAACAATATTTTCAATCCGCGATTAAAGTTAAACCCGAGTCAAATCACCAAATTTAGATAGTCCTAGTTTCTTAGGTCGTTTATCATGCATCCTTCACTAAGAAGCTTCTTAAGTAAACTATGGTTTAATTTATGTTACAGCTAGTCTCCGTTTAACTCATCACTAAAAATTAAATGAACTTATAAGACGAATTAATTGCGGCAATCATCGAAACAAAATAAACTTTGTAAACCATAATATGTAGGAGTAGTTAGTAGGTCTGATTGATTTCCACAATTTGTTGTCAAAATCCATAGGAGAAAAACTCAGTTGTGGGAAACTTGTTGAAAACAAAATTACCAACGAGCCGGCATACAAATATTTTTATACTCACACGAGGAAAAAAAATCGTCGACTTTTTTATAAGTTACACCAATTGCCTTGGTTAGAACTTCAGCATGATTAGAACGACTAGCAAAATTATCAGTTTTTTGTATAAAACTTTGAAATATTTGACAAAATTAATTTTTAATACCTCCCTACATTTATACGAAGTCAAATAATGGCACTATGAAGATACTCATGTCGATTACCATGGGGCTCCACTAGATATGAACCATTGCAAAATATGTGTTATGTCGTCAAAATTTCTTGTGGAGACCACTTACGTCAAGAAGATTTTTATTTTCAGACATAAATATCTTCATTTATATCTTGTCTTCGCAGACGACGCAGAAGAAATAAATTAACTTTAGTGCGGTAATAGCGCCAATAATGCGGTGCTTGCTCGGCGGGGACATGATGCCTGTTTGGTTACTTTTTTTTCAACAAATTTCCCAAAAACTTATATTTTTTTTCTATGGGTTTTGACAGCAAATTGTGAAAATTTGTGCAAATTCGCAAGAAATTTCACGTTACCAAACAGACCAATGATTGCAATTAAAATTTTATGAAATAATTTGCCCACTCAACGAAGAAATAACTACTTCTGAAATTATTTCTGACTTGTGGAGTCAGGGGGTTATGGAATCAGCAATACTGGATAATATAGCATTGATTCCCAGTGCAGTGCTCTCTTTTCTCTCCACCCATTTGCCGTGAAAAGAAAATAGAACATGATACTAACAATCACTACGGATCCAATTTTGCGTATTGCGTAATTGACATTGATAATTATTGATTTGCTTGAAAATAAATAATCAATTTCAATCTTTCTAATATTTTGTTATATAATTTACAAAGTGGTGAAAGCACATTAATTACTGGATTCCAATAAAATACAAAACCTCAGTTGGACTTTAATCAGTTTTATTTGTGAGAATACTGGCACTAAATGGTGAAAAAAAGAAATTATGATAAAGTTTTCGTTCGTGAAATAACACTAATTGATAATTAATTACATCTCTGAAATTGATTTTTTCAAGAAATAATACTAATTGATATTTGTGTTTTTTCTTTTTTATATAACCGGCAATTTTGTATTGCAACAACAAAAATACACTGTTAACTGGCGACGAATAAAAAAATTCGTTGCAACACATACATTTGTAATGAAAAGAACTATAATTTAAATAAAAAATGTTCTTCTAATTTTTGAAAATACCCATACCTGTAGGAATTTTTCCCTTCCCGTATTATCAACTATTCACTGGTATCATCAAGAAAATAATCCCAAATTTGACAAGCCACACACACAATTACAAAAAAAATCAATCCCATTTTGCTTTTTTTTATCACGAAAAATCCGTAATCCCGTATCAAAATCCCAAATGGCGAAAGGATTTTGTCTTTGTCAAATTGACAAGCTCATTGAGTTTTTGCAAGACAAGCAAAATGATTTTTTAAGTTCCCATTTCCATGTCCCTTTTCTTTGAAACTGTCCATTTCGCACCCTCAGAATGAAAGTGATCTAACTAAAAAATTCGGCATCTTTTTTACAACCTAGTTACAAAAAAAAATGTGTAGAAATTCGGACAAACGCACAAAGTTTCAAAGTAAAGGAACAAAGCTATTTAATAATTTAAATTAACAAATTAAGAACAAAATTTTTATTTATTAGTTTTGTTTTTTTTTTCATTTCACTTTGATTTGTGGGCCAGCAAATAATTAATAAATAGAATGACAAAACTTCAGAATTAACTAGAAGGAATTAGGCGCTGTTCAATTGGATTTTATAATGAGTTACTTTCTAATGTCGAATTCCTTTAAAAAAAAAATCGAATTTTTTTCCAAAAGAATCGAATTTTTTCTGTCAAAACGAATTTTTCTAGTGTAGCAAGATTCGTTTTGACAGAAAAAATTCGATTCTTTCGGAAAAAAATTCGATTCTTTTTTTGAAAGGAAGCAGTAGTTGATTTGTGTTTGAAAAAAAATTTATACCGTAATCTATTGGTTTCACTTATGTCGAATTCCTTTCAAAAAAAAATCGAATTTTTTTCCAAAAGAATCGAATTTTTTCTGTCAAAACGAATTTTTCTAGTGTAGCAAGATTCGTTTTGACAGAAAAAATTCGATTCTTTCGGAAAAAAATTCGATTTTTTTTTTTGAAAGGAATTCGACATAAGTGAAACCAATAGAATACGGTATAAATTTTTTTTCAAACACAAATCAACTACTGCTTTGACATTTTTCATACACTTGTAGGTATACTACATAAAAAGTATAGGTACAGAAAATGTTGTAGGTACATGTGCTTAACTGTTCTGGACAACTAAATAATAACAAAGTGAGAACATTGAAAACAGAAAAAATTTTGTGAGAAAAATCTAGTCGGTAATGCATAATTAAAAATGTTCCTTAAATTATACCTATGACCACTTTAGATTCGCCACGCACTTTAGATACAAAATTTGTTTAGAACTGGGAGTTTTTTGGAAAATAACCGAATAGAGGTATTATGTCATACGAAAATATGTATAAAGCTGTTAAAAAATCCAGAAATCTTTTCTTCATTATTCTTTTTAGTTATAAGTGAACCAGCTTTTGGAAAAATCAAAAAAATTTTGAAAAAAATAGTTCAAACAAAATTTTATTTCTAGTGATCTTTTTTTTCCAAATTTTACATAAGGTTATGTACTAATTTGACGTCATTTCACGATTGTCCGATTCACGATAGTGTCCAAATCTCTTGATTCCTACATTCTTCTCTAACCGCCTGTCTGTGGGTTTTTGAAATCATTTTATTTAAATAACCCTCTACTTACATTACTCGTAGGTGCATTTACTAAATATTTTTAATAGTTACTTTTTTGAATATGAGAAAATTCTCCCAAGTATACACTCGATTTAGCACAAGCATGCAGTCCACGTGATCAACTTCTAAGGACACATTGTATGTACATGTACATACATACATGTATCTATGTCCCAGAATTTTAGATATGCGGGAATCCCTCACCCCTTATAGATTGATTGAATGCAACCAGACCAGACCAAAGGGGATGTGAATGAATGAATTGGCATTGAGAATAATATTCAGAACTCAGAAGCAAAATGCAATTAAATACAATTAAGGGTGACAGATGAATATCTATATAGTTTGCGTGAGCCTCATGGATGGATGAAAACTTCTCAACTTATGACCATCGGTTATATGTATGTGCTTGGTTTATTTATTTAATGTATTTTTTTTTTTTTTAATAAAGTAAGTAAAATTTATTTTGGAAATTTCTGCTGGCATCGTCTGTAGAAATGCGGGTTGAAAATGCCTGCATATTGTTTTGCATTGAAAGACAGATAGGCAATTTAATAATTGATATGTTTACCATTTTAATCACGCTATATAATGCAATGAATAAATGAATAGCTGTCAAATAGATCTATAAAAAAAATATTTCTTTAATCAATCCCTATATTTTCTTTCTAAAATGAAAGAACCGTGAATTTTATTAGCTTATAAGATTTTTGACACAATGAAATCCCAACAGAAATTAATTATTTCTATGTGATACCTAGACCTACTATATTAATAAACAACATATTTATTAATTTTTAACTCATTCTTTTTGATCGTAAGCTTCACTCAGCGATGAAGAAGTCTTACAAATTATATCTCAAATTTATATATAGGTCTATTTATTCTATTTATTAGTCAAAATATCTTTAACAGCTACTTGCTGTGTAATAACTCAATTTTGGGATAACATGGATTGGTTTCGCACCATGTTTACTCTATTGGATAATGCGCATCCTCAGAGACGCCGCGCCGTACAGTGCGCACCGAAGACGCTATTGCTGCTGTGGAGCAGAGACCAGAGTATCGAAGAAGACCCGAATGAGTCCATCCGCCATCGCGCGCAACAATTGGAGCTGGGGGCTCTTGGGCCTCTTGGGCCTCTTGGCTGAAATGTATTCGATATCTCAATGGTTGAGTTTTTACGATCAAAATAAATGTTAAAGGTCAACCTGTAACCTATTTCCCTGAAAATAAATCAAAAATGGTTTAAACAAAGGAAAATGGCCAATATGTAAATAATGTCTTTATTTTTCAAAAAGAAATATGAATTTTTTATATGCATTTTATTATATGTTTAATTTTATAATTTTAAACATAAACTGTTTTGACTTTATCGTACACAATCACTCAAAATGTACCGACAAATATTCTTTGTTGACTAAAAAATCTAATTAACTAATTCCGCATGCGGTGCTTACAAAATAATAACAGTCATATTATTGGAGATTCTGATTAATCAATTTTCAGATGATATTTATTTTTTTTTCTCTCATCCAATACATGAAAAAAAAAAAAACAAAATAAAGGTTACTCTCAGACCATGACCGAAAACATTTAGTTTTTAGAATATAAAGGTTATTGAGTGACTTTTACTGAAAATGACAACAAATAAGAGTTATTAAAGAACCTTACAAAAGGTTGAGATTTATTTCTGATCTCTGGAAAAAAGACAACGAATACCTGCATATAAAAATGAAAAAAGAGATGGGTATGAGTACACCCCGATTAGAGAATCCGATGAATGAACGCGGATTGAGTCAGACTCAATTTTGACATCAGAATTGAGTCTGATTCCCTCCGCAGCTCATTCATTAGATTCTGTAATTGGATTACGACCCTTACAGTGGGGGAAATTGCCAAACAAAATAATTTGCAAGGACTGATAACTTGGCAAGCCGGTTTTAAGCAACCGATACTCCAACTAAACAACGTTCAACAGCTTAGAAATGGCAAAATGGACAAATAGAATAGGGATGCGATTACCAATGCAGAATTGGAAAGAAAGACGAAATGAACTTTTACCATCAAATGGTGGATGTAGAAATTATTGAATTAATCATTGTTAAATACTTTTGAAAAATTCTTTAAATAATTTATTTATATAAAACTTTATATTTCTAAGTTTCCTTTGACTTTGACGGTCGTATTTTTAAACGTTGTCTAACTTTGGACAGCCAGCCGTTCAAGTTAAAAATTAACATTTTTAGTTGATGTTTAAGAGTTATATAACTTAGACAATTGGGACTCGGTTTTCTAAACCTTGGCTAATGTTCCATTTTATTTAATAATTTTCAAATAGTTCGGACTACCAAGACACTGTCTAACTAGTACAAAAATCTAATAAATACGCTTGTTAGTTTTTATTAATTTGTAAAATTTGTTTAGTCTTAAACAGTCTAATAAATCAAATTGTAGAACTGTAGTTTTTCTCAATTTGATCTCCACAAACATTCTGGATCGTAAAATCAAAGGGGAGGGTAGTGCCCAGCCAAGTTCTGGCACTACACCCTTTTTACAGGAACAAACTCAGGCGATTTTCAACCCCCCCTCTAACTTCAGTACCAATAAAGTCAGGAACTTCAAATTCGGACTATTTAGTAGGCTAGCCAAGAAAAAACACCACACCAAATTTCAACTCCTTAGCGCAAGTGGTTCCAGAGATATAAGACGTCAAAAATCGTGAAAACCGTAACTGACATGCAGACTCACTCACTCACTCACTCACTGAAAGATCATCAAAATTATGGAGCACTTCCCGACACCGCAGAATCTTGTTATTTTGCACAGTGGTAGGTCTTGTGGTGCATACAAAGGAAAAAATGTGTGGTTTTTCAATCAAGGGGCGTGGCATCCGCCTACTTTCTCAAAACTGCGGCCAATTAAATGGAGCACTTCCGATTGCTGCAGAATGATGAAATTTGGTAGAGCGGTAGGGCTTAAAGTGCATACAAAGAAAAAAATAGAATAGTTTTTCTATTTAGTGGGCGTGGTATTTGGGGGTTCACTTGGCAAGTTTTCCTTTTATCACGCACAATTGAAAACGTTTTGAAAACTTGACAATGTGAACCCCCAAATTTTAGTCAGTAATCATTAAATAATAAATTTCTCTCATAACTTGGTGTGGTTTCAATATTATCTACTCCTCTTAAAATATTTGATATTAAACCTTCATAAAGTTAGATCTCACTACTTTTCACGGCTGAGTTGTTACATATTATACAGATTTTTATATAGAAGAACTTAGCTATTTTTTAACATTTATGTTTTTGTTGTGATTCACCGAATACTAAGTAACCTTTTGAGTTATTTTTTTTTTTGTTCATAACTTTTATTTTATTTTATTTTATTTTGTTTGTATTAAATTTCCCTCGATGGTTTTTGAGATAAATTACCAAGTATAAGTATTTAGGTACGAGTAGGTATACAAAAATTTCAGAAATAAAAAAAAAATATACGTCCTCAATTATTTCAAGATAAATTGTTGAAGGAATTATATACAGAAATTTATTTTTAGTAATTAAATTTAGTTTACCAAAACAAAATCAGTGTAACATCATATATGAATCTTGAGGTAAACAATATTTTAAACCACATTTTATCGTCCGTAATTATATTTATTTATAATTTTTGAAGTGAAACTTCTTTTGCGGCATGGGGGTAAAAAATTTTTCTATGGAGCTGTCAGTGACATGTCAAACCGACATACAAATTCCCGTCACGAATTACAAAATTCAGCGTCACGATTTTGCAACGGTTCTGAGTTTCAAATCGGGTGCTCTGAGTGGTAGGGCTTGAAAAATACTTGCCCTGTTGTCGTGAAAGAAGTTTTACTTCTAGCGCGTGTACATAAGTACGCACACTCTTTTTTTTATGAAAGGTGCAGGTACTCCTTATTTTATTTGACCGCATGCAGTATGAACATAATAGGTCTGTTTATTTCCTGATTGGGAAAATTTTGGGAAAAAGTTTGGGCTCGAGTTATTGAACTTGTCGTTGTAGTTTTCACCAAAAATGAAAAGTAAGGAAACTCATTTGGGATGTTTCTGATTTGTTTCTGATGGTTAAACGTCACATTTTAGCAGAAATTATCAATAGCAAGAAAATGCAGTAGGTACAATTTTCGGGTAGATTCTTGCTGGATGGGAAATGAAATAAATTTAAAAAAAAGTCAAAACCTCTGGAATTTTCGTGCCAGAAAAAAAGTAAAGAAACACATTTTGGGTAGATTTGAGATACCACGGGATCCTGTGGGCGAGTAAAGAAACATACTTATTATACAAATATAAGTGGATACCTACGCTGAAATTACTAAGGTCTGTTAAGGACGTCATAACCCTTGATCTGTAAGTCTTTTTCAACAGTTGAAAAAAAAAATCCGAAAGTGTTAAGTTGGTAAAACAGAATTTACAAAAAAACTGAATTTATAAACTAAAAAAAATAAAACTATCTTGCTAAAATAAAAAAAAAATTTACTTTTGTAGCCAACAACTATTTGTAACACAAAAATTTTTTGAAAAAGAATTAATCGATTTTTTTTAACTTGTACAAACGCGCTTTTAAATACAAAATTCGAAGTCTTACAAAACAAATTGAAAAGCATGACGCGGTCAAGGACTGTCCAAGGTCTAATGGTGAAAACTACTTTTTATTTAATTCGCTAGCAAATTTTTCAAAAAACTTACTTACTTGTTAAAAGAATATCATCTTTAGTTATTATACCAGGTTCGTCACTTGTTCTTTTTATTTTTTGTTTACACATATCTCTTAATCTAAAAAATTTTTTCACCTTTAGAAAAACTCCACTTAGTTCACTTAATTCACAAAACGCCATTGTTCACAGCACAATGCATTTAAGTCAACTGATAAAGAAAGACCAAAGCCAAGCTACGAAAAATATCCTTTTAGTTCGAAACTAATACAAAAATATAATATATAATATATAATGTAAAATATTATTGTCTAGATATGTTTAAAACGGTATGCAAAAGTATCACAAAAATGTTAAATTATAATATAGAAGGGTTAAAACGAAATTAAGTGTTATTTAAAACCAATATTGGGATATTAAAAACTAGTAATAAAGGGTATACATACACATTACACACACAGTACACATATTAAAGGTAATATCATTAGCGTTTTCATTTTTGTTCAGTTCTGCGCATCTGTCAAAATCGAGGTATTATGGTGGTAAAATGGTGGATTCAGTGGCCCTTTCCTTGTCTAATTTCAATATTTTGTTGTTGTTTCTAATGATGCGCGTTGAGTTCCTGTGGGCACTCGAACAGCCATTTTTAATTTTTTGACATTTCCAACTTTGACAACCTGCGTAATATATTACCTTTAATATGTGTACTGTGCATTACACATGAGCGTTTAAAACCTCAGCGTGACGCCCTAGTTAAGCAGAACTAATACAGAAATGTTGAAATTTAATACGTGTCGAAGATTAAAAGATAAATTCGGTTTTACTAAAAAGTAATAACAGCGAGGTTTATTAAAAATATAGAAACAAATTAATTTAAATTGTCTTAGCAGGTATTATCTTAAACTTAATAAGCGACATTTGTATTCAAACCAAATACAAGCCTATTAAAATGGAACTCATTATCAATAATTTCGTATTAAAAGGTAATCGAAATGGGCGTTTTTTTAAAGTCAACTATTACTAAAAAATAATACAATTTAGATTCAAATTTAATTTTAATAACTGTAGGGTTATATTATGAACTTGAATAGTATAGATTTAAATATTTCAAGATTAAAGTTTAGAGAAAACATGTATTGCAATGTGTAAAATACATAAATCTTAATACCAAATTATTTAAAAAAATGTTAAATAAACTGACAATATTAAAATTATATTTTGTTTGTATTGTATACGGCTGTAATACAGAGGATGTATTAAAAAACATGCCAAAAATTTTAACCGTGATGTATACACATAAATATTAATAATTGATTTGTGTAATTTTAATCACACTTTGTTAGTGTGATATGGTATGATCAGGATCAAATTTTTACACGTAAATACAAAAACAACATTGAATCCTGCTTATTTGCTGGATCTATTGCATGATCCAAAATCTAGAACTTTTTTATTATTATTATGGTAAGGCAGTGTAAATTGTAGTGCAAAGAAAAAAGCAACAAAAACATGAAAATTAAATACCTATACAAACACAATACAAAAAGAGACGAATATATACCCCCAGTGTCACTGTGATCCTGTTTGTTTGTTTTATTATCTGATCCAGATCAGATCATTTGGATAATAAAATGCAGCTATTATTTCTTTCAAATGTTGACCGTAACTGAAGCCAATATTGTTCATTTTGATGTCACATGACCAATGCGACCAATTCACCGAAATTAAATTTAGTCCGCTTTTCCACGATGGAACTATCTGCATGAAACTTTTGATGATTTCTCTTAAAATTCCTTCGACCTTTTCCACGATGGAACTTGTTTCTGGTTGTTTCTTCAAATCGTTGCCCGACGGTGTTTGGCTATCCCCCTCACTTTCCCACCCTTCTTGTCCACAAGCGAAAAAGTTTCATGCAGAAAGTTCCATCGTGGAAAAGGGGACTAACTTAATTGTTCTTGGAACAAAACCATCATTTCACGGGTTGTGTGGCACGTAGCGCCATGTTGTTGGAATTAAAGGTAGTCAAGATAAGGGGCTGAAGTTTAAGACCACAAATTATTCGTTATCATGACACAATAAGGGGTGCCATTCAAAGTTATATATGTTCTGATCAACGTCATTTTTTAAATAAATATGGACCGGTGATTCGAACAACCCATAAATCAAACCAAACAGTTGTTTTGTCCAGATATCATCTCTTCGGGTTGAACTTTCAATTATCCTATAGCGTTTTGCTCAAAATTAATAGATACCTACTATGACATTTTGATCAAACTTGTTTTTTTACTTCAATCTTTAAAAGAGCACCGTGAAAAAAATCGCTTGACTGAATACTAGTTTTAACTTTTAAAAATTTGACACTTTATTGAAGTTTCTTAAAAGGTACAATACTTACCAAATATAGTTTTAGATCAAAAGTTATAACAATTTGAACTCAATCAGACAGGGTAACAAAACAAATAAAAATAAATCATTTTTTTTTTGGCTCCAATCTTTTTTTTTTATTTACAAAAATGTTTCAAAATGACCCCCTAAATGCACTTGTACAATCGCTACTACAACGTCAACGTCTAAAATACTGTGGTGTATTGAATTTATAGAATTTTGTATCTATTGTATTAAAAGGACAACATAGAATACCAAAATTGACAGCTCAGAGGATAATTAAAAAGGAACAAGTTGCATTCTTTCCCTTTCCCTCAGGGGGATCGCCTAGTTATACTTACGAAGTTTTGGATTTGACATTCTAGTGTGGCCTCCGTCTGTCATCTCCGCATGACATGCGATCTCAAAAGGAGGTAATTTGCCTGAAACTAGACGAATATATAGGTACCGATATAAATAAGGTTATGAGTCACTATCTGCAATTCCAGCTTGAGACCATCTAGATTGCGAAATACCAGGCAGCTTGTTGACTTGTTCTGGAGTGAAACCAATCCAATTTTGTGACCATCTGGCCACTATGTTCACCTTCAACTTCCTTTCAAAAGCCATAGTCCCCTTGCTCGTGGTCTAAAGAATTTGACGGGCCATGCGGTGCAGAACCTACCTTAGTTCCTCGTTGAGCAATGAAGACGAGCGTTGAAAAATGAGAAGTCTTTGATTTTCAATTCGGAAAGTTCTTTGCATTTACAGGAGAAATTAACGACTATTTAATTTTCTTCAGCTCGGGTCCCCACAACTACAACAGTGAACAGTGTGCATTGTGATAAATATGCCCAACTTCGCCGTAGGCTCTTCTTTTTGCTAGTGTCCAGAACAGGTTGCATGCAACGATCTTGAATTAATTTATTGCCTGGATCTTTATATCAGATTAAATGTTCGGAATTTCGTATAGGATAGGAAGAACTTTTCATTGATATGATGCAGTTCTAAAAACTCGCCCACCTTTAATTGGATTCGATATGAATCATTGAGAATATCTACCTATATTGCTCTTCATGATCCCTATTACGATTGTCAACTATAAATTAATAAATTTAAATCTCCCTCGGAAATTAGTTAGAACCAGTTTTGAATTTTAAAACATTTATATTTCGATATATTTTAAATACATCCAGCATACCCTAGCCACCAGGTTAACCGTTGAAGAAGGAGACCAAAAAATCAATTTGAAGTGGAAGGACCCATCTATCTATTAGTTTTATTCCTTTTTCGTAAAATGTCAGCTTCTTTTGACTTGAATACTAAAGGAGGTTTTTCCTTCAGTAACTTTTATAATAAAGTTACCATAATGGAATTTTTTTACAGCACGCAAATCAGAGACTAGAAATTTGTGTTATTTTAGAGCCATAAGAGGTCTTATGAACGTACAAAATGTCTTACTTAGTCTCCTGATAAGATTGAGCCTCTCCAATGTAGATTCAAATTTATCTTTTAATAATCTTATTTTATTTTGTTTTTTCATTAAAAACCTTTTTTATTTTATTAAAACAAATATTCGTTTCATATTTAATGATTTATTTATTCAATCAAACTCACAATTTTTATTTAAATTAATATTTTTAAATAACTAATTCAATGTAAAAATATATAATATATATTATAATAAAATAGATAAAAAATAAGTTATATAAAGAGAAAAGCGTTATGAAAACTAACCCAAATATATTATAATTGGAAGAAAAAAAAATAATAATATTAATAATTAATAACATATTTTTAGGCAAACAAATAATGTATCTGTATATATAGTTAAAAAAAAGTAATAATTTATTAAATAAAATTTACAAATAAATGAAATAATTTTTTTTCTCTCTGCGGAATTTATTCGGAAAGTATGTTGCAGTGTACATTTTTCTTTATTCCTTCAAAAATCAATTTTTGTTGTTGTTTATGTTTCGAGGGTCACTGTACTTCTGCCATATTATACAACTTTCGTTAAAGCTAAAATTTCAATAATTTTGGAAGATGTGTTTCATTTTGTTTTTTTTTTTTGTAATTGTATCAATTAAACTTATGAAAAATGCAAATTTTAACAACTAATTTGTAGAAAATATTGTATATTCAAATTTCATGTAAACAAAGAAATTTATAAAATAGTATTTTTTTGTTTCTTTTTTTTTTTTTTAATTTCAACCTTAATAACTAGTGGAAGAATTGACTTATTGTTTTCTCTGTAAAATGCAAAACATTAGAAAAACTAATTTTAAAATGTTAAACATACAAAAAAATATAGAAGTTTTACACACAGCACTAATGAATTTAAATTATGTATATATTCCTGACATAATGCATTTTATTCATAACGTTTCAATGTTGATTTTGTTTTTGTTTTTTTTTTCTTTGTTTTTAATTGTTTGTTGTTATTTTTATTTCATTTTTAATATGCAATGTAATAATTTAAATATATAATATTTATAAATTAAAAAAAAAATATTTAAATACGTTTATTTATAAACTAAATCAATGTAAAAAAAACTAGAAATATAAATTATTATTTTTATATGCTATAAAACCATGTCTATTTCTGTATCGTGTGTTTAAACTTAAAACGAAAAAAAAAATAACTAGGAAGCCCAATATTTAAGGAGTTTTTCTCATTCAATTTAAATTAAGTTTGTCTTTTTTATTTATATAAATTAAATAATATTAGTAATTAATTTTATTCCTGGGGATGACAAATTAATATTATATAAAGGATTTTACAATAAATAATTCAGCTTATCATTAAATTGAAAGATTTTTTTTTAATTTTAATATTTTTGTTTTGTGTTTTGTTTACAGAAGTGTCTTATTTACACATCCATGCGAAGTGACTTAAAAAAATGATTTAAGGATATCAAAAGATTTCATGACGAAATTAATTAATGAGCTACCTGAAAGTTGAATTAAATTTAATTTTTCACCATTAAGAACAATTTTGTCTTGGCTTCACTTCGTTGAAATATGTAAAACAAGCTAAAGCGATGAATTCTAAAATCAAAAATAATCTGAGATTTGTTTTTTTGTTTTTTGTTTTGTTTCATTAAAAAAATGTCTTTTTTCGCTTTGATTCAGAAATAATATTTTGTTTCAGCAGAAAAAAAATTATTAAATTACATAAATATGCGCAATAATTGAGAGTGAAATGAAAAATAAGAATGAAAAATAAATAATAACATTTTGTTGTATTAATCATGATCATATATAAAAAAAAATTGCAAAATGGCTTAAATTACTACAAAACTAGATAAAAAAAAAACGGAAATATGGGGTACACGTATTCTTGGTCGTATTATTTAATCTTCGCCATACAGTCTAACAAAGAACAATTTTTTGTTTTTCTTTTATTTTTTTTATAAATAATATATGTTAAGCGGAAGACAGCATTTTTCAGCATTATGACTTGTTTTGTTTTTAACTTTTTTTCTTTTTCTTTTTCTTTCATTATTTGTCACTACAACTACTAATCAATATGGAAAAACTTATATAACAATCATATTAAATTAAATAAATTAAAAAAAATATAAGGCACTTTGAGAATAATAATTTGTAATATCTTGTGTCTTGCGCTAACTTTAAAACAAAAAAATATTTGTGTGGTTTTATAAACAGTGTGGTTGTTTGCTTTTCAAATATTTGTGCAATATATATTTAATAAAAATTCAAATATATGTTGAGTTTCAAGAATTAAAAAAAAAAATTAAATTTATTCTATGGCTCTACATGCGAATCGAATCATTCGTTTTACTTGCAATTATTGCTTTCAACAATGATTGTCAAAAATCAATATAAAAAAAATTAAATCAATTACTGCCAATCTGACATTTTTATACAAAGTGTAAAGTAAATAAATGGTAATGCAGTACAATAGATAGCAAAATGATAAAGCAGTTATATAAGGTAAATCGAATGATTCGATACCACAAGAATAGCAGAATAACTCAAATTTACATTTATTCTCTCTTAATTGTTTTTGAAATCTCACTATAGTTTGTGCTCTTGCACGTACACAAGAATCATAATAAAAAAATGATAGATGTTTTTTTTAATAATTAATAAGTTTATATCACTTCCAAACAAGTTTTTATACAATAAAAGTTGTTTTTCGATTTAATTTAATCATTTTTGTATGTACAAGTACACAACTTTTGTGTGTAGGCATTTCGTCGGAAATTTTTAAATTATCTTTCAAAAATAAATTTCAAATATAAAATATATAGGTACATAATTTATAATAATAGTTATTATAAAAAAAAAAAACATTTTTATGAACAGAAATAATTTTTTAAAAATATATATACTTGCTGATATATAAAAAAAAACTAATATGTTCACCTGCGGCATTTTATGTAGTCAATCTAATTGATTTGGTCAGTTCGATTTTGTTGTTGTTCGTGTTTTTTTTTTTTTTTTTGTAATTCCAAAACGTTAATAATAATAATAATTATTATTATTATTTATAAATGTATATAAGATAAAGTCCAAAGAAAAATTAATAAAAATATATTAAAAATGGCTTATTCTTTCGAATGTCCTGATATTTTTTTTTTTTTTTCTTCAAAGCACACAACTTAAAGGGCTAAATTGGAAAAAGCATCTAAGGTTGAGCTGAGTCTATTAAAGACTGGAAGGCGTGCTTCTTCGCTGCTTGCGGAATTGGCAGCACTTGAAGTGTTATTGCCAGAATTGGTGCTATTAGCTGAGCTACTGCCACCGTTAGCTACAATGGAAATTGGTGAGCTAGATTTGTTTGAAATGCGTGACTGTGAGATCGGCTTAATGTACTGATGATTATTATTACCAGCCATGATGATCGATGGTGGTGGTGTATTAACAGGTGACATTGGGCTATTTGGACTGGCTGGTGGGCTATGATTATAAGGAAAAGCCGTCGTCGGATATACCGAACTAGCCGGACTGATCTGATCAACAAATGGAAAACTTCCCATTGAATTTGTTGGACTAAGTGATATGGAGCCTGTAGGTGAGGCACGATCAGATCCAGTCGACATAGATAATGGAGGACTCAATGGAAGTGGATGATTGGTAAGAGCATTTTGGGGTAGACGAGCATATGCAGCATTGATGCGATTCTGATGTTGAATTTGTTGTTGATGATGTTGTTGTTGTTGTTGCTGTTGTTGTTGAATCATTGCACGTGCCTCGTCAGCATTATGGACGAAATGGCATCGAGGACCATAGGGACAAAAGCCAACACTATGAAAGGTGCGGCAATATTCAGTTTTGTACTTTGGGTGTCTTTGTAAGTTGCGCAACTCATGATAGCCATGAGCAAACTGGCACTTTTCTCCATATTTACATTCACCGGCTTCTTCGAATGGACGACATAGCTCGGTCTTGTATCTGTAAATATAAGAAAAAATTAACAATTAAATTGGTTATTTATAATAAAGAATTAATGTGAGAGTATTTTTTTATAGCACATCAGCAATATAAAAAAAGAGAATAAAAAAAGTTACGACAAATGGTGATAATTTATTGGGAAATTTGATACACAAACCAAAAGCGAGCTAAATTTGCATGTTTGGCAATCAGTGATGTACAAAATTTAATGTCTGGTCTTTTCAATTTACTTTTAAAATATGAAATGTGATATTGATTAAAAGTCAAGTCATCTCCAATTATAAACGTTCATTTATATTTGCAATTAAAAATACAAAATATATATTTCTTTTTTTGTAAATTTGATGTTCAAATATTTGTTAATACATTATGATAATATGATGTGTTGTTTTTGATGACCTAATTATTATTTTGCGCATTCGAAACAGAATATAAAATTTTCAATGTTGTATAGATTTCAAACAGAACCGATTTTATGTAAAATTACTTCATTCTAAAGCTAAAAAGACATCGAGGAAAGGTTAACCGATTGTTTTTATCCAGTCATGGAAAACTTTAATTTGGCCATAAATTTAATACTAACTTAACTATAATCAACGTTGTGGTTTTTTTCAAGCAATTGTCCCCAGGATTGCGAAAAACAGAACTGTTGTTGCTGAATCAAGCTAAAAACGTGAGTCTAGTTTACAGTTGAGTTTCTAGTTGAGCGAAGAGAATTCTCAGCACTTAACAAGCGCGGAGAAAACTGTATAAGTATTGGCGTGAATTACATACACATTTGTTATCGATTATTTGTATGAAAACTTTATTTTCTTCTGTGATGGCGTGCGTCGCTTACTCCCTTTGTCCTATTTTTCAACCAATTCTCTCCGGGAAGAGAAAAAAACACGCTATAATCCATGATTGGCCGAAAAAATGGATTGGTCAGACTTTAAAAAGAGTAGAACAAGTATTTTACAAACTTTCAAAATATGTATTTATTAAAACAAATGAATGGTATCATAATTAAAATTTGTAATTTTAATGATAATTCTAATATGTAATAGAATCTCAAAAAAAAAAAAAATATTTATATCACATTCGCACGAACTCGTTCAGTTTATTTTCGTTTTTATTTTTTTTATTATATTTCTAACCACTTCCGGCTGTGGTTTTTTAAAATGTGATATGCATATTATGTTTAATTTAAGTAAGTTCACATTTCATTTAAGAATAAAACCGGGAAGCTTGAAAAATACATATTAAAAAAAAAGCATCAGAGAACATGATTTCTTTGTAATGATGATATTTGTTTTTGGTTTTTATTAAGAAGCACGCGATTGAAAATTAAAATTCAAAATAAAAAGATTACTTAAAAGAACTGGCTTTTGTTTTCCACAAAATGATGTTAACTTTTGATTCATCATTTTTAGCATTGAAATGTTGAGAATTATTTTTAGCTGTTTTATGTATAATATGAGGCAACGAAGAATTCATAATTCAGTCAGGGTAACGCTGAGTTGGAGACTTAAAAAAAAACACTGTGTACGCGTGTTAGTGTTAGTTGGTGAGATATACAACAATATTTTATGTATATCACGATCTCCAAATTTTCAGCGAATGTAATAATGTCCGTTGTTCAAACAAATTTAATATGTCTGTTTGTCCCTATTTCCAATCTTCACCAATCGTAGTACGTTCACTCGTCTTTCTTGGTGCCCTTCTAACCTAAAAACTGAAAGTTGCTGGAAACTCAGTTTCCTCGTGTAAAACGGGACTTTGGTAATTTGAAACGTCGAACAACGTAGCACAAAGGACTGTGAAAGCTCATACAAACAAAAGCCTATAGTTCCTTTACTTTGAAACTCTGTGCATTTCTGTGAATTTCTACACCAAAGTCTGTGAGAGCTCATATAAAAAAAATAAAATGACGTAGAAATTCACACAAATGCACAGAATTTTAAAGTAAAGGAACATACCTAAAACAAAACTGGTAGAATATGGCAATTTCGGGCAATTAAGTGAAAAAACCTAATGTCAATAAGGCCATTCTTTTATTAGGTTTGACAGCGAAAAAATAAGTCGCGTTCAGGAAAAATGAGATTTCAGAGATTTTGCTCCGTCAAAAAATGAGCGAGCAAATCCAAATATTTTTTTTTTCCCGAACATTTTGACAGCAAAGCTAAGAATTCTTTTCATATGTAACTGAGATTTCTGAGAATTCACTTTCCAAACATGCCTAATCGAAGGCGATTTTTTGGTGAAACTTGACATAAATGATGATATGAAAGACGAACAATTGAGTTTGGTAATTGTAAGCAGATACACAGAATATACATTTTCTTGAAAAATAAGCAAAATTATTATGACCTTAAATTTGTGTAACTATGATGGCTTTCAATTTTAAAAAAATTAAAAATCTCAAACTTACCTAGATGTGTTAACCTGTGGCAATGGCTCTGATTGTGTCCTTTCCAATTTGCGGTGGCAATTTTCGAGCAACGTATTTACAAGAGAAACAACATTGGCAGCACTATTTTGAGGATGTGAAACAGCACGAGTTAGAGCTGTATGTATGTATGCCTTTTGTTCTTGATCCTGTTGTTGTTGTTGTTGCTGCTGCTGTTGTTGTTGTTGTTGCTGCTGTTGATGTTGTTGTTGCTGCTGTGCAGACAGCACATTCAAACGATGTTGAATAAGATTGGCTGACGCTGCAACAGATGACGACGAATTACCATTTTGAGTGCTTGTATTCAAATTCAAATTATTATTTAAAACATTGGCATTAAGAATTGAAACACTATTTGATGCCAAATGAGTAACTGTCAACATTGCGTTATTGATATTGTTATTATTACTATTAACTGTATTGCTATTGTTGTTATTGTTGTTCGATTGTGCATTTGCCACCGCATTCGTTGTTGACTGATGCAAATGTATAGATGATGGTTGATTCTGAAATTAAAAAAAAATCAAACTGTTAATTTTAGAAATTATATTTTTTTGAAAATAATTTAGGTAAGTACCTTACATTTTTATTCTATAAATGTGTGTTTTGGTCTAGGGCTGATAATGCTTTTAACATTATATTACAAATATATTCTATTATAAATAATAATAAAAAATAAACAATTAATAATCTAACTAAAGGATCTATGGGACACGAAATAAAATAAATCATTATTTTTTATTTGTATGGAAATAAAACTAAATGCCTATTTAAACATTTTGAGTATTTTAAAGTAAGTAGAAGTTGATCCAATTCGTATATTCTCAAAACAGTTAACTGTCATAATATAAGCTTGCGTGTTTTGAACTCAAACGTCAAATTGGCAAGAAAACACAGTTATACCACTGATCTCTATATACACTGGATAGTGAATAGCCTATAGTGTATAACAGTTTTTGTGAGGCAAGTTTTTTAAAGGGTACCGGCCACGACCTCATATCTCGCTCTATACAAACTAAGAAAGAGATTGAAGATATTTGCCGAAATTGAGCATTTATTTGATATCAGTTGATGCCAACAAGCATTGTGGCTGTAAATATTTAAAAAAAATAAAAGAAAATGCAGGTCCAGTAGCGTCCATTCCGCTGGCGCCGCTCTTATACTGTTATATGAGGGTACCGGCCACGACTATATTTTTGCCTCGAAAATTTTGTATGAATACACTATCCAGTGTATATAGAGATCAGTGAGTTATACACTAAACATTTACAAAAACATAATAGCCACCTATCCGCCAAAATAAACACTAAATTTTCGAATTATAAAACGTGAAACCGATAGAGAACAGGATCTCTTTTAAAGTTGTTGTAATGCATAATGTGAATGCAGTAAAATTACCATCATACGAATGAATTATTATTATTAACAATAATCCAATAAATTCCATTTGAAATTCACGAGAATCAAGCAGTAAATTACACATTTCTTTTTTTTTATTTTCTTTTGTCTGCCTTCGTCTATATAAATATAGGTACAACGACAACATTGGACGAATAACTTATATACTGCCAATAAACCATCAAAAATATTGTCAATTACATTGATTTTGGTTCTTATCAATGCGGTCAATGTTCATTGGCAATGACATTGAAGAGCATATACATACACATTATGTATGTACATATGAATGATTAATATTCAGCGAAAAATGACTTATTCAATAAATTGTCGTGACAATAAACATTGATCGTGTGTATATAGGGCTCTCTGTCCCTGACTCTTTTTTCAAATTTAATGAGTGTGAAGGCGAAATCAAATCTTTTTTCACTCATTAATTTTCGAAAAGAATCAGAGGCGAAGAGTCAACATATAAATGGGACTTTAGTCTGAGTATATGGTACATTAGCCGAGTTTTATTATCTATACGGATCTGTATATCAGGATAATTTTTTAACACGATCTTCGTGGATATTAAAACACGGCTATTGCCTGATTTTTTCAGAAATTCAGTGAAAAACAAATTCAAATACAAATATATTGAAAGATTTTCCAATGAGAACGAAAGCAGACTAGAAAAATCGTTAGTTATAGGATAAGGTTTGTGCGTAATCGTTTTGACAGTTAAACCAAGAGTAAAGGACCCAAACCATCGAATCCGTTGATGTTGGGACGGAACAATCGATTATGACACTCATTTTTCGTAGGAAATTGAAACTAATATAATGTATGCAGAAGTCTTAATTTTCCGTACGAAAACACATTGTTTGTAACTTTAAATGTTCTGTGTCAGAGTTCTAAAGGTCATTATTTCACGTTTTGGTTAAATCAATCTCAACCAAAAGGTAATGTTTCGTGTGATTAAAAGCAGTTATGGGATTTTGTTAATAGTGATGACTATTGACTGAGTCAATAAACCTGAAACTTTAGAGTACCAAAAAAACCATATCCGTAAAATTAAAAACGAGCTAAACACCGAATTTAGCAAAAATTAATTCATAAGGGTCGATTTCTGCAGACATTTTTTTGTTATATTTATATTTTTATAAAATCGTACGGGTTTAAGAGTGTTTTAATCCATACATCAATACATGTTAGTTTCAAGCTAGAGCTACCACATCTTATATGCATATATGCATTTGATTTAACTTTCCTTTCCATGTTTAGTGCGAACGTCTAAACTCAAACTGTTTTCTTTACAATTCTAGCATTTGATAAATATTATATGTATCTTATATAACAAAAATAATGAAAAACATTATAAAAGTTTAAATAAAAAAACCGTCAAAAAACCATCAGTAATGTGTTAGAATATAACAAGGAAAACCTGTTTGCTTTGGAAGAGTCCTGTTTTTTTTCAACATTAGTTATGCCGTCAGTCTGAACTCAGAAAATAAACCATTCAATCTGGTAATACCATATTTGTATACACCTTGACAAATAAAAAAACCAGTTTTTAAATACGAGTATCTAAGTGACGCAAAATAATAAATTAATAAGAAATTCAATTATCGTAATTTTAGGCAGCACAAGATTTTTATTATTTTATGGTTATCTTTTGTTAATTCAAGTCTTATTTTGTATTTTTTTAATTTTCATATTTATACCTATACGTGTTTTAAAAAAAAGTATTTTTCCTGAAGTTATTGTGCACAAAAAAGGAAGTGGAAGTGCATTATTAAATGTTTAAAAATACAAAATGTTCTTTTTTTAAATCTTAATTTTAAAAAAATGACGCAATTTTGACATTAGAACGGTTAATATTGAATTAACAAACATGTTTATATCTTTATTATTTTTTTATTTGTTGTTTTATTCTCAAACAAACTTTTTTCGATATGGATGTTTTTATTAATATATAATATATATACATATATAAAGGTGTTATTGTGAATCATATACTTCACTCATCCACCTTTGCAGACATTAAAATTAAAAAAAAAAATTATCAAAATACATTAAAAAAATTAACGAGTCATAATGTTACAGTATAAAAGTACCTACATATACTTCAAACAGTTATCACGTATTTTTTTATTTTTATAAAATTAGTAATCTTGATAAAATTGTATCTAATCTTATCATTTTTGTTCTTAATAAATTTGCACTAAAGTTAGGTTCCATTAGGATTCCTTTGGCAAAACGTCATCAAAATCAAAATCATTATAAGATTATTTATAATTAAATGATCAAATCAAAGAATATTGTTTCAATTAAGATTCATGAGAATTGAGATATATATGTACATATTTCCATCTTTCATTACTATTGTTGTCGAGAACTGAGACATTTTAGTTAAAACTTATAACAGACAATAATTATCAGATCTGGAAAAGCTCATTTGTCAGGTTTACCATCAATGCTCTAAAGGCTTTTTCGATTGGTCACCCAGACGCCTTCACAAAATGAAAGTTCTTCTTCTTCTTGATAGATTGGATTTAAATTCAGAATCGAAATCAGAAGCACTTACACTTCAGAATCGATAAAAGCATTCGAAGAGAAATGTCTCTTCCGGATTACCAATCAAAAACGCCATAACAATGGGTACGTTCAGCAGACACTTGGGACTACATATGTAGTCAACTACATTCATTGAACGCAAAATTGGGTTTTTATACTTCAAAAATGTACATTCTTATAATATTTGTCTTGATTATGGAATACGCAATTCTACATCTGCAAGGATTCTCAGTACAGAATTCACTTTTCTTTTCACGACAAATGTGTAAAGAGAAAGGAGAGAATTGCACAGCGGATCCAGTATTGCGGATTCCATAATCGACATGAACATGTTTATCTGAAAAACACCTCATACAAGGCAAAAATCAATATTTCTTACATTTTTAGTTAAATCCTTTCCATAATATATGATAAAGAACCACAAAAAAAGAAGTTGCAGAACAATGAAGTTCAGCTTGCTATTTAGCGATAAAATATAATCAGCTGATATTTTGACATAAATACACTTGACTTGAAATGTAGGGAGATATTTCTTGACTAGCTTTCCAGTCAACTTTCCAATAAAGTTGCCTTAATTGGAAGGCAATTTTTTGAAAGCTGACCAATCAGAGACAAGAAACTTGCCTAAATTTCTAGTCCCTACGTTCTTCTGAACATACCCAATGATCTGACAAATAGCTAAACTATACCTTAATACCTCAATTTATAAATTATTTGACGTCTTGTGTCAGTTTGGCTGACATTCAGTTGTGCTTTTCACTTTTATGTGCTGAAATCGAGGAGTTGAGTCAAAATGTTGAAATGAAAACGAGAAGATTTCCATTCGTTAACAACTGATTTTGACTCGACGCAAGTATGTATATATGATAGGTCTGTTCACTTACTTGCCCGAAACTGTCAGATTCTACCAGTTTTATTTTTCTTATATCTTATATCTTTGACAATCAGAAATGGGTAGGTTTGGGAAGTAAACGAACAAGGTTAACATATACTCCAAAACATAGTGTTGTTTGTTGGCAATGAAAATGCATTTTTTGACAATGTTGTCATGTCTAAAATTGACAGTTCAAACGGTAAGTAAATGTTTGTTTAGTGAAACACCTTATAACACATTTGAGGTCAATACGGTTTTGTATTAATTTTTTTGTTGTTGTTAAATGATTTTTTTTAAATTTGTATACATTTCCAATATCGTTAATAATCTAATGACATAATGTTCATGGTTTAGTCTTAACTCAAACTCAAATTAATTAAATCCTTTAAAATGTATATGTAGGTATACTTTGATTTAATATGTAACTATAGAATCAGCAGTCAATTTTATTATTCTGAATTTGCAATAACTAACTAATGCAGTCACTGACATTTAAAAGTACTACAAAAAGTAATGTGGTCAATATAAACAGCTAAAGTTAATTGACTGCACTTTATTGTTGACTTCCAAGTTAGAATGAAAATGACTGTTGGCTGTTGAAATTATGTAATTTGGTAAGTAAAAGCTTAATTCAATTGACTGCAGTCGCCAGCACTGCAGTTTTTATATCTCTGTGTAAAAAAAATGTACACACTTTTCAAACTGATAGATAAATGCTTGAAGAAACTATTTTATTAAGATAGCGACGTTCGGTAGTGTGTACCTATTTACATAAGAAAGATGTATCTTCATTCTGTTCGCCATTTGAATCAAAAAGAAGTGAAACCTTCAAAAAAAAAAAAAACCAATGAAAATATTACATTTACTGTTATACCAAACTTATACTTGAACATTATTCATAATTTGTACATACACGCTGCATACATAATGATGGAATAATAAAGTAACAAAACTATTTCATGTTTGAACTAATAATTCCGTTAAACACTTGTTCTAATAATAAAAAAAGGCTATAAAAAGATGTATGGTAACTACAACTAAAAAAAAATACAAAAACAAACAGCTGTGCTAATAGATACGATGGAATTTATTTTTCCCAAAGTGCATAAGTTTACATTACACACAAATGTTTTTCGAACAAAAAAAATAAACAAATACAATGTAAAATCTCTTCAAAAATATGTTCACTAAACCTAGGTTATAGGTTGAGCTGTAAATGCTGTAACCATCTTTTATCAAATTCAGACACAAATCAAAGCAACTATAAGTCGAGTATAATATAATGTACATGTGCACGAAAATGTACCCACACATATTTTAATAATTTAAAATAAAATATGAAAAAGAAACTTCTCGATAAGCATAACGCCCCAGAAAACGTTTAATTTAATTTATTGTTAAAACGTATGGATTGCCATGGAATTTTTTTTTGTCGCTAAAAAAAAATAAACAAATATAAATTGTTTATAGGTACAATCAAATTGATCTTTGAGAATAATCATCATATTTGAGGTACTTAGACTACCTACATACATATACATACATTCATACAAAATAATATGTAAAATTAATTCCAATTAATCAAATTTTATACAAAAACAAAAATGAAACAAACTGATTATTTTGAAGTACCTACGTATATAAGAGTGTAGATTCCTATATATGTATATAGGTACTTACTTTTGATAAGATAACGAGAGTGTACCTAATCTTATCATTTTATGAAAGAAAAATTAGTTCAAAACAACAAGCAAATCATTTTAAAATGTGTACCTACTCTCTCTCTCCACATATAGGTTTAATATAGAAACACACAAATGAAAATATTAATTATTATCGTCTTATCAGAAATAATAACAAAATGAGGCGACGTAGTTTCTGATTAAGTATACAATTTACAGACTTAGATTTTTTTATAATAAAAAAAAAGGTAAATTCATAAATTAAAATTATATGAGTTCATGTGTCATGTCATTTCTACGAAAAAAAGAGAGACAAAAAAAGAAAACGTTGATACTGATAATTTTTTTTGTGGGTGGTATTGTTTTTCTGTTTTGTTTAAATCACGTTATGGAACAGCAAAATCTGCCTGGAAAAATGAATAGTTTTTGACAATTTTTGGCAAAGTTCTTGAAAGTTTTCGCTGTAGGGAAAATCTACAGGAGGAAAACATGAAAAAAACTTGTCTGGTAAGTTTTGTAATCCCGTTAGAAACACCTTGCCTTTACGCGATTAGCCATCACGCTATCACAGAAACAAAATTGAGTTTTCATACAAACTATCGATAACATTTATGTAATTCACGCCGGTAACACAGTTTTTCTGTGCGCTTAAGTTAAGCCCAAGAATTCTCTGGGATTAGTTGTTGTTGCATTTAACATGTTAATTTTTTAGCACCGACGTCGTTTTTTTCATCCAATTCCCACCGGGCTTGCAAAAACACGGCTAAAGAAATTCATTTCATGTAGAAGGTTGGGTGAAAATGATAATTTTGTTTAGCTAGGATTCATAATTAAGTCATCAGCTTTGTATTGGCATAAAAAAAATCACAGATTTTGCCTCAAAACTTAAAATACAAATTTTCAATGGTGAGTTTCAATGAAAGCTATAACCAGTCCTTTAAACGCTGAAAAATCTCTGGGTTTAGCAAAGCCCGCATGTGATTAGTTGTTTTGGCATTTACTATGTAAATTGTTTAGCACCGACGTCGTTTTTTTGATTTTTTGGCGGGTAGATGACAGAATTATGCGGTAAGGAAATGTAAAGTGTATTGTGAAGAAATAGGTAGGTACATGAAAATTAACAAAATCAATAAAAAAAATTAATAGATATTTATGTACCTACCACTGCTGTCATTGTGATCTGTTTTTTTTTTTTATTATTATCAGGATCTGATCCAGATCTGATGTTTGAACTCTATCAAAATTCCCTTCATCATTTTTTGTTCAGACATTTTTTCTATGACTAAACATATATCAAACGGATGAATTTTAAATGAACTGATGAATTTTCATAAAGTTATTCATCAAAAATAAGATAATGGAAGCACTGTTTAATGTTTTATATCTTTTCGTTTAACTCATAAGCAGAGATGTCGCCACTAAATGGAATTGTTGTTGTGTTTTACATATGGCTTTTATTTAAATAGCTATTACAGCGAAATTATAAAAAAGTTATATTTAGATAAGTAGTTAATTTAAATGAAAATGACATCTATTTACAATGTGGGTGTGATCTATCAAAACACAATCTACACGTAGGTATTCCTATATGATATCTAGATACACCTAACTATCAATCGAATTTGAGTTCGATTATGAATAAAACGTGCCATTTTTAAGTCTCTCTATATGTAGTTAAGTCCATATATAATTTGTTTAAAGTAACAACTTTGACAATTATTTCATTTGCATATATTTTGCTTTTAAATTTTGTTCACATAAAATTTGCATTATTACTTCACACCATTGCTGGAAAAAAAGTGTCAAGGTAACACAAAAAGAAGACAACAAAAACGAAAAAAAAAACAAACATACATAGAAATAAAAACTTACACACTAAAAAAATATGCTAGCCATTAACCCCAGAGTAGCTATATCTATAGATATAGATGAAATCTTAATAATAAAAAAAAAAGAATTAAAACCTTAATGTCTTTGGTTTTTAACTTTAATTAGTTAGCCAAACAAACATACCCATTTAGGGGGGCTCTTTCATATATGTAATGCCTTTTTTACGCTCTACAAAGTAAGCGAATATATATATATATCTTTTAATAGCCAAGTCAAGACCCAAGAGATTACATTTTCGATGTTGTAACACAAAAAAAAAATTATGCAAGTCTGGCCAGGTCATAATAACAACATAACAACACGGAGCTGCCAGAGCGGCTTGGATTGGAATTAACTAAGAGTGTGGCAAAGTCGGCGAAATGATTTACTTTCTTTTTTTTTTTTTTTGCTTTTTTATCTTTCTCTCTCTTTCTCTGTCTATTTTTCTTGTTTTTTTTTTTTTTGTTCATCACATTTTGATGATGATCGTTTCCCTTTCATTAGAAAAACTGGTTTAAGTTTTTCCGCTTCTTTTTTTTCTATTATGGTGCTGGTACCTAAAATGTCTATCTATCTAGCTATATACCTAATGGTGTTTCCTTTCTCTCTACGACTGGCTGGCTAAGCAGCTCATCGCCACATTTTGTTTTGTGCCTATTTGGTATTATGGGATAATACAACCAATAAGCCAAGTTGTTGAGGTGGTACAAGATGAGGTAAGAAACCATTTGTAAGAAAAAAAAGGTTGCATAACCTGGCCTGGTGGGTTAGGTTGTTTTTGTTTGCTGCTAGCCGGACGCATCATCGTCAACATCGTCATCGCATCTTGTTGCTATCGTATATATAACCAGACTATAGCATAGCAGCAAACAGCTGAAACATTCACTAGCCGATGCGGATGTAGATTTTGTCTATTTTTTTTTGTACTGCCATCTATTGCGTGAATGGAGGAAGAAAACGAGATAAAATATAGCTTTAGCGCAATATATAACCGAATCTCTAACCAAATTTTGCTAATATGTAGGTATGTTGTTTTTTTTTTAGCTAAGAAAAAGCAGTATAACATACACGGACACTGAAAGAGCAATCAAATTATGGATGTATGTATAGATAATATATATTAAATAGCACAGAAAAGCAAATGAAAGGTTGGTCTTGGTATTGGGCTTCAAAAAATAAAATAAATAAAAAAAAAACTGACAGATAAAGTTGACAGAGAGATACAACAAAGGGAGAGAGAAGACTGTAAAATAGTCAATATAGTGTTGATCTTGCTATGCGATTATTGTTCGAAGGCAACGACGCAAGAGGGAAATAAGATGAGAAATAGGAAACTACGCCAGCGTCAAGACTTGGGGCTTGGTACTTGGGGGATTACCCATACAATAGATTTTTTTTAAGTGAAATATTCAGTGTTGTTATATTATGGATATATGTATATAGGTATGGGACGGAATGTTAAACTTTATTTTAATTTTTAAATTTTCAACATGACAATGAAGGATAAGTCGTCATATTATGTAGGTACAATTTGTAGATAAGTAAGTTTTTATGTACCTAATTGAATAAAATTGAAGGGAAAATTAAGTGAAAACCCAAAATATAGAATACAAAAATAACATTAACTAACAATGGATTCGAAGAAAGTTTAGGAATTACCCTAATCATTTGTTGAAATTCAAAATTAGGGTAGTGCATGATTGGAAAATTCCAAATAATCTAATTTCTCATACAAACTCACATTTCGCAATCAGTCAATAGCCGCATTTTATTTTCCCCATGATCTGATCTGGATCAGATCCTTATTAGGCGTTTTTCTTTTTTAGTTCAGAGCAGAGCCAAACAAAAAATTGTTTCTTTTTTGTTCTGAGCTTGATCAGAGAGCGCTCTATGAGCTCAGAATAAAATAACTATTAGACCGAGTTGATTGCTGAACACAAGCATTTCACAGGTGAAATTAAAACAAACAAAATCTCAAACAATTAAAATGACGCAAGAAAATAGTCGGTCTAGTGCAGAAGGTAAGTTTATATAAAAAAATAACTAATAAAATTTATTTTTTTAAGTCTTGGTTTTATTTCAGGAGGGTAAGTGTTCAGGTGTGTTTCAAAAATAATTCAGAGCTCTCAGAACACGCTTTATTCAGAGGATGTTCAGAGCATGCTCGATATGCTCGGACTCTGTTCAGAACTCTATTCTGAGCTAAAAAAGAAAAACGCCTATAATAAAACAAACATGATCACAGTGACAGCCAGTGGTATATAACCATCTCATTCTTCATTGTGCTTGTATATTTCTCATGTTATTGTTGGATTTTTTCTTTGCAATGCAGTTTCTTGTTTTTTTTATTTTTGGATGTTTTTTTATTTACGTGTTAAAATTTAATCCGGGTCAGATCATGTGGATAGTAAAATGAAGCAAATTTCAATACTTAATTTTGAATTGGATGAAATTCGTTAGGAAATTAAGTGCAAAGCTTTAGAACACACCCAAGAGGAATCCATTAAAAATTTCAAAATTCCTTGTATAAAAACACAAAATAGAAAACAAAAAAAAAGAACTGTTTTTAACGACCAAATCAAATTTCTGACAATTGACAGAACAACTTAGATGATCTCGCCTAAGCTTGACATAAGATTTAGGTATAACCTTATCCAAATAGGTATACCTACCTACATTACTTCTTTAGACTCCGGTTTAACTTGGTTTAAAAGCTTAAAACACCACATTTATTTCAACACAAATTGAAATCAATGGCGCATATTCATAGTCGTTTTTAGACCCCAGTTTATCTTAGCCTGGAGTTTTTCCAATGTAAATTAGATAGGATAAACTTCAGGCTAAGATAAACTGGGGTCTAAAAACGACTATGAATATGCGCCAATTTGTTTTAAAGATAAAATAAATCTTCCTCAAAAGGTTAGAATTTTGTAATTGAAAAACAAAACGAAAAATGTATAACAACCCTGGAGACATTGATGGTGTCGCGGCGCTCGGTGACAACGAGATGTTTTACCGTGTTGGTGTTATTGGTGTTGCTGCTGCTGCTGGTGCTGGCTTTGAGTAAATAATGGAATACCGGTTTATAAGATCCGTCATTGTTGGCAACGTTTCACAATCACACTTGTTTTTTTCTTGATAAATATTTTTTTTATTATTACATATCTGTTTGTTTATTAATAAAAAATGATACATGCATGCATAATATTCGTGTTAATATTGTTGGTTTGGCTGTGTACGTATCTATAAATTTTTATTTGCATTTTTTTTTGTTTCGTTTTCTTCTATTCTTTATTTTTGTTTGTGTTAATTTTTTTTATATATTTTTACTGGAAATTTTTCTTAGCATTGCTGCCACTAGATACAACATCAAAAAAAAAAAATGCAATAACATTCATCTTAGACTCAAGGTGGGAGCTCTGACAATAACCGCACCACACACAGGGTTCCGATAATGATGATGATATGCATACCTACTATACAATGTGAAATGAAACAGGATGTTATTATGATTATTTTTGTATATAAATTTGCAGAATAAAGTATAGGTTTGTATCTACATCAAGCTTATACAAAATAATAATATTTTCATAAATGTTAATTAATTTTATTGTAACTTGTAAGTCAGGTAGGTATATACATATAGGTATACGAATTAAATCAATGCTATAAACAATGACGAAACAAGTTTAAAATGAGAATGTTATATAAATTAACAATGTAATTAATTCGATCTCAAGAACACACAATGGCTAGGTACCTATATATGTATGTAGATATCTTCCAGTGACTGACTGGATTTCTTGTTGAAATCAAGTAGAAGCTTGACTTTTAAACACGAATTGAAAAGGTACATATCTAGTATGTTCTTAATTCTTTGTGTTATAAATATTCGTTGTTTAAGTATTAATATTCACTTTGACCATCGAAAATAAATATTAACGGAGCGTCAGTACCTAAATGAAAAATTTTTTTTTGACATGTGCCTTTATTTTTTGTATCTATAACGGTACTTATGGAATGGGCAGCGAAGTTTGGAACCAATTGTCACAAAGTCGCGTCAGATGAATAAAAGTGGTAGGTAGTTTAAGTCTAAATACAATATCAAGCTTTTAGTTTTTGCTTAACTAATTGGAAACTAAGTCCAATAAATGAAAATCCACTTATTTGTTAAGTGAACTTTGTTCCTATACAAGATATGTTGATATAATGCATAAATCACTTATAATGGAGTGAAATCCGGTAGATCAATTAACTTTATAAGATAAATAAAAAAAAAAACTACTTTTTTCTGTTGTTGCAATGCAATAAAAATAAAATGTGAGAGTATAATATTGATTCAACAATAGCTTAAGATATCATAGATTTTTTATTATCATTCAACAAAAGTCGTTTATCAATAAACAAATGACAATCGCAATATGGAAAGATACAATTCGATGTACATACATACATAGGTACATATATAGGTTAAGATGATCAGAAAGCCCGATGAATAATAAGGAATGTACCTATATGCTCTTAAGAAAATTGAGCATATCTCTTGATATTTGATTAACTATGGCGAATTAAAGAAGCAAAATCGCAGTTTTGAAAAATTGGACTTAGGGAGTTTTCATAGAACGACGACGATGAAGTTTATTAAAACTATAAACATTTTACAACTGGGGTAGGTACATGTATATTCAAATTTATTTCCTTTTCAAAAAAGTGTTGCTGAAACATAAATTAATATTCAGCAGAATTAATATCTGAAAACAAATAATTATGTGCCAAATTTAAAGGTAGGTAGGTACATAGATAGGTACTACATATTTATATAAATTCTTTTTTCACCATTTTCATTTAGCTTCGAGTATAATGTCGCACGTATTTATCTATGTATGTATACAATAATTATGATTGTACATGCAATGAATAGTCTCATATATATCGATACACATAAACTGCATGCATATTTCTGCTGACTAGCAATTAACTAATATTCTTGTCGCGTCATTTAAAACGTCTTGGATTCTTGAAATGTCACAATGAATGAATGAATATGTATATAGGATAGTGTATAGGATAGTGTATATTTTCTTTTGTTAAGATGATCGGTATAGCGACAGGCTGTCGCCATGCCAAAAGATAACAATGATCTATGTGACAGAGGTTCTATTACAATTATTTAGACTTACAAAATTATCTCTATCTCAGCACAATTATTGTCATATCTTCATACATTGTTGGTTAGATATATTTATGTACATTGCATATCCTGCAAATGTTGGTTAATTTTTATAGGAAAGTTTGTTTTAAGATTTTCATTCATAAATTGTGAGGAAAATGATACCATCGTACGTATTCGTAAATAGTTTATTTATTTATAGGTTCAAAATAATTTTGATAATTTTGTATGCGCAGTGCATAATATCATCGAACAAAGTTTAAATTTCGAATTTAATTTGTATAGATAAAAATTAAAAATTGCGCATAGGTATACAATTACCTAAATTAAATCATAAGAAATCAAAAAATGTATAATATGAAAATATTGCATATATTAAAATATTGATGAGGGTTCAATGCAACTATAATTATCTACGTATTCTTTACACTTTCTTCGATTATTTATAGAAAATTTAATTACGTCACAATAATATGGCAAACGGAAACGCCATTTTGGTATCCTTTTTTTGACAGATAAAGTTGTCAGCCATAAAAGTTGCTCGATAGGTGAGGGCAAACAACTTAATGGTATTTCGTGTTGCCAGTAACAATGTATAGGATCGTTAACTTTATTTCCAACAAAAAAAACAACCAGAACAGCATTTTTCATGTTCCTTTCTGGAATCTTTGCAAATAAAAACTAGCTTAAATACGAAATTTCCTCGATATTGTTCTAATACCTCTCATATAATATGTATCTAAACCAGAAACGTCAATTTTTGAAGCTATAATTAAGACGTAGAAATTAACCTTTTCTTAATCGAATTTTCGGTTATGATAATTAATTATATGCTTAATAAAATGGAGTTTTAAATAAAACCATTGAAGATTACGAAAAATTAATCTTCATATTTTAGTTAATAGTTGTGGTTCAAGAGGTATTGTAATTTGTTGGTTTAGGAGGTATTTTTTCTGGCTTTCGAAGTATTTTTTTTTTGGCTTAACTCATTGGTTTACAATATATTTTAGCAAAAACAAAATCGTTTTGCTTATAATTTTGTGGTTTTAGGGTTAGGTATAGGAATTTTCGGCAAATGAGATGTTTATCTGAATTACGAGATATTTTCTTGGTATAGCGTGCTGGGTTAGTTACAATTGGTTACGAGATATTTTAGCAAAAAAGTTTTTCTGGCGATATTACATTTTCATCTATATAGCGTCATATTTAAACCGGGTTTACGAGACTTTGTCCATCAGATATTTGAACATTGTTTCCTGAAAAATTGCATCAAATAGGTACTAAAACGTGTACATCGTATACCCATGTTATAAGTGTAATTAAATTGTTCGTGTATGAACACGTGTATTTATTGTTACACTTGCATTTAGCAGATGCACATGTAGTTACTTTAAAATCGTATACTTATGTATGATGTTTTGTGGTCCAAAAATTGTTTTTTGGAAAATATTTTTTTCTTGGTGTAAAATATCAAATATAACCTAAAAATCCTTCTTTTACACTTTAAAAATATCTTGAAATCGCTTCATCCCGGTCAGTTACAAAAAAGTAGCGCTTTTATATAATTACACGTGCTTTTTTATTTACACGTGTATTTTGAACCTACCCTTGTACACGTTTTTCTAACTAGACGTGTACACATGACACGAATACAGATTTAATTAGATACACGCTTAAATTCGAGAGCTCTAGTATAACGATAAATATCGAAATTCTATCCATAACTATCGATATTCTATCCATAATTATCGATATAATGTCAATAACTATCGATATTTATCTATAATTATCGAAATGTAAACATATCGATGTTAAAAGAACAATAATAAATTAACATCGATAACATTATAACATTTAATCTTCTGAGAAACGAAAACAAAATACAATAGACCATGTCCATTTATATTTAATTAATAATAAATATTAAGTTGATTCTAAGGCAATGCGATAGAGCATTTCTCATTCATAAATATGATGTATATGTAAGTACTGCTCAATATTATCAGGAAATAAATAAAAGATATTATTTTAAATCACTTAAAAACACTTATAAAAAATTGAATTCAATGAATACATTTTATGAATATACATTATTCAGAAATGGTTTTCTACATAGTACCTACACATATTATTGAATGAATTTCACAATTTCACAAATTTTATTTATTTATTTGATGTGTAAATCAATTTATCTACTATATTAGACTGACCGCATTTTACGAGGCCTAAATCTGGTTGTTAACAATTCCCAAATAATACCTACTCATTTACAAGTTAATTCAATTTACGTTCTAGTCATCGCATCGATGCCAATAATTGTATAAAACAAATGCATACAGCCATATTATAATATATGTATTTTTTCTCATTGATATCATACTCAAAGTATAAATTACATATTTATAAAAAAAAAATGCAATAACCAGAATTATTATTAAAGTTCGAGCCGATTACACCCTAAATATGCAAAAACCGCACATTTTCTGTCAACGTGAGTGTCAGTGATTGCACTCTACGACTCTATATACATTATACACTTCAATGTGTATAATGAGCTTTGTCTTATTTTTTTTTTTTACATTATTTCAAATGCAAAATATTCGAATTTCATCACACCCTGCGAACGATAGGTATAGGCTATAGGCTTGTAGTTATAGAATATGTACATAAATGCATTAAACACGACATTTTTCATATATGTAGTTTATATAGTTTTGTTGATAAGAAAAACAGAACACAAAACAAAAAAACAAAATTTAAAACCAAAACAAAACATTTAAAAATCATTCGAATAATCAATGAAAATACCATGGGTTTATCTGGAACGGAAGTCGAATGTATTAAAATGGTTTTTATGTTGTTGTTTTACAATACATAGGTACATATACGTTTACACGAGACGAGAGAAAGGAAATCAATTGCATGAAATGTTTGTAAAAAAAAAAAACGAATTCAAAGCAATGTTGCAATTTATAAATGGAGTAATATCAACAGCCTGGCAGTTCCAATACCTAACCTACTGATAATATTCTATGGGACCATATGTACGAAATAGTCCATTGGTCAGACCTTTGTTTTTAATTCTGTCTTGAAATAAGTTATAGTAATTAGCAATATGAATGTCAAGTCTTTTCTCAATAATAAATAAATAAATTGAGTTTCACGCCAGGTCCTGGAAAAGCAGGGTTTTATATGACTACAACTCTTCGTGTTATTGATAGGTGAATAGACGGGCCTTACAATTTGTTTGCCGAATCTATCGGCTAAATTGACAAGCTATTTTTCATGATAAAAGATACTATTGTAGTAATTATCAATTCCTCGCAAGAATTTATACCCGTGATAATAATTTTTTTAACCGGGCGGAGTCGGGCCGGTTCGCTAGTATATTATAAAAAAATTAATCAATTTTTATATCGTCAATCAGATTTAGTTGAAAAATTCTTATAAGCAGGAGCAGTATGTAGTATATATGAAAATTCCCCTTTCATACGAGAAAACAGAGTTTCCAGCAACTTTCAGTTTTTAGGTGAGAAGGGGTGACCAGTCTACGATTGTTTGAAATTAAAAATTAAAAGAAAATGTCGAAAAGTGTTTCATTTTTCAATTAAAATCCACCCATGGTTAAAGAAAGCAAACATTTTGTAATTAAGCTCTCTTTAACCTGAGGCTTGTCAAGTCTTATTTTTATCGCCTACTATCACGCCCACTTTTCATATAAATTTAATTTAATTGTCTCCTTGTTTAATGTTATATCTATAGATAGGTGAGAATTTTGAATTAAAATATCCATAAATTAAAGTAATTTTGACATTTGTAACCACCACCCAAATTTTTATTATATTTTAATTTTCCCCTTGACTTAACATTCGCTGAATGTTGAAAATTGTGTTTTCTTGAACCTAAGGCCTGGCAGTACAAAAAATACACGTTATTTTTGAAGAATGCCCTTACTAGGGCACCTACTTTTTTTATTTTTCGGTTTTTTCTTCATTTCGTAAAAATTAGGTAGGCGCCCATTATATCGAAACCTAGTTCAGTGGGTGGAATCTCTTGCAAATTTATATAGAAATTTATTATTGCCCCATAATTTAGTAAAACATGGAATAGTTAAAGTTTTTGAAAAAAAAAAACAAAATTCATTCTGACTAATTTCTCTTCTAACGTAGGTACTTTTTTTAAAGTAGCAAGGCTTGGACAGACTATCCACTTGTTTGCCCTTGAGCTCGACTATGATTTTTTGTGTCTAATAAGTTCCTGGCGCACTCTCACAATCAAAAATGCACACTCTTTTACAAATGTCTGCATTAAGGTGCGAAAATGTCATTTTAAGGCTTAGCTGTTTAAGAGTTCCAATTTAAAATTTATAAAAATCCTGTCCTTGTATTATTCCACCACTTTATAAAGTTGCAAATTTTCAATGTTTGTACCTACCTACAAAATAAAAAAAAAAACTAGACTTGCAAAATTGCATTTATATAAGAAAAATAAAAAAAAAAAATAAAAAAAAAAACATAGCTCGTGTGTTATGAAGCGCGCCGACATAACATAACTCAAAGTTGCACTGTGGTTTCGGTAGGTTTAGGTAGGTGTGTATATCTTCTGAATATGAGACGACAACAACATAGACTAAAACCAGCTTAAAACGAGAAGAAGTGTATAGGAAAGTAAAAGGAAAAACCAATATAAAACTCGTGTATACCTATATGAACGGTTGAAAAACCTGTATTTTACTTCCCACGCCAATGGTATAGTAAGTACCTACATACATTCAGATTTATATTATGTATGTATGTACGTTTATTTTGCCTTAAGTCCCAAAAATCTCAATTTTAAGCTTTATATACCTATACATATGTACTTATAGATATTCATTGCTGAAGCAGTGAAACAGTAAACCAACCAGTAAAAATATACCTACCTATAGTCTCAAAGTCTTAGACCTCTATATAGGTAAATATATAAGATTCAAAGCCCACAGAGCAACAACTTATAAGATTCGCATTGCAAACAACTGCAAATTTTGTATATGTAGGTATATGTATATGTTACACTGGTTTTATTTTGCTATATAGATACGAATGATATTTTATAATATAGTATACCTACCTAGGTATTTTATATCTTATAAGTTTACAACTATAATTTGTCGTTTCTCACTCTCTGCAAACTGGGATTGGTTTTTGAGGAGGTGTTGCACAGGTAGGTACCAGGTATTGACTGGATTCAATATTAAATTAGGAAGTAAGTAGTTATCTAATTGTTAACTTCATATCTATGCCTAAGGCGCCCCATTAGCCACCTCCACTGCCATAGCGATGTTTTCTATGACATCCGCATCAGGACAAGAAGGCATCCTCTCAATCTCAAAGATTAAATGAAATTTGAGCTTAGAGCTTTCTGGTTTTATCAATAAAAATATTATTTAAATTCGAATAGGTATGTGGGTACCTATCACTTTTAAATTTTAATTTAAAGTTTATCTGTCATACCTATACCAACATAGGTACAGGTCTATCTATATTGAAGCTAGTGTGAGTCTATCAATCTATACTGATGATACCTATTTCATGAAATTACTGCGTGCTAAGGAACAATGGATAGATAAATGTTTTTTGTTTGCCGGATGTCGTAATAAAAGTTCCTTCTACTATGTATTTCCCTTGGGACATCTGTTTTTTAATTTATTTTCTTTAAAAATAAATTTAAATTTAAAAATAACAACAGGTCCTATGCACCAAAACTACAGAATAAATACCTATAAGTATTTCAGATCTCAGGTAGACTAGGTAGACTAGGTAGGTAGGTATATACTATATACCTACATATTATAAGGTTGAACAGGTAAATCGCTAAAATGAGATATTTATCTTTTTGAATCAAAAGAAGAAAAAACAAAAAGAACAAAAACAAGAAACCTTTCTCAAAACTAAGTAGGTAGGTATACCTATATAAAATGTAAAGGGATTAGAAGAGAACAACAAATTTCAACCGAGCAAAGATGTCGACGACGACGACGCGACGCGTAAAAGGTACCCCGAAAAAGACGAAACAGGACCTTCTCAAATATTCTTGCAAAAAAACAACAAGAAAAAACTCAAATAAAAGGCCTATACCGATAAACACGCACACATATACCTATAATATTTTTACTGTAGACATGTTGGTATACAAAAAATGAAGAAGACTACCTGTAGATTGTTGATGTCATGTCGTTGAAGACGACGTCCGTCGCGTCGCGTCGGTCGTCAGTTACCTAAGAAGGGGGAGTTTTATCTTCGAAAATGTTTCAAAAAAAAAAATAATAAAAAAATCAAAAAGAAGAACAGGTAAATGAAATAAGAAAATAAACAACACAACCAAACACCACCATCAAAACCAGATTTAATCCACACACAAAAAAAAGTGATATAAAAAAAAACTTTTTTCCAAAAACCAGTTTTTATTTTTATCCGATTTTTTTTTATGTATCCATCTCTTCAGAAGTTATCAAGCAATAAAAAAATTCTTAAGAGTGTGTCGCATTAATTTAGCTGGATTTTCAATTTATTTGCTGAATGCTTTTCCTTATTTCATGTTCTTTGTTGTATTTTCTTTTTTTTTATTTTACTAACAAATATTATTGTTTTCATTAAAAAAAAAAAAAAACAAAAATGCAATTTGAACAGTTTGATAAAGAAAAAAAATATCAATTTGTTCAACGTAGGTTTTAGGTGGTCGTTAAAAAGGTATTCAACGATAATAATAACACACGTTCTCTTGATAGAATGTTAATGACGTCATGTTTTTGTTTACTTTACACTGGAAATAATTGAATTGAATTTGCGACAAGTTTTTAATACATAAATAGTTTTTTTTTTTTTTTGGGTAATAAAAGTATAGTTGGAAATCATACAGCTTTAGCTTATCTGATTTACCAGAGTATATGTACATAGGTATTCCTACCTACTAATCGCCACGGCCACGGTCTCATAATGAAAGATTGTAAATTTTATTTTGCTCATAACTCGAATAGGTATATACTGTAACATACAAAGTTACACAATTTTTATGTACATATGATAAGGTTCCAATAAGGGTCAAGTTTTTTATAACAACATTTTTTTATATTAAATTAATATTTAAAAAAAACTTTATACCTAAGTCTGTAGCCGTCACCATAATATAGACCAAACTCCCATACCTACACACGTACATATGTATCGTCATAGATTTTTTGTTATTTTACACTTTGATAAATGTACTTACACTCCTATTACGGTTGTCAATAATTAAAAATTGATAGTTGATAAATTTTGAAAATCGATAATAAAAAACCCAATACAACTTATATGATCATTGAGAAAGGTGCAGAGTTGAATGAAAAAAACAACTACGGTGCTAAAAAATTTACATGTTAAATGCAACAACAACTAATCCCCTGGGGGCTTAATTACACCCAGAGAATTCTCGGAGCTTAACTTAAAAGCGCAGAAAAACTGTATTACCGGCATGAATTACATTCTTGCTATCGATATTTTGTATGAAAACTCCATTTTATTCTGTGATGTCATCACTTATCCGCCTTTTTTAACATTTGTATCCGGGATTGCATTTGAGCTGGTATGCTAAAAAAACCAAAACTTGACGTTCTTGAATTTTCACGACGATTTGCTTTCTTTGAAAACTTTAAACTTGACATTTATCGTTATTTAGCACTTTTTGGAAGAAAGTCGATTTGTTAGAGTTAATTTATTAGAAATATCGGTAAAGGACTTCTAGAAACAATAGATTAAATTTCTTTTGGGATATATAGGTATTCTCTATATTTGACATTACAATACATAAACTATCGATAACAAAGAATTATAGTTTGCGCCGGTAACACAGTTTTCTTTAGAATAAGAACAAAAATAAGTGGAATACTAAATTATAGCCAAGGTTCTAACTAAACTACTCTATGTAAGTGCATGTGATGATTCATGATTCATATACATACCTAGGTATATATCCCGGATTCTGAGACGCCATCCATGCCAGGTAAAATAGATTATTATTCATTTTCATGTTAATTCATTTAGCACAATTTGCATTATATTACTGTTAATTTCCTTCCCTTAATGTTTTTGACTATGTATAGGTAGATATACAGAGATAGGTTATGTGCTTGGTGGCAAGTAAAAAATAAATTATATGTTTCTGTTGTTTTCATGAGTCAGCTTTTCTTTTTTTTGTGATTCTCACAAGTATGTGAGTGTTTTTTATTTTTAGTTTTCTTTTAATCAATTAAAACCTATTGATAGAACTTAGCCTTTTTCCGGCACGTTTAACATTAATTGAGCTTAAATTAAAAAAATAATTTCCTCGCCCCGCCAAATGTCATCGAGAATGGCGTTCTCCATTGGTCCTTAAAATTTATAAAAGGCGTGTTTATTGGATGTCTAGGGAGAATGGAGGAAAAAAATCGACGTTGGTGCTAAACAATTTACATGTTAAATGCAATAAAACCTAATCCTCGACGGACTTAGCTAAACCCAGAGAATTCCCAGGGTTTAACTTAAGCACGCAGAAAAACTGTATTACCGGCGTGAATTACATACTTTTTATCAATAGTTTTTATGTAGACTCCATTTTGTTTCAGTGATGGCGTCTCTAATCCCTGTTGAAATTTTTTGTTCAACCACGTGTCCCCGAGATTGCAAAAAAACACACCTGGGGCCTCATTCCGTTAAACGAAAACGATCGAACGATATCGTTTTGGCATTACTCATCTCTATCACATCTAAAGGAAAAGATAGGGAAAGCTATTGCCAAAACGATATCGTTCGATCGTTTTTGTTTTACAGAATAAGGCCCCTGATGATAATTCGTCCTTTGAAAGGAAGAGAAATGCTACTGGCTGAATTTCAATTCAGAATAGAAACCAAAAAACGTCTAGATCGCTTTGAAAAACAAATCTATTTTACCAAGGTCATCAGATCAAAATGTTTTATTGCAACCTCAAGAATCATTAAAAGGCTTTCTAGTGATTCTAATAACATTAGTCGAAGAACATTGATTATTTTTCAATATTCCACAATTTTTTTCTCTATGACTTAAACAATAAAATATTTTTGTTTACGACCCTTGACGGTGTATTTTTGTTAGTATATATATCGTATAAAACAATAAAGTATAATTGTAATTCCACAATATTAACAAAATAACCTTGACAAACAAAAATAAAAAATATTGTGCAACATAAAATATTGACCAAGAAATTGTGTGTATACCTTGAATGAGCTAACATTTTAGAGACCGACAATAAGTTCCCTCGTTTCCAACATAAAGTTACAACCAAACGAACATTTAGCTATTCTTCACTTTTCCTTTCCGGAAAAGTGTAATAAAAATATATTTGTTTTTTTTTTTACTATACACAGACCTTAGTCTCTGTTTATCATGAGTGATTTTAACTCAGTCATATGTACATTGCAAGTATAACAAAGAAGATTTTAATAATAACAACAACCATAAAGTAACAAAAAAATAAAGAAGAAAAACACATCACTATATAAAAAGAGTGCTTTTACAAAGAAAGTTTTGATTTGTTGAAAATTTTAAGTTAATGTTCTTTGTTTGCGACGATAACACCTTCTTATCAATTCTTAACTCATATTTTTTTTTTATAATCTTGGAAATATTTTTTTTTATTTTCATACTGAGACTGAGACTAAGATAGGTAGTTTTATATAAAATCGCTTATCAGTTGTGTCGACAATAATGTTTTATTTATTTGTCAATAATTCATTCGGAATAAAAATAAAATTCAAAACTCCTCCGGTTTTACAAAAAGAGAGAGAGAAAAAAAAATAAAACAAATAAAAAGATTTTCAACAATGAAAGACAATCAAATTTTGAGAAAAAAAAAAAACTAAACACAGTTTGTGATTTTCAAGTGGACGACTATAACTATAAAATAAACAAAATCCCATTATGGAAACGATATTTTTACACACGTGTTAGCCATATGGTTGCCAGAAACGGCAGTGCGTTTCAATGATGCATTTTATATCTATGCGCAAAAAAAAAAAATAAAAAAAAAAAACTGATTGATATTATTTTCCATGTGTTGGCCATGGTAATTCGAACCTAAAAGCCAGTGTGTGACTTACTGATGGTGTGATGGCTGCCGTTCGTTGTTGGTGGCGGTCTGTTCATTGATATTTCTTTAATTTAATTTATATATGAAAAAAAATACAAATGAAAAAATTATACAGATATATAATGTAAACAAAAAAAAATCGAAATGGGCAAGTTTGATTAGCACTTTGATAATTATACGCGGTTATCGAACATTTAATAAATCGACCTGGCCTAGACCTTAAAATTTACTATTTAAATGGATCTATTTTGAAGAAGTTCATGAATTATAAATTAGTATCTACATAATTTAAATACACACAAAAAATGTTTACATAATTTATTTGACCATTATAAAATCTTTAAATCGATTCGATGGTTGTGAGTGAGTTTTTATAGGAGAAAGTGGGGTAAAAATGTGCTTACAAAAGTGATATATTTTGATATAGGTATAAGATACTTGAGATTTAACTCCACTTCAGACTTATTCTTTACGTAAGTGAGATTTGTGTCCTTGTGTCGAGCTTAAAATTTTTTTAGAATCTGGACAAGTTTCACAGAGCAAACAAAGACAAAGTCTTAAGAAGAAAATACTTAAAACTTCCATCGCATACATACATAGGTATATCTTTTAGGTATAGCAAATCCAACATCATTCTGTTATTTCAAAGTTCCAAACTTAATTTAAAATTAAATTTTAAAAATAATTTTTACTCAGAGCGCAATATTACCCCCTTCGCCCATATTTCTGATATATAGAATTAAATATCAAAGAGAATATAAAAAGTTACAAAACGATCTGCGAACAGGTTGCTTTGGATTTTAATGCTAAAATATTTACATAGCCGGATTTAAAACCAGTTCAAACCATCAGGCATACATTAAAGTTATTTTAATCGAAAAGGAATAAATATGGCCTTATTTTTATGACCAGTATCTATACCAAACTATTAAAAACAAAAAAACAAGTCTCTAGCCAAGGAAAGGATTTTAAACAACAAAAAAGGTATTATACCTACCTATATGTAGGTAGAGCGACATTGCGAATCGTCGTCATCATCATCACCATAGTCATGATGTGATCGTGTTATGATCCAACACAAAACGAGAAAGTTTCAGAGACCAAAACCACGAGGAGGGAAGGTATAGTAAAAGGTGAGTAGGTATGCTATTTTTTTTTGCGCGCGAGGCATTGCTATAACAAGTTTTTTTTTTTTATTGTATGTACCATCAATTAAAGATTGTGTAATAATAAAAATCGAATGCTTATGGCACCTCCAGTTGCAACAAAGATATCTTTCTTTTTTTTCTTGTATCATTTAAAACACCTACAAAACAAAGAAAATAAAAAAAACACTAATTATTATCTAACCACAAAGCAAATTGTAGGTAGGTACATATGTATATACACTGAAAGTAATTTTTTTTTTACAAAATTACTTAGGTAATGCTTATGATTCGGTTGAGCAAATGTACCTTAGGAGAATGAAAATAGATAGCAAAAAAATTTTAACTTTTTTTTATGAGCTGACAAAATTATTTGTTAATATTTTTGTTTAAAGCTGTAGGTATACCTACCTACGTAATATTATCAAATATGACTAGTTAGAACCTAGTACAACATTAGCCTTACAGATTTTAGTGATTTTTCAAGAAATTACCTCAATTCTATTGGAGAATGTTTTAATTATTTAACAGAGTTAATTCATTCGCATTCATCTTAAAAATAAAAAGATTTTTAAAAAGTTCGAATGTAAATTGCAAATAAAAAACAAAGGAAACGATTTTTCCTTTTCTTATGTGGGTTCAATGAAAAAAAATTAAGGCATGTTTCTAGTTTCAATAATTGACTAGTTATCTTGAAATGTTCAATAAAGATTGAAAGTTCCCAAAAGTTCATTCAAATTCATTTAAAATTGACAGATTATCAGGTAGGTATATAGTTTGTCAGTGCATATATTTAATAAGGACACCTGTCTGAATGCCTCTATAAATACGCAAAAAGCTAAAACATGACCAACTATTTATTAATTACATGCGTTCAACACCTGAAATTTCAGTACTGACTACTGAAAAGTCAGATATCTGAGCTTCTGATAGACAGCTGTCATAAATAGTTCGATGATTTTTAGTGACGTTTATTTTTTTTTTAAATTTTAAAATGAAAATTCTCAACTGATACTTTTGTATGTAAATTCAAGGGGTTTCTATACAAGCTTACATTTAAGATTTATTTTTGACACAATTGACACAAATTCAGTACTAATTTTAAGATTTTTTGCGATGAATTTATCCAACAACTTTGTTTAAGACTGTTATAGGGAAATGTAACAAATAACTACAACTGCTAATGTTTGCAAAAAAAAAAATGTAATCGCTGCAATTACAAAATCCCATGAATCAGTGTCAAGTTTGACATTTCGCTAATGGTAAAAATGTCAAAATTGAGTCTTACTCCCTTCGGAGCTCATTCATCGGATTTTGTAATCGGGGTGAACATAAATCAGTTTTATTTTTCGCTACCCTAAGAGTATAGGTAAAGACATTAAATTCACAAAATATTTATTACTTTCACCATTCCACGATCAGTGTTGCGTGTAGACAAATAATAATGGTAAATTATTATGAGGGGTACTACCAGTTGAATTGTGGGACTCACTGTATATACCTAGTGAAATTAAAACAGTGTCGTCACATAACACTGCAACAGCACTGTATTACCACCGCCATCGCCATCACCATTGCCACAGCACCACAGCAGCACACCACCATAGTTTCTATGGTGAGTGTTTCCTGCAGCACAATTGCATATTTCAAAACTTCCTCTTCCTTTCATCCAACGAATGATGAATAAAAAAAAAAAAAGAAGAAAAATATGATCGTATATAGAAGTACATAATAACGTATGTGAAAACCGCTCTTGCGAGGCGATAATAAAATGCAAAGACAGACATAATATTAATAAAAATATTATATGAATATATGTATATACACATATACCTATGTATGTATATGTACATATCTTGTTGTTGCAACCTTTAGAGGTCATTACGTCAATTGGCAGTTTTTTAATCCGGGTTCTAGCAACAAAAAAAAATTATTATTTTTGTATATTATAGTAGATATGTACATAAATAATTTTGAATTAATCTTAAATATTGATACATTGAAATGTCGGTTTAATAAGCGGTTGTTTGCCTCATAATACAATATTATTGTAGATTTGTTGCTTTTTTATTAGCTAGCAGCAACGTGATGATAATTATTTGTTTCTTTGCACTTGTGTGATGAGCTGTTGTTGGTTTTTTTTTTTTTTTTTTATTTAAATAGGTATTTACATGAAATTTATATTAACATATATAAAAGCGTAATGTTGAATAGACCGTTAATTAAGAATATTTTTTTTTTCATTTCAATTACAATTAAAAATGAAGATTTAATCGAAAGTTATGGCTTTGTTCTGAGGCAGTCATGTAGCTAGATATAGCTACGCAGATTGGTAGTTTATCAAAATTTTAATAAAAGATTGGATATCTATTACTTATGTACCTACTTACGGACTTATACATAATTTAAAGTTAATTTTGTCAAATTAACTTGATATTGAAGTGTAGCTAGTTATCAGGTCCAAGAAATTTCTTTCTGATTTCAGTGTTTTAAAAAGAAAAAAAATCTTATTTCGACAAGAAAGGAAACAAAATTAAATTACCTATTCCTTGCGTTCGAGATCTTATCCCCCCAAACCAACGCGAAACTGCCACGGCGACGCACGACGAAAAAAATAATAACACGTGGTTGTCAATTATTATTATTGTTTTCGTCGTCGTCATACGACAGATTCGCGTTGGTTTGGGGGAACATTAATACAGTTCCTCGTAGCGCGACTTTTCGCACTTTTTCAAAACTATAGCTGTCATTCCAGTGGAATGTTTGATCTTCTATCATTAAAGGTGGAAACGTATTAGATGTAGATCTGTTCGTTTACTTTCCACAACTGACATTTTCTACAAACTTTAGTATAATTTTATTTTTTAATATGAACTTTTAAATAAAATCGATATAGAAATTGGTAGGTAATTTAGAAATATCGCACAGAGGTACGTTTCTTATATGCGTACCTACTTATTATAACTAAAATTCAATATATCCGTATTTGTTTGTTAACTTGCATTTTCTTGCTATACTTTTTACTGCTTGTTAAAAATATCTACGGTACTTGACAGCAAAATGTGCGACGTTGGTCGTTGTTTGTTACCAAACAAACATAATATTTTATTGAAATACGTATTTGTTTTCGAATTTTTTTTTAAATTAATAATAATTTTAAATTAATAATAATCTCAGTTTCCTTCCTTTTAACATCTGCAGGTGTATTTATTAAATTTTTGACTTAGTTAAACAGTATCCTGATACCTAGTCCGAAATAGTTGGAAATATATGCTACACGGCATGTGCTTAAATAAAATATAACACAAGCCAGCCTAATCCGTTGTCTAAGTTAGATAACTCTTAAAAATTAACTAAAAATGTTTATCTATAACTTTGTAGGCTTATAAATAAATACGACCACTATTTTTTTAAATTGACAAAAATCAGAATGCGTGTTAGCAAAATCTATAAAAACTACTACCACTAACAATAATCTTTAAAACGAAGCATAAAATAGCTGGGCAGGTATATTATTAGTCATTTCTTTTTTCAAGAGAACATAAAATCTTAACGAAGAAAATTCTATTCAGCTAGATACATAGGTATAACATTTCTTTAAAAAAAAACTTAAATTTTTTGCTTTATCAATTGATCTACCTAAACAATAATTTAAATCATGAATTAATGTGCTGGAGTAAACAGAACAACTAGGTATCTATACAAATATAAATTCAGTGCTTGACTTGCTAATTAAAAAAAAAAAAATCTAAATTGACTCAAACGAGTTATTGTTTTCTTCTAACTAAGTTATTCTATAAAAACCGACACGGATGTTAAATCTATCACCATTAATTAAACTCGTCGTATAAAGTGGATTCTTATAGTAGTTCCTATGAAATGGTAGAGAAAAATTTATGATGCAAACAAAATTAATTTTGCGTGTTTTATTTTTTTTTTTCTTCAGCTATCGGATTTTTTATCAATTTATTTTCTTTTTAAATTAATGAATTTTAAAGTTTGTTGCAAAAAGTTTTAATACTTAAATTTTGTTTGTATATATATATATATATGTATATGTATTTATGTATATTTTGAATACATATTTAAAAAGAATAATTTTATTTTTTTTATATTTTAAATAAATAGAACTGCTGATAAGTCAAAATATGTATATATTTTCAAAACATTTATTTGATTCTTTTTTCTTCCCTTTTTAAAAAACCTTGTGTTTAAAGGAATGCAGGTATAAATAATAAACTCAAGGATATAATTTAACAATTTCATAAAATAACAATGAACAATAAATGTGGAAGTAAAACAAAATTAGTTTTACCTGTGTAATAAACCACTAAAATCCACTTTAACAATTAAAAAAAAAACAGCAGATCTAATGACCTCTGTTTTCATATCGATATCGAAAACTCATAAAACAAAATTCAAAGTAGGTATAGGTACCTTTTATAAATTTCTAATACCACCTATAAAATGGCAACTCGTTAAATTTAAAGATAGTAAGAAATAAAGGTTTGTTTCCACCTTTATTAAAATAAGATTGTACTTCCTAACTAGTGACATTTTCCATTGGTCGTCCAGAACCCTTCTGGTTTCACTTCTAAAATGAAATCCAGAAGAACTGTGAGTTTGAGAATTTCAGAAGTCTTTCTGGACCAATGCTTTCTGGATCAATGGAAAATGACATAAAAATAACGAAAACGAACGATATTTCAAAAAAATAATGTATATATGATTGAGCAAACGACGGGTTTGAAATTTTAAAATGTCGATCAAAATTACTTAATCGGTGCTTAATTCACTAAGTCATCAGTTTACAATAGGAGTGTTCCTTTATTTTGATACTCTGTAGATTTGTGTGAATTTCTACACAAAATTCTGTCAAAGTTCATAAGAAAAAAAGAAAAATAAGAAGTTCAGTTTTGAACAAAAAAAAAACACAAAATTTAAAAGAGAAGGAACGCACCTAATATAATGCCAAGTTTAATATTAATTAAGGGCTATTTTTTCAGTATTCGATTAAACATCAGTTAATAAGTATCATACTTATTTTTGATAACGATGATTGAAAAATCTACTCTAAATCTGTTAAAAATAAAGTTGTAGGCATAATAAATAATATTTTGTTAACATTAATTTAGTTAATTTTCCATCAAATCAATGTCAACTCGATTTATTTCAACATTTCATTTTAATACTGTTACATTATAGAGTGCATTACAATGCTGCAAAACGGGAACAGGAAGTTGATAACAACAACCATTATTATAACACTATTTTATAACAACAACAACTACATACCATCATAGCCCACTTTGAAAAAAAAAAAAAAATAGAAAGAGAACATACAAAAATAAAATCGAAAGTAGGTATAATGAAACGAAAGAAGTGCGTAAATATGCGGTAATGCTCAATTAAGCCATAGAGATAGTAAGTGGTTAGCATAGAAAGGAAAATGAAAATAAAACAATAATAACACTAATATAAGAACGAAAAACAACAACAACATACAAAAAAAACTCGATTTTATCCAAATTTGGAGCTCATGTTGTATTAAATATTGGAACTTTCGATTTTAATTTAAGTTCTGTGACCAGGTATGTGTATGTATTTTACTTATAAATGACATTATTATGGTTGGTGCTTGATGACTCAATTGAATTATTATATTTTATTAGCAGCAATAACTTAATTTACTACTATACTTTATGGCGCCTTCCATGTATTAGTTACAGAGAGATTTTAGTCTAATTCAAAGGGTGAAGACTTTGCCTTTGTTTCCCATGTATTCTAAGTTTCCAGTTAATAGGTATATATGTACATATAAAGCCTCTTTTATTGAACTGGGCCATTAAAATTGTGTATATCTATACCTAGATACATATATTTTCAACTATTCACATTAAAATACAATTCATATAAAAATAATATCTGGAAAAGCTGTAGTGAATTATAATTAAGTACATTATCAAAATTTTAAGTACAATTTTATTTAAATTTGCAAAAAAAAAATGGTAGGTATAGGTATAGGTATATGTAGCTACATACCTACAGTACATACTTTTCGAAAATAACTACCTAATTGTGTTTTGAATATCGTGTTGAAAAATTGTTGTTAAAATATTAAAGATTAACAAATTTCAGTTTTGTTTTAATCAATTGGAAAAAGATTTAAATGAAATATTCACGTTAATCAGGTTACGTTTCAAAACACAACAATTCGTTATTTGACATCTTGGTACAATCATACCTACATCCATTAAAAACAGACATTCAAGCTATTCCTATAATCTAATCATTAAATACAGCCAATCCGCCATCTTGGCATTTCTGTGACGTCAAAATGATCTTTTATTTATATATTTTATATGTGAAGAATATCTATATTATTTTATAATCTAGAATATTTCAACAAATTGTTTTTAAGTGATAAGAACTAGGTACAAAAATAGAAAAAAAAAACTAACAAAAACAATTAATTATTTGCTTTTCTTCGAAAAGAAAACTAGGGTAGGTACATCACTACAAGATCTATAGATACGAAATTACAATTACTATAAAAATCAATCCGAAATCGTAATCCCTTGATCAATACCTATGTGTTTTTTTTCGATTTTGAAATCAATTCCAGAAGCGTTTTCTCTTTTTTTCAGAACTGTCAATTTGACACTTATCAAAATGACCAAATAATTCGCTTGACCAATAATGTAGGCATTTGAAATAAATACAAACAAAATAAACCATTTTTTTTTAAATAAAACTTAAATAAAATAGGTATCTGCAAACATTTTTGAGTTTATCAACATAAAATATGTCAGATAAAATAACCGGCGGATATTGCACCCAAATTTTCTTTGTTCTTTTGCGGTTGTTTTAAGAAGTCAACAATATAAAAATGTTTCTTTTTTTAATTTCTTAAAATGTGTGGTAGACCCAAAAAACAACATTTCAGATACAAATGTTTTAAGAATTTATCCAATCTACCTACCTAAAATTCTGAAATGTTTCTGTTGGTCAGGATGGCGAAGATCTTTTCCATATTGGTGAATTAAGATTTCAATCTAAAAATTAAGAACCTACATATTTTCGTAGTGAGCGGAAATTTTTTAAAATTTGTGATCTGTGTCATTTCTTTAAACGAATTGTCTTCACTTGATTAAATTTCAGAAGAAAAAATTGAGCTTGCTGATTCTACCGATTAATTTTGAATTGCTTTAATTTTGTTTTGCAAATATTGTCGACTTATTAATATGCACATAATAGATAATAAATAAAATTTTTACAATCGAGATAAATTTATTAAATTTGAAATTTTTCCCATGTTTCGCAAAATTGGGTTTTTTCCTATGACTTTTGACATCAAATTGTGAGAAATTGTAAGAAATTTAAAGTTACTAAACAGACCTATTATACAAACGAGGGTTGGCTTAAGTTTGGAAGAATATCCATTGACCCTTTGTGTTCAGTGTTTTCCCTTTAAAAAAAAATATGGTCACAGAAACTACAATAGGTACATACCCCTTGTTCGTTATTTATAAAACTTGTAAGCCCTTGAATATCAGTTAATTACAAAATTACTCTTGTGACAGATTTATTTTATCTATAATTTAATTTTTTTCATCTTCATACCTAGGTACCTACCTATCTACTAAAGAACAACAAAAAAGAAACACATAAAACCAAAACCTACACTACGTCGAGTCATGCCATTTTTTAACTCATACTAAAACTACACTATCTACAAAGAAGGCAAAGTGGAGAACTCCAATAACCCCACAGAATGAAACAAACAAAAAAAAAATACGTTGCACTGTGCTGTCGTGCCCGTGTGCAAGTTCTTTAGCTAGTGTGTTGTTCTCCTCCTGTTGCACTAACTAGGTATATACCTACAGTGCAGTGTGGTGAATCTTGATTTTGTTTATTTTCCCGCCAAATATATGTATAATTATGTATGCATATTTCATATAAAAGCAACGAACAACAAAAAAAAATACATTATAATAAAGAATAATAAAATGCGAATCACACGCAATCACAAGCACTGAATATATTAAAGCAGAAAGGGTAAATTTTAGCAAAAAAAAAAAATAATAATAATAATGGAATAAAGAACATACCTTTAGTAGAAATTCACCACAATCGTGATAAATAGATGCGTTGTTGTGCATAATTGCTGCAGACATTTTTCCTAACGCGATCGTTTCTATTTGGTCAAAAAGCTGGCGCTGCTGAATCAGTTTTGTTGTTGAAAATTATGAAAATTTTTTAGATGCAGATTTAAAGATTTTATCTTATTATGTGTGGGACACACGCTTTGTTCTCCGACTGTAAAACGACGTTGTTGCTGACTAAAAACTTGCAAATTTCCGAGTTACCTATAGTACGTTTTTCTATTGCTGAATTATTGTAGGATGTAGGTAGTTTTTTTTTTGTTTGTTTAAACTTTGTTTAAATTTTTATTGATAGGGTTGTGGCCTCGAGCTATTCACTTTTGCTTAAATTTTTTTTTAAATTAGTTTCCTGATTTGACGTCTTTACGTTTAGTTTCTTTCTTTATGGTTTTTGCTTTTGTGTGCTTGTCAGAGAATTTAAGTTCGTTATTTTTCTTTTTGTAATAAAGACCTATTACATTGCATTTATTAAAAAAAAATTATCTTGTAACTAGACATAAATTAAAATAAATTAAAAAAAGGCAAACGCGTGTGTGGGTATTTTTTTTTAAAGTGAGTATGTATGTTTTTATAGCGGCAGCAAGATTGGTCAACAAGATCAAAAACTATTTGTGGAGCGAGCACAGCTTTTGAGCTCGAACGATTGATCTCCAGCTACGACGGAACGAATGACTACGGCGACGAGACGACGAAGAAAAGACGACGATGGATGCCGATCCTTTGTGGTGGCTCGCTATGGATAATTTCGAGAGATTGTGGTGGCTGAGGCTTGTTGCTCTTTGTGCTGCAGTTTTTGTTGTTGTTTTTTGCTTAGCGACGATGATGACGACGACGACGTTGATGTTGGCGTTAGTGGTTGACTTGTTGGTGTTTCTGTTTCTGTTTGTAGCAAATCGGTCTGTTGTATTTTTCCACCGATTCTTGGTTAACAAAAAAATATGTTTCTTTTTAAATTCCAGACAATTTGTTGTTTTAATAAATTATATAGATAATATTAAATATATATTTTTTTTTTTGAGATCTTATTTTAAGTTGTAATTTAGTATGAAGTCTAAGGATTATTTTGTATATCACTTGGTTTTATTTGGCAGTAAAAAAAAAACTATTTTTGTTAACACTTTTTTTTAGTTAAAGGGACTCCTTTGTTTTTAATTTTTTGTGATTTTATTTTTAATTTTTGCACCAAAAACTTGAATGTTAAAATTATATTTTTTTTTTTATATAATAAATTTTTATAATAATTCCCAACTCGTCAAAAAAATGTTAAATTTAAAAAAATGTATAATCACATTGACTTCTTTCTTTGTATCTGCACTGTGTGGTAAGTAACCTCGCGTGCATTTCCAGCGCCGCTCGTTTTCTAACTAAATGATCGTTCGGTCGCATTCGAAACTTGTTCGGTGTTATTTGGCTGTTTTTCTTTGTGCTTCGGTTTCGTCTTTCTGGTTTTTTTGTTGAATTTGTTATTTTATTTTTTTTTTTAATTTGCTTTGAGGCTGGCTTCGTCATTCGTGGTTGAGTATTTTACTGATTTTTTCCTTATTGTCATGTAATTACAAAACGTATAATGACGTGTGTATAGCAAAGCAAGTATCAATTGAGGTAGTGTGAGTGTAGCTGGTTATGGATAAGTTGGTGTTGGAGGTGGACGATCGACACAAAAATGACGACGACAATAACAACGAGGATGGTGGATTGGTGGTTAGCGTTGCCGCACTAAGTATAATATTATTATTTATTATGTTATGTTATGTCTGCAATAATGCCGTGTTAATATAATATAAAATGACGTAGGTATTTACATTTTGGGCATTTTGCGATAAATGTGTAACTTTTTTTTGTTTTTCCACGAATATCTTTTATATTTTGAAGAAATGAAATAAGTAACATAAATCAATTTGTTTATATTAAATGCAAATCTAATTTTTAGTTGTTACGTCATTTTGTGTTAAAATTTTCGTGTAGTAACGGCATTTGTACAAAATAAATTTTAATTGCGAGTCAGCACGTAGTAACCCATCAGGGCTCAGTAAGTAGTGACTTAAAACTTTCAACTAATTCTGTGTGGTGTTATCGGCATGAATGGAAGAGACCAACTAACTTTTACTGAATCTAAACGGCTAGGGTTAGATTGTCAAAGTTGAAAGTGTCAACAAATTAAAAATAGCTGTTCCACAGGAACTCAACACACATAATTAGAAAACAACTACTAAATATAGATACTTTTACTAGATAGTGAACTCCTCTGGAATAAACACGTAGAAATTACTGTCGTGAAAGCCACAAAGGCACTTATGATATGCAAGAGACTTGAAGAGAAATTATGGTTGTGCAAACCAAACATCCTATGGCATAAAAGAACCGAATTACTAACAACTAGGAAAGCACTAGAAAAAGTCCAAAGGCTCGCATGTTTATGTATTACTGGAGCAATGAGAACCTGCCCTACAGCAGCACTGGAGGTTATCCTCCACTTGTCTCCTTTATACAACGTCATTCATAGTGTTGTTGAGGGAGCCATTATGAGATTCGCCAAAGAGGGAACTGGGACTGGTAAATGTATAGGTCTTAGGGAAAAGGAAAACATTTTGAAGACAACAGTTACAAACCTTATTGACATCCCAAGAGGTGGCATGATAAAAAGATATAACTTCGTAAAAAACTTTAAGTAAATATTGGAAAGAACTCCCCAAGCTAAGGCAGGCAAAACTAATGCTTGGAAACTACAACCAGGATCGTTTCAAGAACTGCATCAATTTAAAACAAGACTATTTACTGGTCTCTTCAATGGCCACTGCAAACTAAGAAGGCACCTGAATCTTCTTGGCCTGGAAAACAATCCCCTGTGAAGAATCTGCAATACTCAAGAGGAGACGTCGAACCATGTATCTACTAGGACGATGCGATGCACTTATTCATCAGGGAATAAAACACCTGGGAAAATACCAGGTCGAAGAGAGCGCAAAATTAGGTACTTATTATCTAGTTTTTAATGTAAATAATCTAATTATTTATGTGTTTGAATAGATCAAGAGATGAAACTTGTAGCACATAACTATTTCATTTGTGCCGCAAGAGTCCTCCACTAATGGGTATACTCCGGGCCAAAGATACTGAATTATAAAGATGTGAATCCTAGTAGCCATTTTAATTTGCCTACAAGCTACAACTGTCAGACTGCGGATAAGAAATGAGATAGTATGTATGAAATCAGAAAAAATCCTTCCAACTATAGAGAGTAGGGATCCGCACACCTTCTTTTATATTTTTGTTGGATTTCACATCTATTCGTAGGCACGAAATAAAATTATAAATACAACAATGTAGACAAATGGGTTTTGGAGCATCAAACTTACGAAAGAATCAAATCTTTATATTTCAGTATCTTTGCCGCGGGCACATAGAGTTTTTTTTAAGTCTCGCAAGACTTGTTAATTCAAACCCACTTTCAATAGCCATTAACTGTTGTAAATGTTCAAAATTGGCATTTATTTAGTCTCGTCTTAAATAAAACCCGAGCAGTCCTAAGTATTTTGACGGTTGATTGACATTCAAAACCTAAACTTAACCTAATGTTAAAAAACAAAGCAAATTCTTGCGATGCAGTCGTACATATGTACATACATACATATTTTATTTCTTATCTAGAAAGAAAATTTTTTAGAATTTAGGTTTTATTATTTTTTTTGTCGAATTTCTTTAGTTTTGTAGAGGCAAAAATCTTTAAGCTTCGTATACCAATTTGTTAAAAACTAATTCTGAAAAACATTTCAGAGAATTTTGATTATGTACATAATGTACATAATATGTATAAATTTCATACTTTATAATTTGGTAAGCAAACGAAATAATGACCTATTGTTAATTGATGATATAATAATATTATGTTAGTTTTTGACTGAACAAAAAAGCATGACTTAAATCACGTAATCATTTCATTTTCTTCTTCAATGAAATACTAATTGTGATTGTACATACATTCTATATTCAGGGATTTCTCATTCTGAAATATTGACGTGTTTGTCAAAATGAAAGCATAAGCATTCTCTCAGAATATTTTGGTTTTTCTGAATTATTTTTTTTTAAATGTGTCATTAATGGAATTTATTTTTTTGACGTAGGGATTTACCATGGCTCATATAATTTAATCGCAACCTTAAGGTACGCTTGCATCTCAATCTAGAATTATACAAGCATCAAATAAAATTTTACATGATTTAGTACGATTTTAAAGCTAGGTTAAAAACAGGATTTTCTAATTTTTTTGACGAGAAAGAAAGGTTGTATTATCTTTTTAACATTTTATTAAAGTGTCAGTATCGTCTCCAGAAAGGATGCAATAGGAACATAAAAAAAGCAGATATGTTATTTTTTTTGTTAATAGTTAAGTGAGATGATAAAAATATTTTATGTATTTTATTTCATTAATGAAACTAAACTAATTGTATTAATAGATTAAAATAAATATACCTACTCCTGAAGTAAGAAATTTTTAAAAAAAACTTTGGGAAAAATAATGGAATAAAAATTATTTTTATTCGCATTTTCTACAAACAGACCAATACAGTGGTAACGTTAAAATAACCAAATGCCTATTTTATCTATTTAGCATCATATACTTACTACAAATTTCCCTTTGAACTGTCACTGTTTTAGGAGTGTTAAGCTTTTTAATTTATTCAGAAAATAGTTTTACTATGATCAAGGATTATTTGAAACTAAGAACATTTTAATAAAGATACTCTGGTGTACCTTAAGGCAGTAACCTAGGTCCGCTACTCTTTATATAGTTTTAATCAATGCTTTTGTTTCAATAGGAAAATCTTGTAGGGTTCTTAAGCTGATGATACATACAAAATTATTCAAAATCATCAGAAACCAGTCTGATTCTTAATCTCTTCAAAATGACCTAAATATCTTTTCTAACAAAACAATCTATTTCTGAATAAGTCAAAATGCCAATAGATGTCATTTTTTACGAAACAATTAAATTACAGCATAAATCAATCTGTGCTTAATAGAGTAATGGCAACATAATGATCTAGGTGTAGGTATACTTCTCACAAAATCTTGACTTTTCACTCCACATTGTGAAAATTGTTAATAAGGTCAATGCAATGCTTAAACTTTGAAATAAAGAATTTTCATGTAGCCTCGTAAAATATTCTTTATTCAAAACTTTTGTACTTAGAATATCCAATTGTGGTATGGTCACCTCACTACTATGTGCACATTGATCGCATCGAATATGTCCACCGTAAATATGTACGTTTTACTCTAAGCCATTGGAATTGGAATGATCCAAATCAACTGCTTCCAAATACTAATCGCCATTTTCTTCTTTTAAACATAACTACTCTTGAGAAATGTCGGAATGTTACAGATTTTTTGTTTTATATCAATTACTGGTTGGTTCCATTGATTCATAAGTTCTTTTGGACTAATTTAATTTAATATTTATATTTAGAATTCACAGTTTTTGGAATGCGTTAAAAAAGAGCTATAAAGTTAGAAAAATGTTTAGTATATTGTCATGCTAATACCTTAATATCAAGCTGATTAAAATTTTGCGACACTTTTTCTTCTTGAGAAATTTTAAACTTATCCTTATTATTTTTTTTATTTTACGTCATAACAACCACTAGTATCGAATTGGTCAAAGTTCTGCAGGTAAACATTTATGCCATGTAGAACAGACTTCAAACGCTTGAAATAAACTGTTGGATATGTTGGATACTTTTTATCCAGCGAAGAAGAGATTCATCAATGTCAAATGCACATATTTTTATTCTATAAGTTCTCACAACCTATTTTTTTTATTAAAAATAAACACTGCAGAGCCATCTATTGGGACGACTTTATGGAATAACAATGTAGGTATGTGATGTAATTCTATGAAATGGGGCCTACTTTCCTGTGCATTGAAAGGAATTAGGAATTTAATTAATATTATTAAAATAAAACAGAATTGATTGGTTTATAATTAAGATCTGAAAATAGGAATAAATACGATCGACTTCGCTTATTTATAGAAAACTATTGTTGAAGAAAATTTATTTCAGCTAAGCGGAGCTCAAATGTTACCGTTCTTCGGATAACTGATAAAGATGAAGTTCAGTAAAAAAAAAAAAAAAAAAAAAAAACAATTACCAAGCCTGACAATCTCTTGATCATTATCAATATTTACTCCAAAAATGGAATTTTAGCTTTAAAAGGTATTTTCGTTTCACTTTTTCGTAAATGAATAAGTCCAAAAAGTCCATTTAAGTCGAAGAAATTTGTTTCAACGGAGTTTTTACTTAAGCAAAATTCTGTTATGCAAGGTAATTTGTGGGGAAAATGTTTAAAAAAGCGCCGGCCGCCGTAATAATTTTTTTGTTTCAGAAAACCGATTTTTTCAGCTACGCGGAGTGTAGTATGTCGACTGTAATTTATTTCTTGTATTTTTTTATCAGACCCACTTGTTACTTTGATTTCTGAAGTAACAAAACGAAGACAAAAATAATTTGAATGTTTATGATTTCGAAATAAAAGAAGTGCACCATCTAACCCTAAGTAGACTTAACTTTTACATGAGCTACACTTACAACATTTTACTTTATATCCAAAATATCTTGTCCTTTACAACTAGAACCTTAAAGGTATATTATTAATCTAAATAATTTACTTATGTATCTATGTACAGTACACAGGTAAGGAATTAAGCTGGCGATTGTATTAGATTTTTGACTAGTTAGACAGTTTCTTGATAGTCCGAAATAGTTGGAAAAATGTTTTTCTTTAATTGAATAAAATTTAACTTTAGCCAAGGTTTAGACAATCGAGTTCGTTGTCTAAGTTAGATAACTCTTAAACATCAACTAAAAATGTTTACCAATAACTTGGATGGCTGTCCAAAGTAAGAAAACGTTTATAAAAATACGACCCAACGCGAATCTGTCGCGCCGACGACGAAAACAATAATAACAACGTGTTGTTTTCATTGAAAACCACGTGTAGTAATTAATGTTTTCGTCGTCGCCACGACAAATTCGCGTTGGTGTGGGGGATCCTTTAAAGTTAAATAAAATCAAGTGATTTGAAAAATAGGATCTATTTGGAATATTAAAATTTTAGTTCATCAATTAACCAAAATTTTAAGTACAAAAAAAAAACCAAAGCGTTATATCCGAATAAAATTGAAGAGAACGAGAACTTTTTTCTTACTTATTCTCCTAGATTCATTGAAATGAATGCTATCTGGATGGCAACGCCACCACGCTCGCATTCAATTGACGAGATGGCAGTGTAAGCGAGCAAATGCATGCATATTACATATATAGCAGTGTCGGACCCTTTGCACTAGTGAAGTGCACTTTATGCAGGCACCAGCACAACTCGCATTGTTGTAATTATAATTGAAACGCTCCTGCGATAAACCAAATAGGAAAGAAATGCGTTTTGGTGCTGCTGTGCTGAAGCAGGTATATGTGAAAATATCTAGGATCGATTTACGCATCATAAAACAGGGATGATGATCCTTTTTTTTTTTTTTTTTTTTTTCTTGGTTTTGAAGGGCAATGTGTTTTGTATACCTACATTTATTTGGTATAACCATATTTTTAAACTATCTGGTACTTGACAGAAAATCTGTTTCTCTGTCTGATATGACTGTGACTATAGTGTGGGGGTTGTAAAGCAAAAAAATAATAAATATCTATTTGATTGAGTACGGGATTATTGTAAAAAAAAAAAAAAAAAATTTGGAAATCTTATGTGACAGTGTGATGTCGTTCTTCTTTGCAGGGGGTGACTATGACGATTTTGATAATGCAGGGATGCATTAAATTCACTTGGGTATAACAATATGTGTTTGAGAAGAATAATTAAAATTGATTGGGTAACCCTTGGAATTTTTGTTTGAATTTGTTTTATATTGTATTGATAGAATTAGCCCGTATTTTGCAAACAAAATTTTTCTCCCATGACAAAATTTATTTGCAACTTATGCAAATGGTGTTTGGTGTAATCTATGATGCTATGTAGTGGAATTACTTTCGGCTTTATTCAATCGTTTGGTGCCTTTCACTTTAAAATAGGTATAAGCAACGTAAACACTGGGGCTTATAGTGTAGAAAGCGAGTAGGTAGGTAGGTATGTATAGTACAAGGGCGAGTTTTGCATTTAATAGCTGAGAGTTTGTAAAAGCAAAATATTACTAGCAGTTTATACCTATAGATTGGCGGTTTATAATAATCAAGTCATTACTACATACCTGACAAAAATACGACGTTTTTTATTGGAAAAAATCGCTACAATATATGTATGATGGTACATTTATAGATTACCTATATGTAAGAGTTTGATTTTATTTAAAGTTTTTTTTATTAACTTCCTTTCTTGTCTTTCTATTTGTTTGTCAATCTGTTCGGTATGAATTGCAATCGGCTTTAAACTTCCTGATTAATTCTAGGTAGGTAGATAATTTTAATAACTTAGCATAGAAATGAATGACAAATACAATTCACACCCGCTAGAATAAAAAACAAACGAACAATTATTATTATTTAAAAATATAAAAATTTTATAAAACAGACTAAAAAGTATGAAATAATTTCTCCTAAGTCCCACTCCGCCACGCTCCGCCATTATTTGCTCCTAGTTTTCGAGTTTTATTAATTTATTTTATTAATGATAATAAGATTTTAAACGAAAAACGTGGGGAGTACATAGATCATGTATGTACATATAATTCATAAGAAAATGGTAAGAAGTGTAGATATTACCTAGTATATATCTATAACGTCACTTACTTTACTTTTTGGCGAAATAAAAAAAAAATTGAAAATAAGTCGAAGTAAACGTTAAAAATCTAAAATAATACGAATTTTTAGATTTGATTGACACACAAATTCGTAGCTTTTTAAATGCTCTTGAGCTGAAAAAAACGATTTTGTAGCTTTATTTGAGCTATATTATTTATTTTTATATCTTTTCAAGTTTCCGCTTAGATAAGTCCTGAAGTTATAGCAAACGAAAATACAAAAACAATATTTCTTTTGGTGTCCAAAATTGTAACACAATTTTTTTTTTAGTTTTTATGGATAATTTTTTATTTGCATTTTATCTTTAAAAAGTTAATTTCTGGTTACTTAAAAAAATGGATTTTATCATTTTTGTTAGGATTTGGGAGCTCTGTTTTGAACTAAGTTGAAAACTTGAACATATGTAGAAAAATAGCATTTAAAAAGCTACAATTTCTGGGAAAAAAATTGAAAATCTTATTTTTTAGATTTTTTCCGCCAACTTCCGTTTTATAAAAACTGACCGGAAACTGTATTTTAAACTTAAAATACAAATAAAAAATTATCCATAAAAACTAAGAAAAAAATTTGTGCGCAATAAATTAGCATTTAATTAGCTACAAATTCAAATACCAACATTTTTTGATTCCGCCAAAGTAAGGAACGTCATACTGATCGTTGAGTTTAGACGAAATTGAGATTTTTATGTCATTAGATGCAGCGTGTCCCAATTTGTATGTAGATTAAATTTAAACGTTATTAAAAACAAGAGGAGAGTTGCTGCCTTTAAATTATTTACGTCACCGTGCTTGAACACTCGAGAAGATACAGTCAGTAACATTTGAATAGCCTCACACTTTGAATTTCTTTCAGTCAACTGATTTTGATACTTCTTTGATTTGTACACAAGAAAATATATATTTAAAGACAGGGTAAGAGAACGTTCTCTGAGATTAAGACGATTTTTTAACAAATTTCTTAAAGTTAATTTAATTTTCTGAGCTTGTTTGTTTATAGTCACTGAAGTGATCATTTTGTTTGTAACATTGGAATAGCGTCAATTGATTTTATTACACATTTTAAGCTAAAATTTGTCTGCATATGTAGGTCTCGAAAAGTTATTAGGAAGTGATATAACAGTTATATGTTTTGTGAGTTTTTGAATTTAAAAGTTTAAATGAGTAGACAAAATTCATTAACGGCTACAGAAATTTCCAAAGCACAGGGTTTTGGGAAGAAGGAACTGACGAAACGTTTTATTGGTCAGCAAATTGACCTAAGCCCCAAATTTGTATGCAATTTTTTTTTAAATCCGTTAAAGTAAGCAAAAGACTTCAAAAGCAATTTACTCAGGGAATGCAATTCATCATTTACTGAACGGATGTAACTGGCCAATCAATCAAATTTTAAAAGAAATATTTTAATACACACGATTTATGAGGAAAAATTCATTTAATTATGCACCTATTGCACGTTTTAATTAGGTACGTTGTTCAAAAATCATAAACTTGTAAATCATGGCAGTCGGCTTTTCACATGTCACTTAGGATTTGTAAACTTTATAATTTTAATAAAAAATCTAATCTAAATTCAATGTAATCTACAAATTTGAGTTCAAAGTTCAGTGAAAGCTCATTTTAAAAAATTTGGACAAAAATTGGTAGAAATTGGCAGTTTTTGAGAACGAACAGACCTAATGTACCACCCTATCGGAAGTCAGTCAGATTAAGGGGCCAGTTATAGCTTTCATTGAAACTAATCATTGAAAATTTAAATTTTAAGTTTTGATGCCAATATAAAGCTACAAACTTTTGTCAAAAAAAAATTTCGTTTTGGCCCAAGTTAACACGTGAAATGAATTTCTTCATTTCAATGATTGAACTACCTTACCATTGATCATTGAAATCTTAAAATTCATTTTATGTGAAAGGTTGGGCCAAAATTAAATATATTTTTGACTAGAAATAATAATTGAGTTATCAGCTTTTTACTGGCATCAAAATATTTACTGATTTTGCTTTCAGAGTACCTCACAATAAGTTTTTATTTGTGAAATGAAAACCGATGCAGAATACTCACGAAACGCTCTACTCATCAAGATTGCGCAATATGTACTTGCAATAATCGGTTTCCCAAGCGCTTAAATGTCTGGTTTTGGGGATTTGCACTGGCTGGAAAAATCGCCCGATTAGACTCCTCCATTCTTTTTTGTTTGGTTTTTTATTTCAAAACCATGGATCTATGAGAACAAGCCACAGACTCTGAAAGTTTTCTAACAGAATATCCGAGATAAGATTACGAGAACATATCGCCTGAAGTTCCGTCTTAAAAAAAAATGATATAAAACGAGTCAAAATAATAACCAACAGTGGCGCATTCACTTGACCGATAACATCTCAAAAAGTAGTGAACAAAACCCTTGAGGCTCAGTTAGCACCAAACACCAAAGTGACTGCGTGGCACAGCAACAATTAGTTCAAACTACAACTTGTCATTTATTGAGCTACAATACGCTTGAGCCAGTTATATGTTGTTATGAAAATTCTGTTGCTAAGTTAACGGTCGCACAAACATTTTAAATTTGTTATAGCTCCAGTTATAATATTTGGTAATTTTCACTCAGGATTCAATTAAAAAAAATAGAACGACGACGAAACTAATTATTCGACTGTCAATATATTTATAATGAGATTCGATCAATCGCATCGTCGTTGGTGTGGTTTTTTCGATTTAAGGTTCCTGCACAGCAACGCGAATTTTCGTTATCGACGACGAAAACAACAATAACAACACGTGGTTGTCAATGAAAACAACACGTTGTTATTATTTTTTTCGTCGTCGCCACCGAAAATTCGCGTTGGTGTGGGGGAACCTTTATCGCCTAGTAAATATATTTTGACAGTCGAAAGTTTCGTCGTCACGTCATTCCAAATGTTTTCCATTAAAAGCAGAGCGACGACTTTGCTCAGTCGCTCAATTGGCGTTTTTTTTTTTTTTGGCTCTGAGCAAAGCTCTGAGCAGAGGCTGAGCGATCAGAGCAAAGCTCTGAGGAGATTATGATCAGAGCCCTCAGATTTAATTATGAAACTCACTTGAGCACTGAACATGTAATATGCATAGTTATCTGTCAAATTACATAAAAATTGTATGAAGTTGGCTTCGCTCAGCGTTTTGCTCGATTTGATCGGTCATTTTATTCTGAGCATACAGATCATGTTCCGAGCTAGCTCAGATGGAAAAAAGAAACACGTCTTATGTGCTCTGATTTGTCTGAGTAAAAAAGAAACATAGAATTAATTTTTGACAGCTCGGTTATCTGCGCTGAGGGAAAATAGAAAAACGCCAAATGAAACTACTTGTCCACAACTACATATATATAAGTAGGTACATACAATCTCATATATTTTAATTTTTTTCTGTAACTCAGGATTTTATCGCTCTCTTATGTCGCTCACTGCGTGTCGTAGGTTAAAAAAGTCGATATAATCTTAAATCGAAATTTTGACCAGCTAAAATTTTGTTGTCAATAAGTCGTACGTAACCCATAAGAAAATCATAACATATGACAAATCCGTCCAAATCTGATATATTACAGAATAATTATGACAAATTTGTCACGAGTATTCCATATCAATCAGATATTGTGTTTGGCTACTGAATATTTTTTGTTTATACAAATATATTTTTTTTATACACCACGTGTGTGAAAATATTCGTAAAAAACTTTTATATCTTTTAAAAACATCTCGTCACATTGGTCATCCGATATATAATCGTATTTTATTCCACACTTCCACAGTCAGACCGCTCAAAAATAATCACGGTATCAATGAGGTATAAATGAGATTGCCGGTATCACTATTTCCTTTGTACATTATTTCCACTGATAAAGCAACTCGATATCATGTTTATCAGATATGAGTTAATAATATAGTTATACATATAGCAGCAAATCTCTTCCATATTTGCCCATAGGGTTCTGAAAGATTCCATGTCTGGTCAATCACTTTCCATTTATGTTTTAAGAAGCATTGTGTTGTTTATTTATTGATTGAGTCTCACTAACTTCCTCCATTACATGTACAGAACAATGTCTGATTTTTCTTGAAAGTTAAGAACTTTGCAAGTTAAGCATTTTTTTTTTTTTTTTTTTTTAATGAACGTTTTTTTAATTTAAATTCTCATTTTTTACACAGATTGAGCATGAATGAGTCATTGCACAAATAATTGCAATAATTCCTATTTTTTCTAGAACGTGCTTTGCTTAGCAGAGCAGTAGGTAATATTAAAACATACTTATACCTACATATTGTTGCTTAATAATTTTTTTATTGCTTATTTGTTATTTTTCCAATATGAATATTGAAGACCTATGCATACGACATGATGTCTATATTAAAGATTATTAAATATGCGACGGTTACTCATCTTTACCAAAATTGACACTTGTTACTTATACTATTAGACTTGTTTTGCCAGAATTAAATATTATTTTTAATATAAATGAGGTTTTCAGAATAATAATGACCTAGGTCTATTTAAAATTAATTTTGATGTTTAGATCCCTTCCGACTGAAATATACAAATTAGATTTATATTCAAGTGAAAAAAATATTATCTTTGTTTTTAAATTTGCTAATTTCAAAAAAAAAACTTAAAAACCTTATTAATCACAAATTTTAAGATTAATTATTAGACCATTATTATTCTGAACAGCTTAAATGTAAATAATTGAGATAGTGACTATTATAAGTTCAAAATAAATTTACACATGTGTTTTGAAGTAATTCAGCAGTCCTTTCATCCTTTATAGTAAAGTAATAGCCATGTTTTGGTGAGAATGATGTGTATAGGCTTACCAGACGTCCTCTTTAAAGAGAACAAGATGTCCTCTTTTAAACCTATTAAACTTTTGCCTCGTTTCTTTTTGAACAAATAAGCGATTTGTCCCCTTTTTTTCGCTTTTTCAATTTTAAAATGTTTTGGTGAAACAAAACAACAATACAAAATTTGAGTTATAAATTTCTTTAAACTAATTTCTAATTCACAATAAAAATATGTCTTATGTTGAGTTCTACAACTTTATTGATTATTCTATAAAGAGCCGCGACATTTTAATATGAAAAATAAAAGGTGTCCCAAAAATTCACGCAAGAAGTAATTTTGGTAGAAAACATTGGCCTTTATCTTGTTTTTATTGATTAATTTAATATGCAGTAATAACTCTATATTTTATATTAAATGGAATAGAATACTGAGTAAGTGGCCTCCTCAGCTTTACTGGCACATTTCGGTACTCTTTTGTTTACATTTTTTATAACCGTTCCGCATAAATATGACTGAATATAGTTGATACAGCGCCCAATTTCCATAAAGTCCCCACCAAAAAGTGAAACTTTGTGGATGCATTTGTTTCTCAACAATCACTTGAGTATTTTCTGAACGCCAAATGAGACAACTTTAAAAGTTAAAGAAACTACCAAGAACAAAGTGAGTTTTATCGCAAACCTAAGTTATTATTTCAAACTACTGCTTAATAATGAAAACCCGTTATTCTTTCGTGTAGCTCTCCATATTTACAAACCGTCAAATGTCACCTGTTAAACTGTTATTTTTTTTATTTGCAACACCTTGCGTGAATTTAGGGACACCATTTACAATCAAAGCTAAAATGGTTGAAGAGCTTTTTCTTAAAAAAAAAAACTATTTTTGTGATATGAACAAATTTTATTAGTTTAAGTTATTTTCATGTCAAATAACTTATATCTAGATTTTATGAAGTTTTCTTCTTATTTTTTTGTATTGTTATTGTTTTCTTCTGTTAAAGAACACACTATGTACTAGATACGTCTTTTTTGGTCCAATAAATCAAATAAAATATTTTTTTTTTCACTGAGGATAGATCTGGTCACTCTATGTGTAGGCAGCTCAGCAAAATTCTTTACACGTAAAGAATATAAAAAATTGATTGTGTGGCCTTCACAAAATGGCCTTAGCAAAATTTTTACAAACAATTTTGGAGAACAAGCCATTAATTTTACTTTTTTTTCCAAAATATGTCTTAAAAGTATCACGTGAGTTTTATAATTATTGAACAACTTTTTCTTCAAAATTAAAGTGGTTGAAGTCACAGGTAAGCATATTCTAAATATCGATGAATAATGTTCATAGTCATTTTTTTTTCGAAGGTGCAAGTTATAGCTTTCATTGAAAACGATAATTAAAATTTTAAATTGCTAATTTGGAGGAGTTTATTTATATACCAAAATGAAGGTTATAACTCAATTATTATATTTAGCCAATTTTAATTTTTGCATGAAATAACGTTTATTAGGTCTGAGGTGGAATCGTGTAAGATGATTTGCGATAAGTGAGAATCACAATCAGGCAATTCAGTCTGTGTAAGTTGATATCACATTTGATAGCTAAAGAACTATCACATCAATTGTCATTTTCCAACAAATTTGACATGTGTGCCTGAGTATGACTAGAGTTACCAGCAGCCTACAAAAATTGTATGAATTTTTCAGAGCTCTTTTTTTTTACCGTTCATACAGACAAAAATGAACATTCTTGTGACCAAAAAAGTTTACTACATTCCGAAACATGAAGAAAACATAAGAATTATATCGCAAAAACGTCATTTTCGTTCTATATTTTCGATAGCTCATTACAAACATTTGAAACATTCACTAATGGCAACCATGTTTTTGACAAATGCCATTGGAAAGTATTCAATTGTATTTAATTGAGTTGTTTTTTTTATTTTTTGCAAGTCCATATGGATTTGTCGAAAAAAAAAATACATCGGAACTAAGAGCTTGACACGAAAATATAACAACAACTTCAGTCTACTTAGCTAGGCCGTAGATAAGTCCAGACAATTTTCGGGACTTAACTTAAGTCCCAATAAAAACTGTATTGACGGGGCTAATTATCATTTTGATATCAATAGTTGGTATGGAAACGTCAAATTTATGAAAAAAAAAATGGCGATCATTGTCTAGAATTAATTTTGTTTTCCTATATGTAGTAAGTAGCTGAAGCGAAACGAAATTTTTCTGTGGTCTCAAAATCGATAGCAAAAATGTAAAAGAAACGACTACGAAAAAATGAATGTCACCGATTGCAAAAAAAAAATGAAAAAAAAACGTTTATGATTTCGTTGTTTCAGTTTTTGTATGGAAATTTTCATTTCCTTTCAGCTGTGTATACTATGCTTCTAAATGAATTAAAATTAAGATTTATATTTTAACTTAATTTTATTTTATGAAGGGAAATAATTGTATATGCTCACAATAAAGGATCCCCACACCAACGCGAATCTGTCGCGGAGATGACGAAAACAATAATAACAACGTGTTGTTTATATTGACAACCACGTCACGTGTTTATATTATTGTTGGTGTGGAGGATCCTGAAAGGTGAAAATCGACAAATCCATATGGACTTACAAAAAAACACTCATTTCATCCTTGCACTACTTTACCACTGATAATTTAAATCTTAAAAGTTATTATTTGTGAAAGGTTGGGCCAAAAAATAGAAATAATAATTGAATCATAAGCTTTGGCATCAAAATAATCATTATTTTCGCTTTCAAACCTTAAAATTAAAATTTGTAATGATGAGTTTCAAAAGACGTGTTTTTTTTTGCAAGTCCATAAGAATTTGTCGAAAAAAAAAATGATATCAGGACTTACCGAAGTCATAAGAGGAAACAAAATGGAGTTTTCATACAAACTATCGATAACAAGTATGTAATTCTCGACGGTAATACAGTTCAGATAAATCCATATGGACTTGCAAAAAAAACAAAAACACGCCTAATGAAAGCTATAACTGGCACGTAAGTCACAAAAATTATCTGCGCCTACGTTCTGTAACTCTCGCATTCATAAAATTGTTCGAAAAATGGTGAAAAATGTAACAAAATTCATATAATATGTTTCAATTTTCATCGTTTCTCTACTAATTTTGTCGATGGGACAGTTACAGAACGTTGGCACAGGTCTAGAAGTATTTCACTAGGCAAAATTGCTGCCCTAAATGAAGTTCAAAAACTATGCCAATTCTAATTATTTTTAATCTTTAGTGTTTTATTTTGTAAAATAAACAAAAACAAAAGACAACTTTGAATTCAAATTACAAAAAAATAAATTAAAAAAATAGAAGAAAAATAGAAGTAAAGAATTAAGAATTACATATTTTAAATAAATGCACATTCTGAAATAATATATGTGTTTTGTTTGACCGCCTTAAAAAAATTACACGAATAAAAGACGTTGGGTCTTAACAACTTACCTATTAAATTCAACAAATTTCGGCATTTATCCTGGAAAACTGTGTAACCAGTGTGAACTACCTCTTTATTGGTTATCGGTATAATAGTTTGAATGGAAACGTCAATTTTCTGCTTGGTATCGTTAACCCCGATGTCGTTATACTAATCTTTAAGATTTCTTAAAATTATTCTGTGCAAATTTAGAAAAAAGATAGCCCAATTTGCTGTCTATAGACTGGCAATCCTGTAAGATAAGTATGACGACACTTACAGCTATGCATGAATGACCAAAATTGCAAATTTTAGTTTTAAGTTTAAAGACACTTAAAAAGTGAAATCAGTAATTATTTTAATGGCAGTAAAATACTAATGAATTAATTATTAATTCTTGCAGAAAAAAAAAATTCTTTTTTTCTCAACCTTCCACACAAAATTATTTATAAAATTTAAATAATTAATGGTAAGGTAGTTCAATCATTGAAATAAAGAAATTCACTTCATGTGAAAATTTGGACCGAAATTAAATGTTTTTTTGACTAGAATTAATAATTGAGTCATAAGCTTTATATTCGCATCAATTTACAAATTTCGCTTTTTAAGTACCTTAAAACTTAATATTAAAATGTTCTATTAGTAAGTTTCTATTAGTAAGCTATGGAATGAAGTTTTATTTCCATCCAGATCCACGGTAAGTACACACACTACTAAATGTAATAAATTATAGCGTTTTAATTTTTGTTCAATTCTGCTTATCTGTCAAAATCGAAGAAAATGGTGGATCCAGTTCTCCTCTACTTGTCTAATTACAATAATTTGTTGTTGTTTCTAATAATGCGGTTCCTGTAATCACTGGAACAGCCAATTTTAATTTCTGACACTTTAAACTTAGACAACCATCGCAATATAGTACCTTAAATGTATGTACTGTGATCCAGATCAGATCATGAAAATAAACCAACGCAGAATCAGAGTTACAATATTGTTATACATACCCATCTATTTTTTCCATTTGTTTATATAATCGTTGTCTTTTTCGTTACGCTACTGAGGCCATTTGCGAAATAAAAAATCCATCTACCCTTCAAAGTTAAAACTATTATTTGAAAGGAAGTAATAAGTTCAAAATGTACATACCTATTAGAAAATTTTAAAATACAGTTGGATCTTATGTTGATTTTGTAATACGTAGGAAAACCCAATTTAATTCAGATCTGGGGAAAAATAAAACGACGATCTTGTAGTATTTGACACTCTCCTAAAAATCTTAACACCCGTATATTATTCACTCGTTACATCCAGATTAAAATTTAAATCCGTATAGGTATATTTACATTGAATTTGTATGATTTACATCTGGATTAAAGTTTTAATCTAGATGTAGGCATACCGAGTGAAAAATGTGGGAGTAACAGTCGATTTAAACTCAGTCCTTTTCTTGATTCTACAAGATTTTTAACAAACGCTTGGAAATTGGAACTGAATAAAAACAATATAATATTCATGGACTCAATATAATTATTGCCTGTTGTCGTCTTCGTTGGTGCTCCTTGCTTCAACTTCTATATTTATGTATATAAGCAGTCCAATGCGAGTATATCTTGCTCTCCAATTTACACAACACTTTGCCCCAATTGATGATATATGTACATAATATTTTTCTCTTGTGCAATCTATCAATACATATTTATACAGGGTGTCCCGTAACTGAAAGTCAAGCGGGTAACGGGTGATAGAGTAGGTTGTACCTGTTCTGGAAAAAATAAGAAAAAAAATCCATCTCGCTTGGTTAAGTAATAATAGCAATATTTAGAAAAATAGTGAAAGTCGATACCCTAGACCACATTTTTAGGTACTGCGGTCACAAATTTCCGAATTTTGACGTGTTTATTTTTTTTACGTAATCCTAAATAACCATGCTATTGATTTCAATCACAAATTTAAAAATAAATATTGTAAGTTTCGTAAGAAAAATAAAGTTTGACTGAGTCATGTTTCAAAAACAATTTTTTGAGCTAACTTTGACACTTCATATTTAAAAAAAAATGTACTACACTACCTTGGCAAGTTTTTTAAAAAATTGGCGCGTTTCATCAAGATTTCAAAATGGTACAACAATTCCTACTTATTCATTCGTAAAAAATATTTTTCATTTTTTATTTGCAAAAAGGACCTCAGTTCACTTCAATCACTTTTACGAGAATAATGCTTTTTTGTACTCAAAAATCCATTTTACCAAGATGTTCGTGACATACACAGAGGCACTAGAATCAGACACTGTTTTCCGTCAGTAAGAGTGAGACAGACCTACACTACACAATATGGTACGCTGCAATCTACGTTCGGTACGCTACGTTCCTTGTTTTAGTCGCAACATCTCACAATCGTGCGCTTTTGTGATACCTTGAACTCGATTATTGTTGTAAAAATTGTGTCAGTTATTATCTAGTACATAATAGAAATTAAGAACTTCCATATTTTTCGACAACATTGTTCTGCAGATATCGACTCTGGGAGCGTATAGTCACGAGGTAGCAAACATTGTACACGTTGCACATGGTACGGGTGGAAGTAGTTCTGTTTTAAAATTCGATGAGCAATGCTTTTCGGTATTCCAGTGGATCGAAAGGTACACAAATGTGGGGCGTCACCCATGACCACCGGGTGTTCATCTATGCACACCTATCAAACTCGCAAGGACGATTGCCTATAGTACTCGTATGGCGGCGCTGCAGAAGGGAGATCCCAAGGACATAACGACGAAGTACTTTTAAATTTAATTGAATTCAATGTGATCCAGCGCTTGATCAGTGCGATTGAAAGATCCACTGGAATACCGAGAAGCATTGCTCATCGAATTTTAAATCAAAACAACTACCACCCGTGACCCATAGCATATGCAACGTGTATACGAAGTTTGCTCCCTCGTAAATATACGCCCCCAGTGTTGATATTTGCTGAACATTGTTGGCAAAAATTTGTGAAGTTTTTTGTACCTATTACTAGATAATAACTAACATAATTTCCACAACACTATTCAAGTCCAGGGTAACAAAAGCGCACGATTGTGAGATGTTGCGACTAAAACAAGGAACGTAGCGTACCGAACGTAGATTGCAGCGTACCATATTGTGTAATGTAGGTCTGTCTCACTCTTACTGACGGAAAACAGTGTCTGATTCTAGTGCCTCTGTGTATGTCACGAACACCTTGGTAAAATGGATTTTTGAGTACAAAAAAGCATTATTCTCGTAAAAGTGATTGAAGTGAACTGAGGTCCTTTTTGCAAATAAAAAATGAAAAATATTTTTTACGAATGAATAAGTAGGAATTGTTGTACCATTTTGAAATCTTGATGAAACGCGCCAATTTTTTAAAAAACTTGCCAAGGTAGTGTAGTACATTTTTTTTTTAAATATGAAGTGTCAAAGTTAGCTCAAAAAATTGTTTTTGAAACATGACTCAGTCAAACTTTATTTTTCTTACGAAACTTACAATATTTATTTTTAAATTTGTGATTGAAATCAATAGCATGGTTATTTAGGATTACGTAAAAAAAATAAACACGTCAAAATTCGGAAATTTGTGACCGCAGTACCTAAAAATGTGGTCTAGGGTATCGACTTTCACTATTTTTCTAAATATTGCTATTATTACTTAACCAAGCGAGATGGATTTTTTTTCTTATTTTTTCCAGAACAGGTACAACCTACTCTATCACCCGTTACCCGCTTGACTTTGAGTTACGGGACACCCTGTATAAATATACATACCTACTTACATACATATATATATATGCATATACGAAACGGCACAAAGATTTCTAGAATAATTCCTCAAGAATCATCATCATTTGACCATTGGCAATTGACGTAATGTTTCTCAATTTTTGCCCAGCGCAGCGTGTGTATCTTTCTCTATGTCTATGTCTATCTATTATCTAAACAAATCCAATTTTTCGCTCCAATTTATGCTTGTTGAACCGATCGTATTTAACAGCGCACAGCGCCCATGACAATATCTTTTTTATATGGAAATATCTACATGTTTGTATATGTAACAACGTGGACGCGTATAATATTGAATTCGAGTTCGGTTTGGACCGGGCGGGCGTTCCGATCGGATCGTCGTCATCTTCATCTTCATCATCACGATTGTTTAGTTGTCTTCGTGGTTCCATATGACTATCTACAGCAATTGAAACTAATTTAAACTTTATGGATCCGTCAAAAGTTCATACATATTTATTTGCCTCTTTGACTTGCTCGTTGTTTTTTTTTTTTTTTTTTTTGTGTCATCAAATATTATATTGTATTGTATGGTAAATCAATATAGAAACACTTTGTATAGAGAGATAGATGCTGCTTAAGCCCCAGATTCAGCTTGAGTTTTGATGTGATATTAACCAAAGGAGAGGAGAGGCCACATAAGAAATAAACGGACACGGCCGTGGTTTCGGCATCACATAAAAAAAAAAAAAAAAAAATTTTGATCTAAAATCTAAATGTTTTTCTCTTCCTAATTTGCTTTATTTTCAAGTTCAGCTAAACGTGTTGTTTGTCTTGATATTCCTCTTGCTTTGGGCCTACTACCACGTAGAGCGATGTGTACAAAAGATATTTTGTATATATTTTTACGCAGCTGAGAGATGGCAAGGCGATGGGCATACCAACCAATAACGAGGTGGTGGTGAGGAACGTCGTGGCGGATGCGACGCGGCAGGGTTTTGGTGTTGCGTCGCTCGTCGTAGTGGTCGTGGTCGTGGTTCGTCGTCGTCGTCTTTTTCGGATGAGAAATTCTGCGGCATCGAGGAAAAGGGCAGGCATTTTAGCCGGTTTCGCGACGTTATTATTTGTCGATTGACCATTAGGCACTTGTATATTCTTTTGTATGGCATTGGACTTGGACGAACGGGTTAAGGTATACAACAAATATATATACGAGTATCAGTATGTATGTATAAGATGATTCTGTTGCTAAATGCGGTCGGTCGGTATAGGTTGACCGGCCCAAGAAGGATAAAGGTAGGTATCCAAATCGAGAAATCAAAATCAGAACCAGTTTGGAAGCACACTCAAAAAAACATGCACGGGAACGGGATGCTTTTGGAGAGGTATTGTATATAGGTATGCATCAGCTATACCCTTACCCTTAGTAGGTATATGATGACCATCAGTGGGTTGCGACTTGCAGCTAACGTTTATTTATTTTTTTTTTTTTTTCTTTAAAAAAATCTGTGGTTCGGTTATGTGTGCACACACAAAATTTATAATTTATATTCTCAAAAGTTCATAAACATATAAATGGTTTTATTAAAATTAAGTAATCGAAAGATGTAATATTTTTTTATTTTTATTTTCATATTCAGTCTCAGCTTTAATGAAATACGAACTAATGGATTTATGCTGCGAGTAATAGGTAGGTACCTATAGGTATACTTGTTTTTTTTTTTTCTCTTTTTATAACCAGAAATCTGATGAGTCTAACAAGTTGACAGCTTTGTAGTTTTAAATATTCTTGGAAACGAAGACGTTAATGCATTGTGTGTTGCATGTAGGTATGAAAAGTCTCTTGGATAATGCAAAATTTGCATGACTGTTTTTATGGCGAACCATAGAAAGAAGGCAGAAGGACAATGCCCTCTAAATATGTCAAATAAAGGTTATAGGTATATTTAAAAAAAAGAACATGAATAAACAGATGGATATGCTTAAATTTGCAAGAATTATATGCAGTCAGGGAGGTCTATGCTCTATACTTAGGATTGACTAGATTTTAAAAACATTGACGTAAAATTTAAAAGAAAGGATTTTTCAAATTCAAAAGAAGGCTAAACACAATGGTGAAGCTGGAGCAGGTGCGGACTGGGCCACCGGGCAACCGGGATTTTGGCCCGTGGACCCCTGGGAAACAAAAAGTGCATGAAAGCCACTCCAGTAATTTCTGTTCTTTTAAAAGAAAACTTTCTTATAAATCTGGAGAAAGTAAGGGCCTTACAGAAAATATTCAGCTTTTGTGGCCCCAAAGGAATCCCAGGAAGGCCACAAAGCTGTTGGGTTCCTACAAGATTATTTTAAAGAACACTATAGTTTTGCTGATGGGGCCCCCATAATTGTTATTGAGCTGTTGTAGGCTCAAAGCGTCTCTCACAGTACTCTCAAAAACATTAAAAAAAACTACAGTTTGGGCTACCACAAAATATTAAGCAAATACCAATAAAGGAGGCTCTCAAATAAGTCATAGTAAACTTTATAGACTTAAAGTTTTTGAAAAAACTGCAGAAATTTCACACAAAATTTTAGGACAACAGAAACAGAATGTAAGAGAACAACAACGATATTTTGATTGCTGTGAGTATTTTTGAATAAGGAAACTAATTATAAAATTTGCATTATTGCAGTTATGTTTTCATGTTTTCAAAAATCAAGTTATATTTCTGTTAATGCAAATACATATTAAAAATTTCGGAGCAGACTGTTTATGGCTTCAATTACACAACGATAAAATTTTTTATCGTCGTTTTCAGAGTTTATTTTTTTTTTTTTACTCCTGCTACTGATTTTGTGGCCCTTTCTCATAAAGTCCCGGGAGGCTCTTTGGCTCCCAGTCCGCCCCTGCGCTGGAGCTGTAGTTCTTAAAACTGTCAAAGTTTTAATGTAGGAAAATAGCATATAGAGCTACAATGCGGAGCTGTTGTTTAACCAACAAATTTATGGATAGCAGTATAAAAGTTGAGTGAATTTCAACATTTTCTAAAACAACACCTCATTCCCTTGTACTAACTGCATAGCCAGTTTTAGGCTTAACTTAACGCATATTGAGGCACGTACGACGCGTGTGATGTGAGTTGACACCTGATACCTGTCAGATGAAAAGAGTAATAGAAACGTGTCATGTAGTCATCCGCACATTTATTTGCGTGCCTCGTGTAAAAATATTTTTTTAAAACGTTCGTCAATTCAAGTCATGTTACGATATATGTACATAAATATGAGTTCTCCAAAATGCAGGCCTTTCTACTAGCATCATACTTATACTCCTCTACAGCACTTTATATGTTACAAAATATTATGATTGCGGATTTTTCCTTTTCTTCCAGTTTCCGTTCACCTTATGGTTTTCGTGAGTAAATACAACTCCCGATTTTAGTTCGAAATTGTACTTTTACGAATCAAATCAAATTCAAAATGAAATAAATTGTCAAAGGAAATTAACAAATTTGGAATGAAGAACGTTTTTGGAATTTGAGAATTCGGCTCTATACTGAAAACATATACTATAAAAAATACAGCCCTATTCTGCAATACGATTCGATCGAATCTTTCGATTCATGTAAATGTTTCATTCAATTAGCCTTAAATTGGTATTAAAAGTCTTCTGTCTTTCGAGTAACCAATATTTATTCTTCTTAAATTCTTAAAAAAATCTAATTCCTTAAATTTAATTTTTATCGAAATTTAAAAGAAATTTGGGACAATCGTTTTCCTCCTACGAATAGCAGAATTAAATCTTTCATGTGAATTTTTAGCAGAATATGGCTGATAGAACTATACAGTTAACAAAAATATTAAAAACAAATTTAGGAAAAACCATAAAAATAAGTTTTGTGAAATAATCGATAAAATTTCTATTTCCTCAAAGACTTTTTTCACTTTAACTGTGTCAATGTTTTTGTTAATTTCTCAACAATATTGAGCTTTGTAATTCTTTACCATTTACAATATCAACAAACACGTTCGTTTTACTTATAATTATTTTATTTGTAAAACCAATATACGTCAGCTCAGCAGTATTTTGCTTATCTGAGACTTTGTATTCAAAATTTAAACTAATAAAGTGAACAGAACTAACAGCACAAAATGTTAAATTGCAATCATAAACAAAATCAACACATAGCTTGCCATAATGTATAAATATATGAATCTGAATTAATTGACTGCATAATAGCATATGTGCAAGTATATACATACATGAATAGATGTATTCAAATAAATTGTATTTGATATTTAAGTTAATAACAAACCGAGTGGTTCGTGGTTAATGCTGGCGTCAGCCAGTGTTTTGAGTGTGTCAGCGTCATTCTTACATTAGCTTGCTTGCTTACACAAAATTTCGTGTGAATTTTCCACAACTCCAACTCAATATGTATATATGTATATGTAGTTAATAAGCCTTAGCGACCTCTCCACCAGTTACAACAACAAGAGTCATGTCAAGGGAGATATTCACTTAATTGGTACTTATTACGTTATTTTATGTACAAGATTGCAGTCTATATAGAGAGGAGACCTTCAAGTTAAACTACCTCACTGGGTTCTTCCACAACCGGTCCATGGAGTTGGTTTGGTTTGGTCACATAACATTGGCCTTTTAATAGGTTTTCTGTTTTTATTTTTTTTACAAATTAAAATATGTAATTTTCGATGAAATCAATTAACATACCTACCTATCTACCTTCCTACCTTACTTAATCAGGGATGTCTTTTTAAAATGGCCTAAATATTCATTCAATAATGGAATTTCTCATAAATGTATGTCATTGTAATTATAAGGGTAGAGTTATTTGAGTATACATATACCTATAAGTGTACCACTCTTAGCAAAAGTTAAGACACATACAAATAATGGGCAGTGGGCACACTAGACTCAAATTTAAATTTAGACTGATTTTTTAGAAAATCAGTGAGTGGTAATGGATAATGAGATTCTTTAATAGACAATCAGAGAATAGTGGTTTAGAATGAGATACACCCAGTGACGTTTCAATTTTTCCATCAGTCCAAAATGCAGTTAAAAATGGTTTCTCAACTGAGTTTTAATTATCCATTCGATAGCTTGATTAGGTAACAAAAATAAACGAAGGTGTTATATCTTAATGTGTTTGGCCTTATCGAAATAAATAAATAAAATAAATAAATAAAACACTTTGCACAATATTATATCAACAAAACTTTTTTTTTGCAGAAGTAAAGCACACGACCGGGTCGAATTTTCGATGGTGAATATATTCAATGACAGGTTCAGCTCTATTAATCACTCACTGTTTACATTGGGAAGCAGAATTGACACATTGGAGCAACAGGATTGCAGATTGGACACGCATGAAGAGAAAATCACTTATGTCAAAGCACAGATGTTGGAAAACGACCAAACCACGCTAAAAATTCAAATTGATGTATTTGCGAGGAATAATAGTTCAGGTGATCTGGTGCTCCATGGCATACCTATCCGACCTGATGAAAATCTAAAACTAAAAACGCATTACAAACGGTAAAAATTGTGTCAAAATACTGTTTTCAAGCCATGATTAAATAATAAATTTCATATCGTTTACATAGTTAGTTTTTAATTTCTTAAATCCTCTATCAATTTTTGTGTCACCCTGTTAAAAGATGATTTTATTTTTATACAATTTTTAAAAATTAAAAATACTAATTTATGAGGCTTACTTTTATACGATAAAATATTTTTGATCGCCTGCAAAATTTTGTTAGAAATAAAAGTATAATTCTTATTACGTTTTAAAGGTTATTTAAGTATAAAACAAATTAAAGGAGCAAATATTTTTTTTTCAGGTATTTTTTACTGTTTTTTGAAGACCTGTGAAAAATTATCGTATTTAGATTTCTCCAAAATACTTCAAATTAAATTTTCAAAAAGTAATTTCGAATTGTTTTTTTAACTGGTTCTATCAATTGTACTATATTAATTATCATACCACCAACATAGATGTTTACACATCAATAATAATGGCAACAAATTTAAACAGCCTGATTAACAATTTACTAACTTTAAAACATTTTACTTAAATTTTCTTAGTTTTATACATTTTTTAACTAGTATCGTACTAAACCTATATTCTTAAAAAATTTTAGCTGAAAAATCCTAAAAAAATGACAGTTCGTAGAAATAAGTAAGCAAACATACCATTTTCCATTTTTTTAATTGTCAAAGTGACATTTTGAGTAAGTATGATCCTAAAAAGTGAAAATAGCCATTTGGTGAAAACTTTAATAAAATGTTAAAAAGATAGAACAATGCTAACTCGATTAAATTTTGGAAAATCCTGTCTAAATCTTTGAACCAATGCCTTTTAGTTAAATTTTTACCCAGATTAATAAATTTTAGCACTCAAAATTTTTTTACAAAAGTCGTAGGAGTAGTTTTATGTAGTATTATGTTTTTAGCCATGGCTCGTAATATAATAATTTAATATGGAAATGGAGAAGAATTTTTGTTTACCAGCTACAGTATGAGAGATACTCTTGGAGTATTCTCAAGAAGCACTGGACAGTGTTAAAAAAACAACAAGTATCACTTCTTTATTTTTTTATTAAAAGACAATACAATTTTTTTACATTCTAGAAGCTTCTGAATGTTGATTAAAATAACAGTTTTCGAGAGAACTTCCATTAGTAACTATTTTTCGAATTTATTTGTTGCTAAAAAGTACAGTAATACCTGGGTAATTCGAACGCCCTCTAATTCAAACAACTACAATAACTTTGAAGCTTTGAACTTTGAAGCTTTACTTGCAGTAAGGATTTTTGTTTCAACTAGTTTCCTCAGCGTTAACTGTCACATAAGCTCTTATGTTGATCTTGAATATTTAAGTTTTGTTTCATCAAATGGACTTAAGTGTACAAAGATGAAAATTTTTAATAAAATTAAAATTAAATAATTGATATTAGCTCTGTTCCCAACATTTCTCGCACTAAATCTTGGCTAAACGTCAAATTTGAGGAGTAGGGTCGAAATTCTCTCAAACTGAAAAAGTGTTGGGAACAGTTTTCCCACTAATTCAGAACACTAAACGTCAAAAAATATATCCGACTAGAGTTGTCGTAGATCAGTGATAAATCTTAAACAAAATTTTCAAAAATCACAACCCAAGAAAATAAAATGTTAACAGAAAATAAACGTACCACCGTATGTCAACTTTATAAATAAAAAAAAACGAAAAAATCTTTAATTATGTATTTAGTTATGAAACTCATGCGTGTTTTTTCAAAAAGAGTGCATTATATTATTTAAAAAAAATACTCAATTATCGCTTCTAAATTGTCTTCTAAAGATATAGTTTTGCCAATTGGCATTTTTTTAAAATTATTTAATTGATTAAAAAATATATAAAATAATAAAAACTGCGGTTATCTATTGAAAGTTAAAACTAAAATAGAAATAAAATTAACACTTGGGCAAAGCTTGGTCGACATTGATATTTGAATTCAATTAACAGATTCGATCATCTGACAGAAGTCAATTAATTATTAGACAACCAGAAGAAATTCCTCGGACTAAAACTGTCAAGAAGGGAAAATGTTGTAGTATCTCGTGTGCGCCCGCCAGAAATAGCACAATTTTTTGCTTCTGGAAAGACTTCAATTCTAGATCTGGAACAAAGCTAAATATTTTTGGATTCGCCGCATGTAGTTAAACTTTTATAGACTTAACTTTAGTGCTCTCCAACATTTTGCATTAAATTACATTGAGGGAAACAAGCGCGAAAGCCTGAAAAGTTATTATAAATTAAAATGGTTTAAGTAATCAATGAAGTTGTTTTTTAATTTCGAAACTTCCACAAAATAAGATATCGTTTTGATGTCCCAGCTCTGTTTATTGACGAACTCGATGACTCCAATTTAAGATCACTCGGTCCCGTTCAACATTTGAAACTGAATTTTGTTGATAGCCTAACAAATGTTTGCTTCCAGAAAATTCAAAGTCCGTCTATTGTCAGCAAAGAAAATAATCTATAGGAATGTCTAATCGCATGAACGCAAATCATCGGTTGGATCCATTCGCCAAACTTTGCCCTCAACATAGCCAGCTAAGCATGAGCTGTATGGCAATATTTTTTATATAATTTCTACTATGGGCACATATAGAAAACTCTATTTAAAAATATGATATGAGTTATCACTCATATTCAACAACCCAACGTCAACGTTTAAATTTTCATATGTAAAGAAGGCTATCGGTCAGAAAATATGAATGAATATGAAAATTATTAAAGTATCGTCTTCCCTGTTATTATGCGTCAAGTCAAGTTTGATCAAAATTTTGAGTTCATGAAACCTTTTAAGACGAAAAAAAAAATAAAGTTAAGCGTGAAATTATAGCACTGCCATTTTGGGTTTTCTATAAAATATCAAGTTGTGTGCCAAACTTATGCTGCCACGTGCCGTACAGATTATTATAGGCTTCGTAAGGGATCCATATTCTAAGATTTTGAAAAAAATATAGGTACTGTTGTTTGTTTTTTTTTTTTTTTGCTTGTGACAGCTTTTCTGTCTAGAAAACATTAGATCTTCTAGAGCTTCTTCCGTCAAACGAGCTATAATAAAAGCCTAAGATAAAATGCTATAAAAAAATTTCTATATTATAGATAGGTAAACCGAGGAAAGACCTTATTAATATTTTGATAACTTTGTTATCAGTCATCTGTCACCGCATCATCAATAAAACAAAAAAAAAAAACAAACAAATAAAATATTTTAATCTTATTTATGGTATCTGTGTTGTTTTTCTAAGACGTGTATTCAAGCTTTTAGCAGTCACTGTTTGTATTATTTTTGTGATTTGAGATACCTACTGTTTATAGATGGTTTTTGGAAATTTGTATCCGTATAATAAATCACGTCAATCCCATCAGTACTCGTGCTCATAGCTTGTATTTAATAAAAAGGTAAACGTGTTTTAATCGACGACGTATGTACATATGTACATATGTATGTTTCTTGTTTCTTCTTGAGTTGTTTTTATTTAATTTTATTTTATTACTTTTTATTTTGTTTTCCTTAAGGTACTCAAAAGCACAAATACAAGTAGATTATGTATGTATTTATGTATGTAGGTATAGACAGACCCGTGTGTTGCCCCTTGCCATATACATATACATATGTGTATATAGTAGGTACATGTGAATATTTATGGATGAATGAATGTATGATTGGAATTGGGTTTCACAATTCTCGTGGTTGCTTAATAACCAGTAATTTCAAGGTAATCCAAAAAGTCACTTCGAAAAAAATACGAAGCCCCCAACGCCACACCGCGCCGTGCCGTAAGAGACCAAGGCAAGGAAGAAAAATAAAATAAAATTAAAAAAAAAAACATAAACATCTACAGGTAGCAGATACATATACCTATTTATTATTGTTTTCATTTTTTTTGTGTGTGGATATTCTCCTCAGAAACATCAACAGAATAACTAAATCTTGAAACCCCTTCTCATCCACATTAGCTTGGAAGAATATTGTTTTCAGAACTCCAACAGTCAACCATCTCCGAACCATCACAGTGCCGGCTAGCCGAAAGCAAGGAAGTAATCGTGAATTCATTTCACCAAACAGACCAAGCATATTTCGAGAGGTTCTTGGATTTTGGTTTAGTTTCCACAAAATTGGAGTGTTGCATACCTATGGTGGGTACCTACCTACCAACATACAGAGATTTGAGTATATAAGCGCTGCTGGTCGTTAAACTCAGTGCAGGATTAGTAAATAATTGAAATAAGAAATTATCATTTTGGCAATATAGGGCGCGAAAACTTGAACAATTATTTTTGGCAGAAAAGGAATCTATAAAGTTCAAAGGTCTTTTATCTATATAAGTGACTCTCAGCGAGGGTATTCTTTCGGAATAAGAAATGGAAAACTTTACATTATAAGATTTATGTCAATGGTTCAATAGTGTTATAATAAGCGTTTTGCAAGTCTGAATACAACGTTATAATCACTATAGCAGTGATTATATTCTATATAAATAAAAATGTAAATGTTCGTTTGTTCCTAATCTAAGATCTCCGAAAGTTCTTCACCGATTTCTTTGAAATTTTGACATAATATTGCATTCAGATACGAGTGTGTTTTTATACCTATACCTACTTTTTTGACAAAAAAAAACTGCGCCATCTGTTGCGCATGAAAGAAACACCCGCTTTTCTAAACCTCAGCAATATCAGTTTCATAAATATGATTACACAGAAAAATTTTTCAATTTTGTTGTCAAATTCTTGAAAAAAATTTTAAATGAAGTTTTTGTAAAAACTTAAAGTTTTGCTGTTTTTTGCTAAAAAAGTGATACAAGAACCGAAAAGATAATAAAATCGCATATGTGCGGAGTACGGAGTGCAGAGTGTGGAATGCAGATTGCGGAGTGTAGAGTGCAGAGTGCAGAGTGCGGAGTGCGGAGTGCGGAGTGCGGAGTGTAGAGTGCGGACAGTGGAGTGCAGAGTGTGGAGTGTGGAGTGCAGAGTGCGGAGTGCATATTGTGTACCTTATGGAAACTGCTTTATGGAGGAAACTTTCTTTTAATCATGGGTCGGTAACTCTATCACAACTTAAATAAAGTCGAAAAGATTCAATTTGAAAGTAATGGGCCCAGCGAAGCGGGCGGGAGACAGCTATTGATACAATTATTTTCAAATCACGAGATAAATGGTTGAAGAAAACGACTTTGGGGTTAGAAGCTCCATCATTGAAAAATAAATGTATCAAAGGTGCCAGTTATATAGCTTTTATTGAAACTCATCATTGAACATTTTTATTTTTGAGGCACTTAATAAGTGAATTCAGTGATAATGTTGATGCCAATTTAATGATGATGACTAAATTATTAATTCTTGTCAAAAAAAAAATTCATTTTGGCCCAACCTTCCACATAAAATCATTCATTATTTCAGTGATTGAACTACCTTACCATTGATCATTGAAATCTAAAAAGCCATTTTATGGGAAAGGTTGGACCAAAAAGAAATATTTTTTTGAGCAGAAATAATTATTGAATCAAGAGCTTTTTATTGGCATCAAAATAATCACTAATTTCGCCCTTAGGGGCCAGTTATATCTTTCATTGAAATTATTATTTAATTAAAAATTAAAAATTTTAAATTCTAATTTTGGGACATTTCAAAAGTAAAATCAGTGATTATTTTGGTGCCAATAAAAAGCTCTTGACTCAATTATTATTTTTAGTCAAAAAATATTTCATTTTGGTCTAGGCTTTAACATAAAGTGATTTCAAAAATTTCAATTATCAATGGTAAGGTAGTTCAGTCATTAAAATAAAGAAATTCATTTCAGGTGAAAATTTTAAAGAAAATGAAATATTTTTTTTACATAGAAATAATAATTTCGTCATCAGCTTTATATTAGCATAAAAATAATCACGGATTTCGATTTTAACTGGCTCAAAATTAAATATCAAAATTTAAAATGAGGAGTTTCACCTATTTCAGGTCAGTTTTCCTCCGCGTTCAAATTAATCCCTAAAAATTCTCTGCCCTTAGCTAAGCCTGAAAGGGATTAGTTGATATAAGGCTTCTTTTTTTTTAAAGTCCATATAAAATTAGTCGAACAAAACGACATCGGAGCTTACCAAAGTCACAACTTGTCATCACTACCCTTTCATGCATTGGCAAAACAAAATCTAATCACATTAAAATAAGAAGAAAAATTGATAGGCAAACAAAATAAATTCCATGAGAATGATCGCCATTTTTTTTGTTTCATAAAAAATTCAATGACTCAGATAATTTGACATTTCCATAGAAATTATCGATACCAAAATGATAATTAGAGCCGGTAATACAGTTTTATCGGGACTAAAGTTAAGTCTGGAAAAATATTGTTTTTCTACTGGCGGTAGAGTCAAAAAAAAAAAAACGTAACGTATCATGTGATTGTGATTCTGACCCTCACGTTTCATTATGTATATTGGGTACGTTCAACACTAGGTACGTTCAGTAACTAAACGTTAGGTGTTTATATAAGAAATCGAAAGGTCGAGTTCGGTTTGGGTTGTAATTAGGTTGGCTATTCCAACTTTTCCAAACCACTATTATTTTGGTTCCAATGAAAACAAAGTATACATTTGAAAAATATCAACGAACACATCCTTAAGTATTCGAAGTCTGCCAAAGTCCTTCGCGGCTTTGTCGACGCCGAGTGAAAAACGTTCGACAAGAGTTTAACGCTTTAACCTTTCACTATGAATTGCCATGCCATAGACTACTGAGCAGTTCATAAAAAATTTGAGATATGTTAGCTTTAATAACATGCTATTACTTTATAAATTTTGAGCGTCGCTATATTGAAAAACTTTTAAGATAACCATATCAATAAAGGGTGGGCTGTTGCTTTCTCTTTAAGGCTATGCGGTTTTGGTGGCAACAAGTAACCCAAAAAAGCAATTGAAATGTGATTGAAATTTCGATTTGTCTTCTAATTTTAGAATTGTGCGATAAAAAGGGTTTTAAGTTTTTTTTTGAGGTTTAAAAAAAATATCAAGATTTTTTTTTTTCAAAGTTTAACAATTGAAAGCTGTGCACCAAAACAACCCCATTCGCGCCAACTCACTTGAGCGATCAATCGCTTGAAATCGCTTACCCGAGGAGTAAGAATCGATCCTAAAAAGGCTTTAAAAATCTTCTTGAAAAATCTAAAATAACAACCGTTTAAAATTTGTAATCATCAATTAAACATTCAGTTAACTGTCAGAGGAATAAATAGTAACAAATTGTTGCTATATCATGAACAGTAAATTAAACCCTTCGATTAATTCGATCGATCCACGCGAAAATAATAATACCTACTTAAAGTTTCTGCTAATTTTTTGAGAGCATAATTACCATCATGATACTTACACAGAACAAATTTGGCAAAAAATGGATGTGAAAAGCTCTCATGCATGGCCATATACGAGCGAGCCATTTGGCTCGGATTCAATTTGCCTTTTGAATTTTTGCTCGACGAGCTATTTACTTGCTGGTGAAATTACGATTTATTCTAAAAAAAATAAATATGTATGTACGTATGTACATACATAATATGTATACATACGAAAATTGAAGAAAAAGTCTAAACAAAAATTTAATAGAATAAAAAAGTACGTATACGCCCAAGTGTACTTTACAATAAATTCATGTTTTCTGTTTTATTTTTTTTTTTAATTTTGATAATTATTATTTAAAATTTCAATGAATAGTGTGCTGTGCTTGAAGTATTTATTTTTTTCAAAAAAAAAAAATAGTTTTGTTAAAAACCAATCCGTTTTCAAATTAAAAAAAAAATTGATTTTTCAAAATAATTTTTCACATACTAACTGTGCTTTGGGCCGAAGTCAGCCAATCGGAGTAAATTTACTTTAATTCTAAGAAAGAAAATAAATCTACTCTGCCACTCTGCTTTATTTGAGATCTACGCACATAAAAGGAAGTGACAGCACTGTGTTATTCAATTTTCTAACCAAATCTGACTGAGAATAGAATTTATGTGATTTATTATTTTGGTTAGAAAAAATAAATTTTTGTTAAATTAAATTTTTTGTTTAAATCAAAGTTTTTGAAAACTTAAGTTTTTCATTAGTTTTCAAATTTTACTCCAGAAATTTTCCATTTACTCCACATTTTTACAAATCTGCTCCGAAAAATTTGATAAACAATCGAAAAAAAAAAACAGAATCATGTTACAAATGAGCCATCGCATCGGTGGGTAGAATATTGTTTGAAAAAAAGCAAACAATGTAGCGATAGTTTGTGGTTCATTAGAAGTTTCATTATTGAGAAGAGATGAAGGGTAACCATATTTTTTTGCACCGAAAAAATGGACTTGTGATCTTTATCATTGTAGGTTTGAGTTTCGATTTAATAGCGATTGTGAAGGGAAACGGAGAGCTCGTTTAAGTATAGCTAAACCAAGATAATTAGAATAGTCATTCTAGGAAATCATAGAACGAAGAAAATATTGATATTAGATGCGTTCCTTTAATTGAACTCGCTAAATATTAAATATTTATAACGCGGCTAATCCGAATAATCAAAAATATCTTATGTAAACAACCGCGGAAACCTTAAAAGTTATATGCGTTCCTTTATACTCTGAAACTCTGTGGATTTTCTGTGAATTTCAGAGTGTGTTCAAAATGAACTAAAATTAGTTTAAACTGCGCAGTCGCATTTATTTTCAGCCACATCTATCTCGTGTTATGTGTGTTGTGTCGCAGACTGTGCACAATAATCATAGTTTTGGGTTGCAAACATGTCATTTTCATAGGTACATATTTACTTATTCTCTTTCCCCGAATTAAAGTGTTGGCGAGTTAATTTGGAAATACACCGAAAAAGATATGTCTGAGTTAAGACAGCTGATCAACTCCTTAACCTTATCATAAATATTTTCCTTCGTTTGTCCAACTTACGTTCAATAAAAAAGGTTCAAATCTAATTACAAATAGAAATTAATGAAATGTACTCATTTAAAAATTTACTCAAATTCATTAAATCATTCGAAAATTATAAATATGCCAGTGAATATATGACAACAAACTTAGACCACTAATGAAATATGTTTATATATGTATAAGGAGATTCTATCCAACTTTTTAGACAATAGCTGTGTAGCTGCACAACTAACCAAAAGTGTTCCAGGGAAATCTATTTAACAGGAATATTTGTATCTCTGACCCTAGAAAACTCTGTATTAGCAGAAATATAAACTTATTTGGGCATGATCATAAAATCGCTTGTTAAATGCTCATGTTTTTTTCTAAACCCCAGTTTAAAATCGAATGGCTCATTGAATACAGTTACTACTCATAACCTAATTGCTTAATTTTTATAAAATATTGTAGTTTTTTTAAATATTCAGCTGTATATCTATAATTAGCTCCAATTGCATTTATAAGATAAACGCCAAGAATGAATATTCATCTCAGAAGATTCAATTAAAGCAACTGTTGAACTTCAACCGTTTAAAAATGACTAAATGCATAGGTAACTCCCTAGTTCTTCACAAAAATTCCTCACTTCAACTTCCAAGAAATGACAATGAAATTTAGTTTGAATTCGTTCCTAAACTATTTATTTATTTTATTAGGCATGTATTTTGACTTCTATGTATGTATGTACATATATTTAATTTTGTTGCTTTTTCAAAAAAACTGGTAAAAGATTTCTGAATCCCCCTGCAGCATTAAAGATAATAATTTAAATTTGTTTGTTCACAATTTCTAACAAATATTGTTTTTACTTGAAAACTATTAAAAGTTTTAAGCAATTAAAAAAAACACTTAATGCTTTTTTGCAAAAAGTCATATTGTTAGTATATTCAAAATATATATCCACCTACCGAAAGAGTGACATTTTATTGCTTCGTTTTCGTTTTAATCTTTGGCATTATAATGAGTTTTTTTTTATGGCTTCTTTTTCGGATTTGTGTGTCATTTTTTTTTTCAATTGTATAGAATTGATATTCGTCAAAGGTTTCAAGGCTCCACTCAGCTTAGTCTGACTCTGTCTAAGCCAGTACATATTTTGTATCCCAAACACATTATATTATATCTCTAAGACAGACTTGTTTTGTTTGATGTTGTCCAAGCCAGACAGGTTGGGTTGAAATTGGACATTAATATTTCTATACATAAATTCGTATTTGTTGTTTTGGCAATCTTAGAGATTTGTTTTAATTTACAATCGAATGAATGTGTTTTTTTTTTTGTTATCAATCGGTCAGTATGTGCAAAACAACTATTACATATAAACTACATCATTAGTTTATTTAAGCAGTTCATTATGAGTTTATTTGAATAGAATTTAAAATCAAAATTTTGTTGATTTGCAATTAGCAGATCAAGTAGTATAGGTAGTTAAATCCGGCTTGAGTTTTATTTTATTGTGAAAAGCTTATATAGTAATATGTCGATCAAGTTGAAAATATATGACTTTTATTAATTGAGGGGTTTTAAAGTATACATATATGGTTTATATGTATATGTATGTGATACAAATAAAGGGATATTTTGTAGTAAAATAGAAGTCTTTGCTTTGAAATAAAACAAAATAATATATGTAACTTAGTTTTAACATGTTCTTGGTTATAGGTATACAAAATATCTGTCGATGAAGTTGAAAGATAATTAGGGCCATGCGTGTTATTAAGATTTTGCGCTTTGCCGATCATATGATTAAATTAGTTAACAATGTATTATTATAGTATCATGCATGACTGATTCTTACATCGTTTTGATTTCTTTAATTTATTACGAAATAATATTGAAAAGTCATATACTTATACTATTTAATTATTTTTTTTTTTTTTTCAGTGAAAATAATAATAAATAAGCTGCAAACACATATTTTCGATTACAAAAGCTTTTATCCGAAATTTCAGCTTAAACCTTCTCCTACATGTACTTATTTTAATTGTTTGTATGGCAAACTTATTTCATATTTTATAAAATCTCAAAACCAATAATTCTAATTTTTTTATACTTTGCATGTTTGCTCCAGTCAAAAGTGAGTGAGTAAACGATGAATATATATGTACTCTGAATTTATTTCGAATTTCATAAATATGATTGGCTTTGTCTCGTTTTGATGAAAAGATTTTACTATATGGTCCATTTACCTTATTCTCACAAGAACATGACTAATGATACTTTAGTAAAATTATTCGTTTATAATATCCTTTTCTTTATTATATGTTGTCTTTTACTGATAATTGGAGGGCTCTAGCACTATTTAGATTGAATAAAAGGATGTGAGTGAATTTTTGTTAGCACACTGGACTTAGAATTTGCTTTACTGAATATATAGATTTAGGAGAAACTTCAGTTGGCTGCTGCTCTAAATTAATAGAATTTGATTCCTATACTGTAATGTACATATTATTTGTATCGCGTTATGAAAGCATCCTTGTTTTACACCATTATAAGTTTCGAACCGATTCTAGTTATGTAAGTTGAGCCATTGCAACTGCTTTTGATTCTGAATAAAAGTCTTTTATGACCAAGTATGAATTTCGTAGACAAACCTATCTGCGAGAGGTAGTAAAAGAGAACATTTTGTTTAATGAAGTCAAAAATCTGCCTTCAAGAGGATAAAAAGAAGACATATAATTTTTGGTTTGAAATGCTTTTTGACAATAATTATTGTTGGAAAGTGCGAAATTATGATCAATTGTCGAAAGGCTTCTTTAAAACCAGCTTGGAAATCTGAGAGGATCGTTGTGAGAAACTCATCCTTATATCTTCTAGTCTTTTGAAAAGAAACCCATACTTGAACAAAGTTCAAAATTATCAAATCATCTTTTTTATGAAAAATTAAGCTGGCTTTGTGCAAGTCAATTTTTGCTGTGCTTCAATAAGAGTGATTTCAAAATTTCGTATACAAAAAATTCGACATTGGACATGGCATTTACTTTGGAAGTGAAAAGACAGCTCGTCAGCAGATATTCCTATTCCAATTGTAAAATTTAAGCACTTACCGCCATATTACTTCATTATCTATTAATCTAGATGAAAACTTAAATCCGGTTGTAAAATAATTTGAATTGAATATATTTACATCTGAATTTAAGTTCTAATTTGGATTAATCGAATGAATAATATGGTGGTTAGTCTCTTTGATAGTCTTCCATAATTCTTTACAGTTTTTATATGACCTTGACCAAGGTTGATTCTTTTCCAGTTCAGTATATTAATTTTTGTAGATATAGATTTTTAAGCATGTGCATTTATTTAGTTGTAGATTCTTAAGATTTTGACAGTAAGAGTTTCGCAGTGCTTTAAACAGGGTTAAGCGTATAGTACGCTGCTGATGTGAAACGAAATTTCTGTGATCTCCAAACAAAACAACGAAATGTTTGTGAAAACACAACGGAAAAATATACATGGAGAGTTTCACGAATTGCAAAAACAAAACAAAACATGAACGCAAAAAATCACAGAAACCCATGTTGTAAGAAAATAATAAACAAAAACCAAAACGAATATTGGCTCTCCCAAACTGCGAAACATTCAGAACGACATCATTTTGTCATTTTTTCGCATAATATATAAACATAAATAGTCCGTAAACTTAATTCTTCTTCAAATAATCTGCTAAAAAGCGTATTTTTTTTGCAAGCACAGGATGAAAAAAATTTCGTCGGTGCTAAACAATTTACAATGTTAAATGCAGCAAAAACTAATCCCCGGGCTTAGCTAAACCTAAATAATTTTCGGGACTTTGCTTAACCGCACAGAAAAACTGCGTTACCGGCGTAAATAATATACTTGTTGCCGATGGTTCGTATATGAAAACTTCATTTTTTTCTGTGATGGCGTCGCTAATAGCCGTTGTCGTTTTTTTCAACCAATTATATCCTCGGGATTGCAAAAAACCCACTTACAATACATAAATTTCGCACTTCGTTTATAATTTCATTTTGTAATTTTATACGGAATTTTTCTTTTAGCATCAACAACGAACTAATGATTATTTTCTGAGCAAATATATATTTTTTATTATTGGAGACCTACACATTATATTGGGACAGAAAGACGTTATCGGGGTTTAACGTAGCAATTATAAAATTTATTTATTTTATTTCTTTTAATGTATAATAACCTCCTCCAAATAAAAATATTAATTCTCAAGAATATTGAATTTAACCTTTGTGATAGAAATCTAATAAGCTAGTGTTAATAATTATGATGTTTGTCTGCATTTTCCAGCTTTTTAAAATCTCTTATGAATCAGAATTCTTCTCAATCAATATTCCTGGGTATCAATGTTTTCCCTGCTGATATAGCAATTTATTTGTACTTGATAAAAAATGCAAAATAATATAAGTAATGTGGAAAACACTTCATATAATCAACCTGTTTTACACTTTGAACTTCTAAGTAAATTGCATTTTCATAGAAATCCATTATGACTTTAAAAATGCAAAAAAAAAAAAAATATATGTACATACATCACCTTAGCTATACTTATTTTAATCAGTTTCTAAAGAAAATTCCCCCGCGCTAAATTATTAAAATCTTATTATTCCTATCCAATCGTTTACTCAATCAATTGTTTTGTTTTGCATTAATCTGCAAGTATAAGCTTCGTAGTCAAGTCGTTGCTATTATTCAATTGTCTCTATGATGATGATGATGATGATGATTGGAAATTACATATACAAAACTATATAGTCTATACCTACAACTGAATTGATGAACAGTGAACATCAGTAAGGCAGAATTCTAGTAAAGTCAAGATGAACTTCAGAACTCGCTTAGACATTTTTCTTGTGAAGAAGGGGGAAATATAGATGGATAAGAAGATGGGTGATGATAGGGTTGCCAACATATACAAAAAAATATAGAGTGTAGTAGAGAGAAAAGCATTAAGTTATTATTAAAACAAAATTTAAGAAATTTAGCTATATTTTCATTTAACTATATTTCCACTTTAAGGTTGATATTCACCTAAATCATAAAATGAATGAGTATACTTTCCACTTCTGAGTATATGTGACCTGAGTATATGCGACCGCAGTTGCAAAAAATTAAGGAAAAGTTTGAAATTGATCAATAAAATAGTTTTGTTGAGAACTTTTATTTCATATTTTATGTTGGCCATTAGCCAGTCGTTCATCGTATACTCTGGTTGCATGCAATAGAAAATGCTTCGAAGGGTCCTGAAATGATTTTGTGCAGTGACTAAAACTTTTAAAAAAACTTTTTCCTTATTCTTATTTCCATTAAAGTTTTCATTTTTGCTGAATGAATTAAATTATTTCTTCAGCGTTAAAACACGTTGACCGATGAATTCTATCCTTTAAGCTCAAAAGATGATGATGTATGTATGGTAACCCTTGAGATGACTAGCGTTTCGCACATTCGTTTGGTTGTTGTTGTAGTAGTTGTTTTTGTAGTTATGTTCTGACTATATACATAACTTCCTCCCCCCCTCCCATCACTTTGACTTTTGGTTCTTTTTCTTTGTTTATTTACAAATGCTTAACTGAAATTAGCAATAGTGTATATACTGCGTATAGCCTGTAGCATTGTGATGGGTATAAGGTTATGTGCGCACCACAGACTTTTGCGGCTGGTAGAGTCAGTCGGAGGCTTCAACTATGCCTGGCCTAACTCCCCCTTGACACTGCCGCACCGATGCCATACCACGGCCTCTGTTGCTATATTTATTGCTCGTACGCGTATTGTCTGCCATTCTTTTTTTTATTATTTTTTGTGGTCGTCGGTGCTAAGGAAGCACCAGCAGCACCAGCCAGTGTATGAGAATGAAAGAAAGCTTGACCATGAGTTAAATAGAAGGTATTATTATTATTAATGTTATTATGGAGCAGCCGGCACGTCTCATAGGCAAAAAGACTTGAAGCCGCATACAACAAAAAAAAGCAGCAATCAAAATGAAAATAAAACCTCATCTCGGCGTCGTCATCGTCATCATCGTCGTCGTCGGTCGTCGCACAGCGTTGTTGGAACGTTGTGAACTTTCATTTTCTTTTGCGCTACTACACCAGCAAACAGCAATCATCCAACCAGCCAGTCGTCAGTAACACCGGATTGTCTCAGTTTTGAGCTGAAGATGAAAATGAGTCTGCTGCTGTTGCCAGTTTGCATCTGGAGTTGCTGTAATAGTTGGAAAAAAGAGTGGTTTGACTATTTCGTAATTTCTTCTGTAACTACTTATATGACTTTTTTTTATGTGTCGGTTGAAACAGGGTGTTATGATAAAGTTGATCTTAACTCTTTTGGGGAAGACTTTTGAAGTCAAGCTTTTTCAACACAAAAAATATAAACTAGTTCTGAAACTTACCACTTATAGTTACTGTTCTGCGATGCTGGCAATGTCATGTCAGTCTAATTATCATATCAGTTTAATTGTCATGTTAGTTTAATTGTCAAGTGAGTCTATCGCCAGTTTTCCATATTTGATTTTGAATAAATACAAGTCCAATTATAAGTGGTGTGTTTTATTTCTTGTATACAACAATTGTGTGACCTTACACCCGGTAATTTAGTTACCGAAAATTGGATTTATGTAGTACATATCTCTACTTGCTAATCGGATCAGTGACACCTTAAGTTGCAATACTTTTACTTCAAGAACTGTCTAAGTGTCAAACGTACATTGTGTATCAAAAGACAAGAAAGGTTTTTGATGGAAATTGGTTAGTTGAGTGCCCTAATTCTCAAACCTTTTTCACATAAACATTTCACTTTAACATTTCTTAGTTAACGACGCCATTTTCGGTACCTATCGTCTAAGGTAAGACTAATTCTCCGAACATATTTCCAGTAGGAACTCTTTGACCTGGCTCCCCAACAATTCGACTTCCTTTATGAACCTATGATAATAAAATTGGTTTCGAGACCGAATCGCTTTAAATTATTAAATTTTTCTGAAATAGGTACTATATCTTCCAAAAAACAGTTGTAGGTATAATTCACATACTTCTTTTTGATTAAGGCAAATGTGGTAATCTTGTTAAAATTGGTAAAATGGATTCCAAAACATCTTATTTCCATTCACAACTTCACATATCGAAATAAGGTAATTTCAATCGAAATTGTATAAAATTCGTTAGGAAATTACTTATATAAACACTCTACGAACACATCCAAGTGGAATCCAATGAAAATGTCAAAATTTGATGTATAAAATACAAAAACAGAAAGACAAAACCACAGAAACGGTCAAATAAAATATAAAATGAAATGGAGTTGTCAAACGAAATGAAAAAAATTGAAAATGAAAACACTTTTTCTATAATTTTTGAAATTTCCTCAGCTCGGCTCTTATGAAAACGTATGCAACGTTTTCTAAAAGTTGTGAATCACCCAACAGAATTTTGCTGAGTTACTATACCTACACTACACAATGCTAATGTCATTGAAATATCAAACAAAAATCTGTAAATGTTTGATTTTCCACTTCATTCAGGAAGGCAATCATAAGATTTTCTATCTCATTGGACTAGGCACACTTGTCGGACTTTATCAGGTTGCTTTTGAGAGAAAATAGTACATACAGCATACAAAAAAGGGATCAAATTGAAACTAACCGCCATATTATTCGCTCGATTATTCAGATTTAAATATAATCCGGATTTATTTATATTATTTACATTTGGATTTAAGTTTTCATCTGGATTAATTGAGTGAATAATATAGCGACTTTCGTTTTTGCGAAACCAGTGGTCGGAAAGACTTTTGTTTGTGTTTACCGCCAATTTAAAAATTTGTTAGAACGTTGATTTTGTTTTTTAAATTGGCAACACTGTTTCTAGTTTAAGCAAATTTGAAAGCTGACGGAAGGTTGGAGACAAACATTTTATTTTAACATTTCAACCACTTTTTAAATAAAATATTAATTTTGTAATTAAAAGATTTCTATTTACCCAGCGGCTCCATTGGCAATATTTGAGGAAATAAATTGGTTGGCTCATTGCCATTGCCTTGAATATTGCCAATGGAAAAGCTTTGGCAATGGCAATATTGCTCAGCTGATGAAAGAAAATTGTTTATTTCCATCGCTGAGGCAATAAATTTTGACCTTTCATCTTTTTCAAGATGGTTTCTCTGAGATTTTGTTTCGTTTTAATATTCAAATTCAAAATATGAGAAATTAAATGAATTACAGTTTTTTATTAACAATAATGATGATTAAAAAGAGCAAAAAAACATTTGACAATGGCCGTAATTTTTCTGATGACATTTGACAATTGAAATTTCCTGACAATAGAAGGCCCAACCAGGCAATAAATAGTTAGTGCCATTGAAATTGACACTTCCTCAAATATTGTTAATGGAGCCATAGCTTTAATCTTTCAACGAGCACAGAGCACATATTTGTGTTTTGTTTTAACGATTGCTGAGCATCAGAGTGAGTCGCTGGTGTTCACAGTATGTTTATGTGGGATTCACGTAAAAAAAAAGTCGGAGAAGGCAGTCCAATGTGAACACCATCCATAAAGTATGACAGCGTTATCACCACAGGTCTTCTCGTTTATTTGCCCAAAACAACCAGATTTTACCAGTGTTTTTTTTTAATATGAACTTTGACAATCTTTCGAACTAAAAATGGTCAGTTTTTCGAAGTTATCGAACAATGTTTACGTGACGTTTGACGGAAACACATCAATACGTTTAACGTGAAAAAAATTACATTGAAATTGTTTAAAGTCAATGGATTAAATACGAATTAACGAGTAGAAAGCTAAGCTGATTATTGCAGATAATTAATAGATTATTTATCAACACTAAACAGGGGTGACGTTTCTGGGAGTAGATAACGGCTTGACGTTTATATTGTAGGTTATCACAGTACACATACTTAAGGTAATATCATTAGCGTTTTCATTTTTGTTCAGTTCTGCGCATAATTTTGTTGTTGTTTCTAATGATGCGCGTTGAGTTTTTATGGGCACTCAAACAGCCATTTTTAATTTTTTGACATTTTCAACTTCGACAACCTGTGGTATGTTATAACATACCATTAAAGCAAAATTTTAATTTTATTAATAGAATAGTTTATGGTCTACTTCAAACGTACCCGTGCATAATGGGTCCATAGTTTAATAAGAAGGTCTAATTTGTACACATTTTGGGCATCAAAAATTCCAGTGTTGCCAAACCAAAATACACAACAAACAAATCGAAAAGTAATTGGAAATATAAATAACACAAGGTTAAAAACTACCTACCGAACATGTACATATAAACAAACGATTAATTAGTTTTGTGCTTCCATTGCTGCAGCTGGTCGGGCTAACCTGTGCGAAACAATTTGAGGAAACGCAAACAAATAAATTGCACTTTTAAACATATCCGTCAGATTTCAAGCGGAAGTCTTTAGTGCGTGTGATTTGCCAACTACTTTCAAGTCGTTTGTTTGTACTTCGTTTGAGTTTTATGACTAAAGTTTACCAGAAGCTGCTTCAATCTAAATCACCAATCCTTTCGAATTCGAATTAAATTTGTTTACTAACTTTAAAAATAAGCTATGCTTTTGGTCTATTCGAAATACATAACAGACTTTCAAATTGAGGACACAATGAAACAAAATCTCAGTGAGTCGGTTGTGAAGTCAATAACACCCTGTATCAATGTGCATACAATTGTTACCATTTAAACACGCCAAATGCGTACATGTACTTATATTATGTATCCGCTGGGTAACAACTACAACACGTTTGTAATTGTAAGGTTCATGTCGCCCAGATATTATATCTACAGACTTTGTTATTTAAGACAAAGATTTAGGCTGACTCAACCATCAACTGTTGCTATAGTGGTAATGGGGGATCTCGCAACGTAAAGAGTGTATTAAAATGAATTGACTTGTGAAAATTAAAGCGAAGTCTTGAAATTGGTAATTGTCTGCTTTTTACTGGTGATGTGGGAAATATGAAGGCTAAATTATGTATCCGTGTTGGATGCACAGTATATCTACATATTATATACAATATGTTGAATGCTAAACATACAACACACGTCTCGTCATCGTCGTCGTTGCTAAAAAAAAAAATAATTTTGTTTAGTAATATTCATGCCAATTCACAAGTTTTCATGATTTAAAAACATGTTTCGTAGTTTATTGGTAATATTTAGACATATATAGGTACTCTGCAACTCTGCTCACCCAGGTGGTCGAACTCGTTGCAACATATAAGAGGTTATATTGGATTTCTTCCAAAAAAGTTATAAAGTCTGTGAAAATTTGTAGGCTTTTGTACTGGATTTTATTAACCACGCCCGAATGAACAAGACCAAAGTCCTAATAATATTTTTTTTTGGCTAACAAAACTAAGCTAAACCAGAAGCACAAATTAACGCATATTAATTACTTAAAATACAAAACTGCATTGAAAACCAACGGAGCGATGATGATGGTATGTGTGTGTGTAAACGTTGCATCAATATAAAGGGAACATAAAATGCACGAACGACTTGATCGCACGAACTTGCTCTTGTGGTTCAAGGCTATGTAGTGGCGTGCCGTGGCTAAGCACTGTATTAGTTTATTAATTATATTAATACATACTGTCCCTTGTAATAATCATTACTACGTTAAATTGTAGTGTCGGAGGTAGGGGATAGAATACCAGTCTAGGTTTATACTAACAAGGATATTTAAACAAAATCTCATCTTAACAAGACGTTTCAATTTTAAACTTTTTCAAAGTAAACAGTAACCTTTTTTTTATTTTTTTTTTTTTTTTTTAGGTTAATTTGAATTTCTATGTTTTCCCATGTTTAACGTCCAACCAATTTAATTTTAAAATAATTCAATTAAACTTAGTATTTTAATACATAGAAAGCAATTATGAATGGAAATATTTTTTTTATTGAGCAATTTGATCTTGAACTGATGTTTTTTTTTTTTAATATTGTAGATAAATGTTAATTTAAACAGTTTTACATTTTATTTTTGTTTTCTATGTTTTTTTTTTGCATTTTTTCCTAATAGCAAAGCACCCTATTGAAAGTTGGTTAATTGCTTAATAATCTGTCTATTGATTATCTTTAATTAGTTGTCATCATTTCATGTTTGTCATGCAATGTTTTCTATGTTTTTTGATAAATTTAAAAAGGATAGAAATAAAAACATAGAATTTTTTTTAACCAATTAATGACTATATTGAGCGATATAATAAGTATTAACCCCTTTTCGAGGGAGTACTTTGCTTATCAAAAAAAAAAAAAAATTCGACATAATTGAGTCACATCTAATTAAAGACTAATGATTGGCAAATATTTAAGCAATAAACCATTCAATAAAACAAGTTATTATCATTTTTTCGAAGAATTGATTTTCCAACTTAATATCAATTTTATAGCGAAGCAGAATTAAAAAGACATAGAAAACATTGAATGACAAATTCAAAATTATCAGAACTAATTAACGACTAATGAATGGCAAATTATTCACCCTACCACTTTTAGATCGGTGAATGTTGCTTCGATAACTTGATATTTATAACTTTTTTAAATATATATGTAGGCATAATTATTTTACAATTAAGTAAGATTTACAATAAAACAATTATGTAGGTAAATTCTAAAGTTTTCAAAAGAATAGAAAGTGTCAAATTATTTTTTAAATAGAAACAAATTAATGAAAATTTTAATGGGGATTTACACATAATATATACAAAGCTTAAGATTAATTAAGTTTGAAGTTAAAATGTCAATAAAAAAAAAACTATCAAATTAATGAATTATTAAATTAAGGAAAAACACCTTTCTTAAAATAATAAGTAAATTAAAAAAAAATATGAATTAATTCTTGCTGCTAATAGCGGGGTTCACATTTAACGATGTGCGGTCCGAGCGGAGTCGTTTTGCTAGCGTTCACATTCAACGATTGTCGTACCAACTTAATTTGTAAGGAAATTTTAGCACACAAAAACATTATCATCAACTAACGCAGATAATTTCCCTTCAAATGGCTGCAAGAATAAAGAATTTACAAAGTTAAGAAATAAGACGGGACCTAAAACAGAACCCTGGGAAAGCCCATTATTACGTTGGTTAACGAATTACGAAAAATGGTCTTTTGGTTATACGATTTGTTACAAGCATGGACAAAATCAATTACATATTTAAACAAAACTTCTTAAATTAGGCACATAATGTTTTTTTTTTGGTAATAATTCATGGTTAACCGTATTAAAGGATAAAAAGAATAAAGCCAATGAATAAATCAATTGTATCATTTATTGACTTGAAATTAAGTCATGGGAAGCCGCATTTTTAAAGTTAACTGACAAATTCAATATATGAATTTCAAAGGCACAAAAAGTCATTAAAAGGGAAACTGTCTTGCAATATACATCATTCCGATTAGCCACATTGAAATTTGTAACAATTGTAAAAAAAAATTCTTAATACAAATATTGACCACATCAAAAGGATTTGAAAAATTTCTTAATTTATATCATCATCATCATCATCATCATCATCATCATCATCATCATCATCATCATCATCATCATCATCATCATCATCATCATCATCATCATCATCATCATCATCATCATCATCATCATCATCATCATCATCATCATCATCATCATCATCATCATCATCATCATCATCATCATCATCATCATCAATATAATAAAACGACAAACACGAATTTTGGGGTACCATTTACGCGGTCTTCAAAAGCCGAAAGTATATAAATTATATATCGATGGAAAGGTTTTTTTGCACAGAAGTGCACAAAGCAAAAATTTATTAAATAATTTTACCACAAAGACTGAAAAACGATAAAGTAAAATTGCATTATAAGTGCGAGGAGATCGAGAACCATAGCAAGAGCCAGAGCGAGACCGAGTATTTGTTCACAACACTTATTATATTTTCGTTAAATGCAATGGTTCGTGCATTTAATATATTCGTTAAGATGGTAAGTGAATTCGAGTGAGGGATTTTTGTGGGAAGAATTTTATTTCTGAGGATTTTTTTCTGTTGTGTTGGATTTTCGGCCACTGGTCGATTTAATGCGAGGAAGCATAAATTATGTATAGTTGTAGGTATATTGGTTTTGCATGGAAATATTCTGCAATCTATTGTCTCTCGCTCATTGGGTGTTTTTTTTTTTAAATTGAAATAAAATATGAGCAAAAAAGGAAGAAAGCTTTCAATTTGTAGATGTAGTGTGAGGGATGTTTAAGCTGAGGCGTGGAACAATAACTTTTTATTTATATTCCTCGCTCCAATTCACTAACCATCTTAACGAATAGATATATTAAATCTTTGTATATAAAAACTATAGTACTATCATGGTTAGGTGCGACAGTAGCGACACCTATATTGTCCACGCAACGGTTTCTCATCAAGAGTTTGGTAACTTGCAGCTTTGCAGGTTGCAGATATTTGTTAAATGAGGAACGTAATAAGAGAAGAATATGAACGCTTTTTATTAAATTAAAGTGAGTGCAGTGCGAGGTACAGAATAAAATCAAGGAATAAAATATCTGTATATACCTATATAAAATCTTTTATACCTATACAAAGACAAAATGAAGAAAAAACAATTTTGTTTTGTTTACATTTTTTTTCATTCTGGCATGTTTTATGGTTAGGGAAGAAATGAATGTAAAATGTATATATATATATGTAGGTATAGTTATATCGATATTTAACCATTATAAGGGAATCGCTCACTCACATAATTTTGGTTTGTTTACATTTTTTTTCATTCTGGCATGATTGTAAAATGTATATATAGGTATAGTTATGTTTATCGATATTAAGCCATTATAAGTGAATCGCTCACTTTTTCATGCATTAAAAAATGTAGGTAGATATACAGGGTGTCCCGTAACTGAAAGTCAAGCGGGTAACGGGTGATAGAGTAGGTTGTACCTGTTCTGGAAAAAATAAGAAAAAAAATCCATCTCGCTTGGTTAAGTAATAATAGCAATATTTAGAAAAATAGTGAAAGTCGATACCCTAGACCACATTTTTAGGTACTGTGGTCACAAATTTCCGAATTTTGACGTGTTTATTTTTTTTACGTAATCCTAAATAACCATGCTATTGATTTCAATCACAAATTTAAAAATAAATATTGTAAGTTTCGTAAGAAAAATAAAGTTTGACTGAGTCATGTTTCAAAAACAATTTTTTGAGCTAACTTTGACACTTCATATTTAAAAAAAAATGTACTACACTACCTTGGCAAGTTTTTTAAAAAATTGGCGCGTTTCATCAAGATTTCAAAATGGTACAACACTTGCTACTTATTCATTCGTAAAAAATATTTTTCATTTTTTATTTGCAAAAAGGACCTCAGTTCACTTCAATCACTTTTACGAGAATAATGCTTTTTTGTACTCAAAAATCCATTTTACCAAGGTGTTCGTGACATACACAGAGGCACTAGAATCAGACACTGTTTTCCGTCATTAAGAGTGAGACAGATCTACATTACACAATATGGTACGCTACAATCTACGTTCGGTACGTTACGTTCCTTGTTTTACTCGCAACTTCTCACAATCGTGCGCTTTTGTGATACCCTGGACTCGATTATTGTTGTAAAAATTGTGTCAGTTATTATCTAGTACATAATAGAAACTAAGAACTTCCATATTTTTCGACAACATTGTTCTGCAGATATCGACTCTGGGAGCGTATAGTCACGAGGTAGCGAACATTGTACACGTTGCACATGGTACGGGTGGAAGTAGTTCTGTTTTAAAATTCGATGAGCAATGCTTTTCGGTATTCCAGTGGATCGAAAGGTACACAAATGTGGGGCGTCACCCATGACCACCGGGTGTTCATCTATGCACACCTATCAAACTCGCAAGGACGATTGCCTATAGTACTCGTATGGCGGCGCTGCAGAAGGGAGATCCCAAGGACATAACGACGAAGTACTTTTAAATTTAATTGAATTCAATGTGATCCAGCGCTTGATCAGTGCGATTGAAAGATCCATTGGAATACCGAGAAGCATTGCTCATCGAATTTTAAATCAAAACAACTACCACCCGTGACCCATACCATATGCAACGTGTATACGAAGTTTGCTCCCTCGTAACTATACGCCCCCAGTGTTGATATTTGCTGAACATTGTTGGCAAAAATTTGTGAAGTTTTTTGTACCTATTACTAGATAATAACTAACATAATTTCCACAACACTATTCAAGTCCAGGGTAACAAAAGCGCACGATTGTGAGATGTTGCGACTAAAACAAGGAACGTAGCGTACCGAACGTAGATTGTAGCGTACCATATTGTGTAATGTAGATCTGTCTCACTCTTAATGACGGAAAACAGTGTCTGATTCTAGTGCCTCTGTGTATGTCACGAACACCTTGGTAAAATGGATTTTTGAGTACAAAAAAGCATTATTCTCGTAAAAGTGATTGAAGTGAACTGAGGTCCTTTTTGCAAATAAAAAATGAAAAATATTTTTTACGAATGAATAAGTAGCAAGTGTTGTACCATTTTGAAATCTTGATGAAACGCGCCAATTTTTTAAAAAACTTGCCAAGGTAGTGTAGTACATTTTTTTTTAAATATGAAGTGTCAAAGTTAGCTCAAAAAATTGTTTTTGAAACATGACTCAGTCAAACTTTATTTTTCTTACGAAACTTACAATATTTATTTTTAAATTTGTGATTAAAATCAATAGCATGGTTATTTAGGATTACGTAAAAAAAATAAACACGTCAAAATTCGGAAATTTGTGACCACAGTACCTAAAAATGTGGTCTAGGGTATCGACTTTCACTATTTTTCTAAATATTGCTATTATTACTTAACCAAGCGAGATGGATTTTTTTTCTTATTTTTTCCAGAACAGGTACAACCTACTCTATCACCCGTTACCCGCTTGACTTTCAGTTACGGGACACCCTGTATACCTATGCATAGTAAATCTGTTTAGACTTAATTTAAGACGGGATTTTTTGAAATTTCAATTTAAAGTAGGTACCTAGGACAAAATGTGGTAAAATTGATCAAACTAGGTACAGGTATCTATTCTAGACGAAGGTGGTAAAGTATTAATATATTTTTTATTCAATAGATATTTAAAATTCCAGAATATCGCTAACTTGATAAAAAATCTATAAAATCTACAAAGCGGGATATAAATTTTTGAAAGTTCAAAACTGAATTAATTACAAAATTCCAATAAATCAGGGTTAAGTCCGATTGAAATAAATTTTTCACATTGGAAAGGTGTTTAAAAACAAAATTATCCGTGTTTCGACGTATTCGACGAGTTTTATTTTTGATATAAATTTAATTGGTCTTTATGACTACTTCCGGGATGGTCTTGGGACCAGTGGTTCTGGGATCGGCTAAACCCAACCCGGCAGCGTTCAGTGCTGCATAAAATAAAAAGCTCAGTTTTTCTCCACGCTCAAGACTGCTTTTAAACGATGGAATTATTCTTGCGATTTTTTACTTAATGTTGGAGTATCCACATCCAAAAATCGTATGAATCGAAAAATAAAGTTTTCTAGAATTACATGTGAATTACAATATATTTTCTAGAAGTTGTTTTTCAATTAGACGATAATGTTATTAGCACTCGAGTTTCGGGGGCTGGACGTACTAGTTTAATATAAAAAGGCGATTATTTTCTAAAATTCTCTAAATCAAATTTAGTATAATCCGGAAGGTGATCTAGACAAATTAGATCAAAATTTGTTCGTAAGCTACGAATATTTGGATGCAAAACAGAAAAGCATAATTATCAAAAACAGACTGATTCATACAAACACATTTGTTTCATATTGTTGGCTTTCACTATACCTATAATTGTTTTGTTTGTTTTGTTACTATACCTTAGAGCTGTTTTTATCTCCTTTGATTTGATTCTCAATCCTACCGCCGAAAAAAGTTGATACAATACCCAGGTATAAATATAGCCCTACATGAAAAGTTGTCTGTTATAGTTTTTAGTCATTGTGTCTATACATCTTTCAATTATTCCTCCTTCACTTTGGTTAAATCATTATTAAGTCCTTTAACAGACTTATTTACCCCAAAGCCATTTTAATAAAACTATACATTTGTATGTTTTTGATTTTGTTTCTTATTTAACTCAGGTATACTACAGGTATTCTCCGAACTCAATGCCTTGAAAGCTTCAATTTTAAATATTGAACAAAATTTTTTCCCCAAAAAACCAGTTTGCATATATTATAATTTTATTAATTTAAAAACAACCATCATTTTATTTTTAATTAATTATTGACTTATACTTACATATGTATATACATACATGTAGTTATTATTCTAGTTAAACTAGAATGTATCATAAAACTTGAAAGTAAACAGGATGTTCCAAAATTAGAAAAGTTTCCATATTATATTCTATACAGACAGTTTGTCTAAAATGTTATAGTTAAGTCGTTAAGTTATTATACAAAAGCGACAGTTTATAGGAAAGAAGATGGACAACTCTCATTTAATGTTAATTTATAGAAACAAAACACACACAAATTTTCCATAAACTTATAACTAAAGCATGTTCGGATTCAGTACAGAATGTGAGGGAAAGGCCCTATAGGAGTGTTTGAGTGCAAACATTTTGGGACTTTTTTTTTAATTTTTAAAGTGATTCAAATTGTTGTTTAAGTGGTCGCTCATTCACGCTTGTATTTCAGTTTACTACTCTTTGTTGTTCATAAAACAATAAACCCGTTTATGCTTTATTTATACATTATGTGCTAGTGAATTAGATTGTCAAAACATATCTTTAACTAACTATCTAGACTATCTAGAGCCTAGAATGTCTAGCCCGTCTATCTCCACTTTCTAGACCATCTAGACTATCTGGACTTTCTAGATCACCTATAATATCTAGATCATCTAGACTTTCTAGATCGGCTAGGCTTTCTAGACCATTTAGACCTTCTAGACCATCTATATAGGCTATCTAGACTATATCTAGACCATATAAACTATCTAGACCATCTAGACCTTCTAGACTATATAGACCTTCTGGACCATCTACACTATCTAGACTTTCTAGATCTTCTAGAACAGGTAGACCTTCTTAACCATCTAGACTCTAGACCACCAATACTATCTTGACCATCTAAACTATCTAGGCCATCTATACTATTTAAACTATTTGAACTACCTACACCATCTAGACTATCTAGGCCATATCTAAACCATTTAGATTCTAGATCATCAAGATCTTTCTGCTTTTTTGTCTTTAAAAAAGCTTAAGTCTAGTAAAATGAGACTTGACTTTTTACAAATTCTGATAGAGTTCACCAGCTCGAAAACTCTCTTTTTCTTAAATTATGTCAAGATAAAAAATGTAAGCTTATAAAACTCTACACAAAATGATTATATAATTTGTTTTTGTAAGACCAACAGATTTTGAGAAAAACTTACATGAACTTTGTACGTACTAATAGCTATTTTCTTATTTAATGAACATTTTTCCACATAACCGGAGTGTAAGGTATTAGGAGCCTTTTCCTCAAATTTTGTGAATCAATTGCCCCCGGGATTGCAAAAAACACACCTATTAAAGGTTTGAATGTAACAACAATCACTTAAGTGAGCTACCACCAAGTTTATAGACATGAGTTATAGATATTTCACGACTGCCAAGCCGATCGGTTTATTATATTTTATTGTTTGACAATGATTGCATTTGAATCAACTATTATCCACAAGTATTGAAAATGAAAAGTATTTAAAAAAAAACCTGGAGTTTGGAAACGAAAGTATTTTATAAACTAATCCGAATTCGAAGAAAATAAATAAAATAAGAAAAATTATTTTGTATAAAAGATAATCAAATTGAAATTATACGTTTAGTTGCGGAAGCTCAAAAATTAAGAAATTACTCAGTTAAATCGACGAGAAAACGATTCGGTAAATTTAAACAATTCCGTCAAAACTATAAAGAAGAATTGTGACTTGTGGTTCAAATTACAGAAAGGGTCACAAAACAATGATAACATTTCACAAAATGATATTCAAAATCCATCAATGATTCGGCGTGTATATATAGTTTGCATAAAAGTAAGCTGATATATTAAATGCTCTGCTAAGCGTGTTTTCGAATGTTTCTGATGTGATTCGGTATAAGTGGTGACAGTGTTTTAATGAGTCTGCTGCTGATTTATTTCTTTATGTGAATAATTCTATACTAATTATCTGCAATTCCGAAACTTTGGTCGTACTTATACTGTTTCGGAAGTGATTGATAATAATTAACGATAAAAAAGCTTTCCGCCTTTTTTCTTGTTATATCTTGTGAATCAGGTGCCTTTTTTATACGATGATTTTTGCTTCTTGCTTTCGACTCAAATTCGGCAATACTCTTACATTTCGTTTGGGTATTAAAATTTTCAATGCTCTAATATTTTAGCAACCATGCATACAGATATACATACATGTGCATTATGCATCTTCAAACAAAGGAAATAAATGAAGCGATTTGCTGAAATAACTAAGAATTGACTTTATTCAATTCTTTCAGCAATTCGCCGAAATTTTGGCGGGAAACGACAGAGATTTGGAATAGAATTTGAAGTTTTGAACGAACATATTACCTCATTGACCTCGTAATAAAAACACAGTATAGAGATCCCATGCCATCAGACCCTGTTTAGATTAAGACATGCTCACTACGTAGTGAATAGTCATGTCGTGTCTTCACTCGAAATTTCTCAGTCATGAGTATCGCCGAACTCTGATGGAATATCTCTGAATTGAAACATTTGATTCTGAGCACCATGAACCATGAGTTTAATATTAAAAAAATAAGTAGTTGCATCTTTGCTGTTATCAATCCACCAATTCAATAAGCATTTTTTGCGTCTAAACTTGACTAATTACACATTTTTAATTTTTATTCTCATCTACCTTACTCTTCAACGAACATGCCAAAAATAAAAAAAAATGGCATTAAATGGAACATGTCGGATATGAAACATGACTGCTCACTACAATCTTTATGTTTTCTTCCTGACTCTCGCCTCCCTTTCTACCTCACCGATTTCATCTACAAAATGCCGTCACTACGTAGTGAGCAGTCACAATCTAAACAGGGTCAAAGTACACATTTTAAAGGTAATTTCATTAGCGTATCCATTTTGTTCAGTTCTGCGCATCTGTCAAAATCGAGGAAAATTGTGGAACGAGTGCCCCTTTACTTGTCTTATTTCAATTGGTCTGTTTGGTAACGTGAAATTTCTTGCGAATTTGCACAAATTTTCACAAAATTTCACAATTTGCTGTCAAAACCCATAGAAAAAAACTCGGTTTTTGGGAAATTTGTTGAAAAAAAAGTTACTAAACGGGCATAATATTTTGTTTGTTGTTTCTAATGATGCGGTGAGTATGTTCCTTTGGGCTCTTGAATTTTTATATTCGTATACTGTCAACTTTGACAACCTGCGCAATTATATTTAGTCTGTTTTGTTTCTTTTTAAAGAAAAATGTGTAAAACCTGTCAAACTTTGAAAATACTCTTAAAGAGGGGAAAAGTTGTCAAAATGTTAACAAACTCACTGCACCACTTTTTGTATAAAATGTCACTTTTGTGTAAAAGACGTCAAATGGTGACAAATCATTTTTAATCTTGTAATTTTAAATTGTAAAATTATTTTGTATACTGAAAAATGCCAAACGAAAATGTAGCGCGGGTTTTAATGGACTTATCTGAACCTTCATCAAATGAATGTGGACAATTTGAATGAATATTTTTTAAATTCATAGCCAACGTTAAGTGACAGACACTGACAGCTGTGTATTTGATAGTTTTAACACTCTTTGCACACAGAAATCTGTGTAGCAAAAATTTGTAAGTTATTCAATGGAGGGGAATTATTAGCTCTCTCGTTGCAACTTTTTTGAAACAGGAATCTTAGACAATTTGTGAAAATTTGTGCAATTTTGCAAGAAATTTCACGTTACCAAACAGAGCTCATGTTCCATCGATTGTCTAACGTAGTCACTCCGATTTAAAGTAGCTACAATCAATGAACAACGAATTGAAAAATTATCTTGAAATGAATAAAATGTGGCATTAACAATCAAACAGAGGCTAAAAAATTTAACGTGAAATCGATCAAAAGGGGAAAAACCTATAACATATAAAATATTTAAGATAATTCTATGCAGTAAATTTTGTTAAATTTGTGGAAGTTTTTTATATTATATTGTTTTAAAAAAATACTATAAGGACCTTTTATTTTCGCCCTTTACTCTTTAGTGAAATACTTTTTTTAGGCAATTTTGTTTGTTAAAAACATATTTATTTGATTCTCAAATGCCTGCAAAATTTAAAAAAGGAGAGACAAATTACGTAATTATTGCAGTTCATAAAAAGTTTTATAACAGTGATAGTAAGGAATATTAGTAAAATAAATAAATAATACTTCTTTCATCCCAAACTTATACATTAATAATAATTCTTAGCAATTTTGTTTTCATCATATAGGAACTTCAGATATAAATGAACAAAAAGTCAAAAATAAGTCAGTGCTGAATTTCTTCGTGAAACTCACAAATATCTCGTCCATCATTAGGATTTTGAAAAACTTCTGTACCCATAATTTCCCTATAAAATTTCAAGTCTTCGATTTCTCTCAATTTCAACTGACAATGGTGTTTGAGGAGTTTGTCACTATCATTCTTTTATTTTTATGCTTCTAAAAGAGGAATTCCTATGAGGGCAATAATATTAGATCTATCATATCAATTCTTTTAATCGGGTGCATAATGGATCTTGAACTCCAATTCATCTGAAACCGTTTAGTTGGCTCAAACTGAAAATGACATGGCTTTGAGTTTTCTTGGGCAGTCGCTTTCCAGTCCATTACTGGACGCGCCGTTCCAAGTTTTTTGACAGTTCCATATTCATTGAAAATTTCATGATACTTTTCAAAGGATGATAACTTCCTCATATCGCACTTTTTTTTCTATCAGCAAAAACAGTTCAGCGGAAAAAACCATGTACATATGTATATCAATGTTAAAATTGTATTTTGGGCTGCACATCAGTCAAAAAAGTAGGTACTTACCTACCACATTTTTACTTGGATGTTGATACCACAAAGCGTATTATAACAAGCTCTGTTTTGAAAATCAATGCTATCTATTTGATTTCATTTAGAGAAAAAATAAAGCCGTTTTGAAAAAATACTATCTTTGTATGAAAGATAGGCCCTCTTTGATTGTTAACAAAATACTTAATAGCCTCTTTTTGATACCAAACTCATATTAAAAATAGTAATAACTTGTTGATTAGCTCGTTTTGAAACAATATCCGATAGCTCTCTTTGATACGCAAATTTTGGTATATCAATATCACACTCCATATATTGATTGTTAACGCCAAAAATGTTCATTGAACGTATCCAAGTGTTCACGAAATTGACAGATTACAGGGATGTCAGTGAGTATAGAGTGAATGCGTTTATAAATAAGAAGATATCCAACTATTCAGTTCTGATGAATGATTCTATGCATTCGGCATGATACTTTTGTTTCTTTATTTGATTTTGTTGTAATATTCTCGAGATTATTATTTTTTTTATAATTACACATTGGCAGTAATTGCTAATTCTTGAACACTTGTCACTTTATTATTTTATGTATACATATTTTGTATAAAATCACCACTTTTGTTTTTATGGAATATTTGTCATATACATAATAACAAAAAATACACATTACAGAGGAGCACTTGTCATCTAATAAGTCATAAGCAATTCTATATTTTCAAATCAATCCACACGTATTCAAAAATTGCGGGAAGATGTTTAAGCCTTCAGGGGCCTATTTCACAGAACATACTTCACATACATCACAGAAATGTATGTGACGTAAAATAAGCCCCATATGTGTGGGTGTAAATTTTAAATTTTTTTTTAATTATGCGTTTTCCAGTTGACGCATAGTTTTTCTAAAAAATCAAAATTTACAATGAGCCAATTTTGGTGACTACTTTAAGGTACCTACATTCATTCATACAATGTATGTTATGTATGTTCCGTGAAATAGGCTCCAGGTAAGAAGGTTGTTATTTTATGTTTGGATAATTTTTGTGTTCCAATTGCAAATTGTTTTCTTTTATCTTTTCAAATAAGAAATCCATTTTTGATCGTTTGAAATTTGAGAATAATTTTTGTAAACCATTCCTATGTATTAAAAAAAAACAATCAACCGAAATAGAATCTCGTCTTCATAGAAGATCCTCTTATGACTACTCCAGCCCTGTGACTTAGGTAATAAACAGCTAAAAATTAATGGTTAAAATATTCACCAGTTTGTTGAAAATGGTATGCCTGACTGTCGTCAAGTCATTTACATTGCTAATGGGAAGATAGAGTTTTATTTTTATTTTTTTTTTGCATAAAAACATTCATTCATAAATTTTGTAAAACATTTCGTTTAAAAATCAATTTAATTTTTGATGTTAATTATGCTATGGTAAATTCTACATAATGCAAAAACAATATGATGTGAGTCTAAGTTTATTCTTGTCAAGATACGATGCTGTGAATTATTTATTTTTTTTTTATTTAAGAACAAATTCATAAATCCGGAATCTTTGTTTGAATAACAATAATTTTGTATACGCTTTCATTCAGTGCTGTTTGTTTGTTGCTGATGCTGATAGTGGTTTTGAATCCACGACAATGTGGTGACATACATATATTTAAAAAAAAATAAAATAAAATACAAAACAAGGTTATTAACTTTAAATAATACAATGAGTGGCCACAGTCTGAGTTGTTGCCACTCCGGAAAATGAAATTATTAATGACAGGCTGCCGACTGGTCGCCCCTGGACTAATATTGCTATTTTCATTTTTTGTATTTATTTATACGGCTCTAAATTCGCTGGGGTGCGTATATGTATGTATATTGGGGATACAATGCAATCAAATTATTTTTTTTATATTATTAATAATAAATGTTGCAATTAAATTATGTTTTCATTGTTGTGACTTATTTGTGTGTTTTGTATATTGATTTTGTAGGTTAAGCTTGAATATTTAGGGCATAACAGCAGCTATAGAAATGTTTTGATAATAATAGATTTAAAGATTATATAAATCATGAGGTAACCTACAGCTGCACTTGTTTATTTTAATTTTAGTACTAAGCTAAGAATTTATAATACATATATTTAACTTTAAATTATAATAAATTTATTTAAAGCTGAATAAACCACTTTTATCAATATTTTTTTGTCAACATCATATACATACATACAAATGTACATAAGTATATTTAGGTAAAAATAATATAAACGATTGTTGATAAAAAATTTGATAAAACAATTTATAAACATCCGGCTCAGTTGGCTTTCTATAATTATAATTCGAATGTCAACCTTCAAATTAAAAATTAAATAATTTGAAAACATTTTAATAAGAAGTTCTAACCAAGGTAGAACTAACTACTTACCGAAAGTAATAAAATTTGAATTTTTAAATATTGCAGATTGTTTGTGAAAGCTTCGTATTTGTTGGCAAGATACAAATAATATGTGAACAACAAAATCGCTGATCAGAGAAGGTCAAACTCAGTTTTTTTTTTTTTTAAATGAACTTTGGAGGACTTGTTGAAATTAGAATTTAAAAACAACAAACTTGTTGGTGACTTTTCACTATGCTTGACGATGGTTTTGTGGATGAGATCGTCATGGTGTACTGAAAAATCACAATCTGAATAGTCAAAATATGGTTTGTCGTAAAACAAGTAATACTCTGTTAACTTAGAAAATCAAAGGGTCGTTACGACTCATGTCAATAGATTTCAATTTCTCTGAAAAAAATCAATATATTTGAGAACAAATTGGCGTTTTCGATCGATCTTCCAAATTCCAATCTGTTTTGATTGAAAAATCAAATTTGAAAGCATATTTTCTCTTTTCTTATATGAAGAATTGTAAATCCAGATTTGTCAAAGAAAACGATATCGGAACTAAGAGCTGTACACGTAAATACAACAACAACTAAAGTCCATATATGGACTTACCTAAGTCCAGATAATAGGCGTCATCAAAAAAAAGATTGGGGCTAAATAATTTACATGTTAAATGCAACAACAACTCATTCCCGATGGGCTTAGCTAAACCCACATAATTTTCGGGGCTTAACTTAAGCACGGAGAAAAACTGTATTACCTGCGGGAATTACATACTTACTATCGATAGTTTCTATGGAAACTCCATTTTTTTTTCTCTAATGGCGTCGTTAATCCCCGACATCGTTTTTTTTTCAACCAGTTCCCTCCGGGATTAGAAAAAAACACACCTAATATGGACTTAGCTAAGTGCAGATAATTTTCGGGACTTAACTTAATTCCCGATAAAGGCTGTATTACCGGCGCTAATTATCACTTTGGTATCGATAGTTTGTATGGAAACGTCAAATTATCCGAGTCATCGAATGAAACAATTTTTTTATGAAACAAAACAAATTTATTTATTTATTTTATTTTGTTTTCCTATAAATGACTTGAAATTAAGATCTATGTTCTTATTTCATTTTATTTTATGAAGGGAAATAATTTTCTAGACGAGTTTTCTCTTTATTTTACTGTGACGTGGCTGAGATCTCGAAAATTTCGTTCCGTCAAAAAGTGAGGAAGTGAATCCAATTTTTTCCCCCAGCATTTTGACAGCAACGCTGAGAAATTTTGCTGTGGAATCTTTTTCATGTACCTGACATTAGGCAAGTGTTTTTTTGCAAGCCCGGGGGGAAGTGGTTGAACAAAACGACAGCGGGGATAGCGACGCCACGACAATAAAAAACATGGAGTTTTCATACAAACTATCGGTAACATGTATGTAATTCATGCCGGTAACACAGCTTTTCTGTTCGCTTAAGTTAAGCCTCGAGAATTCTTTGGGATTAGTTGTTGTTGCATTTAACATGTTAATTGTTTAGCACCGACGTCGTTTTTTTTCATCCAATTCCCCCCGGGGTTGCAAAAAAAACACGGCTATTGCTGACGAATAGCATCGCCCTCTCTATATTGATAGTGCAAGTGTATTTCCATAATGAATAACACTTTGATTTCGTTGGATTTTGACAACTAAATGTCAAACTGAAACTGAAAAAATACTTTTGAGTTGTTTGCAGCATTGGCTAACTTTGGTTAAACTAAGGATTAATTACTCATCACCGAAAAACTGTCACTTAAGAAGAAATCCATTATACTTGACGGCAGAATAGTGTTTGAAGGCCTCACTGTTTTTTTTAGGGAAGTCACAGATTTGACAAAGAGTATGAATAGGTAACTGACTGAATACAATGGTGTAACTGTAGCTGTCAAGAAAGTTATATAAATTGGGACTGTAAACCCTTATTTATATAGCAAGAAATGTATAAGTGAAATTAAAGTTGAGGTATCTTCTGCTTTAACTAAAAGCTGCAGGCTGCAGCTAAATTTTCATATCTTCAGTCAGTAAACATTGACCAAATCGATAGAAAGAGAGCATAAGAATTTTAGAACGAAAGTTTAAATTAAAAAAGAGGGACGCTCAATTAAATGAACGGTATAAATTCCTAACAAAAAAAACAATTTACTGGTGATCACTTTCAATTTTGATTCATTATTTTGCATCTTATACAAACTCAAATTTACCACCCAAATTTATGTATAATCAAAAATCTGTTCAGAATTCACTTTCGTTTTTTATTACCTTAATTGTTTGTACATTATTTTCTTGTCAAACACTATTTTGGCATTCCATTGTATAACAAAAGTAATAAATCCTATATAGGTACAAGCAAGCCAGAGAGTCAAAGCCTAGAAATTTAATGGAAAAAAGAAAAAGAATAATGACATTTATTTTTTGTTATCCAAACATTAAACTTCTTATTACATTCTATATGTCCACTGTCCAGTGCTATTCAGTCAGGCAGCCAAGTCCAAGTCCATATCCAATCCAACATCCAAGACGCAACAAAGAGTGATCGCTGCTGTATGTACTTTTTTTTTTTTTTCAATTCTCATCCCAGTCACACACAAATATTCACCGGTTACAGGTGCGGAACTATGTTTTCAATCAGGGAGGTGCCATTTTAATTGAGTTATACATATATGCAGGTATTTTTTCTCTGCAAAATTTGTTCTATAGAAGATTATTTGAGTTGATCTCTTCTTTGTTCGAAATCATAAATTTTCTTCATCGGATTTGAAATTTGAATATATTTGACATTTAACACTCTATGATGCGAGGGAAAGAATTAAAAAGTTAAAGAAACGCATCAAAGAATATAAAGTTACCAAGAAGACACATCTCATAAAAATGTTTGTACTGAACATTTTTATATGGCGGGTTCCAATATCGCGAGCCGCTCTCAGAGCTTTTGCTTTTTTATGGGCTTTTCAATAATTCTCTCAGCGCTTTTACAATGAGATACCACACACAGTGATACAGCCAGCTTTTTTGTCCTTATTATACCTACCTACCCATCTTCATATAAACTGATATCAGTTTGGACGGATGAAATCGGCTAAGGTGATTTGTAATAAGTGAGTATGTCTAGAGTTTCCTACCACAAGTCAATAAAAATGATACAACTTTTCCTGACTTATTTTTCAACTATTCAAACAAACAAAAACAAATATTTTTATATAACAAAAACGTTTACTTCATTCCAGAAGATGAAGAAAATATAAAAACTATATATAAAAGCGTCATATTGCTTCTATAATTTGACTATGGCAACTGGCAATCCTGGTTTTGACAAATGTCATTGGAAATTTTTCAATTAAATTAAATCGAGTTAAATCATCTTACGAAGATGGAAAACTCGACGTCGCTCGTTGGTGTGAGAATCACTAATGACCTTAGCCGATTCCACCTCAGTTTATGTATTTAACCAGTTCACGTTTCTGAGATCTTATTACTGGCTGAACACAATGCCCTGCTGCAACTGGAATCGGAGCTGCAGCTGCAACTGCTTTAAAAAAATGTCATACGTCGTTTTTTTTTTATCTGCCCACAATGAGCTGTACAGTTTTTTATATATTTTAAAGGAAAAAAAACAACCACGAGTTTATTATTCAATTTTTTTATTTCCAAAATTTTTCTTTTAATTAATATTTTGAGCACTGAAAACTTCAATATTTTGTTCCGGCTCTTTTTTTCTTCATATAAATTGAAACGTCAGAAGTACTGGGGCCCAACTATGTAACTCGATTCTACATTCTACAATAAAAATGTTCGAATTCGCAAAATCTCAGCTCGCTAATTCTTTAGCATACGCATATAAACGGAAATAAAATAGCACTAGTTAAAGATTCTGCGGCAAAAAGTCGAAAGCTGCAAAATTGATCCCACTTTCATACATATTACCACTTAAAATAAGCATTGAAAACAACTTTCGAATGGATTCGAAAGTAGAAGCAAGTTACATAGTAGGGCCGCTGCACGTGAAAAGGTTAAAAGTTGGTGAACCCTTGCAGCACCGACTGCAGTTGCGTTGCGTTGTGTTCGTAACATTGAATTTGTGTGTATTCAATATTTTGACAGCTATTCAGTTGCAGCTTCTAGTTGCAGCTCCGTATCCATTGTGTTCAGCCAGTTACTGAACAAACTTCTTGCAGTTTTACAAAGCAGAAGGACAAGATTTAACAAGATTTGTTCACTAGAAGTCAAAACCACCATATCAATCTCTTTTTAATAGACTTCTTTTATCGCCAAAGTTCTGCCTAAAACACTTTACAATGATTGGGAAGACGAAACGAGAGACTTAATTTCAGACTGTCTGAGTACCTACACAGCTCCACCAATCCCATTATCAGTCTTTGAATCGTCGCGTCGGTGTAGGAATGGATCGATTCATCTTCTAAGAACATCAAATCCTCCCAAAGAGATCTGGAGACTGGAAGGGATGGTGACTTGAAAATTTATATAGAACTGTAGCTGTGGGGTGGGGTGGTGTAGTCTGTAAAACTATGTCCAATACAGAGGCAGGAGCCTTCCGAACTCCACAAAAATACAGTTCTTCTTCCAAATATAAGAGAAACTGCTTCTTGAGGAACACAAAGTTTGTAGCAAAAAAAGGGTTATGACAAACTGACCGTAGAGTAATTCAATCAGGGGAAAGCGAAGTGAACTGAATTGTATGTTGAAAAATGTTTCCCTCTCTTTGGAGTCTACTAATACAAATTAAAATGGTTGATGTGTATCACAATTTTTCTCCAGCATTCTTCATTCCGTCTGCGATTAAGGCAAAAGTTACTCTGGGGAACAGTACACATATAAAAGGTAACTAATATCAGTAACGTTTACATTTTTGTTCAGTTTTACGCATCTGTCAAAATCGAGGAAAATGATGCCAGTGCCCCTTTACCTCTCTATAATTTCAATATTTTGTTGTTGTTTCCAATGATGCGTATTGAGTTCCTGTGGGCATTCGAACAGCCATTTTTAATTTTTTTGACACTTTCAACTTAGACAACCTGCGCAATATATTACCTTAGATTAATGTGTACTGTGAGTCTGGTTCAAAATTGAACCAGTTTGCAGTGGCCTATTAAATAAAAATTTTTTTGCTAAAAAATAAAATTTAAATCAATACATTTATTTTAAAAGATATAAAAGAATGTATCTTAAGTGAAATCAAGTGCATGTTAATTTGTCTAAGTCATTGGATATTTTTTTTTAATTTATTTAAATCAAACTTGTAAATCAATCAAGTTGTGATCGCATATTCTATTCTATTATGGTGAAATGTCTTCCGGATAGCCAATTAAAAATACCATTAGAACGACAATATACAAAGAAGTACCTAAAGTGAATCTTTCCGATATGTCAAATGAACAAGTTATCCATAACGGACAAAAGTGAAGGGGAAGTATTTTTTTTTGTTAATTCCCATCAATACTAAAGCGGCTAAAAGCACCCATTTCTCGTAGGTATTGACCCTCCCCCCCTTTATCCGTTACTGACCAGGCCGTGCAAACGCGCCCGCCACCGCCACCACGCCAAAAGGCTCCGAGTTCATTCTAGTGGTTGAAATCTTAGATTTATAGCTCTTATGCATAACTCAAAGTTCTTCATCAGCTAAATCAAGAAATGTTGATTCTTTAACTGAAAATTTGTATTCACAACCGAACAACCGGTACTAAGAAAATCGTAAACAAAATGTTAATGCATTTAAATTATAGAATAAGGAAAAATAAAAAAACCAAAAACAAGATATGGATAGATATCTCTATAGGTATAACTATCTACATATACCTACCTATTATACATTGACTTGACGTTGCTGCGCCGCGCCGGCCGTGCCTACATACATATTAATGGCTGCGGGGACATTTAAAATTCTATAATGTTATTTTGAACCCTGGATGTCGATTTATTCTATGTGAGAATTAAAATTCAATGAAATCGACACAGAGCGGATAAAGCCATAGCCCATAGGCAGCAAAAGCAAAGGCATAGGTATACCTACTTATAGGTATACACAACTTTGTGAAGCTATATAGACTCATAATATTGCGTGAATGTTGATATGAGGTTGAAACTCTTTGACTACTTAGGTACCTACATACATATGTATAGAGCTGATTGGTATTCCCTTCTTGGCTCTTCCTCTAGATCCTTCACCAGCGTGATCTTTTGTTTGTTCACGCCTAGCCGCCACCATACCACCGTCAAGCAAATATAAGTAGATACCTATAACCTATAACTTTTAGCCAATTTTTGCAGATCGTCTTCGAGTAAAAATATTTCATAATATCGACGAACCGAAATTGTAACATCTTTCGTTATTCCTTCAATATGTATGTATATCGAACTACATATACAGAGATACACACATCTCTGTCATCATCATCCTAACTTGCACGACCAGTTACCAAAAAAAGTTGCGTTTACGCAACACTACCACGGCCAACAGCAGCGAATATATTAACATTTCATTAAAGCCGTTCAAGGCCAAGTCGAAAAAGGTGTTCAAAACACCGGACCTCCATTATAGTACACTGGTAGACAGATACACCAAACAACAAACAACACACCACACAGCACAAGCTCTTCATTCATCATCACGTAAATAGGTGCTCCCTATATGCAGTATGAATCTTTAAACAAAAAACTGACCAATGGCCACTAATTTGGCACAATCGGTTACTAAAGATGCGTTTGGTTTGTATCTATGATGCGGTAACAAACATTTATGTACACACAATCAACGACCGGCGATACAAATTACATAGATGCGATTGCCGATCGTTAAATCGATGATGAACAATGATTTTGACATTTTCTTTGTTTGCTTGGCGATTGTTGTTGGCCGAACGTCCGTCGCGACGCTTTGTTGCGGCTTCGTCGTAATCGTCATCATCATGGTGCTACAAAATGATTGGCTGTGATTGTTGCTATATCTATAGATACGATGAAATACCCCTTGTTGTGTTGTGACAATGTGAAATATTATTGCTGATTTTATTTCATTTGTCAAAGACCTAATTTTGCATACCTATACCTATACTGATCGTATACATATGTGATTTATGTGTGCACATTTTTGATAGATACCTACTTTATTATAGCAACCATACATATCTACGCAAGATCGTGATATTTGTACAAATATTTTTTTATTTGACTTAAAAGAAGATTGTTTTGACTATTTTTTATACAAATTCATATGGATATACTGAACTTATGATGATGTACACAAAAAGTCAATTAATTGTTTGATTTTTTTGCAGCTGCAAAGAATTGAATGTAAAAATTTATTGAACGCTTTCTCGATTTAAATTGAAATTAATTGTCATGGCAATGATGGTCGATGTGAAAGAGTGAGTGAGATAGGTTGTTTTCATAGTGAGTAACAATAATTATTGTTTCTTTTTATTCTATAAATTTCACTGTCGAAACTAATTTTTTCTTTAGAAAGATGAATTTTTTCAGTGTAGGGGAGGACGGGGCACAGAGGACCACCGGGGCACAGAGGACTTTCGCTTTAAAACGATAAATAAGTGACTTGGCCCAAAAGTCGTATACTATAATAAAAGCGCCCATCTAGCTCCCCAGTTTGTTATTGTCTATCGTGCTGATGAGCGCCCTCCGAATGAAAAAAAAAATAAATTTTGTTGTTTTTTAAGGCAAGTTTATAAAAAAAAAGGAAAGTGTTGCTTGTTTAATATTTAAAGAAGAATTTCAAGTTTTAATATCGAAAACAAAGAATTCAGTGATGTTTTGTTCAATTTAAGTTTTGTAAAATATTCATGTTTAAACATGTTGGAAACACTTTTTTAAAGCCATTCGTATTGGGGTACTGAGGATTTCTGTGGTCCTCTGTGTCTCCTATAGAATACGAACCTGCGATCAATTTTGGATTTTTTTTGTTGTAGATGGTACGGAACTACATTAAGAAAAAGCCAGAGCGAAGCTGAACATTTATTACAATGGAAAATGCAATATCAGCTATAAAATTCAAAAGAAGAATCCATCAATGGAACAGCGACCATCTGGGTTTTATGCACTTCAGTGGTATCCCAAATTTACCTAAAATGTGTTTCTTCACTTTTTTCTGGCGCAAAAATGCCAGAGCTTTTGACTTTTGAAATTTATTTTATTTCCGTTCTAGCAAGAATCTTCCCAAGCATTTAACCTATACCGCCTTTTCTTGCTTGTCAAACTAGGTACTGATAACTTCTATTGTCAAATGTGAAGTTTACTCAGAAATTACAACAGCAACATTAAAAAGGAGAGCCCAAACGCAGTAAAGAAACATACCTATTGTAAATGGAGTAAAGCTAAGTACAGACGATTTTTAGATCTTACAATATTATCAGAACTGTCAATGGTCTGACAAAAGCTAACAACTAGCTGACAATTGACATATTTCTTACAATGAAAAATTGTCCGTTCACACGGTTGGTAGATTTTTTCCCAAAGTCTGACAATTTGATTGTCCGCTCTTTTTTATCTGTCTTTAACTGTCAATGACATTTCGGACAGTGAAGAAATTGTTAGCAATTGTAAGATGTTTTCAATGAAAACATCTGACAATGACCAATGAGTCTGACAATGTTCAGACGATTGAGAGACATTTGGAACAGTTTTTCCACTGACAGATCTGACAATATTGTAAGATCTAACAATCGTCTGTACTTAGCTTAAGTATAATACTAAAAAGATAAAATAGGCAATTTGTTTGGTAAATTTAATTTTAATAAAATGTTTAACGGATAATACTCGTTTAAAATATGGAAAACCCTCTTTTTGACCCACTGGATCATACTATGAATGCTTTTTTGTTGTCGAAGACCCCAATAATATAAACATACCAATATTCTAAAATAAATACCTCTGATTTTATCAAAAGTACACACATACATACATTTCTTTCTTTCTTAATAAATCTACTATTACAGGTAGGTTAGGTATATGCACAGCACATCCTCTTTCGTACTTATCAATCAATATTTTGTTGACAACAGATCTGAAACCTCAAATAATAAAAGCAAAGATATACATATACATACAGACATAGGTATAAATACATACCTATATCACGTTTTTGTTTTGTTTCGTTAATCAAAAATACAATTCACAACGATGCCATGATAAAATAAATGCCTTCGATAGCAAAGCAAACTCAAGTGTTCTGAAAAATAATAAATTATTGAAGGTATTTGATGAGAACAAACAGTGGAAATGCACCGGCGATATGTGACATAAAAATGAAATTGTGTTTCATCATTAAAATTTATATACAGAAATTAATTATATTTGTCATTTTTTTTTATCAAATAAAAAATGGGGTTCCATTTTTTGTTTGTTGTAGCTTTAACAAAAATTAAAAAGAGCAATTACTTGAATACAATTTTCCTTTTAGGGTTATCAAGATGTAGATATACCTACAATTTTGTTTGGTTCTATGGATCGTTTTTTTTTTAATTAAGAAAAAAATTTTTAAACATTGATCTCTTGAAAAAAAAACAATATGTGATTGATACTTGAATATTTGTATGCAGGAAAATGTGATCTCGGAGATCTCAGCAATCACAGACCTGAACACGATTCCTCAGCATAATTTTTCAGCTTTGCTGTCAAAACTCTGAGGAAACTTTTTGAGTGAGAAAAATCTCTGAGAAAGTTAGAAAGCAAATGTACAATTTTTTTCGTCAGTATTTTGACAGCGAAACTGAGATTGCGAAGGTCTCCAAGATCTCATTTTCCTGAACTTGCCCAATGTGCCGAACAATTATTTCGTGTGCTAAATTTTGACAGATAAGTAATATACCTATACATACGGTGACCATATTTTAGAATTGCAAATATATTTTGCTGAAGAGTAAATTTCCGTCACTAAGTTCCGTTTTTTTTTGTTTTTTTTTTTAATATTCTTTGAACTCTAAACGTTATTATTTTTGTGGGCGTTTTTCTTTTTTAGTTCAGAGCAGAGCCTGAACTGTCAAAAAAAAATCGTGTTTCTTTTTTAGCTCAGAGCAATCAGACCTCAAATTTTGTGTTTCTTTTTTCGCTCTGAGCATGTTCAGAGCATGTTCAGAGCGCGCTCTATGAGCTCAGAATAAATTGATAGAGCAGACGGAGTTGAATAGCTGATCACAAAGAAAATTACAACTGTGAACAAATAAAAAAATGACAGCTGGTGAAGCGTTTCTTTAAACAAATCTGAACTCTCAGAGCAGAACACGCTATATAGATTTAGAAAATAGATTTTGTAGTTTCGACCTTCATTTGGGCTTTTTCGTTGTAGAGGCATTTGACAAAATAAAATTTTACTAGACGTCTGGTTCCGTTCTATCAAACAGTTATTGTTCGTTAGCATCATTATTTTTTTTTGTCATTGAATTCTGCTTTAATATTTTATATTATTGTTTTTAAGAATTTCTAAGAAATACAGAACAAATAATGGACAACTTCTGAAATACAGAACATTTATGTGTTTTTGTTCAACAAATAATTCATAATGAACATCGTCTTCAAATACAGAACTGTTCATTATTATAAAGAACCGATGGTCACCATGCCTATACAGTAAGAAATACAAATTTTATAAGAAGGTTTTTTTAATAATACAAATTCTATTGTAGGTACTTATACCTACTACTGAAATACATTAGCCAAATAGAAGACTTAGCACTATTTTAATGGACTTTGTTGAATTATTGATTCAAAATAGCTTTTAACGGTCTTTTTATTTTATTTTTTAGCTTAGCTAAATTATGGGAAGAATTTTCTGTATATCGTTAACCACGTCACATTTGACATGAGACAAATACAAAGTAATAGATTGACACCTTTTAGGTACATATATGATATATAATTTTTTAATATTTATAGGCAAGTTCAGGGAAAAGAGATATCAGAGACCAAGTTATCTCAGTTGCGCAGCCAAAATACCCACTGAGAAAAAAACTTCCTTTAATATAATAAACATATCTAACTTTACTGTAAATTGTACCATTCAATCATTTGCCTTATTAAACTCTCCAATGCAAGGCAATAAACGCACAAAGCGTTCTTCGCGGAACTATACGTCCACGGTCGACACGGCCGACGACGGACGTGGCGATGCTGGCTGATAAATCAAACAAGCCAATTGAATCTACATCAAATGAAACATACAATCATAAAGTACATATTTACTGCTTTAAAATACATATATACATATGTACATAATTGTATATATATCTTTACGCGGCATGTTGCACGTTTCACATCATGTGTACATATTTTAAGCAAAAGAGTATCTAGGTACATAATACATATAGCTACATATATAGTGTTTATGCTTAAAAAGCCGGTTAAGAACTGTTTGAATTGTTTATTTAGGACCACTGATAAACGAGCCCATGCAGCAACACCTACCTACACCCGAGTCGCATACGGTACGGACACGCTAAGAATTTTGCCTTCAAAGTGCTAAAATATATTATAGTGCCTGCGTAACGTTTAGTGTATTTTTTTTTTAGGAACCCAACATCTGTATGTATGTACCTACCTACAACTAAGAACCGGCGTTTTGTTTGTTTCAAGAATCAATATAATATGTACACATTTTGTGGAATGGAAAGGATTTATTTGATAAAAGATTCAACTATTGAAAAAAGGTTCTAAAAAAAGTTTCATTTTTATCACGACTGCTTGCAAACATTTGACGGTCATTCGTGAAGTATAAATAATGGTTGCTTATTGTAGATATCGAACCCGAGGTATATTTAAAAATAAAACTACCTATGTATACAATAATTTTCAGGTACCTTACCTACCTATCGGCAAATAAAACAAAATGTTTCAGTTCATCGTTTATAATTAATAAGATATGTTATATTTTCAAAGATAATATAAATACAATTATTTGCGATAATGCAATATAGGGGCATTAATTATTATATACATATAAACTTATCATGTGGACCTGTAAAGGTTGTCCCAAAATTAACGGAAAATTTGAATTTACTGTCATTTTTGTATAAGAAAATATTGGTAACCTTTAAAAAAATTTACAGCTGACAGTTATAGAATCCGTCGCTTGCGTTACGTCGACGTAAACAACTGACAACTCAATTAAATACACACATTAGGCATGTTCAGAAAAATGTGATCTCGGAGATCTCAGCAATCCCAGTTACCTGAACAGGATTCATCAGCAAAATATCTCAGCTTTGCTGTCAAAACTCTGAGGAAAAAAAATCTTGGATTCGCTTGCTCACTATTTGATATCATTTTTCTGAACGCGCCAATTCTTATGAGAAGCGACCCATAGACAACGCATGCGCCCGACGCAACGCAAAAAGTAGCAGAATTTTAAACTTTTCTCACCGGCAGGTCCTGGTGACTGTAATGTATTGTGCTACTGTGCTCTGAACTCGTCGTGATGGTTTTATGTACATCTTTGTTCGCCCTAGTTAACTTGCAGTCAGTTTATTTTCAAAAGAAAAGATATAATACTCTGCTAATTTTTATAACAACAAAAAATAAAATAAATAAATAGGTAGTAAGCCCAGTAATTTGAAGTTTGTCTTTTCCGAAAATTGACTTTATAAATTCGTACGCATAAAAGATGTCAAAACAGTGAAAGTTTGGCGGCCACAGTTCGTTGTTGTTCCTGGACTTTCATCACCCTCTCAAACACCAGTACGGGCGACCAGTGCAGTGCTTGGAATCACCAATTATCCATTCTTTCTCCCTTCAAATTTGACGAAATTAAATCAATATTCCGGACATCTTTAATTTTTCGAACTAAACTGTTAGCTATCAAATTGTTTTTTTAGGGTTTTCAATACTTTACTAAACAAATTAAAATTGTTAAACTAGGAAGATCCCAAGTTCTGGAGCAATAGAGGCAATATTTAAACAAAATTTAAAGTTCAAGCCCAAGGTCACCTTTTTCCAACCGAATAATAAATTTGGAAGAATTCAAAAGCTGTGCCGTGAATTTATTGATATTCATTTGTCTTTATTCGAGCCTGACCTTCGTTTGTAAAACTGGCCATAAATAAGGTTTTAATAACTATTTTATATTCTTTTAGATAATGTAAGATTTCGTCTTATCACAACTCAACTCAACCGAGTTTTTGACACGTCATAACAAACTCGACGAAACGTTTACCTATCAACAACGTACATATGTATTTAAAACTGTTGCACATTCATCGTCGTCGTATCAACTTTAAGAATCCCCCAAACCAAAGCGAATGTGTCGTGGCGACGCACGACGAAAACAATAACAACAACACGTGGTTGTCAATGAAAACAACATGTTGTTATTATTAGGTGTGTTTTATTCATTGCTGCATAGCCAGCGCAGCACAAGTCTGAATAAAAGTAAAACGATCCCTCACTCTGTACGTTGATTTCAATAACTGAAAGCTCTATCGCCAGCACAGCCATCTTTTTTTTTAGTGACTTCTTTTTCGCCAACAGTCAAATTGTTTTTGTTTGCCAAGGGAAATTTTGCTGCCTGGCTATGCAGCAATGAATAAAACACACCTATTGTTTTTGTCGTCGGGTCGCCGCTACAGATTTGCTTTGGTGTGGGGGATCCTTTATAGCGTCTGTGTGTTAACAGGCGAAAATTTCGTTGTCGTTCGAATGATTTACGTCAGTTTCCGACTTGCGAATGGTTTTGAGGAAATCTTTTTGATTTTTTTGTAAACAGCTAGGTACTACGCACCAAGGACTGTTAAGGACTATTCACATGAAAACGATCAGCGACCGACTAATAAAAGAACAATTGGGGTTTAAAATATTTAATAAGCCTTAATTATTCACAAAAACTAGACAAAAAGGTATAGAAAACTTATTTAAATTAATTTTAAGATACTAAAATTTCCGTTTCAATTTATAAAATGAGACAAATTTCAGAACATAAATTGGTTGTCACGAATTGCATTCTGATTGTTAGGAACTGTCAAACTATGTATATTCGCGTTGAATGGTTCGCGCACGCGGCACGAATAACCTCAAAATCATTCTTGTTTTTGTTCATTTGGTGAAAAGTCAAAATGGACGAATATTTTTCGCTTATAGAAATGTATGCTTTTGTTACTTCATCCTCCCTACATTTCTACACCCCTCATCCGAGCTGTCAAAAAGGCGAAAGAAAAACAGACTGAAAAACTAGTCGTGTAATCAGCGTTTTTGAAATGAATAGTCCTTCATATCATCTGCGAACTGTCAAACCTAATTCGTAATCCATAACATCAGGACGCATTCTAAAAGCCGGCAAATAGAAATTTCATTCGAATTTAACCTCATTAATCTTATACTTTGTTGTTGTCTATGACAATTCGTAGTTGTCATAGCGACCTCTGGAATATGAATGAAATGTCAAAATTCACCACCATTCGGAATTGGCAGTTTGCAGGTCGTGTCTCACTTGCAAGGTCTTACAGCTTTTAACTTCAATTGGATGTTTTGACATTTACAGGTTTTTAGAAGAATAACCCTGATCTAATTTAATTATACATATCTGGAAAGCTTGGTTTAGAAAACACAAAACTTCACATACAAAAAATAACTACAGCAAAGCAAACAAAATTCATAAGTTTCTTATCAAAATATTCGTTATATACGTATTCATTAATTTGCAAAATTATAGGTAAATACTTGACGCAAGAAGTTGATAGGTATTTTGTTTTCTTTCTAAGGAAAAGATATACATAAAAAAAAATCACCCACAATAATGTTGACTAATAATAAAATTGAAACAAAAGCGAAAACGAAATCTTCTCACCTCAAGATACGAGTAGGTAAGTATATGTATTATATCATTATTTAACGACAAACGTTTGAGCACGTAACTGAAGTAATGAGCGAGTCATCGAACCTTTCATTAATAGGAAAAACAAATTGAAAAAAAAGAAACAAATATCTATTAGCTGTGCATCGCACTTGCGTACACAAACCGCTCGCATATACTATAAACAAATACTATACAACCAGGCATTCGAGTATTTATATAAATAAAATACTCAATGACACTTTACTATAGTCATAGAGCGAATCAGTCTTTGGATTTTCCACTCCAACAGTGCTGCTGGTGCTATTGTTGGTATGTCTATATAACATGATGATTCTTCGATTTCAAAATTGCCATTACCGCCATACACGCGTATATAGCTTAGCTACTTTGTCTCTAAATTAACATTTCAATTTTTTTTTTGTTATAAAAATTTGCACTAAGACTTATCATGAATGAACAATCAAAAATGTGGTATAATTATTAAGGGTTCAAACAAAGTTGTAGGTTAGAGGTTCACAATCAACCAAAAATAGTAATACTTACTTTAAGTTTCAAATCCCCGCTTTACTGGAGTATTATACGTTTATAAATACATACTACGTATTTAGATATGCTTACCCTTTTTTCGTCATTTCAATGAAAATTTCCTTCGATTATATTCACAAAATTTTGTCAAGACCTTTTCTTATTACTTCCTTGTGATAACAATCCATCTCAAGGATCGGAAATACGGTTTTACGGATATCCTGAAGTGCAAACGTAAAACGTACTCTTTAACTCACCTTGTTCATATTGCCCCATATAAAAATTCAAACGATAATAACTTCCCCCTTTTTTTGTACTTTTTGTACTTGCGACATAGGTAATTTATAAAGGCAATTTATGTATTAAAGAGAAAAGTCGAACTGTGGGTTAAATAATAAATCAAACATAACAATATGATTGTATAAAAGAGCCGGAAACAATAAGTCTCAAATATTAGTGTTTTGGCTGGCTCGTTTGGCATCTTTAACTTAAATAGTTGTATTGGATGATCATATTATGGTCAATAAGTATTGTGTACGATTTTTAAATAGTTAAAGCTTAAAACATGTTCATTATGGTATTTCTGAAAAAGGAGTTTTTTTCATCGAAATTTTTGTATGTATACAGGGTGTCACGAAATCACCGCCTCAGAAGAAAACCATGAATTCCTGAGGTCATTTTAAGTCGAAAAACTTAAGAGGTAATTTTCTCGTTTTCGCTCCGTTTTCGACTTATAACGGTTTTTATGATTTTTATTCTTTTTTGATATTTGATGAAAACGAATTAAAACGAATAAAAAACTACGCTTAGGGTTTAGTTTTGAATGTTAGAAAGAGTAAAGTAAGAGTAAGACCGTTAGAAATATTCATATTTTCTTGATTTTCCTTTATTTTTTGTTTTTATTTTTTTTAATAATTTTATATCTATTTTAAGGTAAAAATGTTAAGTATTTTTAAGAACACATTGGGCTTTCATAATAAAAAAAAATTATACTTAATAAGGTGTTTTTGTAAAAAAAATCATATCGAAGTCAAAAAAACAACCTAAAAATGCTTAACAAATGTGCTTGAAAATAGTTTGCGGGGAAACCGTTATCAATCATAAAAACCGTTATAAGTCGAAAACGAAGCGAAAACGATAAAATTACCTCTTAAGTTTTTTGACTTGAAATGACCTCAGGAACTCATGGTTTTCTTCTGAGACGCTGATTTCGGGACACCCTGTATAACGAATTAAATTTATTGCTAAATACTTAATAAAGGGTGTTTAGACGGGTTTTAGACGTGTGGTTTTCAATCCAGCAATAGTTTTTTCGGAGTTGGACAGCTGTTACTTGATTTATGCTCAGTTTAGTTTGCCATTTCATAATGAATAGACTTACTCCTGAACAAAGTTTGCAAATCGTGCAAATTTATTACCAAAATAATGGTTCAGTTCCGCTGCGTCCAATATTCGGCCGACATAATCGCCCAGCAGAGTCGGTAATTCGCCCAGCAGAGTCGGTAACTCTAGCAACCATGGATCGGTTTCGCACCACGTTTACTCTAGTGGATAATGCGCATCCTCAGAGACACCGTACAGTGCGCACCGAAGACGCTATTGCTGCTGTGGAGCAGATTATCGAAGAAGACCCGAATGAGTCCATCCCCCATGGCGCGCAAGAATTGGAGCTGTGCCCATCCATTTTATGAAAGATTTTGCCAACCGCTTCGGCCACTTGCCCGAAATCATTTTTAAAACATAATGGCAAACCCTTATCTTTATAATAAAGCTAAATTCTTTGCCATAACATTAAATTATACGCGTCTAAAAAAACACTCTTTATATTCAATTTGTGCTTAAATTGGAAAAAATGGACAGAACATGGATACAAAATTTAAAGAAAACCAACTTTTTGTAAAAAATTTCCCCACCAAATGAAAGAACAAAAAATTTCATAAATGTTCATCATATTATAACTCCTTAAGCTAAGTACAGACGATTGTCAGATCTTACAATATTGTCAGATCCGTCAGTGAAAAAACTATTCCAAATGTCTTACAATCGTCTGAACACACAATTTTGTCTGACAATATTGTCAGACACGTCATTGTCAGACGACAATCTGACAAAAAATTGTCAGGTATCATTTTTATCATTGTCAGTCGATTAGGACATTGTCAGACTCATTGGTCATTGTCAGATGTTTTCAATTGAAAACATCTTACAATTGCTGACAATTTCTTCATTGTTCGAAATTGTCAATGAGTTGGTTAAAGAGGGATAACAAAAATAGCTGACAATCAAATTGGAAAATATGTCAATTGTCAGCTATTGCTATAGCTATTGTCAGACCATTGACAGTTCTGACAATATCTGACATCGTACATAAATATATAAATAATTTAATTTGATTTATAATTTGGTATTCAATAAAATGTAAACAATTTTTTGAGAAGCTTAATTGGCTTTCGGAAATTATATCGAAAGAAATTATAGCCAGGAAATTTTTGTTGAAAAAATTTTATATCGGAAATTATAATTCATATCGCCTTTGAAAGTAGGTCAAGAAACTACGGAAGAATAAAAGGATTTCCCGCTTAAAGGCTTTCCCAACCAATATGAAACATTCGGACAATTTGACAAAAAAAATAATTTTGCGATAAAAAAATATATAACTAAAGAAACGTTAGAATACTCTTAAACATTTCCCAAATGGTTAAAATATAAAAAAAATAATAGTAAAATAGTTAAAGTATGAATAAATTAAAAATCGACTTATTCTCCCGTTAAAATTATTTATTTAATAGTAAACGATTTCGGGATTTGACTATCTCATCATCAGACTATTGCAAGAAAAAGGAGCAACATTCTAGAGAAGGTATTTTTATTTTATTTTATTATATTTTATTTTATTTTATTTTATTTTATTTTATTTTATTTTATTTTATTTTATTTTATTTTTTAACCTTCTCTCCTAGTTCATAAATATTATAGGGAAAATTCACATTGAGAAAGTTCTATCGTGAATGGACCTCGTGTGATCCGACAGGGCCTATCGACAAAATCCTGAGCGACAGAAAAAAAAATTAAAATATATACAAATATTTGGTTGCGGCATTGAGCAATATATATTCTGAATGATATGAAATGAAATTTTAAATTTTTTACTGAATCTTAAGAGCGACTACGATGTTTGCGAGCGTTAGATACTTAACGCCATATTATTCACTGGATTCATGCAGATTAAAACTCAAATCCGGATGCATTTACATTGAATTTAGGTATATAATTTACATCCGGATTTAAATATTAATTTCGATGAGTCGATTGAATAATATGGCAGGTCAAGAATATTGTCGCTCAATAAATGGCCACTTGTAGCTCAGTCGCTCAAAGCGTAGGTATATTGAAAATTAAGCAATTGATAATATGAAATGATTTTGGAAGAAAAATTATTTCGATGATTTTTAAAATGTTATTAAATGTTAAACTACGAAACACAAAAGCAAATACGCGCGACTAAAACGTGTTTTCTTTACGTCTACAAAAAAGAATGAATAATAACAAAATAATTCAAAACGTAATTTTATTACAAAGGTAGTACTTCTACAACTATGTATTACAAGCTGTAGGTATCCAAAAAAAAACACAATAATTCAGTACAATATACCTGAACACAGTGTGCAAATTGAAAGAAACAACAACTTAGGTACATATACGTGACATTTTGCTTTCTCGTAGGTATATGAATAATATACAAGCTTAAAACACATTTTTACAATCAACATTTTGTGTCATAACTATACCTATAATGAAAAACCACAAACTAATTTTGTAGAATATGTGCATGTTAATTACTTAATTTTAACTTAGTTATTATATATGTAAATACCTGCATTTAATATAGAGGTTAAAAAAAATAAATACCTAGGTACTGATTTAAATCACCACGACATAACAGTGGCGACAAAATTGTTGTTTTGTTTTTATTTTAATAATATGTGTTATGACCCTCTTTTCAAATAGTTTAATTGCTTAAAAATCAAAAAGCTACCTTTTTGAAACATGTATTATTTCTTGTGGAAAACTAAATTTTTCAGCACCATTTTTTTTTTCGTTGAAAAGAATTACTGTATACTAGGCTTGAATAGGAAATAATTAAAAAGAAAAATAATGGATTTTAGCTGTTCATTTTTGTTTTTATTTATTTTTAATCTCCAACGATCTATTTAATGTTGAATATTTTTTTATATCTAACTTTCAAATGTCCTATTAAATGTGAAATTTTTTTTTGAAGATATTTTCGTTAAAAATCGCTTTTAAAATTTAACTGGAGGAAAATGGCATTTTAGCCTTTTAAAACTAAAAGCGTTTGGTGCAACTGGCCATAAGTGTATGGATATGCTGGATATAAAAAGTGTGTTTTAAAGAACAATAACTAAGATGAAGAAAATTAGAAAACAACTTCTGTTTAGTTGGATTTATAAAGTTCAAATGACCTCAACTCAATATAATCAAATTCCCTAGGAAATATAAAATTCACAGCGCATGGCAGCAACAATAAAGTAAAAACTATTACCTAGTCCCCATGCACTCGATGAAATAGTTAGTTATTGTAGTTTTTTGGAGAGAAAGGCAGGAAGTAAAAGTTGTGAACATAAACCGTTCAAAGATTTGAGGAATTTTTTTTGAAATTCCTTCTCATACCAGAAGGTATTGTCTTAAAATTTTAAACACGTTAAGGTGTATTAGCATGATACCTACTACTTAAAAATTATCTAACTTTAAAACTCTTTTGTAAAACATTCTTAGTTACATTTTTTTAACTTTGAAGTATCATACTAAACCAATTTTCTTAATAAATTTCAGCTGAACACAACTAAACCAGTGACAGTTAATGTAAACAAATAAGCAAACATTCCATTTTCACAATTTTAATTGTCAAAGTGACATTTAGAGTTAGTATAATACTAAAAAGATAAAATATAAGCATTTGGTGATTTTAACTTTAATAAAGAATTAAGCAAATATTACGACGCTAACTTGTTTAAAATTTTGAAAATCCGGTTCTTAACCTAACATCATACTAAATCACATCGTACTATACTGGCTGAACACAATGCGACGGAGCCGCAGCCTATGGGTCGTTAAACATCGATAGTCTATCGATAATATCGATAATAAAAAACTATCGAATGTATTGATAGTTTTAGAAAAACTATCGATAGTTTTTAAGCTCACAAGTTTTCTTGTGGTGAATTTCATTAAAACGCATTGGTGTGTGTACATATCTCGTTTATAACGCACACTCGTGCGTTCTTATTAGAATCACCATCAGAAATCTGTAGTGTGGAGTCATTTGTGGAATTTTGACAGAAAGTTGTCTGTAAACATGAAGTCTAAATCTAAAGGCCCAACTATAATAGGCTTAAGCAAACATAATCTAATGTCAGAACCTATCGAAAAGTTTGCTTAAGTTTCAAAAAGTCGCAAGCATAGCCATAATAACTTACGCGCGCAAAAGCAGCTGTCAAAATCAAATTCAAAGCTGTTTAATTTTGTTGAGTGTGAACATTGAATCAACGACAACGAGATAGCAAAGATATCACACATACACATTCATTAATCTCGAATCATTTACACAGACGATGGGTTTGATGTGTATTTTGTATGTGTTGAACCGTATCTGTCAAATTCACTTATGCGCTGAGCGAACCGGACCGCTCTTGCTTATGTTTGGTTAATTGAACGAAACTTAGAAAAATTGGACGAAACGTAGCTGGACTCCATTATGGCTACTCAATAGGAATTTCATATATTCGCTCTTTGGCTTAAGCGTGCATAAGCTAGCTCATGCCTATTATAGTTGGGCCTTAAGTCTTTAGGTTTACGGCTTGATGTTTCTCCGTTCTGTTTTGGTTTGCCTCTGCATTGGTTCGTTTGCCGGTTTTCGTTCGCTTCGCGGTTTCGGTTGGTCATCGTCGTTATTCGTTGGTGTATTTTGTTTGAAATTAAAGTTTTATGTGGTAACTTTTACGTTTAATAAATGTAAAGTTCATGGTTTTTAAGTTCTTTTGTTTTTTAGTGAAATGCCTTTAAAAAAGAAATCCGATGTGTCGGACTTTTTCAAGAAGATCGATGGAGAGGTTGAAATATGTATATTAAGATTATTTTTAATTTGTTTTTTTTTTTCTTCTTAATTTTTCTAAATTTTTTACTTGAATTCGTGGTTAAGGTGGCCTGTTTGAAAAACGAAAACTATCGATAGTCTATCGATAGTATAGATAGTTTTTTTTTAACTATCGATACTATCGAAACCTATGACTATCGATGTTTAACGATCCCTAAGCCGGAGTCGGAGTTGGAACACTTGTCAAAATATTTAATACACACAAAATCAATGCTACAAGCAGAATGGCAAGCAACTGCAGTCGGAGCCGCATTGGTTCGCGAAATTTTAACTTTTCACGTGCAGCAATTTTGACGTTTCAATTTACTGGCTTAACACAATGCCCTGCTGCAACTGGAGTCGGAGCCGCAGCTGTTGCAGTTGCATTCCATTCTGCTCGTAGCATTGATTTTGTGTGTATTTAATACTCATTTATTATCATCTATGAGTTTGAAAATTTGTGTAAAAGTAGGTACAGCTTTACTATTGGTAAAAATTAGATAGATTAGATTAGATTAGAGTTTGATACGCAATTATTTCGTCCAGTTTCATAGTTTAATGACTTAATTTTGCAACTGTTGCCTTCGCAACCTATTTAAAAGGGAATTCCAGTATCATCTGCAAAGATGACAATGATAAATACAGTGTCGTTCCTATAAGGAAACATCCTTATGGTACGTACACTGGCTTCAATTTTCTCAAATTCAGAATACTCTTGCTTATAATCGAACGTATGAAAAACGTCAGTAATTTAGGTTTTCAATTTTGAATAGAGTTGCTTTGAAGGACCCTTATGCAGTTTCTTCTAAAGTCCCAAATGCCAAAACTTGAGCAACATCTAAATATAGAGTAGTGGAATGTCATTGTTTCTCTTCAAGTGCCTTTTCAACAACATTCTTAATTCGATGCACTTGGTCTATAGTGGAATGATTACTTCTGAATCCAAATTGATAATTTGGAATTAATTTTCTTTCTTCTATTATTTTGCTAAGCCTTTTTCGAAAAACTTGTGTCATAATTGGTATAAGCATTATATTGGTCTGAAAGATATTAGTGCAAGTGAGATCGACGGGACGAAACCTCAATTTTGTAGGACTAAAGGCCGTTAACAGCTATTTTGAATCAACTATTCAACAGGTCCAAATAAAGTGGTGCTAAATCTTCTACTTGGCTGATGTATTTCAGTAGAATATAGAATTTGTATTATTAAAAAAGCCTTCTTAGATATTACTTCTGTATCAATAAACCAAGAAATTCGGACAAATATGGACAAAAGTAAATTTTTGATGTTTTTTTAGTAAATTTCTCGAAAATTATATCAGTGTTTTTAAAAATTTCGAAGCAAACATTTCGAGAAATTTGCAAAAAAAAAATACTGGAACTTTTTGGGACGAAGAAGAAAATACATTTAGGAAGCTCTCCACTGAGAGATGGAATACTTTTTAGAATTTAAATGGGAATTCACAGAGAATAAGTTGGTTAATGATTTTTTATCGTTTGTGAACCCCAGCGGTGGTTCAAAAAATTATACATTAAAAGACAAAAAAACTGATACTGATATTGTAATGTTTGCGCAAATTTTCCCAATTTCTATTGCTCCTATACAAATAAATATTTTAAAGTTTTCTTTTCAAAAAAAAAATTGTTTTGGATACCTACAAATATGTAATTACAAAAAATCGATATCCAAATTTAAGGTTCTCTTTATGAAATGCTTAAGACATACAAATAAAGCTTTAAAAATTCAGATTCATCAGTTTTTTTTTGGAAATTATACATATTTTTGAAGTAAAACTTCTTTTGCGGCATGGGGGTAAAAAATTTTTCTATGGAGCTGTCAGTGACATGTCAAACCGACATACAAATTCCCGTCACGAATTACAAAATTCAGCGTCACGATTTTGCAACGGTTCTGAGTTTCAAATCGGGTGCTCTGAGTGGTAGGACTTGAAAAATACTTGCCCTGTTGTCGTGAAAGAAGTTTTACTTCTAGCGCGTGTACATAAGTACGCACACTCTTTTTTGTCTTATTTTCCTGCGGACTATGTACTTACAATAGATACATAATTGAACCGGTAAAAACGTGGTGATAAATTGACATAAATTGTCATGGCCTTGAAATAAATGAAAAGACTTCCAAAATGTTTATTGGGAGATATTATAAGTAAATTTAGTTTCATTTGAGCAATGTCATAAGAAGCATCTTAATTCTCAATTTTCAAAAGTTTCTGTAGGTATTCGTTTTTTGCATGTTTGGCATATTCATTGGCATCTTGTGTTATGTATGTAGATATTTAGGTACATAGTACATACTGCTGCAGCGGCAGTGGTGGTTACGTTATCTATACATATCCATAATTTTAAAATGCATTAATAAAATAACGTCATGTTGTGTGTAAAACAAAACAGGCTGAAGTATAATTATCCATTTAGAATCTTTGCATGTGGCATTTAGAAACATGTTTTCCTTTTATTTTTTGTTTTGTTTTTTATGTTTTTTTTTTTTTTTTTTAATTCTCAATCGCTCAGCACTCGTTCTCCCATTCCCGTCTCATTCTATACAAACTACACAAACACAAGTTATTTTTTATTTGTTAAGTAAAAAAATATATACATAAATGGTTTTGCTTGCGCGCAAAGATTGGGCATATTTGTGGTGTGCGCGTATGAAATCCTACACTATAGATATATGTAGGTACATGGATTTAAAGATAAATAGAGGGAATGAAAATTTCAATAGTGAGTGTTGATTTTACGCGTCATGTCAAATTGGCATATTCGACAATTCTGCTAAGTGTTCTTACAATCATCGAACAAATTATAGACATCTCATTTGAATGCATATGGTGTTATTTGTTCATCGATTGGAAATTTTTATTGCACAATTATTTGTTTTTTTTGTTTCAGTAAAATTAATCTCCATTGATTGTGTCATGACCCAGGCTGTGCTGGTACTGTTGTTCTCATTCAAAATTATAAAGAAATAAGAAAACCTGTTGCTGTGTCATGAGATATAAATATAACGCGTTGACATGATGTTTTAATGCTCAGTTCGTCCAGAAAAACTAAAAAAATTAATTTGGAGTGCGGAGACCTCCCGCAGATTTTAAACATTTTGTAGACCTAGGTCGGAAAATCATGGTGATGATATCTCATTAATAACTATGTATTAACTTATAAATATGTATTATCAATTGTAACTATTTATAAACATTGTCTTACTTTAGACAGCCGTCCAACTATAGAAATTTATAAATAAACATTTTAAATTAGTGTCTAAATAGTTGCCTAACTTAGACAACGGAAGCGGTTTTCTAAATTTCGAGTAAAGTGACGTTTAAATAAAACATATTTTCAACTAATTTGAACTTATTAAGCTTAACTAGTCAAACTAATAAATACGGCTGTATAGATATATATTTATCAACGCCAACGGTCGTATTTATAAACGTTGTCTAACTTTGGACAGCCGTCCAAATTATAGAAAAACATTTTTAGTTGATGTTTAAGAGTTATCTAACTTAGACAACGGACTTTGTTAATTTATAACATAAATAACATTTACCTATAAAACATTTATAATAATTGAAGTTAGATTTTACTGTGAAAAACTATAAAAAGTAATTTGTGAAGACCGATGGAAAAAACAATCCTGTTAAAAATGAAGTATGTAGGTAGATATGCATATTCTCATCTTTTGTCGTTTTCCTTTCCTTAATTATAGCAGATTTGGGGTCAAATCTCAAATCTTTGGTAGCAAATAGAACATCAATTGAAATTTAATTTTTATTGCAATTATATGAGTGCTTTTATTTATTGAAGAATTTGTCCAAATCAACATCACCTTCTTGTCAAAACGAAACATAGCTTCAAAATATACAAACTAGTATAAGTTCGTTAAGATAAATGTCACTTTATAATTTGGTATACTTGCAAATAACCATACGTCGAAATCCTGCGTAAAAATTTAGACGTTTAGTTTGATGTTAAAGCAGAAGTATGATACTTGGTTAAAAACAGGAATTTTAAAATTTTAAACGAGTTAGCTCATACATTATTTTTAAGATTTTACTAAAATTAACATCACCTAAATGTCTATTTTGTCATTTTATGTCGAATTCCTTTCAACAAAAGAATCGATTTTTTTTCTAAAAGAATCGATTTTTTTTCGGAACAATTCGAATACTTATTTTCTGTCAAAACAAATCTTGCTAATTTTGCAAGATTCAAGAATGATTTTACACCGATTTGCACACACACTTGCAAGATTTGAAATTTCTAAAATGTCAAATTGAATGTCGCGGTGTTTAAAAAAAAACAAATTTTTTTATGAAAACAAATTGTGTTGCAGCGAATTTTCGGTGAATTTTATAGTAAATATTTGTGCGTTGTTTTTCAAGTAATAACACATACATAATATTAATATCCAAATTCAATATTTTTTGGACATTGTACTTCAAAATTGCTGCTGTTAAGTGTCACACACACAATCACAAAAAAATCGACTCTTTTCGTCTTTTCGTATTCCTTTCAACGACAGAAAAAATTCGATTCATTTTAGAAAAAAATTCGATTCTTTTGTTGAAAGGAATTCGACATTATTATCATACTTAGGTACAAATGTGAAAATAGTTTGTTGGCTTAATTTTTTGCATGAACTATCACTGTTTTAGGCTTGTTCTGCTGGAGTTTATTAAGAAAATAGGATTGGTATGATACCTACTAGTTAAAAAAGTTTTATAAGACTAAAAACATTTAAGTAATGGCTTTAAAGTAAGAAAATAGCTTAATATAATACTGACGGAAAGACAATCCCTATTTGACCAAAAAGTTCTTAATACAATAAACGAGTTTTAATTCCAATTTCAATGTTTGATCCATCAAGTAGGTATATCAAGGAGTAACTAAGAGGTTGACAAGTGACGTATTAGTTTTTTTTTTTTTTTGCTTTGTTTGGTTCATCTAGGATAGTAGCATATAACCAGTCGTGTAATTTAATTCGAAATGGTAAAAAAGAAAAGGTTATGGCATCGTTATCGTCTTCATCGTTCAATTGTAATGTGATTCGAAAAAAAAAATTGACAAAGAAACGAAAAATCGTAAAAACGGAGAAGACTAAAAAGAGAAACATACACTGCACCCGTGTTCATTATATTTCGGTTCAATGGCGATCTTTTTCTTTCCATTTATGTATTTTTTTTTTAATGTTCTTAAATCCAAAAGTGTGCAGCACCAGCACTGCATTGAGCCTGTTCAATGTCTCTTATCGAATATATACATATGTATGTGTACATATATATGTTCGGTCGGATATCACTTCTTTCAAAATAAAAAAAAAAAACATGCAGATGCAATGTGCAACGGATCATTCCTTTGGTTTCAAAGTGCGTGGGAATTTCGACATGTGTGCAGTAAGGAAAATTCGTAGGGGCATTTTCTTATTTTTTTTTTTTTTTTTCATTTTATTTTATTTTGATTTGTAAACAACAACAACAAGTAAGAAGAAAATCGAAATATACGCTTTTCATGTGTTTCCTTTTTTTTGTCAGAGTTTGCAAGTGCTTAAAGGAGGAGATCCCTTTTAAATCACTCCAAATTACTGACGCGTTGCATTTTACCATGAAGAATATTAATGTCCTTTTTGTTGGAGAATTTATAAAATTTGTATAGAAGGGCAACAACTGATAGATTAGTAGGTAATATTTAAAAAAGAAAAACGTGAAGAAATTTAATCTTACCCTTAACAAGCTAGTGCTTGAATGATAAATACTTCTACAATGTACATATATATGTACATACTAGGTAGATGTATGATGTGTGATACCTAGTTGCTTGTTTAATTTTGTTCCCTTTTGCTTATCAATTAATCAATACACTCTCTTATCCTTTAAGTCAATTGCATTTATGAAAATGCAGGTACATATATATACCTTCATATGATCCAATTTTTTCTTTTAACTGAAAGAGCTTGATTGGTGATGCTATTATACCTTATACCTAAATGGCGTGATCGCGAAACCAAATATCTCACCACGCCATAGAATTTGTTTTTTTTTTTTTTTTTTTTTTTTTTTTTTAATCTACAGACTGGCCATTTCGATTGGTGTCAGAATTACAGTTCTTGTTTTAAAAAGGAGGGAGAATGCTTCTGAGTTTTTGATTTCACATTTGTTATCAGAAACGTTCACACGTATCGAATTGTTTGTTCCGGATTACCAATAAATTATGTACTTTATATACACTACACTGCGCGGTACCATATTCTTACTACATAAAAGATCGTTTAGTTCTTGGGTATAGATATCTATTAATTTATAAATCATACTTTTTTGTTTTAATTCTTAAAAGAGGAAACGATATCGAATAAAATTCGTAAACAGAACTTACAGATTAATTTTAAAAGTAATTTTAATTGAAATGCCTTTTTGTATTAATCCATAAAACTTGAATAAAAATAATGGTGGGAAATTATAGACGATTTATTATGATATTATAGCATTTTTAGTAGTATTTTCCAAATTTAAAAGGAATTAGCATCGTATAATTGTCTATTTTACCTTTTTAGTATCATCAAAGCTCCAAATGTCACTTCGACAATTCCAAATGTTTAAATAATACATTTGCATACATTTTGGATGAACTGTCACTGTTTAAGGCGTGTTCAGATAGAGCTTATGAAGGAAATAGGTTTAGTGTGATACTAGTTAAAATATGTTTAAAACTTTGAATAATTTAGTAAAAAAAAAACCATTTTGCATAATTAAAGAGATTGTTCTTATAGTAGAAAATAATATTTGATCGGGAAAATATTAACCCAATTTCTTTTTTAATTTGTTCGAAATTATTAAATATTTAAAATAAAATAGTTTAATTTAGAGTGATAGCAACATCAACTCTAAAAGGGGTCGAAAATTTTAATCAAAGCTTTCTATATAGTAAATATTGGGAACAAAAAATGTTAATTCCCAAATACTGATTTCTTTATTTAGCATTTTAATATTTGGTATTCTACGTTTTGCGAATTACGATTTATATTTTAAATGAAATCACAATTATTATCATCCTTTTGCATTTTTCATTTCGCAATTATCATTTACTTTTTTGTTTGATTGGATTTTCGAAGTTCGGCAATTTTTGATAATTTCTTTTTTTATTTGGCATTTAATAGTTTTGCAATTTTTTGCTTCCATTTTGCGCGAAATTTCAACACATTTAATTTAATAGAAGCAAACAAATTGTAAAACAATTGAATGTCAAATAAAAAAAAAACGAAACAATAAAATACAGAAAAGAGAATATTAAAGAGTGAATAAATTTAATGCCTATTTGTTGTTAAAAATTAACTTTCTAGGAGTAAAATATGAAAAAAAATATGAACAAAAGAAAAATAATATGAAAAATACTCAAAAAGGAAAAATTTTCCAAAATTTAATTTTTATTTCAAATGTACCTACATTTGTATTTATAAAAAAAAATATTTTTAAAAAATATAATTATTAATTATCAAAACAACTAAACGGCAAAATGATCTTTCAGCAAAATAATAAAACAGCTTGGCGATATTTTTTGAAATAGTGAAACTTCGAACGTTATTTTGCAAAAAAAAAAAACACTTGATAAAATATCAAACAATTTAACAAACAAAAACTAAACAATAAATTACTAAATGAATGATTGAAAATATTTTAAAGAGAAAAAAATAGAAATAAAAAACATCAAGAGAAAAAGAGAACGTTAATTGCCAATAAGGAATTTGTGAATTAAACGAAATATTTAACGACTACAGCGAAACAAAGAAATGGCAAATGAATTTTGAAAAACAATGGTGACCCAAAAAAAACATATCAATCGAATATCCCTCAAACATGGCTTAAAAATTTTTGTATTATCTTTCGAAATATATAAAATTCATCAAAAATCAACCTGATTTGTTGCTTATTATTTCTCCAGAACGTTCATACATATCTCTATTCCTTGATTTTTCAGAAATTTTTAATATTTGCAAAGTCTATATTCATCTTTTTGAAAAATAAAGCATTTTTAAATAATATATTAATAATAATAATAATATTTGCAAAGTTTATGGATTACATTAAAAAAAAAATAACGAAAACTGAATTAACTCTTTACATAAAGATGGTGAAAAATCTGCAAGTGGTCGAAGGTATCCAAAGCTTGGATTTAAGCTTCCCATTACGTACTCTCCCGATGGCAAAAAATGTATTCCCCATATCCATATTAAATTCGCATACGAATCAATGACTTAACATACATAACAGTCGGCGTAAGATTATATAAAGTGACGCTTCAAAACTCGTGGTTACGTCTTTTTTTAATCATGAAAATAATGGTTATTATATCATCTGGGGCATCCAAATTAGATTTGTTTTATAAAAAAAAACACTATGGTCCGCGTTTTATAAAAATATGCAAGCTATTCGTTATATCGTATATCGTATATTCAACACTGATTTTTTTAGAGTCCAAACCGATAGAGATACTACACGCCTAACGGAATTAAAACTCATTCTAATGCCACTCTTTGCTTTGATTTTAGCTGCAGCATTATTTAAATAAATTATAATGTGTTAATTTAAAAAAAATCCTTAGGTTACATTTTATTTACAGCTGAATAAATAAGCTGATTTCCAATTGCGAATCTAAGGGTATATACGATCCCCTCCCCGAGAAAGTAAATTGTTTAGTTTGTTTAGTTTAGGATTTTGAAGATTTCAGTAAATCAATTTCAAAGTAGACTTATTAGTTCTCTGTTCTCTTTATTTTTATTTTGAACAAAAATGAGAAAAAAAAAAAAACAAAAAAAAGTAATCGTAAAAAATTATTTGTTTTTGATGTGAAAAGAAAGTACTTAATAAACCGTGACAATGGCCGAATATATTTAATAATTTGTATGTATATAAATTCACAATAATTAGTTTTGGCAGTGCAATTCTGACTTTTACAATAGAGTGTAGAGACTCAATGCTTTTTTTACTCAAAATAATCCTTTTAAATGTGTTTACGGCTCAACACAGTACATTTTGGGTGATAAGGTTTCTTTAAAAACAATCTAAGAACACCTATAGAGTACGAAAACGAAAATTGGTATCTGTCAATTGAAGTTCTTTGTTAATATTCTATAATAAAAATATTTATTTTGAGGTTATGTTTGCGGCATATTTTGGAGGGGAGTTAAAATTTATTGTTTATACATTCCAATACACTGAGTTTTTAATTTAATACAAAATAAAATGAGCATAAATAGGAATTTTATGTTTAACTTCTAATGAAACTGGAGTTCTACTTCTAAAATCTACCTTTATTTTGTTCAATCAGCTGGAACATGAACTTCGATTCAAGAGAATCAATTTATATATGTCTGCTTGTTATCTTGAAACGTCGCGTCGCGTCGTAAGATCGTAAGATCGTAAGACGTCGCACAATTTAGGTACCTACTGTAAAATCCCATAGAATTTTTAACAAGTAGTAAAAAGTAGCAGGGAGTTGCAAGTGAACAAACAAACATTATAAATTAATATTAACATGATTGTCGTTCGACCTACATATGTAGCAAATAGCAAATAGTCAGGAATTTGCAAAAATAAAAATTATATTCAAATTTATGTAGTAGTTAAATTCAGGAATGGGATTCGAACAATTTCCATTCTTAAGTGTCTCAATTACTCTTGAGTTAATTAAATTAATGTACCTATACAAAAATTGGTTAACAATAGTATTTATTTTATTTACATCTCTCTATTACATTTACTGTCATAGATCGTTATGACTTCAAGTAACATTTTTTAAATTCTCATTTGGATTGTCCCATAATTTTGGTGATATAATGACGGCATGATGGGTCTGATGGGAAGGTTCCATCAAAAAAATAAAGTCTATACATATACAGGGTGTCCCATAAATGATGGTCCAAACTGAAACTGGTGATATGCCAGGTCATGACCACTCAGAATTGTCCGTACCGCATCATTACGGTTTTCGAATAACGGCTATTTTTTTTAAATTTCGAAAAACCCCTACTTTGACCCAGTTTTTTGGTCACCCTGTCCACAGTTAAATTTTGTTTTTTTTAATTTTTACACTAAAATATTGCCTAATAATGAGGTCATTTTTTTGCAATAAAATATTAAAAATTGTTTGCACCATTTTGCTAAAAATTCATAAATTTCAGTTTTTAAGACGCTGTCGGGCTTGTACAAGTGCAAGAGAAGACCATTTTGAACAATTTTTATAAATTAAGTAAGAAAAAATTTAAGCTAACCGTAAAAATAAAAAATTAAAATTAATAAATCAGCTATTATTTAAAAAAATATTTATTTTTATTTATTTTAGAACACTGTTTTATTGAGTTAAAATGGTTATAACTTTTGATCTACAAAAAAGGGAGCAAAATGGTGAAATTTTTTTTAATATTTTAATGCAAAAAATTTATCTCATTATTAGGCAATATTTTAGTGTACAAATTAAAAAAAACAAAATTCAACTATGGACAGGGTGACCAAAAAACTGGGTCAAAGTAGGGGTTTTTCGAAATATCAAAAAAATAGCCGTTAATTGAAAACCGTAATGATGCGGTACGGACAAGTTAATAAATTCTGAGTGGTCATGACCTGGAATATCACCAGTTTCAGTTTGGACCATCATTTATGGGACACCCTGTATATGAATCACATTCAAGGAGTTTATCTATGAATGTCAACATTCGCCGATGGAAAAGTCGTTAGGTGGATAATTGGCCGTGAATAAATCGTTCGTTAGTTTTAAGTTTGTATTTCATTTTTGAAGTCAGTTGACGTCTATTGATCGTCATTATTTAACATGTCAACGATTTAACACCAAAGCATAAAAAATGCGTTGACACAAATAACACGACAACGCGTACGTCAATGTTTCATGCATTGAAAATGAGATCTCGGAGATCTCAGCGATCTCAGTTTCCTGATCAGGATTCCTCAGTAAAATTTCTCAGCTTTGCTGTCAAAACAAAATTTTGAATTCGCTTGCTCATATCTTGAGTGAAAAAAATCTTTGAAATTTCGATTTTCTGAACCCACCAATTGACACGTTCTACGTTGACAGTAAAATGATGATATTTTTGGTGACATCAAGGAGCATTTACTTTGAGCGTCTAATCACTGCTTAACAGTTCACGTTCGAATACAAAACTTTTTGCAAATCATTGCATGAGATAAAATTCTTTCCATTTATTCTTATCAACTTCTTACTTCTAAGGTATATTTGCATAATATCAGCAAATTAGTTAATTGTATTTTGTAAAATATGCTTTAAAACCTTAAAGATTTATTGGTAAAGTTGCTATTTTCTTAAGATATATCTTCAATTATATGAACAAAATTCCATTTACCCATTTAGATACATATACAATTATACATGTACAATGTACATAATGTAACGTTGGTAATAATAAATCCCTTCTTTTTTAAGAGCTCCAACCACATTAAATAAAAACACAGTAATTTTCAAATAGTCTCCGTTAAGCTGTATAAAAGATAAGAAAAAAGATTGAAAATGCAATCGCATTTGACCTTTTTTTCTTGACAGTTTCTTATCAAAAGGTCTTAACTCCTTGATTCGTTAAAGAAGGAACCATATACCTACATATATATAATTTTATAACCAATACAAGATTCAAGCATAAAAAAGGGCGTTGAATTTAAGCGCTAGAAGATGAAGAAATGTAGGTACATCATCCAAACGAGATGCGTTTGTTAATGTATTCATGTTCCTTAAAACTGCTATAAAAATCAAATGACCTAAAGTGATTATCTCTGTAAAAAGGTCTCCGTTGGGAGTCGAAGACAAAAAAAAGAACCAAGACGAATATACAAATACGACACAAACAGAACACTGAACAACCAGAGTCTATGTCTATCTGAATCTGAAATAGACACATGCGGTATCGGCGAAACAACGACAAACTCTGTAACCTCATACGAAGAAAAGACAGTTTTTTTTTTTACGAGTATGTTTGATTTACCAACGCAAAGGAAATAATTTCATATTTTACCATTACCAATAGTAAATTAAAAAAAAAAAAAAGATAAACGAACACCACTATCTCAAGAAAAGTGTCTTCTTTGGATTGAATTTGAATTGACGGATACTATTAATCTAGATGTATGATAAGCAAAAGTAATTCATTTCTTTCATTCTGTTGTTTTTTTTTTTTATTTTTTTAAATAAACGAACACCAATATCCGACTCGAAAACTATAAGTAAGTACTTACAGTGATGTGCAGAAACATCTGATTGAACCTTGTTGATATTTGTTGCGAATTTGCACAAATGTTTACAATTTGTTGAAAAAAAAAATTACCAAGCAAATGCGGCGTTAACAATCAAACAGAGGCTAACAAAATTGAACCTGAAACCGAGTAAAAAGCGAAAGCATATAATATTCTAGAATATTCAAAATAATTGAATTTGGTTTGATTTATGGAAGTTATTTTTATAAGATTGACTAACAAAAATTATATATGGTCCTTTCGAGGAATGTTTTTTTTAAGGCATTTTTGTTTGTTAAAAATATTTTATGGGCATTTTGAAGGGAGCATATCGGCATCCCGCTTTTTAAAAACCCGTTTTTCGAAAATCCCGAAAAAAAAGTTTTAAAATCCCGTCTACTAAAATATCGTTTTTTTTTAAATCCCGTCTTCTAAAATCCCGCTTGTTCATAATCCCAATGTACATATTAAAATACCGCCAAATACCGCCAATCCGGTTTTTGACAATTCATTTGGGTATTAAACAAAAATTATAACATGTTTGTAAATTTCAAAAAAATAAAAATTACTCGAATAAAAGAAAATATGTGGGGGGGTGTATTTGATTTTTACTATACACATTTGTTTTTGCTCACAAAATTAAAACGCACATAAAATCTAGCTGTCTCACTGGATGCGCCTTTCATTAAAATGACTGTGTAAACAAACACTAACACTGGTCGATTTTTTTGGGAAAGATATTCACAGTATAGTAGGATTTAACACAAGTTACAAATACAACATCCACAGTACAATTATTACTGCCAATAAAGTAGAATCCCACTGCGGATGGGTTTTTGACGTTTATTCGAGTATCGAATGGAATTGTCCATTTTATGTAGCTAAAATTAATTTTTTGTTCAAGTTATTTTTTGTTTTGCTTTTTTTATTATTTATTATTCTGACAGCTATGTTATTCGGTAGTACCAAATGTGAAATATATAAACTAGGGTACTGCGGATGTGTTTTTGTGGAAATTTCTTACTATACTATCAGTCGTATTTATAAAACTTTTGTCTACTTAGACACTGTCTAACTATTTTCAAATTGGTGGAAATATGTTTTATTTAATAAAAATAAATATCATATTATTCACGGTTAGGATAATCTACTCTTGTGTCTTAGTTAGGCAGCTATAAAACAACAATGAACAAGGTTTTTAAACACATTTTCCAAAGTTGGGCAGTTGTCCGAAGTTAGACAACTTTTATAAATAAGACCATATGTGTTTATAGAATCCAATAAAAACACGGCTACTGATGATGATGGGATTTTATAGCTAGTGTAGGTACGTCTTAAAGGTTGACATTACATGAGATTGTCGAAAAGTTACACGCCGGGGAGGACCCAGAGGCGATATTATTTTGTTTCATCTGGATGATGTGGTGACCGTCTGGGAAAATTATTTCAACTAATAGTGGCATGGTAACGACCATTGCATATAACTGCCACCGATTAACTCCTGTCACCAAAACTGATTGGATTAGATTCGTAAATTAAAAACGATCGAAAATTCAAGTGGATTGCCCAGCTGTCATCAAGATGTACAATAAGTATATTTGCGGAGTTGACCCGTTTGACGTTTTGATTAAAAATAATAATATTTTTGTAACATATGTAACGGTAACTCTTCCTTTGAACAATGAGATGTCAAAATGAGGTTTCCATTTGCCGTTTGACATTTAGGTAACGCTTTCGATTATACACAAAAGGACAACCAGACAATCAGAAATCACCGAAAAACAAAATGGTGACAAGTTAACACAACTTAAGACTCTGTTTAGATTGGAAAGATTGAGGCCGGTATCACGACAGTTCGTTGGCAAGAGAAGTGTGGGGTGAGGAATCTCGTGAGCCACGAAGAAAACATAAAAACCGGACTCATGAGTCTACTTTGTTGTTGTTTCAATGTGTGAAATGTTGAAATTATTGTTGTTTCAATGTATTTTGAGGCGACTGAAAGTCTCAAATGTAAACACGATGACACTCACCCGTCCGGATTCAATCTTCCCAGTCTAAACAGGGTCTAATATCAACAAGATGGATGCTAACTTTTATTGATTTAATTGGTGTGTATTGACTATTTGTTTCAAAGTGGCTTTATTGACTTAAGGTTATTAAAAGCCGTTCATCAAATACATTAATTTACAAACTTTTGAGAATATTTTTTTTGTAAATAATGTTGCATGGGATTGTAAATAAGAAATCATTTATTCATTTATTTTTAAATTTAGTTTCTAATATGGAAATTCAATTTTCCAAGGTATTCAAAATTTATAAGAACCAAGATATTGAATTTTTCAAAAATATCGTAAAATATTTTAACCCATGCCAAAAATTCGAATAAAAACAAAAATTAAAAAAAAAAATTCATACAGCACTGTATGCATTGTGTACTTAAATATATACATACTTTCTAATAGTGGTTTTATTTTATTTGTTCTGATAAGGTTGTTTGTGAAGAAATATATACGTTCTCATTCTTTCACATCAATGTTAAGACTTCTGATCCACGATGAATTGACTGATTAGAAGCAACGATGGCTTATGAGATGTATAACCATAATATTTACATACCTATACATACTGACTTTAAAAATATGTATAAGGTTCAAATACTCGAGCGAGCGGGTAGCAAATCCTGGTGTGGAGATAACATTTTTTTTTTTATATATAATTTTAACGCAAACTCTTAAGTTTGTTGCTTAAAAGTATATTCAAACAAAAATTAATGAACAAAAAAAATTAAACTTCATAAATAACAGCTCCGGAAAATTAATTTAAATGTGAACATAAATAATAAATATATGGTCTGTTTGGTAACGTGAAATTTCTTGCGAATTTGAACAAATTTTCACAAAATGTCAAAATTTGCTGTCAAAACCCATAGAAAAAAAAAACTCAGTTTTTTGGAATTTTGTTGAAAAAAAATTTACCAAAAAGGCAATTTATTGTATATATATTAGCTCGTGGCACAAAAGTTAGTGGGTACGACTATTACGCCAAATATCTTGAATTCGCCTCCAGCCTATGGGTTACGGTGACAAATAACTCAAAGAATTTTTTTGAGGAACTGAAACTGTCAGTTAATCAATTATTTTCTTGTTAAAAACGTACACATTTAATTATTTTCCTGATGGACATTCATTTTTCTTCCCAAATCTGTCAAATTCATTCAATTTTAGTCCAACGTTCTGTCAAAATTCATATAGACAAAAATAAAATAGATTAATAAATTGGTAAAAAATTCGAACTTTGGGAAATAAACGAACCGGACTAATTTCCGGGCAATTGATTGCGTAAAATGAGTGGAGTATTTTCCAAATCTGCTATAAATGCAGTGGTCTGAAAATGTTATGTCTGTCATTAGAACTAAAGTATACCTACATACGTTTAGGAATTAAAATTCGGAATTGCTACATCACATCAAGTTTTCCAGAAATGTATTTTAAATGTTTAAAAAAAAATTTTCCGTTATATTATAGTTATGGAGGGCTCACAACTGTTACGAACAGTCATAAAATGGGAATCCAAAGATATTAAGAGGTCAAGACGTAAACTGTCAATAAAATATGAGACTTGATTTTTTTACCGTTAACTTAGGAAAGAAACACTTTTCTGACTTAGTTAATTACAGACATCAATAGATCTTAACTTTGCATACAAGTTAGCACTAGTTTTGGATTATTTTATGACTTAAATAGATAGGAACCTACAGCTGTGTGCTCTCCATATAATAACTCGAATTTATTTTGAAACTGGTTTAAAGGAAACGAATTGTACCGACCAATGCTCCAATTCCGTTCGTCTAACAGCGTACCTACATATACTGCAGAACAAAAAACACAACGAAATTTCTTCGTGTATTGTGATGAAATATTAGATTCTGTAATATCAGCTAATGAAATACAACTCGTTCTCCAAAAAGCTGGTGACGGAAAAGCCCCAGGTGAAGATGGGATACCTTACGAATTCTTTAAAAATGCATCTCCTACCTTCTATAACTGTCTCCTCACACTTTTTAACAAAATTTTTGAAAGTGCTGAAGTACCTTCCTCATTTAAAAAATGTAATTTTTCCAATCCATAAAAAAGGTGATTTAAATGCAGTTGGAAACTACCGAGGCATATCCTTTATGAATGTCATTGCAAAAATATTTTGTGGTGTTCTCATAAACAGGCATACTTCGGTAAACCAACCCTTTCAATGCAGGAAACGATTGAAATTCTAAATGGATCAGATTGGGGGAAACTTGTCAATTTTGTTAGAGTCAGTTACCGCTATAGAATGCTTGTAATGTCGGAATATTCTTAACTTATAACTTAAATATATACATAATTAATCATTTATTTTTCTTTTACACTATTGTTCAATTATATTAAATATTTTAAAGTTACCATTCAGCTGATGGCTAAGCCAAAGCTTAAAAATTCATGAATACAATTTGAAATGTACCTAAAGAAAATTTGTAATAAATAAATCTTTGAATTGAATTGAATTGAATTGAATTGAATCTTCGTGTATGATTTCCTTGATATTTTTGTAAACAAAGTTGTTTTCCCATCAGCATACTGGCACAGCTCTTACCTCTATTTCTATTAGTCGAAGATAAGAAAAGTGCAAAAAAAATTACCAGCTTGAAACTCTGAACATTGTGATAGGTCATAGGTCAAATCTATTAAAAAGTTAAAGGGTGGTAAAGTTCTCCAAAATATTTTTTTTGTCCATAATATGATCTCAAGTAAAGGTAAATAGATCTTTAAAAAAAAATTCCACAAGTTTTCTACCCTTTTCATTTGATGTAAAAGTGGTAAAAAAATGATAAATGAATGATTTTTAAACCACCTGTGCCTACTGAAATAGATGAAGATATGTAACAAAACCAGTTTTACAAAATTTAAAGTTCAGGGTAAAGTTAAATATCCTGAAAGTTTCAAATGTATATCTTTTTTTTCAATGATTGAACTACCTTAGCATTGATCATTGAAATCTTTAATGTCGAATTCCTTTCAACAAAAGAATCGAATTTTTTTTAAAGGAATCGATTTTTTTCTGAACAATTCGAATTTTTTCTGTCAAAACAAATCTTGCGAATTTTGCAAGATTCAAGAAAGATTTTACACCAATTTGCACACACACTTGCAATATTTGAAATTTCTAAAAATGTCAAATTCAATGCCGCGGTGTTTTAAGAAAACAATTTTGTTTATGAAAACAAATTGAGTTTTTGGTTGCAATGAATTTTCACGCAAATGCACAGGAATTCAAAATAAAGGAAATGGGATAGCTTTATATTGGCATCAAAATAATTAGAGATTTTTGTTTTAAAACGTCTCAAAATTAACAATTAAAATTTTCAAAGATCGTTTGCCATGAAAGCAGCTGTAACTGGCACCTAAGCCCAAACAAAGTGGCGCAAGATCTTTGTCGATGTTAAAACTATTTTAGTATGATTCTAAAGATGATTTCACAAATTATATTCGAGTTCAGTTTTAGTTCCTACTTCCTCTAGAGTACTTAAGTAAAGAAGGTACACTTCTACACTTCAGTACTAACATACTAACTTCGTATGACTATTTTGACATTTATAAATGTCAAAACAGGTGCATTTTCTTAATTTTTTGACAAACTGTTACTGTTTTAGGCATTTAAAGCTTTAGTTGTGTTGCACGTGTACATTGTTTAGCTCGAAAGAAAAAGTAAGTAAACTGCTAAAAAAAAAAATAGGTTACATTGTTAGGTAGTAGCATTCTTATACCTTAACATTTTCTGGACCGCTCCAAGCGTTACTCGATTTTCCTAGCTCTGCTTAGAGCTAAAAAAAAAACGCTTTGTCTAGTATGTTTATGAGAAGTAAAGATCCGCGGCTGAAGTATGTATGCTTATAATCTTGCATGAAATATACTAAAAAGAATAAATATTTTTTTATCAGAAAACGAAACCAAAGAACATAAAGACGTTGTCTAAGTGGCAAAAAGGCATAGCTCAAATAATGCAGATAGCAGCGTGTTTTTTATTTTTTAAAGTCGTTGATAAGAAATCTTTGGTCGATCGGGTGTTTTATTTAAACTTCCTTGCACAATTTTTTATTCAGCACATTACTTATGAGTTATGTATGACTTTTCTTTAATTCAATTCTGTGTATTAACTTAGGATTTTATTTCATAAAAAACGTTTATTTACTTGTGTTGTTACACTATTCTTGTCATTTACCATAACAGACTGTGGACATAAAATTGTCGAATTTAAGTAAACAACATTTTTTTTTTTTTGATAACCCTATAGCCTTTAGATATTGTACCCAAATAGAATTGTTTAAGTATATACCTACTTGAGAATAGCGGTTTACTTACAGTACATATATGACAAAAAAGTTGCATTGACTTCAACCTACATGAACGATCTACCAACATTATGTAGCTGAACTCTGAAGACGTTGAAATCTACAAATTTTTAATAAAATATATGCATGTTTGTATAGATGAACGTTTCATGAAACAAATTAAATTTTGACATATTTTACCCAAGGAAAATTATTATCAATGGTTCAGAACAGAATTTAAGTTTATTTAGTACATATACGATGTTAAATCATTTTAAATATATTTAACAGATTCAGATTAATTTATTAAAAGCTATAGTTACATTTGACATCTATTGAAAATACTAATCGTATACCTATACTAGCTTTCTTTAATCAGAACAGAGCAGAACAGCTGTACAAGTGTGTGAAATCTATCAGAACAGAAAATTACAGCTTTGTGTTTTATGGAGTTGACAGTTGCTTATCAGTTTTGAAATTTCAAATCCAAACACTTTTTAACTGGGTATAATTTCTTTTCAATGCAAATTTCACACTTTTTTCGTGTTATTTTATGATTTATACTTTATTTTCAACCCAAAAATCTGATCATTTTTAGCTTTCTATTTTGCCAAAGACAACAATCAGCTGATGCTTTGACATTTCTAATTCACTTGCTCTGCTCCACCTCAAAAGTAGCCGCAGAAAATGTTTTTCTAACTGTCCTGCGCAATTTCATGGAACACAAAGTGAAAGTATATAAAACAGCTTAGATAAAGGTTTTTACTCATGAAACACACAATCCTGTAGTTTTCTGTTCTTTTATGTTGAGAACTGGTTCATTGAATACTTACACAGTTACTCCTGCTTATATCATATTTCACTTTGACATTTACAAAAGTAAAAAATGGAATATTTGGTCAGTTTTTTGCAAAACTGTCAATGTTTTAAGAATAACTGGAGTATATTTTATTTATAAAAAATAGAGTAATGGTTTAAAAATATGTATTGAAAAGTACGAACACATTAGTAGATCGCTTTGAAGGTACCTATAAGAAAATTGTTTCTGGTACCATGGTAACATCTTGACATTAGGCTATTTAAAATGTTGCCCAAATTTGATGAAGGTACCTATATTTACAGAAAAAATAGTGTTTTAGTTGAAATTGAATAAAATGTTTGGCAAACATCTGTTGGGGAATTTTGTTCATATTATTTCTTAATAACCTTAAATGAAAGTTAACCAATTAAATAACAAACAAAATAACAGCTAATTATGCGTAAAAATAACCTTGTTACATGCGACGAATCCAAATCCCTCATGCTCATTTTCATGTTCGAAACACGAAATCGAGTTTAGTTAATGCAATCAGCATAGATGTTTTAAAAAATGTAAAAACGATTGAGAACCTATTTAACCTATTAGTTTTCACTTTCCAATTTTTCAAAAAAAAATCTTGTCCTGCAAAGTACAAGTGCGGTTTGAAAGTGTTTTGTATGAAAACATACTCGTAGTCACAATAAAATTGAAGGTTATGAATAAAACATCAATCACTTGAATGAGCTACCATCCTAGTCAAAGATACTGAATTATAAAGATTGGAATCTTTCGTACGTTCTATCCCCCAAAACCCATTTGTTTACATTGTTGTTTTTGTAATTTCATCTCGTGTCGATGAATAGATGTGAATTGCAACAACAATTTATGCAGTGGTGAATTCATATTTTTGCACTAGTGTGCGTTAAAACATGAACACTATAGTGCAAAAATATGAATTCACCACTGTCCGCCATTTTGTTTAGCTTGTAGGCAGACCAGAATGACAGCCGAGGATTCCAATCTTTATTGTCGTTTTTCTTTTTTGGCTCTGAGCAACGCTCTGATCAGAGCAAAGCTCTGAGCAGATTATGATCAGAGCCCTCAGATTTAATTATGAAACACACTTGAGCACTGAACATGTCATATGCATAGTAATCTGTCAAATTACATAAAAATTGTATGAAGTTGGTTTCGCTCAGCGTTTTGCTCGATTTGCTCGGTCATTTTATTCTGAGCATACAGATCATGCTCCGAGCTAGCTCAGATGGAAAAAAGAAACACGACTTATGTGCTCTGATTTGTCTGAGGTAAAAAAGAAACATAGAATTTATTTTTGACAGCTCGGTGATCTGCTCTGAGGTAAAAAAGAAAAACGCCATATAATTCAGTATCTTTGATCCTAGTTTTTATAGGCTGGAGTTATAGATATTTCAGTGCTTCCAAAAGCCGATCATCAGACTCCTTGAGTGCTGCTCAGTCAATATACATATATATTCATTTTAATTGAAAAAACTTCTTGCCTTCACCGGAGATTGAACATAGACCACCGAGCGTCTTCAGGAGCTTATACAAGTGCAATGTATTTAAAAGTAATTTAAATGCAAAGTAGCTAATTTGGAATTTTTCAGAATTTTTATGAAAAGTGAAATCTGTATTTAACCAAACAAAATAGAACTTTGCATTAGCAATTTTATTTTACAGTACCTACATTTTCATTCAATGCGGGCTCAAGAAAACTGAGTGATTCGGCGTCAAAAAATTTACCGTTCAAGAGAATGCAATCGAACTACCTGGTCAACTTAGGCCCGGTGCACATATGCGTTTTTTGACGCCGCGGTGACGCATCGTCACCGCCTTTGCGTCATACACTACTCACAAATAAATTGAGTAGTGCACACACACGTGCGGTGACGCTGCGTCATCACTCGTCATTCTTGCGGGAAAAAAAACTCGCTGGTTTCCGCGATACCTTTGCGTCACCGCAGACGCTTTTGCGTCTTTCAGTACATTGTTTGTTATGGAGCAGTGCACACATGCGTCATTTTGCCGCAAATTAAATTTGGTAGAAAGATTTCAAAAATGGAAGAATTTGATATGGAATTATTTATAGGTGAAATAAAAAAGTGTCCAGAAATATGGAATATTGCTTCGGAGCCATACCATGACTGGCAAAAGAAAAGATATATAAAATACTCCTTTTATTAGCCAATGATAAACAAATGGATGTTTAACCAAATAACGTCCTTTCTTTTTAAGATCATAGTTTTAATCCACTAGTTAAGCAAAAATTACACTAGCCAACCGCGATTTGCAGATTGATTCCAGCGAGAAAAACCCGCATGTGTGCACTGAACGATTGCGGCACCGCTGCGTCACCGCGGCGTCAAAAAAACGCATGTGTGCACCGGGCCTTATGCGTTTACACCATGAAAAGATCGAAACGTACCACAAACCATCGGGTTACGTTCGAATGTTCGACAAAAAAAAATTAAGAGCAAATCAACAACTCCTGGATATCCAGGACCGATTGCGTCATCTTTAGATGTTTATGGCCTAGAATTAATGAAGAAGAAACTCAGTATATTCTATCCCTGAGTAAAAAGAATATTAGAACCCTGTTAGCTGTACTAACGGGACATTGTGCCATCGGCGTAATGGCCACTAGATTGGCACCCGATTTCTGTCAGGATGTTGAGGAAATAGAAACCATAAAACACATGCTCTGCGACTGTCCAAATCTCCAACCAAGTCGCCTGCGTTACCTTGGAAACAGGTTTGTCGGAGAACTGGACGATCTAGCGCAGGTCTAAATGGTAAACATGAGGAAATATATAGAAAGCACGGGCTGGTTCGTAAATGAAGCAGTCTATGTCAATCATTAGTTTAGGTGTTATCACTGTTATTGTTACAATGGACCAATAGACCCCCGTGGACGCCACAGCCTCAGAGCTGGGCACGCCCCTCCTAACCTAACGTAACCTAACCTACATCCACTTTTCCGAATGTTAAAATGCCGACATTTTACTGACCGACTAACAAAATATCAAATCATAAAAATTTAATGCCAACAATTTAATTAAACAAATTCTTTCTTTGGCTGAAAAACTTCAGTTTATCCCTAATTTTTGATAAAACATATTTATCTTTAATAACGTAGATCAAGATAATTAGAAAACTACTACATATTTATCTTTTATTAAAAAAAAGCTTTCTAGAGGTGCAAATTTTTTTCAAAATTAACTCGTTCTCAATTTTACAAATCTTTGTAAATTAGATGTTGATAACCACTTCGTTTTCTAAACGTGCTTTAATTTTTTCCAAAAAAATTCCAACTGCCAATACATCTTTTCTTTGCATAGGTATTATTGACATAAAATAAACAATTTTTTCTTTGCAAATTTACGTTTAATAAAATAAAATTTACAATGATAATTTCAAAAGTTACAAATTCGAAAGAATTTGGTAAAATAGGGATCTGAAGAATAAAATATAAACCGAATTATTCACCTTGAAGTAAACACTCGTTTTTTTTTTATTTGATATACTGCGACAGAATATAATTTGATCAAATGAACACATCGATATGAACGCTGTTCAAAATGTTCGGTGGTTAGTAGTTCCCAAAATGGTTTTTCATGAATATCTTATCTTTTTTATAATAGAGGTAGAATAAAAACTCTTCCAAACCAATGCGAAACATTCGGAACGACGAATCTTTCGGCTGTCAATAATATATTTTACACGAGATTCGCTTAATCGCATCGTCGTCGCGTTGGTGTGGGTACTGTGTACTCTCATCTATCGACCTGTTAATATATTTTGACAGGAAAAAGTTTTGCCATAGTTCCGAATGTTTCGCGTTAGTTTGGGAGAACCTTAAAGCTAAGACCGCATTCGGCGGAACTGCACTTCAGCGGAACTGAACTTCACGACTTATTGTAGGAAATTGTATGAATTATATCACACTTAGCGGCAACTGCACTTCACGGCGCAACACTCTGCGACAAAGTTGATAATCTGACCAACTATGTCGCGACATGAAGTTTCGTTCAGTTTCGTGTGAAAGTGCGCACGGTGTCGCTGAAGTGCAGTTTCGCCTAGTGCGGTTCTACTTTAAAGGTAGAACTAGAATAGGCGGTAGCTGTCGGAAGCTAGTGTCAAAAGCGAACGAAAAGTTGCTTTCCAAAACGTCAAATTCATAAGTCACCCATAATGCACTTGAGTGGTTGGAAGTGATTTTTTTGATTTTTGAAGCTAGCTGTCAGTCCACGTACGAAAGAGCGGTCGGTGAGCGCTCTCACGTCCGACGGCGAAAGTTAACGAAAACTAAACGAAAAGTTCCAAATCGCAATTATGTGCGCGTTATATGAATTTCTTGTTTTCGCTCGGTTTCGTACGACCACGTACGTTGGCTTCCGCCTATTCTAGTTCTACCTTAAGGCTTATGACACGATCATTTGCCCACGCATCTTGTTGATATCATAAGGACTGATATCCGCACTCTCGCTATCCTCGCACCTCCATAACAATGTTTTTAACCGATTTTGATAATTTCAAAACTAAAATTGTTGTGAAAATTTAACTTCTCGTGTTGTAATTACCCCTTAAAATCAGAAACATTTTTTGTAGAATTGGATTGAGAAAATTATTTTTCAATTTTTTTAAATTCGTCATCAACTTTTTAATTTTTAAAATTGAAAATCAAACTATGGGGAATTTAATTCTTCTAGTATTTGTTCCCCTTTTGAATATTCGTATATTTTTGTATTTATATATATAACCTTGTTTGGCCGTTATTTAAAAACTTTAACTTTGAACACCTAAGTACAATATTTAAAAAAAAAAAAATAGGTATATGTATATAAAAAATAATATGTATATCAATTTAAAAAAAAATAAATGTTGTATTTTTTCATATTGTCGTAGATATGTGTTCCATAATCATCTACACGAAATTTTCCTTATTAAAGTACACATTTTTTTCTTCAAAATGTATTAATTAAAGTTAAAAAAATTTAAAACCTTCTTCACTTTAAAATACCTCTAAATAGCTCTATAATCAATTTTCACATTTAAACAACGTTACAGCTTAAAGGCCTCTAAACTTAATAGCCATCCATCCAAGAATTGTATTGGTTTATCGAGATACTCACTTATGTATGCAAGTAGAGTTTTTAGTTTTTTGTTTTAATAATATAAGTATGTAATAAAAAAATGATTGTTATTTTCTTAAATAAATTGAATTGTAAAATTAATTGGTTCGTTGTTTTTTGTTTGTATTTATATCTGAAAAAATATAACCAAAGAAATGTATGAATACAAAAAAACATCATATAGCAAAAAGGAGTCTATTTCTCTTGCTTTGGACTATACATGCAGTTGCTTCTCTTTCTCTCTTATTTGTTAATGAGCTCGTTTTTTGTTTGCATTTTTTTAAGTTGTCAAAAAACAGCTGAGAAGTATGCAATTGGTAGTTACGTTTACGTTACGTGACAAAATCATTGTTTAATAATTACTTTACGAAGATAAACATATTCGTCTTTATAACTGCATTATGGTACTTCCTATAATCTGCATTCACGAATATCTCTGCATGTTGGTATTCTCTCTCTATTCAACAAATGTAAATTTTATATCTTGCATCCTGATTTATATAGGCTGATAGTTTTTTTTTAAATTTTGTAAACAGACTTCAATTTTTTTCGGGTACTTTTACTAAATACTTTTAAGTATGTACCTTCAAAACTTTATTTTACCAAACTTTCTCGAAAGCAGACTTCGTTAGAGTATGTGTGTATTTTTTCACTTTAGGTATAAGTTTTTACAAAAAGTGTTGAATAGCCGTGTTTTTTTGCAAGCCCGAGGGGAATTGGATGAAAAAAAATGACGTCAGTGCTAAACAGTTAACATGTTAAATGCAACAACAACTTATCCCGGAGAATTCTCGGCGCTGTCGTTTTTTTTCAACCAATTCCCCCCGGGCTTGCAAAAAAACACGCCTAATGTTGTTATGCCTTAATAATTAAAAGAACTTTTTTTCTACACCCTGTTGCTTGCGTCTGCAAATTATACTCACTTTAAACGCACCCATTTGTATGAAACTACCTTACCGATCATTTTGACATATTCCCTGACTTCAAAAGAAATAACGTCATATATCATAGCAAAAAAGTAAAATTAATTGCATTTTTTATTTTTATTTTGCCTTATATTGCAAAATAAGACGTACTCAAATTTTCTTGATTAACACCGCATAATTATCACACTAAATTATAACAATCGGAAATACGTATCTGTGTATTGACAATCTAAACTATGGGTGATAGAATAATAAAAATTCTAATAATCGGCGAGAGTGGAGTTGGTAAATCAAGGTTCGTATAAAGAAACAAAATAATATCCAATGTTTATTTTGTATTATAATATAAAAATGTTTAATTTCATGAACAGAGTGTTGTCTTATTTTGGAATTTGGAAAGTACAGATTATCCCCTAGAAGGAGCCTTATTTATATTTTTGTAGGTACTTGAGTGAAAAATAATAGGTATCCATTCATACTCTCAAACCAAAATTTAATGTATAAAATTATATGTTCTACGTTTAAGAAATACGTATTCAGTATGTACTTGATTAACATGCCTACGTCTTACCAAATGTAATTGATTCTGAAAACTAAAGTACTTTGTGAATCACCAACTCTGTTCCTCGTTGTTTATATTCAAAATATTTTAATAACGAAAGCAGCAATATGGGACGAACTGGACCTAGAAATCTATTTTAGTAAGCACTACAATATTTTGGGAATAGTATAGGATATGTAGGAATGATATTCAATGAGAGAATATGAGAACAAATAAGGTCACTTCAAAAACGGATACCTATATACAAAATATTCTAGTAATTTCTCAGAAAGTTAATTAAAAAAGTTACATATACAATTTTAAAAAGCCAGTTTTTGGAGACCAATTTCAATTTACTTATTTAAGGTGGCGTTATGCTCTGGTGTGGATCTGGACTTCATCCAACAAGTTTCTCTACCAGTTCGATCCGTAGCCAACTCTCTATAATTTTACACGCCAAGTTGGTTGAGATCCTCTGCCACTTACGAGTGGCACCTGAGTTGTGCTTCTCCATTTTGAGAAGACTTTCTTACTTAATTGTCTTCTTAGCCCAAAGAACCAGCGATTGGTAGTGTTAGGTGTACTTTCTTGACAGCATATACTTGGTCCCTCATTGACCGTTAAACCTATCTTCTTCGCTTCCGTCTCAATACTTGACAAAGTACCACTGACGCCACGCTTTGTTCTTCCGATTATATTTAGAAAAAAAAGGTGCCTCTATTGTTGACGCGTGAGTTTTGAAATTTGTTAATATACGATATAAATAAAGTCGCATGACAGGGCATCGCCTTTTTTGACATCAAAGGTTTTAGTGGGGTATTGCCCTCTATGCAACTAAAGATAATGCCATATGCGGCCTTTAAATCAAATGGGTAAATAGGTTATGACATCAGAGGTTTTGTTACAGTTTTGTAGTAGAGCCAACCTTGATTGGTATTGCTCTCTATATACCTAACTATATAAAGTCATACGCGGCTTTTAAATCAAATAGGCATAGGTCGATTTTAAGTTCCTGAGTTTTTCAAGATCTACCTTAATATGAATATTTTGTCCATGGTAGACTTTTCTAACCTAAATCCAATAACAGTGATATGTACTTATCAGGCCTTCCTTTCTTGAGGATCGTCAAAGAATGCCAAGGTTCCATTCATCGGGCATGCTTTCGTTCAATCATTTGGTGAACCCATTTCGTTCAATCATTTGGTGAAGCCATTTTGAAGCTAAGCTATACAGTCTCTTTATAACACAGGAGAGACTATTAGTTCCCCTCAGTGCAGCTAGAATCCCTTTTCTAAACTACCTTATTTTTTTGACTGCATAGGTACTCGATCTTTTTGTGTAAGCCCTTTTTGTATGTTTCCTATTGTTTCCAGCTTAATTCGTCGTTTTGTTGACGACCAATTCGATGATAATCACGATGTAACAATAGGCGTTGACTTTAAGACCAAAGTGATGAACATTGATGGAGTTGATTTTAAACTTGCCATATGGGACACTGCTGGTGCTGAAAGATTCCGTAGTCTGACACCTAGTTTCTACAGAAATGCCAAGTGTGCCATATTGGTTTATGACATTACAAGTCGAGAATCTCTTCAAAAGTTGGAATCATGGCTGCTGGAATTGGAGAACTACAGCAATAACCGAAATGTACCAACAATGATTGTGGGAAATAAAATTGATATGGAACGTGCAATTACCAGAGAAGAAGGCCTTAAATTTGCTAGAAAACATCGATCATTGTTTCTAGAGACATCGGCTAAAAATAACGTGTCTGTTGCCGATGTGTTCGAGGAAATTGTACGTAAAGTAAGTATATTGTTCATTTTTTCTGATTTATATGTATCCACCTACTGCCTGAATGTTTCACTAAATGTTTTTATTCATTTTTTTTTAGACGATAAACTCGGATGATTTCGATAAGAACTTTAGCAATGGTATCAATGTTGCGGAAGGAGAAGAAGCCGTGGAATCAACATGCAGATGTTAATATATACAGAAATTATATACATATATACATAACATTTTTTTGTTCATAGGTATATTAGTATAAATAAGTTAAGCAAATTATTGTGTTATGTTTTATTGTTTGGTATTTTATATACATAAATATTTAACTATATAAATTATAACTTACATTTTATCTGTTCTAATCATAAGTAAATACACTCATAAAAAAATATCTAAGGTATATAAATTATTGATAATGTAATTCATCACAATTTGTATATATAAAATGATTATTTACTTTTTATATCATACAGCTTTGTTAAAACTTCAAAGAATAAATACACAATTTATTGTAATTATGTTATCAACATGATGATAGTTGTTTATGATTTAATCAAGATACAAATTATTTAATCTTAATTAGCTCAAAAAACTAGACTTGAACTATTTTTCTGCCATTCGAACTAGAAAACAGATTTCCGAAAATTACCCTTAGACGGCTATCAAAGTATATATTATGTTCCGCGCATTCGATATTGCAAAACCAATATCGAAATTTTAATAAGAAAACATTTAGCAACGTATAGTTGCAAAAATTATGCACAACCACTTTGTCAAACATTCATAAATGCATCAAACTATAATTAATCAGTTTTTATGTAACGTGTAAAATATTGTGAACTTGCATCAGATTATTAAATAATTTTCGAATTTCCCGTTAAAGGCTCATTAAACCATTTCGATCAAAAGACCTTTTGAGTCGAAATATTTCATATAAAATAAATACTTTTTTATCCACTGTATATTAAGCTGTTTTGGTCTTTATGATGGAAATGCGAATAATAACAATATTTATTCATCAGGGTAATTTTATTTAATCTGTTAATATAATATATAATAGGTTCAAGTTTCTTAAATGAGATAAAATAGAACATTCTTGTTTTCTTGCATAGTTATTCAAAAATTACATTGTAAATTGCTTCTTTTTTGCCCCTATTGCATCCTTCCCGGAGACGGCACTGAAACAAAATTGAACATAAAAAACAATTATAAATATAAATAAGAACAACTAAGTAAAAACTATCAAACTCAAAATTTACAGCAACACTTATATCACAGTTGGGCATCAGGTACGTTAATTAAGTTGCTACGGCATACATAGCTTTGTTTTATCCTGTCGGTGTCCTCTTTTATGTTCATCGTTCGTTTTATTTCTTGTTGGATTCTAAGACTCTCCAGAGTTAGTCTTGTTGAGTTTGCTCTCTTTGTCCAGTATTGTTACATCTTTTAAGTCCACTGTGAGTCCGCTTTTTAGATTTTAAATCTTGAAAACAACATTCCACCCGGAAAATTTGATATTTCACTTTTAGCCTATTGTGAGTTTCACCCTAAATTTTATGTTAAAAAAATCCCCCTTATTGTGAACATTCATTTCGGGCGGAATGTAATGTTATTGGCAGCCTAAAAGTTCACTTGTTTTTAGTAGGCGAACGAAGTTTCGTTTCGGCGAAACTCACAATAGCTTTTAAAATTCCGGGGGAACAAAACATTTTAAAGTAAAATATTTTTCGGGTGAAACTCACAATAAGGCTGAATGTCTAAAATGTCTAAACATAATTTTTTATAATTTATTATTATTTCACATTTTGCTCTCAAAACTTTACGAAAAAAAAACAAGTTCACTTACCAGACCTTACCATAAACTTTACTCAATTTGATGCCATTTTTTAAATAAATTTTTGACAATCAGCCCTATTCTGCTATCCGATCCGGTCGAATTTTTCGATTCACGTGAATGTTTCACTTAATCTGTAACAAATTATTTTTTAAACTCTTCAATCTCGATTTCAAAGCTCTATCAATAATTATTTTTAAAGTTCTTGAGGGAATCTAATTGTAAAATTTTAATTTTTATCGCAATTTCTATGCTTTTTGGAACATGCACGCGTACGTTTAGCAGAATAGGGCTCAAAGTCTCGAAACATTTATGTATTTGAAAATTGCAAAAGTTCTTTCTTTCTTTTAATCGAGATTATCATTTTAAATTTGAATCGAAAACACCTTTTATTCCAGTCCAGTTATGAGTTTATTTTGGTACCGATTTCGATCTCCTTAAAAATGCATAATCGTCGACTAATCCACTTTTGTTCAACAGATTGTTCCTGTCTTCGACAATTTCAAGTGAAGAAATTCTCATTTTCTAATATAGGGGCTGAATAATTTTTGAAGTCGAGGTATACCGTAATTAACGCCCATGTTCTGCATTTCGAACGAAGTCGAATTAAAATCGATTTTCAATTTCATTCGAAATGAAATTCCATGTTTTACAATTCGTTCGTTTTTGAACTGTGAGAATTGAAAGTCCATCTATTTTGAATTGTTTTGAAAAGAGAAATTACAATGCGGATGAAATTGGATGCAGTATTTTTGGGTTTTTTTAAGGGAAAAAAGGAAGCAAAAATCTGATAAAAATTAGACGAACAAGTTCGCAAGAAAAATCTAATAATATAGCGTAAGTAAATTATTATTAATTGTTTATTCTTATGTTGTCTTTTAAAATAATAATACAAAAATACTAAAAAGAACACAAATATAAAGTTTACTTACATTTTGCATAAAAAAATACAAAACTAACCGAAACTGCATCAATTTCACTTATGCTTTGTGAAATTGGTGCAGTTTCGATTAGTTTTGTACAAATTGGACGGAATTCGATCAGAAAATGGAATGAAAATAAATACAGAACATCAGATCTTCATTTGCGAAATGCCAATTCCGAATTAACATTTAGAATGAATATGAACTTTACCTTTAAAACACCCTGAATTCATTTTCCTCATAAGGGGAATGATGAGCATGGGTGTTAAATTCGATATTTAATTCTTTCCATACCCTTAAATTACATTTGTACATACATACATATGTACCTACATATATATACATACATACCTGATACAAAACCCATAAAATATTTAGATGAAATTGTACAGCTAAAAACACAATTGAGTAACAGAAACGGGCGAAAAACTGCAGTGAACAGTGGAATTTTAATTTATAAAAGAATTTTTGCATAAAATTCTAATTTTTTAGAAATAAACTGCAAACTAGACCCAAAAACAGACAAATCATACATGCGAATAATATATTGTTATAAAAAAGTTTCCTCACCTTAGCCGCTCGGTTTGTACAGAAAATTGTAGGTCCTTAGCTCTCTAACTTCAACTGACTGTAATCTTGAAATTTATATAAATAATAGTCTAAGTATGCTTTCGCGAACAAATAGTGCATGATTAAAATATACATACATATTTAGAGAATTCAAGAAAATATAGGATTTTTCAATATTCCTTTATTTCAAGATAATTTTCGGGACGATATAGGTATAGCGTAAAATCAAAGTAATGTTTCTAGAACGCGTTAATTCTGTTTTCAAACTCATAAAAGATGAAGTCATTTGATAAAATTTCCCTCAAGTTATGAACAATTGAGTGCAAAAGATGATTGGTTTAGCAAACACAGCTTCATATATTATGTATATGTGAGCCTTGGATCTTGAATTGCACTCATGTTTAAATAATGAAATCTTTATTCCATTCGAAGGAATGCATTAATCGAAAAGGATAACCGAACATTAAAATCCAAGGAACATGTGATCCTATTTATTATTTTACAAGTAAATCTTTTAAATATTGTAATTTTAAAAACAAATTGTACATAAAAAAGTATTTACTATTAATTTTCGATGAATTTAAGTATTTACATGGATGAATTTAGATCTACTGGAAGTATTTACCATCAAGTATGAACTTTTATGCATATGAAATGAAGTAAATAATTACCTTTTACTAAAATGTATAGTTTTTACTTTAACCTTTTACTTCTAGTAATTATTTCTGTTTTATGCATATCACTTAGAAATTAGAACTTGGCACAGGTGCTTTTAGATCTCATTACATTTTCAAATTTCTCATTACAAATTCTACACACCTTGTAATTTGCATAAATGCAAAAAACCCTGGGATTTTTTTAATATTTATGTTTTGGTGTGATTTCACTCATTTTTGCAAAAAAAAATCACTCTCTACCAAATTTCTTCATTTTACGACAAAGTACCTCATTTAATTGATAAGAATTCTGAGAAAGTGGGTAGATGCTACGAATTGTGAATGAAAAATATCGAATTTTCTTTTTTTCCCTTGTATGGGCCTCAAGTCCTACCATTTCAATATCAATTTAAAAATTTCATCACTGTACAACAATCGGAATTGCTCTATATGATTGATAACAATTCTAAAAAAATTTATTGATGCTACACAATACTGAGAAGTGAGTACACACCCTAAATGGATAATCTCAATTTCAAAGGAGTTTTTTTTTATGATAACACACTCGAAGTTAGGCTGCCATCATCTCAAGTTTTAAATTTTTTCCTTTGTATGCAGCTGAGTTGGTTCCGGTAAAAAGGGTTAATCCCGAGAACTTAACTTGATTCTCCTGCAACATCTTTTTCGAATTTGATATATGTATATTAACATCCCTAATTTCATGCACAATTTTTTTATAAAGTTCAGGCCACCTTCAAAAAATCTCTGTATAGACACAATAGTTTCGAATTAAATTTAGTTTATATGAATAAAGATAAGTTCTATCCAACAAAGGGCCATAAGCAGGGAATTCTTTTTAAACTTTAAAGCATTCAATTGAAATCGAAATAGGGAAACTTTATAGGTATCTACTACTTACATTTATATACATACATATTATGTAGGTACATTTAATCGAAACAAAAAAAAGTTTCCTTCAAAACTTTTCACTTCTACTGTATTGCATTTTTTAAACCCAACGTAAGAGCTCGCAAGAATTTCAAGGATACTTTAAGTCTGAAGAAAAACTCAAGAGGTCGATATTGGCATACTATTGACATTGGCAAGGCTCTACCGCTTCAATGGGGTAAACAAAGATTTTGCTTAACAAAAGTCAATCATTTTTGTATTGCAGTTGCAGCAATATATATGTATACTCCTACAACCTTGAGTTTCTTTTTATAATAATATAAAAATAAAGTTATAATACAAATAGAAAAAAAATTAAATCTACAATATAAAATGCGTTTCCTTGGAAACTATATATGATTGTACAATGAACAATCCAAGCAAGAAGAATTATTATTTGTCAGCTATTACCCCCGTTCGTGCCGGTGGTTTCATCAAAACAAGTTATGTGGGTGGATGTGTACCACCTATTCTTTCCTCACAAAATAGACACGTGTTATATATTTTTTTCGAACAAGAGAGCACTTAATGAATACAAAATCAAACGCAAACTTAACGAAAATCAAATATTTCACTGGTCGCATATAGTCGCTGTCAAACTTTTTTATAAAACAGGGGCTGGATGCGACCCACACTGGTAACTTCCCATTGGTAACCTTTGAAACTAGATACCCAACGTTATTTTGTGAAAAGAAAATTCACAATTCAAGACCTTCGAAGACATTAACAGAGTGTTCAATATGCATTCAAGTGATGGCCAAAAATGGCCGGTTTGTTTTCGAGATATTCGAGACAGGAAACATTTTTGAATAAGTTTTGTTTAAGATAATTTTTTTGTTGGTTTAAAACAAAATTGTCAATTGAATGTTTTTACAACCTTTAAGTTGATAGCCACGTGATTGTGTTTAGTATAAAATTAGCCTGGCGTTTTCATTGTTGAGATATTCGAAACGAATTTGTAGTATTTTCTTGTAGTTTATTTTGTTTTTGTTTTTTTTAAACTGTCAATTGAATTTTTTTTTAAATAATATCAGTAATTAAATATGGCATCATGTATGAAATAAAATCAGCGGTAAAATATTTTTGACAAATTTTTATTAGTGTTATTTTGCAGTTTGTTTTGTTTAAACAAAATAGTCAATTGAATTTTTTTATAAACCAAATTAATTCTCAATTTTGTGTGTAAAATAAAATTATCCCAGAGTCGATAGTATTGTTTGAGACATTTGAGACGAAACACATTTTTGAAAAATAAAGTTTATCAATTATTGACCAAGTCATTAGTCTAGAATAAAATTAGCCCGGCTTCGAAATCAGTGTTTTTTCTAAGATATCCGAGCCAAAAACGCTTTTTAACAATTTTATTGTATTTTTTTGTAGTTAAAACTGTCAATTGATTCTATTTTTTAAATCGTAGCAGTTATCAAACATGGAATCGTGTATAGAATAAAATTAGCCCGAAGATAATATCATAATTGTTTGTTCTCAAGATATTCGAGCCGAAAAACGATTTTCTACAATTTTTTGTGTGTCTTTATATTTAAAAAAAAAGCTGCCAGTGGTCTATTTCACCATTTTACAATTTACAATTACAAACAAGTGCTGATCTTGCATTCAAAAATAAGTAATTGCATACATTATAAATTAGTTATTTTAAAAATTTGTTGAATTTTGTAAGAAAATTTTACAGGTGAAAGTTGATCTGTAAAATTTTCTACAATTTTGTATGCTTTTAAATTTGTCTGAAGCATCAGAATAAAAAATAAAAATGAAATTGCTTTTATTTAATACAGGATTATTACAAGTTTGTAGTTGTAAATTGTAAAGTGGTGAAATAGACCACAGGTGATTTTTTTTAATTCTTATTTATTTTATCTGTAAATTCTTATTTATTAATTATCTGTAGAATAAAATAAAGCCGAAGTCATTCGAATTTGTTGTTCTGGAGGTATTCGAGACGAATGACATTTTACAACTTTTTTTTTAAATTGATATGTAGTAAGAAAACGGCTAATTAAATTTTTTTGAAACTCCTTTCTATACGCCGCGCAGTTATTATCTGTACAATAATATATTTATTTGAAGTCAATAGGCATGTTCAGGAAAATGAGATCACGGAGATCTCAGCAATCCCAGTTACCTGAAAAGGATTCTTCAGCAAAATTTCTCAGCTTTGCTGTCAATACTCTGAGGAAAAAAAATCTTGGATTCGCTTGCTCACTTTTTTTAGTGAGAAAATTCTCTGAGATCTCATTTTTCTGAACACACCATCTTTTATACTCGTTCTTGAGATACGATGAACGATAGAATGTATCACGAAAGATCAACGAATGTACGTACACACACACATACAGACATCTCTCTTAAAACGATGGATTTGGATTCTTGGTACCTCGAAACGTCGAGGTCAAAATTTTCGATTCGAAAAATCAGACCAATTACAATAACTTCCAATGGGAAGCTAAAAAGATAGTAAAATACAATTCCAATCTGGTAGGGAATTGAACGAGGTCGGTGCAGTTATCTCTTATTTACTTACTTTTAAACACAGTACACAAATCAAAGGTATTATATTGCACAGGTTGTCAAAGTTGGAAGTGTCAAAAAATTAAAAATGGCTGTTCCAGTGCCCACAGGAACTCATCACGCATCATTAGAAACAACAACAAAATATTGAAATTAGACAAATAAAGGGGCACTGGATCCACCATTTTACCACCATCATACCCCAATTTTGACAGATGCGCAGAACTGAACAAAAATGAAAACGCTAATGATATTACCTTTAATATGTGCACAGTACACATATTTAAAGGTAATATATTGCGCAGGTTGTCAAAGTTGGAAGTGTCAAAAAATTAAAAATGGCTGTTCCAGTGCCCATAGGAACTCAGCACGCATCATTAGAAACAACAACAAAATATTGCGATTGGACAAGTAAAGAGGCGCTGGGCCCACCATTTTACCACCATAATACCTCAATTTTGACAGATGCGCAGAACTGAACAAAAATGAAAACGCTAATGATATTACCTTTAATATGTGTACTGTGTAATATGTGTACTGTGCTTTTAAATTAGCTTTGTTGAACACACACTACTGTGTGTGTGAAGAGGAATTTAAAAAAAAAATCGCTTCAAATCGTCCATATTGTAAATATATATTTTTTAACCTAATTTTCAAATTTATTTTTGTACGAATCCATAACCAACCGTTAATAATGTAGGCAAAAAATTTATCGCAAATAAGATATATATTTATGAAACTATTGAGCTGTTAAGAATATAAATACCTACGAATATCGTGGGAGAAAGAAGATTATTTCAATCAGCCTATGGCAATAATCAATTTAGTTTTGTGTCACAGATTAAATGTTTTTCATTTAATAATATGTATAAGCAAGTTGGTACATGAAATGATTTTTTTTATTAAATCTGGTCTTAAAGTAAGTGAGGTGAGTTTTGAGAGAAATTTAAATCCCTTAATTTAATAGATTCTAAAATTAAATCAAAATTCCACGGTTGTTTCCCAAAATTTTTGAACAAAATTAATAAACAACTAATTTAGTTTTCATTGTATATAACGATTCAAACTATTTTAATATGTTTTACAGTCACCAATTTGATATGTTTTATCAAGTTTTCAAATAAATTGCGAAAAAGGAAATTATCATATTACACAAATGAAAATTAAAAAAAATACTCATATTTTAATTATACCTAGACCATTCTATATACAACCAACACCCACATTTATAATTTAAATTATCTCTTTTCAAGGATCTCCCATTACCGAAGGGAAACTTCTTTTTTTTTTCAAAAGATAAGTAAATACACTTATTGTATATTACGTACTGTTTATATAGTCGCTTTAGCTACTTTTCATTAAACTGTTAAGGATCCAATTTTATTAATTGTTTCCCTATTGCAGATGAATAAAGAATGAAGGAACGGAAACTCATTGTGGTTAAAAAAATAGGCACTTATTCACGGCTAATATAATAAATGCCTCGAAGCAAAGGCTTAGCATAAAGGTATTGTTTGCTTTTTATGAACTTTAACTTAACCTTATCAATCATATTCAGCACAGAGGAAACTGAGGATTAACTAAATATTTTTTTAATACTGGAAAAAATAGAAAATATGTACGAAATAAATTTGAAAAATTCAATGAATTGAAAGTTGCATAAAAAAAATATAGAAAATGACTATTATTACATATAGATAATATATAGAAAATCGAAGGGCACGAGAGTGCCCAGCCAAGTTCTCGGCTCTTACCCTTTGTATGGGTACCAAGTCAGGCCATTTTGTCACAGCCATATTTTGTCAGGTATACCAAATCAATAAAGCCAGAAACTTAAAATTCGCAATAGTGATTCCTAAGATATAGAACTTTCAAAATGCTTAAACTGTAACTGACTGACAGATCATCAAAATTATAAAACCCAATTGGTGACACCGTCGAATCTTTTTATTCAGTACAACGTTTGGTCTTGTGATAGACACTATAAGAAAAAGAAAAAATCGAAAAAAAATTTCATTAAGGGATCGCGGTACCAAAACGCCCATTTTTTGTAAATTCTTCTATGGAATTATATGAAAATAAGAAGAGCGCCAGGATTTGAAGTGCATTATATGCAAAGGAAAAAATGGAAAATTCGACATTTTTCATCCAGGGGGCGTGGCACCCACATTATTTCTCAGAATGCTTATAGAGTATTTTGTTGTAGAATAATGAAATTTGGAAGAGCGTTATAGGGCTAGGGCATTGGAAAGTTGAAAATTTAAGATTTTATGTTCAAGGGACAAAAAGAAGAAAAATCACACAAAACAAAATTTTATCTAAATTATATACAAAAAAAATAATATCACTAAATCATATGAGGTAACAGACGTCATTATATTACAGTCTGACATAGCATAAACGTCACTAAATTATGTCACTATATTACAGTTCGAGAATGCAGACGTCACTAAATTACAGTCTAAGATGAGATATCAGGTACGTCACTAAATTAGAGACTGATATAACAGACGTCACTAAATTACTGTTGAAAATATAGCATAAGTCACAATATCACATAATATAATCAGGAAAAATTAGATCACGAGGATCTCAGCTACTCAAGCTAAGTACAGACGATTTTCAGATCTTACAATATTGTCAGAACTGTCAATGGTCTGACAATAGCTAACAATTAGCTGACAATTCACATATTTCTTACAATGAAAAATTGTCCGTTCACACGGTTGGTAGATTTCTTCTACATTTGATTGTCAGCTATTTTTTTATCTCTCTTTAACCAACTCATTGACATTTCGAACAATGAAGAAATTGTCAGCAATTATAAGATGTTTTCAATTAAAAAATCTCACAATGACCAATGAGTCTGACAATGTCCTAACCTAATCGACAGACAATTGGTCAGTTTATATTTCAGGGTCCTCACTAATTTTCCTCCGACAAAAATTGAGCAGGCGAATCCAAAATTTTTTTTCCTCAGTATTTGACACAAAAACTGAGAAATTTGGCCGAGGAATCCTGTTTATATTTGTGAGATTGCTGAGATCTCTAAGATCTCAGAAATATAAACTGACCAAATGATAAAAATTGTGTGTTCAGACGATTGTAAGATACCTGACAATTTTTTGTCAGATTGTCGTCTGACAATGACGTGTCTGACAATATTGTCAAACAAAATTGTGTGTTCAGACGATTGTAAGACATTTGGAACAGTTTTTTCACTGACAGATCTGACAATATTGTAAGATCTGACAATCGTCTGTACTTAGCTTCAGTTAAATGAGATCCTTAGCAAAAACTCAATTCTCACTTTTTGAGTGAGAAAAATCTCTGAGATCTCATTTTTCTGAACGCGCTAAATGAGATACCAGACGTCACTAACTAACTTCTTTAAATCATATGGGCTTCCACTGTCGCTTCTGAAATCTAAGTTTTTCAAAAACTAAATTCACGAAGTACCCTTGATTAGTAAAGTAATTATAAGTGAGTATAACGTTTAACCTTCCACAAAGTTGAATGTTAACATTTTTAAGAATACAGAACAGATATATGTATGTATGTTTATAAGAATCGGAAATATAAACTGAATTGACATTTTTTTTTTTTAATCATAGTTTTCCTTCTTTTTTAATTGCGAAACTCAATCTTAACCTCTCTTTCAACTTTCATTAAAATTAATTTAGTAATATATAAGAATTTAGAAATATTGCAACATACAAAAATATACCCATACTGTAACATAAACTCATTTTCACATTTATTATGTCCTTTAGAATATAAACGGAAGTAAAAAGTACCAAAACGACGAAATGCTCTTTAGGGTTTTTCTCATGAATTTACAAAGTCTTGCACTCTAATCGCAATGTTGAATTTTAGATCTACAAGTGTTTAGGCTATGTAGAATACAATTATGTATCCATGTATACGCACTTCTCTCTATATATGTACATATGTATGTATAGCGATATGTACGAATTTCTCTCTTTTTGAATTCGAAGAAGAAAAAAAACAGTCTCCTATTCCTAATTGGAATCACCCCGGTATTTTGATGGCAAACAAGAATTTAAATAGCGACAAATAATGAATTCTCTTTTTTGTTGTTGCTATTGTTGTTTTTATTTTTGAAATGAACTTTCACCAACTGGAAGAAATAGAGAAAGAAAACATTAGGAACTATTGCGCATATTCAAATACTCCTTACTCATTGGTCCTGATGCATTCATAACGTCACAGCATCGCTCTCTTTGTCCTCAGAATGATATATTACGTATGAGCATGGAGCATTGTTCACATCGCAATTATACTTTCAGTCTAAGATGAGACTTCTAGCAAATTGAGATTGTTTTATGCCAAAGCAAGTGCATCCGTGTTGTGATACCATTTCATGCCGAACCGAGCCGAGTGAACCTGGGGAAATCCTTGTGACTATAATAATATCTCTGCTCTTATAGTAGCTACTAGGTACTGTGACTCTGACTGTGGCATCCTGTGCGAGAGTTGGTCTTTTAAATCATTTGCATCAAAATTTCGAAGACCAGTGTTCTTCAGTCAAGATAAACGATTGAACGTGTGTGTCGTATAAAAAGTTTCGCGTCAACCGAAGGAAGTGAAGGTGTGTGTTTTCTTCTTTTTTTTTAGAATTTCCATATTAAATGGTATTCTTCTTAAGTGAATTGAATCCAGGATCCTATTATACAAATTTGTTGTTTACTGCTTTCAAAATCGATTTCTTCCGTTTTTTTGTTTGCACTCTCCCTGTCACCGTTTAAAGTAAATGTATAACAAGTCTAGGGACATATTATATAGAATAAATGGAATTTCTTTTCATATATGCAGGACGATTAAGTGATTTTCTTCAATCAATTGCTTGATGGCAAAACGATTTTGTCCTTGGGCACATTCTATGTGCATATACTAAAAGTTTTTAATTGCTTTCCCGAGAGTTGTACTTTTTGCAAGTTTACTATTTTTATTTTTTTTTTTTGTCGGCCTAGAAAAAAAACAACAAAAACCGTGAAGAGTGTAGGTACGTAAAAATGGGTTCTGTACACATGGCGTTTAATTGAAACCCACCATTTCCTATACAAAGCACTTCCGAGTTGCTATAAAAAAGATGTACAATGTACATCCTTATATCTTTGAAATTGCTGCACCTGTTTACTTTGTGTACCGAACTCTTCTGAGAGTTTGTTTTTCTAGATACATATTTACAAAAAAAAAAAAAAAACAACAAAAACAAAAATACTGCCAACACGGTGATTGCAAAAATATGATGCCGCAATAATGGTGCCATCCTTACAGAAGCCATATTGGGGGCATCCTTTGAGAGTGTCCCCCTTTTCTCTGCCTGCTGTCTTGATGGTACACTCAAGGAAAAGCCCGTAACTGTATATGTTTTGTATTGAGTGTATTGTACTGGTGCCAGACAGCTTATATATACATATATATAATGGATTTATTATGCGCCTCTCTGGCGCCAATTTAACGTTCCATGGAGATTGGTTATTCCCATTCATAGATAAATATATATGATAAATATTATAGAGATGTACGTTAAAAAAAAATACGCAATTTAATGCAAATGTGTCTCTAGTGAAATTTAAAGCGGTCCTTACATGGTCGTTGATTGAAATATAATATATATCTACTGTCTTTTCCGCTACACTCGATAATTGATTGACAGTCAATTATACGATTAATCCCAAAGTTAGACACACGAGTGATAAACATCAATTTATTTTCAGTTAAGGCTGTTATTTTCGCTTCACTCGCCTGATTTATATTCTCGTATGTATGTATCTATGTATGTACGTCAAAAACCACTTACAACTCACCCTTATACTCAAAATCAAAAGTTAAATGTCGTTTATGTGTCATATGTGTGCTATGAAAATGATTGACTCAATTTTCTTTTATAGGCGTGTAAAGGTCGCCTTATGAAAATTCACTTTTACCAAACTCATTGTATACAAAAAACACTTTTCAGATCGTTTGTGTGGTTAGTTTAAATTGCAAAAAATTACTATGAGAAATCTTTACGGCAACGACAACCATTCCGATCAGGAAGAACTTGTTGAAAATCTTTTTTCGGCCGCTGACAATGAAGACGACGAAGAAGAAGAAGACGAAGATGAGGAGGAGGAGGAGGAAGAAGAGGATGAGGACGACGATGACGAAGAGCAAGATGTTTTCTCAAATAGAATTCATAATATGAATGCTGAAACGGAAGAACTTATCTCGATATCTCTAGTTAAATCTTCTTCATCATCAAATGACTGCGATAATGCCTTAATGCAAATGGAAAGATGCCCTAATTTACTTATACGCGAACAACAGCAGCATCAACAAAATTTAGAAGCTATTCGAAGAACCAAAAGTTCATTTTGTTTGCTTTTAATATTCGGAATGGGCTTAATGGTGACATCTGCTTTATTGTTGGTGCTTATTCCATTGTATCAATCTCAATTTATTGCTGAATCTACGAAAAATAATTCTCATGGGATGCTGCTTTTCGTGCAACCGCTTGCTACATTATTTCTTATTTTAACAACGATTATTTGTTCGGCTGTTTTTAAGTGGAATATAAAATTGCTGAAACTACCATCAATTCGAGGAAATAAGTAAGTAAATACTTGTATTATTATTTAAAGTTTTTTCAAAATTTTTTAGGTTATCTCGCTTATGATTTAGTGTTGGCAGTCTTTGTCCGTGGTTGAGTGTTTAGAATGCCAATATATAAGAAGAAACTAGAAGCAATACAATGGCCATTAGATAATTACGGTCACCATATTCTTAAGCTTAAAATTGGGAACAATTTCAGACTTCAAATTCGAGATTCGAAAAAACTCACTTTATAATACAAATAGTTGTTAGGACACGATTGTTTCCAAGAATTCAACCATAAAAAAAATGCACGACTCGAGGTGGGTTAAAAGCATAAAATAGGTTTCCTTAGAGCTACAGTTAAAATGGCTTGTGCCTGTTAAATGGTGGATCTTACTAATAATAGCTCACAAATCAAAATCAAAAACGTATAAATTGTTTTTTAGAAAAATAAGATTTTCTTTAACGGTTAACGGTTCTGACGTACCGTTCATTTTTCAAAGTTTAAAATCTGCTAGATAATGTTAAAAAAGCCTAAGTTTAATAACAATCAACCAATCAGTTTTCGACATATAATAAAAAACTGAAAAGTTTCAAAAAACCAAATATGTTTTTTGAAATTTTATTCCACAAAACTTTTCTTAACATTATCCATACAAATTTGATGAAAAGCAGTTGAACCCTTTTCAAGAATTGCTAAAATAAAAAAAAGGTTCTATCAATGGTGCCACAATAACCATATTTCGCAACATTGTTTTTCATCAAAAAAGTTACCAATTAAAATTTACTGAATATTTTTTTTTAATCTGTGGACCCATTTTTAATAAGAATAAGATTTTTTTTTAAACGCCAAAAAATATACTTTTATTTTTGGACCCAAAAAGCATCTGCACAAGGGAATGTCCCAAAAACGTTAGCTACTAAGTTTAAAGAATATCGACCTATCCTTTTAGGCTGTAGCCGAAAAAAGAGGGACGGACAGAATTACAAGTCCCACTTTCTTTCCCCTAAAATCTTATAATACCAAATTTGAAGTGAAGTTCTCAGAAACAAAAATAAAATATTAAGTATAAGGCTCTTGCACCACCAGTAAATATTATTTATCAGCTTCCTTACTGTTAGGAGCAGTTATCTAGGTCAAATGAAAATTTTTGGGTGTTAAGAATTAAAAGGTTTTAGCAAAAAATCCCCTATATAAAAGTACAAAAAATTCAATGCACCATCTTGTACTATCTTAAAACTATGAATTACCTTGGGGTTAAAGTTAAGCAGAATATGGTGTGCGGTATCATTTGAAATTTCAAAGAATACTTCTTCAGAAAATTTGGAAAAAAAATTGATAAAGCTATAATAACAAGAATAACGTGAATTTAGGGCTCACAATGTCTGAGTAAAGTTCTGATTAGTTACTCGACAGAAAATAATATTTTTGCATTTATAACCTATTCAAGTCGTCAAATAACAATTATAGGTTTTTCTCCTGTGGATATATGACCCTGTGCCAGTATTTATTGTGTCGAGTAACTAATTAGAATTTTACTCAGACCTTGTGAAACAGACCCTTAAGAATACAAAAAATATTGCCTTGTTTAAAAAAAAAAAAACATATTTTAATATTCAACCAAAGACCTTAAACATGTTGACTCTAGGTGAGCTAAAAAGGAAATGTATTCCCCATTTTCTAGAATCTACAGAATAATACACAAGCTCCATGCCAAATTTGAAGGAAATCCGTTAACAATAAAAGCACAAACTTGCAATTATACTAATTGTCCTCCAATAGACCAACCCCTTTCACCAACCTATACAAAAAATGAATGCCAGATCAAACTGTAAGGTAATTTTTAATAAGTATAATTTGTGAAACACACTGGTGAACTTAGGCGTATACGTACTTTTTTTATTAGGTACGCCTATTCTCAATTTTTGTTTGTGCAGTTTAAAGTAAATTTTAATTTTAATATTTCTTTTAAGCTGGTTAAAAAGATTGCTTCTTCTATCATCTAAACGTGGCCAGTGTGAGCAGATGCTAGAGATGGTAAAACTTAATAAGAGAGAAAACAGACGACTAGTTCGCACCTTTCTGTTCTTATAAGACTTAAGTTGTTCATCATGTTATAAGTAAATGTAATAATACTTGTGTATACAAATTTCCGTTTTTGATAGAAATTGTGTGGAATAGAAAATAATAAAACAAAAATGTGAGTGAGGTTAAGAAGTGTGAAAATCCATGTTTGTCAGCGCACGCTGACTTACATTAAGGACTTTGTGTAAGAATTGTCCCACAATTGACAGTTGTTGACAACTTTAAATACCAACAAAAGAATTTTGTTTTGGTAGATTTTGATATTGCTCCATTCCTATCGAATAACGACATTATTTCCAACCTTTATACACTAAATTCACCATTTTCGATTGAAATAAAAAATAGATACAACCGAAAAAGTATGTATATATAATTTCGACGATTTGCCCTTCAATACACTCACTTTGTTTCTTCAACAGCCCGTGTGACACTACATTTATTCTTCATTTTTAGCTCATTTAATCATATTAAAATGTCAGTGGGGCCTTTTTCACCAAATACTTTTCACTTTGCAACTTTGCAAAAACATAATTTCCTGCAAAGTAAAAGTGCGAAATGTTTCACAAAATTCGTAAAGTGAGATCTTTCACTTTTTAATTTTTCAGAATTTTGAAAAGTGAAAAGTGAAAGTGTTTCACCAAATTTAAATGAGAACTTTGCAGTTGAATTAGTTTTTTGCAAAGTAAGACTTAGATTGTATCAAATTAGATCAATTAAGCAACGATTAGGCAGTCAACGTTAATGCGTTTGCCTGGCAATAGAAGGCCCATCCAGTCAATAAATTGTCATTGCCATTTAAATTGACATCGCCTCAAACACTGCCAATGGAGCCACAGTGTAAAATCTCAAATTCCACTGAAATATGCCTACGATGTTGATAAATACTAAATTTGAAATTTTTACAATTACGGGTTTTGCTCCGGAAAAGGGCGTTTTTAGGGCTTTTGGATGACATTTGGATCAAAATATTAAATATATGTATACGTAAAAATATAGTTTGTTACCTATTTGTCAAGCTATATAAACTGTCAAATTGCATTGAAGGATGGCTACTACATGGATCTAAAAATAATAAATATATGACATTTTGTTTTGTACTCCTGAAAAATGCGATTTTAAGTCCTTCGGATGATATTTGAAATTTATTTTATTAAATATAACTTGTTATTTATCTGTCAAGCTATAAAATGTTCAATTTCATTAAAGAGTAGCTTATGGCTACGATGTCGATGGATTGAAAAACCTCTACAAAATCAGAAATTTTTGAAATTGAGATGAATGTCAACGCAGGCCACGTTGATTCAAAAAAAATTTCTGTTGTGTTGACGTTGAGCTACAGTCAACGCAGTCTGATGAGCAATTTTGGTCTTTGTGTCCTAACTGCGTTGACAGGGTGATTACACGGACACACAAATTAATCAACACGTTCATGTTTTTTGGTAAACTTTTAAAAATTAAAAAAAAATAGCATATGTCCATCGTCATTGTTAACTATTATTTGTTTCTTCAAAACGGTTCATTTTTTTTTAAATTATTTTTCGACAACTTTTCACAACAAACGCTTATTTGCAAATGAAAATTTCTCTTTGTATATAACTGAAAAGCTTTTCAGAATTCTAAATATACATAATTTGCAAATTGCTAATTAGTTTGATGAAAAGAAAAGAACAAATACTTTGCAAACTAAAAAGACTTTTCACTTTGCAGAAAATAATTTTTCACTTTGCAAATTTGGATTTGATGAAACTTATGTTGCAAAGAAGAAAACTTTTCAACTTTTCATTTCAATAATTTCCTCTTCGCAACATTGTGTTTGGTGAAACGAAATTTTCAAAATAAAAGTGAAAAGTTGCAAAGTGAAAAAGGTCCCATGTGTACAGAAGCTTTATAACTGCTAACATTGACCTATTTTTCAGCCAAAATTGACAGCTATGTATATATATATATGTATGTATGTAAATATGATTCATCCTTATTCTGCTTAAATCGTGTGGATTGAATTATTTTATTGACCTTTTGAATTCATTCAATTCCATTGATTTCTGATTCAATTCCACCCAAATCCGTTACTATTATCATCAGAAAGCCAAGTGCACTTTTAACCATCAATATAAAATAGAAACGCAACCATATTAAAGCAAACTTCATGAAATAATTTTAAAGTGGGTATCCTCTTGAATATTTCCAACAGAATAGTCAAAGCATATTGATTTACCAAGGTAAATCATCACTGACTCGATTACTATATACTTTATGGTGAACTGTTTGGAATGAAAAAAAGGTACTCATACGCCACAGTGACTACTTTTTTTTGTTGTTTGAATAAATAAATAAAAATAACATTAGAAATGCTCGAACAGGTGGAACTTCAGAAAAGACCATTTTTACCACAGTTACGGTCAATGTTTGAAAAAAATAGACATTAAAAAAAAATTAATTAAAGAAGGGTTTTTTTGTATGATAACAAAAATTATAAAATTAAATTAAAAAAATACAAATAAATGATCACTCATTATAAGGAAAAGTAAAAGAAAACTAAAGCTTTTACTTTGTATTGCTGTTGTTGAATGCTAAAAACCCAATTTTCAGAAAATTATAAATTACAAACACTTGTTATTGTTTTCTAAGAAAAATTGAGTGTTGAGTAGAAACACATAATATCGCAAACCCAAAATCCTGAAAGCCAATACTCCAGAAAATCTAGAAAACCCAAAAACGAGAAAACCCATTGTCCCGAAAATGCAAAAAGTGCAGAATTCAGAAAACTCTTAATCTGGGAAACCCAAAATCTCGAAAACAGTTTATCCCGAAAGCCCTAAATTCAGGAAACTCAACTTCAGAAAACTCTAAATCCCGTAATTAAATTTGAAAAAATGATCCAAATTGTAAAATGAATGGTAAATTAGTCATTTGATATTTTGTGTTTTTGGGTTTTCTCGATCTTGGATCAGGATTTTGACCCCAACCTATTTAGTACATTTAAATAGTTATGATTAAAAATAGGGATTTTCATTTTATTGTTTCTTAAAGTATCTAATGTGCCAGTAACAGATTTCATTAAAATTTTAAATCAAAGTTTCGAGGGACTTAAAAAGCAAAATCTGTGATTATTTTGGTGTCAATATAAATCTAAAGACTTAATAATTAATTCTTGTCAAAAAAAATTATTTTAGCCTTACTTTCCACATGAACTGAATTTCTCTATTTCAGTGATTGAACTACCATACTTGAAATTTTAGAAATAATTTTATGTGAAAGATTAGGACGTCAAAATGAAATATTTTGTGACAAAAAATAATAATCGAGTCAAAGGCTTTTATTGGAATCAAAATAATCACTGATTTTGCGTTTTAATTGCCTCAAAACTTAAAATTAAAATTTTCAATGATGAGTTTCAATGAAAGCTATAAACTGGCCTCTGCATAAAAATTTAATTTCCGTATCCATAGCTTCTCAAAAATTTAAATATAAAATATTCTCACCATCTGGTTTTAGGATTTCGACGAAAAATTAATAAGCATAGCATTAAGAGCTGGGAAAATGGTAAACTCAAGTAAAACAAATTCAAAAGTAAAATACTTTAAGTACCTACCTAACTCCCAAAAAAAACATAATTCTTTCAGGAAGGATTAAAAAATTAATTTGCTTCGGTGCCGTGGTAAGAAGAATACCATTTCATCTCGAGCTTATTTACCCAATTAACTATTCGAATCCACTTAAAAATGTAAAAAAAATAAGCATACCCAGAACGAAGAATTCTTGTAATTTTAGGGCTTTTATTTTATAATGATTTCTTAGGAAAATATACACAACAATTAAATGAAGAGGTAGAAGAGGAAAGCCGTTTTTATTTTATTTGCATACAATTTTAGTGAACAACATTTTTCCTTTAATGAATGCATTTGTAAAGCTTTGGCCATTTATCCATTCTAAAGAGATTTATCCTTGAAAAACTCTTCTTTTTTTTTTTTGAGACAAAAATTTATTTGAAAAAGGCTTAGTTTATATCCGTGAGTTGTGTATATTTCAATAGAAATACATAAATGATGTAAATCCGCAAAGGCAATTCTAAAGGATTTATTCTATACCTCCCTACCCAAATACACATCTATTAAATGATTGAGAGAGAGGAAGTGCGGTTGTGTTCCTTATCCATTGCTGCCTTTTACTTACCACAAGCACAACCGACTTTGAATAGCTGTATTTTTTTATTTGGTTCTGAGAATGTAACGTTGTTGGTTGGTTTTGGCAAAACTCCATTGGTTTTTTGTTTCATTCTCTTTTTTAGAATATAAAAGATGAAATAAACATTTTGATATATTAAAATTGTGTGGGTTTAATTGAAAGAGTATAAAATGTAAACAAAACCGCCTATCATGGCAAAGCAAGGCACTTAATCAATATCATTGTATTAAATATTAAGTTTTAGAAATAAATTAAACAAGACTTGTATATAATTCATATGTAATAAAATCCTCTAAAAAACTTTCTTTTGTGGTTTAAAGCTATAACGATGGTCTAGACATTGAAGATGTATATGGTTATGGTTTAATAATGTAAAATTTGGTAACAAGAAAAGTTAAAGTGAAAGTCAAAAGTAAAAATTGATAATTGTTAAACTCTTAAATACAGTAATATTTAAATATTCAAAAGTAATGGATTACATAACCCATATATACATAAGTTAAAGGCATTATACCTACCCCAAAAATTTTAAAATCAATATTATTACAAATATTGTAAGGGTATTCATGCAACGTCTTAAACTTTACGATGTCGTAAAATCGTAAAGTTTCCGACACATGAACGCACCAAAAAACCATTTTGCGTAAATGTGTTAACGATTTGGTAAACAAATCAGCTGTTCGTTATACATCAAACAGCTTAAAATATTTAATTTAATTTTAACATTCGTAAAATTTGTCATCCGCAATTTGAAAATGCCCAAAATAAGCCAAAATAGTAAATTTATACAATTATATGAACAATTGCTTTCAATGATCTATTAATTCTTGATTTATTTGGCGAAAATGATGGTAAGTATTTTTATTGTTGTGATCAACACATAAGTGCATGTATGAATGCATTGGTGTTTGTGTAACTCACACTATTTTGAAAAAACCTCTTTTTCCTCGAAATGCCCGTTCCTGTATGTCTTCTTCTAAGGTTACAAGAGTTTACCATGTTTACGATGTTTATCATCTTCATTTAACACACAAATTTGTGTCTTAAAGTTTAAGATTTGATTGAAAAGATTTCCCATACAAATTTTTACAGTTCGTTTACGACGTCGTCGTAAACTTTAAGACGTTTACCACGTTTACGATGCTTTTCCGACGTTGTATGAATAACCTTAGTGTATAAATTACAGGCACGATGTTTAATCAAATTCGTTAAAGCAGTTTTCTGGAGAATTTAGAAAAATGGAAATCTTTGTATTATACAGACATGCTCTTCATCTGCCCCACTGAACATCTCGGTAAGAAGGCCATCAGCTATAAATCAGCTTTATTAGAATTAAGCTTAGTTATGATTATCTTCACTTCGTCGATATTAAGTGGAAGAAATTGTTGGTCTACGTGTGTCGTCCAAGTTGAAAGGTGCAATCTGACTGACAGCGAAATTTGATTTATCACCGCAGTTTTCCATATCCTTAATAAATCACATGACTCAAAACGTGGTCAATAATTTAGAGATTCTTTTTATCTTTTCGTTGAACTTTTGAACTAAATTTTTTCTACAACATCCTTATATTTCCTCGTTCACACGCTTCTTATGCTACTAACTTTTCCTTCTGAAAAGACATGTGTTCATTTCTCTTCTTCATGCACGTAGAGTTCACCAGCAACTCTAGTACTTCTGTGCAGTATAGGTTTTGTGTACACAGTACACAAATCTAAGGTAATATATTGCGCTGGTTGTCAAAGTTGAAAGTTTCAAAAAATTAAAAAAGGCTGTTCAAGTGCCCACAGAAACAACAACAAAATATTAAAATTATACATGGTAAAGTGGAACTGGATCCACCATTTTACTACCATATTATATACGTCGATTTTTGACAGATGCGCAGAACTGAACAAAAATGAAAACAGATATTACCTTTAATATCTTTACTGTGCCTTTTGTATGCATCTTGTTAAGCTGCATATGCTTGCCAGCACTTATCGTCAAACAAGGAGTTTAAGATGTTTCTTTGTATGTTGGTTGTGTGATGATACCCATAATTGATATTGACAGTATAGGATTTTTCATATGCTGTTATTGGAGACTTGATCGGAAAACAACCTAGCAAACGTTTTCAGCCGCCCGGGTCGAACTTCCTAACAGTATTTCCCTGTTTTTGATGTGGTCGGGTTTCTTGCATATATTTATCTCAGCTAGCTCGTAAGTAGGAGCCCAACCATCTCGAGTTGTCATCCCGAAGAATCTTTTCTCAAATTCGAGTAAATGATCAATCAACTCATTTGCTTGTTCTGCATTAAAGACTGTTTTAAACAGTCAAAGTTTTTTTTTTTTTCATTTGTGTCCGGTTTAACTATTCGTATGATTGTAGTTTTTGGTATATTAAAGTCTTAATCGCCTTAAGATAGCCCATTTTTTTGCTTTTTATAGCTATGATAGCTTTTCTCAGTTCTTCTCTGGTCCATGTAACACCTCTAGAAGTTTTTCGAATGCAATATATCAGAACCATATGCAAATAAAACAAATATCAAATATTTAAATTAAGACAGTGGTGTCCAGGTGGGGAATACTATATGGGACAATTTTGTCATGAACGTCGTGGGACAAAACGGACGGTAGTCCTTTTTGCCCCGTTCTGGTTCATTTTACCCCACAAGCTATTTTTATATAATTTTTTAATTTTTTTTTATTGTGATGATTCTAACCTTTATATCCGTTTAATCCAGTTGAAGAGAATGATCATAAACACTATAGAAGGACCTAAATTGAAATTATATGCAAACTCTATCACTGGTTTCGTTTTGCGAAGTGGACGTTTTTTTACCAAATTGCTTGTTTTCATGGCTTCATGATTCATACTGAAACTAACTTCACTCTTTCAATGAAACTAAAGGATGTGTTCGAAAAGTATTATTTTTATAAGTTCTTATCACTCGAATTCAGATGGAGTAAAAACTAAGCTAAAAATCGATTTGGTCCTTTTTCACTCTCTCCCTACATATATCTTAAATAAAAATAAAAGTAAAAAAATGATTCTTTTGTATGATAAGATTACACGACCAGTTTAACATTGCTTGCGTTAACTCTGAGTTTAATCAGTGTTTATTAATACTACAGATAAATTGACCCAAAGTTTACTCACAAGTAGTTTTGTCAGTGAAGGATCCTTTGAAGGATAAACTTTAACTTTAAGTTGTCAAAAATATATCGAAATAAAAGTCAGACACAGAGAGTCTGATACTATATATGCGGCACCATGGAAAGAGCGACCATATTATTTTTGCAAACCCAGAGCGAATTGGATGAAAAAAACGACGTAGGTGCTTAACAATTTACATGTTAAATGCAACAACAACTAATACCCTTTGGGTTTAGCTTACCCCAGAGAGTTCTTGGGGCTTAACCTAAGCGCGCAGAAAAACTTTGTTGCCGGCATGAATAACATACTTGTTATCGTTAGTTTGTTAAAAAAAACTCCATTTTGTTTTCTGTGATGGCGCCGCTAATCCCCGTTGTCAACCAATTGACCCCGGATTGCCAAAAAAACACACCTATTATGTGTATTTGATTCCAATCCCGCAGAGAATTGGTTGAAAAAAAACGATATCGGGGATAAGCGACGCCATCATGAAAAGTTAACTAGTTTCCATACAAAATATCGATAGTATTTAATTTAAGCCGGTAACACAGTTTTTCTGCGTGCTTATAAGTAAAAGCCCCAAAAATTCTCGGGATTTAGTTCAGCCCATTGCGATTAAGTTCTTGTTGCAATCAACAAAGAAATTATTTAGTCCCGAATGTTTTTTTTTTTTCATTCAATTCGCTTCGGGTTTGAAAAAAAACACACCTATGTAATCCCCCTTTGTTAGTTTTTAGAATACATTTTTTAGAAATATATATTCAGTTAATCCAGAGTTATCTCACAAAATTCGATGAAATTACTCGTGATCTAAATTGACTGAAAAACATTTTTTAGGAGTTAACTTAGATTCAACTCCGAAACTGGAATGATATTTCTAAATGAACAATCTTAAACAAATTTTAAATTTGAAGTTCATTTCTTGGATATTATTCTTGAAGAAAGATTGATATTTGCCACTATATAAAATTGTTGATACTGACACTGCTAAAAATATTTGAGTAGGATGTTATTTATATGTACATATGTATATTGAGTATGTTTTGATGAGGCTGACTTGTTGAGCCTAATAACATTAACTACCTAACTACAACTACACAAAATAAATAAATAAATTGGGTGGCGCGACAGCTGGTGTAGAACCAGGGCCTATAGTGACTTAGAACTCTCAACCATTCCTATGTGCATGTTATTGGCAGAAATGGAGGGGACCTAAAATTTTCTGTCGAATCCGAACGACTAAAGTAAGAAGCATGACAAGAGACACTCCTGGAGGATTTGTCAATTCCTCGCAAAAGCTAGTCGTAGTAGCCCTTGAAAAACTTTTTTTAAGTGGCACAGGCTGGGAATTGAACCCAACACCTTCGGCGTAGCAGTCCTATGCACTAACTTTTAAGCCACGGGCTACTACTTGGCAAAACTTTTCTCAAATAAATCCTTTAAGACCGGTTTGTTGATACAAAACTTAAATAATATGAAAGTTCTCCCGTTACCTACTTTTTTTCAGTGATAAATTTTCACACTAGCATTTATATATTAAACTTAAATATGTAAGTTTCGTCTCAGCAAATGGCCAAAAACCTTATACTTTAATACAAAGATTTTTAAATCACATTATTAACCTTTTAACTTAACTGATTTCAGATTATTTTTTATATCCCTGTGCTTTGGACTCGCTTCAACTTTAGTTATTGTGGGATCGTATAAAAGAGTCGCTTGCCATTTACAAGATCCTTTAAAAGGAACAGCTCTAGCCTTCTCGTTACTCTTTTATTTCTTTTTTTGCACACGATGTAAGTTTTCAAATTTAAATTTACTTCGGAAAATCTATAAATATTATTCGTTTGTATATTTAGTAATGGGCTTGCAGAAAATTTTCTCAGCTACAACAAGTGTCATTGGGCTTTTTATATCTGTGGACTATGGATTGTGTGATGAATTTCACTGCCATGGAAATGTGATTTCTTTCAAAGAGAAAATTTCACACACCGGTTGGCAAGGACGTGCATTCTGGGCACTTATTTATACTATCGGAATATCACTTTGGTCTCTTCATATGGCTATACTTGAGGGATGTTTCGTTGATTCTGTAAGTAATATATATAAGTACTATATATCATGCTATATACAATTGAATATCTTAAACGATTTATGTATCTATACAGGGTGTCCCATAAACAATGGTCCAAACTGAAACTGTTGATAGGCCACTCAAAATTTAGTAACTTGTCCGTACCGCATCATTTCGGTTTTCGAGTAACGGCTGTTTTTTTTTAGTTTTTAAGACGTTGTCGGGCTTTTACAAGTGCAAGAGAAGACCATTTTGAACAATTTTTGTAAATTAAGTGAGACAAAATTTAAGCTAACCGTAAAAATAAAAAATAAAAATTAATAAAACAGCTATTATTTAAAAAAAGATTTATTTTTATTTATTTTAGAACCCTGTTTTATTGAGTTCAAATGCATAACTTTAGATCTAAGTCTAATATTGGCAAGTTGTATACCTTTTAAGAAATTTCAAAAACATAGCCAATTTTTAAAAGTAAAAACCTGTTTTAAGTCATATGATTTTTTTTCAGGGTGCTCTTTTGAAAATCGAAGTAAAAAAATAGATTTGATCAAAGCATCCTGATATTTATTAATTTTTAGCAAAATGGCACAGAAAATTTAAAATATTTTAATGAACAAATTTCTTTCACTATTAAGCAAAATTAAAGTGTAAAAATTAAAAAAAAAAAACAAAAATCAATTATGGTCAGGGTGACCAAAAAACTGGGTCGAAGTAGGGGTTTTTTGAAATTTAAAAAAAACAGCCGTTACTCGAAAACTGTAATGATGCGGTACGGACAGTTTACTAAATTTTAAGTGGTCATGACCTGGCCTATTACCTGTTTCAGTTTGCACCATGGTTTATGGGACACCCTGTATATAGCAAACTATTTACTTTACCTATATTTGTTTGATTTACTTTTCTAGAATGAAACACGGTCGAAGCAAACAAATTTTCTTAAGACAATATCCAAATTTGTATCTAGCTATGACGATCAAAAATTTTTAAATGACAATCCTACAAATGAACATGATTTGGACGTTTTGAAAAGTAAGAAAAATATACATCCAATGCATGTAGCCATGTGGGTACATATTTTTGGAACAATGTTTGCCTTGTTTTTTGGATTTGTAGATGTTTTTCCAATAACAGGCACTCAAGTAAGTTTACTTATTATTTGATAAAATTATTATTATTACAAGTTTATTTTAAAAATTTGTTTTGTTTTGCAGGTCAAAACATTTACTGAACATTGGATTGAAACAACACATACATTTCAGTGTCATTTGAACATTTCCTCCTCTAACACTGTCATTTTCGATTTAAATTCAAATATTTCGAAGGAAACGACAATAATGAACTCCATCGCAAAGTCACAACAACATGACGATGACATTTCTTTCGTCCATAAGGGTATTAGCATTCATCCAAATAGAACATCAAGATCATCTCCGATTGATGCAAACAAACATCAGCATAAAATTTCACACTTGGTAGGTTAAACTATGGTGTAATCAGATTAGAATTTTCATTTAAAATGCTCAAAACCTAAAATTGATATCATTTACTAACGGTATAAAAAATTAAAAGCGTTCTCGTTTGGTAATCCGGAAGAAGTCTCCGGAACCTTCTGATCCGGAATGTCAAACGAACAAGTTGCAATGCAATACTTTTTTTAATTTTGAAGTTTGCGTTTTATTGTATTGGTGAATCGTCAATTTTTACTTGCGATATACCTATAGGTACTATAATATGGCAAGTTATGGATACGTAAAAAAAATCGAACTCGGGATTTTAATCAAAGTTGACATTACGTGGGTCTCGCAATTCTGTCCGTCTGTCTGTCTGTCTGTCCTTTCGGCTGAAGCCTAAACGTGTTGGTCGATTTCTTTCAAAGTTGGTACCTAGCCTTTTTTTGGGCGAAAATTTCCGAAAAATCGTTAAAAATGAAACCTCCTATTGAACCATTTTTTTAAATTTTCAATTTTATCAAAAACAGTTCAACTGATATTGATCAATTTTTTATGGAGAATGAAAAATTTTCAAAAGTTTTGTATACCAAAATTTTCAAAAAAATTTTGTTTGATTTTAAAAAAAATTTCTAAATTTTTTTTGAGAACTTAATAATTCGAAAACAACTCACTATTTTTACTAAACTTGGCAACCAACAATTTTTTAACATTATCTAGCAGATTTTAAATGAAAATTATTCTTATAACCAAAAATAACGGTACCTCACATACAAATGTTTAAAACCCGGTATTAAAAATCTTATTTTTCTCAAAAACGGCTCCTACGATTTTGATAAAAAATCTGAACTAATATCTCTACGATCTACCATATTATTGAAAAAAACAAAAATTATCTATGGTTTAAAAATAGAATCTCTCATAGAACCATTTTTTTATTTTCGACTATAAACTTATTTTAATAAATTTTTTTGTCCAAAAGCTTCAAATAAGTTCTAATAATATTGCATACCAAAATTTTCAAAAAAAAAATTATTGATTTTTAGAATTTTTTGAAAATTCCATATTTATAAAATGGGTAGATAATATTTTTTTATAATTAATTTTTTTTGCGTACCAATTTTTTTTTTTAATTTTTTCAAATTTTTATATATAAAAAACTATTTAAAAAAAAACGCGTCAACGATTTTCAATTATTTTCTTATAAATTGGGGTTTCCTTAAGAAATCGGATGATGTACATCGCATTGGTGTCGAACAAATTTCAGAGGATAAGATAAATATAGTTTTTGTAATATTAAAACTTTTAAAACACAGTGTGATCGCACATAAGTCGTGCACATATTTTTTCATCACCTATTTGTAAATATAGCGAAAACTAATTTGGAAGATTTTGGTTCTATTTGCGAATAAAATGGAGAAATACAATTATGTTCAAAAATATTAAATAAAAATAATGTAGGTCAAAGTTAATTTCATAATTTAAGTACATACATTTTTTACAAATATACAATTGAATAAAAAACCAAAAAAAGACATTTTGAAAGAGGCGAGAAGAGAAAAGACGTTTTGACGTTAAAAGTGTGCATATATATCTGTTTGTTAATTGCAATTTCTAACTTGCTACAGTTTAATACTTGTCAAAAATTTCTATGGAATTTGACAGAACATTTTCAAAAGAACAACTGCCATCTAGTGCTTTTTTTACAACTTTTTCGCTGTGGTTTCCGTGTCGTGTTGGAGACCACAAACCAATTTCGTTTCACATCATCAGTACCTAGTTCCTACTATTAGTTAAATTATTATAATTAAATCTAAAGGCAGAACTAGAATAGGTGGAAGCCAACGTACGTGGTCGTACGAAATCGAGCGAAAACAAGAAATTCATATGACGCGCACATAATTGCGATGTGGAACTTTTCGTTTAGTTTTCGTTTACTTTTACCGTCGGACGTGAGTGCGCTCACTGACCGCTCTTTCGTAAGTGGACTGACAGGAAGCTTTAAAAATCAAAAAAAATCATTCCTTGCGTTCGGTAAACTATCAGATAGGCTATCCACGCATCCAAAAATTTTCAGATACTTTGGGTTGTTGTTGCATCAGCTGTTTTGTCACAAGGGATTACAACAACAAAAACCTATCCGGATAGCTTTGGATTGATCCCCGAACTTGACCATTTCCAACCACTCAAGTGTATTATGGGTGACTTATGAATTTGGCGTTTTGGAAAGCAACTTTTCGTTCGGTTTTGACACTAGCTTCTGACAGCTACTGCCTGTTCTAGTTTTACCTTAAAATGACACAACAATGAGGAGCGAAATTGATAATTGTGGCAGAGTATTTGGAGGAGTCTCCACTCTCCATTCTTATTTCCAACTGCAATAATTGCCCGGACCATAAAATGTGAACAGAAATTTGAGTTTTATTTGGTTTATTTTTTTTTATTTTTATTTTAGTATTATTTCATTGTATGTTATTGTTTAGCGATTTGTTTTGTTTTTATTTTGCCAAATGTTGAAAATCCGCATCATGAATATCTTCCCATATATTTTAGCAAGTATTTTTGTTTTTTGTTAAAATTAAAAATATCAATAAATATGGATTTATTTTTTGAAAATAAAATCAAACGAACAAACTTCTGAGGATTGTTAGGTCACGCGAGCTATCTCTCCAAATATTTAATAGTAATTACTATCGATCACGATTTATTTTACTGTATGTTTTCATCCATTTAGCCCTTAAGGCTAAAGGTTGTCCAGAATGTCAATTCTAACATTTATAGCAAGCTTAGTCATTAGTGAAATTCTGTTCTTATTTATGCATTAAGGTGGCGTTAGAATTTTATTATAATGATAAAATACGCCTAATATTGTTAGATCTATCAGTAAATTGTCCTAAATTAATGTCTTACAACTGTCAAAAACGGCAATATCCATCCTAGCCATCTGACAATATTTTTAGGCACTTGACTTGGCAATCGTCTGAACATTTTTGAAAACAATTTTTATTATTTGGCCAGTTTATATTAGGCGGGGGGCGGTGCTGTCAAAAAAAAAACTATGTTAGGTTAATTCTTTAAATCAAACACCGATTCCACAAACGAAGCTGAATATTTTAGCAGTTGATTAAAAACATTATACAATGAAAAATCGGAGCGCTCAGGTCACACTCGGTTCGGAGCCAGCGTTGCCGCCCAAAATAAAAAATCATGCCACATTTTCTAAAAAATCGTGTTATTTACGTGCCATATAAAAAATACTGAAATTCTTATATTAAACAAAAAAATATAATTCATTTACAACTAAAAAGTAGAAGAAATACTTTGCTCTATTCGTGTATTGTATAAGACTTTATGTCAGGTTTAACTCCATTTGGAGTAAAATAAATAAATAAATTCTTAAATTTTTTCAAAATTCTTTTTATTTGAAGTAAAAACTGTAAATAAAAAAAACGTGCCATATTGAATTTTTTCGTGCCACCGTGCGATGATGAAATTTTCGTGTCAAAAAAGCACGATCGTGTCACTTTGGCAATTCACTGTTCGGAACAAGCTCTATTCTATAAAAGAAAAAAGTATTATTGAAGTCTCACTGATCTGTTTCTTTTTTGAATAAGTAATTTATCATAACGATAAATTTTGTTTTTATTTTTTAAAAAGATCAATTTGTTTTAATAATTATGTATCTTTATAATTCCAGAATGCCTTTCTAAAGTACAAAAATACGACCTCGAATCATCTGCCTTCAAAGTCTGGCAATCTAAAAACTGTTGGACACAAAAACATTAAAGTAGACTGTAGCCATAATAGTGGATTTTATGCTCTCATATTAATCTGTACCTATGTGGGCTTTGTAGTGTGCCTATTCAACATTTTAAGTATTTCACAGTCTGCAGTACTGACTGTAGCATTGGCAACAGGGACTCTTCCCTTTACTGGACTCTTTTGGTCCTTCTATAAATTGGATACCCGAAATGGCCTTAGTAGGTTTACAAAAAAAATAAACAAAATAACTCAAAATAATCTCTTTTCAATTAATAATTTGAAAAATTTTATATTTCAGATGCAGCAATCGTCTGGTCACCATCTGTATCAGGAGAACTCATTTGTTCCCTGCTTGGAACACCAATTGTGTTTTTAGGGATCGTTTTCCTATTTAAAGCTCACTACAGTGATATGCTGAAACAATCGCATCGATCAAGCCACAAAGAGTTGGTCACATAGGGCCTGAGAAACATACAGGAAAAAAAATGATTTTATTTTGTTCTAAGAGCACCCATGCTTGCTTCGTCTTGTATGTAGATGGGTTTGTGAATCAAATTTTTTGAAATAATCCTCCCCTTTAATATGTGTAACAATAAATCTTTAATGTGTATGTATAATATAAAAGAAAAATATAAAAATTGTGAACGTTTTGTATGTTATTTAAAAAAAAAACAAAAAGAAAACAAAATATATAAAATTTTATACATGAGGAGTCCTGTTGCGTCTCATATATTTACTGATAATGATATAAGAAGTCCAAATACACTTATATATGTATGTATATTCTCAAGTGTTATAAATGTTAAATGGTCATTGTTAAAAAAAACTACATTGTAAACATATATATGGGAATAAAGTTTGTGTTATACATACAATTTTGTGCATCAATGGGTAATGTTCATTTTCTCTTTATAGAAGAAGGGATCCAGGCTTGAAAAGGAGTCCGTCCGATCATAGATGGTGACCATTGGCGTAGTAAGAGATTTTTCCAAGGGAGGTAGCCACCATCAATTTTAAACTATGGCCATAATGGACACGTTTGCAAGCATGTGTATGTAAGCTTCAAATTCGCTTGGATCTTTTGTTCTCAACACAGATTTATTTAAAATGTTTTCGTTCGACTCAATCCCAATTTCTTGAGCGAAGTCGAGTCGAAACTAGTGACGGAAAACATTGGTCGAGGAGTTGGTTTGTATATAAATATGGATTTGTTTTAGCAGCTACCCGTAGTTGGTACTTGTGTTTATTCAATTTTATTTGTTTTGAAGTTGGAAATTTGATACATAGACGACATCCCATCTTCTACAATCTCAGAATTATTTTAACTGAAATAAATCTCTCACCTCAAGTTTCGGAAGACCCTGGTTTGAAAATCCAACCCTAATTCAACTCGACCTTTCGATATTGCATTTAAAATTCATAGTAATATTTGGGCCTTTAATTAATGACCTGCACGTTTAACGTATTACATTTTACTTTTTACATCAGAATTTTCAGAATTCGGAATTTTTCGAACTTCAAATAGGTCAGCTAATAATAGTAATAATAGTTACGGTTCTTTTGGATTTTCAGAAAAAATTTCTCATCTGAAAATTCATATGAAAGTATTTGTGGTGGGGGAAATGTCAATAGCAGCTCAAGAAATAGGTATACACCAAAGCTGAACTTTACGAATTCAACTCCGGGTATTGTCGGGCCCTACCAATAACCAAATTTAGTGACGACTTAAATATTTCAGTAAAATGGACCATAATAGAATGGGCTCTAGCTAATAAACCATATATAGTATGACCTTAATATTCAAGTGGACTCTTAATAATGAATCATATATGGAATGGACTTCAAAAAATTAAACATTCCATGAATGGTACATTATTTGGGATCACCAGAATTAAGGTTAATTTTACTGAAATATTTAAGTCGTCGCTAAATTTGATTATTAGTAAGGCCTGATGCCAATTTTTATAAAAAAAAAGATCCACTGGTTCCAAAAAAAAATCGAAAATGAAACTGACACGATTTTTTAAAATTTAGATTTTAAAAAAGTTGACAGTTATCGACATTTTAAAGAATCGACATTTCAACGGTAGAAATTTTGACAATTTTTTTAGTTTTTATTTCCACGCACCAAATATTTAAATGGCACGCTCAACTCCGTTGCTCCGTTTAGGGTGTATCAGACTGACTGAAGAAGTTTCAGCAAATTGAAATTTTAACCAGTCGACAATTTTCTTACAATAATTTTTTTATGTTTTATTTATTAGCAGTTTTTATTTTCAAATTTAATACTTATTTTTTTTTTTTTTTACTTTTAAATTACTTCCTGTAATTTGTTTCTTAAGTTTTTAAATCAGAAAATTGACTCTTACAAAAATATTCCTTAAAATGTTTATCGGGATATTTGGGAATATGTACATAGGTACATATGTATTTGTATTTTTGCAGATTTTAAGCAATATTGTCTCAAGAAAATCATTTTGGAAAACACATAAATTATCATTTATTAGATGGCAAGTACTTTTCACAATTTTGGGTTTTTTTTTGTGCCTTAAAAGACGTAGATTGATCAGATCTGAATCTTCAGATTTTGTTGTAATTCATACACAAAAACACTGAACTGAACTCCAACTCTCCTACATCTATGCACTACGTTTATATACAGGACCGACAGATTGTGTTAAAAAAATCATGCTATAACAAGCTGTGTAAAATTGTATATAGGCAATATTTAAAATTTGTTATCTCTATAGAATATCTCTGGTTTTTTGGTATCGAATTTCTACAAATTATATTTAAAATTTTTTTTGTATTCCACCATGACAACCATATTTTTTTTTATCAAAGCCAAGATTTGAAAAACATGCTCCACTCAAATTAAGTTCAAAGTGAGAGAATCTGACAACTTGATGTTATGGAAAAATCTAACATTTCTTTTTACAATTGTGAGAAAAAAAAGAAAACCGTTTAGTCTAATTAAATTAGACTGGAAGTATATTAGTACACCTAAGTATATTTAACAGCCCTATTCTGGCAAACCTCACTGATACCTCACAAGTCACAACAACCTCACAAAGAAAGGTGAAATCGATTTTGTGAGGTTTTCGTACCCTCACAACTGTGAGCCTCACAAAAACTATCGAAATTGTGATCTCCTTTTGAGAACCTCACAACAACCTCACAAAGGCTTGTGACTTGTGAGTTGTGAGCCCTCACAACGCCAGAATAGCCCTGTAAAAGTAGTACATAATATATATTATAGTATGGTTTTTCTCCAATGCCCCCTATACCTACTTTTTCCCCTATACGTACTTTAAATAGTAATATTATATTTTATTTTATATAGCCCTAAAGAGGTTTTCGAAGGTCACCCTCTAAATATTACCTTTCAAATGCAAAACAAAAATTTTTAAATTACGTTTTTGTTTTTACCCCTATTTTAACCTACAAAAGGCTAAATTTTGAAAAATATCAAGCACTCGGCGGAACTGCACTTCAGTGACACCGCGCGCACTTTCGCACGAAACTGAACGAAACTTCATGTCGCGACAAAGTTGGTCAGATTATCAACTTTGTCGCATAGCGCCGCCCCGTGAGTATTAATACATGTCAAATTGAAAGTGGGAAAGAATTCCATGCTACTGCCAAATTTGACGACGAAAACAACAATGATCAACACGTGGTTGTCAATGAAAACAACACGTTGTTATTATTGTTTTCGTCGTCGCCACTGAAAATTCGCGTTAGTGTGGGGAACCTTTATACATAATTTGTTAACCACTTTTTTGACATATTGTGTTAATACTCAGTGGGATATTGTGGAAGGGCTTTTAGTGCGATATATGTAGCTCATACAATTTTCTACAAATAAGTCGTGAATTTCAGTTCCGCTGAAGTGCAGTTCCGCCAAATGCGGTCTTACCTTAATGGAAGCTTTAGGCACTTCCCATTTAAATGTGTTGCATTTATTTTAACTTGGTTACTAATGATGGTGAGTAAATTTTTTTGGAGATGTTGGCAAAAATGAAAAAAAAAATCAACCTAAAGGTTGTAGGTCTAGCTTTAAATTTCTTGAACCATTGATATTGACCATTCATATTTTATTTTGTTTTTTTCCAATCCCCTTTAAGATTGGAAGAACACATCTAATACTACAAAACAAATTCAACATTTCGTATGGAAAATATTTGTGAACAAAATTCATTTATAAATAAATAAAACGAAAATATTTGATAAAACTGCACTACCGGCTGCACTAACACCCCTGTTAATTCACAATAGAGAATAAACACATCCCACAATTCGATATACAACCTTCGCCGTTATTGTGAATACACACATTTGTCGAAGGTACTAAAAAAAGAGCTCGCTCGTACCGACATTTTGGGTAAACTCGGAAAATTCTCTCGTCAGAGGACAAACATTTAATTTCTCATAAAAATCCCAATTAAAAACTAGTGAAATCCATAATAAATATATTAAAAAATGCATGAATAAACAATTAAATGTGTTGCAAGGCTTCCTAATCGCCACTCGAGGCCGAAAGTGTGTGAAAAATCTCGCATCATGGATACCTAAGCTGATGTGTTTTAGTTTTAGGGTGGATATCTCTCGAAAAAGTTTTTTTTTTTTTGGAAATCTTTGCTACTGCTTTCTTTGTGTTTCCTTCAAATAAAATACACATAGTTTTCCAACAATAAATATTTTTCTAATAAGATGTCCCTTCATTCAATATTGTATATCCCCAAAGTGGTGTGCCATGTGAAAATGATTCCAAAAACCAAATAAAATGTGATTTTTCTCAAAACGCGTACAAAGGTTTTTCTTTTTGTATGTGCAATTTTGTTCCTAGCTTAAAAAAAAAGGAAAAGAAAAAAGAATCCTGCAAAGAAAACCAGTGAATTGCGGTTAGGAGGAGGTTTTCGACACTGTTTCACCTGTAATATTTAAATGGACAGGTATGTTTTGTTTTAAAATGTTCAATATTTTTATTCGTGCTTTTGTTTATTCGAATCTGTTTACATTCATAGATTTAATTAACAAAGTCTGGGATCATAAAAATAAAGTGTAAAGAGAAATAAAAAAATCCATCGAATGTGATGAGCCTGTCCAGCCAATGGTCCACCTTACACCTATTGAGTGGGAGGGTGTTGTTGATAGATTTGATGCTTTAAACAATTTTTTTGTATTGAAAGTATTGATAATAATTTTAACTTGATTTACAAATAAAATACAGTGACTTCTATATCCGAAATTTTGAAGAATTGTAATGCTTCTTTAAGGGATATCGACAAAATGCAACCCCTGCGCGATAGAAATTTGGATTACACTTCTCAAATATAATGCTGGATAAGTGGCAATCGCGGGAGTCGGAGCGGGAGTAGGATCAACCGCCATTTGCGGTGTGTTTCAGTCAAACTTTTTTTTGTTTCTGTTTACACTTGATGTTTATAGAATAATTTTGTTATCTACTGACAAGCAAGTGAAACCAAAAATTACCAAAAAGTTGAAATAGACCAGTATATATATATAAATATTTAAGTTTAACTTAAAAACACTTTTGGTCCTCTGAGTAAAATTTTTGTTTGCTTTAAATGTTAAAATAAAGTTTCAGAAAATGGGTTTGAACTCTTGCAACGTTAGAATATACCGGGAATATCACGTGCCGCTGAGTAGGTATTATAGCAGTACAAAATTTAAGTAGGTATATTAACGTTTGATTGTTGTAAGGTATAAATAAAACTTATAAAAAAAACGTAATGAATGCATTGGGTATGCTTGGGAAGAATTAATTTAAACCTCCCTCTGTGTTTTTTGGAGTAGGTCTTAGGCTCCTAATTACGGATACCGACAACATTGTAAGGAGTTGTGACCCTATAAGATATAAGCTGAAAGTACTATATTTGGCCCTATCATGAATTCCATCATAATCGAAAAATTTTCCTAATCCCAAAAAAAAACTATAACCGAATCCTTTCGTAATGAGTAATGACTATTTGTATCAGATTTTCCACTACGATGGAATCTGTGATAATTTTTTTCGGGATTCGTAACAAGTTTCCGATTACGATGGAATTCGTGATAATGCTGATTATGTATGTATTCACAACGCTGACGTAATTTTTAGTTCACATTTTTTCTTTCTCGCAAATCTTTTAAACCCTTCTTTGTGACTATCGTAAAATACATAGGTACTCGGAAAATACCTACTTGCGAATGATTTGCAAGACCTAGTCCTAGATCATAGGTAATTTAATTTATGAAATTTTCTAAATTATCTAGACGCATAAATAAGTTGCGAACGTGCCAAAGACTTCTATTATAAGGAAACGGAGCATTGTATTTGGAAGCAATCTCATCAAAAAATTGTATTTCAGTTTGGTTTAGGTTCTTAAATTTATAGACGATCATGGAGGATTCTAGAAAAAACTAATGTATCCACCTGCATTATGCTTGTTTATTTGGTATTTTCACTATTAAATGATACATTTTATTTGGTTTTTGTTATATTCAAATATAAGCAGTATTAACACTGCTAAAACACAGCAACTTTTCTCATAAATAGTACATATATACTAATTTATTGATCTTACTTTAAAGAACAGTTCTAAGACGGGATTCAAATTGGAAGCACCAAAAACGTACGAGAAAGTTTATTAACCTAACTATTTTGATTTCTGTAGTAAAATGATTATTATAAAAACTCCTTTTAAATTGAAAAACATTCTTTACTCCTGTCAAATATTTCCATTCATAAGGCACGAGATTATTTTTTATCGCTTACCAGATTCCCGAATAAATTTACAAAGGTATTGGGAACAAGATTGATTCTATATATGGTCTATGTATAAGAATATAAGGTTAATAAATTCTAAAATCGTTTTTTCTTACTTCAGTCGATATCAAAGGCGGGGTAATGCCCAGCCAAGTTCTGGCCCTACACCCTTTTTACAGGAACAACACAGTGGATTTTATGCCACCCTTAAACTTAAGTACCAATACATATATTCAAAAACTTCAACTTCAGAACATTTGTTAAGCACAAGCGCCTTACCAAATTTCAACCCCTCAACATAAGTTGTTCCTGAGATATAAAACTTCAAAAATCGGGAAAACCGTAACGGACACACTCACAAAATGTTTGCAAAAAGGAGTAAGATCAGACCAAAAATATAAATACATATACAGTCGGCTCTTCCTAAGTCAAATTTTCACGGGACACCAAGATTTGTTCGAGTTAGAGAGAGTTTCGGAAAAATTCGAGTTATAGAAAGAAACATTTTATTATTTTAAAATTTTTATTTAATAAATAAAGGTTAATATAATGTTTTTTGTTTGTTTTCGCGTTTCAACTTTTTAAAAACTATATCTTTTTATGGAGGTACCAGGGATATGAATAGGAAGAAACGCAAGAGCCGACGATGATGGCACACGTGATTCTATACATACATACATATTAAGTGTTTTGAAGTGAATAGGTGCTAGGTAGGTACTTGATGGTTCTTAGTTATGTATATACCCAAATACGAATTCCGAAGGGGTAATGTTTTTATTTTGTTTTATGCTAAACGAAATTCGACTTAAGGGGTGAAAAAAAGATGCCAATAATCTAGAGAATGTGTTCGAGTTAGAGAGAGTTCGACTTAAAGGGAGTTCGACTTAGGGAGAGTCGACTGTATATCAAATATTTAAACTAGAGTAATATTGAAACAACTTCAAATAATGAGAGAAATTTATTATTTAATGATAACTGACTAAAATTTGGGGACTTGGCACGTTTTCTTTTTATTACTCACAATTCAAACGTTTGGAAAACTTGAGTTTCATAAAGTAAGAACTTGGCGTAGGTACTTTTAGATCTTTAGCCGTGAAAAGTAGGCTGACTCGTTCAATGCAGGTTTTTATATAGAAAAACTTAACTCTATTTTTAACATTTATGTTTTTGATCTGATCATTATTATTTATACCACCGCACCATAGTTGCGAGTGCTGGACTGACTACAAAGATGGACTAAAACATCTTTGAGCCCCCGAAGCCGGTCACCCAAGTACTGTTGACTTAACAGCAACGAAATAAAGAAATACATTTTGTGATCATTAAACATTTAAATCTATGATTTTAAAATTTAAGATCGACCACGGTCATGCATATACGTATATATATAATATATGTATACAGTATCACCCCACAGAAAAAAAAACTTAAGAGGTAATTGTGTCTTTTCCGCTTTGTTTTCGACTTATAACGGTTTTTATGATTTGTATTCTTTTTTCCTTTGACTAGCTCTAACTTTGCCAAACTACAACCGTTGGTGGTAAGAAAAATTCAATAATTTATTTTATAAAAAGGCTACCATTTTATAAAAAAAAATCCGAAAAATGGTTATATGTTAATAAATGATTTTTCTCAAAAATGGTTCAACGTGATATTGATCAATTTTTTATGGAGAATATTTCTAAAAATTGAGAAAATAAATTGGTCGTCGCGAATTGCAATCTGTTCGCCACCACGACCAACTTATTTTCTCAAATTTCTCTTATTTTAGTAATTAAAACGCAAATTTTAGTATAAATAAGTTAATTTAAATAAGTTTTCTAGCATTTTGTCTAGTTTTTGTGAAGAATTAAGGCTTTTTAAATAGTTTAAATCCCATTTGTTCTTTTATTCGTCGGTCGTTGGTCGCTCTCATGTGAACAGTCCTACTTTACCGAACTACAACCGATTTAAATTTTTTTTTTTATTTAAACAAAAACAGTTAGAAATTTTTATCTGCCATACAACTTTTTTCTGTGTGGATATCGGTTTTCCCGCAATTTATTATCAAACACTTTTTTTAAGCAATTTAAGGTTGTTTTTTTGACCATAGAGTACGTATATTATCTAGAGAACCGACTTAAGGGGTTTGTTCTCTTTCGGCCTACAAACTGCTAGAACACTGAAATCTACTTTTTCATAAGTATGTATTAGTGGTCCCGTGCATGGGACATAAAATTGTATTGTAAACATACTTTTTTGTTACTCTGCAATGATTTTGTAAAAAAATTTAGCCTGATTATCAACCTGAATTTTAAGACCTCAACCTTAACGATCCGACTATTAGAATAAAAGACTATCAGCCAGCCAAACTAACCATATGAATGCACCTTAACAAATTATGAATGAAAAATACCTACCACAAACAATTTGCCAAGGTTATGCTGTTTTGTTGCATACACTCCACCGTCTTTAGAATTACTATCTCCCTCCCACCAATATATACTTAGTAGCAAACTCTTTTTTTTATTTTTTGTCTTGTGTATTTCTCTTCCTTGTTACGTTTGCCTCGATGAAAATTATTCTCCAAAAATTATTATTCAAATTTTTTTAGTATAAAATTTTTAAGGGCTTTGAAAATTGTTTTGTAGCTGGTACAAGCCTGTCATTCTGGCTTTAATTTGAATTTAAAATTTTGAAAATCCGATTGTTGGATCCAAAGGTAGGTAAGCATAAGTGACCGCAAATCGGATGTTTTTCAATTTTTCAAGTTTTTGAGCTACTGGCACCAATTTGTTGTTGTATCAACAATTCCCTTCCCACGTATTCACGGACAGGGATTTTAAGAGAGTTTTCTCTTACTGAGCTAAAATAAAATTTGAGGGTGTTTTAGGCAAGGGGGGTACGAGTCGGTTCTCTAGATAATATAGGTACTCTATGATTTTGACTTCGATATGATTTTTTTTCTAAGAAACACGTTATTAAGTATAATTTTTTTCTTTTTATTATGAAAGTCCAATAGGTATGTGTTCTTAAAAATACTTAAAATTTTTTAGCTTAAAATACATTTTAAATTATTAAAAAAAAAAAAAAAAAAATAAAGGAAAATCAATAAAATATGAATATTTGAATAAAAAAGAATTAAAATGTATACAAAATTTTTAACGTTCTTACTCTTACTTTATGCTTTCTAACATTCAACACTCAACGCTCACCGTAGTTTTTTATTCGTTTTCATCAAATATTCATACTTTCTTGATTTTCCTCTATTTTTTGTTTTCTATTTTTTTAGTAATATGTATAAAAAAATATTTAAAAAAAATTTTTTTAATTCATATGGTGCAGTACATCCCGTTACTGTAAGTTCCATGCATATTATGTGCAACACGGTGCTATATTGTTTATATTTTTGAACTCACATAATACTTCCTTAAACTTAACTACATTTTTGGCAGTTGGCATAAAATATAGATTTCCATAACTAATTAATTTCTTTTATCAGATGAAAAAAAAATAGTTTTTATAATATTAAGAATTTTAAAACACAGTGTAATCGTACATAAGAGCAAGATCGAGCGACCCAGTGGTGCATTTTATTTAAATCTGTTTTAAAATCAATAGTTTTGGAAAAATAATTTCAAAATATTATTTAAACTTATTTCAATCTTTTACATACGAAAATTGCTTAACTAGATAATGACGTACATAGTTGAATTGAAAATCAAAAAAATAGTTCTATGAAAGGTAGTACGTTTAAATATGGCTTATTGTCAAATTTATTTTTGTGAAATGAAATTTTAACCAAAACCATAGGAGCCGTTTTTTAAGAAAATATTTTCGTAAAGTTTTTTTTAACGGTTATATAGAAGGTTTTTGTTCATAAGAATAATTTTTAATTTTAAAATACCGCTTGTTTTCAAGTTTAATAAAAATCACCGAGTCGTTTTCAAAATATTGAGTTTTCAAAAATATTTTTTTGGATTTAATAGAAAAAGTTATTAAATCGAAAAAAAATATTTTTTTCAAAAATTTTGGTAAACTTCTTGCAACTTTAAAAAAAGTGATCAAAACTAGTCAAACTTTTTTCGAGAAAATTAAAACAATGGTTCTATGAGAGGTGCCATTAATAACCATTTTTTCTCACCAGAAGGGGAGAAAAATAAACTGAAGAAAAAACTTTGAAGCCATTTTTGAAAGTTACCAGAAAATCGAGCTCTCCTCTTTGAGGGCTTCCAGGGTCCTGGGACGATCGTTGGCAGTTCAAATCGCTTGTGACTGAATTAAAAATCGCGTGTTTTCAATTCTTAGACGACAACCATCTTGTAGGGGTATAAATGAAGATTTTCTTTAACGATTCGTTGAATGAAACGTCTCGAAGTATCAAGGGCACCTGCCTTTATACAAATTGAACGCCTGGGAGATTTTTAAATTGCAGCTTGGTCTCTCGATGTTTTCTGGAGTAGAGACAGTTTTATGAGTACCCCATCTTATCGTGGACACATTTGCGGTATCCCAGAAGTCATTAACCTACGCAAGAATTCGATTTCAGTCGGGAAAAACATAGTAAATAATACAAAAATGTTCTTATTTTTTAAAATATCAATCATAGAGAAAAACTGTCTGGTCCAAATATAAAAAGAAAGTTTGTTATAAGTCAAAAGTTTAAAATAAGCGAGTTATACAAGGTGGCGTAAAAGTTGACACCCTAACGGAAGATGCTATAATTTTTGCAAATTATTCTTTCTTAGAGGTATAGTTATACATGGCTTGTTGATGTGTATTTTCTATATGTTTACTTCACAATTAATGCCAAAAAAGAATTGACAATTTACGCCACTTGCAACAGGTGACAACTTTTTCCCACCTTGTATAAAAAAAAATAAAATTACCTTAAATTCAAGAGGGCATCCAACACAATAGAGCTAGGTAGTAGAAAAATAACTGCTTTCGAAACTTTCTAACTATTAAATAGAAAAAAGCTTATCTTATTTGTTTTCCTTTTTATAATTTTTACCTTCGAAATATGCATGTATATGTTTGTACAGTATGTAGGTGTATGGCAAGTTATGGATTCGTAAAAAAAATCGAACTCGAGATTTTGATCAAATTTAATATTACGATGATAGCGAAGTCGAAAAAACTGGATCTCGCAATTCTGTCCAATTTCGGTTGGTCGATTTTTTTAAAACTTTGAATTACCTTTTCTTGGGCATTCCCAAACACGTTTTTTTATTTTTAAGACTAAAAACAACGGTATAAATCTTGTAGAAATTAATGAAACGTGCCCAAAACTTAAAAAAATCTGATTTTCATAAAAAATTTTTAGAGAATATTAAAAAAAAAAATTGTTTACCAAAATCATTTTTTTTATTCAAAAAAAAGTTTTTAAAACTTAATAATTCGAAAATGACCCGGTCGATTTTTATTAAACTCGAAACCATCAGATTTTAAACAAAAGTTATTCTTATAACCAATTTTAACCATGAAGATTCATATGGATCATCCCATGAAAATAAAACGATATGGATCCTAATGACAACAGTGGTGTATGCTCATCTCTTTTACTTGCGATATATATGTATATTTTGATCAAAATTGACATAACGGTGATATAGCGAAGTCGAAAAAAGTGGTACTCGCAATTCTGTTTATTTATCTGTCTGTCCTTTCGGCTGGATTCTAAACGGCTGGGTCGATTTTCTTTAGACTGTGTATCTATTTTTTTGGACCCCCCCCCCCCCACACAGGTTTTTTAACATTTTTGGTTTTTGGGACCAAAAATAACTACCTGCCGTAAACAAATTTTTTAGCAAATAATTAAACTTATTTTTCTCAAAAACGTGCTCAGAACTTAAAAAATAAAATTTAATATTTTTATTACAAAACGGCTTACATTTTATAAAAAAAAATCCGAAAAATAGTTAAAAATTGGTACCTCTCATAGAACCATATTTTTGATTTTCGATTTTCTTAAAAACGTTTCAACAGATATTGACCAATTTTTTATAGGAATGTTTCAAAAAGTTTTTAAAGTACCTACCTATTGCACCGAAATTAAAAAAAAATTTTTTTTTGGATTTTTATATAAAGTTTATACAATGTTTGAGAACTTAATAATTAATAGTTGCCACCCGACTTGAAAGTCAGGGAATTTCGAAAGTGGTCAGGGAACATTTTTGAGGACTGAATTTTTTCACATTGAAATAAATTAAACATTTCGTTGAACTCAGGGGCCCCTACTAAGTATTTCATTTCGAAAGTCAATCCTGATCGAAAGTGTTTTGAATTGGTGCTCTGTAAAACTTTCGAAGGGCAAAAAATAGTACTACTTACGGAATATTTTTTTCAGATTGCGAATATTTTTGACTAATCAAAAGCTCGTCTATAGCTCGAATTGAAATAATTTTTTAAATCTTGGAAAATATTTTTGAGAATAGGGTTCTTAACTCGAGCTAGACGAGCTTTTAAATAATCAAACAAATTTGGGCCGAAAAAAGTTAAATTGTTTCAGAAGAATCGAATATATGTAAGTTATATAGTACGAGAACTAGCAACGTCGACATAAAAAAAGCATTTCAACAGTCATGATTTTTTAAAATGTACCTAAACTTCCCTATCTAGTGTCTCGAGTGAAATTTTGAAAGTCTGGCTGGTGGGATACGCTGCATTTTCCTGTACGCGTCACTTTGAAACGGTAAAAAATGGATTTTTAAAGTCATTTCAACAGTCTTGGTTTCTTTTTCATTTCGTTTTATAAACTGTTTGCAATATGAATTAGCAGGTCTGGTAGGTGTCGGACGTTGCAAAATACGTCTGGCAATATATTTTTTTTAATTTAAAAAAAAATGGAATATGGGGATTTTTTTTTAACAGTTTTATTGAAAAAACGCTACAGATGTTTTTTGTAGATCATTTTATTGCGAAAAATTTGGTATACTCAGCTTTTAAATTCCATCATTCTACAATGGGTTCACACCAAGAAGTAACAATTTTTTTTATTGTTTTTTTTTATACAGGGTGATCGGTATAAGGTGCACCAAAAAGCTAGAACAAGTAGGTTGGTTTAAGACAAGAAAAAAATTGTATATTAAAAAATTCACTTAAAACAGAAAAAAAAAAAATTAAAAACAACGGTTAAACTTACAATGTTATCCTATACATTTTTGAAAAGCCATAAATCTTTTCATTAATTTTCATTTTAAATTAAGTTATGTTAGTGAATACCTAGTTTTTGAAAAATTAATTTTCAAACTCGAAATTTTGACACAACTTAATTTAAAATTAAAGAAGAGATTTCTAAAAAAACTTTTTTCCTTACGTTTTAAACTTTTTTGGGTACCTAATTGGTCTTCTAACTGCATATTAATTTACAAGAAAAGTAGTGGAGCACTTAATTTTATTGTTGGGTACTTATTTCGCACTTGATAAGCGCATAATGATAAAGTCACAGAAAATTGGTTCTGCTGACTTTTGTCTGCTAACTTGAGAGACATGATTGTTGACGTTATCGTTAAAAAAATAAACTCATGTTTCTCAAGGAGTTACTGTTTCAATTTTTTTTATTTGGTCATGGAAAACTTTAAAATTGGTCAGGGAAAGTCAGAGAAATTTATTTTGAAAATTAGTGGCAACTATATGTAATTCGAAAATGACTTGGTCGATTTTTATTAAACTTTGCACCCACCAGTTAATTGAACATTATCTAGCAAATTTTAAATAAAAATAAAAAATGTAATACACAAAATGTAATATAAAAATAACGGTACCTCCCATACAAGTGTTTAAAAACGGGTAGGTAATGAAAATCTCATTTTCTCAAAAACGACTCAGATTTTTATTTGAATTTGTATGTAAGCTAATATCGTTACGATCTACCATATTATTGAAACAAATTTAGTATCTATCGATTATTAACAGTATCTCTCATAAAACCATTTGGACCATCTCATTATCCGTTGAACCGATTTTAATGAAATTTTTTATACAAGAGCCTTCTAATAAGTTTGAATAATATTAGGTACATATCAAAATTGAAAAAAAAAATATATTTGTTTTTGAAAATACGATATTTCGAAAATGCATTTTTTTAACTTCTCATTAATAGCAAAAGAATTGCGTACCAATTTATTTATTTTTTTTTTTTTAATATAAACAGAACTTAGTAAATTGGAGCATTTTCTGTTAATTAAAAAAAAAAACAAATTGGTTACAAAATGTAGGTACCTATTTTTAAACCGCTCCAACGATTTTGTCTTATATTAATTGTGATTTGTTTAAGAAATCAGATGTTGTACCTACATCGCGTTGGTGTCAAAACAAGTCCAGAGGCTGTTTAATCACTTTATTTCTAATTAAATTGATTTTTTAACAATTTTTCAGTCTAAACTGTAATTTTCATATTTATGTTCTCACTTAATACTTCCTTAAACTAAACTAAGTTTTTGGCAGGTGGCATATACTAATATAGGCTCCCATAACTAATTTAATTATTATTTATCAGATGAATAGTTTTTTTTTTAAATATTGAGACTTTAAAACCACAGTGTGATCGTACATAAGAGCAAGTTCGTGCGACACTGTCGTGAATTTTATTTTTTGTACATTCAGGCTGAAATATCAGTATGTTGCATTATCTCGCCTATGCTGGACATGATTCTATCTTATTTGATCACGATAGTATGTTTATTTTTTGTAATTTAATAATCTATAATTTTGTGAATGTGTCTTTTATATCATCCTAACCAAGTTTTTTTTAAAGATTTTGATGGTACTTTTAAAGAAAGTTATTTCATATTTATTATTTACAATTTATGCCCTTATGGTATAAATTTTTGTCGGAACTACATTTTTTTGGTTATCGAGAAGATCAAAAAAGTATAAAAAAGATCCGTCTTTATGATTCATAAGCGATATTTAATGAACCTTGCTTTAAATTATAAAAAATGTCTCCTAGCATCATACATTTAATAATTATTTTTTTTATATATTATTTTTCTATAATAATTATCAATATTTTTGAAGGATATTATATTTTTGCGATATAAAGGTACTACACGGCAAGTAATGGATTCGTAAAATTAAATCGAACTCGAGATTTTGATCGAACTTGCCGATCGACTGAGGCCTAAACAGATAGGTTGGTTTTCTTTAATTTTGGTTGACTTACTTTAATATAATAGGTCAATGACCTAGCGTTTTGTTGGACACTCTCCGATACTTTTTCATTTTTAGCACCAAAAATAACGGTAGATGATATTATTTCAGTTTAATCTTATTTTTCTCAAAGTTGCCACAATTAATAGTACCTACTTCTCATTGAATTATTATTTTTTATTTTCGTCTATCTTATTATCTGTTCAACTGATTTAAATTATTTTTTTTTAATTTTGCGTATCATAGTAAATAATATTACTAGCTATTGTGTTTTGATCATTTTTGAAAAAATTACCCAATTTAATATTCTTGTCTGTATTCAACTTACAATCTACAAGCGTTAGCTTTTTTCCAGAATTAATACGAATCATCCTGTTATTACACTATGAAAAAAAGCATATTGAATTTACCGCTGACCCAACTACAGAGAATGAAAATAAAAATCTGTAAAAACTGGAAATGTTTGTTTGTTTTTTTTTTTTTTTGAGCTGATTTAGGCCCATCTGAGTTGAACTATTATTTAACTAGCACTCTAATGTACATATCTGGCATTTTTTTTGTAATACTCAAGGATGACCCTCCTCCTCTACCAATTACAATCATAGAATTTCATCGGCGTATTTTTGCATTATGAAAAATCTATTTTGTCTCCTGCCGAATGTGACAGTGAGCACAATTAATTGTTATACCATAACCGAGAAGACTTGTAATGTTACCTTCTTTCAAAGGAAATACCTAGTTTCGGCAAGACAAGAGGAGATAAGTGAGAAGGTTCTACTGACTAGATATTGTGTCAAAACGATAGAGTTATTAAGGATACAATTTAAATTGATGTTGCTAAACAGGTTATTATGTTTGCGAAAATTTTTACTGCAGGATTTGTCGGAGTTTATGTATAGATATATGCATTATTGTTTTCGTAAGAAAATTTGAAGGCTACAGTACTTTCAGAAACAAAACGCTATTATTAGAATCAATGACAAAAGATGATAACTTCCCATTAACTTAGGGACGTCATTGATTTGCATAAGACATAAAACGTAGAGGCACTTGGTGAAGGGACTTCATTGTCAGAAATCATCAAAATATGATTCATTATCTGGTAAAATCTATTTTGACAAGGTGAGATTAAAATCATTGATAGCCTCGAATTTTGTACGTTGAATATATGAATTCGTGCTGTACTTTGTGAAATTAATTAGAAACAGATGCAAAGTTAGTGGAAACTACTAAAAGCGCACCACGATAGCTTTTATAAACTTGTTGAATCAAAATAGGGAATGTAAGATATAAAACTTCTGCAATTTTTTCTCCTCTCTATTTAACAAATGTAAATTTTATATCTTAATTCCCCTTTTTTTTTTTGCGATCTCGAATGAAGATACATGTAAATTACGAATTTTTCCTAGCCTTCAAAGATTAACAAAGTACAATGCATTAATTTAATAAAATAAAATCTGTTCCTGATTTAATTTTGCTGTGTATTTTTTTTTTTCCAGATTAAAATGGTTCACCGCGGCGGGATAGAATCCAGTACAGAGAAAAATAAAAAAGACGATTTCAACTCATGCATAGCAGAAAATGCCAAAACCGCAGACGACGAAATATCCAACAATAAAATCGAAGAATCCGCACCAAAAGCTAAACAAGTAAAAAAATCCGCAAAGAAAGCGTCACCGAAGAGCCCAACACTGCCATTATCCGATCATTCCATTTCACAGACTGTTGTGCGACTAGAAAGATCGCGATTAATTAAAACAAAGAATAATCCTAGTTCGAAGGCTGCCGATACTAGTAGTGGTACTAAATCAAAACGTATTTCGCCTGTCCGAGCAGGTTTACGAAGCAGCAGCTTGGAAAGCCATACTAGTACCACCAGTAACAACAATAATGCCAAAGCAAAAAAGAAAAAAGTTAACACCAAGAAAGGTAAAGTTCCCGATCCTATCGAAAGTCCACCAAAACAAACAGTTAATGAGGACTCTAAAAACGCACAAAAACCTAAGTTGTCTAAAAAACTGCCACTCTCGTTAATATGCAGTCTACCCTTGAACAGACTTTCTGGAATACTCGAAAAAATAAAAACCGACAAAACAAAAGGCCTATCTAAAGGAGAAGAAGATACATCGTCCGAAGATAAGTCGAATGTCGATAAAAATTCAAGTCAATGCAAAACTCTTTGCCTCTATTGTGATAAACGCATGTCGACAGTGAAAGTTCGAGCTAGACACATCGAACGTTTCCACACGATTTCCAAAGAACGAAGATCAAGCTCAAGAAATCCTGTCACACCATCCTCTCAAGACTCAAAAGACCTTACAGGCACGTCACCAGCATGCTCATCTTCATCAGCACCATCAACGCCCATGTCATCAACCACCAGTTTATATTTCAGTGGCTGCTCATACTGTTCCAAATCACCCAAACTACAAGCGGTTGCTTTAGAAAATGATCTCAGCGCTCTCTTTTTCCATTTAATAGACTTACATTCGGATAAGTACTTTGGCTGTAAGGTATGTGCAATTAGGTTTCAGACAGCTGCAAAATTAAGCGACCATGTGCAACGCAATCACTCATCATCAGAAAAAAGCTCCGATCCGGTTGCTGAGGATGTTAAACCTCCTTTGGCGCCAGAAGAAGAAGATGGTGCTACAAGTGAAATCGGCAAATCTACACCAACAAAGACACGTCGACAAATAAAGCAGATGGGAACAGAGGTTCCATTGGCTACAACGCCTCAAGTGGCAGCTTCGTCATCGTCGACCATAAATCGAAATGGATCTATGTTCTCGAACGATGAACCGATCTTATCGCGCTTAGGACTCACACAGAATAGGTTACCACGTGGACGTAAAGGAATTCGTAGTCGTCGTCAAACCAATGTTGACAGTGTTAAGCCAGACACCAGTCTGATGGCTGTAAAAACCAGAAGTAAACTTGGCAGATTCAACACCTCTAATGAACCCGTGGAAACTGTATTTCGTACCCCAACTAATACTCGCATCGAACCCTTATCTTGCACCTTCGATGAAGATTTTTACGAAAATGTTTTTAATAACGTAAGAACAAATCTGAGCTGCCATTTAGATGGAAAGATTGGCAGCGACACGGATTCAAATCGCCCTCAAAGCCCACCCCCTCTGATGCCTGCCATACGTAGTACAGTGGTTAAAAGACCCCAGGTTGTTGAGAGTGAAGTTCACACTGCGACAAGCTTGGCGGCTTTAACAGCTTTCCCCACCTTACTCACAGCCGAACAGTATGGCTGCGATTTTGGGACAGCCAAAATCAAACGACCCATAACAAGACACTCATGGAAATGGAAATGGGACAGCGTAAAAAAGTACAAGTATGTCAATGAAGGTGGAAAGATAGTAAAGAAAATTAAGCAGCCCATGCTTGGTTTGAGGGATTTATCCAAATTGGATATGTGGACGCAGCTTACAATGCGTCAAAAGCACGAAGTGGTAAGGAAGCAATCTGAGGCGACAAACAGCCAATGTCTTGTTGAGTATACTGACAATAGTCGCGAGGAAAAACAAAGGCAAGTCGATCAGTTGAACACTATTTTAGACAGTCGTCGATTGCCGCAAATTATATTGGAGCAAAACGAACAGACTATCATTAAGCTCGAAATAACCGACGAGGGATTTCGATATCTGGCAGGTGAAGTATCATCGTCTATGAGTCCCACGACGAATGAAGAGCCAAGTACTAGCCAGGCCATTGACCGCATTATACCAGCTAATTTAAATTTAATTCCTAGTCGTTCGCTTGGCGAATCTTTACGTCACTCAGTGGTGCTAAGTGGAGAGTGGGCAAGGCCACGTTGTTACGTCTGTTTTGGTTGTGGTGCAAGATTTGACAAACGCAAAGCGCTGGAAGAGCACAAAATGTTCCGACATCCGCATGTTTATTCGACTCATTATGAAATTGTCGGCAGAGAACTAATTGAAGGAAATCTCTATAAGCATTTCTTCATCCCATTGAAGGCACTCAGTCGCCATAAGGAATACGCGCAACGGATACTTGTAAATAAAAAGACTGATTATAGCGTGTCGAAATCATCCAGTAATTCTGGCAATGAAGAGGAGTCCTTGGACAGTCTTCATTCGGTGACAGCTAGTTTCACAACTGTTAGCAGTAGTAAACTAAGTGATGATTGTGATACCGACACGAAAACTGCCATTGAGAACGTTTCATCGTTCGCAGAACCATTATCACCAATTTTGACAAAGAACGACACCAACAGTTCCGTTGCAGGGTGCAGTTCTTCGATGGATTGCACAAAGTGCAATAGAAATTGTCATGGAATGTTGGAACTTTATCGGCATATGTTGGATTGTTCTGGTGACTATGCGTGGATTTTGGCTAAAAAGAAAAAATACCGTTATTATGGAAGTCGCAAACGACGACAATTTAATAGACAAAATATATCGACATTACACTTACATAGGCGAAAAGTTAAGGTCTCTAAAGATGAAAATGAATCTGATGAAACTCCGAAGAAGAAGTATATGTCGCCATCAACACCTCGTCCAAGAGCTAGTGATGGTAAGTCTAATCTTGAACATTTTAAAATGATCTTATTTTTATTCGTTTCTTTCATTGTTTTTCATTTTTATTAATGCATTGTTCTTTTTTCTATTTTATTGCAGCTGATTCTATCAGAAAAATGCTTGAGAATCTTCCTCCAAAGCGTGTATGTCGTGAAATAATACCAAATGCAACAAAACCCAGATCAAGAAAATTTAAAACAACTGCCAGTGGCAGAAAAATTCAGCAAAATTCTTCAAACAACTGCAAGACATCAAATACAACCCTTACAGCTATCTCCAAGAAAATACTGCGCAATCATAAATTACGTGCCATTTCTGAAAAAGACAAAATTTCACGAAATAAAAAAATATTAGAAACTAAACGTAAATCCGCACGTGTAAAAGGCCGTATAGTTGCCAACAAAAATGTTCATTCCCAGAATAACAAGGCAAATAAAAAGACTGAAACGGGAAGGGTTGGAATTGTTAGAAAAATTGGTGCAACTACAAAGCGTTTTGTCAAAAAGATCAAAAAGCGTCTTCTTGGTGACAAATCTGATAACAGCACAACAAACAAAAACGATAAAGCAAAACCCACCGAAGAGGAAAAAAAGCCATCAAAAATATCAGCAGTTCGAAAACTAACGTTCGATAAGGAACACGAAGTTGTTAATATACAAGACAATTCCAGCCAAGAAAAAACACCAATTACAGTTAGTTGCACCGCTGAAGAAAAAGAAAAAATCGATAGCAAGGTTGAGAAACCCGATTCATCTTTAAGTGAAGGTACAGGTCAAATACCAACCATCACTATTGAGACTAATTTTGAAACTAAAAAGGTGCAAGATACAAGTTTAAATGAGGATTTAAGCCTAAGTTTAAGATCTGAAGGCTCAACGGAAAACCTTCATGAACAACAGAGCGATCTCTCAGCAAGCACAGAAGATTTGCACAGACTTAATCCAGGTTTTTTGCACAATCAAGTAAGCCCAACAACAAAACGAAGAAGTAAAAAAATCAACGATTGCATTGCAATGCTAACCGGAAAAATTCAAGAAAAATTGGGAAAACCATTTTTAGAATGTAAAGAAACCCAAGGTTCTGACAAGTTAAAGCCTCAAAATAATACAGAAACTAACATCTTGCTCCCAAGTCCCGAGATAAAGGATACTAAACCAACCAAACGAAAAGCAATTACGCGAAAAATTGTAAAATGTGATCAACCCTCTGAAGTTAACGTAGAAGTGTTATGTGCAGAAAAATTGTCTCCGAAAGACCCTGAATTAACATTGAAGATAGATAGTTCGACTAAACAGACTCCGATAAAACGATCTTCAGCAAAACATCCACAATTACTAGTGGAACAGTTAAAAGAGTCTATAGTAATAGAATCACAATTGAGTGGTAAATTATTAAAACAACCTTTATCAGATAAACCAACACTTAAGGAGACACCGTCCAAGGTGTCAAAACTTTTACCGGAGAAGCCTGCTTTGCTTAAGGAAACAATGCCAAAGGTGTCAAAACTTTTATCACAGAAGACTAATATAGTAAAAGAAACATCTTCTGAGGTTCCATCACTAACAGATCCCAAATTAAAAGAGGTTGTTTTGATGAAGCCACCATTAAAGAACCCACCACACAATGATGCAAACTTAAAGGAAACTTTCTTCATGGATTCATTATTGAAAGAACGTCCATTAAAGAATTTACCTAATGAACTGCAGCTAAAGAATCTGTTAAAAGAACCTCTTTTAATAGAGACGTCATTGCAGCCATTTAAACCACCATTTGAAGACCTACCAACCAGCTCAGGGCATTCTATAAGCGAATCCCCTCGAAAAAAGGAACTTCCATTAAATCGAAAAACATCTCTGGCAAGAGCCCCATCTACTGGTACTGCATTTGGCAACACTCAGCTTTCGACTCAATTCAATACTGATTTAAGGCAGCAACAAAACGTCCCACCACCATTTACAAATTTCAAACCAGTTTCAGCCAGTAGAATTCCTCCACCCCCAGTCACAATTGAAATTGTTACACCAGCACCAGTTTTGAAATGTAATGAAATGTCTAAAAAACTATCGAAACAACCTCCACAGCAGTGTGTTATTAACGCTGACACCATTCGAGTACCAAGTGTCAAGCCAACTCAACAATTATCGATACCCCAATTTATGCCAGTACAGCAGCAAGTTCCGACGCCAAGAGGAATGATCACAAAACGTCGTCAAACAATTGCGGGTGCAGCAAATGACTTCTTATACGATATAAATTCCTTACGCTGTGGTAACGCTTACAATAATTTGCCATTTGAATTAGAAGTGCCATTAGATTTGTCGAAGAAGCCTAAACGCGCATCGCCAAAGGCAAAACAAATCGCCGCAAAAGCAGCACCACTTCCTGTGCATTTTCCACAGATTTCAGTCAAACCAAATGCTGTCCTTATGCCTCCAGTTCCTTACCAACTGCCTATTCTACCACAGACCCAAATTATACCAATTATGCGTGAATCTCTGCTCCCAAATGTATCAAAAATTCCTTTACAAAGCCCACCGCTTGTTTTTTCCAAGGAAATTACCATCAAACCGACAACAAGCACACCTAGAAAAAGAACAACAAATAGTAAAAAGCAAGATCCTATTGTTAACATCAATCCAACATTAGTAAATTTATCAGTCGATGCTGCCCCACCCAAAAAAGTTTCAAGAAAAATTACTCCTCCAGTGACGGATGCAAATTTAAAATCTGATTTAAATTCGTTACCAGTTGAAAATGCAAATTTGATTAAAGAACCAATTTTATCATTGCCTGTGGAAACGAATATCAAAGCAACTATGAAAGAAAAATCTCCAACATCAGAGCCGCCCAAAATAAGTAGTTTGGTGGAAGTAATAACAAATATTCCAAAACCAATTACCATCATTATGGAAGAACCTAATAGTACTCAACAAACAAAAACTAATATACCATCTGATACAGTGATTCCCGATGAAACACCTGTCATAACAACCACATCAGTACCAAAGGTTACCGACCCGGAAGGTGAGCAAAAAGTATCTAAAGTCGATCCGAAGGAAACCAAGAAATCAAAGACAAATAAGAAACCTACGCAAGTGACAACTCCGAAAAGAAATTCTCCTTCATCAAGCTCCGCCTTGACAAGCAATGAAGTCTATAAAGGAGAAGAGTCTTTGGGTAAAAATGAATCATCGCCTGAATCCCAAAAATCGCTTCCAACACGACGAAGTAGAAGAAACAAAGTTACCGAACAAAGTGAAGCTAAAAAACCAACTACACCTAACAACACTGCTCCTCCGACTTCAGCTCTCAAAGTAGTAGAAGAGATAGCTGCAAGTTTTTTCAGTGACGATGAAATAGAAAATGAAGGAAATGATCTTCCTACAAAGAAACAACAAAAACACGAAGCTTCAAATCCATTAGAAAATGCTCCAGACCCAATAAAAGTGCCAGAAGAACAGCCAACAACTAACAAGTCAAAACAAGAAGTCGCCAATAGTAAGAAATCTGAAACAACTCAAAATCCAAGCTCAAAAAGCGAAGACAAAATAGAATTGGTAGAGGAAAATGACGTGGTTTCATCGACAAATAACACAGAAAGTCAACCAACAACGAACAAACAGGAGTCGGGTAAGAAACCTAGGCGTCGAAGAAAGAACGAACTCGCTTCAATTGTTGCCGATCAATTAATGGAAAGTTTCAAAGAAACTGATAAATCTCGAATAGATGATTTGAAGCGGCTAGAAGAATTAGCCTATGAGAAAAGTGAAGATTTACTGCTAACTGGAATGCGTCTAATGCCCACAACTAAGCGAAAAAATGTACTAGAGAATAAAAAGGATTTGAGCACAGAACTGGAACCTAAGGTAGTTAATACAGTAAAGGAATCCAAGAAACAAAAAGCTGAATCAGCAAAGGAAAAACCTTCAACTCTTCAAAAAGATGATTCAGAATCAAAGCCAAAAGCTGAATTGGCAAAGGAAAAAGAAAAAGAAAAAGAGAATTCTTCGAGTGTTCAAAAGGACGATGCAGAAGTATTTAAGGATCCAAATGATGTGCAAAAGGTCGAAGTGAAATTAAAAAATCAAACAGAAGCTGCCACGTCAAGCAACCAACCTAAGTTGATATGCAAGGATGACCTTAAAATAAAGACACTGCCAATTGATTTTGGTAACTATCGATCAAACTCAGTAGACAGTTGGTCAAATCGAGGTTTAAAACAACAGAGTAAGGAAGTATCACCACTTAATGATAAATCACCAACCAGTGATACATTGCCCGTGGTCCACAAAGACAAAAAGAGCAAGAAAAAACAAATGAAAAAACGTGATAAAAAAATCGAAATCGAGAACATTAATCAATTGCGGACTGGATTGGAATCATTTACTCTTAGCAAAGATGTTGTAGATAATGGGAACGATAATGTAACAGGGTTAGTAGTAGCTCGCGTTCCAGAAGTTTCGAATTCTATAGTTGGCTTGTTTTCACCAACACCAACACAAGCAATTTCAACAGGAGCGACAGTGGTTGGCAAAGACGTGTCTTCATTTGGAAGTTTTAGCAATGTTAAAACATCATCGTCCATACTGCGGCCGAGTATATTGGCAGCGTCGTTGGATATCGCTGCTTCGAACAAAGAAAATCCACAACAGAGCGCAGACCGCAAATCGAATATATCAAGTCGCGATCCGCGATTGAATAAAAATATTCACATTGAGGAAGGTGATCAGGTGAGTGTGCCACCCGAACCAACATCTCGCTTGGCGACACTAAGAACAAGAAGGAAATCATGTGCTGATGCTACTCCACCGGCATATACCAGCCGAGCAAATTCTAGGTCTACGCCCAGCAAGCGTTCCAGTGCTGGTAGTCGTCGCAATTCTCTGGCATTCGATGACGATGAAGATGATAACTATCTGACAGCCATAGCGAAGAGAGTGAATGACAAAATAATGTCAGCTGAAGATAAAGATTTTAATCTTGCAAATGATGGTTTTGAACTCGCCAGTTCGTTTCTAGATCAAGAAGATCCATTTGGCCGCCCGTCGACTTCAATGAGTGTTCGAAGTGCACCAAATTTTAACGAGGATCGTTCGAACATGGACACAATGGATGCTACGAACACAGACCTTATAGACATGGATGTGGACGATGATATGAGTGTCTATACAACTTTTTCGCAAGATACTACTCGAAGTAAGGGAGGAAGACGTAGACGGCGACGAAGAAGTGTTCTTCTAACGCGGAAGCCCAAGAAAACCAATGTCAATATGTTGGATTCAATGGAAACTTTTGATTGCCTTTTGTGTAATAAGAAATTTGCTAAAGCGGTGGCTTTGAATAAACATCAATTGACCATTGCACACGTGTCAAAAGTATCCGAGCAAGAGTATTTGAATGCTACAAGGAAACAGGAGGAGGAAAAAGGACAGGAACAACCAACACAATCGAAAGAATTGATTTCTGCTGCTAAATCAACAATTGCACCAACTTCTTTAACAACTACAGTTGCTGAAAGCCCGAAACAATATTTTAATGCCATTCAAAGCATTAGATTTGAAGAGAATAATATGGGGCCATTAAAAGTAACAGAAACTCAAGAAAAGTCAATAGTTGAAAAAGTGCTAAAGCCCTATCAACCAAAAGTCCCATTTATCCCTCCAAATAGTATTCTTAATCAATCTGGAATCGAGCCAATTTCATCACCAGAGCAAAACTATGAACGCTACTCAACGAAAACATCATCAAGACTTACACTCAATCCAGACGAACGTCTTTTCTATGAATGTTGTAATATTTTAAAAGGCTCGGAGACACCTTTGGTAGAAAGAACTTATCCGATTGTACCACCCACAACATATGCATATGATTTACAAGTCAAACCCGTTACACCAAAATCACCAAATGAAAGATTTTCCTACATGAAGCAATCAACTTCAGAGACTAACGGTAAACGGGAGGCTGCAAGCTACCCGAGACTTGATGTAAACCAATTTAGTGATATTTCATCAGATTCAAATCCAGCTTGTGCTCAGCCACCTCCGGTGTTACCACTTAACTATGCTCAAATGCATGTTTTGTCTGGGGCAAAGGATCAAGCTTTTTTGACGAATGATGTGGTAGGTGGCGGAGTACAAAGAAGTAATTTACCACGAGAGAGTTCGATTTTGCAGATGGCGGCTTCTATTGCTTCACCTAATCTAATAACACCTGCTCCTTTGACAGCAAGAACTTTTGTTAATCAGCCATCACAAATTGGAACACATATTCACGGAATTGAGAGTTCAGCTGCAGGCGGTCAAAAACAGTGAGTACGATTTGAATTTATTTGCTTTTAAGTTATTGCCTGTTTGTTTTCTGTCTTGAAAAACAATTATTATTCCTTCTTTATTCCTTATGTTGCGCCAGAAATTCTTGAATTCATTACAGGATTTTGTTTTAATGTTTAAGCATTTATCTTTTTATATCTGTTTAGTGCGGTTAAGGCGTTTTGGAATCTGAAGCAAATAAAATTGAGTATTTCTGCTTATTGACCCAGCAAGAACTAAAACAAATAATAGCGTTATTTTACTGTCGCTAATGATCCATATAGCGTTATATACCCATCTCTGTTTTACTTGTTTGTTAATATTTTTGAAAATGGGCAGGTTCAATAAAAATCGCTTTACATCTGAATTTTCAGATTTCTGAATTTGTCGTTGGACGCAAACAAATCTGACATTTCAGTCGAAAGTCATTGTGTCAAATTCCTGCATTTATCTATGATTTACATTTAAGCGAATTAAAATAGAACTTTAATTACATTCGTATATTAAGCATTGAGCGTGAGTAGTTGTGAGGATGAAATTACATATATGCAACTAAATCAGCAACAGGTTTTATTATTTTCATTAAAAGTCTTTTTATGACCTTCAAAATTATAGAAAAAAATCCAAACATCAATACAAAAATTTTGTACTAAATAATAAACAAAAAGTGCGTTCATTTAATTAAGTATTGAATTTTCATGACGAAAACTAAAAAATCATCCAACAACGACGAAAATTATAAAGTTCAGCTTTAATGTGCAGTGCTGCAGCTGATTTGGCACTTCCCCCAACACAAACAACTTTCATCTGAATTTTCAGATGAGAAATTCTTGTCTGAAATTTCAAATAAAACGTAACTAAAAGTCATCTAACTTTTTATGACAGCTTGGCAATCAGAAGCTCTAAAAGTTCAAGATTTTGCTGTTCAATGAGAAATTTTCTGTTCTAAACTGTTCTGGATTGCTGTTCAATGAGTCAGTTTGGAACACTTTAGAACAGGATTTTCTGCACTTGCTTTTGAGGTAGAACAAGTTAGAACTGATTTTTGACAACTGGCAAAATCAGATGTGATTTTTTTAAAGTAGTTTGTTTTTTTGATAGATTTTATCCGAATCTCTGCTTAACTCTTTCAAAACTGTATTTTAATCAATTCTGATTTTATTTTAATGAAGTAATTTTAGTTTGTATACGAATCTGTGCTGTTCTGTTCTGTCCTGTTCTAACTTTTTCCTCACTGAACAAACGTAATCTTATAATATAACTGTTTGGTAACTTTTTTTCAACAAAATTTAGTTCTGACAGCAAATTTTGAAATTTTGTGAAAATTTGTGCAAGTTCGCAAGAAATTTCACGTTACCAAACAGACCAATTGTTTCAGCTCTAGTGGTGTTTATACATTTTGTTTGGAATCGAAGTCATTAATAGATATGTTCTTTTACTTTCAAACTGTGCATTTGTGTGAATTTCTGCAATTTTTTTAATTTTTTTATCTCTTTTGACATACTTTTGCCTATAAATTCACACAAATGCACTGAGTTTCATAGTAAAGTGTTTAGTGCAGATATTTACTCTGACAGACTGAAATTAAATCTCCTTTCGTCTTCCCAATCACTGTAGTGTTCCGGGCGGAACTTTTGGCGATAAAAGAAGTCCTGTCTTGGCTTAAAGATCATCAGACATCCGCATCTTCTCAGACAGCCAAGCCGCCATCAAATCCCTGGACTCTGTCTCTACAAATTCAAAAACAGCCGTTAACTGCCGATCCTCTCTTATGGAGATGGCACAGCAGTTCAAGATTCACCTTTGCTGGTTACGATAGGGACATTCCAAGAAATTGTAAAGCCAAAATAGGAATATTACTACTTATATCGTCAAATCGGAAAAATATTGGTATATTTATATGTATATATGGCTACATGTAAACTTAAGCTAAGTACAGACGATTGTCAGACCTTACAATAACCTTGTTCGTTTACTTGCCAAACCTACCCATTTCTTACATTTTTAGCTCGAAAGACTGTCAAAGTTCATATAAAAAAAAAAAATCTGGTAGAATCTGGCAGTTTCGGGCAAGTACGCGAACGGACCTAATATTGTCAGAACTGTCAATGGTCTGACAATAGCTAACAATTAGCTGACAATTGACATATTTCTTACAATAAAAAATTGTCCGTTCACACGGTTGGTAGATTTCTATCCAATTTGATTGTCAGCTATTTTTGTATCTCTCTTTAACCAACTCATTGACATTTCGAACAATGAAGAAATTGTCAGCAGTTGCAATGACCAATGAGTCCGACAATGTCCTAATTGACTGACATTGATAAAAATTGTGTGTTCAGACGATTGTTAATACCCGACAATTTTTTGTCAGATTGTCTTCTGACAATGACGCTTCTGACAATATTGTCAGACAAAATTGTGTGTTCAGACGATTGTAAGACATTTGGAACAGTTTTTTCACTGACACATCTGACAATATTGTAAGACCTGACATCTTCTGTACTTAGCTTTATGCTAAAGCAAAATGCTAGAGAGAAAAAAACCTTCGGTGGAACAACGTCGCCACATGTCGGAAGTCAAAATAGATCTGACCTATGCTGGATCTGAAGCGCTATTAGAGTTTAATATCGCTAAGCAGATTGTACATTGACTACGTTATAGGTGTCATTACCGGACTAATAGTACACAAAAAGACTTTGAGTATCTTCTAAAGATTTCCGCTGTATGAACGCAGAAGAGGAAGAATCGATTCCCCGCCTCCTCTGTCCATGTCCTTCTCTATTTCAAAGGCCACCTAGGGAATTCTACTACAATAATCCTATTGATCTGGGAAATCAGTGCATCAGTAGTCTCGAGCGCTTCGTAAGAAGCTCTAAGTGGTTCTACGATTAAGAAGAAAGTTTCGTAGATTTTATTGGTATCACAATGGACCAACCTATGGTCTAAGTGTGTCAAGCGTCCCTGCTGACAGCCTAAGGTTTATGTGGCTAACCTTATTATGCAATAACAGTTTCTGGTAAAATTTTTTTTGCAAAATGTTGATCATAGTAAATAGAATAAATTTTTATCAAAATTATTTGAGAAGTTTTCGAAATAAACAAGCCTCTTCTTTACGATTGTATGGCTATTTTTCGGAGCCAAAATTCTATTTCTCCTCTAGTATTTGAAGAGAATTAGACTTTCACTTCGAAAAAATTCAAACATATTTGAATTTAGTGGAGAGCTTCTTTTTTAACTGTTTATGTTGGAGCTTCGAAAACGATTCGAGCAGCCAAGCGAGAAATGACGAAATCGAATAGAGTCGATAAACACTACTCTTATGTAGTGTTTATATTGGAGCTTCGATAGTAATTTAATAATAATCATCTAATAAATTATATTATTTTTGTTTAACAAAATTTTATTTCTTCATTAAGTATTCAAAATCTACCCTTGCTTCGAAAATACAAGCGATGATATTCTGAGCTAGGATCGGTGCTCGATTAGTCTATCGAAGCTCCAACATAAACACACCCCTAAGCATTTTCTAACATAAATTTGGACCTTTTGATTTTGTGGAATGAAAGGGTTTTTTGTAAATTTTTCGAAAACTAGCAGCTTTTTGGAATCAGACACCTTTAATGATGCTGTCTATTATGTTTATTTTTGATTTGAAAAGCTTTTTGCTTTCACTGAGAATTGAACTTTGGCCAATTTCGTTTTCGTTTTACAAGTGTTAAATACCTTCTACTCTAAAATATCCATATTGGATATATTTTTGAAGTTTTAGTTTCAGTTTTAGTTTTTTTAGAAATGCTCCCTGTTGCCCTATTTAGTTTATATTTCCTCTATTTTTCTTTTGAAAAACATTGTTCTTTAATGAATTCCTAAAGAAGCCAATAAAATCCATTCTTTATATAGTTAATTGATAAATTTATTGAATAAATTATTTGTTATTTTTTTTTTTTTTAGGAATTTCATTTCACCACTTCACTCGGCATCATCTCAAAGTTCTACAATTACTACAACAACTTGTCGACTTAAAACTAAAGCCGCCATGAAGGGCTATGATAATTTGAAAGTTTCAATTCCCACAATAGGATTGGACATGGAACACGCCTTAGAACGTAGTCCGCGGCCAGGATGCAAGTTAACAACTTTAGCTGACATAGCACTTGGAAATGAAACTCCTCTTACAACGTTTACACCTTCGCTGCAAATGCACAACGACCAAAAGTCTAAATGCAAACAAAAACTTACAAACAATGACATTCCTAGTAATTTCCCCACGATATTGCAGAATCAACCAAAAGAAAATCAAGTGTCACTCAATAAAAAGAGAGAAAATTCATTAATAAAAGAATGCTCGCTTGTAATATCTGTTCACGATACCGAAAGTTGCATGCCAATTGTATTAAGTTCACCCAAAAAACCGGAAAGTATTATTCCCAAAGACATTTACGAATTCGATGATTCTGAAAATACACCTATTTCAAAAGCTATTCAATCTCCGTTTAAGATAGCTGAAGACAATGAAACAGGTCCTAAAAAGGCCATCATCATACCTGAAAGGCCATTTAAAAATATTGGAATGGAAGAAAAAGAAGCAATAAAATTCCAAAAACCAGAAACACCTGCAATCAATGATGAAAACACAACATCGACTGTTACCTACTCGGATCGAGATGACTTTGTTTATGGTTCAATGAGTGGCGGTGACGATGACAATGATAATGATAACGATGACAACAAGGAAACTCACGTGGAATCTGACGAAAGCAGCAATTCAAGTGCATTTACGGCGAAAACATTTGAAAACAAATCACTTATTATGGGGCGCATTTTCAAGAATGCTAAAACAAAACCAAAAATTTCCATCGAAAAGCCTGTATTACCCACTCCAGAACCACCAAAGCAGATTCCAAAACAAGAACTTGATAGACTTTTTGACACGTTGAGGGGTGTGAATGAGAACCGTCAAAATGCAAAAGAAGAAAGACCAGAAATTTCCGCCAATACATCGAGAAAAAGAGAAAGCCAGTCGACCAAAAGAAAAGCAGTCAGCGGCAAGGCCGCCGCAAAGGGCAAAACAACAACTAATAAACCAAATAAACGTGCAACTAAGAAAAACGAACAACAGACTTCGAAGGAAATGTCTCAACTTCATGCGGAATTGGGTATGTCACCAGCAGAAATAGCCGAATTAATAGGCGAAGGGCAGAGAAAGTCCCAAAGAAGATGCGCCGTAAATCGGCCAAAGAAACTAGTTGAAATTTGGAGTTCTGATGAATTTGAGGAATTCCTCTCGACAAAAGATATCATTGCTCTAATTGAAGAAAAGGAACAAAAAACAAAGAAAAAAAGAAAAACCGCCTCCACCATTTCAAAAAAATCAAATCCAACACCAACTACAAGTAAGAGCAATAAAAAATATGTTGATGAACAATCAGTTACTCAATCAGAAGACGACAAGTCACAGAGCGTTCCTGCTTCTCCAAAAAAAAGTCTAAAAAATAATACCCCTGAAACTTCAAAGGCAGCTAAAACTGCAAACGCAACCAAGAATACCAAATCTCCCAAGGGAAAAAAAAAAGATCCAACTGTGACAGCTAATGCTACCGCCACCGCACCCGCGCCGAAAGTAACTGCCAGAGCACAAAAGGAAACAAAACCAACACCCAGTGGAAGGAATTCCATTGAATCTACAAAAAATAATAGTTCCCCCTTTAAAAAACCAACACAGAAAAATATAATTTCCAAAATTGCCGCTGATGATTCTGAGAGCGATTTCGAAGCCGAACTCAATCGAAGAACCAAGACGGCCGCGCAAATTCGTAATCGTCGAAAAACAATTTCGGGCAAATTAGAAAATGATGCTGGATCATCATCAAGCTGTGCTAAAAAAGTTTCTGCAAAATCAAAAACTGAGAAATCAGATGCCCGCAATTCTTCAAAATCAAAAACAACACAACCGTCGCCCGCAGATAGTTCGCAAAATAGGCCACAAGCTAGACGAAAAAGAATCGCATCTGAAATGCTCTATTACTGGTCGTCGTCAAGTGACGAAGAATTTGGTCGAATAGAGTCGCCACATGACGACGAGCACCACATTGATGAAAGTGAAAACTATCAGCAGCACGGTTGGATTGTCGGCGATTCACACAAGAAGTTAGTGACGCTTCTCGCAATAGCTAAGGGCAATAAGAAAGTCGATGATTGTGGTGTAAAGGAGACAAGCTCTAAGAAAAAGAGCTAGACCCTTCCTGAAAACAATCTGTGTTGTGCAATCTGAAATCATACCTTTTTTAACATGTCAATTTAATGTTAATGTCTCTTCCTTTTTCCATTAATCCAATTGTGACAATAAAACAGTCGACAGATATTCTATTATTTACAGCAAAACAACCAACCCGCAATAACATTAAAAATTGTAAAAACTGAATAGCATTAATAAGAGTCCAGGATGGAAACAAATTTTAATTTTTAGAAATAGTATAGAAGCGATCCAGTAATGTTGTAAATAGTTTTGTTTTAGGTTAGAATATAGTCATTATTATTATTATAAATATATATAAATTGCTATTAGCTTAAAATTAAAATAAATGAATTATGCAAATGTTTGTTTAAATTAAACGGATATAGAAAAAAAAAATTATTTCAAAGAGAAAATTGTATTCATAACACTTTACGTTATGAAGCCTCGTGCGAATATAGCATGTAAATGTATTTTTATTATTTGTATTATTGTAACAACAAAAACCCCAGTCCCCTTTTCCTAGAAATGATTATTTTCTTATCTCATTGCACGATATTTGTTTTTACCTTGCCTTCTCCTGATATATTATATAATGTATAAAAAGAATAATTGGCAAAATAACGTTTTAAATATTTTACTGTAGGCTCTCTCTCTTGATTTTGCTTATGATGAGACATTATATTATGTAATTTAGATGAAGTAAATTAATGACAAAAACAAAAAATTAAAAATACAATAGATAATAAATCTATATTATATACTTACTATTCCGTAGTTTCATCAACTATCCGTTTAAAAAAAAATCAAATAAAAAAATATAACGAAACAAAAATGTTTAAATTTTAAGTATTTAATAGATGTAAAATATATAAATTTGAAAACAGAAAAATATAATTAAAAAAATTGTGCAAGTGTTTTTTTGTATTATTTGTTTTAATAATTTGTGCTCTTACAAAACAAAAATCTATATATATAAATTTTATTTCCATCTATTTTCCATTTTTTTCATATATTTTTGGGAAATATTGAATTCATTTAAGGAATGTTATAAAGCATTGGAAAAGAGAGTTCATTTCGAACTGTACAATGTGTAAAGAAAAGTAATAAGAAAAAATATTTTTATTAAATATGGACAATGTAATATCATTAAATTTATACATAAATAAATCAAACTTATGACAAAAAAGTTAGTTTTTGTATCACAAAGCAAAATGGAGTGGTTTTTAGGGTTTTAGAATATTTCCCCGAACAGAACTTTGTTTCTTCTTTGATATGCTGATAACAAAAAAATATGTTACTACCGGGACTCGCGGTGAAGATGTGTAAACATTCGCTTTTGTCTTAGGGAACGGGTAGATCGCAACGGCAAAAATTAAATTCAAATTTAAAGTGAAACAATTTAAATATATCCCTCTAAAAAATGATGTACAGCATCCGATCCGTGCATTCGATAACCCAGTATTTTTCAAAGACAACAACCCTTTGCTTAAGATTCTTACCTACATTTCCCTATACCGAGATTTCACCGTAACGATTACAATAGTCCACAAAATTTAAGAGGCTGGATTATACTTTTCCGCAGGATTTTGAATCTAATATCAGAATCAGAGACATTTGAATGTAAAATTATAAAAACAAATTTTTAAGATTTTGTTACATTCCGTTTTTCATAATGGGAATAAATATTCCGGCGGAATTTGGCTGTCATATCATTGAATTTTTATTCTGAGGGAAACAAAATTTCCCTCGATAACTGATAGGGTCCAATACGTAGTGGGAATTAAGGAGTTAGTATAAATTTGCCTATGTATTTATTTGGCTTAAGAGCATCGTGGAGAATAATTTTAATTTTGACATAATATCGTTGTGGAGAATAGGTCTGTTTGGTAACGTGAAATCATTGAGAATTTGCACAAGTTTTTACAATTACCCTGCAAAACCCAGTGAAATAACCGTTTTGGGAAATTTTATTTCGTTCGCTAAATTTAAAAAAAAAAGTAAGAACCGCTCGGTTAAATTTTGGATATTTTTTTATGAAATCTTAAATTTAGTGTCTGCGTACTAAGATTTAAATAAAAAATAGTTCAGCTTGCAAGAAAAAACTAAGGGCTGAATTCACAGTACCAGTATAAATAGAACTATTGTAAATTAGCATGTCTTTAAATTTCGAAAAACTGCTACATTTTTGGATTGTCCAATTTTTTTTTTAACATTTCGTAGGCATTTTTATGCGCAGTAATAATTTCAAAGTTCTACCTTAATTTTTTAAAAGTGATTTATAAATTTTCAAAATTGAAATGCAGAATATGGTTTATGATACTTCATTAAATTGAATACATAATGTAATTGTAAAATAAAAGAGTGGAATTATTCTATACTCTATTGTTTTGTTTTAACAAAGAAAGATAAATTTAAAACACACATAAAAGCTTGAAAGGTAAGAGTAAGTACAGTCAAAATAGACTAGAGGGTATATAACAATAATTTGTTACTAACTGGACTTTCCATTTTATTGGTCCTCGGAAGTCTAATAATTCTAATTCCAGCGTACTACTGTTCAACGAGCGAAATTGATAATTGTTTGCCTTTTTTATTTTTTTCCAGTTGGTGAGGCTTTAATGGGTACCTATTTTTTCGCTGTGGTTTCTTATAAAATTTTACTACCGTGTTGGAGACCACAGACAAATTTCTTTTCGCATTATCTGATAAAACTCCACTAACATTTTTCCGTAGTCTTTTCGTTGTCGATATGGAGCATAGAAAATTTAAATTTCGCTTCAGCTCTAACTAGGCTTTAGTAGATACGATTCTTGCTGAAAATTCATTTATTGGCATAGCAATAAATTTACTTGAAAGCTTTAAAATTAAACAAAAAAATAATGTTATGATAAATCGGGCTTTTTTGGTCACTTCCTTTTATATGCAAATAAAACTTTATTTCATACTTTTTCCTTACGTTTCGTCGTAATTTCTCGATTTCATAAGGGGTAGTTTATTAAAAGAAAAAAAAGACTTATTTAACTAGTTTATATGTTCCATATTCGTTTGATACAAATGTTTTTTTATTATCTATTTAACTTCTTTACCACATGAAAGGAGCTTTTTCTCTTAATATACGTAAGCCATATTTTTGCCACTCATGTTGGTTTATCCATAATTCGGGTGCACTTTCTAAACACGACATAATTGCAGCCCCTTTCCAGGCGGTCATAGCTGGATCCATATCTTTAGTACTTGTAACGATGTCAAGTTGTTCTGAAAAATATAAATTATTTTTAATCGAGTTTTAAATATTTTGCAAATAATGTCAAAGGCATCAGCAACAATATACACACTTCCTAAAAGCAATAAATTAACGATTACTCACCCGACCGATGAGGGTATGCAACATTCAATGCCATTTTGTTTTGCAACCATTTTCCAATTCCGGCAAATTTCATTCCCCCTCCAACAACAAGCACACATCCATACATTTTCTTTTTCATCTCTTCATTGGCTGTTAAAAAAGTGTATTTTTGATTCACGATAAAACGTTTTTTTTAAGGTCAAGACTAAATAGGTTCTTACGACATCGCTCTATACTAAGTAGAACAGCTTGATCTATGCCAATTATTTGACCATTTGGTAAGACAAAGTCTTTATCGTTTTTGCTATCCCTTTCATTATCAAAAGAATCAACAACAAGCTCTTCTTCTTGGTTATCCTGTTGTACAATCACACCATCAGCTTGAATTTGATCGAGTTGTTCGCGGGCATTTCTTCTCTAAAAGTGAGTTAGACAAATTGTGTCTTTTTTTTTTTGTTAGTATACTTAGGCATTAACTTACACTTGTTTCTCGTATGTATTCTGCATCGAAACAGTCTTCTGAGTCCGGCTGATGAGAAGCCGAAATTTGTACTTTTGCTGCCTTACTTTTTCCGGTGATAGTTAGTAGCTCAGTGTGGAATAAACTCAATGGCGCAACAATACACTCATCGCCTATTTGAATTGTATATTTTAGTTTATTTTCAGCGTGGCAAACTTCAAATGTTTTTTCTTGAGATCCACAAATATCCTTGAATTGGCAAACGTTATTCAATTTGAATTTCTTTATTTTTCATTTTAGACAATATTATTTACCAGATTAACATGACAACATTTTTCTTTTAGTTGTTTCAGCAGAAAAACATCCCTAAAGTTGTTATCATTACATTCCTTATAAGGGAATGAGCATTTATCCAAAAGACAATGAAAAACTTGCGTTACATCGGCTCCACCATACTCAAGTCGCACTCGAGTACTTGGTTGTGAAATACCATCTTCCACACAAGATATTGATGTTTTTTGATCACCTACATCGACGACACAAGCATGACCTAGACCGGCGCCAAAGGTAGCTGAAACGTGATCCTAATGATACATGAAGATCACAATGATAACTAAAACAACTAACTCTCAAAAGGTCATCTGTTTTTATCACAAAATCTTAAATACATACCTGAACTAGAAAACAACTTCCAAATCCCATTCGAACAAGCAGCAATGAAGTTAGCTCTTTAAGATGATTGCGGTTGTAAATATCCGACACAACTAAAACCGCTTTATATTGATTGAGGATGCTGCAAGAACGAAGCTTAGTCGTGATATGAGTTTACTCAAGAAATATTTACCTTACCTCAAATCTATACCCATTTTAGTTTTTAAGACATGCTCCCAAATATCTTGCAAGTCAGTCATAACCGAGGTAAGCGAACCTCCAAGCTCGTTGTGTAGATTAAGTTCTCCACGTTTTATTGGAAAATGAATATTGTAAGGATCACTGACGTTTATGTTAGTTATCTTTAAGAAGCAACAAATAAACGCAATATTAATCTTAAGTGGGTAAAAATGAACAATTATGGATATGGTTTAAGACGTTTAATGAGGCATGTGGAATAATGACTATAGGTAACGTACACAACTAATACGTTAATTTTTAGATTCAGCTCCCATTGAATACATAGTTCCTACGGGAAATTAAAAAAGTGAGAGACGTTTTCAAAAAAGACAAGTGCAAACCTAGCATTCCTTGCCAAAAATCGCAAAAATTTTCAGATATTATTGTTGCATCAGCTATTTTGTCACAAGGGATTACAACAACACAAACCTATCCGGATAGCTTTGGATTGATCCCCGAACGCAACCATTGCATACAATTTTAGTTGAAGCGAATGGAACCATAATGATGACGCACTCCACCGTGAATTGGATAAACATCTCGCTATTTCTACCTACCCACTAAGTTAACCCCGAAACTCAATGGTTAATAGGAGAAAAAATTACATTTCTAAGAATTAAAAACCGTACCTCATCTCCGATTAAGGTTTCTCTTCGCAAAATATTGCTTTCAGCTTTTCCAATTATATCAGGAGTAGATCTTCTGTTGAAAGCAGCTATTTGTTGTGGTGGCGTTGCATATCTCCGACGGCCATCCGATTGGGAACATGATTGAATGATGTGGGAAACTTGCAAGCGGTGTTCTTCAAATTCAGCCAGTGATTCTTTTGTCTAAATTAAATTATTATTTACTTATAATCCTTTTAAAATCTTTTTCTGCAACTAACTCACAACTTGAGGAAGAAGTCGATCGCGAAATGTATGTCCATTTGGACGTATTTTTCGACCAATCGCATGTATAATCCTTATGGGATTAAAATCCGAGGCTCTCCCAATGCGAAGATTCAAAGAACCGGGATGAATGATGATGATCATTTGAGCTTGCAAGTGCTGTTAGGAAGTTATATTTTAATTTATATAATGGAAAGAAAAACCATGGAAATACCTCTGGACAACTCGATTGACTGGACATAGCAATTTTATAATTTAATTGAATATTTTTTTATTAAAAGATTTATCAGCTCGCAAAAGAATTTTTTTTTAATTTCATGTTTTCAAAACAAACCTATGCGTACTCTTTTCTGTCAAACAAAAGTTCTGTTCATTTGTATATTTGAAAACGATCCATTCCCGTTCTAACTTCTAAGTCCCTTTTCACACGCCGGAACTGAAACTGAGTTATTTGCAACTTTCCAGACCGGTATTCACCGAGCACTCATAACTTATAAGTCTCATAAACCTATTCACCAAGCAATAATAAGTGGATGTTTATGAGCGCTCATAAAAGTTATGTATTTCATGCCGGTAAGAGGAGTGAACGGTCAACGATTGGTGGATATTGGAAATTTAGGGCCAGTTGTACAAATATTTAAACCATGGTTCAGCAATTTTTATTTACCGATTTTGGCGGATTGATTGAGTTTCAACAGTGGTTTACTATTCAATTGTGTGATAATAACCAATTACATATTTGAACTAGCGTTGAACGTTAGTTAATCCGCTGAAATCGGTGAGTTAAAATCTTGAACCGAGGCTGAACCACTATTGTACAACTGGCCCTTAAAGGTAGAACCGCACTAGGCGAAACTGCACTTCAGCGACACCCTGCGCACTTTCGCAGGAAACTGAACGAAACTTCAGGTCGCGACACAGTTGGTCTGATTATCAACTTTGTCGCATAGTGTCGCGCCGTGAAGTGCAGTTGTCGCTTAGTGCGATATAGCTCATATAATTCCATACAAATAAGTCGTGAAGTTCAGTTCCCCTGAAGTGCAGTTCCGCCGAGTGCGGTCTTATTTTAAAGAAAACGCCAAAGTCTCCTTTCACACCAGAAACTGAGTTTCCAGCAACTTTCAGTTTTTGGGTGAGAAGGGCACCAAGTAAGAGGATTGAACGGTTTAGGATTGGTGGGAATTGAAAATTAAAAGAAAACGTCAAAAAATCTCCAGCAACTTGTTTCCTCGTGTGAAAGGCGACAAGATATTTTTATCCATCGCGAATTTTGTGTCACAAATTATAGCAGTTTTTCAGTAGTGTGAATCGAATAAAGAAAAAAAAAGCATTATTCAGCCAACCCTGTGTTCTTAAATCAGGTGCAATTTGACGTTTACTCTTTTTTAGTTTTCTAAACAGACGAATTTTTCAAAACTTTTTCGTCTTCCATAAAAAGTAAACAGAATTAATTAATAAAAAAATATAAATAATATATACAATATGGATTTATTGAATTCAATTTTAAATTCAATGGATAAACCGCCTGCAGTAAATGAAAAAGACCGAGAACTCCTTAAAAGTATTGAAAATCTTACACCCATGCAAATTTTTATACAATTTTCCGTTTGTTTTTATTTTTTTGTTTGTAGAACAAAAGGAGCACCTCGAAAAAATGAAGATCAAAGAAAAAGAGGAAATCAATCGCTTTCGGAAATATGCCCAAGAAAGAATTGATCGATTTTCCAAGGACGAAAGACGTTACATAGAATTTCAGCCAATGGACAAAGTTTACAGAGGCATAATGTAATAATTATTTAAGTGTATACTGAATAGATATTAAAACTTGTTTTTTTATGGCAGACATGAAGTAGCTGAAGTGGGAGGGCTTGTAGCTATAAGTTTTGGAATCGAAGGTCATGACCGGTACTCTGTTGTCTACAAGAGAGAACACACACCTTCAGAAGATGAAGTCAAAGCTAGGAAAAACGGCGCCCATTGGAACGAAAAAACAGCCAAGGAATACGCTAAAATGGTTTTTTTTAACATGCTTTGGTCTCGTGTCGATGACTGAAATGTTTGGTTTCTTTTCAGAGATTAGAACAAAAACAGATAGAAGTCGAAAGAAGACAATCTCCAGAAAAGATAAACCCCACAACAAATTACAAAGATAAATATGCTCATTTAATTGGCCAAGAGGCTGCATTGGAGGCTGCCAGAAAAACGGAGACAAATGAATCTTATGGATTCGGTGAGTTTAAAACCATTACGTTATTTACAGATATTTTTGAAGCAATTGAAAGAAGGGCGTTTATTGGAATGGTTAATGAATATTTTGTTTGTGATTTACTTGCAATTTGTATCTCAAATGCTTATCAGCAACTAGTGAATCATTTCAATATCTATAAAACGATAATAATCATACATTCAAAGAAATGGTCGAATAGGATTTTTAAGATATATATCTATAGAATCCGTGGTTTTTGCATTGATAGTAGAACCTGATTTATAGTTTCAGCCGTCAACAAAAACAAACTTTTATAGGCAATTCTGAAATGCAGATAGAAGACAGAGCTTTTATTTTCAGTAGTACGGCATCCTGCGAGGAAATTATCTATTTTCGTCAAAAAATACCTGTCATCTTAGCCGTTCAGATTCGGCAAAAAATTCTAGGTCACTTCAATTCCTGTCGACTGACAACACGCACACATGAATGGGTGAAAGCTGTAAGTCACTAGACTCGTGAAGGAACTTTCGCAGCACCATTTTATTTTATTTTGAAGAAACAACAGTTCTAAATTAATAATTAATGACTACTTATGAACACCTTGCAGATAAGCGTAATAATTTTTAGCCTATTACCAGTTAAATATCTAAATTTTCAATTTGTAATTAAAAAAACTAAGTACTAATAACTATTTGTAGTTTTTCTGGGATGCAAATATTAGAAATACATCGTCTGTATATGTATTTACATACGCCTCATACATATATGAGGCGTTCAGAATAATAATGGCTTAAGTGAATTTTTGCACATTGAGCTCTTCCGGATGAAAAACTCATTTTTTTTATGAAATAAACTTTATTTTTTATTCTAAACCCCGCATAAGTATATTATACTAGCTGTACCCTGACACGCTTCGCAGCGCCACTTATCGTACATTTGCTAAACTACAAAATTTAAATTTTCGAAGAAAACTGTGCCTACATTTAAAAAAAAAACAGTTAGTACTAGCAAACTAATAAGTAGGAACGTTAGATATAAGAAAAGTGGACGTGATAATATGTGGATTTCGAAAAAGATACACGTCATGGTTATGTTTTAAAAGTGTTATTATAAATTTTATAAGATAGGGTACAATTCTAATATATGTAAGAAAATTGGGCGGGGTATAGTGGGTATGCAGCAAATAAGCTTTGGGTTGAAGAGAGGTTAATTACAATTTTTTAACGTTATAAAAACAATTAATAAGAAGAAAACTAAAATATTATAAAAGAGTGTGTCACAATATGCAGATTATGCAGAACAAACTTTAAAAGTTTCAGCTAAATTTGTTCAATAGTTTTCGAGTCTATATGCCTCATACAGACATACATATCCATATATATATATATAAGTTAAAATAGATTTAAAAATAAGCTTGACTTAATTAATATCTATTTAAAATTTATAGTAAAAATTGTTTTATTAATATTTGAGGCCGAGTAACATTGTTTTAAAAATCCTTTGAAGATGCGAGTGATTCTAAAATCTCATAGCTACGACTTATTAAGGTTTGGTATTGCTAAAAGCCAGACAAAAATTTGTTCTGCAAAATCTCTACTTACTCTGATATTTATTTTGAGGAAGATATTTCTTTTATTACATTCTGAGGCCAGCAATTTCAATTATAATTCAATATTTATTTCCTTTGTATTTTATTAAAACTGACTAACTCATTAAAACATCCATTTTATACTTCTTTATTTTCAGTGCCCAGCAAAAATAAAAAAGATTTGAGATCAATAGAGCAAACAATGGCTGACATACAAGCTAAAAAGCGGCTTAAGATTGAAGTTGAGAATGAAATTACTAAATAAAACTGCATTTTACGCAGTAACTGTTGAAAATATAAAATATAATAATACCAAATAATTTGTAGGTATAATAAAAGCAATAACATAATATTATTGGATCTCTCCAAATTAAATAAACAAAACAGCAGTAATTAAAATATCAGATCATTGGTACAAACGTTTAAATATACTTATAGATAATAAATCGAATTTTGACTGCAAAACATTTAATTAACTTGTTTTCTTTTTACTGTCGGAAAGAAAAAAATCACAAAAGTGAAAAAAAGGTCTAGTAAGATCGCTCTTATAAATAAGGTTTCGGAGTTGGACAGCTGTCCAAAGTTAGACATACTTTGGAATAGGTTTATAAATATGACTGAAAAGATTTTTAGGAGAAAAAGAGTATAAAGTAAGAGGTAAACCAGGACAAAAAGGATTTGAGAAGAAGGTACAAGAGATTTTAAAAGAAACTAAATGAAAACGTATTTAACATTTGTGTATTTTAATACAAATACACAGACTTCAGAATCATCAAGTATTCATCTTCATGCGGAGTTCCGCAAAAAAAAAGGGATGTAAGATATAAAATTTACATTTGTTGAATAGAGAGAGAAGACCAAAATGCAGAGATCTTCATGAATGCAGATTATAGGAAGATGCCACAATTCAGATATAAAGATGAACATAGTAGTATAAAAATTATTATAGTGTAATTATACCATAAACTGAGTTACAGGCTTTCGCAGATAGTTGTCGTACACCTTTCCTGTGAAAGCCGGGAACTTCAGTTATCAAAAAGAGATGGAAAGTATTACTGTCTCATCTTCTAACAGAAAGAAAATAATTCAAAAATTATTGTAGACGTGATAAGACGCCATATTTTGAGTTTCCAATAAAAAAGATTGTAACAATAAAATTAAACAAGAAAAATACATTTGTTTTAATACTAAAACATGTCCATCTTTATATAGGTACTCTTTCACACATTCGTATTTTCGGCATGAATCTGCCCCGCTCTGGTTTTTTTGATATTTGCAGATGAAGATGAATGTAAATCCACCGTTAAGCTCGCTCTGTTTAATATGGTGAAAATCACGTAAATTTGGTTTTGATTATGAAATCGGTAAAACCGCCATGGCGTAGTGAACAGTTACAATAGCCATATGGCTTATGGTGGATTTACATTCATCTTCATGCAAGTTCTGCAAAAAAACAGGATGAAGATATAAAATTTACATTTCTTGAATAGAGAGAAAAGAACAGAGAATGAAAAGATAAATGAAAATTATAGGAATTGCCATAATGCAGATATAAAGATGACCATGTTCAATAGATTCTCAAATCCCATCTAGAGACCATCAACAATTTCTATAAGAAATGGGGGATTTCGATCAACAAAACTAAATCAGAAGCCATATGCTTTCAAAATGCTAGCGGCAAGGGCAGACCTGGCGTGGTAAGAGAAAGTAAAACCCTTTCCCTATCCCTTGAAAACACTAACATTGAATTCAAAAACAACTTAAAATATTTAGGAGTCCAATTCAATAACCTCTTCAAATTCAATAATCACGCTCGCTCAAACCTAGTCAAAGCCAGGAAAATCTCAAATATGCTCATGCCCTTTTTGAGACATCCGATGCTTAGCAAAAAATCTAAATTGCTATTTTATAAGACTCTAATAAGACCTACCTAATCTACGCCTTTCCAGTCTGGTTCAGCATCTCCCCTACCGTAGTCTAAGAGTTAGAAATCTTTGAGAGAAAAGTCCTGCGTCTTTGTGTCAATCAAAATTATAAAACTAGAATTAAAAAATTTTCTAACAACTACATCTACAACGAAACAAAAATAACTCCACCAATTCAATATACAACCGAACTCTTAAAGAGAACCATCGACAAAATGAATCTCTCCGAAAATGACCTAATTAGGGAAATTTACAACTCCCAGAAGGACATGGCCTGGTCGGGCTTTCCCTATCCCTCTCCAGTGGGAATCGTCAATCAGAATCCCCGTTCGGCTTCTGATGGACCGCTCGACTTCTTCTTATCTTCCTCCCCAGGGGGAAATAGAGGATAACATAAAAAGAAAAAAAAAAAGAAAAAAGAAAAAATAATAAATACAACAAAAACAAAAAAAACAAAAAAAAAAGAAAGAATTTCTAACGTAACAAACTATCCAAAGGCTTTCAGCTCTCTTCTCACTTCCCAGATGCTTCCAGAACAGAATATAAAAAACAAAAAAATTTAAAAACAATTAATTTTAATAAATAAGTACGTAAAAAAAACGTATTAATTAACTAAAAAGATCTCAACAAACTTAGATTTCAATAATTATTGCTTGCCAAAACTACCTCCTATTGTTTGCTTTTGCCAAATTAATATATTATATTAGATTAAGTATATATTCTATATTTAAACTCATTAACTTTTAAATTCAATCAACCTTATTATTATCTAAACAATAATAGCTCAACACTCTCTGTACATAAACTCCATAAACCTAATCATATAGAATCCTAATTAAATTACCAACAACTATGTAATACCTACCAAGTATTTTGTCTTGATCTTATCAATCTCACAAAAAAAGATATCAAATATAAATAATCATTAAAAGTAAATTAATCTCAAATTAATCATTATATCGTATAATATCTACAAGATACAGAATCTGTATCTATCGAAACCTAAGAATACTTGAATCGAAACCATTTATGTGCCATACCCAAAGTCATTCAATTTAGTATCGTTTTATTTTTGTATATTCTCTGTATATATTGTATATAATCGTATTTATTAATGGCCAAACCACAACCACGCTTCGGGCGCTCGGGATTTTGACAGGCTTTTCACCGACTTTACGATATTTTACGATATCATGTGTAATAAAGCGCGACCTTAGGAATTTGCAAAACGTAATGTAGCTTCAAACCTCGGGCGTTGAGATATGAGAGAATAAAAGTTCTGTTTCCTTAAAATAACACTGCGCAAATTCTTCGCAGATAATAGGGAACCAAAAAAGTCCCTGTTTTTATGGTTTCAATTAGGTACTAACAACAATTGAAATAAGTTGCTTTTCCAATGAAAGTATTTACTAATGTCGATGTTTTCTTTTTGATTTCAATGAAATATGAAACAACCGTCTTACCACATTGACACAATGCTAGTTTACAAAAACAAAAAAAATTCAAGCATATTGAACTTTGACAATTAATTCGAAGAATGACTTTATATTTGCAATCGGGATGTGAAAAATATTTAATTATTATTTCTATTATTATTATTACTGGTTGTATTTTATTTTCCCAGATCAAATCCAGTGCCTATACAATTTGTAACTCTTGCATCGATTAAATTGGTCAAGAAACGTTGAAAAATGGAACAAAACTCATACGAGATGTTTCAATTTTCGAAGATGAACATGTTGGTCCTTTCTCTCTATTCAACAAATGTAAATTTTAATCTTACATCCTTTTTTTGCAGTACTCGCATGAAGATGAATGTAAATTCACCATTATATGGTTTTCACAAAATCTCGGATTTCGGCAACAAGATCATGAAATCCGTTCACACAACACATAAACTAGATTTTGTTTGACATTTCGAACAAATTTCATTATTAAAGAAAACTATCGAAAAATGTATGTATTGTAGTTAGGTAAAAGTCCCAGAACAATTACCTACACACATTTAATTTTTTTTTTTTTCTTTCTTTTCCTATTGAAAAATTCACAAAACGGAATAAAATGCCTCTGCCTGTAACAATTCACTCAAAACTGTAATACGAAGAGATAAAACAACGATCCCAGTGACAACGTTGTTATATACCTCTCTCTTTTTTCCATTTGTTTGTTTTATTTGTATCTACTCGTATCTGTTTCTTTACACTACTGGCGCCATTTTGCAAATTAAAACAGTCATCTTCTACCTGTAAAAGTCGGATCTTGTGTTGTTTTTCCTAACACACAAAATCAGACAAGTGAGAAGTCGGCATTACAGGTACAAAAACCAGAGAAAATTCACTCTCCGGAACCAGACAAAAATTGCCTAAATCAAACAAGCCCAACCAAACAAGGGTACTTTCAAAACAGCTGTTGAGCAGCAAAACATTTTTTTTTTTTTTTTTTAGAGTGAAATAAATAAAACAAACAGATTTCACTTTAAATATGATTTATTTGTTATATTTTTATTCTATCCAATTAATTAAACCTTATCGACATGGATGTGTGTATCTTTTAGAATAATAAAATCATTCAAATTTATTTCCAAGAATCCATAATATTCAATTGAATCTGGATCTTGAACCACAATTTAATAAACCACACGTACATAGGAATAATTTAATTTTTAATACAGCAATTGTTGCATTTAACACTTATTTTAGTCACTCACACACAAATATTCCAATGGTTTTACTGAAATAACATATTTTTGTATTTTTATTTTAATAAAAACTTTCACATCCGAAAGAAATGGAATAGCAAATAAAAAAAATTGATTGTTGTTTGTTGAGCTGTCAAAGCGCGACCAGAATAGAAAATAGATCTATTCGGGCGTTGCGCTCCGGCTTACGATATTTACGATCTAAAGCGAACGCGAAGCGTGAGGTAACATTTCAGATTGCTTCATATGAGCCCATTGTTTCTATTCAATATGTCAAAGTCAGAGCGACCTGACGCGTGGTTGTGGTTTGGCTATTAGAGACAACAGTCTATCGTAAAATTACTCACAGCTCCGAGAGCAAGAGCTACAAACCTATTATTAAAGAAAAAGATAAGCCATGTTGGCACTCGAACCTAATCCATGTTACTCAGACCAGGAAGGCCATACATTTCAGCCTCTCCGCTTTAAAAAAAAAAATTTTATTTTAGAAAGTGCTAGTTATACCACCAAATGTATTATCGCTTAAGGAATAAGTCTCAATAAATATACATACATACATACATACATGTTCAATAGGGTGGAGCGTCGATGTATGGAGAAAAATAAAAGTTGTATCAATTTCTAATACCTCCATTTTTTTGCGTTTCGATGAGTAGAATAATTTGAAATTAAAAAAAAAAGTTTGGATTAAGTCTTTAGCCCTCTACCTTAGCTCAAAGTTTCGACTTTTTGGAACAAAAAAAAATTTTTTTTCGGAAACTTTAAAATTATTTCACAATTTCGAAATAAATTATATGATAATTCATGAAAAAAGAAAACACAAATTATAATATATTAATTTTATTTAGACAAATAAATTAACACAAACTTGAAAATAAAAACTTAAAAATTAAAAATTAAAAATACGCCATTCAGAAACTAACCCAATTAAACTTTTTATTTTTCAAGTTGTAATTTTTTTAGTGTGTGGAAAAATGGCAATATATTTCGAGAATATATCTTATTTTTTATTAGCCCGTCTCTGGCCTTTTCACCAGATACTGTTATTGAAGCTTCGGTCACCATCTTCACACAGCGCTCAACAGCTAGAGTGTGACAAAGGAAGTCCGAAAATGACATGCCAATAAGAGATTTTTTTTTAGAAATTCTTCCAAATCCTGATCGTTAGTTCTATCCAACAAAGGGGTTGATGTAACTTGTGACTCGCTCCAGATAAAAAAGATTTCCATAGCGCAAATATATGAAAAATTTGAATTTATGTAGCGCCTTTTAACATATATCTCGAGAACGGCTAATCATACAATAGGGGTATTCCCGATTCGATGCAAACTGGTCTTGTATCATTGCAAAAGTGCAAAGTTTTTTTTTACAATAGGGGTATTCCCGATCCGATGCAACTGGTCTTGTATCATTGCAAAAGTGTAAAATTGCTATACCTTTAACCCCATTAGGGGTATTCCCGATCCGATCCAAGTTGGTCTTGCATCATTGCAAAAGTGCAAAGTTTTTTTTTACAATAGGGGTATTACGACTTTTTTTCCAATTTTGCAAAACTTTGACCTGTGGCAGAGGGCTAAGAAAAACAATTTTTATTTTTTTTTTTTATTTTTTACGGTTAGCTTACGTAACTACGCAACTTTTTAGTGCTATTCGAATAGCTAAATCGGAAAAGAAATTTGACGCTCCACCCTAATGTTCATCTTTATAAACTTGCTCACTCTTTCACACATTCGTATTTTTGGCATGAACCTGTCCCGCTCTCCTTTAAGGATAATTGCAGTTGAAGATACATGTAAATTTACCATTATGTAAAAAGGGGGGTCAAATGCCTTCGATTACTAATCGAAAAGGCTGTTTTATGAAATAAATGTAGGTGTCACAATAGCCTTAAAACTATAAAAACGTCCAAACATGCTGTTAAAACCAACAGAACTTTAATCTGTCATCTTTCATCTTTCAAAAATTGCATTTGCACGTGTTAAGAAATTTTAAAAACAAATTACGCTTTAAGGAAAATGAGCAAGAAAAATAAGTCGAATCTAGGCAGATCCTTGATAAAGGATCGTTTTAGCCAAAACAAGGCCAGAAAAAGAGTTGACAATGATTCCATGGTAACAAATATTTGCACCAATTCTCTTATTATACAAAACTTACATAAATTCCATTGTAGCTACACACCACTGAAGTGCAAGATGGCTACGACTGGGGTCGTCTCAATCTTCAATCCGTTACCGAAGAATCTTCATTTCAAGAGTTTCTTCGCACAGCTGAGCTAGCAGGCACGGAATTTCAAGCTGAAAAACTTAACATTGCATTCGTAAATCCCAAAAGCAATATTGGATTGCTGTCGAAAACTGAAGAGACGATCTTGGAAAAAAGACACTTTGATAAGAAGGATTTATTAAAAATTCCGCGTCGTCCCAAGTGGAATCAATCTACTACAGCCGAAGACTTACAGAAAGCTGAAAGTGATTCTTTCCTAGAATGGAGACGCAACTTAGCCTTGCTTCAGGAGGACGATCAGATCCTTCTCACACCCTACGAGAAGAATTTAGAATTCTGGAGACAATTATGGCGTGTCGTGGAAAAGAGTGATGTCGTTGTTCAGATTGTCGATGCTAGAAATCCATTATTGTTTCGTAGTGAAGATCTCGAGAAATATGTCAAAGAAGTCAAAGATACTAAAATGAATATGATCTTAATCAACAAAGCCGATTTACTCACCCCTGAACAAAGAATAACATGGGCCCGCTATTTCGATAAAGAAAACATCAAAGTAGCATTCTTTTCCGCTTTCCTAGCAGAAGAAGAAGCCAAAGCTGCAAAGGCAAACGAGGAAGTTAACAAAACTCTCCAAAAATCTGATGAAACAGCAGGTGTTGATGGTGATGATTCCAAAACCATTGCTATTGAAGAGTTAAGAAAAGCTACCGAGGACATAATAAAAGGCTTGGACAAAACCGAAGAACAACTGAGAAGAATTGAAAATAAAATTGAAGCTCGTGATAAACCACAGGGTAACGATCCCAAGCTTCTTAACCGCCTTGAGCTTATAGAGTTCTTCAGGAATGTTTATCAGGGAACTACAATAATGGAAAATAATGTTACAATAGGTCTGGTGGGATACCCCAATGTGGGAAAGAGTAGTACTATAAACGCATTGATGGCTGAAAAGAAAGTTTCGGTTTCGGCGACGCCAGGAAAAACAAAACATTTTCAAACGCTGTTTCTTGAAAAAGATATAATTTTGTGTGATTGTCCTGGTTTAGTTATGCCTAGTTTTATGTTGACTAAAGCCGATATGATCTTAAATGGAATCCTCCCAATTGATCAGGTAACTAAGAGTATAATTTGAAATTTAGTATTATCGTGAATAGTCGTTTTAAAACATAGGACATTAGTTCACTTCTCAGGCACTTTGAAAAGTTTTCATTTTTTATAATTCTTATAATCATATTGAAGTAAAGCAGTTACAGAGTAAGTACGAATAGGTATTCAACATCAATCGCTTTACGAATGTATTTGGTTATTGTCCGCAGCTCCTCTGGTGTTGTTCGATCACTCTCTTCGCCCAACAACTTTTACTTTAGGAATTCCAAATTATTTGGTCTGTTTGAAAACGCGATATTTCTTGCGAATTTGCACAAATTTTCACAATTTTCTGTCAAAACGCATAGACAATCTCGGTTTTGGGAAATTTGTTGAAAATAAAAGTTACCAAACAGGCATATTATGACATCTGCAGTCAGACCCTGTTATCTAATTCATTCATTCTATCATTCTTGATAGGTGATTAAATTTAGAATGTGATCTCTGCGCCAATTTTGAGTCTTTATCGCCTTGTTAGCTGGCGCTGAGTCTATTTGGATTGTCAATTATTCACGTATCGCCAAAGTGTTCCAAAATGTCACTACAGTAGACTTCTTTGTTCATTTTGATGTCTGATTCCAAAAAATCGGGTCGTTTTGCCACTGGCTCAAATGGCACCACAAACCATACGATTTGTGGATAATATTAGCGATGTTCAGTAACGAATGATGTTCCAAGAGCTTTATTGACTAGTTTCTGTCGTACCGGTAAAGGTATTCTTTCACGAAAAAGCGAATCTCGCATACAGCCGGCGCGGCGCGGTGGGTCGATCTTCTTTAAGCCCTGCACCCATTGGTTTTTAAAATTTTGTAGACCAATTATGACCAGAAAAAATTTATTTTACTGAAAACAGGTCCTACGATTACAATTCTCGAAATTTCTCGAATATTTAAATTGGAACGACTCTGTTTAAGAAATATTGGATTTTTATATCAATCTAAATCTTTTAACTACTACAAATATGAAATTTTTTGTTTGGTTTTAGATGAGAGATTTTGTTCCACCAGTCAATCTATTGTGCGCTCGCATTCCAAAACATATTCTAGAAGATAAATACGGAATAATAATCGCTAAACCAATCGAAGGTGAAGATCCCAACCGACCTCCTCATGCGGAAGAATTACTATTAGCATATGGATGTAAGTTTTACATGTTATAAATATGTATTCATTTATAAGCTTGCAAATAATTTTTGTTTCAGATAATCGAGGTTTTATGACTGCCAATGGCCAACCTGATCAGTCAAGATCAGCACGTTATGTGTTGAAGGACTACGTCAATGGAAAACTACTTTTTTGTCATGCTCCACCTGGAGTTGATTCAGAATCATTTCATACTTTTCCCATCCGTACAAGGAAAGAAGTCGAAGAGGAATCCCTCCCTTTAAGGCAACAAAGAGCTATGCGAGTAAGGTTTCTATTTCATTGCTATAAAACACATACAAACAGATATATGTAGCTTATATTTCTTTCTTTCTTAGATAGATAAAAACAACGCTAGTGAATTAAGTGATCAGTTCTTTAAATCAAACAATGCAGCATCTCATGCTAAGGGTCGTGCTAGTTTTCCACACATCGGTAATAGTAGTCAAGGAAATGTTGAAGGCCAAGAAGGAGGTGCCCCTAACAAACCATGGAGACGGCCAAAAAAGGAAAAACGCGAAAAGCTTAGGAAAAAGTTTAGTCACTTAGATCAGCATTAGCGTGATATTTTTTTATTTATTTAGTTGAATATACAAACATGTATTTTATATATATAAAAAAACTTTATTTCTCATCCTTAACGGTTACATTCATCGACCTATCCTTGTGAATTTGTTTGTGAACTATAAGTGTGCTCCTCCTATTAAATGCTTTTTGACAAATGTCGCAGGAATATGGCCTTTCTCCGGAGTGAATTAAAAGATGTCGCTTTAGTTGCTCGCCACTTGAGAACCTCTTATCGCATTGCTATACACAAAAAAATTCCATACTTAAATTATATAATAATTTGCTGAAAAAAAAAAACATTTTAACTTACCTTACACTCATATGGCTTTTGACCACTGTGTGACCGCTTGTGTGTAATAAGATTACTAGAGTACCGAAATTCTTTGCCGCAGATATCGCAACTAAACGGTTTCTCCCCTGTATGTACCAGCATGTGTTTCTAGAAATGTTAAAATATTTGTTTCACACAGTTATAAAAAGTACAATTTTGACAATCTCTTACCTTAAATCCAGACTTTTGAGTCAATCCTTTACCACATATACCGCACAAATAAGGTTTCTCTCCAGTGTGCGTTAGAATGTGGGTGCGAAGTGAACTTGGCTGCCTATAAATTTTACCACAAATATTACACATATTTGGATTTTTACTATCATGCGTTGTCATGTGACCATCGTACGCATTTCTTGTTTTGAATTTTTCTCCACAATGACTGCAGAGAAATGGTGTTGCATCAGAATGCAATTGCATATGGTACTTGTACGAACTATGATTACTTAAGTTCTTGCCGCAGATTTCGCACTTAAATGGTGGTCCCGGAATGGATTTTCTTTGACGCATGCGTATGTTCATTGGTATTTTGAGGACACCATCTTCGTGGTGTTCTTTTTCTTCTTTGAAAGAACTCGTTTGGCTACAATCATCGATGACTTCTTCATTTCGTTCGATCATCATTTGATTTTCATTATCCAATATTGCAAACTCATAATGACTTGTTTCATTTGAATTGAGTTCGATTTTAATAGAATTGCTGGCTATTTCGACATTTTCTGCATCTTGACTTGTTTGATCATCCTCCTGTACTTCTAATACCTCTTCTTCATCGTCGTCATCATCTTCTTCTTCGTCTTCAGTCACTTCTTGAACATGTTCTTCTTCATGTTCCATAGGTTCATTGCTTTGAGCTGATTGCTCATAGTAGTACAAAGTATTAAGAACTCCTTCTTCATTTTTCATATTACTATGTTGTTCTCTGAGGGTTTCATTTACTCTGATTACTGTTTGACGGAAAAGATAGGATTTAGTAAGTTGATATATACATTTATTGCATATAAATCGTGGAAGATCCTCATTTTCGTTAAACTGAAATTGTAAAAAAAAAATATATTTAAATTCTTTTTACCGTCAACCATGTTTGTATGCTTCTAAATATTTTCTTTGAATTTCAGAAACATTTGATTATTTATTTAACTGCTTAAATTCGAGCATATTATGTATATCTTAAATTTTAAACTAAAAGGATCTTAAAACTAAAAATGAACATATTTACATAGTAGTTAACAAGAAAATCAGAGAATCTAGGCCACTGCTTGGCTTTGTATACTGAAACTGGCCATAGGGAAGTTACCGTCTTTATCACAGTCTCCGTTGAAATAGATTCGTACTTACGAATCCTGAAAAAAGTATAGCTGCCGTCGCTGTCGTAACATATGTACATATTTCCAGACGAATTATTGAAAATATGGACAAAATTTGTGAACATAATGTGATGCATTAAAATTTAAAAACGACCATGGAATGTGCTGCTTAAATAGAAAGTTAAATTTTAAAAATTAAACACTCTCCCAGAAACATTATTAATATTGGATTTATTGACATTTATATCAGTTTTTGCAACAGAATCAAAACATTTTTTAGCAAATATATGTAGGTAAGTTCAGTGCATGTTTCCAAATGACGTCATTTGGTGCAATAAGAATTATAAACAATAATTTCATGCCAACATTCATAATCCAAGACCAAGTTTATCATCTCGATGGATTTTTTTTACCGTTATGTGGAACACAAATAAACAAGTTGATCAACGTCGTGAAAACAATACCGAAATTTGATTAAACTAAATAGAAACAAAATGTTAGTTTTTATTTATTAAAACAGTCACTGTGAAGCATGGCAGGATTCAGCTAGTTTACAATAAAATAAATTATTTGATTTGTATTATTATTGAAGGTTTGAATGAAACAACAAAAACTTGGGTTAGCTAAAAGTTTGTATAGGCTGGAGTTATAGCTATTTCACGAATTATTAGGTATGTTATCATATTTTTTATGTGGCAACATCAAATCACCAATGCATCTTTTTCATATTTACTCTTCACAAACATCCCTGTATTGCACATACAAAAACTTTTAATTATTCATACAAAAATAATTGTGATCGGGCTGGAATTCGAGAAATTCCAGACTATAAACTTGGTGGTAGCTCACTCAAGTTATTGTTGTTTATTCAAACAACATTCATAAAAACGTTTTTTTCGATGTCTTAAAAGTAAGAAAAATAGAGTAACGTTTTATTGCAATCAGCTGGCGATATATCAGAAAAACTACTTATAATAATATCAAACTCAATTCCATGATATTAAGCGACCAAATAGTTTCTTCTAAGTAAAATTTAATTTACCAAAGATTTGAAATAGTTCATCTTTACATCTCCTTTTATTGCAATCAGCTGGCGATATATCAGAAAAACTACTTATAATAATATCACACTCAATTCCATGATATTAAGCGACCAAATAGTTTCTTCTAAGTAAAATTTAATTTACCAAAGATTTGAAATAGTTCAACTTTACATCTCCTTTTCTATATAGGTACGTAAGGCAACTTACATACACTGTTCTTAGAGCTAAGATAGAAATAGATTCCGAGTTGGCCTCTAAAACCTAAGGAACAAGTTCATTAAAAAAATCACTCAAGTAGTCAAACCGCCATAGGTATACGAGATACAAAAAGAGAGACAGGCAAAATTGCAGGACATCTCAATTCAAGTTCGCTTGGCATACAATGACCATCGCTTATAACTGATGTATTACGGGCTTAAACTGCAATCAAATAGTCTTGCGTTTAGAAAAAAAGAAGAGGAATGTGTATGTATAATTGTTTACTTTGTTTGTGTATTGCACATGGCTAGATATTTTTTCCATCGGCACTCGAACTTAAATTAAAATTTTAAAATTGAGTACAAAAATCTAAAACATGGAACCGGAAATGCAAAAAAGATGCATATTTGCGATCTTAAAACATATTATCGTTACTTTTGAAAACTATTGATCGTTTTATCGTTGTGCTAATTCACAACGAAGCAGTACGGTCGCGCTCGAAAATGTTGGTTTATTATCAAATTACCTCAATTGATGTGCAGTCATTTAGCATTGCAGACAAAGTTGTAATTTCTCCACAAAGCATACCTACTTTGTAAATACATTTAAATGAATTTGTTTCGCTTAAGCAAGTCCGACAAATGACTTCGAGTTCGTTTTCATTTGCCATTTTGAATTTGTGCAAAATCAAAATTGATAAAATAATTTTCCCTTGTTGTTTGTTCACAATTATATTTATACTACTGTAACTTAAAAAAATGACAAATGTCATTTTTGTATCACCTTTTTTTTGACAGACTTGTTTTCGTTTCCACAATATTCCAGATCAAAATGTTTATCGCGTTTATATCTGGAAGTTAATTTTCATTAATTTTTCAAAAACAGTGCTGTTTATTAATAACATTTCCTCATGTAAAAAAAAAAAAAAAAAATATTTTTAAACACTTTATAATTGAAAAGAGGTTCGTTCAATGCATTACTTTATCTGAATTTTCAGAATTCTAAATTTTTAGAGGTTCTGATTGGCCATACTGTCATAAAAGGTTAGATGACTTTTAGTGACTTTCAGTCGTATTTATTAGATTTCCTTAGAACACTCTTGGACAGTTGTCCAACTAGCCACTGTCTAAATATTTGGACATCTCCTTATTTATGAAGGCATTCCAACAGCTGTCGAAATATGTTCTCAAACACTCACAAACATCCCTGTAATCTGTCAATTTCGTAAACATTTGGATACGTTCAATGAACATTTCATTTAATTTTCAGCTTTTTGTGCATTGAACATACCCACTTTAGAATAGGTTTGGACAGCCAATTGCAGTGTATAAGTTAGACACTCGATGGAACATGATTATAAATAAAATTTTGTAGTTGGACAGCTGCCCAAAATAAGACATACTTTGGAATGGGTTTATAAATAAGACTGTTTAGGTTTAGTTATGTTTTATCTGAATTTTCAGACAAGAAATTTACATCTGAAAATTTAGATGAAAGTTGTTTGTGGTGTGGGAAGTGCCAAATCAGCTGAACTTTATAATTTTCGCCTTGTTGGTAGTTGATTTTATTAGTTTTCATGAAAATTCAGTACTTATTTAAATGAACTAACTTTTTGTTTATTGTTTAGTGAATTTTAATCATCAGTTTCATGTGCGCGCCTAGACTAGATGACGATTTTGTTTTGGTTTCAGACGTGAAAAAAATGAATTCAATTAAAAAAAGAAGCATTGCTAATTTGTAGAATTGTCATTTAATTTCAACAACATATACAAGCACAAAACTATAATTGCTACAAATTTTCTAATAATATATATATCTTCCTATATTGCACAAATGAGGGAAATATACCTTCACAATGGTTAAAAATTTTAAAATTATGCATATATAAGCCATATATGCCTAACTAACGCGAATACGTCGAAACGACAACAAAACTTTCGCCCTTCTAAATTAAATTACATGGTGTTGAGAGTACCCACACTGGCTCCGAATGTCTTGCTCCGGTTTGGGAGATCCTTAAATCTACTTATCAGAAAATAGTCATTTCTATCCAAATTTTTGTAAAATCTTAGAATACCTACAACTCTATTTTTATTAGGGGTATTCCCGATCCGATGCAAATGGTCTTGTATCATTGCAAAAATGCAAAAGTGTAAAATTGCTATACCCTAACCCCATTGTAAAAAAAAACTTTGCACTTTTGCAATGATACAAGACGCATCGGATCGGGAATACCCTTATTAATTAGAAGTATCTGTCTGCAAATTTTTGATAAAATTAGTTGAGCCATTAACGAAGTTTACCTACAGGAATAGCCCCAAAATAATTTTCGGAAAAACTTAAAAACCCTATTTTAATTATCTGATTTTTTTTCCAAAACAGTTTTATACTCATCACTACTCTCGTCAAAAACGTCATGGAAAGAACCATCCATGAAATAAAAATGTATAAATGTAAGTAGGTACCTACACTTTTTTTTTTAATTATGCTTTACTGAAATAAATAAGCATATATATGAGTATAAATACGTATTAAGATATAAAACTATTGATTTTCGATTGAAACACTAATAAAAATTAATTTATAAAAGAAAAGTACAAAGGAATTCATTACAACGTAAAGACAAGTTAGAAATTGAATTTTGAATAACATAATTAATACCAAATATTAGTTGAAATAAATAAAAAGAAAAAGGCAAATGAATCCATCACATAACAGGAAATAAAAATAAAATAAAATGTTCCCTCCACCACTGGAAGCTGCCTTAGCTGCATTTCAACGCTGTTTCCGAATGATGAATACATGTCAGTTGGCACAGGTGCGTCTCTATTCATCGCTATCATTTCTTTCAAAGCCTTGTCGTATTTGCACAAATTTGGATTCGCCAGGCCAGCCTTGGGCTTTTTGGAACACTCGACACCGCTGTTTCCATCTTTCGGATCAGCTTTCGGTACTTTAAAACATTCGACATTGTTCTGCAATAAATAAATTTTTAGCATTATTATGAAATAAAGTGTTATGTATAAACCTATGTACTTACTTCGCTTGAAAAGTTTCCCATAGAATCTTTCATCACATAGTTGCTCTAATAAAGGATAGTTCGTTGTAATAAAAAAGTGTAGGAACATTCACATCACCTCCAGATGCTGATTTTTTTTGATAAATCCACCTTTTTCTTCGGCCGAAAAACTTATTCTTAGAAACTTTATTTTTGTTTTTACGAATTCTACTGTCGTTTGTAACTCTTCGGCAATCTCCACCCATGCTTTTTGTTTAAGATCTAGCCTTTTATAAACTTTACTAATTAAAGGCACTCATTTTTGTTTGTACAATTCTATAAGCTTTATTAGGGGTATTCCCGATCCGATGCAAACTAATGAGAAATGTCAAAATTTATTGCCTCAACGATAGAAAGCAATTGTTGCCTTTCATTCACCCGGCAATATTGCCATTGCCATTTCCAAAACATCTCCATTAGCCAGATTCAAAGCAATAGCAATGAGCGAGGCAATTTATTGAATAAGTTTTACTAATGGAGCCGCTGGGTTAGCGACAACATGCACTTCACGGTGCGGAACTATGCGACAAAGTTGATAATCTGACCAACTTTGTCGCGACATGAAGTTCCGCTCAGTTTCGTGTGCGCGGAGTCGCTGAAGTGCAGTTCCGCCAAATGCGGTCTTACCTAAAAGTACGTTTTCAATAGAACCGAACCGAAATGAGGTAATTCCGCAAATAACACACAAAGTATTTTCATCTCAAGTTTGCTTATTTCGTTTATTGCAGGTACAATTAGATCATCACGTCTCTAACTTGAAAACATAAATTCATTGAAAAACCCAGTTTTGTGGAAATTTAAAAGAAAATTCAAGTTCCAAAACCGAGCAAATAACAGCCCTGATGAAATGTGTTTCAATTCTGTATCATTCGTGTTTTTTCGAGATAAGAAAAAGAACAAAATTCTTTTCACCTCAAACACCATGAATGACAGCTGTCAATTAATTTTTACACTTCAAGGAACTTCGTTTGCAAATTTTCTCCTCTTGAGCTTATCATTACTTGATTTTTAAATAAAAGTATTAAATTAAAATTATTTTCTTTAATCTAAATTTTTTTTAAAATCAACATTGTTTTTCTTTTGTCTATAGAGCATGGCAAATCCATCTGACTTATCGATTGCGGTTATATGTTCCTCCAATATGAACCGCTCCATGGAAGCTCATGGATTTCTTGCGAAAAAAGGATACAAAGTTCGATCGTTTGGCACTGGCGAAAGAGTGAAACTTCCCGGAACTGCAATTGATAAGCCAAATGTTTACGAATTTGGTACACCATACGATACAATTTACAATGATTTAATTGCCAAAGACAAACAATAGTATCCTTTTTTAAAGAGAAACATGATTTTATTCCATTTTTAGTATACTACATATTTTTATACTTGTCTCCCAGTTTATTTTCCTTAATGTTTCAAATTTAGCTATACTAACAATGGCCTGCTACACATGCTAGATCGAAATCGGCGGATCAAGAAATGCCCCGAAAGATTTCAAGATTGTCCAGAAGAGTTCGATATAATCGTTACCGTGGAGGAACGTGTTTATGATCAAGTAAGTTCTGAATATTTAAAAACCAAAGTGAAAAAAACTTCATTTGTTTATCAACAGGTACTAGAGTATATGGCTACTAGAGATTCTTTCAATAAACCAGTTCATACTTTTAACATTGATATCGAGGATAATCATGAAGATGCGTTACTGGGAGCATTCCTAATCGCTGATATGATTAACATGGTAAATCTTGAATGCAGCATGCCCTTAAGCATGTTTAGTTATAGAATTTTTATTGAAAATAAATATTGGAGGGATAATATATCGAGACTGCTGGGTGTTCTTAATTTCCTTCCTTCTCAAAATGGAACACATTTCAATTCCAACTAGTCAACATATTTTTTAGGAATTTTTTAGAGCCTTTGAAAACACATTTGCTTCAACTTCTACACCCCATTGAGAAACAATTTCTTTCTAAGTATATTCCGATTTCTTTAGACGAATCTACACTATTGGCTTGCTTCTCGATATATTGGTTGCCAGACTAAATAAGTTTAACTGATACAAGCAGTGTATTAACATTTTCTCACCATAAACTCTTCATTAAAGATACAGCTGTATTGGTTTCGTTTTAAAAAATTGATCTTTAAATCAAATCTGGAGAAGCCCAAAAAAGTGGTATCTGTAAATTTAAGGAGATTTTCGGATTTACATCAACTTTGGTGCATAGAATAACAACGTACTTAACTCTCTCAAGGAGAGATTAGATTAGCTCATCAAGAGGGCGTATTTTTCTTCATGCAAGACAAATGCAATTTTGGTGAAAAATGTACATAACGCAATTAAAAGCGTCTAAATTTAAGACCTTATGAGGTTAACTACCTACACTTTCAACATTTTTTTCTTCAAAATTTTCTATTTTCTAATTTTGGCTCCCCGAAATTATGCCTCAGGAAATACAGTCCAAAAAATGTACATACAAAACAAAAAATAAATGCAAATGGTAAGTTCTTTCAAGTCAAGAAAACAACTTGAGATTCTGTTTGAAGACTGTTTATGTCAGTTTTGTAAATGAACTCAAAATTGATGACGCTCCGGCCACGTGCAACACGGCGGGTTATTGTTATTATTTAATTAAATAAATATTGTTATTAGTTAATTAAAAAACATTTAGAAATCTGTTATTTTTATTTTAATGTGTGATTTGGTTTTTTTTTTTGGGAGATTTTAATAACACATTATATAATTGCATCTGTAGGTATTTTCAGAACGTTCCTATGTAAAAAAAAACTTAAATATTACAAATGGATTTATTTTGTTTTTCGAATTTAAGATATACATAAATACATATTTTATTATAATACTCTTTATTTTTGTATAAAATATTCAGATGACCAAATCAACAGATCTTGATAATGAAATAGACGAGCTCCTACAAGACTTTGAAACCAGACGCGGCCGAGGAGTATTACACACGGTTCTTTTTTACTGACGTACACATCACCAATGTGATATTGCTTATCCAAAAAAGCTCGCTTTCAACAAAATAGGATATTTTAATGATTGTTACCACATCTTCATATTATATTTTTCTATAAATTGTAATTTTTGTATCTCTGTATAAAAGTTATCAGCTTCTTTAATAAAAGTCATTAAATGTAATGTTTAAACAACAAAATGTTATTAAGCTCGGTATAAAAAAAATTGTTTGCTTTTCTCTAAAATTTGAGTATTTAATATTTAATTGAGCGGTGATCGAAGAAATATTTCTAATTGTAAAATGTATTATTGTTATTCACAAACATCAATTAAAAACAAAAATTGTTCTGTTCCTAAATAATTTCAAATAAAATTTAAGATTAATTTTAATCTTAGTTAAATACTAGATAACATAAGTATATTTAACTGTTCTTCTTAATTATTACACAATGCTATCAGATTAAAGAAAAAAGCTAACAATTCAACTTTGAGAAAGTGAGAGTTTTAGGAAATAGTAACTTCTGCGAGTCGGAAACTTCTTAGAAACGGTTCTATCATAATTATAATGAATATTTTCAGAAAATGACAACTTTGACAAAAAAATGGTGCTTTTATAATTGTTGTTTTTTTAACACAAGATATCTTAGGTTATTCTAAAATCAGATGTCATCTATTCACATCTTATTACTACAAAGAAAGTGGGTTGAAATTCTGGTTTTCAGAATTCTGTTTGGTAAAAATATTGTTTTCCTTTTTTAATTAATTATGCTCAAAGTTCTGTATTTCAAAATTCTGTAAGTGCAAAATTCGGATTTCCAAAATTATAAATTTGTTAAAGTTAAACAAAAACTGTACAATAGAAAAATATAAACAAATTATTTAATACAAAACTCTAATTTGTTTGCCATTCTTTTTAAATAAGCAGCATGGCTCATGTCAAATCTATTTTCTCACTATCTATATGACTCACGCAATTTGTTTGTTTTTAAGAGTACATAGTTTTCTTTTTTTCTCGTGATTTTTAACCCTTTCAACCTGCATTTTTACTCAAAGTTTATAATTTATGTATACAAAAATTACCATTATAAAAATTCTGTTATTGAAAACGCTGCCAAAAACTGCGTATAAACATATAAAAATTTGGAAATACAAAATTTTGGTCATGCAGAATTCTGTACAGCCATGTACATTGTACAGCGCCCATGTTCTGCACTCCATTTATTGTGAATCCACATGGTGAAAGATTTGAGTGTTCTTAAATTCGTTTGAAATGCTAATTGTGAATTGGAATTTTGAAAGTGAAAAATAATCTTCTGCATTTGTTAATTCCATTTTGTGAACGCATTTTATCCACTTGGTTTATAAATATAAATAAATAATTTGGGTCGCACGACAGCTCGTATAGAACCAGGGACTAGTGACTTGAAAATTTCAACCATTCCTCGGTGCGTGTTATTGGCAGGAATTGAGAGGACCTATAATTTTATGCCGTATCCGAACAGGTAAGTTCAGAGGCCCTTTTTTCATTACAGAGGTTTGGAGGATTTGTCAATTTCTCGATACTAAAAAAATATTTCTGTTTTGAATTGGCATAGGCTGGGAACCCAAGACATTCGGCGTAACAGTCCTACACACTAACCAATACGCCACGGGCTACCACTCAGTTGCTGTTAGTTTTTATTTCTTGGTTAAGTAGAAAGTATACATAAGAACATACGAATATGTAATCTATACATATATATAAAAATATGATCTGATTTTTTGTTTGTATCACCATAACTCGGCTAAACATCAACCGATTTGCATAGGGATTTTTTTGTTGGTGTTGTAAAATTGTGAAATTGCATACTTTTAGGGGAAAATTAATTTATTTTTTATTAGTGGCAGCATTACAAGACTGAACATAAATCGATTTGCGTAGGGATTTTTTTGTTTGATTCGCATGTAATCAGGTAAGAAAAAAATGGAGCGGAAAAGTGGGAAAATCCTGAATTTGCATACTTTTTAGGGGGTAATGTTGGTGATATTAAGAGTATAAATGAAAAATTGAGCGTTGATTCAGTGGTCATATGGTCAACACATACTTCTAGAGGTGAATGATGGCGATTTCTGCCAAACTTTACCGGTCATCCCGCGATCAACGCCTCCAGGTTAACTTAACGCTTGCATGAAATTATAATATTTATGGCGACACCTAAAACAAATTTACAACATGCGAGTTGTGTTGCAGAAACATCCATCAGCTGATAATTTCTCAACTGTTGGCAATTGGAAATGGAGGAATTCCGGTTGATGCTACAAATGGCCTGATTTCTTTCCCGTCGAATTTTTGTGAATTCACATCATCCAAAGAAGAACTATTCAGCAAAGTATTCCCGAACATCGGCCGCAAATATTATTTCAACCACGATTGGCTGAGTGAACGCGCGATTTAATCTACGAAGAATAAGGACGTCGATGATTTAAATTTAATTATTCAAAATCAAATTGCAACCACAATGTATTCGTTCAAATCGGTTGATCGTGTTAAAAATGATGACGAACCATAAGCTACCCAGTGCATCCAGTGCATTTTTTTTATTTGTTTTTAATGGTGAAAGTGTAAAGTTGGTTGTAATAAGAGATAAGTAAATTGATTTTCGAGATTAGTTTCGATATATTTGAGTGTTGAATAATAAATTGTTTGTAATAAGAAAATAAAGTAATTTTATTTACGAAATAAATAAGTGGAAGTTCTAAACAAAGTAAATAAGTTTTATCTATCGAACTCGAGAAAATATTACAATATATACTGGGCTAAGTTATTTTGGCATTGGAAATGTACAAATGTTAAGTGATATGGTCAACCAGCCATTTCCCCTTTTATCGCAGAATATTAGGTAGTAATTAAGAAGACATATAAGAAGAAGCAGGTATGGAGCAGTGAAAAATTTTAGATTTAATTAAGAATATTAATCAGTTTACCGGACTACCGGAAGAATTAGATATATTTATTAAACAAATAGATTATATAAATAGTTTATGTGTTAATTTCGAGGCTAAATCAAAAATGTTTGTGCAGTTGAAAATAAGGCAAAAAATTAAAGATGTTTAAAAGTTCTGTAGAAGAATTAAGGTTCCCCCACACCAACGCAAATTTTCGGTGGCGACGACGAAAACAACAATAACAACACGTGGTTGTCAATGAAAACAACACGTTGTTATTATTGCTTTCGTCGTCGCCACCGAAAATTCGCGTTGGTGTGGGGGAACCTTTATTTGAAAAAACTCTTGAATTGTTGACAAAATTGAATTTGAAATCCGGTCTTTCTGAAGATCCTCCCGCATGGTTTAATAGCAGGCAAAATGAATCCATGATTTTGAAGCTTTTTATAAACAAACTGCCAAATTAAAAACTAAACCAATTATACAAGCTAGGAATCCTTCAAGTCTTATGGAAGCTAAGGCTATATTAATAGACACAGATAATTTTTATCGTTCTTTTCCAAATTTTTTTTCAAAACCTTTTTTAAATTTATCTCGTCAAAATTTGAAACCACAAACAAATACTCAAACAATTTCCGTAAATCCTAATACACTTCAACAACATTTTAGACAGCAGCAAGATTACAGAAACTATCATAACTCACCCAATAATAGACAAAATTATCCACTAAATGCACAAAGTTTTACTCCAAATTATCCATTAAATCCACAAAATTTTACGCAAAATTTTACACAAAATTATCCACTACATCCTCAAAATTTAACACAAAATTACCCACAACATGTTCAGGCTATGGTAGAGGAAGTAGAAGTAATTCTGGAAATTTTAAAGGCAATGCATCTGATAATGCCATGCAAATACCAATTACATCGAGATCTTCTAACACAAGTTTCAGAAACCAAGAAATGGAAGTAGAACACTATCAAACTCAAAACTCACAAGACAATGTTTCATCAGAAGACTCACATTTTCAAAATTTTCGGCCAGCCACGTCAAATTTCTTCCCTATCTAATTGTCAGTACAATGTCAAGTCCAATCAGATTATTGGTTGATTCTGGAGCAAGCACGTCATTAATTCAAAAAGGTCTATACCACAAATCCTTCAAACCGGATCTTGAAAAGCCTCTTATACTTAAATCTATTACGGCAAATATGTGTGTGAGTTCTAAAGTAATAATTCCACTTTTTAAAGAATTTAATAGACCAACGACAGAAATCGAGATGCTTGAAGCAGAGTTAACTAGTGACTTCGATGGAATTATAGGATGTAATGTTTTAAAACCATTGCAGGCGAAAATTGAATTCGAAAAGATGCAACTTATTAAAAAAAAAATCGAAAACTCTTTTTCTAGGTCTATTGTATGTACTTCTGGTGTACCACATGGCAGTCATTTTGGACCTCTAGTGTCTTTTATACGCTGATGATCTAAAATTATTTTTGCAGATAAAAAGTTTCTTTAAACAAAATTCTAAAAAGACTTTTTGATTACAATCTTAAAGTTCAAATTGACAAGTGTAATTTTTTTAGGCGTCAAACTGAATATCTAGGACATATAATTTCTAAAGATGGTATTTTACCGAACCCTAACAAATTTGAAGCAGTAAAAAAATTAAATTTCCTCAGACAATAAAACAAATCAAATCATTTCTGGGACTGACAGGGTTTTATCGAAAGTTTATTAAGGACTACTCTAAAGTAACTTTACCAATGACGAGGTGCCTTAAAAAGATAACTTTATCAATGACAAGGTGCCTTAAAAAAACGCAACGATTCAGATACAAGATGAACAATATAGAGCCTTTTCAAAAGCTAAAAGAACTTATATGTACCTGTCCCGTTTTAGCTTACCCAGATTTCGAAAAACAATTCACTTTGACTACCGATACTAGCAATGCAGCTTTAGGCGCAGTTCTTTTCCAAAACCAACATCCAATAGCATATGCATCTCAGACTTTAAATCGTCACGAATGCAAGTATAGTACTGTGTAAAAAGAACTTCTCGCCATAGTATGGGCAACCAAGTACTTTAGGCTGTACTTATTTGGTAGAAAGTTTATATAACAAACAGACCATAGACCATTAGTTTGGCTCAGTTCCTTGAAAGAACCCAATATAAAGCTTCAGCGTTGGAAAATAAAACTAAATGAATTCGATTTCTGTATAGATATATATCAAAGGTAAAGAGAATAGTGTCGCTGATTATTTAAGTCGTTTAGAAAACAACTACGTAGATAATCAAGAAATAAGTTCCACAGCTGCTACAATACATAGTGGTGTCGAAAATCTCAACGATCACATATTTATAACTGAAACACCAGTTAACATCTACAGATATCAATTAATTTTAGAAAAAGGAAATTCAAATTTTTACAGAACAAACATTTTATTTCAAAAGAAGAGAAGGTCCATTAAATACTTAAAAACGTATGATGAAGACTTATGTTAAAAATATTCTAAAATAAATTTTTCCTATAAAAGGAACTGTAGGAATTGCAAGGACGATGAAATTTGTATACAATTTCAAAAAACAGTTGTAAAATATTTATCAAATTCATCAGGAATGAAGATACTCAGGTGTACAAAATGTTTGAAAAGATATAACCTGTAAAGAAAAATTGTTAAATCTTATTGAAAAATTTCACCTAGAAAGAAATCATAGAGGCATAGAAGAATGCTTCTTAGAACTTAAACATCAATTTTACTATCCAAATCTAAGACTTGAAATTTATAAATACATCAATAACTGTATTCTTTCAATATGTGTAAATATGACAGAAACCCTTTAATACCAAATGATATCGTCCATATCGATACATGGTTTTTAAATAAAAATTGTATGTTCTTGACATGTATTGACAAATTAACTAAACATGTATCAATTCACCCTATTACTGACAGAAACTCATTGACAATAGTAGACATTTTAAAACACAGATTTGCAACATTAGGAAAACCAAACAAAATTGTAGCCGATAACGAGTTCAATACAGCTTTTATTAAAAATTTTTTAGGACAGGAAAACATTTTACACCATTTCACATCCCCAAACACACACACTGGAAATTCTGTTATAGAAAGATTTCATTCAACACAAGCCGGATCATTCTAATCTTATGAAAAGACACAGTTTAATATAAAATTTATAAACAAATAAAAAACACAATCCGTCAAAATAGTATTCAAATCATCTTTAATTTTTTTTTATTTGTGCAACTTAAAAATTTGTTATTGTCAAAATAAAAAAAAAGAAAATTATACTTACTACATACTTTAGTTGACCTTTTTTTAAATAAAACAATTAAAAAAATATTATACGTTTAATATAAATAATTTTTTTTAATGTAAAATTAAAATTTCAAAATATACTCATGCATTGTAATGTATAAAAATAATATGTATAATATTTTTGTAAATTAAAGTAGGTACCTATATAAGTTTAGTAAAATAAGTTTGGTTAAATATAAAATATTTTGTATATTATAAACATTTCTAAGAACAGAAGAGTAACAAAAATTAAAAACAAGATAAAATAACACGTATACGCCACAGTGTTCAACAGTTTGGCAATATTGCTTTTTCAAAAGAAAATTAATATTAACATGGACATTCACTTTTTATTAAAATGTGATGTCCATTCTTAAGGGGAGAGGAGTTACATATATGTACATACTGTACGATGACCAAGCCAACACCCAAACTATACGAACATACTTATTAAAAAACACTGCGTAATAACTCTGTTGTTTTTATACCACTTTAGTAAATTCATTTGTTTTCATGTGATCATTTAGAATTATTTTTAAAATAAACTCACTTCTAGTTTTTCTTTTAAACTGAAAAGAAGTATAAATAAAAAATAATTTTAAAGAAATCTCGATTGTTCTTTTTTTATTCCAAAATATAAAATCGTTAATTTTGAATTTTAATTATAAAGCTCCCTAACATAACTCCCGGGCTTGCAAAAAAACACGCCTATAAATAAACAAACATCAGGAAAAAGAAGACGAGCATACAACGCTGTCATAAGGATCCGTATTATGATTCATGATACAGCTAAAAGCCCTTCCACACTATCCCACTGAGTATTAATACATGTCAAATTGAAAGTGGGAAAAAATTCCATGTTATGCCAAATTTGTGGGAGATAAATATCCTCTCATTTTTTACAATACACAACAGTTTAATTTAACCTCACATTTCACGTTTTTATTTTTGACTCGTTCCGCGCATGTACGTCATCGGCGCACACTGTGTTTGACATTTTACTTTTATCACAGCAGAAGGTAAACAAGTTAAACATTGTTTTCAATATTCAATATTCGCGTCTTCTAGTTATTACTTTATATTTATTTCTTTTATAAATAATTGTCTTTGTTGTGATGTCAATTACCACGGTAAAAGTGATTGTGAAGTTATTTAAATGAATAAAAAATAGTTTCTCTTGTTTTTAAATGTTAATGTTTATTTTTAGTGAAATAAATAAAAAGTTTTAATTAATTATTTTGTTATATTTTCTTCTCTTTTGTTCCTTTGTTTTCCACAATTTCCCTATTTAATTTGCGTATCCGGAAACACATTCGCGATAAAAAAAAGTTTTTTATTTTTTCATCGCAAACAATATTCACCTTATTTGAGATACATATTATCTATCATGTGCTTAATGTAATGACCACAAATATACATAAATAGTATAAATACCGTGGCTTTCCCTATTCACCACAATGATAACATTTTCCAGAGATAGCAACTGGGCCATCACTGCTTCCGATGGTTTAGAAAGTCCTCCTTCATCGAGGTGATGTACCCAGGAGTCCTTATTTGTGTGTCCATCTTCCAGGTTGGGAATAGTGCCCTTTAAACGATGGAAAATATACCCAGCCAAGTTCTTCAGACCATCGTATGCCATAGGAAAATCCTTCTCTGGCTCACTCTCAAAAGTTTTGTTAACTTTTACAATATTAAAATTTTTTTCCTGAAATGGAAATCATTTGAAAAGATTCATATTTATTTACATATTTAATATATCAAACCTGAGAAGGATTCTTCTTCCAACCTCATATCATCTACACTCACGTTACCGTTCTCCGTAAGTGTACCTTCATTGTGACCAACAATATATGACCGTATAGTCTGTATTTGAACTCTTGGCGATCAGGGTGTTCGTAAAGTCCCTTGACTCTTACGAAACCGAAAAAGTTTTCCAAGACATCCTGGTTCAAACGCTAAGTCATTATGAAATATGAACTTGACATCAAAGCGGTCTGCAGCAACTGTAACGCAGAATTAGATTGCACAATTCCTTGAAAATAGTATAAAGTTAGATAGATTGTTTTTTAAATATTTATTTATCCATTTACCTTTTTGAAATGGTAGCATAGTATTTTTGCCGACAGCTCGCATATTGCATACCATTTCACTCATGTTATTCAGAATCAAGTTTTGTGATTCTAAATGAAGTCCATAAGCATTTTTTTATCAAAATTCTTTCAAACAAAAATCAAAAGAGAATATAAAAACAGAAAGAAGATGAAGAGCTACGTCCCCCACCCTCATTCTCGCACACAATCAGATTTACTTCTTTCTGTTTTAATAATCTCTTTTGATTTTTGTTTGAAAGAATTTTGATAAAACAAATTTTAATGTGGTTTTGTGGTAGCTGCGGTATTTATAAATAGTGAAATACCTAAGTTTTTGCCTGATGACGAACGTAAACACGTTCGAAACGTTGCAAGAATAAACATCTTTTATTGATTTTTACTAATGACATCATAAGTCCTGGGGCTATATCTAGCTTCTGGGCCCAAGTTTGAAGCGTTCGAACAGTGGGAAGCGGGAAATTTGTATGCTCTTGAACTTGAAGAGTATAAGGTTATAGACCTGGCTATATCCTCTTTCGACCAATTTGATCTCTTCAGGGATACAATTTTTAATTTTTTTATTTGCCCGGGTGTAAAAACTTCAAGCAACTTGCTTTCCAAGTTGCCTTGATGGAACTCAGCTTTCTTCATCCTAGTTTCAAATAGCTTTATTTTTTCTACGCACATTTATATTTAAAGAGTAAATTTTATTTTCACTTTTTATAAATATTAATTTATAAAAAGTGAAAATAAAATTTACTCTTTACAATGAATTTTTTTGTAAGCTCTAAATTAATGATTGTTTTATTTAATTTTTTAATTAAAGTTAAATATAGTTTTAATTTGGTCAAATATAAATAATAATTAATCGGATATAACTTTGAAAAAAATTTAAAACAAATTTTAAACAATTTACCTAGTACGATGAAGTAAGTAAGTAAGTAAGTAAGTAAGTAATTCATTTATTTCTACTTTTCTTAGCATAGTTTAACAAAAACAATGAATTTAAAAGCTATGGCACTGTAATCTCAAAAGGCAAAAATGGAAAAGCTCCTGGTGAAGACGGGATCCCGTACGAGTTCTTCAAGAATGCAACTGTTGCTTTGCATTTCCAACTAAAATCTTTATTTAATAAAATAATCTTGGGAGAAAAAGCCCCATCGTCATTTAAAAGATCTGTGATTTTTCCAATCCACAAAAAAGGAGACCTAAATAGTGTTGAAAATTATAGAGGCATCTCTTTCATGAATGTCCTGGCAAAATTGTTCTGTGGTGTGCTTGTCAACAGACTTGAAACATGGGTTAACACTTACAACATATTATCAGACTATCAGGCTGGATTCAGAAAAACATTTTCTACAGTTGACCATATTTTCACACTAACTTCAATTATTAAAGCGTTTCAAGCCAGAAACAAAAAAGTATATACATTTTTTGTTGATTTCAAGGCAGCCTTTGATCTAATTAATCGTAATGCCCTCTTTTACAAGCTTTCACAATTAGGACTGTCTTCGAATTTCACCAATATAATAAAAGATTTATATACCGATTCAAAAGCAGCTGTATGGGATGGGTCAATCTACTCCGAGTGGTTCGAGACAAATAGTGGCGTTAAACAAGGATGTCTTCTTAGTGCACTTTTGTTTGCACTCTTCATTAACGATGTTGTAGCTTGTCTTCCTGGAGGAGTCCGTATTTCGGATTTAAACATCAATATCCTTCTGTATGCCGATGATCTGGTGGTACTTTCAGAATCACCAGAAAGCCTTCAACTGATGATTAATCGATTAGAGGAATATTGTCTTAAATGGAGTCTTGTCATCAATTCAGACAAATCAAAAGTAATGGTGTTTTCAAGATCGGGAAGAAGTCGGAACTCTTATAATTGGTCGTTTAATGGATCTAGATTAGAAGTAACCAATGAGTACAAGTATCTGGGAGTTAACATTAACAGTACTCTTGACTTTAACAAACATCTTTCAGATAAATCAAAAAGTGCACAAAGTCTGATCAATGTCTCATGGAGAAACGTATTCTTAAATGAACGCATCGAACTTTCAACAAAATATAGAATATTTGATGCTGTGGTTAAGTCTACTCTGTGTTACGCTGCTCAGGTATGGGGTATTGACGAATACGAGGATATTGAAAAATTCCAAAGGAATTTCATAAAAAAGCTGTTTAACCTACCTCTGAAAACGCCTAGTTATGCGCTATATCTTGAAACCGGTCTTCCTAAACTATTTACACATACGCTAAAAGTACAGGCAGATTACATCGTGAAGACTCTATCTTACCAAGATGCACGAGTTTCTAAAAAAATGGTACTATATGAATTAAGAAACGAGGATTGGTGGATGGCAAAATGGAAAAGTTTAGGAAATACCTATGGCGAAGTCCTCACCATGGAGCCAGGCAACTTTTCCATTCTCAAAGATCAGCTATACCGCATTATTCAACAACATGAAAACTTTGTACACGATAGTCTTATAGCGAAAGCACGCGAATCTGAAAGTAGAATTCTATATTCACAACTTAACACCACTCTATTGCAAAATAACTATTTCAACGACTTGCTAAGCTTTAGAGAAATATCACTCATATTTAAAGTGAGATGTGAACTTCTAAGCCTAAACGGAAGCCCTTACAATGGAAGTTTTAACCAATTCTGTTCTTTATGCAATTTAAGATCCAAAGAAGACTGTTTCCACTTTGTCAGCATTTGTCCCATTTTCTCGTCACAACGCCTGTCATACTTCGGGAAGAGAACATTAACGGTGCAGGAAACTATCATCATCCTGAATGGTTTTGACTGGAAAACTCTTTACAAATTTTTGAAAGATACTTATAAATATAGGAAGTTATTACTAACCGAATTCATATAACTAGTTTCTACTATTTTATTAAATATTTAATTAAATTAACTATTTGATCGTAATGATAAAAATTGCTAACCGAGCTGACGGCAAAGCCATAGCTTTTAAATTCATTGTTTTTGTTAAACTATGCTAAGAAAAGTAGAAATAAATGAATTACTTACTTATACTTACCTAGTACGATGATAAAGCATATAAATTTATAGTTTAATTAAATCGTTAAAATTAAGTGTTTTTTTTTACTTTTTTGCAAACTTTTATTTTATTAAAAACGGAATATAAATGGATCCGCATTTCATTTAAGACCTCACTCTAATTTTCGCCTCATATAACAACTAAAAAGTACCTACCTACATACAAGATTGAAAGATTTGATCAGCGATTGAAAAGCTCTTTTTAATCGCTGCAAACTGCTTTTAAACACTCACATAGTTGCAACATAACATTGCTTATCTGTATCTTTAATATTGCCACATCTGGTTGGAACGGCCTCGCAAATGTTGCGATTATGAAAAATATAAAAAAAAACACTCTGAAAACTTTATTGCTGCAAAAATCATGACGTAAATAAACCTGCTTAAATTCTCTCTTGCTCCAATATGATTCATCATCGTTTGAAAGTAACAACATAATATCAATGGTCGCGTTCGAGTAAAATTTAAAAGCAGTCCCGATTGGTTGGTGTCGTTGTAATCCTTTAGAAAAAAACAGCTGATGAACAAACCAAACCAGAAAACAAAATAGAATATAAAAAATATATTAAATACAAAATAAATATAAAATACCAGACAAAATAAATATAATATGAAATGCGAAATAAGATACAAAGGAATCCCCATAAAAATATACCATAACCTATCCAATCCGGTTTTGGTCGTTCGAAAACATATCCGATGCAAAACGATCTTAGATACCCTCGAACACTGCCAATGAAAAACTGAAGAAAAAGAAAAAAAAGAACAAAAACTTTTGGTCAGCTGTTGCGATGAAGACAGGCTGTATGATAACTTTCGGGGCTTTAATCATTCATTTGAATCGACATGGATTTTAGTATCATTTCGTCTGTTATGTGCGGCAAATGTTCTTGTTGAGCTTATTTTGCCTTAGTTCGCAGGAGCTATAAAACTAAAATCATCACGAACTTATCTCCTTACTTACTACTTTTGCGAGATCACTAAATACTGACATTTTTTTTTTTATTTATTACTTTGTGTTTTGTATTAACATCAGTTCTTTTGGACAAGCAGTTAACGGAGTGAAGTGTTCATTATTCATAACTTGTCAAATTATTTGTTGTATTTTTCATTCTCCGTTATAAGTTAAAAATGGACCGGGCAAACAAAAATGGTAAGTACACACAATGTAAGCGCAAATATAGCAAAGACAAAGGCTTTATTTGATAGATAAGAAATATTTTGTTATTAAAAAAGCTCTCAATTGACACTTTTATATTTTTATAATAATTGAACATAGAATAAAACATTTTACCATTTTTCCTGTCACTTTGCCTCTAACCACCTGTGTTCGGTGTCTTTCCATTACGATATTTTATTTTGCATAGTCATTGTCATAGTTTTGGAAGATTTTTTTAGCTATCATATCAATTAATTGAAATGGAAAAGCTTTATTGAATTTAACACATTTAATTAAAAAGCATGATAAATAATGATCAACCTATAGCTACATGGTCAATGTCAAAGTAGCAGCACCTCTTTAACTAGACTAGACTAGATGGAATATAATATACAACCTATAACTTAAGGCGCATTGCTCGATCAGGCGATGAATACAACCTTACTTAACGGATGTGTGTTGGTAAAATTGTTCATGAATACGAAATATATAAAACATATGAAAGGTTCACAACTGAGTCGGACATACTGGCTTTTATTAAAATAAAATACATGGGTATGAATATTTTTTTCGGTAATTTTTTAAATCTTATGAAGTTCTTCATATGGTATGTATTTTTCTGCGGAAGTTTTATCTGGGCTTAAATTAAAAATAATTTATATCGCCCATGTTCTGCATTCCACTTATTAGGTCTGTTTGGTATCTTTTTTAAGAAAAAGGTGTAAAACCGGTCAAACTTCAAAACAGAGACAATCGTCTAACAAAAAGTTCCACTTAGCTCCATGAGCAAGAGCAGTCAAATCAATTTTATTAGAAAAAGAGAAGTCATGTTGGCATTCGAATTTAAGACTAAACAGAACAAGATGGCCTTACATTATAGCCTCCGATGAAAAATTTGTTAATTTAACTAGTAAGAGATAAATATGAATTCGTGTATTAAAGAAAAAGAATATTTAAAAGTCTCAATAAAAATACATACATAGTACATGCATCAAACTTTGAAAGAAGATACTCTCAGATAGCAGAGAATTTGTCAAAAATTTAAAAAAAACCCACTGAACCACTTTATGTATAAAATGTCACTTTTGTGTACAGGACGTCAAACGGTGACAAATCATTTGGAATCTTGTAATTTTTAAATTGTTAATTAATTTTTTATACTGAAAATTATCGAAGGAAAATGTAACACCGTTTTTAATGAACTTATCTGAATCTTCATCAAGTGAATGCAGACAATCTGAATTAATATTTTCTAAATTCCTAGCCGACGTTTCACGTTACCAAACTGAGCTGTTATAAATTCACATGACGAAATTGAATTTGGGTGTTTCACAATTCGGTGGAAATGTGAAATGGAATTTCGAGAATGAAACTTGATGTTCTGCATTTCGGTTCATTCCGTTTTCTGAACGTATTCAATCCACTTTTTTAGGCATTGTTAAAATGAGGCCGTCAGGGAAGTCTAATATAAGCCGTGTTTTTTTGCAAGCCCGGGGGGAATTGGATGAAAAAAAAGACGTCGGTTTTAAACAATAAACATGTTAAATGCAACAACAACTAATCCCAGAGAATTCTCGGGGTTTAACTTAAGCGCACAGAAAAAACTGTGTTACCGGCATGAATTACATACATGCTATCGATAGTTTGTATGAAAACTCCATGTTTTTTTACTGTCATGGCGTCGCTAATTCCCGCTGTCGTTTTTTTCAACCAATTCCCCCCGGGCTTGCAAAAAAATACGCCTACGGTTAACCCCCGAAAATTCGCTGGGTTTAGCTTAGCCCATAGGGGATTAGTCATTTTTGCATTTAACTTGTAAATTATTTAGCACCGTGTCGTTTTTTTGCATTCAATTCCCCCCGGACTCGCAAAAAAACATGCCTGTTGTTATTGTCATCGATGTAGTGTTTTTTCCATCCAATCATATTCGGGCTTGAAAAAAACAAAATGTCCCGGCCATAGAAAATAGAGTGTTCATGACACCCAATTGAACGGTATACAATTATTATACCAATTTTATTCCTTTGAATTGCAGATCTCAATTTTTAGATTAAAATTTTTGTATGGAATCTTTCGTTTCACATCAGCTGCGTAGTGCGCACTAAACTAGGCTAAAATTTAAATTTCACTCTACAATTATAAATAAAAATAGATTACGCACTATAGGTTCTGTAATAAACTCACAATAATCTTGTCTCGTATTTTCTTTTACTTTTATAAACTCCTAACTTTACCCTTAAAGTACGCATATCGCAAGTTAATAGAGAAGCACCGTACCAGCCGGAGCGTAAGAGGCGGAATATTATGAATGTTTGTATAAGTTAATGTGATTAATGACGTCATTAAGGGAAAATTAAATACAAAAAAAAGTTTTTGTATTAAGTGGTTGGTACAAAACAAAAATATTGAATATCTATATTGTAAGTCGCGGCATTCGATAAAACACGTGTAGTGTGTAAGCTAGCAGTGCGCGTTCTCAGTTGTTCTTTCAGTTGTCACTATTTTTGGAGGAAGTAAATATAAGGTATGAAGTAATTTAGGATAAAAAAAAACAAAAGGATTTATGTGATAAAACACGTGTAGTGGGTAAACTAGCAGTGTAATGAACTTTGTCACCAATTTGAAGGAAGTATGAAGTAATTTAGAATTCAACAAATAAAAGGAATTATGTACCTACATAGCTTTGATACATTTTTATAAAAAAAATCATACTGCATAGTGCATACAAAGAACAAGTGAACAATAGATGTGAAATAGTGAATACAAAAAATACTTAGTGTAGATCTTATAAATATGTACTTATTTTGTCAATTTGTATAGATAAATGTGACTCATTAGATAGTAATGAAGAACTGTAATATATGTATAGGTACAAGTTAATTTGTTATTATAAAAAAATTGTTTGTTTTTTAATATATTTATTTATCACATAGAACGCAATTATTGTTTTGATTTAAATTAAATAAACAAGTTATTATTAATTTTTTATTATAATACAATCTATTTTTAGTTGAACTTGTTATTCAATTTAAAGTCAATCGAATTTAAATTTATTTTTGTGCATTTAAATATTTTATCATGCAGGGTTGATTATACTCGAATTCTCGTATGTCATTTATATTGCCATATAGGAATCCATGCACCCTGTATATTTATAATCAAATATCAGATTTATACGATTAACAATTTGTCATTAGGTGTGCTCCTTTGGGCCTTCCAATGTTCTTTTTAATACTTCCCAGTAGATGATGAATGGAACGCGTTAATTTCGCCAAACAAAAAATCTAACCTCAATGTAGATTTAATTTGTGTTGTTTGTATTGGTATCTGTATTTTATTTTAGATAAGAGAAACATCAACATCAATAATTTACTATGCAATTCCTTTTTACTGATGGTGTCACTTTCTTGCGTGGATTCATTTCGTTGTTACTACATTATTGAAGTGCTTTGAACTACTTTGACCACAGAGTAGAAGTAGTTGACTGCAGCCAGAAGTACTTGGCAGTAGATACTGCTGCCCAAAGGAAGACGCCTTTTATTTTCTCAAAAATGTTCATTAAGAAAAAAAACTGACAAGTGCAATTACTGTGGTCGCCATCATTCGTGACATTTCTGTTCCCAAGTCCCAACACTTCACGCACTAAAATGTGGTCAAATTTGAGGAGTGGGCCGATGTAATGCTCTCAAAGAGAAAGAAAATGTCTTGAACGGTTCACTTACTTGGACCACTTTTTAAACGTCAAAAAATATTTTTGACTAGAGTTGCCGTAGATCAGTGATAAATTTTAATCAAAATTTCAAGAACCACATCCCAAGAAAATTAAATGTTAACAGAGAATAAAAGTACTAGCTTCCATCAAGTATATTTAATACAGAAACAAACAAGTCTTCAATTATAAATTAAACTATGAAACTGAATAATTATTAATTAAAATCAAAATAAAATTAACACTTGGGCAACCCTTGTTCGACATTGATATTTGTACTCAACTGACAAATTCCGTAATTTTTTACACGCCATCAGTACTGCTTAATGCAAGCATTTGTAACTTTACATTTCTTTTCTCTTCGGGTTTTTTCACGTTCAGATACTAGGAAATCTCAACTCGTCACAATCATCATTTAGCGTGGTGTTAGTTGTTAGTATGTCTGTTTGGTTACTGCAACTTCTTGCTACAAGTTGCTACGACTTTTTTTTTCTATGCGATTTGACAGCGTTTCGAGTTACCAAACAGATATAGTAACAAATATAAAAACCTAACACACTACTAAAGACAACAAATATGACACAAAAAAAAATTTATATACATAAATTAATTCGCAGCTACAAAAACAACTATACAAGTCAAAAATTTTACATATTTAATACATTAAATTAACAATTAAACATCATCTGACATAAGTCAACCAGGCATTTGACAGCCAGCCCAGAAATAGCCAAAAGAAATTTCACAAGTCAAATGTATTAGATTGTTGATTTAGAACTCATTCAGATGGTTCAAAGACAATTATTGTTAACTTTCGTTTTGTGAAATTGTGAGTCAGTGTCAATATCCATTTGTCGGATAACTAATCAGAACATAATTATGTAAGACATTTTGAAACAGACCCTTATAAACATGTTTTTCTTTCACGTTTTATCGTTTGTTGTCTTTCGATACTGTCATCCATTAATTTATGTTCCACATACGCCCAAGTGTATCTGCAGTTATAATTTAAAATAAATAATGGTAATAAAATAATAACAATCAAGCGGATCGGGAAATAAACCCTAACTAAATGAAAATAACATTTGTTTTCAAATTCCTCCAAAGAAAAGTATAAGTGATGGATAACTTACAATTTTGATGTACCGGCTCTTGCAAATTAATTCACCCGTTTAGCAGACAAAAAATTGCACATTGCAGTGCATAAATTCATTTGAAAGTATACATAATGAGAATTATTTCAATGTACATATGGTATCACATGTAACCGTACTTACTATACAAACTTGATTTCAATTTACCTGCAACATCAATCAAAATTGAAATTGTCCGATCACCTCATCTCATCGTTATCTTTATATTAAAAATATTTGACAAAAAGTCAACAGAGTTCAGTTTCAATGCCTTTTTATTGAGTTCTAATCATCGAATATATAAAAATTATTGCGGGGTGGTCGATAAAGCAGCAATTCTGTTTATTTAACATAATCATTTAAATTAAAAAATTCAAATAAAAGACCGATGAGTTTCTCGAATTGAATCATGTTTTTCAAAATACAAAATTTCCCACGTCCACGTTGCTATGATGTGAGTCTATATTTATGATGAATTGCCAAAGCATAAGTAACCTCAAAATAACCAAGAAATGTCAAATCGATTGTCACAGAAAACAGTGTTGCCTATTTTAAGTTCGTCGAGCCTAAAAAAATACCCTTTATTATAGTTATGTGATTTTATTATTTCTTAAGTTCAAAACTGTTTACATAAATTGCCGTCAGTCTTAAACTTTAAGTATAAGCCGCCTAGAGATTAATATTATGTAGGTATATAAAGCTTCCACCAAATGCTGTACCTAGTTGTGTGAGAAAATAATGTATATACTAAATATCTGGGTAACTTTGATTATGAATTATCTAAGCAGAAAATAAAATAAGAAATTTGTCGCTAGTTTTATGTTCTAAATGATGCAATTAATAATAAAAACATCACTCCACGAATACTTTAGCCATATTTTATTTAGTCTCAGCATAGTAGGTATACATAATATATAAATACATTATATATAATTAATTTTCTAATAATACTTAGCTGTGTTCATATTTTCCCTCACATCCGAACCAGATTGGATTTGCTTACGAAAATACATGTATTACAAAAACAACAAAAGATCCAACTTTGTTTTGAATTTGGATTTCCAAATACATTTTGAGCACACACCCTTAATTTGTAAATGTCGTCAGTAGTGTAAAGAAAAAAGACAGCGGGTGTATAGAAATAAAAAAAAAAAACAAAGGGAAAAAAGAGATCCTGGGTTGTTTTATTTTCATGATCTGATCGGGATTGGATCTGTGGGATAATAAAACACAGCTAATGATATCATCTAAAAATGATACAAAATTGTGCATCTTTATTTTTTAATGTTTTGTTTCCAAGCCACAAAGACCTTAATTTTCATTTCTATCGTTCAACACAACAATTAATTTCTTAATTTGTTTATTTTGTATACGACACGTCATTTTCGATCTAAAAGCATCATACTCGGTTCTCACAAAATTATTAGTGATTATTATTTTCTTAAAACACGCTAACTACCTACCTACTTCAACTTCCAAAATAAATTTGATACTACTCTCGAATCAAAGATCCATGACCTATTAATAGCTTTCGAATAATACTCGTAACACTGAATTTAAATAAAAATTGAAATTAGAAAAAATATTGTAGGCCACAAAGGCTATATGCTTCTAAAGAAAATTCTTACTTTCACAGCAATAATGACATTGACATTCATTCAATGTAACAACGCAGAAAATAATAAATATCTATACAGCCTAAGGGTTTTTAAATTACGGTATAATAAGTGAGGTATACTATATCTATATTCTATAGCATGCCTATATAGATAGGTATATGTATACAGTCATTTGAACAACAATATTTAAAAGCGCTTACTCACCTGATCGTGAGTCGATGCAGTTACACTGCTCTTTAAATGTTATCAATTATTTATTTATTTACTCTACTATAGGGCAAATATTGGTTTCGTGTAAAAACTTTTCGAGGTTTTATTCATGCCTAACATATGGCGTGTTTTTTTTGCAAATTTATAAGAATTTGATGAAAAAAACGACATCGGAACTAAGCGATTTACACGTAAATACAACAACAACTTGAGTTTTATGGACGAAAAAAAGTGTTTTACCGGGGATAATTATCATTTTGCTATCGATAGTTTGTATGGAAACTTCAAATTATCTGAGCCATCGAATGAAACAATTTTTTAATAAATAAAAAAAATGGCAATTGTCTTCATGGAATTTATTTTGTTTTCCTATTAATGACTTGAAATTAGGATCTATGTTTTTAATTTTTATTTAATTTTATTTTATGGTGGGAAATAATTTTCTAAATGAGATTTCTTTTTAATTTATTGTGGCGTGGGACAGCTGTTTATTGTTTAAACTATAATCGTAGCAAAATGATATTGTAAAGTTTATAGACCTTATTTGATTTTTTTTATAATCATCATGATGATAAATCAAAAATATTTTGTAGATTAAATTTCGAACCAAGTATAACAACCACTTCAAAAATAGCAAGTTAAAAATAAGTAAATTTTGTACACCTCATCTTTAAATCAATATTTGATCAATGATAATTTATTATAGCAAGTTTTTTTTTTCAATTATTTGTATCACTATCACAATGAACTAACTTAAAGTGTCTCTAAACAATGCCAATATCGGAAGAACATGCCAGCTTTTACGTCACGTGTCAGATTGTGGTGTACCAATCAGCCAGTTCAGGTTTCTTGAGATCTCTGAGATCTCAGCAATCTGAGAAATCTGACGTAATTCCTCAGTGAGATTCCTCACATTTTGCTGTCAAAAAGCTGAGCCTGAAATTCGTTGGATTCGTTTGCTCAATTATTTTTTGTCGCAGTTGATCAATTTATAAAAACGAGATGCAGAGTGCTTTTGACTTCTAAAGGAGAAATTTTATTCAGGTTTCTCCTTCTCCTCAGTGGAGCTGACAGACGTTTGCTCAGTGAGATCTCAGAAACGTGAACTGGCTAAATGAGTATATTCGAAAGTGTAAGTGTTTAAAGACAGATGACAAGACATATTGGATTAGATAGATTAGACTAGATAGATTCATTTATTAAGCAATTAATAATTATTAATTTACATTATTGTGTTACAATGCTTCAAATGAATAAGAAGATAATGGTGAAATATGCCGTCTGTCGGACTTATAAAATAACAAAATTTTTTGATTTCATGAAGGTTTTTTTTGTTGATTAAATATTTTTGATCAAATCTACTTTTTTACTTTAAAATTTAAATTTAAATTTAGGGGTTTTTCGAAATTCAAACTTAAATTTAAATTTAAATTTAAATTTAAATTTAAATTTAAATTTAAAAATCGTATGACTTAAAACTGGTTTTTAATTTTAAATTAAATTTAATTTAAATTTAATTTAAATTTAAATTTTTAAAATTAAAAACCAGTTTTTTTTAAGGTTGCTCCTTTGAAAATCGAAGTAAAAAAGTAGATTTGATCAAAGCATCATGGTGTTTATTAATTTTTAGGAAAATGGAACAGAAAATTTAAAATATTTTAACTCACGAAATTGGTTTCACTATTAAGCAATATTTCAGTTTAAAAATTAAAAAAAAACAAAAATCAATTATGGACAGGGTGACCAAAAAACTAGGGCGAAGTAGGGGTTTTTCGAAATTTCAAAAAAAAGCCGTTACTCGAAAACCGTAATGATGCGGTACGGACAAGTTACTAAATTCTGAGTGGTCATGGCCTGGCCTATCACCAGTTTCAGTTTGGACCATTGTTTATGGGACACCCTGTATAAGGCGATTTTCTGATTCATGTGCGTTTTGTGTGTAGTCTTCTCTCCGTTTAATATCTAATTCACTCATTACTGCATACATTTGATTTTTTAGTTCCATAGGTCTTTCGAGATTTATAACCAAAGGTTAATGAGTAAGGTAAATCTTCCCATTTTTGGTTGTTTGTTGCTTGTTGTTTATTGTTTATTGTTTGTTGTTTGTTGTTTGTTGTTTGTTGTTTGTTGTTTGTTGTTTGTTGTTTGTTGTTTGTTGTTTGTTGTTTGTTGTTTGTTGTTTATTGTTTGTTGTTTGTTGTTTGTTGTTTGTTGTTTGTTGTTTGTTGTTTGTTGTTTGTTGTTTGTTGTTTGTTGTTTGTTGTTTGTTGTTTGTTGTTTGTTGTTTGTTGTTTGTTGTTTGTTGTTTGTTGTTTGTTGTTTGTTGTTTGTTGTTTATTGTTTGTTGTTTGTTGTTTGTTGTTTGTTGTTTGTCGTTTGTTGTTTGTTGTTTGTTGTTTGTTGTTTGTTGTTTATTGTTTGTTGTTTGTTGTTTGTTGTTTGTTGTTTGTTGTTTGTTGTTTGTTGTTTGTTGTTTGTTGTTTGTTGTTTGTCGTTTGTTGTTTGTTGTTTGTTGTTTGTTGTTTGTTGTTTGTTGTTTGTTGTTTGTTGTTTGTTGTTTGTTGTTTGTTGTTTGTTGTTTATTGTTTGTTGTTTGTTGTTTGTTGTTTGTTGTTTGTTGTTTGTTGTTTGTTGTTTGTTGTTTGTTGTTTGTTGTTTGTTGTTTGTTGTTTGTTGTTTGTTGTTTGTTGTTTATTGTTTGTTGTTTGTTGTTTGTTGTTTGTTGTTTGTTGTTTGTTGTTTGTCGTTTGTTGTTTGTTGTTTGTTGTTTGTTGTTTGTTGTTTATTGTTTGTTGTTTGTTGTTTGTTGTTTGTTGTTTGTTGTTTGTTGTTTGTTGTTTGTTGTTTGTTGTTTGTTGTTTGTTGTTTGTTGTTTGTTGTTTGTTGTTTGTTGTTTGTTGTTTGTTGTGTGTTGTTTGATGTTTGTTGTTTGTTGTTGTTGTCGTTTTTTGTTGTTGTTGTTGTTGTTGTTTGTTGTTGTCGTTTTTTGTTGTTGTTGTTTGATGTTGTTGTCGTTTTTTGTTGTTGGTGTTGTTGTTGTTGTTGTTGTTGTTGTTGCTGTTGTTGTTGTTGTTGTTGTTGTTGGTGTTGTTGTTGTTGTTGTTGTTGTTGTTGTTGTTGTTGTTGTTGTTGTTGTTGTTGTTGTTGTTGTTGTTGTTGTTGTTGTTGTTGTTGTTGTTGTTGTTGTTGTTGTTGTTGTTGTTGTTGTTGTTGTTGTTGTTGTTGTTGTTGTTGTTGTTGTTGTTGTTGTTGTTGTTGTTGTTGTTGTTGTTGTTGTTGTTGTTGTTGTTGTTGTTGTTGTTGTTGTTGTTGTTGTTGTTGTTGTTGTTGTTGTTGTTGTTGTTGTTGTTGTTGTTGTTGTTGTTGTTGTTGTTGTTGTTGTTGTTGTTGTTGTTGTTGTTGTTGTTGTTGTTGTTGTTGTCGTTGTCGTTGTCGTTGAATTCTCAAATATCAATAATATTTATTATTCTCGAAAATCTTTACATGTCTTCAACTACTATATTTTCTTTACATGTCTTCAACTACTATATTTTTCATACTCATCATATCGAATTGATAGGCTTTTTCAACAAAATATTGTTTTTCATTAGATTATCATTCAGTCGTCAAAGTTCGCGTTCCCTGAAGGTTTTAGTCAATTTTACTTACTTCAGACGGTTAATTGTAAAATTTATACAATAGTAAACTCGTGTTCGAAAAAAATATACATAGGTAAAGAAACTTAAGATGTTCTTTAAGTGTTTTTTGTATATTGTTACTGTTAGAAATTGTTCAATATCAAATCGAGTTAGGTCATCGTGCTTTTATTTTTAAACATTTAGAAATGACTGCTTATAAAGTTGAATAAATTTTAAAGTGAAAGTTAACAGGAATTTTTACTGAAAGTCGTTTTACTGAATGCGTTTTACCTTTCCCTATCTCACAACCTTAAAATTCATAAATATCTCACTCTCACAAAAAAAAGTCTGGCGCATAGCTGGATTTTGCGGGAACCTACTCTTCTCGCTTTTACGCACATAAAATCTACCTTTATCACAGGATGCACCCTTCAGTAAATTGTGAATAGGCATAAAAAATAGAATTTCCTATTTTTTATAGATCTTTTTTTTTTATTTAAAATTTAAATTTTTCTTAAATCTTTGATCCAAATATTTTAAAGCTGCACAAAAAATTTATAGTGAATACTCGTAGTTGTTCAGAATTGTGTTTAAAAAAACAATAATCGTGTTTCTGTGGTGCGTTTGCAAAACAATAGTGTTTTTTTTCAAGCCCGAGGAAAATTGGACAAATTAAAAAAAAATTGGGGCTAAACAATTTGCATGTTAAATACAAACAACTACTAATCCCCTTCGTGATTACTTAAGCGCAGAGAATTTTTGGTGCTTAACTTAAGCCCGAAGTAAAATCAGGCGTTTTTTTGCAAGCTCGGGGGTAACTGGTTGAAAAAAAAACGATATCAGGGATTAGCGACGCCATTACAGAAAAAATGGAGTTTCGATAGCAAGTATGTAATTCCTGTCGGTAATACAGTTTTCTCCGTGCTTAAGTTAAGCCCCGAAAATTATCTAAACCCAGATAATTTTCGGAGCCCATTGGGGTTGTTGTTGCATTTAACATGTAAATTATTTAGCCCCGAATCGTTTTTTTTCTTCCAATTTCCTTCGGGTTTGGAAAAAAAGACGCCTACTATATTACCGGCGCGGCAACGATGGCACTCTGTCCAACCTTCATTTACAAAAAAAAACAATTCATAATATCATATTTTTAAGTAAGTAAAATTCACATATAGAGTGCGTTTTAGCTCCAAACGTGTTCTAAAGTGAATTTTAGTTGTCAACTGACGATATGCAAACATTTAAATGGAAATAATGAGGTTTTAATGAATAATTTAGTATTAAAATTCCATTTCATTAGTAAATCTGAGACTGCTGTTTGGAATGGACATATTGAATTTTTGTAGCAATATAAGTTAAGTTAATCAAAATTAACAATTAAAATTCTCAATTATCGTTTTCAACGAACTGGTACCTTATCTACAGGTCTGGGTCCGGGTTATCTTTTAACGAGTATAATACAAAAACATCAACAGGTGTGTTCCTTTGGGCCAGGCAAAGTACTTTTTAGTACTTCCCAGTAGATGATGAATGGAACGCTTTAATTTTTGCCAAAAGAAAAATCTGACCTCAATGTAGACGAAAGCTTTGTTGTTTGTATTTGTATTTTGTTTTGAATCATAAAAAAAGAAATAAGACAGCACCTACATAAAAAATAAACAAACATAAGGACAAAACAGATGAGCATGCGACACTAGTTTTCATTTGGTTCCGTATCGTTTTATTTTCATGAGTAAATCATATTGGTAAAGCTAAGCCCATAGAATTTTCGGGGCTTAACTTAAGCGCAGAGAAAAACAGTGTTACCGGCGTGTACTTGTTATCGATAGTTTGTATGAAAACTCCATTTTGTTTTTGTGATGGCGGCACTATAAATTCCCGTTGTTGTTTTTTTCAACCAATAATCCCCCGGATTGCAGATAAACACATCTGAAAGCTATTTAGCTGATACCTCTATTTTCGATAAAAACTGCATTACCGGCACTAAATATCATTTTGCTATCGATAGTTTGTATGGAAATGTCAATAGGTGTGTATTTTCCAAATTTGGAGAGAACTGGTTGAAAAAAAAACGATTTCGGTGATTAGCGACACGATTACAGAAAAAAAAATGGAGTTTCCATACGAACTATCGATAAGAAGTATGTAATTCCCGCCAGTAGTACTGTTTTTCTCCGTGCCTAAGTTAAGCCCCGAATACAATCTGGGTTTAGCTAAGCCCATTGGGGATTAATTGTTGTTGCATGTAACATGTAAATTATTTAGCCCCGAATCGTTTTTTTCATACAATTTCCATCGGACTTGGAAAAAAACACGCCTTTTGGTAAGCCACGATGTCTGTTTTTTTCTTCCAATTCTATATGGACTTGCAGAAAAAATACGCCTATAACAACAACTAATTCTATATAGGCACTTTTACTAGAACGTATTATCAGCTCAGAACTTAGTTGAATGAAAATACAAAAGTGAGGCATAGACAATTGGTATATTTATGAAATTCACAACAGGTAGTGATTACCAAAATATGAAAATGAATTATGAACCTGTTTTTTAATCAATTTCACGCAAAATTTTCATTTTCCAATGAAAGACTAAGGTGGTGTGGGAAATTGTGACATTTGCCAATTCGATTTGTTTGCTCAAAATATAAATTCTGAAATAAAGAAAATTATTTCGGATTAAACACTTGTCTTTTCTAGTTACTGTTTTATTCTCATCAAGGAAGAAAAAAGAACAAAATACGGAATGCAAACATTCTTTTAGGAACCTTTTCAAGATTCTGTTGACAGTCATTGAAATTCATAATTTTTTTTCATTCAAAGTGAGCATAAGAAATTCCAAACTTAGTATCGAAAATTCATGTGAAGAATTAATTATAGGTTCATATTGAATTTCCACGTGTATTTTGAAACTTTTTTATTTTTCATTTCACTGGAGGTGAGTACTAACTAGGCTTTACTAGTTATAATTTGTACGGAAGCGTACAAATATCTGAGCTAACGAATTAAATATTTTTTTTTAATGTTGATCAATTTCTCGGAATTAATTTTTTTGTCGATAAATGACTGCGAATAAGTGAAAGGAATGCATGAGAGCGAATTTGAAAATCATTTATTCGAATTACGCTTTCACAGAACCAGAGTCGGATCCCTAGGGTCTTTTATTTTCAAGCGAATACCTTTAGCGAAAATTCGACAAAAAAATCATGCTCATCACTTGAAGATTACGATGATGAAGAGGATGAAATGAATGAGTTATCGATTTTTCGGGTTGCGTTTTATTTAAAATTTTAATATAATCGAAAATGAAATAACAGTTAATTACATTTCTCAATTTTCACATTTAAAGTGTACGCAAGTGTTAATTTTTTCTTCAAATCGATTTCCACTTCTTTTCAAAGGAATAACGGCCATCTTCTGCCAAACGGTAGTTTTTCGGAGACAAAACGGAAATGGTATTCGTTTTGTTTTTATTACATATTGGTCTTTTGTTGCATTTATCTATGGGAATAATTTTCTATATGAGATTTAATTTTTGTTTTAATGTTGGCTTGGTATGATTAGTTTAACATGCTTCACGCTCAATTTACTCAAAGGTCAGTGATGTCATTTTGTGATGTTGTAGCCGGAGTAAATATTTTACCGGGAAAAATTTAATTGTACACTTTCTTTCACAATTCGTTAGAGGGGGAACATATGAGTAGTTTTTCAGGAAAATCAGGCTGGAGTTTGAGCCGCCATCTTGGAGTTTTCTTAAAAAATTAAATTGAAATAGAAAAAAAAATATTTTGAAACAACGGCAACACTTACATACATAGCCATGTTATATTTTTTTAAAGCCATTTTTTTCAACATAAATTGAATTGAAATAATCTTATATAAATTATTTTTAATTTTAGGAGACACTTCTAACGCAGAAGGAACACTTTCTCGCATTATTAAATCCTTAAAATCCCTGGCAATGGTATGTGAAGGAACTCATTTTGATGGTGATATTCCACACACTTTCATTATATTCGGTGCTTCGGTGAGTATAAATACACTATTATATTATTAAATATACAATTTAGAAAATAAAATTAATTAAATTTATTTATTTTTCTAGGGTGATTTGGCTAAGAAAAAAATCTATCCAACACTTTGGTGGCTTTTCAGAGACAACTTACTGCCAAATTCTACAAAATTCTGTGGCTACTCAAGATCTCAATTGACAGTTAAAGAGCTTCGTGAAAAATGTGAACCTTATACGAATGTAAGTCTCATTTATATACCTACATACCTTATTTTAAATATTGTTTTCAGGTTCAAAAAGGTGAACAAGAACGATATGAAGAGTTTTGGTCATTAAATGAGTACGTTGCTGGAAGTTATGACGGACGCATTGGTTATGAATTCTTGGCCAAAACAATGGAAAAAATGGAAAACAATTCGGAAGCAAATCGAATTTTTTATCTAGCTTTACCACCATCTCTGTTTCAGAATGTTACCGTTCAAATTAAAGAAATTTGTATGTCTAGAAAGTACGTAAATTAATTTATTTTAAATAATATCATTCATTCAATTTGTTTAACAAGTTATTTAACTAAAACAATTTAACCTTACGTCAGAGCGCTAGGCGTCATGAACCCTTCCACCGATAACAACATAAATTTTGGCTCGTAGTCGTCGGAACCACTTGTGACTTCCTCACAAATTATTCATTCAACGAATTCAAAAGTGAGCGAATCCAGTGAACTCCTCGCATGATTATGTTCTAGCGTATCTACATAGCCTAAGAAGTTGAACCTTAAGTTTATAAGTTGTGCTTTTCATTTATTCTTTACATCTAATTCATCTCCTTCATTAATAATATATATTATATTTTGCAAATACTTTAAATTTAATTTTTCTTTCAGTGGCTGGAATCGAGTTATCATTGAAAAACCATTCGGTCGAGATGCGGCAAGCTCAAAAGCTTTATGTGATCATTTGGCTTCACTTTTTGAGGAAAAACAGATCTATCGGATTGATCATTATTTGGGAAAGGAAATGGTTCAGAATCTGATGACAATTCGCTTTGCTAATAAAATCCTTAGCTCAACGTGGAATCGAGAGAACATAGCTTCAGTGTTGATAACATTTAAAGAGCCCTTTGGAACCCAAGGTCGTGGGGGATACTTTGATGAATTTGGTATCATACGAGATGTTATGCAAAACCATCTGCTGCAGATTTTAACATTAGTTGCTATGGAAAAACCAGTCTCCTGCCATCCAGACGATATTCGCGATGAAAAAGTGAAAGTTCTAAAAAATATCCGTTCCCTAACTTTGGATGATATGGTGTTGGGTCAATATGTCGGTAATCCTGAGGGCACAGGCGAAGCCAAACTTTCCTATCTGGATGATAAGACAGTGTCTCCAGATTCCACAACTCCAACGTATGCTCTAGCAGTGCTGGAAATAAAAAATGAACGCTGGGAAGGAGTACCATTTATCCTGCGGTGCGGGAAAGCCCTCAACGAACGAAAAGCTGAAGTTCGTATTCAATATCATGATGTGGGTGGTGATATTTTCGAAGGTAATTCCAAAAGAAACGAACTTGTCATACGTGTGCAGCCAGGTGAAGCTTTGTACTTTAAGATAATGACCAAATCACCTGGCATCACATTCGATATTGAGGAAACCGAAATGGATCTCACATATGAAGATCGTTATAAAGATTCCTACCTACCAGATGCTTACGAAAGACTAATATTAGATGTTTTTTGTGGATCTTTAATGCATTTCGTTCGTTCAGATGAACTTCACGAAGCATGGAGAATTTTTACGCCAATTCTTCATCAAATCGAAAAAGAACACATCAAGCCAATTCCGTATGTTTATGGATCTCGTGGGCCAAAAGCAGCTGACAAGAAGTGTGAGCAAAGTAATTTTAAATACTATGGTTCATATGTTTGGAAGAATCAGGAAAAGTGATTTCGGTGGTTATTTATACCTGCGTGCTGATGAACAAGTATATGGATACATGGTAGATAGATATTGTTAAATTAAGTTAATTGAGATATTTTGGGGTGAAAGAAATAAATTTACCTACCAACAGTTTTTTTTTATGTTTATACAAAAATAAAAGAATATTTTTGATTTAAATGAATTAATTAAAATTTTTTTTTTATTGGGTTGATGAATTGGACATTCCGCTTTTTATAATCCAGCTCTTCGTAATTCCCATTTTCTATATCCAAACACTTGGTTTTTATAATTTCCATTTTGAAAAAAAATCTCAAAAATAGTTGCCCGTTCTGATTTTAGAAAATCTTAGAATTATGTGAAATATAAGCGAGAGAAATTATTGAAATGGTAAAACTTGGGATATTAAATCATTCAAATATGCATATATTTTGACTGCAATCACTGCACTGGTTATACAGTATAATTTATACTATTGTAAATGCAAGCAAACAATTCTGAAGAGAATTTTCACTCTTAACTTGTTCATGTTGGTATTATAAAACTACAGCATATATTCAAGCAACCCATGGTCTTCCTACCGGATTGACTGTATTGATCGTAAAGACTATACTAAAAAAGCTATAAAATTTTTCTTCTGCGATATCTTTTTATTTTAATTGGAAAATTTACCATCTAAACGGTACTGACTATGTAATAACAATGTTTAACAATTATTCTTCTACTATATAATAAAGTTTGTCCCAAAATTAATTCAATATTTGAATTCGCCACATTTGTGTATATTAAAGTGTTGGCAACCCTAAAAAAACAACCTAAAAAACAATTTGGCAGTTTAAGAGTTAAGCTAAGTACAGACGATTGTCAGATCTTACAATATTGTCAGATCTGTCAGTGAAAAAACTGTTCCAAATGTCTTATAGGCTTTTCACACCAAACCCAAAACCGGGTTTTCGGCAAAAAGTTTTCAAAAACTGAACATTTACAAGTTTTCGTTTGACATTTCACAAACACCAACTCATCTCCTGCAAAAAAAAACAATAACAAAACATCTCATTTACATAACACACTCACAATTTCCTTTGTCAGCAGAATTCAGCAGTTTTTTTTTTTACATTTTATTGAGGGCTGGATGTTTCAAAAGGTTTGTTTGTTTAGTTCAACTTTGAATTTCAACTAGTTTTCGAGAGGTTTTATATAAAACTTGTGGTTTACGAAAACTAGTGGTTTATCAAAAATTTATGGTAAAACTTGAGTTTTCGATTAGGTTTTCCGCCAAAACTGATAATTTCCCGAAAACCGCGTTTTGGCTTGGTGTGAAAAGGCTATTACAATCGTCTGAACACACAATTTTGTCTGACAAAATTGTCAGAAACGTCATTGTCAGACAACAATCTAATAGGCTTTTCACACCAAACCCAAAACCGGGTTTTCGGCAAAAAGTTTTCAAAAACTTGAAAAGCGTTCACACTGAACATTTACAAGTTTTCGTTTGACATTTCACAAACACCAACTCATCTCCTGCAAAAAAAACTATAACAAAACATCTCAATTACATAACACACTCACAATTTCCTTTGTCAGCAGAATTCAGCAGTTTTTTTTTTACATTTTATTGAGGGCTGGATGTTTCAAAAGGTTTGTTTGTTTAGTTCAACTTTGAATTTCAACTAGTTTTCGGGAGGTTTTATATAAAACTTGTGGTTTACGAAAACTTGTGGTTTATCAAAAATGTATGGTAAAACTTGAGTTTTCGATTAGGTTTTCCGCTAAAACCGATAATTTCCCCGTTTTGGGCTTGGTGTGAAAAGGCTATAACAAAAAATTGTCAGGTATCTTACAATAGTCTGAACACACAATTTTTATCATTGTCAGTCGATTAGGACATTCATTGGTCATTGCCAGGTTTTTCATAGAACACATCTTACAATTGCTGACAATTTCTTCATTATAACTTTTTAGGCTTTCGCGGTTGTTTATAAACATTAGCCGTTTTTATTATCTACGGATCTGGATCAGGATCATCCCATGAAAATAAAACGATACGGATCCATAATGACAACAGTGTTGTATGCTCATCTCTTTTTTTCTTATGTTTGTTTATTTTTCATGCAGATAATGTCTTCTTTCTTTAAACTACAGTTTGTACTCCCTACCGACTAAAGAGCCGTCTACTCGCCAGAGTTAAAACTTATTTTCGGATCTTTAAAATAGATCCAGATACAGAGCAGGATCCAAATTTGATCCCGATCTAGATCCGTAGATAATAAAACGCGGCTATATGTTTTCGGATTAGCCGCGTAATAAAATTATTAATTACTGCACTTTGTACTCACCCCGAACGTTACGCATCAAGTTTCATTGAGCGTGGTCACCGGGAAATTTTATTACGCAGCTAATCCGAAAACAATTACCTAATAATTTCTTCATTGTTCGAAATGTCAATGAGTTGGTTAAAGAGTGATACAAAAATAGCTGACAATTAAATTGGGAAGAAATCTACCAACCGTGTGAACGGAAAATTTTTCATTGTAAGAAATATGTCAATTGTCAGCTAATTGTTAGCTATTGTCAGACCATTGACAGTTCTGACAATATTGTAAGATCTGACTTAAGGGTTAGAAAAAAAATGGTATTACAAAAACAACATGAGATCCACCTTTGTTTTGAATTTAGATTTCCAAATCTATTTTGAAAGAAATATAAGTACATGGTTGTTAATGAAAACAACGCGTTGTTATTATTGTTTTCGTCGTCGCCGCAGAAAATTCGCGTTGGTGTGGGAGAACCTTAAGTCCAATTTCAAAAAGTGTTATGTTTAGATTTAATTTTATTTACTTAAAATGTTAAGATTTAAAAATTTTTCAAGCAACCTAAATTTTTGTAATTTAGCACTCTAGAATAAAAGAAATGAAATGCATACATTTTGCCGCCCGCTGCCACGCCCATCTATGCTTATGAAAATGGAATTTCTTTTGTTGAATTTACATTCTTGGCGATCACTCCATTGATTTTTATGAAATTTCGTTATTATAATAATAATAGGTGTGTGACGTCGTTTTTTTCATCCAATTCCCCCCGGGCTTGGAAAAAAACACGCCTAATAACATATATTTTTTATACCAAGATTTGTTTCCAACACTGATTTTAGGATTTCCTCACAACAGTATTTTCATCAAAATACTACTATTCTGCTACTGCTATAACTTTTACAACAAATTACTGAACAATGCGACATCAGCTAGTCCATTTTTACGCATTAGAATTGAATTTTTTTTCTATTTCTTTGACTATATAAAAACACAATTTTTTAAGATAGAAACAAAACATAATGTTTCAAAAAGGAACTTGGTTACTTTACCCTAAAAGTATCCTGCATTCTTGTATTGCGCATAATCCTTAAATCATTTTCATTGCAAAAGGACAACGGGCAAAATGTGGATATTAACAGTATGTAGAAGTTTTCGTCAAAGTCCTGTCGCGTCTGTGTTCCAAGTACATCATTTAATTAATTTAGCACTCCTAGTTCTTGTTCCAAATTTCAATTTACCTACCTAAATTTATAACAAACAAAACAAGTGATAAACTATTAAAAATAAATTCAATGTAAATAAAAACAAATTAATAAACGAATTCCTCTACTCTCCCTATCACATCTTCGACTAAAATACAGCCCATAATTTCTTTAAAAAAAAAGAAGAAAATCCTACAATTTTATCATTGCTTTTATGTTCGTAAAACCGCCACCACCCAGTTCTGAGAAGGTAAAATTTAGGGTGAAAATTTGCGGGAGTTCACCCAATGAATGTGTTCCTTTGTTTGTTGTTTGACCACGCACATGGTGTGCATGAACACTCTAATTACTTTCATTCCGATGAATGCTGATGCTTCCTTTAAAAAATATCCTTTAACATAAAAAAAAATAAATAAAATAAAATAAAATACATTTTAAATATAAAATCGGTAAACAAAAGAAAATGAGGATTGAAAAATCAATAAGCGAATTTGATATCTCACCAAAAACGGAGGTGAGGACTTTCTGTGCGTCTGGAACAATGCAGCGTAAGGACAATGCAAATAATTAGCTGTTCGACGAGATATACATTTCCATTTGGAATAACAAAAACAACAATGAATGACACATAGTGTTTGTGGTTTCATATAAATATAACAATAAAATACCTTTTAATACCTACTTAAGTTTTAAATTAAAGAAAATATAAAAAAAATAAAATAACAAAATGCACTCCAAGGATAGCGACGAAAACGGAAGTGAGACGGAGATTCCAGTACTAGACTGGCCATTTCTTATAAAGGTATTAAAACAACACTTTTATTCTAATTCGCCTGGCAACAAAAAAAATGATAGTGTATAACTGTAACGTGTTAATAGCTTTACATCATTATAGTCGTATTCTACCTTTTATTCATATAATATTTTTTAATGCAAAAAAAGATGAGTGGATTTTTGCTTTTTAGGTCAAACCTTGAACTCATTGCGTGTTACTTCAGGTCAGAGAAATCCAGATCAGTGAAAGTCATTCATATAGTATACGACGAGAACCTACATCTCTTTTATTTAGAACAAACAAAAAAATAGCTTCCAATTAAGGTAAAAAATGAAAACAGGTGCTATACATTCCCACTCGAATTTGTTTTTCTTTTTCTTTTTAATTGAAAGGACCGTGCCTTTTAGTCAGTCATGTACAAAATTGTAACTTACATATTATTATGTACATATAGGTAGAATATGACGAGTGGTGTATATAGGGAGTTAAGAGGTTTGCTACTCGATTTTATTGAGATCATCTGCCTTGTTTTTTTTTTTAATTTTTTCTTTGCTTTTCTGAAACTACGAAAATAAATGAAAAATTCAGGATTTTTTAAAGACACAGTCATGAGTGAATGCAATACTTTTTTGTATCCTAATAACCAGTGTTGTCACTTTACCACAATTGTGGTAGATCTATACCACCTTTTCTTAAGGATTTATTTAAATCTACAACTTCTATCCCGGGGAATACAAAATTCTATCACTATTTTTCCATAAACGAAATAATTTGACTAGATTTTGTAATCAGTGCAGAATCAGAATAAAGTTATTTTTTTATAAATATTAAAGAAAAATTTCTCAACTTTCGTTAAAATATTTGATGAATAAGGTAAAATTTTGTTTTTCCAACGAAAATCTTAATTAAATTCAATTTTTAAAACAAAAAAAAGCAGGCAGCAAGATATTTGACCACTTATTAGTATTTGAAGTTTCAAAATTTTCAGTAGCAGGCTTTTTTGTTAATCAAAATCATCTGATTTCTTAAACAAATCTCATAAATAAAAAAAATTCAAAATCGTTGTTTTAAAAACCAATTTTTATATATATGTATGTACAGAATTTAGGAAATATTTTTATAAGAAGAAAATCGGTACGCCATTTATTAGTATTTATTAATGCGGAAGTAAAAAATTTATATGAAAAACAAAAAAAATCATCTACTCATTTTCAAAATATCAAAACTTAAAAATGAGATTTTCCTTAAACACTTGTATAGTAGGTGCCGTTATATTTGGTCCTAAAAAAAAAAAAAAAACGTGTCGCAAGTAAAAATGTTTGAAATTAAATGAAAAAGTAAACTCATATACATATTTTGTTCCTTTTTCACTAATTGTCCGTTTTGTCTTAGTTTTAATTTACGGTGTTAAGAAAAATATAGAAAATGTAACAAATATATTTAAATAAAATGTTAAGAACAAAACATTAGCCTTACTTATTCCTTAATAACTACAAAACCAACGAAAATTAATAATTTATTAGAAAGAGTCAAGAAGAGTGAATTACTGTTTTTATTTAAAATAAATAAATATGTGAGAGGTACATAGGTACTAAGAGTTCTAAGACAAAGCTTGGCATGTCGAAAAAATTAAGAAAAATTAAAAATCTTATAAAATTATTTTCTTGGAAGGATTCCAAGCATTCTTTAATTATTTTCTCGTAAAAATAAATCTTGTGGATAAGAAATTGGATGATTTTTAGTGAAATCATAAACCTGAAAAATTGATATAATTAAGTATATAGATATTGGGTTTTTGGCTAAGTATCACAGAAATATCTAATTTTTCTGATAGATTTGACAACATTTTTTGTTTTTACAAGTGATAGGTAAGTAAAAAATTCAAATTGAATTCACCATTATTTTTTGACTCAACCTATCACGGTTTTAAATCTGAAAGTGACAACACTGATCCTAATAGCCATACACCAAACCCAAAACCGGGTTTTTGGCAAAAAGTTTTCAAAAATATGAAAGCGTTCACACCGAAGATTTACAAGTTTTCTTTTGTTATTTCACAAACACCCACTCCTCTCCTGCAAAAAAAAAAAAACAATAAGGGTATTATTAATGCAACGTCGGAAAAGCATCGTAAACGTGGTAAACGTCTTAAAGTTTACGACGTCGTAAACGAACTGTCAAAATTTGTATAGAAAATCTTTTCAAACAAATCTTGAACTTTAAGCTAAGAATAAGAAGATAGAAAGAGGTTTATCTCACATTAAACAGTGTATGTGAGTGAAGCACCAAATTAAAAAAAAAATATATATACCTACCAGATCTGTCATTTTTCCGAGCTATAGGAAAGTGTTTCGAGCTTATTTCGAGATTTCAAAACGTCAAAACAGGGAAAATACTAAATACAAAATTGAAATAAAAGTTAACACAGTGAATACTTGCATTAATTTATTAAAAAAAATATAAAACAACAAAAAGTGCTGCGTTAAATCGTGTACAAAACAATACCTATTATATGGAGTTTACAATTTTTTCTTTTCACGAGCTGATTGTGTTTCATATTTCACATAAAGTAATGTGAAGTGATGTTTTATTGGCAAATACATTATCTTAGAATACTTTTCAATTGATATTTCGTAGTATTTGTTTATAAAAAAAAAATGAGACACAGCTTACCTGTAAAATGAACAAAAATCACACTACTTATTATTAGTGTTTTTACAAGATTTAACGCAGCACCTCATGTAGTTTTATATTTTTTTTCAATGAAGTATTGCATATATTCACTTTATTTACTCTTACTTCACTTGTTTATTTCATTTACTAAGCTTATTTTCTATTTAACCGAATAAAAATCTCAAAACAACAACTAAAAATTCCTTTGGGCGGCCCATGATTTAGCTGTCTCACTGCATGCCTTCCCTGTGTGAATGCATATGTGTTTCTGTAACTCATACTATTTTGAAAAATGATTCACTTTTTACTCGATATGCCCGTTCCTCTATTTCTTCTTCTAAGCCCGTTCCTCTATTTCTTCTAAGACTTTAAGACACAAATTTCTGTGTTGAACGAAGATGGTAAACACCGTAAACATGGTAAACTCTTGTAACCTTAGAAGAAGAAATAGTAGAACGGGCATATCGAGAAAAAAGTGAGGTTTTTTTTTTTAATAGTGTGAGTTACACAAACACAAATGCATCCACGCATGCACCTTATGTATTGATCACACTAATAAACACCTTACCATCATTTTCGCCAAATAACTCAAGAATTAATAAATCATTGAAAGCAATTTGTTCATACAATTGTATAAAATTACTTTTTTGGCTTATTTTGGGCGTTTTTAAATTGAGGATAACAAATTTTACTAATGTTAAAATTAATTGGCATATTGTTAAATTAAAATAATTTAATAATACATAAAAGAAAACACTTGATTTTTCTATAATCTAAAAAAAAATTTTATTTAAGGTCAACGCGTTTTTCACGCGATTTTCACCAAATGTTAAATCCCCGCTCTATTGAGTGAATTAGTTAAAATTAAATTAAATGTTTTAAGTCGTTCGACGTTTAACGAATAGCTGATTTGTTTACCATATCGTTTACCACATTTACGCAAAATGTTTTTAGGTGCCTTTATGAAGCGTGCGTCGGAAACTTTACGATTTTACGACATCGTAAAGTTTCCGACGTTGCATGAATACCCTTAATAACAAAACATCTCATTTACATAACACACTCACAATTTCTTTTGTCAGCAGTTTTTTACATTTTGATTGAGCGCTGAATGTTTCGAAATGTCCGGCATTAAATTCAATGTGAAAAAAGATTGAAGACTTCGTTGCTACAATAATATCAAATTTTGTTCATCGAACAGAATACTGAAAAGCGGAGTGAAATTGTTCGCTTCGCATTAGCAGAGTACACAGCTTAAAGGATCCCCCACACCCACGCGAATCTGTCGCGGCGACAACCACGTGTTGTTATTGTTTTCGTCGTCACACCGACACACAGTGGGGCAAGATAGGTCGTTTTGTGATATTAATTATTTTCACTAGGAATTGAGTGTTGTTTTGCAACTTTTTGTGAGTTTATGATGAAAGCGGAGTGTTATCTTGAATTTAAGTAAGTTTTGTATAGCAAAATATTATTTTTAAACGCGAAACAGCCACGAAAAAGGATCTAGCTCCCCTCGTTAAGGCGGGCGGGGCAATTTTGTGAAAAGTTGACTTAGAGTTAAAAAAAAACATTTAAAATTAACAAAAGGTCGTACAGTGATTTTCTATAGCTTATTAGAAAGCTAATACTCTATTCTTTAATTTGTTTTTTCATTGAAGTCGTTGATGTATATAGTTTTTGAAAAATAAAATTTTAAAGTTAAAATTTTGAAAAAAGAAATAGTAGTTTTTTATTTTTAAGTTGATTTTTTTCAAAATTTTGCCTTTATAAGTGGTATGTTTTATTTTTAAAGAAGGATTCAATCTCTCGTTAAGGGGCAATTCAAATGACGGTTTCTATCTAATATACCTTTGCGTAACGTAAAGATATGTTTATTGACTACTGACCGCTTTTTAAGGCTCAAACATTTTAGAAATATTTAGAGTATAATATAGTATGCACGATTTTTGAAAAGTTTTAATTCAATAACATATAGGAATAATAGAAAACTGAATTTCAAAGCTAGCACAAATGCTGACGGAATAAATGTTTAAACCACTTTTGGGGCGAGCTGACAATAAACTTTGATGTTTTTTTTTTATTCAAAAATATTGTTAACTGAAATTTTAAAAACTACACTCTAATTGAATCCATAAAGAAATAAAAAAAAATATAGCCATAAAAACTCAAAAATGCACTGTAAATTTGTCTTATAAAGATGGTCTATATTGCTAATAAATTTGAGAACGTTTTTTGACAAAAAAAAATATGAAAAAAATTTAAAAACTTTTTTATTATATAATAAGCTACAAAAAATTGAAAAATATTGATCAATTTTTATTTTTTTAAAAATATGAAAAGAAGTCAGTCAATTTTGTCATCTTAATTTTAGTAACAACGTTTATATAAAAATTGATAAAATAGATTTGGGGCAAAAATTAAACATATATTTTTTTGTAATTGTGTTAAGGAAGTATTCTTAAACTTTCCGTATTTTCAGACCTGTTTAACTTTTGCCCCAATATTATATATGGAATAAATCGTAGCGCGAAGACTTAAAAAAATATTTTTTTTCATGCCAAATTATCGAACACAGAGAAATACTTTTTTTTTCAATTTTTATAATTAAAACATAGTCTACATCCCTTCACCTACACATGACATCTTAAATCTTCTTTCTATCGTTCTTAATACCAATAATATGATAAAAATAAAACACAACCTTTTCTTACCCTTTCGAAATGCTAGATTCGCTCACAACTTTGTCAACTTTGCTAGCCCGGCACACCTTCAATAAAAGACTTAAACAACAAAAATCACACTCATCATTTCTAATTTACCGTTTAGTTTAAGAGACCATACTATATTTTCCCGTTGCTTTAGTTTTGCCAAGTGACCTTTTAATCATCGCACTATATTGATCTGCCCCACAGTGCGACAGAATCGCGTTGGTGTGGGGTATCCTTTAAAGTGGAAATAAACTTGACAGCTAGGTGTTTTGAAAGTTCGAACACTTCTTGTCCACAATAAATAATATACATTTGCAGTCTTATTTATAAACTCATTCCAAAGTATTTGAAACTTCGGAAAGCTCTTCAACTCCCAAATCTTATTTATTAACATGTTCCATTGATTGTCTAACTTAGACAATCCAAACCTATGAACTAAGAATAAAAAAGTTATCTTGAAATTAATGAAGTGATCATTGAACGTTTCGATTTTAGTGAGAATATGAGGACATAATTCTTTACTTTAACCGCCATATTATTAAATCGATACATCCAGATTAAAACTTAAATACAGATGTAAATCATACAAATTCAAAGTTAACACATCCGGATTTAAGTTTTAATCTGGATATATTAAGTGAATAATATGGGCGTAAAGGTAAAGTGGCTTAAGTCGACATCAACCAATAACTTTTTTTTATTATTTAAAATAAATGACAAATTAGCTACATTTCTGTGTAACCTGCTTGGAATTAATAATTGACTTTTGGTTTCAGTTTTAGCTTCTTGTTCAAAATAATCTTCTTGGAATAATTGTTTTAAGATTAAAATTGTGTTCCCCAAAAATGTTAAAAATCGACTAAAGCCACATTACCTTTTGAGTAAAGATTTAGACAACACGTTCTCAAATTAGGAGATGTCTTATAGTCTAAGAGCTGAATATGTTTATCTGAAAAACACCTCACACAAGGCAAGAATCAATATTTCTTACATTTTTAATTTAATGCTTTTAGTAATATATGATAAAGAACCACTTTAACCAAAACTTAAAACAAACATGAAAAAAAGAAGTTGCAGAACAATGTAGTTCAGCTTGTGTTTAGCGATAAAATATAATCAGCTGATATTTTGACATAAATACACTTGACTTGAAATTAAGAGAGATATTTCTTGACTAGCTTTCCAGTCAACTTTCCAATAAAGTTGCCTTTTGGAAGGCAATTTTTTGACAGCTGACCAATTAGAGATTAGCAACTTGCTAGTTCCTACATGCTTCTGAACGTACCAATTAACATCGTTTGGTTTCCTTTCACGCCAAATATCTGCGAGCTCTCGGTCTATAACTATTTAGTCAATGGCTAGTTGGAAAACTGTCCGAGTGTTTTAAAGAAATCAAAAGCATAATTTTTTTTGTCAACATTAGGTATGTTTTTTTTTTCCCAATCCCGGACGGAATTGTTTGAAAAAACTATATCGGGGATTATCGACACCATTACAAAAAAATGGAGTTTCCGCATAAACTATCGATAACAAGTTTGTAATTCCCGCCGATAATACAATTTTTCTCCGCGATTAAGTTAAGTCCCGAAAATTCAGCCCTATTCTGATAAACGTCGGGGGGGAATGTTTATTCGAAACTCATCAATTAATATTCTACTACACTTTCGAAGGGAAACATTCCCCGTCGGTAACATAGTGTGCCATTTTCTTAAACCAACGAATCGAATAAAATTGTCAGTTTTACATCCGCAATTGATTTTTTGCGTTTGTTATTTTGAAAAGCTGAATATTGAAAAAAATGTGAGTAAAAATGGGAATATTTTAAATTTTTATATTTTTTGTCTAATAAATAAACTTTTTTTTAGGAAGAAAATAACCAATCGGTACCAATTTTCAAAAAAGCATTCTTTGGCTTCATGTTTCTCTCCTCCTTCATTTGCATGGTTGTCTTCTTTGAACACAACTGTTTTTCCAAGCTATCCAAAACCTTCTTAAGAATTTTACTGGAGGTCGGTTGTGCTATACAGACACTGAAGTCTTTATCAACACCGTGCTGCTAATTGCCTTCTATAAAAAATCGCAGAGGCTGCTCTGGAAACAGGAGGTAGATCGGATTCCAAAAGGGATAAAACGTACTGAAAAGCCTGTTTATTAAGCCGAAAGTTTTTAATGAACATAAAATTTCAGACGTGTTAAATTAATGGTAACTGGGAACATTTCTTAAATAACGGGTGATTTTTTAGCTGGTTTGGTTTTGGCAACACTGGTTTTGACAGCTGACGTGTGTTTAGTACCTTGTGTCACTGTCAAACAGCTTCAGTTTGGTTTGCAATTTAACCATGGATCGTCTTACAAATGAACAACGCTTGCAAATTATTGAATTTTACTATCAAAATTCGTGCTCGGTTCGAAATGCTTTTTTATCGAAAAATTGTGTTCAGCGATGAGGCTCATTTTTGGTTGAATGGGTACGTAAATAAGCACAATTGCCGCATTTGGAGTGAAGATCAGCCAGAAGCATTGCAACAGCTACCAATGCATCCCGAAAAAGCCACTGTTTGGTGCGGTTTATGGGCCGGCGGCATTATTGGGCCATATTTCTTCAAAGATGATGCGAATCGCAGCGTTACTGTCAATGGTGAACGCTACCGAGCGATGATAACAAACTTTTTTTTGCCCGAAATGGAAGTTCTTGACTTGCATGATATGTGGTTTCAACAAGACGGTGCCACATGCCACACAGCACGCGAAACAATGGCGCAATTGCGAGGCGAGTTTGGTGAACAGTTAATTTCACGTTTCGGGCCGGTCAATTGGCCGCCTAGATCGTGCGATTTGACACCATTAGACTATTTTTTGTGGGGGTATGTCAAGGCTAATGTCTATAGGGACAAGCCCGCTTCGATTGACGCACTGGAAGCCAACATCCATGCATTCATTCGTGAGATACCGGCCGATATGTGTGAAAGAGTATGCCAAAATTGGACTCAGCGGATGGGCTACCTGAGACGCAGCCGCGGTCAACATTTGCATGAAATTATCTTTAAACATTAAATTGCAAGGTTCAAACTATCGATTCAAATAAATATTTCATTCATTTTTTCGAATTTTGTGTTTTTTTTTTTAAAAAAGTTCTAAACCTCTTAAAAAATCACCCTTTACATACGTTTCATCGGGCATATTCATAACGTCTTGTGTTCTTTTGCGTATTTCACTTCGTACCTTTCGATTACCACACTCCCAAATTTTATTGGAAATCTCAAAAAAATCGCAATACTATCCATTGTCTTAAATTTGGCTTGTTTGCAAAGTTTTCTTTTTTTAAATACATTTTTGAAATATTATGAATGTGACATTTCATTTAAATCTGAATATTCGAAAGATTCGAAATAAGGGCTGGTAGAGTAGTTCCCACGACGTTTAGCAAAATTGAGCAAAAACGAGCGAACGTGAATCGATGAAGTAAATCGAACGTTCGATTCCCCGTTTAGCAGAATAGGGCTGATTATCTGGGTTTAGCTTAGCTTATTTGGGATTAGTTGGTGTTGCACTTAACATGCAAATTGTTTAGCCCCGAATCGTTTTTTTTTTATTTCATCCAATTTCCTTCGGGCTTGGAAAAAAAACAAGCCTATTATTTGTTTTTTAACTCACCAGATATTTAAAAAAAAGGCTCTGATAGAATCAACCTCATACTGATCTGCTTCATAATCTCTTATACTTTTGAGAAATATTAAGCCTTTACCTTAGTTTGAACTACCAAACTTATTAAATATTTAGCTTTAAAGCCATCCTTAAATTAATGTATTTAAAAATATATCTGATCATTTTCACCCCAATTCACCCTATAAATTGCAAAATTTTTACCAAATATCTATCCTTGTTATGCATATTATGTTGTATCTTTTTTTACACTACTTAAAACATTTGTAAAACTAAATAGCCATCTACCGCTGAGTAAAGCTTTTTTTGGTTCATGCAACGTGATCCCTATAGAGAGCAGGATCTCGTGTTGTTGTTGTAATGCGTGTTTAAAGCCCTTCCACACTATCCCACTGAGTATTAATACAAAGTGGAAAAGAATTCCATGCTACTGCCAAATTTGTGAGAGAGAAATTTCTTTTTGACCTCACACAACAGTTTAATTTAACCTCAATAAAAATGTGATGAAATGTGTGACAGAATTAGAACCATTTCTAAAAATTCTCATGTATTAACACATGTCAAATCGTGTAGGCTGGGAATATCATTTTTTGTTTCCACACTATTATACATGATTTGTTTCACACTTTTTTGACATGTATTAATACTCAGTGGGATAGTGTGGAAGGGCTTTTAAATGTATGATAGAGTAGAAACGGATTCTGTGCCAAACTTCACCATTGGCTCACTTCCTTCACAGTCCAAAGTATTCTGAAGTCCTCTTTATATATTAATTCTAAATGGCCTTCCAAAGTTTTACGCAAAGCAAACCTTCTAAACCTTTTCTGAATACGTTCAACTCTTAATGATCCTCTGTTATATTATAGAAGTTAGACCGAACCAAAGAGACAAACAGACATTTCATAGTGTAAGGTTCACTAAATTCTTTGGAATTTCTAAAAAGAAAACCAAGCATAGCATTCGCTTTCGAAATTACAAAGTCCACATGCAGCGAAAACCCCAATTGAGCATCGAAAATAACTCCCAAATCCTTTTGCATTGAGACCTTAATAAGAACATTATTTGATATTTTATAATCGAATACAATTAGATTTTTAGATCTAGTAAATGTCATAATAGAGCATTTACGAATATTAAGATGTAAACAGTTAACAACACACCAACTCGTAAGTGTCAATATCTTGTTGAAGTTTCACACAATCCTCCACTGATTTAAAATCTGGCAAATCATTTATAAAAAAAAGGAAAAAGAGGGGACCTAAGTGGCTTCCTTGTGGAACTCCTGAGTGATTCAAAATAGCTTTCGAGAAATGCGAACCTATTTTAACATAGTGCTTACGGTTTCTTAAGTAACTCATTATCCAGTTGAGTAGCACAGAGTGAAAACCAAAACTTATTAACTTCCGCTCTAAAATATGAAACTGAACACGATCAAAAGCTTTAGCAAAGTCAATTTAGATAGCATCCACTTGAAAGTGCTGTTCCATACTGTTAAGGCAGAAGTTAGTGAAAATTGCCAAATTTGTTATTGTAGATCTACCAATGAAAAATCCATGTTGATCCGCAGATATAAAAGACCGAGTAAGATTGTATAATTTTCGCTTTACAATTGCAGTTAGCACAAAGTATATTCCATACTATACCATGTCTGTATGTATAACTTTAAAAATGTTATCTACTTAAAACTGATTACTTTAAAACTCGAATTTTAAAGTTAATTTGCTAAGTGAATGTAGGTACTTATATTAGGGTAGTCGTCATCTTCAAATGAAAAAAAATAATTCCTGAATTTTTTTCAGATTTTATTTTCATCTCCTATTGGCGCTGCAAACGATAAATAATTGCAACGTAAAGACGGAATGTTGATTAAAACTAAAATAAATTGAATTTGCTATTATTTTTCATTAATTCCAATAGGTTTTGTATATATGTACATATGTACTTATATGTAGCTGATTTTTTTGGAGAATCTTTTTTTGCACAGAATTATTTGCGCGAACCAATAATTGAGTGTGGAAAAGGATACAGTAGAATCTCAGAAAGATGAAAGGTTCTAAAAGATGAACAGCTCGAAAAGATGAACGGAAAATGTTCACTTTTCAGTGTTCAAAAAGATGAACGGGTTAAAATTTTGTACTCAAAAAGATAAATACTTTATTCCCGAGATAATTTTGTACTTCTTCTTTGCCTTTAGTTCCTCCCGAACAATACTTTCGGGCTTGTTTAATTTGTTATGTAAATAACTTTTAATGTTTACCATATCTTCTTCCTCAAACATACGTTGATGCCCGAAAATATGAACAATTTGAAAAGATGAACGGGCCCTGTTTTATATCTGTTCATCTTTTCGAGACTCTACTGTATTTGAGTTTTATATGCATTTGTTGTTCCTTTCATTACATCATACGTTTCTGTAATTTTTGTTCCATTTTTTATTTTATTTTTGAAATTACATTTTCAATTTTTTCACTGGAAAGAAAAATTTCGTTTCGCATTATCGGAAAAAACTCTCCATTAATATATTTCCGTAGTCTTTTCGTTTTCGCTGTCGATTTGAAGACCAGAAAAAAATTTGTTTCGCTTCAGCTACGTAATAGGCTTTATAATTATCTAAATTACAAAATTTCATATACAAAATTGTTTTTAATTTTAACAGGGAATAATGGATAATCCATCATGTGCTACTCCTGCCCCAGACACAATATCTGCTCTTTTATGGACAATCACTGCTGTTTTTGGAATTGTTTACGCACTATTAGGTATGAAATTGATATGGTACTAATTTACTGTTTTACAAACTACACAATTATTAGCTTAGTTCCTTTACTTTTAAACTCTGTGCATTTGTGTACATTTTGTACACAAAACAAATTTAGAAATTCACACAAATGCACAGAGTTTCAAAGTAAAGGAACACAAATTTTAGTAATAAAAGTCATTAATACCAAATTCATTAAATTGAAAAGATGTCTTATAGCCAAAAATTTGTCATTTACATAAGAGTTAAGATCGAAAAATCAGTATTTTACTTTTGAACAATTTTGTAAATAATGATATCTCTAAATTGATCGATGTTAGGAAAGAAATCTTAACATTTTCTTTTAGAGAGTCACATAATGTACTAACTTTACATAAACTTGTTTTCAAAACACTCAATTATCATTCATTTAAGATGATTAGCTGTGAACAAACTGGCCCTAAGTGCGACATTATTTGGGTTAAATGCTACAAATATAATATTATGTTCTATTTGATTATTATAATATGAAATGATTTATATTCTAGGCTATCGATGTCTTCGAGCTGTTGGATTTTTGAGTGGATTGCTTGTTGGTGCCAATGGTATATTCATTCTGCAAGATTTGAAAATTACATTACTGGGAAGCCCAGCAGATTCGGCTCTTGCTATTGTAGCTGGTTTAATTGGAGCCGTTTTAGGTTCCGCTCACCCTATAGCATCGGCTTTAGTTAGTGCTTTTGCTGGAGCATTATTAGCTGCCGTTGCTATGGCGGTTTGTGTAGCAACAATGCCAGACAATGAGTTTGGGGTAAGTTTACAAAAATGTATTTTATATTATATCTGCCGGAAAAACCCCCGAATCCCGATGGCAAATTGAAATAATTTTCCAAATTTGAAGTCTCCACCTTTTTTTTTTGATTAATTTTCTTTTACATTTTGGTTTTAATCAGTGAATTTACTTACTGTTTTTTAGAATTATTTTGTCCTCTTCCATCCTAAAAAGGAATAACAGATCTCATCTGATATAGTTTTGTTTTTTTTTCTTGATTTTTTGTTGTATATGTACCTACCTATAATTAAAAATATCATGTTCAATTCTAGCCAAGAGAAATATATGTTGCTGTCGTTGGCGGAGCTGTAATTTTCTCTGTTTTAACGCTCTGTTGTGTAAAATATATAACAATACTAGCTTCTAGTATAGTTGGTACTGCAATGATTGTGGCTTCCATTGATTATTTCATGCATGGACTTGACACTGCAAACTGGGTAAGAAATTTTAAAAATCTTAATTCATATATTTACTTTTATAATAAAATGTGTATATGTACCTTTATTATTTTTAATTTAAGATTTTAAACATGAAACCAAATCCTGCCCCACCTCCTTGTTTTGGTGGAATTCTTATATGTACTTGGCCAGTTGCTGCCATTATTAGTGTAATGGTACAATGTTTCATTACCGGATGGCGTGTTGACCACCGGAAACGGATTTATCATAGGCATCCCCAAGACATTCGCTGTCGATCTACTTCCAGGCCTAGAGAAACACGTGAAGAAGCTCGACAGCGAAAATATAGATATCTGTATCAAGTTCGAACAGCTAGAGGTGACATAATTTCGCAAGTAAGTTTCAATACATACCTCCCAACGTATACATTATGTAGCTATATAAAAATTTTTAAACAAGCTTATTTACAATTAAGCGTTTACCCTAATAATGACTTTAATACTTAAAATGGCTGAACACAATAGACGCGCGTCACGGCGCGATTTTTGTTTGGGAATAGCCTTAGTATTGTTTTATTACACAGACAATGCATGATTTTTAGAAAAAAAAATGTTGTATGACAGCTACCCAATCTACATACATACATACATAGATGGGCTAAAACAAAATTCGAATTTCCTCACTAGAAAATCACATAGAAATTTTTTAGGATCTAGATCAAATTATAGCACGGATGCACAGGTGCGCAAACGCACAAAAATGTTCATAAAATAAATTGCTTTATTCGACTGAAAAAAGCCTCATTCAATGTTTTTTTATGAATTAAAAAAAAATACTACTAAAGTAACGTTTAATACAAACATACAAAACTAATTTTTTTATTAAATTCAAATTAAATAATCCACAGAACTTCGTCTCAGCCCTCCAGAAACGTGTGCAGCCCGGTACTGAAACTCCATCGGAGAGATCCCTAAAGACTAGCTCAAACGAACGCAATACCTTCAGAAGTGATCGCACCCATTTTACAACTATTCCTGACTCAGATATATGTGATAAGATCGAGATCGTTCGCGATCAAGGATAATATTGGCCACTAAACTAATCGCACCCGATGACGCCCAGTACGGTCAGTACAAAATTAAAAAAATGTAAATGCATCAAAAAATGTAGAAATTGAGAATTGAAATCAATTTAGCATGCAGCGTTTCGCTTCATTCCATATTTATTTTTTTAATAAAACAAATACAAAATAATAACAAAAAAAAATTAAAACTTGTAGGAATAACTAATAGATTTAATGCACATGTTGTAAACATTGCCGAAAAAACAGACATGGAAATAATTAAATATACGAGCATGTACCGTAATAAGGTCCAAGGCTATCAGCATAATATTATTGAAACAAAACAATTATAATAAATTTGTATTTATTAATTATTATTATTATTATCAATGTTACATAAACAAATTATTTGAAAATTCGAATTTAAAAAAAAAGGAAGTTAAACCGACCACTAAGTTGACTAATAATGTCGTAAATTAATGTACCTACTTATGTATTCCTTTAATTTTTGCCAAAAAGAAAAAAAAATAATAAGAAAACATTAAACGATCTCATTGTAATTCCTTGTTGGAAGCGCTCTCTAGTATGGAAGAATAACATAATATATAATTATATATTTAAATAAAACCGTAACTATGTTTGTATTGTTAAAATATAAAAAAACAAAATAAAGGCAAATCGATATTATTTGAAATAATAAATAAAATTTAATAAAATAAAAACATTTTTGTAATTTTTTTTTCATAACTCTTGAATCTGTGAATCCAAGCACTATTTGCTCTGTTCACGTATTTTTTTAAAAATCGATGTTATTTTTTACCTTTACCTAATTACTCCCTATAAATGATGAAAATATTAAGCAATAAAAACTAAAACATATCTACATACATACCTTCCTAAATATAACCTTCAAAAAGAGGATTTTATTTTGGTTGTTTTTACTTCACACTATAAATAACTAATGTTGGAAATATTTAGCCAGTTCAGGTTTCTTGAGATATCTGAGATCTCAGAGATCTCAGCAATCTCAGAAATCTGAACGTAATTCCTCAGTGAGATTCCTCACTTTTGCTGTCAAAAAGCTGAGACAGAAATTATTTTTCAATTATTTTTTGTCGCAGTTGATCAATTTATAAAAACGAGATGGAGAGTGCTTTTGACTTCTAAAGGAGAAATTTTGTTCAGGTTTCTCCTTCTCTTCAGTGGAGCTGACAGATGTTTGCTCAGTGAGTGAACTGGCTAATTAACTCATAAATCCTTTCCGTTAAGTCTTTCAAACAGAAAAAGAATTTTTAAAATGTTATTCTATTTTTTTGACGGCCTTTTACCCTATAATAGCGAATTTAAAAATTGTTTTAAGAATTTTGACAGCAAATTTGAGATATTTTCTGAGGAATCCTATGTAACTGAGTTTGCTGAGATCTCAGTATAACGGGTATTGCTTTTATAACAAACAGATGGCGCTCTTTTTTTTTTAAGAAATTTAAGTTTATAAAAACACGAGCGTATTCGCATTGTAAATTATATGACAATTTCAGATAAAAAAAAATAAGCAAACAAAAATCTGACTGCCGTTTGAGAGTGAACAGAAACACTTCAATTTTTTAAATCGATAAATTTTCCATTTTAGTGGCGAATTTAAATTTGATGGAAACTGAAAGCAAATTGGGATTTAATGAATTAAGAATCACAATTTATAATTTTTTATTAACAATTGTGTTTTTTATTCAAACATAATAATTGTATGAACATCCAAAATTTACAAATTAATACAAATATTTAAAAAAAATTATACCAATCGACTTGGTAAACGAAATTTTTTTCTAAGCGTTTGAGAAGATATTGGGGTCATACATGCATTATCGAATCCTCTCTTGTTGCCAACTTCATTATTCACTTCAGTTAAAATGTCCAAAATGTGTTCTCTGTCAAAAAAAAAATAAAGCAATTATTAAAATTTTTAACATATGAATATAAAAATAAATAATCACCTGTCACCTAACTCGTTGATTTTCGTACACAAAGTTTGAATAAACCAAGACCCTGTTTTTGTGTGACGCAATGATGCAAATCCATTGACTGTAGACATTGCTTGTACCATATCTCCATAGTCTGTGGCATTGTCTGCAGGTGAATCACTCTCCAAATTGTCATCATATCTAGCTGTTTGAAGATTTGGGCCCTGACATGCTTGTATTATAAGCATTTTTGGTTTTCGAATCAATGATTCACCAGTTAAGATCTTTTTGATTTCATCTATTTTTATCGGTATGCTATCGCATGCATAAACAGCACCTAAAATTTTTTTAATAACAATTGTTTTTAAGTATTTTTGTTGAAAATTTATTCAACAAACCTTCACAGCCATGAGTAAGAATGCATACAATTAACGAATCGTACATGATGGATCGCTTAACGATTTCACGAATATTTCTTAACACTTCAATATGATTTAATTCATCTCTTAGAACTGGTTTGTATCCAAATGATGAAAACGTTTTTTCTAGCGACGATTTATCTACGTCTGTGCCTAAACGTTCGAGTAACGGGTTTTTTGGTAAGAGGTGCTGTGATAGATATAACAATTTACAATACTTTTTTTACTTTACAACAAAAAAAACTGCGTACAATTAATAAAGAAAATGTTTCTATACGATTATATGAAAAAAAATAAAAATCTAATTGATTATTTTCGGTCTATCATTCTATATACATTTTACATGTAACTTATCTGTATATTATATAAAAATTAATGTTTGTCTATATAGGGCTCATAGACATGAAAACAACAAAACCAATATCGCTGAAATTTTAAAAATTTGTTCCTATTAGCAGCGAGGTGGGTTACATAGCGATTTTAGCAAAATCCCCGCACTCCCATGCCCACTTTTATCATATTTTAGTTTTCTCCTTATCGAAGGTCTTTTAACGTTAAAGTTTTGTAATTAAGTTCACTTAATCCTAAAACATGAAATGTTTTATTTTTCCCACCCACTATCATGCATATTTTCTTATATTATTGTTTTATCCTTAGAGTGCTGAAAGTTTATAATAAATCTTTCTTGAGCGAAAAAAATTACATAATATGTAGTTTTAATGAAAATCCGCCTACTAGTACGCCCACTTTTCTAATATCTGAGATTCTTCCTTACGTCTTTAAAGTTGAGATTTTGTAATTAATATCTTTTGACCTAAAGCATGACATATAATTTTTTAAAACCGCTTTTTGGCACACCCATTTTTTATTAATTTTGAATTTCTTCCTTATACAGAGCAGATCAAAAACATAAATGTTGAAAAAAGAGCAAAGGTCTACTCTACGAAAACCTGTATAAGTGGGCACTGAAAAGAAGTGATATCTAAAAGAGCGCCAAGTTTATGAAGGTTCTATATAAAATATTTAAAGTAGACTATAATCAAATTAATTATTCTTTTATCATTTAACATATTTTAAAATGCAGAATTAAGGATTTTTTAATTAGAACTTGAGAAACCTAATTTTGTATCATTCTGAATTATGACCCTTTCTCCTTTTGGGAAACAATCTATATTGAAAAATTCGGTAACTCTACAAATCGAAATATCAATATTTTGCGGGGTTCGTATTTAACGACATTTTCATAAAATCTGCCGTGTTGAGTGCCTGTGTATATATCATTTGATATTTGCTCGCTCGGTTATTTTAGCACTGCACTAACCGATTACTGTTGAACGCAAAATATATAATATCACGGCGTTTTCAGATTATCACCTTAATATATATTTAGTGTCTGCATTAAAACTATACATGTATTTCAGCTAAAACAATCATACACAAAATGATGTGCTTTCTCGTTTGCCAACATGAAAATTATTCAGTAAGGGGCAGGATAAAAAATCAAAGATACAAATTTTTGAGATCTCGGAAAAGTTATCTGGTTTGTTTAAGTAAAAAAAATTAAGATGAACATTAAGATGAATATGAATTAAATTAAAAAAATAAACTATTACAGATTTTTAAAAATAAACAAAATAGCTAAATCAGTTTAAAGATTAGCTTTTTTCAGTTTACCTGCAACTCGGGATTTGTTGATCTGTGAAATTTTTTTTGGTTGATTATCAAAACAAATCCTGCACTTTCTCTCTCAATTTTATAAAAGTTTCCAGTTTGCAATTCCAAGGGACGTTGAAAGACTTCTGGGCTTTTTGTAGAACTGGAACTGCAACATTCATTCGTATAATTAGTGATTTGCAAATCCTGAGAGTCTCTTCGTTCACTGTCATTTGCTTCGATATTTACATCTCTTAGAGAATATACCAACATATCTTTAATTTTTTGAATACTATTGAGTTTGAAGTAATCGATAAGTATTGAAATATCAGTTGTTTCACTTCCAGATACATCAAGTGCACGTTTTGTTATCCAATCAAGTAGAAAAACTTCCAAATAGTCAAAATTGTAGAAGCGCAAATGATCTTGTATGCCTATTGCATCACGAACTTCTAACACGAGGTTACCGGCATCGATGGGTTTAAGCATTTCACACATTGAGTAAAGAACTTTAACTATTTGACTGATGTGTAAACTCATTTCTGGTATGTGTGGCAGGAAATGTGTTCGGACCTCAGAAACGCGCAATCCAAGTTTTCGTAACACTTTGTTTGCTTTGATTATTGCTAAAGCTTCCACAAGGTATGGTTTCCAATTTTGATTTACTTTAGTGTAGCTGGTTAAAATATCTGTAGGAGCATCTGGAGATGATGAAATAACCAGTAATTTTTGAAGAATATATTGTGCATTTGTTTTTGAATCAGCGAATAGCAAGAACGCTATAGAAACCTACAAAATGAAGAAAAGATTTAATAATTTATTTATTAAGTTTTTACTTCTATATAATTTAATTTAAACTCAATTCGTGTTCGAACGCATATCACGTAAAACTATTGGGCATATTGAGATACGTTTTTTTAATTTCTTCACAGATTCTAAAGTTTTATTTCCTTCCAACCTTCTGATCACCTAAGAACATTGAGGCAGTGAGAGCTTCAATCCCTCAATTCCCACGGTGTTCTGCGCGCCTATATATGGGTGAATTGGAAAACGATAAAAGCCATGGCAAATAAACTGAGACGGCCCAGAAGATCAAGGTCAACTGAAAGTTTTTCCCATTTATATTTTTCTTGTTCTCATGTGGTAATGTTCCTAATATTTTAATAAAATTAACTCTAGATACGTAAATAAGTTGGAACTTAATTTATAGAACTTTAACCGAACTTAATAAAATAAGTAAATTTATGTACATAAAACATAAATAACTTGAAGTTAAAGTACAAGCAGTAGAAGATGGAAATACCTTAAGAGGTGAATGATTATCTTTAACTAGGAACATGTTTTATATTTTTACCTTTCTTTCTAGGGGTAAATTTTAACAATTTCTTCGTTGAAAATTCCCTCCCCATTGACAATGGTTAAGATGTTGCAACTGAACAAATAAACATTTAGCTCTAGCCCATAAAGTATTCGATATCAAATCCAAGAGCAAGAAACAAACACTTTGGACCTTATATGTAGGTTTAGATCTAGGTCACTAGGAGCCACAGTACTGGAGTAGACAAAAGCTTCAAGATTGAGTTGAGTTGAAAACTTTAGTCGGCAATGATGTTTCAGGTACATAGAATATGTATAGGTACATTTTGAATTTTTATGATTGATGGTTTTGAATGAAACAGCAAACACTTGGGTGAGCTACTTCCAAGTATTTATGGGGCATAAAGCTGTTTCACGACTGCAACAACAGACTCCTTTTAGTAGTTTGTTGAAAGTAAAATTTTAAATTATCTTAAGTTAAATTTATCGGAAAACTTCTGCGGTCTAGTTTCATTAATATAATTCAAAATGCCTTCGGGGAAGAACCGATAAAATTAATCATTAAAATAAATCCATTAAGTAAAGATGATTGTTTCATTATCTTACCTTTTCATGGAAACACAAATCATTTTCAACCAAATATAAATCCTCTTCGTCAATGTTTTTTATTTTTGAAAGAATATTATTATTAAAATTCATGTTTTTGTATATATAAAAACTTTACAAAGATTATCTTATTTAAGTTTAAAATAAATATAAAAAAGAAATAAAATAAAACAAGACAAATCTTGCAAAGAAAATATTTTTTTGTTTTGTACTTTTTGACATATGTGTCTATGACATTTTATGCCTGTTTGGTAACTTTTTTTTCAACAAATTTCCCAGAACCGAGTTTTTTTTTCTATGGGTTTTGACAGCAAATTGTGAAATTTTGTGAAAATTTGTGCAAATTCGCAAGAAATTTCATGTTACCAAACAGACCAATTAAAAAAACCTCATTAGGTTGCAAACAGATGGGAAGTGCGTTCAAAGACACTATTTGTGGCAAATTGTTTTGCTTTTTAGGTCGAGGTCACAACATAGAATAGACCAGCACCAATAACCCTTAAGGTAGAACCGCACTAGGCGGAACTGCACTTCAGCGACACCTTGCGCACTTTCGCACGAAACTGAACGAAACTTCACGTCGCGACACAGTTGGTCAGATTACCAACTTTGTCGCATAGTGTCGCGCCGTGAAGTGCAGTTGTGGCTTAGTGCGATATAGCTCATACAATTTCCTACAAATAAGTCGTGAAGTTCAGTTCAATAAAACGATACGGATCCTAATGAAAACACTAGGGGTATTCCCGATCCGATGCAAACTGGTCTTGCATCATTGGAAAAGTGCAAAGTTTTTTTTTTACAAATGGGGTTAGGGTATAGCAATTTTACACCTTTGCATTTTTGCAACGATACAAGGCCAGTTGCATCGGATCGGGAATATCCCTACCTTTTCTGTAATTTGTGTTCTTGTGTTCATAAGGTTTTTACGTAATTACCAACCTAATTTCGTGCAAATTTGGTTGAAATTACCTCATTTCGAAATGTGAATTTGTATGGAAAATGAGATAATTTGGAATCGAATTTGGAAATTTTCAACGAAATTACCTCATTTGGCCCAATGAAAACGTAGTATTATGTTTGTTTATTTTTCATGTAGATACTGGGCCTTACTAATAACCAAATTTAGTAAATAGTTAAACGAAATCTCCAGATTACAGAACATTCGCATACTAATAACGAATTTAGTCTCCAGGTTATTCACTAGCAAGACGTTAAAATTTAATACATAGAAATCCATCTTTAAGCTCTCCACTAAACTCATGAATTCAAGGAATTCCTAAATGCATCCCGCAGATCGGATACGCATGTTGTGAAAAGAAGAACCCATCGAACACCAAGTTCAAGATTCTTTGTTTTTAGTTTTTTATTTTTTTTCTTACTTTTTTTTGGAAGTAATAACTTTAAAATGAAATGTCTGATTATTTTAAGTAGAGTTTTTTTTTAAGCATATTGATACTTAATACATATTTATGACATACAAATAAATGAAAAATATATAATTTATGAGAAGTGCTTTCCTATAAATTGCGTTTTATATACCCAGTCCCGCGTGCATATTTTGTTGAATTTTGCGAGTTTCCTTGAATAAATTTATATTCTTCGTTACTTGAACTCATTTTTCTAAATATTTGTTTTTGTTGACGCGAAATTAATGAAATTGAAAATCCAAGAAAGCTTGACATTTATTTGACAACATCTTGTTGGAAATTGTAGTGGATTCAAGGAAAGTGTGAGGATTTGTTAACGAGAAGGTTAAAGGTAGAACCGCACTAGGCGGAACTGCACTTCAGCTTACTTACGCGACACAGTTGGTAAGATTACCAACTTTGTCGCAGTGTCGCGCCGTGAAGTGCAGTTGTCGCTTAGTGCGATATAGCTCATACAATTTCCTACAAATAAGTCGTGAAGTTCAGTTCCGCTGAAGTGCAGTTCCGCCGAGTGCGGTCCTAGCTTAAATATGTTATAAGTAGGATTCCGTTTAAGCTCCGCACTTTATTTTAACCTTGCACTTTACTAATAGTCAATGTATTTGGTTATTAGTAAGGCCCAGTCTTTTTTCCTCGCACTGCAGTTTGTACTCTCTACCGACTGAGGAGCCGTCTACCCGCCAGAGTAAGAACTTAATTCTGGTTCCATAAAGCAATAGATAGAAACCTAGATCCAAATTTGTTTTTGTATTACGTGTTAAAAGATAACCCCGACCCAGACCCGTAGATAATAAAACGCGACTAATTTGGAATCGAATTTGGACATTTTCAACGAAATTACTTTGGCCCAATGAAAACGTAGTCCATTTATTCTCAGAGTTTTCCAAGACTGAGATCCCAATAATTAAAACAGACCTATTTCACTATCGAACTTAACAGAACTATTTTTGACAAACAAACATTGACATCTACTAGTTTTGTTGCGATTTACGAATTTCAATTTTGTTGACGCCAAGTAACATTTTTAAAGTAAATTAATAAATATTTTTGTTTTTCATTTTAAAATGGAGCAAGATTGTTGTAGAATTTGCCTATCCAAAACTCAACCACTTGAACGCCAAGATTTGTTCATGGAGGAAGACAACAATTTAAGCGTACTTGGCCAATTGTACGAAGAAGTCCTAAACATACCCGTATGTATTTTGTATATAAAACACAAGTTTGAATACGAATTTGAAAAGATTTATTTAAATACAAAATAATTTCGAGAAATGGTATTAGATCTCCAAACTTTTGTTATACTGATAGGTACTTGTACTGGAGGGAGTTTTTTTGGTATATACTTTTATTACAAAAACTCGTCCAGAAATGAAACCAATTGACTTGGTTTTCAAAAAACTTACTCTAGGTTTGTAGGTTGAAATATATTTCATGTGCAAATGAAATGAGATGTTTTTATGTACACTACATTTTTCCATGTTAATTAATTAGTTACTATAAGAAACATATGAAAAATATATTAATTTAAAATAAGTAGGGTTCGAGGTTTTATTAAATATGTTATAAATCCCGAATACAAAGATAGAAAACAAATAAATGTGAAATTTAATAAAACGTGATCATGAGTGTTAACCATGTGTTGCTATTCGATTCAATCCAAAATTACGATTCATGTGAATGTCTCATAATAGTGATAAAAGCGCTACCACTATTTATGTTTGTATATTCTAAGGATCAACTGTTTTTTGATTTTTCAAAAATTCAATTGGCGGTTTCCAGAATACAATTATTGACGCGGATAAATACCATTATAAGACTATCTATTAGATATAATAAGCATGCTTGTAGGAATGGGAGGTAGCGATTTCTAGCTGATTAGCGGGATTCTCATTCAACGAAGTTTTCATCAACAAGTGTCGCCATTCATTCATACAGTATCTGCAAACAAACCATGCATTTGATGGAGATGGTGTCTCCTCCAAGAATTTTACACTTTCAATTATATTCGTGTGGATTCCCTAACAGTCTTCTTTTATCACCAGACTGAAGTAATCTGAGAAGTAATTAAACTACTCTCGAAAATTTTAATATCACTTTTGTAACTCTGTCCTTTTTTGATGATTTATAAGTTCATAACAACTTTTCATTCAATAATTATTGCCTTTTTGTTCTCAATAAAAAAAATTGTTTTCATTTAAGATCTCTAATGGAAAAATTACGCTTAGGTACATTTGTAGTAGCTGTGGTCTACAATTGAAATTATTTAAACAACTTAAAAACAAAGCTCTCGAAACATTTGTGCTTCTTATGGATTTATCAAATGCTACCCATTATAAGGATGATAATCGTGTTGAAAATGAGAATGAAGAAACCAAACCATTGGAAATTAATGTACTTCTAACCGATACCGATACTTTAGGAAGCACCCAGTTAAGGGATGGATATTATTTTGAGAATGAGGAAAACTCTTCAATTGCTGAGTATATTGACTGTGAAGATAATGAACAACAAGAAAATGATATCACTCAAAATAACACCACTGAATGTGATATCACTGAAAATGACGTAGATGAAAATGAAATCAGTGAAAAAGGCATCACCGAATGTGACATCATTGAGAATTATTTGGATGAAAATGCTATTGCTAAAAACACCGATGAATTGAAGGATGATAATATGTTAGTACAAATTGAAGAACAAGAAGAATATGAAAATTTTAGCAACGTTGGAGAATTTATTAAAAATGAAGAAAATATTTGTTTAGATACATCCGATGAAGAAGAGTATGAAATCTGTTATTTAGACGAAGATGCAATTGTGGAAAACTCTGAAAAAGAAATAGAACAAAAGGAATATGATGAAGAGTGTCGGATTGACGATGAAGATATTAATGAAATCAACTCAAATTCAATAGAAGGTATAGAGGTTTTCCAGTGTCCACACTGCGATGAAACGTTCAAACTTAAATCGCAGTTAAAAAGCCACAAGTAAGTATTTGAATTTTAAGCACATATTATGTACACTGTACATATCCTTTTAAATTTACATACACATAAATGAAAATGTAAGTACAAATTATTTTTAACTTTTTAAGATTTGAAGAAAATGAAATAATCCTCATTGATAGGATGCATGCCAATAAATTGCAAACATAACTCATTACTGAGTTCATATAAAACATTCCTATTTCGTTGGTTTATCAGGTCTTAAAAATAATTGCACAAGTATAAATAAATTCATTTTTCTTGACACCTTGTTAATTCTCCCGGAATAAAAATCCCTCGAACAAACAATCCATGAAATGACAACAAAATTCTCTTGGTATTTCTTCGCGATACCAATTGCTCAGAACTGTGCAAATAATTGAGCGAGTGAATTATATTTTTTTTATAAGGTATTTGAATCAAAGTCGATATTTTGCTGACGAATCCTATCCAACATTCTCAGCTTGTTGAGAAGACATTATAATATTTGTCCACTGTATTTTATGCTGCTTTGGTTTTATTCCATTATTTTTCCCCAACGTTTCGTAACTATTTCTTACTTCATCAGGGGTATTTTTATTAAATTAAATTACCCATGACGAAGTATATATAGTAATATAATACTAACGTTACGTTGGCAAATTAATGGAATAATAACTGTTTTTATTCGCATTTTCTTCAAATAAACCAAAACAGTGGAAAAGTTACAAGAATCATTTTTAAAAAACATCGGACGACATTGTAATATTATCAATCTGAAAACATAAGTTATTCTTTAAATTTATTAAAACTGAATTTACTTTTTTCGGTTGATGGATATTAATAAAACTTATAATTAATTTTTTTAAGAAGGAAAATGCATTCAATCACAAGAAAAATTCAATGCCCTCTTTGTAACAAAGCTTTGTTTTCGGAAGACACATATCAGGCTCATATTAATGTACACAACGGATTACCAGCGTATCAGTATGTATTACATTCTTTAATAATTATTACAAAGAATTTTTATAACTCGTTCATTTGATCTTTTTAGATGTAATATCTGCGAGAAGGCGTTCAATCAAAAAGTCCATTATAACTATCACATGCTGAATCATAACAATGAGAGAAATATTATTTGTGATGTTTGTCAGAAAGGATTCATTAGTAGTGGTGACTTAAAAACACACATGCGGTGTCATACGGATGAACGGCCCTACAAATGTGATATTTGTGGTAATTTTTGTTGTTTAAAAGAAATTAAAAAAAAAAATTCATGGCATAATCTTATTTTAGATAAAAGATTCCGTGCACACACGCATATGGTTAACCATCGCTATTCACATTTTGAAAAGCAATTTGAGTGCCCCTCGTGCTTTCAAAAATATATGTCACCAAATACTTTACGTACACATTTCAAAGATGTTCATAGTGCAGAAGTTCCTTTTGAGTGTAAATTTTGTGAGAAAAGATTCAAGAGAAAACATCATTTACAAGTAAGTTTTACTTTCAGCATTAATGTTTAATTATTTTCAATTTGTGTTCCTTTCTTATTTAAGGCGCATTACAAAACACATGCTAAAGTGATGGGAAGTAGATAATATATAAGAGGAATGATCTAATTTAAACTAGTGCTAAATAAAATATAAAATGTTTCATTTCTTTATTTAAAAGTTCGTAATTTTTTTTGCCAAATATATATCCCTTACTTTCGTGCGCCAAGTTTCAAATTTTACCTGCGAAAATTTTTACCAATAATTTCATAAAGCTTAAATCTTACAAGAGTTTTTTTTTCATTTAATTTTATTTTTGTTGTTAGCTGTTTTACTGAGCAACCTTTTATTATTCTGGTGTCTCTCATTTTCCAAGATTCTGTCGTTGGCTAGGTCCTGCGGTCCTCGTTTTTATAGAACCGGTGGTGTGAAACACGGTTGGGAAACCTTCGTTTGGATGTTACTACATGCAGCGATAAAAAATCCATCCCTTTTTTGTATTGGACTTACTTAAACCGCGTAGAATTTATTGGGTTGGGCTCATTATTCTGTAAGCGCCAAAATTCGGTTTCCAAAATTCTGTCTTCCAAAATTCTGTATTTCAAAATTCTGACAATCCAAAATTCTGACAATCCCAAATTCTTTAAAATCACAATTCTGTTTTCCAAAATTCTGTAAATTATAAAAGAATAATTGTTTTGATAATGAAAAAAAAGGTGATAAAGAAAAAAGTTTCATTATCAAAACAATTTTTCATTTATAATTTACAGAATATCAAAATACAGCATTTTGGAGTTCAGAATACAAAAAAAAATGCTTATACCTACTAAGCTTTCAATATAGAGTCAAAATAAATTTATTTCAACATTTTCAGAAAAGTGTGTTCATCACAATTTTTTTGTTCAAATTTGTTAATATTATTTTCAACCTAATTTTTTGAAAATGTATTTTTGTAAATTAAATACTTTAGAGTCGCATTTGAAAGTTTTAAACGAAATTGTATAAATATCGTATAGAAATACATACTTTTATTTTTACAATTTTTAAGTTGATTTCACCTGTAGTTCTACTTATTTCTGGATTTACAGTTAAATTACAACACATTTTACACTTACCATGCGGGAAATTATTGGTAATTTTTAGTTCGAAGTGTTTATTGAAAACCAAAAGTTAATTTCAAGCTATTTAAATATGTGGATGTGGTTCATAAAATATATATTGAATAATGTAATATAATGTATGTCAGAATTTGTTGACATCAAAACATCGAGAAGAAAAGTTGCACATCGGCGGTTTTATATTTTACAAAGTAATATTAATTGAAGACAAACATTATTTACTATACAGTATTTAAAATTTTCCAGAATTTTGGATTTTGATGTACAGAATTCTGGATTTACAGAATTTTGGATTTTGATGTACAGAATTCTGGATTTACAGAATTTTGGAATACAGAATAATAGATTTACAGAATAATGAAATACAGAATTATGTTCATACAGAATGATGTTCATACAGAATTTTCAGTTCATTTACAGAATTTTGGTCATACAGAATTTTGTAATACAGAATAACGACCCGTTCCCGAATTTAATGCTTAAAAATCTCAATTGTGTCTCCTGTCGTTGAAGCGAGACCCACCCCTTATGCCACTATGAGTGGAACTTGCATTGAAGCAACTGAACAGCTTTCCATTCTCGTTATGTGATTTACTAACCACCTTCTGTTGAATGACTATAAATTATACAACGTGGCTAAAAACGTTTATGCTTCCTACGACTGTTATCTATAAGGTTCACCCAAAGCTTGAGTGCAACTCGCATATTTGGGCAGGTGCACCATCAACCCATTTGGGTCTTTGGGATAAAATAAAGAAAAGAGCTTTAAAAATTATAGTGATGGAACCATAATACAAACTTTCACGTCTCTCGAACACCGTCGTAATGTTACTTGTATTTCTTTATTTTATCGCTACTTCTATAAACAGTGCTTCAATGAAATACTTAAGTTGCATTCCTCTCCTGAAACAATTTAACCGTTATACTCGCGCATCCAGGAACGCCCATCATTTTACAGTTGAGCCCAATTTCTGTGAAGTACAGATATTCTTTCTTTAACTGCACTACACGAATGTGGAATACCTTACTTCATTTTTACCTGTCATTGTGATATTCAAAACCAATGTGATCGGTGTCTCCTTTTAAACCCTATCCTATTTTCCTAACGCTCGCATTGTGTTTTTACATGTTAAGAGGCCTTTCCTTATATTTGAAAAAAAAAGCTGAATCGATCTACGATTTCACGAAGGCGTTTTTATGCGTATGGCAATATAGAAAGCATTTGAAAGAACCTTTTATTTATTGTTTATATAATGTGTGGAACCAGTTTTTGAATAGTTGGCACACAGCAAAAGATATTTAAAATAATGTACCGATGTATTTTCAGATTTTTGTTGAAATTGCTTATCCGTCTACAATTTCATAGATAAACTAGTGCTTTGATTAAAACGAATTTGGTCTTATTTTAAAGGTATTAAAAGTATCTTCCAATGTCTGGGAGCCAAAAATCTTAATAAAGTAAGATTTCGAAAATATACAGTGCCATGCAAAAGTATAACCGCACACAGTAAAAAGCCATTTATAGGAAACTCCACAAGGATACAAGCCCCTTATTATTTTTGTATTTTATGGAGTTATTAAACAAGTAATTTAAGTTATTAAAAAATGTCCGTTATCATTTTTTGTGATTTCCAGAAATAAAAAACTATTTTGTTAAGCTTGCAGAAGTAAAACCGCAGTATGTTTTTTTAATTTTTTTTTTATTTTGTTTTTACAAAATTTAGTATGGAATCTTATTCCCCCTTTTTTCAATAATACTGAAAATCCTGTTGGGCATACTCTCAACTAATTTTCTTAACAAGGCATCCTCTAAGGAGTTCCATGCATCCATGATTGCTTCTCGGAGCTCAGCAAAGTTCGCGAATTGCCGATTATGGGCATAAACTCGCCGCGTCATTATTCCCCAAATATTTTCTATTGGATTGCAATCCGGAGAACGTGCTGGCCACTCCATTAGTCTGATGTTTTGGGCTTGAAACCATTCCAAGCTTTGACGACTGACATGAATCGGCGCATTATCTTGCTGAAAGACATGCGGGAATCGACGAAATCGCTAAATACGGTACCAAGTTTTCTTGGTGAAGCTGGGTATAATCTGAACTGTTCATTTTCGTGGATGTTAAGGCAAGGGAAACCTTACCGCGGGCGCAGAAAGCCCCCCATACCATGCAACTTCCACCACCGAAATTTCTTTTAGTAAAAAATTTCGGTTCCTTCCGCAAATCGTGCCAGTATCCATTCAAACCTCTGGGCCATCAAGATTAAACTTTTTTTCGTCACTAAAAATAATCTAAAAAATAGATTATTGCATAAGATTAACACATTTCAAATTGAAAAAAAGAATTAAATTAACGCAATGTTACTTACGGTTTTCCAATTTCGATTCATATTCTTTCGAGCGAATTCAAGTCGCTTTTCTTTGTGGGGTGTCAGACATGGAGCCGACACCATTTTACTTCGGACAATTATCCCACTCCGTTTAATAATTCGTGAAATTGTTGAAAATGAGACATCTAACTCCAAATCATTCTGAATTTCCGGTAGAGAGCATAGAATTGTACGAAGCGTTTATTATTTGCCTACGATCGCGACTTGTAAGCTTTTGTGGACGCCCGGGTCGAACTTTTGTGCCATAAGACCCCGGATCTTTTAAAAAATTTCTAATTACACGATCCGATCTCCAAATTTTCCTCGCGATCGCTCTAAATCCAAAACCAGCCTCGCGGAAAGCCTGAATTTTTCCTTTTTACAACATCCGTTAAATGCGTACCACGTGGCATCATTACTCGTCAAAAAACAATTCATAACTAAATGAAACTGCAGAGAAATTGCAGTTTATACACGGTGCGGTTTTACTTTTGGAACCTTAACAAAATAGTTTTTATTTCTGTTAATACCAAAAGAAAATAACAGCAATTTTTTATATGCTTCAATTACTTGTTTAATAACTCCGTTAAAGAAAAAAATAATTATAGCCCTGTATTTGTTTCAAGTTTTCTGTAAAATTCTTTTTCCTGGGTGCGGTTATACTTTTGCATGTCACTTTATTGATTTAAAAACAGTAAAAATACAGTTTTTCAACTCGTTTTTTCTAATATGTATTTAAATAATTTTGTTCGTGAACTAACCTTACCGAAACATTTATATTTTTAAATTCAAATTCAATCAAAAAAATTAATCATTAACTATGTATTAACTATATTATAGTTTTATACAAAACAATAATTTTTTAAAACCTCTACCTAAAAAAAAATTATCAAGATTTTAGTTCAGACACAAATCATTTGTTTTAATTTGTTTTTGTTTGTTTTAAGTGACCGCTAGGGTGTGTATGAAAAGGAAAATAAAAAAAAAGGTCTAGGCAGTGCATTTTTAGTTTGAAGGTATCTGATGTAATGAAATCTGGTGTGCGGTATATTTGCTTGATATTGGTGTGGTAGGCGTTTTGTGTTTATTTGTTTTGTATTTTTTTTTTAGAAATTCTGATAGGTACATAAAATATAGGATTTTTGTTTGACAATATCATTTGCGTATTATGCAATTTTATGATTTATGTTACTTATGGTTGCAGGTTTTCAAGTACTTTTGAATTATACTGAAAATTTGGTTCGATATTTTCAATTCTATCAAAAGTAGTAGGTGCAAATGGAAGTTTATATATCTACATAAATGTAGAAGAGAATCTGAGTAGGTAGAAACTAGAAGGTATTTATATTTGTTTTATCAAAGCCACATAGTGACATATGTAATTTGTAGTTTTTTATTGTAGATACAAAAAATTGTTTTTCAGTCATAAATATTATTTTAAAGGGGAGGTATGTAGGATGCGAAATGGTAACATGGTAAGCTCGTTTTTTTGCTCACAATTAGTTGAATACCTACCTATTGAAAAGTATAAATGAAATTCATGAAGAAAGTTACGAAATTTTAACTTCAAAATATTATGTAGTAGTGTTGAAAAGTATTCAATTTATTATATTTTCTGAAATAGAAAGACTTATTTTTGTAAATATGCATTTCGTTTGGTTTGGATTAATAATTGAAAGAAATGTTTAGAATAAGAAAGGTAAGTAGGTATAGTTATGCTATGTGTACCTTAGTTGTATGATATAGGTATAGGTATGTGAGATTCACAATTTTATGCCATAAAGGCGACATACATAGGTACCTAATCCTTCAATTTATGTATTATAATTGAAAGTAAATTCGTTGATTGTAGGTACGTAGTTTCATAGATAAAAATAAAATCTAGACTGAATTTATTGTATAATTAAAAATTAAGTAAAGTAATAGAAACTGAACCTTAAATAAAATTAATATAAAATTTTTTAATTATACAATAAATTCAGTCTAGATTTTATTTTTATCTATGGAACTACATACTTAGAGGTCACAACAAGCTAGAGACAAAACTGCCCGCACTGCCAACGAAACTCTTATTTTTGCATAAAAAACAACAAACAACAAACAAGTAAAGCATTTGTTTAAAAAAATGAAATGTTTACTCTTTTCTTCTTTAGCGATCGTGCTCAATTTTTATGTTTCTATTGTGCCACAAAGAAGAAAAAACACAAACAATATTCACACACTCTTGAATGCGGAGATCAACCGTTGCGTGGGTTACAATTACCTGGAAATGGGATGAGTATACATAATTGGTGGTGGATTTTTTTTTGATTTTTTTTTTCTCTTGTGTGGATTATGGATGAGGGTGAGAATCTGAGATGATGAATAGTAGGTTCTACAAATAGTTCCACAATTTAGGTGAAAGGCTCTTAAGGGTAGTCATAACTCCTTGAATTCGCGTATTAAACAAAAACTATAGGTCCACCATGTTTTCGATTTTAATTTAAAGATAAATTTTCATATCCACTTTTAATGACGGTAAAGAGTTATAAACGGTTATAAATTGTCATTTTTCTATTCTCGTGCATTTTTGAATCACCTTTGATACTGCAAAAAGCCGCACATATTTCGCTTTTCTGGGAACTTTAACAACAACTATTTTCTTTTAAATTTGTATTAAATTTGGTATGTTTCATTCCTACAGTCAGTAAAGTAAGAGCGTCTATAACAGTACTGGTTCAAATAAATTCTTGGTATAAAGATCCCAGATTTTTACTTACTTGTAATGTTGCTCCAAATTGGTTATCTTCTTTCTTCATTTTGATAAAGCCCATTTTTTTCTTTGGTTTGCAAGCCGGTAATTATTTGAATAGATGAAATATAAGAGTACATATATCAATTGTTCATCAAATTAAAACAACGACTTTGCCAAATATACAAATATTTGTCATTTATGACTTTGCCATTATTGTCGGCCTATAATTTTTTTTAGATACCATGTAGAAAAAAACCATTAATTTTTAAATAAACCTTTATTTAAATATGTATGGATGTTTATAAATATATAATTAATTAAAAAAAATATAAATAATTATACATGAATAAATAATATTGTTTTCTTAAGGTACTGCAACATTCAATAAAAATAAAAATAGTGTACGTTTAAATAATATGTATTATAATATCATAACTTAAATGAAGTGTTCATAGCCAATTTAAATTTACAAAAATATGTTATATAGCCCCATTGTACACTGGTATTTATTTATAGTTTTTATTTTATCTATTTTTATTTAAAAAGATTATTTCGTATTTTGTATGAATTTTCGATATTTAAATTCAAACTATACAGTATTCAAAATAAACAGTTTATAAACAAATCTTAAATTTTATTAATTTTGTTTATTAAATAGAATTCGGTTTTTAAGAATTTTGAAGGACTTATTTATGTATGTATATTGTACAAGGCGTGTTTTGTTGAGATCATTAATGTGTACAATAAGAAATTCTTCACATTAAGGTCAGTGGGTTCAATCTGCATCATCATTTTAACAGGCTCTAATTAAATAAATTCAATAAAAATCGGCTGATTAGCAATTTCTCAAATTTTGGATTTCTTAATACAAAATTTGGTAAACATGCACATTCGATGCAGTAGTTCTTGATTATCAGCTGTGAACAAACTGTCCCTAAGCCAAATTACTACATGCAACTTCTACCAACAATTTAACAGTACATTTGCTCTTCAGTAAATATAGGCGTGTTCTTTTGGAGTTGGCAAATAACTCATGTCTAACGCACAGAATTAATTTTCCTACAAATCTCATCTACTCGCACATGAGAACACAAATAGTTGGGAGAATGTAGTAGATTATCGTATACATCCACTTATGAGTAGCTTATATGTCCAAAAATGTGGAATATTCCGGAAACGGCACAGTAACCAGCTCAACAAACCACGCCTATTACATGTAAACTAGTACTCAACTTTTCTTTTATTCCTGTCCAAATAGGGGGGGAAATTTTGATAATTTTATTCCACACACTTTAATTTTCTTCTATACAAACTTTATGATGCCCTAGTTAAATTGCTTTTTACTCCCCGGCGCACCCCACTTAATTGAAACTGACATTTGGTGAAATAGACTTTGAAAAAAAAGAAAGATAATTCCTTTCACTATTATGGGTATTACGGGTGTCTTTTATATTTGACGATTCGGAATGCTACATTTCGTTGTTTCATAACATTTGTGTTAATGAAAGTTTTGCTGAAATTCGTATGACATTACGCATGTCCCGGGAAATGAGATCTCGGAGATATCAGCAATCTCAGTTACATGAACATGATTTCTCAGCAAAATTTATGAGGGAAAAAAATATTGGATTCGCTTGCTAACTTTTTGAGTGAGAAAAATCTCTGAGATCTCATTTTTCTGCACGCGCCAATTACATTTCGTTCGTATTTTTAATTAGGCAGGTTCAAAAAAATGAGATCTCAGAGATTTCGCTCCATCAAAAAATATTCATATGAAATCTGCCTGAACAAATCAAGAGTCATACGGGTTTCATTGAACCATTCGTAATCCTTTTGTTCTAGCAAAATATTTTGTCGATACAAAATTTGACTGGATTTAAGATGGGTTCTAAAGAATGAGGTAGAACACACTTATCTCGTGTGGTGTGTCACTATCGCTTCAATGTATTTCATATGCATAGAGCCATATTTGTTTGTGATGTGTTGTGTCGGAATCAATTTTCAAGGGAAAAGAATAAGTAATTAGAGAAAGGAAAAAATTACAGTTTTACAACAGAAAACTCTTTTGTTTGGTGAATGTTAGAACTTGCAAAATTGTCGTATCCGGAGTCATTATGCCTGTTTGGTTACTTTTTTCCAACAAATTTCCCAAAAACTGAGTTTTTTTTTTCTATGGGTTTTGACAGCAAATTGTGAAATTTTGTGAAAATTTGTGCAAATTCGCAAGAATTTTCACGTTACCAAACAGACCAATTGTTTGTTCTGGGGGTTAGTTCGTATTTTTTTTTTCGAAATTGGCATAGTCATGACCTTCAACAAAGCTCTACAGATCGATAAGTTACTTTTTAGACCCTAAACCGAATGATACCTACATGTGATTCCAACACGACATTCTGTACGAATGATTTGAGGGAATGGTGATCCCGCGTGGCGGCGAAACACGTGTGCTGGCCTCGGAGATCGTGCGATTGAACACCTTTAGAGTTCTTTATTTGGGGTTATCTTAAATAAACACACATCTATGCAACTACACCACCAACAATTGATGCCAACATAATTAATGCCATCCAGCAAATTCATCTAGATGTATGCAAATCGAAAAGAAGTTTTATATCATAACACCAAATTAGGTCCTTCGAAATATAGGGTTTTCCCACTTCCTCGTAATCACAATTATCAAATGTGAGAATCCGCGGATAGGTGTGACAGCATTTGGATTCTAGAACAGTGCCAATTTTATAACAGTTATGAAAATTTATCGCAATTAAAAGTGCCACGCTGCTTGAAAAAACAACTCTCGATGTCCGAAGTATGCCCAACTTTTATAAACTATTGAATAATCCACATTTAAAAATAATAATGTACATATGTACAATGTACATACATGCGTTTTATACTTTGGATTTGTCGTTCATAAATGCATTGACCCTTAAAAACATTACCAGTGACAGCAATATAAACCCCAGGTAGTCAAATGAAATAAAAAATGATCTTAAGTTTAAAGGAAACTATCTGGGACAAACTAATGGACCAGATTAATTCTGCTACATGTAAGGTAAGCGCTTGACTGGTAACTGCCCCCGTGAGAACACATCAATCTCAGTCCATTCTTTTCTCATATACATATATATCTTTTACCGTTTCAAATTCAGGTAATAATTCACACATGATTCAAATTAACTATTAGATCATCAAAAACATGCATTGCAACAAGAACAAATCTACATCTGTATCACGTTTCATGATCCAAAATTTAATTTTAACTCTGGCACGTAGATGGCAACAATTTAGTATTTAAAATGGTTTTATTAAGGTAAAGAAAAGAGACAACACATGCATATAAAATAAACAGACAGCAGAAAAACAGATATGGTTATATAACAATGTTGTCACTCCGGATTGTTTTATTTCCATGATCTATATGGATCATTAACGATTATATAAAATGCCTATTATAAAATTAGGACATCAGGTTTTTCGAAATTTCTTTCAACTGCACTTTAGTTTATATTTTCTACTACTATCTTCCTGAAATTAAAATTAAGGTTACACGTAAAATTCAAATCTACCTGTTCCATAACATATTTATTATAAAATAATGATGCTATGACTTTAACATGAAAAGATTTTTAGTAAATTGCTAAATAATTTCTTTTCCCACCAAAGAATAAAAGAATTATAATTTAGTTTTAATATCTAATTTAAGGTTTAATTTCAATTGTAGGAACTTAATTCAAAATAAAACCGATTATGAATGTTGCAGACCTTTTTTAATTTACACGTACAATTTGAATAATTCCAAAATATCAACTCCATTTTGTTTGCTCAATGAAACAGTTGTCTGGACTTTATTACACAAAACTATAACGTTGCATTTATTGGCAGCGAAATAAACTAAAATTATAATTTTATTAAAAAAAAAAAAAACAACTCAATCTTTTTTGCATGACGATATCAATTAAATTGAATTTTTAATTCATTTTAATTTACATTTAAACAATTAAGTTCATGGTTTTAATAAAAATGCTCGTCAAGTTATAGGAAATGTGTTTTAATACTTTTTACGATTTTTAACTTAATTATGTCCACTGTGTGACAAACAAGACTTTAACTTTGATGCTTTATGCTTAAAATGATATATGCAAAGAAATATTGCAACTTATTATTTTTTTTTAATTTGGTTTTAAATTTATCAACTCTTGAATATTCAATTTTTAAATAATTTTAAAATTAACAATTTGGGAAAATTTAAATTATTCCAAGACAAAGTTAATAAAATTTAAATGTGCATGTTTATTTTTGATTATTATTTTTTTTCTGATTTTCAGCGGTTTTTTTGTCCGGTCCCGTCTCATTATCCTGCAAAAAATATGCCAAATTTAAAGCTAAATGGTTGAGCAGGATAGTGTAACACATTATTTTTGGAATAAAAAAAAGTTTGTGTTTTATATTATTTAGTTTGATATTCAGCTAATAATAGGAATTGTTCCATGTACGTGCATTAAAAAAAATTGTGATTGTTTATAAAATACGAACATTGTCAATAAAAGCTATACATACAAATTAACTTAAAGTGACAGAAATTGTTACAGGACCACATAGGTATCATTTTTTAGTAAGACGAAATAGATTGAGTAAAGTTTGACAATATAAGGATTGTCAATTTGACGAGACTAGACAAAGGTATACTAGCTCAACTTTTTTACTCAGCTTCTGCTGAAACTACTTATTATGGGTATTTTGATTCTAAAAAAGAAATCAAAATTTTATAAAGGCGGAAGACTACCAGAAACTTTTTGTGATGAAACCGGTGAACACTATAATATTGGGGTGTAGGTTTTCGGTAATCCTTTGGAACAGGTCATCCCAACATCGGAAAAAAAAGGAAGAAAGAAATAAAATGGACCTCGCTCTAAGAAAAATCGATCGGAATGACCAAGAAACTTATATTTAAAAATTAACACTACTCGCTATAACCAATAAATATTTTATGTCCCTTAACAATTCTCCGAAAAAAAATCAATATTCTTATTTATAATATAATTTATTATATAATAATTGACAATGCTCGCATAGTAAAAAAAACTAACTCTTCACAAGCAAATTTATATTTTTCTTTTTTCAAAATAAAATTCGCTGCGTTTGGAAATTCAAACAAAATTTGCAAGTAAAATGTTAGTTTTTTTTTGTCAGACTTAAATGAAGCACCTGGTCGGCACTCCAAACTTTCTTTTTATACCTTTGATTTGGCATCCTCCATGTACTTATTACGAGCAGCTTCGTAAAGAGCTACAAACTTGTCCCGTTGAACTTTGAAAGCGGCAAAAAGCTCGTCGTTCTTTTTGCCCTTCAATCTGTTTTCTATATCCTCTTTCTTTGTGTGTTCCTGTCGAATCTCTTCAGTTACCCATGGCTTGTCCAGTGGATATTGGTTAATAATTTCTTTCAAAGTTTTTTTAGAAGGAACCTCGCTCTTGTTCACTGCGTTTGTGGACTTTATTGGTTTTCCATTTCTCCTGTTTTTCATGATTCTAGATGGTGCCAAGGCATTGTTTGCACGTCTCATCTGTGGTGGGGGTGCATTACGAGAACGTCGCATCATTGTCGGTGGGATTGGTGGCAACGGAGGTCCTGGCCGAATACCTACCATGTTGTTTCGTATTATCGGTGGTAGAACGGGTCCCATTCCCATAGGATCCATGGGAATTGGTGGCATTGGTCCCCGCATGGGCATGGGCGGTATCGGTGGCATTGGTCTGCGTGGCATGTCCATGCCATTAAATTGTCTGTTTCCTCCTCCACCGCCGAACTTCGAATGATTATGTCGCATAGGTCCTCCCCGGCCATTGCGACCACCCATCCAATTGTTTCGGTGCGGTTCGCCTATGTTTCTTGGTGGTGGCATATTTCTTTGTGGTCGGCCAACGCCTGTGGCGTGAGTCATTTTTTTGTTTATACCTGAATTTGGAGCCGCAATCGGAGGAGTTGGATTATTGAAGTCCATGTAGCCTGGATTGTCTGGTATCTGACTAGCGTTGAACATAACATTGAGTCCATTTGGACCGTTCATTGGCGAGTTTTGCTTAAACATTTTAGCGGCTCGCGGCAGATTTTGTCTTCGAACATTGGGCATGAATCCGCTCTTAGAAACCATGTTTATTAAAATAGCATCAATAACTGAAATTGATGTGATATTATACAATTTTAAAATTCGTAGTTTTGATTGCAATTTGATAAGGTACAATATAATTTATTCTCTGGGAAAAAAATGTCGGCTTTGAAGCTACACACACAAAAGTTATTTTCAGTGGTAGAAGGAGAAGACAGTACTGTCGTCAGACAGTTGTCACACATATTTTCCTGAACATGCCTATTTTGTGGATGAAGTGTTGTTGAAGTGTAAGTGCTACCAAAACTTCTTTTTGCTAATGGTTACCAGAAAACTAAAGGCTACTTTGCATGATAACCATGTTTATTGGAATGGGATGAAAAGACCGACATTGGAAATTACCGACGTAATCAGACAAAACAAAACTCTGCGTTACAGACGTGGAAAGATGAGTGGGATGACGACTGTAGTGAGGCACGAAGAAAACATTAAACAGAATTGGACTCATGATTCTTTTTTTGTTGTTGCAATCTAATGTATTGAGGTTTCTCAAAGTTCTTATTAGGCGTTTTTCTTTTTTAGCCCCGAGCAGGGCACAGAGTGGACTCTGAGCGAATAGAGCTCACTTCGAACAGAGCGCACCGATCTATTTAAGAAACTCAATTGAGCACTGAACTGTCAAATTACATGAAAATTGTATGAAGTTAGCCGTGCTCAGCTTTGTGCTCGATGTGCTCGGTCATTTTTTTCCGAGCTCATCGAGCGAGCCCCGGTCGAGCTCTGAGCTAAAAAAGAAATGCACGTTAAGAGCTCGGAGCGCTCCGAGTTAAAAAGTAACATAGTTTTCTTTTTGACAGCTCAGTGCCACGCTCGGGGCTAAAAAAGAAAAACGCCTGATGTTAAAACAATAGGAGTATTCCCGATCCGATGCAAACTGGTCTTGCATCATTGCAAAATTGCAAAGTTTTTTTTTTACAATGGTGTTAGGGTATAGCAATTTTACACTTTTGCATTTTTGCAATGATACAAGACCAGTTGCATCGGATCGGGAATACCCCTAATGGGATTAGGGTATAGCAATTTTACACTTTTGCATTTTTGCAATGATACAAGACCAGTTGCATCGGATCGGGAATACCCCTATTGTAAAAAAAAAAACTTTGCACTTTTGCAATGATGCAAGACCAGTTTGCATCGGATCGGGAATACCTCTAATGGGGTTAGGGTATAGCAATTTTACACTATTGCATTTTTGCAATGACACAGGACCAGTTGCATCGGATCGATCGGGAATACCCCTAATGAGACACATGAGTCTGTGCCTACGTTCTGTAACTCTTGCATCGATAAAATCGATCGAGAAACGATGAAAATTGAAAAAAATAGTAGGGGTATTCCCGATCCGATGCAACTGGTTTTGTATCATTGAAAAATGCAAAAGTGTAAAATTGCTATACCCTAACCGCATTGTAAAAAAAAAACTTTGCACTTTTGCAATAATGCCAGACCAGTTTGCATCGCATCGGGAATACCCCTAGTCTGTTTTGTTCCATTTTTCAAAGTTTCTCGACTAATTTAATCGATACGAGAGTTAAGGTAGAACCGCACTAGGCGGAACTGCACTCCAGCGACACCGTGCCCACTTTCGCACGAAACTGAACGAGACTTCACGTTGCGACACAGTTGGTCAGATTACCAACTTTGTCGCATAGTGTCGCGCCGTGAAGTGAAGTTGTCGCTTAGTGCGATATAGCTCATACAATTTCCTACAAATAAGTCGTGAAGTTGAGTTCCGCTGAAGTGCAGTTCCGTCGAGTGCGGTCCTAGCTTTATACTACGTTGTCATTGGAGCCGAAATGAGCTAATTTCGTGTGTTTTCATTGCAAATTTGCTAATTTCGTTTGACAGATAACTTCATTTTGAATTTGATTTGGCAGTTAATAGCTTCTTTTTCTTGTGTTCTCTTTCTGTTTCTTTATACATCAAATTTTGACATTTTCAATGTTTCCACTGGGTTTCCACTGCGGATGCATTCCACTTGGGTGTGTTCGTAAGGTTTTTACGTAATTTCCAACCTAATTTCGTGCACATTTGGTTGAAATTACCTCATTTCGAAATGTGAATTTGTATGGGAAATGAGATAATTTGGAAGCGAATTTGGAAATTTTAGCGAAATTAACTCATTTGGCCTAATGAAAACGTAGTAACCCTTAGGGTCAGTTGTACAAATCTTTAAACCGTGGTTCAGCAATTTGTATCCACCGATTCCGGCGGATTAATTGAGTTTCAACAGTGGTTTACTGTTCAAGTGTGTGATAATAACCAATTGCATACTTGAACCAGCGTTCAACCTTAGTTAATCCGCCGAAATGGGTGAGTTAAAATCTTGAACCGAGGCTGAACCACTATTGTACAACTGGCCCTTAAACTTCTAAAGAATTTTAACTGCCCTAGTACAAACATGGTCTTAAATGAAAACTTATGTCGAATTCCTTTCAAAAAAAGAATCGAATTTTTTCCAAAAGAATCGAATTTTTTCTGTCAAAACGAATTTTTCTAGTGTAGCAAAATTCGTTTTGACAGAAAAAATTCGATTCTTTTGGAAAAAAATCGATTCTTTTTTTGAAAGGAATTCGACATTACAAATTTAAATTAAGTTTTTAACACCCTGTTAGATATTTTTTTCGTTTTCAAATGCTGTCGTCTTGTCAAAATGTCAAATTGTGTAAAGTAAATTTTGTTTTATTTATTTCTTCACGAATTTGTGTATTTTGAATTTGTTAAGTATTTATTAAATGTTAAGTCAGCTTTCATTATTAATAACAAAATGTTAGAGAAAAGTCTTAAGATCGAACATACATGTAGAGCTTGCATGAAAACTGAATCAGAACTTGTTTCACTTTTTGATAAGCAAAATGTCCCAGACGGGCTTTGTTATGCCGATATGATCAGAGAATGCACATTGTACCCAGTAGGTTTTAGTTTCTACTTTTATTACTTGGATGATATTGTTATAAAATTTATAAATTAAATGTTAGATCCAGGAAAATGACGCACTTCCCCAACATATCTGCTTAGAATGCACTGATAAGGTCAAGATTGCATATGAATTCAAAAAACAGTTCGAAGAATCTCAAAGGAATCTTCTGGCTTTGGTAGTAGAATCCATGAAAGAAATTACCGTAGAGCCAGTCGAAACTATTTTTTATAATTCCAACGACCAACTTATAGGAATTAAAAATGATCAGGAGTCTAAAAGCCCAAGAAGAAAGTCCATTCGTAGTTCTAACTCCAAACGCAAGGACACTATTGAAAAAAATGTATCCAAGGGAGAGCCTCTCAATGTAACGTTCTGATTTCAATAGTTTGTGAAACAATTCATATTTAAATATTTTTTTTCAGGATCAGGATAATGCATCAAATGAAAAACCAAAACGGAAAAAATGTCCAATATGTTCGAAAGAGTTTGTTAGAATGGGATATTTAGCAAACCATTTGAACAAATTTCATAAAGAAGTAGACACACCCGAAGTAGAAACAATTGAAAAGTCAGAAAAACTTTAAGTCTCAAAAAAAAAAAATGATTGAACTAATTTATTTCGACTTTAGGGTAGTTGTGAAAAGTGAGACATTAGAGTTTTTTGTTGAAACGATTAACCAAGATGAAAATGAACCCAAGCCAGAAAGTGATGCGGATGATGGTAATTTTGATTTTGAAACTGATAATGATGAAGATGCTATTAACTGTACCGAAACAGAATCGGTTAAGTCATTCAAAGGTAATTATTTGGATTTATAACACAAAGGAAGCATTTAATAGATAAACGTAAGGTACTGTTTAAATGATAATGCAATGCTCAATTGTAACATATTGTGCAGATTTCACTATCTTTTAAATAAAGTGCTGAATATTAAAATTTTTTTTTATCACAAATAATATCTCCTTTGGTAATTTTTACCATTTTTTTTTAAATTGGTTTTCTTTTTTTATGGATTTTGACATCAAATTTGTGCAAATATGCAAGAAATTTTACCTTATCAAACAGATCTATTTTGTATCAAATCAGTAGTTATCAATTATACAGGCTCTTGTTTGACTCGGTTGTTTATCGGTTGTCTTTTCAAAAAAGATTGCAACAAAACAAATTCATACGGATAGGTTTGGATACAAATCTGACCGTCCTATTAATAAAAAAGGAAATGATCGATGTCCAAATGCATCAATCTAACTAGACTCGACTTATTTCCTTGCTTTTGTTAATTGTAAGCTTCAACTTAAGAAATAATTAGCTCTTCTTGGCACATCTTAATATTTAGAAGTTACCAAACACCTTTAAAAGCCTTATCTAAAAAAACCTACGTTTTGAGCAATCATCAAATTTTTGTACTAAACCATCGCTATACGTTTAAATTTATAATAATTTTGTTTTTGTCTTCATTTGAATAGCTGAATTAGATATCTCCGATAGTAAAATTAACTTAGATGAAATATCAATAGCTGAAGAAACGAAACAAGAAAAAGAAGAAGAAATTGTGAAACACGATAAAATCAAAAAGCCAAGAGCAAAAGATACCATACATTCTGAGAGGAGATTTCAGTGTGAAACTTGTAACAAATCATTCAAAAGAAATTCTCACCTTAAACAACACCTACTATGTCACACAAAATTGAAACCCTATGAGTGCACTATATGTCAAAGGAAATTCGGCAGAACGGATAATTTGAAGGTACACATGTCAAACCATGGAAAGAGGCAATTTGAATGTGACTGCTGCCAGCGAACATTTGGTCAGGCATATCTTTTGAAACGTCATAAAGAGCAGACACATAGTGAGGAAAAACCATTTTTGTGTTCTGAATGTGGTCAACGTTTTGTCCGTAATGGAGATTTAGCTGTTCACATGCGTAGGCATAAGGGTGAAAAACCATATAAATGTCAGTATTGTAATAAAGGATTTACACGCTCCACTGAAGTGTATGTACATGAAAGGTAATTCAATATTTCTTATCAGTAATCATTCATAAATGGAACTTTCTCAATTCTTTATTCTATTTTAGATACCACACCGGAGAGAAAAAACATGTTTGCAATATTTGTGGTAAAGCTTTTCAGAGACCTTATAATTTAGTGGTACATGTAAGGACACATACTGGGGAACGACCTTATCAATGTCCACACTGTCCAAAGAATTTTGCACAATGTAGTGATTTGAAAGCACACATACGACGTCATACTGGCGAACGATACAAATGCGATAAATGTTCTATGGGATTTATACACGTTTTCGTATTAAACCAACATAAACGCAATGTCCATGGTATCGATGTACCACCTCGAATTATTCGTATTGCTAAACTAAATAAGGAAGCTTTAAATATCCCTGTTGTAAATGAATCTTCACCCAAATTTGGAGAGTAAGACTCTTCAATGCAAATAACGCGATAATAATTCAAATCTTATTCCTTTTGCTGGCGAAGTTATAATCTATATTTAGCGTTCTACAACCCTCCAACTTCATTGTTATTTTAAAAGTTGCAATTAAGCAAATTTTAGGATTATGCAACGAGCAGTAGGAAATACATTGTTTAATGAGAATAACTTTCAAAGAAACTATTTTAAACAAAAGTTCGTTTGCTAATGTCTTGTTCAAAAGAGAAAGGCAGGCCTTTAAAATCCTGATTCAATCTTAGAAAATTTGTATTTACATCTTCGACATAAATTATAGAGTCTAGCGTTCAAATCCGAAGCATTCAGTGCTATGTTTTTGTCAAGTGTTCAATTATTTTTTCAGTCTTTTTTCTTATTGCCTTGTTAAAAATTTCTTTTGTAAAAAGCTTGTTTATGTCATTTTTCATTGGAATGTGAATAATCTCCTCTAAAAACGAGAATTAGTAAAGCTTTACTTTTCAATTCTGATAGTTTTCACAAAATTATGGTATTCCGCTTCGTTCTGATCTTGTTTTTCTTATCCAGAAAATCCAGAAGGAATTATTTCAAAGTAGGTACTTTTGTACTTTTTCAAGAATTTGCGTTAAGAATGTAACTATAATAATAAACTTATAACACAGATTTGCTAAACTTATCACCTTTTTAATAATTATTTTTGTCCCAAGCCCTTTTTCTTCTTCCTTAAAAATCCAATCGGTTGATGTGTGATAACTGATGTTTTAATGTAAATGTGTGTATATCTATTTTTTATAACATCATATATAGAATATAGTTACCATAAATCTAATAAATGTGGGACGTACGCCTTCGTCCCCTAGTGAAGATTTTTTTTCTTTGAATGGGACATAGATATATGGAACTATAGAATCTGTGCTAATACTATGTATTCATTATATGAATATCTTATATTAGCATTATATTATATGAATATCTTCAACGCTTCCCGATAACCTTCGGCCACGAGAGAAAGTTCATCCAGTAATGCATTAATTAAATTATTAGTATGTGAATCGATTCTAAAATCAAATTCCTTAGTATTTCTGAATGTCAATAAATGGTTGAGAAGCATTTTAAAAGCTTTTTAATAACCTATCGAAGACATAAATAAATGATGTCGGGAAACAAAAATCACTCCCAAAACATACATAACTTCGAAAAGCCAAAGGTATTGCAGCGTTGCTGCTTGTAAGTGTTTTTGTCCAAAAGAAATAAAAAAACGCATTATGAAAAATGTACGTACATATATAAAATTTTTATAGTAAATGAATACTTTACAAATATGTATATTTTGGTGTAGTAACTTAATGTTTTTAATACGTAAGAAGACAAAATATGACATTTTTAATTTATACTTAAATGCTTATAAATTCATGCAGTAGAGGTTTGAATCAATAATGTTGGACATAAGTGCACTGCAAACTTTAGGTCTATTGCGTTCAAGTAGAGGGTTGGAGATCGTTTTTTTTTTAATTTTTTAAAAGGAATTAGGAAGACCTTTTATTTTAATCTTCCGAAGAAAAATGGCAGAAAAAATACAATATAATACAATTCAAAGACATTTTTATTTTTAGTTGAGTTTTATCAACAAGATTAAATCTTAAATAAGAAGAAGATAATTAGTAAATACAAACATGATGTATTAAAAGTGAGAAAAAAAATATAAGTAAAAATACTTTAATTATAATTTATTAAGAGATATATACAAATTTCTTAAACTTGTATATTTTGTAAGAAATATTCAAATTTTAATAATAATATAAAGCTGGACTTGTTTAATAATAATTCATACAATCATTTAAAAAACAATATTTCATTTTGCTCAGATTCAAGAATAGCAATCGTACAAGTACAAGTAAAAAAATTTCTTACTCTCATGAAAGTTTGTGAGAACGTCCATAAAAACAACTGTTCTAAGGGAGGAGAAGATAAAGGTTTATTGTCAACCTGAAAGCATTATTCCACATGACTAAAGGCTTTGAATTTATTGGTCTATTGATGAAACTTAAGGAAAAAAACAGTTAGAAATTAGAAATTAAATTGAAATTCGTAAAGGCCAAGACAAATTCACAATATTGACGATGGGAGTTACGAACACGGTTACATTCTTCTTCAGGTCAATTCTGTAAATCCCAAAAAAAATTTAAGAGTCAGTATTTTGTATCATATTACTTTTATTTGTTTATTTTTTAATCAGGAACAAGTTTTAAATTATAACGATTTTCCAGATTTTAGAACTGGAACAACGCCATCTTTTGGAGAGCAAATTTAACTATACATACGTTCTAAAATTAGGACAAGGTGCCTTAACTATACGTTCTACACTTAGGACAAGATGTTGTTTTCTCTCTGTTTTTCCATTTTCAATACATTCCACTTGGGTGTGTTCATAAAGTTTTTATGTAATTTCTAACCAAATTTCGTGTAATTTAGTTGAAATTACGTCACTTCGAAATCTGAATTTGTATGATGATTTGGGATCGAATTTGGAAATTTTCAACGAAATTATCTCATTTGGCCTAATGAAAACGTTCAGAGTCAGTCGTATTTATTACATTTTTGTCTACTTAGACACTGTCTAACTATTTTCAAATTAGTGGAAATATACTTTATTTAATAAAAATAAATATCACATTTGCTGTGTGTTTTTGCAAGCCCGGGGGGAATTGGATGAAAAAAACGACATTGGTGCTAAACAATTAACATGTTAAATGCAACAACAAATAATCCCATAGAATTCTCGGGGCTTAACTTAAGCGCACAGAAAAACTGTTACCGACATGAATTACATACATGTTATCGATTATCGGTGTCGCTAATCCCCGCTGTCGTTTTTTTCAACCAATTCCCCCCGGGCTTGCAAGAAAACACGGCCACAGTAAACATATTAAAGGTAATATATTGCGCAGGTTGTCAAAGTTGGAAATGTCAGAAAATTAAAAATGGCTGTTCGAGTGCCCACAGGAACTAAACGCGCATCATTAGAAACAACAACAAAATATTGAAATTAGACAAGGAAGGGGGCACTGAATCCACCATTTTACCACCATAATACCTCGATTTTGACAGATGCGCAGAACTGAACAAAAATGAAAACGCTAATGATAGCCGTGTTTTTTTGCAAGCCCGGGGGAATTGGATGAAAAAAACGACATCAGTGCTAAACAATTAACATGTTAAATGCAACAACAACTAATCCCAGAGAATTCTCGGGGTTTAACTTAAACGCACAGAAAAACTGTGTTACCGGCATGAATTACATACATGTTATCGATAAATTGTATGAAAACTCCATGTTTTTTACTGTCATGGCGTCGCTAATCCCCGCTGTCGTTTTTTTCAACCAATTCCCCCCGGGCTAGCAAAAAAACACGCCTAATATGTGTACTGTGAACACGCCTACCATTAAGCTAGGACCGCACTCGGCGGAACTGCACTTCAGCGGAACTGAACTTCACGACTTATTTGTAGGAAATTGTATGAGCTATATCGCACTAAGCGACAACTGCACTTCACGGCGCGGCGCGACACTATGCGACAAAGTTGGTAATCTGACCAACTGTGTCGCTACGTGAAGTTTCGTTCAGTTTGGTGCGAAAGTGCGCACGGTGTCGCTGAAGTGCAGTTCCGCCTAGTGCGGTTCTAACTTTACAGAAACAAAATGGAGTTTTCATACAAACTATCGATAACAAGTATGTAATTCCCGCCAGTAATACAGTATTTCTCCGTGCTTAAGTTAAGCCCCGAAAATTATCTGGGTTTAGCTAAGCCCATTGGGGATTAGTTGTTGCTGCATTTAACATGTAAATTATTTGGCCCCGAATCGTTTTATTCATTCAATTTTCTTCGGGCTTGCAAAAAAACACGCCTTTGTTTCTTCATGTGAAAGGGGGCATTGAGGTGTGGAGACTTTAAATAAAGTTCTAGACTATTGTTGAAAGCGCTCAAGTTAAACGAAAACATCAGGTCTGTTCGCGTACTTGCCCGAAACTGCCAGATTCTACCAGATTAATTTTTTTTATATGAACTTTGACAGTTTTTCGGGCTAAAAATGGTAGCAATGGGTAGGTTTGGTGAGTAAACGAACAAAGTTATCATTTGTTCGTGGAACACATCCCTATTCCCTGCTAAATTGTTTGTAGATGCCATTAGCAGATAAAAGATAAATATTACTTTTCTCGGGAAACAAAATAGAGAATTTAATTAAACTATGTTATAAAGTTATACCTAAATCAAACAAAATTTAATAAAATGTTAGACTTCGATATTGATAAAATGTGCAGAGTGTGCCTCCAAACGAATCTTGAGTTATTTTTGCTGTTCGACGAACAAAATGCAATCGAAGGAGTTGACTTGTCCAATATGATTTCAGAAATGACAATTTTTACAGTACTTTTTAATTTTCTACAGTAAAATTTATAAGGATTTTAAAATTTGTATTTTATTTTAATTTCAGATTCGTCGACATGATGACTTTCCTCATCAAATTTGTTTGGAATGCATGCAAAGAGTTCGTAGTGCATACGAACTCAAGAAACTATTTGAGCAATCTCATCGTAAACTTCTTACTTATCTGGAATCTATGAACAAAATAACAATCGACACGACGCCTGACAAACAAAATAACAAGGCCGTCCAAACGGAGGATTCGACATTATTCCCATGTGAGAAATGCGATGATAAGTTTGTGACCTATCAAAGTCTGAGGGTATGATTTTGTTTTTAATTATTTCCTCTTTAAATAACACTGAGACAAAATCGCATTCTTTCTAGGAACATCGTTTGGTTTCACATAAAGGAACTGAAAACACTTGCCGATTCTGCTTCAAAACATTCATCCGCATTGGAGACCTTAAAAACCATATTGCTGTTCATCATCCGGAATTAAAACATTTCAATCCCCACGAATGTCTTATCTGCAATAGAAGATTTACTCGCAAGCAGCATCTCAACCGACACATGAGAACCATTCACAAAATAGAAATTGGACAATTGTTTGGAGATGAAGATAACATAGAGCCAAGGTATGTGTTGAATATTTGTTTCATAATTTTTGAATGTTTATTCAAGTGTTTAAATGGGGTCTTGTTTTGAAAACAAAAAGAAGTTCTTGTTACGTCTTGAGTCGAGAAGAATGTCTTTTTAAAGGGGATATAAAATCTTTCGTTATTTCTCAGGAAATCTGCATAGTCTCATGTACCTACATATGTATCACCTAAGTTTTTAATCATTCAAATTCAGGTTTGACATCAACCTCATATCTGTTTTTTTCTCTAACCAAGAGAAATTCAAATACACTCCGCTTCAACTGAATAAGCACAAACATTTACAAACAAGGTATGCGCTTCAAATTCGGCAGACTCCATATGGAAAAATGAATGGCGCCCTGTGGTTTTTTTCGGATGAGAAGATAATCCTGATGGCTTTAATTATTCCTTCCATGACGGAGGAAAGAAGAACTATCAAAACTAAACTTCTTCTCACACAAAAAAACAACAGGGCGCCATTCATTTTTCCAACTCATATGGAGTCTAGAGAATTCGTTTAAGATGATTTGCACTCTTGATTACTCTAAGGACTGTTGAAACGCTTGCAGTAACACCAGCTTTTTTGTGTTATTTTTGCCGCAGAGTCACACGAATCGGAAGCACATCTTAAAATTGCTCTTCGATCAACTGCTGTTGTGGTTTTTTTACCTCCTGTCATGTTTTTTCCGTACGAATCTTTATTTCTTAAGTAGGAATAGATCACACTGAAATTTCGTTAAATTTTTTGTACCTAAAGTACGCCTGGTCAGTCCCTATTCTCTTAATAAATCGATTTTAGCTCGTTCAACTTAGGGATTTTGATTTACCCATCTTCGTTAGAATTTCAATTATACGATTAAATTTCACTTAAAACACTTCAACTGTTGATTTAATGTATCAATCATTTGAGAACGCTCGTAAACAATGAAGATAATGACCTTGTGTCTATTCAGTTGACGCAAAAAAAATCTGCATTTTTGAATATGGAACGCTTTGCAAGAGATCCAGAGAAAAAATAGCGGTACTTTTTGAATTATTCTTACTGATTTCTTTTCTCAATATCATAAGCAAACAGTAAGCATCATCAAATGATACATTAACACATAAGGTTTGGAAAAAATGGACAACGTACCTTAGAAAATGTTTGTGCTTATTCAGTTGAAGCGGAGTGTATGTAGATTTTTAGATTAGAATTATTATTAACAAAAATCATTAAAGCATGGCTTTGCCGTCTGCCTGATTGACAATTCATAAATTTACTTAAGTTAATTTTTTAGTTATCATTTTGTTTGAAAGTTGTATCACATTTATTAATCAAAATTCCCCATTTAATATCCTTTTTCTATAAGTTATTGCAATTTTGCAGAATTTGTACAATTTTTCCACATCTAGTAGGTTGAGTAGTAATACACATTCTTCCTCAGTTAACGAATAATTACCAAATATATTTCGTCTTATCTCGCCTAAAATTGGAAATTTACCCATAAAATGGAAAATGTTTTCTCCCTCCTTCCGATTGCACAAATCACACAGTATTGGTAGATCCTATTGCATTTATTAAAAGACTGGGTTTTATAAATAAACAATAAATATATTATTATTATTATTATTATTATTATATATAATATATATTAAAAAGATTTAGCTCTGATTCTGATAAAAGATTTCATAAGAATAATTAAATTTCGAAAAAATTAATTTTCATTTATAGAAAATTACAAACTTCCTAAATATAAACAAAACAAAGTGTTGTTCTAAAATTAACTGAATAGTAACATATTCTTAACTTTAACAGATCCACTCTGTGCGGAATGTAGTTGAGTTCCACCATCTCTCCATGCAAACGAAAAATCATTGCATTCACTTCTATTCTGCAATCATCTCTAAAATAATTTTTTTCATTAAGCAAGTAATCCAAACGATTATAAATTGACCTGTACAGCGAACTCGCAGCTTCCTCATCATATTTCTGCCTATATTGCTCATCCAGGCGCTCGATGAGTTTGTACAAGGTAGGTTTCCACGTATTAGGCTCATTTACACTTATATTTACGACCAACCCACATTCTCCAGCCAAATCCAACCATTCCTTAAACCATCCTTTTTGGCTCTGCACCGCTTGAATCATGGCCTTTTTTGGTAACCGGTAGTCTGGCATTTGTAATACTTTTAGTATATAATCAAGTTGAAGTTTTAAAGTTTTGACAAATAACGGTGACAATCCAGTTTCAATCATTATCATATAGTTTGGTGAGTTCGGAGGTAGTCGAAAGGTTCTTTTTATGTAAAATCTTAGAAGTTTCTCAACACTCATATTTTTACTACCCCACACTTGCGAGTGTATGTATGTATATCGATTTAAAAAATAAAAATTGTTACAATTTACCATTCAATTTCTGTTTATCTTTGCTTGTCTGTGATAAATGTACGGGGTCAAAAGCGATTAACTCGATTTTTTTTATTTATTAATAGAAAATCTGATGATAATGGATTAGAGATGCTAGTTGAAACCGAAACAGATTATGGAAATCTTACAAAGGTAGAAGATTGCTCCGATATGTTATCAAATAATGATCCTGAAGAATATGATAATGGAAGCATTGGTGCAGCAGAGAATCCAATCAGTAGTGATGAGGATGACAAGCCATTAGCTGGCTTGCGAAGTAAAATTAAAGCAAAAAATAAAGGTATGTTTTGAATAATTAAAAGTAAAAAAAGTAAATCTTTCGCTCAAAACTGTCTTGAATTCTTGAAAACAGTAGTTTCGTTCGTTAAACTTTACCCAGGGTTGACCCAGGTTTTCTTGACAACCCCAAGAACTGTCAAAAAAAAACTGGGTTTTTCGTTTTTCAAAAAACACCATAGGGCTTCAAATTGTGTTGTTGACATTCAACGCAGAAAACAAGAAGTTCTTAAATACTTAAAACGAATTTTTTTTTAAATTAGTTTTAAAGTTGAATAAAAACAACTTTGAACGTTTCCTTTTTATTATCATTCAATTTTTATGTCAATGTTTATGTTATGTTTATGGCAGGTTTTCGTATGTCATATCTCAAAAACTAAAGCTGATGGATGAAAATGGGTTTCATTTTCAGATTCAGGATGCCGATTATCTACATATAATATTGTTGTTATGTGTAATGATCTTACCTTCTTCAAGCTATTTATCTTCTTTTAAAGTAACCAAACAGACTTCATCCATTTTTGTTAATCATCTTTCCACATGTATTATAATCCTATTGGATTCACTTTAGAAAACAAACAGTTTCGAAATTAAAAGTTTCTTTGTGCTTTATGTTAAAGAGTTAAACTCATTAGAATGTTGTCCGACTGTTTCTCATTTATAAAGCAAACAAATAATAAATAAAAAATATCTTCGATTGACTATAAGCATTTATCAATTTCAATTTCGTTCCTTTTATCCTTTTAAAACTCCAAAGATTTGGAAAATATTTCGATAAAGGTAGAACTCGATGATAATCCCACCGAACATCCATACTGTGTCCCAAAATCAGAAGAAATAGAAACTGATACTAAAGATGACTTACTGGTCGTTGAGAACTCTCAAAAAGTAAAAAAAAAAAAATTTGGATGTTCCATTTGTTTGAAATCATTCACACGAAGCAGTCACCTTAAACGTCATTTCCTTTCGCATGTAGACGAAAAACCATTCCCATGTAAAATCTGTGACAAGAGATTTAGCCGAGCTGATCATCTGAAAAGTCACATGAGCAAACATGATAATACAAAAGCATTTAAATGTGAAATTTGCGATCGATCTTATAATAGAGCAGATATTTTGAAAAGACACAAAGAAAAGAAGCATAATGATGACGGACAGTCAGAGCTTGTCAAATCGGAATATTGTGAACTTTGTAATAAGTCATTCAGCACTAAAGCATATTTGCAAAAACACATGGGAAAGCATATGAATAAATCTTGGAAATGCAAGATATGTCCAGTAGGATTTGAGACCAAAGAAGCCTTGAAGGTACACAATAAATCGCATGCAAAGGAGAAACCATTCCTATGTTCAGAATGTGGCTTACGTTTCGTAAGAAATGATTATTTATTGATCCATATGCGAAGGCACACCGGAGAGAAGCCGTACAAATGTAAATATTGTAGTAAGGGTTTTCCAAGGGCAACGGATTTAAATGTTCACGTTAAGTAATAATGAAACGGCATAATTGATGCAGATTAATATATCTACATGAACTTCTTTTCTTGTAGATATCATACCGGAGAGAAAACACATTTGTGTACAATTTGCGGCAAAGGATTTCAACGATCTTACAACTTAGTTGTGCACATGCGAGTGCATACTGGTGAAAGACCATATCAGTGTTCCCACTGTCCGAAGAATTTTGCCCAGGGCAATGACTTAAAAGCACACGTAAGGAGACACACAGGTGAACGCTATAAGTGTCATATATGTGGAGTTGGATTTGTACAAGGCTATCTCTTGACGCAGCATAAAATTTCTGTTCATGGAATTGAAGGTGAAGCCAGAAATGGGCGAGTTTCCAAAGTTAAACCAAATAAACCACTCTCAGAGGTAATTTTAACAATAAGCATTTTTAGCAAGGTGGTAAAAGGCATTCAATTAAGTGTGTACTTTTTATTGAAAGAAAACGATAGAAAAACTATATTCCTTATTAACATAAATTTGACCGACTATTATGTATACATAATGTAGGTATAAATTATTTTAAAGATATTTAATTTTTTTTTCTTTTAAGATTGCTTGCGATACTGTTGAGGATCCCCCAAATGATATTAAAACTGAACCAGAAACTTGTAACAATAATCAAGATATGCGTGCTGTTGAATAAAATCTAAATAATTTGTAAAAATAAAAAAATAACTGTAAAGAAAGTATTCTATCAATGTTACGTAATTTATTTAAACTATCTAAATGAATCGTAACTAACGTCTTTGTTCTGCATTTCGAATGAAATCGAATTGAAACCGATTTTCAATTTCTCTCGAAATAAAATTGTGTTCTATTATACGATCTTTTTTGAAAATTTCGCATTTACTTCGTAGTCAAAAATTGAAGGGGTATCTATTTTTAATTGTTTTGAAAACTGAAATTGTGGATTGGAAATGAAAGTAGTATTGGCATTTTTAAGGGAAAAAAGTATTAAGGAAGTGAAACTGGAAGAATCAAAATATGAAGTTTGCTTACATTTTGCACCAAGAAATACAAATCTTAAATGCTATCTTATAAATAACGCCAAAAGCATACATAAAGCCGGAACCACACCTATCTCGTGTGGTGTGTTGTGGTGTGGATCAGTGTGTCGCTAAATGGGCACACTTGTGTGTAGTGCACTATTATACACTGGATAGCGCATTCAAACAAAGAAGTTAACGCCAATTGAAGAAATGTTATAGGGTGCGCATTTTGTTTTATTTTACAGATTTAAATTTTCCACAAAAACTACCCACATATTTGTTTGTTTGAATTGTTTCGTTGGATTACAAAGGGGACCAAGAAATTATCAACCGCATCTACTCCCAAAGTAAAGGACACAAAGAAAGACCGTAAGGATGTGGAAAGCGCAACGACGACACGGAAGACAGTGTGCCGAGCTTATGGAAAGAGTTAAATAAGTGAAACTACATAATATAAAAAAAATAAAATAACAATCTAAAATTTTCTAAATCTTATATTATTCGCAGCCGTCCAGAACCACAACCATCCATGTCTGAAGCCTTTAAACATGGTGTTTCGTACACTAAAGGCTTTAAAAAAGGTTTAAAGAAAACAACCAATATGGCATCAAAAAACCGAAAGAGAAATTCATTTGGAGAGCCATTGGTGGAACTAATCGGAATCACGAAACGCTAGTTGAAATTATTATATTATATGATATTTTTTCGTTATGGCTTGGAATGACTTCCTATTCATTTCGTATGGTTTGGAAATGAAGTTCCGTCCGAATGTTTATGATGAATTTCAGGATGAGGCTATTGCAGACTATGAAAAAGGACAATTTTACGGGCTTGACAAAATTTGGGCGTTCTTGAAATATTACAAAAACTTCCTTCGGTAGTGGAATCAACATCGAAAATCCAAATAATTACAAAGCCGCCTAATAAAAAACGAAAACAAAATACCGAATCAGTCTCAATCAACAGTCAAGATCTCGGAGACTAAACAAGCTGTAGCAGCGTCGTCAGAGAAATAAAGTAAGCATTTTTTCTATTAAAATATACTAGTATCGCTTGTGGTGGAAATTCTATTATCTATTTTTACACACATGTAGTCGACCGATTCGCATACTATCTTCTGATGGCACTTCTAATTATTATTAGTTTTCAAATGGTATATTTTTTATTGGCGGGTGTTTGGTTTAAGTATACCCAACTAACAATTTTACTCCTTTACTCATCCAGAGATACTTCTTATAAGTATTTATTGCAGAAAAAACTTAACGGACTCATTAATGAAAGCTTATAGAAGTTATAAAAATTTAAAAAAAGATTTCACATCGATTCATGTTTATTATTTTATTTTTATTTGATATTTTTTTACATATTACTTAAAGTTTTTATCTAAAATGAGAACCCCTCCCCAAAAAATTGAAAAAAATATTTTTGCATTTGGCGAATCATAAAATCTGCATTTCTAGTGCCAAATTAATAGGTGTGTTTTTTTTTTAATCCCGGAGGTAAGCGGTTGAAAAAAACGATATCGGGGATTAGCGACGCCATTACAGAAAAAAAAATGGAGTTTCCATACAAACTATCGATAACAAGTATGTAATTCCCGCCGGTAATACAGTTTTTCTCCGTGCTTAAGTTAAGCCCCGTTAATTATCTGGGTTTAGCTAAACCCATTGGGGGTTAGTTGTTGTTGCATTTAACATGTAAATTATTTAGCCCCGAATTATTTTTTTTATCCAATTTCCTTCGGGCTTGGAAAAAAATACGCCCCTGATATTTATGTTAACTTTCTTTCTTTTTTACATTAAAATATTTCAAAAAAAAAAAAACACAAAGGCTATCAGCTTATTTTTTGTAAAATTATAGGCGTGTTTTTTTGCAAGCCCGGGGGAAATTGGTTGAAAAAAACGACAGCGGGGATTAGCGACGCCATGACAGTAAAAAACATGGAGTTTTCATACAAACTATCGATAACATGTATGCAATTCATGCCGGTAACACAGTTTTTTGGTGCGCTTGAGTTAAACCCCGAGAATTCTCCGGGATTAGTTGTTGTTGCATTTAACATGTTAATTGTTTAGCACCGACGTCGTTTTTTTCATCCAATTCCCCCCGGGCTTGCAAAAAAACACGACTTATGTTACTTTTCTATATTTATGAACATTTGGCGTGTTTTTTTGCAAGCCCGGTGGGAATTGGTTGAAAAAAACGACTGCGGGGATTAGCGACGCCATGACAGTAAAAAACATGGAGTTTTCATACAAACTATCGATAACATTTGTGTGGATCAGAATCAAAACCCATTTTATCCACTTTAGAGATTTCGAGTAAATCGAGAAAAACTATTTTCATCTAAACAAAATTCAATGGGTTTTGTAATTAACTACAGATTTTGTCGTCTGATGGCATAAAATGAGATTTGGGATTCAAACTTGGGCCCATCGTATGTGTTTGAATGATACCAACAAAACCTCATACTTAAGTCATTTTTGTTTAAAAGTGGATATAATGGGTTTTGATTTTGATCAACACATGTATGCAATTCATGCCGGTAACACAGTTTTTCTGTGCGCTTAAGTTAAAACCCCAAGAATTCTCCGGGATTAGTTGTTGTTGCATTTAACATGTTAATTGTTTAGCACCGACGTCGGTTTTTTCATCCAATTCCCCCCGGGCTTGCAAAAAAACATGGCTGTTATCTATAGTTTAGGCGTGTTTTTTTGCAAGCCCGGGGGGAATTGGTTGAACAAAACGACAGCGAAGATTAGCGACGCCATGACAGTAAAAAACATGGAGTTTTCATACAAACTATCGATAACATGTATGAAATTCATGCCGGTAACACAGTTTTTCGGTGCGCTTAAGTTAAACCCCGAGAATTCTCCGGGATTAGTTGTTGTTGCATTTAACATGTTAATTGTTTAGCACCGACGTCGTTTTTTTCATCCAATTCCCCCCGGGCTTGCAAAAAAACACGGCTTTTGTATAAAAATTCCATGTTTTTTACTGTCATGGCGTCGCTAATCCCCGCTGTCGTTTTTTTCAACCAATTCCCCCCGGGCTTGCAATAAAACACGCCTTGTAATGAATTAACACAAAATAGAAAAATTGTATCGAATTTTAAAAAAGTATATTTGTGTACTTAAGCCAAGGCGAATGTATCGAAAAAAGTACAATTGTATCGACTTTTGCAACCGTGGTCTCATCACGTCACGATACGTTATGTCTGCGTTGCGTCATTGCTTGACAGCAGCTACTCTTGTTTCTTTTCATACAGAAAATAATCTCCAACGCATTCGTGTATAGTTTGTGCATACAGAAATGAAAACTTTCTCAGGAATACTTTATTTAACAAAATAATAATTCTTTTCCCAAAATAAAGTAGAACTAAAACTATGGAGTTCGATATTGAAAAAATGTGTAGGGTTTGTCTCAAAACCAATTTGGAATCCGTATTGTTGTTCGAAGAGCCAAAGAAAATCGGTGGGGTCAGTATCTGCGATATGATTTCAGAGCTAACAATTTACAAGGTAAGTTTTTTTTTTATATGAGAAAGTTTCCTTTGGAAATTGAAAATTACTATTTCAGGTCAACCGGCATGACGAGTTCCCACATCTTATATGTTATGAATGCATCGAACGAGTCGAAAGCGCTTACTCCTTCAAAAAGGACTTTGAACAAAATCATCGTAAACTTGTTACATACTTAGATTCAATCAATAAATACCAAGCAGTTGCTGACATAAAACCCATACCAACTGAAGAAAAAAGCACCCAAACCATAGATTCAACTTTGTATCCATGTGAGAAATGCGATCAGAAATTTATTAAATACGAACGATTGCGGGTAATGATACGGGCCGGGATATATTCTAATTGCAAACTATATTTTCTTTTGTAACAAAATGAACTGTAGGAACACCGAGCTATTGCACACAAAGGGTCGGCAAATCTTTGCAGAATATGCGATAAATCATTCAACCGATTGGCAGGATTAAAAAGTCACATTAGTGCGGCACATCCAGAAATTGGTTACCACAACTCCTCCAACCAGTGTTATGTTTGTAATAAAATGTTCACACGCAGAGATCATGTCACCCGTCACATCAAAAATGTTCACAAAATCCAATCTTCTGATATTGCTTTCGCTATTGAAACGTAATTAATTGTAGCGCATAAGTCTCATGCAGTTATAAAGTTGTTTTGCCTTTCTTTGCATTTCAGAGCATCAATTGGGAAGGATGAAAATCCTTCAGACCAAATATTGGAGGAAGGAGAATGTAACGCAGATGGTGTACTGAAAGGAGAGCTTAAACCATATACCGAATGTCTCGTATGTTACAAACATTTTTCAAGCAAAAATCGTCTCAATCGACACATGCTAACCGTTCACCAACTGGATCCTACCCACATTCTGAAGCAGGAGGAAAATAATGAAATGTATTGCTATTATTATTTTTCAAGTTCGTTTAGTTCTCAAGCTAAGTATTTTATTTTTTATGAAACTAGGCACACATTTGAAAATGAAGTGGAGTTGCTTGCTGAACCTGAAGCATATAGAAACTATACAAATGAAGATGATGGAGAAATATCAAATGATTATGATAACGAAGGTGGTGGTGATGATGATGATGATGATGATAATGATGATGAAGATGATGAGGATGACGATGAAGATGACGAAGGTGGTCACAATGATGATGGTTTAGACTCAGATGACGATGGAGCTATTAATAATACCGAATTTGTAGCGGCAAACAGTTTTATAAAGTGTGAAGCAGAAATGTCGGAATTGCAAACTCCACAGCATGAAGGTAATTTTTTGTTTTTTATCCATGTTCTGCATTCCATTTATTTTGAATTCGCATCACTTTAGTGAAATTGGGAGTTCCATAAATCGATCAAAGTGAAAATCATGAAATAGATATCGGGAAACTTAATTCCCTTATCTGCATTTTGTTGTTTGAAATCAATCCAATTTGTGTCTGCTTAATTTATTACTTGTGAAATAGTATTTTTGTTGGCATTGCATCCAGTCAAATTTATTATTTGTTATAAACTGCCTAGCCGGGCGCCCGGGTAAAATTTGCGATTTGCACTCACATACAGAAAGATTTTTATTTCACTCTAAAGGCTAAATTTTGAAAAATATCTAGCTCTAAAGTGATTCTCGAAGTCCATCCCCTGAATATTAGCTTTCAACACAAAAAGGAATTTTTAAAATAGGATTATTTTTTGAATTTTACCCAATTTCACCTTTTGAAAAAGGACGATATTTGTTAAATTTAAGATTTTCCTTCACGGTTTTTATCAACTAATTGTAAGCACCGTTATTTTCGGTTCTATTTTTTTTAATTTTTATATAAGAAGTGAGTGTTAAAAAAATGACCAAATCTTTTTGGAAGTTTTGATTGATATATAATGGTTCTACGGGAGGTACTGCAAATAATCATCTTTCCACATTTTTTGCCCCATCTAATACAAAAATATGTGCACGACTGGGTCGCACGAACTTGCTCTTATGTGCGATCACACTGTGTTTTTAAAGTTTAAATATTTCAAAAACTACATTTTTATCTTATGAAAGAAATAAATTAGTTATGGGAGCCTATATTGTATACCACCTGCTTAAAACGCAGTTAAGTTTAAGGTAGTAATATGCTGAAAATTGTAAAAAAATATAATTAAACATAAATTGATTAAATCTGAAATTGTTTTGACACCAATGCGATGTACATCATCCGATTTCTTAAAGAAATCTCAATTTATGAGAAAAAAATTTAAAATCGTTGAAGCGGTTTTTAAAAAAAATGGTTTTTTATACAGGGTGTCCCATAAACAATGGTTCAAACTGAAACTAGTGATAGGCCAGGCCATGTCCGACAACGTCTTAAAAACGACCAAAAAAACTGGGTCCAAGTAGGGGTTTTTTGAAATTTCAAAAAAACAGCCGTTACTCGAAAACCGTAATGATGCAGTATGCACAAATTACTAAATTCTGAGTGACCATGACCTGGTCTATCATCAGTTTCAGTTTGGACCATTGTTTATGGGACACCCCGTATATAAAATTTTGAAAAAATAAAAAAAAAAAAAAAAAATGGTACGCAATTTTTTAGCTTTTACTAATGCGGAGTTAAAAAAATTAATCAAAAAAAATATCATCTACCTAATTTCGAAATATGGAATTTTCATAAAATAATTTTGAAACTTTTTCAAAAATTCTCCATAAAAAAACTTGAATTTTTGAACTTTTTATGAGAAAATTGAAAATCAAAAAAATGGTTCTATGGGAGGTACCATTTTTAACCACTTTTCGGATTTTTTTTTTATGAAATGGTTGTTTTTGAGAAAAAATAAGATTTTCATTTTTTGCTAAAAAAAATTTGTACGGAATGTAACGGTACATGTCTTAAAAAATTGAAAAAAAACGTGCGGGGGAATGTCCAAGAAACGCTAGGTACCAACTTTGAAGAAAATCGACCGACCCGTTTAGGCTGCAGCCGAAAGGACAGAGAGACAGACGGACAGAATTGCGAGACCCACTTTTTTCGACTTCGCTATCATCGTAATGTCAACTTTGATCAAAATCCCGAGTTCGATTTTTTTTAAGAATCCATAACTTGCCATATACATAATATGTATGTACCTAGTACCTAAATATAGCTGCGAGCAAAAAAATATCAGTGCAATTGAAAATATATTTTAAGTCTAAAATATAAAATAAAACACGTTTGATCTTAGAAATTATTATAGGCAAAACATTTTACGTTTTATTGAAATGTTTTTTATATGAATTGAATTGTAATTAATTCATCATGATGATGTCAAAAACAAAACAGATTCGAAAATAAAGCGAGCAAAATAATAACAGTGTTTGTTCATATGTATATAGTTTAATTAAAAAACGGTACAAAAAGTTAAATTCATTGGCAAAAAAGCTTGTATTGGTAGCATGACCATTATCACAGCTTCGCAACAACTTTTCATTGATTCTACAAGACCCTAACATATTTGCGGTGTTATTGATCCCCAAGATTGCTCAATTACGGTCCATAACTCTGTTTTTTTTTTTGATTTGGCATTCCTGACTGCTTTTTTTTATATTCGCCCAAAGATTTTCAATAGGATTGAGGGCGAGAGACTTAGCAGACCACTCATGACCTCAATCTTGTTGTCCTGAAAACCATTGCTTAGCTGAACTGCTGGTGTATTTTGGGTCGTTATACTGCTGAATACACATTTAAGCGGCATTTCGAAGTCGGTGTATGGTAGCATGATGTTTTACCAAATTTTCACGTACGAGATGCTGGTTCATTGTACAACTTTACTCTCGTCAGTCCAAAGAATATTCTTCCACTTTTCGGAAGCCCATCCCAAATGCTCTCGCGCAAACCTCTTTCTTTTTGTTATACTTGTTTTTTTTTTCAGAAATCGGACTTTTCGTGCACTGCGAGCATTCAAGTTGTGATTCCCCAATTGTCTTCTCACTGTATGAACACCGCATAGTAAATCAAGTTCATCCACAATCTGTTTAGCTGTTGCAATAGTATGTATTTTTGAAAACCGTACAACACGTTTTATGTAAAATGGCGTTAAAACTTGTTTACGCCCCCGTGTTTCTGCTTTTTTTTTTTTAATGTTATAGCGTTTCTTAACATTTTTACATAACATCCAACGAGTTCTTGAACTTCCTTATAAATTTTGTTGTCTATAATAAGCTTTTTAATACGTTAGGCTCTTTCTGGAGTGCAATGTTTATAACGACCAATTTCATAAGAACAAATTCATTGGTTTTAAAACGAATTCGGTTTTAACTTGTTAAAGCTCTGGAATTTTTATTCATTTTTTTTTATTTTCTATTCTTTTTCCCCATCTGTTGGCTGTAAAAAATCATGTAAAGTACTTATAGGAAAATTATAAAAAGCGATAACTTACCCAAAATTCTGTAACCCAAAAGGAATAATAATACAAATGGAAAATTCTTTGATTCTGTAACAGAACGTTTTACATTAAATACAAATTCACTTGTATAACTAGGTTTGTTAGCATAAATAAATTTTCCCCAAACTTGTCCACAAAAAATGTTTAAACCAAATGTTGTAACTAAGATCGAGTTAATAGTTCCGTTCTATTCCATCTCTCAACTTGTGTATACTAAATGCGAAGAATGAGTGCGCGGTGTTATTAACATTACGTGTTCGAAGTGAAAAAAGCGGTGGTCAAAAGTTGCGAGAGTAAATTTTTTTAAAAGATAATAAACAAGAATTAAATGTCAATTATTTTTGTAAAAAGTGTAAAAAAAAGGTAAGTTCCAAACAACGTTTTCATACGCCGAGCCACCTATTATATTCCTTAGACCTTACCTTCAAATAATAATATAACATATTCATTGGTATTATTGAAGGTAATTTTTTTGACTCTTATAAGAGATAAAGAATGATTATTCTGCTTCTTAAAAAGTTACAATTTGGTCTTTTGAAAATAATATTCTATAAAAGAATATTTTTTTAATGATATTTGTTGATCATTATAGGTACCGCAGACCTCAATGAATATGGAGCAGCAGTAAAACTTGCCACCGTTCAAAATATGAATTTAAATAAAAAAGAAACAGGTATGAGACTTAAAGATGTTATAATTGTCATGAAAAACTATTGTAAACAATTAATGTGCATAAATGTTGACTCTTTATAGTATTATAGGTTGTTATTTCTCATAATTTAATCTAAATATTATTTAAGATAAACAAAATCTATATTATGTGTGGTGTGAACGATTCAACGAGATTTGGAAATCTTGATAAATAAATGAATAAATAAAAAAATAAATGAATACTGAAAAACATATAAGAATAAATTTTTAACACTGCATTAATAAATTCTAAAAACTAGCGTACCTATATCTTTAAAAGAAAAAACAGAAAAAACCGCTCTAATGATTTAAATTTTTTTCTCATAGGCAAAGATTTGTTAAAGAAATCAGATGGTGTACATCGCAAGTACATACAAGTGTTAAAACCTCAATCTATTGATTATATAAGGCGCCAATGATAGCTTTCATTGAAAACGATTGTTAATTTTGAGGCATTTAGAAAGCAAAATCAGTGTTTATTTATATGCAAAAGTGAAGGTTATGACTCATTTATTAAATTTTAACAAAATAACACATAAAATTACTTTTATTATTTTAATGATTGATCATTGGAATCTTAAAAGTGATTGTATAAGAAAGATTTGGCGGAAACGAAGTTTTTTTTTTTTTTTTAGTAATAATGATTGAGCAATAAGCTATTGGCATCAAAATAATTACTGATTCTTTAGAAACGTCTCAAAATTAACTATTAAAATTTTCGATTATCGTTTTCAATGAAAGCTATACCTATATAAGTATAACAAATTTTAATGGCACAAATATAGATCTCGTGTAAAAAACCTCTGGGTGTTCGAAGTATGCTCTCACAAATAAATTGACATTATTTTAGTCATAACGTTACAGAACATGGGTAAATGTTTTTATTATTTATTTATATTGTATTTTTAAAACACGAAAAGATATTTTTCCATTGTTAATATTTATTTGAGTGTATAATTTTGTTTACACGCTCGTCATTATTGCTATTTTTCAGATGTTGATTTAGCTTCATGTTTGTCACTTGACGACGGGTCTTTAAATAAAGATGATTATTCTACAGAGTTCAAACAAAAGATCGAAGAAAAAAACATCATCAAAGAAGAAAAAGATTTAATTCTGGCAGAAGATTTTGAGAAGGTACCAATATGTGATGAGGAAGGAAAACAAAATCCAAATAATTGGCAAAGAAATATGGCGAAAAAAGCGAGACAAGCTGGACAGGAGTATGTGAATAAAAAAGGAAATATCGTGCAAGCTCGAAAACTCAAAGAAGGATGCAGTGAAAGATGTAGATTGAAATGCAAATCAAAAATAACAGAACAACAAAGATTCGATCTTTTTAATGAATTCTGGAATATAGATTCTCACGAACAAAAGTGGCAATATCTTACAAGAAAAGTTTTATCTCAGCCCGTTAAGTTCCAAACAACCCAGTGGGAATCCAGAAGAAAAGAATCTCGAACTTATAATTTTCGAGTACACGGAAAAAACATAATGGTGTGCAAACCCATGTTTCTTAACACGCTAGGTATCAATGACGCCTGGGTTAGAACAGCATTGCAAAAGCAAGGAAGCAACAACGTCTTACGACCTGATTATCGAGGAAAAAACAAGAAACGCGAATTGAACTCGGAGTTGGTTTCTAGTGTCAGGCAACATATATCAGTATTTCCGAAAGTTACATCTCATTACTGCCATGAGGACACCAATCGCGAATATCTCGACGAAAGCTTAGATATCAGAAAAATGTACAGATTTTATAAGACTTGGATGACTGAAAATTATCCAAATCAATCAATGACGGCCAACGAACGACAGTACAGGCATATTTTCAATAAGGACTTTAATCTCCATTTCTTCAAACCGAAAAAGGATCAAAGTGATTTTTCGTTACACTGTCGACGCTGATTAGTGTGAATTTTGTATATTTAAAAAAAAGAAATCAAAGGCCGTGCTTTGAATTTGTTAATTTACCTCAGTCAAGTATAACAAATCGTATTGTCAATTGATTCTGTAAATCAGGAGCGGCAATTCCTTCGACTCAACATGCGTTTTAACAGTCCCTTTTTGCGGTAGAAACATGTGGTACTCGGTCGATTCTGACGAAGATGATAGATCGTTACTTTGTTCATCAGATGATATTTATTTCTAATGCTATAATTAATGTTTATTATTATGTACTATATTTTGGTATCAAAAAAGCAAAGACAAAAACTTTAATTAAAACATATTTTTATTTGTTATTTCTTTCTTTACTTGTTGCAACTACAAAACTTAATGTAAAACGTTAAATATGTATTTAATAAAGAAATTTAGAAAATCAAATGTATCAAGCCATCAATGACTTTATAAAAGTTATAAAATATACATACATAAAATGAAGTTAGTCTTTTAGTAATATTATTTTATGTTATTTATGATTTCTTTTGTATTGTAAAAGACATAATCAATTTTAATAAAATAGGAAACAAATAATTTCAACCTTTTTTTTTATTTTCTAAGGTGATCTCAATAATATAATAATATGTTACCGTAGCTCGTTCTTGTTCTCGTTCTTAATATTCCAAATCAAATATGGTGCAATTTCAAAAGAAACGCCAGAATAAAGTCCAGCGCCTGAAAATTCAGACAGTTTACAGAGCATCGTTTTAAACAAGGGTTTCTTAATTAAGATTGCATGGAAGGTTATAGCGTTGAGCAACGTCTGTAAATCATAAAATTTTATTTTCAAAGTAATTCCTCCCTTCGAGAAACGTTCCGCGTTTTAGTTAATTGATTTTAATCCTCGCGACAATCGTTCTGCAGACGCCAAGTCGACTATTTTGTTTGGTGGCCAAACATCAAACCCGAAACGAACCGTTAGACTCCAAGATATCAGAATTAACTAAGTACAACTAACGTGCGTTATGTTTCTTTTCGGGTATGAGCGGAATTAGAATCTCTAGCCTCATGAGCTAAGTGATTAAACCATTATTACTTAATTTCCCAGTTCTCTCACACAGGACTAAATATCCGTCGAAGAATTTTTCTTTCGAAAGATCCTAGTATTAGCTCTCCTTTTCTGCTTATCATCAAACACTCGGCGAAGCCGTAAAGCAAGACTGGCACTACATATTACGTCGACTATTTTCTAATAACACGCGAAACACTTTTCCCGGAGGTCGCCACAACACTTAATTTAAGATTTCAATCCAGATAAATTATAAATTAAATGTTGTGGCTGTCGCCACAAATCGATGAAAAGACGGTGAGTAGACTTAAAATTCGTAAAGAAATACTTGATACCATAAGTACGCCCACCGACTAAGTATCCTAGCCCTGTGGAGTCTCATAAACAGTACATCTACAAACGAAACTCTAGGCGGTTCACAATTTCTTTTCATTGGAAATATGGTAGTGGTAGTTTGCCTCTCAAAATCTATGCCGCCTTTTTATTATTGTATCACCTTATAAATAGCGAAATTTGAAACAACATTTGCCCCTAAGTGATTCTTACAGATACAGAATTTTGTAAAACTTATAACGCTTTGTTGTTTTAGCCTCATTTCTCCTTATAAAACTAAATTTGACAAATAAGTAGCCCTTGACTGATCCTCGAAGTCCAACCAACAACAAAAAAAACAATTTTTGAAATCGGATACTACTTTATTTATTTTACTCCATATCTTTCGAACAAAAAAAGAATTTATGAAATCGGAGATGACTTTTTTGTTTTTACCTCATTTAACATTATAAATAGCAATATGATTTAGTTTAGTAGGCTTAAGGAGCTAAAGCCCACTTAGCTAAATCATGTTAAATACAAAGGTCACTAAAATAATCATTTATTATAAATACATAGCAACATTTTGAAAAAATCTTGAAATCGGACATATGTTTTCTGAGATTATCCCAAACTTAATTTACATACCTATTACCTACATACATATTATGTACATAGATTAATTTTTAATTAAGTACTATATTCTTAATTTTACATATTTTTTATATGAATGTAGTAAAAAAACTAATAAACTTTTTTTTTCATTTATTTCAACTTTAGAAGTAAGCAAAGTTACAATAAAACAAGAAAAGACAGAATTCAACATCATCGAAAATATTTACACTACTCCTCCTAAACAAGAAAAAAAACAACAAAATGAATCAACTTTTGATTGCTTCCACAGAATAGCAGATAGAAAATTCGGATGTAATTTATGTGAGAAAACTTTTAAATCGTCATATCACGTCAAAAGACATTTCTTATCACACACCCAAGAAAAAGCATTCCAATGTACATTGTGTGAGATGCGATTTAATAGAGCTGATCATCTAAAAAACCACATGACAAAACATAATCCAGTTAAGCCATTCCAATGTGAAAGCTGTAGTGCAAGTTATGGTCGTGCGGATCACCTTAAACGTCACAGAGAAATGCATCATTCAAATGATCCGAATAGTAATCAAATCAAAGGGGAAGTTTGCGAATACTGTAATAAGTCATACAGTTCTAAGGCTTATTTACAAAAGCATATGCTCAAGCACACAGAGAAATGTTGGAAATGTAAACTTTGTTCCGTTGTGTTTGAAACAAGTGAAGCCCTAAAGGAGCATAGTAAAACACACAGCAAAGACAAACCCTTCCTGTGCTCGGAATGTGGTTTATGTTTCCCAAGGAAAAATTATCTTATTATTCATATGCGAAGGCACAATGGTGAACGACCGTACAAATGTCAATACTGCGATAAAGGCTTTCCACGTTCTACCGACTTAAAAGCACATGAAAAGTATTAACATATGAGATTTAACTCTGTTTGTTCCGAGTTTCAAATTTTATATTTTTTGCAGGTGTCATACCGGAGAGAAAACACACTTTTGCAACATCTGCGGCAAAGGGTTTCCGCGGCCATACAAATTGTCTGTACACATGCGAATACATACCGGCGAAAAACCCTATCAGTGTATGCATTGTCCAAAGGCTTTTGCTCAGTGCAACGATTTGAAAGCACATATTCGAAGGCACACTGGTGAGCGATTCAGGTGTGAAATATGTGGGGCTGGATTCATACAAAAATACAATTTGACGCAACACAAAGCTGATGTGCATGGAATTATAAAGGAGTCTCGTTTAGGTCGAGTGGCCAAAATATCTATTGCCGAGCCAATTGGAGAGGTAAGAAAATCTAATATATTTTTTAATTATTTCGTATCAAAAACTGCAAAAATCTTTTACAAAACATAAATAAAAACAATTATTTTTTTTGTAATTCCAGACTATGCCCCAAGTTTTAAATGATCCTGATGACAAAACGCAAATGGGACTAGCATCAAGTCTGGTGTTTCGTGGTGTGGCGCTTCATTAAATCTTAACAAAATCCAGTTTGCATGTGTTGTGTGTTTTGTTTATTATTATTCTCATATAAATGTAGCAAATTAAATTTAAAAAAATATGTAATTTTACGAACAATAAAATAAAAACAAATTTAGGGCAGGTTTAAATACAATTCAAAGCATGCAAAGACGTATTCACACTTGAGTTGCAAAATTTTATAAAAACGATAGTCAACGTTCGACGTTTACCTTAATTAGAAAGGTTAGATCGAATCGGAACGTGTATTTATTCTCACGGTATAATTCCCTTCTTATCCTCTTGGTTGGTGCAAATGGTTATAAGACATCATAATTCGTATTATGGAAACCAAAATTATTTAAAAAGAAATTTTAAGAATGGATTTCTGGATTTATCAAAAACTATAGAATTTTAATGCAGATCTTGGCTTTGTTTTTTGATAGTTGTTTTCCTTTTTTAAGTCTTTTTTTTTGTTTTTTTCATTTGACAAAACCTCTGAACTTTGATGCATCTTTTGCCATTGTTATAAAATTATCATTAAATTAGCTTGATATCGTAAAGCGTAGTTCATATTCGAAAACTAGTCCATTAGGGTGGCATTCGTCAATAACTGAAAAAAGTGCAAACATTTTATTGTGTTCGGCGCTCAAGGTCGAAAACTTGGATAATTCATTAGGCTAACATCATAAACAACGCGGCAAAACATTGTGAAAAATCAGTTTTTTATTTCAATTTTTAACGACCGACCTCAAGTCAAAATTTTGTTGGTCGAGTATTCGAAAATGTATGCATCGATGTAAGAGTCTGCTAATGACCATTTTTGAAGTGAAAATCGCAACCCCTAGGTTGCGGAAATATCGGGTATGAATGATGTATTGTAGTATTGAAACTTGTGGCTAAAATATTCCAAATATGAAAATCAAGAATTGATGCACTGACATTTATATGAAATCTTTTCTTTTTCTCCAAGTTTTATCAACAGACCATTAGTTTCAAAAGGATTTCGGTAATATTTATCTGTTGTTCTAAAAATACAGTTTCCATCTATACAAAATGACAATACATACAGTTTTTTAGGTTGGTAAAATCGTCTTGATTTTGGTCTCTTTAGATCAAGAATTGTGTCGTTTTTTCATTGTAGAAAATATTTATTTTTTGAGATAAGATTTGCCTTTTTTCCATTAATTGTTCATGTTTGATTAAAAAAAGATGCTTCCTCGGTGATATCTCGAGACGAAAGATTCGATCTTTCTAGTTTAGAAGATTGATCTGGGGCCCAACTATGTAACTCGATTCTACAATAAAAATGTTCGAATTCGCAAGATCTCAGCTCGCTAATTCTTTAGCATACGCATATAAACGGAAATAAAATAGCACTAGTTAAAGATTCTGCGGCAAAAAGTCGAAAGCTGCAAAATTGATCCCACTTTCATACATATTCCCACTTAAAATAAGCATTGAAAACAACTTTCGAATGGATTCGAAAGTAGAAGCAAGTTACATAGTAGGGCCCCTGCATTCAACCACACAATATATAAACGCTTTCAAGTGAAATTTAAAATGTCTTCGAATTCAAGTATCTGAGATATCTTTCACATTGCAATCCTAAAAGCGTGTCATATGTACTTTGGAAGCTAGGTAGTTGTTTTCTGACAATTTTTGTGCTAAGTCGGAAGGACCGACCGCCAGCTCGTTATGTGACGTTGATAAAATAAATATATGAAATGAAATCAAAATCAAAGTGATTAGGACGAAATAACCTCCCTTTATTGAACAAGGGCAGACTTTCTGCAAATATATCTCACTAATAAAATGAAAAATCGGAATCAATCGATTTAAATTAAAAGTAAGAAGTTCTAACTAATAAAATTAAGAACTAGAGTTGATTTTCCTACATTTAGTTTATTAATTTTATTCTGATTGGAATAGCTTAAAATAAAAATGATTAGAACCCACGGTACCTTCGGTGGTTAGGGCTAAACTCTATCCAATGCCTCCACCATTACTATGCTGTTGCCACGGATTACCTGTAAAGGAATATTTTCATTTATTAGATCCGTAACACTTGATTTTTTCACTTTTCTTACCACCATTCCAATATTATTTCTCGTACTATCCTTGCACTCCTCAACAGTCTCATCGAGAACAACATTCATAAAAGGATCGAAACCACGCAGAATTCCGGCTACAGATCGACCGCCATTTAGCTTGAGTAACATACGTTTATCCATATATCTTTAAAAAAAAAAAAAAAAGGTACTCAAATTGAAGATATATTTAAGAAATTAACTCACTTTTTCAACTCTGGTGGATGGGCTTTAGACATTTTAAGTGATTTTTACTTTACTTTTTAATAAATTAAAGTTGTATTCCTATTCGAAATCACAAAAAAGCGTGATTGGATTTTCAAAATGGCAAAATTATGAATGCCAAAATTTGACAGCCGAAAGAAAAGTTCGATTTTCTTGCTGCAGGCACCCAGGAACAGTTCTGTAAAAAAATAAAATCCACAAATTAAGCACTGTTCACAGTAAAGGTCCGTTCGTGAACTTTCAGCGCTTAGTACCCTTTCACACGTTGAAAATGAGTTTCCAGAAACTTTTAATTTGCAGGCCAGGCACACACAGCAACTAAACAGTTTGGTTTCGATTTTGAGTACAATGGATTTAAGGTTCCCCCACACCAACGCGAATTTTTGGTGGCGTCGACGAAAACAACAAACCACGACGAAAACAACACCACCGAAAATTCGCGTTGGTGTGGGGGAACCTTTATATGGGAGTGCGCGCACATGCATGTGCACTTACTCTCATATGATCCTATTGAACTGAAAATCGAAATCAAACCGTTTAGTTGCACAATGGACTTATATGGAAGTGCGCGCACGTGCATATGTGCACTTACTCTCATATGATCCTATAGAACTCAAAATCGAAACTAAACTATTTAGTTGCAAGTGCACGCCTGGCAAGGCTTACCCAAACCAACGTAAGACCCTGTTTAGATTGGGAAGATTGAGCCCGGACTGGTGAGTGTCATCGTGTTTACATTTGAAACTTTCAGCGCCTCAAAATACATTGAAACAACAACAATTTCAACATTCCACACATTGAAGCAACAACAAAGTATACTCATGAGTCCGGTTTTTATGTTTTTTTCGTGCCTCACGAGAATCCTCACCCCACCCTTCTCTTGCCAACAATCTGCCGTGATACCGGCCTCAATCTTCCCAATCTAATACTACGTTTTCATTGGAGCCGAAATGAGCTAATTTCGTAAATTACTGAAAAGGTGTTTTCATTGCAAATTTGCAAATTTCGTTTGACAGATAACTTCATTTTGAATTTGATTTGGCAGTTAATAGCTTCTTTTTCTTGTGTTCTCTTTCTGTTTCTGTTTCTTATACATCAAATTTTGAGATTTTCAATGTTTCTTCTGGGTTTGCACTGCGGATGCATTCCACTTGGGTGTGTTCATTAGGTTTTTACGTAATTTCCAACCTAATTTCGTGCAAATTTGATTGAATATACCTCATTTCGAAATGTGAATTTGTATGGGAAATGAGATAATTTGGAATCGAATTTGGAAATTTTCAATGAAATTACCTCATTTGGCCCAATGAGAACGTAGTATAAACAGCGTCTAAAAGATTTGGGACGACTAGTGTGTAGTCAGCATTTTGTGGAACATATGAAAACTTTTAACATCCACAACAGTTTGAAGGTCTCAGCAACAACCGTCAATTTGACTTTTAAATATTTTTTCTTTTTGACATTTGATGAGCTTTGCAAATTTTGTATATGAACTGGGTAAATTGAATTTTGTTTCGCAACTTTATTAATTTTTTTTTGTGAAAATAACATAATTATTCAATATTATATTTAACGAATCTTTTTCAAGATTTAACAAAATCTAGATATATATTTATTTGGTTTTTATGGCTGGAATTCAAAAATACTCTGCCCTAAAGTATAAAAGATAAAAAAAATGAAGAAAGATACAGTAGATTTTTTTTTAAATTTGTTTTTCGAATTCTTTTAGATACTCTGCAGATGAAGAACGGCAATTATCAGCTAGTCATCTACCACCAAGGAGAGTCATAAATAACAGCGGTTTTCCAAGTGATGACACTTCCTCTGGATATCACTATTTAGCACCAGGCGCAGGAGATCGTCCGGATATGTATCAACTCGATGATCAATATTCATTCATGTAAGGTTTTATGAATTTCAATGGGCCCTACCAATAACAAAATTTAGAGACGACTTAAATATTTAAGTAAAATAGACCATAATGGTATATACTCAATATGGTATGACTTAAATATTTATGTAGACCTTAAGTAGTGAATACTGCATGGTAGGGACTCTTTAATATGAAAGATGTGATGTATGGTTAATTTTGTATAGTCAATACCATTATGGTTAATTTTACATGAATATTTAAGTCGGCTTTAAATTTGGTTATTGGTTATTGGCCCAATATGTCTTATTTTTTTTTTTGGTAAATTACCTTGAATTTTTTTTTGTATTTAAAAATATTCTAGTCATTCGGAAGAAGATGAGAATAGTTTGAATAATAGGCAGCATTATTCAAAAAGGGCCGAACGTGGCTCTGGACTACAAGATAGTTTGTGTTCACCGGTCGATAATGACACCAAATATAGATACATAAACACAGAAAGAGATTTATCTCTGTCCCTGGACAGACATACAGACTTTCGAAATCTTTGCGATACTCCTGAGGATGGTAAAGTATTTTTTAATGAAAATAATTGTAGAATGGAGGGATATTTAAAAAAAAACATTGATTGCATTTCAGATTTGTCGGTACGAAAGTATTTGGCAGTAAGCGTTGGTGTGGTGAGTCTTATAACCGAGAATCTATTGAGTCATCCTTTTATTGTACTTAGACGACAATGTCAAGTATTCCACGCATCGGAAAAGTAATTAATGATCTTGTTGTTGTGAGCTCTATTTGATATAAGAAATCATATTTGATTTTAAGGCAAATCGATGTAATCAAAAATTTCGAATTCGACTTACTATAGATGTTTGCTTCAAATGCCAAACTGCAAAATCGATTTTAGAATCATTCCAAATATCGAAACATTGCTAAATGTGTCCAAATCGGTTGAGCGGTTAAATCCATAGGTATGTTTGGCAACGTGAAATTTTTTTCCGAATTTGCATAAATTTTCACAATTTTCTGTCAAAACTCATAGGACCAAAACTTCGTTTGAAAAAAAAAAATAGCAAAAAATATATATAGGTATAATATAAATATATCACTTGAAGCCATCAGTGGACTAGTGACTAGTGAAGACTTTGTCAATACGTAATTTTTGAAAATTGATAGGTTCTGTTGTAAATAGGCGTGACCGAAAATCCGTTAAAAATCTACGAACCTTGCGACGGTCCCTACGATCGTCTCACCATTAATGATTATTTATGGGAGCCCATTCGCATTAAGACGGTCCTAAGGACTGTCGCAAGGTTCGTACAGATTTTCTGTGTCTCCAGTAGCACAAGGCACGAGAAACCTGTCATTTTTTTTTCAGATCTACAACTTTAAAATAAAATGTTAAAAATAACATGTTGGCAGTTAATAGAAGTCAAAATTAAGAAATAAATGTTTTTGAGACCATTAAATGTAAAATCGAAAATTTTTTGTGACACCAGTGGCAATATGTACTAAATTTCAAAAAATAAGTTTTATTTGAAACAGTTGTATGTCCGATCAAACTAGCGTCAAGAATATAGCTCACAACTTGTATAGAAACAAAAAATTGAATTTATTAAAACAATTCAATTTATTTCAGATACCATCTTACTCCGATAAGTCTAATACCCAGCATTATTCATCTCCATAAGCGACAAGGTGTCACAACGTTATGGAAAGGTTTAGGGAGCTGCCTCCTTGTTCGTGGTATGTCGATGGGAGTGGATGATTTAATAGCAAAACTTACCACATGGCCAAAGTAAGTAAAAAACTTATAATAAAATAATGTTCTGTGAGTCAATGGTAATTTCAATGCATTTACAAATATTATACGAAGTATTTTTAAATGTTAATACCGCAAAGGAAACAGTTTTCTTAGCCTATACATTCTAATCAGCGTTTTAAAATAAATAAATAAAAAAAGCAAACGGGTGTTATTTTGATGGGAATTTAGTTCCTTAAGCGTACATATAGACTCTGCATAGCTCTTCACATCACACATATATCGGGTTTGCACTTATTTTTAAAATAAATTAAGTTTTTTTTTGTTTGTTTTATAAAAACAAAATCGTATAATTTTTATCGGCTAGATTGGCAAATCGACTATTTGGAAATAAATGTAAAGATTTAAAAATACTTGCTGGAAAACTGTCTTTCAAATTAAATTTTGTATAATCAAACATCATAAAGATAATTTAAGAAATTAGTCAGTGGCTCACGGTCTATAAATTTCAATTTAAAAAAAAACCTTGATAAATGTTGGTATTTTTCTTTTCCTTTAAGGGACGTTGATAGTCGTACATCTGTTAAACGTTTCGGACAGCATTTAATTCTGAAGTGGCAAGCTTTCATTTTAATTCCCTTATAGTATAATAAATTAACATAAATTAACAATAATTACTTTTAGTGTTAGCATTGCTGTTGTGATGCCATTCTATGCAGCTTCTCTTGTCGAAACAGTTCAAAGTGATATTGCAAGTGAAAAACCTGGTATATTCGATGTCTTCCGTGAGGGTGGACAGCGACTTTTGTCATGGAGTTCTCCTCAAAAGGGAAGAATGCTACCAGTTTGGGCCTTACTTGGTCCAAGTGTTTCTCTTGGCCTTACCAAATATGTTTTTAGGTAAGATAAAGTAGTTTTATAATATTTTGTATTGTTAAATTGTTTTTTTTTTCTAATTATTCACCAGCCTTTTTGTTAGAGGCATATCGAGTCATGTTATTCGCAGAAGTATTCAAAACTCGCAAGAACAAAAAGGAGCCAAACTCAAAGATGATTCGCTAATCACTCAAAATGTTCAAATCTATTCGAATCTTATATCAATTCTGACATCAGAAATTCTTTTCTATCCATTTGAGACGATACTTCATCGATTGCAACTTCAAGGAACAAGAACTATTGTCGATAATTTGGATAGTGGATATTCTGTTGTTGCAATTTTGACAAACTATCAAGGTGCTCGAGATTGTTATAGGACAACAATTGCAACAGAAGGTGTAAGTGGCCTATACAAAGGATTCGGAGCAATCGTTTTGCAATTTGCTGCACATATTGCTGTTATTAAGTTAACGAAATGGGTAGTCGGACAAATTACAGAGGTTATTTCGAGTAAACCTCCAGCTAAAGTCGTACAATATTATAATTTAGATAGAGCAGCTGCTTCGAGTTCGACAACAATTTCGCGAAGTTTGAGTTCAAGCAGCAATATTGGCGGAAGTGTTGAAAACGTAGAATAGAATCGAGCTTTTAATGTTTTATAATAATAAACAAATTATTTCAAATAAAATAATCTATTTCGCGTTGTGTATAAGAAAATTATTATTATTAAATATCTTCTTTCTTAGTTTAACTGTGATAAAATCAGAAAAAAAAAATACAACACTGAGATTGAATGTCAATTTTTCGTATTTTCCTCTTTTCAAGATGTAAGCTTGTAAAATGTTTGAGAAATCCTGTAAATATTTGGCCAAAATAAATATGTTAAGTACCCTTACTTTAAAGCAAGTACGTTAGGGCAGGACTCTTCATTAATGTGAATTCAAGCTAATTCTAGATCAAATAAAGAATTGTCGACTTATATGCATATATCCAAATTTGAATAATCGGTAACGTCAAATTAAATAAATACGAAAAACACATCCGAAGTGCTCCATATAATTTAAATCAATTCTGAGAAAGTCAGATATTCGATTTTTTCCTTTACATGCACCACATGACCTACCGCTGTGCGAAATTACAATATTCTGGGGTGTCGGGAAGTGCTCCATAATTTTGATGACCTGAGTCAGTCAGTCAGTCTTCAGTAAAGCTAAGTGCAGACGATTGTCAGATCTTACAATATTGTCAGATCTGTCAGTGAAAAAAACTGTTCCAAATATCTTACAATCGTCTGAACACACAATTTTGTCTGACAATATTGTCAGACGACAATCTGACAAAAAATTGTCATGTATCTTACAATCGTCTGAAAACACAATTTTTATCATTGTCAAGGGCCCAACTATGTAACTCGATTCTACAATAAAAATGTTCGAATTCGCAAAATCTCAGCTCGCTAATTCTAAAGCAAACGCATATAAACGGAAATAGAACAGCGCTAGTTGAAGATTCTGTGGCAAAAAGTCGAAAGCACCAAAATTTGATCCCACTTTCTTACATATTACCACTTAAAATAAGCATTGAAAACAACTTTCGAATGGATTCGAAAGTAGAAGCAAGTTACATAATAGGGCCCCAGTCGATTAGGACATTGTCAGACTCATTGGTCATTGTCAGATGTTTTAATTGAAAACATCTTACAATTGCTGACAATTTCTTCATTGTTGGAAATGTCAATTGCGACGTTCGGGGATCAATCCAAAGCTATCCAGATAGGTTTGTGTTGTTGTAATCCCTTGTGACAAACCAGCTGATGCAACAACAACCCAACGTATTTGAAAATTTTTGGATGCGTGGACAGCCTATCTGATAGTTAACCGAAAGCAAGGAATGAGTTGGTTAAAGAGAGATAAAAAAATAACTTACAATCAAATTGGGAAGAAATCTACCAACCGAGTGAACGCACAATTTTTCATTGTAAGAAATATGTAAATTGTCAGCTAATTGTTAGCTATTGCTATTGTCAGACCAATGACAGTTCTGACAATATTGTAAGATCTGACAATCGTCTGTACTTAGCTTAACGGTTTTCACTTATTTTCAAATCCTATATCTCGGGCACCACTTACGTGAAGAGGTTGATATTTGGCGAAGCGCCTGTGCTTGGCTACCAAATATTCCGAATTTGAAGTTACTGACTTTATTGGTACTGAAGTTAAAGGAGGTGTCGAATACCGCCTGAGTTTGTTCCTGTAATAAGGGTGTAGTACCGGGCACTACCATCCCCTTTTATTTAGTCCAGTTAAATCGTCATTTATCTTTTCGCACAGGCACCTGTTTTTTTTCATAAATCGATAGGGGCTTATTTAAAAATGCTTAAACCGAAATTTGCACCACCTAACAACTTAAAAATCGGCCCTATCATGAATTCCAATTTCCAACGTAATCGGAAAATTTTCCGAATCCCGAAAAAAACTATCACCGAATCCGTTCGTAATGGCTATTTGTATGAGATTTTCCACTACGATGGAATCTGTGATAGTTTTTTTCGGTATTCGTAACAAGTTTCCAATTTTCCAATTACGATGGAATTCGTGATAGGGCTGAATAACTTAAATAAATGTTAACCTTTTTTCGATTCTTTTGACTACATTCCTTTAAAAAGATTCCAGTTTTGGATTTATTAAAAAAAAAAAACTAAAAATTTATAATGTTAAAAATAATCTCCTAAATAATTGATTATTTTACCAAGAAATAAATGGGATAGGTCAACCTTTTTCGCTGAAAATAAATCAAAAAACGTCGAATATGTCGAGAATGTCTTTATTTTTCAAAAATGAATATGAAGTTTATATATTTTATTATATTTTTATATTTTCATGTTTAAACTTAAATGGTCTTATTTATAAACGTTGTCTAACTTTAGACAGCTGTCCAACTTTGGAAAATGTGTATAAAAACCTTGTTTATTGTTGTCTTATAGCTGCCTAACTTAGACTCAAGAGTAGATTGTCTTAACCGTGAATATTGTGATATTTATTTTTATTAAATAAAGCATATTTCCACCAATTTGAAAATAGTTAGACAGTGTCTAAGTAGACAAAAATCTAATAAATACGACTGAAACTGTTTTGACTTTGACGCTGCATTCACGAGTCTTTTTTTTCGGTCTTTCGTCTTTTCGATGGAAGGAATTTTGGCAGGGTTTTTCATATTAAATTTGGCTCAGGTTTCCATTAAGAGCATTAAAGCCACCTACGGTACTGTTTATTAATTTAATTTAATAACATAACAACTGACGACATAGGCGCCTGCCTGGCGACTGAACGTACCCTAAGCGGAGCAAGGAAGTTGCTTGAGCGGGACTGGACCCTAAAAAGGGAGTTAAAATCCTTTAAACCTGCCTGGCGACTGAACATACCCTAAGCGGAGCAAGGGTGTTGCTTGAGCGGGACTGGACCAAAAGGGAGTTAAAATCTTTTGAACCCGCGAAGCGGGCCACCCAAAGAACTGTTATTACAAAAAAACTTGATATCAACCCACCTGACAACAAAAACTATATCAGATGTGCTGTATACTTTTAGGTGAATTGCACATTTGCTTTTAGTTTAGTATTTTTGATCTGTCAGTTGCATCTACATTTACTTATTTAATTTTTTTAATTGTTTATAACTTTTATATTGTTTTATGATTGTTTTTAATTAACTGGAAATTGTACTACACAGAAAATCACAAATAACCATGAAGCTATGGTGCAAACTTTAATTGTTTATATCTTTGTTAATAACAATTTCCACGCTAAAAAAAATTTTTTCTTGTTTTATAATATGCTGTTATAAAAAATTTTTTTTTTCCTTCACTGTTTCGGCTCAGGTTTCCATTAGGAACATTAAAACAAAAATATGAAAAAATATGTTTTGGACGCCAGCTGGGCCATAAAGCACGAAAATAATAATTATTTTGTGCGGAAATGATTATTAACAAAGTTATAAACAATTTAAGTTTGCTTAGGTCCTTCCCATTAAACTACTTACTATACGAAACAAAATATGAAAAAGGCTGTTTTCCTAAAAGTATGCAACCCTTTTGATATCATATTTTCTAGTAGGTCAGCTACAGTACTGTTTATTACAAACAAATTGAAAACATACCAAACTCACGAAATAGGCGCCTGCCTGGCGACTGAACATACCCTAAGCGGAGCAACGGAGTTGCGTGAGCGGGACTGTACCTTAAAAAGGGAGTTAAAATCCTTTGAACCCGCGAAGCGGGCCACCCACAGTACTGTTTATTACAAAAAAACTTGATATCAACCGAACTGAAAACAAAAACATTTTCACTGATAAAATTATATCAGAAGCGTTGTATACTTTTTGGTGAAAACCATATTTGCTTTTAAGTTAGTATTTTTAATCTGTCAATCGCATCCACTTTTACTTCTTTAATTATGTTAATTGTTTATAACTTTTATATTGTTTTATGATTGTTTTTAATTAACTGGAAATTTTTCTACACAGAAAATCGCAAATAACCATTTTGCAGTGCATTTATGAAGTAAATTAATCTGTTTTCATGAAGCTATGGTGCAAAATTTAATTGTTTATATCTTTGTTAATAACTATTTCCGCACTAAAAAAATATTTTTTTCTTGTTTTATACGCTATTTCACAACATTAAAAAAAATTTGTTTTGTTCCTTCAATGTTCGTAATGGAAACCTGACCCACTGTTTCTAAAGGAAACCTTCCCCGAATCGCAAATAAATTCTTTTTTTCTCCTTCAAATGTTTTCGTACAAAGCTTGGTACAAGCGGTCACAACTCACACCCAATGTTTTTCAATCCATCACCCTCGGTGTCCTTGTTAAACTCATCTTCACACTGTCCACAAGTTTCCTTTTTACGACATTTGTTCACGGTTGCCAATTAAAAATAAAGTTCGTGTCCAAAATTGAAAATAAAAATGACCAACTGTAGCTAAAAATTACCAAAATAATGACCGAAATATGAATTCATCACATTTATTTCAACATATTCTTCATATTACACAGATGAAATATTCATGTCGATTATGGAATCCGCAATACTTGATCCGAAGTGCTGACTAAAGAGAATAAAGGCTTAACTACATAAGCCAAAAAGTACTGAAGTACAAAAGTAAAAATATTTTGTTTACCGCTAGCGCCGTTGTTTTGTGAAAAAGAATACACAAGTTTGTTTTTAAACCAAAATTTAAGCTTTCTGCATCATTTTTATAAGTTTTCTAGTCAGAAAAACTATCACAAAATCAATTTAAAAATTTTCACTTTTGCACTTTTTCACTTTTTTGGCTTATGTAGTTGAGGCTTAAGAGAGCACTGCACGGAGAATCACTGCGAATCCAATATTGCGGGTTCCATAATCGACATGATGTTTTTTTTTTAATTATTAATAAAAAACAGGTACAAACAAATTCACAAAGTATCTAATTAAATTAGATTAAATAAATAAATAAAAGTGACGAATCATAAATAACGAAACATAAAAATATTAACTTCTCACTGCATTTTAAAATGAGATCACAGAATAAGCTTGAGTTTGCATAAAAATTAAAGTAAAAAAATAACCAAATATAGAATTAAAAATTACCATGTGACCAAGTGAAAAAATAATGACCAACTTTGGTCACAAATGACCAAAGTGGCAACCGTGCATTTGTTAGCTATGAATTTTGACAAGTTTTTGTTTTACACATAATATTATGTTGTTCAAAAGTAGAAAACCTTATAAGTTACTGATGTTTCCCATTTTCGAACACTATAAAATAATGTGTTCGAAAATAGGAACATCAATTCTTTTCAGATTTTTTACACAAAATTGAAGACCGCCCTAATGATTTTTTTTTTAAAATCTGAACTGACCCTGACAATCAAATTTTGTATTTTTTGAGACCAAGTGTCGCCCTGAAATCGCCCTGAAGTAGACCTAGGTTTTTTGCTGTGGCGTGTTGAGCTATCGAATAAACTCCCAAATTGACATGAGTTGTGAGGCATAATTATTTTGTTGCTGATTTGCATGTTGCAGGAAGTTGCTTATTTTAGAAACAGAAATTAAAAGAAAAATTGAGAATTGAAAGGGGAAACGCTGAAGTTATTTTAATTCATTTTTAATACTAATTTAAAACAAATTTTATATTTTAATTATTGAGCACAAAACAATTCTTGCTTTTTGCGTTGAACATAAACAATACATTTTAAAGCCCTCTGGCGTTTTTTAAAAACCGAAAAACCCAGGGTTTTTGACAATTCTTGGGGTTTTCAAGAAAACGTTGGTCGACCGTGGGTAAAAGTCAACGAATGAAACTAATATATTTTCTAAAAAATACCTATATATGTATGTAGGTATAAAACTTAAAAAAAAATGAAGCAGTTGACTATTCTCAAACAGATGTTCGGAATAAGGACACTCGACAAAAATTGGTTTCCTATATTCCCGAACAGTTAAAACATAAACACAAAAATAACGCTACATTTATTATGCAAATTTTCTTCAAATATTTTAAACATAGGTAAATAAAATATCTGCAAGTACCTACTCACCTTGACAATTTCCTCAATAAATTCATAGTTTCCCGAATTTGACAACAAGTTTTTTTTTTGTAAATATTAAAACTTAACGAACCGCACTTTTGGAAAACCTTTTGTGAAGTGACAATTTTTTCACATAAACAGTAACTAAATCCATGGCATTGTACTGATTTGACAGAGAAAAATGAAAAAAATAACGAAATTTTAACGATTTTAGTAAAAAGTGTTCGGTAACTGGTGTTTCAAAAAAGGTGCCACTACCTTACCTAAATAAAACCTAATTTTTAATGAATGTTTATATTATTAAAATTATTTTTAAATCGATTTTCACGTTTTATCAAGATCTGTTATTAACGCCCATATTGTTCACCATACATCCAAATTAAAATTTAAATCTGAATGTACATATTTACATTGAATTTGTATGATTTACACCTGGATTTAAGTTTGAATCTGGATGTATAGAGTGAATAATATGGCGGTTACAAGTTAAGAATTTTCTTAGTATTACAAATTCAACCACAAATTTGTTAAAATGCATTGCATATAATCAACTATAAGTTATTAATAGCCATAACTATGTACCTATATATGTATGTACCTACTCAAAGCATACATCAATATAATCATCCCTTGTCAAAAAATATGATTAGATTATACACGTTTAAATTGAAAATCTAGATACCTACCTATACAACAAATTCAAAACGAACGCATCCCCACCCCCGCAATCAGCATATAGTTTGGGACTTTATTTAACAGAAAGTTATTCGGCCCAATTTCTCTCTGAATAGATTCACAGATTTGTGCGCCCGCATTTAAGGGCTGCAAAAGTTCTCACACACATTTTCTCCCCTCACGTGGGATGGCCTGGCCACCACATCAGCCTCAGCCAAACCATGTTTTTTTTTTTCTTTTTTGGCGACTTTAAACTAAGATGTCTGTGCGGGAGGTGATTCTTATTCCAATAAGGCATTCGCCAATATCCAGCAAGTACTTTCACATACTTTACCGCTCACATATCACATTCATATATACATATGTAGGTATAGGTATGTATGTCGGTTCGGATTCAGATTCAGATTCGGATACAACGCATGGTCTCTATATGCAAAGCAAAGTCAAAAGAATCGAATCCTTATACACTTGCTTTGCCGGCGCTTGAGTCTATACGCAGTACCTACTTACCTATACCATACCCTTTGTGTGCTCTGCTCGCCCGCCTGCCACTGGCACAACCAGCAGCGTACAGAAAGCGTCCTGGAAGTTGGGCAAAGGGACAGTAAATTTCACTATAGAAATCTCCAGGGTATTGATTTGTTGCCCGTACGGAAGTTTCCATTCCTCCCCTCCATTTTAATCTAATATGTTGGCAAGTGTGACTATATGGATCGGTTTAGATGCGTACATCTACATATTTTATAAAACTCAATTCCTTGTCGTAGTCGTCTTCGTCCTCTCCGCTCGTCGCCCTTCTTGTTTACACCAGACGAGAACAAAATCTATAGCAAAATTACTATAGTCCTGTTGGTCCTGGCTTTGGCTTTGACTATGGCTATATGCGGCTATGGGGATGTCCTCGGTCCTCGGAGCCCATATGCGAACACTTCTATTCATACAACAGAAGCAGGACACACAATATCCATGTGTTAGATATATCTCTACCTATATATATATGTATGTATATTGTATATGCGTGCGAATATTTATATATGCACATATTCTAAACAGTGTTCTCGCTCAGAAAGCAGTGTTGTACTTAAATTTATCTTAATATTTTATATGCATACACACGTGTGTGACATACAAATTTTATACGAACATCCTTTTCGTTAGGTAGAATCATGCCCGTCAGCGATTCACATTTGGTCGGGGACCGGGAGCGGAAGCGGGACCGAGGAGAGACTTCAACTCCTGCTGGACTTTGGCGACTTGTATTTTAAGAAATATATTTTCAAAATCTACATATAAAATTGGATTGGATCGATATTTTCCAGTCCAATTTATGGGGCTGATGATGTTCTAGGATTCTGTTATAGTGGCATTTGGATGATATACATACTTATATATGTATGTATGTTTATATATATCTACCTACATAGATATTTGTAAATTTTACTGCCATACTTTACTATATATGATGTAGGATATCGGTTGAGTATATGCATATATGTAGTTATAGACTTGTGTATTTTAATTTTAATATTTTCTAATGTGGGATATAGTATTATTGACTTGAAAGAAAACTTCAATGGCCGAGTTAAGAATAGGTATATGTGTATGCATGTACATCAGGCGGTTTCTTTGTGGGACTGGGAGGAACTTATTAATTTGCTATAGAATTCAAATTAAAGCAAAAAGTTTTAGTTTATTCATAAAAGAAATTGTACGCACAATTTATTCAAAAAGTTCTATAGCAGCTCTTCGAATCAATAAAATCTTCATTATACGATATTCGCTGAGAGTTTAGGTCTTGCAACTGAAAGTTTTTAAACTATTTTTCTGTTTTCGGTAGCTCTTCGATTTCAAAATTTAGTTGATGAAACCTTAGTGTTAAGGTGTCTTCTTCATTCATTTACCATTGATTTAGGTTTATAAAACCGTTAGGATTTGTTAGGCACCACAGTTGTAGCTTTCACTTTGTAAACCATTAAGGATTGTTAGGCACCACATTTATACCTTTCATTTTGAAACTCATTATTAGTTAGACACCTTAAAAGCAAAATCAATGAATATTTTGATGCCAATATAAAAGCTACATAACTCCATTATTATAATTTCTAGCCAACTATAGCTGCAACTAAAATAAATTTTGGCACATTCTTCCACATAAAATAACTTTTCGTACCTACTTACTACTTCAATGTTCAATATGTATCAATCTTTGAAATAATAAAAGTCATTTTATGCAGAAGGTGGGACCAACATTATATTTTTTATCTGGCTAGAAATAATAACTGAGCTATCAGCTTCATTTTGGCATCAAAATAATCACTGATTTTGGTTTTTAACAGCCATATTATTCAGTGTCTTTAATACGGTTTTAAATTTGAGTTAAAATGATCAGTTAAAATCTAAAATTGAACCCAAATGGGTAAAATTCACTACGCAGCGCGAGCTTATTAAATTCTAGCTCCCACTTTTTTCTCCAAACATTATATAAAACCATAATATCTATCATACATTTTAACATTATAGCAATGAATTTAGCTCATTCTGCGTAGCGTATTTTTATTAAATAAAAGTAAAAAAAGATTAAATTAAAAGTGGAAATATTCAACAAATTAGTAATAAAAGTTTATAACATTATTAAAAAAATATCTTTTATTATTTCTTAAATAATTTATCAATTCTATAAGAAGCGTAAATACTTCAACTTAACAATTTATTATTTGAATTAATAAGAAAATAAATCAATTTTGCCGTGATTTGGAACACAAAAGTTTAAATTAAAAAATAGATCGAATGGATTTACAATTTTAGCATGATTTGAAACACAAAAGTTAATAATATATTAAATCGATATTTAAAATAACCAATTTTAACGTGATTTGAAACACAAAAGGAAAAGCGTTTTTCAATTAAGCCTAGTACGCTGCTGATGCGAAACGAAAATTTCCTGTGATCTCCAAATAGGCAACGCTTGCGAAAACACAACGAAAAATATCCTTGGAGAGTTTCACTAATTCCAAAAAACAAAATCAAACATAAAAGCAAAAAATCAGAGAAACCCATGACGTAAGAAAATGGTAAACAAAAAAAAAAAAAACACAAATAAAACTCAAATGCCATTTTTTCGCACACAATAAATAGTCTGTATAATTAATTCAGTGCGAAAAAGGAGCGGAGACTTCTCCAAATAATCTGTTACAATTATAAATTTCACTCTTCGAACAGCGTACTGCAAAACGAAAAGCAGAACGAAATTTTCCTTTTATGATTTCGTTGTGTCATTTTTGTATGGGATTTTTCGTTTCGCATCAGCAGCGTACTAGGCTTAAGATTGGACAAACAGCTACGAAATGGTAAATGTCTTCATTTTCTCTGCTGCTACATAAATTACATTAGTAGGATTTTACATGCATTATCGCCAGTAGAATTACGGCCGATAAAAGCTAAAGTAGAATCCTACTGTGGATGGATTTTTTTTTAATTTCAAATTATTCTGACAGGTGTTCAACTGTACCAAATGTGAAATATAAAAACATGGTACTACCGATGCGTTTTTTTGGGAATTTCTTACTGTACTATCTATAGATTCCCAATAAAACACGCCTATTGTTGAGATGGATTTAGACGGTGCGGTATATAGTTTAAATTTAAAATTTCAACTCGAGTTCTAAAAATTATGCCTATTTCAGAGACAGAGAAATCATTACGAAAATAGTTTTCATGTGCAAGCAATTGGTGGTTTAGATTTCTGAAGTATCTTCTTGACCCCGATGAAGATGCTTTGGCAATATTTTCTTCAAATAGTTTTTTGTCGACCGAAGCAATTACTGTATCGAACTGCAGAGATGGCCAGTTTAATAATAATTTATAATTATTTACATCCGGATTTAAATTCTAAACTGGATTAATAGAGTGATTTTAATATGGCTGTAAGTGTCTCAAAACTTGAAATTAAAATGTCCAATAAAATGGGTTTAAATTTAAGCTATAACTGTAACTTTAGCCAGGGCTCTTATCGTTTGAATTTAAAAACGATCGTCATTTAAACGATTAGCCTCGGTGCACAAATGCGTTTTTTAACGCGCGGTGCCGCTGCGGCATCGCCCGTCATTTTTGTTGGTAAAAAGACTCACTGCTGCCAACATTAGTCATGTTCAGGAAAATGAGATTTCGGAGGTCTCAGCCATCTCAGTAACATGAACACGATTCCTCCTCAAAATTTCTTAGATTTCCTGTCAACACTGAGGAAAAAAATCTGGGATTCGCTTGCTCACTTTTTCAGTAAGAAAAATATCTGAGATCTCATTTTACTGAACGCGCCAATTCAAAGCGTACGTAAAAATAAAGTGACGAAACCCCAAAAGTGGTTGGGCAATGAGATCTCGATCCTTTTTAAATAAATGATCGAGCTCTAGAAAGCCCTATAGAAAGTATTAAAGACATACGTAGATATCGATTTGGATACCACTATTGCTGTGATTTTAGTGCAGAATTGAGAATAATACTAGCCTTTACAGTAACAGTATGAGATGATAAAGTAAAATATCAATCTTTCAATCGAAATCGTTCAAACGATCGCATTTGACAATTTAAGGAGTTAAACGAAGAAATAATTGACTCTTATAGCGATTATATAAAACGAAACCGAAAAAAACGTTTCTGTTTGAAGTACAACCTTATTTACGATTGCCAAAAATTAAAAAAAAATAACGAAAGGAATGTCTAGTCGTAAGAAAAACCGAGTATCGTTAAGCTTAAACGATTTTCGTTAAACGTAATCGCATAATATACGCTCCTGATGGCAGAGTCATAAAGATTGTTGTCTTTTCGGTACTGCAGTGAATTGAATAAAAATTCTAATTTCCTCAAGTCTTTTAACATACAAGTAAAAAAATTTAACTGTAACCCGACAGTGTGCTGTTAATAAAAGCAGTTAACTGACTTAAACTTAGTTATTTGCAGTACCTACTCTTTAACTGGTTTTAATCTTTTAGTCAGTTTATAGTCTTTTTAGTATTGCTCTAATTTTGGTTTAAGTCAGTAAGTCTTTTAATTGCAGAATGCAGTTAATTAACTGTAAGTCTTTTCACTTTAAGTTTACCTCGTTTACCATGTTCTTTTAAGAGCAACAGTGGCGACGATCACAGCACAAATTCGTGTCGGAAAGTTTATGATATCTTCATGTAGTACAAAAGTGACACAACTCAAAAAACGTAATATTTGAGTTAGAACCTGTAAAAGTTCAGTATCCAATCATTTGTATTCAATTTACATTAACCTAGGTTCATTATATTTTCACAAGATGGCACTTATGTCGTTTTTGAGCTTTCAAATTAGGATAAACTTCCTTTAAAGAAATGACACATTTTCAGTTGCATCATGATTTTTGAAGCAAAAAAGGAGGAAGTCTCTTATTTTTAGTTGCGTGTCAAAATTTCTAGATTCATAATTAAATGTAAGCTAAGCTTTAAAGCAATTTTTTGACCTTTCTGAAAAACTCTGATTTTTTACTTGTGTCACTTTGTTGATATGTTGGAAAAGATTTCCAATACTAATTTTGAATTTCATTCAGTCGCTCCACTTAAACAGAAGTAATTTTCTAATTTTCTTCATCTACTTAATAATTTTGACAGTTCGTTTACGATATGCGTCGTAAACTTTTCAACAATTACAACGTTTACGATTGCTTTTCGATGTTGCATTAATATACCCTCGTTGAAAAGTTTACCAAGTCAACTGTATAAAAAAACTTTAAACTAAACTTGAAGTTACTCTTTAACGAGCTAACTTTGATTAAATTCGGAATCTTTTAAACTAAATTTCGAAAAGAACAAAATACTGTTTTTACATATTTTGTTTTGTTTAAAACGTTATTGGGGAATGTCCGAAAAGGGTTCGTAGCAAGCTTAAAGAAAATCATCCCACTCGTTTAAGATGTAATTGAGCAGGCAAACACAATTGCAAGATTCAGTTTTTTCGTCATTCGCAAGAAATAAGTAAAGAAAATTACAATTTTAATAACTAAATTGCTTATCAGACTTAGCTACTTTTCATTGTCTTCGTACGTCATGGAAAGCAGCCTTCATAAGCAAGTTCATGCGACATATTCTTCTTGTGTGTTTGATATTTTCTCCATATACATACATTATGTAAACCTACTTTGACTATAATCCATAAAGTATACGATTCTTTAACTCTTTGAAATTCTCAATTTTCCTGGCTTCGCCACTTTCTAAGTAGACAATATAAATCTTGGACTTTGTTAATTTTCTCTATCTTCCTGTTCTAGATTGAATATGGGAAGTTTCACATTCACTCATGGCTTCTATCCTGTAAATTTTGATGGTGGAACCGCATATAAGATGTAGGTATATGGAATGAGAACATTTTGGGAGGTGAGGGCAATTCTATATAAACTATCATTTATATTGAAACAGCAGTAAACCCTCCATTATGAACGAGCAAAGGCAATTTCTAATGAATCTTAATGCTTCGCCGGAAAAAGGTGCTTCCACCAAAAGGCTTAGATCAAATTAATATTCACAGGGATAGCATGGCAGCGAATATGGGATACCTACCCCAAAACAACTAGCACCCCGTGTCCTCTAATTGTATGCATATACACATATCTAAAAGCGTCATCAATTTCGGCCTTAAACTAGATATTTTCTTAACGCGGAAAGGGTGAGAGATGCCGCATGTGGACATGGACATATATACAAGTTGTGTCCTTCTCCAGTATACACAACACAACACATTATTATCCTCATCGTCCTGGTCCTGCTAAAGTTCTCAATTCAAAATATCCTCCACAATGAAGGTAGGTTGGTGGTATATATATTTGCCCGATGCCGATGGGGTGGCAGAAGGGAGTGAGTGAGTAGGTACAAAGTGGGTGGAGGTGGTGGTTGTGATGGTGGTATGGTACAGGAGTTAGATTCACTCTAAAGTACTCGCACTAAAGTCACATACAATACCTATGATGCCGTTGCGAATTGCGAAGAAGAGATAACGCACAATGCCTAGCCCAGCACAGCAACCCCCGAAAATCTGTTTACCATATTATATTCTATTTGGGCAGCGATGCTGCTACAACTAAAGGATATGGTATGGTAGCAGGAGAATTGATGGAGCTGGAGGAAGGATTTGCTGGCTTGTAACGTGTCCGAGTTTTACATTGAAGTGTGGGCGGGGGCGGTAGTGGTAGTTGGGGGAGGTGAGGCAGCAGCGACGGCGATAGAAAACTTTAAATCCGTATATCTAACGATATATGCGTATCTATAGGTTAGGTATGTGTGTATGAAGTGAACTATATGGAATTGGATATATCACTGGCATATTCTAATGCCTGGGATAGATGGGCAGCAGCACAGAGCCGCACAATGTATAGCAAGAGCGTTGTGATAAACGTGCGTTTGGGGGAGCCTAACAAACAGAGTATGGCTGCTGATGTTGGTTGAAATAAGGGCAGCTGAAGAAGGACGGTCGACGACGACGACGAGGACGATGACTACGACGTACATAAAAGCACACGCACATACATTTGTATGAATACATAAAGTTTTCATAAACAAACTATAGGCATCGGAGTTTGAAAGTTTACAATATATGCAGGACATAAGGGATTTCAAGAGATTGGTTTTTAGACATAAATTTAAACAAACATATACCTACACGCACAGGGGCATAATGTGTACGGAGAGTGTTCACACACTCTTAAACATATACGTATACATATGTGTATCTATAGAGTGGAGTAGGTATAGAGTATAGAATATGTTTGGTCCTGTAATGTGGATGTAATATGCAAACAAAAGTTTTTCAAAAGAAATTTAAATTAGTGGGGATACATACATGATTGTGCTTGGTAAACTGCTGTATTTCAGATAGCAGGACACGCACTTTAGGGCTTCGTGTATATGAAAACTTATAATTTGGCTTAAATATTATCCTTAAACAAATTGGCTCGTTTTGGTTCAATAGAACTTGTATATAAGATTTTAAAGGTGGATGTTTACTTTTAAAACTATATTTTAGAAAATTTCTATATCAGAGATATATGTATGTATGTATGTAGGAAGGTTTTTATTTAAATACACTTTATTATATGATTGGGTCAGCGTTATAGCATAGTATTCGGACACTACACTAACGTTTTTACCTACATTCTTATTTGAGCCTGAAAATATTTTTAAAAAAATCGTATTTTCGTCCCGCCGGGTACTGAACTTTACGGTTTTTCAAATACGACAAATACAATCATACCTCGCTTAACGGCCTGGACTATACGTTCCACCGATTCAGTCCGTAAATCGAAATGCCGTACAACGAGTCACTATTTTTCATATAAGTCTTATCAAATCGAATAGATTCGAAATCTTTACAAACAAATATTTAAAAAATAGTTAAACTTAATTTTCTACCTTAAACCAAAAAAAAAAGAGATGTTGTGTCTGGGTAACGTCATATATGTAGGTATATGGCTCATTTGCTTCAATGTCGTCTCTACAACTCAAAATAATTTTTTTTTGTGGTTAGAAAATTAAGTTTTTGTGAAAAAGCTATTAAAAAAACAGCTGTAGAAATAAAGGCTCACCCAAAACTATGCGAAACGTTCGGAACAACGACGAAACTTTCAAAATAATATATTAACAGGGCGATAATTGAGAGTATAGGTATACCTAATTTTTTGAAATTAAATAAAATTTAATTAAACAAAAAAACTAAAACAAAAACTTTAAATGGACATTGGCACTAGTTTTTAATTTTGTTATTTACTTTCCATCTAATAATTTATATTTTTGAAAATAAGCCAATAATTTTTTGGGTGGTACAAATACTATACATATATAAGTTTGAGTGAGCTCAACTCCAAAAGATTGCGTTTCTCCTAGGTACGACAGTTAGGCTCATCAGTTAGATGCTGTCAGAAGTAATTTTCTTCATCTACTTTTACTTATTGTTTAAAAGCCAGACCACGGGCTACAACAACAATTTTCTAAGTGTCTGAATTTAATCAAATTCCCTTACAAATATAAAATTCACAGTATATCCATGCTGTGATTTTTATAAGAGTCGGTAAACATCGACCATAATTTGCGTCTTAGAAGGGTACGACAGCATCTAACTGATGAGCCTAACTGTCGTACCTAGGCGAAACGCAATCTTTTGGAGTTGAGGTCACTCGAACTTATATATTGAATTTCATTCAGACGCTCCACTTAAACAGAAGTAATTTTCTTCATCTACTTTTACTTATTAGGTACAAATACTTCGTTTTTTGAAATATTTTCTTTTTTAATGAATTCTTTGCAGAGTAAATGCTTTCCACATTTCCCCAGAGGATTTTGTTGGAGGTTTCGTATTCGATAAATTTAATTTCAGAGAACTTGCGCTCTGATGCGGTGGAACGGAGAAAAAAGAAGTACTTTTAGCCTTTTTTTGTAAAATTTTTTTTTTAATGAAGTAGATTTCAATAGATGGTGTGAAAAAGGAAGAAGATTTTAAATTTTTTTGCAAAAAAGAAGATCTATCTTCAATTGAAATAAGTGGTAACACTGGTGCCCACTCCAACGCGACGATGCGATTAGCTCATTTCATTTATTATCTTATACATTACACCAAATTATGTATGTATATGTATATAGACCATTACATTTATTTTAACATTTATTTATTATTATTTATTTAAAAGGGAACTCATTGATATACATATGCCAGCAACAAAACATTTGATAAACTTTGTTGCTGTGAAAACAAAATTAAAACAAAAAATGTATTAGTAGGCGACAATCAGAAACATAAAAACACAATTATTATAAACAAAAACACGAACACAAAAACAAAACAAGCTCGATATATTGCCATCAAAATAATCACTGATTTCGCTTTTAAAGTGCCTCAAAACTTAAAAACGAAAATTCCATCGATGGTTTTCAATAAAATTTATAACTGACCCCTAATGAAAAAAACTTTATCCGAACAGAACAGAACAGAACAGTGAGAGCAGAAAATACAGCTTTGTGTTTTATGCGGCTGACCGTTGCATATCAGCTGTGCAATTTCAAATTCAAATACTTTTTCAAATCGATTCTTTTATCAATTCACACTTTTTTTTTTCATTTTTAATGCTTTATTTTTAATCCAAAATCTAATAAATGTATTTTTTTGGTAAATTTTAGGTTTTTAGCTTGCAAACACAGCAATTATCTAACGCTCGTTTCTCCACCCAAAAGTAGGTGCACAAAATGTTGTTCGAGACTGTTTTGGATAAGTTCTTGAACACAAAGTCACAGAATGTAAAACAGTTTTGGGTTTTACTAATGAATCGCACAATATTATTTGTTTGTGTTAACTTTTGTGCAGAACATATGTTCATTAAACATTTACTGAAAGCTAAGGTAGCCATTTTCTTTTCTTTATACTTATTAAGACGTTTTCCAGAAGTCTGCACTTTTTTTTATTCTGATCTGAATTTTTTATTGCGGAACAAAATTAATAATAAAAAAAATGGCTAAGTCGTTTGTATTCGGCATTGGCGGTTTTAGCTTTTGTAAGTTTATTCACAAGGTGACATGCCCAAAATTCAACTGAAAACGACATAAATGTCAATTTTGCACATATAGTTTTCTAAGTTTTGACAGAAAGCCGACAACTGGCGCGTTCAGAAAAATGAGATTTCAGAGATTTTGTTCATCCAAGATTTTTTTTCCTCATCATTTTGACAGTCAAGCTGAGAAATTTTGATAATAAATCCTGTTCATGTAACTGAGATTGATGAGATCTCCGAGATATCATTTCCTGAACATTTACATTCTTTGCATTCTTTATACTTTATAGCATTCTTTTGCATTCTTTGTATTCTTTTGCATTCTTTGCATTCTTTTGCATCCTATTCTTATCTTTTAAATAACATTTGAAAAAAGTAGTAATTTTTTTAAGAATTCTTGCTTACTATAGTAAAATGATTATAACTTCTGATCTGAGATTACATATGGTAAATTTCATACCTTTTCAGAAACTGCAAAACTGGGGAAACTTTTTAAAAAACAAAACCGATATCCTGTAGTGAATTTTTTTTTCTACTGTTAACTCCACAAGTTGAAGTTAAAAATATACGTTCACCATAATTTCAGTTCATTTAGTCATTTCTACCAACTGGCATGAGTTTTGGACATCCAATAAGTTATTAATATTTAAAGTGAGGAACGGATAATTTTACTTTTTTGCATAAATCTGGTCGGCTTGAGAAACTGACCCAGCTGTGCTCCGGTCAACCTTCAAAATATGAAATATAATTTGATATAGATTTCATCCTTTATATAGATGTGTGGTAACCCCCCGAAAAAATGACTTTCTTTTTTTGGTCGGCATCCGGTCTGACCGGGATATCAGTCATAAAGAATGCAAAAGAATGAAAAGAATGCAAATGAATGCAAAGAATGCAAATTAATGCAGTGAATGCAAAGACTGCAAATGAATGCAAAGAATGCATGAACTCACAAAAGATTGCATTCAATTGATTGCAGTCAAATGAATGGAAACAAAATTATTGCAATCTTTTTGATCGAAATGATTGGTGATTGCATAATTTGAAGTCTGAAGTCACAAAGTGAAATCAATGATTGCAATCTTATTATTGAAGTCATAAATGATTGCATTAAAAAACATTGCATTCTTTTACAAGCCCAGTGTAGATAGGTTTGTATCAGACATCCCAAACCTATAATTTTTTGAATGATATTTCTAACAAAAAAGTGAATGCCACTTTCTTGAAGGATATCTAATCTAGAAATTTTTGGTAACCCACTTTGCTTTTACACTAACCGTTGAAGACTGTTTTGCGAAAAACTGTTATTTTTCACATCTGTCTTTTTTAAAATGGCATTGTCTACTGATTGCTCGTAGGAAATATATGTAACAATCTTTTTTGCAGAGAATCACATAACCTAAAAACTTTACATAAAATTAATTTACATTGAACCTATATTTTCGACATTTTACCTTCAATATCTTCTCTTGCAAATTTATGGGAACATTTTACAGTTAATACGAATTATGCATTAAATGTTTGTATACCAATTTTTGGCTGTATTAGAATTTTTCTAAGGATAAAGACTATTTTTGTATGTTTACTTGTCTGAAATGCACTTGAAGCAGGGTGGCAACCGGTATTTTTACCTTTGGGCCCCTTGGAGAACAAAAAGAACATGAAAGTCTCTGGAGTACTTTCTGTTCTTTTAAAAGAAAACATTCTTTTAAAAATTGATTTCTAGTGGACTTGTAGTAAATATACAGCTTAAGTGGCCCCAAAAGAATCTCAGGAAGCCTACACAGCTCTGTTAGGGGCCCCCATAATGAGGATAAGGCTGTTGGGTTTATTTAAACGAAAACTATAGTTGAGCTGATGGGCCCCCCACACTAATCACTATTGAGCTATTGTTGGCCCAAGGGGCCGCCCTCACGGTACTCTCAGACAATTTAGACGAAGCTACCTAGATACAGTTGGGGTTCCTACACTAAATAGTGAGCTATTGTGGCTGCATTGGTATCCCAAGGAGGCCCCCAAATTACACCTATAGCAAACTTTATATTTTATAATTACTATAACATTTCGATTGCTGTGAGTAGTTTCAAAGATTCGGTAGAAGTAGGCAACATCAATTATAAATTTTGTATTATTGCAGTAATGTTTTCAAAAATCAAGTCACTCAAATACATAGAAATAGAAATTTTGGTGCAGACAATTTATAGATTCCATTACACAACTATACAATTTTTTATCGTCGTTTTTGGAGCTAATTTTTTTTTCACTCCCTCTAATTTTACCATTTTGCGGCCTTTTTTCTTAAAGTCCCGGTAGGCCTTTGACTCCCAGTCCGCTTGTTATCCCGTTTTATTCAATCTATTGGGTAAATTTATTATTTTTTTAAAGAAATACTGTAATAAATGTACATACATTATGTACAAGCACAATTTTTAATTAAAATCAGGAATCATCCAAAACATTATTTTTAGAGCTTAATGCTTCAGAATTCAGTTTAAAGCCCCTATTAAAACATACGGGTTTTTTTTCGACCCCGATGCCAGTATTACTATATTTTGAAACTCTGAAGCTTATATATTTTTTACGTGTAAAATTTTGCTTCCATTGATAAGGCAATAAAAATCTTTCAAAAGTTAAATTAAAATTTCAGTTTCAAATATAAAATTCAGATTGTCTGATATCGTAAAATTGAGGATGACATCTGAAAATGAATAAATAATTAGTATTTATGGAAAATTTGGGTATACAATTAAATCGTGAATTGAAATGTCATCGGTGGCTTGACGAAAGGTTTTATTTTAAAGATATTTCCTTTAAAATCATTATTTATTAAGAGTAGGTAAGGTAGGAAGGTATGTATATGTAGTTATAATAGCAATTCTAATGAGTGGATACAAAGTTCAAAAACTAACAATCCTATTTTGATTTTGTTTTTCATTTGAATTAAATTTATTAAAAATAGCATTAATGATTTCAAACGAAATGTATATTATATAAAGGTGTGAAATTCAGTGTTCTTGTAAATATCTCTCAAAAATTATTAGTTTTATTGAAAAAGTGTTAAGATAAAAAATGGAAACTTATCCAATTATGCAGTAAATACATATCGAACGCTTTTACTGCACTTCCAATGGAAAACGACATGACCTGAACCAAAAATTTCGGTATATACAATAATTTTGGTGGTTATTTTATGAAAAAAGCGTGCTGAATCCGAAAATGCCGGGTATACTTCTGAAATCCTTGAGCGTTTTGAGATATGACGTCATCAATAAAGGACAGGTGTGCAGCACGGAAAATTGTGATTAACATTAATTCGGCACTAGATATGCAGATTTTGTGATTCCCCAAATGCAAAAATATTTTTTTTCGATTTTTTGGGGGAGGGTTGAAAGGGTACGAAATCAGAAGGTGCGAATGAATGAAAATATAAACTAGGTTAAGTGAGCTATTTTTGCCATTTATTTTTAAATGTTGAATCGAATAAATTTAATGGCAATTATTTTTATCTTTCAGCAAAAGAAAGTCAACTGCTTTGATAGAATAAAGTCGCGTATAAGGTGCGAAAGTATAGCTTTAATGTGAAAAAGATTAACCTAATACAATTTTAAAAGACTTTATTGAAAAGTTATAAATTTCCAACAACATCTTCATAAAGATTGTTTTGATTTGATTTATTTTAAAAATGTTTAGATTTGAAGTAATTATCAAATACAAAACCTTTAAAAATATTAAAAATTATTCAACTAAATCGACCATGAGCTAATAGACTCAAGGCACGTATCCATACGAAAGAAGTGCATACATTTCGATGGTCAAATGTCAACGTTGGCTATAATCTTAGTTCGTCGAAAATAAGAGTTCGTCTGTTTAACGAAAAAAAAGGAGAAGTATTTCGAAATAAGGAGCTTTATCACACCTGGATTATCCAGAGTGCAGGAGCACCTGATTAAGAACTTCCATGCTATGCACTTAGGTTCATCAAATCAGTGAAAGTTACTTAGAATATTATTTCCAGCTACTGTAGGCTACTATAGAGCTCGAATAGAGCAAGCAATATGGTGAGAATGACCAATGAAGACCCAGTTTCACCATGCAGTATAGATGAGCTCAACTTAGATTAAAAAAACCGCCGGTTTTTATGGTTTACCAACGAATGTGCATGCATAAAATTATCAGCGAAGTATATTGGTAGAATAAAGCATACCCGACGACTGGACTCTTTATGTCTTCTATTCAATACTTTACCTAATCTGCTTCCAAACATGTAAGGTGATGTGAAATCATGTCATTTCTGCAATTTCGTTCTGTAGCAGATAGTGTTCAGGGCTGGTATTACAAAGTGAATAAAAAGTCACTATTGATAGCAGCAACTTGGAAATAGTTAAGGAGCTCATCATTCCATGTAACCCCCATCAGTTAATTTCAGGGAAAGTTAGGAAACCGCTGCTTCTAAGGTCTGATGAGAGAGAGAGGGTTCAAATCTCACGCGTATAGAACCAAGTACACACTATACTAAAGCCTAGTACGCTGCTGATGCGAAACGAAATTTTTCTGTGATCTCCAAACAGACAACGAAACGCTTGCGAAAACACAACGGAAAATATCCTTGGAGAGTTTCACTAATTCCAAAGACAAAATCAAACATAAACGCAAAAAATCAGAGAAACCCATGATGTAAGAAAATGATAAACAAAAAAAAATACACATTAAACCTAAATGTCATTTTTCCGCATACAATAAATAGTCTGTATAATTAATTCAGTGCGAAAAAGGAGCGGAGACTTCTCCAAATAATCTGCTACAATTATACATTTCGCTCTTCGAACAGCGTACTGCAAAACGAAAAGCAAAACGGAATTTTTCGTTTCTGATTTCGCTATGTCATTTTTGTATGGGATTTTTCGTTTCGCATCAGCAGCGTACTAGTCTTAATACTGAAAACAAAATAAAAAACGGGACATAATTCATGTGCACTCAATCCCTTTTCCTTTCCGTTCACCTCTCCAACAAAAAATCGAAAAACTATTTTTGTATTTGGAGACTCTTAAAATCTGCACTTCTAGTGTCAAATTATAATGTAAAACCAATTTTTTGTAATGCACATCAGTTGCAGGCTTTTGTCAGAAGTCCGTAAATGATGACGTCATATCAAAAATTTAGTGAAAAGTGATTCTATCGAAAATTGAGTTGTGTCATTTAATTCAGCTTTAAAAAAATACATGGAAACAATACCTACGACCTGACCTAGTTCCAAAGGCTGAGTTTTTCATTAATTTACCCTTCAACTACTTGTAAACCCCTCCCCCAAAAAATCGAAAAAAAATATTTTTGCATTTGGGAATCATACAATCTGCATATCTAGTGCCAAATTAATGTTAATCACAATTTTTCCGTAATGCACATCAGCTGCAGGCTGCAGCCCTTTTTCCATATGTCCTTTATTGATGACGTCCTATCTCAAAACGCTCAAGGATCTCAGAAGTAAACCCGGCATTTTCCGATTCAGCACGCTTTTTTCATAATAGAAACCGTCAAAATATATTGTATACCGAAATTTTGGGTTAAATCCATTTTTTCCCTAGACTAACACCTATCTCCTCTTAGGTTATTAATACTTGATCTATAGGTATAGTGCAAGTATTGGTTCTGTGTAGAAATAAAATATCAAAAGTTTTCAAAATTCCAAAGCGGACTCGTTTCTTGAAGGGCACATGCGCCTAAACGTCAAAATCGTGAAATGTCATTTTTGTTATTTTTATACTTGCGATATATTATTTATTTTATTATTATAATTCTTTATTTTATTAAAAAAATGCTTTACAAAAAGTATTTACTTAAGAATATCTGCCGTCTGCCTGAAATAACATTTCATTTTAGTAATTAATACAAATAAATAAAGAATAAAAAGAAAAGTAACCGGTTTTGTACAATATTAAATCAAATACTTTTGTATATTAATTAAACTCAAAAGTTTACAATTCATAAAAAAAAACAAGTTTTAAAGGTTTTTTATTTTTTTAATAATTGTTGAGATTTACATAACAAATAAAAGAATGTCAATTTTACAATGATTTGAAACAATGTACCAATTTTGAAATGATTTGAAACATAAAAAATATCAATTTTCAAGTGATTTGAAACACAAAATAAATAATAATGATGCTTTAAACTGTAAAAGCTGGTTAAACGTGCAAAATTTAAGTTATAAAAGAGTTTCGAAAAGCTAGGGCATGTTTGCAATAATAATACTTTATTTCCATCCTAGAACTCCGTTTAAAATTTCGTACAATCGACTTGAAGAAAGAAAACTTTGTTGAAAGTATAAACGCCGGATTTCCTGCAGTATTGGGCAAATTGCGACGAAATGGTAGAAATCTTCATTTTCTCTTCTATTGCATAAACTACATATTTGTATCAGGTCAGCTCGATGAGGCCTAGAGTTTAAGTTAAAGAGCTCAACACGTGCTTTAAATATATGGCTTATAGCTTCGACCGAAAATTTGTTGCGGAAATAGTTTGTTTCTGATGTCAATTGGTGCTCGAGATTCCTGTATGTATTCCTTGATGTTGTTGTAGCCGCTCTGGCTAGGTACTGACTATAAGTTTTCTCTTCTATTTTAGCCGTGAGTTCTGCAAACAATCCTCGCCATTCATCAACGTTTAACTCCGTTAGCGATAGATGAACTTCATGTGATAGGGCCATCTCATTCCAATCCTTAAATGGGGAGGCATTGGTTTGTAATAATCTTATCAAAATAGATTTGTGAAGATTTGTTCCCATTCTTTTCATAACTCTAATTAGATATTCATAGTTGGCTTTAAGATTTTGAGTGAATAGTGGAGTTATACCAGATTCGACATAGATGGCGTAGTTCGGGGTTGAGTGTGGCAATCTGAATAAACGCTTAAAAAAATATCTTTGCATTTTTTCAAATGACTCGAAGAATAAATATCCAAATACCTGCACACCGTAGCACATACATGTCTTTACGGTTGTCTGGAAGACGCGGTATTTTGACACCAGATCGATTTCCTGGTTTGCGAAGAACGTGGGCCACATTACGCTCAAAGCCAGTTTTGTTCTGCGTGTTTCGAAAAATTTAGGTTATGCGTAATTAAAACTCCTAGGTACTTAAATTCTTGTACAACTTCAATGGCTACATTATTAAGAGACCAGCTTTCTTCGGGACGCCTCCTTCTTTGATGTGCTTCAAAAATCAACTTTGGTTTTACTTATATTGATGAGTAAACCACACTTCTCGCAAAAGGTATTCAGTTTGTTGATTTGCAACTGGAGGGTGAAGGGGTTGTCAGCCAGTAGGACTAGGTCATCAGCATAGAGCAGGACTTTCACTTGGATGTCAGCAAAAAGTATTCCTCCAGGAAGTATATCACAAATGTCATCAATATATAAAGCAAATAAAATTGGACTTAAAATACAGCCTTGGGGAACACCTGCCGTTGTTTCAAACCAGTTTGAAAGATCAGACCCATCCCATACCGATGCACAAGATGAGACAAGAAAATTAAAATACATCAACAAAAATTTACGGGAAATTCCCAGCGTTGAAAGCTTGTATATCAAGGCCTGTCTGTTAACCTTGTCAAAAGCTGCTTTGAAGTCTACGAAACAGCTGTATAATTTCTTCTTTTTTTCAATCGACTTCTTGGCAATACTGGTGAGCGCGAATATATGATCCATTGTTGAGAAACCCGGACGGAACCCCGCTTGAAACATGCTCAGTAGATTTCTGTCCTCGATCCATTTGGTAAGTCTTTCATAAAGAACTGACGTAAAAATCTTCCTCAAAGTGTTTAGCATAGAAAATCCTCTGTAGCTTTCTGGCAGGGTTTTGTCTCCACTCTTATAAATGGCAAAAATAACTGCTTTGTTAAAGTTGTTTGGCAAATAGGATTCATTATATAATCTATTGAAATACAGCACAAGATAATTTTTTAATTGATCAGTACTATTTTTGTAGAATTCTACTGGAATTCCATCAATTCCCGGTGATTTGTTATTTTTCATCTTTATCAGAGTTGCTTCCAGTTCACACAAAGATATAGGGTTATCCAGTTCGCTGACGGTAATGTTGGGTAGAGCATAAGAAAAAGTATGGGCACTCTCGTCAGCTGTCAAAAGAGTTTTAAAATGCGCTGCTAGTGGCTCAGCTTCGAGAGTGCTCGCCACACTTCTTCTACGCCCACCAAGTTCCCGAACATTGCTCCAAAAAGTCTTTGAATTCTTAGATTCAGCTAGACTTTTTGCTAAATTTTTAAGATATTCATTTCTTTTCGCTGCACAAAGAAGTTTGTATTGCTTATTAACATATAGGTAAATATTTTTGAAAAACAAGGAGTTTGTCGATCGAAATAGCTTAGGATACACAAAAGACAGTTTACGGAGATTTTTGCATTCATTATCAAACCATATGTTCTTAGTTTTGAAGGAGTAATTAGTATTGTGGTTGTGAGCAAATGGAGCTGAGGTTTTAATTACTCTAATTATTTGTTCATCAATTTGATCTATCCTGGTTGCTGGTTGTGACGGGAGGGAGTCACAGTGGCGGTTCAAAAGTGTTTTGTAAAGGGGAGCACTATTCTCATTCCATTTTAATTTGGGAACATTATTTAAATTCATTTGTATAGCTTCATTAAAAAACTGCACTTTAACTTCTACTGGAAAGTGCACTGAAAAGTTTGCTGTGCCCACTTTTAAGTCTGCAAATAAGTTGAGCCATTCTGCCGATACTGCACAAAAATCGATTACTGACTGTCCTTGGCCGGTTAAAAAAGTCCACTCTCCATAAGAATCACCTTTAGTTGACCCGTTCAGCACAAATAGTCCAAAGTTTTCAAAAAATTCGGTAAGGAGTCTTCCACTTCTGTTTATAATTTCATCTTTGGAATTTCTCGTAACATTAAGCGTATCTTGTGACTGTAAGTTATGAGCTGAAGAATTTTGGTATGCACCGATTCGAGCATTTAAGTCTCCAATGATCATAATATTGTCCAAATCAGAGTTGTTTGCGATATATGTATAGGTATTATGTACATTATGTACACACATATGGCAAGTTATGCATTCGTAAAAAAATTGAATTCGAGATTTTGATCATTTACCTACGATGATATCGAAGTCGAAAAAAGTGGATCTGTCTATCTGTCTTGTATTGTCTTTTTGACTGCATCTTAACGGGTGGATCGATTTTCTTTAAACTTGGTACCTGGCTTTTTTTTGGACATTCCCCCAACATCTTTTTTTCTTTTTTTTAGGACCAAAATAATAATAGCTGCCTTACAATTTATTTTAGCAAAAAATGAAAATCTTATTTATCTCAAAAACATGCCCACAACTTAAAAAAAAAAGGATTTCAGTTATTTTTACTTGGCAATTGTTATATACGATGGTCATGTTTATTACAAACGCCGCAACTTAAAATTTTATTTAATTCTTACCTGTTTATATCATATACAAAAGTGACCTCAAACTCTATAAATAGATTATATGAGTAGGTATGTGAGGTACCTATACCTATAATAATTATATTTTTATAGCATGCAATATTTTCTTAATGTCTGAAATTGTCTTCAACGTAATTAATTTTCGTATCGTTAAATGAAGCAAGAATAATTACATTTCACAAACAATATTGCATGTGAAGTCAAGTCAAAAGTTTATGGGGAGAACAGGTATAGTTATTTGCAATTCTGCCAGATGCAGAATTTTAATTCTGGATAAACGGATTTTTGTTCTTATATGATCTTGAAAATGTAGGTGCAGTAGGTATTGCTTATATAGAAATGAATTTGTGCGATTCAGGCCACCTAACTTTGAAAGCAACTAAAAAGGCATTTAAGTAAGAAGCACTCCCTCATCAGAAAACCAAGGAGAATGGAGATCTTTATACAAGACGGGCTAGAAGCATAGACCTTGTCAAGAATGGACGAAAATTAGCTTGGCGTCTTTGAAGGGAAGATTCTCGGGGATGATTGTGATGAGTTGTGGAGGAGACAACGAGCTTTAGTACCCCGGCCACAACATGGCACATAAGTCCTCCGCCTACTTGATTAAAAATTGCAAGTTGAAATCGCATGTTTTATAAGCAGTCTATCCACTCGATAGATCCAGATTAAAATTTAAATCCGGATGTATTTACATTGAAATTGTATAATTTAAATCCGGATTTAAGTTTTAATCTGGATGTACCGAGTGAAAAATATGGCCGGTAGTATTTGATTATATTTATAAGCTTTGATTTTCTTTTAAACGCATGACTTATCTTAAAGAAATATATACTTATATAAGCTTTATATTAAAATAAAAAAAATACTTTTAAACTAAATGACCTAGAAAATATGTATTGCTCCCTTATTGTTTTAGTTTGCGTGCCAAAACATTTATGTGCTTGGTTAGATTGCACCCAGTCTATTGTTTGTCGAATTAACACCCCGTAGGTAGGTACTGAAACATATCCTTATAATAATGTTTCATGAGGTGATGGCTTCAATTTCAGAATACACATTCTTATCCTATTCCCCTGCATTCTATACAATCCTATATAAAACAAGGCAAGTTAAGCCAGTAAAAAAAAAATAGAAAAAAAAAAAACGAAGGTAAAGTTTCATGCCAGCCTCGTATAATCGGTAGTAGTTATCTATTAAGCGAAGTTATAATGTGCATTTAACTTATATTGTGATGGGTAGTATAAAAGCAGAAGAATGAACAGTTCGAGTGTTACAAAGAAATAATATATAGATATCTATATGTACGAGTGTATAATGTTCACTTGTTGGAAATAACAGGGTGCTTCTGATTATTTTTACAGCTCTCAAAATTCCCGAGTGCCAATTTATAAAATGATTTTGAATTGATAGAAAATTCTAGAACATTTTACTTTTTTTCAAATAAAATACTATAATACAAGCAATGTTGTAAAACACTATAAGATAAGTTTACAATTTGTTAATGAACTGTACAATTTTGGAAGAGAAATGATGCCTGTTTGGTAACTTTTTCAACAAATTTCCCAAAACCGTTTTTTTTTTATGGGTTTTGAGAGCAAATTGTGAAATTTTGTGCAAATTCGCAAGAAACGAAAGGAACCATTTTGTTCTCTATTTAGAATTAACTTCGAAATCTGAACACCCTTATTTGTGTATATGTACATATTTTGAAGTTTAATATTTGACGTTTAGCGAGAAGCTTATTCAAACACACAGCATTTAACCAAATGTATTAAAAAGGGCGTTCATGCAAAATTTTGTGTAAAATTATCATTTATCTATCAGATATGGAAAGAACTATAATATTTTAATTCGTTTACTTCACAAAACTGTCAATTTCATCCAATTTTAGTACGAATCTTAGTACTAATTTCATATAAAAAAATAAAATTGAACTAAAACTGATATAAATTGACAAATCAGGAAAGTAAACGTACAGACCTATTATAATTGGGAGTGTGAACTGTTAACAGTCAACTGGCAACTATAAACAAAAAGCACTAATGGCTCTTTAGATTGGTATCATCGTAAGACAGTTGTTATTCTTTTGAAAAAAATTGATTTCAGAATCAAAAATTTCCTGGGCTTTAGCCTAAGCCATATAGAGGTTTAGTTGTTATTGCATTACATGTAAAACGTAAATTTTACGGATTTGGAAATATAACCCCCCACCTATGACACTCTGGCGTCATTCGTGTGACCACTGACCAGCTTAATTTGTTTTCGTTTTTTCTGTTGTACCCACTCTGCAGAAAAATTTAAACACAATGAATGTTTGGCGTGTTTTTTTGCAAGCCCGGGGGGAATTAGTTGAAAAAAACGACAGCGGGGATTTTCATACAAACTATCGATAACATGTATGGAATTCATGCCGGTAACACAGTTTTTCGGTGCGCTTAAGTTAAGCCTCGAGAATTCTCCAGGATTAGTTGTTGTTGCATTTAACATGTTAATTGTTTAGCACCGACGTCGTTTTTTTCATCCAATTCCCCACGGGCTTGCAAAAAACACGGCTGTTATTGAGTGAAATAGGCAATGCATTATGAAGAAAACAGTTATACATATATGCGACATCAAAAAAGAAACAAAAAGTGTCGTTTGAGAGTTCTGTTATTAAGGAATTTAGATGATGGTGATAAGTGAATGAGTTTCTTCTTATTTTAATATGACACGTGTTATTTTCTTTTTGTTTTGGTGGTGTGTGTAACAAAGTAATATTTTTCTAACATCGAGATTTGACATTTTCTCTACAACAGCAAACCATATTATTCAGAACGTACACAATGGGCGTTTTTCTTTTTAAGTCCAGAATAGAGCTCTGAACAGAGTCTGAACACTCTGAACATACTCTGAGCGATCTCTGAACTGAGCGTGCTCTGCTCTGAGAGTTTAGATTTATTTAAAGAAACACGCTTCACCAGCTGTCACTTTTTTATTTGTTCACAGTTGTCATTTTCTTTGTGTTCAGCTATTCAACACCGTCTGCTCTATCAATTTATTCTGAGCTCATAGACGGTGTTCACATTGTACTGAAAAACTGAATTTTTTTGTACGTTTCAGTATTCACATCTCTCTCCCACTTCTTCATTGAAGTGAGATGTGAATACTGAAATGTCAAAAAAAATCCACTTTTTTAGTCCAATGTGAACACCGTCATAGAGCGCACTCTGCGTGCTCAGAGCGAAAAAAGAAACACAAAATTGGAGCTCTGAATGCTCTGAGCTAAAAAAGAAATACGATTTTTTTTTGACAGTTCAGGCTCTGCTCTGAACTAAAAAAGAAAAACGCCCAATGTGTGTTCGACCGTAACTTTCATTGCATTTCTTCTTCAAACTATTTCATCTGGCATAAGGAAATTTGTTGCTAGCAACTTTACATATGTTGTTTTATAAATTTCTCGCAAAACTAATTGTTTCTATAGCACCTCTGTTCTGGCCTTCAGGCTTGTTTTTTTTTATTTTATTATTAATAATTTATTTTATTTATTTTTTAATAATTTGTAAGAATTAAGAAATCTATGCGGACTGATTTGAGGTATGTTTTGTTAAAATTTCTTCTTGAAAAATATTTAAGTAGAAGTGAGGTCTGTCGACGTTAAAAGTTCTCTGATCCCTTGAAATAAGTAGTAAAAAATATTATTTAACCAACATTTTAACGCATTTCAAAAACGGTTTTAATATATACCTATATATAAACATTAACGGAACCATCCTGCATTTATACGTATAAACATAATATGTACTTCCTCCTTTTGTATCAAGGATGTATAATTTCCTCAGTTCCAAAAGCTTTTAATATATCGACCCCCTTATACAAAATATCGTATAGGTACATACGTCATATGAGTTATTAATGAATAAACAAAAAATAGGACAATATGAAAGTTATAGGTTATATAGAGTAAGTTGTTGTCTATGCCAAAGTTTCTGCCAAGTTGATGCGGAATATAGCATGTTAACATTTTTTACGTATGTCTTTTATGCATGTCATGAGATACCTTTCCTATATATAATACAACAAAGCCAGGAAATTAATGTGAACTACAACATTTTTGCGTTGGCCTGTATTCTATCAGTCTTTTATAGTGCTGCTCATATTCAGGACATTAACGTGTTCATTTAGTGAAGTTCTTTATTTTTAATAGAAAGCACAACAAAATATAGTTAATAATATATCAAAAAATAGTTTAATAAAGTGGTGATTACATATTTTAATTTGTATATACATATGTATATGTAATGTAGCTAGAAGAATATTTTAAAAATTGCAGAATAAAATGTGAACTTATTTGAAATAAAAACTTTCAAAACAAAATTTGTGTAAGTTTGTTTCTGTGTCTTCATATGTCACAATATAATCAAAAAAAGGTTTGTAGACCAGATCGCAGAGAGTTTAGTGCAGTGTTCAGATTTTGTTTAACTGTGTTCGGGGGTGTTTTGAAGATGCTTAACTTGAAGTCCTGAATTAATTTGGTAATTTGGTGCAGGTAAATGGGTTCCCATTATTTCTGTTATCTATGGTTCTTCCTGCATATGTAAAATATACTTCTATAGACGGAATGAAATAGACAATATTTGGTACAAAACTGTCTTCCTTTTTTTAAAACCGCACACTTATCTTCTTAGGTGAGGTAACTTCTTTAAACTTTTTTTATTAATTATAACTTAAGAAATTTGGGGTAAAGGTATTAACAAATATTCAGAATTAGCTGTTATCCACCCGCTTCGCTGGGCGTTAATTTAATTTTAGATAAAAGTTTACAATCTATAAGGTATATGCTCCATAAAGTAGTCTCCACAGTGCAAGATATCCAGGCGCTTTGTAAAAACTTTGTAAATTCTATTTATGTATTTTCTGAAAATCAATCAATAGTTTTTAAAGGGATCCAAGAAAGTTTTAACTTTCGTTTGCCAGTCGATACCTACGCTAATCACTGGGTCCATTCTCAATAAAGAAGTACAATGGTGAAAATAAATAACTTTGCACTTTTTGCATATTATATGGTAATTAAAAAGTTTTTATTTTTGTTATAGGTATATACCGAGTTTTTCGAATGGGGTGACAAAATTTGTTTAAAAATGTTTGTTTAAAATTTTTTACTACCATAGCCTTATACGATTGTTTGACAAATTTTTCTCGTCTAGATTTTTCCTACCGAAACATTTCTAGGCTACTTTGACTTAACTTGACAAAAATTTGCCATTTTTCCAGGTGGGTGTGTTTTCAAAAAAAAAGGATTGAATACTATTGACGCTGTTTAGATTGGGAAGGTTGAGGCCGGTATCACCGCAGTTCGTAGACAAGAGAAGTGTGGGGTGAGGAATCTGGTGAGGAACGAACAAAACATAACAACCGGACTCATGAGTCTACTTTGTTGTTGTTTCTATGTGTGAAATGTTGAAATTGTTGTTGTTGTTGAGGCGCCTCAAAGATTCAAATGTAAACACGATGGCACTCACCAGTCCGGGCTCAATCTTCCCAATCTAAACAGGGTCATTCTTCTTAAAGCTTTAAATTTCCAAACAAAAATGACTTAACGAAATCATAACAAAAATTTCTTTCTGCTTTTCGTTATGCAGTTCGATGAGCGAAATTAAAAATAATTGTAGAAGATTATTTGGAAAAGACACTGCTCTAATTTCGCATGGAATTAATTGCCTGCCACACCGGACCATTAAATTATGTGCGGAAAATTGACATTTGAGTTTTATTATTGTTGTTTATTTTATTACAGCGTGCGTTTAGTTAATTCTTTTTTCTAAATTGATGACACTTTTCATTGATATTTTTTCGCTGTGGTTGCCTTAAGCATTTCGATTCGCATCAACGGCGAATCGAAATACTTACTTGGCTTAATTCAGTCTAAGCTGATTAAAGCAGGCTTCAGGTCAAAGTATAAATAAGGTGTTAATTTTTGTTCCTCTCAAATTAGAATTTTAAGAAAAATCAAGAAACAAAATAGGATTTTTGAACTATTTTCGAAAAATTTTCCCATTTCCTCTTAAATTATCTCATTCTTTTAATTACGGCCGTGCATCTTCAATGCTTATATTTAGAACCATTATAACTTGAACCACAATAGGGCATTTTATTTATTAAAAAATATATTTTCGATTTATTTTTCACGTACATACTTACTAGAAAATTACACGCTGCATAATATGATTGCATGCGTTAGCCACTTAAAAAAAATCGATAGATTCAAATTGACATCTTTGATTTTTCATGCGTCACTGATGCCAACTATATTTTCTCATCCCCTTTATTAAATGGCAGTTGAAAATTTCTTCAATCACTTGTCATTTTGATTTATCTGTTGCATGTTGATGTTGATTGTTCACGCACAAAGGTAAATCTTAATAGTGAGTGTATATGTTGCATTATTGAGCCCTCCCTAAATGAAAGGGAAACAATAGAATTATTTAATTCCAAGAAAAAGAAAAGAATCTCAACTATATAATGTTATACATCTTTTATATGCCTTGGCATGATGTACGAGTTACGTTGCGACAATGTAAGTCACTAGAAATATATAGAAAGATTTGAAGTTTAGGAATTTGCTATATAATAAATAATGAAACGGTTTACAGTTCTAATTAATTAATTTTTGATAACATTAAAGTGTAGCAAAGCAACCTTAAAAGTGTAGATACCTATAATGCATTTAAAGTAAGTAAGGATAATGCGTCATATGATAAGAAATGAATTATTGAAAAAATAATAATAATGAATGCACTTTATTTAACAAAACAACGTCTCATGTATAGTGATTTTTTAATATGTCGCCTACAATTTTTAGATATACGGTGCGGAATTAATAATTGTAGAAGATTATTTGGAGGAGTATCCACTCGTTTTGCGCTGTGAATTAATTGCTAAGCCTAGTACGTAGTTGAACCATTTTCTGTGGTCTCCAAATCAACAGCGAAAACGTAAATGATGGAGAGTTTTATCAGTTTGTTCGAACTTTTCTGTTTATTGTCAAAAAACTCAAGGCTGGTCGGGTTTTTATTTTACATCGAACGCTTCAGTGCTACAAGTTTCACTATCTGATTTTTTCGTTCATTTCATTGTTTTATAGACTGTTGTATATTTTGGCATTAGTCTATGGTTACCTATATGAAAAAAAAATAAATAACAAACATTTTCAACAAAACGACGTTTTTTTTTTGGGAATTTCTACTTTATTATATATAAAATCCCTATTGTTGAAAAAAACTTCGGCACTTTTCATAATAGTGTGTGCTCTCACAAACACAAATGCATTCCAACAGGGACGGAGTGATTTTTAATGGGAACTTACTAGGGCGCCATAACAATCATTTGTTATTTTCTGAATTTATTTTTCTTCTCATCGGTATCTTTAAAAAAATACTTAATTTTTTATGATAAGTCTCTAGGGTGCCAATAAAGTTTTGTAATATCTATTTTCATCAAAATTTAGTTGTTTCAGTGGAAAATTATAAATTTAAATAAATATACGAGCTCCAAACGTATGCAAAATCGATTTAATAACAAAAATAATTTCCTGATATATAGGGCCCTTAACAAATAGTTGCGCCTTACAATCACCAACAACAAAAAAAAAGTCCCTGTTTCACAGAATCGCAGTTTGACATTTCTTCTGTAGTAAAAGAAACAACAAATACAAATAAAACACAAAATAATGTCGTTTCGTTTTAGCTATGCTTTAGTAAATATTGATTGTGTTCGAAATAATGATATTTGAGTTATAATTATTTGGTTTGTTTTTTCTTTCGTTATTTCTTCGTTTTGTTTAGAGATTAAGCTTTTTTTATTTTCAATTAGTTAAATTCCCCACTGTGGCTTTCAAAATCATTTCACTAAAGCTTCACTCTTGGATCTGCACTCATATGGGGCGATCTTGCCGGTCAACGGAAGTCCCTAAAACGCGAGTATTCTGCATTCGAGGTATTTTTTTGTGTTTGTTTACAAATATCAAAACTGACAGTTGCCGCCGTTTTCAAAAATATATATCATCTTCCGACAGAGTGATATATTTTGGGCTACCTGTACAAAAACTTAAATACTTTTTTATAAAGCTGTCTTACACCTATTTGTGAATATCCGTGTTACATTTTACTTTTCCCAACGGCATGGCATTTAGAAACGTATGAAAACGAATAAATTAGTTCTTTTTAATTTTTACATTAATTAATTGCTATTTCAAATAACTTCAATATAATTTGTCTTTTGTTTAAAATTTATTTACAGCAAAATGCTTATGTGTTCACAATTAAAACTTTCCGAGAGAAGGTCAGTTCCAAAGTTAAAAAATTGTAACATTAGTAGAGACTCTATAGTTGTGCGACCATGTACTCAACGAAATATTACCGAAGTTCAACAGAAAGTGTCAAATATTCATCACGTCACAGAGAAAAGGTAAATTTAAATTAAATTTCTACACAATTAAAGTTTGGCCAAATAGAACGCGTGCTGGAGAACTCGTATATAATTCAGTGTTGTCAAACTTAACGCATTCTAGTTTTTGATATAATTTTATCGTGAACACAAGAGTTGCTCTGCACCTAAAATGAATAGAAGAGTTAAAAAACTTACATTTGTTTGATTAAGGTTTTAGAGTTAGGTGCCAGCCTCTTCCTATAGGTTTTAATTTTTCATTGTATTCATACCTTCATATAGTTATTTGACAAACAGTTTTTAAAGTGTGCTTGTCACGTTCTTTCTAAAAATCTATACAATTTAAATTTACCTTTCGCGCACTTTCCTAGCCCACTTTAACTGTCCGGCAACACAGAGAACGTCACGGGCAAAATTTAAGCGCTGGCCCACGCTTTGTTTAATCAGGCCTTTAATGCTTTGTATCCTTCAATTGAAATTCAAAGAAAGGTCGTGTGAATACTATGATTTCATTAGACCTGAAATGAGGTTATTTCGAAAATTTTAGAAAAAGTATTTTCATTTCAAATTTACTTATTTCGTTTTGACAGTTAATTTCATTTCATTTTGAATTTGATTTGGTCGTTTATACAAAATTGATTCCTCAGATCATCAAATACTGAGAAAGCTAGTCCAAAGTTTTTTTCCTTGATTTGACAACAAAAATGAAAAAAAAATTGCTGAAGAATCCTGTACATGTTAATGCGGTTGCTGAGGTTTCCGAGATCTCATTTTCCTGAACTTGCCTAATCACTGTGTTTAATTGTGTTTAAGCTCTTATTTAAAAAAAAATTCCAAAGTTCCAATAGAAGTTTATTAATTGTGCATTAAAGTTCACATGTACATAATTTGATTTAAATCAATTTTTTATCAACAATATTATTAAGTCGATTTTGAACCAATATATTTACACCCATCGGTCCATCTTTTAACGAGGTTGTTGTTGCATTGACAGATAAAACTTTGCTCTAGCAGCACTTACCTTATTTTATGTATTTAAATGAAAGATCAAATAAAATTCAAGCCCAATAATTCATTATTATTAACAATATCCAACATTAAAGACATAAAACATAAAGCTGACATGGAAACACCACCAAAAGGCTCCAAAAATTATCTTGATCAGCGCAACAAATTCTTGAAATTAATTTTAAAATTTAAAAAAAATATGCCACTTTCATCTAGCCGCTAGATTCTGTGACTTAATTTTAGCGCTAAGCTTATCAGCCATTCAGTGGCTTGATTCATAGTAGCTATATTCTAGCGTTTTGTTGGTTTTTGTCTCCAAGTTGTTGTTAATTTTAAATAAAATTGAATCCTATTTTTGTGGGCTTCAGGTATTATTTGTATAGATTTGGTTTTAAAACAGACGACGTTTCGCACGTGGTTACGTGCTTCTTCAGGTCTCTATAAGATTTGAAAAAATTAATTCGTTTTTGTTAAATAGGTACATATATCAATTACTTACATTTAGATTATCCTAAAAAATTATTTAAAATAAACTATGTTTTATATCTGTCTATAGATATTGTTTGATTATTATTTATTTTTTATCCTTTAATATATTTGAAAGTCTTGAAAAAGACGTTTCAAATCATCAAAAATATATAAAATTATATAGAATATAAATTCTAATTTTAAAATTTTAAAAAGAAAATTGTATCTTGAAAAACAAGTCAAACGTATTTTTTTATATTTTAATAAACTGACCATAGATGTTGCTAAGACCTTCTAAGTCCGATCTGTATCTGTTAACTGTATTTTCAGTCCTTAAAATATGTAGCATTTCTATTAACATTAATATTAATTTGAAATATAGATAAATAATCAATTATAAATAAAAACAATTTTTAAAATAATTTATGTATTTATTTTATTTTTATTTTTAATTTTAATTTTACAACTTTGTAAATATTTGTATATGCGCAACGCGTTTCGGAGACAAACTAACTATGTATTAAACAAAACGCATTATACGAAACAGCAATAAAATTTAAAAATAAACATTAAAAGAAAGTAAAAGAAAGAAAAAGACAACATCACTAGCATAAAGCTCAAAATAAATAAACCAAAACTATAAACAAAAACAACAATAAAACAAAGAAAAAAGACAACATCATTAGTAAAACTCAAAAAAAAGAAAAACAAACTTTCACCAACAACAACAACTGAGGATCAACTAAGCTTAAGTCAACGTAGAGCTTAGAACAACAATAAGCAGCAAAAGTATTCCGCCTGAAGATGGACTAGCATCTCCAAAACGCGTTGCGCATATACAAATATTAATTATAAAGTTATTAAATTAAAAATAAAATAAATATATAAATTATTTTAAAAATTCTTTTTATTTATACTTGATTATTTATTTATATTTCAAATTAATATTCTAGCGGTTCAAATTTCAATGGAGTATAATTTGTAGAAAAATATTTTGCAACACACGATTTGGTATCCAACTCTTTGTTTATTTGTGGATCTATACAAATACTATATACTCCGAAAAAAAAGGCCAAAATTTCAATATTGGAAACACACATAAATAAAATATATATCATACAAATACCTACAAAATATACATATGTTGTCAATTAAATAATTATGGTAACCTTCTTATAATTTATGACACTCTAATTCGAATATCTTTTTTATCTCTGTCAAAACGACCAATAACTTTTATTAATTTTCCAGTCGTATCTCGCACCCAAAAAGCGATAAACTCCCGATTTCCCATGACTTTGTTTCAAATGGTAAATCATCGAAATCAACAAACAACCAAAACAAGCTACAAATAACCGATGATGATCGAATCAGTACGAAGCTATAAGCTGTATAAGGCGCGGCGCGGCGGCTAGGCTACACAGCTGTAGCTATACACATAATTAGTCTTGAATATTCAGTCTTTTGCATATAAATTGGAACACTATCATGGGTGGCATAGGAAATTTATTTAAATTTTGTCTTTGTGTTTGCCGCGGCAGCTTTTGGAACTCCATGAGTGCGGACACCTATTTCTTTTGTTGAAAAGAAATATTCATTTGAATAATGCCCATCGCCATCAACGATTGCTTCTTATTGCCGCCTGATTATTATCTTTCAGATTATTTAAGACTTTGTATAGCTTATCGGAAATGAAGAATTGGTATTTAGTATATACTTAACTCATCATACAATTGTATTTATTTGTAAAAATAAAATATAAATATCGTGTATTTTTCTTTCTTACAAGTCGCATGTCTTATAAGTAGATACACATATTAAATGTAAATTGGTTAACATGCAAAACATAGGTAACTTCTAAAGGGTGTATTTTTAAAAGATTTGATTTTTAAATTGGCAACACTGTTCCTACGAAATAAATAATTAAATTGGGTGGCGCGAGAGCTCAGGTAGAACCAGGGTCTAGTTACCTACATTTTGTGTGCTTGTTATTTGCAGGAATGGAGGGGCCTACAATTTTCTGCAGAATCCCAACGGCTAAAGTGAGAAACATTTTTTCATGACAAGAGCTACTTCTTTAGACGATTTGTCAATTCCTTGCAAGAGGCAGTGAAAAACATTTCTGTTTTTAGGTGGCATAGGCTGGGAATCGAAACCAAGACCCTCGGCGTAACAGTCCTACGCACTAACTATTACGCCACAGGCTACTACAACACTGTTTCTATAATGACAATTAATTTGACAGCCGACAGATTATTTGTGCTCAGTACATTTTGCAATGTCACAATAAGTCAGAACAAAGCTTGTAAATCATATACGGCTGCAGTTACTGGATAAAGTAGTTAAACATCGGATTACCAGATCGTCCTACATTCGTGACGCCCATCAGGCTTGCCAGATTAGGCTATATATTGGAAATTGGGATATCTTTTCACAAACTTGAAGACAACAATTTCAGTATCATAATATGTGGCCTATCACAGAATCCATCGTGGAAAATCCCCGAATGGATTATTCCACTATGAACCCTGAAACAATCGAAAAAAGCAATGCCTTATTAAAAGAAGCAATGCCTCATTTCGAAATCAGTCCTATGTCACACCAATATTTGAAGTTTTTAAAAACAAAAATCCCTGCAACTTTTCAAAAAGTCCCATTTTATTCCCTTTTCAACTTCCAGAAAAAAAGCTGAACATTTGTATTAAGTATGGCTACATTCTTTGTTTTGATAAATATAGCAAACAAATCCCATAATCACTGAGCACTATTACAGCTGTCAAATGAATGAGATCATAAATAAAAAACTGTGTTGTTAATATTCAATGTTTTAGCATATTTTTTTCCAAGAAAATAGATTCAACATACAAATAAATTAAAGTTATAAAAATAAAGTGGTTCCAAATGTATTGAGGAAGTAATTTTAGTTCGGCTTGTTTTAAAAGTGATGTGTTCTTTACGTCCTCGGTTTTTTTTTGAAGTGCAAAGTTTTGTTTTGACTTCCTTTGCAAATTGTTTCTTATTGGCATAGCATTCAATTATTTTAAGAGTTTAAGAATGTTTAACAAAATAAAAATTGATTAATTTGCATTTGCAACCATTGCAAATTTTAGAATTTGTAAAAAAACTCTTTTCACTGAAACACAATCGTTTTCCACTTGGCTACGACAAGATTCAGTTGTCCTAGAAAGGTACGTCATATTTCCGTTTATTCGGAATTTGTGATAGCAAATTCCCCCCATTTAGAAATTCGTAATAGATTTTCCACTACGAATGGATTCTGTAGTACATTTTCGTGATTCGTAGCACATTTTCGATTAAGATGGACTTTCTGATAGGGCTGTATACTTCTATACACAGTGCCATATTTGACTTTAAAAAAAAAATTCAGTTGACACTTTTTTTTAGAGCAAAAAAACTAAAAGAAAATACTAAAAACTTTTGAAAACCTTTTTTCGGCTCGAATATCATGAGAACAAACACTGATTTCGAGGTTGATTTTATTCTACACAGAATAACGTAGTCAATAAATGGTAAAGTTTCTAGAAAAATTCAATGGACAGTTTTTTTTTAAGCAACAAAACTGAAAAACAAAACTACTTAAAAATTGTTCAAAAATGTTTTTCGGCTCGAATATCTTGTGAAGAAACAATGATTTTGGCTTTGGGCTAATTTTATTCTATGAACGGTGCCATATTTGATTACTGGTAAGATGTAAACAAAATTTAATTGACAGTTTTTTTTAAAGCAAAAAAACTACAAGGAAATACTAAAAATTGTTAAAAATGTTTTTCGTCTCGAATATTTTTTAAACAATTGACTTTTCTAAAGTATGCAAAATATTTCTATGAATCCCGGATGGGTGTGGATTTATAGATTCGTTTATCGCGACAACATCCAACTGCTGGATTAGTTAATCGGGGCAGTTGATCATGAATTAACATTAAGCCATGAAACTGTCTTTATAACAAAGTATTGAAAAATGTATCATATCGTTTTCGCACTAATTCATCCTTAAATAGCTAAATATCCACGATTGCTTCTTATTGCCGCCTGATTATTATCTTTCAGATTATTTAAGACTTTGTATAGCTTATCGGAAATGAAGAATTGGTATTTAGTATATACTTAACTCATCATACAATTGTATTTATTTGTAAAAATAAAATATAAATATCGTGTATTTTTCTTTCTTACAAGTCGCATGTCTTATAAGTAGATACACATATTAAATGTAAATTGGTTAACATGCAAAACATAGGTAACTTCTAAAGGGTGTATTTTTAAAAGATTTGATTTTTAAATTGGCAACACTGTTCCTACGAAATAAATAATTAAATTGGGTGGCGCGAGAGCTCAGGTAGAACCAGGGTCTAGTTACCTACATTTTGTGTGCTTGTTATTTGCAGGAATGGAGGGGCCTACAATTTTCTGCAGAATCCCAACGGCTAAAGTGAGAAACATTTTTTCATGACAAGAGCTACTTCTTTAGACGATTTGTCAATTCCTTGCAAGAGGCAGTGAAAAACATTTCTGTTTTTAGGTGGCATAGGCTGGGAATCGAAACCAAGACCCTCGGCGTAACAGTCCTACGCACTAACTATTACGCCACAGGCTACTACAACACTGTTTCTATAATGACAATTAATTTGACAGCCGACAGATTATTTGTGCTCAGTACATTTTGCAATGTCACAATAAGTCAGAACAAAGCTTGTAAATCATATACGGCTGCAGTTACTGGATAAAGTAGTTAAACATCGGATTACCAGATCGTCCTACATTCGTGACGCCCATCAGGCTTGCCAGATTAGGCTATATATTGGAAATTGGGATATCTTTTCACAAACTTGAAGACAACAATTTCAGTATCATAATATGTGGCCTATCACAGAATCCATCGTGGAAAATCCCCGAATGGATTATTCCACTATGAACCCTGAAACAATCGAAAAAAGCAATGCCTTATTAAAAGAAGCAATGCCTCATTTCGAAATCAGTCCTATGTCACACCAATATTTGAAGTTTTTAAAAACAAAAATCCCTGCAACTTTTCAAAAAGTCCCATTTTATTCCCTTTTCAACTTCCAGAAAAAAAGCTGAACATTTGTATTAAGTATGGCTACATTCTTTGTTTTGATAAATATAGCAAACAAATCCCATAATCACTGAGCACTATTACAGCTGTCAAATGAATGAGATCATAAATAAAAAACTGTGTTGTTAATATTCAATGTTTTAGCATATTTTTTTCCAAGAAAATAGATTCAACATACAAATAAATTAAAGTTATAAAAATAAAGTGGTTCCAAATGTATTGAGGAAGTAATTTTAGTTCGGCTTGTTTTAAAAGTGATGTGTTCTTTACGTCCTCGGTTTTTTTTTGAAGTGCAAAGTTTTGTTTTGACTTCCTTTGCAAATTGTTTCTTATTGGCATAGCATTCAATTATTTTAAGAGTTTAAGAATGTTTAACAAAATAAAAATTGATTAATTTGCATTTGCAACCATTGCAAATTTTAGAATTTGTAAAAAAACTCTTTTCACTGAAACACAATCGTTTTCCACTTGGCTACGACAAGATTCAGTTGTCCTAGAAAGGTACGTCATATTTCCGTTTATTCGGAATTTGTGATAGCAAATTCCCCCCATTTAGAAATTCGTAATAGATTTTCCACTACGAATGGATTCTGTAGTACATTTTCGTGATTCGTAGCACATTTTCGATTAAGATGGACTTTCTGATAGGGCTGTATACTTCTATACACAGTGCCATATTTGACTTTAAAAAAAAAATTCAGTTGACACTTTTTTTTAGAGCAAAAAAACTAAAAGAAAATACTAAAAACTTTTGAAAACCTTTTTTCGGCTCGAATATCATGAGAACAAACACTGATTTCGAGGTTGATTTTATTCTACACAGAATAACGTAGTCAATAAATGGTAAAGTTTCTAGAAAAATTCAATGGACAGTTTTTTTTTAAGCAACAAAACTGAAAAACAAAACTACTTAAAAATTGTTCAAAAATGTTTTTCGGCTCGAATATCTTGTGAAGAAACAATGATTTTGGCTTTGGGCTAATTTTATTCTATGAACGGTGCCATATTTGATTACTGGTAAGATGTAAACAAAATTTAATTGACAGTTTTTTTTAAAGCAAAAAAACTACAAGGAAATACTAAAAATTGTTAAAAATGTTTTTCGTCTCGAATATTTTTTAAACAATTGACTTTTCTAAAGTATGCAAAATATTTCTATGAATCCCGGATGGGTGTGGATTTATAGATTCGTTTATCGCGACAACATCCAACTGCTGGATTAGTTAATCGGGGCAGTTGATCATGAATTAACATTAAGCCATGAAACTGTCTTTATAACAAAGTATTGAAAAATGTATCATATCGTTTTCGCACTAATTCATCCTTAAATAGCTAAATATCCAACCTCTAAATATTATTACCTTTCAAACACAAAAGGAATTTTTGAAAACGGATACCATTTTATGTTTTTACTCCATTTCACCCTATAAATAAATCCAGAATTTTTGTTCTAATGCCCCTTACTTTAAAAAATATTTAAGGCTTTTTTATATGTTCCTTTTTTCTTTGAGGATGCCATATTGGCGCGTTGATTTTTACTCAAAGCATCAGCATATGTATAATATTTACATATCAAAATATGAACATCATTTTGATATATTAAAATAAATAGTTAAAAAAAATTTTTCTTAAAACTTTGTGAAGCAATGCGAGCACAGATCTGCTAGTGTTTTATATAAAAAATGACATAATCCATATTTAAACTAGAATAAATCATGTTTAATAATTCTGTATCCTTTATGTTTTTTTTTAGGCTCCCAGAACTGAGGGTTGTTTCATTGAACTTAGAAGACCAGCCAAATAACAACAATATTGATAAGAAAATAACTAGAGCTCCTTATAGAATGCCTTTATTCTGTACCCACTTCAAAAGCCTTCAAAAAAACTATCAACGCAATAAAAAGGATCTTGATGAAAATTTTATAGTCCGTGGATTTGAAGTGGGAAGCGGCAACTTACCCTTAACCATATCGAATACAATAATTAATACTAACGATTGTGATCCAGATGAAGATGATCTTAATTTTTTACGAAATGGAATTCAAATACAATTGACTGATTGTTGTCAATGTGTTTGTGATTTGTTTAATAGTAATTTTCCAATATCACATCATGATGATAATAATGACATGAATTTTGTAACAATAGATAATTCTAATTCATTAAGATCATTTAGGTCAAAAGATGTGGTATCAGCACCATTAATTGAAACACAATCAAATCGCATTTTAGATCCGAATATTTTAAAAGTTATACGCGTTACAATGAATACTAAAACAGATTATAAATTATAATAAAATTATTTTAATAGTTTATGTTTATACGTTTTTCTTGGTGAGTTTTTAAGAAATTATGGCAGAAGTAATGTCATAATGTGAATGTGTTATAATTTTTGGAAATCGCGTCAAATGTTTACAGGCAGATGTTAAACGAGTTTTTTTTTGCTGCAAGTTGTTGATTTGGGTTTCGAGAATGTTTTTGTTGCCAGCAGAGGAAACCACTCACACAGCTCGGGCAATAATGTAAATTTCAAATAACCAATGTATGGCAATATTGCATTACTTTTGCGCCAACTTGTATAAACTAATAACACTGTACTAAGTGATGAGCCGGATAACGCATATGTTCTGTTGGCAAATCATTGGTCGCAAGATGTGGCTTATACTAAGCAGTGCCGTAATGGTATCACAATGGATCTACATTGATCTAAGCGTGACGGTAACAAGACCAACCGTCAGCCCACTAACCTAACCTAACCTAACCTAAGCAGTGCCGCAGCTACCATGTTTTATTTGGAGGGCAGAGAAAAAAACATAAAAATTGTGAGCGCAGTTCACATTATCTTAATTTTTATTGTCTTTTAATTTGTGTCCTTTTTTCTAGTATATAGGTTTCATATATGCGAAAAACTAGTGGGGCAAAATGCAAACACCTAGGAGGGGGTCAATGCAAACGCCAAGGGGGCTAGCCCCCTTAGCTCCTACGTTGCTACGGCACTGGTATTAAGGTCTCTCCGGCAAAGATCTGATAGTATGTAAAAATATACGAAAAATCTGGTTCGAACCTCAGCTCTTTTGTTTAAGATTTGTTCATACATTTTTTTTCAATTTTATCAACAACTACGACATATTTAAGAATTTAGTTTTTAATATTTGATTAATAATTAATAAATACATACATTTAAAAAAATTAGTAGTTATTAACGTAAAATTTTGAAAAAATATCAGTTTGAACAGTTTTATTCATATTTAAAAAAAAAAATATTTAAGTTTAAAAAACATTTTTCAATTCATCAAAACAACAACTTCATATTAAAATAAAATAAAAATGCAAGTGTCGCGTTAAGTGTGTTTACATAATTTTTAAGCAACATGTTTACAGAATCAAAGTTTAATTGAGATGATTCAATTTTTGATACTCGTGTACCTAACTCAGTGAGATCATTATTTATTTTTGTTAATTGTGCATTAATGTTAGATGAAATTCGGGCCTCAGTTTCTTCCAATTTCGTGGTAATGAGTGAATTTATCGCAGTTGTAATGTTTTCTTTTTGTTCCTTCAATCTTTCGTCCATTTTTTTTCCACATTTCGCCGTCATCCTCAAAGCTCAAATTTGCTGTGTTAAGGGGTGAGTTTAATTTGCGATCATTTATACCAGAACGATTTGACATTTTAGAAGTAAATTGAGTGGAAAATTATCGTGAATACACCAAAAATATTAATATTTTTTCTTTTTCTTTTTTTTCGATATATTTTACAAAATAATCACTTCAATAACTGGTGATAAACGATTAAAGCACCCAAAACATACAAAAATGCAAACGCGGCAAAAAATAGAGATCTACTTTTGACAAAAAGAGTTTTTAATGGTTTATTAACTTAAAGAAAACTTGATAAAAGGTATAGCCGATAAAAAGTACGTCTACTCGCTAGCTTTCATTGCAAACGTCAGTATTTCTTGCTGCTTAGTTAACAAAACCGAAATAACTATACGAACACAGCTAGTGCACCATAATGTCTTTGCTCAAATGTTCTCTGTTTTTTTCCCCATAGAGTTTTTGTAATGGATGGTCAACATTTGGTGAACATGATAACGAATAATGTTCGTATTTGTCTCAGATATCGGTCATTTTAGAGTAAATTCAGTTTTTGGTGAGCTTCTCTGTATGTCTGGCTTTCTAAGTCGCATCGATTGTTCTAAAATTTGCAAATGATGTTGGACCTTTGACATTTCGCAAGTCGAGTCGAAAACTTAAAAAATTTTAAAGGACCAGTTCTATTTCAATTCCATGATGTAAAGGGTGTTTTTTTTACAGGATGATAAGTTTAAAATGAAATTGAAAGCAGAACAATGTTTTTAATATTCACGCCAATTGACTTTATTTGACAGAAAATTTCATGACATCAATGTTTGAATATGATTTCGGGTATATGGCCACCAAGTTGTATTTTATTTATTGAAATCGTATTACAATGATATAAAATAAAATTAACACAATTCAAGTATATATTTTCTGCAAAACTATCTAGTTAAATTTAGCCAGTTCAGGTTTCTTAAGATCTCTGAGATCTCAGCAATCTCAGAAATCTGACGTAATTCCTCACTTTTTCTATCAAAAAGCTAAGACTGAATTTTTTTAGATTCGTTTGCTCAATGGAGAGTGCTTTTTGATTTCTAAGTTCTAAAGAAGAAATTTTGTTCAGGTTTCTTCTCAGTGGAGCTGACAGAAGTTTGCTTAGTGAGATCTCAGAAACGTGAACTGGCTAATTGTTAACGGTAATGTGTCCAATTTAAATTCATTCATGGGTTGCTTTTTTTCTTTTAATTAGATGACACATATTCCTACAAAGTAATTTACAATTTTTATTTTCATATAACATCTTAAGACATAATCCAAAACACCTAAAAAGATGTGTTATATTTTTTAATGTTATGCGATACGCATGAAGCAGTTAAATTCTTTATATATGTATAATATATTATCGTATTGATCAGAAGTCTAGATCAAAACAAAAAACCTTTTTTTTCCCACATATCCAAACTTACCTTCGGAAACACAAAAAAGAAAAAAAAAGATTTTATTGCTTCATCGCATCTGGAAATTAATTCAATGAACAACATGCGAGATTATGGGAAATGTTTTTTCTTTTTTTTTAATTTTATTTTAACCCATGACGATAACGACTTTTGTAGGAGCTTGATAACATAAGCGACATATTTTAATATTTCTTATTATGACTAATTAATTGGGCTGTGGTCTAAACTATCGCAATTCATTCAGATTTTTTGTCCCTAAATAATGTTTGTATGTCATTAAAATCCTTGATACTTGTGATATGGGTAAATCTGAAATTACAATTTATTATATTGACGTTTGTTTCGCAATTCTGTCTGTATTTCAGTATAGGACTGTAGTAGGTAGTATAGGTAAATGGAGTCTTGAGCCTACTGTATTTTAAAAATATACCGTTGTCATTTTAGACTTTTGATCGTTTAACCATATTTCATTGTGTATGTTGTTATAGTCGGCAGGAATGGAGGTCACCTACAATTTTCTGTCGAATCCGAACGGTTAAGATCAGCGAAGCACTTTTTCATGATAAGAGATACTCTTGAATATTTTCACTTCCTCTCAAGAGGCAGTACTCCCCAAAAAATATTTCTTGATTTTATTTGGACATACGCGTGGCGGCATGACGCGTGGGCGGCATGAAACCTTATTTAACCTGAAAGCAGAACTGACTTTTACCTTACGTAGTTACAGTCGATGAATTGTCATGGTATAGATAGGATAGAATAAGACTAAAAGCAAAAAAACGATACATGTATGTTGCTGCAGTTTTATTTTTAAATTTCTATATACCCGACAAAATTATTTAAAAAAAGTGTAGTCCCTGTTTAAATTATTATATTTTTTTTTGTATTCAATTTTGTGTTATAAAGTCATTTAAGATGTTAAATAAAAATATGTAATTTATTAAATTCTGAAAAAAATCCACTTTTTAAAAATCCACTTTTAAATTATATCTCCATGTAATTAATTGACAAAGTGCCTGTAATCTGTCCACCTCGAATGAATTAGTGTAAACTTTTGGGTTCGTGCAGTGAAAATTTCATTAATTCAAAAGTAATTAAACAATAGAAAACTGTACATAAATCTGTCAAAGTCAAAAGTGACAGCCATTACTTTGAATTGAATGAAAATGAATTTGACACATCTAAAAATTGGTAAAGAAATCAAAACTCATTTTTATATGTTTTCGTTCATATGTATTTATATAATTTTATTTCTTTTTGTAGAAACCTACCGTACACAATAAAAGTAATTATTTTATAAAAATAAATAAACAAAATGTCAGTTTCAACGAAGTTAGGATCAAGTGAAGCTGTTAGACTAAAATCTATGTTAGATGCTGTTCACGATGTTCACATTCGACTTACTCATCTGAATTATTTTGATGTGAATCCGACTTCATAGGTATAGGTAGGTACTTATCTGTGATAGTAGAAAGTAAAGTCGTATTATGACCATATTAGGGTGTATAGCCAGTGCGTTCAGAAAAAATAGGATCTCAGAGATTTTCCTCACTCAAAAGTGAGCAATCGAATCCATGATTTTTTTCCTCAGAATTTTGACAGCAACGTAGAAGTTCTGCTGAGGAATCCTGTTCATGCAACTGAGATTTCTGAGATCTCCGAGATCTCATTTTTCTGAACATGCCTAATATCATAAAAAGTGATTATAATTACTTTTTTTATTGTTTGTACCCCAAAAAAAAAAGGATTTTGTTTGTGTGTAAAAGTTTTGCTGAGTTGCTATACACTTTCATCAAAAAACAACTAAAATAAAATTTTATTTAATAAATATGTTTCTAAATGAAAAAAAATGCATTTTGTAGTATTTAAGTGGCAAAGAAAAACACCTCAAATTTTTAATAAATATAGAAATATCCTGACAAAGTGCAGAGACGTAAACAAAAGTAAGAAGAGTGAGTCCGTCTTACAAACTACAAAATTTTTCTTATACCTTGTTTATTAGAAAATTTTTTTACACCCAAATTCGGTTATGAACCGTAGTTTAGCCTTGGCTTAAAATTTCAACTCACCGATTTCAGCGGATTTATACTGAGGTTTCAATCAGAGTTAAAACGTATAATTGTCTATTTACACATAATTGAAGGCTAAACCACATTGAACCTCAACTAATATGCCGAAATAAGTGGGTTAAAATTGCTTAACCATGGTTTTAATATTTTTACAATTGTCCCTTGGTTCTTAAGCAACAAAACATTAAATAAATTGTTGGTCTTTTTTTATTTCATTTGCTGTTTCTTTTTATTCACTTGAAGTCAATCGGTAAATTTAAATTTTTCAGGTACATATATTGGTTAATGAAGACAAAGAAGGTTTATAACAGTTGAATGGAAATTACAAAGTACCATGCTGATTTTCGAGTAAGCGTAAGCCCTAGATTTTCAGTATACGAGATCATCCTAGTTCCGGATTTAAAACCTGAAAAATATGTTTCAGTCAATTTAAATCCCGAGTTAAGTTATTAACCTAGGTGAGTTAACTCTATATAGTGAATAGGTATTTTGACCGATTTTTGTAAAAAATACTTTCAAAATAGACACCATGGAAATTGCCTCTTTCAATAGTGCAGCATAATGCAGCCATACCTGTTTCGATAGTGGAAGCGCATTAACTATAAAATTAGTTTTAAGGATGAATAAAACCAACTCCAAAAGTTTCCATTTTCTAGTTCTATTTATTATTTTTCAATTACTATTAAAAAAAAAAAACAATTACCAGCAGCAAAGCGAATTTACGTATTCCACAACAAAATAAATGTTTTACAACTCATATCACTTTGGCAGTTTATTCGTTACCTCAACTCGCCACAGATCTAAAAAAAACACAGATTGTGAGTTCAGGTTTTTAAAAAAACGCTTTAGGGCGACCCCTGGTTGACTTCAGGAGTCAACGAATAAACCTACTGATAAACTGCTTCTGAATTCACTCCGATTTAACTCAAGCACCGAAAAACTGGCCCTAAAGGAGTCTGATGATGAACTTAGTCCCCATAAAATATAGCGAGACTTTAAACATTTTGGTAGTACAATCAAGTTAGTGATTTATGCAAACCTTTCATATTCTTTTATTTTTTTTTTAACAAACAAAATTTAAAACCCCAGAAAAGGTTTGGTTTGATATAATTTGAAAATCATATGTGTCATGTGTCCGAACAGCAAAAAACTTTATTATTCATCGTTTTGACGTCACAATGACGTCAAAGATACATATAAACTTTTTTGTGATGTTCGCTTATAGATTATATTCAATCCTTGGGACGCGAAGAAGCCTTCCATTATACAATTAAGTTGGTGCAATCCGTTCTTGCATTTTATTTTCAAGCCTATGTACATATGTCACTTCATTCATGTGAAAAATAAAAAAGATTGTAAGTGCACCACCTATTATTATAATCAATCTTCTTTGGATTGAAGGATAATGATTAATCCATAAATATTGTACGATATACATTGCATCCCTATATATACACAGTGAGATATGTATATGTATGTCTAATCACATTTCCATGTTACGCATCACATTGTCAAAAAATTATAACTTATATAACATAGCGGTATTTATATAGGAAGGTATACTGAATATGGGTATTAACCTTTGAATAAATTATTGACACATATAGGATTGGATTAAAATGGGGATCTGATCTGATGGAACACGCCTTAAATGAATGTGTTCGGTTAATCAATGACAATGTCAACGCAATTCTATATAATTTAAATGGCTTTCGGTTTATATTTTAAGAACAATGAAACTTGGTTACCTTTGTACATATATAGTCTTTGAATAAAAATAAAACAATACCTATATGACGTGCAGATGTGCTAACAATTTTTGTATGTATATATAAAAATTATTATTTATATTTTTTTGTTTTCTGTTAAATGGGATTAAAATGTCAATTTTAATGTGCTCTGTGCTCTGTGGCGGCAAGATATCAAATAAAAAAATATCTTAAATGAAGACGATTGATTAGTAATTATTTTGATCTTAGTTCTGAGAATTTTATTTTTTTATGTTGATTTTTTTTTTGTAATGCGTCGCAACTGAAATAGATATAATATGACGTACTTAAAATTATGAAGTTATATGGATATTGTTATTAGCAGAGTTTACACTAGAATTTCAATAGTTAAATCAGACACCGCGCCGGTTAAATTTTTTTCTGGAGTTATGCTATTCGATCGAAAAAAATTTAATGTTTCTCTATAAATTACCCTCAAATTATTTTTTTGAATCTTCTATCATTGTAGTTAAAGCGAAAGCATTGGCGATAATTATATTTTTAATTTTTAAGAGAGCTTAACAACCGTATTTATAAGATCGTTGACTACTTTTGACAGTGTTCTAATAGTTCGAATTATGTGCATTGTTGGAAATATGCTTTATCACTTTAGTCAAGGTTTAAAAAACAGCTGAATCCGAATTGTTTAAGTAAGTTAGGCAAAAATTAGAAATATGTATTTATAACTTAGATGGCTGTATAAAGTAAGAAAATTCGTTTATAAATCGGACTGTAACAGTTTATTAGATTTTTGACTAGTTAGACAGTGTCCAAAATAGTCGGAAATATGCTTTATTTGATTAAATAAAATGTTACGAGTCCGTTGTCTAAGCTAAAAAACTCTTAAACACCCATTAAAAATATTTACCTATAAATTGGACGGCTGTCCAAAGTTAGACAACGTTTATAAATACGACCGTAATTATTTATATTTTATTTGTATGCCAATTCATATATGCTTCTTTCGTTTTATCGGGTGGATATGACTGTATTGTCCGGTTCACTTAAATGTTGTGCATCTGAATAGGAATAGGTATACACTTTTAATAAACCTTATATTTGAGAAGCTAAAGTTTATGTCAGGTGTTAACCATTATTGATTGGAAAAATAATTAAAATAATTAAATTTAATTTTTTTTAAATAAAACAGGAATACAACAAATTTTCACTAATTTTCCAATCGTAAAAATCTTGTAAAGTTTGTACAGCAAATTCCAATTCATACATATATACTGCGTTTAAGACTAGACATGCTCGACGCTTGTCTTTATATTATAGGTGTGTAGTGCAGTACACTACCAGTTGTGCGCCTGTCAAATCGATTATTTTCTATATTTTGCTGTCACCATTTTATACAATTACTGAAATTTATATTTGCGCTGCGTGAGAATTCTTATCTTTGATCAAACAAAAAAAACCTTAATACATACAATAGACTTTGGAGGATTTTTTTTCTTCAAATCCAGGTAGAAAACTGCAACAATATATTATAGACATAAAGATTGGAAAAATTGAATACGTGGATATTCTATTTCGAGTTATTCAAGTAAAATTAAATACTATAGAACACGTACATCAAAAATGCGTACACAGTGGGATACTTTAGCTTCAAAAGTGAAAATAAATAAACGAATAATGTTAGCATTTGAAATTTATTAATTTTTACGATTTTTGGCCCAACATAATCGAAGATGTTATATTTATATAAAATTACTTTTTCGTAACGTTGAATTAATTTTTTTTTCAATATAAAATGTTTCTTTGATGTCGTTTTCTTTTGGTAGATCCTCGCACTCCTTTTTCACTATGTATTCCAACATTCCAAATGATTTAAATTGGCTGTTTGGAGTGATAATTAAGGATTTTTACCTATTTGCTCCCCGATTACATTTAGGAGTGCATTCTGAACACATATAGTAGGTCGAGTTCATAAAAGCAAACGTCCTGCAACACTGGCCACATTCAAGTCCCATTTCTGTAGGTAAATGAAATTTTCGTTACTGTTTTAGACGTTTTGATCATCATCATACCGTTCGTCGGTCTGTGCACTTCTGTGGTTACCTAATAGCGTTCACTACGAACATTTACACGTTTTCGTTTGATATTTCATTATAACACCCACTCCTCTCCTGTAAAAAAAACACTAAGCAAAACATCTCATTTACATTTTATTTTAATTGAAGTTTTTAAAATAAACACTTTTGGTGTTTCAACTCTACAGATTTGTCAAATTTCGCAGATATTTTTTTCGACTGCAACGCAATTCCGACACGCCTTGTCGGCGCATAGTTCCAGTATAGATATTCCTCATACTGGCTCCCTTAAAATTTTAATTTTTTTATTATTTATTTTCTCCTCCATGTTTTGGAAATGAAAACAAAAAACAATAATTCTTATTTTGTGAGGAATCAGTATAAATAATATTACTTACCATGACCAAATATGATGTGAACAAACTAATCCTATATATGAATGGGATAAACAACTGTTTTGATAGGCAACGCTATATATAAAGAAAATTTTTCGAGAGATGAAAATAAAGTTTTACAGCTGAAGAACCTATTCTTTCGAAACAGCATCGAATCTAGTGGTATATCACAGAAAAGCAAATTATTCAGCTGATCATCGGGCCACAGGGATAATACTGCAGTATATACAAATTTCAATTAAAAAGTAGGTTTTTCTTGGTTTTATAATATATTTTCTTAAAAGAATTTTTTAAGGATTAGAAAGTGGAAGTGGAACTCTTGAAATTTATCCTAATCTGGGAGTAATTCTTAATTAAATAAGGAGTTCGGTAGAATAAACTAAAATAGACAGAAATCAGTATTCGAAATCCTTCAGCGACAGCGTTCGTCTGTAAGAATCATTGGTCTAGGCTCAACAAGTATATTCTTATGGGAATAATTAATTTTAAAAAAATCTAATCCTATCGTTTTTTAGACACTTCCCCGACACTTTTTATTTCTTTTAGAACAAAAATTCTGGAACCTGTCATACAATCTTATTTTTCCAAATCGATTTGGAAATATCACCCAAATTTTTTTTATCGCCCAAAAAAAAAATACATATCGCCCAATCTTATATTTTTCTTATATTTTTTGGGCAATATGCCCAAATATTTTCAATGTAAATTGTTTTTGTAAAATTTGGGCGTTATTTCCTCAATTTTGGGCGATATTTCCAAACATTTTTTTTTCCTAAATTTTAGGGGATATTTCCAGGGTGAAATTTCAATGATAAAATAATCTTTAAAAAAAATCGCGGCGCATAAACAATGAGGTATGTATGCATACCCTCCTGCTAGGATTTGGGGTAGGTGCGCGCTGGATGTATGCAAATTCTCTTTTGGATTTAAAGAATCTGGATTTAAAAAAAACTTTGCATACATCCAGTCTTGCACCTACCCCAAATCTTATAATGTGCCCAAGCAGGGGGGTTGCAGGAGGGCAACATGCCCCCATACATACCTCACTGTTTATACGCCGTTTTAATTTTCAGAAATTCATATTGTAAATGTTAGTAATGAGTTTTATTATTATTTGGTGTGGTGTATTTGTGCGTTATTTCCTTTTTCTGGAATTTTTTGGGCGATATTTCCAAGTCGATTTGGGCGTTATTGTCTAACGCGTGAAATTTCACTTGAATGTGAAACGAAAAATCCCATACAAAAATAACACAACGAAATCATAAACGGAAAATTTCGTTCTGCTTTTCGTTTTGCAGTACGCTGTTCGAAGAGCGAAATTTATAATTGTAGCAGATTATTTGGAGAAGTCTCCTCTCCTTTTTCGCACTGATTTAATTATGCAGACTATTTATTGGGTGCGGAAAAATGACATTTGAGTTTTATTTGTGTCTTTTTTTTTGTTTCTCATTTTCTTACATCATCGGTTTCTCTGATTTTTTGCGTGTATGTTTGATTTTGTTTTTGGAATTAGTGAAACTCTCCAAGGATGTTTTTCGTTGTGTTTTCGCAAGCGTTTCGTTGTCTGTTTGGAGATCACAGAAAAATTTCGTTTCGCATCAGCAGCGTACTAGGCTTTATCGTTAATATATATTCTTCACAACAAGTTCTTATGTACAAATTTTGCTAGGGTTTTAGTTGATTTTTGGAGAGAAAATTGAGAGCTACAATTAAGCGCTATCTATGTATGTACTAGGCTTAAACCTATAAAATTTCTTAAAAGTAAAAAAAAACATTTAATATCAAAATTTTCAAAAAAAATCATCGTTTGGATTTAAATAAAAAATTTCACAACCATTTTTTGAAAATTCAATATTTTTTAAGAAATATAATCTTTAACTGCAAATTTTTTAAAACCTTAAATTGGCTTCCCAAAATGTGTCCTTTAAAATTAAAAAAAATGTATGTATGCAAATTTATATACATATATATAAATTGTATTGAATAGTCTACAGATGGTTCAAAATGTGATTTTTTATTTTTTATTTTAAATTTATTCCGACCCTGCCATATAATTTGTTCCACTGTAAGTCGGCGTTAAAGGAAAAGAAATATATTGAAGTCTATTCACACAGGACCCTCCTGCGTATCATCCTTTTGTACCGTTAACCATAGTTATACCACCTGTGGCTACGATCCATCTAAGCCGGCGCCGTCGTCTTTGGTATAAAGTATATACTTTATACATATACAATACGTATATATATATACATAGATAACCCTGAAATTATACATTTGCCGTGCTGAAACGGATTTCTTTAGTTCTGAATTATATTTCATTTTAATTGCGACAGGTATATGTAGGTAGACAGGAGACATACTCATATAGAAACAGTGCTTTGTAATTATGGTTGTCTGAGACAAGGATTTAAGACGTTGGCTTATTTTTATGTTAACGTCACAGAAATTTATAGTAAAAACAATTCAGCTGCCAAACAAATCATCAAATAGTTTAAAAAAAGGCTAAATAAAGATTTTTGCAAGTGTATGTATTTTATGTTTAAATAAGTAATTCCGAAATTATTAAGTCATAGGTATTTTTTTCCTGATGCCCCTTACTCAGAAAGCTGTTAATCAACTACCTATCAGGTGACGCATAAAATGGAAAGAATAATAAATAATGAATAAAATATAATCACGAATAGCAAAAAGATCTTGTAAAACAAACTTCGATGGTATTTTTCAAATTTAAACAAAAAAATTAAAAAAAATCAAATATACAATTTAGCGGGTACTTCAAAAATAACAGTATATTAGTACTCAAAAATGATTATAGCCCGAGTTCTAAGGAAATAATTTGTTGTGAAGAAAATATACCGAAGTAGTAAATATTTTAAAAACTTATTTTTTAAATGATTCTAAAACTTTATCAAGAAACTGGTCTTAAAATTATATATAAACATATTTAGATACTACATACATACATATATGCGGCAAGTTATGGATTCGTAAAAAATCGAACTCGAGATTTTGATCAAACTTGAATTACGATGATAGCGAACTCGAAAAAAGTAGGCCTCGTAATTATGTCTGTCTGTCCTTTCGACTGCAGCCTAAACGGGTGGGTCGATTTTCAAAAAAATTGGTACCTACCATTTCTTGAGCATTCCCCTGACATGTTTTTTTTTAATTTTTTTTAGGACCAAAAATAACGGTACTTGTGGTACAATTTTTTTTAGCAAATACTGAAAATCTTTTTTTTTTCTAAATTTCCTAATTTTTTACAAAAAGGCTACCATTTTACAAAAAAGGGCCATAAATGGTTCCTCCCATAGAACCATTTTTTTTTTTACTTTCAATCTTCTCAATAAAGATTTAACTGATTTTGATAAAAATTTTTTTATGGAGAATGTTTCAAAAAGCTTTAAGAATTGTATACCAGAATTTTCAAATTAAATTTTTGAGATTTTTAAAAAAAGTTGAGAACTTAAAGGTTCCCCCACACCAACGCGAATTTTCGGTGGCGACGACGAAAACAACAACAACAACACGTGGTTGTCGATTATCTAGCTGATTTGAAATGAAAATTATTCTTATCCCCACAAATTAAGGTGTCTCCCATACAAGGTTTAAAAACCGGTAAAAAAATCTCATTTTTCGCAAAAATGGCTTATACGTTTTTGATTAAAATTTTTAAGTGAACTAATATCATTACGGTATTACCGGTACGGTGGCGCGGCGGTACCGTATTATTGAAAAAAAAAACATTATTTATCGATTAAAAATGGTACCTCTGATGGAACCATTTCTTTTCGACTATTTCAGTATCTGCTAAATCGATTCTAATGAAATTTTTTACACAGGATCTTCTAAAAAAATTTAATAATATTGGATATCAAAATTCTCGAAAAAATATAATTTGGGATTTTGAAAAAAAAATATTTTTTTTGAAAATTCGATATTTGGGTGATTCTCTGCCTACTGTGATTCTTTGTGTCCAGGGCTTTATTTGTAGCTTAATGTAAAAATTTCTTATGAATTTCTGGTTTGAATTGTGGAAATAAGTTGGTACTAAAATTTACATTACAGATTGTTTAAAAATTTTCCATCCTTTCCCCTTGACTTGAAAAAGTATACGCAAAATGTCAGTACCGTGGCATCGGCACGGTTTTTCCAATTAAATCTACAATTTTCTATTAAAATACATCATTGAATAAAAATGTTGTTCTCAGAAAAGTTTGAGTACAATAATTGCTTGATTATATTTGGAGAATATCAAGTCAAAATATTGGCTCTCTAATTAAATAATAATAATTGAAGGTTGTCCACGGATTTCATTTTCTTTTTGAATTCAAAAGATTTACCGCTGAACCGCCATTTTGTTTTTAGTTTTATGGCATTTGTGTGGTGCCGTTTGAAAGAGGTACTATTTATTTATTGTTAACAAAAGTCAATTTATTTTACTTACGTAATTTTGCTGTAAGAGTGAAGTGTTTTTATTCTAAAATCGTGTGTCACAAAATTACCTGTCAGTACCGTGGTAGTGTTATCCAAGCATGTTCTGAAATTTGTTGGGGTGATTTTTAGAATATCGTATTTCTTTTTAAGTCATATTAGTTAAAATTATAACGGATTTTATTTTTCTCAGAAGCTTTGAGATATGAGGTTATATAAAAGCCTAAATGTCAGTACCGTGGTATATATTTATTTATGATGAACTTAAATTAAATGATTTCAAGCAATTTTGCTAAAAATCTTGTTATTTTTTTATTAAGAATGGTACCAATACTTCGGACAAAACATATTAAAACAAATTTGTGCAATAAATGTCGAGTTATAACCTAGCATAAAAATAAAGACTCCAACCTCAAAGAACAGATTTGAAAACTAAAAAACATACACTTTTGAATAAAACATTGGCTTTTAAAGTTGAAAACGTCAAAACGTAAGAGAGAATTTAGAAACTCAACAAAAATATTTTCAAAAAGAGTTAGAACGTATAAAAATTCAAAAATAAAAAATCAGTGTCAGCATCATGCCTTCGAGATTTAGTAGGTACTTTTTTCGATATTTTTTGATCCTTAAAATTTGTAGTATAATGCTTTTACAGATTTAATACCATGTCTATTTAAAGACAAATGAAATAAAAAAAAATAATTTTTTTAACTTTTAATTTTAGCAAAATTTTAATTTAAAAAATCACAGTTGGAGAATCACCCATTTCGGAAATGGGTAGATGATTTTTTTTTAATTAATTTTTTAACTCCGCATTTATAAATTATAAAAAATATTGTTCATATTATTATGTACTCACATAATACTTACCTTAAACTACGTTTTTGGTAGGTAACATAAAATATAGGCTCCAACAACTAATTTATTTCTTTTAAAATCAGATCAATAGATCTAAACTATTCAGACTTTAAAACCACAGTGTGATCTCACATATGATCAAGCTCGTGCGGCCCAGTCGTGTATTTTATTTTTAGTCTATTATTGCATTAAATCACCGTTTTTAGTAAAAATATTTTTGTAAAATTTTGTTTAAATACAAAAAATGTAAATAAGTGTAGTTTTAGTTACTTTCTATTTTCTAGAAAACAAGATGACATAAAACCATCTAGTTTGTGGCCTTCGTTTCAAAAACAATATAAAAGCATTTAATATACGATCAAAATAGTACTTATAAGCATTTTTTTTTCAAAATAGCTTTTAACTGTCTTTCTTTAGTCCAAAAAAAAAAGGTGTTTCGTCCGGCGATCTCACTTGGATTCGTTGGCTAGTTTTTGTTAAGTTCAGTTCATCTTACATATATTTCTTGACGAATATCTAGTGTGAACTATATCCAACAAGATTATAAATCCTTATAATTAAAGTGGAAGATATTGTTTTTGTTTCTAATCTCAAAATTATTTTTTTGGGCAAATAAAAAATCGGCCCATACTTAAAATATCTCAAAAACATTTATTACAATAATTCTACTATTCCACTAGAACAAAAACAAAGTAACAAAGTTTTCTATCACACACCAAAAAATTGACGACACTTCACGTGTTTTCTAAGAGCTTCCACTTTAGGCGCATAAACTGACATAACGGTAGGAATCTAAATAGCGGGATTAATCAAAAACTAAGCTCATTTTAACTGTAAACAACTTTGCATTAACCGAAAAAACAACAAATCGATTTTTTTTTATAGTTTTGGTCGTGTTTTTGGGAAATTTTGCCAGTGTGGGGCGTCTGCAACCCATGCATACAGCCACTGGCTTAAATGCCATCGAATTTTGTCGGATCTTATGCAAATCACCTTGTTCACTATGTAGCTGAAATAATAGACAGAAAAAAGTCAAATCAATCTCTACATTTGAAAAAAATTATGAAATTTAAGACTCAGTAAAAAATATAATAATCTAGGTTTTTTATTTGTGATTCCAAAGCCAATTTTGGTTCGATTAGCATAAACTTGCAATTCTAAATTTAAAAGTTATTCGAATCAACTATACTATATGCGTAGGTACTTTTATAATATTAAACAACACAAAAAACTATGAACTATTTGACCCAAAAAATTACGAATATTTTGATGCAGTTAAATTAACTCATAATTTAATACCCAACATAATCATATAATCACAGACCACTAAATCCTTGAATATAAGAGGCGTTACAATTTAATAGCCTTTAATTACTAAGGAAATTCAAATCGAACAAAGAAAATAAAAATGCCATTCACATAAATTAAACCAAACAAATAAATAGCTCATTGTTAGAATTTTTTTTTGAAAAAATAAAAAATTTACTGCGGTTCAGGTGATGGTTTTGAAAAAGAATGTGAATACATTGTTATGTGTGAAGAGATGCAATTTAATTATACCTACCTATACATTCGTACACTCAAAAAAATATTTCGTAAATTCAGTACAAAATTATTTCGTAGATCGATTTTTTGTTTAAAATACGAAAATTTGTAAAATAAACCAATTTTTCGTATAGCCAACATGTACATATATAAAAAAAATTCAAAAATACGAAAAATTTGTAAAATTTACGAAAGCAAATTTGTAACCCTGTTTCACACAAATCTTTCGTGATCTGAACAAAAATGTTTGAACTCTGCTCAATATATCACAATATATCACAAAATGTTTGGTAAAAAAACTAGGTTTTTACTATTCGTAAAATATACGATAGTCTTCAATAGTGCATCAAATCATTTATTAATTAATAATAGTGGATGAGGTATTATCGATTTTTGCATTTCAAAAATGCCAGAAATTCTGATGAAATGGAATTGCTCGATATACAGCATGTACTCCTTGCAAACGGACACCTCTCATAACCGGACAGATTAAAAATAACAGAATTAAATTCATGATTTTTAACAGTAATAGCTCTCTCATAAGCGGACTTTTTAATAACCAGACGCGGACATCAAATTTAATAACCGCATAATAGAGTTTGGCTCTCTTATAAGCGTACAAAGTGCATGTGGAGTTATATTTTTCAATTTCTATAACGTTCATTTCGGTATTTTTGGATAGTAAAATACATAAATTATAGAAATATGAAGATTATAGGTGTGAAATCCTCGCAAGAAAAAAAACAAAAAAAATTTTCTTGCACAGAAATTTTTTCATAGGTGAAATTTTGTTGTATCTCGCAAGTTATATTGAACAACTCTTTTGAATAACTTTCTAATTTATCCAATACGAGAACGCACAAGAAACAATCTAGAATATTATTATGCTTATGTCTTTTTTTAAAGGTTATCAATTTAATTTTTTTGTCTTCTCCTAAGCGGACACCTCCAATAACCGGACAAATTTCTAGGTGTCCGGTTGTGAGAGAGTGCACTGTATTATTAAAGAACAACGATAATTTTCCAGACGGTAAATTCCTAAATTTAACAAGTTTTTTATTGATTTTGAAGCATTTTTATTCCTTCTTTATTTTTAATCGATGCAGTTTGCTTGTAGGAATTCATAAACGCCCAAGGCCAACAATATAGCTATATGCGCTGCTTAATAAAATAAAACGTATGTAAGAAGGTTTTTAAAATCTTTTTTGAATCAATAAAACGCATGTTGGTAAACTTTCCTTATTCATTTGTGATTTAAGATATAAACTACGAATTCAATTTAATTGAAATACAAATAAATTCGTAGTATATAATATATACATAGGAACGTATTCCATTCAAAAATAAAGGATTTTAAATCATAAATGTTTCGTAAATCGTACAAATGTATTTGTTAAGTAACTACAGCAAGATCGTTCATTCTGCTATTTTATTTCGTATATTGTACACAATTTATTTGTTTTCTTATTTTTTATGGATACGAAAGTTTTGTAGATATACCAAAACATTTGTATTTTACTTTCAAAATATCGTTGGTGCAATTTACAAAGCCATGTTTATAAAATTTACGAGAAACATTCGTGGAGCAAATGAACAAATGTTTTCGGAGTATTTGCAAAATCTTTCGTTATATTTAATATGTTATTTTTTTCGGTGTAGTTTAAATATGGGATAGGTTAATGATTCATGCAAAAAAAAATAGGAATAGACTACACTGGTGAATTTTAAATTAATTATACATATGAACATGAGTTAAGTTGTTAACCGTTAATATAAATTTATTCAATAAAGCAGCATTAGAGGAAATAGCAAGACAGTAAATATACTATTTTTGTGTCAAAAAATTGCTTTTCCTTTATTTAAAACATTATTTTTCTCTTTTTTCTTTCGGCTGACACATAAACATGATTTAATGAGCTAAAAATGAAAAAAATAAATGTATAGTGTCATACGGGCACAATAATTTTTATTTTTTGTTCCTTAAACAATTTTTGTTTAATTTTTCAGTTTTCAATTAAATTTATATAAAAACTATGGGCTTTAGATTTTTGTATTACTGTCTGAATAGTTTTGTGTTGTATAGTTAAATACATTCATCAATGTTCAAGACAGACAGAAATTATCTACGAAAAAAAATCTCGTTCCTGTTTTATTCACACCATGTTAATTCGCTTGACATAAACATATTTTTTGTTTGTTTTCTGTTGTTTCAAGCCCAATCAGTACATTTTTCATTCATATAGTACAACGATAGGCATAGGTATAATATTCTGAAATTCAAACAAAGGTATACATAGTTTTTTGTTTATAATTTTATATTTACGTCACGGAGATAAGCCTTCCTGAGATATTCACGAATTGTGTATGCATAATTATAGCACTTAAAATTTCCGTGAATTTCTTTCTCTTTGTGGTTTGCTATGGATATTATGTGTGTTTCGTTACACACTTGCTTATTAAAATCGACGAAACGTGATGTGATGCTATCAGTTGGACATCTTAAATGACAAAAAGAAAAAAACTAAAAAAAAAAGAAAACAACAACAATAACAGACATTATTGAGTATTATATAGAATATATAGAGAGAGCCAAGCCTTTGCCGAAGAGTTTGACATAAAAATGTTGACATATTCATTAGATAGATCAAAAACATGTTTCGGTATACAGCTTCGTGTAAATTTATTATTACAACTTTTTATCAGAGTTTTTTGTTACTAGGTTAATATGAACAAGTTTGTCTAAAGCTATGATAGTGCGGTGCATTATGTAGGTAAGATGCTATTTGAATTACCTTGAAAATATCTTTGTGCGTTAGTCGTGCACATGAGACCTCCCAAGAAGCTGCTTAAAATGTTGAATTATTGTCATATACAGCTATCCAAAGGGTTCTACGAGCAGCGTCAACAATATCTAAATAGTGATCGTTCTCCCTAACCTGCATTTTGAAAGCTCTTCTGTCGAGTCTCGATGGTAGCCACTTCTTTTTTTTAACCTCCTTTTATTCTATAAAGTTCATAGTATAGTGGAATTTGAAATATGAAAGAAAAACGATAGTAGGTGTGCTCCTTTGGGCCTTGCAAAGTACTTTTAGTACGTCTTAGTTCCGAATCAGCTCCGAAAACGACGATAAAAAATATTATCGTTGTGAAATTGAAGCCGTAAACAGTGTGCCCCCAAGTTTCTATTATGTATTTGAGTTAAAAAAAATGTAACTTAACTTTCGAAAACATAACTACAATAATGCAAGTTTTGATATTTCTTAATTCTAACGAAACTTCGAGATACTCACGCAATCGAAATATGGTTGTAGTTCTTTTCTATTCTGTTTCTGCGGCTCTGAAATTTTATTTGAAAGCTTTCTTTTAAAGTTTACTTAAAGTTATTTGGGGACCTCCTTACTTTACCAACCAGCAAAAATAACTCAAAATTTAGTGTGGTGGTAGCCCAAACTACAGTTTCGTTAATATTGTCTAAGAGTATTGTGAGCGCCTTCTTGGCCCTATGCAACAGCTCAATAATAATTAGTGTGGGGGTCCCATCTAGGCTCACCATCCGTCAGGATTTCGCCTGACACGTCAGGCTTTTTTTTATGCCAATCAGGCTTTGGCCAGGTTTCCTCCTTTATCAGGTTTTTTTATAGTTATCGCACAAAATATAATCGTTAGGAGAAAAACGTTTACATGAATGCTTTCAAATTGAAATGCTTGTAAATCTCAATGTACACATTAATTTTTTTCATTTATAGTTGTCACTTTTTAGAAAGGGACAAAGAGTTGTGCGATAGGGTGATTCCAAAAACACCTTTCTTGAAATTCAACCGGGACCAGGCGAAATTATGAAGCTTAGATTGAAACCAAGAAATTAAAACCACAAAATTCAAACCGAACACCATTTAGAGCTCGCTACCAGCGCTCTTTCAATAAATTTGCTGGAAAGTCTTTGAAAAGCGTAATTTTTCTCAAAAGCATGAAATTTTCAGGGTTTGTTCGTATTTTTATGTAATTTTTATTTAAATTTGTATGTAAATATCCTACTACTCAATACCATTCTTGCTTTTGAAAGCTTGTCCCAGTTTTGCAATTTCTTAAAAGGTATACAACTTATCAAAAGTTATGAACACTTGAATTCAATCAAAAATGATTCTCAAACAAATTTAAATAAATCATAATTTTTAAAATAGAAGGAAATACTTTGCTTATTATTAAATGAAATGGTCGACTCTTTAGTTTTTTTATTAGATTCAAATGGTCATAACTTTTGATCTAAGGTGAGTTGTGATAAGTTATATACCTTTTAAGAAACTGCAAAACTAAGAAAAGCTTTTAAAAGCAAAAAATGTTATTGAGCAGTAGGATATTTATACAGGGTGTCGTCGAGCCATACGCAAAAACAAATCAGCCTTAATATCTAGATTTCAAAGTAGCGGTGACAGCTAAAGGTTTTTTATTTTTTCGACTGGTCGCGATAAAATATAAGAACATGTAACATTTATATAGTTGTCCCTCTCTAAATATAAAAGTAAAACAACAATCCGTTATTGCTGTTAAAAGAAATCCTAGTAAAAGAAAATTAGACAGTTAACATTTGTCCGCATTGCAGAAAGAGTTTCAAGAATTTTTCGTAACTTGCCGTGAAATAAAATAACTTGCTGTGGTAATAATTTGTTAATTTTTTTTAATTTTACAAAGGTATGATTTATTTTTGAAAAGAAGTATCAAAGTTATAAATTATAATAAAGTCTTATTTTAGAGTTAAAACTTGATGCAGTTGTTATAATTTGTACAAGGTTTTGCAAAGAAAAAAACCTTAGTTTCGCTAGGAGTGTAAGTTTATAATTATTAAAAATTACATATGTAATGCTAGATTTAAGAATTTTATACTTTACAGAAAATAAAATTGGATTTTGAAGTTGTCTTTTTCAAAGAACTACAAAAGCGTTCGCCAATAATTATTCTCCAAAAACAGTGATTCTAGGTAAGCAATTCTCTTGTACCAACATAATTTTATTTTACTCACGTGTGGCTGAACCCACGTGAATTCAGGAGCATACAATTATTGGATTTACAAATCCTCCAAAAATGGGGAAAGAAAAACATAGTTGCAGTATGTCAAAATGTCGGAGACCTGATGACGATGAAATGGTGGCATGTGAGAGGTGCAAAAGGTGGTGGCACTATTCATGTGCCAAATTTGACCCAAATGCGTACGAGACTTCAACCCCATGGTTCTGTAAGGAGGATTCCTGTGAACCTCGTGATGAAGATTCTCAGCATAGCCAAGATCTTGAAGGTCAAGGGACGTCCGGCGATAAAGATTTAAGTGACTCTATGAACATGCTCATAGAAGCTGCGGCCGTAGCTCAAGCGACTGTTTTGCAAAAGGATGGTGAGCTTGTCGCACTTCGTAAGGAAATGGATGAGCTGAAATCAAGACTTGCTAAGGTTCCATCGGTAACTGAACGTTCTGCGGGCCAGTCAGATGAGGCACGTTCATCCACTCCTAACATACTTGATGACAGGTTGAAAATGATCAAGAGGATCCAGGCAAATCATAAGTCATTGATGGACAACTTAGTGCATCAACAACAATCTACACCTCATAGTGATTTACCAGAACGGGGTCAAGGTTTTTATGAGTCGTCGTTTCGTGATGCTGACATGTCAAGTTTGTTAACCATCCTGAACAGAAGCAACGTGCAAGAGCTGCCAACGTTTTCAGGCGAGGACAAACGTGAATGGCCTTATTTTGTAGAGGTTTTCAACACGACAACTTTGGAAGGGCGGTATAGCGGCAAAGAAAATGTATCTCGTCTGCGGAAAGCATTGAAAGGCGAGGCATACCAGCTAGTAAGTGAACGACTGAAATATTCTTCTGATGCCGATGCTATTATGGAGTCGCTTCGTGTAGTCTTTGGGAGATACGATGTTCTTGTGCACGATTTAACCGCGGATCTACTCTGTCTTCCTGCTCTTTCATCAAAGTGCGACCCTAAAGTTCGTTTGTGGGCTGTTAAGTTGAATGGTTTTGTAGCAGATATCAGATCTATGAAGAGAGACGATGACTTAAACAATGCCTTTGTTTTGACGTCGCTTGCAAGCAAATTAGGTCCGGGTTTGTATCAGGATTGGGTTAGGAAGAAAAGTGGATTATTGAAACCGGATTTGAAGGATTTTGCCAATTTTGTTACGGAGAAAGTGGTTAGTTTACCACCTGACCTCATCAAGCCGACGCGTTTATTAGCTGATATGAAAGTTTCGCAGAAGACCCAAAAGACGTCAGGAAGGTGTTTGACACACCAACCAGTTTCAACACATGCTGTTACCGGTAATTGTATAAAATGTGGTCGTGAAAAACACAGTTTGGAGCAGTGCTTGGAGTTTAAAGACTTGTCTGTGGAAGATAGGATGGCGTTTGCAAAACGAATTCAAGTATGTTTCTCCTGCTTAGACCCATCTAAGCACGATTGGAAGCTGTGTCGAAAGAAGTCTACTTGTGGGTCCGGCGGATGCGATCGTCGCCATCATCCCATGTTACATCCAGCTGATTCGAGTAAAGTGTTAACTCCGAATGCTGCTGCTACCCCTTTCGTGCCGCAACCACACATCCACTCTTCACATGTTGGTTTTAATGCATCGATTTTGTTTAAGATTGTGCCAGTTCGAATTTATGGAAGCGAAAATAAATTTATTGACACCTTTGCTTTCCTGGACGATGGTTCGTCATTATCAATGGTCGAAAAGGACATTTTTGATGATCTTGGGCTGGAAGGTAATCCTGAGCGTCTTACTCTTCAGTGGACAAAGGGTGTCTCACGTCAAGAGGATTCAATGCGAACTTCACTTTCTGTATCTGGTGTTAACAACCGTAAACATCATATTTTGAAGAACGTGTACACAGTAAAGAATTTAGAGTTACCTGGTCAGTCTTTAGACGTTGCTGAGTTGCAAAGGTTGTATCCACACTTGCGAGGACTCCCTTTGTCAGATTTAGTCGATGCTAAGCCTAAAGTTCTAGTTGGATTAGACCAAGCGAAGTTCCTGTGGGGTCGTGGTCAGCGTCATGGCAAAGATGATCAGCCATGTGCAATAAAAACGTTATTAGGATGGATCGTCTATGGAAATGCATCGCCATCACTTGATTTTACGTGCCTTAACGGGGGTAAAAAGCCGTCGATGCATTTAATGTTACACGATGCTATAAAGTACGAAGACCAATTGCATGAGCTAGTCAGATTGCACTTCACCACAGAGGATTTCGGGGTCATGGTTCCTAAAGGTGACTTGATTAGCCGAGATGTACTTCGAGCAGTAGGTATCATGGAACGAACCTTACGGTGGATTGGTGATTGTTATGAGATTGGGTTGCTTTGGTCCCATGATGAAGTAAAACTGCCAGATAGTTATCCAATGGCCTTAAAACGCCTAGAAAGTTTAGAAAAATCTTTAAGGAAAAGACCTGATTTACTAGAATGGAAAAATAACCACATGAAGGAATTGTTGTCAAAAGGTTACGCAAGATTGGCTTCCGCCGAGGATTTAAGCAAGGCCTGGCCGAGGGTGTGGTATGCGCCAACCTTCGTGGTGGTTAATCCAAATAAGTTCCCTCCGAAACCGAGAGATGTGGCCGATGTTGCAGCTAAAGTAGGGACGGTGTCGCTGAATACTTATCTCCTTAAAGGGCCAGATAACCTTGTGCCACTTCACGCTGGTCTTTTTAAGTTCCGTGAGCGAGCTGTAGCAATAAATGCCGATGTCAAAGAAATGTTCCACCGAATTAAAATAAAGGAAGACGATCAACAATGTCAACGTATTTTGTGGAGGGATGGAGATATTTCCAAGTCGCCGACAGTTTATATAATGCAAGTCATGATGTTTGGTCCCAGATGCTCCCCCACAAGCGCGCAGTTTGTTAAAAACCAACATGCAGAATCATTTCGTAAAGATTATCCGGAAGCAGTAGAGGGTTTAACAAAATGTACATACGTTGATGACTATTTCAATAGCCATGATTCTGTTGAAAAGGCAGTGACAGTGACCCGAGATGCTATTCACATTTGTAAGGCGATGAATTTTGAGTTAGTTGGGGTACAGTCCAATGATAAAGAAGTATTGCGTGCGATTCCTGAGAGTCATGTGAAAGCAAGTTTGGTTAAAATAGATCCAAATGAGTGTGAATCTACAGTGTCCAAGATCCTCGGTATGTACTGGAATCCATCATCTGACTATTTCACATACAAGTTGGCAAATATTGAGTCTGTTGAAGAAATGCTGATCTCCGAGACGAATATTACAAAGCGAACGATGTTAAGAACTATAATGAGAATATTTGATCCTCTAGGTCTAATGTCTTATTTTATTATCCGGGGGCGAATTGTGTTGCAAGAGGTTTGGAGAGAAGGGTTTGATTGGGATGAAGACATTTCAAAAGATTTGAAGACCTGTTGGGTGCAGTTTATAAAGGAGCTAAGACATATTGAAGGCATCAAAATTCCGCGGAGGTACGTGTCCTATAACCCCGATGAGTCAAACGTGAACCTAATTGTTTTCGTCGATGCTTCTGAAAAGGCCTTTGCTGCGGTCGCCTATTTGAGATTTGAAAAGGATGGCAATGTTGAAGTTTCCCAAGTGATGGCAAAAGCTAAGGTCGCACCAGTAAAAAGGCTGTCCATCCCAAGATTGGAACTGCAAGCAGCTGTCCTGGGCGTTCGTTTAGCGGCGACAGTAAAGAAGTCACACTCAATAGACATAGGAGAAACAATTTTCCTCTCGGATTCCAGCACAGTCCTTTCTTGGATTTGTTCTACAAAGTTTAAGTTTCCAGCCTTTGTGTCCGTCCGTGTAGGTGAGATCCTTGACACAACATCCCCACGTCAATGGTTTCATATAAAGTCTCATGAAAACGTTGCAGACGACGCCACAAAGTGGAGTGATCCATCGATAGGAGATGCTTCATCAAGATGGTTCTTAGGCCCTAAGTTTCTTAAGTATTCCGTGGATTCATGGCCCATTTCACCAGGGAAGTCGAAAGTAGCCAAAGTAAATGATGAAATAAATACACCCAACTGCATCCTAGTGCACAAGAAGACACAAAGGGTATCGTATGACATTCACGATAAGCTGAAAGCGAGATTTCGAGCTAGGTGGTCGTCGTCGGTAAGGGTAATGGCCTTTCTCTTGCGTTTCAAGGATATCTTGCAGAGAAAGTTGGTGGATAAAGAAACATTTATAACTCCAGAAGAATACCAACGAGCAGAAAACTGGATGTTTCGCAAAATTCAATCGGATGCTTTCCCTGAGGAGATTGAAGTTCTGCAGAAAAGCGGAAACGTAAAGCTGTCAAGTTCTATTGTTTCCTTTTCTCCGTTTTTGGACAATGAAAATACTCTTCGAATGAGTTCTAGGGCACAAAAGGCATTGACATCTTATGCGGCACGTAATCCTGCAATTCTACCTAAGTCTCACCATCTGGTTGACTTACTAATCGAACACTACCACGCAAAGAATTTACATATGGGATCCACAACGGTGATTGCAGATATTCGAGAACATGCCTGGGTTATATCTCTCAGAGGTGCTTTGGAACGGGTAAGATCAAAATGCTACATGTGTAAAAGGCTGAAAGCAAAGCCCGTAATGCCATTGATGGGGCAATTGCCTGAAGCTCGATTAGCCTTTAGTTCAAGACCTTTCACGTATGTTGGAGTTGACTGTTTCGGACCTTTACTTGTGAGATACGGTAGAGGAACAGTAAAGCGTTATGGTATGATATTTACGTGTTTGACTTTCCGAGCAGTGCAAATCGAAATGCTAAATGATCTCAGTCTAGACCAATGCACCATGGCGGTTCGACGTTTCATCATCAATCGTGTTGTTACACGATTTATTTACAGCGACAATGGTCTTAACTTCATAGGTGCAAGTAATCAGTTCGACAAAGACGTTAAAGAAATGGAAAATGCTTTATGTGAGTACGCAGCTAAGTATGAAGGCATTCGTTGGCGGTTTATTCCAGCATATTCTCCTTGGATGGGAGGAGCGTGGGAACGACTCATTAAGTCAGTGAAGGATAGTGTGGATTTTGTGCTGAGAGGGATCATACCGCGTGAAGACGTTCTTCGCAACGCCTTAATAGAAGCGCAGGGACAGATAAATCGTCGACCACTTACACACGTTCCTGTTGACCCAGAAGATCCGAAACCACTCACACCTAACTTAATGCTCTTCGGCGATGAAGAAAGAGATGTATCAGCACCAGGAGTTTTTACGGATAGAGATCTGTGTAGCAAATTGTATAGCCGGCGTTCCCAGCACTTAATGGCCCAGTTAATTAATCGGTGGTACACAGAATACCTCCCAGATATAACACGACGTTCAAAATGGTATGGCAAGACGAAGAATGTGGAAGTGGGGAACATTGTTATTTTGGTCGATCCAAACGAGTTGCGTGCTGCCTGGCAATTAGGGCGCGTAGAGAAAGTCTATCCAGGTCCAGATGGCACAGTTCGTACAGCAGACATTAAACTTCCAAATGGGAGACTCAAAACTAGGAGATCAGTTGGGAGGCTCGCGTTATTAGATTTGGAGTCTTCACCGAGAGTTCAGACGGGCCCCGGGATGTCGTCGAGCCATACGCAAAAACAAATCAGCCTTAATATCTAGATTTCAAAGTAGCGGTGACAGCTAAAGGTTTTTTATTTTTTCGACTGGTCGCGATAAAATATAAGAACATGTAACATTTATATAGTTGTCCCTCTCTAAATATAAAAGTAAAACAACAATCCGTTATTGCTGTTAAAAGAAATCCTAGTAAAAGAAAATTAGACAGTTAACATTTGTCCGCATTGCAGAAAGAGTTTCAAGAATTTTTCGTAACTTGCCGTGAAATAAAATAACTTGCTGTGGTAATAATTTGTTAATTTTTTTTAATTTTACAAAGGTATGATTTATTTTTGAAAAGAAGTATCAAAGTTATAAATTATAATAAAGTCTTATTTTAGAGTTAAAACTTGATGCAGTTGTTATAATTTGTACAAGGTTTTGCAAAGAAAAAAACCTTAGTTTCGCTAGGAGTGTAAGTTTATAATTATTAAAAATTACATATGTAATGCTAGATTTAAGAATTTTATACTTTACAGAAAATAAAATTGGATTTTGAAGTTGTCTTTTTCAAAGAACTACAAAAGCGTTCGCCAATAATTATTCTCCAAAAACAGTGATTCTAGGTAAGCAATTCTCTTGTACCAACACAGGGTGCTATTTGAAACGTTTCAAGTACAAATTAATTTTGAACATAATTTAGGACTTTCGATTAATTTGTAGCTACATAATGAAGGTCATGAAAAATATTTCATTATAAAATGTTAGTCAAACTATTAAGCAAAATTAATCAATTTTGGACAGGGTGAACAAAAAATTAAATCGAAACAGAGGATTTTCTAAATTAAAAAAATGCATTTTGACGCACTCTGTAAAATACGATATAGTTTTTCTACATCATGGTTAAAGTGTTTTTTCTTTTTTTAAATAATGTTTGAATCATTGAAATGCATTTTTGGTTTAACTGGACGTAATTTGTCAACACAAAGTCCCAAATCCCTTGCGGTTTTTTGCTGTATAGACGCTTTCATTTTATTTTTTTTTTATAAAAATTAAGTTTCAAAAAGGAAAACAAAAAATTGTATTTGTCAGGTTTTTTTTTCTCAAAAATCAGGCTTTTCTTTCTTTATTGTCAGGCTTTGCTGATTTTAGAGCTGGTAGACCTAAAATTTAGTTTTCGTAAAATAATCTTTTAGAGAGCTATAACAACTTTATCCTCATTGTTTTAGACGCTGTTTAGATTGGGAAGATTGAGGCCGGTATCACGGCAGTTCGTAGGCAAGAGAAGTGTGCGGTGAGGACTCTCGTGAGACACGAAGAAAACATAAAAACCTAAAAACCGGACTCATGACTCTACTTTTGTTGTTGTTTCAATGTGTGAAATGTTGAAATTGTTGTTGTTTCAATGTATTTTGAGGCGCCTCAAAGTTTCAAATGTAAACACCACGACACTCACCAGTCCGGGCTCAATCTTCCCAATCTAAACTGGGTCTTACGTCAATATCAATTCCAGTATGCTTATTTATAGATTAAATTTATTGGTGTAGGTACCTACAATCTAAATTACGTTTGCAATAACATGCAATAAAAAAAAACAAAGAAAATCGTTATTTATAAATGTTCGTAGCATTTATTTTTTACTTAAAAAAATTCTAAATATTTCTTAACTATCAACGATAACAATTGAATAATTAATTTTTGTCATGTTAAATATTATTTATCCCAGCAGCCGTTAAAAAAAGATAAGAGTAACAAAAACAACAAAAAAAAGTCTTAACACATTTTTGTCACAGCTCAGGGAGCACATTACTAGAAATCTTTAGTGCGAAATTATAAGAATTAGAGCAGTTACTGATGGGAGACTACCCTAAGATTTATTCCCCCTCCTTTGATTCTTTTGGTTTGTGATGATTTTAATACTCGTATACGTACGATATGAACTTGACATACAGGAAGTAAAAATGTTATTCTACTTGTTGCCTTGCCTTCCTGGAAGATTAAGGGAAGATGTGTTCGGAGGCGAAACGAGCATCATCATCATCATCCTTATAGATCTCTCTTAAACAGATTGTGGTATAGTAAAGCAATGTACTTTAAATGTGATGGGAATTTTCTTCCCTATATCGAGAACTAGGAAACGTTTACACATGATGCGCACAATAAGATTGTTCATATTATTATTATTGTATCAAAGGGGTCCCAAAGAATTTTTTTTTTGAGCGAAGAAAATCTTTGTGATTGCAAAACCAAACGAAACAAAAATATTATATTCGTGATGAACGTTGTAAAAGAAAATAAATACAAAAAAAAAAATTAAAACGATTAAATTATGCAAATAACTTTGTATTGTTGCTCTACAGGCGCGTTGAAAAAATCATCTTAATGAATTCGAAGAATAATGCCGCCGCAGCTGCTTAGGTTTGGGAAGAGTGATGATTCGAATGTAGGTCTTATTTGATATCTAAAATTCCTTTCCTCCTTATCAATTTAATTTAGAAACGGGGTAAAAATAAAATTCTTGGTTAATAATATTTGAAGTGTTATGATTTCTCAGTTTAGGGTTTTAGGTGTACCTATACCTATATAAGCTTACCAATATTTAAACAGATTATAAACTCGAAGGTTTTAGGATTATTTGTTTTATTTGCTTAAAAAAATGTGCAATTGAAATTAATTATTCAGTCAAATACTTCATTTTCTTTGGTAAATTTAACGAACGAAAATGTTTCAATGTGGTTTCAACTTGGACATATGTACATCTAACCTATTACTGCTTAGATTATAATACTTACATGCCTTTGTTTATGAAATTTGTAAAATTAGAAATTGCAAAATTTCAAAAAGCAGTTTTCTTAAAAATTATACACCTCGTTGAAGCCATTTAAAGAAAAATATAGGAAGACATATAATATTTGAGGGTAGCAGTTCTAATTGAGCTGTAACAAAAATAAGAATTTCATCTCTAAAATTCAGAGAGAAATGTTTTGAGGTACCAAATTAAAGAAACAAATCCGTCAATCTAATTAGACTCTAGATTTAAGCCTAGTTCGCAGCTAAAGCGAAACGAAAATTTTCTCTGGTCTCCAAACCGATACTAAAACGTAAACGAAACGACTACTATGCTTTAGGAGTAGGCTTGTAAGTCTCACATGCCAAAAACACATATGAAAATAACCCTAAATAATATGCGCGTAGATTTACCCAGTTATAGGCGCACAGACTGACGGATGAAATTCCAAAAACCATTTTTTAAGAAGTTTGTAAAATTCGATTTTTAGTTTTCTTCTTCAGAATAATTATTCTGAGAAATATTTAATTTTTTGTAAAACTCTTGACTAAAATTGTCGTTTTCGGATTTTTGGAGTGTTTTCTTATTCATACCTGTCTCAAACGCAACAGCTTGGACCGTAGTTTTTCTGCCTTAAAACGCATACAAAATTATCTTAGCCAATGGAATCTCAATAGAAAAAAACTATCGACATTTCTTATTTTTTCCTATAGAAAAGCATGCCGTAAAATTATATAAAAAAGACCTTTTCTTAGTATTTTTTATTTTTCTTGACAAATTTAGAAATGTAATTATAGTCAAATCAATGAAGAATTTGACTCGGAAAAAATCCCCGAAAAGCTGGATTTTAGAACATAGCCTCCTCATGACGTTCTTAAGATACTGTCAAAAGTCCCCATCGATTAAAATAAAATTTGAAAAAAGTTTAAAAATCATTCATTCAAAAACTAAGCTCTAAAATAACTTCATTTAGGCCCGATACTACACAAAACGATATAAGTTGAACTTAAATTAAGTTCAACTTAAATCGTTATGATTAGTATCAGCAAACCTCCCTTAAAGACATAAATTAAAGAAATACTGGCTTCCCAAAATCTTTCTCGTTTCCACGCACATAAAATCTACCTGTTTCACTGGATCCGCCTTTCAGTAAAAACCCTATGTAAACAGGCACAAAGAAACGTCAAAGTTTTACTCAAATCTGTGCTTAATATAAGTCTCATTAGTATAGTTCTCAAAAAACATTTGTTTGTATTTGAAAATAGTTCGAATGTCATTTAAAAATATTCAAACTGGGTTATGCTGATGATCTTTTATTTCTTGATAAATATCATCTCAATCTATAAAGCGCAGGCTTACAGACACGGAATATTTGTGGATAGTAAACCGTTGTGCAACAACTTAACTTGTAAAGGAGATTTGCAGCATACAGCCTGTCGAGAAGTAAGTTTTAATTTTATAAAAAGTTTTTATTTATGAAGTTTTAAAATGAAAAATATTTTTTTAGTTCGAACCACATAAACGCTGTAAGGATTTTGAATTTTTGGATATGTCAAGAAGAGACATTAAAACAATGATTTTAGGACATAATGGAATAAGAAATAAAATAGCCAAAGAATGGGATATTGGCAACATGAATATTTTGGTATGCAATATGCAATCCTTAAATAATAGAAACTGACAAATAAATGTTTTAAATTAAAGCATTGGAGCCGGGAATTGGAGAAGTTGTCGAAATATTTTTTAATAGATTGTCAAGCTAAAAGAGATGTTTGTAATTTCTTAGGTAAATGATGTAGTTTCCGCAAACAATTAGCTAAAGTTAGGATAGATTTTGCTCAAGTTTATACTCCTTCTAAGTCGAATTGAAAGTTCTTGGTCTCTAAGATCTCAGGAACGTTAACTGGCTGAAATATATTTTTTTTCACAGAATTCTTGTTCCTTTACTTTGAAACTCTGCATTTCTACAAAAAGTCTGCCAAAGTTCAAATTAAAAACATAAAATGTGTAGAAATTCACACAAATACAGAGTTTCAAAGTAAAGGAACGCACCTATTATCAAACAAAATTATTGAAATTTTTATTTATTTTTTTCTTACAGTATCAAAAGATATTTCAATTGGTCAGAATATCTTTTTCTCAAAAGCTTCTCCGGGAGTTAGATGGGTAGGAAGAACAATACGATATTGGTATTCAGAATTAGGTTATGATATTAAAAGCTGGGAGGAATTTAAAGATTCTCAAAAAAGAAACGTTTCTTTAACTGAATTTACCCAAATGATATGGCCAACAACGGAGTTTCTTGGATGTGCGGCAGCTAGGTAAGTGACGGAAGAACCAATAGATTTAAGTTTTTTAAATATAAATTAATCAACTGTCTTTAGAATGTTTGATGGCTATATAGCAACATGTTACTATCATCCTTCCGTTTCTGATAATTGGAATGATTTTTCTCAAGGCAAAGGATGTACTAAGTGCTCTCGAGAACGTCTTACTTGTTCACGTGATTTCAATCAGCTTTGTGGATTAGGTTAATATGACAAATTTATAAATTATAATTTTAATATTTATATGTACATATGTTGCAATTTGGAGTGAGACTTTCAGGAGTTAATTATGAACTCGGTTAATTTGAAAGATGAAAATAATCTGTAATATTTAGCCAGTTCACGTTTCTGATGTCGAATTCCTTTCAAAAAAAGAATCGATTTTTTTTCCAAAAGAATCGAATTTTTTCTGTCAAAACGAATTTTGCTACACTAGAAAAATTCGTTTTGACAGAAAAAATTCGATTCTTTTGGAAAAAATTCGATTCTTTTTTTGAAAGGAATTCGACATGAGATCTCACTGAGCAAACGTCTGTCAGCTCCACTGAGGAGAAGGAGAAACCTGAACAAAATTTCTCCTTTAGAAGTCAAAAGCACTCTCCATCAAAAATTTCAGTATCAGCTTTTTGACAGCAAAAGAGAGGAATCTCACTGAGTAATTACGTCAGATTTCTGAGATTGCTGAGATCTCAGAGATCTCAAGAAACCTGAACTGGCTAATTCTTTTCACATTATCTCACTGAGTATTAATACATGACAATTTGAAAGTGAATTGCATGTGACTGTCAAATTTGTGTAATTCAAAATGATTTCCATATTTTGTTTCCAAACAATTAGCATCAAAAAAGTAGTGTGAAAGTTTTTATACCCAATTCTTATACCGCAATTATTACCGCCATATTATCCAATCGATTAATCCACAAACTTAGATCCAGATGTAAATGAATTTAAATTGAATTTAGTACCCTTTCACACGAGGGAACTGAGTTGCCAGCAACTTTCATTTTTAGGCAAGAAGTAAGTAGAGTGAACAAAATCTCCCAGGTCAACGATTTGATCAGTTTTGTTTGACATTCCTCTTGAAACACGCAGATAGCGTGTGTTCAACCAAGCTGTGTGTAAATTTACAAACGCATCGTTGCAGAGATGATTCACAATCACTTTCGTCAAACATACATAAAGCCATCAAATCAGCATCAGTTTTAGTGTAAAGTGTTCAAATAATGTGCAAACTTTTAGCAAAACCGGAATCAAGAAAATTCATGATGCGTATAGTTGCAGATCAGTTGATGTATGCATCAGCATCATCTGCGTTGCCCATCAGCATCGCAACATAGCAAATGTTTGATGTTTATGAATTTACACTAATTTAGAAGAAAACTACAGAAAATTTCTATGATTTTGTTTCTTCGTGTGAAAGGTACAACAGATTTTTAAGGAAATGAAAAGAAAGCGGTAAACATGTGTCCTCATGTAAAAGGCGACTAATTACATCCGGATTTAAGTTTTGATTTGGATTAATAGAGTATATTAATAAAGTGTAATAACGGTTAAAGTTTTTATGTTCTTGTGTTCTTATGTGCACATAAACACATGTCCAATCGTTTGAGATGAACTGTCTAGTTGTGTAAGATGAACTGTCGGATCTTGAGTGAAGAGCTTTCAAAATTTGTTTCACACTATTAGATTTATCTCACTATCGCATTTGACTTAACTCCACCTATTCATTTGGATGACTACGTGTTTTATCTCGCTTATTTTTAATAAAAAAATCTTAAAAATTAATCATCATATTTCTGCTTTTTTTCTGACAATGATGTGGGAGCAAGATAAAATACCCAGAAGTTTTATGCATCTATATTTGACACATTTTTGACAAAAATTAATACACGTGTGAAAAGGTTTTAAAAGTAAAAAAAGGTTTTAAGACCCTGTTTATAAACAACTTTGAGATTTCACACATTGAAACAACTACAAAAAGAGATGCACGAGTACCTACGGTTTTACATTTTCTTCGCGCCTCTACACACAATTCTCTTGGACGCTGTTTAGATTGGGAAGATTGAGGCCATGATGAGTCTGATTTGTATTTCCTTTAAAATATAAGAATTGAGTTGCTATTTGTCAGTAATATGGAAGAAAAGACAGTTATTTTATCCTTTATGTAAACAAACACAAATCTACAAAATAAGACCTTTTTTCGATTAAAATTTTTGTTTTGTTTTTCAGATGTGCCCTACAATATAGGAAATCATCTTCAGGAGTCAACAATATTTATGTGGATCTTATTTTTGAATGTGTTAAATATTTTCGGATATGTTTTTTAACATTCCATATTATAATAAATAATGGTATCACGATTTTCACAAATAAAACAAATTTATTGCAAAATATTAAAGAATACAATTCATTATGAAAAGTATATTTTCTTATTGATTTTGAATACTCTCAGAGGCTCGAGAGTGATTAAATAAATAGAATAGATATCGTCGTTTCTGGGTTCAACCATTGTATTAACACAACTGTGATGAACACGGATTTTCAACAACAATTTAAATTATAGCAGTTACAATGAAGGTGCCGTGTCATAAGGCCATATTTTGAAATATGGCCGTATGACGCTTTAACAAAGTGACATAAGGCCATATTCCAACTTATGTCCTTTTGACTCTTTAACAAAGTGACATAAACCCTTATGTCACTTTCAACCGTCTTTCCTTGTTTGATAAATAAATCTGAACATAGTATAACAAAGTGGTGACGTGCCAAATATTTTTGTCCAACACTTTAACTGTAATTCAGTTATGGCGTATAAATAGAGAGGTATGTATGGGGGGGGGGGGGGCAGCTGCGCCCCTGCAACCCCCACGCTTGGGCAAACTTAAGAATTTGAGGTAGGTGCGAGGTTGGGTGTATGCAAAGTTTCTTTTGCATTTAAAGAATCAGAATCTGGATTTAAAACAAAAACATAAAAAACAAAAATATTGTTTTCGAACAGTGAAAATCAAATTTTTTCACTTAACGAAAGTATTATGAGGCCATAGTTAGATATGTCCTTAAGTCGCAACAAAATATGGCTCTATGACATTCGTCAAAGCGACAAAAGGCCATTTGTTCGAATATGGCCTTATGTCACTTTGCTAAATCGTCATTAGACCATATTTTGTAATATGGCCTTATGACGCATGGCCTTATGTCACGGCACCACAATCAATAGGGATATTTTCGACTTACGTTTTAGTCTGCTAAAGTAAGATTTGACAAAGAGCTCTTATACAGACCAGTCATACCAGCAAAGTTGAGGTTGTTTTTGACTTTAGTGTAAGTTCTAGAATTTACTTTTTGGTAAGTTGAAGAACTTTAAACTTTCTATAACTCTATATTTGGCTCATGAATGCAGCAGACAATTGTATTCCATGGCTTTAAAAATGGGGCTGACAAGTTAAAAAAGAATTGTAATGAAAACTCCGAAGTTCTTTGGAATTCACTCGGCCACATATACTTATCAGTTCCTAGCCAATCGGAATGGAATTACAAATCGCGAGATTTGTATACTATGTGGAATTTGCTAAATTGTTTAGTAGCCATAAATGGCAAACGTACATCAATATTGCTCTCTAAATTCCGGTACCATTTTCCTTAATTACAAGAGGACTATAGTCCATCGATTTATTGTGTATTTGCGATGCTATAATTATTTTAATTATGCATTCAGTGGGATTTATCTGGAAGAATATGGCTCCCAAAGTGATGGTGGTGTTTTGTGGCACTCCGAGTTTGGTCAAAAATTGATTAGTGGTAGATTGGGACTATACCGGAAGAAGACATTATCCCAAACTCAAATGTAAAATTCCCACATTATTTCGTTGGAGATGCAGCATTTCCGTTGAAAAATTGACCATACCCAAATAGAGTTGCCAACTTTTCATACGAAGTTATTAATTATGAACTTAAAATGTCGTTTAGGAGATCACTTACCATTTGATCGGGGAAACTTTAATAAACGTCTTTCCAGAGGCAGACGAGTCATTGAAAATGATTTTGAGATTTTGACACCATGGAAGATTTTATTGAATCCGTTTTAGATGAGTCCGGAATAAGCAGAAAAAATTGGTTTCGTGAGAGTGCATTCAGAGCTGGCTCCGAACACACATCGAACACAGTGCAAGTAATCAAGATCCAAAAATATACATAGTTAAAAAAAAACCTCAGAGCGAGTTCAGGTCAAACTGCAGTGCTAACATCGAACAAACTTAAAAGTTCCTTTTTGTTACTGAAATATCAGTCTTCAAAAAAACTGTGTGAGAAATTTTGAAAATTGTTCTAGAACAGAAACTAAACTATAAGTGAAGTATGTATATACTATACAAAACGTATTATAAAAATATTCTTCATAAACGTATGAACGGATTTGAGAAATTCAAATTGTTTTTTTGCTCCAAAATAACGCGGTTTTTGCTCCTTTCATGATTCATTAAAAACGGTTGCAACAATCAATTTTTTTTTACATGACTGAGTTTTTGGTTAAAAATAAGCATTGATGGTTGCAAATCTGGCTATATTTTTAGATTTGCAGTTCCTGTTTTGCTCAAATTTTATAAGCAATCCAGTATAATAAAGAATTTACTATCTAATGTCGAATTCCTTTAAACAAAAGAATCGAATTTTTTTCTAAAAAGAATCGAATTTTTTCTGTCGTTGAAAGGAATACGATTTTTGTCGTGATTGTGTGTGTGGCACTTGACAGAAGCAATTTTGAAGTAAAATGTCCAGAAAATATTCAATTTGGAAAATATTATTATTGTTAACTGAAAAGCAACGCACTATAAAATTCACCGAAAATTCGTTGCAACCAAAAACACAATTTGTTTTCTTTAAACACCGCGACATTCAATTTGAAATTTTAGAAATTTAAAATCTTGCTAGTGTGTGTGCAAATCGGTGTAAAATTTTTCTTGAATCTTGGAAAATTAGCAAGATTTGTTTTGACAGACAAAATTCGAATTGTTCAGAAAAAAATCGATTCGTTTAAAAAAAATTCGATTCTTTTGTTGAAAGGAATTCGACAAAAATATATACTTTGACTTATAATCAGACATTCTTATTTATATCAATTAACCAGTTGGTATGCCTTAAATCTTCTATCTATAATTATTTTATAGCATTGAACCATAGAAGCAAGCAGGTAGATAGAAAATTGTATTATATTTAAATCGAACCTTGAAATAAATATCAACAAATGTTTGCATAATATACTTTTATTTGAACGTTGTATTTTCTACGACATCTTATTTAAATAGAAGTTCTTTTATAATACACATTTAATGTTTTTGTTTTGTTTTTTTTTTTCTTAATTAACAATATCATAATGTTTTGTTTTAATTTTTTTTTTGTACGCGGTGAGTCTGTATACATGATTTGAAAATTTACAAAAATAAAGTGTCATTTTATAAAGTAAAAAAAAACAAACAAAAAACAAATAGAAAACGGAAAATAAAATAATTTACTATTTAAGAGAATTAACTATTTATTCGGATAAGTCGCTGTTTTTTTTTTTTTTATTTTATTTTTCGTTTCATAAACAGAAAATTAATTAATTAATTAAACAGTATATGAATTTCTTATAATCTTTGATTTTAATTTACATTTAGATTTTTGTTTTTTTTAGCATATATAATCCTGAAATTTTTATATATCAAATTAAAATATTTTATTTTTACACAGTGAGTTAAAAATATTTATCAAAACTTTTAAACATCTAAAGATGTCAACCTTAGGTGTTAACGTCGTTTTTTGTTTTATTTTATTTTTTTATTTTATTTTTAAAAATGAAATTCACAAGATTTTATAATTTTTTTTATTTTTAAGATTTATATATATACTTTAAAGACATTTAAAGTTATTTAAAATATTTATACATAAATAGCTAAAGCTAAATCTATCAATATCTCTTGAGTCGCTGAGGTACACGTGTTCCTTTTTTTTCATTCGTCAATACTATTATGTTCAGTATATGATGAGAGTGAAAGTTATGTTAAGATATATGTATGTATATATAATTATTCTGTTTTCATATTTATAAATTCAAGATAACATTTATTGCTTCAGAATACAAATTTATTACAAATGTTTTTATATTATGTGGAAGTGTATTTCTTTCTTATTAAGCTACATATATTATAAAGTATAGATTCCCTGATGATTGGTTCTTGAGTGTTTGTCGTTGCTTTATTGTATCTTAGCGCCAGAATTGTAAACGAATTCAATCATTTTTTAATCGCTCAATTTTATATTTATTATGACTTGACTCGAATTGACTTGAGATTAAAAAAAAAAAATGATAAATGGAATACGCGTTAATTAGTACATGGACAAATATAAAATATTCCATTTGTTTTTTTTTTTTAATTCTTTTAAATGCGATTCAGGAATACACTCAGTTTTTTACAATTATCTATTCTCTTTAAATCAAATGTCAAATGACAAAACTTCTTTCTTTATGCAGCAACATATCCCTATTTTGTTTGTTCACAAACGTCAAATTCATCACTTTGTAGAAACTGACATTTGTTTATCTTTTTTTTGAAAGTAGATACATACTATCATTGTATTTGCGTATTAATATAAATAGCTGAAATATTCTCTTAGAAATTAGATACACTGTAAATATCAAAATTACACACGAGCAGCTTTAAAAATTTAAAACCCGCCTTTTGTTTTAGCTATGCAGTTTTACATTTCGTCAGTTTCTCCAAAACGATGGCTGTCACTTTTGAAATTGACAGATTTGCAATTCCTTTTTTCGGACGTTGAACGGTTATTGATTTCAGAATGAGTTCGTTCAGTGAAAACCCTAAGATTTATTTCAATACCTAAATGAGTGCATTCAAAAATGATTGCATTCCGTTGTAAACAAACGAACACTTAATGGACTTACCGCGATTAATTATTATAATCAAAATTTATTTTCGATTTATTGCCCGACGTTTCGGCAAGGTTGCACTTGTCGTGATCACGGGTTTACTGAGACCACGATAAAAAAAAGTCTAAAATCTATGATTGCATTCCCTTACAACTCCAAACCCAAATGTTGTATACAAATATCTACACATAATCCACATAATATAAAATCATATGTTAATTATTCATATTTTTTTTCTAACATTACAGTTTAAACTACGTTTTTATATCGAAGATTCAATAATTGCATTAATTTCCTATCATTTTTCTTGTTAAATTCACTTGCCCGTTTTCCTTTTAATAAAATTATTGTTATTTTTGTATGTTTTATTTGAGCATTATACTATCTATTCATTTTATATCGTATCTTCATAGTTTTTCGGTATTTAAATTGCAATGGGCATTGTGATTAATTTTTGCATACTTTTGAAGTATATTTAAATTTTAATTTTATAATATATACATGTACAACCTTTAAATTAAATATTTTTTGTTTAAAGTAGATATGTTCAAATTATTTAAATTTTATTTTTAAATTAATATGAAAATTATAAAATATATTGCACGTATTTTTCTATACAAGAAAAAAAATATTAGAACGTAGGTAGGTATATATTTAAATTATAAACATTGATTTTTACGTTTTATTTTTTTTTTAATTTTTGTTTATTCGTTTTGTTTTGTTTTTTTTTTTTTTTTGCAAAATGCTTAAGAGGTAGATTTGTTGGCTGATATGAAGTCGTTTTAATGATAAACAATTTTTGTTTGATGCTGAGGTAGATATGTTTTGTAATAAATTTAAGTCATTTATATGTTGAGATTTATTTTTATCATAAAAAATAATAATAACTTGGTTGAAAATAAAGAATGGGTTAAATATATTAAAATCAAGAATATCAGGAAAAAAATAAATACAATAATTGTTCGTTACGACAATCTTATCCAAAGATATTCCAACTGAAGATGCCAAATATTCGTACGTCTCAACCTCCAGAAACCCATTTTGCATTTTTTATTTTTCATTTTTCATTTCATTTCTGGTGACGAGTGCGACAAAAAGGTCGAATAGGGAAAAATGTCTATGTGTTTAATATACAAACATACTTTCGCGTGAAAAGACTTTTATCTATTATCAGCTTGTTGTCAAACCGAAAATTTATCATAGGTCATAGCTATAACACTGATCTTTAATTTTTGAGATTTTCAAAACGAATTTATGATAATTTGGTTCGAAAATGAAGGTTATTAAGAATAATCAACCATAATGGCCAATGATTTGACTCTCGAATTTTCGATGTCATTTAAGATATGATCAACACAATGCTCTACGAAATACCTCCCGTCTATATAATTTAAAAAATAGTTTTTCGTTTATCTATCTATTAAGGGATATCGAGTGATATTTGGAACAAAACTGAGAAACATAACCGAGAAAAACTAGATCAGAACAGAACATCATAAGTGTGTGAAAACTGTCAGAACAGAAAAGTATCGCTCTGCGTCGTTTTATGGAGTTGACATCTAGTTGAGTATAATTAGCTGGGAAATTTCTAATTCGAACACCTTTTAACTCTAATTTGATGCAATGATTTTTAAATTGAATTTATGATATCATTTATGATTTATACTTTATTTTAAATCGACAAAACTAATAAATGTACTTCTTTTAGCGTAGCTTTTTATTTTTACAAGCACAACTATCAACTGACGCCTTGAAATTTCCGATTCACTTGCTCAACTTCAAAAGTAGGTGGAGAAAATGTTGTTCTAATCTATCCTGCACAAGTTCATAGAACACGAAGTGGCAGAATAGAGAAAAGTTTAGGGCAGAACCTTTACTCATGTATTACACAACTATACTTTTCTTATCTCTTCTGTTCTTTTCTATGCAGAACAGGTTTTTTAAACACATCTATATTGTTTGTTAAATTTTTGACTTATTTATGGAGATTTGTTTTGGCATAGTTGTATTCATAGTTTTCGTGTTCGAGGAGTTATCTGAAGCTATCCGAATAGGTTTCGGTGTAGTTCCTGATGCAACAACAATTTAAGGTATTTCAAAATTTGAGTATAACTAAAGTTCTCGAACGCAAAGAGTTCAAAATATACTGAACAAATATTAAACTTGTTCCATTTCTACCATTTGTAGTCCAGACTTTCAAAGTTCATATAAAAAAGATTAAACTAGTTGAATCTGGCAGTTTTGGACAAGTAAACGAACAGACCCTATTTAGTGTCAGCTGTCGCCGTCGTTCCAAACACACAAAAATGTATAGTTCAAGTGAAGTAAAATTATTTATGTATGATCAATTTTTAATGTTCATTAATCGGTTTTAAAAAATTTTAAATCAATAAAAATGAAAATAATATTTTGAGTGATAGTTGATTGGGTTTTCAAGTAGGAGAATTGTATGTAAAATTATATAAACTCGATTTTAAATAAATCTCAACTTTAGTTAAGTAATGACTTTGTTTTTATTTTTAATGATATTTTCGTAATTATGTTTGTTTTGTATGAATGAACTATCGTATGTATTTATAAAAATAATATTATTCTATACAAAATTATTATTTATTGCATTTCATTTTGATTATTAATTTATTATCTTGTAAATGTTAAGGTATAATACGACAAATATTTTTATTAACTATATAACAATGATATGATTGTATCAACAGGAAAACATACATAATACAAAACAAATTAAATAGTTTTCTTAACAACAAAATTAAACCAAATTTATAAGTTATAAATAATAATATAGAAATTTAAACATTTTGGGATTAAATAAAATTATTATAAATTACAGTTTAGGTACATTTTTTTGTAGTACCTGATTTTCCTTCTTTTTTTTTTGTTCCTTGAAGTTCGATTGTTATTCATTTGCGAAAATTTTGGTTGTGAGTTAAAATACATATATGTAGGTTGCAGGGCAGCAGCTTCGTTTTATTTTTTTACTGCAAAAAAAAAATTAAATAAATTATATTTTTTTATTATGATAACATTTATATTTTTATGTTTATTTATAAAGTTTAAATTGCTTAAAAAAAATTTATATATTTTTTTACAAAAAGTTTTTATTAACCAAACAAACCATTATTTTTCGGCTTTATTAAATAGACTGAGCCGATTTAAATTAAATTTTGTAAATTCATGTTAATTAACTAATTCACGTAAGACATTTTTGCCAAAGACTATTCATAAAAAACGCTAACGGTTAAAACGCAGGACCTCGTAAGTCAAAAAATTCCAAAAAGATATTATTAATGTAAAAAATCAGCAGCAGCCACATTTTGACAATATCAGCTGAACAATGTTGTTCTGAACATTTTACAGAAAGAGGCAGAATTCAAAACCATGTACTATAGATGGCATACAAAATTTGGTAGGGTTTTTTATTTATAAAAAACATGCAAACACGACTTACGAGGTTCTGCACTTTAACTGCATCGATATATGGCAAAATGGTCTATTTTCGCCATTTATCCAAAGAAAGACAATTTATATAAAAAACAAAAATTTTGCAAACAAATCAATAAAAATTGGAGATGGTCTTTAGTAATTCGAGGTTTTAACTTTTTTTTTTTACTCTCTAGTTTTTTGACACCACTATTTAGTTTATTGAGCTAAATCTGATAATATATTTTCATCAAATCGATATCCAATGTATTAAATAAACTTGTTGATTTTTAACAATTTTTCAGTTCATGTAGGTACATATTTTTGCAACACGCTGTATAGTTCATTTTTATGATACTATGCCATAAACTGAACTATGTTTTTGGAAGGTGACATAAAACTTTTTTTATTTTTAAATCAAATTGATAGTTATTTATATTTAGACTTAAAAACCAGTTTGAGCGAACAGAAGTTCATGCGACTTCATTGTGCACTTAATTTTGTTTCATGTAAGGTACGTACGTACATATATATTTTTTTGTTTTCGAGTAAAAATAAATTACGCAGTTTTATAGAGTTTTGAAGTTTTTTTTTCTTATGTTTGGATTATTTCTGTATATCGAGTTTATGGGTTAAACAATTTGGCGGTTCACTCACTGGTCAAGTTTTCAAAACGTTTTAAATTGTGAGTAATGAAAAGAAAACTTGCCAAGTAAACCGCCAAATTTTGTTCATTACTTTTTAACATTTATGTTTTTATTCTGATCTCACTCCTTTTTGCAAAGGTTTTTATATTTTGTCAGGTCAAAATCTCGAAAGATATACTAGAGAAGCTAGAAGAGTAGTACTTATTCTACAGAATCGGAATTGCTCCATTTAATTGATCGCAATTCTGAGAAAGTAGGCGTATACCACACTCCCTGAATGGAAAACCTCAGATATTTAATTTTTTATTTATGTCAAGCCCTATACCGTTCTACCAAATTTCATCATTCTACGGCAATCGGACGTGCTCCATATAATTGATAACAATTCTGGGAAAATGGGCGGATACCACGCCCCCTGAATGGAAAATCTCAAATTTTCGATTTTTTCCTTTGGTTGCAGCACAAAACCTACGGGAAGTGCTTCATAATTTTGATGGTCTGTCAGTCAGCCAGTTAGATACGGTTTTTGAGATTTTTGAAGACTTATATCTCGGGAACCACTAATGCTAGGGGTTGAAATTTGATCAGGCGCCTGTGCTTGGTTAGCCTAACAAATATTCCGAATTTGAAGTTTCTGACTTTATTGGTACTGAAGTTAGAGGGGGGTCGAAAATAGCCTGAGTTTGTTCCTGTAAAAAGGGTGTAGTGCCAGAACTTGGCTGGGTACTACCGTGCCCTTTGATCACTCAAAGTAATTTTTTTTATTTAGTAAAAAAGTAATTCAAAAACAAAATGGATGATTAATTTTGCGCCACCTTGTATAATAAATAATGCAAGTATTCGAACTCAATCGTCAAATGCAACATTTTCAAAAATCCAAAAAAGCGAGAAGCGAAAAATAAATGTCAGTATTTTACATGTTTATTCTCGGAACAGCCGTTATCAAATATTAAATTTTATTAAATTAAATTTATTTTATGTAATAACACATTTCGATATAGGTATGGCGCTATAGCTATGTAGTTCCAAAAATGCTTCTGTAAATAAACTTTTAGGGGCCCTATATTTCACGGAACATATGTATGTACCTACATCACATAAATGTATGTGACACAAAACAGGCCCGGTATGAGTGGGCGTTAATTTTAAATTTAAAAAAATATGCATTTTCTAAGTTGACACATAGTTTTTTCTAAAAATTCAAAATTTATACTGAGCCATTACGGCGACTATTTCAAGGTACATATGTATGTAATATAGGCTCTGTGAAATAAGTCTCAGGTTTTAATATTTTAGTTTTTTTTATTGTTTTAGATAATAATATAGGCTTTTTTCCCTCTGTTCATTTTGTTGGAATACCTGCATTGAACCGTTGTTTTCGAGAGTGTAAAGTAAATTTTTGATAAAAAAAAAACAGTTAATGAAAACAACAATTTAACGGTATTCATTCATTTTCAAATAAAGACGTGCGATCAATAAGCCAATTGAACGCCCGCCGTTTTGATAAAAAAGAAAGATAAAAGAAGAAACACTGTTAAGGTATAACAATTGTTCGAGTGTTCATTTTTAAAGGACTTATTTAACTTAAAAAAACGCCTTATATTTCAATTTAAGAGTCCGAATTGTGGTAATTCTAGAATTAACTCGTAAAATTTGAAATTTTCAGCAACTTGGGAAATGACCTTTCACAAACGATTTATTTATTTATTTTTGTTTCAAACCAACTTACATGCATTAACTTTTTGTTGCATCTTATACAATATTAATATAGACCTATCTAAAAGCTACACAAATTGAAAACACCTTTGAGTCACATACATATGTACATAAAGTACCAAATTAAAAAATAAAACAAAATTGAGAAGCAACTTTTACTTGTTTTTATTTCGAAATTCAGATCCGTTGATGATGACACCGCGACGGTGTTGATCCAAATTGTTGATCCAATATTGTACGGTTGAATGAAATAATGGAACGCTATAGGATTTGGGGTAGGTGCGAGGTGTGGTGCTTTGGCGCATTAATGGGAATTAGTTCATTTTATGTTGGAAGTTATTTCCAAAAATACTGAGAATTAAGCTAAGTACAGACGATTGTCAGATCTTAAAACATTGTCAGAACTGTCAATGGTCTGACAATAGCTAACAATTAGCTGACAATTGACATATTTTTTACAATGAAAAATTGTCCGTTCACACGGTTGGTAGATTTCTTCCCAATTTGATTGTCAGCTATTTTTTTATTTCTCTTTAACCAACTCATTGGCATTTCGAACAATGAAAAATTGTCAGCAATTGTAAGATGTTTTCAATTAAAACATCTGACAATGACCAATGAGTCAATGTCCTAATCGACTCACAATGATAAAAACTGTGTCTTCAGACGATTATATGATACCTAACAATTTTTTATCAGATTGTCGTCTGACAATCAATTTTGTCAGACAAAATTGTGTGTTCAGACGATTGTAAGACATTTGGAACAGTTTTTTCACTGACAGATCTGACATTATTGTAAGATCTGACAATCGCCTGTACTTAGCTTTAGTTCATAATGAAGCAAGTCCCAATAATTATTGGGAGTTAGTTCATTTGGGAGTTAGTTCGTAGGGCCAATCTAATTATAAGCAGTAGCTGCTACGAACCAATTTCGATCAAAATGTTTATACAAAAATTTTAAATAATATTGCAAATCCAAATTACTATTGATAAACATTTGCTTAAATAAATATTTATGAAAAAGAAAATATTTGTAATGGAATGAATGAATTTAGAATTAGCATTCTTTTTTAGCTCAAAAATATTTTAGGAGTTTTAAGCAATTTAAAGTTAAATTAGAATTGAAAGCATACAACTTTGTTTCCTATTCACATATATTTTAGAAATTCGTGCAACCTAGTCGTGCATTTTATTTTAATTTAATCTTAAGAATTTAATTTCTTTAAGTTTATAAATGAATTGCTGATAAAAAGCTTATAATAAAAAAGGAGATCCGTTGTACATTTAAATTCTAAAGTAAAAAATCTCAACGTGTTAATCCTGACTTAAACTTTATAATGAGGCTGTAAATATTTCCCGCTCCCTTTCATCGATCGGATTCTAATGTTTTAGCCAACGTTTTTCAATTTCGTATTAGGGTTGGTGAATGAATTTATTTTCAAAAAATTTATCGCTGTTACAGAAAAATAATTATTTTAATGTTTTTTTACTTGAAACAAATCACAAAGTTTGAAGTGCAAACTTTATGTATTTTTCCTTTATTTTCAATTGATTGAAATTATTTTCTTTAAATATGTACATAGATATGTGAATGCACTACAATTAAATCGCAATAAATCGTCACTTTTTGAACCAAACCAAAAATCAATGGACTACACGAAATAGGTACTCTGTTAGATTCTTCAATTTAGTATATCGGTGGTTTTGTTAAAAAACGAAATTATTGTTATTTTTTTTTTTGATTTAGTTCTTTATTGATTGATTTTATTTATACATGTAGCTCATTTTATCACAAACAAATATTTTTGCTATCCAGAATCGTATTTTATTTTTTGTTCGCAAGCCAGTTACTAGTAATTTTAATTTGAGTTTGAACGCTAAAAAGGGGAGACACTTAACGAATTTTCACTTATCGTAATACCGAATTGATTCATCCACCAGCTTTCTCTGAAAGGTTATTAATTAGTAATCAGCCTTATTGTGAGTTTCGCCCGAACAACATTCCACCCGGAAAATTTGATATTTCATTTTTCGCCTATTGTGAGTTTCTCCCGAAATTTTGTGTTTAAAAAATTCCCCTTATTGTGAACATTCATTTCGGGCGGAAAGATTCACTTATTTTTAGTAGGCGAACATAGTTTTGTTCGGGCGAAACTCACAAAAGCTTTTAAAATTCCGGGGGAACAAAAAATTTTAAGGTGAAATATTTTTCGGGTGAAACTCACAATAAGGCTGAATATGAAAACTAAATGCTCCAACGTTCGAGAGAAAATTAGTTAACAAACATTTTTTGTTGAAAATTTTAAAATTGATTTAGTTGTAAAAATTAATTTTAAAATTATTAAAAGAAAGATTTTTGTTTGTCCGTATTGAAAAGTTAATCGGTAATTATAGGCTTGTTTATTTGTGTCAAAATAATTTCAATTTTAAAAAAGATACAAATTTAAAATTATCAAGAAGTTGGTGTTTTCGTTGTGTTTTTCAAAATTCCTGAACCTAAATAAAATATTTATTTCCTTTCAAACAAAATAAGCACTATCAAATATAATTTTGATTTATGAGAAATAATTATTCTTCAATTGTTTATTTTTCCTTTATCGACTTTTAAGCATTCATATTTCGATCCTTAATATTTTCCGAATTTGTTAACACTTGTTTATGTATGTATGTACATTATGAATGTATGTATGTATGTGGTATGTACATTCAACTAAAAAGTATTTATCTTCCGTCACTCGTTCAGAAAAAAAATTTACATCTTGAACAGGATTCCTCACCAAAATTTCTCAGTTTTGCTATCAAAACTCTGAGGAAAAAATTTTGGATTCACTTGCACTTTTTGAGTGAGAAAAATCTCTGAGATCTCATTTTTTTTTGAACGCATCAAATCTTTTGAAATGTTTGAATGATCTTTTAGAAACGCAAAATATGAAGAAAGTTTTAAAAGTATTAGTTAAATCATCTGATGATTGTAATTAATTTGGTTTTGCTATTTATTTTAAAGTCAGTGATTTAAAATAATTTAATTAAAAAAATTAGTGTTTGTATTCTTTTTCTTTTTATGTCTTAAATTTACTGGCGCAAACATTTTGCCATTTTACGATTTAGATTTATAATACTAACTAACTGCTGTAACATCGTACTAAATCGTTTAAAATTTTGCGCCACTGTTACCTATATCAAAAATCTTTTAATTCTTTCAGCGTATAACAACTTTGGTATTTAAATACATTTTTTTTCGTAAAATATGTGCAAAATATAGGTAGCTTCTTTTGGGGATGCATAATGGTGGATACTGCTTGTTAAACCAGCCAGTGTAATTTTTTGTTATCACAAACGATGCTCAGATACTTTCATTGAATTTTACTTCTTTTTTTATTAAACGGTTGGGATGTGTGAAAATCGGTTAAGTTTACCATAATATCAACTGATAACTTTGCTGGCCCTAGAAATTACCTGCATTCATAATGAATTTTCCTATGCAACAATGATTAATTTTCATACTTATTATAAATCATTTGGTAAAAAATTATTCGCACCGCTGCGCCCGACACTACCGACTGGACGTTACATCTATCCTAGTCGGATTCGTAAGTTTTTAGTTCAATTCTTTATCTATTACAGGTATAAGAGATTAAATAACTATTCTTTCGGTGAGGACACAATTCTTAGCCATCTCATAGTTTAGCATTTATTTTAAAAAGTAGGTATGCACCTACATTTTGAATGTACATACATACATACTTACTTATCAAAACCTACGATCTATCCGCAAATAAAACCTGAATATGAAAAACTTATTTATTTAATAGGTATTCAAACTAAGAAATTATTTGCTTTCAAACTGATTCTAACTCCGCCATATTTATTTATATTTAACAGTGGCAAATAAATTGTGTCTGGTTTTGAGCAGGTTTTATTGATAAATTATTACCCAGGTATATGCATTCATATGTAGGTATACATATATATAAAAGTAAATAATATATTATGCACACTCTCAAAAAAAAAAACGTTAAATAAAAGGACAAAATTGAACCTACTTCCTTTTCTTTCCCAAACTAAACAAAACATGACTGGGTTAGGTAAATTCCACCTTTATTTTTTTTTTGCTTAATGTCCACCCGTATATCATTCTCATCCTCCACACAATAACGAATTTTATATAGGTAACCTGTTTTTATGTTTTCGATTTTCAATTCCTAGTTTTTTTTGTGTCTTTCTCAAAACTGGTTTTGTACCTATTCTTTTTTCAAATCTTTATCGCATCATGCTAAAAACTCCACACAAAGCAAATCCTAATCTCCAGGAAATACAACCACATACTGAACAAAAAACAAAAAAAAAGATCCTCGCCTTGTTTAACTTCAGCCATCGTTTCTCAAACATGCCACAGAAAAAATAAAAACCAAACAAAAACCAACAACACAACAACAGCAGCAAAATGAAAAATACAAAAATGAACCAAAAAATCTGAAAAAACAAAAGAAATAAAAGAAAAAAAAAACTCAAAAGAAATTTTGTTTTAAAAAAATCTGTATATTTTGTTTGTAATTTTTGTTTTAAATAATTAAATTTTAAAATGGCAACTACTTTGTTCGGATTTGTTTTTATACATAAAATATGATTTATACAAAACAAAAATAACATAAACATTAATTATTTTGCATTTAAATTGTATTTTTTCTCTTAATTTAGAATAATAAAAAAAAATATTATATAATATAAAAAAGGAAGCAACATTCCAAATAAAATATTTTTACGTCTTTTTGTGACTTAAATAAACGAAAATAATTAGAAATTAACATTTTATAATATCATTTGTGAGGTATAAGAAAAATTATAATAATAAAATTAATACATATAGGTATTTACACAAAGCTATAGTTTTTTCTTTTGTTCTTATTCTACGAGTTAATAATCATGTCGGACGTTACAACCTTCGTTAAGTTTAGTTAAAGTTTAATAAAAAAAAAAAATTTCTTTTTTTGTTAAATGGTGGTGATTCCTGAGATCATAATAGTTAAGTTTTGGAAGAACCTAGTTTACTGTTATTTTATTTGGGGATGTTTATAAAAAATGGCTATGGAAAAAATGACTTATCCTGATGCTAACTTCGTTTACTTAAACTAAAATTCTATGATCTATTTTCCCTGAGAAGTTCGTATATATTGTTTTTTTTTTTTTAATTTTGGCGTGAAATATATTTTTTTTCTTTTTTGTTTAATATTTAAATGGCTATCACGAAATATTTAATATAAATACAATAATAATAATTTACATATAGACCAACTCTTGGCCGGCCATTGTGAATGATTCGACTTTTACTATTTCAAACTTTGGCTGCAAAGTGGAATTATTTGAAGAGGAATCTGAATTGTTGTCTTCGACACTAGAGATTGCTTGATTTGGAGAATTGATCTCCAATGCCAACGGAGTTTCAATTGGTAATGATTTGGCTGTTTTTCTGCGACTGACCGGTGCTTTGGGCTTTTTGACGGGCTTTGGACGCATGTGAATGTCGGAGTGTTTGCGCAAGTGATCCTTGCGACAGAAGCTTTTGTTGCACAAATCACAGGTGTGCGCTTTGAAGCCAGTATGAATGGCCTCTTTGTGGCGACGCAAATCGGTCTTGTGGTGGAATTGTTTGGGACAAAGATCGCACTTGTGCGGCTTGTCTTGAGATTTGTGCCTGTCTAAATGGGATTCGTAAATTTCTTCAGATTGAAAGCGCTTACCGCATTTTTGGCATCTGTATGGCTGCTCTCCGGAATGGAAGCTCTTGTTGTGTTGCGTGAGGTAGCAGATTTTGGTGAATTCTTTGTTGCACTCCTCGCACTTGAGGCGGCCTGTTGGTAAAGTGGTGGAGGTGGCATTTGTGGTGGTTTCTCGCTTACGTTTGGCGGCTGGTTTTCTGATTGATTGCGATTTTTCATCTCCGTTAGAGAGTTGATTCGTTGTCGAAGAAGACACAGTTGGAGAATAGGGATTTGTTTGATCGTTCTGCTGCGGCCGTGCAGCTGTGGTGTGCATCGGTGGGATGTCAGCTTCCTGCGGCGAACTCTGCGAACCGAAGGGTGACATTCGGCTGTAGTAGGTCTCGGGGACGGCTGGCGAGGGAGCTTGCATTAGATTTTCCTTAAACGATGGTATACCGCCTGTGAATCGCTGAAGATCGAGCATCGATGGCTGCTGTATCAATTGGACGATGTGGCCATTAGCGTCTAGGGCGACCATCTGCTGCTGCATCTGGTGCTGTTGCGGATTCGATTGGAACGATGAAGCATTAGCGAGCGATGCGATGTCAACAAAAGAATTGAGCTGAATTAGGTCCTGGCCGTCATTACCAATAATAGTGGGATAGCTCTGTTGGTGCTCCGCCACCTGTTGTTGCAGATGTTGGTATGATGGGATGGTGGTGGTGTTGTTGAGTGTGATGGGGGTGGTGGTGTTGATAGCCAAAGGGTTGATGATGTATTGCTGCTGCTGCGGCGGCTGCTGCTGCTGTTGATCCATTATATTGTGGATAGTGGTGGGTGTGTTGAAAATGGTGGTGGACTCCTGTTGGTGGTGGTGGATGGGGTGGACCTCCCGGTATTGGTGGTGGGAGATAATATGGGGAGATTGAAGCGGCGGCAGCAGCCGCTGCTGCTGCGGCTGATGCAGGCTGATGGTTGACTGATAATCCTCCTCCAGGCTGCTGCTGTTGTTGTTGCTGCTGCTGGGGCTGTTGTTGGGGCTGGACCCCTGTAATTCCTGATGATGATATTGTTCCTCCTGCAGTTGGAGGTTGTTGTTGTTGCTGCTGGTGTTGTGAAGTTGTTCCTCCTCCCGATCCATGATGGATACTTCTGTGCTCGAAATGGTCAGCAGGCCCCTCGGTTGGGAGGCTGGGACGGAGGGACCTGCTAGCCCGTTTGGGTGACCGTTTAAATTACTTTGTGGGTGGTATTGTTGGAATGTTTGAGATTGCTGTTGTTGTTGCTGCTGTTGTGCCTGTGATGAAAAACCATTTGGCGATTGTGTTGTGTATTGCGATGAGAAATCCGGACTTCTGGGCGGCTCCGGCGGTATAGGCGGCGGTTGTCTGGCCTGGCTATTGCGATGGTGTTTGGAATTCGGATCGCGGGCTGGGTGATGATGAGCGCTTATTGGCATTGTCGCCGGGTCGGGTTGACCCGAGGATTTAACTGCATTTTTATGCAGAGTTGTGTTGTAATGTCGTTTTAAATGACCCGAACTGGTAAACCACTTATTACATGCGGTACAATTATAGGTCTTCGGACGACGTGCTTCGTTTGATTTCCAAGTGGCACTCTTTGCTGAGCTGCCGCTGCTTGGCAACGATGAGGATGGCGGCTCAAAGTTTCGATATTGAGTTATATTATCTTGGGGCGTTGTGGTGGATGGAAATTCCGACGGACTTGACGACACTGGGTTGTTTCCTGTTGCCAAATCGGTACTGCCGAATGGCTTGTCATCTGGACGAGTTTGTGGAGCTATCGGTTGGCCATATTCAACACTACTTATTGATGGCTTCAATGATGTGATTCCGAAATTCGTTGGCGAAGCATATTCTGACTTTATCGGATGGAATTCGCTCTTGATGGTGGTAAATTCCTGTTTGGAGTAGTAACCTGCATGTTTATTATCAGCTGCTAGATGAGGCGGACCGCCCATATAAGCTGGATGTAGTTCTTGTGGCCATGTCATTGGACGTTGCATTGGAAGCAGAGCTGCATTGACCACAGCTGCAGCAGCAGTTTCGTCCTCTGGCTGAGGTGGATATACCATTTTTTGAGAATCTAAATCTAGAATATCCGAACTGGGAGGCTCCTCTTTAATGTATGGCGCAAAGGGGTGGTACTGCCCTCGTTCTGAAGCTGATGATGCCGCACGTTCTGCTGCAGAGTTTATGCAATCCTCACTGGTCTGAGCGCCGTGAATGGCGGAGTAGTGTTCATTGAGTTCGGCTTCGGTGGCACACAATATACCACATTTATTGCATTGCTTTGAAGACGATGGCGTCGGGGTGCGATTGGACATGCTTTTCACTTCCGCCATTCCGTGATTTGCTGAAGAATTGTTCTGCGATGGACTAGACGAGCTCACCACTCTGGGGCTTAATGAACTGTTTGACACTGAACTGCTAGCATTATTGACCGTAGGACCTCCATTGGCACTTACAGCTGCTGAATTCGAAGAATGAGAATTTTGGCTAGCAGTTGCTACTGGGGATAAATGATGTAATCCACCATTATTCAAGTAAGGATGGAATCGCTGTGACGTAGCCATGACCTTATAGTCATTGTGGCCGCCGGCAGTTCCAGCTAGAGTTTGGTTCTGCATTTGATAGGAGAGAGCTTGGTTCTGTTGCAACTGCTGCATGGCACTGCCGTAATCCACACCGGCTGGTGGCGCATGATAAAATTGCTCATAGCCCCCCAGATAACCTGCCCCCGGAGGATGATAGGAATGCATGTCTTGATACATTTGATTTGAATTGGCAATTCCTGCACCTCCACTGCTTCCATAAAGCGGATGATGATGATGATGGGGCTGCTGCTGTTGTTGATGGTGATGATGATGTTGCAGTTGGTGTTGTTGCTGGTGATGATGAAGTGACGCTGACGATGATGATGATGGCGGCGGCAACGCCTGGTGATCTGGCGTTGGTGTTGGTGGTTGATTGTCACTTGAATCTGCAGCGGCACTCACCGTACTATTTGACACCGTATGCAACGGTTGCATTTCGGTTTTAATTCCAGCCATTGTTGATGATGCCTGCACATTTGTTGGCGGCGTTGGAGGTGATAGCAGTGTACTTATGGTAAATACACTGGAGTCTGTTGTTACCACTATTGGCGCCTCAGCACATAACACGTTGTCTTCACTGCCTCCTCCTCCTCCGGTGTTTCTTTCACTTTCACCGGTATCTTCTTCTATTGACGAAGAAAACTGCTGCTCTGGCACTGCAATGACACCTTTGATTGATGAACTTTCTGCTCTTTTATCTAAAGGTGGGATGGTGTCTCTGATACTCCAATTCAGGCTCATTTCATTTTAATACAAACCGTAAAACTTTAATTATTTTTTTATTTTAAATCTCAACAATCCAAAGAGTTATTTATCAAAATCAAAACAAATAAATTTAGAGAGACAAAAATAAACAGCCAACCACTGGGCAATAAAAGTACTCGTTGTTCCAAAGCGCACCACCTTACTAAACGCTAAACACACGAAACACAATGGAAAATAATATATATAGGTAATCACTTTCTAAATCTTTGTGCCTCGTTTTTCGTTTATTTTCTCTTTGCCGCGTTCAAAACAAAAATCTCTCAAAAAAAAAAAAACCCAAAACGAAAACACTTGTAGCTGCTGCTCGCTATTTGATACTGTACTGTGTTGCCCACCTTCACTTGTTTGTACTTTTATCTTGTAGAATTTGTTTTATTAACACACACACACATACGTAGCATTTCACTTTTGAGTTTTGTTTAATTAATTTCTTTTCGTTTTATTTAAATTGTGTATTAATTTTTGTTTTTTTTTTTTTTTTTTGTTTAAATCACGACCCGAATTAATTTTTTTTCTTTTAATCGTTATTATTCAAATTTAAAAATCAACTGTTCAAATACCGATTGCACGTCGTTACTTTATATTCGTTATTTTATATTTGCCTTATTTCGATTTGAAATTATAATTGTTGAAATAATAAAGAAACAAAAAAAACCGATGTAAATTAGGGAAAATAATATAATTAATTAATCGTTAATGATTAGAATTTTGCATTAATTTTGAGAACAAAAGGTATTAATTAAATTTTTTTTGTTGTATTTTTTTGTAAAAAAGAAATAATAAAAATTAATTTTTTAAATATGCCAACGAGCCGAAATGGTTATGAAGAAATATAAAAATTTCCAAAAAACAAAAAAAGCGTTTGTCCTGGTCGACGTTGCAAATACAAATGACGATAGGTTTCGGTTTTTGGATTCCATCCGCATTTTCTATACAAAACAAAACAACAAAACAAAGGGGAAAGGGTAGTGACAAAAAAAACCATTATCGTCCATTTATTTACCAACACAAATATATAACGGGGAAAGGCATGGCAACTTAAAATTTCTCCATGCCACATACACATAGAAGACAAAATTTGATTTCTTGAATTTGCGTTTGTGTTTATTATTGTTACACACATACTTAAGTATATTTTGGCTACCTGTTTACCACGCATACATTTCTCTAGGCACATGGACAAAATGGACATTCCTTTGGAAATAGTCAGCATAATATCCATACATCTGTGATAATTTCTAATATCAGATATACATTTCTACATATGTATCTACTTTTGGATGTGCGTACAAAGTAGTGGAAGTGTTTTGTGAGTGTTCTCCATTCCACACTATCCTCTATCCCATGAACGAACGGACATTGTGGAAAAATGGACAGCAAAAAAAATGTCGATGGCAAAAATTATGTTTGGATTTTTTGTCAATGTGTGGAGTGGAGTAGTTTTTTTTATATAGGTAGGTATAATAATAAAATCCGCAGTTTCTTTCTCTTGTTTGTCAAAGAAATGCTTGTGGTTGCCAAAATGAGAAGAAAACACCACGAATAATAAATAATTTTGACAAAATGATACAAAAATTTAAAGAAAACACTTTGACCCAGGTTTATGAAAAGAAAAAAAACATAGATACAGATGAACTGCCAATTTTTAATTTTTCCTTATCAATTAAAAAATATGCCTTGGTACCTTCGAGAATTGGTAGCAAATGAAAACAAAACAGTCTGATTTTTTTTTTATATTTTATTTTATTTTGGTTGTGTTTTGTGTGGTAAAGTGCTTAACAGCACCAGGGATGCCATATCTTTTTTTTATGTTTTTTTGTATCGACTTTTATGTCTAAATTTCTATGACAGAAAATTCATACCATAAAGGTCAGAGTTAATTCAACAGGTGAGAAGCTTGGGTTGGTTTGAAAGATACAATGGACATGGTTTAATTAAATCTGCACCAGGGTTGGCCGAATTAATTGCACTTCATTTTCTACATCATTAATTACCTAGGTACGCGTAGTAAATTGAATAAACTAAACGGCTTATTTATTACAATTACGATTGTAGGTACATACATGTAGAATGTTCAGAAAAACAATATAGGTAATTTCAATGCAAATCTGAACATTTCAGTTCAAAATCCAAACTTCAAAGTGACAGGTGACAGAGCATTTGAAATTTTTTAGACTGCTTTTAGACAACAGCGATTTTTAATGAAAATGAACATCTCCCCACACTCTATACCCTGCAATTTTTCAATCTTTACCCCGGCCACCACATGTCCCTCTCCAACGGGCTTAATTGAGTAATTGATTCGTTTAAAAGCCGTCTTACGTTTGATTACATAAACTACAAAAACTACGTAGCATTTGTAACAAATGTAGTTTTTGCTAACAAGTGACAGTTCGTCCAACTTTCCAAAATTCTTAACTGATCTTCAAGATTAAAGTCTTCAAAAACTATTATTAAGGCCCATCTATGCTAAAATCCAACTAAAACATTTCTTCTTCTTTCGTCTCACTTTCATCTTAATTTTCAAGTGAAAAATTTTGTTTAAAAATTTAGAAAAAAATATAGGTAGGTATCTACATTACTAAACGTAACTAAATAACATTAAAAGTAATCTCACTTTGTATGATAGGTACCTACGTAGGAAATAAGATGAACGGAAAAATCAGAAATCTAAATTTTCAGATGTAAAATATTGTTATGGAACTTTTCCATCATAAACACCTTTAGTGCGATTGTAATAATTTTACTAAAACAACAATAAAACTCACCGACCCCGTTAACATAAAGCTTAAACTTTGCTTTCTTTTCGATCACCAACTTCTCACAAATATTAACGACTAATGCCTACCTTCTACATTATTAATTATAATGTAGGTACATACATACCTATAGCTATTCTATTTGCTGAAAAATCAATTTTAGTGCTATTGAGCTTTCAAAAAATCGAAAGTAATATTTTTGAAGAATGGCATCCCTGGTTGTGGTGGTCTAAAAAAGACAGAAGAACCAGCAGCAGCAGCAAAAGTGAAAAAAAGATGGAGATGAACTTCAAATCAGACCGGGTAGTAAGCACATGGTCCCGCGTCTTTTTTTTTCAATCATATAAAATATAAAGAAAAGAATGAAGAAGATGACAACCAAAGACAATTATCTACGGTAGTATGTAATATATAATCTTCGACTGCACATACGTAACATAATAAAAATATAAGCATGTGTAGAGAGAATGATGGAAATGCAGAAGAAAACAATAAAACCTAGGTTCCTCTGTCCTCTCCACTACTCTACTGTTATATTTTTTCGTTTGTTTGTTTGAAGAAGATAAACAAACGAAAAATGGTTTGAAAAGCAAGCAAAATTCGGATTTTGGATATATGTAGGTACATACCTACATAATATTATGTATGTATGTAGGTAATATATCCGTCCGAACCATAAATTTTTTTTTTATCTAGTGAAGGAAAAAGAATGTTATTTCTTTTATTTGTTGGGACTTGGGAGTGTGGGTCCTTCAATGAGTTTAGATGAAGAGTTGTTGTGAGTGGTGACCCAACCCACGGAGAAGGGGGTTTCTGGGGCTGCTGCTAAATGCACACACGATGATTGAAGAAGTAGGTATCTCTCCCCTGTCCCCAATCCCCTGAGCATTGTCTTCATTGGCAGCATTTGACCTTGTAATGCATTTAAGTGAGTCACCACATGTTGAAAGATAGGTAGGTAGGTACCTACCTACTTACTCACTGGGAAATCAGAGCAAACTGCAAGTGAACTAAGTTCGAGAATCAGGATTATGTTTGGGAGACTGGAGCTTGGGGATGATAAGGCATTGTGTATCTCATAGGAACCGGGAGTCTTTTTGTTGCATTATGATGACAGTTTGCTTGCGAAAATTGGGTTTAGGTTGTATTTGTTAAGGGTTGGTTTTTGTTTCTTTATTTTGTGGCATAATTGGCTGATAATGGTAGGGGTTGACACTCACGCTGGAATTTCGTAATTTGAGAATACGAAGTAGATAGGTGGTGGGTTGGTACCTATACCTACGTACCTACCTAGGTATGGCCTTTTTGGCGCTCTTTGGGAATGTTTGATGTTGAATTTTCAAGTATACCTAATAAAATTTAGTCTATGATAATATGCATTGTTAAAATTGATTAACAGCAGACGATGTATGGTCTTTAGGAATAGGTACCTACCTTTATATTAGGCATCAAAATTATAGGCAGCTATAGGTAGGTAGATAGCTACTGAGAAGCAAAGAATGCACACTTGGCGAGAATAAATTATAAATGCGTAGGTAGGTACCTAACTACCTATAAAGGGATACCTACCTATGAAGATACATTTAACGAAATAGGATCTACTTAAGTATATAGGTAGATAGCCAAAACCCATTTTTTTGTATTGTTGACAAAGGAGCTAACTGTTATGGCACGCTTATGGGTCGTTCGTTGACTTCTTGATCCGTAAATATTTTTTAATTTTATTCTCCGATCATAATTTGTACCCTCGGTTAGGTATAGTTCATATGTTGACTGCGGGTTCATTTAGGTAAGTAGCTGGGTATGTTACCTACCTACCTAACCTAATTAGGATAAATTTACTATAGGGTAGGTCGCCTAATGCCGGCCTACTCTAGTGGCCATCCACTAATATCAAGAAAACCGTTGTTAATATAGTGAAACTATAGCGCTTCCTCTCTGTTTATATATAGGTACCTAGTCTTAAAAAGTTATGTCATCAATGCCTTGTGATCTGTCAGAAGTTTTACGAGTACCTACCTAACTCCTGACCTTTAAAATTTAACAAATGTTTGGAAGTAGGCAAGGTACCAGACACCAGTGACTATGTTGTGATTACGGCTATCAATCCTACCTGAATGCTCAGCTGATAAATCTTAATTAATGTTAAATCTTGGTAGGTACTTTTCGAGTTAGGTATGAGTTAAATAACCTTATCGGGAAATTTGTTTGCAGAGTTTTATACTATTGGTACCTAGGTAGGTACCTACCTACACTACAAATTTTTTTTTATTACGGGAAGGAGGGTCTATCTCCTGCCCAACCTCCCTTTGGGCAGGAGGGGCAATTTCATAATAAAAGTACTTAAAATTGGAAATAGATATTAAAAAAAAAAAGGCAATGCTTATACAGTTAAGCAGTAAAGGTATACCTAATTATGTAAAGCAACCTACCTACTCTCTTCTATTAGCTAGTTTTTAAATCAAGTGAAATCTATGCATGTTTAAAAAAAAAGGTTTTAAAATCAAAATTTGCGAAAAAAACATAAAAAAAAGTTAAAAGTGTATTTTTTTCAAAACCATAAAATAATATATGTACCTACCTACCTATTATTTTTTTTTTCTTAAATTCGTTGCTTAATTTTTCTTAATCAAAAACTGAACACTAGATGATTTTACGTCTTCTAGTTCTTGAGAAAATTGAAAATTAGTAAAACTTCTTTTTATGAGATTTTGTTTTTTTTTTGCTTGTTTAATAAAGGGTGTTTTTTGTTAGACGTGTGGTTTTCAAGAAGAAATAAAACGCATATAATTTAATGTTATGGCCAAGAATTTAGCTTTATTATAAAGGTAAAGGTTTTCCATTATGCTTTAAAAATGATTTCGGGCAAGCGGCCGCCGCGGCTGGCTCGAATAAATTCCAGCCGAGAGGCATAAGAGGCCCCAGCTCCAATTGTTGCGTGCGATGGCGGATTGACTCATCTTCTTCGATACTCTGCTCCACAGCAGCAATCGCGTCTTCGGTGCGCACTGTACGATGTCTTTGAGGATGCGCATTATCCACTAGAGTAAACGTGGTGCGAAACCGATCCGTGATTGCTCGAATTAGTCTGCTGGGCGATTATGTCGACCGAATATTGGACATTGTGCAAGGTTGGGTACATGCAAAATTTCTTTTGCATTTAAAGAATCTGGATTGAAAGAAACTTTGAATTTATCCTATATATCTTATGTCAACAGCTGTTTTCTTAATATACATACCTATACAGATACGTTGCTCAAAGTTTTCAGATATGAAAATGTAGGTATAATGTATTATAAGAAATGCACGTTACCTAGGTAGGTATAGGTACTACTGTACGACTGCAGCAAATTTATATAATTTCTTAAGACGCCAGTGTCTTGCATACCCATATAATGCAACTGTAACGCTAAATGAATTGCTGTACCTATACTTTACTTACAAACATTAATCCTCAAAATAAAATCACCGTAAATACCAAAAAACAAAAATCTCATAAAAAGGTGGGTAGTTTTATTTATTGGTTTTAACTTTTTTTTTCATTTTTTTTAATCAAAATTTTGGATTTGAATGCGAATTTTTCAAAAACTATTGACATAAATAATGTATTTTAGGATTAATGAATAGATTTCTGGCTTTCAAAACCGGTATATTACTTTATTGTAAGTGTTGCCGTTGTTTTTAAATATTTTTTTTTTCATTTTAAGTCATTTTTTTCTAAAATTGCACCTACCTCCTAAACGGGGCGAGATAGACCCCCCTCCTTTAGTAAAAATGCTTATTTTTGACCTAGGTAGGTATACAAAATATTTCTTTTCACGATTGAGTTGGCAGACATCATGAGCCGGCCTGAAGATACCTATTATGTGCGGGCTACTGGAAAAAATTGCCGTTTTTTTAGTTAAAACTAAATAGGTACCTATTTATTTACCATTTATTTTTTAGGTATAGGTAATAGGTATTTCCTAATAAAATATTTTTTTTTTAAATTCAGAAGAAGAATTTTAGAAAAGCGTTTTGTTTTAAAAATTATTAGAAAATTGTTGAAAATTACAGATTTAATGTTATATTTTATAAGAAAAATCTGTTAAATGGCCATATATTCCTATATAGCTATGTACCTAGGTATAGTTAAATCTATCTAGCCACGTAAAGCCCTTTTAATCAATTTATTTTAATTTAACTGCACCAGCAGTCGGCCACTTAACTTTTTTTTTATCTTTTTATTAAAGTTTTTGATAGAGTTATCAGTTTTTATGATCAGTTGAAATGTATAGAATTAAGTATAGGTATTTACTACATGAACCAAATTATTTACCTTTATTGAAATGAAAGTGTGATTTTTGAGTATTCGGCCCTTTGATGTTCAGTAGTCGGCCGCTTAAGTATTCTAGTAGTCGGCCTCAATTCGACATTTCATATTTTCATACTATTTGCAATAGTAGGAAGTACCGAGGTATGTATTTCACTATTAAATTATAAGTTTAAGTTTTAATATAAATATGTACCTAGATACCTACATATACAAAAATTTCCCAATCAAATTAATTTTTTAATGGTAAAAAAACAAAAACTGGTTGTACCTATACCTACCACAAATTCTTCGCTGAAATCCGTTCGGTTACTTCGAGAAATTATAATTGAATGATTTATTTTTAAAAAGGAAAAGTGAGCAAACTTTAAAAAATATCAATCAACAAAGAATTTGTACCTAGATACCTAATTGAAATTTTCAAACATCTCAAATCTGACTGAAAGTCACAGTTCTTCAATCAATTTCACGCACGACCACTAGGTACCTATAGAAAAAAAAAAAACTAAGGTGGTATGGAAAATTGTGTAAATTTTTTCAATAAATTTGTTTTTTTCAAAATACCAATAAATTGTGGAATAAAAAAAATATTTCGGATTAAACGATTTATGTATGTAGACTAAGAACCCACAGCTATATTTTTTGGTGTGAGTGATAGCAAAAATTCACTGGTATTTTAAGATAGGTCTTTACTTTTCATATAAAAATATAAAAGTCTTGCATGCCGTACTTGGGGCATTTGTCGGGAAAGACCATTATTTTAGTGCCCCATGCAAAAAGTCTTGCATTATCTTCAGAGAAGAAGCTTCTATCAGTGAGAAAATATTTCTTAATGCTATCACATTTTATTTAGAGACCGGTTTCATACTCATCTTTATTTTTTGGGACGGGTTCGTCTTGGATGTAGAAGACCCCATCCAAGACGTCTTGGACTGCCATTTTCATGTCTAGGGTGCTCAGATCTTTTTTAAATACATATAATGATTTAATCGCTACCTAATACCTTTACTTTTTATCTGCAGGGCTTTTTTAAAAAAGGCATTTTTAATGCACCATTACCGACAGAGGCCCCAGCCACGAAATGCAAGACTTTCATATTTGCTTACATATATGAAAAGTTAAGATCTATATAAAATTACCAGTGAAATTTTGCTATCATTCCCACCCAAAATTTGCTGTGGGCTCTCAGTCTAATTGTCTTTTCTAAGATTTTATTCTCATCAAGGAGGAAAAAAGAATAAAATACGGAATTTAAACACTACTCTTATGTTTGAAATGGTTCCTAATTTCAAGATTCTGTTGACAGGCATTCCAATTAATATTTTTAATTTTTTTTTCAAGAAAGTGAGTTGTAGAAATTTCAAACTGTGAATCAAAAATTCATGTGAAGACTTAAGTATGAATTTTCACATATATGTAGGTATTTTGAAACTTTTTTATTTTTCATTTCACGGGAGGTGAGTACTAAGCTTTAAAGAAAGCATATTATCAGAATTTAAATCCCAATTTGTTACGTTTTATCCAATTAATAGCCGCATTGACCTATTATATATGGACTGCTAGTCGAGCGTCATTTCCATACAAATTCCGAAGTGAAAATGGTTCCACCTCTCCCTAGTAACATGAGCGCTATGGTAGGACACGCGGCAAAGAGAAGTAACTAACTGTTGCTACTTTGTCTGAGCAAGCTTTTTTTGCCATAGAAACTACGGACATCTATTGTTATTTCTTATAAAAAACTGAGCCATCTGTTTTTGCTAAAATTTATATTTTGACGTTCGTGTATAATTTTAATTTTCATTTCACATTTTGCGTCGTGCGTGGTAAATTTGTTTTTTTATAATTATATTTTTTGTTTAAATTTGGATAACAAATGGTGATTCAACAGCATTCTTGACTAGGTCTTCATGCTCTGTGAGAACAGCCAAAGCGCAGAATTTTATAACTTTTTTCACAGATATGCGTTCGGTGGATTATCGATTATGCGGTGGAATTAATACATTTAATTTATTCATAATCTTTTATTTATTTTTGTAAATAAAGTTTTCTAAAATGACAAAAATTAATGAAAAAAAAAAACAAGCACAAAACTGAAGTGTCAAAATGTTTCACCGTGTTTTTTTGCGCTTGTCCTATATTAGCGCTAGCGGCGTTTAGTTATAGGTGGAACCATCGTGAAGTTGGCTCCTGGCAGTCAATATATAGGTAGTAAGTCAATGAATATTTTTCCTTTTTAAAAATGCTGACTGATAATTAGCTGATTAATTCGTATGTTTTCATATGTTATGGGTAGGGCCTTTTTTTAATATTCGATTGTTTTTAATGTAGTAGGTACTATTTTTTTATTATTATTATACACTTTTCGTTTTTGACTATTGCTCAAAACAACTTAAATTTAAAATTAAATTAAAAAATGGATTTTGGGTTCGAAAAAAAATATAGCATGACATTGTTAGTGTTGCCGTTGGTTTGTATTTTGTTGTTTGTATTTTAAAGTATTTGTTTTAGAAAAATTATACATCGTGTCTACACATTATACATCGTGTTTACACGCGCCAGTATTTTGATGCATCTTACGTAAATCACCCTGGATTTATATGGTCAAAGTCCAAAAGTATAATGAAAAAGCTAAATTTCGGTGCTTGTAAACAAACAGTCATAACTTTGGTTCTAATCCATATAAATTCTTTCCGTTATAATAAGAGGCCAGTTATAGCTTTCATTGAAATTCATCATTGAAAATTTTAATTGTTTATTTTGAGGCACTTAAAAAGTGAAATCAGTGATTATTTTAATGTAAATAAAAATCTGATAACTCAATTATTATTTCTAGTCAAAAAAATATTTCATTTTGGCCCAGCCTATAACAAAAAATTTATTTCTTTATTTCAATGATTGAACTCTTATCATTGATCATTGAAATCTTATAAATCGTTTTATGTGAAAGATTGGGCCAAAATGAAATATTTTTTTGACTGGAAATTGAGTCAAGAGCTTATTATTGGCATCAAAATAATTCCTGATTTTGCTTTTTAAGTGTCTCAAAATAAGAAATTAAAATTTTCAATGATGAGTTTCAATGAAAGCTATAACTGGCACCTAACTAATATTCTTGCCTTAACTATTTCTTTATGTACAAAATCCAAAACATGTTATCTTTTTATGATTTCATTATTTTTTTTGGTAAAATAAAACAATTAATTTTCTCATTTTTTTGTTTTTCTAATTTTGTGTGATTTTCTTACCAAGGAGACTAAAATGCATACGAAAAAATAGTCGTATTGAATTTCCATTTAAACATTATTATAGGTACATACGAAGGAAGTTTCTTTACCTATAAATTAATAAATACCTGCCTATTTTTTTATCGTTGTAATAATTTGTTTGCATTTTGTATTTTAAGCCTAGTACCTATACCTATACATACTTAGTTCGAGTGCAAATGAAATTTGCACTCAAAAGTGAAGCCTATGTTTACTGGTATGAAATTCACAATACGAATTAGTGAATAGGTTACCTTACCTACCAAAATATGAAAGTGGAATATGAACTGGTAAACATTTTCATTTCCCAACCGTACGACCACTAGGTAAGGTTCTAGTGTGGAAAATTGTGACATTTATCCCATTTTTTTTTTGATCAAAATACCTATAAATTCTGATATAAAAAAACTTCACATACCTATTTCGGATAATGTAAATGTCTAGCATTTTTATTCTCAAGGAGGAAAAAAGAAGAAAACACGGAAATTGAACACTCTTTAAGGAACCTTTTCAAGATTCTGAAATCAGTCATTCAAGTTAATAATTTTTTTCATTCAAAATGAGTATTCAAAATTTCAAATTGAGTAGGTAGGTATCAAAATCATGTGAAGAATTTATTATGGGTTCATATTTAATTGAGGTGACTTAAAGTATATAAAAAAGAATTTCTCATTTTATTTTATAAAAAATTAAAAAACCAATTTACTCTTCCATTATTTAAAAAGCAAAATTCACAGCATTCATATTTATTTAGCTTACCATATGCCAATACAGAAGGAAGGTCAAATAACATTGACACACATTCGACACAGGTACACACAACCACTACAAACACAAAATCCTTTTAAATACCTACATATATACATATATACCTAGATATATACGAACACACCACCGCAGGTCACACAAGAAGCAAACATCTCACGCAGCTTCCTGAAAAAATAAACAACAAGAAAAAATAACGTTCCAGAAAAAATCCCGCCATCAAGGATCTCACGAGCACGTCTGTTTCAATGTAGGTATGTATGTGCATACATTTTAGACTAAATGTGCTGCTGCATTGGTATTCCCGTCTGTAACAATCAATAAATGAAGCCTAAATTTTTGTGCATTCATGCATGCATTGGAATTTTAAAAACGCATCTGCAACGAACAAAAGAATTTCTTTATATACATGTATAAACGTAAATTCATGTTATGTAGGTATATGGGCACCTATAGATATATGTAGATATATCTGTTGAGTAAATAGAAGCATAGAAGGATTTACTGGTATTTGTGCACAACAGGACGATCGATAAAAAGAAAATCGCATGTGCGTTTTGCTAAAATTTATTGGATATGTAATTTATAAGTAGGATACGTACGTATGTAGGTATGTGTAGTAATTTTTTTTGTATCTCAACAATGCAGATGCGCGTTGGCGGATTCACTCTGGGAAATTAGAAATTTTAATGTAACGAGAGTACCTAACGGCTATCTTCGAAAACCAGTTGATACTTAAGAATGCGTCTTGACAAAAGAAAAGAATAGGAACCTAGGTAGATGCAGATAAATAAAAATGAAGAATGACAATCTAAGATAATCCAATGAATCTAACGTATTTATATGCACGTAATAAGTTAACCTTGGTACCCATCCAATCTCATACACTAAGCTATCACGTTCCTACGTAAATATAGCTGCGCATTTTTATTCATTGAAATAAAATACATACCTATCTAATTCCTCGAGGAACATTTTAAACAGAATTTTCGAACTTTTTATGTACCTACCTCCCTATATCTAACTATGAGCAGATATTAAGGTAAATATATATACGTACCTATATATGTATGTATAAAACGCGTACCGATCTCTACACACAGGCGGATTAAGATTTTCAGAGGCCTAGTCACGCGCTCGATTCTTATTTGGAATTTCTCTAGCGAATTAACGTTTTTCTATAATAAAACGGTTTTATTAACTCTCTTTCTTCTCTGTCTGTTTGATCGGTGGTAGGTAGTTTCTAATTTTTAAAACTAACTTAAACTTACCGCCATATTATTCACTCGATACATCCAGATTAAAACTTAAATCTTAAAATTAAATTTACCTATTTGAATTTATATAATTTACATCCGGATTTAAGTTTTAATCTGGATGAATCGAGTGAATAATATGGAAATAACAGATGAGCTAGAAACTTAAAATTTTAAACATACATAGCTCAGGGGGCTATTACCAAAAATGTTTGTAAAGCTAAGTACAGACGATTGTCAGATCTTACAATATTGTCAGATCTGTCAGTGAAAAAACTGTTCCAAATGTCTTACAATCGTCAATTTTGTCTGACAATTTTGTCAGAAACGTCATTGTCAGGCGACAATCTGACACAAAAATTGTCAGGTATCTTTCAATCGTCTAAACACACAATTTTTATCATTGTCAGTCGATTAGGACATTGTCAGACTCATTGGTCATTGTCGGATGTTTTCATTGAAAACATCTTACACTTGCTGGCAATTTCATCATTGTCCGAAATGTCAATGAGTTGGTTAAAGGGAAATAAAAAAAGAGCTGACAATCAAATTGTCAGACTTTGGGAAGAAATCAACCAACCGTGTGAACGGACAATTTTTCAATGTAAGAAATATGTCAATTGTCAGCTAATTGTTAGCTATTGTCAGACCATTGACAATTCTGACAATATTGTAAGATCTGTTAATCGTCTGTACTTAGCTTAAGTACCTTTCTCACGAGGAAACAAAGTCTTTGGTTGAAAAATCACTACTACGTGAAGTGTGAAAAGAAATGTCAAAAAAAAATCTTCAATTCGTGATTTTGTTCACTCCTCTTGCTCCGTGCCATTCTCTCCATGTACAGGGTGTCCGGTGGGAAATGTATGTTTTAAAACGTCAATATATCAAATCTTGAATGCGGATTTATAAATTACAATGTCACATTAGTCGGGAGAGCATCGTGCATTCGCTTTTTTTAAGAGTGGTGATTCTTACGTTATCGCGTGGCGGCAGTTTTGTTCCCGTTATAATATTCGGCGATTGAGTGATGGAGCAAGTATTAACTTAATTCGTTCGTGGGTGCAAAGGTTTCCAAAAAAATGCTTCAGCTCTAAATACGCCACATCCAGGGCCCATCAGAACATCAAAGACCACCGAAAAAATAAACACATTTGTAGAGCAAAGCTTGCGCGAAAATCAAAGACATTCAATAAGGAAAAGAGCATCTTGTTTGGGAGTCTTCCAAAATCTATAGTTCATGAAATTTTGAAGAGACATGAAATTCCACCATGATTTAAAATTAAATTAGTGCAAGAATTAAAAGAAAATGATTTCAATTTACGGAAAAACTTTTGCGAAATGATGGTGGAGAGATTTCGTACAGTAAATTGCATCTTCTGGAGCGACGAAGCCCACTTCCACTTAAATGGACATGTCAATAAGCAAAACTGTAGATTCTGGGTTCCACGAATACGTGACCCACGTTTAAAACTCCAACGACCGTTACATTGCCCAAGAATAAGCGTTTGGTGCGCCTTATCAACGAATGGAATTATGGGCGCATGATCACAGGTTATTTTTTACCCAATTTACGAGCACATGCATCTTACTCATCCCACACGTGGTTTCAACAAGATGTAGCAACTCTCCATACCGATAGAGCCACCATGAGGTTGCTGCGTGAACACTTCCCATGAAAACTGATCAGCCCCGGACACCCTGTATGAAAGGGGTATTTGAAGGATGATAAACTCTGTAGAACAGATTACCCAGTGCTCTAGCTAATACAAATACATACGGGTTTTCCAATAGGGACGACTGAATAGTGGATATGTTGTTTTATCTGAGGTTAATTTTCCTGTTTTTTTTTGGGCTCGAACTACGATTTCAACATAAAAATCATATTCAGCAACAATGGTCATTTTTGATGAACAGATAGGTAGGTACGTCAACAAACGAAATTGCTGACTTGAAATTGACTGTTTGATGTGGATTGGGGGCCGGCGCGGCGGCTGCATCATCGGTCCGTACTTCTTCAAAAAAAGAGTGTGCGTACTTATGTACACGCGCTAGAAGTAAAACTTCTTTCACGACAACAGGGCAAGTATTTTTCAAGTCCTACCACTCAGAGCACCCGATTTGAAACTCAGAACCGTTGCAAAATCGTGACGCTGAATTTTGTAATTCGTGACGGGAATTTGTATGTCGGTTTGACATGTCACTGACAGCTCCATAGAAAAATTTTTTACCCCCATGCCGCAAAAGAAGTTTTACTTCAACAACACCCAATGAGCGAGAGACCCCATTGGTTTGCAGAATATTTCCATGCAAAACCAATAAACCTACAACTATGCATAATTTATGCTTCCTCGCATTAAATCGACCAATGGCCGAAAATCCAACACAACAGAAAAAAATCCTCAGAAATAAAATTCTTCCCACAAAAAACCCTTACTCGAATTCACTAACCATCTAAACGAATATATTAAATGCACGAACCATTGCATTTAACGAAAATATAATATCGTGACGCTGAATTTTGTAATTCGTGACGGGAATTTGTATGTCGGTTTGACATGTCACTGACAGCTCCATAGACAAATTTTTTACCCCCATGCCGCAAAAGAAGTTTTACTTCAATTACTTCAAAAAGGTGATATAGCATTGCCATCAGCATTAACAGATAGTTCTACCGATCGATGATAATCAATTTCTGTTGGTCCACATTGTATGATATGGATGTAAACGACATAATGCTGTCCCAAGAAGACGGCGCGTCGCACGCGTGTCGCACCAGCTGATACCACAATGTACTGAACGAGCGATTTTATTCCGGAAATTTAATTTTCATAGGTATACGTGATCTTCTTCCAAACAAAATTTGGTAGATTAGATAGATACTGACACAAATAAAGCAGCACCGTGAACATTTTTAAATCACTGTAGGTAGTAGGTACCTAATTAAAAACCCAAGAATCGCAAATAAAATTAAGGTGGTTTGCATCGACACGGAGGTAAATATATGAAAAGAGAACACAGTTGCAGATTCGATGAGCCATGCGAGGCAGGAGTTTCCGAAAAAGTGCTTATCGAGCATAAGCAAGCGATATACGTAGGTATATTCATATACATATTGTCGGCTAAATACGTAAAACTACTAAGTCCACTTTGGCTAATTTTACAGGAGAGCTAAAAAACAAAAAAAATGTATGAGGCTCCATATAAAAATCGATTTTCTCTTTAGGCTTTTGCAACAATTATAACGAAACGATAAATTGTAACGATACAATGTAAACCAATGGGCGCAGTTCAGACAATGCGTTGTTCCAATTAATGGCCTTGTTTATATGTTACGTTTTTTTATTGGAAATAATAATTTAACTTTGACAAATTTACTTATTTCATTTTCGTTGTTTGTTTTTAAATAAATTTTAAATTTCGTATCCTTTTTAAAAATTGAATCCTACCAAAAAATTGTCTGAGTGCCGGGACTCACGGCTAATATGTGTAAACATGAATTACATCGTAAAGTGCGACACGGAACGTTTACACATCAAAAAGAGAATCCCCTTTGATACCTACTATGGTATACCAGTGGTAACTCTGTTACAAAGGTAAAAAAAAAGTGGGATAGGATACGGCCAGTGTTGCCTTTTGACCCGTGGCCCCCACTTTTTCAAAAATGATCAAAATGGCCCCTTTTTCTGTTTAAGTAAGATTTTATTCTTTATTGAACGAAAAAGAGTGAAAAGACTTGCGATTCTATGATATCTGCACTAAATTTATTAGAAATAAACAAAGATTTGGGAAATTGGGTAACAAATAAAAACCTTATATATAAATATAGGTACCTACAGAAAGAATATTTTAATAAGTAGATGAAGAAAATTAGAAAATTACTTCTGTTTAAGTGGAGCGACTGAATGAAATTCAATATATAAGTTCAAGTGACCTCAACTCCAAAAGATTGCGTTTCGCCTAGCTGTCGTACCTAGGCGAAACGCAATCTTTTGGAGTTGAGGTCACTTGAACTTATATAAAGAATATTTTAAACAAATAAAATTTGAACACGTTTTAAATTATGTGTTTCGAATACATATTATTTATTTTTTTTTATTTTTTGTTATGAAATTGTTTTGTTTTTATTTTGTATGCTATTAATAAATTTTATTAAATTTGTTTGCTGCAGTTGTTTATTTTTGCTTTAATAGTATTTGTGGAAGCCCCTTTTTTGGCGTGGGCCCCTTTTTGGGACCACTTTTGAAATTTTCCAGAGGCAACACTGGATACGACTGCCTTAAATTTAAGTGTGGAAAATGATTTTCATTTTTACTTCCACAATTGCATCCATCAGTTTCACCATAACCTCAAACCCTCGAATGATATAGAATGTGTGATGATTTTAGTACCAAATCCTAAAAATGTTCATGTAGTATCACAATATGTCAAATTATGTGAGAAAGAAAAAGGTACTTAAAGCCCTTCCACACAATCCCACTGAGTATTAATACAAAGTGGAAAAGAATTCCATGCTACTGCCAAATTTGTGAGAGAGAAATTTCTTTTCATTTTTAGACCACACACAACAGTTTAATTTAACCTCAATAAAAATGTGATGAAATGTGTGACAGAATTAGAACCATTTCTAAAAATTCTCATGTATTAACACATGTCAAATCGTGTAGGCTGGGAATATCATATTTTGTTTCCACACTATTATACATGATTTGTTTCACACTTTTTTGACATGCATTAATACTCAGTGGGATAGTGTGGAAGGGCTTTTACATATAATAACAGTCGTATTTATTAGATTTCCTTAGAACACTCTTGGACAGTTGTCCAACTAGCTACTGTCTAAATATTTGGATATCTCCTTATTTATAAAGGCATTCCAAAAGTTGTCTAAATAGGTATGTTCTCAAACACTCATTTAATTTAATTTTCAGCTTTTTGTGCATTGAACATACCCACTTTAGAATAGGTTCGGACATCCAATTGCAGTGTAAATGTATAACATATGTACATATATCCATCGTTTTCGAAACAAGAACGGATACAGAAATCTTCATAGGTGCCTACCGCATGCTTCTTGTTCTTTATTTGTTAATCCTTCCCTGCTTCGACCTTTTTTTTTTGATGATACCTATGGGTTCGCGAAGCTATGGCTGCTCGCCATACTTTGCCGTCCGCGAGAAAAATTGGTGATCTTTTTTTTTTGGGGTCTTTTGTCAGTTTGACATACATACATAATTGTTACGAATGTGGCCAAAAGTAAATATGATTTTTTTTTTTTTGTATACGAACTGGTGAACCAGTTGTGGAGTCATGTTGAATCGAAAAGATTGAGAGATTCCTTTGGCCTTTTGGTGGCGGAAACTTAATTAAAAATATCTTTTTTTTTTGTTAATTCCTTGCCTCGTCTTTGTCTCAGATTTTACTACACACAAACAAAATGGATATACAGATTCATATGTACATATATACGAGATGGCTAACTGCTATACAGAACTAATCGTGGATAATTACCTTGGTCAGTCTCACAGTATCTTTATCTCTGACAGTCAGTATGATTGTATATATGTGTTGTGTATCTGTATACACTATTTAAAACTATAATTGCGTTGTTGTTGTAATATAGAGCTATATAGGTAGCTTTGATAGATACTTTTTTGTTTCGGTTGTCATAAATGCATTTGAATGTGACAGTTGTTGTTATTTGTAGATTTGTTGTTTTCTACCTGAGTATAGTGTAAATTGTTGTTGTTGTTGGTTGGTTGGTTTTATTGCTTTCGAAAACCAAATTTAAAATTCCAGGAAATTTTTATAATTAACCAGAGGAAAGATTTAAAATAGATTTGCAAATTTGTAACCTTCAGTTATAGGTAGGTATGTTTCGACAAGATTGAGTGAGACAAAAATATGTTATCTATAGGTACATGGCTTAATATTCTGAGAATTATTATTCAAAATAAGTCATTGATGAAACAAAGGAATTAATATTTTTGACAAAAGTAGGAGGTTCCGAATTTTGCATGATCTACCAATCTAACCTTCCATGGTTAGGTACCTAGTTATAGGTAGGTATATTGATATTTTGTATTTATCCTACGTAATTATTGCATCAATAAAAGTTATTTCATAAAGATGGTTTCATGATCTTCATTATAATGTAGTTAAAGTCACATTAGGTATAGATACCTATATACTTAGGTATAATAGATACATTCTATTTATTATATTATATAGGTAGGGACAGGGTATACCTAGGATAGGTAGGTATGATATAGAAATATGGGGGTGGTGGTGGATTAAAAAAGAAACGGTTAATATTATGTTCGCTTCCTTGGAACGCTACTAGGTATATTGAAAAATAGGTACCTATAAGTAAGTCAACCTGTAGGTACCTAGGTATAGTGAAAAAAGGGAAAAATCCAATACAATGTAAACTGACCCAAAACATTGCCTCTTAAGATATTAGGTGTGTTTTTTTTTTCATCCCGGGACAATTGGTTGAAAAAAACGACAACGGGGATAAGCGCCGCCATCACAGAAACAAAATGGAGTTTTCATATACCTACAAACTATCGATAACATAAGTAAGGTACATAGGTACCTATTTAAAATCGGAAAAATAAAGCCATAAGAACATTGCGTGCGTTCAGGGGCCAATTTCACAGATTATACATCACATAGATTTCATATACATATCATATAACGAAACCGATTATCATATAGGTATTTCATAAAAATTTCGGTTTCACAGATTCTATTGGAAGTAAAGAATGATTTCATTCTATGTTCCATAAAAATGTATGATTTGACATTTCTATGGCAAATGACACTTAAATGTCAAACATTATATAATTTGTGGTACGCAAAAACAAGATTTGTATTAAAAAAAAGAAGCGAATTGTTGCAAATAATAATAATAATATAGGATTTTTTTTTTTGAGGACGATGAATTTATGTTGATAGTGTTGACATTATCGAAGAAAGGCTAAATAATATAGGTACCAAGACGCCCAAGAATATTCCATGGAAGAATTAACTTCAACATGGAAAACCCTTACAAAAAAAAAAAAAAAAAAACAACATATGTATATGCCAGTTAGACCTAGGGTCTTATAAATTAGGCAAATGTTAGAAGGAATATAGAAATAGGATAGATTTTTGTTGGCACAGTGGATTGAGAAATTAGGTTTTGATTATCTCATTAAATCCCAGGGGTGGATGGCGTTCAGTTGAGGGAATATAGAAAAGAATGCTGCCTAGACTGGGGATCGAGCCCACACATCCAAGTTAGCAGTCAAGAACTACTTCCACTGCGCCGGGGCCACCCCCAATTTGTGGAGAAATCTAACACCTCCTTTAAAATAAGAAGTTGAAGGTCATTCGTTGTTTAAAAATATCAAAAACAAAGTATTGTAATTTGTATTGTAATTTTATTAATAATAATTAATGCAGATACTTACTTTATTGTATTTCCTTTTTGAAGCCATTTCTATTTTTGTTCAATGACCAAACCAACCAAAACAAACTATACAGCGTCCTACTTCTACCAAAAACCAAATTTTTATTATGTATGAAATGTATCAAATGGTGTCATACAATTGTAGTAGAAATTATATGAAACAGGATCGTATTGGAAACATTCCAGTTGATGTTATGATGTATGACAGACGATCATACAACAATTCTATGAAACAGAATTGATGTATCAGGGGCCTATTTCACAGAACATATACATCACTTACATTACAGAAATGTATGTGACGTAAAATAAGCCCCATATGAGTGGGCGTAAATTTAAATTTTTTTAAATTATGCGTTTTTTAAGTTGACGAATAGTTTTTCTAAAAATTTACACTGAACCATCTTTGACGACTACTTTAAGGTACATACATTCATACAATGTATGTGATGTATGTTCCGTGAAATATATGAAGATCGGGAGAAAATGCCTTCTCTACATAAAAAATCAAGTACCGGAAATACCTCTAAAAATCGTGAGAAATACGATGAATCGGTGTTTCTGGCAACACTGGTGGAAACTTCCCATACCATCAAGATTATAGATTGTCTTGTTGCTAATTTCAGTGGAGAACTTAACTAACTGATAATCGTTTTCTTATCTACTTCTTATTAGTTCTTCTTGTTGCTTTCTAAGTTATATGGGGAAATTAATTAATTGTCTCTGCTGATAAGCTAATTATTGTACATAAAATAAAGATGAAAACTTGTACGGTGAACATGAGTAAGCAAAAATGCTAGAGGAGCATTTGGTGTCCGGCACGGGCGGCGCGGCGGCCGTTCAGGCATTTTTTAAGTATTCTAACATTTGAGAAATAAACAGGCCCGTATTTGGAGAGAGGATATAGAAATGTGATGTTATACGAACTACATTGTATTAAATGAATTTATAACACAAGATTAATAGTTTAAAATGCAGTGAAAATCTAGTTTTGCCCATTTAATTCTCACTAAAATCATATCAAACTGGTGATAGTGATATTTTTATAAAAAAAAAATAATTGGAGCTTGTAAATATAAGGCAAAATAATATTAATTATTTTTTTCTAAATCCACGCACTCTATTATAGAAATCTTAAAATGTCTGAACTCACAATGTCAAGTTAGCATTACCTACCATGATTGTTTTTTTTTTAATTTTGTCAAAAAAAATTTTAGAAATTTTTTCTCTCCGCAACTAATTTAACTAATTTAATTTAAATAACCATTTTTAATGCCTAAACTCACAATGTCCACTTAGCACTACATACTCAGTTTTTGTTTAAAAAATTTGCCAAAAAAATTTTTAGAATTTTTTTCTCTCCGCAACTAATTTACAACAAAAAAGTTACAATTAATTGCTTGCTTAGTTTTTTTAATTTCCAAAAGTGTAATGCTAACTTGATATCAAGTTAGCACTACATACCTTTTTTTTTTTAAAATAGTAGAGCTACAAATTTTTTCTTTCCACACCTAATTTACAACAAAAAAGCTACAATTAATTAGTTTTATAAATTTCAAAAAGTGTAGTGCTAACTTGACATACGTCAAATCCACGGTAACAAATCAACTACAGTGGTATTTGGTTATCTTACAGGCAGCATTTATGGACAATTGAATAATATTATGATTGGGTTTGACAGATTTTAAAGAAATAGAATACGTGATGAACCTGCTCTTTTAGTTCAAGTGGCCAAAGGAATTTAAAAGAATGTTATATTCATGTTGATTTGATTCTCAGTACATTGTTCTCTTTTTTTTCACGACAAATTGGTAAGAAAAAAAGAGAGCATGCACTGCGAATTACTGCGGACCGAGAATTGCGGATTCATTAATCGACATGAATATAAAACATGCATTAAATAAATGAGAAAAATCTCAGCGCTTTTGGGACTGAGCGGCCACATTCGTTACTAAATACACGCCAAACACTAAAAAAAATTGTTAAAATCCAAATATATAAGAAGAACCGACAGTAGATGGCATTCGAAAAAGTTCGTTTTTTATTTAAATTTAATAAAAGACATTTTTGTTTTAGTTTTTTTCGGTTTATTGGCCAACGAATTGAAATTTTTTTTTTAATTTTGATCGAACTTAATTTATCTGATCTTTCCAATTCATTTTTTGTTTGGCAATATAGTGCATTATTACAATATAAATCAATAATAGAATATCTTTGGCTGCACGTAATGGCGAGTTTCATGGCATGACCACCAAGACCCAAGAGCGCTGCTGTAAACTGGAACACGAATGAAGTTGGTTACTAGCAGTCCATATAATATATTACGTCAATGAGTGTTCAGGTTATCTGTAGGTACTACCGAATGTGCTGACGAATGACAAATTTTTAGAAATAGCCACCCCCAAACAAAACAGAGTAGCTACGGCACTGTGTATCTTCTTCACTAATTGAATCTATTTTCCCAACACCTTTCAATATATAACTATAAAATAGTTATGAAAAAGGAAACGAGCATACACATCACATTCAAAACACATTAAAAGATTTAAAATAAAATTTGATCACCCTTATTGAATTTTATTTAAATACATAATATTATTGAGTTTTATTTAAATAATTGCAAAAAAATCTTTTAGACATCAAAGTACAGGGCACAACAAGAATTGTCATAGGAGAAATTTGACGTTTCGCATATTTGACATTTGGATTTAAAAATTTTACATCTTAAATTAAAGACATTTATATCTGGATTAAATGCATTTTAAATCCTTTGGATTTATTGCATGTTTAAAGTGAATAATATGAACATATATTTAATTTTAGGGATTTAATAAATCTGGATTTATTGGTTTGATTTAAAATTCACTTTAATCCAATTTAAATCCATAGTGAATATGGCCGTTAATCTTCTAAAAGCCTTACGCCCATATTATTCACTCCATAAATCCAGATTAAAACTTAAATCCTAGATTTAAAGTATACAAATTCAATGTAAATACATCCGGATTTAAGTTTCAATCTGGATGTATCGAGCGAATAATATGGGCGTTAAAGTTTAAAAACTTTAAATCCAATCTAATGAACAAGTTGAGTCATTGATTCTATAAGCTTAAGTATTTTTTGTTTGTTTGTGATTTGTTATACTTTAACTATAAATGTTATTAATTTTATCGCTTTAATCATTTATCAATCAAACTGGGTGGCGATTATAAAGACTTAGCACTAACTTAGAGATTATTATTATCAGAAAGATACAAGATTACAAATATACAGCAGAATCTGGACGTGGGTAAGATTTAAGGAATTTTAAAAATTAATTAAAACAACGATGACTTTCAAAATATTTACTTTTTCAAATATTTAGACATTTAGGCCAGTCATTAAAGAAATCAAAGGGAGCAAAAAATTGCACTGTACTGATTTTTTGTGAAGTTGTTAGGATAGATACCAGCAGTGTAAAACCAAGTCTGAAGCTTCGAAAATCAAAAGACCTGTGTTAACTGCGTGCTTCTTTTTGAAAAAAAGGCTATATTATGTATGTGTGTAAATTTAGGAATTCGATGTTTTTATACTCCATTTGAATCAAACAGGAGTAGAACAGTCCGAAAAATAAAAACGACATAAGATATAATAATATCGTCACCTGAACTAACTCGAATTTTTTGAATTTCTGAGGTACTAGGGTTTTACTACATTGAATCGATTCACAGCGTAATTTTTTACCCTTTACTACAACAAGTAGTGCAGAAAAAATATGTTGTTATTATTTTACCAGTATAACATACGATAATTTTGTTTTTCTTCAAAATTTGTGTCTTTTTTCATATAGATACTACCGAATGGCACCATTTACAAAAATTACTTCCTCAAGCATTTATCGCTTTTGACAAGTAATTTCGACGAAATACTTTATATGTACATTAGACCCTTCCATTTTTTAATTTTTTATAAATTTTGGTGGCCCACACTAAAATTTTGTTACATATGTATATTGCATTAACCATGTGAAATTTAAGCTTATTTTCTCAAGGGCAACCTGGTGCTCAACGATTGTAAAGGTTTTGCTTTGACTAAGGTGAAGTTAGTATTGATCTTTTATACTGAGTCATAATATGTCTGTTTCTTTTTACGAAGAAGAAACCTTATCTAGAGGAAAACAAGTTCGGGATGATTATAATGAGCTTATAGAACTCACCATGATTGTTTTGAACAAACCACCTCAAAAGATTCACTGGTGATCACCGGACCTATCCATCATGCTCGTTGGATGGCTAAACTTTTGTATGCTACAAAAATATTTCTCTTTTGAAGTCAAAGTGATATATTCAAGCTTTCTAAAAGAGAAGAGAAACTGATTTCTCGGTTTGTCAGTTTTGGTGCACTTGTTTATACCAAAACTTGGGTTAATGGCATGTTCCCTTGGCAGCAGAAGCACCAGGTGATGATTTGGAACTTTGGAAGAGCTTGAAAGCTTACGAAGCTATTGTGGTACCTTTCTGATGAGTTAGTATCCTTCGCATTGTTTTCGGACAAGGCTAGTTGTGCCGAGAAAAAAGCGTTTGTTGAAGGCATGAAGGTTGAAGCCAGCCCTCGTTTGATTAGTGGAAATTCCGCTTATTTATCAATTGATATTTGACTCCTAACTTTACTTCCAAGAGATCCTTGAAAACATTTGACATTTTAGATATAAGAGCCTCGTCATTTTTGCATCTACCCCCCGAAACTTTGAATGAAAATTTCGATTTTATCGAAGGAAAAAATAGCATCAGGAATTTACGTGTAGTAAACAATACTGCGGAAAGAGGTGTTAAACTTTTTGAAGATTTAATAAAGTCTTGACCAAGGATGAAGAAGAAAAGCAGTTTATCCTTCAGGTGGTTGAACAAAACAGAAAAATGGTGTCCACTGATAGGTCCAATAAAGCTTTAGTAGAAGTAGTTTTAAGTAAAAAAAACCTAATTTTCTTTGTAATGAACTATTTTTTTATTATATTATTATAAATATATGAAAATATGTATAATATACATATATGTATGATGTGTTAAGACTTATTTTTGTTTTGTAATAGATCAACTTTTTATATAAATAAACGCATTTCTTTAAGTTTCCTGGATTTAATATTACTGCATTTTTTTCATTAAAATGTGATATTTCAACGTTGATGAGCACCGTCTTTCCATTAATTTAAAAGGCTGAAACTTGTTATTATAGGAAGGTATAACAAAATTTTAAGGTGGGTTGCCATCTAGTATATAGTTTTTTTTTACCTCATAAACATGAACCACCCTAATGTACATACATATAATGATGATTGTGTTCCTCGTTTTTTCCTTGGTAAAGGTAGTAGAACAGTTAAAAAAGGAGTACTCTAAACATCCAATCGAAAACGCCATAAGAAATTCAAATTTTGTATAGAAAACAAAATGGGGTACATTCACGATGGCAAGGTTCGTAGGGACTTTCAACGGATCTTCGAACCATTAAAAATCTGTACTAAATATTCTACCATACTTTCGACCGTCTCAACTTAATATTCGAAATGCTGCTGGACGATTGTCTTTCTTTTCTTTCAGTAAAAAAAAATTTCCCAAATTTCGTATAAACTGTATAAACTCATAATTTCTTATTGACAATATTATCTGTCTGCACTCTGCCCTTCAAGCAAAGGAGTCCGCTTTGGATCCGCGCACGTAGTAAACAACGTATGGATGACTCCGTATACGGATCAAAACATGGATCCGCAAAACTGCGTTTTTTGGCTCAAATTAGTATGGAAATTAGAATCACCACGGACTCATTTTGTGCATGTATTGTGAGAGAGCGAGCTTCCCATTTCACCATACTCAGCGAGAACCGAAACCAAATGGAATCCAGAACGGATCCAAAAAAATCAACGAAAGAGAAAGGCGTTTTGTGGTTGAAGAATATTATGCAATTTATTTTCTTGTATCGTTTGTATATAAATGAAACATCACGATTTATTTTGTAATTAATAATTAAATAACGAACTTTTGATTTTAAATTGATTTTCTTTCTGGAGGGAATTTTTATTAAACTTTTGCGCTGGGCACGAACGTGAACACATTAAAAAAAAGTTAATTATTTTTGTTGTCTTCTCCTTTGTTTTCAGTCCATAAAAAAACTCTCTATTAGGGTATTGCATACATTCTCTCTTTCTCAGTAAAAAAAAATTACTCTCGATTTTCGTTCTTTTTTTTGCATGCATATACAAAAAATGTGCTTATGTGTGTATGACACTCCGTTTTGAAATGATCCAAGAAAGACCGACAAAGTTGGGTCAGTGGATTTGCTTGAAGGGTGTCTGTCTGTCTGCAGCTGCAGCCACTGTATGTGATAGTTGAGTAAGTTTGAAGTAAAGTAAATTAATTTTGTGCAGTTTTTACCAAACATGGGTAAAGGAAATGCTTTAAATACATCAGAGAAAGTTTAAATAAAAGTTTACCATTCGCAAAGTTATTCCAATCCAACCACAATATCACAAAATTTAAACGAAGCGCATTTTCTGGTGACAATTGTTTAAAAGAACCTGGTTCTTATGGTTCTAATGGAAACAAAATATAAAGGAAGAACATCTATATTTGGTTTCAACAGCTGATAGGCGGAAAATCATATTGGGTGTGCTTCGAATTACATTCGTTCGATACCAAAGAATCAAGTTCGAAGCTGGATTAAACCCCAGCAAAGCCACTGTTTGGCATGTAATTTTTTGTCCTAAGCACCGAAAGCAGTTAAAGCTGGTCAAAAAGCCTTCTCTTATTGACGTCCATATAAGCTAGAATTTTAAAAACAAAAATATGGTTTTTAAGGGGACAGGACAGGTCAAGTTGAAAACTACTGCCGAATGGTTCTCTTTACGGATGAAAAGAAGTTTAATTTGGATGGGCCAGATGGCTTCGACTTATTTCCTCGTGATTTACGGAAAAAAACAACGGTTTCTAATAAGTCATCACAGCGGAGAGGGTAGGGCGTGATCAGCTATTAAAGAGCACTTGAGCTAAGTTTTCAAAGTACATACCTACTAATAAATGACGAGAATCGCAAATTGTACGAAAGAGGAAAGCAGTACAAAAATAATTAATAAATTAAGTCAGCTAACACCGAAATTTTCTTTAATTACATTAAATAATTGTACGACTCGCTTCCATACCGCCTCTTTGGGGTATTTTCGAAAAATGGTGGTCATACACATTACTAACTGCACAAAATTAATTTATTTCACTTTGAATTTTACTCAACTATCACATAACATGGAATTCTTCACCGCAAATATTCACGAATATGCAGTTAATTTCACAACTGCCTTTATTCAAGTGAACCGATTTTATTGCTTGAATTTCCTACTCTATTTACAAATTTGATTAAAGCTCCGTTACATTGCACAATTAATTGATGTTTGTTGATGCATTCTCTTGAGAAATTCTGAAAATATTTTTCCATTCACTTATTAATGTCATTTTACGACTTATTGGGACATAATTCTCGTTTTAGTTCAATAAAACTGTTGCCTTTATTCAAGTGAACCGTAGTATAGAATTATATTCCAAAAAATATGGTTAAATTAAAATATAACGGTTTTTTCCTCTTTAAAGCCTAGTACGCTGCTGATGCGAAACGAAATTTTTCTATGATCTCCAAACAGACAACGAAACGCTTGCGAAAACACAACGGAAAATATCCTTGGAGAGTTTCACTAATTCCAAAAACAAAATCAAACATAAACGCAAAAAATCAGAGGAACACATGATTTAAGAAAATGATAAAAAAACACACAAATAAAACTCAAATGTCATTTTTCCGCACCCAATAAATAGTCTGTATAATTAATTCTGTGCGAAAAAGAAGCGGAGACTTCTCCAAATAATCTGCTACAATTATAAATTTCGCTCTACGAACAGCGTAGGTATTGCAAAACGAAAAGCAGAACGAAATTTTCCGTTTATGATTTCGTTGTGTCATTTTTGTATGGGATTTTTCGTTTCGCATCAGCAACGTACTAGGCTTTACAACTTTAAATTTTTTTTTAAATTTACTTTTTTGAGCTGTAATTGTTTTGAACGTTCTTTCATAAAAATATTAATCAATTGAGGAAATAAATAAACGCTTCAATTCAAGTTAAGAATTTGACTGTGACTTTAACCTTGTTCGTTTACTCCCCAAACCTACCCATTTCTACCATTTTTAGCCCGAAAGACTGTCAAAGTTCATATAAAAAAATTAATCTGGTAGAATCTGGCAGTTTCGGGGAAGTACATGTGGAGATGCCTTTCATGTTGGGGTGAAGATGGAACAGCAGTATACCTTGGGTGGCCCGGTTCGCGGGTTCAAAGAATTTTAACAGTGTTTTTGGATTGTGTGTACCGCTCACTCAACTCCGTTGCTCCGCCTGAAGTATGTTCAGTTGCCAGCCCGGCACCTTATGTCAACAGTTTTTTTGGTCTTTCACATTGTCATGCACTTAAAACAGAATAAAGCCGAAAAAGTTCCACTTAAAGCCAAATGTAACCGACACACTGAGTGAATGTCACAATGACACAAGCCACTTTATTAAAATCGAAATCTTTTTTTTTTCGAGTTTAAACTTGTTAAAATACCAGCCATCGCGATCGGTAAAGATTTCTTATCAAACTATAATAATAATCTCTGTCTGATGCTAAGTTTATATGACATCTTATCAAACAATTTATTAGTGATTGTGGTATTAGGGGGGAAAGTTAAGAAATAATCAAAATATAAGACAGATAATATTATTATTTTTTTTTTAATACCACAGTCTAAAATAAATCTTCAGACCTTCTTGATTGTTTCACTTTTTGCTGTTCGATGAAACTTTTTCTACTGATGATGCCTATGATTCTTGCGACATTTATTGTCGCAGGTGAATCAGCACGTATACTCGGATTATTTCCTTCAAGTTCAAAAAGTCATTTAATTATACACAGTGCGATTGTAGATGCATTAGTCGAACGCGGTCACGATGTTACTGTTGTAGCAACACTTCCCGCGATTAAGACAAATCCACCATATCGTTATATTCAACTCGATGTTAATGCTCCCACTGTTTCTGATTTTATGAACAATCCTCCGCCATGGTATTCATATAGACGACACACTGCATTCATGGATAATTTGATAACTTATGCCAACGCAAGTCTTAATCATCCTGCATTGAGGAAATTAATGGATGAAGAATCATTCGATCTTGTCATTCAGGGATACTTCTTCAATGAACTTCTATTGGGAGTTGCTGCTCATTTCAAATGTCCGGTAGTTCTTTCGTTTATGCTCCGTCCATTTCCTGGTATAAGTAGATATGTGGGAAATCCGCTTGAGATATCTTATGTTCCAAGTGTGGTTGGAGGTGGAAAACAACCGATGAACTTCATTGACAGAGTTAAAAATTTCCTTTTCATTGTTTTGATTCAAAATGGATTTGAAGAAGTTTATAGACAGTGGCAGCAATCGCTGTTATACGAGTAAGTAAAGTTGATTTTTCTATAAGTAATATACATATAAATAATTGTGGGAAAATTTTGTGATGAGTTTAGCTCATAAGTGTTAAAACTAAGATATAGTGTAACAAAATTCAGAACATAATGCTATTAAATTTGAACGACACTACAAAGAAATGACAAAATGGTAGAGTGGCTTAATTAAAAAATTCTGAATTGATAAAAGCACATAATTTTGGTCAGTTTTGGTACATTATGTATATGAACATTATATTGGATCACTTTATATATCCACCCTTTAAGGTGGAAGGGGCAAATTAAAAACAAAATTTCTTAAATTGAAAATGAATATTTTAAAAACAACGGCACATTTACAATATTATATTTTAGCTTTTTTTAAAGCCACGAACTCATTCTTTAATTACGTTTTTAAATGAAGTTATTTTAATGCTTATTTTTTGAATAAATTATTTCCAAACTCAAAATTTTAAAAATAAACCACGAAAAATAACGTATAGTAATTTTTTTCAGAATTTTACGTTGTTAACTACTAATGTTGGTTACAATTTTCGTTACTCCTATTAATTTTTAATCAAATGCTAAAAACCATAATATGGCTGGTTTTTTAGTTTCTAAGAAAATTGAAAATTACGAAAACTCTTTTTTTATCAGAGACAGAGTTATTTCTGAAAAACCATTTTTGGGGGTCCTTCCAACCGCCCGTAAAATTGTTAGTGGCCCTCATATCGATGACAGTATTTTAAGAACACCATGAAGAGGCTAGATACCAAAATCCTTTGTTTGTATGCCACTTAAATTCGTTAATTAAAAATTCTTAATTATGCGCTCTGTAATTTTCCCTAAGTATCAGTACAATGATGAAATGCCACAATCAATTTGGATCTTTCTTTTTAATCCCAGCACAATTTTCACTCATTGGATATTTTTTATTGTAGCTTAACTTAATCTTGACAATCTTATTAAAATAAATCAAAATATGAGATTTGTTATAAGCGAACCTTATCGGATTTTTTTTGTTAAAGTTATGTATCAAAATTTCATTTGTTCCAAATAAAAAAAATTCGATATCATATCGCTAAAAATTTTATGTTTGTTTTGTTTTGATTTTCAAGGACGTCAAAATTAAAGTGTTTACAGACTTAGGGAGAATGACAGAACCTCATTTTTAATTCTTAATATATAAATTGAAGTGGCTTCAACCCTGACATTTATGTATTTGTATTTTATAAAATATTCGATCTTATATGTAGATATGAATGTCTGCTTATAAATCAAGTGCGAAGAAAATGGAAAAGGCGATTAATGTGCATAAAACCTACGTATGAGGGAGATGGTAAAACTATAAAATAATTTAATAAAAATTAATAACCAGGAGTCGAACAGAATCTCGAATACCAAAATTCAGAAAACACAAAATCCATAAAATGCAAAATCCCAAAAAAAACAGCAAAATCCCAAAATTGCGTAGTAAAAATTGAAAAAAGAAATTTAATTTGTTAAATAATTATAAGTCTTCCAAACTTCCTGTGAAATTTTTATTGAACATAAACAAAATAATTTATTTAACAAATAAAAGATAACCAAACAAAATATCAAATAAAGAAAACATATTATCAGTCAAGTACTGTAAATAAATTATTAAATGATATTTAACATAAAGTGCAACGTTACTAATCTAATACTATGTTTCCACCGACCGCTAAACCAAGATTTAAGTAGATTTACCCTAAATCCTCTTGAAATCTCAAAGATTTAAGTTAATTAAAATATTCTCTTTCACATTTCACAATTCGCAATTTCATTACTCAAAAGTTAAGATGGCTTAAGTCGATTTTTACCATTCTTTTGGAAAACAATTTTAATCTACAGTTTTTTTACTGTCATTGAATAAGGTCGTTTTAATAAAACTGAAATGTGTCTTCCAGGTGCCATGGCAACAAGCTTTACACATGAAATGTCACTAATATTTCTTTCTTTTTTTTAATATAAAAAAAACGTGTTAAGCTTAAGTTGACTTAAGCCACTTTACCTTTTTAATAAAAAATTATAGATTAATATAAAAAAAAGCAACTAAAGAGTTAACGGGAGTTGACAGTTTTCAATTAATTAACAATTAAAATTATTTTCTCGAAATCGATATTTTTCGGAATTTCGATTTCCGGAAACATTTTGCGGGATAATGGGTTTTGGGTATTTTCGGTTTTCTGGATATTGGGCTTTTTGTTTTTTCCGGATTTCTAGATTTAGTTTTTTGGGATTGTGACCCTTATTTGAGCTTCCACTATTAAAGTTAGCTGATGATTGGCCTGGGAGCCGTAAAATAGCCATAACTTCAGCTTGTTAAACTAGGTATGTCACTCAACATTTGTAACGTGTGCTTCCTACATACAAAATATGCATGATTGGTTGACATGAACTTACACTTGTTGTTCAAAACTATAATGTGGCTATATATTGCAATTCAATAACATTATAACATTCAATTATGTATCAAAGGGCACGGTAGTGCCCAGTCAAATTCTGGCACTACTCCCTATTTACAGGAACAAACTCAGGCGATTCTCGACCCCCCTCTAACTTCAGTACCAATAAAGTCAAAAACTTCAAATTCGGAATATTTGTAGGGCTCAGCAAGCACAGGTGCCTCAGTTTATTAAGGTTTAATATCAAATATTTAGAGCCCAGATTGCAAAGTTATAACAAAATCGGTTCACCCATTAAAAAAATATACGTGACTAACCCAAAAATAAGACAGTTATGTAAAAAAAACGTCAAAACTCTATTTCTATTTAGACTTAACATGTACGAAGTTTACCTAATCGCAATTGTTAGATCAGTTTTTGGAGAAAATTAAAAAAAAAAACATTGTGCGGGAGCTACCGGTTTTAGATGAGCTATAAAAAATCGAATTTCTTAGTGAATTACATAAAAATGCTTCGAATCAAATTTGAAGCAAATTGTGCCACTCGTTCAGACTTTTGTGCAAATAACAGTTGATGTACGAACGCACAAATGGTCAAACCTATGATCGGCATGACGAAACCCATTTTTTCGGACTTCTCCATAATCGTAGTATTAATTTTAATTTAAACTTCGAAAAAACATCGGTTCGTTTTCTTACATAACACCATAATTTTTGAAGACCATCAAGCTTCACTTTTATTTCTTTACTTATAAGTTATAACAGTTTAATTTTTATATGAAAATAGCTGAGCATATCTGTAGTTTTTCGGGAAAATCAGGCGGAGCTTAATAATAACAAATTTTGAAAAAAAAATTAATTTCCAATTTTTTTTTTTAATTTTGAATTTGACAATGTATTTGCCAAAAAGAATTCACTTAAATAATTTGGTCTAGAAACAGAATCAAAGAATAGATTTCTAGCTAAAAGATATAACATAATATTGTAAGTGTTGCCGTCGTTTTTTTATTATTTTTTTCTTTTAAATTAATTTATTTTTTAGAAAATTCAAGATGGCTGCTTAAGCTCCGGTTTTCCTCTAATGAATTGTGAAAGAAAAGTACACAGTAAAATTTTTTCTCCGTCAGGTCTTATTTTTTTTTATTAACGACTGGGCTAACTTGACAACCTTGAATAAAAATATAAAGTCATTTTGACGTCAGAGAGTCAACGGGTTAATTATTTGCGATGACCGTCTAAATATTATGCTTTAAGCTCAATTTAAAATTTCTATTGATGTTATATAGGATTATACAGGGTGTTTTCCATAAGATGCGAAAAAAATGCTAAGGCGTGAAAGCAGTGTCGAGACAAAAAAATCGTATGGGGAGGTAGTTTATTTCCTCCGGTTTAGACGGGAGGGAATTTTTCTAAAAAAACAACGGCAACACTTTATACATTATGCAAATCACCCTGTATACAAGAAAAGTAGGCGTGAAGTTGGGCGGATTTCAAAAAAATTATCTTCCATTACAAAATTTCAGTTTTCTAAGAACACTAAAATAAAGTTAAAGTTGACGAAGCAGTAGATGGATTTTACTGTGCAAATTCATTCGAAAAAAGAATTACGAGTTCGTACAAAAATTCCATGAAAAATGACCCTTAGTTTTTTTTGCAAGTTTTCCAAATTTCCTTCGGCATAAAACTCAAGCGATGCGCTAGCTAATAGATAAATACATTTATACTGTACATGAAATTCCATAAACAATAACCTTATTTTTTTTTTGATTTTTAACAAACCTATTAGCAAAACCTTCCCATCACACTTGTATCCAACTTATGAACAAGTTAAAAAAAACGTTTCACTCGTTTTAGTAAACGACCACTTCAGTGGAGGAATAATTCGTCCGGATGTCCCTGCAGTAATTGAGATCGGTGGAATTCAAATAAAGGAAAAACAAGATCCTTTACCTTTGGTATGATTATTTTAATATGATTCGATCAAATTATTTTTACTCACTCAAATTATGAAAAATATTAAAATTTAACATTTAAATTTTCCAGGAAATTCAATCAATTTTGGACAATGCCAAAAACGGAGCAATTTACTTTAGTCTTGGATCAAATGTTAACGCAAATTTCCTTGGTGAAGCCAATATTAAAATTATGTTTAATGTTTTGTCAAAACTTCCACAAACCGTCCTTTGGAAATGGAGTGACAACAAACTCCCAGGAAAATCTCCAAATATTATATTCATGAAATGGCTACCGCAAGATGACATTCTTCCGCATCCGAATATAAATCTTTTCATTACACACGGTGGTCAGGGAAGTGTTGTGGAATCTCAATACCATGGTGTACCAATGGTTGGTATTCCCATTACTGCCGATCAACCATCTAATATGAAAAATGTAGAAAAGTTAGGCTATGGATTATCAATTGATTTAGCAACTTTGTCCGAGGAAGAGTTTAGTGCTAAAATCTCTGAAGTTTTAACAAATAAAAAATACACTGAAAATGTTAAGAAATTTTCGAAATTATACCGGGATCGTCCGATGACTGCTAGGCAAGAGGCAGTTTTTTGGATTGAATATGTTCTTAGACATCATGGAGCTCCACATATGCAGAGTCCAGCTGTGCATTTGAATTCGTTCCAGTTGCTGTCGCTCGATGTAATTTTCTTTTTAGTTGCATTAATTTATATTTTTGTTAAAATTATCAAAATCGGTTGTTGTTTTATTTTATCAATTTTGGCTAAAAAGAAAAATAAATTGGAATAGCTTGTAAATAAAAATATAAAAAAAAAATATTCTTTTTGACGTCACCATTATTTCAACGTTGCCAAAAATTAAAAAAAAAATATTTCACATTTCGTCACATTCAGCTATAGACTTTAAAGAGATTGGTTGTTCTAGAAAATACATCAATAATCCTCCACCTTTATACGTACCAACGATATACTTTTTTTTATGGATTAAATAAACAGAAACGCCAAATGACAGCCTTCACCATTCGGCCATGCAAAAGCTTATGAGGGAAGATTCCTTCGATCTAGTGATTCAAGGATTTCTCTTTAATGAATTCCTTTTGGGAATTGCAACACATTTTAAACGCCCCGTATTGATATCGTTCATGATTCAGACGCTTCCGAGGATAAATATTCTCGTAGGAAATCCTCAAGAGACAGCATTTGCTCCGAGTTTGATGAGTGGTGGAAATCAGTCGATGGGATTTTTCGACAGAGTGAAATATTTAATTTGTGCACAATTGGCAATGGTGTGGTGAAATATATTCAATCAGAAACGATTTTATAAGTAACATTTTTTTTTTCTGGAATAATATAACTTTTGCTAGTACTTTTAAAGTAACGTATATGGATTTATTGTTAAGATATCTGTTTGATTGCTAAAATACAGACAGATACAATTAATACGAGAAGTCCAAAAACAGAGTATTAGAAATAACATTCCTCTGTCCGATTCCGTACGTCCAGGCCAACATTGAGCTAGAGCCTAAAGCCAAACATTTAAACAAATTTGATTTACAGTTCCTTTTTATGTATGTGTATAATATCCTTATAGGAGAACATTTAAAAAAGTGAAAAATACCAAACAAACATTTTTTTTAATTTTTGTTTGCTTATATTTTATATTTTTATGTTTATACATTTATTTATTTTTTTTTCAAAGTTGTTAAAAACAATATTGAATGCAACATTTAACTATTGATAAGATATACTTACACGCGAATAAGCCAAAAATAAGCTTAAGTCGATTAAGCCAAAAACGTTTGTTTTTAATATTTAAAATAAATTAAAAACTAGCTACATTCCTGTGCAATCGGCTTGTTTCAGTATGTCACCTGTAAAACACTTTTTAGTTTTGTTAAAATGACCTAATTCAATGACAACTACAAAACTGCAGATTAAAATAATTGTTTTCATGAAAAATTGTTAAAATCGACTTAAGCCGCTTTACCATTTGAGCAATGTTATTTAATTATATAGTACACTATGACGTATACGTGCTTTTCATATTTCTTATTTTTTTAAATTTTGTTAAACACTTTTCTTTACAGTTTTGTCTTTTATGTTTCTCATCGTCAAACATAATTTTATAATTTTGCATAAACTTATGATCTCGCTCCACTTAACTAGAAGTAAGTTTTTAATTATCTTCATCTACGTTATAAAACTGATGATCGGTAAATCAAAGTGATAGACTATTTCTCTTGTAAATCAAGAAATCACCTACAAGTGAGTACTAACAGCCCTATTCTGGCAAACCTCACTGATACCTCACAAGTCACAACAACCTCACAAGGAAAGGTGAAATCAATTTTGTGAGGTTTTCGTCCCCTCACAACTGTGAGCCTCACAAAAACTACCGAAATTGTGATCTCCTTTTGAGAACCTCACAACAACCTCACAAAAAATCAACCTCACAAAGGCTTGTGACTTGTGAGTTGTGAGCCCTCACAACGCCGGAATAGCCCTGTAAATTTTTTTTTGAAATTCGTTCATAAGGGTTTATTTTATCAACGAATTTCAAAGACATATCTTTATTTCGCCTTTCGAACTTTGCTTAAGTGTGGCAATTTTCCATTTCACCATTGGTAACAAAATGTCTTATAAATTTCTTTCAACTATTTTTAAAAGTTAAAGAAATAATCACCATTATTCCGTAAGGCGATTTAATAAAGCGACAATTGGAGTTTTAGTAAAACGGCTATTGTTTTAATGGTTAGAAGGGTGAAGAAAGAAAGGGCACTTCTGTCTTAACGTATGTATAAATAAAGAAAAAATCTATTATAAAACTAAATTATAAGTAGCTGTTTCACTTTGTATTTTTTTAAACAGTAAAGCCTAGTACTCACCTCCCGTGAAATGAAAAATAAAATCGCTTCAAAATACAAATTAAATTCAATATAAACCCATAAATAATTCTTCACATGAATTCTAATACTCAGTTATGGAATTTCTAATACTCACTTTAATCCTGTAATCAAAACCTTGATAAGGTCCACAAATTCTGAGTTCTGTTCTTTTTTCTCCCTGATGAGAATAAAAACTGTTTTTTTAAAAGACAATATCGTTTATATACGAAATATTTTTTATTTTATTTTAAAATTTATATTTTGAGCAAATGAAATTAATTGACGAATGTCACAAATTTCCACAACACCCTAGATTTTTTTCTAGTGGTCATACGTTGCGAAATGAAAATTTTGCGTGAAATTGATTGAATAACCAGTTCATATTTCACTTTCATATTTTGGCACTCACTTCTTGTTGTGAATTTCATACCAATGAACTATAGGCATCAATTTTGTATGAAAATTTCATTTACTGAGTACTAGGCTTCAACAAATATTAAAGGCATCAGAAAAAAAGTTGCTAGGCCTAGAGAGGTGGTAAAAATTGGGTCAGCCTCAGGCGGCAAAAACCACTTTACACTACTGTACATACAAAATAAAAATACATAAACAATACATGTTTTGTTGAAAAAGTAAATGAACTTAGTAATTTTTTTACATCTCAAATAATAATACACTTTTTAGGGCCAGTTTCTTTACAGTGGGTTAAATCTGCACCACCACTTTAACAGGTTCTAATTAATTGGTGCTAATCAATGAAAATCGGCTGATTAGCGATTTCCATGATTAACAACTCAAATTTTGATTTCCTTAATAAAAAATTTGGTTAACATGCACAATCGATGATTTACCAGTTGCATTAATCCTTGATTAAAGATAATCAACTGTGAACAAACTGGCCCTTAGTCCTACAAAAATTCGTCCCGGCGATCTCACTTGGACACATCAGTTGACTAATGATGGTCTTGTCAATACGCAATTTTTTGTTAAGTTCTGTTCATCATACATAGATTTCGTGACGAATATCTAGTGTGAACTATATCCAACAAGACTAGAATTCCTAATCATTAACTTGGCTGATGTGTTTCAGTAGTAATAGAATTTGTATTATTAAAAAAAACCTTCTTATAATTATTTTTTTTTGTGTAAAACCAATAACAAAATATTTTTAAATCCTTTATTTATTATTGTTCGCGAGTACAATTTTTGCTGAACATACGGGTTTTAAATTTCTCAACAACACGGCTTCAAAAAATGTTCTCCTAGAAAAAGTTGCAAACAAAATCATTTTAAATAGATACTTTTCATAGAATCTGACTTATAACTGTTTAAATTCTTTCTGTATCTTCAATAATATAATTCGTCAAATAAAACATATTAATACATATATAACAAAGATAATACTAAAAATAGAAATAAATTTAATTTTACTTGTTTTAAAGGTTATAGATGCTGCATATATCATTGGCGACTACTCCCATATATAGTCTCGCTTGGTTTTTATTTTTGACCTTTCAGACCCAAATGTTCCCAAAGGTATTATTGGTGGGGGTTTTGGTTTTTCCACATTCTATAAAAGACTAACAATATAACTTAGGTTGATTATTAATATAAAGAGTAATGGAATTCTGTAAGTCTGACGACTACTGTAGGTTAAGATACTCATAAAGTCAATATTTTAAAAGAAAATCTAGGATGTAAGAACATTTTTATAGGTTTTTCAGGTGTGTTAAAGATGTCTAGGTTTTATATGTATATAAAAAATATCATTTAAAATAAATACTTATGTATATATGCATTTTATAGGTTAGGGTGAATTTTAGCTTTGATTAATTTATATCTAAATTCAAAATAACATTTAACAAAACTATACGTACATACATCGTTAAATTCGAACTCATTCGTCTATATAGAGATGATGTTTTGCTTTTGCTTTTGCTTTTGCTTTTACTTTTGAATCTGAACCTGAACCTGAAGCAAAAGCTGTTAAAGGACCAAATCACTTTCTCAAATTTCATGTTCCACTTAAAATCAAAAATTAAAAACTGAAACTTTCCCTTTCCTCGTTTCAAAAACATGTCTATGTATTTATATGAGGATTAATTTGGGCTCATATACATACATATACCAGCTTATGTATATATAATAAAATGTCTATATATGTATATTATTTATATACCTACGAGTATTAAGAGTAGATCGGCTTACATAAGCAAATTACTTGTCCAACTATATCTACCTATATAGCTAAGCTACCTTACATAAGTATAGTGGAATTTATTTCAGTTTGTGCCAAAGAACACATATAACATAGTCCACACTTGCTTAAAATTCAAAAACTCCCTCGTTACCCCTATTGCCCCCGATCCATGCAGGTATGTTATTGTGTTGTGATATAGCGGCAGCAACGGGCTTTTGCCAGTATCCGTATCCGTTTGTTTAATTACGGGCACCCAAGCCTTCAGTTTCAATAAATTAATTTTATACTTGTCCTCGATCTGCTGAATATCTAAATGTTTACATATCCCCGACAAAGAGAACGAGGATGAGGACGACGGACGTCTCTATGAAGACTCCATATATACCTTTGCGCATGAATGTAAATACCCTCATCAGGACTTTGGTTGTAGGACACTAAAGGACAGTGGGCACAAGTTCTAAGGATACGAGATTCTATACGACCGAGCCAGGACGATAATGTTGTCGGTTCGGTGGGATGTGGGATATGGGTGGTCGGGCGGATGAATTCATGACATTGGAATTGGGATTGGGATTGGGGGTGCTATTGTGGAACACATATGGCCAGTGTGGAGAGTGTAGTTTGTGTGGGTAGGTATTTTAAAATGTAAATTTAGAGAATTTGTAAATATGTAGGTATATATGTATATTTATGTGTATGTACCTATATGCTATGCTAAGGCTGATGCTGGATGCTGATTCCAATGTTAGAGTCCTTTAATGTTGGCTATAGTGAAGTTGTATATATATATATATATATGTATGTTAATGTTTATATGTGGGGGGTGTGTGTACGCATTTAATTCAAAAGGGATTTTCGAAAACGGGTAGAAGGGGCTTTTGGTAGGTATATTGTACAAGCGATGGGATGATTGCTATACGGGGCGGTATAGTGGTGCGATGGTGGAGTGAGGCGGTCTTCGAATGTTGCAAATTACAGAAATCGCCATGGAAAGTGCCGTATGGTGCTTTCATGTTGATTTTGGTAAATATGTACTTTTGCAAAGGATATATATACATACAAATATTACATACATATATATGTACATATAACATAAGAATGTCTAGTCCGTCCACTATGCGTCGTCGTCCCTTTTGGAGTTGGTTTTAAGGTTAAATAATGCCAAAGGAACGAGAACGAGAACGAGTCACATCGGTGCGGGGGAATTATTTAAAATACATTTACTTACATGTCCTGGGAGGGTTGTGTGTGGATGGATGCTTATAGATTCCCCTAGGAGTGCGGCACACAGGTCTGCCTCTCTGCTGTGAGGATTCAGCGATATTTGATGAAAATTAATTCGTAATTTGAAACATTAACGTGCGAGTGTAGAATATATTTATATATAAAGATATAAGTATAGATATATCTATTTAAGTTTATGTATACCAACTTATATATATGGACATCTCCGGGTAAAACTATAGTTTTGTTTTTAACTAGAAGGTAGGTATATATATTTTGTTTTAGTTAAAGCAGCATTTGGGTTCTAATTGAGAGTGGTATAGGTAAACAAATGAAAGGGAAGCTGTCAAGCTGAGGAAGAACTTGTACAGCCATGCAGTATAGTTGGAAATACCTAACATGTACAAAAAAAAAAAAAAAAAAAAAAAAAAAAATTGGCCATCAATCAACGTAAATGTTTTGAGGCCTAGTTAAAATAATTTATTCTGTTACATAATGGAGAAAGGAGTTGGAAAAACACTTACAAGGGTAGGAATATGTTTTAAAGTTTGAGATGTAACAATTACCTTTTCTACGTAGGTATACAATTTATTTTTTCAATTTAATGCAAAAATAATGAATCAGTAGACTGACTTGTTTTCAAACATTGTAATTAAACTATTTTGGATGTACATACGTATAATACTTAAATAAATTTAATTTAAAAACTAGATAGACCTTTATACAAAATGTTTATTACACCAAAACTAAAATAAAAAGCGAGGGAGTCTGTAGGAGTGGTCACCAATGATGTGTAGCATCTAAACTTTTAAATGAGTAAAATTGAATTTATTTTTATTTTTTGTTTTATCTTTGCTATATGTATAGTATGTAGTATTTAACATCTCAATATTGAAGATACAGGCAAGATTTCCGCAGTCATTTGTTATTTTCTATAAAAATTAAAGATTTTTTTTGCAACTTTTCCCAGAAAAAAATTTTGTGAAGCTTTTACGATCTGCACAGCTGCTTTTCAGTGAAGCCTTTAATTGCGGACAACTCCTTTAAGCGGACAATTACTTTGCGCAAAATTTAGGCAAATTCACATGACCATGAACCTTGCCTGGATTTGAATTTCATACATTCATACGTCTAAGGGAGGTTTCACTGCATTATACATTATTATTTATCAAATTAAACGCACATACTTATTAGTAAGCGAAATAATTATGTTTTAATGGAAAATAAAAAGTTATGAACGAATTTATGTAGCTGGCGGGCGGTGGCGTAGTGTCAATCCTTAAAAAAATACGTTTCAAAAAGTATATAATAAGCGTTTTTTTATTGGGAACCTTTAGCTATCACAGCAATGCAAGTCCGAATAAAACGTTATAATCACTATTATATAAAATCAGCTGTCACCGACTATTTGAGTATTCATAATATTTGCTTTCCATTTTATACTATTTTGGATCATCACTGGATTATTCTTTTTTTCAATATAAATATGAAATACCAATACTATAATATATAATTCGATTTTTTAAAAGTTAAGGGATGTGTTTGAAAAATATTGTTTTTTTAAGTGAAGTTAAATTATAGGGAATGGTTATATGAAGGTTGATAAACTGTTGAAAGATTGAAATGACAAAAAAAATCAATATCTTTTTTTCCATAATAAGACTAACTTATGCTTCTATGAAGTAAAAAATAATATTTTCAAGAACTTCACATTGCTTAAGTTATAAATACAACTAAAAATTGTTTTTAAATAATTTTAATTTGAAAAATAAAATAAAATACGAAAATCGTAACTCAATCAAAACCTAAACATATATCATATATGGTCTTATTTATAAACGTTGTCTAACTTTAGGCAACTGTCCAACTTTGGAAAATATGTTCAAAAACCTTGTTTATTGCTGTCTTATAGCTGCCTAAGACACAAGAGTAGATTGTCTTAACCGCGAATAATGTGATATTTATTTTTATTAAATAAAGCATATTTCCACCAATTCGAAAATACATAGTTAGATAGTGTGTAAGTAGACAAAAATATAATATCTTAATGCGACTGATAGTTTTTCATTTATGCTGAATTTTCACGACTACTGTTCAAGCTTCTGTCCCAAAATAATGAACGACATTTATTTATACATTTTATATAGAAAATTATTCTCTGAATTTTTAAATGACTCAAGACCAACGTTATGTCTAGGTTAAACGTCAGAAATCAGCGTAGAACCTTACTCCAATTGGAGTAAATTTACTTCAATTTTAAAAAAGAAAATAATTCTACTCCACCACTTCGCTTTTTTGAGATCTACTACTTTTTTCCACACTGAAAAATTAAAAAATTCTGTGGCTAAACTATTATGAAAGGAAATGCGACAGCACTGTCATATTCAATTTTCTAACTTACTCTATCTCTGAATTTTTGAACCTTAAATTTTAATCTGTTGAAAGTTGTGTATTTGGTTTATTTTTTTTTTTTGTTAAAAAATATTTATTTTTCAATTTACTCCACTTTTTTTTTACAAAACTGCTCTGAAATCGTACTGTTAAGGTTCTAACCCTGGAAGAAATTATGAAAAATTCTCAGTGGTCTGAGTCTGCTATTAAACAATTTGATTATTTTTGCTTAAACTTTTTCTTTTCACTTTCATATTTCAACATTTAATAGAAGAAGTACATCGTAACCATCGTTCAATGGAATTTAAAACTTTTACTTGACTAATAGGGGACAAACTTTTTAAGTGTATAAGTATTTTGTTCCAAAATGCCACCCCAATGTGCCAAATTTCCGAGCCGAAAAATTTAATTATTAGATTAAAGATTAAATACTTATTATACATTAGTTATTAGATTTAATTTAGGAATCCAGAAGCGTTCAAACGTTTACACAGATTACAACGCATCTAGGAACAACATTAGCCGTGTTTTATTATCTATGGATCTGGATCGGGATCATATTTTAACACGTAATGCAACAACAAATTTGGATCCTGCTCTGCATCTGGATCTATTATAAAGATCCGTAAATAAGTTTTAACTCTGGCGAGTAGACGGCTCTTTAGTCGTAGTGTAAATAAAGAAGACTGTATCTACATGAAAAATAAACAAACATAAGAAAAAAAGAGATGAGCATACAACACTGTTGTCATTATGGATCCGTATCGTTTTATTTTAATGGGGTGATCCTGATCCAGATCCATTGATAATAAAACACGGCTATTGTGTGTATTGATGATTTTTTGTGAAGTTAGGGAGTAAAGGATCCCCCACCCCAACAAGAATCTGTAGTAGCGACGACGAAAACAATAATAAGTGCGGTTATCAATAAAAACAACACGTTGTTATTATTGTTTTCGTCGTCGTCGCCGCGACAGATTCGCGTTGGTGTGATAGATCTTTAAACGCATTGAATATTTACGTTGACCGTCTAACTGAAGCTTAATTTTCCAAAACCAACAAACTTTAATTCTATTGAAAACAATCCTTAAATGTTAACCTTCAATAACAAATATTTTTCTGCAGTCTCCATTGATTGTCAAACTATTCCAGACACTACGAAATTTTATCTCAACTAATATGTTCGCTATTTTTACTGATTAAGTTATCGACACTATTTCTTTATTATAGTTTACTGTGTAAAATTTTACTGCGCTGCCTATATTCCCCATTAAAAACGGATAACATTTATTTACCAAAAATATGAATATAAAACTATATTTCTATTTTAATTTTGTATACCGTTTTTAATAAATAAAAAAATATATTTTTTTATATGAATTTGGACAGCCTTTTGTGTAGAAATTCACACAGATGTACAATGTTTCAAAGTAAAGGAACTAGGCTATTATTGATAGTACAAACTTTAATTCACTTAATTTCTCATACATATTTTTAATTTTAATTTCAAAACGTAGCAAAAATCATTAAAAATCGCGGAGAAACCATTTTGAAAAAACTCAAATGTCAAAATTTACTGTAATGGAAATCAATAATTGGCTTTCATCTGCCAAGAAATATTTTCATAGCCATTACCAAATCGTCTTCATTGGCATTATATTGAAGGCAATGGCAATAAGTCAAGCAATTTATTTCCTAAAATATTTGCCAGATTTGCTGGGTAAATTGTTGATTAAAAATTATTTCACCAACTGCTTATTCACGTTAAAGCCTAGTACGCTGCTGATGCGAAACGAAAAATCCCATACAAAAATGACACAACGAAATCATAAACTGAAAATTTCGTTCTGCTTTTCGTTTTGCAGTACGCTGTTCGAAGAGCGAAATTTATAATTGTAGTAGATTATTTGGAGAAGTCTCCGCTCCTTTTTCGCACTGATTTAATTATACAGACTATTTATTGGGTGCGGAAAAATGACATTTGAGTTTTATTTGTGTTTTTTTTTTGTTTATCATTTTCTTACATCATTGGTTTCTCTGATTTTTTGCGTTTATGTTGGATTATGTTTTTGGAATCAGGGAAACTCTCCAAGGATGTTTTCCGTTGTGTTTTCACAAGCGTTTCGTTGTCTGTTTGGAGATCACAGAAAAATTTCGTTTCGCATCAGCAGCGTACTAGGCTTAAGTAGTAAATCTTAACGAAAATCTACTACATTCAACAAGAACTCGCTGTTGTCTCCAAAGATTATTTAATTTGTACAATACACTTTCGCACAAACTGTGTACACATTTCTACTCTCTCATTTAAGCTTGAAAATAACATATGTCACACTAGAGTTTGTTTTCTTTTTATTTCTTATAGTATTTAGCAAAACTATCTGCGGTATTTTTATCTTAATTACTCGTTAATCCACCTTCTTAGGCGAATCAGCTAGTAAACATGAATTAACTGCAATTTTATTTTATTGGTCAAATTTCGGATGTATTTCCCAGATCAATAATAATTATTCAAATGTAGCCAATAAACTTTGTGGCATAGCTCACCCAGTGATTGTTTTTACATTCAAATTTAAAAATAATTCATGTTTGATTTGAGTTTATTAAAAGCGGTGTTTATTTTTATTATAAGTTCCTTAACTTGAAGATCTGAATATTAGAATCAAAGTTTGCAATTTTTGTTTAAAAAACAATATTGGTTATTTTGCAACTAAAGTGCCAAAATGAGAAAATTAAGTCCCACTTTTTTTTGTTAAATTTGCACTGTGAAACGGCACTAAGTATTCCAAATTTTGATTTTTTTTTTCTCTACAGGTGGAAATCTTCAAAAGACACTTGGTAATATTCGGTACCAAGTATAGTGTGGGACTTGTACCGCACTAAAACATCGGGATATCAGGACCAATCTATGAAAGATCGACAAAAGATTTTTATTTCTTAAATACAAAATCGCATTGGGGGAAGTTTAAATTTTAAATACTTTGCCATCGCATTTAGACCATCAGCTCATGACGCTTGGTTGTTTTTAGTCTTCGAACATTGTTACGTACATTTAATACAGTCTCCATCTTGGAGTTAGAATGACTATGCAGTCGCTGATTATGTGATACAGCGTGTTTTCTAACCACTTCTGTGACCATTTCTGTTTGTAGATCACGATGCAAGTCGCTATTTCTTATATACATATACAAAGGGGCATTAATCATTCCAAGAAGGACTTTGTTTTTGAATTTTTGGATGTTTTCAGCATTTGTTTTCTTTGTACAACTCCACAGTTGGATGCCATAAGTCCAAACGGGTTTTAGTACTTGGTTGTATAGCACTATTTTGTTCTGGATAGTTAAGTCAGAATTCTTACCCAGTAACCAATTTATTTTTCTATATTTTAGGTTAAGTTCTTCTCTTTTCTTTTTAATATGCTCTTTCCACTTTAGGTTGGCATCCAAAGTTATTCGAAGGTATTTGGCAGTATTGGCGTAAGGTTCAGCTTTATACTGTTAATAACAATTGGAACATTAATAAACTTTTTGTTTGTAAAGTTTATATAAGTTGATTTTGTTTCATTTATTGTTTTACGTCATTGTGGCGTCCAATCTCTTACTTTATCGGTTGCCTTCACAACACATTTATCAGGCACTAAAATGGCAGTATCATCTGCAAATGTGGCCATGAAGCATTATTGTCCACTGGAATATCCCTATAGTATACAAATTTTGATAAAAGTAATAAACAGAGTAGAAGTTGTTGTACAAATCTTCATTACACATTTTTTCCCCAAAACCAATATTTAGGTAGGTATTACCAAGATAATTGAGAAAATTCTTGAAACTGAAGATGGCGGCAGGCCTCACCTTGTGGAAAATGAGAGTGGAAAACTAAGTTCTGGTGATCTTTATGTATATGTAATAGTAAAATTTCAACGGACTCCAATTTAAGGTAAGCCTTACTAAACCATTAGACTGAATTAAAAGTGACAACTGCCAGGTGACTTTTATATAACAAGTCTTTTTAACGATCTTTCAAAGTTTGTTAATATTGACATAATCGTAAGAATACGATGTGCTTAGAATATTGGTTTAATTTTAATCTTTTGGGGGTTAGGTACTTCTTATATCTTAAACAATGGACCCGCTAATTTCTACATAACTCACTGAATTTAAGTAATTCTTAGTAAAATGGCGCACTCTAACGACAAATTACTATATCTGATCTAGATTGTTCAGAACCATCATCTAGAAAAATAAAAAGTCCTGCTTAAGTTATTTTGTACTAATTCCGTAGGTACAGGAACTCTGTAAGAATTATTGAAGAGCAATATTTAGGTATAAGGGCAACAGTTTTAAAACTTATGTTCTTATTCAATTGTCCTTATTTAACCAAGAAAAATAATGAGTTCCTCTATAATCACTCACTAATGAAGGGTTATATGAAAAGATGTTATACTCATCTCATCAACCGCATTTCCATGCAGTAAGCTATAGCCACCCATAAGGGCGGGTCTAGAACACATTTTTTTATTCAATACCAATTTAACTTTAAACCAAATTAACTTGCAGGTGTTTTATACGCCACCTACTCTCTCTTTCTCTCTATCCTAAAGTGTAGCCCACCCCCAGAGGTATAGTGCTGTGGCAGTACAACAATCTATAAAACACTTACCATCAAACAATTCGGTACCTACTGCGTTCCTTTTAATAAATAACCACAAGACTGTTGACACCCATTAAAATTTGTTGTAGCTAATGTAAGCCCTATATTTTCCCCTCAATTATATTATAATGGCTCATTTTCTTGATTATTTCATATAAATCAAACATTCTTCGTTGAGAAAGGACTTTTATATTATAACTTAAATACATACTTCTTGAGAATCTATTTATTTTATTTTTTTTATTTTTTTGGAAATCATAAAAAAAAAAAACAAAGTTACGCATATTACTCATCGCTTGAACAAATTGCTAATTGCAATGATAAAATAAAAGTTATTCTGGGAAAACTTCCAACAAAACACAAAAAGAAACTACAAATATTTCGCTAATCTAATGAGATTGAAGACGGTCGGTCTTTCTTGCCCCTTTATCCTCTGGCCATTCTCTGTTTGGGAATTTTTTTGTATAGAGTAGTAGGGGACGTACCTCCTTCTCCAGGTTTTTTTTTTAAGCTATAAAGAGGTGTAAGTATATATATGGTTTGTTCATAGAAAAATGTTCCTTGAATTAGTTGGAAAATGCTTAACCCATTTCCGAACGCAAATACTCTTTCTCTCTGCTGATGCCCTCTTTTAAAGAAGTAAACATCATCTAGCTAGCTATAAGGTATGTAGGTATGTGTTGTTTTGTTCTGACGGTGGCTGACAGGCTAGCATTAGGTATACACATGGACCAGGACATATCTCTACCATCATATAGAGGGCGATGTAGCTATAGTGATGTGTACTAAAAATGATGGCATATAAAACAGTCCAGTTTCAGCAGTGCGAACTTTTGAAACAACATAGCCACTGAGCAGTGAGCAGTAAGAAAAATGCTGACATACATATAAACCACCCTTTACTTGCTTTAAATTAGAACTTTCTTCGTGCCTTGAATATTGAAGACCAAAGACTCGATGTTGGGGGGGTGGGAGAATTCTTACTTCTTTTTTTTTTAACCCTCAATACATCCTGTTGTTGTTGTGTAGTCTTGTATGTGTGATCTTTGAAGAAAAAAAAAAAAAAAAGTACAAAAATGAAGCTCAAGAAAAAAAAAAACGTTTGCCAACAGCCCAAGTCCAGTACATCACAATACAACTCGTTTTGCACACCCTTCTGCTGCTTACCACCCCCAGAAATTCAAAGAAATTCACTAAAACATTTTTTTTTTGCGTAGCCTTACGTTGTTGCGTTCACTCGTTCCTTCGCTCGTCTTCCTAATTTTCGGTACGGTATACGGTACGACGGCAAAGTAGATGACCATTTCCATTATTTACAGAGCCAGGGTACAGCTACAGATGTTGTTATCTATGTGTTAAAGCTGACATTTAAATTTTTTACTTTGCAATGCAGTATCGAAGACTATACACACAGATACCGACAAACATACACTACACAGTGTTTCTTTTTGTTAGAGATAAAAAAAAAAAAAAAATAAAAAAAAAAAAAGTAAAAGATGGAAGCCTATGTACCACCTCGGACGGGGGTTTCTTTTGCGAAAGAGGGTTAGGAATGGGTGGGCGAAACGCCAACAACAACGACGACGACGACTACGACTACGACGATGACGATGACGACGGAGCTCGGACAAGAAAGGGGTGTAATTTGGGCAACACAAAAAAAGAGTTAAGCTGTGTTACTTCGTTCGCATAATACAGAAACCAAAGTACAAACAGAATAAAATAGGGTTGATTTTTCTACCTCCCCCTTTCATTTCATTCCATTTTTTTTTTATCAAAATAGCACAAAAAGTCCAAAAAATATTCTATAAAATAAGGGTTATTTTTTGTTGTTTTGTTTGAAATGGCAAAGCTGTATAGGTAGGTAGGTATGGTATAGGTAGGTACGACTAGTAGTATTATATAGGTATAGGACGGCAGAAATATCTAAAATGATTGCACAACACTTTTACTTGATTTTTGATGAGTTTGAAGACACATATACAAAATATAGATAACTTCCTGTTTTATACTTCCATCTGATTTTCATTTCATTTAAGCACATTTCAAAGGCTTCAAAAAATATTATTTTTATACTGACTATATACCTACCCCCGTTTGTCTGGCAAGCTTACAATTTCAACACTGATGTAGGTATATCTATATGACAGTCAGCGGATAAAATTTATTTTGTACATAATTTGCTGTTTTTGTTTCCACTTTAGTTTTTCTGAATAAATAGTTTATTTATGTAATTAGTTTAAGGCTCTAACCTTTAAAACACACATCAAAATTTAGTTCTAATTGTTTTCTTAAATACAGGTTTATATTGTTATCTTTTGTTTAAATCCTTACATTGGAAAAATTTACATTAAAAGTTACAAAAAACACAATTGATTGTACTTAAATTATAGGCCTTGAATCACAGCTCTCTTAAACCAAAACGGATTCTATGTAATCTGATCTTTAAATCTAGATGATTTTGTAGGTATTGCCAATTGCTATGTAAAATTTATCTAAATATTTTATTTTTATTGAGTGCGGTTAAATCTGTTCTACTTAAGTAACGGTTTTCATAAACGTTTTTTAAAATGCCCCCTGAGTATTACAATTTGGATATAGGTAAGAGATATAGATACCCGCATTGCATTTGATTCCGACATCAGGTTCATTTAGATATAGTTTCATATAATAGAAGTGTTTTGTTGGTAATCCTACTTTTCTGGGCATATATAAACGTAGATGCCCACAGGAAAGGGACTATAATTAACATTTTACTGCTAATTTATTACTTAAATAGTTAGAAGATGTAAGACTATAAGAGAGGTAAGGGTCTGATTTATTGGCAGCTCTACATTTCGCAATGATCATTTCTCAATTTAGTTGTTTTTGCAATTTTTATTTTTTTCTTATTACTATATTTGTTATTTATTTCGCAAATTTTTATTTCTCATTTCATTATTTCGAATTATATTAATTTGCTAATTATTCTATCGCATTTTATTATTTTGCATTATTTTATTTCGCTGTTTTTTTTCGCATTTTATTAATTTTGCTTCATATTTTTTTTTTTACGTTTAAATTATTTTGCCTTTTAATATTTTAGAATTTAACCTAGATGTTAATAAATTAGTAAATGGCAAGACAACAAAACATCCAGATTAAAAACAGCCCGATAATTGAAAGGTAACAAAACAAAAAATTGAAGCAATAAAATCTCAAAAAATTGCATCTTAAGCTGTGAGCAGACGGCATATAAAAAGTCGCATACGTTTGCGACTCTGACGTCACGTAAAAGTAGCAAATTTGTTGCAAATTCTATGCATACATCAGTGCTCGCAAACTTGCATATAAGGGTGTTCACACGACATGCAGAAACTGTCTTAAAATTTGCAAATGCATTTGCGATCAAGATGCTCGCATATCATGTGTCCGCAAATGTGACCGCATATGCTATATGGTCTATATGCGAGGTATTCAGACGATATGCGACAAAATCCGCATATCACCCATTTGAGATCATATGCAGGTTTGCGGACATTACCTACATAATTTTTTGAAATTTGGTGGTTAAAGTATGTGTTTGTGAATATTGCTCGTTTCGAATATTTAAATTATAAAAGTCCTAAAATAAATTCAAAATGTCGACAAGAATTTGGGGTGGTTATACTTTTTTCGTAAAAGGAACAACGAACAAGAAATAATATAAATAGTAGGATTTCCGTTATGTCCTAAACTGTTTTTTTTTTATCATATGCCCTAAAAAATGTTTGACCAAACCTCTGACCAAATTTTTCCCCATAACAAATTTGTAGAAGATTTGTTAAAATTTTATGTTTTTTATTGATGTGTAAACATCTATACTGGCGGTAGGGTGAAAAGAAAACGTAACGTAACGTTGTAATCGTGATCGTGGTCGTGTTTCTGAGCTTTACGAAAATTGAGTGCGTTCAACAATATGTACGTTCAGTAACTAAACGTTGAGTATTTATATACGAAATCGAAAGGTCGAGTTCAGTTCGGGTTGAAATTTGGTTGGCTGCTTAGAGGATATATTAAGCCCCTATTACATGATGATTCTTTGCGTCTGACTCTATTCAAACATGAGTGCGAAAGCGAAAAAAGATAAGATGGAAGACCAGTTGCCTTGTGAGTCGTGGGCCAAGTTTTACGAGACTCTTTTTAACGCTTCTTTAGCATTAGGCTACGCGCAAACCAACGCGATGGCGGTGGCGATCACGATAAAAATGTGGATGCCTCAAATAAAAATCAAAGCACACTTCAATCGTGTAGATATGTGCCTTTCCTTTGATTTATGTGTATTGCATCCACAATTTTATCGTGATCGCCACCGCTTTCGCGTTTGTTTGCAGCTACCTTTATCCGTATTTTGTATTCTTTGCATTACTTTTTTTCAATTACATGACTGCTTTGAGACCAGGGGCCTATTTCACAGAACATACATCACATACATTGTATGAATGTATGTACCTTAAAGTAGACGCCAAAGATGGCTCAGTGTAAATTTTGAATTTTTTGAAAAACTTTGCGTCAACTTAGAAAACGCATAATTTTAAAAAAAATTAAAATTTACGCCCACTCATCTCGTAGTCGTAATTCTTATCTTGTAGCCGTGGTCGTTATTTTGATTCTAAGCCAGAGATTAGTCTGCTATTACACGATACATCTAGACGCATGTGACTTTTCGAACTACGTAAGTGCAAAAGAGAAAAAAAATCGAAAAGATGGTACGGAAAAAAAGTGACCGGTGTCGCGTGAGTAAAATGTTCGATGCAACTTTTTGACGTTTCTCTTTTCTCTTGTCCGTTTTTTACTATTCTGCACTGTTATTGATAGCCTTATAGGCTTTCCAGAAATGAGAATTCATCTTTAAAAACAACATATAAAAAAAATTATTGCTTTTCTTGACTGATATTCATTTAAAGGCACACAAACTTTTCTTCCTTCAATATATCTAATAATGAAAACAAAAATAAAAACAGAAAAAGTTTTTTTATTGCTTGAGCACAGCCCAACACGAAAATGAAAAATAAAGAGAACTGTCAAATTAGATTCCCGACTTTGGTTTCAACGTGTAATAGCGCTTGAAACAGCGGACGAAATAACAAAGAAGAATTCGAAGAAGGCGCATGCAACTAGATTCATCGTGTAATAGCAGACTTAAAGCCCTTCCACACTATCCCACTGAGTATTAATACAAAGTGGAAAAGAATTCCATGCTACTGCCAAATTTGTGAGAGAGAAATTTCTTTTAATTTTTTGACCACACACAACAGTTTAATTTAACCTCAATAAAAATGTGATGAAATGTGTGACAGAATTAGAACCATTTCTAAAAATTCTCATGTATTAACACATGTCAAATCGTGTAGGCTGGGAATATCATATTTTGTTTCCACACTATTATACATGATTTGTTTCACACTTTTTTGACATGTATTAATATTCAGTGGGATAGTGTGGAAGGGCTTTTATGAATTATCCATAATCTCTGTTCTGAGCTTCACGAAAATTGAGTGCGTTCAACGCTATGTACGCTCAGTAACTAAGCTGAGTGTTTATATACGAAATCAAAAAGTCGAGTTCAGTTTGGGTTGAAATGTGGTTGGTTGCTTAGACCATATAGTACATGGACTGCGCTTTCATTTTCCATGCATCATTACCGATTTTCAAATTTGCTTATGAAAAGTTAAGATCTATATAAAAATAAAAAAAAAAAAAAATGTTTGCTATCATCCACACCCTAAATTTGATGTAAGCTATGCGCAAACCGACACGGTGGCGTTGGCGATCGCGATAACTTTTATCGCGCGATAAAGATGCGTTCAAAAACCTGCTCACATCAACACGATATATTTGTATCCCATATCTTATTTTTTTTTATATTTTTATAATCTTTGTTTGACAGATCATATAAAATGGAATTCTCCCGAACTTTTTCTATTAATTTTTCAGTATTTGAAGTCATTTTCAAATTTTCTTTTTTAAACTGTCATTTTTCTTCAGGCGATAAAGCGATCAAATGGTGCTTGCTGCGTTCAAGAACAGTCGCGTACTGAACGCAGTAGTGGAACGTGAACGCAATCCACATATCGCGTTGATGTGTGCCCCTGCATTGATTTACGTGTGCAGCATCCACATTGTTATCGCGATCGCCACCGCCAGGCGCCATCGCGTCGGTTTGCGCGTAGCTGTAGGCTCTCGGTCTATGAGGCTTTCGGACGAATGTTGATGTTTACACATCTTAACCGTGAGTCCCGGCACTCACACTTTTTTGAAATGTCAATATTTTAGTTTTGTCTTCATTTTTATTGTGCATTTGGCCGTTAAAAAGACCTAATTCAAAAATGTACATACAAAAATCTATACCTTCATATTTCGATTTAGATATTATGCATATGTGATAACTGATAAGAATGGCCTTCGGGTTAATGACGTCAGAAAAAATCTGTTTGGTCAGTAGTTTTGTTTACTAATTTTAATATAACGGACACCCACTAAGATAAATAATTTCAATTATATTTTTTTGTGTTCCTTCGAAATTTAAAACCCTTATTTTTTTTAACCGACTGTTTTTTAAAAAACAACAACACAAACATATAAATGCCAGTAAGACCTAGAGTCTTATAAATTAGACAAATGTTAGAAGGAATAGAAGGATAGGATAGATTGTTCTACTAGTAAAATGAGGATTTGCTCGCATTTGTGAGGGATATGCAATGTTCTGTTTCTGTCCCATCGCAAACTTGCATACGGTTGCACATGCTCGCAACCTGTCATAAATTATATGCAGGAGTGTTCACACGATATGCAAGAAAGTCGCAAACTTATATGCGACATATGGGTGTCGCATATAGTCCGCAAATCATTTGCGAGCATATGCGGACCGTCCCCAAAGAGTGTTCAGACGATATGCGACAAAAGTCGCATATGATGACGTAAAAATGACGTCAGAGTGGCAAACGTATGCGACTTTTATATGCCGTCTGCTAATAGCTTTAGAACTTTTTCGAAATTATTGTTTTGTGGGTTTATTGAAAAATAACAAAAAAAATGCAGGTGAATTAAAATTAATTTTAATAACTTACTGTCTCGGCGTATTATCTTCGGCCTTAAATTGATTTAATTAATTATATTAATGTCCCTTTCGAGATATTGAATGAAACTGTTTTGGAATAAATTTCAATACATTTTATTTACACCGAAAATGGATTTCACCACAAAAGATGCGCACCCTAAGAAACACCCTTAAAGTGAGCATGCACCTTTACATCCACCAAATTCCGTAGCCAAGTTTTGCACAAAGTATTGTGACAGATGAAAGAAACTAAAGAAAACATAACTCTACTGTTCCATATCCAGTTTCAAACAGTTTCAGACTGCCAGATTTAGTCATTTTTAGTCCGAAGCTTTCCAGACTTCAAAAGTTGTGCTAATTCTTGCAAAAGAGAGCGCGCTCGAGAGATAAAACATTTCCCCTTCTTGCCAGTTTTAGTCCGAGGAATTTCATCTGGCTATTTCTGGGTTGGATGTCAAATGTCTGGTTGCCGTATGTCAGATGACGTAATTTGTCAGTTGAGTACAAGAATCTATGTCGAACAAGGGTTGCCCATGTGTTAATTTTATTTTGATTTTAGTTTTGAAAGATAAGCATATTTTTTATTATTTTATTAATCTTTTAATTTAATTTAAAACTATTTTAAAAAAGAAAATTTAAAATTGAGTAGCAATACTCAATTGCTTATATAATATAGTGCTACTTGAAGAAAAACTCGCTTAAGCCCGTATGATAGTACATTTATTTCTCATTTTTAATTAATTGAAAATGAAACTAAAGCAGCACGGAGGATTCATTATGGAAAATTCCCATATGATCGAGTGTGTACACATCAAACCCTAAAAATGTGAAAATGACATTTGAATGTCAGAAAAAATGTGAAATGTCTGAAAAAATGTATTAAAAATGTCATTCGATTTACATTTTTCAGCTTCTAGCAGCTTTTTTTTTGACAGTTCAGAATTAAAACATATTTCAAAAAACATTATAAAACTAATTATTAATAAACATTTCGGACAAAATTCAATTGGATATAGTTTTGTGTTGCCGTCAATATAAATTAATCAAATATTGCATCATTAGAAGAAAAGAAAAGAAAAGGATTTTTAAAAAATGTTGACAATTCATATTATTTTTTTTCCAGATATGTGCTTTTCCTTTCATAAGAACAACATGTTTCCTTTTTACTCTTGGCTGACACTTTAGTATGATTTAATGAGCTAAAAATGAAGAAAAAAATGTAGTGTCATACGGGCTTTAAGCTTCATAATTTAGTATTTAATTAAAGATTTTTTTGTTTGAATACTAATATACTTGTTGTAAGCTTGAACGTTTATTCTCTGTTAACATTTTATTTTCTTGGGCTGTGATTCTTGAAATTTTGTATTAAGATTTATCACTGATATAGGGCAACTCTAGTCGAATATATTTTTTGACGTTTAAAAAGTAGTCGAATTTAGTCGAATTTTTCAGTTTTCTTTCTCTTTGAGAGCATTTGATCCCCAGTACTCAAATTTGACATTTGACCAACTTTTAGTGCGAGAAATGTTGAGAATAGACCATATCAATTGCTAATATTTTGCCACCGACGCCATTTTGTATTTGTATCAACAATTCACACGTATTCGCGGACAGGGAATTTAAGAGAGTTTTCTCTTACGGTGCTCAGATAAAATTTGCCGGTGTTTTATATGCAAGAGGGTACGACTGTACGAGTCGGTTCTCTAGATAATAGCTGTGTTTGGTAACGTGAAATTTCTTGCAAAATTGCAAAAATTTACACAATTTTTCACAAATTGTAGCTAATTCCTGTTTGTTAACTCAAAAAAGTTACAACGAGAGAGCACAATGAGAGAGGAAATTATTTCCCCTCCATTGGATAGTTTGCAATTTTCTGCTACACAAATTTCTGTGTGAAATTAGTGTAAAAACTGTCAAATACATAGCTGTCACTTGTCAGTGTCTGTTGCTTGACGTCGGCTAGGAATCTACAAAATATTAATTCAGATTGTCTTCATTCAATTGATGAAGATTCAGATAAGTCCATCAAAACCAGTGTTACATTTTCATTCGATATTTTTCAGTATAAAAATGATTTTACAATTTAAAAATTACAGCGTTCAAAATGATTTGTCAATGTTTTACGTCTTGTACACAAAAGTGACATTTAATACAAAAAGTGGTTCAGTGCGTTTGTCAACTTTTGGACAAGTTCTCCCTCTCTGAGAGTATTTTCTCCTTCTTTCAAACTTTGACAGGTTTTACACTTTTGTCTAAAAAAAATACCAAACAGACCTAATATATAGGTACTCTATGCTACTGGGTGCCAGCTATAAAAAAAACATAAATCAAAACGCTAGAAGCCTTTTGATATTTGCAACTGACTGACATCCCTGCTCGCGATCGGTATCGTGGGAAGACTTACTTATTGAAGGCGTCATGGACTTGACCCCCAGTTAGAGAGTAGATGATGATAATAATGAATATTTCTGTTTTCTATCTTCAAAAACGAATATATCCCATTCCGAAATAAAAAGCTCTTCCACTAATGCTTAACTTATTTACACTTATATTTACATCTTAATCGAATAGTCCTTGAAATAAGTACCAACTAACTTCCTTTCTTGGAAAAGAACCTGTACATGTACCTATACCATTTCCTACTTACTTTTGTACAAAATTTAAACTCTGGATATCTACCTAATCTCATTCCCTCTATAAGTACTGATACTTCTGCCTTTATGCTATATCTGCAGGCAATGATTTCTTATTAAAAGAAAAAGCATTCAATAGAGGAGTAGATAGATATAGAAGATACAAGCTAAGCTAAGGTGTCGTCCATTAGTTCTTCTAAGAGCAGGTAGGTACATTTAAGGAATTGAATTTCCATTCCAATTGCATGAATAAGTTATGCAGTTCTCGACTCTCGTTAGAAGATGGCGCAATAAATGGGAGGCTATATTTTTGGCTCTCAATTAAAACATCTCATTAGCCATTCCGGGATAATTTTTTTTTTGTATTTGTTTTTGTATATCTACCAACCTAACCTAAGTATCTTCTTTTTTCATTTGGATAATTAATTTTTAATATTCGCTTTCTTAATCCTAATACATATAATTATGTATGTTTGTTTTTCAGCTTTTTATATAAATATACAATATATGTACCTATCTATATTTTGTTTGAATTTTGTTTTTTATTTAACAGTTTAAGAGTGGTGGACTGTTTCTGCGAAAATTACTTGTTCATCTAATTGAGTTCGCTTACCGGAATGGCAGCTTACATGATATTTCCATTTTAATTTTACTTTTTTTTTTCTGTGTATTTTATATTGTACGAGTACCTATATCCTTTACTTATGTATATTCTGTATCAGTTTGCGAGCTGTGTTGTAGGCCAGCCAACAGAAATGGGGGTAAAAATGATATTTTTAGAAATAACCTTAACAGAAAATCAGATCGAAGTTAAACAGGAAGTTATCTATGAAGCCCAATAAAAATGTAGTTACGTATATATAGTCAAACTGCTGTACAATGATTTTTTGGAAATGTTTGCCGCATTTATCTACCTACATTTTTTTCCCCATTGCTGGACAAAAATTAACCCTTATTTTAAAGAAAATTCTTTTGGGATTTTTGTGATGGTTTTATTTATAAAAACAAAAAACAAAACGTGGAATAAAATTAAAGGGGAAGAGAAAATCAACCCTATTTTATTCTCTGTTTGTACTTTCCTTTTAGTTTCATTTTATCTTATATAATGCTGGTAAAACAACTTAACTTTTTTTGTCCTTGATATTTCTTAAACTAGGTATGTATAGTTCTGTTTCTATATGAAACATCTTACATTCGTTTTCAACACGTGCTTCTTTCAAAGCTTTACACAAGTTAAGATATTAAAAATATGCAAGAATCAAGATGCTATGATTAAATTTTCGAAAATCTAAAAATTTTAAAACTCTTACAGAAGTTGTAGTTTTTTTTACAGGACCCGTCAAATTAAATATTACCAACTTGAATGGCATATCAGGTCAAATTCAGAAAGAATATTTTAGTAATGGATTTTTCGGGGTCTTATCAATTACAGGTAGGTAGGTATTGATTATTATTTTATTATTTGTAATTTTTATTCCGGTACTTTCAAGTGCATCTCATTTACTTTTAAGTAACTTTGTTAAAAAAAAAACAAAATCAATCTTCTGCCCTTTTGAATATTATAGGGTTCTAATCAAGAACCACTTTTTTTTGTATCTCCTGATGTTTTTGAGAATTAATGTCATGTTATATTTTCGATGGTTTTGTAGAATATAACTTAATTTCACTTTTCTACGGAGTTTTTGACGTTGATTTGTATTTTTGTAAAAAGCAATGTTCGATTTACCATAAACAGAAATATGAATAGGTATACGGTCCCGAACCTGCCTGCAGGCAAAACAGGCAATTGCCTAGGGCGGTACTTGCTTAGGGCGGCAATCTCAATAATACAATAATTTTAAGGCAAAAAATCGGTAATACATCCGTCTACTTATGATAACTATACTTTGATGAAAATTCAAGTTTTAAAGCAACTCAACTTGGTAAACGCGTACACAAATTTATGTTTGTATCGTCAACAGTAATTTTGAACGAGTTTTTATGCAAAATAAATATCCTTTTGGTAATGCTTCAATCAAAATCAATGGACTCACGATTTGCAATCTGTTTGCGACGGCAAAATTATTTTCTCAAATTTCTTTTAATTTAAAAATTAAAACGCAAATTTTAGTATCTTAACATTAAATTAAATAAGTTTTCTACAGTTTGGTCCAGTTTTTGTGAAGAATTTAGGCTTATTAAATGTTTTAAATCCCATTTGTTCTTTTATTCGTCAGTCATTGGTCGCTCAAGTGTGAGCAGTCCTTTAGATAAATAGCGGAGGCACTTTCATGTAAACCATTCTAAGGAGTCTTTGTTTGACACTTTATTCTATAGTGAATACAATCTCTTGAAAGAATCCATCCAAAATAGAAATTTAAAAGTAATTTTTGTTTTTACGATATTAAACTATCTCTTCTCGATGAGCGCTTTGTGCAGTATCAATTTCTCATCCAAAATTTCGGATTTCCTTGCGATACAAAGATGGAGGAGTTAAAAGACAGCGAACAACAACAGCAAAAATTATTGAAAACGAAGTTCAAAAGGGTATTATAGCTAAAGATCTCATGGAATGAGCTAAATATATTTAACCAAACTTCTGCTGTTGTTAATTTCAAACCTTTGTCAATTTTAAACTATTCAGCTTCACGCTTCTTACTTGAATTGTATTTAAATTTATTAATGCATTTAAGATACCTATACTATTAACATTTCTTGCACATAAGTGTTGCATCAGGTGAAGCTAGCTTTTCGACGCTTAAGCTTATAAAAACCTATCTTCGCTTAACACTGACCTAAGAGTGATCAACTGGTCTTACGACTATTTCAATTGAAAATTAAATGCTTAGTAAAATTGAAGAAGAAGAAATCGCTACAAGATTTGCAAAAATGAAATCACGCAAAAATAGCATTTTGGTTTCAAATTTTGTCAATATGTATTTTGTCGAAAACATTTGATTCTATTAATTTTTATTAAATAAAACCCCATGTAAATATTCATGTTCTCATCATCGTCTTTTTTTTGAGGCGGCAAAATAACAATTTGCCAAGGGCCGCAAAATTTTCAGGTTTGGCACCGAATAGGTAGGTACTATGTATTATATTTAATAAAGGGAACTCATGCCGCTTTGAAGTTAGTTCGTTGTATTCCAAACATTTTCAGAATAATTAGATAATTAAAAAAGATGGCTATAAAAAAAAACTACGACACTTCAGATTTATAAGCTAAGCAATAAGCATGGTTCAAATATTTTATCTACCTTTGCTTTAAGTATATTATGTTATCACACTAGCATTTCTAAAAAAATCAGCACAATTTCATGCTTTCTGGACTCTTAGGTTTAAAATTGTCATTTTTCCAACTATAGTGTGAATAGTATGACCACAAGAAATGGTGCTCTTTCACTTTCCCTAAGCATAAAGCTCACCCTTGATGATCTGATCAATGGAACCCAAGATATAAGATTTTTAAGCGAACCATATGGCTTCTTAAGAAAACAAACAATTTATGAAAAAACTATTTTAAAAAAGCGTATGGTTCGCGTTAAATGCTTATAACTTGGATTGATCAGATCACCAAGATTGAGGTCTTTAAGGGAAAGTACAAGAACACGATTTCTTATGTTTAATTTTTTAATTTAAATAGTCATACTTCTCACACAATAAATGGAAAAATGGCAATTTTTAACCTCGCAGATATATCACAAGCTGAGAAAAAAAAACAACCAGAATTTTGAATTTGATATCATGACACTTGTACCTTTTAACCCACTTATTCACATTTTAGTTATACTTTCAATCCCAAAATTTGCTGTCACCTCTCTAAAGCCCGCATCACACGACGCTTGTTTTCCTGCTAGAAATGCTTGCTGGCTTTCGTGCTGGCTATTGAGCTGGAAAATGGCGTCACTGCTGGCTCTCTTGATAGAAGCGCTGCTAGATTTCAATGTTAGAACCGGTGCTATTTTTCTTGCTTGTTTTGCTGCTGGATTTTAGCAGACGTCAAAAGGTAGATGTATATTTTCAAATGTCATTTTTTCTATTTCGTTTTTATTTATTTTCTAATAGTTTTTTCAACTATAAACAAAATTAAATGTGATTTCATTAATTTGTATATTTAGTTCTATCAGATGTATGCATTTTTTGTGAAAATTTGTTTAGAAAAATATTGTGTACTGTGTTCTCTCAAAGAAACACATCAAAGAAATGTCAAAAAACCATCAGCGAATCCAGCTCCAAAACAATCATCGAGTGAAGCCAAAAAATTCAAACCAGCAAAACATCCAGCACCACACCATGCAACAAAACCAGCACGAAAGCCAGCAAGCATTTCTAGCATGAAAACAAGCGTCGTGTGATGCGGGCTTAAGACTATTAAAATTGTTTTCTTTTAAGCACTATGAGAAATTTCAAAATATGGATAGTTAAAAGTTCGGAAACTCCGAGTGTGGAAAATGTTTTTGGAAACAAAATAGTACCACCGTGCTCGCAATAGAATTTTCTTTATTTTGATGCTGTTTTAAACGAAAATACCAATGAGAGTAAAAAGGAAAAAATCCAACAAAAATTGATGAACAAAATACCTATATATATTGTTCAAAAATTCTCTTAGCCAATAAAAAACCTTAAATCGAAAATTTTGCAAATATCGATCTTTTAATTTCTTATCTGCTTCTCAAAAATATAAAATTTATTTCTGGAAAACATTACCCTGATTTTTGGTGATTTTTTTTCATCCAATGTCTATTTTTCATTTTTTTTGCTTTCAAACGTTTTTATTTTCTAGAATTTTCTTTTATATGTATGACTTTTTTGTATTTATATGATCTATTGTTTAAAGAAACAAAAAACCCTCTATAATTTTTCGTAAACAAAATAGAATCTAGACGTTACAATTTACACTACTTAAAATCCGATTGTAAAAAAATCAGGTAAGTTGAAATTTTTAAATAAAGTTGCCTTTCAGATGATATTTTGTGTTTATCAATAAAAACCTACCATTTGAGTTGGGTCAGATAATTGCAAAAACCTAAAAATAGACACTAAAAGCGTGGCAACCCTATCCAACGAACATACTACGCCAGACAACAACCCATGCACAAAATATTAGTTTAGACACTACCTAAAACACTGTATACTCTTCATCTGGTAACTCGGTGAGGGAAGGTCGTTCTATATGGCGGAATCTTAGACTATTACGTTGTTTATGAATCAAAGTTAAATTTCGATACTAAGTTATTTAAAATAATATCTTTTATTTATTTACTAAAATATCGTAGATTTAAGACTTTTTTTTATCGTGGTACTGATACATTGTAAACAAACGAACACTTAACTGACTTACCGCGATTAATTATTATAATCAAAAATTATTTTCGATTTATTGCCCGACGTTTCGGCAAGGTTACACTTGTCGTGATCATGGGTTGACTGATAAAATATCCTTATAATTATAAGTCTCTATTCAACGTTGCATAAGTTTTATAAATAACGTTTTCGCGTTCAGAAAAATTATAACGCGTTTACAACTTTATGAAATCGCTATAATCCGTCTATAAATAAGCCTGTTGGTTAATAACAACCGTGATATTCATGAAACATCAACATTTTTCTATGCAAAATAATGCTTGGAATATAATTTGTCTTGGAAAAATCAAGTGGAGACATACATACGTTTTCAGTTCGAAAAACAAGTTTGGATTTTTGCGTGAACTGCTTACTGTTCAAGAAAAATTTGAGCTAATATTTATCCTGACAAAACTTTTATGAAAAATAAATTTTTTCTCGAACTGCGTACTAGGTTTTATAATTGGCGCGTTCTGGAAAATGGGATCTTAGAGATTTTTTTTAACTCAAAAAGTGAATCCACGATTATTTTTCCCTAAGAATTTTGACAGCAAAGCTGTTTTTTGCTGATGAATTCTGTTTATGTAACTGGGATGAGTGAGATTGCTGATATCTCCGAAATCTCATTTTCCTGAACATGCGCCTAATACAAAGCTGGTATTTTTAATAAATCGTAATATTTTGACTATGAAATCAATGCGTTTTGGAACAAGATAAAGAATTGATACTCTCAGAATATTTTATTTGGCTATTAAACCTAATACGCAGATCGTCCTAAATTTTGGCTTCCATACAAAATTCTCTCCAAGATAAAATTTAGCCAAGCCAAGTCAAGACTGGTATGCAGCCCTACCTAAAAAATTCAATTTTTGATTCTTACTTTACATCACTTATCTGTTATTAATTTTCGAGAAAAAATTTTAAACAAATTGTGTAATTCTTGAATTTTATGTAAACAATATGCTTTGTGAAAATAAAAACCGTAATGTAGGAATATTTGAGAATAAATGGTTTACCTCAGCCAAAGAAAAGAATCCATTTTGTTTGATTAATTTATAATTTGTACACTGGGGTTTAGCTGAACTTTGGAGAGAAAATTGGGGAGCTGAAATTCAAACCGATCTGCGTACTGGACTTTTACTTGAACTTCAAACTTTTGTATATGGTACAGGTTGTTGAAAGTTGAAGTTATTTATCTGTAGCATTTTTAAACCTATATTTTTGATTTTGAATATTATTATTCCTACAATTTTTTTTAGCGCAAAAACCCCTTTTCTAAATAAAATCGATTTAACTCGATTTCTATTTTAGTACGAAGAGGGTTTAAAGGGACAAAAAGTGATAACTTTAAAATTCCCGAATATTTATTTATTGATCGAAAAAAAGTTAAAAGTTCCCCAAAATATTTTGACATTTTGACCTCAAAAAAATTATCAAATCAATGAACTCAAAAAGTAAAAATTGAAGATCTGAAAAAAAATTGATTTTTTGAAACTTTTTGTCCATATTTATTTTTTTTTATTGAATTTGGAATCGATTTAAAAAAAATTCAATAATTTGTTGTACCTATAAAATGTTAAAAAAAAATTAGAACAAAAAAATTATCAGGTATGCCAATTTAAAGTGTTCATGAATTTAAATTTTGAAATTAACTGAAAAAAATAATTAACTGTAAATGAGCAGTTAATTATTTTTTTCAATTTTGATTTTTTTTAAATACAAAATATAAAGCAGCAGCTGAAATTGGGTAAAAATACAAACTATAGGAGCTTTTTACGTTAATTCTATCATTATTTAGATTCCAAGAAATGTATACTATAGGTAAAGTTGTCCCATTAGATTATAATTCATAATTGCTAAGGTCCAACTACATTTTTAACTGTTGACATTTAAATAATATAATTCCTATCATTCTCCTTAAGAAAAAAAAATATAACTTCGAACCTTTGACCCTTTCTGTGATTTGAAAAATTTGACTGATCTCTTTATGACAAACTAAGTATACCTAAAGGCTAAAAGTTTATGTGTAGATATCTATATTCTGTTATGGACTCTAAGATTTTTAGAATTTAGATCGTTATGTAAAAAATATAGAAAAATCTTTCCCACAAAAGAAGTGTGGATGGACCCTATCCCATATACAACTATTGTACTGTAGGTATGTAAAAGAAGTTTAGTCTCTCGCCCCGTATAAGGTCAAAAACCAAAAATCAAACATAAATACATTATTTATGATTTATAGTTAGTAAATTATACTCATACATATATTCCATATTTGTGACAGCTTTTGGTTCACATATATTCGATTGAACTAATTACTTTGAAAGAAGTTTCAATAAACAAAACCGAGTTTTCAACACCCTAAAAGCTTATAATAAAAATTATATGAACATTTTCTTTGGTCTGGCCGATACTATATGTTTATATTTTTTTTTTTGTGTCACCACAATCTTTTAAGTCCTTTTTTTTTTGTTTACGTCCTGAGGATGTATAGGTATTTCCCATATGATACAATGTGGGCTATATATGAAGGGATGTGCGTTGTAACCCATTTCTTTAAGGACATATTTTTGTTAGAAGAGTTTATGATAATAAAGACACTATTTGGGGTTTTGGCTAATCCCAAGAAAAATGAAAACCCTATGTTTATAGTTTATATACCTTTATACATGTAATGTTCTTAACATACTGACTGACTTGGTCGCAGCAGTAAAATTGGGTGATAAAAATTGGTTGTAATAGATTTTGAGAAGAAGTTAATAGGAAAAATCGATGTAGAATATTTTTCTTTCAGTTAAATACATATGTATATGTACATAATTTTGAAATAGCACATTAATTTTATATACAATTTCTAATTCTTGTATACGGTATACCAACATTAAATCCTCGTGGTTCATCAAAAGAACCTAAGTCACTTTTTTAAGAATGCTTGAACCATAAATGCGATGTGCGTTCCCTATCGTCATTTGCACGAATGGACGAGTTTGGCAAGAATGTCAAAATTAAACTCTATAGATGCTGTCATACGGAAACCTTAAAATCTATGAAAAGGCATGTTGGGTGTCGATTTTTAAGTTTTTATATGTTTTCCCAGATCTGCTGTAATTTGAATTTTTGGTCGATATAGAACTTTTATGGCATAAAGCTACACTGATATAGACCTTTAAGGGGTATGGTTTGTTTCGCAAGAATTGTCTGGCAAACTAACGATTCGCGGGGGTTCATTTCGCCGCTTTTCGTTCTGCATTTTGTTTGTTTAGCATTTTGTTATTTCTCATTTAACGTTTTGCAAATCACGTTTCTTCTTTTAAAGCTATGCGCAAACCGACACGATGGCGGTGGCGATTGCGATAATTTTTATCGCGCGATAAAGATGCGTTCAAAAATCTGCTCACATCAACGCGATATATTGTGTAGCGGGCTAAGTTGTCAGCGACAAACGTTTAACTTTTGAAGTTTAATAAAAAAAAACATTTAAAATGGAATTCCCCCTAATTTTTTCTATTAATTTTTCAGTTTTTCAAATTTTCTTTTTTAGATTGTAATTTTTCTTCAGCCGATATAGCGATCAAATGGTGCTTGCTGCGTTCAAGAAAAGTCGCGTAGTTGAACGCAGCAGTGGAATGTGAACGCAATCCACATATCGCGTCGATGTGTGCCCCTCCATTGATTTACGTGTGCGGCATCCACATTGTTATAGCGATCGCCACCGCCATCGCGTCGGTTTGCGCTTAGCTTAAATGATTTGACACATTATCATTTCGCAATTTTCATTTAGTTTTTAGTTCAATTGGATTTTTGAATTTCCGCAATTTTTTATTGGAATGTCGTTGTTTTGCTTTTTTTCATTTAGCAATTTATTATTTCGCTTTTTTTTATTTGGCATTTTGTTATTTCACTTTTTTTATTTGGCATTCAATTGTTTTGCAATTTTTGGCATGGCATATATAAACAGTGAGGTATGTATGGGGGAGGGGGCATGCTGTCCCCCTACCAGACCCCTGCTTGGGCACATTATAGGATTTGGGTTAAGTGCGAGGTTGGGTGTAGTTAAAGTGTTGGACAAAAACATTTGGCTTTATTTCTAAGTCAAATTTGGCTTTATTTCGTTTTCGAAATGATATAAAGCCAATTTGGCCCTATTTCCATTTTCAAAACGAAATAAGGCCAAATTTTAAATTTGGTCCTCTTTCGTTGGGCCTTATTCCACGTCACCGAAAAATACTCAAAAATGAACAATATTCCATATAAAAAATTACTTCTCAAAAAAACATTAGCTGTGTTTTATTTTCCCCAAGATCCGAACCAGATTGGATTTGCTTACAAAAATACATGTATAACAAAAACAACACAAGATCCAACTTTGTTTTGAATTTGGATTTCCAAATCCATTTTGAACACACACCCTTAATTTGTAAATGTCGTCAGTAGTGTAAAGAAAAAAGACAAAGGGTGTATACGAATAAAAAAAAAGAAAGGAATAAAAGAGTTGGGTATATAACGTATGTCACGGAGATCCTGGGTTGTTTTATTTTCCTGATCTGATCTGGATGGGATCTGGGGGAAAATAAAACGCAGCTATTAATATTAATTATCAAAACAACTAAACGGCGAAATGATCTATCAGCAAAATAATAAAACGGCGAAGCAATATGTTGCGAAATAATGAAACGGCGAAACGTTATTTCGCGAAAAAAAACAATTGGCCAAATATAAAACAACGTAACAAAAAAAAAAATGAAACAATAAATTGCTAAATGATTCTTGCGAAATGATTGAAAATATTTTTGAAAAAAAGCGAAATAAAAAAACGCCGAATGTAAATTACGTAATGATTGAAAAACGTAATGAATAAAAACCCAAACGTAAATTGCCAATTGTGGATTGCGAATTAAACGAAATATTTAACGACTAAAGCGAAACAAAGACCCACAGTGACCCACCTTTAAGGCATCAAGCGTATAAACATAATTATGCCTACATACATGCAGCAGAAAAGATTTTGATAGAGATTTTTTGTAGTTCAAAGGGTCTTCTTTCTGCTGGATCGGGTTAACAATGCTTAAGTTCAATTCTTCCGGCGATATTACCTGGACTCATCAGTTGACATAATGAGAGCATATTATTGTGCGTTAATATCGAATTTTTCGTTCAATGTTTTCTATTTTTTTTGCTACTTTACCAAGTATATATGGTTTATTAATTAATAATATGCCGTTAGTTAATTGTGATAATTACAATTTTTTTGGGCAATGTTTAGTGTGTTTTTTTGGATTTTTTGATCAATTCATATTGTCGCAGACTCGGAGACATAAAACAAAAATAACGGCACTGCAATGTGCTTGTGGCTTCCAAGCACTGATGGAAAAAGCCTTACTATTGTACTGAATTCAGTACAATTTGATTTTCTCAGTACGTAAGTACATCTTTGCCATTTTCAGTACAATTTTGAATTATTTATACAAAATTTATAATTTTCTCTTATCTAAAAAAAATCTATGTGCGATGAGAACATACTCAAAGCCCAATTACCCAATATCAAAACTATCAGCTCATTTGCTTTTAAATACTGAACTGAATATGTAAGAGTACATATTTAGCTTCCAATTTTTAAGTTCAACTGACCTCAACTCCAAAAGTTGCGTTTCGCCCAGGTACGACAGTTGGGCTCATCATATATTCAATCGCTCCACTTAAACAGAAGTAGTTTTCTAATTATCTTCATCTTCCAACAATGAAATTAATTTTTAAACAATTATGTAGAAATTTTATGGTAGGCCTAAGGGAATCTCTTGATGAAAAGCCTTTATTGGCTTTTGCAAAATCACCTACCAGTTATGGAGATATATTGCGTCACCGAATGTGAAATCTTATACACTTTTAAAAAGTTCAGTGAAAAAATTATACAGGGCTTAAAAAATCATGCTAAAATGTTTTACATAACATTTCTGCTAAGATATTAGAAGAAGATTGGATTTCGATGACATTTTCTTAAAAGCACTTCAAAATTTCTCACAAAGCGCAGTATTGGATGGTCAAGTTAACTCCATCGTTCAATTTGTTTTAAAGTTTTTTCCTAATGAACACAAAAATATTGAAGCTATAAGCAACGAATATAGAGCTCTAGCTGACTGTGAATATATTAAGAAACTGAGAAATGTATCTGTATCGGAATTTTGAGCAAAAATTTGGTTTTTGAAAAATGAATGCTGATAGAAACCAATTGTCTTTTAAAAAAGGAATGTTGTCACAGTTTTGTAATTAATAAAGATGTTGTGAATAAAAACGTTCTTCAAAAAGAAGAACTTTTAGAGTAAAAAAAATGTTAATTACCTAACTTACTATTATTTTCTTATCTAAGGAACCAGTTATACGTAATAATCAATGAAAATTCTATTTTTAATTTTCAGATGTTTAGGAAGTAAAATCAGTGATTATTTTAATGGCAAAATAAACCTGACAGTTTAATAATCATTTAGGATTTTAAAAACCTCAAACTAAAAATTTAAATATTCAATGATGAGATTCAATGAAACCTTACTGTGATACGGGATCCGTCCGTTATTTATTTAGCTATAATAATGAGGTTCCTTTACTATGTTACCTTAATATTTATAACAAATGAATTTTTGTACTTGTTAATAAATCAATTTTATTTTTGAATTTGTGTGTTTGCTAGTTTTTATCCATTTAAAAGAGCTCAGTACTATTTGTTCTTTTTCAGTACTATTTTGTTTCAACGTTCAGTACAATCGAAAAAAGTCGATTTCCATCACTGCTTCCAAGCGTTCCAAGTGAATTTCTGTTCAATTTCTTTTTTTCTTTTTTGTAGAATGTAGGAACAAACTTTAAAAATCTTTATTGAAAAATAAATTAGTAATACTATACAAAATTATTATTTAAGAAATACATACTCTTGGTCTGCCGTTGATGTCGCTCGTTTTTACTTTTAAAATTCTCTATTTTTAACCTTCGTGTTTGTTCTTCGTCGTGCTTTTAACTTTTTCCAAGCAAAATTTCAAATCGTCTCTTTGAAAAAAATGAACGCGTTCAGATGTTAAAATCGAGCGGCATCCAAAGATAGGCCAAAGGTAGGTTTACACATCAGGTTTACACGCGTTGTTTACACATATGAAGAAGACCGCTTCGAAAAGGGGCAAATACTTATTAAATTTAGTGGTTTTTTGTTTAATAATTTGCCACTAGTTAGTCTTTAATTTATAGTTGTGATAATTTTAATTTTATCGTGTAATTTTGTCTCTATTTTTTTGTTTTATTTTTGTTGCTAAATTCATACAAAGTTAGCAACACACATTTTCAAAAACGGGATAAAAATTATTATATTGAAATGTTAATTGTTTAGTAATTAACCGTTAATTATAGTCTTTAATTAAATTTTGACAGTTTTTTTTTTTTCTAAATTAATATGATTTAAGCATATCAACCCCTAAGAAACGGGTTAAAAAGTTTTATATTGAAATGTTTATTACTCAGTAATTAATCGTTCATTAGTCATAAAGTAGTTTTGATAATAACAATTTTGTCGTGCAGTGTTTTCTATTTTTTTTTTTATTTTTTCCTCAACGAATTAATCTATCTTCATTCAATAAAAAAAAAACCCTATCAACTAAAACCAAATTCAACAACAACTTTATTTGAGTTCAACTACCATAACCCTCTGTCACTATATCTTCTACTCGCATATAAGCACATTAACTCTTGATATTTTATTTTTTTATTTATTATAATAAGCACTTTAAATGTTACACGCGAGTCTGTGAAAAGAGTAAAAAATTCATCAACATCCAGCAAGCAACCAACCAACCAACCCCACATAACAGAAAACCTAAAGTGAAAGTGATGTAGGATTCGAATATTCGATGATGGCCATGGCCAGGCTACCCCAGTATACAGTATAGGTATACACTACTAAGCAGGGAGATTTTAAAATTCTTTACCCCACACGAAGAAGCTATCGATCGGTCAGCACAAAAATGCATAACAACCTATAATATACATATTACATACAGACCCTAACATAGATATGTACATATATAAAATTTTCTTTCCAAGCCCAAAAAATAGAAGCCTCTGATCTATTAACAATAAATCTACACACCAACACACCAAAGTCCAGTCTTGGGGCATTTTTGCTTGCACACAGACACACATTATGCTAACATCCCCCCACAACAACAAAAAAAAGTATAAAAGTATAAAAAAAACGTAGATATACAAGCACACATATATAGATTGAGATTTTTATTCAAACAAGAGTGAAAGGGGTTTTCGTTTTTCAAACTTTATTTGAAATTCCATTATAAGAATTTCGACTGACTCCGGACAATGCCGCAACAGCACAGCAGAGCAGAGCAGAGCAGAGAACACAACCATCCACCCACAATATTGTTAAAGGCGCGCAAAGACGCAAAGGACGATAAGGCTGAAGGAAGTCCTGCTCCTGCCATTATATTTGCCACCACTCCTGGACTCCGGACTTCTGCAGCCCTCATCCCTCGCAAAGCTAATACAAATGCTTTGTGCTATCATCAGCATAGAAGGGGTTGAACATCGATGGTGCCGGCATCGGCATCAGCATCAGCATCAGCATTGGCATCAGCATCAGCATCTCGGCATCGGTATCCACGAGTGGACAATTGTGTTTTCTTGCCAAAAAACGGTCAACGGACACATACACCTATATAATTCGGGTGTCTGTATATTTTTGTCCATAAATTAGTAGGAAACGTTGGTGTTTTATAAGAGAGCCTTCCCGCAAATGCCGACTACGACTACGACGACAACGACAGCGACGAGGACGTTCTATTCGTTTGGGCAGTTTCATTCTTTTTCGTTGTTATAGCAGCATCTATACGCATTTGGCAGGTGGTCCAGGTCCTGGACCAGGACCAGAACTAAGACTAAAACTCAAAAGGGTTGGTTCGGTTTGGTTTGGTTTTTCTGGGCAGAATTGATGGGGTTATGGAAAGTTCTTAGCACACACTTATGAAGAGTTTTATTTTTATACAAGCGACCATCTGCATATTTCATTTACATCTCCCACGCCAAGACGGCAGGAGCAGCACCAGAATCCATGAGGACCGGATTCTTTCTTCTTTAGAATAAAAGAAGGATTGAAAAAAAAAAAATAAAAAAAAATAAAAAAAAAACTTGAGTTTTTCAACTCAAATGCGAAAGGGTGCGCGGTTGTGGGTGGCAGTGATAGGGTTGAACGAATCACCGAAGAGTTTTTTTCTTTCTCGTTTTTTTTTTTTTTATTTTATTTTTTTTTTTTTTTTATATATATTTTTATTTTTTTTTTTTCATTTTTCAAAAGGCTACTATTAAAGTATATAAGTACGGACTCTACCATCATCAGGAGAGTAGGACTTTGGTTTGTTATATACCATGGTTGGCACTGAAATATGATACAGCTTTTGACCGGAAGAAGCTGCAGAAGGGTAGAGAGGCAAGGGTAGAAAATTTCGAAATTTTCTAAGCTTTTAAATTACATAGAGAGATGGTCAGTTTTAAGAGGGTGGACTTTGTGGATGTTGTATAGATGTACAATACTATACTCGTCGGTTTGGTGTTCTTATCTTCTTCCCCTTTTTTCATTTCATTTTTTTTTTTATATTTTTTGTTGGGAATGTGTACGCATCGGTTTTTCACAAACAAATGGGTTTACAATTGCAAACGAATTTATATCATTCACAAGACTTCTTGAAGAAGGGTGATTTGCAATGGGATATATCTCTACCTAAAGTTTTTCAGGGGTATAAGGAAGGTAGGGTTTATGTGTGTGTATGTATGTAGGTAAGCTCTTTGAGTTCTAAATACATAAATAGTTTTACCTACTTAGATTTGCATTAAAGTAAAGTTTTTTTTTGGAAACTTGCGATGAAGTTTTTATTTTACAATTAGGTTAAGAGATACAGATCCAGGATCAAATATAACAGAAAATCAATCATCGGTGTATTTAAAACATTAAATATTATATAAAATATATTATATATACATAGGTAGATATAAGTATCTCTACATTCTTAAGTCGTTTGTATACGTATTTTATTTTCGGAACTTCTATTAACATAAAATTGTTTCATTCAAAGCAATAAAGTCTTGCTTGCGGACCAAACCGTCTAGATCAAGGCTTTAAATTTCAGACAGAAAATGGTCCATAACAGTCTTCTTCCAGCTTTTCAAGAGCCAATAAAAGACAGAAACGGCGAATAATTTGTGAACTGTAGACGCTGTTCTGAGTTAAGTCTTTCCATGAGGAAACGTCAAAAAATACTGAACAAAAATATTATGACTGTTTACCATACGCGTTATCAGCTGTCGTTAATCCCTATTTAAAAATCCCTACAAGAAATTTCAATAAAATAATTAGGATTTTCCTAATTTTTCCGATATTAAAATTCTACTACATATCTGTTTAATAACGTAGATAAAGATAATTTAAAAATTGAAACATATCTGTTTGACATTTTTTTCAAACGCATCTTTTAAGTACCATTTACTTCATTATGTATATACCACTTTGAAATTTACAAATGTCAAAGAGGGATGTATGTTTAGTTTTTTTTTACGATCTGTCACTGTTTTAGAAAATTTAAAGCCTTTTTTTAAGGGTCTAAAACGTAACACAAGTTAAGTATTTTTTAGCTTTAATGTTGTTGTGTTTTTTTGTTGGAATTAAAAATACTTTTCAATGTACTAAGATTTAATGTCGAGCTACAAACATTTCATTAAGCCCGTATGGTACTACATTTTTTTCTCATTTTTAATTCATTGAAAATGAAACTAAAGCAGTGCGAAGAATTCATTACTGAAAATTCCCATATGATTGAGTGTGTACACATCAAATCCTAAAAATGTGAGAATGTCAGAAAAAATGTGAAAATTGGCGTGTTCAGAAAAATGAGATCTCAGAGATTTTTCTCACTCAAAAATCGAGCAAGCGAATCCAAGATTTTTTTTCCTCACAGTTTTGACAGTAAAGCTGAGAAATTTTGCTGAGGAATCCTGTTTAGGTAATTGTAATTGCTGATATCTCCGAGATCTCATTTTCCTGAACATGCCTAATGTCTGAAAAAATTTATTAAAAATGTGATTCGATTTACATTTTTCAGCTTCTAGCAGCTTTTTTTGACAGTTCAAAATTGAAAATTAAAACATATTTCAAAAAACATTATAAAACTAATTATTAATAAACATTTCGGACAAAATTCAATCGGAAATAATTTTGTGTTGCCGTTAATATAAATTGATCAAATATTGTATCATTAGAAGAGAAAACAACAAAAGGATTTTTAAAAAATGTTGACAATTCATATTATTTTTTTACCAGATAAGTGATTTTCCTTTCCTAAAAACTATATCTTTCCCTTTTTTCTTGGCTGACACTTTAGTATGATTTAATGAGCTAAAAATGAAGAAAACAATGTAGTGTCATACGGGCTTTAACAAATTAAGTTTTAACACGCTCAAAGCAATGACAGTTAATGTGATCAAAATGTGGCAGATGTCATATGCGCTATACTAAAAAATTAAAAACCAGCTTCGGCGGTTTTAGATTTCATGCAAGTGTTAAAGTATAAAGTGAGTTTAAATAGTCTATTAATTACTCTTTAATAAAAAACATAAAGGATCAATGAACAATAAAACAAAAAATGTCTGAGTGCCGGGACTCACGGTTAAGATGTGTAAAAATCAATGTTCGTCCTAGTGCCAGAGTTTTGTTATTGAACGTACACAATTACAGCGTAATGTGTGACACGGAAAGTGTTACACGTAAGGCTCACGATTTTAGTTTACCTACGACCGGCATAGATGTTCACACACCGATAAAGTTACCACTTAAAGAAAAACAATCAGTTTAATAAACCCGATGAACAATTACAAATTTTTTAGTTTTAATTGCGTTCGAAACACTGCTAAAGTGGCTTATGTTTTCATATAACTTGGGCCGAAAGTGAATTTTTCAATGACATAAGCAGCGAAAAAACGAAATGGCGAGATGAAAAAAATCGGGAACAGTAAAAAAAAATTTGCAAAACAGCAAATTGCAACCCACTTAATATAAGAGGTGATATAAAAAGCTTCGAGGTTTACGGGTTAACTCAAAAACCATAAGCAAATTCGCCAATAAACAAATTGCGAGTCGATCAAAATTTATTATGATTATTGTCCGACTTCGATTATAGCGATTTTCGTCCAAACGGCTGGCATATTTGACTTCGAACTAGTGAAGCCGCTATAAGACTGTTATTTTTTTTTCTTTACACTCTCAGTTTCAACTGAACGCCAGCCGTGAGAGTTCATAAGAAATAAATAAACAACTTTTTTCTCAATCAACTGTGCCAACAAAAATCCTTTTCTGATTCAAAATAGCTTTTAACGGCCTTTGAGTCCTACAAAAATTGGCGTTCCGTCCCGGCGATCTCACTTGGACTCATCAGTTGACTAGTGATAGCCTTTGTCAATACGCAATTTTTGCTAAGTTCAGTTCATCTTACATACATAGATTTCGTGACGAATACCTAGTGTGAACTATATCCAACAAGACTAGAATTCCTAATCATTAAATTGGAAGTTTTTGTTTTTGTTTTTAGCCCAGGGCCTGGCTAGTTTATATAAGAAGGTTTTTTTAATAATACAAATTTTATATACTATACTACTGGAATACATCAGCCAAGTAGAAGACTTAGCATTATTTTAATGGACTTTGTTGAATTATTGATTTAAAATAGCTTTTAACGGCCTTTAGTCTAAAAAATTAGCCTTTCGTCCCGGCTTAGTAAAAATTGTGTATTGACAAGTAAGACCGCCAGCATGAAACGCCAATTTGTGTAGGACTAAAGGCCGTTAAAAGCTATTTTGAATCAATAATTCAAGAAGTTTATATACATAGTCTGTGATCGCCGCTTTTCCATCCTCGAAATTATTTTCTGTTAACTTTACTTCATTATCGTTTATTGGTGTGTCAAACATCACATTTAATAGCCGGGGTGCATTATATGTATTTCCATACAATTGGATCCGCTGCTGTAGGTCTTTAAAGCACTTGTATACTTAATTCATTGCTTATTATACATTTGACCGTCTGTTTTACGAGCTTACCTTCAAAACTCTGACAAATTTCTTACCAGAGATAACTTCCTAGCTTTTGCTTCTTGAAATAACATCATTCGAAAGCCTTTAAAACTTATTGTATTCGTCTTTATATACAGAATCCTTGGTATATCATTGCACTTGCAAAATACTTTTAACCACGTGTAACATACCTTTTTGCATTCATACGGTATTTTAAACAAATTTGTCTTGTTTTCTTAATTGAGTTCCGACAGGATATTATTGATTTATTGCTTGATCAATCTGATTTAAATCTGTGATCTCGTTTCGAATTTTTCTAAATAATTTTTGATAAAAGCATCATCTTGACATTTTCAACCCTTTTCATGTTCTAAAATTCAACCAGAGTAACTGTAATTGGTCTGTCACACACTGGCTCAATTTTGAATGGGATTAAATCCAGAGTTAATTTGGTTCAATCGCACACAGAGTAAACTAAGCTGGAGGAAATAGTATTTGTGTACATTGTAGGAGTATATTTTTTTTTTTTTCAATTCGTCAATCCGAACAACAAAAAATCATTTGATTTTAGAAAAATATAAAAATTGGAGTGTTCATGACAATAGATTGTTTTTTCACCTAGAAACCACAAAATACCACATCACAACACATCACACGAGACAAATATGGCTCTATGCATATAAAATGCATTGAAGCGAAAGCGACACACCACTCCACAACAAAGTACACACCACACGAGATTGATGTGGTTCCGACTTTAGTAAGTAAACTTTATTGTTCTACCCCAAACAAGGAGGAACGTTTGACTGCTTCATTCCGCATTCTTCAGCTCCCTCGCCTATACAAACTTCGATTTCTCCAGGTTGAATTGCTCCAGTGTGTATAATCAGAAGCTTCAAAAAAATTTAAAATGTATTGTATTTAAAAAAAATCAAAATATATTTTTTTGAAAACTCAAAAAAAAAAAAACTTCTAGAATAATTAAAAAATAATGTTCTTAGAACTAAAGCCTAGTACATACTTCCTCGTAAAGTGAACAACCATCAGTGGAGAAAGTGAATGTTTGACACAATTTGCTTGACTTTTTCAGGTTTTATGGTCCAATTGTCAAAGCTACACCAAAAATCAAAGAGTTCCCGTACATTTTGCGCGTGAATATGGTTCACCGCTCGTGAACGCAAACTCTCCACTTTTTGTCATGGCTTCTGGAGCACGCTTACGGGTGAACAAAAATGCAAATTTGTATGGATTCACGACATGATTCACAAGTATGTACTAGGCTTAAAAATTAACCGTTAAGCAAAATCTTACTTTAATCGAAAACGGCTATTTACAAGAATTTTGTTAAAATGATTTCTTTTGCATCATCCATTTGAATATAAAAAAAAATTCAACAAAATTTTTTGAAAATTTGATATTCAAAAACGGTTTGATGTTTTTATTTGGAATTTAATCAAAACCGATATCTATTGGTGTACCAATTTTTACTTGTGATATAGGAGTATAATTAACTAAGCAAGTTATGGATTCTTAAGCAAAATTGACATCAAGATTTTGATGAAACTTGACATTACGATGGTAGGGATCTTGTCTGTTAAACTTGGTAGGGCAGTGGGGGGCTAATAAAATCTTAACTAATAAATATTTCAAAGCGTAAACTTAATTTAAAACGAAAAATAGAGAAGAAAAAAACAAATTTAAATTGATTTAAAAAAGAAAGACTAATTTTAAAAATAATTCAAATTTATTTTTTTTTATAATTTAATAATTTCACAACATTAATTATTTAAATTTTAAGCAACGCGTTTCGGTTTCTTATACAACCATCTTCGGGCTTTCACTTGTTGATACGTCTAATTTTAAACATGGCAATACCGATATCTTTACATGTCTTCGACTTTGAGGTGCATCTCTTATCGTAATCTGACAGTAACTATAGATATGCAGTTTTGATGAGCATTGATGCGTTAATTGTATTTTTGTAAGAGTTTAAATTTTTTTTGCTAAGGTTTTTCGTTTTTGAAAAATTATTATTAAATGTATACAGCTCCATTTTGATTTACATAAAGGTAAAGTTCTTGGTAAATATATGTTAGCTATAATAACTATGGGCGAATTTTATGTTGTTTAACATGTTGGAGAAGTTTTGAAGCGGTCGGGGCACCTTTGAACAGGCTTAAAACAAATTATTGAAAAAAAATTGTTTTCCTCGTAAAACAGGTGAACTGTTGAAGGCATTAAAATTAAAGCTTCAACGCGATTTTTTGCTTAAAATTTTTTTTTTTTTTAATCTATTTATTTTCAAAATTCTACTTTTAAGCCAGTGATTTACACCTTTAAAAAGATTTTTTATTAAAGTTTTTTTGAATATTCAGCTTCTACACAATTAACCTATTCATACTGTCTATTGTTTCCTTCAATAGATATCGCTGGTCGAGTACTTAAAGGTTGTATGTGAAAAAAAAAATATTTCAAGTAAATCGCCCTCAAAGTTTAGGAGGCTGGTTTTTGTGTAAAACGGTAACATATCAGTTAAAGCCTAGTACGCTCCTGATGCGAAACGAAATTTTTCTGTGATCTCCAAACAGACAACGAAACGCTTGCGAAAACACAACGGAAAATATCCTTGGAGAGTTTCACTAATTCCAAAAGCCAAATCAAACAAAAACGCAAAAAATCAGAGAAACCCTACATCATGAGTTTCTCTGATTTTTTGAAAATGATAAACAAAAAAAAAACACAAATAAATCTCAAATGTCATTTTTCCGCACCCAATAAATAGTCTGTATAATTAATTCAGTGCGAAAAAGGAGCGGAGACTTCTCCAAATAATCTGCTACAATTATGAATTTCGCTCTTCAAACAACGTACTGCAAAACGAAAAGCAGAACGAAATTTTCCGTTTATGATTTAGTTGTGTCATTTTTGTATAGGATTTTTCGTTTCGCATCAGCAGCGTACTAGGCTTAAGTACTGATGTAATCTGACAAAGAACCATCAAAAAGTCATAAAACCTTTAAATATCTAAAAGGTTGTTTTTGACAGATACTATACCGTTTGGTGGACAAATTTTGTTTTTCAAAAAATGGTTATTAATTGGACCTCTCATATATAATCATTTGTTTTTTATTTTCGCTTCTCTCGAAAACGGCTCAACTTATTTCTATAAATTTTTTTATGGAAAATATATTGTTCCAAAATTTTCAAAAAACAATTTTTGGATTTTTAAAAATTGGGTCTTGTGAATAAAAAAAAAGTAAAAGCTTTTTTTGAAGGAAGCTAAAGCCAACTAGTCATAGCTTTTACTAGCAGCTAAAGCTAGACAGTTCTAGCTTAAGCTTTGTTTTATGTGAATAAAAAAATGATAACGCTAAATAGCTTGTGCTAGAAAATTCCAGTTTAAGCTTCGTAATTTAAGCAGTTTGTTTTTTATTCATATGTTTCGACTAGGTAGCTTTAGCTAGAACTGTTCAGGAAGGTTGTTTTGGATTTTGTTTTGCCACTATCTGTTCTATAGGGCAAGTTTTTGGGTAGCTCCAATAAAACAGTTTTGATATTTTAAAAAGTATAAAGAAAATTGTCTTACTTTTGAGTTACTCTCTAACAATAATTTAATTAACAGCTCGCACAATTTGTACCTGCTTCATAATTCTCCATTTACTTTGTAATTGTACCTTTTAATGGCTTATATATGTACCTACAATGCCTATAGCTACCTTACAGCAATAGCAAGTTCATGCGATTGAATCGTACATTTAATTCATGCTGCAACTGTCAACGACAACTACGTGCTTAACAGTCTTACATACAGAAGAGCGTTCAACTTCAAGATCTTGTCTTACACCATACTGAAATCCAAGTTCACTTCTATATCTTAAAAATATCTGTATTCTCTGCTCAGAGGTCAGTGAACCTCCTCTACACTCCGTTGAGTCTTCTAAAAAGTAATCAGAAAGCACATTTCTTTTGAAAATCTAAATAAACTATGAAAATCCTCATCAATATTAACTCGCCCATAATCGCACTATAACTAAAGGGAATACTGAAAATAAGACCTAGTCAAAGCTTTCTAGACAGGGAGAAAAAATCTTGAAATTTTTGTAGCTTTAACTTCAATATTCTAGTTAAAACTATTTTTATTCACACAAATTGAAGCTTAGGCTAGCAAAACAAGCTAAAACTAAATGAATTTAGCGTTGGCTATTTTAAAATAGCTATGACTAGAAAACACCTTTAACTAGCTAGCTTAAGCTTATTTTTATTCACCAAAAATCTAGCTTTTACTTAAAAATCCAAGTTCTAGCTTTAGCTTTTTTTTTATTCACAAGGCCCATTGTTTCAATTTTTTTTTTAAACTCATAGCTTCGAAAAGGACTTTCAAGATTTTTATTAAACTTGGATCCAGTTGTTTTTTTTTTGTGACATTATACAGGATGTTCCGAAATCACCGCCATGAGTTCCTGAGGTCATTTCAAGTTTAAAAACTTAAGAGGTAATTTTCTCGTCTTCGCTTCGTTTTCGACTTTAACGGTTTTTATGATTTTTATTCTTTTTTCCTTTGACTGGCTCTAACTTTGCCAAACTACAATCGATTTTTGAAATTTTTTTTCTATTTGAACAAGAACAGTTATAAATTTTTATCTACCATACAACTATTTTTTGTGTGGATAACTGTTGTCCCGCAATTTATTATCAAATACATTTCTTAAGCATTTTAAAGTTGTTTTTTTGACTTCGATATGATTTTTTTTCACAAAAACACGTTATTAAGTATTTTTTTTTTTTTATTATTATGAAAGCCCAATATGTGTTCTTAAATACTTAACATTTTGTTACGTAAAAATACATTTAAAATTATTTAAAAAAATAAAAACAAATACTATCTTTAACTTAATAACGTTTTTAACAGGTAGGTAGCTCCCATAACTTTGTTATTTATTTCATTTAAAATTAGATGATTAGGTTAACATATATTCAGACTTCAAAAACCACCACTACATACTTTTTTTATTAATCTAACAAAAAGATAAATTTTAAATTTTGGGCTTTAAAATCTACGGAGCTAATTGCGCTATATATTGTTATTATGAATTTTATAAAGCTTTTTATATTTATCTATGAAGAATTTAGGTTTATTTTTCATTTTTTCAATTTTTCATCCATCATTCGTCAATTAAATTTATTGGTCTACAAGCTCTTAAGATATCCCAAAAGTTTTTTATTTTTTGTTTAGTTTTGAGTTTTTGTTTCTAAGAAATATAATCAATTTCCCTTAATTTAAAAATTCAAATGCACTTCAATTCTTTTTATTTTAATGTAAATTAAAAAAAAAAATCTCCTCTGTTATTAGAAAAAGGGAATTAACGAAAGGGGTTGATGAAAAAAAAAATCTCCAATTTATTCTGACAAACATTTTCTTTTAATGGACTTTTTCGATTATTTTTTTATTGGATGAGAAAAAGAAAGAATTTTCCTCCCCTTTAGACTCTGTTTTTTTGTTTTTTTTTTTTATTTTTTTTTTGCGTTTTTCGTTGATGGGTTTTAATGTTCTTATACAATAACCCTTTCGGTTCTTTTTTTTATAATTAAAGGGGTTGTGATTTGCCATTGTACAAGTAAATAAATTAAAAGTATGTACACGTCTTACAATGATTTTTGTTATATAAAATAGATATTATATATAGAAAAAGAGTGACAAAAGAAATGAAAATCGACGTTGTGAAAAAAGCTTATAGCTATTCAATTTCGTACATTTTTTAAGCATTCTTTAGGTATAGAGATTTGGGGGTTAAAGGAGGCTCATTTATTATATAAAATTAACTTATTTTTAAAGCTGGAGTGAATAATACGAGCATGATTGTAAGATCATTAAACATGCAAAAAAGAATAAGAAATCAGAAAAGGCTTTTATTTTGCAAAATTATAACAATATCGGTCGAGCAATTAGGAAGATATGCGTTAATAACCCAAAAAGTATGCAATGTTGTCAATAATTATTGTTTTATGTGGTAGATCTAGCTACCCGTTCTATAAATGAGATATAACAAACAAAAATCGCGTTCCTCCTCTAGGGAATCACATATAAGTGTTTTTCGAAAAACATTCCGTGAAAAGGTCAGCCTTCTGTTTTGGGTTTGTCATTTTCCATCTTGTACTTTTATAGGTAGATTTTATTCTGCCGTCTTTTCGGGCATTCAGCTGCTTTCCAAAAGGAGGTATTCGATAGACGCAGTATTATTGATAATCGTTAAATTTTTGTACTTATTAAAACCACCACCATTAACAAAGTTATTTCCTAGCCTTCTTAAGTAGAAAAGCGCAACATTTAGCTGTTTATTACTTTTTCATACCAATACTAATTGTTGTCACTTCCATATTTTCAATAGATAACTTGGCTTCATTGTGTTTTAAGTACATTTTGATAAGTTTTTCTGATCCTATGCTTGTATATTAATTTAGTTTATTTGTATTTTCTTATATCATTGCAAAAGATAGAAATATTATACATTTATGTCCTTGCTCCGAGAGTTCACCAAAAGTGAATACAAAATTGCTGATAGAATTAAAGTTTCTAAATATACTTATGAAATACCCTCGATAGAAATTAAAATATATTTAATAGAAACTCGCAATAAACCCCTGACAACATTAAACAGTAAACAAGTCTTATTAAACAAACGGGTCTACCACGAAATCTAGAAAATAAAAATCCCTAGAAATTCAAAATTTAAAATGACAAAAATCACTTTTTCGCGCACAAATCTTAAGCATTGTCTCAAAATTTAGATTTTTCGAGATCTTTCAGCTCAAATGATTAAAAAAAAAATGTATGATACTGTTAAACACCTAAATGTGGAACTTCTAGAATTAACCGGTAAAATATAAAATTTTTCCGCAACGTACGTAAATGTCCTTAATGAAATATAAAAACAAACATAAATTCATTTCAGACTTTTGTGAACAGTTTTCTTGGACAACATTATCTTGGGTGGCTCGGTTACCAAATGAATACTTAGTAGTAAAAGTCCAATCTCCTCAAATGTGAGAGAAGATATGCTTCTTTTAAAAATAAACATGGCTCACAGGATTTAAGCTTGCAACATAGAGCAAACGAATTTATGAAATTTTAACGGGCAAACTCCAATCTCCATATTTAAAAAAGAACTTATATAAAAAATAGATATTTTGTTCGCGATTGTCTAATTCAAAATTTTGCTTCATTCGGGATTTTTTGTCATTCTAGATTTTTGAATTCGAGATAATTTTTTTCTATTTTTTGAAGTTCTGTCTATTCGAGATTTTCGTCTCTGACGATTTTTTTTATATAGTTAAAGGACTTTTGACTTCGACAAACAAAAGCACATAAAATAGCATGTATTTTGTGTATTTTTTTCTCGTTTCTATAAAGCGGAGTGCGGAGCGTGGAGTGCCGAGTGCGGAGTGTGGAGTGCGGAGTGCGGAGTGCGGAGTGTGGAGTGCGGAGTGCGGAGTGCGGAGTGCGGAGTGCGGAGTGCGGAGTGCGGAGTGCAGAGTGCAGAGTGCAGAGTGCAGAGTGCAGAGTGCAGAGTGCAGAGTGAAGAGTGCAGAGTGCAGAGTGCCAGGTGCAGAGCGCAGAGTGTAGAGTGCAGAGTGCAGAGTGCAGAGTGCAGAGTGCAGAGTGCAGAGTGCAGAGTGCAGAGTGCAGAGTGCAGAGTGCAGAGTGCAGAGTGCAGAGTGCAGAGTGCAGAGTGCGGAGGAGACACGATTTGATTGTTTGATTGGCCTCAATAAAGAAGTCAACTTTATTGAAGTGATTTCAGTTCCTTACAGTTAACTTTGCTTATAGGCTTAGAGCTTTCCTAAATAAACTTTTAAAAATAAAATTAAATCACGATTTTCGTTTTTATTACTCAAAATTTGAACCTTATTTATAGGGTCACAGTTTTTGTATAAAATCCACGCTTTATCGTTGATTTTTTTTTTCTGATCAGCCTATATTCAGATGCTTTTGTGTATCTGTAGTTTTGTACACAACCCATTCTAAAGGATCTTCTGTTTTCAAAGGTGTATGAAATTAAATAATTTTTGAAAATTTAATCCATACATACATATTATAAATAAAAATGTATTAAAATATAAAAAAAAATACGTATACGCCCGAGTGCACTTTTAAATTGCTTACTAATATTTAAAATAATATCACACGAACTTATTATTGTGGTTTAAAACAGTAATATGGCTAACACATGTTACATTATAGTTTATTATTACAACTACATTATTTAAATAAATTATGGACAACAAAATTAAAAAGTACTTTAAAAAAAAGACCTGCAACCAGACGATAGAGCACTACTAAAAAAGGAGTATAATGATAAAGGTGGCACTATTAAAGTCAAATAGGTATAAGTACTATAACACGTCATCTTTAATTTGGTAATAGCACACAAAGGATGTTTTTGTTGCATTCAAAAATGTTCAATTTTAATTGATGCTTATACTTCGCTGCATGTACTACATCTACATTGTACAATTATATACATTATTACATATTATATGTTTATCATACAAAGCCCTCCAAATAATAATTTATTTTAAAAAAAGTAATCATACAAAATTTGTTGGTAGGTAAATTGTTTGAAGTACAGAGTACTTTTTTGCAAAAACAATTTTCTCAAAAAAAACCATTAAAACTCTATTGTCGATTGACGTACACAATATTCATTATAGGTGTGATTTTTTGTATTCCCGGGGACAATTAGTTTAAAAAAAATGAAAGCGGGGACTAGCGATGCCATCATCAGAAACAAAATTGAGTTTATGTTATTAAAATATTTGATATTGAACCTTCGTAAAGTAAGAACCACGTCAAATTTTCAATTTTCATAACCATATGCACAACAAAACCTATACCATTAACAAGATTCAATACCAGAAGACCCGTGCGAAAATTTCGCACATTCAATAATTTTTTGCAATTAAATTTTCAAATAGAATGTTTGAACAAAATAAATACATTTTTTATTGATATGAACATATTAGTTTTACAAAACTTCTTTGTAAACAATATTTGATGTAAGAATGAAATCAGAAGTGACAAATAAATATGTTTCTCCCGCAGCGAAAAAAATGTTTCTCCCCCACTCACTCAAGGTCCAGCGAAAAAAAGATAATTTTAAATTACAGAATTAATACATATTTTTCTCTTTCACTCATTCAATGGGTTAAAAGTGAGGCATTCTTTATGTCAAATTATTCATTTATTGAATTATTTAAAATTGCCGAAATGTATAGAAAATAGTGTGGTGTAACATAAAGTTTTTGTGCAATGTCATCGCTATATGTAAATTTCTATCCATAGTGATACCTAATTTAGTAGATTTGACTATTTTATAAATGAGAAAAAAGAGTTTGACAAAAGAAATAGTATATATGATTTTTGGTTCTAGATGTACCGACTGTTGGAACTGTATCTTAATGGCTTATTCACATGAAAGCTACCAACGACGAATAAAAGGATAAATGAGATTTTAAACGGGTATGGTTTATTTCGCCTTTTTCATCTGGTTTTTTTGTTGTTTCGCTTTTGTCGTTTCGCATTTCGTTTGTTTAGTATTTTCATTAATATGTTTTTCAATTATTTGGTTAATATAATTGTTTCGAAAAAAAATCATTTTGTCTTTACTTAATTCGTTTTAAAGACATTTAGCCTTTTATTGTTTAGTTTTTCGATTATTTCGTTTTTTGTTTAGTTCGATTTCAATTATTTCGCCGTCGTTTACGATAAACAGTGAGGTGTGTAACCCCCTGCAACCCCCCTGCTTGGGCACACTGTAGGTGCGAGGGGGTTCTTCGGGGCACTAATGGGACTTGGTTTAATTTTAGTGGGAGTTAGTTCATTGGGAGTTATGTTCGTATAGGGCCCAAAATAAACCCACGCTAAGACAATAGTCTAATTAAAACCAAATGCGAAATAAACCTTTAGCGAAATAACCTTGAGCTAAATAACTCATTGCACTATTAACGAAAATGCAAAACGATTAAAAAGAGCGAGAACGAAATGCGAAATGAGTGTAGGGCGAAGTGATCAAAAAAATAAAACAAAATAAGGTACATATTACGACTAAAACAGATATTACGAAATAAACAGAAATAATTGTAAGAAAAGCGAAACAACAAAAATGCGAAGTAAAAAAAGAGAAACAATAGGCACCCATTTTAAAACTTTAATAAACCTAAATTCTTCACAAATACGAGAAAAAATTGTAGAAAAAATTATTAAATTAATGTAAAGATACTAAAATGTGTGTATTTATTACTATAATAAGTGAAATTTGAGAAAATAAATTGGTCGTCGCGAACAGTTTTAAATTCGTGGCCACCAATTTATTTTCTCAAATTTCTCTTATTTTAGAAATTAGAAAGTAAATTTTATTATCTCAATATTACTTAAATAAATTTTCGACCATTTTGTCCAGTTTTTGTGAAGAATTTAATCTTATTAAATGTTTTAAATCTCATGTTTTCTTTTATTCGTCGGTCGTTGGTCGATGTCATGTGAATATGCCTTTTATTGTATCTTAGTCTTAGTTTATCTGTTTGTTCAAGACCATCGTATATTGAAAAGTCAAAATCGGAACAAGGGGTATTTTAATGAGAAAATTTGCAATATGTACTTTATAGTGACTACGTTTGATTTGCAACTAATTTTCGGTTCTGCAATTCCTATACAATTACCAGCATTTTTCTCTGTTATGATAAATCATTTTTTCAATAAAACACGCCTAATTTAAATAATTTCGGTACCCCAACAAAAAAAAATGGAACCCATTTCATTTGATAACTTAAAATCTGAATCAAAAAGAGGGACAGTACCTAACGTATCGTTTTGATTTCGTATATATGTAGCTCAACCAGATTTTTAATAAGTATGTATTTATTTTCAAAATGTTTTAAAAAATATACGACAACTGTGTTATGTTTTATTATCTTACATCACTTAACAAAAAGTCATTATTGTGTGACCTTCCTTACATCAACCATTTTTTTTTATTGATAACCCTTCTTTGAATGAAAAGAGGTGATTTCGTCGTGCGAATGTGATGACCTCTGCGTTTTATATTAATATATAGGCACACGAAGGGTAAAGGTTAGGTACTTCAATTTTAAATTTGTTTTATAGGCTAGCCGTTAAATCCTCCAATCCAATGGTCAAACAGGGTCAACAAGGTCTTTACTTGATACCTATATTATGTACCTACACACATTTTTTTTTATAAAGCAACAAACGATTGTTAAAAATGTAACAGACAAGACATATTTTTAAAGAAAACAAAAAAAATAACAAGTTTTTCAACTGACCACATTCTACTACATATATGTAAGTACACCCTAAGAAGATCTTAAAGAAGAAAGTAACCAACTCAATTCTAGGAAAGCAAAAAAAAAAAAACACTCGTTTCCTTGAACGGGTGAATTATGGGTTATATGGAGGATATACTTTTTTATACGCAAAGGGTGAGAAAACACACCCTTCTTAATATAGACGATATTATTTCGATAAGCAGTAAACTATCCCAAAGGGATTACGTCTTCAATTTAGCATTATGAACAAATTTTTTGACCCCGGTACTGGCCATTAAAGAAAAGTTCAATAGAGGTTAAAGGTAACTTTATACCTAACCTACTACTGGACTGACTGGTGGACACATCAGTCACATTAGATTTATCTATATGAAATGAAATTGTTTTAAATGTGGAATATTTTTTTATTCAATATTCATTTAATTTAATTTGCATAAAACATAGTAGTACTAGTTTTTAACAAGCTCACAGTGAGTATATGCACCTATATCCTGGGAGAGAATGTTATCATAAACAGTAGCAACCGGAATCGGAATTTCTATTAATTTCAGTAAATTGAAAAAGTTACAATAGAAGGTATTCAATCGTTAGTTGGGTTAGAAAAACTTGTTTATTTCGTATTTATTCTGTTTGTTGTTCTGAACAGGATTTCTGATTGAGTAGGTATGTCCTGTTGAGTAATTTACTGCACTTCGATAGGCCATCCAGTATAATGGTATATACGTTTGTCTCAGACACGTTGATCACCAACAACATATATGGATACATATATTCCTTAAGCTTTCTGTTGAATTATCCAACCATATGCCATCATATATTGTGGGTGAAGCTGTGTTGTCCTTGTGTTTTTAATGTCAATGAGCGAGTAAGTCTCCTGGTCCTGAAAAATGTTAGAACTGAAGTTCCTTATACTTGCTTAGAATGGAGTTCCTTTATAGTATGCTGAACCTGATCATCCAATTTATGATAACTTGAGCCACGACTTTTTGGGTTGTTGGTTTGGGATATCCATGACTAAAAGAATGTATCGATTTCCGCTGTTTGACTCAGGAAAGGAACTATGGCGTCTAATTAAATCCTCACGAAACTTGTACCCACAGCGTACTACTGCATTTTACTATGAATCTATCTGTCTTTATAAGTATCACATTTTCGGCATCATTCTTTGACGTGTCCTCTTGCATGTAGGCATTAGAACAACTGCCGTATCTTTTTCCAGAGTCTTATTGACTCCAAAAGCTCAATCGCCGAGGTAATATATCTGCATTTGAGTAAAACTTTCCTCTCTGATGTTGAATCTCGTAGTCCTAGGCAAAGATACTGAATTATAAAGATATGAATCTTTCGTTGTATTGTAATTTTATTTCGTGTTTATGTGAATAGATGTGAAATCCAACAATAATATAAAAGGGGGTGTGCGGATCTCTACTTTCTATGTGTAAGGTTTTTACTGATTTTATACGCATACTATCTTATTTCTTATCCATAATCTGACAGTTGTAACTTGTAGGGAATTTAAAATGGCTGCTAAGATTCACATCTTTATAATTCAGTATCTTTGGTCCTAGGTGTACATGGACTCTCGAGCTATATCTTGCATATTGATCTTTTATATTTTTGAAGTTTTAAAGCCAATCAAGCGAACAATGGTCTGATCGTCGGATATAAGCTGCCTTTATACGATATAACAGGTCGTACAATTGGAGTTGAGCCGATATCAGTATACAACCGTGGTATATAACATACACAATCCATTGACAATGCCGACTCGAATTTACATTCCGCGGGTTTAACGCACATCTGAAAATTCAGATTTTTGAATTTTTCTGGCTTCTGATTGGGCATAGCTGTCATAAAATGTTAGATTACTTTTAAATTCAACTGACAGCTGACCAATAAGAAGCTTGAAAAATTCAGAAATCTGAATTTTCAGATGGGCGTTGATCCCCCAGATTTTCTTTGTTTCGTATTAGAAATTGGAATACACATAAGTATGAAAAGATTCCTACCAAAAATAAATGAAATTGGAGGTTCGTTGTTGTGTTTTGCATACACTCACATAAACCTTCTCACAATCATAACATGCAATCGCAGGTTGGCGGTGAAACACGTTCGACAAAGCGAGATCGGCATAAGCGTCGCAAGCTCGCATACACACCATACAACAGTTGTTAAGTTCTTACAATATATAAACTGCGATTGTATAGTCTAGAGGCCACTTTAGACTATCACCAATGACTATAATATAGATTAGTTAAAATTTTGTTTTTTTCAAATTCAGAAACAGTCACATAATAATCTCGAATTATTAAATCACTTATTTCAGCACATTCGGGATTAATCCTGAGTTTCAATAATCCTGTTTTTCTAAGCGCTTGGTTTTTCAATGCGAGAACATTCCCAGCTAAGTCTAGTATGCTCCAATGCTTGCGAAAGCACAGTGGAAAATATCCCTGGACAGTTTACCAATAGCAAACAAAAATAAAAACATATTATAAGCTATATAAAATTCTTTTTAATTTTTTGAGGCATACAAATTATTGTGGAGTGCCACAAAAATTCATACTAGAATTGTTAAAGTTGTTAATATGAATTCAACTATATGTTTATTAAATACTTGTTTTAGTTTATATAAATAGTATTTGATATTGTTTCATAGATATGAAATTAATAAATTGTTCAATCAAAAATTTTCTCAGCAATTGGGTGGGTTCAATAAAAATAGCTAAAAACAGAATTTTCAGATTTCTGAATTTATGTCGTTGAACGCAAAAAAAATCTGAAATTTCAGTCGAAAGTCACTGTGTCAAATTCCGGCATTTACCTATAGGATTTACATTTAAGCGAAATAAAATAGAACTTTAATTATATTCGTATATTAAACATTGACCGTGAGTACTTGTGAAAATTATATGCAACTAAATCAGCAATAGGTTTTATTATTTTCATTAAAAGTTTTTTTTATTGATATGTATGCCCTACAAATTTCTAGAAAAACTTTCTAAATATCAATATAAAAAGTTGTTGAAATTCAGTAAACAATAAACAAAAAGTTCGTTCATTTAATTTAGTATTGGATTTTCATGACGAAAACTAAAAAAAATCAACCACCAACAAGACGAAAATTATAAAGTTCAGCTTTTATGTGTGCTTTTGGCACTTCCCCCACCACAAACAACTTTCATCTGAATTTTCAGATGAGAATTTCTTGTCTGAAAATTCAGATGAAACGTAACTAAACGTAACTAAAAGTCACTAAAAGTCATCTAACTTTTTATGACAGCTGGCCAATCAAAAGCTCCAAAAATTCAGAAATCTGAAAATTCAGATGTAAAACGTAATCGATTGAACGCACCCATTGAAACGGATGTTTTCTTTTTAATCAAGAAAACTTTATTTTTAATACTAAAAACATAATAGGCTATGGGACCATAGCCACGATTTCAATAACAAAAATTTACTAATTAAAAGGGATTTTTATTTGAAGAAGATTTGAAATTAATTAGAAACAAGGAATTTTTCAAAGACCATTCAAGACTGTTTATAATGGATCTAGCAAAACATATAAAACCTGTTTGGAAACGCAAGATTTGGATTACCATGAGGGGGCTTTAGATGTAATCGATTCGAAGCTTAAGAATCCTAACCCCTTACCGTTAAATGGTTCAGAAGCAGATCTGAAGAAATATCAATTGGAGAGCAATTTTTATCGGAAGGCAAATATTTATGCTTAATGCTAAGACTTTGCTAACCAGTTCAAAGACTGATGAGGTTTATCAAAAAGTCATGGAGTGAAATAGCTAAAGATACATGGGAAGCGCTCAATTTGAAGCAACTTCCAAAGATCAGCTTTTTAAGAAATGTACTGATCTTTTTGAGTGCGGTTGGACACAAGGTGAGGTGAAGATATTTCAACAGATATTGAGACTCTCTGGAGTGAACTAAACAACGGGCTCAAAGCTAGAAATAAAAATGCCCTACCAGATTTGTTGTTAGTTTGCAAGACGCTTCAGATCGTTCCTAAAAGTTTTTGAACTTTCCGATCTAGTTTGATGCTATTGACCAAGAATACAGAGAAGACTTTTGATGAGCTCACAATGCAGCTGTGTTTGTTCGAGAGGAACACACGAGAGGCCTTATTGATGAAAGAAAATACGCAGAGTATGAAGGAACAACATGCTAAAAATGTGCAAGCTCAAGAGAAGTTTATACGGCTTAAAACAAGCACCACGATGTTGGAACAATCGTTTTGGAGGATTCTTGTCAAAATTGGAATTCAGTGAGCTAAGCAGACCTCTGTCTCTATACAAGAGAAAAAGACGGTAAGAAACTTGTTCTTGTTCTTGTTCTTTATGTAGATGGTGGATTAGTCGCAGCAACAAATTTTGAAGATTTAGAAGAATTTATAAAAATTTTAGATAAGAATTCACAATTGTTTCCAAAAAGGCCGAATACTTCTTATAGGACTTGAAATCGAGTACACAGAGGATATCATTCGGATTATTAAAAAAGCCTGGTATTCTCCCGAGAGTAGAATTCTCCTACTCCGAATTCCCTGGGAGCAGTGCTGTTGCCGGAGAGAAATATTAAGATAAGATAATAAGAGTAGTATTTTGAAAAAAATTAGTAGTAGGTACAGACATTTTTTAGTTTTCAAAAATAAGTGTGTGCATTAAATTTTTTTTTTAACTTTCGCCCATGTTCTGCATTTCGAATGAAATCGAATTTAAATCGTATTTCAATTTTACATAAATTGAAATTCCATCTTCTACAATTCGTTCGTTTTCGAAAATTTCGCAATTAGTTCGAAATGTCAAAATGCAAGGTGCCTCCATTTTTAATTGTGTTTTAAAGTGAAATCACACTGAAGATGAAAATTAATTCTATATTATTGGCATTTATAAGGGAAAAAAGAAAGCGGAACTCGAAAGAAAAAATTAGCCGAACAATTTTGTAAGAAAAAACCTGCCCGATGGTTCTGATGATTTTTGTATTTTTTTATTCGTATGTTCTTATGTTTCCTACTAAAATAATAATAAATAAATAAACAAAAACATAAAGTTTGCTTACATTTTGTACCAAGAAATACAAAACTATCTGCAAATGCACCGATTTCACAACGCATAAAAATGTGGATTGAAAACGTTTAGAAAACGGAATGAACCGAAATGCAGAACACCAATTTTCATGTTCGAAATTAGAATTCACTATTAGCATTTCGAACGAATTGTGAAAAACCTAAATTCAATTTCGCCATGTGAATTCACAATAAGTGGAATGCAGAACATGGGCGTTTATTTAAAAAAAAAATCGTCAAGAAAAAAAATCCAGTTAAAAAAAAAACAAAACATAAATAAATAAATTATAAATTCTCATAACAAAAGTAAGTAAATAATAAATATCTTTTCAATTACAAAAACTTGGTCTAATGGCACTGCATAGTTACATATATTATTTTTAAAATAAAATTTAGGAACTTATTGTAATCACAATATAATAGGGGTATTCCCGATCCGATGCAACTGGTCTTGTATCATTGCAAAAGACTCAACTCCATTGCATTCTATGTATTTTTACCTCTAATACGTTCCGTTTTTTATCTTTAATGAGAAACAGTTGAGAAAAAACTTGTTCTGCCGCTGCGTTGCTGTGCGGAAGACTTAACAAAGCACTTACAAAATCACTTGTTAGAGGGAAAAGTTTTTCATTAAGGGAATTTAAAAAAAAATGTCTCGTACCAAAATTCTTCTATTTCTAAAGAATTAAAAACCCTTTTTGACGACAACTTGGAAGATAAAATTACTGCCAAATTTGCATTAAATTTGAAGTAAATTAAATTTATTAAGGTTAAAACTACACTTTGATATTTTAGGTCTTTAAAAAAAATAGGAGTATGAATGTGAAAGGAGGAGTACGGGAGTACGGAGGTGTCAAAAGTAGTACAATACTTTCGGCAACACTGCCTGCGAGAACATTTTTCCCTTCGAAAGCGGGAATGAGAAATTTGAATCTTCGAATCATCTGTTTCATAGCTTTTGACAGGTAAAAGAATTTGTGTAAAAATGTTTTCAATCGCGGGAAGGATTTTACGTGAAGAGCAAAACGAAGAAAGCGAGAACCAACAGCCTTAAGAGACATTTCAAATCCAATCACCAATGGAGTTGCCACAACAGTTGTAAGTACACAAAGGTGAAACCCAATTTGATTTCTGTAAACGATATTTATTGGGTTTTTATAGGTTTGAAAAGTATTCTAGAGTTAACAAAGCTGCGTTTGAATATTTGTTGGATGTACTCACCAGTTCCAGTGGACCAACTAAAAAGTGTTTTGGAATTTCACCTGTAATCAAATTGAGTGCGTGTTTACGTTTCTTCGCTGAAGGAAGCTATCAAACAGGTGTCGGAAACGACAATAGTGTTGGTATGGCTCAACCTAGCTTCAATAAAGTGCTAGCTGAAGTTCTTGATATTTTTGAGGAGCAGTTATGCCCACGTTGGATAAAAATATGCCAAACGACTGCAGAAAGAAGAAAAGTTGCGTTGGCGTTTTGCACAAAACATAACTTTGGAATAATTATTATTTATTGTATTATTCATACTTGAATGTCCGTTTATTAGACTTGACCATTCCGTCAATTTCATTGAATTTCTGAACAACAATAACTTTGGAATTGTTGGTTGTGTCGACGGAACGCACGTTCAGATCGTAGCCCCTTCTGAAAATAAGCATTTATTTTATAATAGAAAAAGAAAATATACCCTCAATGTTATGCTCGTTTGTGACAACGAAGTAAGAATTCAGTACTCCTTCATTTGGAACTTAATTTCATAAAAAGTGCTCTTGGAGCGGGAATATTTAAGCGGTACAAGAAATTTTTGGCTTTTTGGTAAGTTACTAATTTATAAAACAAGCTATTGAGTAATTTCTTGATTTATTTTTACTTTTACAGGAGACGCCATGGCTTTTGACCAGGGATGTGACCCGGTATTATATTATATTATATATTATTTGGTACAATATTATCAATTTCGGGTCGACCCGAAATAGGTGTGAAATCGGTGCGAAACTATTTCCGTCACTAAAATCGGTCCGAAATTAAACTCTAATTTCGGGTCGACCCGAAACTAACTTAATACGAATTTAGTTTCGGGTCGACCCGAAATTAAATTATTTATTAGAATTTAGTTTCGGGTCGACCCGAATTCAACCATATGAATTTAGTTGATTTAATTATTTTCGGGTCGACCCGAAACTAAATTCATATGAATAATTTAATTTCTGGTCGACCCGGTATTAAATATTTAATACCATTCCGGGTCACATCCCTGCTTTTGACCCCTCATAGGTTGCAGCGCAGAGAATTCGGCAAAATATAGGAACCAATCTTTAATCATTTTTTAAAAGAAAAACGAACATGAAATAACAAATACATATGTTATTAAACAAAAGTTAACAAACTTAAAGCAACATGATTCATGAAAAGAACAAATTATTTTTTAAAAAAAGCAAACAAAAAGAAATTCTTTTTTAAATACAAAATATCACATCAATGACTTGAATTATTTTATAAAAAAAGCGAACAAAAAGAAATTATTTTTTAAATACAAAATATCACATCAATGACTTGAAAAGAACAAAATATAAAGCTTAAAAAAACTAAAATTATTCTCATGTTTGTTTGTCCTCGCAATTTCAATTCTTCGATGTCAAGAATTCGACGATTGTGTTCGATTCTGTTTTCAAGTTCTCGTAGACCGTAGTCTCAACTCTTTAATGCGCTTGTTATGTAGTTTATATTCTTCAAATTTTTCTTTTTGTAAGTCATAAATGTACGATGTATTTTTGTGGTATTCCGACGCATTTCTTTTTCTTCTTCACACACACTTCGCACACAACTCCCTTAGTGCCAAGAAATTATCATTCACATTATCGGCTACATCTTTCACAGCCTGGCATAATTTAAGTTCCTGGTCAAAAGCTTCTGAGGCAGTTCTATTCTTTGCGCTCTTACCCACTTGCGGATTGTGTTTTGCACTTGTTGATGCCGGTTCTGAAATCTGATTCATCATTCAAGTAATCTATTCTAGAAGGTATTCTTCGACTGGAGGATCAGGAAGATGTACCTCTTGCGACGCGGATGGAATATTTTCTTTGTTTGGCCCCGCTTCCATTCCAAAAACCTTTGCAGCGACGCCTTCTATTGAAACTTTCATTCCAATTAAATTGTAAATGGCAAGTTCGTACGGACAAAATTTTTGTTCAGAATTTGGCCCACCGCCAGTTCCATTTCTTTCTTTGAGGTTGCTAGCAGCCTTATCCCTCACATACTTCTTTTGATCTTTCCACACCTTAAAGAAATGTAAAACAGTAGGTAACTAAATAATTAAACTTTTTTTAAATAAAAAAATACTTTTTTCCATTCGGGAGTGGTTTTAATTTAATCAGTGGCCCAGACGAATTTAATTCTTTTCTACTTTTTCCCAGAAAAACATCAATTCGTCTTTAGTTAGTTTGTGGAACCCACAAGCGATGTCGCGATTGGATTCCATTAACTTCAAAAGAATTTGAAGTTTATTTGTTATTTTTGTTCTAAAAAAATGAAGTTTTTATATCCATACTTATATGTATATTAAAAGATTAAAGAAGAAAAACTAACTTTTTTTCAACTCTCCAGCAAATGTCCGGGAAAAAATTCCCGGCAAATGAATTTGACATTTCCCTTTTTTTAACATTTAGAATAGTTCCTTTTTTCTCGTAGGTTTTTTCCAATATTCGAAGTTTCTTTAGGGAAATGGAGAAAGGGAATAAAATTTTCGGAATTTTTCGTTCGGAGAAGAAAGAAAGGAAATTTTTCTCCGGGAATTAAAAAAAAAAAAAACAAAATTTCCATTTAGAATTGGGCTGATTAAGAATAGTGATTTCAGCCACAATCAATTGTATTTAAACTTTTCAAAATGCTGAATTTGTTATATTCTTATATTCAAAATAAAAGGTACCTTCCACACAAATGTTTAAAAACCGTTTATGAAAATCTTATTTTTCTCGAAAACGTCTCCTACGATTAAGATTAAAATTACTTTGTGTTCTAATATTAGTATATACCATTCAACAGGAACAAATTTTCCACTAAGCCATTATTAACAATAACTCTCATAGAACCATTTTTTGATTTCATTATCTTAATTGATTATTAATTACAAATTTTTTTTTGAAAATTGACTTTAAATAGAAATTAACTTCTCAAATGCCATAATGTTTTCGAAAAAATGGCTTACCAATTTCTTTCTTAAAAATGTTTACAAAATGATATAATATACAAAATTAATTTAAAAAAAAAAAACTGCTCCAACGATTTTAAAAAAGACTGCGTTCAGATTTGTTTATAAAGCGATATGTGCCTATGTTCTGAAACTCTCACATTGATAAGATTGGTTAAGAATCTTCGAAAAATGGAACAAAACTCATGTGATTATCGATTTGTTTTTTTTATGCTAAGGTTATAGAAAGTAGGCACTGGTTATAGCTTTGTGTTGTTGTAATCCCATGTAAAAACACAGCTAGTGGCAAATAGCTGTTGTCAAAAAGAAATCTCAGACTATTCTAAAAATTCTGGTATTCTATGAGAAATGTCTTCAGCAACTGACATGCGTTCAGAAACATGCATGGATCAGTGATGGATCCTGCAGCCTTATTGTGAGTTTCACCCGAAAAATATTTTACCTTAAAAATTTGTATTTAAAATGCTATTGGGAATTTCGCCCGAACGAAATTTCGTTCGCCTGCTAGAAATTTACACCCCTATTACGGTTGTTAATTGTCAATTGATAGTTAATAAATATTGAAATTTGGTACATTAAACCTCAAAAATCTGATCAACTATTCCGTTATAATTATCAGTTTTCTTGTAATTCACAACGTTCTGCACCATTTTCAATGATTAAAATATAGTTGTATCAATTGGGTTTTTTTAATATCGAATTTCAAAATTTATCAACTATCAATTGATAATTGACAACCATAATAGGGGTGTTAGGCTCTAAATAAATGACATTACATTTCGCCCGAAATGAATGTTCACAAGAGGCAAATTTCGTGAAACTCACAAAAGGCGAAAAGTGAAATGTCGAATTTTCCGGGTGGAATGTTGTTCGGGTAAATCACACAATGTCTTCTGAATTTTATAAACTAAACCTAAGTACGTTCCTTTTTTTAGATGAATAAATAATAGAAATAAAATAAACTAGATATCAAAAATTTGCTTCAGTGATTAAACACTATAATGTTCTACACATTGAAAATTTAAACCAATGATATATTCAACTGAAAAATTAAAAAAAAAAAGTCAAGGCACTACAAAAACTGAATATTTAATTTTTTACTATTAGTTATATTTTTTAGTATAATTTTTAAAATATTTAAAATCACCAAATTATATCAAAATCGCTTTAACTATATACTAAAAAGATATTAACTGAATAACTCCAAAATAAGCCAATCAACAAAAACCATGTAGTAATATTCGGAGACCGGCATACAAGTGTGAAGTGTGTCTTACAATACAGATTTTAATTTGATGTGTAATAACTTCAAAGATTCCGTTTATCTTGCTTTACAAATACGCGTACCTACATACATAATCGGCTCTAGAACCAATTTTTTGTTTATTTTTTTAATAAATCAAACTAAATTTTTTCAGTAACAAAGGAAATATTTTGATTTTGTCAAAATTTTTTGCTAAATGTCTCATTTGAAACATCAATGAACGAGATACTCGTTCACTCGTTGCCCAGTATTGTTTCTGTAAACGTTTTGCAAAATTTGTGTTTGTTATTGTAAACATACAGCCAAACTCCTGTAAAAGAAGTGCAAACTTGTGTCATGTAATTTTTCGTTGCAGAAAGTTTACAAATAAATCAGGTTAGTATATATCGTTTGTACTTTTTTTTTATAAAAAAATTAAATTTAAGTTAAATATTTAACTTATTAAATTTTAATGATTTAATTTTATATTAGCCCAACAGAAAATCAAAATGCACCTTTCTGATATATTGTGTGTTATTCGTTTATAGTTCCTAGAAATTAATGTTTCTCTAAGTTTTACAAGAAAAAATTGTTTATTCAAAAACAATTTAAAATTACTGTTTTCCTTTCAATTTAAAATTAAAGTATAAGTTCATTCAGTTATAAAAATAACACAAAAGCGTCAGTCAAACTTTATTATTTTACATATTTTATATCACTGTTTATATTAATAAAAGTTTTAAAATAACGTAGAAATCACTAGAAACAGTTAACATTTACATTATTATTCGTGAGATAATGTAACCATTGTAATTATAAACCACACTTATAAGTTTTCTTATGTTTCTTGAAAACCCGACTTGTGTAGCAATTCGAAGCTCCGATTCGAGTTAAACATGTATTATGTATAAGTTTTTTACATTAACTTTATTGACTCTCGCGCGACTATTTTTGTTTTAATTACCGAATACCTTGAACGAAACGAAAGAAGTTTACATGCCATTGAAAAAAAAAACATTGATTTACCAATAATATAATAAAATGATTTTATTTTAATTTAATATAATATACGAATATACATTCAACTGTTTTCCATTTTTATGTAGTGAATGAATTCTGTTTTTTTCTTATTTTTCTGTTTAATATAAATAATAGTAAGTATATTAGCTAATTTTATTATTTTTTATCCATTAGCGACCATCATCGTACAGTCCGCTCGTATATAATAGACTTAATATTTAAATTTTAATACATTTTTTCTTTTTTGATATTTCAATGAAATTTACATTGGATTTTTCTTTTTGGCTGTTTATTTTCTTGTTTTTAGTTGTTTTTTTTCCTTTAGTATGTGTTTCATTTTCCCTATTGTTTTTCGTAAATAAAATAATAAAAAATTCCGTATAAAAAGCTTAACTTAACTTTGTCACATATGATATTTATATAAAAAAAAACTATTCTGAAAACGAGACATGCACATTTATGTTTGTATTTTAATATAAAATCTATTATGTATTAAGTTTTTTTGTAATACAGCATTTTTTCGCCGCATTGGGATGATATAAGAGCAAGCCAACTTTTTGTTTGTTAGTACAAATGCAATATGAATTGTATTAATATAAAAAAATATGAATCTATTTATTAAGTTTTGTTTTTTTTTCGTTTGATCAAAAGTCGCCTATGGCACTTTTATTAAATTACTTTATTTTTTTAAGTTTCAAAAATGATAATAAATTTATTATTATTATTATTATAATTATTATATTATCTTTATATTCTTTGACGCTAAGTGTGTTCTCTTGATAAGAATACAAGTAACCACCGTAACCTCCGTTCTAAAGTGTAAACAATTTTTAATAAAACAAAATAAAAAAAACATTTTGTATTTGCACATTCCCCGCTGTACCTTGGATAGAATATGTGTATAAGAAAATTATGTAAAAGAAATTGTATCTATTGAGCTTCAGATAGAGCGTGAGTTATCGATTAAATTATTTGTATTATTGATTGTAATAGGAAAGATCGAGTAGAGCTGCTCCAGTTTGTTTGTATCTTGTCGCGGGGGTTATATAGTTAATTGTTTGTCGCAAATTTAATTTGTGCGCTCCACAGTTGTTGTTCATTTAATTAAAAAAAATAACCTAAATGAATGTTTTCATCAAAACATTGAAAATGCATCTTTTATATTCGATGAGTCAAATGCGTTGATTCGCTGCGTTTTGGCGGGGGCGGAGGGGGTCGTTTCTTAATGGGAGTGAGTATGGATGGGGAAGATATTGGGAACTGTTCTGGTATGTTGTGACTATCGCTGTTAACGTTCTCATAGAGCGCATAGTCAGCTCCTGAACCGTAGTGTTCTTGAACCCAGTTGCTAACATTTGCGGTTTCACGATAGTAGTGAGAGTTGCCGCCACCAAATTCTTCTGGGAAGTCACGGAAACCAAGTACCTCATGAGGCGTGGTTGACGGCTCGAGTTTACATTTTTGAGCCACCTGCCATTTTTTGCGCATGACTCGTTGCAAATCTTTTAAGAAGTCCCTAGGCGGGTTTGCAGTCGAGTCAACCAAACGCTTGGGAGATGCGGCGGCCGCATTCATCGATAGCCGTGTGGCTTCGGCTCTTGGTGGAGGCAAAGGCACTCCCACCTCTCGGGGTAATTGGCTTGGTCGTACTGGTGGAAATTGCACAACTTGTGGGGGCTCTACGAAACAAACCTTCCGCCTTAGTAAAACAGGAGAGTCAGCAAATGACACTGTTTTGGGCATTGTGTTTGTGTTTTGCTTAATTGTTGGAGGTTGACCTCCAGTATAAGCTGGCGGTGATTTATAAGGAGGCGCTTTAATAGCCGCCTTAACCGATTTCACATATGATCCGGTGCCTACAACTGACGACGGATACATGTTATTTACATCGTTTGCCTTAAGAATTGAATATGTATTTTCTCCCTGGTGTTGTTTTTTGTTCGACATGTATTCGGGCTTGAGTTCTTGTGGTGGAGGTGGTGGTGGAAGATTGACCAAAGACACCTGCGAGCCATAGAAATCAGTCATTAGTTCGTTTGGAGGTGGTGGTGGTGGCAGTGAGTCAAGCGACAACGTTGAAGATGTCATGCGAAGGTCTACAGCATCCAACGGTGGAGGCGGAGGCAGTGATAAAGTGGAGTCTGTGATTTTATCTGACATCTGATCAGATGTATTCATATTAGGAACAAAGTTCATATCGTTCACCGATATTGGAGTACTGGGAACGCTAGGTGTTGGTGTCGGAGTGGAATTATTCGACGAGTTCATGCTCTCCATCGAGCAACGCTTAGAATTGTGTTGTCTCCTTTTGAGAGTTCCACTGCCACTGCTTTCTTCGCTGCGTCGTCGAACATGATGACGCGTTAGGGTTCCACTGTTTTCTGGTGATGTAGAACAAATCGATTCGCAAATAGTTATCTCACCAACTTCCTTCAGTTGGCGAGTCATAGTAGTGAGGGGGAGATTTGGCTTCATCGAAGGCTTTCGCTTAATGGTGCCTGTGGTGAATTCGGAATCAAAACCATTGTTATCGTCTGATAGACATCCACTGGAACTGGAACTTGAAGCTCGTGATAATCGTCCACTAGACATTGAAGAAGGAACACTGATATTGCTACCCGACTGTGAAGGAACTGTCGATGCTATACTTATTATGGAATCGCTTCTATTGCTTGATGAGAAATTATTCAAGTCAGTTCTATTAATTTCTTCTAGAAGAATTTTGTGATTTTCCCATAGTTGTTTGCCATATTTGGCAATGCGAATAGCAGTTACCCATTTTTCCATTGTTTCCGAATCTTCGGCACACAACATTTTTAATGACCTGCATGTCTTACCGGGTGATGAGTCAATCGAGGATTTCAGACCGAATGCATATTCTGTGGGCGATTTGAATTTCTTTTTCCAACCGAGGCCTCTGTAAACATTGTAGCCTGTTAGTAGTGTAAGACACATCAAATCGCGTGGTGATTTAGTTTTCTCTTTGGGAAAATAATAAATTCCCGACGTGCGTAGCACAAAGTGATAACGTTTCCATCCTTTTTTCGAGTCGTTTTTCATGTATAATAGTCCATCCAGTTGGATGTGCTGGCCACTAGATTCAAAAAATTCTTCTAACAACATTGTTCGAGTTTGTTCATCGTGCTCGCTGCCTGGAGCCATCTGAGTTCCAGGTAGAAATTTCTCTGGCATATTGAATAGGGCAATTTTATCAGGTCTTTGCAGGAACATTACTTTGTTCTTTGAATCTGAATTCCAAGTCATTAAGTTGTCAACCAATAGTTCGTGATCTTCAAATAGACGCTCTGAAAATATAAAGAAAAATAATATCAGAAAATAATTATGATATCCACGGTTTCGAAGAGGAGTCATTATGCAAGACGTGATTGACATTTAGCCCAATTGCATATTAATCGACATAATATACGTACATACATATGCATAATGTATTTACTTTCATTCAAACCTTGATTACAATCAAACGGTATCACACCTGTTCTCAAATAAATTCAGATGTTAAAGACTAAAGCTCAAGCGTCCAAGGACAAAGTTTAATTAGATTTCACTTCTAATTTTCTAACTTTGTACAATTTAAACCATTTTTTATAAGGGGTATTTGTGTGATAACACACTTGTAGTTAGGCTGCCAAGCTTTCGCACCATCATATTAATATTGAAGGTTTTGAATGAAACAACAACACTTGGTTGAGCTACCACCAAGTTTTTATAGGCTGGAGTTATAGCTATTTCACGACTGCCACGCCCATCATCAGACTCCTTTTTGTGACGCTTGGTTTCTATTTGTTCAATTTTATTTAGAAAAACTTTTGCCGTCACTGAGAGGCGAATTATAAAATTTCAATGGTGATTAGGCCTCATGTGACTGGAGATCCTGTGCAAATCTTAACGAGCCGATAATCATTAAAACACATATCTGTGCTCGATTACGAATTAAGGGCCGATTTCTCAATTGTCATTAAACATCAGATAGTACTTTCTTCAGATAAAGCAAAAATTTGTATTTTGTACTTACATAATATGTAGCAAAAATATAATAATTCAATAATACAGTTTGATAAATCAAAATTTGGTACCTATTTTGTACTTATAAAAGCAAAAAATACCAAATTTTGAGTAAATTAATTTCGTTTCAAAAAACATTACGATGTTAGACAAGTTAAATAAAATGCACGACTGGATCGCACAAGCTTGTTCTTTTTGTTATTTCTTGTTTTTGTTTATAAAAACATTATTTGTACATTTTTAAATGTAAATTAATTGTTTAAACTATTTAGAAGCACGAAATTGAAAAAATTATTAGAAATTTCGAATTGTTGAAAACCAAACTGAAACGCAGTATTATTTAAATTCTTTTACACATAAAATGTACAAAGTTTAATCAAAATCGTTATAACAGTTTTTAACAAAATTTTTAAAAACCAAAATCTTTGTATGGCAGAAACCCAGTCAAGATGAACTAATACAAAAATTCAAACTTCTTCTCTAGAGTCATATAAAAATGATCTGTTCCTAATTTCAAGAAATTTAAGTTTAAGCTTTAGCTTGATGTAAAGTGTACACTTCAACGCACGGGGCGAAAGACGGACAGACCTACGGAAGGTATCCTTTTTTGACACGAATACAAACTAATAAAGCAAGTAAAAAGTGGTTCAGTCATGCCAATCTTATCGTTAATATGGGCGTTTTTTTAAATAAAACATTCAAGGAATTTTCAGTAACATACATATATGTTATGTACCAGAACTTTCGACATTTCTTATGACGAGATTTTGCAAATACATGAACAGTTCGAGTTTCGTATGTCTTCTCTCGTTATATAATGTTATAAGTGAAAATAGAGGTTTTGATGTTTACAGTAGTTTATATTCCGACTATAGTCTATAAGTACCTCTTGTCAGTTAGTAAAGTTTTGATTCACTAAATTTTTGTATTGAAGAAAAACGGAAGAATAGTTGTTTTTTTTTTGTTTTCGATATGTTTTTCTTCAGTTTTCTATATAATTTATCAGTTTATATTTAGGGTCGGTTTCACAATGTCTGATTAAAGTTCCAATGGTATGAAGGAACCTATACGACAATTAACAACCTCATTTACGTTTCACAATATCTGAATAGATTTAATTAGAAATTAAAGTTCTAAGTATTTTACTGGGCAGATGAAGTGCCGATTAGCAAATTAAACTTACAATTAAAACATTCATATCTGTCTTCACTCGCACTCACACTTCGATTCAACACACTAACGTGTTATTATCCAGATCTCTTGTAAAACAATCCTCTCACTTAACACGTACAATAAGACGACCGACACTGCAAAATTAACTATTTGATGATTATAAATAATTTTTCTTTAATGTTTGACATCAGTCAAATTTAATTTGTCTAAAAAACTGAAACAACGAACGAGTAGCTAATTGGTCTATTTAAAATGCAAAATTTTTTAATGGGAGGATTTAATTTTCGGATAAATCAATTGTCGGAAAGCTAATTAGAGCTTTAACCAGACATTATGAAACAGACCCCTAGAGTCCTCATTAATTCAAAATTTGTTTTATACAGTATTTGCCAACAAAACTGAGAAATCCTGTTTATATGTACATATTTGTGAAATTCCTGAGATGTAAGAATCTCAAAAATAGAAACTTTACTTGCAATCCAGCAACAAAATATACAGATTAATAAGAAGAACAAATCTTCTTATTCCAACCAAATTGAAGCAGAAAAGTACAACAGAGTAAAATTTGAACTCCCGTTTTTGATATAACGCCAAACGTCATTCTTGATGTCAGTTGTTATTCGTTTGCAAAATTTGCAGTGTTCCACATAATAGAAAAACGTTCTATTAAACAAAAAACTGAAATGTCACTTTACTAGATCTGTTGCAATATATCGTGAATATATATATTAAATTATAAGATATGAAGAAACTTTGTGGTCAATGATATTTTATTATTGACTACTAGAAATCGCAAACAGACACTAGTTTAATTTTAAACATATATATTTTCATTATCATATTAAATGAATCGGTGATTGTTAAAACAACATAATAAACACATTTTTCGAAATCACTTTTATTATAGTTTTGCACTGCTTAGGGGTAGAGCTATAGGTTGAGAGCAAAACTAACATAAATTTATACCTGAAACACACAGAAATGCAAGCGCGAAATCGGCATTATCAATGCGGCCGCGTGGGAAAAATATAAGGTTTTTTGTATCTCCTGTAAAAAAAAAAAATGTCACTTATGTTGTTTTAACAATCACCGATTCAAATGTATTTCTCGTTTATAGGCCATCATCAGCGATTAGAGAAATAACCAAAATATAGAAACAAAGAAGATGATGAGTAATATAATAGGCTTCTGATGACGTTCTGTTTTTGTTCGAAATCACTGACGGAAAAAGTTTTTCAAATGAAATGAACATACTTAGAATAAGCACCATACATTCAAATATCTTTAAGTACACCATCATCAAGTTGTTGTTTTTAAACTTTCAACTCCTTGACATAATTTGTATAATGTATTTTGTTGGCAATTTCTGCTTGCCATTAATTAACCATGAACAAAAGGGTAGATCATTTGCATTTGCAGGTCTAAAAAAAATACCAGAAAGTCGACATAACCTACGAACCGCAGAATACACTGAAGCAGTTCCACATTTGGCGAAATTCATATCACCCAGATTTATATGTGTGAAATTTTTTCTTTGGATCCACTTCCACGCCCTTGAGTTTAAAATGAGGATTCGAGAAGCAAGAAAGAATGCAAATTATCAGTGCTTGTTTCCAAGAATGCATACGACGTTTTAATGGTCCTTATTAGAAATTTTAAAATTAGAAATGTTGTGATTTTTGCTCCCTTGAACTTATGACCCTGTGGCAATATTTATGTGTGGTTACTGATCAGAACATTACTTAGACATTGTGAAACAGGCCCTGAAACTTGTAAATTTACTATTCATACTTTTGTGAGAGTTATTTCAAATTTGCGGATTCCTTTTACCACCCTGTACTCAAATTTGGCATTTAACAATTTTTTAATAGTTTAACATTTAAGGTCACACGGATTGATAAATAGATTATCTCAGAAAATTAAAGCTTTTCCAATAACTTGAGTTTAATGCATAGAATCGCAGCCTTACAAATTAAAATCTTTAAGTTAAAAAAAAATTTATTAATTTGTATGTATGTATATGGATAAATAAAAAACATGCCTTATGTAAAATGAATAGGAAATATGAAAAAAATTGTTTTATATAAACTATGTATGTCAATTAAACTTCTAATAAAATTGTTATAATGATTTAAAAAAGAAATACATATTATGTAATTCAAATTTAATTCTTCATTCAAAAACTTATAGTATCTAAACAATGGGTGAAATTAATAGCCCAAAGCTCCACTTTTCGGAGCAGGTTCTCTATTTGGTATGTAGTTTTTTTTTAATACTGGCATTTTTACAGCACCTGCAAAGCATATCACCCAACAGGCTTAAATAAAAAAAATTTTAAAGACGTCACGTTTCCAAGTTCGTTATCAATACATTTTTCTAAATTGATTTCTCGTAGACAGCTTTCGTGAAAACACAATCGTTAGTTCGTTTTCATTTAGCACAATTGTTACCGTATGATAATAATTTTTAACAATAATATTAATTGTCAATATTATAAAAAGTGTTTTGAATGACCGATGAAATAAGTCATTAGAACTTTAAATACCATTGTTTAATTTTGAACACCTCTTGAAGGTTGACTTCTTATTTCAGAAATACATTTCTATAAAAAGATAAGAAAACTATTAATATTGATTTTTTTCTGATGGCACTTACCCATTTGAAGGTCACTCAAATTCTCGACAAGAGCCCAATGTGCCTGCATTTTTACATGATTCTTGTCTGCCAATAATCGAGTCACATGACCACATGTCATACGCTCGTCAACCAAAAGTGATTTCGATGCTCCATCTGCTGTGAAGGCTTTTACAAATAGCCGCCTTATTGATGCATGTTCTAGTTTATGAAGGGCTAGTTGGATTTTGGCCGCTTTACTTTTATCACGCATCTGCACTTCTTGATCATTTTCGGCCAAAAGAATTTGCTTATGATGATTGAGTGCTGAGCTAATGTTGCTCGAAGCCGAGGATTCACTCGACAGCAACGAAACCGTATCACTGAACGCCGAATCATTGTCTGGACTCTCCGTGCGAGTTTCTCGGCCACTTAAGCCATCCGAGCTGGTGTTGCTCTCTGACGAATATGAGATCGATGAATTTGTAGCACCGGAAATTGTTGAATTTGATCGGCTGTGTGTGCGACCAAGTCGACTATCATTGCTGCCACAAATACTGCCAGCTTGCTCCAAGAGACTCAATTCTCCCAAGATGGCATCCAATTCCGATTCGTGTGATTCTTCAAGATTTGCCATCGAAAATCTATAAGCACTGCTACGATCAACAATTTTATCCCCTTTTCGTCTTAGTTTAACAACCCCAGCTAGTGATGTTGTTGCTGCAGTTGCTGTGTTTGTTGTTGAGTTTATTTCACCCTCTTTGTTCTTAAGCGAAGATAATACAGATAACGGTTCGGGTAGGTCTAGAACCTAAAAGAAAGACAACGAGTTATCAAATCAGTTAATAAATCAAATAGTCTTATCAATCAATAAATAAATGTATGTACATAAATAGCATTAAATGTGTTTAAGCACTTCTACTTCTTATGGAGCTTTAAAATCGTTTCACGTTGCCAACAACAACTACTACGTTCCTCATGAGGTCTTTGAACGATAAACTGTTTGTGACGACGTTAATGTGCGCAAGCCAATTTATCAAACACCCAATTACCTACCTCATAATATGAAATTAGAAATGTGCGTAGGTAATTTTATGGAAACAAAAAAATGGAATGACATAAAAATAATTGCAAATAAACAAATAAATAAATTATTGGTGATTAGAATGAGCACAAAGCACATGTTTCAAAAGCGATTCAATATACAGTCACATTGTTATTGAATGAATAGAGGAATGCGATTCATTAGATGCCGATGAGAATGATAGAAACATTTAAATTAACACTTACACTACACGAACAAAGAACAGTAAAATAGTTTGTGAAATGACTTGATTCTGTTCTGCGATTTGATGTACTTGCCAACACATTCGATACTATACTGCAATAAAGTGTTGTTATACTTGTTGTTGTGGTTGTTGTTGTTCGATTAAAGTGTGTAGATTGATTCTGTAGTTTTTTTCTGTTAAATGTCTTTCGGTCAAATGTCACTCTCTTTCAAGATTTGTTTAAATTTCCTCCAACGGTTTGCTAGATAATAAATTGAGAGAGCATTTTCAGGTTATTGTTTGCTTTGTTTTTTGATTGATTTGATATTTTGTTTTTAATATCTTTAAAAAAAAGTAGTTCCCATTTGTACACTCCAAGTCAATTAAAAAGGTAGGATTATAATTGTTTAGCTGCTTTTCGAAAATCTTTCTGCTCAGAAAAGAAAAAAAAACATGACAGAGAGATAAAATGAAAATTCTTTACGTATTGTCGTTCTTAATTTGTAATAAAAATATGGAAATGTCCAAGTAGCACTTCGCATATTCGCAGTGCAGACAGACAGAGATAAACAACACCTACTGCTGTTGTGACTAATGAAAGTATGGATATGACTGTAAATATGATATGACCAGAATAAAGTTCTTATAGTCCAGTCAATAAACCATTTAACTCGAAGAAATCGCTGGAAAGCTGGATTTTGGTATATAACCTCACGATGTTCTTAAGAAACTGTCAAAAGTTCCCATTGATATGAGCTCCGCTAACAAGTTTACGGGCGTTAAGGGCTCCCCAAATTTTTTTTCAGGAATATCTCCCAAATGGTTAGTTTAACAGAAAATTTCAAGAATTTATTTGTAGTTTAGAAAATTTCCTACAAAAAATATAAACATACTTTTTAATATAAAAATTACCTTTTTCGAAAGAAACCGAAGTTTAAAAATAAAACTCGAAAAAAAAACTTACACTAATTTTGGATATAATTTTCGATACTCTTATTAATTTTGAATCGAATGCTATAAACCAGATGGATGTGACTTTTAATTTAAAAAAAAAAATTAAAATTACAAAAACTACTTTTTTCTCAGAAATACTTAATCCGCCATTTTTGAACAAAAAAAAAAACAATGGATTTTGACATTATTATCTAAAAATTTTCTGAAATATAAAATTAGTCTAATAAATGAAGAAGAAGTTTTACGCTAAAAAAGACGGGATAGTTTTAGATTTTACGTTTTAGATTGGTACGTTATTTAGGGGGGTTTGCTGATACTACACATAACGATTTAAGTTGAACTTAATTTCTTAAGTATCACTTTATGACATGGAAAAAGTACCCCTTAAGAATTTAAGTTCAACTTAAATCGTTATGTGTAGTATCAGCAAACGGGCCTTAAAATGGTTGGTAGATGAAAAAAAAATTTTTAATCGTTTAGCGGTAAAAGTTATTTTCGTAATATTCAATTTTTTCATGAACTAATACTTAATAACAAAAAATTTAAAAAAAATTCATTTAAAAAAAAAAAACTAAAAAATCATATTTGGCAATCACCCATATCTACCTATCTATTAAAATGAACTGTTTTTGTTAAGGTAATTTTATTTATCTTTACATAGACTAGACATGGTATAAAATCTGTAAGAGCATTTGTGGTGTTAACAATCAAACAGAGGCTACAAAAATTGAATCTGAAACCGAATAAAAAGAGAAAACATAATTTCTAAAATATTTAAAATAATTGAGTTTTGTTTGATTTATGGAAGTTTTTTTTTTTTATTAGAATGACTAACAAATTATATATTAACCTTTTATATTCGTCCTTTCGAGGAATATTTTTTTTTCAATGCATTTTTGTTTGTTAAAAATATATAACATATTTTGAAAATTATTTAGTTTATATGTTTTGACCCCAAACTCAAAATTAAAATAATAATAACTTCTTTATTAGTTGGTAGCTCTCTTAGATACGCAAATTTCGATATTTCAAACTCCATATTTTTAAAAAAGTGCCTTTAGCGCCGTTTTGATTGTTGAACCATACATTTTACTACTACTTTTACGGAACAAAAAATAAAGTGAAAAGTACTAAACTCGAACACATGGTACTGACACTGTTTATTTGCTGAATCCCCTCTTATGTTTTGACGTTTTAAACTTTGAAAGGCAATTTGTCTGAAATACAAGACTTTCAACACAATTGTTTGAAATAATTTAATTTAAGTTCATTCTCTTTCAAATGCCACCACACAAGCATCATCAAACTAAAAAAGAAAAAAGGTGAATCAGCGGGAAATCTTTTGAATTCAAAAATTAAATTAAATCCGCGGACAACATTCAATTACGATTATTTAAATCAAGAGCAAATATTTTGACTTGATACTGTCAAAATTTAGTCAAGCAACTATTGCACTTAAACTTTTCTGAGAACAATACTTTTATTCAATGATATATTTTTTAATAGAAAATAGAAAATATAATTGGAAAAACACTTGGAACGAACACGCCACGGTACTGACATTTTGAGTAGGGGAAAGGGTAGCAAATTTTTAAATAATCTCTAATGTTAATTGTAGTACAAACTCATTTCCTAAATTCAAACAAGAAATTCATAAGAAAATATTACATTAAGTTACAAAAAAAAGCACTGGACACAAAGAATCACAGTTGGCAGAGAATCACCCAATCTACATGTTGGGAAAAAAATCCAAAATGGATGTTAATGGCTGAAGATATTTTTTCAGTTTTATAAATCGAAAACGTGAGTGTCATTGAAGAATCCTATAACGCGTTTAAATCCCGATTTTTATAGAAGTACATACCTATTTGAGGCCCAAATCACCCCGCACTGTAGAGCCAACTAAAGTAAAGTAATTAGATACATACCTACAACCTACAGCTTGAAGGAATTTAGTTCTTTTTGAATTTCATATCATTTTGGGCAGATACATAACTTCACATCTAACACTTCCAGTTTATTGAGAAAGTCCTAAATCGACATCTATACCAATGCACTTCTGGTAACTTTATTCTGCGATAATACGGAGGGCAATGACAACGGAATTGTTGATTCCTCAAAAAATCAAAACTTTCTCTATACAAAGAAAGTAAGAATTTATTGAGTATTTCTCAAATAACAGCTTGATTAGGAATAAAATAAAATTCGAAAATTCTCTAAACAAATAAAGTTCAAAATACTTAATTTAAATACAATTAACAAGTTACTATACAGTAATTTAGATTGTTAAACAAATGGATATTTTAACACTCCTCCTCATTTGCTTACCAATCTACAAACAGAAATGGCTGAAGAGCACTTGTTTAATTCGATTTAATTCAAAGTATTCTTTTGAATTGAAATGTTGATTTTTAACAAAATGTACATTTATAAGTTTAAACTTTAAATTTCATGCATATGAACCTATACATATACAACACTGTGGGTGCTATATTATTCATTTTTGTGTTATCACAAATACTGCCCTAAATTATGATTTTGGGAGGTGGCACAATGTCATAAGTTCCTGTAGCTAAGTTATTTCTTTTAAAGTCAAACATTCAGACTTATAAACCACAATGTGATCGTAAGTAAGAGCAAATAAGTAAGAACCAGCCGTGCCTTTTATTTCCCTTATTTGCACAGTTCCGAAGGTAGTTTTGAAACTTTATTAATGTACCTAAATTTCTTTAAATTTGCAATTGGTTCATTTAGACTTTGGGGGACTGAATTAGTGAAGTAAATACACAAAGGAACTTATAATCCTCTTCAACTCGATAAATTGTTTTACTTCACGGAATTGTGTAGATATAAGGGCTAACATATTCCGTATATTCCCTTCCCACACCACATAACACTCCAACAGAGATAAATTCGAGGCAGTTTTTTGTTGACCATCACAACACTCTTTGACTAGAATAATTTCTATAAGCTCACGTTCCATATTACAAAAAAAAGTATCTGATTCTCTAAATCAACATAAATGATGTGTTCACTCCTTATAAATTGTGAATTAATTAACAAAAGATAAGGATCTTTTTTTATTTGGCTTATGCTTATGCGTGGATATGGATAGTATAATAAAACTCAACATATCATAATTGAACGCATGCTTAGGAAGATACATTAATAAAAATTGGTAATTTTATTGCTAGATTCATTTAAGCTGGTGTGAATAAATTAATGTAATATTAAAATAATAATCATGAATATTGTTGAAGCCAAATTAATTTCAACATTATAAAGTAAGTGGGTTTTTTCTTACTTCCTAAAATTGTCTGACGCTATGATGGCTTTGGAAATAACCTTGGATTAAAGGAATTCCAAAAAAAGACATGGAAGAAGACATTTTTGAATTACGAAATCGTGCAGAGAAAACGTATGGCGCATGCATGAATTAAAACAGAAACAAAAAGGTAAGAATCTTACAAAGGATAAAAGAATAATGTGGGGTGCAAATAGTTCTTTTTTTTACTCTAGCGGTGTCAAATAAAAACTTTATTTTTCATTTAAGACGCAATAGAAAAAACAAACAACAAAAACAATCAATATACCTACTGACTGTTTGGTCGGTTAATTTATTTTAGTGATGCGTGTTTTGTTCGTGTTCATTAATTACTCATTTTTTTTTATTTTTAACTTAAAATAAGTATAGACTGATTTCTTAATGTTTTCCGTTAAAAATGAAAAATTAGTTCAAATTAACGCGAAGTTGATTACCTGCTTTTTGATACCATGAATAATTTTAACCAAAATCTGGTACCAAAAAAAAAAACACTTAAAATTGTTATTGCTACTTCTAATTTTTGAAAGAATAACCAGAAAGAAATGCAAGATGATCATAAAAGAGTTTACTAAATTCTAATAAATAAAGCTGAGGTTGTTTTAATATCGAAATTTTAATGAAACTCATATAATAATTTTAAATATTCTTATAAAAAACACACACTGTGAGTGAATGGATAATTCATTCAATAAATCAAAAAGCATCTATGTTTAGTCAAATTTGGGTTCAATTTGAGTAAAACCCCAATTTGAAAATGCTTAATTAAGCATCAGAATATGAAAAACAAAACTGCACAATTAGTTAAAAAAAAATGAAAAATGTTTATATCGCTCACTGCCTGCAATAATATCAGTTTCGAGACATAAGCGATTTAAGATCATGCCTTTTTTCAATTTGGATTTCTGTTCTTTTAAGCTTTGCAATCCTGACAGGGATTTGCCATTTTGGTGTGAAAATCATTACTTAATTTCTCTGCGGAATTCAAGTGTGCGGCTTCAGCGAACCCACTTAAGATCAGGCGAATACTGAGACTGTACGCAGCTGAATGTTTTCATTGATTTATAATTGAATAGTGGACCAGAAAAGAAGTGGTTGTTGTTTTATTTCTTTTTTTTTGGCATTGAAAAATTTGAGGTGTAGGTATATGAACTTAATGTCCTCTTTAAAACGTTCAGTTTTCTTTATTTTCAATATTAAATTAATTTTATTACATTGAAAATAAAGTTATGTTAATTTTTATTTTGTCAGAACTTAAATTTTGTTAACTTTGTTAAATTTTTAAAATTTTGTTTACTTTTTTTTAATATCGAAATTGGTGATCTTGTCTTCATGTTATAGTGCTAAGGAAGTATAAAAATGCCTTTTATATTTTGCTACGAATTACCAATCGAATACTTGATTAGAATAAATATTTTTCATTGTTAAATGTTAACATTCAAAGACTTAAAGAATTTGAAATTTGTTTTATTGTCACACAAAATAGTACATGTACGATATTTTTAGTTTTAGTATTCACTGAAATGATACTTTGGTAAATGTTAATAAACTATTAAAATAACTTAGCTTCACCTATTCAAATAGAGGAATAATTAACTAAGTTATAAGATGGAACAAAGTTAACTCCTTGGAAGGCTTTGGAGAACTGTTCAACAAAGAAATAAAATGGGTATTGAGGATTGATTCTTAAAATATTATCACATCATTATTGTATCTTTTATTTTGTTAGATCCTTAATAAATTACTAAAAAGATTCCAAGTGGTTATAAATTTTTTTTAGAGATTAAAAATGACGCAAACAACGTATTTTACGGTACTTTACATCCGAATTATTTTACTTAAAAATGGCAAGAATCTTAGTGACAATTTGTCACTAAATTTTGTTAACTTAGCTTGTTATAAGGATAAATTATTTGTCGATTTGTGTATAAAATCTCCGTTCTTACGGTAGCGAAAAAGGCTATTCCAACGCAATCAATTGAGCCCTTAATTACAGGATTCGTCACACTTCGTCACAATGAAGATTTGTATTAAAACTGCTTTGCAAACAAACTTTCTCAAAAGAGATGACAATGTGTTGTTAGAGACGAGCGTTGAAATCGAAAACATAAAAGAATTTCGTATTTCTATAAGCAAATAATAAGGGTGGAAAAACAGTACCTTTTCCTTGTAAAATTCAATTAAATTTTGATTTACTAATATTTTTGAATGTTTTTGTTTCTTTCTGAAACTTCAAAAACTCATGCAAAATTTTATGAACAAAGACGATGCGTGAATGAATTCTACAAGCTGTCACTTAACCGATATAATTTTTTAATTTTTTCAATTTATTTTATTAGTTTTTATCTTTTTATAAAAAGTTATTATAAATTCATTTCAACTGAACGATCACGTTTCGGTGATTCAATATTTGCAATAACGGCTGAACGATAGATAAAGAAGTATTTTTTGCATTCATTAAAAACTCACTATGCTTTCTTTATGATGCAAGTTTGTTAGCGGGTGTTAACTGAATGATTTAGTACCCAACTGTAATTTGACAAATGTCTATCGTTTCAAAAAAATTTAAATTTAATAAAGAAAAACTAATACGAAAGCGGAGGCAAAATAAGGAAATTGTATTGAATTTCGCTTATTAGTCCTTGACCAAATCGGGATACTTATACCGCTTCCTTCACACAACAAAGAGGTAAAAACAAGGAAAATTATCATTTACGACAAGACAATATGACATTTCAACAACGGTTCAAGAATACCAAGAATATGAAATAAACGATAGACAACCCGTTTGTAGATTTAGTTTCGTGAAGAAAATAACTGAGGAGACCACGTCAACTTACTATTATCGTTTTATAAATTACTGAATGACTCCCCTTGGTCATTTTGTGTAAAAATTAAATTTAATCTAGTTCAATTCAGCACTAGCTGTGTTCAAAACTGTCAGAAATAAAAAAGAACAGCATTGTGTTTTATGTTATTTAGCCAGTTCGCATTTCTGATATCTCACTGAGCAAACTTATGTCAGCTCCACTGAGGAGAAGGAGAAACCTGAAAAAATGTCTCCTTTAGATGTCAAAAGCACTCTCCATCTCCTTTTTATAAATTGATCAACAGCGACAAAAATAATTCAGCGAACGCATCAAAAAAAATTTCAGTCTCAGCTTTTTGACAGCAAAAGTGAGGAATCCCACTGAGGAATTACGTTCAGATTTCTGAGATTGCTGAGATCTCAAGAAACCTGAGCTGGCTAATTGATTATTCAATTTAAATTTTTTTTAATTATAATTTATTTGCAATGATTTTAATCGAATTGAATTGAATTTAATCTTTGATGTTTTCTTCTTTATTTGTAATACAAAAATCTAATAAATGTTAAAGCCATCAATTAATTGAAATACCGCTTTCAACAAAAATTACAATTAAGCCCTTTTGCACATGAATCGGCATAGACGCGTGTAAGACTCGCCATCTAAAGACGGTTCCACTACAACTAGCCTTCCGTAATCGGAGCACCACGTCGTAGATAAAGCATTGAAAATATTCAATCAGAGCACTCAATTCTGTCCGCTCTTTAAGTTCAGAGTAAATAAATCTAGAAGAAAGGGATCGCACTCATTTTTCATGTCATTTGACAGATTTCTAATCACATGATAGTGAGGTTCAGTTATAAAGAAATCGGTAAACTCTGAACGAATTCCACTCAGTGCATGCTTCCTCAAACCCAGTGCTGTGCTCGCTTACGCCCATATTATTCACTCAATACATCTGGATTAAAACTTAAATCCGGATGTAAATTATAGAAATTCAATGTGAATACATCCAGATTTAAGTTTTAATCTGGATATATCGAGTGAATAATATGGGTGTTAGTATTCAGTCGATTAACTCAGTTAAAAACTTAAATCCTGATGTAAATTAATATAAATTGAATCCGGATTTAAGTTCTAATTTGGATTAATCGAGTGAATAATAGGGCGATTAGAGTTAGGCGCCAGTTTTAGCTTTCATTGGAACTCATCATTGGAAATTCAAAGTTTTAAAACAGATACCTAACTGCCATATTATTCACTCGATACATTCAGATTAAAACTTCAATCCAGATGTAAATCATACAAATTCAATTTAAACAGTAAATAGATCCAGATTTAAATTTTAATCTGGATGTATCGAGTGAATAATATGGGCGTAAGTGATTATTTTGATGTCAATAAAAAGCTGATGAATCAATTATAGTTTGTAACCAAAAAAAATTCATTTTGGCCAAACCTTCGATATGAAAAACATTTTAATATTTCAATGATCATTGGTAAGGTAGTTCAATCATTTAAACAATAAGTCATTTCATGTGGATGATTGGGCTAATATGAAAATTTGTTTGGCTAGTATGTAGGTATAACAATTAAGTCATAACCTTTATTTTGGCATATAAATAAAAACTTGCTTTCTTAAGGACTCTAAATTAACAGTTAGAACCTTTAATTTTCATAAACAAGAAAAACCATTGAAATATAAGGATGAATCATTTAGAAGTAAGCTTTAAATGATTCGTCCCCCCAATTCAATGGTTATACGGTTCAACGAACTAATAAACTTATTATATATATATATATAACCAAGAAAATTTGAGTTGCGGTGACTTATTGGCATCAAAATAATCACTTATTTTGCTTTTAAAATGTCTCAAAATAAGAAATAATATTTTTCAATGATGGGTTTTTAATAAAAAGTACCTATAACTGGCACTGGAAGTTCAACTCATTCATTTTCATGTCGATAAAAAATATGTAGATAAGAAAAGCCTTGAATCTTTTTAAAATAAATTGAGTAATTAAAAACAAACTTACATACATACATAATATGTATAACTATAGGAAGGTACCTACTTTGTAAACAAAACATTTTCCTACATACATACCTATGTCACATCATAAATAAACATTTGTTTTATCAAGTGATGAGCTTGTGGTTTTTTTTCTTTGCGGTTTACTTTGTTCTTAATAATAACAATGGAATTAAATTAAATTTAAATAAATTACTTGAGGTTACAATTTATCTTAAATTTATCAACTTCTTTAGGCAACCCTGACACAATTTACTTCCAAAAAGTGAATAAAATTTTCGAAACACACTTCCTGTTTTGTTCTTCTTCATCCGTTTATCTATAAGAAGCTAAAAAAATACGTGCTGCCAAGAATATTAAAGAAAATAATATGTATTATGTAGCTATTCAGGTTCCCATTATGAATTATGTTTCGTCTGGGTTTTTTTTTTTTGATGATCTGCAACTACTTCCGGAGCTGTATGTTGGAAGAATAATAATATTTCCAGCGTAAATAATGAAACAATTTTGCACATGTACCTACAAAATGTACATACTTTCCTCTGCCCTGGTAAACCAATGAGAAAATTGTAAAAAAAAAAAAGAAAACTGAAAACCCCAAAGAAAGAAAATAAAAACCCAATTGTGGTCCAACTAGAAGTCTCGAGTAGCTAGTGTTACATTACACCATTTGAGCTTTGGCATACGTAGATACCTACATAAGTATAGCCAGAGCCAGTCTACTACTTAAGTGTTGTTGTTAAACATCGACACCCGAATCCGAATGCATTTCCTGACTGTGTGCACACTTTCTAGAAAATATCAACTTCAACTTTGTAATCCTATTAATAGCACTTGGATGGAAGAAAAAGACATACAAATCGAATGAAAAAAAAACCATCATAAAACAATGTATGGAAACTCAGAACAGAAGACGGAGCACGAACGAAGCAAAGAGGATGCAAAAACATCTGCTGAACCATTTCTATGAAGCATTGGGTTGTTAGGTATTTATTCCTTGGCATTTTGTTTTTGTTAATTTTTAATAAACATTTAAACAAACGAAAAATATACATATGTGGGTAGAGGTTTGTAGGTACTTACGGATTCGTTGAGGTAATTAGCAATCGAATCATAGTCCGTAAAGCTGCAATCCATAGTAGGTGCTCCTCTAGTCGACAAAAGAAATGCGAATGCGTTTTCTTTTCACTGATTCTCCGTTTTCTGGGGCTGCACCAAAAAATTTATGAGCATATCTCTCTTCTCAAGACAAGAAAATCAAGGAACCATCAGAAGTTAATTTTTTTTTGTTCAAGAATTGGCAGCTCACTTAACATGAAGTAAACAAATAGTTTTTTTTTTACAAAATACTGTATCTCCGTGAGAAATGATGTTCTTTTTTTGTAAAATAAAAAAAATTTGACAAACAATAATTTTTGTGTTTCACTATTTAATTATTGTCGAACTGCACATTTTCGGTTGCAGACACTCAGCCATTTTAAGTGCACGCACATCCACACAAGGGTCTCATCAAAACGGGGACGAAAACGAACGACAGGCACTGAAGAACAATGACGATGGAGCAAAGAAGTCGTCTATCTTTTCATTTTTTAATATGATCTACTTTGCTTTTTATACGTGGGTGTATAGTTTTTATTTCTAGATTTTGATCTATAGTTTCTTGATTTTGCTTTTGTTGTTGAATATCTTTATTTTTTCACATTTAACAAACAAATTCAGGATTTTTAAAAAATTTTGTAAACGAAAATGAAAAATTCTAGCCAAGGTGTTTCGACACTGCAATTACCGCCACCGCCCCCAATGGAAATACTTCACAAGTACAGAAAGAAAATTATTTAGTTGTGCAACAGAGCGAGATGGAGTTTCGGTACACAGTAAGAAATAGAGTGCTGCCAAGTTTAAAATAATAACGGAAGTGAATGGAAGTGTCCAACTGGCAATTGTTTTACGTTACGTTATCGTAAATGGGGAGTTTACATAATTACGTTTACATAAAGCCGCCTATGCAAATTGTGTGGTATTGAATTGAGTTTTTATTGAGACTTCAAGAAAATTTAACAAAGAGTAAGTACAATTCAGAATAAATTTACTTAGCGAAGCTATGTTTACTGCTGCTGTCAAGTATTGCCTGGGTTGACATTCTGTATCTAAAAGACGCTGATTACACGACTCGTTTTTTCAGTTGTTTTTCCTTTCGTCTTTTTGACAGCTCGGGTGTAGGGGGAATGAAGCAACAAATCCATACATTTCTAATCATTCCGCTTTCTAAATATGTGACGGCTGCCACTCTTAGATCTCTTGAAAAAATGAATTTTAATGAAAACGAAATAATAAACCATTTATACTCTTCTCAAAAAAACCTGAGAGTAAATGATTCCTTATACTTATCACCTTTCAGCCTCTTAAATAAAGAGATTGATTTCTCCTCCGAAGGACCCCCGATCGCTTTCTATCAAAAAGTCATCCCGGGTCAAAACCGAGGCTAACTGCCTCATGACTGATTTCAGCCAGAATGGCCTTCTCATCGCTGGCATACACCAACGGCTTGCTATGCAACCAAATAATTTTAACTTTTATCATAAGTATTGACGTCATATAAAACATAATGGGTTGGCAGTGCTTACTTATACTTATTTGTATCTCATTATTTAACTACAAGACTCAAAAATTCCTTATATATCTAACTTGCTCAAGTATGACAATTTCAATTTTACTACTGTTTAGCTTTAACTATTAACTATATACTACTCTCAATGTATTATAATCACATTCACATAATATGTCATCCAAACACCACCCTACATTGTATTTCATCCTAATACCTTTGTACTACGACTGTATAATCCTACCTTCCAAAAAGGAGCTACTCGTTTCCTTTCCCTACCTTCTCCTTCTTCCTTTATTTAATTGTAAATTCTATTTTAATTGTATAATTCACTTTTTTTTTTACCATTCGCGTCATTCATTAACACTTATAACTTTTTGAGCAAGAGTTTATCACTTTAACAAAACACATGAGCTATGTTAGCAATCTTATCGCAACTATTCTTGTGAGTGCCATACATTATAGCCTCCTACTTTTCAATAATGTTACCATAATACTTTCGTATTACTTCAGACCAAATGTAATCATGTTTTTATTAAGTCTCAATAAATGAATCTGAATCTGAAATCCATACATTTCTGCAAGCTGTCAAAAAGACGAAAGACGAAACGACCGAAAAAAATACTTGTGTAATCAGCGTCAAAGCGATCAAACGTTCTCGTTTGCGCGAAAGACTTGCATAAAGATTTGAAACAAATCATTCGCACAAACGAAAACGTTTGATCGCTTTCGGGCCAGTGGTGGGCAGTGTGAAATAAAAGTAAATTAAGTGAATATATGATATTCTTCATTGAAATAAAAATATAAAACTACAAGCGGTGTTCCGTTAAATCCTTTAAAAACACCTTTATTAAGCAGTGCACTTTTTGTTCATTTCACAGGTAAGATGTGTCTCATATTCCACATAAAGTAAATAAAATTACTCTGCACTACGAGCGCTCAATGCATTTGAGCGCCTTGCAATCACCAACAAAAGCTAGTTCGACCCTGGGTAAAAATTTCAATTTTGACAGATAGGCACCTTACATATCACGTTTCAAAGTATATTTGTATTTTCAACAAATTTGCGTTTTTTATAGCAAAATGCTATGAAATATCAATTTTAAAGTATTCTACGATAATGTATTTACATAAAAAACATCACTTCACATTATATTAATACAGTATTAATACAAAGTGGAAAGATTTCCATGCTACTGCCAAATTTGTGAGAGAGAAATTTCTTTTCATTTATTGACCACACACAACAGTTTAATTTAACCTCAATAAAAATGTTATTAAATGTGTGACAGAATTAGAACCATTTCTAAAAATTCTCATGTATTAACACACGTCAAATCGTGTAGGTTGGGAATATCATATTTGGTTTCCACACTATTATACATGATTTGTTTCACACTTTTTTGACATGTATTAATACTCAGTGGGATAGTGTGAAAGGGCTTTTAGATCGGCAAAATGACAGATAGGCACCTTTTTGTTTTTTTTTTTTGAAATTTAGTGCTTCACGCACATACACTGTATAATATGTGATATCTCTTCATTTTCTTCTTATTCTAAGCCTGATTCAGACGACAAAAATGCGGTACCGTCGTCGAATGCGATGTGAAGAATTACGGGTTCGTGCATATGGAATGGGAGCAACAGGGTCGCGATGCATGGTATATCTAACAATTTCAAGAAATTTCTTGAAATTGTTAGATATACAACGCTGTCATTTCCAAACCACTTGCTTCATTTGGATTATTGGAACGGTTCTAAGTTTCATTTGAAGTCCCCTAAGGGCCAGTTTCACAGTGCACACTTAAAAAAATAAGTGGCACTTAATTTTGACATTTTGGCACTTTAGCCGCAGTTTTACTACATGAGTAAGTGGAACTTAAGTGGCCAACATGGGAGACTTAAGTGTCACTTATTCAGGATAAGTTTACAATGTGAAATTGGGAATTAGTTTTCCATATTTTGCACTTACTTCACTGTGAAACTGGCCCTAAGTGTTTCTGAAAACCATTTTCAAATCGAACAGATTCCAAAAAATTTCTATATAAAAGTAATTTCCGGCATTTTTTAGTTTTAAAGCAAATGCCGAAACTACTTTTATATGGAAATTTGTTGGAATCTTTATCCGATTTGAAAATGGTTATCAGAAACACAGGGAACTTAAAATTAAACTTATTATTAACTGCTTTCAACTCCTTTTAGATTTATAATTAAGATTAAGGCAAAAAAAAAATTGTAGGTTCACTTTAACAGGAAAAAAAACAAAATCGATTGGTATTATTTTTGAGCTCACAATTAACATAACGTTTGAAATATTTACGTCCAATGCATTTAATGTTGTTAAAAGAAACATTAAAATCTTTTACTCAGAAGTTGTAATGAGAAAAAGCACTCTTAAAATACGCATATAGGTTCCAATATGCGAGTTACAAAAGTAAATTTTTTTAATGGTGATTCTTTTTCAACAAATTTTGATACCCGTTCTTAAAGGATCAATTGCTGCTTCCAAAAAGTTATCAACCATTGCTGTACGGCTTACCGTTGGTCAAGTACACTCCAAAATGTTTTTGATTCTTCTTCATGATGACAAAAATTAAGAAAATTGAAAAAGGTTTTGGAGTGTATCTGGCCAACGGTAAACCGTACGGAGATAAATGATACCTTTTTGGAATCAGCACTTAATGATGTTAAAAGAAGCTTTAAAATCTTTTACTCAAAAGTTGTAATGAGAAAAAGCAACTGACCAACGGTAAATCGTACAGAGATAAATGATACCTTTTTGGAATCAGCACTTAATGCTGTTATAAGAAGCATTAAAATCTTTTACTCAAAAGTTGTAATGAGAAAAAGCACTCTTAAAATACGTACACAGGTTCCAATATGCGAGTTTCCCATCATGAAGAAAAATCAAAAACATTCACTTTTATTATTATTATTTATTGTATTATTCATACATGAATGTCAGTTTATTAGACTTGACCATTCTTTATTCCGTCAATTTCATTGAATTTCTGAACAACAACAACAACTTAAAGGTGCTACCACCAATGGTATACGAATTAATTTATAATTCGTTTTAATTAATTATTTGGCTGGAGATATAGCTATTTCAAGGGGTGCCAAGCCCTATCATCATTTATTTATGGCTTTTTTTTGTGATTGGCAGAAGTGTCAAAAAAGAGCCCCGTTTGGTAGTTTTTTTTTCAGTTTTTAAAGCAAATTGCTGTGCATTTTTTACAAATTCAAAAAAAATTCTAGTTACCAAACACGCACCTAGTGGCAAGGTACACTTGTTATCTTCAAATGGAGTCAAACAAAACTGTTATACATATAGGGAATACACTATCCAGTATTATATTATAGAGATCTGTGTCCCAAACCAACACAAAACACTCGGAACGACGGCGAAACTTTCGCATTTAAAATTTATTTACAGGGCGATACATGAGAGTAGAGAGTACTCACACCAACGAGACGATGCGGTTAAACGAATCTCATCTTAAATATACAAAATGTCAAAATTTATTTACAGGGTGATAAATGAGAGTACCCACACCAACGCGACGATCCCGTGTAAAATATATTGCCAGCCGTAAGTTTCGTCGTCGATCCGAATGTTTCGTGTTGGTTCGGGAGAACCTTCAAACGAAATAAAATAATAACTTTATGACTATTTATTATGAGAGAATTTCGAAAAATTTTAACGAGTACTTCGCAAACATTCCTTTTTTTGTAATATAATGTATTAATATTTGTAGTATAATATAAATTTTTTGTTGAAATTACATTATTCGCTTAAAATTAAGAAGATTGTCTTTCTTCGCCAACTATTTTGTTTTAGAATATCAGGCACATACGAAATTGTTATACAAATGCACTCATTTCAAGTCTACTGGAATTTTCTTTTTCTTGAGAAACATTTCTCAAGAGCTAAAGAACAAAATTAAAAAGTCATGTATTTAATTGTTCTAAGTTCCTTTTTTAATACTTACTAATAAATGCTTATCCATTTCTTCAAGATTCTCGTCAATCCATTCTACATGGGATCCAACTGCTGATTGTGTTAATAGTGCTAATTGACCGACTGCCAAAACTAATGCTGCTACTCTAGCTTCGAGTAGACGAGCATCAAGGGGTGGATACATTGCCTGTACTGAAAGAGTAACTTAATAAGTTAATATGAAAATTAAAAAAAAAAATGGATTGGATTAATAAAATGGATTAATAAATTCCAAACCTCCTGTAAATTTGACAACTAAAATTTAATTGAGTCTTGTTTTAGCAAAAATTCTAAGAGCTCTATCGTCCACACTTTAGTAGTTTAAATTATTTATAAATCTGAAGGCACAACTACAAATTGTTTAAAACGGAATATCAAAATTAGCAATTTTAAAGAATTATTGAATCACAAATAAGATAGTTTTCTTTTTTTTCACGTACAAAACATCGTTGTTTTTCATAAAATAGAGTGTCCGCAGCCTGAAAACTTATTTCAAATTAAATTTTTCAGGGTGAATTCGCTGCTTGCCAAAAAAGAGGTTAAAATAGGTCAGAGATATTGGGTGTCCAATTCCAATCCTTATATCTTATATCTAATTTCCTTCGGGTTGAAAAAAACACATATTTTTCATTAGTTTTGTATTGATCTTTCAGAAGAAATCTGAACCCCACAAAATGGCAGTCCTTTTTCTGGAAGTACTACAAAATAGAGCGACGAGAATCATTTTGAAATTCAACAGGTATACTCTAATAGGTGAAATGTTACATTCTCTGGGATGGTTTATAGCACTAACTAAGAATGAAAATGTATATCCTGTTTGTTTACAGAATAACCAAAAAAGAGGTTAAAATAGGTCAGAGATATTAGGTGTCCAATTCCAATCCTTATATCTTATATCTAATTTCCTTCGGGTTGAAAAAAACACCTATTTTTCATTAGTTTTGTATTGATCTTTCAGAAGCAATCTGAACCCCACAAAATGGCAGTCCTTTTTCTGGAAGTACTACAAAATAGAGCGACGAGAATCATTTTCAAATTCAACAGGTATACTCTAATAGGTGAAATGTTACATTCCCTGGGATGGTTTATAGCACTAACTAAGATTGAAAATGTATATCCTGTTTGTTTACAGAATAACGTGAGTACATACAAAATGATAAATATGCAAAAATAAATACTGGACACTTTCGGTTAACTCTATCACAAAACCACCTTCTTTTTAATGGACTTCAATTGTTAAGCCGTCTATCCACGAATGTTAAAAACTTATTGAACTTAAATTTATTTGAAACAAAAATCAGTTTTCTATTGAAAAACAATACTTTTTGAAAATTATAAATTAGAATTAAGAGCCTTTAAAAACATAGTTAAAATGTGCCATCATAATAAGGTTGATTTGTTTGATTTTATATTTTGAAATTGAATAAAAAAACACTTTTCTGATATAAACAAAACATGTAAATAAAATTATTTATAATTGTTGCAATAAAATGCTTGTAAACTTTTTAGTCGTTGTGATAGTTCAATTAACACAGTGATACACACACTTGAGAATCAAATAAGTTGTGCTCAGCTGTTCTATGTTTTTTTGATTACCAATCGAAAAAGCCGTAAGTAAAACTGCAAAAAAATAGGTAATACCTACCTATTTTCGAAAAATTAATTTTCAAACTCAAAATTTTGAAATAAAACTGAAAAAAATGTTCCTTTTCAAAGTTGCACGTTATAAAATACCAATCTTGGTTTATTTATATTATATTTTTTCTTATTAATTTTTAACCATAAACTAAGACTAGATATTTAAATGCCTCCTAGTTTTTGTATACAATTTGAAATAACAAAATCTATGTAACTAGGTACTTACTTAGTGGAAATAGGATCTTTGGACCAACTTAACAACAGGTTGAAGTCAAATTAAAGAAAAACTTACTTTTAGTTTATTTTATGCATCAAACAGAGAGTTCAACTCCTACAGACTACTTTTGATAAGCTGCTTTATTTAAATTTTCGTGAAACTGTAGCTTTGTCAGATTTGCATAGGTGTTTGGGACAACGGAATTTTCTAGTGTTTGAGAAATTCATCAAAATCAAGAAGTAGGTTGAATAAAATAGACAGAAGTTTCGACATTGCATTCTTTTTTAAAATATCCTAGAAATAATAATCATGCTTATTCGACTTTATCATCTGTCGGATCAAAAATTGTATGATAAGCAAGCAAGATGATTAATTTTGTTTTTAAAAGATATATTTATGACGTATTTTAGGATGAGACAGGTCCGAAGTTCTGATTTAACTAACGATCCACAGCCAAGAATTATAAAAGGACCAATTGTTTGGTGTGATTCGGTTTCTTGCATAAATCAGTTTTTCATATTTTTGTAATAGGTATAAGTTTTTACTATAATATCCTCCAAACAACATAAGACAAATAGGTACGTTTAAAAACTACTATCACTAAATTTAAAGACGATCCACTGTATAAGGCCTCTCTCATCTTATACATACCCACATCATCAACCCGTGATGGAATCCGTTTAGCAGCATCTGTAAGTCGATTACTGAACCGTTTAACACTGGGCGCCATGGCAAGAGTAGCTAATCTTTCAGTTAATCCATGGCATGTCCGAAGAATCACTAAACAATGAGGTATCAAGCCAGAAGCATCATCTACCCACTGTTGGTCACTAATAATTTGTTCTAAGGCATTATTCAGACCAATGTCTCCCAGTGCCATCGCCAACTCATGTTCGTTTTTATTCTTTTTAGCTGACCTAGAAATGTTTTTTTTTTTTTTTTCTTAATAATAATAAAAGTAAATTGATTAACAAAAACCCACCAACCTGTTGTCTAAACGACTCCATCTTTTCCTTTGATGTTGCTTCCGACAAATCACAACAAGACCTACAAATGCTCCAACGAATATAACACCCAATGCTCCAAATGCTGCTGCAACAAGTGAATCTACTCCGTTTAAGTCCATTAAAACTTTGAAATTTTAATAAACGTAAAAGAGGAGGAGGATTACACAAAAAAAAAATTAAAAAAATGTAAATAAATAAATAAAAAAAAATTTCTGGGAGATAATTTTTTTGACAGATATGAGATAACTGCAGTTGCAGAAAGGGCGAGCTTTAAAAGATGGAAAAAATCAAAAAGTTTTTATCTTTGAGTGATGCCAAACATGTGAAATTTTTGGTGTGCGTTACATCAGGCGGGCAGAATTTGAATTAAGTTGAATCATAAATTTTATTTTTGTTTTTTGAAACATAAAACTTACGCCCATATTATTTACTCGATACGTGCAGATTAAAACTTAAATCCGGAGGTATTTACTTTATATCCGGATTTAAGTATTATTCTGGATTAATAGAGTGAATAATATGTATCATGTTGATTGGAAAATATGTTTTCCTTCGGCTGTTTTGGTCACAATAATTTGTGACCAAAACAGCCGAAGGAAAACATATTTTCCAATCAACATGATACAAATCAAATTGGTCAATAAATCTACATCTTAGTGAATAATATGGCGATTAGTTTGGGAGAACCTTCATTTTGAAAGCTAAATTCTTGTACGATAAGTACCCAATAGTGGCTTCGTCACGCCAAAACTCGAGACAACGCTGGTCTGTCCTTTTAAGCCAAATAATTGATAAATTAAATTAACAAAGTATTTAATAGAAATTTTTTTGTTCATCTTAGGTATGTAAAAATATTTCTTAGAGTAATTTCTAGTCCGTGCAAAATGAAAATGGCACTAGAAGCATTTTCGAGGTAAGCCCAAAAACATATTTTTTAGGTACTCGCGAAAATCTTCATATTGGTTGAACGGTTAGTTTTAATCGAATTAAACTCTTTAAGTACAAGCGTTTCAAATATACCCGGTTAGTAATCTAGTATAGTTGAAGTACCTATATACATAAGAAATTAAACCGAAACATTATTTATTTTATGATTTCATTATTTTTCATAAGCATTCACAGAAAAGAAGTTGATCGAAAATTGTCAAATTTTAACGTAGCTCAAGACAAAAATAATTTGTCATCTTCTATCACCTAATTTAATAAAAAATTGAATAAGAACTTTTTGATAAGTAATAACTAATTTAAAAAGAATGAATTTATTTAATTCCTTTTTTTTAAAACTCACTTCTTTTTTTGAGTTACTATTTCAAAATTCAATCAGTAAATAATTCACTTAGCATAACTATTCATGTATACCATTTTTAAAATGAAGCCATTGATAAACAGCCCATAAATGGTCTCCACAATAAAAAAAAAAATAAAACAAAAATGTTAAATTGTCTATCGGTAAATTTATTGTATTCAACTTCAAAATAATAAATAAAATCATTTCCTGTTATTTTATTAGTTACAACAGATCAAGCAATTATTTTGTTTGAGATGAAGGTTTTTTTACTGCTAATATCGGTTTGTTTAATCGGTAAGTGTGTGGTAAGGTAATTTGAATTAAGAATCACAATCAGCAGTTTCTAATTAGCCGATGTTTTGTAAAAATATAGTTTTTGAATATTAACTTAATCGAATTACTTCTTCTTCGATGCGGCATCTTTATCTTTTGTGATATTATTTTTTAAATGATCCTTATAATCCAGAATACCTCCGTTCCATTTGGTGACTGTTTCCTTTTCGCACACCCAAATTTCTTCAGCAACCTGAGTGTAAATAAATGCAAATAAGAAAATAGTTCGATTAATTAAGTTTTATAGGCATACCTGGTTGATAAGACGGAAATCGTGACTAACTAGCACCATTCCACCATCAAAATCATTGATAGCGTCAGCTAACGCATCGATGGTCTCCATGTCCAAATGATTGGTAGGTTCATCAAGCAATAACAAATGAGGTACTTGCCACGCCAACCAAGCAAACACTACTCTACAGCGCTGGCCGTCGGATAACTGTCGAATTGGGCAAACCTGCTGGCGACCGGTCAAGCCATAACGACCGATAATCTTTCGCATTTCTTCTTTCTCCTTAACAGCGGGGAAGGCCTTCATCATGTATTCTAGGGGGCTAAGATCCAAATCTAACAGCTCGTGCAAATGCTGATGGTAGCGAGCAATGCGAAGATGGGAATTCTTACGAATCATTCCCGATGAGGGCACTAAATCTCCATATAAAAGCTTCAGTAGTGTACTCTTACCAGCACCATTAGGACCGACCAACGCCAATCTTGTGTCTAAATCAATACCAAATTCGAGGTTTTTATAGATCCATGGGGTGTTTTCACAGTATCGGAAGCAGACGTTCTATAAAAAAAAAAAGTATAATTCAAATAAATTGTGCTCCTATAAATTTTATCAGTATCAGAATGAAATTTTCAATAACGCAATATTTTTCTAGAATAAAATGTGATTAAATGAAATTCTGCTATGCTTACCTGAACCATAATAACCGGTGGTGGTACTGTGCCGCAAGAAGGAAAGTAGAAATTCAAAATTTTATCGTCGGTGACTTTCTCGGTTAAACCTTGTGCGACCATCTTAGCCAAAGTCTTTTCCTTGGATTGTGCTTGACGTGCTAATTTGGCAGAACCGTGACCGAACCGTGCAATGTAGTTTTTCATGTGAGAGATTTGATCTTGTTCCCAATTGTATTGTTTCGTTTGGTTCTCCAACAGTTCCATTCTTGTCCTAACGAAAGCCTCATAATTACCAGTATAATACTTTAGACGTTTCTTTGTCAAATGAATGATGTTTGTACAGACTCCATTGAGGAAATCTTGTGAATGTGATATCAATACCAATATACGTTTGTACTCCTTGAGTTCCTGCTCAAGCCACACACACGCTTCCAAATCCAAATGGTTTGTAGGCTCATCCAGCAGAAGTAAATGAGGTTTCACAAACAACGCTCTTGCCAAAGCGATTCGCATACGCCATCCTCCGGAAAAGTCTTTGGCTTGCTTATTTTGCATGTCATTTGTGAAGCCCAAACCATGGAGAATACGAGCTGCTTTGGCTTCAGCACAATCAGCTGCCATGTCATCTAATCGCTCATAGATATCAATAAGTTGTTCTTGTGCGTCATCCTCCTCACTCGAGGCCAGCTCTTCGGCCAATTTTTCCAACTTAATTCGTTCTTCGTCCACTTCCATGACGCATTGAAGGGCACTCTTTGAGCTAGCTGGGATTTCACGAGTTAAATGAAAGATATCAATGTGTTCAGGAATTGGAACTTCACGATTGCCCAGCACAGCTAAAAGTGATGACTTTCCACAGCCGTTTAAACCAATCAGACCGTACCGACGTCCACAATTCAACTCCAACATAGTGTCTTGCAAAAGTTCCGAACCAAAGAAGGTAATTGAAAAGTTAGCGATTTTCACATCCCTTGACCTTGGATGGACGGCCAATGAGCCAGTACATGATCTTGCTTCTGCACTTATTCTTGCCTCCTCTTCAAGTTTTGCACAAAGTAACTCCTCTTCCGTCAGTTCGACGACTCCGTTAGTTCCATTTGCCTTTGGTATTCCTTTATTCGACGACGAAGTTTGTGCAATTTTCTTGTTGCGAGCATCCTTTTTGCGTTGAGCATCGCGTTTCTTAGCAGAAGACATTTTTAATGATCACTACAAAAATAAAATTAAATTCATTTCAAAAATATTTTCAGGTTTCATAATCTAGTAGATAATTTTGCAAAATCTGTTGTTTTTACCAATGTGAAAATAAACACAACACATAGAGTAATTCAAAATAATGTATAAGAGAGAAAACTCAACAAAAATCTACAAATCGAGATAGGTATAAAGGATTGACAACAAAACATACATTTGCCACTATTTTTCAAAATAAATTTCCCTGGCCAATTTTAAAACTTTGCCTGACCAAATGAAAAAAAATAACTTTTGGAGCAACATATTATAGAGTTTATTTTTTAAGGATAAATACATGCATACATATGTGACGTTAACAATCAAACAGAGGCTAAAATAATTCTACATGAAACCGAAAGAACGAAAACCTATAATTTTTTAAATATTTAAAATAATTCAATGCAGTAAACATTTTGTTTGATTTTTGGAAGTTAACAAAAAAAAATTATATAAGGACATTTTATTATCGTCCTTTAGAAAAATATTTTTTTTTAGGCAGTTTTGTTTGTTAAAATAATACGCAAATTTTGGTATACCTATCACATCCATACTGAAATAAAATGCACGAATGGTTCGCACGAACTTGCTCTTACATAATGTACGATCACATTGTTGTTTTAAAATCCTAATATTTTAGAATCTCTTCATCTGATAAAAGAAATAAATTAGTTATGGGAGTCTATATTTTATGGCACCTGTCAAGGTAGTATTATGCGAGTACATAAGTATAAATAATATAGCACCGTGTTCAACATATACATATGTATGTACATACATATATGGAACTTACAGTTTAATTAAACTAAAAATTGTTAAGAAATAATCATTATAAGAAATTAATTTATTAAGCAACTTCTGAAATTGTTTTGGCACCAACACGAAGTCCATTATCTGATTTATTCAAAATACAATTATGCAATCAAAAATTAAAAATCGTTGAAGCGGTTATTAATGCGGAATAAAAAATTAATTTTGAAAAAAAGCATCTATCTATCTAAAAATTAATTTTAAATTGTTTTTTTAAAAATCCAAAACGAAGGATTAAAAAAAAAATGTATTTCATTTCTAATGTTATTTTAACTTATAAGAAGCTCTTGTCAAAAATTTTCAATCAATAAAATCGGTTGAATAGATAATGAGATGGTGGAAAACCAATAAAATGTTTCTATCAGAGATACCCCTCTATAATAGAGTTAGATCGTACCCATATTTGCTCCCCCAACAATTTTATTTCAAAATCGTAGGAGTCGCTTTTGAGAAGATATTTTTCTTTACAATTTTAATTTACAACCTGTTAAATAATGTTAAAGTGCAAAAAGTTTAATAAAAATCGACTAAATAGTTTTCGAATTATTAAGTTCTGAAAAACAAATTTAAATCTTTTTTTTAAAAATCAACAAAAAAAATAAGATTTTGGTTTACAGTACTTTTAAAACTTTTTGAAGCATTCTCTATAAAAAAAATTGATGATAATCAGTTGAACGGTGTTTTTAAGAAAATCTAAAAAAAAAATGGTTCTGTGGGAGGTACAATTTCTAACCATTTGTGTCCACGTTTTTAAGAAAATTAAGATTTTCATTATTTGCTAAAAACATTTGTTATTTTTGGTCCTAAAAATAAAAGGAAAAAAACGTCCGGGGAATGCCCAAAAAACGCTAGGTATCTACGAAGTTTAAATAAAATCGACCCACCCGTTTAAGTTGCAGCCGAAAGGACAGACAGACAGACAGAATTGTGACACCCACTTTAATAGATTTCGCTATCATCGTGATGTTAAGTTTGATCAACATCTCCATTTGTCTTATTAAAAAGGTGAAAAATTATTAGAAACATCAAAAAAACAACATCAGCACTTGCAATACTATAGTATAGCTATTTTTTAAGCCAGTAATTAATTCTTTTGTCTTGTTATAATGTTCATAGAGAAGTTTTTGAAATAATGTCTATATTTTTTTTCAAATTTGGACGTAAAGTATTCATTTGGTTTAAATTCAAAGCTCTTTTCCAAATTTTGTTCAATTAATTGTATTACGTATTTTTGTATGTACATACAGCCTTTGACAGCTTATTAGAAAATATTCTATTTTGCCGTATTTTTACAAATGTTGATAAATTTATCTCCCCTAACGGTTTATATTTCGATCTTATTATGATCTTTCTTCCTTCCTCTGTCAAATAATAAGAGTAGGTACATAAATCAACCTGATATAAGAAACCGTTAAGATTTTAGTTTAAAAATGTGATTCTGCGGTCAGCTAATTAGAAACAATCGAGTTTGAATTTAAAATAATTCATTCATTTATAATAAAAGGTGAATAAAATTGTTTTCCTCAAAAATGCTAAAAATCGACTTTAGCCACTTTACCTTTTGAGTAAAGATTTATAGTGAGTCAGCAAAGTTTCTGCTTAATTTCCTCAAGTGAGAGTTATCGACTTGAACAAAACCCATTAAACATTTTACAATCACAAAAATTTTGAAAAAGTTTATATAAAAATGCGTTGTAAATTTATCTTGTATTTTATTTGTATTAATTGACTAGAAGTTTTACAAAAAATACAACTACAACATCGACCTTCGCATAGGCAGAATTGTGTTGGTATAGCCGCATAGGTAAGTGTTTTTTATTTTAAATAATTAAAGTAATTTAATCATCAAGGCTGTTCTGTAGTTTGGAACTGAAAGAAAAACGACAGTATATTTTTGCTTAAAAACGATTTTTTATAAACCAAAGTTCTAGAATAAATTTATTAACCAACCAACAGTTAGTAGTAAATAATGAATGATTCACTTACAACCTGGGCACTAATTATTCGTACTTGCAGTTAGAAGAGGATGATCATTTTTGTGATCTATCAAATTACTTATTCGCTTCGCATTTCTGAAAAATTTTGCTTTCAAAAGGAAAATCCCCAACCCAAGTAGTCACTACCAAGTACCAACTCGTCTGGCAAATGTAACTAACAAGAGAAAGAAACTTATCCCTTCTGTTCTCTGTACCAAATACACATGTGCTCGACAACAGTTGATTGAATGCAAATAAAAATTTGCGTTGGATCATAGATTCACTTTAATTTTTCTTTGTTAACAATATTTATGACTGTACATACATCTCCTTGGGAAATTCAATGTAATCGAAACTTTATTTAGCTTTTTAATCTTATTTTGAGACCAATAAAACAATTTACCACGTTACAGCATATTGATTTTTTCGTTGTCAATTTCTTTTTCTTTGTGCTATTTTTTTTTTCTTCCTTTTATGGAACAGAATATATTTTTTGTAGAAAGAAATGCAATAACTTAATCAATAATAACACAAACCTTTTCTTTTGGAGTAGATTGGTAAAACGAATTGATCACGTTTAAAGTTGTTTCACGTGTAAGGGAAATTTCTTTCTTTTTTTTAAGAAATTCGAAATTTTACACCAAAGGCAAATTTTTCCGTGATCAGTGGAACTGCGTGTGCCAGAGAAAGAAAGCAATATTTTTTTGCCTTGATTTTGCAACTGACGTAAGACTTAACGAGAAAAAAAAATTCGATGAATATGAATGTGTTCAGCAAGGAATTTCGATAAACGTGTTCATAATTCCTATGTCCCCTTTCACACGAGGAAACAAGTTTGCCGGAGATTTTTTTGACGTTTTCTTTTAATTTCCTTAAAAATCTCTTGTACCTTTCACACGAAGAAACAAAATCGTGGAAACTTTCTGTTGTTTCTTTTTAAAGTAGCTTGGTTGAACACACACTACTGTGTATGTGAAGAGGAATGTCAAAAAAATCTCCTCAAATCGTTGACCGGGGAGATTTCATTTTCCCCTCTTACTTCTTGCCCTTCTCACCCATAAACTGAAAGTTGCTTGAAACTCAGTTTCCTCGTGTGAAAGGGGACTATGATTGCTTTTAAACGATGCAATTAGGCTTTGCGATTCAGAGACGTTGGCGAGAGAAAGAGTTTCAAAGGAAAGGAACATACCTTGCATGAGCTTTCTCTTACCGCCAAATTATTCAATCGATCAGGAGCCTAGGTTCTGTAACTAAAAAAAAAAAATTATTTTGTAACTAAAAAAACAAAAATTATTCTGTAACTAGTAGTAGTAGTAAAATGTTTTTTATTTTCAACTTAATATTTTTATACATTTTTGAGTTTAACTTGAAAGAAAGTTATGTTGAATGATTTAAAAAACTTACGACAATGACATAAAGAGTGGTCTGTCGGGTAAGTGAAAAGATACAAATAATTTTACATTTAAGTACATTTATAAAAAAGATACAATTTTTGACTTTAGATAAATTTAAAGAGAAATCCTAAATTTTAAACTTTTAAAGTGATGTGTACACGTTCATAGTTCACACTATTTTCAAATCAAATAAACTCTGTTAAGATTTGTTTTCTATAGCTTATAGCCACGTAAATATAACTCGAGAGTCTGTTCCAATCAGCCCTGCAATTACCGTTAAGGACAGCAATAATTTCAGCTTCATTTAGAGTTGCCTTTTCAAAATGTCTTATCCTGAATTCTCTTAGTACGGGACACCTGCCTAGGAAATGTTGTATATCTTCTTCTTCTCTCATGTTGCACAGGCTACATAATGTTGATGCGTTGCCTCCACGCCTATTTCCGTTGAGTGAGATAAGATCGCATCTAGCTTTGAAAATCCATGATATTTTGTAAGGCTCCAAATCATCTGTTACGTATTGCGGTCCTATTGAATAATCCAACATCTTAAAAATTCGTGTGCTGCTTCCCCTCGCTCTCTGCTCTGCTTCTTGATTTGCATGCGATTTCAGTTGATCAAGAATTTGTGAGTTATTGACAATCCAATCTCTTTGATTTGTCATGTTCTCATCCCAGTGCAAGCCGAACCTGTTTCCGATCATATTAATCTCCTTAACCCAAAAAAGTTGTTTTGCTAAGAGGATTTTGGTAAGTTGCTTAGGTAGTCTCGTGTCACTGTATTCAAATATAGTCTTTTGTACATATCTAAGGTGTAAGTCCAGTGTGTAGTAGTGCCCGTCTTCAGCTGCGGTTTCAATCGGTAATGCATAGTTTGGAGTATATGATGGTAACTTTAAAACTCTCTTCAGAAAGTATCGTTGTAGCTTATCCACCTCATCAAAAGTTCCAAAACCCCAGACTTGTGCACTATAAGTTTGAATAGCTCTGCATACTGCCAAAAAGAGTTTCCATTTTGAACTGAGGTTGATATTCTGCTTACTCAAAAAACAATGCCATGTCGCGTTAATACTGTTCTTTGCTGCTGCATTTTTTTTCTCTACATGCTTAAAAAAGTTCATCTTTGGAGTGAGCAGAACACCAAGATATGTGTACTGAGGTACTATCCGAATTTCTTCTCCGTTGAAAATCCACTTTTCCCTATTTGATAGCCTGCCACCATTTCGGAAGACCATAATTTCCGATTTTGAGAGATTCACTTCGAGATTCCAATTGGTGCAGTACTCTTCAAAACGTTCTATCATGCGTTGCAAAACCTCCACATCATCAGCTAAGATCACCATGTCGTCAGCATACAGCAACAACCTTATATTTAAACTGTCGATATTAAGACCTCCTTCTATAATCGCATGTAGATCATTTATATATAAGGCAACTAAACTGTAACTAAAAACACAAAAATTATTCGAGGAACCGCGATGAAAATTGAAAAAAAAATATATGAGTTTTGTTGTTAAATTTTTCAACATTTCTCGGCCAACAGCCAGTGGTATAACCGTTGCTTTTTTCATTATAAGTAATTTAATAGATCACACAAAAATGATCATCCTCTTCTAACTGCAAGTACGAATAATAGGCGTTTTTCTTTTTTAACCCCGAGCGGGGCACAGAGCGGGCTCTGAGCGAATAGAGCTCACTCCGAACAGAGCGCGACCTGAGCGCACCAATCTATTTAAGAAACTCAATTGAGCACTGAACTCTCATATGTTTAGTAATCTGTCAAATTACATGAAAATTGTATGAAGTTAGCCGCGCTCAGCTTTGTGCTCGGTCATTTTTTCCCGAGCTCATCTAGCGAGCCCCAGTCGAGCTCTGAGCTAAAAAAGAAATGCAAGTTGAGAGCTCGGAGCGCTCCGAGTTAAAAAGTAATATAGTTTTCTTTTTGACAGCTCAGTGCCACGCTCGGGGCTAAAAAACAAAAACGCCTAATGAAGAAGAATCGAATCTCAATCATTTTTATCCTGCAAGAAATTCCGCACAAACCCCCTCTTCCCATCATAACGTTAAAATGATAGGCTTTTGAAACATTTTCAGATTTCATTCACTGAAAATGAACATTTATCGGATGATATTCTTTTCTTCATTTTTGCTGAATGTTAAGTGAAAATTCACTTAAATGTTTGTGGGAAGAAACTAAAGAAAATGTCCACGATTTTGTTTCTTCGTGTGAAAGGTACAATAGACTTTTAAGGAAAACGTCAAAAAAATCTTCGGCAACTTGTTTCCACGTGTGAAAGGGGACTTTCAATACAAATTGAACCGTACTGTAAAATTCAAAGCACGCTCGTCACTGTTGACAGCAATAAAATACTCAAACACACCTTCCAAAATGACGTTCCCTTTATTTTTGGTCAAAGACCGAAATTGAATATTCGCGCGTTAGAATTATTTTCGCATAAAATAATAAAATATTATCATAATTAAATTATATATAAAAATTTATAAGAGTTTATGTTATAGTGTAGATAAAAAAAAACAAATTATGGATATATTTGAACCTCATTTGATAACAAAGAAGAAAGTTCGATTTGCTGAAGGTCTCGTACTAGCAACTTCAAGTCCCGAGGAACATTTCGGTAAATATAATCTCAGAAAAACTATTTTTCATTTCATATAAATAAAAATATATATACATATATAATACAAGGTGATATCTTCGGTGGAATAATAAAATCTGGACAATGGGGATGGCTTACCAAGGGCTCTCGCTTATGCATTACCTCACTGCGAAGCGGCCAGTCCATATCGAAGTATGATTTTGATGCGACCAATGGGTATGAAATGATTTTTCTATTGATTAATTTACCCAACAAAATTAATTGTACCTGCCACTTTATAGGTTTGGTGTTTGCATTATAACATGTGTTTCGGAAATCCAAATGCCCTACTTAAAGGATACACTAATTGCGATTGGTATTCAATATGCCGACAGCCCCGGAGGTCTTGTCGTCTTGTATTCCGTAGAAGAATCAACAATAATCTGTTGCATTGATTTAAAGCACAAAATAACGTGTTGCAGGTTTATAAGTCATGAGGTTTCACAGCATACTATTTTACAAAATATGAATGGCTGTTTGGCTGTGGGAACTGATGGAGGAAGTGTATTACTTTTGGATTTGAATCTACGTAATGCAGAAGTACCTGCTCCAAAAGAAGATGAAGGCATTTCGATTGTACCTAGTCACATCGTCGATTATAGCATGAGTTTGTTGCATATACATCGGCATTTTCAGCATTGCCAACAGGAAGGAGTTCATTTTGGCATACAACTAGAAGGTATAAAAACATAATTTAACATTAATTTTTTAAGTAAATCATCCCAAATTTAATATAAATAATTAAAAGAGTTTATCTAAACATATTTCCGTCAAGGCAAAGCCTATGAAAATAAGATTTGATAATTTTTATTTTGTATTATGTTTAAAAAAACAATATGGATCAAATCTCTAGATAAAAGATGCCCGCTATCTCAAGTTTAGAAGATTACTTTATTTACAAAAAACAAATGATGAAACCATCCGAAATTCAATAAATCTTAAAACAAAATTAAAACTTTTTTTCAGTACTTGAAAATGCAGAGTTCATTCAATCTTTACTACCAATCGATCTTATATTGGGCTTAGCTGTAGGCTTAGCAGATGGACGTCTTGTATTGTATGATCTCACAGATATGCAGGTGTTTCATGTTGCTCTTCCGCAAGAACGATCATCGCCACTTGTTAAAATGAGCTCAATGGAACCACCAGATGATCCACGTCCTTGCGTTTATATCTGGGCATTTCATGAAAACTATCAAAATTCTATGGCTGTAATGCATTCACTAATGTATGATAAAAGAGTTGTCACCGATGATGGATTTTGTTACTTTGAAGTATGTCTTTGTTTTCTTTCATTAGCCATGTTATGAAACATTTAATTATTTTTATAAATTTAATTTTAAAGAACTTTCAAGTATCAAGTGTGAGGTTACAGTTACCATTAAATTGTCCCAAAAGTGTTCCAACTGCATGTCAAACCATTTCAAAAGCACCATCGCATGGAAATGAAGAAACAATATCTCTGTGTGCTCTAGTTTGGAAGCAAGAACAAGAACTTCAAACAGAGGTACTACTGTTCGACATAAATCAATGGTACAAAGAAGAAATGCCCTATGTTGGTGATTGGAGGGAAGATCCAAGTTATTTAGCATCGTTTGTATTGCCAGGTTTTTCCTGTTTGGATATGTATTTCGATCCAAATACAATTTCGCTCTTCAATTCTATTCAAAGACCAGAAGAGCATTTCTATCCTCTATCACTTAGTTTTGGTAAGTAGTCTATATTGTTTATAAATGCAAAATATTATTTTAATAAATTGTATATTGTTTCATAGATTCGATCGGACTTGAAGAAAAAAGTTGCTTACACTTAAATTGGCCTGGTGTTCAAAACAGAGTTGTTAATGTCCTAAGATCCCAAGGATCTCTGGCATTGTTAGATCCAAATCCAATCTTTATGGAAGTTTTAAATGCGCGCTTGCTACCGCAGTTTTGCGGTCTAAATTATAAAGCTACATTCTCATTGGTAAAAATTATAGTACATCTTCTTTAAATAGGCTTAAAATTTTTCATTTCAACAGAAAGCGAAAAGAGAAGCTTTACTGTCAGTTGCAATCGAAAATAATTGCAATGGACTGCTGAAAGAATGTGCGAAAAATTGGTCAGACGGCAGTCATCAAGGAACGTCTCTAAGTGAAGGTTTATCACTGTCCACTTTAACGGACTGGCTGTGTGCGAGAGCCTCTAGTATTAAAGAACGCTGCAACAAGTTGTGCAAAGTTTTATTCGACCAATCAGGCTATACAATAGATCAGCGAGAAAAACAAGAACTTTGCTACATCTCTAAACAACTTCGAACATTAGCCGATCTTTCAAGTGAAATAATTTCAAAGTATGGTGAAAATATTCCATCGGATGGTAACTTCAGAAAAAAATCTTATAGTTATTTAGTTTAAAACAAAGATTTAATTTTAGTTTTGAACACACTTGAATCACAAGGCAATTCAATTCGAATGGCATCCGATTATCAGGAAATTCTCTTATGGCTGCTCAATATTGGATTACTTCCTGAGGCTTCTCGTTTGACAAGGCATCGTGAAGGGGAATTTAATCTCGTCCCTTATCCATACGAATCGTTGCATGATTTCTATGAAAAAAGAAGAATGGAATTAAGTCGATATTCATCGCGAAAAGCGCGAAGCTGCTATTTACTATTTATTGACTCATTTTTAGAGCATTCATTTAAGAGCAACACCTTGAGAGATAGCTGGCAGGAAAGTGGTGGTGATGGATTGTATCCACCAACTTCAGTGCAAGCAATGCTTAGAATAATGCTTATACCTGACGTTTCTTTTGAGAATAAATGTGCATTGTTCTTGTACTTTTTCCTCGATCTAAATATGGCAATCGAAGATAAACGATATGAACCAATAGTTCAGAATTTTATTAAATTTCCAAGTGTTTTTAAGCTATCAGCGTCATTAATAAAGCAAATTCAGGCGTTTTGGAATCTTGATCACTGTCATTTTCAGGTGAGTTCAAATGTTAACTTTGAAACACGTTAAGGCCCATTCGCTGAAACGAAACTTAAATGTTGAAGTTTAAAATCACAAGTCGCAAGTTTACGCTGAGAAAAAAGTTGAAGATACCCATAAGTTTCAGAAAATGGGGCTTAATACATAATGTATATATAGTGTCACCTATATAAAAACTTAAAATCAATCCACATACTTTAACAGTTCAATTATACTTTACTTAGGCAGCAGTAGATGAGTTTATTTCACCATTCAACAAAGACCACATATGTCCCCAGTGGCAAATTGAATTGTTTATAGCGTCTCTTCTAAATCAGATTGAATCAAACCTTGCTCTACGGGTGCTAGAAGCCAAATCATTGCCTATATCGCCGATTCTTCAATTAAATACTTATTTAGCAAATGACCTTATATCAGAAGCATTTCATTTCGCTCGATCTGAAAAAGACGAAGAGCTTCTTAAGCGTTTCTTTAGGCGTTGTTTGTTAATGAAAAAATTTGGAGTTATTCGTGATTTAGCCCTTACCGAGAGCGAAGGAAAACTGGTTCAGTCGCTTTTGAAAAGCAGCAAAAACCGCTATGCTGAAGATCTAAATTTTGTATATTTGCTTCAAAAATACAAATACATTGAAGCTGTTGCCTATCAGGATGAGCTTTCGAAAGGAAGAGACATTCAGCGTGCAGTAGATGATCTATCAAAAGGAAGAAATAATCAAACAGCGGTTGATATAGATACTCCAACAATAGTTCTATCTGCTTATCACACTACTATGACTCCGGTCACAAAGAAAATATCGGATGTATACTTGAAGATAAAAAAACGAATCAAAAATAAAGAAACTGAACAAAACTCACCATACCCGCTGAGTTGTCAACTTATCAAACAGAATGCATCTGATCTTCTTGGTGGTATATACCACAGTTCTGCGTTGGGTACTCATTTTGCTAGTCACTACTGGGATCGACAGAAGATTGAGGGAAATGCATTACAGCAGTCTACGAACGCACCCTTTCTTAGAAGCCCTCAAATTTCTTTATCATTTTCTGAGTATAATCCAGGAGAGACTATTTCATATCCGGAACCATTTAAACCTGTGCAAAAACGTCGCCTAGACAACAGCCCGGTTGATTCAGAAAAAATAAGTAAAATTCGTGAAAATCCCAAAAAGCGTCGCAAAATATTCGATCGATATGACTTCGAATTGTCAACATCTGATAATTTGCTGACACATTTTAAAAATTCTACAACATATAATCAAGACGTGAGTACTTTAACAAAGATCATTCAGAAAACACCATCCCAAGAGAATTCGTTATTCCTGGAAACTCCTTACGTTAAAAAAACTCCTGTAGATAATTCAATTTGTCAAATCCCTCAAAAAGTAGGTACTTCGTTGCCTGGAATTCTTAAAGTCAGCCACCCAAAATCATCGATAGACGAAACAGACCGTATAACAACAGCTTCTGAAGAACCTGATAAAAAAAAAGATTCGGAGGAAGAGAAAAGTATTCGTTTTATATTACCAGTTGATGAATCACTAGAGCAAATTAATGAGCAGGATGTATCAATGGAAGGAGAAGACGTTCTAAAACAGTCTCTCCATGATTCGCAACAAGAAATGCGTACATATCTTGGACCTGCATCAAGGAAATCATTGAGATCCACAGTAAATTACAGTTCCTTAATTCCAATCAGTAAAAACGAGCTTCAAGGTATTTTAGACAAAGTGAAAAATGAGCAGCTTAAACAAACGACCAGTATTTTTCAAAGAAATTCTTCAATATCAAAATCACCGTCGAAAGAGATTTGTCCTGCATCGTCCGATGTCTTGCCAGTAATTAAGTCGAAGCCAAATGAAGAATTTGATGCTAAAAGTAATCCACAAGAAGAATCGATTAATTTGAATTCGAAGGAAGAAAGTAGACCTGGACCAGCAGCAAGAAAATCACTGAAATCCACAATAAATTACAATTCTTTGATAAGTAAAAATGACCTCCAAGACATTTTGGACAAAGTCAAGAATGAACAATCTAAACACGTGTCTGTGTTAAAAACGACAAGTATCTTTGAGAGTAGTACTTCAGTATTAAAATCAACGTCGAAGGTCGATTCCGTGAAATCAGTCGATATATTAAAATTCAGTGAGCCCAAGAAAAACGTAGATTTCGGTGCGGAAATTGATCAACAACAACAATCGATGAGTCATAGTTCGAAAAATGAAAATACAACCTCATTATTTGGTTTCCATAATGCTCCAAACAGAGAATCGGAATCAAAATCCCATTCAATGAATTTCGAAGCGGATAATTCAGAGGATAAAATTCGAAATCCTAATATTAGTCAATTTGAATGTTTCTCAAATTTGGGTACTTATCCCAGCGCCAATTTAGAACCTCCCAAAAGAGCCCTTTCTGAGAGTTCTGACAGCCATTCAAATAAATCAACACAACGCAAAAGAAACCAACTAAGAGGCCGAGCTTCCATACACAGATCTTCCGGAAATATATCCGATTATAAAAATGCAGCAGGAGAACCCGAAGTAGCAAAAACGATTCTGCAAGAAACAAAAACAGTTTTTAGCACTGATACAATTATCGATTTCAAACCTCATACATCGTCCTCTAAAGTTTGTACGACCGAATCGAATTTTGTTAAAGAGATTATAGAACCGGTAAAAGTAATCGAAATTGAGTCGAAATTATCCCCCGAAAAATCCCCCTTAAAAGTAACCTTTTCGGAACAAACCACTGTTATTGGTGAACTGACATATTTGCCAACTATGGAAGTATTACAAAATGTAACTGAGTCAACGAGTGTAACATTACAGCCAAATGAAAAAGAACAAATGTTGGACACTACCGTCGGGATGACCCTTTATGATACTTCTATGGGTTTCGAAGAGCATCGTCTTGAGAATCAACCGACTAGTGAGAATTCTAGTAGTGTAGATACTTTTGATAATATCGAAGACCAAGAAGAAGAATCAGCAAACTCAGAACTAAATGATATTGATCTTGACGAAAAAACATCAGAAAATGAGGGAATTGTTGATGATGACGGTAGTGGTTCATCTATTATTTTACTTTCATCACGTAGTAGCTCACGTGCAGTTTCTATAAACCACGATTCCAAAAGTCCTGAATTTAAATCGAATGAAGTTTTACAAAGACACATTTCGATAGACGATGAAGATGAAGAAGATCATTATTTTGTGGAAAGTTGTGATGATAATGAAGATGACGAGAATGATAGCAGTGATGAAGAAGAGGAAGAGGAAGACGAAAGTGTAGAAATTATAGAAAGCGATGGCTCAGGAGATTTAAGCAATTCGTTTTCAAATAAAATTCGTGATGGTATGTTGTATTTATTTGTTCATTTAACAGAATTTAAATATTTATCTGTTTTTTGTATTTTTCTCAATGCAGTTACTTCAACAAGTACGAGTTCTTCATTGGCGAGTGTTTTGATTAGTGAAAATTCGTCACATTCTGATAAAGTATTGCATGACACTATAAAAGCTAAAAACTATGGCCAATCATCAAATTTTGAAAGCTTAACTTCATGTAAGACTAATGAATCTGACCAAAAATATTATGTTGAAGGTGAGAGCAAACTATTTGTGTTTTTAATTTATGGTATATTGAAACTGTATGACAAGTTCGGAAGGTATTCGTAAAAAAATCAATCTCAAGATTTTCATCAAACTAAACATTATCATAAAGTGGGTCTGACAATTTGGTCTGTCTCACTTTTCAGTTACAGCTATCTAAAGCTCTATGCATTTTCCACAGTTATTGAGAAAAAGGGTGTCTCGTAATTCTATCCATTACTACAGTCCTGAATGTCTCATTAATAGCTTAACCGATTTGGATCGATTTTTTTCAGTAAGAAGCTTAAAAAAAATATATTTTGTACTATAAAAAAAAAAATTAACAAAATCGAACAGTTAAGGTCAAACAAATAATTTAATAATTTGATTAAAATGATTATACCAAGTCATTTTTACACATTACCTTAATCCTACTCCTGTTTAATATTAAATAAAATTAAATTTTTTTTACGTTTGCAGGAGAACAAAAACCGAATGATAGCAAGGATACAAGTCAACCAGAATTAAAACTCTCTGTAACATCTGAAAGTATAGATGAACAGAAAACGATTGATGTAACAATCGAAGAAGAAACTGAAAACAAAAAATCTTGTCATGTTGATCAAGAGCGTCCGATAGAAGAACCCATGACCATCAATATAAATGATGAAGCAAAAGATATAATATTAGAGGATCAGCCGAATAAGGTAATCGAAACAGATAAAGATGTTGAAGTTCAATTTGAAGAGCCTTTAGCTCAGAATGTAGAAAAACAAACAGAAAAGAGTGAAAATGTTGAAATAAAAATCCAACAATCGACTGTACAGAACGATGAAGAAAATATGGCAATTGAAGATACAATAGTTATCAGCGAAGAAACACAAATTGAACCACCAGGTCAAGATCAATTCATTCGTAAAAATTCTACAACTGAACAAATACAAATTGAAAAAATTGACCAAGTGCAATCTATTGCGAAAAATTCTGAAATCGAAGAGGCCAAAAATGTTAATGTGAATGATGAAATTCAAAATACTCCAACATTTGATCAAGAAGCAGATAAAAGTATGGACATTTTAGAACCGCAACTTCCAAATAAAGATAATGAGGAGGAAAAAACCGAAAATAAAATACATTCAACTGAAGATACCGAATGCCAAAAAGACGAACAAGTGAAAAATATTCAAACCGTGGTTATTGAAACTGCAATGCCTAGTGCAGGAATTGAAAAAATACAGATAGTTGAAGCTGAATCAACTGTTGGCACTGAAATAGCAATAACAAATAAAGATCTAGTAGATGAAGAAAATAAACAAAATGTAACGAATGAAGAAGAACCTACACAAAGACTTCGAACAAAATCATTTGCGAAAAATCTTCCTAGTGAAAAGGTTGCTGTAGCATCTCCACGATCTCGGAGACTTTCAAGAAGTGGATCAATGCCTCCTATTAGAAATATAACAGAAATTGAATCAAACGTTGCAACAACCAATTCGAATGTAGATACTGCAGATGAAGAAAAACAAAAACTTTCGACCCCCGACGTAGAACACACGCCGAAACTACGAAATAGAAGATCATCATCATTTTCGAAAAATCTAACTAACGAAACGGAAGTTACAGCATCTCCAAGTACTCGAAGACTCTCCAGAGGTGGGTCCATGCCTCCTTCTACTGGCAATCAAATCGTAACTAGAAGGCGATCTTTGCTTTTAGAAACTTTAGATGAGAATTCGACTCCTGATTCTCCTTCAAGTCGAACTCGTTCGAAAATACGTTCGGATTCAATCGATGGTGGTGATGTTGAAAGTTCATCAATTTCGAACGTAAAACGTTCTCGACTGTCATCTATTTCAAGTGTAACTTCAATTGAACAGCCACAAACTCCCAAAACTAGAAGGCGTAGTAGCATGTCTGTGGATAAAGAGCTAGTTAGCACACCAAAAGCAATTGGTACTCCGCGAGGAACCGGAGCCAAGAGTATGTCTACTGAAGTAATCAATACTCCTATTAAAATTACACGGAGATTATCAATTTCTAAAAAAGCATCACCTTCCGATGATACGAGTCCAACTACCAATAAGCCAAAAGTTCAAAAAAGACAAGAAAAAGCCGGCTCGAAAAGTCCCCAAGATGAACCGGAAACTTCACAAAGTGAAGATTATACACTATCCCGACGTCTTACAAGGACACAATTAGCTGCTATGGAAAGAAATCTAGCTTTGTCAAAGCAACCGATTATGTCACCAGTTATCAAAAAGAGGCGTGGCTCCAATACCACAGACTTGGATTCCCCACCTGATGTTAAAGGAAGTGATAATGAATCAACTTCTTCGCGAATAAGCCATGTTTCAAATTCAACTACTAGTCGCAGAGTTACAAGAAGCTTGGCCTTAAGGGTATATTTTATTTTCATTAATTTGTTGATAGAAATGAAAATATATTTTTTGTTTAAATGTGTTTTCTAGGAAAACATCGCGGACGATATAGTTAGTATTGCTAGTTCAACAGAAAGTGGAAAAAGAAAAAGGAAGAGGGTCAAAGACCAAATATCGCCGATAGCCGCACTTAAAGTTATACCCGAAGAGGTTCCTTCTGGTAAGCTTAAAAATTTTGATACAATGTTTAATAATTAGAGACATTATTTACGTAACACAAATCTTTCAGGTTCCGAAGGCAGCGTTAACAACAGTGAAACTGGAAAAAGACCTACTCGTCATAAGAAATAAGTGTTAATACAACTAAGCATTTAATATGTTACACTTATTTTATTTAGAGAATAAAAGATTGTTGAAAAGCAAGCAAATATTTGGATATTATTTATGAACTGTTCTTTTATTTAATCAAATTCAATTACAATTTACTAAAAGACTCATTTCTCTTTTTTGATGAACTCTTTTAGTGAATAATTTCATGGTCTAGGTTAATATTTGGCAACAATTTTGGCATCAACAAAAAAGAAGTACAAGTTGTTTATTATGTACATTGTTGATGTACTTAATTATGTGACGGACTTTTAACCAGAAATACAAGAGAATCACCAAGCAAAACTTAATTATACACTCTTTTCAACTTTTTAAATGCAAGCAAATTTGTTATTTGTTCAAGCATCTGAAGCAATTTAAATTCATCCCCACCTAAATTTGGTAAGTCATCATTTTTATCGATTAAGGTTTATAAACATAATATAAACATATTTTTGAAAGATCATTATGGCGTTTTACACATTCTTTATCTTAATCGAAAATATTTAAAACATTATCATTACACACACGTAAAATGAACCTGTGAACACTTACCGAAAGAACTTTGTTTATATTTCATTAAGTTGCAGTATTGTGTTAATTCAATTGTGGACTCTGCTCTTAGCTTTGCAAATGCGCCGGCGGCGTAACATTGAATTTTAGCTTGATAAGCAAGAAATTGAACAACTGTTTTTTATTACCGAATCATTAATTCTTTTTGCTTTGTGATTAACAGTTCTATTAACTTTCGTGGCTTAAGGTGTAAACGATCGGTTTTCTTATTAAAATGTTGAATGGCTCTTGTTTTGTTCTTTGCTTCGTGGTTTTCAATTCAATGTTAGATTTAAATTTAAGGTGAGTAATAGTACGTTGACAATAATACAATATCCATTGTTAAATGTGGAATACTTTAAATATTTGTCTATTTATATAGCTCATCTGTAAATCTGGAGTCAGATAAAATAAAGATCTTATCATCGGAAAATCAATATAGAATAAAGAGCAAGCACCAGGAAATGTGGAGTATCGTTACAAGTATCCTTCAAAGAAGAGAAATTCTAGAAAATATTTCACAAGTACACAATTTAGCAACGAGTTTTCCTTTTGAAAAGAATTCAACTATGCTTTCCAACTGGGGACTCTATTATCTTGGAAATAATTGGGAGAAAACAGAGGAAGAGAAATTAAGCTATGTTCAACAAAACTATAAATTTAATATTGAAATCAGTACAATGCTGCTTACAGAATTGAAAAAGCTTTCGAAACTGGAAAGGGAATGTCAGAATCCATATTGAAACATTTTAAATAGTTTTTTTTTCAAATACAAACAATTATTTGTAATAATGAGAAATATAATATTATTTATTTAATAAGTAACCAAATTTTTTTGCTGCCTCAAAGTTTTTAAAAATAATTTTTAAATGTTGTTGAATTCGCTTGTTCGGAGACTTTTAAGATTTAAGCCTGCTTTTCTTTGTCCTCCTTCGTGATTTTATTCCCGGTCGGTTTGAAAATGATGGAGTGTCGAATTATATATGTACATAAGGAAAGTATTTAGGAATTGATCAATATATTTTATTTAATAAAAAAACAAAATTAAGATAGAATACTGGTGAATATTCAATTTATTTCGATCAAACTATGTATATGTTAAAAAATATATAGCAGACGTACTTTACTTTCATGAATTTATCGATAAACAGTTTATATTTAATAGTTAAAGCTTACATATTTAATACGTCAGTATCAGTAAATATCTTAGAATTTAAAAAAAAATCTTATTCTATTTAACTATTTACATAACCTAGAATAAAAGGAAAACCTTAAGTAATTAGGCAAGTTTCAATTACAAAAACGAAAATAATAATATGTAACTTTTGAAGAATACCCTTATGCATAAAACTATATTGACAACACATCAGGTACATAGTATAAGAATTGAGAAAAATAGATTTACTACGACCTAAGGCAAGATAAATAAATGCAAACAAAATAATAAAAAAAAGTCAAATTTTTTTTACACTAAAGTTGAGAGTTCGTGTTGTGATGTACTGGTTACATTGCTCATGTCTAAAGTTTGTGGTAAGCCTGGACTAACAGATCCACTAGCCTCGCGGCCACCTATAGGAACACATCCATTCGAGAGAACTTTCGGGGTAGGCGGTGTGGCCGTTGATGGACGCATGGAAAAACCTGCAGCGCATGAATGATTGAAACTGCCATGTGAATGATTTGGTGATAGTGGTGTTACAGATGTGGGATGAACTTGTGCATTGGAATGGCTTGTCGAATTGAGATTTAAATGATTTGAATTGGAATGATTTAAAAATTGCACTGGGGGTGTGATAGCGCTAAGCGCTGACATGTTCATGGAATGATTCCGAACACATATCGTTTTCTCTTTTTGCCAAACGAAGACATTATGCACCATTGCTCCTCCACAGAAAACAATACCGATTCCGATTAGAATACTTGTTATTATAGCTGGTGTTGAGTGAAACTGGGTGAAAGTGTATAGAATTATTCCTGCAAAAATAAAAGGATATTCTTTAGTTATATTAATAAAAGGTTTTGACTTGTTACTATTTTGTATAACATTAAGGTCTGATAAATTAAGTGTTTGTAAATTGATTTTAGTCGTTTTGAACAGATTTGGAATTTGTTAAGAAGAAACAAAAGCTTCCTTCATTGAACTTTACCCAGGGTTGACTCAGGTTTTCTTGACAATGCCAAGAATCATCAAAAAGCAAGAATCAAGAGGTTCTGTGCAAAAATACTCATAAACCTATAGAGCCGTTTATGAGCGATCGGTGAATACCGCCCTTGGTCTCTTTCAATCAATAATTGTTGACTCGCCTAACTTGCAAGTTGCGATATATGTATATGAACTCTCACCTGTTAGAAATATAGGTATGGATATGAAAAAACCACCAACCGCACAGACTCTGCTAACACTGGATTTTTGCAAATATTTATTACTTCTGTAGCAAAATCTAAAAGATTTAAAATAAATGGATTGATTTTTAAAATTACTTTTTGTAGTTAATGAACAAAAAATCAATTTACCTTCCATTTGCTGTAGAACCTCTTATCAACTTAACTGCAAAAAGAAATTGAATGGCACATACGAGTAAGCAGCATAAATTTAGCGACAATGACAATGCACACAAAGCAAGAGTAACATCGTAAACTATAATATAGTCCTCAGAGGTAGATGGGCCTGGTGGTTGTGGTGGGAGCTCCCTTCCCCCGGGTGAAATTTTCAATAAGAATATAAGTGATAATAGTGCTAATAATAACGACACTGAAAATAATATAACCAACAAAAATTATAACATTAAATAAAATTAATATAATGTATTATCTTACCTAAACAAAGAAGACCTAAACTAGTAAGAGCTTCACGTACTCCTGGACCCTGTTTTGGATGATATCCCAAAGTGAAGTTATTGCAATTGCTGTAGGGATTATTACAACCGTTGGTTGCAAGTAAATTAAGATTATTGCTAATACTTGTTGGTGTAGTTGGGGCTATATTTAGTAAATTTGTCAATCTTGGACCTCCATTTGCAATATTCTTCGGTGGTATCGTCGAAGTTGATAAAGTCGATATGTTTAACGGTTGCGGAGGCCTTGGATGAAGGCCTCTGGCATGTGGACGAGGTTGCCCTGGTGGTTGTATAGGAGGCATATGTTTCAACATTTGTTTGTTTATTTATTTGCTTTTCTGGATTTGCTTCTTTCTCTTAATATTAACTTTAAGGTCATTCTTATTGAAGAACGTAGATTTCTTGTCAGGGTAAGATTCATGTTGCATATTTTCTATTTAATTTACAGCATTACATCTAAAAAAAAAAATAAAGGATTTATATGACGTGGGTATATTTGTAATAGTATTTCAATTTTTGATAGAATTTTTTAATTCAAAAGGCTCATTTATTTTTTAAAATTTCTTTATGCAGCCTATAAGATCCAACAACAAACAACGTGGTACCTACTATTTTTTTTTAAAGTTAAACATTTTTAAACATTCTTAACATTAATTTAATTGGTGGAGAAAAAAGTTTTATAGATCAAGAGCCCATAGCAAATTTTGGGAGTTTGGTAAAAGAAACTAAGATCTTGGGTCGGATAGTCAAGATTGATTGACTAAGGGAGCATCATTTCCTGTTTTCATTATATCAATTCAAGTGGTTATACCTAGCCCTTTAAAAAATCACAATTGAGAAAAAAACTGCCAGATGTTGGCTCTTATAAGAGTAGAAATAAAATTTTGGTATTGGGTGGGTTTTCACTCCCTTCCAAATGCCCTGAAAATGATTTTTAAATTACCGGTTAAGAGAGGCTTTTTTCATGGCTATAGAGATACTCTTGAAGGATTTTGTTAGTTCAATTAAAAAAAAAACATTTCAGTTTCCATGGCGCGGTGGCTGGGATTCGATCCCAGCCCTTCGTCGTGACAGTTCTTTGGGTAGTGTCTGGCTGGGGGAAAAGGAAAATATCTGGGACCAAATATTTGAGATCATAACGTAATTTGTGCTTTGAAAAAACTGCTAAACTTTTGAAATCCATATCACGAAGCTTTGAACATACATTTACCTGAATTGTTTTTAAGCACGGGCATAACAATTTTGTTTTTTATTAAACAAACTCTTAAAATTTGTTTGTATTATCTATCAATTTCAAACGCTCAAGCCCTTTTAGCCATCTCCTCTCTCGCTACTGCCCATACAAAAATTATGAAAACAAAGAAAATATTTTTTATTTAACAATTAGGTTTAGTTTGGGGTTTTTAAAATTTTGTTTTCAGAATTTAAGCCCAAAGAGCAAATTCTAACACCCGTATTTTATCCATTAGTTAACATAATCGTGTTTAATGACAAATATATTCACAAAATGACAGAAGTAAGGGTATTTTGTCACTCTTGCAAATGCAGCATTATTTGCAATTGCCACAACACTTCGAGGATCAAGTTTTGTTGTCAAATTAACTTTTATACTCTACTCAAAGAAACGAGGATGTTTGCTCCTATACATTTTTGCTCATTCTCCTTTTCATGATTTAAAGATTTTCCTTCAGCCTTGCTTTAATAAACCAAAGGATTCGTTTATTTATTATACAGGAATATACCTTTATACATTATGTAGTTTCTATGACTATACATTGGTCATATCAATATTAAAGGTGTGTCACATATGGCAATTTGGCTACATAATTATGGCGCACAAATTCATGATTCATAAAAGTTGAATGCGTAGTAAAAAATTTTATGTGAAGCCATACCTTATGTATGTATGTACCGTACATATACATAGGTAAATGAAGGTGATTTAAAGGATTATGATATGGAGTTATTTAAATTTTTCTATTATTTAAACTAAAAGCTTGCAAATTTATTCTGTATAATCCAACGCACAGATTAGATAGATTAGATACTTTAATTGTGAGTTAAAAAACATTCATTAATTTTGTTTTCTTAATTCACAAGTCAAAAATGATAATGATATCTATAATTTGTTACTATATATGTATGTACGTGCTATACAAGCCTAAAGATCTTTATTTTTGAATTCAATCAAAATTAAATGCTTGGTCGATTGTTAACCATCATCCTACTATCCTATCATCACTGGGAGAATAGGCCGGATGTGCATTGGATTAAGATCGCGTTAAATTTTATCCAATGTTTAATTTTCGAAACTAATGTAGTAGCCCGTCCCGTGCCCTAGGGCTGTTACGCCAAAGTCTAAGGTTCGATTCCCAGCTTTATTCCACCTAAAAAAAAAAAAAAATATTTTTTCCCGGGTGCCTCTAGCAAGGAATTAACAAATCTTCCAAGAGTATCTTTTGTCATGAGAAAGTACCTCTCACCTTAGCCGCTCGGATTCGGCAGAAAATTTCAGTAGTATTGGAATATTGAACAAGTTATAACCAATTCAACAAAAATGAAATGACATTTTTTGTGGCCAAATATTTTTTTTAAGTACAATTACATAAACTAAAATTACTTGTAAAATACGGTTTGGAATGTTTTTCGATAAAATCAAAAATACGGATATTATTCGCTAAAAACGATGAACTGCAAAGGCCTCTGCAGAATTCAATAACTTGTCCATTCCGAATCATAACAGTTTTCGATTAACGGATGTTTTGATCTAAGCTCACTACACAAAGAATCTGAAGTGTAAAAAAAGGTATATTTTTTTATAGGAGAGCACATAGACCACAATTTGTTTTATAAACAAAATTAGAGCATACCTTATACTTTAAAGGCAATATTTCTAATTTTTTTTATTAAGTTTTTTTAACCATGTTACTTACGCCCACACATATCGAGTGAATAATATGGGCGTTAGAGAGAAATATAAAAAGTTTAGAACCTTTTAACTTCGGTTTAACGAATGGTAGGTAAAAAAAAGTACATGCTTAAATTTGATTTTCCAAATTCTAAAGACGATGTTTTTTTATTTTTCTTTTATTTCATGTTCTTAAGACATTTATGCTCGGCCTATAGCAACAAATTATAGCAAATCACTTGAAACCTTTTATCATACTAAAAATGCTTTAACATCGTACTTAATCGTTTAAAATTTTGCGCTAATGTTTTTAAGACTTTTTCGGGCTTGTCCTACAGGGGGCCATTTTGAACAATTTTTGCAAATTGGCTAAACACAAATTAAAGCCAACAGTAAAAATAAAAAAATAAAAATTAATGATATAGGTTTTATATATCTATTAATTTTGAGCAAAATAGTTCAGGGTATTAAAAATTTTTTAATACAGAAAATTGGTCAGCTATGAGCAGACGGCATATGAAAAGTCGCATACGCTTGCGACTCTGACGTCACGTAAAAGTCGCAAATTTGTTGCAAATTCTGTGCATACATCAGTGCTCGAAAACTTGCATTAGGGATGTTCACACGATATGCAGAAACTGTCCCAAAAGTCGCAAATGCATTTGCGATCAAGATGCTCGCATATCATGTGTCCGCAAATGTGATCGCATATGCTGTGGTCTATATGCGAGGTGTTCAGACGATATGCGACCAAATCCGCATATCACCCATTTGAGATCATATGCAGGTTTGCGGACATTACAAATTTTTTTGAAATTTGGTGGTTAAAGTATGTGTTTGTGAATATTGGTCGTTTCGAATATTTAAATTATGTATTAAAGTCCTGCAATAAATTCGTCGACAAGAATTTGTGGTGGTTATACTTTTTCGTAAAAGGAACAACGAATAAGAAATAATATAAAGAGTAGGATTTCCGTTATATCCCAAATTGTTTTTTTTTTATCATATGCCCTAAAAAATGTTTGACCAAACCTCTGACCATATTTTTCCCAAAACAAATTTGTAGAAGATTTGTTAACATTTTATGTTTTTTATTTGAAGTTTCAATATTTTAGTTTTGTCTTAATTTTTATTGTGCATTCGGCCGATTAAAAGACCTAATTCAAAAATGTACCTACACAAATCTATATACCTACATATTTCAATTTAGATATTATGCATTTGTGATAACTGATAAGAATGGCCTTCGGGTTAATGACATCAGGAAAATTTTGTTTGGTCAGTAATTTTGTTTACCAATTTAAATATAACGCACGCCCATTAAGGTATATTATTTCAATAATATTTTTTTTTGTGTTCCTTCGAAATTTAAAACCCTTATTTTTTTTAACCGACTGTTCTACTAGTAAAATGAGGGATTAAAACAACTGATTTGCTCGCATATGTGAGGGATATGCAATGTTCTGTTTTCGTCCCATCGCAAACTTGCATACGGTCGCATATGCTCGCAAGTCGCAAACTGTCACAAATTATATGCAAGAGTGTTCACACGATACGCAAGAAAGTCGCAAACTTATATGCGACCTGGGTGTCGCATATAGTCCGCATATCATTTGCGAGCATATGCGGACTGTCCCAAAAGAGTGTTCAGACGATATGCGACCAAAGTCGCATATGATGACGTAAAAATGACGTCAGAGTCGCAAACGTATGCGACTTTAATATGCCGTCTGCTCATAGCTTAATCATACAATACAAAAAAATCAATTATGGATAGGGTGACCAAAAACTTGATTCAAAGTAGTATTTTTTTGAAATTAGAAAAAAACAGCCCTAAAACCGTTATGATTCGGAATGGAAAATTTTTACTAAATTCTGAAAGGTCATAACCTGGTCTATGCAGAATTGACAATAATTGTATTTTTATATGTATGTTAATATAGATTTGCAAAATTTTTATTTCATTATAGTCCAGCAGTCAGTATGGAAGTTTTATATACCACTAACTGAACCCTACTACGCTTCGCAACGTCATATCACCTATATTGAACATTCACATGTCATACTTTATGTATAGGTATTGGTTTAGGTTAAACATTTCAATTTCCAAAGTTCATTTTTGAAAGGAATTTAAAGATCTAAACATTAAAAGATTAGACGTGGTAGTGGTAGGAACAAACTTTTCAAATTTCACCAAAATTGGTTCAGTAGTTTTTGATTCCATAGGCACCATGCAGACAAACATTAGTTTTTATATTTGCGAGTGTATAGATTGCAGTTCATTAACCACAACCTTGAATTTGGCTTCAAAACAAATTAAAATGCAAAATCGAAATGCAGCCAAATTAATTACATATTTTGAAATTTGTGAAAAATTTATATAAAAATTGTCCCATAACTTCGTTAATTATTTTTGTATCTTTAAAAATAAATCGCCAAATAAAACAACGGGTGATTGTGGCCTGGTTGGGTTACTTTGGCTTTTGAATGGATACTTTTAAAAAAAATTGTTTAAATATGAAGGAGTTGTTTAATTTTTTTCAAACTTCTTTGTAAATTTGTATAATTGAATGAATTAAAAAATTATCAAATTTGCTTTAATTAATTAAAATTAGAAAATAAAATATAATAGAATTTATTTTTCTTAAAAACGTTAAAAAAAAGTCACCTGAAAATATTGGATGGTTTTAATATGTTGCAGAAATATGATTGCAAAATGACTTTGACTCCGATATATGTATGTATAGTTTTTTAAATTTAATTCCTTTTATTCTACCCTTGTAACTATTTTATAAACAATAAATTTTATTTTTTTTATAATAAATGCCAAATGGTGGGGTGACTTTGGCATGCATTTTGGATGACTTTGGCTGGGTGGCAAGAACAAGAAATCATGAGTGACGAAGAGATGACGGCTTGGTGACAATTTTATGTTAAGTTCCCACTGAGTTTGAGTAGGAGAAACTACTTTTATCCAGTAAGATTTGACTGGAGAAAAAAATTAATGTAAATGTCAGTAGATTTTTGTTGTTGTATCTCTTGTTAAATTTTGACTGACTGGGTTGCAATTTCTCACCAAAACACGCCTATTCTAACGAAGAGATGCTGGATATAGCTTTATATACTCAGAAAAAAAGACCTTGCACATGTGAACAAGATTGATCTGCAGAAAAAAACTTACTGTTCTAACAGTTGATCGCCGAGAGACTCTTTTTTTAAATATCCTTTCAAGTATATGAAAATTCGAATTAATATTTACTTGTATTTTTAAAATAATATTAAAAACTGACCAGGGGCCTATTTCACCAAAGACTTTTCACTTTTCACTTTGCAACTGTGCAAACAAATATTTCCTGCAAAGTAAAAGTGCAATGTGTTTCATAAAATTTGCAAAGTGCAAAGACTTTGTAAGAGGAAAACTTTTCATTTCAATAATTTCTTCTTTGCAAATTTGCGTTTGGTGAAACAATATTTGCAAAGTAAAGTGCAAAGTTGCAAAGTGAAAAGTGAAAAGTGTTTGGTGAAATAGGCCCCAGATAGAGTAAACCAATAAAAAAAATACCTTATATATAAAAAAAATTCTATTCTTTCATTTGGGTTAGGTGAGATTGACTTGCTGCCTGTAGTTCATATGAAAATGAGGAAAACGTCCGTCCGGCCAAATTTACCCTGAATGGGATGGTGCCTTTGGCCACCCATATTTTAGCATCTGTATATAAAACTGTTCAATAGTATTGTTCCAGACTTATCATACCTAATAGAGTGAGCGAAGTAGGTAAAAAGTAGGAAAAAAGGTTGAAATATATTATATATTAAATTTTAATATAAAAAAGTGCCAAAGTCACCCGGGTTGACGGTAATATAACAAAATAAAACTGCAATATAAGTATGTATTAACAATTTAACTCGTTATAAAGGTTAAATGTTGTACATACATACATACATCATTGGCTACATACCTATATAGACTTACTTACTTTTTATACCATTTATTTTATTTTAATATAATTTTAAATCCAAATTTAATATTTTTGATTCTCCATATTATTAAATACGACATTTGAATTAAAATATAAACAAACAATAATTGTCAGTCAAATTTAATAAAGGTATATACGTCTAATATATGTATGTACGTAAGATATGATCATACTTGTATATCACGTATAGGGATAGTATAATTGCGTTCTACTTTAAATTACGCTTTTGCTCAAAATTATAAGCATTTGCTGTTATACGACGCCTTTAAACATGTTCCTATACAGTTTTCCAAAAGAATTAAATTCAAAAAGAAAAACCGAAGCAATTCTATTTTATAAACAAGCTTCTTTTCATTCTATTCATTGTTCTTCCTAAAAAAAAAAAAACAAATTCAAACGGTTTCATTTGAATTTCATAACTTCTGAGTTTGTATTTTTAGTTTAAAATTTGCATACTGATACTGCGCCAAACTGGTAGTTCCTCCAACAAGATTTCAACATAATATTCATCCTATGAAACGCGGGAATAGCATAACCTGTTTCTTGTGTTGTTTGTCGTTTGATTCACTCTCATTTCCTCAATTTCCGTTACATTCTTGTATGAGGGGTCCACCCCTCTGAATTCTTTATTCTAATTGCATTCATTCGTATACCTACACAAGCACCTGTCTTGTCTTTTCTATAGCGCGAGCCATTTCCTTCAAACACCTGGTTCGGAAATTCAAGAAGTGCCACTTATGCTACCAAGTAACTGCCCTTTTTCTGAGGTAGGTAGGTAGCTTCATTTTTTTTTATTAGACTTTTTTTTTTAGAAAAAAAATTATCTTCAAAATACCTGCATAACATGGAAGGGTTAGTTATGATGGGTTATAATAATTGGCATTCAATATTCGAGCGGATCAGAAATCAGGATGAATTTTTAAATACGAACCAAAAATCGACTCAAGAGTCTCCCTCAACCACCAAGAGCCAATCGTTAAGCTTGAACATTTTTTTTCAAGAACTGGTTATGCTTTAAAGTCAAAAGCATCTCGATTGATGAGCATTCCTTAACTTTTGGGTACCAATACACCGTAAATAAATAGCATACCACTATCGACTGTTGTATAGAATCGCGGTTGCTGCATTTCACTTACCGTGCAAGTGATCCATAACTTTTAAACTTCTTTCTTATTAACCTTCGAATTTCTCCGCAGTTATATTCTCGAACCACTTAATGTTAACCACTCATTTATTATCTTCTTATAGCACATCCCCCCACAATACTCCCTGGGAATTATTTGCACACTTTAACTCAACTCAGCAATTATTGATTTTAATCCCGAAAATTAATGATTGTTGAAAGACTAAAGTACCTACATAATTATAATACTTCGGAGGGGCACTGAATTTATTCTATTCGGCTTTCGATTTCAATAATTTATCCGATTTTCTCACTTAACTCAGATTTCAATTATCGATCAGGGGAGCTACATACATAGTTTAAAGTTTTCAAACTAAATAATTAGCAATAATCTAGGTAGTAACTTGTTTGTTCATTCATTAGAATGTTCTTCGTGTAAAGATGGTGATGTATCTTACATTTAGATACTTTTTTTTTTATTTATGTTTCTATTCGGTCGAGGAAACAGACGTGGTGCCGACAAAAATTACCACCGCGAAAGCAAAGACATCACTAAAGACTGAACTGGGAATGGAATTGGAATCCACTAAGTTGGCTCAAGATACAAAAAAGAACGGGCGGCGAAAGCCGCAAACAAGAAAATCCTGTATTAATGCAATGTGGAATGTGGCTTCACTTGACAACTTTACTTTTCTCAAAATGTGGCTTTATTTCGTAAAACAAAGTCTTAATAATAATCATCATTTTAAAAGTAAATTCTAATAAAATGTATAATATAATTATAATAATAACTATCAATTATAATTTTAAATAAAATATACATACCTAATAAAATTAATAACGCAAATAATAATTATAAGAAATGTATACTTATAAATTATGATTTATTTATTAAAATTATAATTTATAAATTATAAACAATGTATTTTAAATTATAAATTAGGAATTATGAATTATAAAATATAAATAATAAATTATAAATTATAAACTATAAATTATAAATAACAAATTATAAATAAATTATAAATTAAATTATACTCATACGAGGCATATACGCAGGCATTGCTGACTCATACAGACGCGTTCTCTTGCTTGCTGAAGGCATGCAAATGCATACGCATAATGAAGCACAAACACGCACATGCAAACAAACTGACACATGAGATTCATGGAAACGAGTTGATTTAAATAAACTGCGAATTACTTGAATAGAAACACGTAGTTTTATACAATTGGGGAGAGTACGATAACTTTGGCACCACAAAGTAATAACAGATTCTGGTAGAATGATAAGGGGTTTATCATCAACCGTTGAGGTGGGAGTGATAGTTTAAAAAAAAACTGATTGAAATGAAAATTTTTTTTTTTAACAACGGCGACACGTACATTAAAAGCCAGAAATCTATTCTTTTATATTTTTAAATCAAGTTATTTCTACCAATAGTTTATTAATTATTTACTGCCTCGATCTTAATCGGACAATAAAAACCAAATGCTTCTGGGTTTTATAGTTTGAAATTGTTTTTTTCTTCTATTTATATGCTCTGCTAAGGATATATTCAGTCGGTAAAAAGGTGTTAATGTCAAAGACAGTGATCTATGGATAACTCTTTCTCGTACTATCTTTTAAAATTTTTATTAAAGTTCGAATAACTAAATGCCTATTTTAAATTTTTAGTATCATACTGTCCAAATGTCAATTTGACAAAAACAACTGTGAAAATCGTATGTTTGCTTACTTGTTTGCATGAACTATCACTATTTTAGGCGTGTACAGTTGGTTTAGGTTTACTATATAATAATAGTTAAATGTTTAAAAATAAGAACATTTAAGTAAACAATTCTGTGGCAATTAGACAGAGTAGCTTATGTTAAAAAAACAGGTTTCGAGAAAAACGAACTTTTGTCTTCAATCTGTAATAAGAATTAATTTAAATTTGTTTTAGGAATTACAAGATAACGGGTAATGATTTCAAGATTGGTTTTGGACAGAAAAGTAGCTCTCAAACGCTTATGTCTACATAAGCTACTGTCTTATTGCCACAGAATTGTAAAGTAGTATTACGCAATTATCATGCTCTAATACCTTAACATCATGCCGTTTAAACATTTTTCGGTTAGAAGCTATAAATATTATACCTATTAGCACTATAGAATGCGATTATTACAATTGAAAATGTAAATACAATACATATCATTGAAAAACTATAGCAATCGTTTTTTGTATATTTAATATTATGAGAAAATTTGTTGTCACAAATTTTTCATTCCGATTTTAAACGTTGTGAATACAACATCTAGTTTTATATTTATTCAAATAAATAACATTATTATTCAAAACAATAGACTCTAATACATACATATACTTTATCAGCCAAAAATTTTGTTTAGCTATTAGTTCGTCACCTGATTGCAAGAACTCGATTTTTCTAATTTTTTTAATTTTTGAGGTGTTTGGGGTTTTGCTACCTTGAATCGATTCGCATCGTAATTTTTACCCTTCACTACAACCAGTAGCGCAGAAAAATGATGGTGTTATTATTTTACCAGTGCAAAAATCGAGCCTGGAAAAGAGGCCAAAACGTTTTTTGCGACATTCTCAATTATTCGAAAATTGAGTTAGCTGGTTCTTGCAATCGGGTGACGAGTTGATGTTCAGATTTAAAAATAAATCCACATTTTTTAAAACTAAGGGCCATATTATTTACTCCGATGCAAATCAGGTATATGTAATGTTTAAAAATGTCCATTTAATCTGTGATCAGAAACTGCTGAAATTAGTTTTCTTTATGACTTCCTTCAATATTTAGCTTATTCCAATATCCCACTTTGTTACGAGCCGAAAAATGTCAAATTTGGCTATCCATATCTACCATTTTTAGCTCAAAAGACTAAAATTTCATATAAAAAAATAAAACTGGTAGGATCTGGCATTTTCGGGCAAGTAAGGGAACACCCTAATATTTTGAAATTGATTTTATATTCAGGTTGAAGGATGCCAGGGAGTTTCAATTTTATCGGGTTAAACGCAAAGGTTTATGGAATTAGGTTTAGGTCCGCGTTTAATGAGTAAAATATTACTTGCTTGGGTTTAATTTTGTTGTTTTAACTCACATCCAGGTATAACTTTGAACCCGGATTAAACTATTATGGCAAACGATCAAACATTAAGCCTTCCCATATTTGAAAACCATGGTTTTTATATTTCCCAATTCCCTTAACTTAATGTTTAGTGCGATAAACTGTCACTTCGGTTTCAAATTCCGCTATATGCCATCCAAAAAACATGTCTTCTTTCTTTCAGGGGCATTGCTTTCTGTGAGAATCTTTCAAAAGTATCTCATGATGTCTGTCTCTTAGCAGCTTAAATTCGGCAACGAATTGTAGGTCCCCTACATGCCTGCCAACTAACAATATGCACACAGGCGAATTTGCGAGTAAATCACTAATGACAAGCCAAATTATGGCAAGTTATGGAATCGTAAAAAAAATCGAACACGAGATTTTGATCAAACTTGACATTATAACGATAGGGAAAACGTAGTTCTCGTAATTCGTCCTTCTGTGTTCAGATTAAAAAAAAAAATTTTTGTTTTTGAAAAACAGCTGATTTTAAACAAAAAGTATTCTTATAGCCCAAATAACCGGTAAAAATTTGTTTTTTATTTTTAAAAGCAACTCCGACAATTTGAATTAATTTGTCTGTACAACAGAACAAATTTTAGTGAGCACATACACATAAAATTATTAGAAATGTTTTATATACATTCGTATGTACATTATATACCTACATATATACATAAAAACAACAAAAACATATATATGCCGGTTAGACCTAGGATCTTATAAGTTAGGCAATGTTAGAAGGAATAGGATAGGATAGATTTTTTGCTGGCACATTGGATTGAGAAATTAGGTTTTGATTATCTTATTAAATCCCAGGGGTGGCGTTAAGTTGAGGGAATGAGAAAAGAATGCTGCCTAGACTGGGGATCGAACTCACACATCAAAGTTAGCAGTCAAGCACTACTTCCACTGCACCGGTTTCACCCCATAATATTATAAATAATTATATAACAAATTTGTTTTCTTTAAAAATCGCTCAAAACAATTTCAGAATCTATTTAATTTAATATGTTGATTTTATTACAATTTTTCAGTTTAAACTGTAAGTTCCATAATATATATTTTTGTGTACTCACATAATACTACATTAAACTAAACTGTTTTCTCCAGGCGACATACAATATAGGATCCATAACTAATTTATTTTTTTTTAATCATAAGGTTCACAAAACTCAACAGTATGATCGTGCATAAGAGCAAGTTCGTGCGACCCAGTCGTACATTTTATTTACTAGTGTTCATGTAATGCAAAGTTAGAGCTCAATTATTTAAGTTTGACTTCCAAGAAAGCTTTCTGAAGACACTAAAGAAAAAAATGTTTTATTTAATTATCGTCTTGTTTGGTGCAATCAGCTTTTAGTCACATTATTCTTTAAGTTAGTGTTTGAAGTTTGGAAATTAATATATTTTAATTGATTTCTGCTAGGGTGTTTTGCTAAGTTGCGACAAAAGGCTAGGCGTCGTTATCTCAAAAACTAGAAAACATTTGAGTATATGGTGTTTGATGTTTGACTTAAAATTGATAAAAGCATTGAATATTAAAAAAGAAAAATAGTACTTAATAACCTACAATTTTGAATAAAATTGGTTTGAACAATTTTTTTTATTTTAACCGTGTTTGAAATTTAATTTTTCAAAAAATATTCGCTAGAATAAATTGATTTAAAAACAGATTTAAAGAATGGATATCTGGCTTTAAAAAGATACTACATAGTTAGTGTTGCCATTGTTTTTTTTAACATCTTTTTCTATTTCAAGTCGATTTATTAGAATATTTAGAAACAGGGGAAAATAGACCACTCTTCCCATATGATTTTTTCTTGCCTTGACCCAACCTTCATGTTCCAGTTTTCTGGCCGCATCTTATACAGAACACCCTGTATAAATATTTTGTTTGGCGATCATGCTAAATTAGTCTCCCACCGCAGCCCTAAAAATACCCAAATTAATTAAAAATTAATAAAAAAAATGTATTTAGTTTTGATTTAATTTATATGTCTTTATTTTATTTGAAAATAAACGAAATATATTTTATAATCAATTTCGCTGATGCGTGTTAACAATAAAATCGTTTTTTTTTTGTTTTACAATTTTTTGTTCCTGGAATGACATATAATATTAGTTTTATATATATATTACACAGAGAAAAAGATTTACCATAATTCTTCCATTTTAATGAAGATCGAAGTTATTTGTTTTGAATGGAAATAAATCCATCGTATTTTTATTAAATTCACATTAATTTTTTTGGAACATACTGCAAATTACAAAATAACACATTGCAATTACTTTTAGCACAGACAATTTCTGTTTTGTTCTCATTTATCATTATACCGTAAAATATATTTTTATAACCGAAATAAGCTCATAAAATTAAACCCTTTGACAAAAATGTATTTAATTGTTTGTTACTTGTGCAACGAATTCATTATTTGTTTCGTTTTTTAATTTTGATTGTTGCAATCGCCAGCCTGAAATTTTAAAGCAAAAAATATGTGATTCTCATGTAACCATTTTGTATAGCGGTAATTTATTAATTTTTTATGTTTTTTATAAGTATATAGAAGTAGATGCAACAAAAATACTTTAATATTATTTGTAAAAAATATGACCAATGCAACATATTGTTAAGTCAAATTAAAATGTAAAGTTATATAAACTTCAAACAGCTTACAATTAATGACGTTAACTTAAGGATAATTGATTTAACGCAAGAAGTCGTTCAACTGCTGCATTTATATCACCGAACGTTGCGATGAGTGCTGCAATAAAAAAAAAGAAAATATTAATAAAATAAATTTTTTTAAATTGTGTGAAAAATTTAAACGATTTCTTCAGAATTTAAGGTTAATAGCTATTTCTGCTTCTAAAATTGATAAGATTAAAAAAAATGAAAAGATTCAACAGGAACTTATCTTTAAAAATGAAGTATCGACAGCACTACCAATAAAAAGTGTATCGGTATTCGATAGTATCGATTCTCAAATTATTAGAATCGAGTAAATCAGTATCGATTCTCAAATTATTAGAATCGAGTAAATCATCAGCTGTTTCTGAATCATTGTTTGCCTCAGTTCGTTCAAAATGCATCGAATCGGGGGCAGCAAGGCCAGGAAGCCAGGACCGAAAACCGATTGTATAGCCAACGATTATGATGTATTAAAATTGAAGTGGGTGGATTAAAGAATTAAGAAGCATGAAATTTCAATCGATTTTATTTCCAGTCAAATGGCGCACGCATTTATTCATGATTTACAGTTTAAATAGCTTTAATTAAGAGTTTTTGAACGTCACTCACTTATGATACTAATCTAACTAATACAAACTATCATGTTGAAGTTGCAATTAAACCTACGAGTTAGCCAGCTGCATAGTGAAGACTGTTAAGAACCTAGAGAAGTCCTGCAACCCTTCGATTTGAAAAACGATTCATCTCAGTGGTAAGGCTCAAAATTATTTTCTAGACAAAAATTGACCAAACACCGGGATGACTTAGTTTTCGATAAAATTTCTTATCTGACTACATTTCTTGGCACATACTTAATGCAAAATCGTATGACCAGGAGTACCGATATTCAAAATTTCAGTAAACATATTTAAATGATTTTTTTTTTTTTAATTTTTAACGATCATATAAAATGCATACCTTGTAAATTAGCTTCTCTGTTGATAAATCCCATAGCCGTTAGCTGTTCTAGTTGCGAAGAGTATCTTTCTTCTGGCGGTTGGTTAGTATTGGCACCGCTTGACATACCATTCATCATTCTTGACATAAATTCATTAAACAATTGGGGACTTGCAGCAGGAGCTGTTGTATTAGTTCCACCGGTTGGTTGTGTTGTCGGCGAGTTTGTTGTTGTAGTATTTGGAGTATTCGAACCTGGTGGTGGTGGAGGAATACCCATTGAACCGACTACACCTGGTGCTGCAGCACGCAGTTGCTCCATACCTTGTTGAATCTGAAGTATTGCATTAAGTGCTTGAGGATTAGACATCATTGACATAACATCGGGATTCTGCATTTGTTGTAGGAATTGTGGCATCATAGTTCGCATTTGTTCCTGCAATTGCGGATTATTAGCAAGCATTGGGCTTGTGTTTATAATGCGTGCTGCCATATCAGGATCAGCAGACATAGCTTCCATCATGTTACGAGTGTATGGGGCATTGAGCAGACTTTGCATCATTTGAGGGCTATCGCTCATTTGTTGCATTAAACTTTGCATTGCCGGGGTATTAAGAAGTCCTGCTGTTGGTAGACCAGAATTTGCTCCTCCACCTGTTTGTCCACCGCTTTGGTTGTTTGCTGCCCCCCATGGATTAGGTAACGGCTCTCGATTTTCAGTACCTTGTTGAGGATTTTCTCCTGAAATTTCAATAGCAAAATAAAATTAAGTAATCATTTGTGAATAAATAATTTTGAGAATTTGTTTTTAACTATTCGATAAGTTTTACCGATGGTTTGATGAGATTTATACAATCCGATTTTCAACGTAAATATTTACATACGTGTGATCCATTCTAAATATTTGTTCTCTTAAATATATATTTCTGTGCAGGCCCGTTAAAAAAAAATCATTCTATTCCATTTCTGTTTTCGACTTTACCGTGCATGTCAACAAAGATTATAGTTTTTGGTTTTTTTTCTGCAGATGGCTTTGCAAATTGAAAATTTGAAAACGAATACTGAAAGTTTTAATGTTTTAAAATTTAGAAAGCGTAGTGGAAACAAAATTTTTCCAAGGGAAGATGATTGAAAATTTGGGGGAATTGCTCGATCATTACAGTTCAACATCCGAAAGCATAGTGGCCACTAAAATTGAGTGAAAGGATTTATATGTGTATACGTCATGTTATCGAATACAAAAATCTGGGGACCTATTTTGACTATAAAAAAAATCGAAACAATTATACTGCGTTCTTGAGTAGTGATTCATGTCTTGTTGACGTGTATTTTCTGTTTACTTCATAAATGTCAAAGCAGAATTGAAGCAGAATTTTGCCGCCATTTGCAACCTTTTACTTTTGCGCCACCTTGTATATATCAGGTTTCTTTGACGAGCCCTGAAGTTACCCTGCGGTCAGCCTTAAGCGTTTTTTGAAAAACTTGAACTCACCCTGACAATCAAATTCTGTGGTTTTTTAGACCTAGGGTCACCCTGAACTCGTCCTGAAGTAGACCTAGGATTTTTTTTGTGGCGAATTTAGGTAACTGCCAAAGTGACATAAGTTGTGAGAAATTTATTTTTCTGTGGATTTTTGAAATATAAATTAACTGAAAAATTGAAAGATAATAAATAGAAATAGATAAGGGAAAGGGAAACGCTTTAAGTTGTTTCAATTAATTTTTAACTTCGAGTTTCTTGCTTTGAATGCCAACAAAACAATTTACAGCCCTAATGTGTTTTTTGATACCGAAAAACCCTGTTTTTTTACAACTCTTGCGGTTGTCAACAAAACCTGGGTGAACCCTGGGTAAAGTTCAATGAAAGAAACTATTGACATATACCCATTTGAATTAATTTAAAAGAATATCAGAGATCTTAGTAACAACACAAAACAAAACAAATGAACGTAAATTGTAATTATGATATTTTACACGTTAAGTTTAAAAGTGTAAAATAATGAATTTTAATTACAGAGTCCTTTTAAATAAACTTTCTAAACTAAACCACAGCTCTCAAATTTCTTTCATAAAAAAACCATTGAAAATTCAACTTCCAGCGCTTGCATTCCAATTTAGAGAAAGAGTGTATATACAATATATTCAGGTAGCAATTTTCAATTTTCGACAACAAAAAAATTGAAAAGTCGAAGCAGCTGGGATGCTGAAAACATCAAAATTTGTGTGTATGTTTTAGAAGTTGAAAAAAAAAAAAAAAATAACATGATAGGTATATCAAGCCTGTTACAAATTATTTTAATGTAAAAACCTAGTTTGACAACACTATTTTGCTTTTTCCAAAAGTCGTGTTTCTTCTAAAATTAGACTCAAATGTGAATTTAACCTTAAAATTGTTCTATTAACTTTGGTTTTCTAGAAATATTCTAAACTAAAAGTACATACTTGTTTTCCCCTTCAAAATTAATCTATAAATTTAAAAACATTGCCATGTTAAAGGTTACATCGACCAAAAAATGTCCACATAAAAGTCGGGGTTCAATCTGAGTTTTCAAATACATATTACTGTTTCTTTCAGAAAATTCCTTGGTTGAAACAAGTTTTGCAACAACTTTTGGTAATTTAGTAAAGTTAAGAGAAGACAAATAGCTAATAAACGAAAGAAAGAATCGTAGAAGTATGCTATTAAAATATTAAATACAAAATGCATCTGGGGGCGCAACAGCTCGTGAAGAACCTAGTGACTTACAGCTCTCAAACATTTCAGTGTTATCTGTTGTCCATGTCTTTTTTGATCATGAGGGTTTCTAACTTTTAGAGGACGTTGATGCGGTTTTCTTTATACAGGTATATTTTCGTTGTAAAAATCTGCCATAGGATCGTCTTCTACCATGCCGATATCATTTGACATAGCTCATGTTTGAGAAAATTCTATTCAGTGTTCAGACTTTGTCTTCGAAACTTGTTTTTAGTTGACAATATAATATTGTTGGTTCAACATGGACATACATACATATGTAAGTTATAAAGTAATATATAGGGTTGAAGTTCTCTGTTTTTATTTTTAATTTGGTGAATTACGTTGTTAAGAAATTGGTATTAATTGTGTTTTGAATAGTTGTTCATTTGTAAAACCTTGCTTATTTTTCTTCTTACAATTGTTTAAATTGTTTAGCTTATTTAGTTTACAGCTCTGCACGCCGTTGTATTAATTGGTACCAGTGGAACCCTCTAACAGAAAAATAAAACAGAGTAAAATTTGCACTGGTGTATTTGGACTGTTATTCGTTTCGTGAAATTTTGTGAAAAGAATATAAAAAATAGTTCACGATCTAATAAATAAAATTGCGAATACCGCTTTTACATTAAATTGACGACTGGTTTGATTAATTATTATTTTCTTCGAAAAGATAATCCAACCACAAAATGGCCATAATTTGAGATTGGCATTCAATGAATTTGCTTCATTTATTTTATTTATACTAATATTAAAGATTTACCTAGATTGTTCATATTTGTTTTCTTTAAAACAAAAATCCGGCAATAAATTCTAGAAATTTGATTTGGTTTAACATGGTATTGCTATAAATTATTTTCCATTTTTTTACGATTCATTCGAACGATACAGCCAAACGAGTTCGTGTTGCAAAAATTCACAAACAAAATTCAGTTGCCACATTAACATCAAAATCTAATCGTTCACACATATAAATTATACAAATGTGAACCGCATCAAATATGTATGTACATATACTACAAACGGAAACAACAACACGATTGCTTACAAGTTCTTCGGACGGAACAAAAATGAAATGATAGAGCTAAATATAAAGACAATTTGCCAGCAAACATTTTCAGTGACAGACAAAAAAAAAATAACTAAGCTGATGGATTGATGGAATAAAACTACATTTTTTAAATAAAAACGACACCATGTACTTGAGATTAAATTATTTTATTTAAAAACTTACCTAAAGAGTTCTCTACAAGACCCGAGAACGGATTCCTACTAAACGATTCACTGGCTGCATTCAGCATAGGCTCCTGAATGTCGCGATAAATCCTCTGCAAAGCATTATAGCCCCCAGGGACACTCTCCAAGTTAGACATTGCCCGATCATGAGACCTCATCAGCTCCTGCAACATCGATGGGTTGCGTGCCAATTCCATAGTCTGGCGCAGCAACTCCGGATTGTTCAACATATGTGATATTTCAGGATTCCTTTGCATCAAATCCTGCATCTGGGGATTTGATGATAGAAGTGTACGCATGGTGTCCGGGTTATTCATCATTTGTTGGACCATAGGGTTATCCAGCAGAGTACTCAACAAGTCAGAGTTGTTTAATAATTCACTCTGCATGCGAGCCTGCAAATCCATGAAAGTATTGGAGCCAGCACCCAAGGCGTTCATTCCGGCAAGGCCGCCTAATTGATTCAAACCAAATGGTGTCTGGCGCACATCTGCCTGGGGGCGAGGCTCAGGGGCACCCTGCTGCCTTGTCGGTGTCTTAACCACCAAATGCACACTTAAGCCATCTTTGATGTTGTGCGTTTTCAGAGTGTCCGTGTCTTTCATGATTTTTCCAGCGAAAATCAAGACTAGTTGATCGGGATCGGCTTCGAATTTTTCGCCAACCAAGATTTTGAACTGAAATGGGAAATGATTATTAAATTTTCAACAACAATTTCACAACACTGATGTGGATATTTTTTTTTTTTTCGTTTCAATTAGTCAATCGGTTTGCTGGGTAGGATAGAAAAGAACACGCAGAAACACCGAGAACTTACATCTTTGATTTCGGCATCCTCATCAACTTCGATGTTTTGCTTGTCCTTTGGTGTTTTAACAGTCACTACAATTTTATTTTTATCACCTCCTTCTGCCATCGTGTTGCAATATTTTTAAATATATTTCACAATTTAAATTCTTACACAGCAGAAAATATAACTTTCACGAAGAAGAAAAATAAAATTCGTGAAAAAACTAATTCGTCACTTCGTTCGTACAATTAATTTTAACGAAGCAGTGATACCTAGAAAATATTGAGAGTGGAGTAAGTAAATAAATGAAATTGGCAGCACTTAAAAGTGAATGAGTTCAGTGAGTGCCTACGTTCAGTAACTCTCGCATCGGCAAAAAAAAAGTAAAACCTTTGTATATAAACACTATAGTATTCTCATGGAACAGAAAAAATTAGTTCTGTTCCTGCTCTCGAACGGCGCTGCAATCGCCACAATCTGACATTGGTGAAATAAAAAGACGGGAGAAAGATAAATAAAAAAAAAAATGAAGACAAGTAGTTAGAACTCATACTACGTTTTCATTGGGGAAAATGATGTAATTTCGTTGAAAATTTCCGAATTTGATTCCAAATTATCTCATTTCCCATACGAATTCACATTTCAAAATGAGGTAATTTCCACCATATTTGCACGTAAAAACTTTATGAACACACCCAAGTGGAATGCAACCCATCGGAAACCATTGAAAATGTCAAATTTTGATGTATAGAAAACCATAGATTTTAATATATATCTAGATGTTGGCTTTAGGGTTAGGGTATAGCAATTTTACACTTTTGCACTTTTGCATTGATGCAAGACCAGTTTGCATCGGATCGGGAATACCCCTATTCAAAATGAAGTTATCTGTCAAAAGAAATTAGAAATTAGAAACACCTTTTCTGTAATTTACGAAATTACCTCTTTTCGGCTCCAATGAAAACGTAGGTTGAATCAGATGTTTTTAACGTTGCATAAAGCAAAATAAGGAGAAGAAAATGAAATTTTTTTTCGTAACAGAGAATAACGACCCGTTCCCACGTAGGTAGGTATAAATTGTTGTTTTTTAGTATCGTTTAAGGTAGGTATTATTATGTGGTTACCATATTATGTAAAAAATTAGGATAATTTGGTTTGCAAATTCAAAAAACCAATTGAAATACCCGTAAAACCAATTTTTGAAAGGAAATAAATAATTTTCTTCCTAAAAGTGATTTTTTTTTTTTTATAAACATGATTTTGTAAAAATAAAAAATTTTGTTTGAAAATTAATTGTAAATCGATTGAAATACTCGTGAAAACTATTTCTCCTATTTCTCCAAATAAAATTAAATTATTTTTTTTGGAAAAAAACATTTTTTTGGGTTAGCAAATTTTATAAAGAATCAAATAAATGATTTGCACATATCCAAAAACTCGATTGAAATACACGTGAAATGAATTTTTCTAAAAAAAATAAATAATTTTTTTCGGAAAAAACATTTTATAAAAATTAAAAAAAAAAAAATGTAAGTTTTCAAATTTTAAAAATCGATTGAAATAGGTACTCGTAAAACTATTTTTCAAAAAAAAAAAAATTATAATTTTTTTCGGAACAATCATTTTTTGGTTAGACATTTTGTAAAAATTAAAAAAAAGGGAATTTCGTATGGAAATTTCCAAAAACGATAGAAATACACGTAACAATTCTTCAAAAAATTCTTCTTCAAAACAACTTTTTTTCAAAAAAAATAGTACATATAGACAAAATAAAAAAAAAAGAAATTTCGCACTTAATTCTACATACATATATATCAATTGAAGCTTTTTGTCGACTAAAAATTACTTTTTATTGGAAAAATAATTTTAGAAAAAAAAAAAAAATTGGTATCACAATTTTAAAATTCGGAACATTATTTTAAAAACACATACAAATAATTAAAAGAAAAAAATTCATTGTTTTTTCATGTATCCAAAAAATATTTTCTTTTTGAAAATTCTAATAAGTACCTTATGACTTGCCAATTTTCCCGGAACCGTTTCTTAGACAATCATTAAAATCGGACCATTAGTTATTATTATCAAATCGATAAAAAACAATTTCCCCATAGGTATCAGTTAAATTCACTAACTTTGGTATATTAAGTTATTATTCCTAGCACCTACCTATAAAATTTAAAGTAGATATACAACTATTTAGAATAGTACCTATAGCTTAATAATTCCTTTAACTTAAGACTTTAACCATACAAATCTGACCATTAAAACTATCCGATCTATCCGATTTGATCGGCCTTAGGGCCAGTTGTAGAAATATTTGAAACGTGGTTGAGCAATTTTTATCCACCGATTTCGGCGGGTTAATTGTGTTTCAACATTGGTTTACTGTGCAAGTGTGTGATAATAAACAATTAAATACATGAACCAGCGTTGAACCTTAGTTAATCCCCCGAAATCGGTGAGTTAAAATCTTGAACCGAGGCTGGACCACTATTGTACAACTGGCCATTAGAGTTTATGAGATAATATTTCAATTATAAAAATTACTTCGGTCTGGGAATCGAACCTGTGCCTATGTTCTGTAACTCTCGCATAATATTAAAACATGTCTAATCCCTTCTCATCTAAAAATTTAAAGTTGTTATCAACTCAATTTCCTCTTGGGAAAGAGGACTATGAAAAGGGCCATGCTTCTTATTCCGAATTCCTTTCAACAAAAGAATCGAATTTTTTTCTAAAAAAAATTGAATTTTTTTTGTAGTTGAAAGGAATACGAAAAGACGAAAAGAATCGATTTTTTTTTTGTGATTGTGTGTGTGGCACTTGACGGAAACAATTTTGAAGTAAAATATCCAGAAAATATTCAATTTGGAAAATATTATTATTAGGGGTATTCCCGATCCGATGCAACTGGTCTTGTATCATTGCAAAAATGCATAAGTGTAAAATTGCTATACCCTAACCTATTGTAAAAAAAAAACTTTGCACTTTTGCAATGATGCAAGACCAGTTTGCATCGAATCGGGAACACCCCTATTGTTAATTGAAAAGCAACGCACTAAAAAAATTTACCGAAAATTCGTTGCTACCAAAAACACAATTTGTTTTCTTAAAACACCGCTACATTCAATTTGACATTTTAGAAATTTCAAATCTTGCTAGTGTGTGTGCAAATCGGTGTAAATTTGTTTTGACCGAAAAAATTAGAATTGTTCAAAAAAAAAATCGATTCTTTTGTTGAAAGGAATTCGTAATTAGACATATGTGGGAACGCACGTATTCTTTTATTTCTGAACGGCAAACAAACAAACCCAATAATATATTCGGATTTTTAGCTGAATTCAACCATTTGTTATGACGTTTTAAACTTCATCTTTGCACGTGCACTGTGGATCTGAAAGAAGAAGTAAATAAAAAATTTTCGATGCAGTCTCAAAGATTTTTTATTGGTAATTTACCCGCCGGTACAATTGAAAATGAAGTTAAAAAAGCGTTTAAGGATTATGGCGATGTAACGAGCGTTGAACTAAAAGAAAAAGAAAACATTGTTGACCCTGGCAGCGTAAAACTTCTCGCCTTTGTTACATTAAATCTGTACGATGGCGATGTGGATTTTTGTAAGTGTTCAATTAATTTGTAAATTAAATCAACTTGTTATCATTCCGATTTCATTGAAAGGCTTAAAAAAACTTAACTCAAAGCAAATTAATGGAGAATATATCAGAGTTTCTGTGGCCAAAGAAAGTTTTCTGGAACGTCTTAAACGTGAACGAGAAGAAAGTTCGAAAAAAACCCCAAAACTTAGCACCAGCAGTTATGAAGTCAAAGTACCATATTATGATGAAGTCCCTAATAAATCCAAAAAGTTTTCCGATACCGAAGATGTTGCAGAAGCTGAAGACCATGTATTTGAAGATGGAGAACCTGTGTTAATTACAAAGAAAAGGGCTGCTAATTCTATGCGCAACGGAAAGGTAATTTACAAATCATAATTCACAAAAGTGTCAATCCTCAACTCCTTTTAATGTAGGTCTCCTAGGTTTTATATTAACTCTTCAATTTTGTTACAATAACTGAATCATCAGCAAATAATAAATTTACCAAAAACTAACATTTCATGTAAATGTAATCTCTAGACTTTGAAAATCCGTATCTTTTATATTATATCTATAGTCTAGACTCACTTTCATACTAATTATTACACCGATTTTGACAAATGAGGTGTCAAACGAAGTGGAATTACCTGCTGATTTGACGAATTATAATTTTATTTTAAAAATATTAATAATTTGTTCGAAAATTGCGTTTGTTTGTTTTCGTGCGTCTTTTCTTTTTATGAAATTGCCAGAATTCTCACAGGGGTAGGATATTAAAGGAAAAAGTAGTTTTAATATATAATAGGCTCTATTTCATGGTAACCCCATAGTTACAAGGTACCTACAGACTTTTAACGGACCACTGGTCGCAAGAGATATATTCACGATATAACCTGTCAACTCTTATTGAAAATCTTTACGACCTTTGCGAAGATGAATGGCGAATGATAATTCTACCCTCGGTTGTGCATTTTCCAAAAATTATTAATTTTTATGCACATAAGTCATTTTCTAAACTAGAAACAAAATTATTTATGTAATATATTTATTTTATTCTTACAGATTGTTATTGAAGGAACGAATAGTACTCCAATTGCTGTGATAGGCAAACAAAAAGATGTTAAATTACTAAGCGAAAAATCGTTCGATGCCGACAAAAAACGTAAAGAATCAGTTAACAAGAAAAAGAACCAGTATCAACAACAAAAGTCATTGATTCAAAAATCTCTAGCATCTGTGGTAAGAATGTAAAAATATTTTTTGTGAAGCAATGATTAAACATTTTTCTTTAGGACTCTTCTAAAAATAAACAAATCTTTTTTGAAAATGACGATGACGAAGAAACAAACACACCATCCAATGCTAAACCACTATTTCAAGATGATTCAGACCAAGAGGAGGGTTCATTTGCCAATGACTTTGCCATGAAGGCAGAATATGAAGGGTCACGTGGTGCTGCTCTAATGAAATTGCAATCAAAAATGAGCTCTACGGATCCACGTTTTAAAATTGACAGCAAGTTTGTTGATAAGATCGATGGAGATGAACACATAAACAATGAAAATAGTGAAAGAGATTGGCAATATGGCATATTAGAGCAAGTTGTGGGAAGTAAATTTCCTAATACTTCACAGGCCAAAGACCATGGGAAGAACAAACTTAATATGTTACGTTATGACCCTTCAAAAGAAAATCAAGATCATTTTTTGATTAAACGTAAACCTGTTGAACCAATGGACGAAGAAGAGGAAAATATTATTCCCCAAATCAAAGAGAAAAATGTATCAAAAGAAGTTTTCTACATGGTCAGTGAAAGTTTATCGAACTCCCTGAAAACAAGAGGTGATGGTTTCAGCCTACTCAGTATGTTTGGAAAAGGTTCAGATGAAAATGAGCTTAATGAAGAACGAACATCGAAAGATAAAATACTCATAAGCAAAAATGACAAAACTGGTGAATTGAATCCTTTTACATATGATTCCTCTTCGGAGTCGGAAAACGAACACGAAGACAAACCTGATAAAATAATAAAAGAAAGTCAAACAACAAAAAACAAAGATAAAAAAGAAATTACTAAGCCGAAATTGTTCGTTGAATCGTTTTTCATCGCTAAAAACGATGTAAGATTAAAAGGTGAGTTAATAAACTAATATTATCATATTATTTTTTTCTAAGAATTTCTTTGTTTTCCATTTTTTATAGAGGGAAAATCATTTTTCCGATCCAATAAGCTGTCAGAAAAGATTGAAAACTATGACGAAGTTAAAGATAAACTGAAAAATATAATCAACAGAAAGATCACCAAATCAAAGAAACAATTTAAAGGCATAGGAAAACAAAAATCAACACGTGGTAGATAGGAAATTAATTCTAGATAATTGTATACATTTTTTTTAATACAAATATTGTTTATAAAAAAACTTTATATAAAATAATATTGAATGTTTTTTTTTTATTTTTGTCTGAATGTAGTGGTATCTATCGGATGTAAGAGCACTACATTTTTAAGAATTGCAAAAACGTAATGTAATCTTTTTTCAGAATTCTGTTTAATCGGTTGTTAAAAATAAATGAAAAATTGTGTTTCTTACAGGCAATAGTTGAGCAGGGTTGTCATCACGCCTTCAATTTTATTTTTATTTCTTCACTTAAAATCTTAAACACTTTCAAAACTTTTGTTAAAATTTTTTATTCTTTGATATTTGCACATATTTCAATTTAATTTTTATTAGTTTTGTTTTCAGTATATGTATATGTAACTCATTTAGACAATTTTAATATTTTAGTTACATAATCTTAACATAGTAGAAAATGAACTCCATAGCGATCTTTTCTGTGCCCGCTAAACTCGAAAACCATTGAACGAATTTGCATGCTGTTTTCACTATTATGATCTAGATCTTGCACTTACTCATAAAATTTTGTGCAGCGTGTTTATCATCTGCTTAGTTTAGTCTTAGGCTAATGCCTCATTTTTGGTTAAAACGCCTTGGAATGCATGGAATAGGATATTTTGTACGTTTTGTTATGTATTGGTTGACTATCTTAAAGACCATCATTTTGGTACGCATTTTGCTACCCTAAAATCACCGGATTGTTTTTTTTTTTTTTTTGATTATAGACTTTTAAAAAGTATTAGGGATTCCTGTAAAAATACGAAACCGCCTCTTTGGATAAAAGATGACAAAAAAGAGCGATATGATTTGCTTTGGCTCTATTTTATGACTTTTTGGAAAATGTTATTAAAGAACATTCTTTATAGATATATTTTTTTATTGTTGACGTTCGTTTATTTATCTTTGGTCATTTTTTAATTCCTAGCACTCGTATCATTTTTCTAAAGCAAAAATAGAGGTTCTGAGCAACAGAACGGAATTAAACTGTGTTTTCTCTGTAATTGACAGAGAAATTGAGAATTTATTTTGATCTCGAAAGATTTATTCGACATTGAAGAGAAGCCATACTGCATACACCCACCAGCACCTACACAAAAAGGAATATCCACCAATCTGCATCACAGCTGCTTCAATAATGTAAATGTAGCGCATTTACTAAGCCACTTCTTCTTGTCATCAAACTCTTAACACTCCAAAACAACCCAAACCAAACCCTAATGGAACTCCTGACAGAACCAAGCCAAACGAACATCAATTAAATAATAGAAATTGTAAACAAGCTAAAAATAGAACTATGTACTACCTTACAAGAGCCGAAAGTCTATGCTGGTCGTGCTCTTACAAACATTATTATAAACAATTTAAACTGTATATTAATTATTTAATAAATAAATAAAATAAATGTTTTGATCTCTGATAAGATTCAATAAATATAAACAGACTAATTTAATTAATTTATAATAAATTTTAAATTTTTCTATTCTCTTTTTTTACCTAGTATATTATTATTAACTTATATTATATAGCTGTGGCAATAATACAGAGTAGCTTATGTCGACATAAGCGTTTTTTCGGTTTTTAGATTGTTAGTAGTCTAAAGGAAAGGTACTTTTCTGTCCAAACCCCAAAAGTTATCTTGGAATTCCTAAAACAAGTTTACATTAATTCTTATTACAGATTGAAGTGCGTTTTTCTCGAAACCTGTTTTTTAACATAAGCTACTCTGTCTTATTGCCACAGATATAATATTTTATAATTTTAAAATTTTATTATTTTTGTTCCATAAATTAAATAATTTTATTAATAATTATTTATTATAATTTTAGTAAAATTAATACATAAATAAAAATCTTTTATATGAAAATTATAAAAATGTTGTTTCAATTTAATTATTTTTTTGTAACTTTTGATGGTTTAGAGTTTAGACGAATGCGAAATCGAAACATTAACAGCGGCTTTTATGGTAATGTGAAAGGTCAACAAATCAGTTTATGTGTTTCTTCTCTGTCGGTTGAAATTTAAGCTAAATAAATTGTTGAACTTTTGATTTTGTGGCGTTCTTTGTTTATGTGTATATTGTTTGAGTAATTGATGATTTTGCAGGTTCATCCGATGCTATTTTAGTCGGCTCATATTTGTAAATTCGGTTGCTGTGCGGCAAGTCGCGTAATTTTTAGGAGCGATATCGAAAATTGAAAACGACTCAAGAAAAGGCGATCTACTCCAACTTTTCGTGTGTCGCCGTTCCAGCTTAGATCCATCCCATTTGATGACTAGTTGAGTTTTTACCCTAGATTTCTAGGTAAAGTGAAAATCGGTTTAAACATCAAATACAAAAGTTAACCTATAACTTGGAAGGCTATCCAAAGTTAAATAACATTTATAAATACGACCGTCTGTGTTTAAATAACCTTTTTATTTTAGAAACTTAATAATAATTGCAATATATTATAAATCATATTTTATGCATAGATCAAACTTATGCTAGGATTATTTTAAAGAAAAAATGAAATATTTTATCAAATTACATACAGTCCGTACCATTTGGATAGCTCCACACATAGTTTATTTTACAATTAACTATTTTTGGTACTTCTTTGAGGTCTAATTAGAAAATTTGCATTGAGTAGCAAAGTAGAACATGGTTACTAATATTCAGAGAAGTTTTGACTAATTTCTAAAAGCTAAAGCAATTTTCTCAACTAGTTTTGTAAATAGTCACAAAAATGTGTATTATTTGTTGTAACATTAGCATAGCCTCACATTATTTATTTAGAAGAAATAAAAACCAAATGGGTGCGTTCAATCGATTACGTTTTACATCTGAATTTTCAGATTTCTGAATTTTTGGAGCTTCTGATTGGCCAGCTGTCATAAAAAGTTAGATGACTTTTAGTGACTTTTAGTTACGTTTAGTTACGTTTAATCTGAATTTTCAGACAAGAAATTCTCATCTGAAAATTCAGATGAAAGTTGTTTGTGGTGGGGGAAGTGCCAAAAGCACACATAAAAGCTGAACTTTATAATTTTCGTCTTGTTGGTGGTTGATTTTTTTAGTTTTTTACATGAAAATTTAATACTTATTTAAATGAACGAACTTTTTGTTTATTGTTTGTGAATTTTTAAATCAACAATTTTTTTAATTGATGTTTGGAAAGTTTTTATATGTTTTTGTAAGTCATACATATCAATAAAAGGACTTTTAATGAAGGTAATGAAACCTGTTGCTGATTTAGTTACATATATTTTCATCCTCACAACATACTCACTCTCAAGCCTAGTACGCTGCTGAAGCGAAACGAAAAATCCCATACAAAAATGACCTAACGAAATCATAAACGGAAAATTTCGTTCTGCTTTTCGTTTTTCAGTACGCTGTTCGAAGAGCAAAATTTATAATTGTAGCAGATTATTTGGAGAAGTCTCCGCTCCTTTTTCGCACTGAATTAATTATACAGACTATTTATTGTGTGCGAAAAAATGACATTTGAGTTTTATTTGTGTTTTTTTTTTTGTTTATCATTTTTTACATCATGGGTTTCTCTGATTTTTTCGTTTATGTTTGATTTTGTTTTTGGAATTAGTGAAACTCTCCAAAGATATTTTCCGTTGTGTTTTCGCAAGCGTTTCGTTGTCTGTTTGGAGATCACAGAAAAATTTCGTTTCGCATCAGCAGCGTACTAGGCTTCAATGTTTAATTTACAAATGTAATTAAAGTTCTATTTTATTTCGCTTCAATGTAAATCCTTTAGGTAAATGCAGGAATTTGACACAATGACAATTTCGACTGAAATTTCAGATTTTTTTTGCGTTCAACGACATAAATTCAGAAATCTGAAAATTCAGATGTTAAGCTATTTTTATTGAACCCGCCCAATGATTAATTTTTTTAAAGAAAATAATTTGTATTTATTTTCTGTGGTTAATACAATATTTTAGAATTTTTCAGAGCCCTACTTGTTTTGAATTACTTCAAAAAAGCGATCGTTTAAGATAGAAAATCAATGTTCGATTTCTTTAACAATCGCACACAATTCCTTAAAAATCTAACGAAATGTTGGCCCCGGCCACTTTGATAGCTACGATGAACTTTACTTTTCTTGTGTACATCTTTCCATTTCCATAAACCTTACGTGTTTGACAACTCCACACATTTTTAATGAGAGTAGGGTGGTAAGGATAATTGCTGTTTATTTAAGGTTTGCAACATTTTAATAAAAGTTGCGTGAATCGGCTCATTGTCTTGCTGCAAAACAAATCGGCAGCAGTCTTAAAATACATTGAAACTGAAGCAAGACTGTTTCCAATAATAATACCTTATTTCGATGTCATTTTACAGTATACAAAATCTAAATCAACAGTGCCATAAAATCATAAAATGGTACTGCATCCCCATACCATAATTCATCCCTCCACGGCTATGATATCGATCAAAACACAAATTTTCTTTTCTTAAATCATGAAGTAGTATTTATATCCATCCGGTCTGTTTAAGTTGAACTCTCTTCAACTAAAAAGATAATTTTTGTCCAATTGTTTTAATGGATGCTGCCTTCAGCATTCCATGGCATTCGGCATCTTGTTTAATTAAGCTGCTATAGTTTACGCGCATTATTTAAACGGAGGTTTTTTCATCAGCATTAAGTGCTTTAGGTGTCCGGCACTTCTGATAACCTGACTTAAGGTCATTCGGCTCACTTCTAAACCAGCTCCGTGTCTTGATTTGCTCAGAGAGTGGTTGCAATTGGAAGCTTATCATTATTATAATTGTTCTCGTCATTGATAGATAAGATGGAATTTAAAAAGTTCGTTCTTTGTAGTTTTTTGACTTCATTTACGGATTAAAAAAAAATTGCATACCAATTTGAGACTTTGATCAATTTTCTGACCAATAAAACGTTTCGTCAGTACTTGATTCTGATAGCCCTCTGTTTTGGAAATCTCTGTAGCCGTTAATGAATTTTGTCTGTCCATTTAAACTTTCAAATTGAAAAAATCACAAAACATAATTGTTTTATCACTTCTTGATAACTTTTCGAGACCTACGCTGCCAAATTATAGTTTACAATGTGTAATAAAATCAATTGAAGCTATTCAAATGTTACAAAAAAAAAATTTATCGTTTTAGTGACTGCAAACAAACAAGCACAGAAAATTTAGTTAACTTTAAGAAATTTGTTAAAAAATGGCTTTTATCTCAGAGACCGTTCTCATCTTTTCTTTCAATATGAATTTTCTTATGTACAAATCAAAGAAGCATCAAAAACAATTGAATGTAAGAGAGTTAAAGTGAGCTATTCAAATGGTGCGGACATAAAAAAGTGTAATTTTTTCTCAAATTTGCTCATTTGTTTTTGACAGCTTATTTCATTTTGAATTCGATTTTACCGTAAAAGGCAGCTTTTATTCCTGAAATAATAATAGGCCAATAATTATAATGCTTTTCAAAGCATTCATAATACATTTCTGTTCGTAATAAAAAAAATAAAACAAATATCACCTGCTGCTTATCAAATTGACATTTTCATGAGTTGATTTACCAACTTATATGTCATGGCGGTAATTAGTGGCCAAAAAGTAAGTGCGGCATAAAAACTATGATAATTAATAATTTTACAATAATAAAGGTACAAAATATAGAACAAAACTAACAAAAATAAAAAAGTACGTATACGTCACAGTGTACCTTATTTTTTCACAGAATCATTTTGATCAGGAATATTCTATCTTATATCTACATTTTAAAATAATTCCATACAGTTATTTATATAAATCTCTATGTGAACTTCTTCGACCTTAGGCTATACATTTATATACAGCCTTAAGACACAGAAGCGATTTTCTTGGAACTTGGAAGGGTTTAAGGTGATCTACTTGCTTGGAAAGTTTTTAATAGGTAAAGCGCAGAAGTGTTTAAGTTGAAATGCTAAGATTCAATTAAAAAGTTCAAGTAGCTCAAATCCTTAATGAGTTTCGTCTAATATATACGCCATATAAGTTATAGATGCCGTTATAGATTCGAAGGCGAACTCCTGGGCGGAACGCATTTAGAAGTTGAAACTTGAGATTATTCTTTGAACTTTAAATTATGTATATTTAATCGCTCTACTTAATCATTGGCTCTGGTGAGTAATTTTCTTGAATAATTGAAATATTGTTCAAAAATCTTGTTGTAATTCCAATCGGACGGTCGTGTGCAAAATCGTACAGATAATATGAGTACCTATACATATTGATTTTCATATAAATTAAAAAAATTGTTAATCATACAATATGTAGATAAAAATATTAATTTATCATCTTTTTAGCTAAACATTTTATAAAAACATTGATTGCGATCAAGATTGTGATTTATTTCTTTGATAAATTAATATATTTTCGGCACTTTGTTATAAATTTTAGTCTTAGCACGCCAGCATCAACAGGAATATACGATAAGCTTCTTTAGAGAGGGTACTCCATATAAAATTCTTCTAATGGCTCTTATCAGCTTAACAATGTTCAGTAGTTCAACTGATTTCAGCGAATGTACCTACATATCTATAAACGAATAATCAAGTTATGAATCGGTCGTGCTTACTTGCGCTTTGGTTGTTAATAACGATAGCACAAAAATAATGAATCGTCGAAGTTTATTAGGTTTTACCGGCCATTATGATTAAGAGCATTTTTAAATACTACATTTTGTAGGAAGAATGTTGAAAAACTAAAACACAGAATTATGCAACTCAAACATTTTGTATACCCAGAATTTTTAATTCGAATTTTTTAAATCAGAATTATCACCCATAGAAAATTTTTTCCCAAACCCTTTCGATAAGCTACTACAAAAGTTCGAATTTCTCCAAAAAAAATAATTCCTATAGAGAAGAAATTAGAGTTTTTTTCTAAGGCCGTCTGCGTATGAAACGTCTCTTCTTACACACAACACTGATAAATTGTCAATCAACTTTTCGCATGCTGAGAATAATTACGTCACAACTAAAAAAATTACAGTTTTGATTTTTTGAGCTGTTCGAGTGTTCAGATCTACATAATATATTTATATTTGTGCAAAACGGCGAATCTCTGTCACTGTCTGTAACACTGTGGCTCCCCTGGTAATATTTGATGCAGTGGCGTAGCTAGCATGGGTGGCACCCGAGGCGGCAATTATGGTGTAACCCCCAGAATGAAAAACATTAAAATAAATAAAATTCCACTATTCCATTAATTATGATTTTTTTATTTAAATTCAAATCAAAAATTTAAAAAAGGAGAACAAAAATTATTGTATACACATTATACGCATAAAAAAAAAATAATTTAATATACCTACATATATACATTGTATGAAAAAAAACAGAACAAATATTAATATAATATACACATTATAATATTTGTAGAAACTTAAAACGTAGGAAACGTAGCTAGGAAAGCTTTTAATGCAGAAAATTCGTTGATAGCGTCATCAAAATTTATTTGCTGGGTCGCCTCATGTTCAATAGTTAAAATTCTCAGATTGTTGAGCCTCTTTTCCGTCATTGTTGCTCGCAAGTAGTTTTTAATTAATTTTAACTTACTAAAACTCCTTTCACATGATGCAACTGACACACATATTGTCATAAACATTTTTAATGCGACAATGAGATTCGGAAAGGATTCTGCAAAGTCCCATTCAACGATGAATTTCATAAAGTCTAAAGATAACCAATTAGATATTGTCACTTTAGCCGCTTTCAAATGACTTCTCTACCTTGATATCTTTAAGAAAAGTTCTGACTCTGACACCTCATCATAAACACTAGCAAATTTTGAAAAAGCTAGTTTCAAATAATCAATGTTTGCTAAAAGCAAAGTATTTGCCTGTACAACTGCAAACAATGAAGTCACCTCCTTAATAGCTGACTCCGTTCTTGTTCGGAGTTCAGTGATGAATCGATCAAGGCACTCGAACATGTCTTTCCGGAGTTCAGCGCTCAGTGAAAGTCCTGCATCAGTTGCCAACTCACCAGCCACTCGCTTTTTACGACGAATTATTCTTTCTGTTGGAATGTCGTATTTCTCCAATGGGCGACACGACGCGTCGCGATGATGCACTTTATTTTCAAAAGAAAAAAACAAAGGCTAGCCGATAATATTTTTTTTGTGCAAATAGAAACTGGTAGGTAGGTACGTTAGGTACAATGTCGCAATTTTTTTTTTAATACTCTGGGAGATCTATAAGGCCCATAGTATATATACTCCTTGGTAGCTTTCGGGTGTCACCCCCAAATGGGTGACATACGGGGCGATGGAAAACAATAGCTGAGTTTTATTTTCCCCCAGATCCTACCAATACAGATCAGATCATGAAAATAAAACATCCCATGATCTCAGTGACAACTTGTTATATAGCCAACTCTTTTTTCCCTTTTTTTTATTTCTATTCACCTGTTGTCTGTTTTATTTACACTACTAAAGACATTTACAAATTAAGGGTGTGTGCTCAAATGGATTTGGAAATCCAAATCCAAAACAAAGTTGGATCTTGTGTTGTTTTTGTAATACATGTATTTTCATATAAGCAAATCCAATATCTGAGGGAAAATAAAACAGAGCCTTTGATCTTCCGATCAATATTGCCATTGCTATTTTTAAAACGTCTCCATTGGCAATATTCAAATATTGCCAATGGATTCACTGGGTCGCGTATCAATATACCTGTTACCTGAAGTTTACTTAGAATCATTAGGGAAATTTTCGAGAAAATAAGAAAAAAATCATAACCGTATTAAATGAGCCTCATTAAAAATTTATAATTTAGAATAAAATGACCGAGCAAATGGAGCAAAACGCTGAGCGAAGCCAACTTCATACAATTTTTATGTAATTGCTAAGCATATGACAGTTCAGTGCTCAAGTGTGTTTCATAATTAAAACTGAGGGCTCTGATCATAATCTCCTAAGAGCTTTGCGTTAGGTCGTTTTGTGATATTAATTATTTTCACTAGGAGTTGTGTGTTGTTTTGAAAATTTTTTGTGATTTTATGATGAAAACGAAATGTTATCTGGAATTTAAGTAAGTTTTGTATAAGAAATATAATAGGGATCTAGCTCCCCTCGAAAAGTTGACTTAAAGTTACAAAAAAAACATTAAAAATGAACAAAAGGTCGTACTTACTTACGTACGCTTATTGTAAAGTTTATTATTATTTAATTTGTTTTTCATTTAAGTTGTTAAAGTGTATAATTTTTGAAAAATATAATTTTGAAGTTGATTTTTTTTACTAAATATTCAATGTTCTTACCAATTTTTAGCAAGATTTTCAAAACCAAGTTCAAAAATCTTTATTAGTTTTTGAGTTATTCGAGAAAAAATTTGTACCAACAAAAATCCAAAAAACTAAAGTTTTAATGTTTTTGATAAAATAAAAATAACTTACATATATTAATCTTATTTGGTTCAAACAACATTACTTCACCTAATTGAGTAATAAATAAAAAACAGCATTAATGAAAAATTAAAGAAATAATAATACATATAACAAACTTTTATTTAAATTATTTATGTATTTTTAATCGGAATCATAATATACGACATTTTCTACTTCAAACATTTGAATAGCTTCAAGATGAATTTTTTTTGTTAATATTTAATTTTCGACTTAAACTTGAAACCGAAGGATCCGAAGGAATCATCATTCGATTAAAAATGTCAGTCAACGTATTTTTTCTGGAAGATTTTCTGCTATATTGCTCTTTGAAAACTTTGAAATCCCATTTACTTTTAAACTGGTACCTAAAGTCTTTTAGCTTCAGTTTTAAGTGGCTAGAATTTTTAGAAAATGAAGTTTTATTTTCAAAAAAGGTCCCAATGGCGATAAATTTGTTTTCGAATTGTTTTTTTGCTGTTAAAATATAAATCAACCAGTTTTCGTCTGGAACATTGAAATACTTGGTTTTGACCACCTATAAATTGCCATATTTTAATAAAAACAATGAACAAATATAGAGAAAAACTTTTTTCTATTATGCAGCTACGAATTAAAAAAAAAGCTAAACGGTTATTGATAAGTAATTAAATAACCATAAACAAAATTTTTAGTTGTAATAATTTTTAACTTAAAAAATTCATAAAAAATATTTTCGGCATTTTTCAAGCACTTTTCTTTTTTTAAGTTTCATGTGAGACCTTAGAAAAAAAGCTAATTTTTGTAACCTTTCCATTATATACTTATACAAGTTTTTTTTAATTTTTCTTCTTAAAATAAAAACTACACACCTTCATCAATATCGGAAATATTACTTGACATTACTACTCTTTATAAGAAAAAAAATTAAACAAAAAAATCATTCAAAAATCTTTTTTTTATTTTTCTTTCTCGTACCAATTGGATCAACTTTGACAGCGTTAGCATAGGTGACTTACCAAAAAAAAGTTCTTAAATGTCTTATTAAAAATAATGTATTAATTGAGAAAAACAACATTTTTTTCCCGTTGATTAAAAAATTTGAGATGGACTTTATATCACGGCCAACGGCTGCCCCACTGTGCGGCGGAGGCACGCGGCGATCAGGATAAAAATGTGGATACCGCACATGTGAATCAAGACATTGGGACACAGCTGATGATGATGGGCGTGAGTGATGTGTGCCTCCCCTTTGATTTATATGTGCGGCATCCACATTTTTATCGTGATCGCCACGCCCATCGCGTCGGTTTGCGGGTAGCTACTTCAGCCAAACAAAATTTTCTTTCGATGCATTTGCAAAAAAAATCATTTTCATTACCTTTAACCCCTTGTAATTGACTAAGCTAGTTGCGATCATCGATGAAGAACCTTCTCATTTTATTCAATATAAAAGTACATGTCAAATTTCAGGCTGTAAATGCTTTTTTCTATGTTAGAATATTTTACTAGACTATAACTTATAAGAAATTCAATTTCCTTTTATAAGTCTAGTACACTGAGGAAAAATTGCACTTTAAAATCATTTATTTAAATTTAAATTATGCAAATCTAAAGTGTTTCATGAGAAAAAAAAAAAGAAAGGCCAACTGAATTTGATGATGAACTGTTTAACAAAAATTCCCAATTGACAAGGTACTCACTAATCAATTGAAGAATCCCAGTGAGATTGCCGGGACAAAACGCCATTTTTTCTGGACATTAAGTGAATTTTTGCCTTTCAGCTTATGAAGATATATGACATTGTAAAAATGGTTTAGATGAAAAGTAAGCATATGTTTCAGCAAGTTTTTGTGAAATGACAAATACAAACACTTTTAGGGTCATTTTATCCAATATTGCTCAACTAGAGGCAAATTCTCAAGTTGCCCAACTTAAGAGTTGACTTCAACTAGAGAGTTGAAACGGAAGTTTATATTTATTTTTATTCACTAATTATTAGGTGTGTTCCTTTACTTTAAAACTCTGTGCATTAGTGTGAATTTCTACGTCATTTTATTTTTTTTATATGAACTTTTACAGACTTTGGTATAGAAATTTACAGATATGCACATAGTTTCAAAGTAAAGGAAATAGGCTATTATATCAACTCTCCAGTTGAAGATCTAAAGATGGCCACCTTCCAATTTGAAAAATATCCCTTGGATATTTGCGAAATATAAAGCAAAAACTGCCATTTTAAAATTTAATTTTGAATCTGTCAATCATATGTGACTGTTTTTTTGTGTTAAATTGTGTTTTTTTGTGTGATTTTTGTGTCAAATTGTGCTGAATGGTTAATAAATAATTGAAAAATAATGGATAAAAAAAAAATTTTTTTCAGTGATTTTGAAATAAAAAGAAACCACAACAAAAAATGTTGTACGTTATAAAATCTCAAGTTTGCTCTGTCAACTTCTACTTTTTCCAGGAGTTGACAAAACTAAAGTTGATCAACTCTAGAGTTGAAAATCGAAAGTTGAAAACGTAAACTTTGAGCGAATAAAAAGAAGTTCACAAGTTGAAAATTAAAATCCCCAAGTTGTGTTCAACTTTGAGTGAATAAAATCGGCCTTAATGTTTTTTAAAATGTGTGTCATTAAATTTTAAGTGTTTACTTTGAATTTAAAAGCAAAACTTTTTTTTCCGCAAGTGACTAAAGTCGCAAAACCCAAAGAAGGATCTAGTCGACTTTTGCCGTGCGACGACGTGTTGCTTATTTATTTTGTATTTAAAGGTTCCCCCACACCAACACGAATCTGTCGTGGCGACGACGGAAACAATAATAACAACGTGTTGTTTTCATTGACAACCACGTGTTGTTATTGTTGTTTTCTTCGTCGCCACTAAAGATTCGCGTTGGTGTGGGGAACCTTAAGTCTGTCAAACAAAATAATATGTAAAAATAATATTGTGAAATTTTGAGAATGCTTTGAAAAGCATTTTTGTTATGGAACCTACGGAACCAGAGTGCACGAGTGTGTCGACATTTAAAAATGAAATGAATTTTGAATCGATGCGATTTCAGTCACCTATATAAATGATGAAGTTGTGCGGCCAGTCGAACGACTCGAGAAAGCAACTGGCCAGCATATTTATATCAGATTATTTGCAGAAGTCTTACGCTCTCTTTTCACACAGAATTATTTATCCGGACCACTAATTGTGTGCGCAAAGGTGAAATTAGTGTTTCATTGGTGTTTGTTTTTCTGTTTTTTTTTTTTTTGTATGTAGGCCATGTAGGCTTTTTTCGATTCTTGTCTGCGATTGGTGACACTTCCAATTTGTATTTTTTTCAGTGTAGTTTTGTAAGTATTTCAGTGTCGTTTCGCTCAGCAACGTACTATACTAGGCTACAGGAAATCACGAGTAAATAGTTTTTCAGATAAAGTTTGAAGAACATCCGTTTATATTCACCGTTTGTTAAACTCTATATTTTTAAAGAGCTGCTTATACATACATCTTTAAAACTTCATACAAAAGTGTGCAAAATGTCTAGGCTTTAAGGTTGTTTTCATTGTAGCTCCCATTTTTATTCATGAAACCAATAAGTGCCCTAGGAAAAGAACAAAAATATTAAAGTGATTGTCTGGCATACGACGACGTAATTGTTTTGTGTTGCGATATCAGCAATCTAAGCCTAATTGTCTTCAATTGTTGACAGAATTATATATTCATTCGATTTCGTGAGTTCAGTTTAGAAACTTCATCATGCATGAAAACATGCTTCGGTTTGTGCTTATAATCTCTGCAATATTGCTCCATTTCTCTTCATGTATTGTTTTAATTGAAAAAGTCGACGAAAAAGTTGAAAATGAATGTAATATGCCAGAAAGTTTAATAAACGAAATACGTGGATATCAAAGTGTAGTTTTGAAAATAACCGATCATATTCTTAATGGAAAGTTTAAAGGAGAAGTGCATAAGAGGTATAATTTACGCTTATTATTATCGGGGATAGTTTTTTTTACTTTACTTTGCAATTATCGACAGTCTTCAAACATTTACGGACAAATTTGGATCAAGAATGGCAGGCTCAGATGCATTGGAAAAATCAATAGACTACATGGAAGCTCTTCTTAAGAATGAGGGACTTGAAAATGTCCACACTGAGCAAGCTAAAGTGCCTCATTGGATTAGGTAATAGAATTAGTTGTAAAACACAAAAGACTTAAATTCAAAAGATAATCTATTTTAACTGTCAAGATATAATAATTGGAAATCTTTATGACTTATTACAAGTTATCTGGCTGTGATTATTTTTAAGCAAAAACATACACTGTATACCTTAAAGCCAAATCTACAGTTTGGCACAAATTGATAATGTGCTTTTAACTTTTTGATGTATTTGAGTAATAACGGGAGAAATGTCAGATTGCCACTGAACAATTACCGGTCGAACAATTGTTTTCTGGTTAGCTATAGTTAGAAAATGGTCATTGCATTTTCTACTATTTCTCTTACTCGACGTTGCCGTTGGTTTTTTTAAGAATCTAGAATGTAATGTCAATAATTCAGCTATTTATTGACACTACACAAACAAAATACATAGCCGTATTTTTTAAAAAGTGGAATTTTCTTAAGCAGAGTACGCAGCTGAAACGAAACCAAAATTCCCATACAAAAACTGTCACAACGAAATAATAAACGAAAAATTTGGTTCTCATTTTTATTCTGCAGTAGGTATACGCTGTTCGAGCGAAATTGATAACTCTAGAAGATTATTTTAAGGAATCGCCACTCTTTTTTCGCATTGAATTAATTGCACGAACAATGATTATGAGCGGAAAAGTGATTACTCTGTGATTTTCTGCTTTCTTTATTTTATTTATTATTTTTGGAGTTGATGAAACTTTCAATGGGTATATTTTTTCGCTGTAGTTTCTGTTAGCATTTTACTACCGTGTTGGAGACAAAATAGATTTCGGTTCGCTTCATCTGTTAAAACTCTCCATTATTATTTTTCCGTAGTCTTTTCGTTTACTTTTTCGCCGTCAATTTGGAGACCACAGAAAATTTTCATTTCGCTTTACACGTCAAAAATAACAAATCATGTTGTGTGTATTACGCTGTGGTTCCATTGGCATTTTTTTGGGCAATGTCAATTTCAATGGCAATGTCAATTTATTGCTTAGGTAGGCCTTCTATTGCCAAGTAATTTCAGTTGTTAACTGTCAAAATAGAAATTACGATCACTGTCAAATGCTCCTCTTTAAAATAATTATTATTGATAATAGAAACTTTTATTCAATTAATTTCTCATATTATCACGGCGCTATATTGTTCATAAATACATGTACCTACTCGCATAATACTACCTTAAACTTAATTACGTTTTAAGCAGGTGGTATATAATATAGGCCCGTAATTAATTTATTTCTTTTATAAGATAAATACAGTTTTTGAAATATTAAAACGTTAAAAACACAATGTGATCGCATATAAGAGCAAGTTCGTGTGACCCAGTCGTGCACATATTTTTTTGTATGTTTCACTCCAAAAGTCACCGGCAAACGGACGACAAATCCAAACAATTTTGTATTCGTCGGTTGATCGGTAGGTAATCCCCGGACGGTATGGGACGATGTCGGCTGGAGTGGTGTATACTGAATACGCACTCTGTTTTTTTAACATACATTTGGATCGATCAGTCGAGTTCCGCCCACGACGTCCGAGCATACTTTGGCGTCATCGGATTAGGTGTACGCGAGCCGTTAGGTGGAAACTTCTACAAATAATCAACTACAATTATCAATTTCGCTCATTGAAAAATGAAAATCAGATTGAAATTTATGATTTTGTTGTGTCATTTTTTTATGGAATTTTTCGCTTTGCATCATTTAAATGGCTCTCTTGAACATTCGGAACGACGAGATAACTTTCGGCTGTCAATATACTTTACATGAGATTCACTAAATCGCATTGTCGCGTTGGCGTGGGTACTCTCATTTATCGCCCTGTAAATATATTTTGACCGCCGAAAGTTTCGCCGTCGTTCCGAATGGTTCTCGTTGGTTTCGAATGGTTCTCGTTGGTTTCGAATGGTTCTCGTTGGTTTCAGAGAGATCATTTAATGGTTCTCTCAAAGCGGCGTGAAATATTCGGAGAGAATATGCGACTACCGAAGAATGTTTAAAGATTAGCGCCGCACCAATGAGGGTACTCTCATATATCCCACATGTAAATTAGTTTAAACAGGCGATTATTATTAGGCGTGTTTTTTTGCAAGCCCGGGGGGAATTGGTTGAAAAAAACGACAGCGGGGATTAGCGACGCCATGACAGTAAAAAATATGGAGTTTTCATACAAACTATCGATAACATGTATGCAATTCATGCCGGTAACACAGTTTTTCGGTGCGCTTAAGTTAAACCCCGAGAATTCTCCGGGATTAGTTGTTGTTGCATTTAACATGTTAATTGTTTAGCACCGACGTCGTTTTTTTCATCCAATTCCCCCCGGGCTTGCAAAAAAACACGGCTATTATTTATTGTAATATTCATACTTGAATGTCAGTTTATTAGACTTGACCATTCTTTATTCCGTCAATTTCATTGAATTTCTGAACAACAACAACAACTTAAAGGTGCTACCACCAATGGTATACGAATTAATTTATAATTCGTTTTAATTAATTATTTGGCTGGAGATATAGCTATTTCAAGGGGTGCCAAGCCCTATCATCAGTCTCCTTATTAGTGGTGCTGAGCTTTAATCCAATTTTATTATGAAAAACTTTCTGCACACCATGAGATTCGAACCCACGCATATCAGATAATAATAACTTAATAGTCTGGTCTGTTGCCGATCTTCCAACCTCTCCCCCTTTGATACGTACTACGAATTGTAGTCTATTGAAATAAGGTATGGAGAAAAATGGAGGCGGAACAAGACAGCATACTTGAAGGCGCTTAGAAAAATGCTGATGCTCCAAATGCATTTGATAAACAAACGATACACATCTCGACCTGTGACGTCAGTGGTCTAAAGTAGTGGAATGCGTAGTGCATACGACTTTTAAGACTGAGCAAATCTGATATGCGTGGGTTCGAATCTCATGGTGTGCAGAAAGTTTTTCATAATAAAATTGGATTAAAGCTCAGCACCACTAATAAGGAGACTGATGATAGGGCTTGGCACCCCTTGAAATAGCTATATCTCCAGCTAAATAATTAAACAGTCGAAAGTTTCGTTGTCGTTCCGAAGTATTCGCGTTGGTTTGGGAGAGAGCCTTTACTTAAAAACACTATCTATCATTCTTCTTGATTTTCTAGATAATTTATTTTTCGTATTTATGTATGTTCATTCCGAGCTAATTTATTTGTTTTTTTTTTATAGGGGATATGAAAGCGCTACACTTGTTAAACCCAGAAAGGCCAAAATAGAACTATTAGGTCTCGGTACAAGTGTAGGAACACCCCGAGGTGGAATTATCGGAGACGTTGTGGCTGTGCGAACTTTTGACGAGCTACGCAAATTACCCGATTCAGAGGTTTATATATTTGTTTTCTATAAAGTTTACAAATGAATGTATATAATAAGTTTTAAATTTTACACAAAGGTCAAGGGAAAAATTGTTGTATTTGCACCAACTTGGCAAGGATATGGAAAAACAGTAAGCTATAGGAGTTCCGGTGCAAGTGAAGCTTCAAAAAAAGGTGCTATTGCTGCTCTTATTCGTTCGGCAACACCGTTTTCAATTGCATCACCGCACACTGGATCACAAAATTATCAAGAAGGAGTAAGAAAAATACCTACAGCCTGTATAACTGTTGAAGATGCTGAAATGATTTTGCGATTGTATAACGAAGGTAAAATTTTTTTTTTTGATGTGTAAACATCTACATATACTGGCGGTAGGGTGAAAAAAAAACGTAACGTATCTTGTGATCGTGATTGTGATTCACGTTACGTTACGTATGTTTACACATCTTAACCGTGAGTCCCGGCACTCAAACTTTTTTTTTGAAATGTCGATTGATTTTGTGGAAAGCTGCTGTTGCTACTACATTCAAATCAAACATTTTCTTAACAATTGAACCATTACTTTATTGCAGGAGAAAATGTTCAAATTCGCCTAGAAATGGATGACTATAATCTAGAACCTGTCATCTCACGAAATACCATATCTGAATTACAAGGAAGAACTTCTCCCAACAAGTATAAAACACTACTATTCCTTATCCATTCACAATAAAAAATTTATTTAATTTTTTTTAATTTTTTAGATCTGTTGTTATTTTGTCCGGTCACTTGGATAGTTGGGATGTTGGCGTTGGAGCAATGGACGATGGTGGTGGAGCTTTTATTTCATGGAAAGCAGTGAAATTCTTAAAAGACATGGGTCTTAGGCCCAAACGTACAATTCGATCAGTGTTATGGACAGCTGAAGAATACGGTTATTATGGCGCTAAGGAATATGCTAGAGCACATAAAGAAAATGAACTTGAGGAGTTTAACTTTTTCATTGAATCAGATACTGGTACATTTGATCCGGTTGGATTAGATTTTACAGGAAATAAGGATGCAGAATGTATATTTAGAGAAGTATTAAAGTATGATCATTGAAATATTAATATAGTTCTATATGGCTGCTAGATTTAATTTTAATTTTTATTTTTGTTTAGCCTGATGACCCCACTTAATGCAACACAATTTGCTACACCAGCAGATGGAGGACCTGATATTTCAGTATGGCTTGATCGTGGATTTCCAGGAGCATCATTGTTAAATAAAAACGAACGATATTTTTGGTAAGTGATAAATAAAAAAAGCAACAAATAAACCAAATCAAAAATGCTGCTTATATTACTTACTTCCTATCTTGGAAGTGACTCTAGAGATGTCAATTTATATCAGTTTTGTTTATAAAAGTACTGTTGATGCGGCTCCGCAGGGCCAGGGCCCAGGGCCTTCTGCCAGTGGGTATACTTTCGACACCCGGAGATGTGCGAAGCGCGCTAACGCATGCACATGTTTATGGGCTGTTATAACTGCTATAAATTCGCATTTCTCTAGTCCCATTTTTTTTTATATTACGCCATCTGTGCTTACGTTCTGTCGCTATCGTAATAAATATAGACAAATTTTGAACAGAATTTAAAGAAAACTTTGGAATATTTAACATGGATAAAGAACGGGCGGCACAATAGACGTATAAATTATAATGCATGTTGCGCAAACTTTGTGTGGTTAGGTAAGGTTTACGTGACTATCAGCAGAGGCGCTTGACACACTTAGAACATAGGTTGTCCCATTGTGATACCACAAGAATCTAGGAAGCTTTCTTCCTACTCGTTGAAACATTTAGAGCTTCTTACGAAGCGCGCGAGACTATTGCTTCTTCAGATTACGCCATTGAGATAGAGCACAACATTCTTCATCCATACTCTGCAGAAATCGTTAGAAAATACTCCTTTAGAACAGAGTAAACTTTTGCAGCTATAAGCTGGTTAAGCTGAAGACTCAGAAGGGGGGGATTGATCCCACTGATTCCACCCCATATATACACCACTAGGATACATGGAATTTTTCTAAGACGTTGTAATAATATTTTTTCCGAAAAAAAAATAATAATATATCATTTACGTAGTTATACCTAAATAATGACGTAACCGATTTTGTTATAATTTTTCAATACAATAATTCTAAGTAGTTCAGACAATGTTGCATTTAAATAATTTACAAATAATTTATTTTATAAATAAATAAATTTGGTGGCGCAACAGCTTGTGTAGAACCCGGACTTAAAAGGTTCAACCATTCATGTGTACGTGGAATTGGTTATACAAAAATTAAAATTAAAATCCAAATTTTGTTTAGGTACCTTTTGACTTTTTCAACAGTTTCCATGAATATGTGTGTATAGTTATTAAAGTCTTGATATGGAATATCAGGCATCAGAGGTTGTTCTCACCCTTTCAATGATTTTTACGATTTTGTATTTTGTATTTGTAATTCTCTTATAATTAATGTGTTTCTTCCTTTTTTAATCGTTTTCTTTTAAAGGTTCCACCATACAGACGGTGATACGATGCTGATTGAAGATCCCGACAGCTTGGACCGTTGTGTTGCTTTGTTTGCTTCCACTGCATATATTATTGCGGATTTAAGTGTTGACATTCCCAAAGATGTAAAAAATTAAGTTAAAATAATAAAAAAAATACTTATATTAAACATTAAATTGAATGTTTTGTTTCTACTATTTTATTTTACTCTCTCGCTCCAAACGGAAACCAATAATTTCTGATGCAAACATTTTTATCCTGCAAGTTTCATTCTGTTTTAAACTACATTCCAAATTTTCGAATACGCGCTCGGATTAAAATAAGAAAATTCTAGAATATGAAAACGCACTCGGTAAAAATAAGAAAATTCTAGAATATGGTAATGTTAATGTTTTTTTTTTAAAGTCTCAATTCAATTTTTTTGTTTTCTCATAAACGAAACTGGATATTGTCAGTGTCCGGTTATATGAGAGACTTCACTGTATAAGCAAAATTTTAAACGATCTATGTACGATGTTAAAGCATTTGTAGTATGATACTTTAGGTTAAAAATAAAATTGTCCATTTTTAAATGAGTTAGGATCGTATTTTTTTTTTTCAACATTTTGTTAAAAGGTCTGTTTGGTATCTTTTTTAAGAAAAAGGTGTAAAACCTGTCAAACTTTGAAAGAAGGAGAAAATACTCTCAGAGAGGGGAAAACTTGTCAAGAAGTTAACAAACGCACTGAACCACTTTTTGAATATCATTTCACTTTAGTGTACAAGACGTCAAACGGTGACAAATAATTTGGAATCTTGTAATTTTTAAATTGTAAAATTATTTTGTATACTGAAAAGTACAGGACAAAAATGTAGCTCTAGTTTTTATGGACTTATTTGAATCTTCATCATGTCTGAAATCTACGATAATCTCCGTCCGGATAAGCGCTTCTGGGGATAAAAATACTTAGCGGTGATATTGTGGTTTGCCGGCCATTAGTCACTACCGATTGCAACACGTCGAGTTCGGCCTTAGGCGATTTCAATTAAAATGGTGAATACCGAAATGAATATTTTGTAAATTACAAGAGATGCCAAGTGACAGACACTGGCAGCTGTGTATTTGACAGTTTTAACACTTCTTGCACACAGAAATTTGTGTAGCAGAAATTTGCAAGTTACCCAATGGAGGGGAAGTTATTTGCTCTCTCGTTGTCCTCTCTCGTTGCAACTTTATTAAGTTAACAAACTGGAATTTTAGACAGTTTGTGAATAACTACGAAAATTTGTGCAATTTTACAAAAAATTTCACGTTACCAAACAGAGCTAAAGTAAATCAGAAATACTTATGTCGAATTCCTTTCAAAAAAAGAATCGAATTTTTTTCCAAAAGAATCGAATTTTTTCTGTCAAAACGAATCTTGCTACACTAGAAAAATTTGTTTTGACAGAAAAAATTCGATTCTTTTGGAAAAAAATTCGATTTTTTTTTTGAAAGGAATTCGACATTAGTTTATCTTTTTAGTATCATAATAATTCCTAATGTCACTTTGACAATTAAAAATGTAAAAATGGTATATTTGCTTACTTGTGTGTTCCGCTGGAGTTCATTTAGAAAATAGATAGGAAAAAATCTTTAAAAATATTAATATTGAACACCGTAGTAAATTGCTTTAAAAATACAAAAATTGTTAAGTTGTTTTAAAATGTTCGCTATATAATGTATACAATTACACCTCCTATTACCGATGGCGAGTCGAACGAATAAACGTGTGAGTGTAAGAAATCAGTATTAAAATTGCCGAATTGAGAACCTTTGATCTCACTCTATTGTGGACTGTGGTTATCGAAAGTTCATTGATTTGTACGTCATTCGTTAGTTGGCTAATGCAAACATCTCACTTCGAACGTTGGATTCGCCAACCGTAATAGGGGGGTACAACAATCTTTGAAATACCTAGAAATCCTGGCTTAATTATTAACTCTCTTTTGGATTTCATTTTTTTCATTAGTAGATATATAAAAACTTAAATTTATATAATTGATAATTTAAATATATATATTACATATATAAAATTAAAGCTTATACTCTTCCGATAGCCTATATATTGTCTAAAGGTGGCTAGCAACCAAGAGAGAGCTTAGATCGACAGGACTACATCAAATAAATATTCAGGCTCAGAAAAAAATGTATCGCAACTTTTCAGTAATAATTTTCCTTAAATATTGAATCCAGTCACAAAAATGCTGAACCAAACTTTCCCTTTTCAATTCTTCTTATTCCTTTATTATTTTTCTGCAAACCACTCCTTTGGAGTTATATTATTTTTGAATTGAAAATAAATTATTGTGAATCAGTCTATAACTATTTAGGTATAAAGCCTAGTACGCTGCTGATGCGAAACGAAAAATCCCATACAAAAATGACACAACGAAATCATAAACGGAAAATTTCGTTCTGCTTTTCGTTTTGCAGTACGCTGTTCGAAGAGCAAAATTTATAATTGTAGCAGATTATTTGGAGAAGTCTCCGCTCCTTTTTCGCACTGAATTAATTGTACAGACTATTTATTGCGTGCGGAAAAATGACATTTGAGTTTTATTTGTGTTTTTTTTTGTTTAATCATTTTCTTACATCATGGGTTTTTCTGATTTTTTGCGTTTATGTTTGATTTTGTTTTTGGAATTAGTGAAACTCTCCAAGAATATTTTCCGTTGTGTTTTCGCAAGCGTTTCGTTGTCTGTTTGGAGATCACAGGAAATTTTCGTTTCGCATCAGCAGCGTACTAGGCTTAAAACTGAAAATAAAACACGTAATAAGACGTTATATTTTAAATACAAAAGAAAACTTAATTTTATTGACTTTGAGTTCGGTTTTTGGTAAAAATATTGTTTTTTTTTTTCTATTCGATTTGAATTTTTTTTTTTTTGAGATTCATCTTATTATGGCACAATAATATTATTAGATATATAGTTTTATAAATATAGGAAGGTAAGGTATACTCGTATCGTATATGTTTTACATTTAAAATCAGTCACTCAAATCTATTTCTAGTTCCAGCCAAACACTCAATAGCGATAACTGTACGTTCCAAAAGATTTAAAAGTCTTTTCTCACGTTCTTCCATTCGTTTAAACATTTCTTCGTCACGGCGTTCTCTGCGTTTTAAGTACTCAATAAGTTCATAATTGGTGCTATCACCATCAGTAGAGGTTGATGTCTTCCGCTTACTTTTTGAAGATCTGCTTGAACTTTCTGAAATATTATCAGTATCGACAATGACATCTGGGTGCAGTAATGTAGGGTCTATGTTGTGGGGATAAAAATTATGGCTCCTGAAAAATAAAGTTAAAAAAAAAGTTATTATAAACAAAAATAAATTTTTTTACTGCTTATATTCAGCTGCTAAACACATACGAGTATGTATGTATATAAGTTTAAGGAGCTATGTACTCTACATACATATATCGCACTATGTGACGGGGCATGGCACTAAGCTACAAAGATGATAATCTGACCGACTTTATCGTGTGCATTGGTCGTCGGTGCATTTCCGTTGCGATAAGCAAGAGGAGTGACACGAGCCGCGTCAGGGGCAATTCTGGTGGTTTTTTTGTAAATTGTTCAAAATCTATCAAATATTTTGAAAAAAAAACTTTGAAGTGTCTTATAAAAACTTGAAAAAATGTGTGAAATATGGTCAACCCAGTACTTTGTTCTGGAATTTTCATTCTGCATTTTAGTTCATTTCATTTTCTGAACATACAAATAAACAATTCAAACTTTAGGGACTCACGTTATGTCAGGCAAATCAATATATAGGCATGTTCAGGGACATGAGATCTGAGATCTCAGGAATCTCAGTTTCATGAACAGGATAAGGCGGTTGCAATTTGGAAACAAGTTGCTGGAGATTTTTTGACGTTTTCTTTTAAAATTCCAATTCGCACCAATCGTAGACCGTTCATTACTCTTACTTGGTGCCGTTCTCTCTTAAAGCCTAGTACGCTGCTGATGCGAAACGAAAATTTCCCTTGATCTCCAAATAGACAACGAAACGCTTGCAAAAACACAACGGAAAATATCCTTGGAGAGTTTCACTTATTCCAAAAACTAAACCAAACATAAAAAAATCAGAGAAACCTATGATGTAAGAAAATGATAAACAAAAAAAAACACAAATAAAACTCAAATGTCATTTTTCCGCACACAATAAATAGTCTGTATAATTAATTCAGTGCGAAAAAGGAGCGGAGACTTCTCTAAATAATCTGCTACAATCATAAATTTCGCTCTTCTAACAGCGTACTGCAAAACGAAGTTTTCCGTTTATGATTTCGTTGTGTCATTTTTGTATGGGATTTTTCGTTTCGCATCTGCAGCGTACTAGGTTTAAAAACTGAAAGTTTCTGGAAACTGAGTTTCCTTGTGTGAAAGGGGACTTCCACTTGTGCGATGAAGCGATTTCAAGCGATTTTTGAGGAGTATCAAAAATGTCAAGGTATATACCTAACTTCTTCACGAAAGTAAGTACACACTTGAACCAGTAGAACACCAGGGGTGGAATCGGCTAAGGTGATATGTGATTGTCACATATATCAACCATAGTCATGAGTTTTCCGTCTGGGTAAGATGATTCAACCTTAAAAGAAGAAATAGAGGAACGGGCATATCGAGGAAAAAGTGAATCATTTTTCAAAATAGTGTGAGTTACACAAACACAAATGCATTCACTCAGGGAATGCATGCAGTTAGAAAGCTAAACCATGGGCCATGGGGCGCCAAAAGGAATTGTCAGCTGTTTTTTTGAGGAATGTGTTTAAAGATTTTAAATCGTCAAAATACACAAAAAAGCTAAGTAATTTAAATTAACAAATGAAATAAAAGTAAATAAAGTGAATATATGCTATTCTTTATTGAAATAAAAATATAAAACTACATGCGGTGCTCCTTTAAATCCTGTAAAAACACCTATAATAAGCAGTGCAATTTTTTGATAATTTCACAGGTAAACTGTGTCTCATATTCCACATAAAGTAAGTAAAATTACTCTGTCATCTCTCTCTCTCACCAACAAAAGCTAAGTCGACCCTGGGCGAAAATTTCACAGATAGGCACCTGACATATCATGTTTCAAAGTATATTTGTATTTTCAACAAATTTGCCTTATTTATAGCAAAATGCTATGAAATACAAATTTTAAAGAATTCTAAGATAATGTATTTACATAAAAAACATCACTTCACATTAATTTATGTGAAATTTGAGACACAATCAACCCGTGAAATGAAAAGATTGCTAAATCCATATTATAGGTGGTTTTACACAATTTAACACTGCACTGCATGTTGTTTTATATTTTTTTTGAATAAAGTATTGCAAGTTTCCACTATTCTCACTTTTATTTCATTTTTGAATTTAGTTTAATTATCTTTTTTCACTATTTTAACGATTGAAAATCTAGAAACACTTTCCTTTAGATCGGCAAAATGACATATAGGCACCTTTGTTTTTTTTTTTTTTTTTGCTTCACTCACGCATACACTGTATATGTGATAACTGATATATATACCTCTTCCTTATCTTCCTTTTCTAAGGATTAAACTCAATTTAATTCAATTGAATTCTTTCCAATGACATTTGTCAAAAACATGGTTGCCATAGTTAATGTTTCAATTGTTTGTAAATATCTTTCAAAAATATAGAACGAAAATGACGTGTTGCGATATAATTCCTACATTTTGTTCATCTTTCGGAATGAAGTTAACTTTTTTGGTCACAAGAATGTTTATTTTTGTTTTTATAAATGGTTAAAAAAAGAACTCAGAAAAAAGCTGTACAACTTTTGTATACTGGTGGTAACTCTAGTCGTACTGTGGCAGAGCAAATACGTTAAATTTGTTAGAAAATGACAATCAATGTGATAGCTCTTTAGCTATCAAATGTGATATCGCGTACACAGACTGTATTGTTTGAATGTGACTCTCACTTAACGCATATCACCTAACACGATTCCACCCCAGTTTATGGTATACATATATTCACTTTTGTGACAAATTGTAATTATTGGGAAACAGAACAGTTTCACTTCTGTGTAGGGTCTCACGAAGCACACATTTTTTTACCTTTTTCAACCTCTTTCAGAAATCTTGAATTAAAAAAAAAAAAACATATTATAAACATACCCATTATAGTCACATTGAACTAGTGTTATGTCATCTGGGTTGAAATCATTTTCCGATACCGGTTCATGTCTGGAAACACTTAATAATTACAAACATAAATTTTAACAAAACTTATCCTCATCAATCTTACTTCACTGCTGTAGAATCAGAACTGGAGACTTTTTTGTCATGATGCTGATGTGACTCCTGAATTGTGTGACCATTTCGTGTATAGTCGGTTCTGAAGTTTTTCTCTCTTTCATTATCTTCATAGTCATTTAGCTGAGTTTCAACAAAACTGTTCGCCATATACCGTTCCATTTTTCCATTTGTATGATCATCTACGCAATTTTGTTGGGCAGCTTCTTTAACAAGAAGTAAGTTTAATGCAGCCGCTCTTCGTCGATGGTAATATGATAATTCTTCTTTAGCTCCGATTTGTAAACGTTTTCCATTCGAACCCCATGTTTCACCTCTTTGATCTTCGATTTCTTTAAATAAGTACATGTATGGCCAATTTCGCCGGACGTGCTTTTCAGGATTCTTTTTTAATTGTGTGTATATTTTTTTGAGATTCTCATATCTATTGCAACATTGTTTTGCTGAACGCTTACGAGTGCTAAAGCGATTTAATATTTCAGCAACCATTTCCCAGACACTTGCATGATTCTTTCTATTTGATTGAAAGGCACTTTGAATTCGTTCCGATTTGACTATATTTAAGAGTGCTATTGATTCTGGTACATTGAAGTAGCTCTCGGGGGTTCTTGGTGCCCTTTGATGTTGACTAGTTGTAGGAGTTTTAGTTTCCTAAAATTAAAAACAAATGGTTAACAAAAATCGTTTTTATTAAAAATTTAATGAGATTTAAGTTTTTTACTTTGTAAAAAAAAAACTATAAGTAGAGATTTAAATCAGAGTTAACATTACGATTATAAGGAACGTAGAAATGTGGATCCCGTAACTTTGCCTATGTTTATGTCTGTCTGTATCTCGACCTGCAGCCTAAACCACTGAAACGCTTTTCAACTAACTTGGGCCTTTAAGTTTTTATTACGTGATTTAAATTTGGGCTTAGCTCGAAAGTTAACTTATACTTCCATACTTTTCATTCAACTATTAACAAAAAGCTTATCTGTCTCTAGCTCAAACGATTTTTTGACGAACGTTTTTCTGTGACCTCTTTCATATGTTCTAAATTTTGGTATAAAAAACAAACTCACTAGAAATTGTTAGTAATGGTATTTTTTGCTTACATACATATATGACATTTCGACTATTTTGAGATACCGAATTTGATATTTTATGTGTAGGAACAAAGTTTTGAAATTCAGAATTGAATGAGGAATCAAATGTTTCTATATATATATATATTATAGTGTGGGTCTGTAAAAATTAAGAAAAAAAGTTATGGGACAATTCTTAGAGACATTTTTTTATTCTCATAGTAAGTGAAACCTTTTCACAAAGTTTCACAATTTATTAAAAATTATTTTCTTTGCGAAAGATTTTTTTAAGTATACTATTTTAACTATTAAGTCCATTAAGAATTTTGAACATACAGAATTTTCAAAAATATGCAAAATGTAAGAATGACTGAGCACAAAGCAGACATAAAGAAGAGAAAACCATCAACAGGCCTTGCACAACATATAATTGACAGCGGACACACAGTACACACCCAATTTCGACGAAGTAAGAGTAATGGATAAAGAAAAGAGAATCAATGCGAGATTTACTCTTGAAAGCTTACACATACAACAAAATTTGACAAGAACTATGAACACTAAAGAAGACAGAGAAAATACAATAGTAAGCTACGCTTTAGCGATTACATAAGTTCCTGCCAACCTTACCATACTGTGATAATTTTTGTTTGTCTTTTAATTTATTAGTCTTCATATATTATATTTCTGTTTGTTTATAAATTGTTTTCAGTGTTAATTTATTTAAATATCAAATATACAAAATTCAAGACATCATTTTAAAATTATAAAAAAATGTAAATCCGGCAAAATTCTAAAAAGTAAGTTTTTTTTATGTTTAAAAAATAAAAAATTGTTTTAAAAAATAATTTCATATTATATTAAAGATCTAATAAAATACCCCTGAAAAAGTCGTGAATAACGACGAAACGTTGGGAAAAAATGAAATAAAGTTTGTTTTATTTAAATTTAATTTCAAATCGACCAAAAAAGCCTGCATAATTATTCGCAAAATTTTAGTCAAACAGCTTTTTAATGCACAGCAAACTAAAAATTTGAGCCACTCCCACCACCTACAAAAATGTGTGTTTTTTTATGGATATAGCTTTTGAATAGTGATTTAAGTTTTCTACCCGTCTTCGCTTATTAAATCGGTGGTGCCAGTGCCAGTGCCAACCCTCTTATGCCTTTCTCTTGAGTTGTTTGTATTAATTAGAGAATTGTCCTAAAGGAGCAATATATACCGGTTTTAGGAATGTCCAAAATTTTAGACACTCGTTAATTAAATCGATTTTGTATATAGCTGTACCAATTAAGTCACTTTGTCAGCTATTTTAGGTTACCAAATTGGGTAGGAAAGAAAATTTAAAATTAAAATGGACATTATTGAAATCGAAAATCACATTAAAAAAAATTCAAAATATCTAAGTTTTCGAGGAGTTGGGTACGAAATATTAACCTGGCAAAATAAAATCTCAAAAATTAAATAAATAAAGTTTTTATTTTTAGTATTTTTAAAGGCATATTTGTTCTCGCACAACAAACAATACAAAAGGTATCTGTCTGGCATTCGTCTATGTCTTGACAATTTCTTCAGTACCTACTCACACACAATAGAACATTCTTTGACTAAGAATTTTAAATAATTCGAGAATTTTTTAACTAGCGAGATGGGTATATAATTTTTAAAAGCCATATTCTGATAATATAATAATCATAATCATTAATGCATTCACGCAATGATTTCCTTTTGCGCTCACCAGTACAACAATGACGTCAGAAAAAAATGTCTTTTATTCCAAAATCTCTCAGTTAAATTATCACAACTTTAATGTTAACCTTATATAAAAGCTTTGAAAAAGTCATCATCATTAATTTTCCATTTTCATTCACACTAAATTTGTTTCAATTGAAAATATTGTACACACTTATTTCTTCTCACTCTGTATAAATGGATTTTGAAAAATACACGGGGGGAGGTTTTAAGCAGCATTTCACGAGGTACACATGAAAATACATTTCTTAACGGTTTTAGAAAGTAAAACAAAAATCCGAATCTAGAATCTCAAACTAGAATCCAGAAGCTGTAAAGTATTAAGGTCTAAGAATAAGAAGTATAGCTTCTTTTCAAATTAAAGTAGGTACATTGAAAAAATTCTTTGTAAAAATTAATAATCTTATATGTTTTTATTATTTAATCTTTTCTGCGAAGACCGAAGATAGGTAGTCTCGAAAAAGAGTTACATTACATTACATTCCGTATATCTTGTAAGACTCTTTCGATTTAAAATTAACAATCCGATATTCTTTTAAGTACATAGTTCAAGTAATATTATATTTTAAATTTTTAAAGCAATCTTCATTTCTTAATTTCTCCTGAATAATATCTTTAAATTCTTTAACAATCCTTATTGTATAAACTTATACACATCTTTAATGTTTACCCAAAAGTCTTTAATCACAAGAACAGGTTCGTGGGATCTAGTTTTCTATATTTTTGTTGTATTTTTCAATACTTATATGATGTGCATTTTTTTTATTGAAATTTTTTTAATAAATTCCATGTTGTTTTCTATGACATTTTTTCGGTTGGCTGGAAACTTGACTCCTACGAACTGAATTCTTTATTGCTATTTCAAATCTGTGTTCCAAGTTGAATAGGACGCTCCGCGGATGGACCATTGCAATTGTGTTTTTTTCTTTAGAGAAACATTGCTAATATTTTCTAAGTGTTAACTTTTTAAGCACTGAGTAAAAATTTAAAAAAAAGATTGAATAAATAAAGTGCCCAGCAGAGTTCTCGACACTAACCCTTTGTATAGATATAAGCTCAAGCGATTTTCGAGCCCTTAAACTTCAGTACCAATAAATTCAGAAACTTTAAATTCGTAATATTTGATAAGCCTCAGCAAATTTTTACGTCTCAGCATTAGTGTTTTCTAACATAGTAGGAATTGCGAAAATCGTAGGTCGCTTACTCACTCATCTAACAAATTATCAAAATTATGGAACACTTTCCAACACTGTAGATTTTTGTCATTTAGCAAAAAACGATAGGTCTTGCGGAGTATGCAAAATTTGAATTTTTTTATTTTGGGGGCTTGGAATCCGAATTGCTATCAGTTATAAAACTCACTTCCGATAGGACTTTTGTATTGCACACGCGAGGTAAAATTAAAAATTTGAGATTTTTCCATCAGGGGACATCCACCCACTTTCTTAGGATCATTATTAATTATATACAGTACTTTGTCGTAGAATGATAAAATTTAGTAATACAATGAAATTGAACACTTCAGATGTTATATTCAAGGGGGCGTGGCATTCAATTTTTGGCACGAGTACGATAACTATGGCGCCAAAATTTGATAACGGTTTTTTGTAGAAGGGTCAAAAACAAGCATTTTTTACTATGGGAGGGGGGGGTCTACCCCGCCCCGTTTAGGAAGTAGGGGTAATTTTAGAAAAAAATGACTTAAAATGAAAAAAAAATTATTAAAAAACAACGGCAACACTTAAAATAAAGTACTATACCGTTTTTGAAAGCCAAAAGTCTGTTCTATAGTCTTAAATTTAAATTAAATTATTTATGTCAATAGTTTTTGAAAAATTCGCATGCAAACTCAAAATTTTGATAAAAAAATATGAAAAAAAAAGTTTAGACCAACTTTTTTCAGAATTGTGAAATGAAGTGCTAAATTGATTTATTTTGGTCAATGCTACTATTAATTTTGAATCGAAAACAAAAAACCAAATGGTTTTATGTCTTCTAGTTTTTGAGAAAATTGAAAATTACTAAAACTACTTTTTATGAAATTTTTTTTGTTTTGCTTGCTTACATAAATAAATCAGTGCTAGCACCCAGCATTAAGGCGTATAAACAGTGAAATATGTATGGGGGGGCATGCTGCCCCCCTGCAACCCCCCTGCTTGGGCACACTATAGGATTTGGGGTAGGTGCGAGGTTGGGTGTATACAAAGTTTTTTTTTGCATTTACAGAATCTGGATTTAAAGAAACTTTGAATTTACCCTTTATATAATCAACTAAATAAATGTACATACGTAGCCCAAAGTTGCACATTTAAAATTTTCAGACATGAAAATGTAATGCGTTATGAAAAATTCACATTACCTAGGTGCTACTGTACGAATGCAGCAAATTTATATAATTTTTTAATTAATATGTACCTAGTATGTTTACTGTTTGTGTCTAACATACCTATATAATGCAACTGTAATGTGCAAAGTATACCTACTTAGATCACAAAACAAAAAAACAAACATTCGATTTTGTACCGTTGTTTTTTTTTCATGCAAATGTGGTGCAAGTTATTGTGTACCAAGGTCATTCGTTATTCAACTTTATTGTAAGAGTGAAGTATTTTTTCTGTGAATAAAGAATGGCGACTAAGCATCCACTACTTCATCCTAAATTAAATAATTTTTCAATATTTTGTTCGTTCGGGGATTTGGTGTCGACCAACGAAAAAAGCATCGCGTTTTTAGAAGAAATTGGTCTAATTCCAACTAAAACGTCAACTCCACCACAGTGTTGCAACTTACCGATGAAGGTAGAAAAATGTAAAAATTTTAAGTTCGGTTGGATTGGCGGTGCTCCGAAAAAAACTCTAAGAAAAAAGGTGAAAAAAATTGTAGGAATACAATCAACCCATCCAATGACAACTTTGGGCTACGTATGTACATTTATTTAGTTGATTATATAAAGGGTAAATTCAAAGTTTCTTTAAATCCAGATTCTGTAAATGCAAAAAAAAACTTTGCATACACCCAACCTCGCACCTACCCCAAATCCTATAGTGTGCCCAAGCAGGGGGGTTGCAGGGGGGCAGCATGCCCCCCCCATACATATTTCACTGTTTATACGCCTTAATGCTGGGTGCTAGCACTGATGTATTTATGTAAGCAAGCAAAACAAAAAAATCTCATAAAAAGTAGTTTTAGTAATTTTCAATTTTCTCAAAAACTAGAAGACATAAAACCATTTGGTTTTTTGTTTTCGATTCAAAATTAATAGTAGCATTGACCAAAATAAATCAATTTAGCACTTCATTTCACAATTCTGAAAAAAGTTGGTCTAAACTTTTTTTTTCATATTTTTTTATCAAAATTTTGAGTTTGCATGCGAATTTTTTAAAAACTATTGACATAAATAATTTAATTTAAATTTAGGACTATAGAACAGACTTTTGGCTTTCAAAAATGGTATAGTACTTTTTTTTAAGTGTTGCTGTTGTTTTTTAATATTTTTTTTTTCATTTTAAGTCATTTTTTTCTAAAATTGCCCCTACCTCCTAAACGGAGCGGGGTAGACCCCCCCCTCCCATAGTAAAAAATGCTTGTTTTTGACCCTTCTACAAAAAACCGTTATCAATTCTTGGCGCCATAGTTATCGTACTCTCCCCCAATTTTTACCTGACAAAAAACTCTTTGTAAAAAGGACTTAAATTACACCAAAAATAGGTATGTTAACAAAAGAACCAAAAGTCTTTGCAAATTGCTATGCTTTCGAGTGTATAGAAGAATTTTAAAACAAAAATATCAAAGGGCACGGTAATACCCAGACAAGTTCCGGCACTACACCCTTTTTCCCTCTAACTTCAGTACCAATAAAGTCAGAAACTTCAAATATTTCGTAAGCTAGCTAAGTACAGGTGCCTCACCAAATTTCAACCCCGTAGCATAAGTGGTTCCCGAGATATAGGACTTTAAAAATCGCGAAAACCGTAACTGACTCACTCACTCATTTACTCACTCACTGACAGATCATCAAAATTATGGAGCACTTCCCGACACCGCAGAATCTTCTCATTTCGCAGAGCGATAGATCTTGTGGATAATACAAAGGAAAAAAATTAGATATCTGGGGATTTCGATTCAGGGGGCGTGGTGTTCGCCTACTTTCTCAGAATTGCGATCAATTGCTTTAGAATGATGAAATTTAATAGAGCAGTGGGGCTTAAAACGCATACAAAGAACAAAATAGAATAATTGAGGTTGTATGCTTAAAATGCATACAAAGAAAAAAATATAATACTTAAGGTTTTCCATTCAGGGGCGTGGTATCCACCTACATTCTCATCAATCAAATAGAGCACTTCTGATTACTGTAGAATCATAAAATTTTGTAGGTGGGTTTACTTGACAAGTTTTCTTTTTATTACGCACAATTCAAAATGTTATGAAAACTTGACCAGTGAACCCACCATATTTTAGTCAGTAATTATTAAATAGTAAATTTTTCTCATATCTTGGAGTTGTCTCAATATTACTCTACATAAAATATTTGATAAACCTTCATAAAGTTAGAAATTGGCATACTTTTAAATCTCACTACTTTTCACGACTGAGTTGTTAGGTACATACAGATTTTTATGTAGAAGAACTTGGCTATTTTTTTACATTTATGTTTTTGTTCTGATTAAATTATTCAATAACTATCCTATTTTCTATGTCATTAAAAGATCAAAGATTATATACGAACAACTCTAAGGGTCAGTTGTACAAATATTTAAACCGTGGTTCAGCTATTTTTACCCGCCGATTTTGGCGGATTAATTGAGTTTCAACAGTGGTTTACTGTTCAAGTATGTGGTAATAACCAATTACATACTTGAACCAGCGTTAAACGTTAGTTAATCCCCCGAAATCGGTGAGTTAAAATCTTGAACCGAGGCTGAACCACTATTGTACAACTGACCATAATATGTACACATTTGTATACAGGATTCAGCTTCACTAGATTATTTTTGGGAAAAACAGAAGTGTATGAAATTGTCTAGTGAACTTCAATTGGTAAGTGGAAGAACCATTATATAAGATTGCCCATGACATGACTGAAAAGTTCAAAATTTGTTGTTGCCTTTTTTTTAAATTTTGCGGCAGGATTTTTACGCGAGGTAAAAATTTAAAATTTGAGATTTTACCATCAGGGGGAGTGACATCCACCCACTTTCTTTGGATTCTTATTAATTATATAGAGTACTTTGTCGTAGAATGATAAAATTTAGTAATGCAATGAATTTTAACATTTCAGATTTTATACATTTGCACTTGTACTCTTCTTCCACTTACCTATTCTATTATGATTTATACAAAAACTGGAAGCTGTGAGACAGAGAAGGATCCATATTTACGTTTTCTTTTCTTATGGCATTAAATTTGAAAAAATTTATGAGAAACAAACAAAATTAAAAAAGTTTAAAAGTAAAATGAGAGGAATTTATGTGCTCATACTTTTGTTTCCACAATTTTACGCGATGGATACAATTGTTTTTTTTTAGAAGAAAGAAAGGATTTTTAGAGATAGCGTGGCTTAGTGCAATTTTGATGAGTTAATCAATGATTCATTAGAAAGGTTGAAACTTTTGATATACTTGATGTGTTTCGATTATTTTGTTGATTTTTGTTTTGCTTCAAAATTAAAGTTATTTTTTTGATTTTTTAAATGTATTATACACTTACCGCTGTATTATTCACTTGATTAATCAAGTTTAAAGCTTAAATCCCGATGTATTTACATTGAATTATATATTAACTTTTATCCGGATGTAAGTGAATTAAACTGGTTTAATCGAGTGAATAATATGGCGGTTATCCTTGAGAAATATACCTGAAAAGAGTTATAACTCTGTTAATCAAAATACAATGAATTAAAAGACAAACCCGTCATCATTCTATGATATAAACAAATGATTGAATTGATTTTGAAACAAAAACACATTCAGTAAAAATTTTAAAAAGAAAAAATTATTCATAATGATTATTGCGTTCTTCAAAGTGAAAAAACTTCTAACACTCGTTAACGCAACTTAACTTATTTTTTTCAATTAAAATACTTACATATACCTAAATTATTAATAATAATCGATGTGATTCATTGCCTACTATCGTAGATATATGTATATATACTTAAAATATACCATTAAAACACTACTTCTCTGTCAAGAAATCTATAACCATGTGCGTCTGTCCACAGTTAAAATGTAAAACAAATCTATTCATATCAAGTTCAACCCTGGGTGTCAAGTTAATATACGCGGATAATATATGTTATAGAGAAGTTGCCAACGACAAGCTAGCTTCTATACCATAAGCCCTATTTAAAGAAACTTTAAATTATACCGTTGGTTCACAATTATTTCAAAAGTAACAAGGAACATTATATTGCTTGATCTTAATCGTATAAGTTCATGTAAAATAAGTCAGTAAAAACAAAATAGGTATACTCATACATAAATGTATCTAAAGATATTTAAAAATAAAATATATGTAAATTCCTTACCATTGAATAAATAATTTTCTTCGACTATAATCGAACTGAATAAGCACCACCACCGTAGTTGTAGTTGTAGTCGTATAGTCGTAGCAGACTGCCACCAACCAAAAATTTAAGTCTATTAATATTTTTAAGTTAACCTTTAACCTCAACTGCAGAATACGAGTAAAATATCATTGAAAACTATTTCTGCAAATTCAATTTGTAGTACATATATAAATATTCAACCGCTTGCTAAGCTAAGCAAATATAATACAAGTATCTTATTCCTATAATGGCCAGCCAGATAGATATTTTCGGATACTGATGATGATGAAGATGATGATGATGATGATAATAGATGTGCAACTGTAACACTATTTTCTTTTTTCACTTGTATATCATATAGGAGACGAAAAATTATTTTAAAAAATACAGATTTTCAAAATTAAAAAAAAAAAAAAACAACGCAAAATGTGTTGATTCTCAAAAGTATTCAATAAATTTTCAAAAAAAAAAAACAATAAAAGTGAAAAGTAGAGTAGCTGCGCTACCAACTAAGTACTCGGACGAATGCCAGTTATACACTACTCAAACACAATTTTATTTTTGAAGACGCTCTGTATACGAAGAGACGAAAGTGGCAACGACAGCGGTAGCGACAGCAGACAGAAGCAACCAGTGCCAGCGGTGGTGGCGATGTTGATGTCGGGCCGCTTGGTTACGATCGTTAGCTCATATCTATCCCCATACCATCAAAGTATCCCAAAAATAACCCCCTACAATTCCAATTCAATAGTTCGGTTCGGACTGTTTATAAATATACCCTATACAAGCTATACGCTACGCTATACAACCAACGAGAGTTTTCCAGAGCGAAACTCTGTCGTTTTTTTGTGTTAAAAAAATTGAGCGCACCATGCGAGTGTACCGCGAACGGGACTACTCGTAGAAATGTTGAACGATCGTTGTTGATCGTAGCAGTATATTATTACTTTACGGTGCACTTGTAATCGGCGTTGTTCTCGCTGTTTCACTATAAACGACACGGACGAAACGAAGAGTACATATATAGAATAATATTCCTTCTCGCATTGCATGGTGTAAACTTGCGGTGACCATATTTTCAAATTAAATTGAATAGTAGTAAAATAGCGGTACATTTTTTATTTACAAGTGACGTATTTGTGACGTGTATTTGCATATTGATCGCAGAAGACATTGCGGTTTTTTTTTGTCAGAATGTAAAAAAACACGGCTTAAATAACAATCGTTAATGGCATTTGCGTTGGGCGCCATCTAAAATTTTATTTTATTCAATAACACGCTTGTTATCAACTTTAGACTAAAACTGATTATAGGAAAACATGTTTGGAACTTTATTTTCCAACCAACCATGTATTTATTTTACATACTTTTGATCATGGAAGTTTTGAATAAAATTGCTTTTTTTCGATTATATACAAAAAACAAGATTATTTATTGAATTTCATTTAATTCAAAATTAAGCCCATTAAAAAGCAGAAACATACTTGTAGAACTTTTGTAAATTATTACCTATGGGAATAACAATATGTTATATTGGTCCCAAGAAACATAGTCAGTTCTTTAAATGCTTTAACAGCTCTTCCAGAGCTAATATTAAAGCCCTTTTTTTATAAGGAGATCTAGAAGCACATTTATAGCTAAAGTCGAGCTCATTTGCAGCTAACTTGTTAAGTTTGAGAGTACTTTTTTGCTCTTAAGAAGCTCCTTATTAGTGGGAAGTGACTCTAAAGGTCTATGGTATACACTTTTAAAGAATATCTTTTGAAAGTTGTTTGTTTGTATTGGTTTGAGTAATACATATGATACGAAACATAAATTCAGGCTGCACGCTTTAATACTACTATAGAATATGTAAATCGTTTGATAGTATCGATAACATATAATTTTGTAAGACATGCCAATTATTATTACCTACGAAAATAAATAATAAAAGAAGCAAATATTTTTCGGTGAAATGTCAGCTTTAAGTTTTTAAATTTTTAAATATTAAATTTAAAATTTTTTTCAATAACATATTACTGGAACTTTGGTAACTTACAACGCGCCTTCGAAATTCTGTATTTTAAGCTGTCAAATAAAAATAAATAATAACTAAACAAATTTGAAATTCTAACAAATATATTTTTCAAAGCCGAAATATATTTATTTTGGTAAAAAATACAATTTACTTTGATTTTAAGTGAGAGCGCCGGGATAGAAATTTCTTTTTTAAATGAATAAAAAATATGTTGCATTAATTTTCTTTTTTGACGCCATATTGTCATAATAGAAAAAAGTTATCTCCAATCGAGCTGTTATATCGCTTTAAGCTCTATTTTTTATTGTTATATAGAGCTGCAATATTAATTACATACTGTTGATGTTGATATCGAGCTGTTATATCGCTTAAAATTATACAGTTCTTTATATACACTTTATTGTAGCTCTATTAAAGAACTGTTTGACACTTCACAATGCGCATGCGTATTTGTGTTTTGCTTCAAGAAGTATTTGTGGGCAAATACATATTAGAAATTCGACTCTACAGCCGCTCTTTGTGCAGCTCTGTAAATGCTAATTTTTGATATTTCAGAAGATAATGTGTTAGTATTTTGGGCATATGTGTTGTTAGCAGCTCTACAATGTCTTTAAATTTTCAGATATTGAGAGCCTGCTCGATAGTAGACGTGTGAAGTTTGTTATGGAGCACATTTTTAAACCTTAAAGCGTTATAGAGTTAATCGAGCTAAAAGTGTTCTTAAACTTCAATTAAAGATCTGGGATCTGTGAAATAATGTTTTGCAGAGCTATAGCTTTGAATTTTACTACCTCCAAAGATGTTACTTAGGATGACTTTAAAGATATGAGTTAGTGTGGTTTTACAAGAAATTAATTGTACTGTGTACAATAGCGGCTCCAAAACGTTTTGTTCGTTGGAAAAATCACAATTTTCGAACGAATAAATTTACTGAATAAATCTTTGTTTAGATTTTTTTGCAAACTTAATGCGGGTCCCCCTAGGTCAACGAAAATTTCTTTTCTTGTTTTAATTTTACATACCACAGTTTCTAATTATTGATTAAATAAAATAAATGAATTGTTAAGTGAAAATTTCCGTACTACATCGAACTTGAGTGTTTAAATAAATAATGTTTCTGAAGCTCATAATGTTTAAGGTGAAATCACTCATTATATCGAATCTATTGAAATGTTAGAAATAATTATTGAAGTATTAAACGCATCTCTTAATTTTAAATTTGAAGTTATTTGACTTTTTTGATGCTGTCTTTGAACTTTAAGTTGACAAAACCCAAAATTCATAATTGATTCATAAATAATTCCGACAAAGAAAAGTTGCTAAGCAATAGGGACTTGTTGTTGCAACATTTGAGAGGACAAAATGAGCAGGCGAAATTCTTGAAAAAGACACAAATGCAGTGGAAGGATATTATTTCAATGTTCGTGTTCTTGTACTTCATTCTTTTGATTTTCACGACTGCATCCAGCCCGTTAAGTACACACTATCGTGTTTTTGTCTGGATGGAATGGCAGCTGTTGAACTTTTTCGAGTTGCACTTTAGCCCAAATATGTCAATTTACAGACGCAGCCATTACAGAAATAGCCCCTATTACTGGACAAAAATTTATGGCGAAAGCTGATTTTAAAAGAAAACTGGAACTTCAGATTGAACCATGTTAGCTAAAGTTACGGTACTTATTAATTTAGTCACCTTGCGTTTGAGATGAAAGAATACCTTGAAATTTTGAAAAGAAATCCTTAAAAATTCCCTATTTGGTGTTTTGCACATTCAAACACTCTGTCTGAACATTTGTGTGGGTGAATGTAGTGATAGTCTTATGTCGTTTGCGCTTGGAAGTTCTGACCCAGCAAACATTTAGGTGAATGTTCACTTAACATTCAGCAAAAATGAAGAATATCATCCGATAAATGTTCATTTTCAGTGAATGAAATATGAAAATGTTTCAAGAGCCTATCATTTTTACGTTATGAAGGAAAGAGGGGGTTTGTGCGGAATTTCTTGCAGGATAAAAATGATTGAGATTCGATTCTCCTTCATTGTAGGTGAATAAAAGTGAACGTACACAAGTAATTCCTCAAACAAGTAATTTGGGTGGATTCACTTCTATTCGTATTTATTCATCATTTATGAATCATTTAAAAGATTCATATGTGTGTTTCGTTACCCAGGAGTTTGGACCCAAATCGATTTAGAAATGAATTCAGATTCGAAGGTTTTGTTCACTTATTTCAATCATTTATGATACAGTTCTGAATGAAAATGTTTGCTGGGGAGTATTCCTCTGCACCCCTATACTACCCTAAAAGTCTTCGATTCTGAAGTTCGCCCATACGTCAATGTGACACAAGCAACAAAAAAAACCTTATTGGGTGGAAAACAAGGTTCGACTATAGTGTGAACATTGCGATTTGTCGTTGTATGTGTAAGTTTATTTGTTTGTATTGCATTGTTTTCTCCCAAATAGAACTATCAAATTAGAAAGAGATAGTTTTGGGAAAAGCCCAATTGGATCTTCAGCTTGCGAGTAATGTTTTTCTGTTGCCAATTTCATAAAGAATTAAAAGAGGTAACATACATAAATAAGTGCTTGAAGAAACCATTTTGTTAAGAATTGCAAAATTTGGTAGTGTGTTTAAATTGAAAATTCTATGGTTTTCATATTCGACTGGAATAAAAAGGGAGTAGAACAAACCTTTCAGACGAAAATGTAATTACATTAGCTACCAAGGTTTTTGAAAAAGTTGTCAAAGGCTATACAGTGTGTTCATGCGGTATAAGACGCAATGAAAAAAACACTGTACACTGCACAGTACGTAGCGCCAAGACCAAAGAGATCGTGGAATGTGGTCTTTAACTTTGTAAATACGATTTGCGGAGAAGTTTATTAGGCACTGTTAGATTCTCCCACTTCTTCACTAAGGAAGGCGCAATGAAGTGATTAACAATAAATAATATTTAAAAAATAACAGGCGTATTTTTTAGATTATTTTTTATTAGTTAGACAGTGTTTAAATAGTTCACTATAATTAAAAACACTGGGAAATATGCTTTATTTGATGAAATAAAATATTACATTAGCCAAGGTTTAGACAATCGGGTCCGTTGTCTAAGTAAGATAGCTCTTAAAGATCAAATAAAAATGTTTATCTATAACTTGGACGCCTGTCCAAAGTTAGACAACGTTTATAAATACGTAAATATTGGTCTTTCTGTAAGATAACAAAGGCCGTTTTCGAAAACGACATTTGCATATAAAAAATACAATTTCAAGATGTTCTTAAACGTAAATTACGAAAGTCAATTTCGAAAATTGAAAACGAAATTTTTTTATTTTCGATTACGCAGTTTGCTTAAATCATAAAGGTTCCCCCACACCAACGCGAATTTTCGGTGGCGACGACGAAAACAACAATAACAATTCACGTGGTTGTCAATGAAAACATTACGTTGTTATTATTGTTTTCGTCGTCGCCACCGAAAATTCGCGTCGGTGTGGAGGAACCTTAATGGTGAAAAATTTTAAACGTTTTAGTATGATGTTAAAGGCATTTTTAGTATGATGAAAATGCTTTAAAGTCAATATTTTAAAGTCAGAGAGCGTGTTCGTAAACGTCAAATGCGTTTGCAAGAAAATTGACTGATTTTACCTTATTGGTGCGTTCTTTTTCTCTAAAATGTCAGCTAGTGGTGTTGTGTCAAAAAAAAAAAAGTTAAAATGTCATTGTTAAAATAGGAAACGGCTACCTTAGCTGTCAGTTAAAAACAACAACAATTTTTTCGATCATGTATGTAGGTATGCTTGTTTTAAATTGACAAATATACATACGTCTTAAAAATTAAATTACTTCATTATAAGTGGCTGTTTACATAGGCATTTTACTGAAGGGCGCATCCAGTGAGACAGGTAGATTTTATGTGCGTAAAAGCGAAAAGGGTAGGTTCCACCCAGAAGTCACCGATCGCCAGATTCAAGTAATATTCTCGGGTGAAGCCTAGTACGCTGCTAATGCGAAACGAAATTTTCCTGTGATCTCCAAACAGACAACGAAACGCTTGCGAAAACACAACGGAAAATATCCTTGGAGAGTTTCACTAATTCCAAAAACTAAATCAAACATAATCGCAAAAATTCAGAGAAACCCATGATGTAAGAAAATGATAAACAAAAACAAAACACAAATAAAACTCAAATGTCATTTTTCCGCACACAATAAATAGTCTGTATAATTAATTCAGTGCGAAAAAGGAGCGGAGACTTCACCAAATAATCTGCTACAATTATAAATTTCGCTCTTCGAACAGCGTACTGCAAAATGAAAAGCAGAACGAAATTTTCCGTTTATGATTTCGTTGTGTCATTTTTGTATGGGATTTTTCGTTTCGCATCAGCAGCGTACTAGGCTTGAAACATGAAAGACTTTTTTTTGTGTGACTGAGATATTCATGAATTTTAATGTTGTGAGATAGGGGAAGGTATTGAACTGTAAAATTACTATGTGAACAGGCACTAAAACAATCAGATTGATTAAAATGTTCATTTGAAAGTCAGGCAGATTATCACAGTTTTAGGCGTGTTTAGTTCAAATCAGTTAATTTAGTTTAATTTCATAAACTTCCCAAAACTGCCAATTTAAGTAAAAATTTTTTTTTATATGAAATTTGAAAGAACTTTACACTAAATTTGGTTATATCGTCAAAAGACTCGCATTATAAAAGTTCTTTAACATATTTCAAATGTGTAAACGAGATTATTCAAAAATAAAATTACTGGCGCAAAAATTTTAGGCTAAAAACAGTTTCTTCGAAATTTTAATCGAGTTGCTTAATCGTTCTATCTTTTAAACATTTTATTAAAGTTAAAATAACCAAATTTCAGTATCGTTTTAACTCCAAAAGTCACTTTGACAGTTATAAAGTTGAAAATGGCATGTTTGATTACTTGTTTACATGAACTGTCATTGTTTTAGGCGTATTCAGCTAGATTTTTTTTTTCACAAAAATAGGTTAAGTATGATACTAGTTGAAAAAATTTTTAAAACTAAGAACATTTTAGAAAAAACCTTTACCGCCATATTTTTCAATCGATTCATCCAGATTAAAACTTTAATCCGAATGTAAATTATATAAATTCAATGTAAATACATCCGGATTTAAGTTTTAATCTGGATGAATCGAGTGAATAAAATGGCGGTAAAAGAAAACAAATTGACAAGTAGTACCATGAATTTGTTTGACCAAAACCTTAGGATGAAATCTGTTCAAGGTCCTTCTCTAAGAGTGAACAAACAAAACTTTACCTGTGGACTGTAGTTCATATCTCTTGAAAAATACGTATATTTGTAGACATAGGAAAATGTGGGTTTGATAAAATCTTGAGTTCAATTCTGTAAAGTAGATATGCCTACAAATTTTGACCAGAAAACTATGTATTAACGATTTCTTTAGGAACATTAACAGTTCAAAAAACTAAATCAAAGTGCTGCCCTTTTTTATTTAAGGGCGTATGGTCACCATACTTTACATACTATTATTTTTTTTGGTTTTTGTTTTTGTTATTGTTTTTTTTTATTTTTAGTTTTACTAAACATACATACATATATGTATGCAAAGGCTACTCTACCAAGATTAAAAATACTGATACTTCAACCCTGTTTTTTTGTCTACTATTATCATCATTATCATTTCGATGTACCTAAACTGGGTTATCTGTGATGAACGGCAAAATTCTTTGTCGATGATCATGTCTTAGGTTGACTATACCCTCTATAGGCTCTTTTTTGTTGGTATTTTTAGAATCATCACTCCACTGGATCTCCCTAAAAAACATACATGTTGAAGATCACTACGATTTTAAAACCATATGGTGAGTCAATGGAGGAATCATCTTGATTCTCATAGATGAAAATTCAGTTGTGTACGAGTAAGCACATACGAGCATACATAATATATATTTGCGTGTTTGAATATTGAAAAAGATTTTAAAAGCGTGTATGCGCAATGGATTTCTTCCTATATAATAATAAAATGGCATGGCTTATAGGTAGAGGGATGAAGTTATTAATGGCAGTAAAAATGCACATTGTGAGATCAACAGAGGTTACTCATGTTTATTCTAGATCAGCATGCTGAGTTAGCGCATCTCGAAATCAAATACAAAAACCTCATTCGATTCCAATTGCACAACAACTGTTTAGGTTATAGTCATCTGTAAGATACATTTTGTTAGTAAATGTTTTGTTTTTTTTATACTTTTTTTTTTTTTGGTTTTGGTTTCGATTTTTGTTTTTGTTTTCTTCTGGTATATCGGCTGAAAATAGAATTTTATTTTTAACATGGTTCATCTAAGTTGAGATATTCGTTAACTCGTCGCGCTCGTCGTTAGAGAAAAGAGAATACCCCTTATAAGTTTGAAGCCAAAATAATAATTGTAAGAAATTTTAGTTCTGATATGCTTTTTAGTTATTGTATGTTTTTATTATAGGTTTTAAATATTTTGAACTTTTGTATATGATTATAGAAAAATATGTAGATATGATTGTATGTACATTTAACAGTGTCATACATTTAATTAGTGTTATATGATTTGTACACATTTATTTGAAATATTGCAAATAATTTTTTTTTTAAACGCTATTGATCAACTACGTTTCTTGACAATACCCACAGATCTATTTATAAGACAGTAATTTTTGAAAAGACGTCAACTTTTCCAATATCATGACCAATTTATGTAATCTTAAGCAAATTAATTATTTGGACTCAGCCATATTTTTGCTTCTTGGTGCATTTCAACTAGATAAAATGTCTGTTACTGCATGCAGTAGCATGATTTTTGTTTATGCTTTTTAGAATACTGTTATGTTTTTGAAATTGAAATCGTATCTTAGTATTGATACCTACCGCAGAGTTAGACTACATTTTCAACAAATCGTTTCGTATATATGTAGTATATCAATAGATTATTGTAATTTGAATGCCAGCAGAACTATCCTTGAAGGCCTGCATGACGAGCACAAATTATGTATTTAATATAATAAAAATGGCGCAAATTTTAAAATAGTCTGATAGGTGGGTGTCCATTTGAGAGTAATTTTTTTCGAGATTTTAATAGGTATCGCTAGTTCACTTATAAAGTTTTAATAAATAATTTCCTGGGAGTACTTTCATAACCGTGTCCACTTGATAATATATTGTTCCTGCTAGTTGGAAATAGTAAAAGATTGCATTTATTCTTATACAAGCACAAAAGTTGTGGAAACTTTTTTTGGCGCATTATTTTTTAAAGAAATGAATAAATTTACATTTAATGGATTATACCACGTGTAGATAGTCGAAGAAAATTCGGTGCGTGGTCTGCCCTTAAAATTATTATCTTACTAGTTGTCTCAAGTTAAATGAAATGTTCGTTTAGGTTAAATTTCAGAGCTCAAATTTCCGTTTAAAAATGAAAAAAATATTTCTTTGGATGAATAATTTTGCTTGCAGTCAAAGTTGAAAAATTTGTATGGTGGCAAAACAAATAATTTATTTTTTTTTAGTTTTAAGTGTAAAAACTGAGAATAATGCGTGAAATATATTTAACAAAAACTTAAGCAGAAAAATCCCTATATATTTATTCACATAATCCCAAAAATTTAGCAGCATAAGGTTGCATAAAGCTATGCTAGAGAGATTTGTTTTGAAGAAGTCAGCCCATTTTTGTTTTTCGTACTTCTTCAAGAAAATTAATTTTTCCAAATTTAAACAAATTAATTTAAAAACATAAAACTAATGGGTGGATTTCTGGCTTCATACGGTTTTGTTTCTTGTCTTGACACAACTTACACTATCTACCCTTTTTTAGTATCTAATGCGAGCAGCCTATATATGTATTTTTTGTTTGTTTAATTTTTGTTTGACTATTTTATTTGATCTATCCATTTTGATTTTTTTTACACTTGTAAGCTATCACTGAAATATTTTTTATTAAAAATTTAAAATATATACGAATTATTAAATAAAAACAAAAAAATAATATTTAATTAATGGTTTATTTTTTTCCGCACTGTTTAATTCATATTCGTTTGGTTTTTTTTTCCATGCACTGTTTCACTCAAATAAACTTTAAAACGCTCGGCTGTTAATCTAAATATAAACCTATGACCTTTTGTAAAGTGAAATACAAACAACTGATGTCTATATCTTAAGTAAAAAATCTGTTTTCAACCAAAAATTCTGTAACACCCTGTTCGTTTAAGCAACCAAAAGAACTCGAAATAGGCCACGTGCGTGTGGCGTTAAGATTAATTTTTTAAACATCACAATTTTTGATCTAATCGCTAAATGAAATTTTAAAGGTTCCCCCACACCAACGCGAATTTTCGATGGCGACGACGAAAACAACAATAACAACACGTGGTTGTCAATGAAAACAACACGTTGTTATTATTGTTTTCGTCGTCGCCACCGAAAATTCGCGTTGGTGTGGGGGAACCTCAATTGTTTCTTTAAAAATTCAGCAACAAAAAATTAGAGTAAGTATTCTAAAATCAAAAAAACAATATCACTTTAACCAGGTTCTTAGGTACAATTAATCATAAAAACATGCAAGACTATATTCTTTATTGGTTGATTTCACCATATAAAATCTCGACAGCTACTCGCAAAATCCACTGGAATTCTGCGAGCTAATCTTCGATAGTTATCAAAACATTTTTCTACTTGCGAGTAACTATCAAAAAGTGCGAATGTCGAGAGCAAAAACCCAACTCTCCGTGAGCCACTCTTAAGACTATGTCCACTTGATTACTGATGACTGATTATTATAATTAGCTTAACACTAGCTTATAAGAAGTATACTCTTACAGCCCTATTAATAATTACCAAATAGACATGAAACAACACTAACACATGTTTTAACTTATAATTCTTAATAATAAACGTGTATTAGCCTTACATGACAATTGACAATGAGCGGATAACTTATCTCACCAATTTTGGTGTTCAACGAGCGGATAACTTTACCGTTCACAATTCAATTCAAAGCTGACTGATATGACAGTTAGCTTTCAAAAATGAAAGAACTACTTGAATATGTAGTACAATTTAGGGAAGTGCTGCCTACTTTTCGGTGTTATTCAGTGAACCGATAAAATGAAGACAGAATAAGTTTATTAATATTTTATTTTATCAAACGGATAAGTCCACTATCCATGTGTTAGGTAAAACGTGTATTTACGAGCGGATGGTGCTTTTTTATTAATAGGGCTGTTAATGTGTAGGCATACATTGAATTAAATAAATACTAAATACTAAATACACTTGCGTGTTCTCGAGAATGGCCTGAGAGCAACTCTCAATGTTTTTACTCTCAAATGGACACGCATCCTTAGAGGTATTAGCATGCTGTCAGGAAATTAACTCTCAATACTTTACAAGTGAACTCGTGACATTACAATCCCAAAAAAATACCTCTCAAGTGGACACCGAGAGTAGCTCTCGAGAGTTTTACCTATAGCGAAAGAACTCTCAAATGGACAAGCACCTTTATATGTGTTTCTTGTTTTCCATATATTCTCGAGTTTTCCAATTTCTTGAAATATAAATAATTGGAAAAATTAGGCAATGTATAAACCAAAAATTTTCATCAACATCAACATCAATAGGTTATATTTCTGTGATATCAAAGAACGCAGTGTTTTAAAATTATAAAGACCGAGAGCATCTTGTACACAGCTAGAAGCTCGAGTTTTTGGTCAAACTTGACATTACGATGATAGTGAAATGGAAAAAAGTAGGTCTCGCAATTCTGTCCGTCTGTCTGTCTGTTTTTGTTTTATTTAAACCTGGTATCTAGCGTTTTTTAGGCATTCCATTGACAAGTTTTTTTTTTCATTTTTTTAGCTAGCGTCGAATTTTTCTTCTAGGGAGCCACAGAAAAACTCCGTGCCGCATTCTTAACAAATCGGTTCACTAACTTTAAGTTTTTAGTCGAAATACAGGAACTGAACAAAAAATCAATCAAAAAATCAATTTTTTTGTGAAAATGTAGCTTTATTAATGTTTTTATTATTATTTTCCCCTTTTAACATTCTCAATAGTATTTTTTTAGTTTTCCTAAGAACAATCTTGACAGGTTTTCCAGCTAGTGGGGGTCGCCCCGAACTCATCCTGAAGTAGACCTAGGTTTTTTGCTGTGGCTAGTTGAGCAAACAAATAAACTCCCAAATTACTGAGTACAGAACTTCTTGATCCTTGCCTTGAATGTCAGCAATACAATTAACAGCTTTCTGGTGTCTTTACTAAAGGTATTTTGACAATTTTTGGGGTAATCAAGAAAACCTGGGCAACTCTGGGCAAAATTCAACCAACAAAACTATTGGCTAAATAGTTGGACATCTCCTTACTCATAAACGCATTCACTGTCATCCCTTTAATCTGTCAATTTAGCGCAAAAAGTTAACAAGACAACACTTTGAATAATTTTTTTCAATAATCAATTTTTATTAAACATATTTTGAAATAGACTTTATTTATAAAATGCAAAATATTAACAAAAAAAGAAAAAGAATTGAATAATTTGTAAAAGTGTATAATAGGGCTGAAATTGTAAGACGCAATTCAGTGGGCTTTCATTAGTTATTTTTCATTTACATTTACATATATATTTTTTTTTTTTATATATAAATAAATAAATTTTTAGTTCGCGCATGCCGCGCTTCTCCTGCTTAATTTCTTTTTTTTAAATCGTACTCTGCGGTGTGCATGCGCTGAAATTGCTTAAGATTTTTTTACTTTACTTAAATTATTTTATTCGTTAAAATATATAATTTATTTATTTTTATTTTTATATTTTTATTTTGTTTTGTATTTTCTATCTACCTCATAAATAAAATGGAAACTTAAATTAATTTGTGTGGTATTACGTAAAACGGAATCGAAAACGAATTTGTAAATTTATAATTATCTCATCGACAAAAATAACAGAAAATCAGCTCTTGAGTTGTTTATAAGATATGGCTTGGGTCTTTGAATCCCTTGAATTAATCTGGAGATATTATTTTTTGTGTTTCTGTAAGTAGTTTAATATTATTTATTTTAGTTTACAAGTTTAACAATAATTTGTTTGTTTCTTATAGAATAACTCCCGCATAGAAGTATTTACATTTATAAAAACGGAAGGGCAAATATTTAAAATGTTAATGTATGTATATATAATATATAATATAATATATGTATATTTTCTGTATATATATTTATATCATAAATTTGTAAACTGAATTTATTAAATGTTTATAAGAATTATGAGTCATAAATATTATTAATATTATATATAATGTTAAAATGTACACTTGATGGAAACGATATAGAATTGTATATATATATATAAATAACTTTAAAATTTTACACATAACAATGCAATTATTATTATTAAAGGAACGATCAGATTGCGGAACTATTTTCAATCGTCCCACGAGGGAAATTGCGTTTCATCTACAAACATACTGAAGCCTGGCTTATCAGCTGTTGGTTTTGTGGTAGTTTGGTTTTTCTTAGTTTGGTCAGAAGACTTAGTTTTAGCTGGCGGTGCTGGGGGCTTAGGGGGAGGTGGTTTTTTCACCCGAAGGGCATTGCTGTTTGTATTTCTTTGAGTTGTAGTTGTATTATTCCACGATGATGTTGTGTTAAGTTCAGTGTTTCCATAATTCCATATAACATCAGGTGAACTGTAGTTTTGTTCGAAGTTCTGTTGATCCCAAACAGCTTTCTCATCAGAGTTGTTATCCTGGAAAAAAATTAATTTAAATTATATTTGCATTATAATGTAATGGGATATAATATACAAGAAAAATAACGGTTAACCATAAATGCATCCGTACATTTACTGACAGAAGGTCGATTCTGAATGATACTTTCGATGGATCTTATAAAAATCCAATGAACAAAAACTTTGAAGGAATTAAATCTGACATAATGGGTGTCAAAGTATAAAACTATTTATGATTTCCGTTTGTTTACGAAAATCTGGATAAATTGAAATCCTCGGAAAGTGACGTGAAAATTTGAAAAACCCTATCGACTTGTTTACATTGTTATCAATCTGGTTAATCAACTTTTGTTGTTTTTGAGTCGCGAATTTCAAAAGGTTAATTTGGATTTGTTACAAGCTTTGGATCTTGTCAGGATTTTCCCCATGTTTAAAAAGATTTGAGCAGAAGATGACGTGTTCTCTGGAGTTTATGAATCTTCGACAGATAGAAGAGTTTGTCGAATCCTGAAGTTGGAAGTACAGAATATTTCTTTTATGTGATGGTGTTTTCTCAATACATTTCTAGACTTCAGAATCAGAGATCTTCGAGAGAGCTAGATTTACTAATTATGAAAATATATTAGAAGGATTTTCGATGCTCCTCAAGCATGCTTCATTAAAAATTGACAAAGCAGCTAATAAGTTTATGAAAACTGTCAAACACTTCTTGCTGCCGGGCCATTTAGTGCTCTCGTCGAGTTGAAAGCGTGGAAGAGAAGTTTGATCCGTCGGTGTCGGTTTGAAAAAGATAAAAACTATACAAAGAAGCAAGATAAAGGATCATCTGACTTTCAGTGCAGAAAAGAAAACTCAAGTTGTCTTGTTTCATTGTTATTTAACGACCGCTTGAATCATTGAGACATTGAAAGAACTAATAAAGTCATAGACGAATCATGCAAAAAATCCGGAAACTCGAATTTCTCCTATAATTTTTACGCGAATTTTTATTTTATACACATAAATGCGTTTACGTCAAATTTAATAGATTCAAATTTTCAACATTATGTTTACAACTTAAAGAATTCCTTATAATCTTTATTTCGTATTTCGACTATCCAGCGTTTATTAATTGTAACTTTTTTGAAGCAAAGCCATTTTTTAAAGAAATATACAATCTTCCTTCTGGAATTAACTATCGTCGAGGTAAGACGCATCGAATAAAGAATATTATAACAATTTAAACTGGCGTCTTTTTTCATGATTATATGGACTTCTATAGCAGGGGTAAGACTTCAACACTAAAATGTGACTGAAAATAATATTTACTTGTTTATGTCAGATAAAATAAAAATACATATAATTGATAAAAAAAATTGTAGAATTTAACACTATGTATGTTATTCCCCCCCATTTTACAAAGCTAGTTATTATCTATACATATATGGCTATATATAACGTCATAACACTCATATTGAAGTCAAACCTTTCTACAAAATTACTATTCAATCCATTGCAACAATTTTCCCGCATAAAAACATAACTTTAAGTTAATTTTCCTTTTCCATTCGGAGAAAAAAATAAAATCAATCCTATAGGTTTATATTTGTGACCAATTCTTTGTACTTTAATTTACAAAAATTTATGTTCGGGCTTTTTTGGTCAATTTATTGAATTAGGCGCCAGTTATAGCTTTCATTGAAACTCATCATTGAAAATTTTAATTGTTAATTTTGAGGCACTTAAAAAGTAAAATCAGTGATTATTTTAATGCAAATAAAAAGCTGATAACTCAATTATTATTTCTAGCAAAAAAAATAATTAAATTTTGGCCCAGCCTATCGCAGGAAATGAATTTCTTTGTTTCAATGATTGAACTACCTTATCATTGATCATTGAAATTTTAGAAATCGTTTTATGTGAAAGGTAGGGCCAAAATGAAATATTTTTTTGACTAGAAATAATAATCGAGTCATCAGCTTTTTATTGGCATCAAAATAATCACTGATATCGCTTTTTTAGGGGCTCAAAAATGAAAATTAAAATTTTCAATGATGAGTTTCAATGAAAGCTATAACCGGACCCTTATGCAATTAAAAATAAATACATACATTTTTTCCCGACGCACGTTTCGTTGGATTTTCTCAGCATCTCAGGAGTACCATTATTTCAAATAACAAAGGTTGCTGCTGATGGGTTTTTTTTTGGAACTTAAGATGGCAATAAACTGTTATAACTGTTAAAATTGAGTTTCTCCATTATCATCCTAAAATAAAAGTGCAAAAAAACGCCATCGCCCGCGCTTACTCAGGGCTGAATTAAGCCATGTAGAGGAACCTAGGCAATGCATAAGTATCGTGACTGCTTTCCCCTCAGTAGAGTCATACCTTTGGTAAGTTAATAATACCTACACCGAAAAATGTTGTTGTTATTTGACAATTGCTGATTATCAATTGAAAATTGTTAAATTGATGGCACAAAAAAATGGCCAACGTTTTTGTAAACGAACTTTCCATATAAACATTTAAAGTTCTCGATATTCGGTTTCAATTCAAAGCATTTCAATTGTTTAATTATCAATTTTTAAAGTTAAATTGACAATTATAATTAATAAATCGCAAAAGAATTGCTAAAACAAACTATTTGTTTGCTCTGTTTTCGTGCGTAACATAGTTTCATTATAAACAGGTTTCATAAGAAGCCCCTGGGCTACGCTGGGCCCCATTGCAATTTACCTGATTGATAAAATCAAGCACTGCTGATTTAAATACACGCAATAAGAAACAGAACATTTCATAGTTTTTCATAGTCAATACTTACTTGAGCTTCATCAACTCTTAATTCAATTTCTTCAGAGGCATTTTCCAATGAACTATGTGTGATGCCGTAATAAAAATATACAACCAAGCCTATGGACATCCAAATAGTAAATCTAACTAATGTTAATATACTCAATTTGAATATCAAGTATATGTTCACTGTTATTGCAATAGCTGGAATGTAAGGAAGTCCCGGTGTTAGGAATGCAAGGGCGTACCTAAATAAAAATAATATCACAATGCTTTTGGTTGGAATTTCTCAAAAAAATATATTATTCTTCATATATACCTGTTTTGTGGTTGCCTGGATATAGTTAGTAATATCACAAAAATACCTATAATTAATATCGAGAATATGAATCCGGCAAGTCTTCCTGACCATCCTATCGCAGCAAATAAGTCCAAGAAGAATATGAATATAAACATCACGCCAACAAGCTTTGTAACAAACATTCCTATGTAGAAGAAAAATAACGGTTTTTAATGGTATTTGATTTGACTTGTGGAATTGTATATACTCACCGCTTTCTGAAGTGGCTGGTCCCGGATTCACCCAGGGGAATAATCCTGGACACATATATGAGAACTCTTGGAGTTTTCTACCTAACAAGCCAACACCGATTGTGTCGAATGCCGTTGCGTTACCAGTTGGACCCGTCGGAGCTCCATGAACACTGCCATAGAATTTATTTTCTGATCTATCTGATACCAAAAATTGATCATCCCTTCCCATATAGCCATCAGGACTGTCATCGATAAATGAATCATCTGAATCTGGTGACCCACGAGTTATGCGTTTGATGGTTAAATTATTTGAAGATTTTTCCGCTGTTGGATCGGGAGTACTTGGTGGCATTGGGGTTCTCAATTGAGCAGGAAGTAGTTCCACCAATGATGTACTATAAGGTTGGTATCTTAGCACAAGCACACATGTTGAAACAAGCGTGTATGCCAATAGAGTTCCAATCGACATCATTTCGACCAAAATCTCGAGGCGAATAGTTAAGGCTACCAAGGCTGCAGCAATTCCACTTCCGAGTGTTGCAAGTCCTGGTACATTTGTTCGTTCCCACAATTGTGATAATTGCCTATATATATTTACAAATATAAATTATATTTTTTAATGCGAATTTAAAGTGGCATTTTTGAATAAAACCGTACTTGAATATTAGACCATCTGAAGCCATTGCATAAATTACTCTTGGCATGGGAAACATTGAGCCAAACATTGCCACCAACAGACCACCGGTGGCTCCGACTGCAACAATGGCTCGACACTTAGGAGCATCAACATATGACCACATTTGTACTAGAGCCGCTCCAGTATTTATTTGATCATAAGGTACTGAAATGAGTTTTATAAGCGATTAATAAATTAATTGATCTTAAATCCAACAGAGCTTAAACTAAAACATTTAAAATTAAATTGAAAGTTTTTAACACAAACATTTTCAAACAAATGGTTCATTTTTTTTTTTAATTTGTAAATAAAATTTATTTTAGGAGGAAGAGTGTAGTGTTGGTCTTTAAAGTTGGAAAAATTTGAAATCATAAACCTTGTGTCATTAGAATCTAGATCATAACTTTTTCTCAACGAATTTCCCAAAACTTTGTTTCTTTTCTATGGGTTTTGAAAGAAAATTGTGAAAATTTGTGAAAATTTGTGAAAACTAGTGAAAATTTGTGAAAATTCACAAGATATTTCACGTTACCACCAAACAGAGCTGATGGACAAACTTCAAGCAAACCAATATAAAAAAAAATACAAAATACAATTTGTGAAGTTTGTTAATAAACCCATTATTTTTCAATTTTAATGACCCGCAGTAGCCTCCATTCCCTCTTGGTTCATCATTCTTTTGGCAAGTGAAACGATTCTACTAAGTTTCTGAGAGTAAGAATTCTTTTTCGAAGGATTTGTGTCACTATTTTAAAACAAAAAGATCCGGAACACAAAATATAATCCTTGACTTTACCATTAAAACTCCATGATTCTAACAATACCTCTTGCATCATATAAGATTGACATATATTGATTGACAATTTTTACCAAATCTAGTACAATATTATTTTTGTATATGGACTTTGACAGAACTTTGGGCGAAAATGGGTGGGTAAAACGTTGGAGTTTTGTTTGTGCTTGACAGCTACGAGTTAAATTTTTTCCTGATGTTCTCCGACAAGAAAAATTTGCGGAATTAAAATGAAACTTCTTCAAAAATGTAATTCAAATATTATGTAATAATAAATTGGCTTTTTGTCTTTTGTGAAATAATTATGTGTTTCGGAATTAAGAAAATAACTCAACAGTAGCAGCTGACACATATATCAAATCGTTTGCATGATTAATTTATTTTGTTCTGAAATGAATGCCTCGAACGTTATTTATGTTCGAATGGGATAAAACTTTCGTATCGAAATTTTTTCCGAATAGATATATCGATGAAACTGATTAAATTTAATAAACAAATACGCCATCTTGTATCCACCCGCCATTTTATGTCCATCATTTTTTATTTTGGAAAACCAATTTCAGATTCGTAGTCAACGACCTCTATTTTCTAGTTGAAGTTATTTATTAAGGTATACTGTTTATGAGCCCAGCAGTGGGCATACCATACTTCGAACAACCAGAGTTTTTTTCATGTCCCGCGAATTGCATATCATTTTTGAATGGAGATAAACTATTATAAATTGGCATTTCTCTAGTCTCGTCATTTTTAGTTATGAGTCTCTTTTTGTGATATTCGACTACTAATCGAATTCCAGCCTCTTCCACCTAAAAACAGAAATATGTTTTTCGCAGCGGCTCTGTTATGAGGAAGTGACAAATCATCCAAGAATATCAACAAGCTGTCGCGCTACTAATTTATTTGTTATTTATTAAAACATTTAAGTTACAGGGAACTAAATTCACCCGAACTACCTTCTCACGGTAAATAATATCACCTCTAATGGGAAATAATTTCACTTTTTATCGGTGTAGTTCGCTTTTCTACTGCACGGCTTATACTAAAATAACGATATATAAATATATTAATACATATTTTATGTAACAAAACTTTAAAATAGCTGATTATTTTATTCAATATTGATTCTTAATTTATAAGATATACACTTATCGATTTTCAAAACTAAGGAATTTTGAAAGCTTTAACGCTTAAAAGTAAATTTTAAGGCAATATCTGCAGTTTTGGTAACAGGAAGCAAAAGTCATCATCTGCAACAATAACACCAGTCTCGAGGTGAATAACTATATGAGTATTTGGGTCCATAAGGACATTTTTCGTCACGTATTCTCCAATCGTTAAGCCAGCATTTATCTCGACAAGGCTTTTTGGCAATGACTCCTGCTATGATAATCACCAAAACAAATAGGAATATCAATTTGTTATTCATTCTCTGAAAATGTTTGTTTTTAAAAATTTAACTTTTGTAGTACGTATATTACTTTAACAATTGCACGCGATTGAATGATATAATTTTAAACGCACTTCAGAGTTTATATACTTACTCAAAATTCGTATACGAAATTGAATAATATTTCTTAACTTTATCTTCTCATAAAATATGTATTTGCATTTATTAAGCTGTGTGTACACATAATATAATTACATATACGAAAATTACAGTCAGATTTTTTATATTTCATTGTGCAATGTTTGGTCTGATAACGGTACGGTTACTTCGTCTCAAAAAATACTATATGTCACACGTGACAAGGTTCATAATTTAAATCTATGGAATATTTTACGTTATACAAATAAGATAAAATAGGCGTTTGGGGATTTAAGCTACTGACTTTTTCCTTAAGGGTTTTGACAGAAAATTTTAAAAAATTGGGGAAAATTGTTGTAAATTCACAAGAAATTTCATTTTACCAAACAAAACCTACTAACTCTACGGCAGAACTGCACTTCAGCGACACCTCGCGCACTTTCGCACGAAACTGAACGGAACTTCATGTCACAACGAAGTTGGTCAGATTATCAACTTTGTCACATAGTGCCGCGCCGCGAAGTATAGTTGTCGCTAAGTGCGATATAGCTCATACAATTTCCAACATATAAGTCGTGTAGTTCAGTTCCGCTGAAGTCAGTTCCGCCTAATGCGGTCTTAGCCTTAATGTCAAAAGTGGTATGTTTGTTTAGTTATTTGTACGAATCGTCAATGGCGTGTTCAGCTGAAGTATTTTGAGAAAATAGGTTTAGAATGATATTAATTAAAAAGTATTGAAATCTAAGAAAATTTTAGTAAAGAGCTTTCAATTAGAAAATTATTCAGTATGTGTAAACTGTTTGATTGTACAGGGTGTCCCGAAATCACCACCTCAGAAGAAAACCATGAGTTCCTGAGGTCATTTCAAGTCGAAAAACTTAAGAGGTAATTTTCTCCTTTTCGACTTATGTATAACGGTTTTTATGATTTTTATTCTTTTTTCATTTAACTGGCTCTCACTTTGGCAAACTACTACCGATTTTTGAAATTTTTTTTAAATTTTGGTATACAACTTTTAAAACTTTTTGAAACCTTTTCCATAAAAAAATTGATCAAAATCAGTTGAACCTTTCGTTCTTAAGAAAATCGAATATAAAAAAAATGGTTCTATTGGAGCCACCATTTACAACCATTTTTCGGAATTTTTTTTATAAAAAAAAGTTGTGGGCACGTTTTTGAGAAAAATAAAATTTTCATTTTTTGCTATAAAAATTTGTTTGCCAGCTATACTGTTATTTTGGACAGACAGACAGACGTTTGATTTTTTTACATAGCCGTAACTTGCCATATACAGGGTGGCGAATATGTAATGTTATGATTTAATTATTGAATAATTTTTTTGTTTACGTATTTTTTTTTGTCAGAATTAACTTTTAAAAACTTGGCAAATTTATAATGGAAAATAGAAAGACTCAGCACAGAACGAAGAACCAAAAATGTTCAATTTTATTTTGAAAGTCGACATTCAATTATTCAGACACAAAGATCATATCGAAATGTCCGTTCATGTTCGAAATGCGTCCAGTGCTCCAAGAATTTACCAGTTGGTTCAGTGTTTTCAGCAACAAGGGACTGTCTGTGATCTTCCACGTGCTGGAACACCTCATGAAGTTCGAAATAATGTGAACATTGCTCGGGTGCAAGCAAGTATTGAGGACTACCCCGAAACTTCCACCACACGATGTTCTCAGCAGTTGGTGATGTCAAGGCGGTCTTTGCAAAGAATTTTACGACTTATACACCTTTTTTGGATTCAATTGGTTCACGACTCACAGCTCCCATAGCTCGTCCAACTATGGCTCTCTTGAAGTAATTTTTTGATGATCGGATAATATTGCGCTTTTCTGATTTTAACTGGCCACAGCGTTCGCCCGAATTAACGGCTTCAGCATTTTTTCTTTGGGGCCTCCTAAAAAGTAAGGTGTATGCCAATAAGCCAAAAACCAAGCAACAACTTATATTAAGGCCAATATCCGAGAAGAAGTGATGGCACAGGAACCTGAAATTTTAAGAAGAGCAATGGAAAACGCTCTGAAAAGAGCACGTCAGGTCGAAGCAAACAATGGGCACCATTTGAGAAATATTATCAATAAAACATATTTATAAGCATATCTCCAAACCATAATATAAATTTGTATAAATGTCAAAGTTTCTCAAATAAATCATATAACGTTACTAATCTCACCCTTAGAATGAAAGTGACCTAACTCAAAATTCCCGTAACTTCAATAATTGACATTAAAAAGCGAAGTGAACTCTAAAATCAGGTGGTAAAAAAAATGCCGAATTTTGTAGTTTGGTCACTTTCATTTTAAGGGTGAGTAATGTGCCACCTTGTATAGTACCTTATGGCAAGTTAAAAACGGTATCTGCCATACAAACTTTTTAGCAATAAGTTACATTTTCATTTTTCTTAAAAACGTGCCTGGATTTAAAAAAAATCAAAATTTTGTATTACAGGCGTTTTTAAGTAAAAAAAATTACGAAAAATGATTATTAATAATAAATTAATAATATGTAATAATAATTTTAACCATATGCTGATTTTAATAAAAAAAATTAAAGCGACTCGTACGTTTTTTATTACACTTAATATCAAACGTTTTTTAACCAAAAATAATGGTACCTTCCATACAAGTGTTAAAAAAAATGTCCATATGGAAAAAATTTAAGATTTTTTACTTGTTTCATAAATTTTTGTTAAAGAAATCAGTCACGCGACCCAGTCGTACATTATATTTCGTTTATAGAAGTTATTTATTACGGAATACTATAATACCAGAAAAGAAAAATATAAATTTACACATTATAACCTACATAAATGCAACCCAGTATTCTTTTCAACAATTTCAGTATATGCACACGTGTTTTTTAAATTAACAGTAAACATCTGACCTTAATTTTCATATATATTATATTTTTAAATTCTACATAATACTTCTTAATTGCTCTAAAATATTAAAAGATTTAATAAAGTTCAGAAAGCAACGTTTTATTTTAGATTTCTGAAGAATATATAAGCGCGTTTTAAATTATATCATTCATTAAAGTGCAACTGTTAAAGCATTACTAATCGTTTTAATTTTTAAATAAAAATTTTCACAACATGAAGTACAACTTGATATTCTTGTTTGCTTTCGTAATATTGATAGCAGGAGCTATCGCCAAAAAGCCTTGCAAAGAAAAATGTTGGCTAAACGATAGACGACATCGTGATGAAAGATGTCCTTATCAACCAAGATACCACTATGATTTGGACCGCCTAGGACGGTGTTATTGCTGCGTAGATACAAGTTAAATTTCATCTTTCGCTATTGCTACTACTTCCTGTTATGAAAATTGACTTGGATTTAAATGGACTGTTAATGTGACAAATCTTGAAAAAATTCTTTTATGTTTTTAAAAATAAAAAATTTCAATTAAACAAAAAATATTTTGATTTAATTTAAATTTTACTACATATTTATTTTTTATACGAAACAAATATTTTTTGAATAGAGATTAAAATTTATGTTACGACTTGCGACTACAGATCTGCAAATACCAACATTTTATATAATGTGATAATAATAAATTTTTATCACTTGGTGTACTATTAGGGGTCTATAAAAAAAATCTTTGGATTATTTTTAAATTAATTTATTTCTATAAAATGTTAAGAAAATAAATTGGTACGCCATTTTTTAGTATTTTTTAATGTAGATTTAAAAAACTAATTTAAGAAAATATTTACTTATTTTTTTATTTTTAAAAATGGAATTTTCAAAAAAATATTTTCATTTTTTTTTTTTATTCAAAAATTTTATTTTTTGACAATAGCTGCCAATGAGCTGACATTTTAGCCAAATACCTTTAGATTTTGTCCCAAAGTCTTACAATTTCTTTTTCAGGTTGTTAGCTAATAATTCTCTGACAATGACGTTTCTGACCCTGACAATATTCAGGGTGAAAATTGTCAGTTCACACGGTTGGCAGATATTTGTTTACAAAAAGTTGGTCGATCCGTTGACAGACATTGTCAGACAAATTAAGAGTTTTGTTCGAAGTGGTCAGTGCAGAAATTTTTGTGAAAATAATTTTTAATAAAAATGGCCTTTACCACTTCAGAACAATTTTTAGGTAATCCTGCTTCCTTTCCCATTACCATAATTCGGTAGGTATAACAAAAAACACAAAGAATATACAAAAACTTAAAACAACTTCAATTTTGCGTCCGCGCAGATAGATTTATTATATGTCAATGGAGAAATTGTCAGCAACTATCAGATGTCTTAACAAACGACATCTAACAATTTCAAACGAGTCTGGCAATGTCCTAATTTTGTGTTTAGACTATTGTCACATAACTGACAATGAAGTTCCTGCCAAAAGCCGTTTTTTTATTATGACCATGATCCATATAGATAATCCTGTTGAAATAAAACAGCCTCACAGTGGCTGAAACGTGAACACGATGAGCAGGTACATTTGTTGTTGTCGTTACGTATGTTATTTGATGATCCATATAGATCGTTTCTGATAATAAAAAACGGCTATTGTCACAGAATATTGTAAGTTCACACGATTGTAAGACATTTGGGACAATTTTTTTACTAACAGATCTGACAATAATTGTAAGATCTGACAGACAATCTTCTGTACTTATCTTAAGTTTACAATATTTGGTCCTTAAAACCACAGTGTGACGTAATTGTGCATTTTATTTCATTTATATAAATGTTTTTTTTTTTTATTACATGATGCTATAACCGAAAGAAACGGTATTCATGCACTGTTATAAAACCCTAGATAAGTTTACTATTTGGTTAAATTAACTATTTGGTTAATGAACTGTCAAACTTTGTATGAAAAATGATTTACACAATTTGGTTAAAATTCCCCAAGGTTTTTGCTGCCACCAATTTTGTTTGATAAACTTAAGCAAACATCATCGTGACTTTTAGAATTGGGCGTGTTCAGAAATAATAAATAATATAGATAAGATATCTTATAGAGAACTAAAAAAAAAACTGCCCATGTTTCGGTTACTATCACATTGAGATTAGTTGATATAAAAGTTGTAAATTAAAAAAAAAAATTAGGACGTCTACATTTTCGGACTCTTGTTGTTCAGTGTTATTATTTTACACAAATCCACACAATGGGCTATGTTATGTTTTCCGAAATGTCATCGAAATGAAAGGAATCATTTCTTTTTCTGATTCTCCTTTCACCAAATTTCAGTGGAGTCGAGCTCGGGACCAATTTTACTACCGAAAACGAAAGTGAACTAAACTGAAGGATCACTGCCATGAGTTTGCGAACATTAAAGCCTTTGGGTTTAAGAGGCTTAAGAGGCTGATTCAAAAACGCAGCATTTAATAAACCAGCATTTAACCAAATGAATTAAAAACAGCGTTCATTCAAACTTTTGTGTATGACTTATCGTTTTACACAATTTTTAAACTAACGACGTTGCATAATATAGCCTTATATTAATTTACACATAATAACCGACATACATATGTGCGACCCCAGTATTCTTTTCAACGATTTCAGCATATGTACTCGTGTTTTTTAAAATTAACAATAAATATCTGATCTTAATTTTCGAATACATTATATTTATCTTCAATTCTATATACATAGTACATATACATACTGTTTAGTTGTTCTAAATATTAAAAGAGTTTAATAAAGCTAAGATAAATACGTTTTTTTTAAAGGGTTTCTGAGTATATAAACTCATAAATGCGTTTTAAATTATATCATTCATTAAAGTACAATTTGGAAAAGCATTACTTTTCATTTTATAATTTTTAAACAAATATTTTCAGAACATGAAGAACAACTTGATATTCTTGTTTGTTTTGGCAATAATGATAGCAGGAGTTATAACCAAAAAACCTTGCCAAGAAAATTGTTGGTTAAACAATCGAAAATATCGTGACGATAGATGTCCTTTGAGACTCAAACACTCCTATGATATGGAAGGCTTAGGACGGTGTTATTGCTGTCCAAAGAAATAGTTAAATTATTCATCTTTTGATGTTATTATACTGCTTCCTGCAGTATTCGATTCAAATGCAGGACACTTAATCTTGATGAATTCCCTTATATTTTTAAGTGCAAAATTTTGTAATAAATTGTTAATTAATATTGAATAAATTAATAATAATGTTTTGCTATTTATGTTTTTATATCAAACAAATCTTTTTCGAATAAAGCTTAAATCAAGCAACAACATGTGACCAAAAGATTTGTCAAGACGAAATTTTACTTTGGCTGATCACGCACTTATTAGTGGTCTATAGAAGCTAAATATCAACATTGCACATATTCATATATTAAAGTTTTGTACCTTATAAAATATTATTATATTTCCCAAATCTCCCCTAGGATAAAGTAGTTTATAATCTTTTTTTTGTAGAATTTAAAAAGCTTAAATTTGTTGACTTGATTTTTCTACGAAACAAACTGATTTAATATTTTATAAAAAAATTGATTTTGCTCTTTCCACTCATAAAGTAAAAAGACAGTCCTTTAAATTTTATTAAATTTTTTGCCTGAACATTTCTTCCATAAAAAGCGACAAATTTCGAACAATTAAAAAATTTCACCACACAAAATCTAAAATACATGATTAAAGCCTACTAAAATTTTTGCTTTCGGAAATGTAAAAATGTACATTCTTCAAAAAACGCAATTAAGTTTTTTAAATTGTAAAATATATCCTTTTCCAATCCCGGGTGAAACGGTGGCAAACAAATTATCGGGAGGAAGCGATGTCTTTACAGAAAAAAATGGAGTTTTCATAAAAACTATCGATATCAATTGTATATTTATGTAATTTACGCCACGTCAGCGGTAGAATAGTTTTTCTCCGTGCTTAAATTAAGCGCCGACAATTCTATGCGCTCAGCTCAGCCCGGTGGGAATTAATTCTTGTTGCATTTGACACGTACATAAATTGTCAAGCCCCGAATCATCCAATTCCCTTCGGGTATGGAATAAACACGTTTTATGTCACACGCGCCACAGCGTGCGTTCCCGCACTACCGTCTGTCCCACGCCTGTTTTCCGCACCGATCGTATATGAGTCAAAATTAGAACAGTTATGGAATGGATAATCCAATATTTTGCTTGTTTTTTACATTATATTTGGCATGGTTCAACGTTTGTTTTGTTGGCGATCTTTTGGTGTGTCATAGTGAAGCTTGGGCCTACGTTCTGTAAATTTCGTATCGATAAAATTGGTCGAGAAACGTTGGAAAATGGAACAAAACTTCGTATGATTTGTTTCAGTTTTCATTGGCCGCGTTCGAATGATAGGCCGATAGGGTATTTAAGATCGTTTTGCATCGGATATGTTTTCGAACGACAAAAACCGGATTGAATAGGTTTGTCTGGTAATTTATATTTTATAATTTATTTTGTATTTTATGTATGTATACATATTTTATTTTGATCGGTAAAAATCAAAATCTATGTAAAAAAAAACACAAACTAGAAATCCCACGTGTTCTTTAATTTATTGCCACGGAAAGTGAGAGACTAGACGCTGAAAATCAGCTAGCACGTATTTCAGATGTCAGCAGTTTTTTTTCACAAAAATCCGAAAAAAAGCTGAGAAATATTTCTGAGGAATCCTGTTCATTTAACTAAGATTGCTGAGATCTCCGAGATCTGATTTTCATGAACATGCCTAGGTACTGATTCCCAATGCGACGAGAAATCGTGAATCAAGCTTGACTTAAGCTTAGAATAAGAAGATAAGGAAGAGGTGCATATCACATATACAGCGTATATGTGAATGAGGGACCAAATTTAAAAAAAAGAAAAAAAGGGGCCTATCTGTCATTTTGCCGATCTAAAGGAAAGTGTTTCTATATTTTCCAACGTTAAAATAATGGAAAAAGCTTATTAAACTAAATACAAATGAAATAAATGGAGAATATACCTTGGAATACTTTGTTAAAAAAATATAAAAAAAACATGGGGTGCTCTGTTAAATCGTGTAAAAACAATAATTATAATATGGTATTTACAATCTTTTCATTTCACGGGCTGATTGTGACTCATATTCCACATAAATTATTGTAAAGTGGTGTTTTTTAGGTAAACAAATTATCGTAGTGCCTTTTATTTTACTTTTTTATTTAATTTACTAAGCTTTTTGTTACTATTTTAGCGATTTAAAATCCCAAAACAATTCCTCAAAAAAACAGAAAAAATATCCCGGATGTTCCCCGCATACGCAAAGAAGATTACATGTCCAGGAAAATCTGGACAGATAGCAATAGCAGATAGTTTTAATTTTGATTACAACCTCATATGTATGTATATACATATGTGTCAAAAGACGCTTAATTCATAGAAATATTTTAGACTAAAAAAGCTCATTTGTGTATTCTGAATTGTGTTAGACTTTTTGAAAAATCAATTGAAACATGACACAAACAAAATTTTGAAATCAATCTGAAAATGTCTTCTATATATACTTACCAACTAAAGTTAATATCAGGCTACTTGTGACATATGCGAATAAAACAATTAACAATGAGACAACTATTGCTTTTGGAATGCTTTTTTGTGGGCTATGTGCTTCTTCTCCAGTTGTAGCTATAATATCGAATCCTATAAATGCATAAAAACATGTTGCAGCTCCCGAAAAAACCTAGAAAATTGCATGAAACAAATTTACTGTAAGTTTTAATATTCCAGCATCAGCAAAAACACAAATCATACCCCACTCCAACCAAATGGTAAAAATCCTTGATGCTCAGTCCAAGTATTTGTATCTACATAGAAAAGACCAGCCGTTATGATAAACACCCAGCAAGCCAAATTAAGAATATTGAGCGAATTGTTGAACAAAACTGATTTACTTGCACCCGTTGCAAGTACGCATGTCATTAATATGGTAATACAAAATGCAATAAAATCCGGAGGTTTACCTTTTTTTTCGAAGAAGAAATGAAATATGAAAAAAAACAACAATTTGTTTAGGTAAAAGCTCACCGAATATTGTTCCAACATAATCGGCCACAGTTTGACCTATTAGACCTCCTGATAACGAATCAAAGCTAGAACTCAAAGCACATGCACAGGCACTCGTACCTTAAAATGATCTCAGTTAATTTAAATAAAAATAACAAGATATTTTCCTTCTTATACCAATTAAATACTCAAGTATCATATTCCAACCGATAACAAACGCAACAAATTCTCCGACAGCAACATATGAATACATATATGCAGATCCTGAAGTATTTGGCACTCGAACTCCGAACTCAGCATAACAAGCCCCTTGGATAAAAAATAATAATTAAAAATATGATGATTATTTAGTTCAAAAATTTCTTAACGATAAATGTTGCCCATGACGAAAAAGAACAATTTTTTTGTTCGCTTTTGTCATACAGTAAAGAAGATGTCCCTTTTTCTAACCTGAAAATATACTTGCAACTGCTGCTATGATGAAACTTAATACAACACCTGGTCCAGCAATATTTTTTGCTACCATTCCTGCCACAAGGTACATTCCAGTTCCACAACAAGATCCCACACCCAATGATGTCAAGTCCAATGTCGTTAAGCATTTCTTAAATAATTGATATTAGTTTTAAAATAAAATTAACGAAAATATTCATATTTGTTTACTGTTAGTTTTGGTTTTGTATTACGAGCACTATCATTTGGAACGTTTCTGAGATCTTTTGTGCGGACTAATTTCGAAAATAAAGCAACTCCAGATGAAACTCCAGCTGGCAATGGAAATGGAAACTTCATCTAAAAATACAAATGTGAAATTTTTTTTAGGTGATATGTAATATGTGTAGATAAAAGATATTAACAGTACTTTAAGTACTTTACAAACGAAGAATTTTCTCACAATAGCAAATGAGTATTTCAAAGGTTGAAAAGTTTTAGTTATTTTAAAAAATGTATTTAATACAATTTTATTTCTGCTTTTATTTTTTTTATTGAGATCAAAACGCAAACTAGGACCTTTAAAGATCAACAGATCACTTAGTTAAATATAAAAGTTTGACAAAATATTTCAACATATAAAATATAAATATAAATTAGAAGAAAAAAAAACTATAACATGCAATAAACTATTAAAATAATAATATTCAAATTAAGTCTCTAAATTAATCACAGGTTTAGATGAACTAGAATTATAATAGCTTCGCTGAACCCCGAAGCCCGCAACCTAATATATCCGTTAATTCGAACTTGATCGTACGAAATAAATGCAAATAAACAAATAATATATGTAATAATATAATGATTATATATTATTAAGTAGAATGTGATGGATAAGAATGAAAGAAAAGTAATTGAAATCTTGGAACGAGAGAAACATTTTTGGTGTTATCAAAATATTTTTTTTTTGTATTTATTGACTTCATTTCTAAAAATGGAATCGAATTTTTTTATTTTTCCACAATTTACCCCATAAATAGCTTAGTTTTCACAATAGCATCCACAAAATATAACATAAAAATAAAAAGTATTTTTTAATTTGGATGCTTTTTTTGTTTTTTTTTTAACAGTTTTTCACCCAATCAAAAAAAAAATAAATTTGAAAATATGTAGTTCTTAAGTAATTCTTTAAAAGCCTGTTCGCGTAAGCAGAAACTACCCAAAACTACCATTTTCTACCAGATTTAGTCCGAAGGCGTTCGCATATGCAAATTTTGGGTAGTTTCAGGCAAAGATACTGAATTATTATTAATTATTATAATTCAGTATCTTTGGTTTCTGGCAGGAGAGAGCGCTCATGACTCGTAAGAAAGAAAATAATTTCCCCTTCTTGCCAGTTTTTACCAGAGAAATTTCTTTGGGAAGAAACAGGTAAGTGCTGTGTTGTGTCAGAAGCCATTTTGAAAGACAAAGAACAACAAAAAAAATACAAAATGGCTGTTGTTTACTGTTTGTTTTACCTTGGTGGAAATGGATTTTTTAATTCGTTCATTTACATAAAATGAAAATTTTAATAAAAAAAAAAAAGTAAATTTTTTGATACAAAAATTTATAAATAAAATATTTAGGTAGTTTAAGAAACTTTGTATGTGAAGTGTACTTTAATTCAGTGTATTTTTTTTTAAATTCTGTTCTAATGTAGTTATGATTTCTTCATAGAATTTGGGACTAGTTAAAAAAGAATTGCGTGATGGTGTGTGTGTTTTCTATTTGTTAATATTAACAATGCTAGTTTTTATAAGTTCATCATCAAATTTAATAAAGAATATGAAAATATATTAGAAATTTCAATATTGTCGCTTTGTTTCCTTTTTTGTTTTTGTTTACTTTTTGTTGTCGTTTAAAAAGTGGCAAATATTTTGAATCAAGGCGTTCGTGTACTTTCGGACAGTTTTACTCCTCTATGAAAGAATTTCATCTCCACTCCTCCAAATGTGACAGATTGCCAGATTGCCAGATTTAGTCCCAGAAGTACTCGAACAAACCTATGATATCCATCAAACGGTCATCTCTCAAAATTACATCTATCAAATGACATTTGAGAGATTTATTTTAACAAACAAAAATACAGCCAAACTTTATCTCATTTCTTAATGTTTTTTTTTTATTTTTGTCTTAATTTTCCAAAAATAAACTGGCCTATGTCCGTCTTCTACTTCCAATCTCTCGCTGTACCAATTAATCAGAGATTAAGAGGATTAAACAGACAGGTAGACAAACAAACTTTCACATTTATAATAGGTGTGTTTTTTTCCAATCCCGGAGGTAAGTGATTGAAAAAAACGATATCGGGGATTAGCGACGCCATTACTGGGTGGCCCCGTAAATTATCTGGGTTTAGCTAAACCCATTGGGGGTTAGTTGTTGTTGCATTTAACATATATATTATTTAGCCCCGAATCGTTTTTTTCATCCAATTTCCTTCGGTCTTGGAAAAAAACACGCCTAATATTACCAGAAGAACCGTGCGAAAATTTCGCACGTTCAATAAGGTTTTGCAATAAAATTTTCAAATAGAATGTTTGAACAAAATAAATAAATTCTTTATTGATATGAACATATTAGTTTTAACAAACTTCTTTGTAAACAATATTTGATGTAAGAATGAAATCAGAATTGACTATTAAATATGTTTCTTCCCCACTCACTCAATGTGCAAGCCAAAAAAGAGGATTTTAATTTAAAGAATTAATAAACATGTTTCTTTCATTCATGCAATCTGGTGATACCTAATAAATGCATTCGCCTTTTTATAATGAGAAATATGTTTCTCCCCCACTCACTCAAGGTGCAGCGAAAAAAAGAGAATTTTAAATCACAGAAGTAATACATATTTCTCTCTTTCACACAATCAATGGGTTTAGTTTATTCGATTTTTTTTTATACAAAATACGAAAAAAAGAATACAAACAATAGAAGTAACAAATGTGTTTTTCCACCACTCACTCAAAGTGCAGCGAAAAAAAGTAATACCTAAATATTGTTCTTTTCACTTATTCAATGGGTTAAAAGTGAGGCGTTCTTTATGTCAAATTATTCATTTATTGAATTATTTGAAATTGACGAAATTTATAGAAAATATTGTGGTTTAACATAAACTTTATGTGCAATGTCATCGCTATGTATAACTTCCTATCCAGTGATACCTAAATTAGTAGATTTGAATATTTTATAAGTTAGAAAAAAGGAGTCTGACAACAGAAATAATATATTATGATGCCTGTTTGGTAGCCGTTTTTCAATTTTTTTTCCAAAAACTGAGTTTTTTTCTATGGGTTTTGACAGCAAATTGTGAAATTTTGTGAAAATTTGTGCAAATTCGCAAGAAATTTATAATAATTATAATAATATTAAGTGTGTTCCTTTACTTCGAAATTCTGTGCATTTGTGTAAATTTCTACAAATTTTTATTTTTAAAAATATGAACTTTGACAAACACAGACTTTTGTGTAGAGATTCACACAAATGCACAGAGTTTCAAAGTAAAAGAACAAACCTTTTAATAAGATAAGACAGGATTATGACTTAAACTATTCACTGAAAGTGGTAACAGCGCCCTCTCTCATGGCTTCAGACACTACAAAGCATTCGATATAGGAACAAGCACTCCATATATAATATAATATGTTCTATGACACAAAGCACGCATTCGCAAACGCACAGTAAAGTGACATTTATCTAGAAGCCATTGTGAATTTTTTTTTCGGAAATTTTTTTGAAAATTAATGCATATACTGGAATCTTATCTTGGATAATGAATTTCGACTTCCTGAGCTGGAGAATAAAAACGCCGTTGCTGCAGACATTCCACTTTCAGGGATACCTACTCCGAAAATAAAGTTTTGTTTCTACTACATGACACCTACTGCATGAAATTGCATTAAAAATTCCCAAAGAGAAGGTGATGCAGCATAAGTTGGTTTCGAAGTTCATGATGTTTATTATTTTTAAATTAAAATAATTGAAACGTATGCAGTGAAACTATATGAACAGAATAAAATTCTTAATTGTATTTTGTTTTAGTTGATATTTTAGGCTCCTTTCACACGACGAAAACAAATTGTTGACTTTTTTGACGATTGATTCTGGACTCACAAGACTGACGAGTTACCATAATTTTTTTAATTTTGTTAACGATTTATGACTTCAGCGTTGAAATAGTCTTAAATCTGCCAGTGGGTAGTCATTTATTTATTTCTTTGAATCGTTGCTGAATTTACACGACTAACAAAATTATAAGTTTTTTGTCAAAAAAATTGGAAAATATTTGACAAAAAAATAAATTTTTATTACATTTACATAAAGTCAAATGATAATGACACTGACGCATTGCTTTGAGCAATAAATAACACTTGGAATTTGTATTTCATTTTTAATATACAACGTGGAAGTGGGTGGGAAAATGTATGCATTTTATTTTTTACATTCCTGAGAGCTCAATTATAATTTTTTAGATTTCTAGTGAAGTTGTTAAGAAAACTCAAATATAAGAAAATTAGGAATGGCAGAGGGCGGACTTCCAAAAATAAAAAATATAATGCTTTAGGTTTAAGACAGCTTCATTACAAAATTTCAGATGTCTATTGATTTAAATATGTATGTAAACACTCAGAAAACAGATAAGAAAAGTAGGTATGGTGGTAGGTGGATTTTCAAATAAATTACATATATATTAATTTCAATTTCCAATGGCTGTTAAATTAGAATAAAACTTAATATAATAAAAGTGTATGTTGAATTGGGCGGATTTTACTTAAAACACTTAAAAAAAGGTGCAATTGGATCAGGAAAAAAGGAAACGCAAATCCATCATTCGAATCGTGAGTTATGGTCGCGAGTTCATAACGAAACTCTACGGAAAAAGTCAATTTCAGTTTTCATCGAAATTAAGTTTTTAATTTTTCTATGTACAAACTTTATTCGAGGTATTATACGAACATTAAAAAAAATTACCCAAATCAGCCCTGCTGTTTTCATTACCAAAATAATAATGTTTCAATTGGCATGAACTAACGTAACGTGTAAAAACAAAATGGAGAAAAATTTGTTGAAAATGCAATAAAATAATAAATAAAAAGTGTGTATACGCCCGAGTGTCATATTGTTTAATTTTTTTTTTTTTTATTTAACCAACTACTCATTGACAATATGAGTCTTTTTGATTTAAAGATATAAAATTTGTTAATTTATTGACTCCAGCGCGACCTATCGAATCAATATTCAACAATATTCTTATGAATAAACATATATTTTCCAAATTTCAATCCTGGTGATCGTTCGAACTGTTTCGAAGTTTACTAATGTCAGATATACTAACATCCTCAAATAAAAAAAAAAAAATATATAAATGGTACTCGTATGTTTTTGGAGAAAATTGACCTGAAAGTCGAAAATTTGTACGACAGGCAAATAAATAATTTAATTTCTGCAAATTCCAAAAAAGATATCAATTTTAATTAAACAAAGTTACAAAAAATATAATAACTTCGGACATGAGTCAGAGTTAACCAAAGTATAAGCATTTTTTTAAATACCCGATAGTGAGATAAATGAGATAAAACCTAGACACTTACTGTGGAACGATTTTTTTCTTAGAACATACCTCACAATCATTTTCCAAATTATTGATTATTGTTTTTATGTTTTAAAAATAAACATACATACATATTATGTTTTTTATTAAAAAAAAAAAACAGTTTCCCAAAAATATTCACCTAAAGGAGCTTGCATTGTACTTGTTCCGTAGATCAACTAAAAAATTTCAATTTTATTTTATTATTGTGTACGTATTTCAATCTTTTGTGTGAAATAATTCAATTAAAACTTTATTAAACTGAAATCTTTACAGCTACTTTGAAAGACGTAGGTATACATAATGGACTGATAATAATTGAGTTCATAAAATATTATTAATGAAACCGAACACGAGAAATCGATTTAAGGACTGCTATCAGAACCTGTCATTATTTTGATGTGGATTAAAAAAAAAATAAAGAGTTTTTCTTCTATTCTATATAGTGACATCCAATAGCTAGCTTTAATTTTAATCAATCAATTTTTCAGTAATTGATACCGCCCGCCAATCATCGAGTAGAAATCGCACATCCAGAGTTACTCGTATACTCTTACACACAAAATATGGATGATTTATCACGAGATAGAAATTGAAAATAAAATACTGGTGAGTTTGAACTTTCTCTTATATGAGTTTGAACACACATAGGTATGTATATTTATTTCTATTTAGTAGCTTAAGGGGGTGTACAATTATGACTTATAGATCTATGAGACACTTATATGACGTTGAAAAATATTCTTAAGTCTAGAAATATTTTTTGCAAGCCAATTTGTAAGTATGTACTTGCTTTATAGGGCAAGTTCATTATATTTATATATTTAATCTTAGAGACGACAGCAAATTTTGGGGATGTATAACCAAAATATATGAGTGGGTACGTGGGTTAATAAGTATTTAGGTAAAGGTATATCGAACCCAAAGTCTGGCTAGAATGTTTCTCAACGTTTGGAGGGAGTGAGGGGGCTGAAAATAGAGATTTTAGCAATTTTGTAACCAGGGGTATTTTTATTCCATAACGCAGTGTGTATTCGAGATGCCACTCGTGACATTTCACGAGATAATTTACACCTTATTTTTTATTCCAAATTGTGCCCGCAAAAATTCTTTCATATACTATATTTCTATAGTGCCTTTGAATTCAGTTTGCATTTAAAAAGACCTTAGGTCTTACAGGCAAATACATATAGTTACAATTATTATTAATAATAATATAATATAAAACAACAACAAAAATAAAAAACTGATTTGTGTGGATTCAAGAAAGCGGAAGCACGATATAATAGGCGCGTTCAGAAATGAGATCTTAGAGATTTCGCTCCATTAAAAAAATGAGAAAGTGAATCCAAATTTTTTTTAGAGTTTTGACAGCAAAATTGAGAAATTTTGTTGAGGGATTTTGTTCATATAGCTGAGATTGCTGATATCATGTATCTTGCAAAACACCATACATAACAGCTTTTAAGACCAAATATAATGGTACCTGGACCAAACAAATTTATTTTTTAATTTTCTCAAAAATATTTCTATAAATTTGTGTACAAAATTCAATAAATTATTCGATAAGGATGTTATAGATAAGGAGAAAAGTGGATTACGTTTCGTCCAGGAACGACAGTTGGGCTCATCAGTTAGATGCTGTTGTACCTTTCTTAGACGCATTAAGGTCGATTCTTACTGACTCTTATAAAACTCACAGCATGAATATACTGTGAATTTTATATTTGTACTCAGGGAATTTGATTAAATTCAGACACTTGACACAATTCTTCGTACATTCTACAAATAATGCGTAAGGTCAACCCACGAATGAATTTTGTCTACTAGTAATAATATCATTCGTTGCGATTTTACTAATAAATTTTTTGAGTGACGTTTCTTGCAATCAGGTGACGAAACTATTTTTAATATAAGTAGTACCTACATATATTGTGGCGTAAACAATTAAAACGGTACTAAACTCACTTTTTGTCAATATATGGAGTGTGATATACCAAAATTTGCGTATCAAAACGAGCTAATCAACAAGTTATTACTATTTTTTAATTTGAGTTTGGAATAAAAACGAGGCTATTAAGTATTTTGTTAACAATCAAAAAGCCAGTTATTTTCAAAACGGCTCCATTTTTTCTCTAAATAAAATCAAATAAATAGTATTGATTTTCAAAACGGAGCTTATTGTAATACGCTTGTGGTATCAACATCCAAGTAAAAATATTGTAGGTACCTACGTCTTTACGCTGCGATGTGCAGCCCAAAATACAAATTTGACATTAATATACATACATGCCTTTTAAACTGGCTGAATAAGAATCCTTCAGCAAAAAAAAAAATAAAATAAATAATCTTTCCAAATATTGGCCATTTCTTTTTCCCGCTGGCATAGAAAAAAAGTGCGACATGAGGAAGTTATCATCCTTCCCGGAAAAGTATCATGAAATTTTAATATGGAACTTTCAAAAAACTTGGAACGGCACCGCGGAGTGTGTCGAGTAATGGACTGGAAAGCGGCTGCCCAAGAAAACTCAAAGCCAACCTATTAATACCATTTTAAGTTTAAGCCAACTAAAGGGTTTGTCAAAATAAGAGCTTATCTAGGCAAGATTACAGATGAACTACAAATCTGTAGTTGGAGTTCAAGATCCATTATGCACCCAACTAAAAGAATTGATATGATAGATCTTATATCATTGTCCTCAGAAATTTCTCTTTTAGAAGCTTGAAAGAATGATATTGACAAACTCCTCAAACACCATTGTCGGGTAAAATTGAGACTTGAAATTTTATAGGGAAATTATGGATATAGAAGTTTTTCAAAATCCTAAGGATGAACCAGATGTTTGTGCGAGTTTGCGAGTTTTTGTTCATCATCTGAATTTCCTATATTGCGAAAACAAAATTGCTAAGATTCATTATTAATGTATAAGTTTGTGAAGAAAGAAGTATTATTTATTTATTTTACTAATATTCTTTACTATCGCTGTTATAAAAATTTGTATGAACTCCAATAATTACGTTATTTTTCTCTCCTTTTTTTAATTTTACAGGCATTTGAGAATCAAAATGATACCATTTAAAGAAGTTATTTTCAAAATGCCCTAAATATATTTTTAACAAACAAAACTGCCTACAAAAAAAAACATTTCCCTAAAGGGCGAAAATCGAAAATGAAAGGTCCTTATAGTATTTTTTTAGTCAATCTTATAGACAAATTTAACAAAATTTACTGCAAAGAATTACATTAAATATTTTAGAAGTTATAGGTTTCACCCTTTTGCTCGGTTTCATCTTTAATTTTTAAAGCCTCTATTTGATTGTTAATGCCACATTATGTATAACGAAAAATCGAAGGAAGCTACAAGAAAAACCTTCTTTAAATTTCTCCAATAATGGAGAAAATAACAGGCTAAATAACGTACCGAAAAGTATTTATGTCAAATTGCGGTTTTATAACATTCAAATGTTTAAATAACTAGTAAGATGAACAATTTTATAAATAATAAATAAATAAACAAATAAATAAAAAGACAAACGAACAAACAGATAAATTAAAAAATAATAAGTATATATTTAATACCATCACAAGCGACGCGTTTCGGATTTAGGAATCCATTAACGGGTTTATGCTATCGGACTGATTACCTACATTCAGCTGAGGGACCAACAGGCCAATTTTGCCGAATACAATAAATGTCTCCAATAAAAACACTTTTTTGTATTTCTTTTTAATTTCAATAGTATATTTCAATTTAAAAATAGTTAATTCGAACATTAAAACTGTAAATTTTTAATTCGATTTTTCAACCCAAATAGAAAATGACAACTACGCATCTACATACATAATATGTACAATGTACATACCTGCATACTCGTACCAAAAAAAAAACGAAAAACTTTATCTTGTTGCTTCCCAAGGCTGTAATTTTTTTAATTAAACATCTATTGATTAAGGAATTTGAATATTAAACAATAACCGATGACCGATAAAGAAACAATCTTTTTTAATGATGTTATGTATATTATTTCATACACACAATTATAAGTTAAAGGGGTTGCTTCTACCGGTTTAAAATAAGAAACTATTATTTTTCGACTTTTTTTTCTATTTCCTGTCTTTAATTACCAACTTCACATCACTTATTTAAACAAATTTCTTTAATTTATTTTCCTTACCTTAATACCAAAAACATGTGACATAGTTTTGCATTTATTTTTATTTCCACTTTTCTTACTACCTAAGTATTTTTTTCTTTAAGAATAACTTAAAAAAAACACATTTAAATTTTTTAATTAAAAATCAACCTCAAATCCTTATAAAAGTGAGGTCTTGAACACACAATTTTCGTTGCTGGACTCCCAATCAACTTAATTGGACAACCAAAAGACAAAATTTGATATTCAAAAATTGTCCAAGGCAAAGTCATTCTCCCAAAAAAAAAAAAACACTTAACCTTGATGTCCTTTATTCCCATTATTTAGTTATGTAACGTCATGTACATTGCAGTCATATATATGTACATGACATGTACTACACCACAAGCCCCGACCTCTTTTTTTTTAAGTCCAACACATATAAATTGTCATTGAAAAAGAATAGATTTTCGAATGTTAAAAATAAAAAAAAAAATAAAAAAAAGTAAATAATTCTACAAGTTTAAAAATAAAAAAAAGAGCAACGATTCTTTATCAACAGGTCTAGTATATCGTCTCGCACTCAATATACAGACGTAGGAGTCCTGTTACTTTCAGTAAAACACATCGAGGGACACCAGAGAACAGACCAAGGGCATTTCAAGATTTATAGGTGAAATTTAATTAAACTGTGTCTTCCATTACCATAATAATTAATGTTATCCATTTATTTATTACCTTTAATAGTGTTTAATGGTACTGCTTTAGCTTAATGGAGTGCTCTTTCCGTTGTCGCGTCGTCGTTAGTCAATTGTCGCTTATGAGTGGTAATCTTTTTCATGTATACTTCACAGATCCATCATTTTTTTTTTGTATTGTAAAAATTTTAATTGCATCTGAAATGTATGAGTTATATCCTTAAGTGATGTTTTTTTTTTTTTTTTTAACTTGCGATATACAAAGTATTTTAATTTAAAAACAAAAAAATATATTCCAATCAACACGTAGTTAAACTAGCTAAATGAACAAAATCACTTTTTCATTCTTTCTATATTCTTTAACATATACAATATATACATGTTTTTTTTTTTTATTTTCTTTTTTGGTTGGGTATTTTGCAATTGATTTTAATTAAATTGATAATTAATTTATTTTTTATTTCAATCAAAATTAAAACACTTAAAAGGGGAGAATATTTTTATATCTATTTTAATTATTGATTAAGTATAAATATATTTTTTTTTCACGAACAAGGAAGATTTTCACAAGTGGTGTTGTTCCAGCGCCATTTTCCCTTTATAATCAGGAGCTCTCTCTGAATTATCCTTCTTTGAATGAAAACTTCAAACGCGTTCTGTATATCTACAGAGTTGGCGCACTGAAAACACCACCACCTGATTGTGGGGGAAGGGGATTTATTTTTACTATCTGTATCTGGCGATAATGTCCTATGTCCTATGGTGGTGTGTCGAACTGTCGACTGTCGTGTGCGTTGTGGAAAGCTCCTTTTTTTATATTCATTCAACTTTCTGTGTCTGTCAGTGGGTTAAAATGAGACTGTACGTTGAGGAAGCACCACATCAGGATACCAACTTGAGTGCGATGGGGTGTTAAAAGGCCAAAACACCCACTCCTTATACATACCTATATATGTACATATCTCCTTACATACAATAGGCAGCAGAAATTTCCTATGCATTGACCTTTTAAACAAAATCATGAAGTAAGAATAACGTCTCTGTGCATACTTTTATGTTTTATCTGCTGAATAGTTTATCAAGTCAATTATCATCATGGAAATGTATTTGGGCTTAAAAGAGACTTATTTTCGGTTTTCCATACAAGTGTTGATATAGAAGGAAAGGTATAGTACATTACATATGTGTGTAGGTATCCTTTAATAGGTTTTGGTAGAGTGTTTTGAAGGCCAGGAAAGGATTGACGCAATGTGCAAAATGTGGAGAGGGCGTTTAAGAAAGGGAATGATTATCAAAAAAAAAAAATGTGCATGACTGGGTCGCATGTACTTGCTCTAATAGCAGACACTTATACCGGTTAGTTCTTGAAGTTCAACATCGCATTTTACCAAATATTAGTTGATTTTATAGAGATGATTGCAATTGAATGGTGACCGCTGCGTAGTTCACCGACAATAAAATATGTCATTTTTTTAATGGTGTTTTGGAAGCCTTCTGAACCCCACAAAATGACAGTTCTTCTTCTCAATAGAAAAGAAAATGCTTCTGGATTTGAATTCAGAATCGAAACCAGAAGCACTTACCACTTCAGAATCGATAAAAACTCCATAAATGAACCCCACAAAATGACAGTTCTTCTTCTCAATAGAAAAGAAAATGCTTCTGGATTTGAATTCAGAATCGAAACCAGAAGCACTTACCACTTCAGAATCGATAAAAACTCCATAAATGAACAAAGAAAAAAAAGTGTATCCGTGTTTTTTGCAAGCCCGGGGGGGAATTGGATAAAAAAACGACGTCGGTGCTAAACAATTAACATGTTAAATGCAACAGCAACTAATCCCAGAGAATTCTCGGGGTTTAACTTAAGCGCACAGAAAAACTGTGTTACCGGCATGAATTACATACATGTTATCGATAGTTTGTATGAAAACTCCATGTTTTTTACTGTCATGGCGTCGCTAATCCCCGCTGTCGTTTTTTTCAACCAATTCCTCCCGGGCTTGCAAAAAAACGACTATTGACACAATTACTAAAGTCCTCAGAGCTTTACATTTTTTTTAGAAAATAACTCCTGTTTTAAGATATTTGTTTTAATGCCCAAAAAGCTATGTTACCCTATATGCCTTGTTAAGTTTTATGCAGAAAATTTTAAAATGCAAAAATAATACGAAATGCAAATATGCAAACAATTCAAATAAGAAATGTGGGTGTGGCATTAGGTAAATATTCAGAAAAATTACATACACAGGTTATATATGCGTCTTATGTATACATATGTTCAAAAGATTTAAAAACAAAATTTCAACTTTGTAATAAGAATATAGTGACTTTAAATATAGGTGAAAAGTCAAATATAAGAAAAATGGGTGTAACAGTAGGCGGGCTGTTAATAATTAATTAAAATAAAATTATTACACATCAAGTCATGCTTTAGTTTCAAGAGAGGTTGTTTATAAAATTTTAACTTTCTTAGATAGATCTTCATTAAGAAGGAAACTCATATATGTACATACCTATAAGGGCGGCGCGGCGGCGCGGCGTTTCAAAAATATTTCACAATCACATGTTAAACTTTATGTTCAAGAGAGCTTAATTACAAATTGTCTGCTTTCTGGGAAATTTAAATAAGTAGATTAAAATATAAGTAGATGAATACCTACATTCAAATATGTTTAAGAAAAGTGGACGTAGCAGCGGGCGGTTTTTACTGAAAAATAAAACATTTTATTCTTTCTCAAAGTGTGAAGTCTGTATATGGTATGTTAAATTAAATTAAATTAAATTAAATTAAATTACGTCCATGGAGTTCCCTTTGTGGGGCATAGGGCCTACGTGCCATCGTGTATGATTTCTGGAAATATAGCTCCGCTCTCTTCAACTCTTCCCCAGTTGTGCTGATTTCTCTTCAACCGTTTTTCGCCAAGTACTTCTAGGTCGGCCCACTTGTCTACCTGACAGTGTGAGCGGGTTCCATTGCATCTCTTGACTCGCAACGCAATGGACTCGTCACCTTTACGAAGCGTATGGCCAATCCCCTGCCACTTGCGTCTTCGTATTATATAGTCTATGGGTTCCTGACCAGTTCTCGCATGAAGGTCATCATTGCAGATACAGTTGTGCCAGAAAATCCTCAAGATGTTTCGAAGACATCTATTAACGAACGTTAATAATAAGTGCTGCACCCATAAAGCAGCACGGATTCAACATTGGAGCGGAACAGTCGTAGCTTGGTCCTTAAGATAAAAGAGTTGTTCTTCCATTCGGCTGTTTGTATGTAGTTCAGTTACGCCGCCAGTAGAGACAATACTCCCAAGAAATTGGAAATTCTCAACCATCTCTACTGGTTGTCCCAAAATATCTATTTGGATTGATGAAGAAGTTCCAAGACTGATCTTTTTAGTTTTTCCGAATTGATATTTAGCCCCATGTTTTCAGCTTCTCTCTCCACCCTTGTTGTCATTTGATGGAGATCCATGATCCTATGAGAGAGAAAGCAAAGTCAAAATGTTTGAGGTATATGATTGCAGAGTCCACTGAATTCCTCCATTTCCAGTCGACAAAGCTGCATGCAGCAAATCACTTATCAGTTATCACCAATAGGAACAGTATTCATGGTGACAGTAGGTATGCAGCCCTGCATAACCCCACTTTGGATTTCAAACTCATCTGACAACCTTGACATGACATTCGACATTAGGTACAAAGTGAATCACTTGCAGTCTGAGTGCATTCATTTCTTTTTAAAACGAATTTCAAAAAGAGAAAAGAACACATTTTTCTAGTACCTTGCATTGCATCAAACCATCTGTCTACGCTATCCCGTAGCCGAAGTCGGTTCGTCTCGTGTTTTTTATGTTTTCTGCATATCAGTGCGTATTTCTTTTTTTGTGCATTGTTTTCGTTTATATTCAAAATGTTTGTGCTGTTTCTTCATTTGAGTAAAATATTTGTACTTATTTTTACCTAAATTTAAAAATTATTTTCGATTTGTTTATGTTCATTAAATAGTTTATTAATTATTAACATGTACACAATGAATCAATTAAAAGTGGTACACAGTGAACCACTGATTGAGGCTCAAGAATTCAAAGTTTCATTCAATGTCGATTTTTCAAATATGATTTTAAGCAACTTAATTACAAGTTTTATTTGTCTTTAGTGCCTTAAATGTAAGAAGAGTTAATTTTTGTGATTACAAGCTGAGTTGTTAAGTTTTTTAATTTTTTTTTTCTTATTAATGCTGAGCTTTTTTTTTAATTTAGTTTAAGGGAAAAATAATATATGTATGTGTACCTATGGATTAACAAAAGCTGTAGAAAAAAATTCAATGTGTAATATTATCTAAAAAATGTGACATCTACAGCATAAGAGTAAAAAATCTGAATTTCCAAACGAAAACTCTACTCTTTCATACATCCAGTGACCTATTTCACCATCTTACAAATTGTAATTTACAAGCACTTTTTCAACAAATTTGTAGAAAAATCGATTCATTCTGTTTCACACAATATTTTTGATACAAAATTGTAGTTGTAGTTTACAAAAAGAAATTTGTAGAAATTTCATTATTTCCGTTTCACCAAAAGTTAATTTTCTTTGTTGCTAACAAGTACAAATTTGTTAAAATTCATATTTTTTTGTAAGTTTGTGTTTCACGAAATCAAGAAATTTTACAAATTTGTTCATTTACTGAAAATTTCTTACAATAGAAAGATCGTCTGTCGATTTAAAAACAATTTGTATTTTTCGAAAAAAGCCTTCAAGCCTTAAATTGTCCTTCCGTCGAAGGCATATAGTAGCACCGATAGTGATATAACTGAAGATTTTGTTTTTAATAGAACAAGGTTGCTTTCAACGAAAAGTTTCGGTTAAAACGTGTTAAGGCAGAGCAAATAATATGACAAATTGGACCTAAGATTGCAAATGAATCTGAAAAAAACTTTTCACTGACACCGACACAGCAATTTTTAACAGCTTTACATTGGCTGGGAAATGGTGGACAGTATCACGGGATCCCAAACATGCACGGTATATCTAAATCTACGGTATGCAGAACTGTCTATCGTGTATGTTCATCCATTGTTGATGCTTTCTTTGAAAATACTGTGCGTTGGCCAGAAGAACACGAAAGCATTCGTGAACGGTTGTTTAATATTGCTTACACATTTGTGAAAAATAGTTGTTGTTTACAAATTTGCAAATTAAATTGTGAAACGGTTTTTTTTTGTATTTGTAAATATCAAATACAATTTCCCTTGATTTTTTTCTCTTTTTAACAAATTTGTCGGAATTAAGTTTGTAGTTTGTGAAACAGAAAATTTGTAAACAAATTTGTAAATGTAATCAACAAATACAAATTTGTAATTTTACTTGTAATTTGGTGAAATAGACCACAGCACAGATTGTAGGTTGTTTTACAATTTCAATACCCGCGTATACTGAAGAACTGCGAAAAGTGCAGCTTGTATTATATCCTTTAGCGCAATTGAAAAAATATTTTAAGATATCTCATAAACATATGTCAAAAGGATGAATTTTTTTATGAATTGATGAAATTAATCAAAAAGAATATTTTGGAAGCAATATATAATATTCGCTTAATTCATGAGCGAAGATGTTGATTGCTCAATTTTTGTTGTATTTTACATTTTAAAGGGATACACATGCACAAAAAAACACTTCTATTAGTATCTAGCTGATCTGGTGGCGTGTGGTTTTTAATCTTTTTTAATATACATATATTTGTCAATCTACCGCTTTCTGTCATCAGGTTTAGGGTTTAACTCATTATATCAAGTCACTTGTGGTCCTCGAAATAAACCCTTAATATATGCTGTTTTGTTGTACTGAGGATAGCCGAGGACTGTGGTAGATTGCTTAATTTTACCGTTTTTAAGTATGGTTGCTTTAAAAAATGAGAAATACTATGATTTAATCTGCATTTTAAATTGTGTACCTATTGATGCCAGTGAATTTTGAGACAGTTGAGGATAAGTTCGTAAAACATTTTTTGATTTCTTTTCATGGATTCTTAATCTGGCTAGTGGCTTAAGCCTATTGGGGAAACTAAACAAAAAGTAAACTTTATGTTGTGAAAAAAATTCATTAAAAAAATGAAGATATTGCACCTATTTATTATAAATAATTGACATAGTTTTCGGGAGATTAGCAAAAAAATTAATTTCATCCTATCAAATCGCAAACCTTGATTCAAATATAGGGTACCTACTTTTTAGGAAATGAAATAAAATTTCACCAAAATTCAGCTTTGTCGGAATTTTTTATTAGTTTGCCTTTTTGTCTAATCTCTTGGACTAAAAAGAGAATAATGGATGAAAAACATCGATATCACACTTATACTTTTGTGAGAAACATAGAAAATAAATAAAATAAGGCCAAAAGAGTTGAATCCACTTATCTAAAATAATCTAATGGACTTAAATTTGATATAATATCAAAGTTTACCGAAAATTAACATAAAACGAACACATATTGTGTGTAGTGAACCTTAAAAAGACTTTGAATAATTTGCAGGGAATTTATTTTTGTTTTATATTGTATTGTATAGCATGAGTCCTTCTTAAAATACCATCGATTTATTTTTTAAATAAGTTTATGCCTACTTTTTTACTATTTTTAATTGATATGCGAATAAATGGAAAAATAGACGGAAAACAAATCTTTTATGTAACACATTTCGAAATTTGATTTTTTTTTTCAAGACGAATAAATTACGATTTCAGATTGATTTTTTTTTTCTTCATATTTTGTATATTAGTGTTTGTTGAACTGGGTGTGAAAGTCCGCAATCCAACGAAAATCATGTCTGGATTTATAACTCATTCAGGTGGGTGAATTTCATTATTTTTTGGTGTGTAAACATCTTACCTCTTAGCCCAGTCGCTATGTACAAAAAGAGGCCATGACCGTGAAAAATTTTACTGTACCTACTTTTCTTTCGCAATTCGTTGGGGAGGGGGGGGGGGGTATTAGGAGCATATGTGTAGTTTTTCGGGAAAATCGGGCTGGAGCTTAAGCCGCCATCTTAAAATTTTTTAAAAATTGTACTAAAATGACTAGTTTTATCTTTGTTCAAAAGCCAGAAATCCAATCTTCAATTCTGTTTTTAATTCAAAAATATTTTTACGATATTGAGTAATATTTTTGTTTTTCGTATTCATTGCTCTAATTAATTTTTAGTCAAGCGCTGAAAATCAGATGCTAAAATGTTTTCTTGTTTTTGTATACAAAGATGGCGGTTATAACTGAATCGGAAACAAATTAAGTGAATATGAGTTGTTATATGAATATATGCTTCGATTCTTTGTATCCATTAAGTTGAAATTAGTGACTGTAATCATTTGGGATTTTAGTATATTCGAAGTTTATGGTATTATAAGTTATGAGGAGGGGATTTCTAATTTGTGCCATCGCTATTTTTACCCTTTTCCTGAGATAAAAGCGGATGTTTATACATCTTCACCAAAAGTCCCGCTACTCACACATTTTTTTTTTGTATACTTATGACCAAAGTTACTAAATTATAAAGGTAGAACTAGAATAGGCGGAAGCCAACGTACGTGGTCGTACGAAACCGAGCGAAAACATGAAATTCATATTACGCGCACATACTTGATTGCGAAGCGGAACTTTTCGTTTAGTTTTCGTTAACTTTTGCCGTCGGACTGATAGCTAGCTTCAAAAATAAAAAAAAAATCACTTCCAACCACTCAAGTGCATTATAGGTGACTTATGAATTTGACGTTTTGGATAATATAGGTACTCTATGGATGCTGATTCTGATCGTCCATTGTGAGTACCTACCTATGTAAGTAGGGAAGGTACTAGTGTAGTACCTACCTAAAAGTAGTTACCGAACATCTTATTATATTATACATAACTGACACAGCTTTAAGAATACCGTATTCTACCACTTATCCATTTGAGTGGTTTCTTAACTTTTGTATTAGCTGAAACAAAGCCCAGAAATGTGGAATATGACTTAAGAAGCTCTTAAAGTGATATTTCAAATTGTAAGAACGTCTACTTTTCTTCATTTTTGTATGTTTCATAAATACAGTTTCTATTTCCATGCAGTTTCTTTGATGACATTTTAAAGGGCGGGGGGGGTCTAAAATCAGTTTCCCTGCTAAGTCATAGGAGGAAAAATCTTTAAAATCACCCTTATTCCGTAAAGCGTTTTACAAACACGACACGGCTCCAGAAGCGTTAATTGGCGTGTTGCGTTGAAATTTCTTGCGAATTAGCACAAATTTTCACAAAAAAACTCAGTTGAAAGAAGCAACAAATTCCGCATACAATTAATCGTAGGATTTCGTTGTGCCATTTTTGTTTACGATTTTTTGTTTCGCATCAGCAGCGTACTAGGCTTTACCCTTACTATGTCATTGTATTAATAAACCACTAACTTACATCTATACTAAGTGGAAAGAAAAACCACATTAGTAAAGATAATTCTGCTTCATGTTAGTTGGTAAATAGTCTAGAAAACTGTTAGTAGATACATCCGTAACTTTTGATACATTCAAATCATTCTTTTAAATTTATGTTTTTTTCAAATATTTGTCAAAAAATTTTATTCAATGCCTGCTCTACATGAAATGAAAAATAGAGTAGTGAAAAGTGTAGTCTACCGTAAATAAATAATAGATACGTTATTTGGAATGTTGTCTCATAATTTTTTATTGTAATAACTTTAATAGGGAATAATATAATTAATTAATAATTGTATAATAAATACACATAGACTTCCTATGTGCTTGATAATAACAAAATTTTGATTATAAAAAAGAAAACACTGAAATGCACCTCGATATAATGAAGGGGTACCAAGATCTTAACCCTAAAAAATATATGAGCAGGGAAGTTTATTAAAAGAGAATCGAAAAACCAAAAAAAAAAAAAAAAAAACTCCAGTGTATTACGGAAAAAAATGTTAACATCAATATTATATGTATTTCCTTTTCATTTTGACACAAATTTAAAGTGAATCTGTGTACCATAATTATATTTTCTAATTTTTAATACTTTCATTTAGCTGTTTCATAACTAAAGATTGTTTATATGCTTGATTATTCGAATACAACGATAGTTTATCTGTTTATGACATTTTTCATTTATTTTTAAGCAGAACGTATAATGGCTTCATATGCAGCAAAAATCATTGCAGCGACTTCGACCGATCTTGACTTCAAACTGAGTGTTGCATCTGGATTTCCGGGTTGCAATTTAAGCTCGAGCAGAACCCAAATACTATTGGTTAATTTAAGTGATTGATAAAGCATATCTTGACCTTCGACATTTCTCTTGGCAATAGTAAAGATATTATTGGCGGTCATTTTGGATGCAATAGCGTCCGTATTACCATTCACACCAGATAAATTGTACTGCACTTCATTGGCAGCAGGGATTTCTTTCCAAGTTGTCAGGAATACACGTTTGTCCAACTGTCCATCTTCGGCAAACAAAACATTTCCATGTACCAGACAGGCAAAATAAAAGATATCGACATTGTTCTTTACAGCAACTTGCAAGTTGTTGAGTGGTTCCATTCGTTGAACTGGTCCGGTGGTACCCATTGGGAGGCTGGCTTCACAACTTTGTGTTGGGGCGAGTGGAGCTACTTGCAGAGGAGATGCGGGAACAAGACCGAAACTGTTTTTGTTCAGTTGTATTGCGAATGCACTCATTGCTTGCATTGCCCGGTTGGTAAACGTGAGGTCCATAGATATTTGACCATTTCGTCGGGAGAATGTTCCCTGGATTTCCAATCCTTTACCTTTCTCTGCTGGTAGCCAAGTTATTTTTGGAATCTGTACCATTGGAGAGATACCACCAGAACCTAAGCCAAAAATGTCACCCAAAAGCCCAGATGTTCCTCCAGCGACGGGTTCAGTTGGTCCAGTTCCAAGCTATATTAAAAAAAATACATAAATAAACATAAATTTGAAAATCATTAATAATACTGTATTTACCAAAATGTCTAAACCGCCACCAAGCAGATCAATGTTATTAGCTGCGGGTGCTGCAACAGGCGCGGCAGGTGTGTTGATGTCCATAGATAAAAGATCTCCAATGAGTGATTCTTGATTGGGAATGACAGTTGCCTCAGATTGAGCTTCAGAAGGAGCTTCAGTTCCAGCTGTGCGATTTGGAAGTGACTTACGAACACCAGCTCCACGACCCTCAACAAAAGCAGTGGGTGGCTTATGATAGACACTAGCTAAAGAACTAATGTGACATATAAGTTCATCCAATAGTGTTGGTTCAAGCAGATCAGTTTCTTCCGAAATCAATGGTTTATCAGCCAAAACAACTTCTTTGGCAGCGGCCGGATCTGTGGATAACAAACGCCAATAGATAAAACCACGGTCACGTAAGTCGGGATTATCTGAATCCTGAGTGGCCAACGAAAGAACATGTTGAACTAACTCTTGAGTATCAGATGGGCGCTTGAGGAAGAGCTTAACAACAGCCGTCAATAGTTGCAATTGCACTTGAGCATTTTCATCCGGGAAACCTTCAAGGAAACTGTCCAACAACTCATCGGCATTATCAATACGCTCAGCATATTCTCCAATAATCCAAACCATAGAAGCACGAGCTTCAGGCTCATCAAGAGTGTCCAGATTTTCACAAAGAGTACTAATTATACTCTCGTATTTATTTGGATATTTTCTAAAGATATCTTTAATTACTACTATGGCTTCTTGAACGACATAGTTCACTTTAGTTTGAATCAAGTCCAACAGAGTTGAAACACATCTTTCAGCAGATGGTTCAACCTAAAACATAGAATAAATGAAGTGATTAATTATTTCTTGGTTAATCAAATTAATTAATAACTAACCTTAATTGCGCATCGCCCTATAGCTCTTACTGCTTTTCGAACGAAATCAACATCAACCTCAGTTGCATATTCCTTCAATTCGCTCAATACCTGAGCAATATTGCTCTGATTGGCCAAACGGATCATAATGTCCAATTTTTCCAACTTCACATAGATCGGATCGTTGTACTTGACGAAGAATACTTTCATCTCGTGCTTAAGAATGTCTGGTCTCTTTTGAACGATTAAGTTGATATTACGTAAAGCCACATACTGAACTTCTGGCTCCGAAGACAACAAAGTCACCAATGGTGGTGCAAGTTTCTTTGTCAAGGTCGAGCAGAAATCACTATCACTCGATAACATTTCCAATAATTTCATCAGAACTTTGACTGCACTTAGAACAACTGCAGCATTTGCATGTGCCAAACGTGGAGTTATTCGCTCACAAATAGACTGGGCTTCACGTTCATCTTTAGGACTGTAATTGGCTAGCGAATCTAAAATGAACACTTGTCCCCATTCTGTACATTCATTAAGTGCTGTTAGCAATTTATTTATGGTAACAGAGTTCATCTCAACTAACGGCTGTCCAGATTGACTGGATTCATTGATTTCACTTAGAGCTGCAACTGCATTCGCGACTACCATTGGATTGGAATCAGATAACAGATCCTTCAATTGATCCAAAAATCCTTGGTCTTCCACCTAAAGATGATCTATTTGATTAATTTTTTTACGAATTTCTTGGATTAACATACCATAGACGATGAAATATCATAAAGTTTAGCGACACAAACGGCAGCAGTTTTCCTAACATATGGATCTTCATCTTTGAGGCATTTTCTTAGAGGTTCGCAAAGGTATTCTGTAATTTTGTCAACACGAATACATCCCATTGTTCTAACTGCTAAAGCTCGAATCAGCGGGTTGGAATCTTCACAATCCTAAAATTATTGAAATACATTATATGAATGACCATTAAAATATTCTAGTCGTTTTCTTTTTTAAGAGAAATTAAAGCCGAAAACAAACAGGATATAATAATGTAACATCAACGCACTAATGTTTAAATAATTAAGTAAACTTTATAATAAAAAATATGGGGTTTACTTTGAATTATGTATAAGAATGGGATTGGGGTCTTTTTTTTTTGTGAGAATATAACGATATAATTATGTTATGTACACATATATGTTCGTTCTTATGAGAATTGAATTGTTTGTATTAACAGCCCTATTCTGCTAGTATCTCGGTCTGCTTTACCAGTCCTTATTTTTATTTTAAAACTCATGTTAGTTAAAGGATCTGCAACGATGTTTAACAGAATACAATAATTCCATCCGACATCAAGCAGAATAAAGCTGTAAGTCGGTGATTAAATTAAAGATAAACTTAACGAGGGATCAACAAACATTGATAGATTATTATAGATATAAAGAAATAGGTTGAAACAATTAATTTATTTGCGTTTCTATGCTATTCTAGTGAATAATTCTATTTGTAGGTAAGCTTTAAAGACGATGTTTTGATTATGATAATAAGCTTAATACATTTATATAGAATGAAGATTTTGTGTGTAGAATCTGAAGCATTCAGTTTAGATTTATGTGTAACCTTTTGTGATTTTTTGGGTACTTACTGAAAATGATCATGCTATACAGTTTATTTTCATAAAAAGGTTACCTTTAATATAAAAAAAACTGATGAACATAAGAAAAAAAAATGCTGACGAGAAATTCAAATACGTACAATAGTATTGTTTTTCAACGCCCCTGTTGTAACTAAAAACCCGAAGACCTAAGATTTTATCATCTCCACTTATAAATTAAAACGAAAATGTTGCATTCAGACAAAATCATCTTAGGAAACGAAGAAGTTTTATGATAATTTTTTGGAACTTCAATTTTGTAAATTATTTGCAAGAAATTTAACTGTTTTACCAACATTTCTGGCTTTTTCTAGTTAATGCTGCTATGGGAAATAAAATCTTTCATAGCCATTGTAAGGCAGATTCCGTTATTTTTGGAGCTTACAAAATTCCAAAATCACCCCTAGAAAATCACTAAAAAAAAACCAAAGTTAAAAATTTAAAGAAAGTCGCCGAATATCGAGCTAAATACAGACATACTGACTGATAGAATTGCGGGCTAACTTGTTGAAAAGTTGCCAACAAATCAATTCAGTCTGTGGAACTGCCATCAATGAGCTTGAAATAATATAAAACCAGATTCATTGCAGAAACTCATCGAAAGAATGCCTAGACTATGTTCAGATGTCCGTTTTTATGAAGAGAGAAGCTATTTTTTAAACTACCAATTTTTTTGCATACATTTTTTCGTATACATACGCGTAAGATACATTCAGATATTTATGTATATTATTTTATTAATTCTGAAAATATGAAGAAAAAAATAACATTCCGCTTCAATTTTGGGGCTATATTTCATTTCAACTTTTGGGATCTTATTTCCTGGGATTTCGCAGAGCCAATGAAAAAAAAGTTACCTATAATCAAATATAATACAAATCAATTCTTTTTTTCTTAGTTAGCTACATTATGTACATGATTTAAAAATACAAACCCATATTGCGGTTACCTACCAGGCCAACTAGTTAACAATTTCGATGATTGATTTCATATTCGATATTAAATTTATTGTTCATAAACCTTATGAAGTAAGATCCAATTAGGCTAGTTGCTTCAAAGAGCGCTCAGTTTAGTTCAAAAGTATTTACTGAATTAGTTCGCTCTTCTGGTTTATTTAACTAAATACAATCTACAACTTACAAAATTAAGTCTTGTAATTGTAAAGATTAACAAACTATGAGATGTAATCTTTTGTAAATAAATATAAAAATATGAAAAAAATTCTTAACTAAAAAGTAAATATTCCAGGCCCCAGTACCCTTAGCAATTAAAACACGAAATCTTCACAATCCATTTCCTCATTGCAGAATATTAATAAAATACTTTGAATTGCATCATTCATAACGTAAACACTGAAACTTTTAAGAAAAAAAAAAAATTTTTATTTGTATCTCCATCAAACGAAGTCGAACGAAAATGAATAATGAGACAGGCACAAAATAACACATACCAAATACCTACTAATAATCTGCTGCAGAGCAACTCAATGTGCCCTATATTCAAGCAATCTGGCTCACGGAAATCTCTCTCTCTTGGGGATCTACTGAACTAGTTCAATTGAACTAGAACTAACCAGTTTACTCTAGTTCGTTAGGTCTTTAGCTCGTTCAGGAACTTTACTGAAGTAGCTACCTAGTTTATATAGTTTAGTTCTTTAGTTCGTTAGCTCTTTAGATCGTTTAAAACTACAACTGAACTACTTAGTTCCCTATTAGTAGTTCTGTAAATGCAGTTCGCTCTTCTTTGGCTCTCTATTTTTTAGCTCTGCGTGGCGTAGAGTAGAGCAGCTACAGCCTACGTGCAACCAGATACATACAATGACAAATACGTGATAAATAAAAATAGGGCATGTTTGTTGGCTCTTTGCCCTTTAGTTCGTTATGATGATGAACTAGTAACTACTTCACTTAGTCTATTTGCAGGAACTGCTCTTTGAACTAGTTGGTTCGTGACCTCCACTTATTCCAATTTCAAATAGTATATTTATTTTGTTCCAACTGCTTTAATAAATGATGAAATAAATATGGTTCATATCTTACCAAAAAAATTGATTATAACCCTTCAAATTACGAACACAAAGGTTTGTTCGGCAAAAAAAACCCAGTATACAAAATAAATGCAATCGATTTGTCAAACCAATCACTCATCTTTCATAATCGTCATTCGATCAACGTATCATAGATAATAGAAAATCTGAGAATACATTTCACCAATTTCATGAATAATTAATTGTAATGTCAGGCTTATGTATGCATATATTGTTGAAATAATTTGAAAACTCCAAAATTAAATTAAATTCAATCACATTAAATCTACTTAGGACCAGTTTTTCAGTGAGTGTAACCTAATTTATCTAAAAAAAACAGCGTTTGATTTTTTACCCCACCTGTTTTCTAGGACGTTCTGCATGCATCCTTTACTGAAAAACTACTTCTTGAGCAAACAGTAGATTAATGTATGTCCCGAGATAGATACATAACTCTTGTTGAACTCATCATAGAAAAACTAGACCTTACAGATTATGTCCTAAACAGCTCACCGCTAGTAACATTTTGTAAGAAGATTAACATGATATTGAAATAAATAAACTAAAAATAAGACGGTCGCTTTTAACTTTCCACTTCAAGCTCATAATAAGATATTTACAAAAAATTAAAAAAAAAAATATTTAAGTAACTTTCTATATAGCTAAGAAACAAAATTTAATTTGAGTTTCGCATTTTTTAAGCTCCGATTTAATATATTAAAATTCAAACTTCAAATAATCATTTCTCCTCTTAACCTCCCTCGCTTCAAGTAATAGCACTTTGATATATGTTGACAAAAACAAAAAAAAAACATGAATTTACCCACATGATTGTTTGTGTAATAAACACAAAAATGTATGCAAACAAAAAAAACAATCGCATAACATTTCAAAATTGCAAAACAAAATGATGAAAAAACATAATTCAAACAAACTTTACCTGAAGTAGTCGAGAAGAGGGCAAATCCTTTAATATATTTTTAGCATGAATTAAAGGAAAACATAAAAAAAAACTCGTTCATTTTAATATAGTATACGCCTACTGTGTCACATGTTTTATTTTATGTTGTTTTCGATTGGATTTTGGGAGCGTTCTATTCTTGTCGAATATGGACACTTTTTCACTTCTAGTCCAAATTTTTCATACTCCATAGGAATGTAACACCCCCAAAATCCAACCGAAAATAACATTAATTTAAATTTCAAATTATAAAATCGTGAACGCATGTTTTGTTTATAAATTGAGAATGTTGAACAAATTTTAATAAAGTTATCAAGGTTTTATGATTGAAAAGAAAAACAATATTCAATTAAATGTATTTATTGAGCAAATAAATATTTTTCTATCAAATATAAATCTTCCGGGAAGATTTGTTTATATTTTTTTTCATCATTTTCACAAATATTTTGTTATTATGTCTCAAAAAACTATAAAAACACCATAAAGCAATGCCTATACCAAATCGAAAATAGTTTAAATAACAGCATCGTCTCTGTTATTATAACCTCGAAAAACTAAAAAAGATATAATTTTACCATTAAGAAGACAACATAGAACATATGTACGTTTTATTAAAAGAACTTTTCCATTAATTTATGTAAATACTAGTTGGAATGACTTCCGTGGTAATAATGTTAAGATTAGAGCCAAAAGATAAAAAACTTCGCAATTCATGAATTGCGACAAAAAAATAAATTTTAACGTTTAGGAAAAAAAGGTCTAGAAAGTTTAAAGATTTCATTATCTGTGTGTTTAAAGTGCTAAAATCAAACCACGATTGTTTAACTCCAATGTCAAATCTTTCGCAGATAGGAGCGATATTTTGATTGAACAATATCTCATACGCAAAGTTCCGCATGAAAACATGACAGAAGCCGCCAACTTGTATTAAAAAAAGAGGGAAGTGGCAGTGTATTGAAAAGGCAGCGGCTTACCCAGTCAGGAAGAAGATCAGGCCACTATATGCAGAGATACAGCTGAACAATTGACGAAGAATCTACACTCGGAAAGAGCTGATAGAGCCTTGGAAAATAACGTCTAACGAAATATCGCCCCAAAAAAATCCTGAACAAATTGTTGCTATTATTTAAAATAAGGCCCAAATGTTAGGAAATAAACTAAAATCTTGCCAACATTTTGACTGAAACAACAAAGTTAAGAAGATGTCATGAAATAAAGTTCAATTTAAGTCCAAAACTAAATTTTAGAGTTTATTGTATTTTAAGTAAACATAAAAGCACTTTATTGTATTCATCTATTTTTTATTTTCAAAAAAAAAAAAAACGATTTTGGGAAATACCGCTCAAAATTTTATATTTTTTTTTTTATTGCATTGTTACTTCCTTATAAGAACTTTATTTCAAAAATTTTCGAACCATTCATTTTTAACAAATTTAGTTAAATTTTTGGGACACAGATTTTCATCTATTCTGGATTGTGGAACTTAAATTAATATATTCGGTCCTCTTCATCTTCAAGGTACATTAAATAAGAGCGATATACTAGCACTGCACTGCGCTATGCCTTATTCTCAGTTATAATTTCGAAACAAAAAATGAAAATTCACAGGAAGCCCTCTTCTCCCCGGACAAAAGATTTAAAGTTAATAAAAGTATAGAAATATTTTAAAACGAACAAACCGTATTATTTGAATCACACAAGTATAAAAATATTTCTTAGAATTATTAAAAAATAAATTCTATGACAAAATTAATATACAGAATTTTTTGTTTATTGAAAGCTTTCTTTTTATTTATTTAAGTTAAAAACGGAAGTAATAAAATTGTAAATTTTATTTATAAAAAAAAATAAATAAAGAAAATGACAATAATCAATTTATGTTTACTCACCTTAACAAAAGTATTAACAGCCATTATAGCCATATCCGGTTGCGATTTTGCATAGTTCATCAAGTAAAGATAAACTAGCTTTTTCAATTCCAAATTATCGGTTTGCATGCAGTTGACAACATCCGGAAAGAGAGCTGATACATCCTTTCCAACCGTCATACTGGCAATAACCTGATTCAAATCAATTAAATCATTTATAGAATAATGAAATTTAATTTTAAAATTATTTTTTAATGCATACCTTCTTAACAGCTTCCTTTTTCTTTTCTTTTTTGTCATTATTCAACTCAGATTTGAGTTCAAAGATTTCACCCTTTTTGGTGGTGGTAAAATACTTGGAGTCAGTCATTTTCTGAAAAGATTTTTTTTTTATTTTTATGAATGCGTCACTGATCTACAAGAATAAATCGTGATTTGACAAAATAAGAAGCGGTGTGTATTTACTAGTAGAAGTGAATTGGATAGGTTTGGATATTAATTGGATTCTTTGTCGACTCCGATTTGCTAGTATTTTGAAATAAAGCGATTAATCTGATTCCATTAGTCAATAAGTTATAAATTTGTGGTTTTTTAAGCCATGTCTTCCCGGAACTATGTACATATATATGTATGTAGACATAAGGTAAGAAGTTCAAAATTGTCTGCTGCTTTAAATTGTGTGTGCAGTGTGACTTACTCATTTGTGTGTGACTCATTTGAACTAATATCATAGACCCACGAAAAGTAAATGTGAAGGTACTAGATAAAAAGTAATTGTCCAAATATTTGTGGGATTTTTATAAGATTTTCTTTTCCATATTAGGTTTTTTTTTGCTTGTTTTCATACGAACACTTTAGGGTTCCTCCGACAGTTAAAGTTCTACCTTTAGGATATTTCGTGAAAAGTTTGTTAAACTTGAAAAATGAAAACTTTTTAAAATTAATAGGTATTTTCGTTGTTAGTAGTAAAGGAAAAGATAAAAAACAATAAAAACGATAAAAGTGTTTCGGTAAAAACAGAACACATCTTAGTCTTATTAGATCCCTTAAGCCTATTTATGGTTTTCGTACTTTGACTTAAATATGAAAATATTTAATATTTGTGACAAACTTCGACATTTTTTGTTTACTTCGTAAATAAATTTTTTCAATTAAAAAATACAGAGCAACAAGGATTTAATTTTACCAAATGAGTTTCAGAATTTTTAAAAGAAAAAACCCTTCCCATTAGTATCCTGTTGGGTCAAAACTTTATGAAGACCCGCATCAGCACATCTAAGTTGTGTGTTTTATTTCATATCTATTCCATTTCCTATTCCCTACTTATCTATCTTTTATCTCTCTTGTATGTCGTCAAAACTACTGACCTCGGTAAACTTCAACTTTCTTGGCATTCAACTTTATAGGGAGTCATGATGGCATAGGTGCTATACCATTTGATTAATCAATAACAAAAACAACAATACTTTAATCAACTAGAAAAATGAAAACTCTTGAATTTTCACTTATTATTCTAGCTTATGATTGTATACGCATAACTTGAATTTTCTAGGCATACCTACTAAATGGAAGCCCGGTTGTTTCTGTAATTTCTTCCTGTCGTGAGCTCATAAAAGGATTTACATGGAAATCTTTGCGTGGTTAAATTTAATCTTTTTCATAAATTTATTTTTGCAACAAGACAATTATTAACTCAAATTTAAAACAAATAATCTTCTCTAAACCGATCCGATAATAAAAACAGAATTTTTCGTTTTTCTCTGCTTTTTTTTTAATACATTTGTGTTTGCCACAGGGGCGTTACGCAGATTGTATCAAGATTCTTATCTTTTATTTAGTTTATTGACTGCATTCTGGTCAGTACCAATTTTCAACAAATATAATATATTTAGTTAATAAAAATTATTTTAAAATAATAATTTAATTAATTTCTAAACTTACAAATCACTTTTAATTAAACGAATATTACTTCTTAGTTATTCCTGAGACCTGATCTGATTTTCGATTCTATTCTCCTTCTTTCTCTTTAAATGGAAAAATAAGAAATTTTTTGACAGAAAACCAATTTCACTAGTTCCGTTTGCGGGGAAAATACAAGATCGACGTTCGGAAATGCATCTTTTGATATAAGAACTTATGTCGAATTCCTTTCAACAAAAGAATCGAATTTTTTTCTAAAAGAATCGATTTTTTTTCTGAACAATTCGAATTTTTTCTGTCAAAACAAATCTTGCTAATTTTGCAAGATTCAAGAAAGATTTTACACCGATTTGCACACACACTTGCAAGATTTGAAATTTCTAAAAATGTCAAATTCAATGCCGCAGTGTTTTAAGAAAACAATTTTTTTTTAGAAAACAAATTGTGTTTTTGGTTGCAACGAATTTTCGGTGAATTTTATAGTAAATATTTGTGGTTGTTTTTCAATTAATAATAATAATAATTTCCAAATTGAATATTTGCTGGATATTTTACTTCAAAATTTGCTGCTGTCAAGTGCCACACACACAATCACAAAAAAAATCAATTCTTTTCGTCTTTTCGTATTCCTTTCAACGACAGAAAAAATTCGATTCTTTTTAGAAAAAAAATCGATTCTTTTGTTGAAAAGAATTCGACATTAGTTTTTGAGGTCTTGTTGAGTGGACGCATATTTAAGGTAGAACTAGAATAGGCGGTAGCTGTCGGAAGCTAGTGTCAAAAGCGAACGAAAAGTTGCTTTCCAAAACGTCAAATTCATAAGTCACCCATTAATGCACTTGAGTGGTTGGAAGTGATTTTTTTGATTTTTGAAGCTAGCTGTCAGTCCACGTACGAAAGAGCGGTCGGTGAGCGCTCTCACGTCCGACGGCAAAAGTTAACGAAAACTAAACGAAAAGTTCCAGAACGCAATTATGTGCGCGTCATATGAATTTCTTGTTTTCGCTCGGTTTCGTACGACCACGTACGTTGGCTTTCGCCTATTCTAGTTCTACCTTTACGCTCGTAAACTAATTTTTCTTTAAAGCCTAGTATACAGTTCCTCCTCGAATAAAAAAAGTACTTCTTATGGGAGTGATTTTATTGAAAAAAAAATTTTTGACGTTTAAAATTTTATTATCGAACTGTGAACCAAACCTGTTGAAAAAAATTTATATTCACCACGGAAACTTTTTCGCGCAAATCAACAGGGGTATTCCCGATCCGATGCAAACTGGTCTTGCATCATTGCAAAAGTGCAAAGTTTTTTTTTACTGGGTTTAGGGTATAGCAATTTTACACTTTTGATTTTTGCAATGATACAAGACCAGTTGCATCGGATCGGGAATACCCCTAATGTTGGTATTCCCGATCCGATGCAAACTGGTCTTGCATCATTGCAAAAGTGCAAAGTTTTTTTTTTACAATAGGGGTATTCCCGATCCTATGCAACTGGTTTTGTATCATTGCAAAAATGCAAAAGTGTAAAATTGCTATTCCCTAACCCTATTAGGGGTATTCCCGATCCGATGCAAACTGGTCTTGCATCATTGCAAAAGTGCAAAGTTTTTTTTTACAATGGGGTTAGGTTATAGCAATTTTACACTTTTGCATTTTTGCAATGATACAAGACCAGTTGCAACGGATCGGGAATACCCCTATTGTAAAAAAAAAACTTTGCACTTTTGCAATGATGCAAGACCAGTTCGCATCGGATCGGGAATACCCCTAATGGGGTTAGGGTATAGCAATTTTACACTTTTGCATTTTTGCAATGATACAAGACCAGTTGCATCGGATCGGGAATACCCTATTGTTTTGTGGAAAAAAAGAGAACAACGAACACAAATTTTTTATTTCAACTCAGATTTTTTTCTTCCGAAAAAAAATTCTTACCACTTAAGCTAAGACCGCACTTGGCGGAACTGCACTTCAGCGGAACTGAACTTCACGACTTATTTGTATGAAATTGCATGAGCTATATCGCACTAAGCGACAACTGCACTTCACGGCGCGACACTATGCGACAAAGTTGATAATCTGACCAACTGTGTCGCGACGTGAAGTATCGTTCAGTTTCATGCGAAAGTGTGCTCGGTGTCGCTGAAGTGCAGTTCTGCCTAGTGCGGTTCTACCTTAATGTCTTGTTTAAAATTTGTGTCGCAAGAAATTTCACGTTCCAAACAGACCTATTGATTTTAATTTCTTTGGTATTGGGCTTTTCCAAAAACTATCTTTGTCTTTTCTCTTTCTAATTTTGACAGTTCAAAACAACAAAAACAAAACATGTGATATCATACTTGGAGAAATGTAAACAAATGCTTTTTCAGTGCAATGTGGATTTTTAATATTTTCTGTGATTTTTGTTTATATAAATAAGCTTGATAAGTTATTGAAGTTGTTTTTTGTTAAATTGGCGTTATAACCATCGTTTTATACTTTTTTATTGGAAAACAAACAAGCACTATATAATAAAAATATTTGTCGTTTGTTTACCTTTCACCAAGTTCAGACCAGCTGTTTCCTATTTTTTTTGCTTATTTGAAACTGACGGCTGGTGGAAAAGCCCAATTACAGAAATGTGAACACCTCTTATCTTCATTTGGCCAGTTTATATTTCAGAGCGCTCAGTAATTTTCCTCCGTCTCTTTGACAGAGCAGGAGAATGAAATATAAACACATTTAGCCAGTTCACGTTTCTGAGATCTCACTGAGCAAACATCTGTCAGCTCCACTGAGGAGAAGGAGAAACCTGAACAAAATTTCTCTTTTAGAAGTCAAAAGCACTCTCCATCTCGTTTTCATAAATTGATCAACTGCGACAAAAAATAATTGAGCAAACGAATCCAAAAAATTTCAGTCTCAGCTTTTTGACAGCAAAAGTGAGGAATCTCACTGAGGAATTACGTTCAGATTTCTGAGATTGCTGAGATCTCTGAGATCTCAGATATCTCAAGAAACCTGAACTGGCTAATTACATTGTGTTCAAAGGAATTTAAGAAATCGAGCGACGAATCCAAGAAATTTCAGTCTCACTTTTTGACAGCTGAATTGAGGAATTTTTATGAGGAATCGTGTTTATATTTGTGAGGAAGCGGAGATCTCTGAGATCTCTGAAATATAAACTGGCCAATTCTGTACAAGTTAAAAACAAACAAACCTGGCAGCTTGTCAAACTATGAAGTGTCAAATTTCGAAGAAATTTCAAGACAAAAGTTGTGGTCTGGTCACTTTTTTGGTGAATCGAGAAAATAATTGAAAATTTTATATATCCTACCGCAACTGTTATGTGAAATATAATTGCAAATATAATATATATAAATATGGCTAAATATATTGAACATGATCCACTAGAGCACGAAGAAAAATGGGGAATGCCACTGCGAGAGCTTTATCGTCTGGCGCTGACATTCTACAAACGTAAGCAAATATCTGCAGGCCTACACATATTTTTTTTCTATTGTAAGTTATTAATTATTTTTTTTGTTTTTGCTCAGAAAACACTGGGAAGGCTATTCATTTATCTTATGAAGATAATTTAAAATTGGTCGCATTCACAAATCAAGCCAACAATGGTCCTTTTGATGAAAAATGTGCTCCTGAACTGGGAATATTTGATGTTATTGGCAAAGATCGCCGATTGCATTGGCAACAGCTTGGTGATATCAGCAAAGCACAAGCAATGGAGGGTTTTATCAATCTCTTAGATAGGATGTGTACTTCATTTAAACCATATATTGAAGCTGTTAAACAGGACAATGAGACAAAACTGAAATTAGAATTGCAAAAAAAACAGGAAGCCCTTAAGCTATTGGAAAAGGAGAAGGAACTTCAAGAAAAACAACAACAGGATGAAGAAGAGAGATGTAAGGAGGAAATACAACGGCGACAGTTGAAAGATGCTCTTAATCAGCAAACATATCAACAATTTAAAGTAAGTTTGTGATTTCCAAACGTATATGTACTTTATTAGTCCTATTTTCTGAACACAATTGAATATGTGTTTATGTAGAAGTTGAAGTTTGCTCGTCTTCTACTTCATCATACATTTCTAGCAACAGTATAGATTCACATTAAAGATTTATATACTAATTTCGAACCATGGACATTTGCTAAGAGCTACAGTTTGGTGTACCATTCAGCCCTATCATGAATTCCATCGTAATCGGAAAGTTTTCCGAATCCCGAAAAATACTATCTCCGAATCCGTTCGTAATGACTATTTGTATCAGATAGTTTTTTTCGGGATTCGTAACAAGTTTCCGATTACAATGGAATTCGTGATAGGGCTGATTGTATAAAGCCAGTTAAACTTGATTCGTATATCAGCTAACAATAATGCCCCGAATTACTAGTCTACAAATTCAATTGAATATTGTTTAGAATAATTTACCTTCCCTTACATAACATCAAAGTTCTTTAACACAGAAAATATCACGACCAATTTCTCCAGCCAAAGAGTCAATTAGAAAAATTGTCTAGTTTCTTAAAAGTGTTGATGTTGGCTCTCAAGTGATTGATTGATACAACAACCTTACATTAATCAATTTGAGATTAATTCAATTTAAACGTTAAAAAAAAACAGATTTTTTTAATGTGTGCCTTTTTGTAACCATAAAGCAAAACCGCACTCGGCGGAACTGAACTGAACGACTTATTTGTAGGAAATTGTATGAGATATTTCGCACCAAGCGACAACTGCACTTCACGGCGCGGCACCATGCGACAAAGTTGATAATATGAACAACTTTTTGGCGACATGAAGTTCCGTTCAGTTTCGTGCGATAGTACGTGCGTTGTGGCTGGAGTGCAGTTCCGCCTAGTGCGGTCTTACCTTAAAGGTCGCTTAGTGCGGTATATCTCATAAAATTTCCTACAAATGAAGCTAATTAGGTACAGACGATTGTCAGATCTTACAATATTGCTGACAATTAACATACATATTTCTTACAATGAAAAATTTTCCGTTCACACGGTTGTTAGATTTCTTCCCAATTTGATTGTCAGCTATTTTTTTATCCCTCTTTAACCAACTCATTGACATTTCGAGCAATGAAGAAATTGTCAGCAATTGTAAGATGTTTTCAATTAAAACGTCTGACCAAGACCAATGAGTCTGACAATGTCCTAATCGACTGACAATGATAAAAATTGTGTGTTCAGACGATTGTAAGACATTTGGAACAGTTTTTTGACTGAAAGATCTGACAATATTGTAAGATCTGACAATCGTCTGTACTTAGCTTAAGTCGTGATTCAGTTCCGCTGAAGTGCAGTTCCGATGAGTGCGGTTTTACCTTAAGTTTTTCAAAAATTTAAAAACGATAAAATTTAGATTAGTATAATAATTGTTCACCCATGAAGTCTAAAATTTATCATTTTCTTTTCACTATAGTATGGAATGTAGTCCTTTCGAAAATTGTTTACATAGATAACGGCAATTTCTAGCTGAAGGCACCGGTTAAGTGTGAATTTATTACAAAATATTTACATAATTATAGACCGTCCAGGATCAGTTAGAAGTTAGAAGAAGGAAACATTTTTTTTGGATTTTTCAAAAACAAATTTGTTAATGTGATCTGTTCCCCCAAAACAAATATGACTTATTTTATATTTACCAGTATACAATTGATTTCAATTAAATGATTAATGGTGAATAATTTCTCAAATGTCTACTAAAGTTCATATACATACCTACATAATATAGAATTGTAGATTTTGTAAATTTTTAAATTTTTTGTGTGTATGCCTTTCTATTTACTAAATTTAATTTAAATTTTAGCATTTAAAGCATTACAGCCATGCATAGTATTTCAAGTTCATTGAGTTAAAATTTTTTTTAGAGCTATGCTGTAAAACAGTTTCCTGGATGTCCTGAGCAACAAGCCGTATTGATATGTCAATTACAAAAAGAACACTATCACCAGTACATGCAGCAACTTCACTTGCATTCCAATTCAAAAACGCCAAACCTTTTGCAAAATGTTGGTACAGAAGAACCAGATTCAATAGATTCAAAACAGTCTTTGACATCAGAACAGAGTTTTTACGAAAAAAATAACGATTCCGACAACGAGGATTATGTGACGATTTGCCCTGCGAAAATGTGGACTCGACCAGACATCAAGGCATTCAAAAAGGAAGTTGCTGCCGGTCGAGGTGATGGTGTAATAAATGTAGGCCATGGTGACATTGTAACGGTATTAAAAAAAAAATCTATAAAAGTTCATTTTAATATTTTAAAAGTTAAAAATTTCAATAACAGGTTCGCGTTCCGACAAACTCTAATGGGAAATGTATTTTCTGGGAATTTGCTACCGACAACTATGATATAGGATTCGGTGTTTACTTTGAATGGAGCAAGCCCTTGACAAATGATGTAACTGTGCATGTTAGTGAAAGTGATGATGATGACGAATTCAATGACGATGAAGACTTCAGCACTCCGGAAGATTTAGAGTGTGGTTCTGTTTCGACTGAGAGAAGTCTTACAGCTGCATATAAGGCTCCAATTTCAATTATTGTTCCAGTCTACCGTCGCGAATGTTTCAATGAAGTTTATGTTGGTTCACACGCTTATCCTGGCGATGGAGTATATCTTTTAAAGTTTGATAACACTTTTAGTATTTGGCGCTCAAAAATGCTTTATTATAGGGTGTACTATGAACGCTAGGTTCTTTTTTTGATAATTTTTTTTAAAACATTATTTCTATTGTTTTTTCTTCTGAGCGAAGGAATCTTGAAAAAATATATATATATATATTTATGTGTTGTAATCTTATAGAATGGAACAGTGCAAAATATTAATTTCATTCGTGAATTTTAAATTGTATCGATTTTTTGTTCCGATACTTGAAATAAAATTGTTTATGATAATAAAGTGTGTATTTGGAGACAAACTATAAATGTAAATTAAATGTATACAAAATTGTATTATTTTTTTAATATTGGAAATTGGTTTTTAAATATATTAGATTTTCTTAGAAGCTCTAATAACCTAGCTGTATTCTGGTTAACGTTCGCTTGAAAGCATGCATTCTGCTATTCGTTGAAACGATTATTCCAAATTTCGTATAAAAATCGATAAAAAAAATTTAAGCAATTAGATTTTCTTGAGAATTTTTAAAATAAATAAAAGATTTGTTGATAAAAAAAATAATTAAAGGCAAATTGGATAAAAGATTTAAGTGAATCGAAAGTTTCTATCGAATCGTATGCTAGAATAGAGCTGATAGTCTAAATAACGGTCGACGCGTCGATGACCGAAATTTATAATTGAAGCAGATTATTTGGAGGTTTCTCCATTTTTTTTTCACACTAAATTATGTATTTATGCGGACTATTAATATTTGTATGTTGAGAAAAAATTTTATTAATATTTCGTTGTATAAGTATTTTCCAAAAAAAAAAATGTACGGGACCAAAAAAAGCAGAGAAACTTAAATTTCCACAAGTACATAGAAAAAAATATTAAATTAAGCTACAACCTCAAAATTTCGTACTTCGTGTTGATAGTGATAGGAATGATAGCCAGTTTAGATCTTTGATATCTCAGAATTCTCCACAAACTCGGAAATACATATATTATGAACCGGATTCATTAACGAAATTTCGAAGTTTTGTTATCAAATAACAAAAACATAAAGTAGTCATTCTTAACTTTTAATTTATAAGCCTAGTTTTCATTCATTATACTTAATTATTATTAGATTTGTACTTCAGTTCGAGTTCATATTTTTTTAAATCAAACTGTTTTTCTATCACCATTCTTTTCAAATCCAGCTCTCCTTCAATTTTTTTCTTCTCTAAATCAAATCGCTTCTCGTCCATTTTTCTGTAGAAATCCAGTTTTTGTTTTTTTAATTCTAAGATGCCTGAATCAATTTTAAATCGTTGTTGATCAAAGGCTGTTTGTTTTTCCATTTTCTTTTCTTCAATTTCTTTTCTCTTTTCCTGGGTACTGAATTAAAGGATTTGGCCGTTTTAGTTTTTCGCAGCTCTTGGGTTTCGTGATATTAGCAGGAGGATTTAAATTTTCCATAGAATTCAAGCTGTAATCATCTTCTTTAAGTTCGTTTGATTCTTCGATTTGAAGTTCTGCGCTTACTGTAAAATATAACAGTTGTTCTTTTTGTATGTTTTATGAAAATCGAAAATAAATCACCTGTTTCATAACCTACGAATTCCCTTTTCAAGTTATCTTGACTGTTATTCATCTCAATAAAGACAATACCATTTCCTTCGAATGGACACGAATTTGTGTCTCTTTTCTTTAGTCCAAATATATTTGCTAGATAGTTGTAATATGAGCAAAGTTTATTTAAATGCTCTGAAAACAAATAGTTATTCGATTTTATTTTAGAAATGCACAAAGGTACATAAAAATATAGTTTGATATTTTAAAAATCTAGATTTTTGATTGGATAATATTCATGTTCTTTACGAAATAATAACTTTTGTAAAACAAGGTGGATCAATAATCTCATCTCCAAGGTAATAAAACTATACAAACGACGGTTATGAGTGGAATTCGGCAACATGAAGAAACGTGCAATAAATATCGTTTTTGAGAAAACCAAAAGATGAGGCGCATTTAAAAATTAGTTGAAAAACGCAATGTTTATGTTTTGAAATACCAGCCTGTTACCGAGTGTGAAACAACCTTCAAACTATAAAATGAAAATTCGTCTAACTGAAGGTCACAATATTAATTATCTACTTTCGCATAAAAACTAAGTTTATTAATTATTGAATTATAAAACTACATGCTTATACCGTGAACTGGGTTTATGCTAACAAAATATGCCTTTGGAACAATAATCTTCACCTACCTGTGAACTTTCCTTGATTTCCATTTTCGTGAAGCGTAGCGCCAGTTTTGTCTATCCAATCTTCGTCTTTTAAAAATGATTCCTTAAGATTTCTCATTTTGTTCTTTACAATATTCACCCCAATTTCTTCCAAATCTTCAAGGTGATATTCTCGGAAAATTGAGTTGAAGTCGGCTTCTAGAAAAGCTATGAATACAAAATTTATATATCAAAATTAAACGTTACCTCAAACAATTCGGGATCTCCTTTCACTTTACCCATTACTGCCTGCAAAAGAGAAATATTTTGTTCTTGTGTCCATTTATGTTGAGGCCTTTTTCGTTGCATTTTCTCCTTAAAAATTTAAATTCCTTAAATTCAAACTTTTTGATTAAACACCTACTACCTTTTTAGCTATATTTTTTCCTGATTTTGGCTTCATTTTATGAAAAATTTAAACATCTATTTGAATGAGAATATTTCGGAGATGGGAATTAAAGGTTTTAAATTTATGAAACGATTAGCATCGACAACTACGAGTTACGACGACTACGAACAAACTTCGAAATTTATTTATAGTTAAGTTTTCGCTTGTATAATATCTGAGATTACTAGATATAGTGAATTTAAATTGTAAAATTATTTTTTTCGATTAAACTAATATTTGAATTGAAGATATGAAACAAATTATGAAAACTTAAACTTTTTGAGAAAATTCTTTCGTACCTACATTTATCGGGTTTTTCAATAAGAGCGCTACAAAAGTTTTTTTAAATAAAACAAAAACGGTTTTGGATATCAATGAAATTCTTTATTCCTGTGAAAGTACGTTCGATACCATTATGTATGGAACTCGATTTCTTTTGCATGGCCACCACCGGCACGCTTGCAGAAGTCCAGACGCTGAACCCAATTTTCGACGGTTTTCAAGCATAAATCGGCCGATACTTCTGCATTTTTACGTTCGATATTCGTATGTAGTTCATCAATCGTCGCTGGCTTATTGGCATAGACTGTAGACTTGACGTAGCCCCACAGGAAATAGTCTAACTGCGTCAAATCGCACGACCGAGGCGGCCAAGCGACTGGACCATTTCGTGAGATAACACGTTCTCCAAACTTGATTTCCAATAAATTGATTGTGACATTCGCTGTGAGGCTTGTGGCGTCGTCCTGTTGGAACCACATGTCCTCCAAGTCCATATCATCCAATTGGGGCCAAAAATATTCGGTTATCATTGAACGGTAGCGATCCCCATTCACAGTGTAACATGCCGGTCTTGATCATCACGGAAGAAGTACGGCCCAATGACGCCGCCGGCCCATAAACCACACCAAACCGTAATTTTTTCGTGGATTGCTGCCTGACAAATACCGCATATTTTGTTTATAGACGAAGCCATTCAGCCAGAAATGAGCCTCATCGCTGAAGATGATTTTTCGATGAAAATCCGAATCATTTTCAAGTTTTTGCTCAGCCCAATTCACGAACATACGACGCTTCTGGTGGTCAAGCGGCTTCAGTTCTTGCGTCAATTTAATCTTGTAAGGATGTAGGCCAAGATCTTTTCGCAAAATTCGCCACAACGACGTCACAGAGATGCCCAACACTTGAGAACGACGTGTGAGAGACATATTTGGGCTTTCTGCAACTGAAGCCTCAGCAGCAGCAATATTCTCGACACTACGGGTACTTCTTTGTCTCACTGGCACGGGAACATTTTGTACTGTGCCTGTGGATTCAAATTTTTCCACTAGACGCTCAATTGTTGATCTGCTAGGACGATTATGACGACCATAAATTGGACGTAGCGCTCTTAAGGTAGAACTAGAATAGGCGGTAGCTGTCGGATGCTAGTGTCAAAAGCGAACGAAAAGTTGCTTTCCAAAACGTCAAATTCATAAGTCACCCATTAATGCACTTGAGTGGTTGGAGGTGATTTTTTTGAATTTTGAAGCTAGCTGTCAGTCCACGTACGAAAGAGCGGTCGGTGAGCGCTCTCACGTCCGACGGCAAAAGTTAACGAAAACTAAACGAAAAGTTCCAGATCGCAATTATGTGCGCGTCATATTAATTTCTTGTTCAACATACCTAGTTCTTTTACTTTGAAATTCTGTGCATTTCTGTGAATTTCTACACCAAAGTCTGTCAAAGTTTATATAAAAAAAATAAAATGACGTAGAAATTCACACAAATGCATTAAAGTAAAGGAACACACCTTAGAATAGGACTGTTCAGATTGTTGAGAACCCTGTTGCCAAATTGATATAAACAAAAAAAAGGTCTGTTAGACATATGATTTTTTTTGCAATACTTTTTACAATTCGCTGTAAAAATACATAGGAAAAAATTCAGTTTTTGGTAACTTGGTGAAAATGAATTTATTTTAATATTTCAGGTTTTATTTTATTTTGTTAGTAAAAAGTTATCCATTAAAATCCTAACGCTTAGGGCCAGTTTGTTCACAGTGGGTTAAATCTGAACGGTCACAATCCTCGACATTATTTTTCATTTATTAATTGCTTTAGTATTCGCACTCTACCGAAAAATTACTATTTGGTTTTTAAACGAACGAAATTTACGGCTGGGAAAGAAAATTGAGAAAATGGAACAAAAAAACTTACAGCCGTCTGTAGGTGTGCCCCACGAAATTATTTTATGTCGAATTCCTTTCAACAAAAGAATCGAATTTTTTTCTAAAAGAATCGATTTTTTTTCTGAACAATTCGAATTTTGTCTGTCAAAACAAATCTTGCTAATTTAGCAAGATTCAAGAAAGATTTTACACCGATTTGCACACACACTAGCAAGATTTGAAATTTCTAAAATGTCAAATTGAATGTCGCGGTGTTTTAAGAAAACAAATTGTGTTTTTGGTTGCAACGAATTTTCGGTGAATTTTATAGTGCGTTGCTTTTCAATTAACAATAATAATATTTTCCAAATTGAATATTTTCTGGATATTTTACTTCAAAATTGTTTCTGTCAAGTGCCACACACACAATCACAAAAAAAATCGATTCTTTTCTTCTTTTCGTATTCCTTTCAACGACAGAAAAAATTCGATTCTTTTTAGAAGAAAATTCGATTCTTTTGTTGAAAGGAATTCGACATTATTCTCTTGGGACACGCCTATTGTTTGGCTGTCAAAAAAATAGAAACAGAAGAAGGGACATTTTTAGAAGAGATTTGCGATTTCTCGCCTGAATTAACATGAGTTTGTTTAGGAAAAACAAAGTGTTATTATTAGGAACAAAGTATATTGCACGGTTACATCAACAAAAGTGTAGTCTATCAGTGCTGGGAATAGAAACATCCTGCGATGATACTGGAGTTGCTTTAGTTAAATCAAATGGCCAAGTTCTTGGAAACGTTACCAACTCTCAACAGGGAATTCACTTGAGGTAAATTTTACCTATCTCATATTGAGATCATTGATAGTATTATATCACAGATATGGTGGCATCATACCGCCAAGAGCTCAGGATTTACATAGATCAAATATAGAAGAAACATATCTGAAATGTATTGAAACTGCTGGTATTGATCCATCTGCTTTAGATGCCATTGCAGTGACAACACGACCAGGTTTTTATTTTCATTTTTAGGTATATGTTGTAATTACAACTACTGTTAGTTTCAAAATACCGTCCTTTAAGGTTTGGTGATGAGTCTTATGATTGGCCTTCGGTTTGCAAAGTATCTGGGACGTAAATACTCTAAGCCTATCATTCCGATTCATCACATGGAAGCTCATGCCCTTGCTGTAAGAATGGAACAAAATGTGCAATTTCCATTTTTGTGCCTTTTGATAAGTGGTGGACACAGTCAACTTGTATTTATCAAAAAAGCTACCGAGTTTTATCTTCTCGGCGAAAGTCTTGATGATGCACCCGGAGAAGCATTTGATAAAATATCTAGACGACTCCGTTTGAATACAATGACGAAATACGCCAACATGAATGGTGGACAAGCAATAGAAAGTGCAGCAAAAGAGGCAACTTGTCCCGAACGCTTTGAATTTCCACTGCCGTTAAGTCGATATAAAGATTGTAACTTCAGTTTTGCTGGTTTGAAAAATAATGCTATTCGCTCTATAACCGCAGCTGAATTAAAAGAAAGTAAGGATGTGATTTAATTTATTTCATTTCTATCTATTATTAACCTTCCGCATTCTTATTAGAAACTCGCCCTGATGACGTCATAATACACTACAAGGATTTCTGTGCAGGATATTTGAAGGCTACAACTAGACACATCTCGAATCGAACACAAAGAGCACTAGAATTTTGTTTAAGAAAAAACTTTTTCGACAACAATCTACCGCCATCGATAGTTGTTTCTGGTGGTGTAGCTAACAATGATTATATCTTCGAAAATATTTGTAATTTAGCTAAAAAATATGATGCCAGAGCATTTCGTCCTTCAAAGAAATATTGTTCAGATAATGGCGCAATGATTGCTTGGAACGGTATAGAAAGACTATTGGATGATAAAGCGTGTGCATTAACTAACTTTGATAATTTAGATGTAAAAGGCAGATGTTCATTAGGCTTCAGTTTAATTGATGAAGTAGTAAACGAAGATATCAAATGTAAATGGGTTAAGACTCTATAGTAAATAAGGATAGGTATATAGAAAGAACATTTTATTAAAATACAAAATATTTAATTAACTCAGAAATTTCATTAAAATGAGAAATTCCGTGTTTATAGCTTATAACAGCGATGTTCTTTGGGGTGGCAAAGTATGTACTTAGCAATCACCCTTATTGCGTTAGGCATTTTAGTAAAACGACACGGCTCCAAAAGCGTTAATCGGCGTTTAAGTAAAACTAAACCTTTACCGTTCTCTTCTTTCTTCACCCCTCTAACCATTAAAAGAATAGTCGTTTTACTAAAACTCCAATTGCCGCTTCTAGAGCCTTGTCGTTTTACTGGCGTTTTACTAAAATGCCTAACGCAATAAGGGTGAATACTTTACAGCTGTTTCCAACTCACCTACTAGAACAAGGGAACATATACGGATGGAGGTACTACATTGTAGTTTTTTAAGCATCAGTATTTTGCAAGCTATAAAAGAACACGATAACATTCGATTGGACTTCTTTTCTCCTACAACAGAAGACACTAAATAGATTTAAAGAAAAATGATACAACTTAGAGTAACAAGTTGGTAGTTTTTTTGGGATTCGTAAAACTTTTCGATTACGATGGAATAAGTTATTGGGATAATTGAAAATGGCTAGCTGTACAAACCTCTGTATAATTTCACGAATTTAGCGTGCTAAATGAGCTTCAGGTATTTGATCTGGTATTAAATAATTTTTCAAAAAATCGAATTTTCCTATAATTTTTTTTTTTAAATACTAAATTTCTAATTATAATTAAGTATCGTAGAGCGGTAGACCTTTGCAGCTAAAAACTCATTAATATATTATAAGCTTGTAATTTATTACATGTTTAATAAATTAATAAAAATAATTATAATAATTTTTGAACCACGAACCCTCGTTAATCCGTCTAAATCTGTGGGATAAAATCTTGAACCACGTTTGTTTGACAGGCCATACGCTCGCTATATTTAAAACATTCATGAATAACAATACAAAAATATTTATAGGTATGACTTAACTATTATCTGAAAAATGAGTAATAAAAAGTGTTTGTTTCACACTCATTCTGTTCGTTGATTTTGATAAGATTTCGGAATTGTTGCTCGAAATTAAAATTTTATTTTTATATTTCGAAACAACATACATACATTCAGTGCATCATAACAGCGTCTACTCAAATTATATCTCCTGGTCAAAAAGTAATATTGGAATTACACCAAAGGATGTAAAACAAACTGAAGCTCCAAATTGTTCTTGTACATACTTCAGCATTTTGGCTTTGCAAGGGAAATCATGTTTTTTTAACGCCTAAAAAGAAATCGTCATTGCGTTTACTTAACTAACGACTGTCATTGAACTTTTTGTTCGTATCTCAATATTTATTTATAAAAAGAGTTTATTATATCCGAGTGTAGGTAGTCTGTTGTTGTATTCAGGTAGGTTGTGGAATTTGATTCCTTTCGTGTTTTTTTTTAATGAGAAATAAATACCACTACTAGCCACTAGTTTTAGTAGCTAGCGCTTTTAAGAAATTATGTTGTAATAAATAATAAAATTAATTAAAAAGTGAAATGTGTGCACGTTTGTGATGGGACTTTTAGCTGCCTTTTTTAAGTTCTAGGTAATAGCACGGAAAATGCATAATGCATTTGGGAAGTAGAGGCACGGGGGAAATTAGAAAGCGAGAAAAAGAAGGAAGAAAGTATCCTTAAACTTTTCTATAAAAGCGAGCACAAAAGTTTATCAGAGAAAGCCTCACATATTTTTATTTACAATTAAAATTTTAATAAAACAATACATACACATTTTGAAAAGCACATTTGAACAATATAATATCAAAATAAATTTACATATTTCAATTTGATAATGATAAGTGAGTGAAGTTTATTATAATTTTTTTGTTTTATTTATTATATTATTAACGTAACTTAATAACTATTATAACCCTAAATCAATCCTCATTGAAAGCTTAGATAGGTATAGGTACACAAAAATTTGATCCATCAAATGGTTCTTTTTAAATAGGCGTAGGTTTCATTTATGAATTTAAGATTTTCATATCTGATTTCTTTTAACTCTTTCGAAGTGCAGCTCGTGCAATAACTTATTTTTGTTATAATAAAATGGATTTTCATGCTCACTCAATTCGGGATCGTATGAATACTGTTGGAAATCATTTTGTGTGATTTGATTTGCAGCGTGATGCAAGACGCTCGGATAATGCATGTTATTGTGATTTATATGTTGATGCATATTTTGCAAATTCATATTTGAAGTAGGATAATCTTGATGCTGATGATTATGGAATGTCTCGTCCAAATTATTATTATTTATATGAAGATTGTTGATACGCTTTGAAAGAGGTGTGGACTCACAAAAATCATCTTCACGGCTCCTTTTTCTTTAATTGATTAAGTTTTGTAAAGAATTTATTCACATGAATTGAAGGATCAAACCTTTTGTCCATTAAACCAGTCATCATTGCACCTCAAATTAATTAATAATCCTGGATATAGGTAAATGAATTAAATTTTTTTTAGTGAAACAGATGACTTTCAGAAAGAGTAAACAAAACTGGAAACGTCACAAAGAAACTAAAGTCATAACCACAATTAACAAAACAGTATATGCCACAAGTGTGGCTACATTTTTGGTAATCGTAACATGCAGCCTCCATTGTGCATGAACTATAATGTACGATTATGAACATTCTCAGAAAATAACCCAGACAGCACAAAAACTTGTATAAAGGCTCGATCACCCAAACCAACGTGAAACATTCTGAAGGAGGACATAAATTTCGGCTGTCACTATATATTTAACATGAGATTCACTTAATCGCGCATCGTCGCTTTGGTGTGGGTCATTTATGGCCCTTTAAATATATTTTGATTGTTGATCGGATTGCACTTGTGATGATGGGCATTTTTCATGCCCACAGGAGGAGACGTAATCATCCTTATTCCGTAAGGCCAGGCGCGCACATGCAACTGAACTGTTTGTTTTCGATTTGAGTACTAACGCCCATATTATTCACTCAATACATCCAGATTAAGGGCGCTATTCACCGAACGCTCATAACTTAAAAGCTTCATAAATCTATTCACCAAGCAACAATAGTGAATATTTATGAGCGCTCATAAAACTTATGAGTGCTCCCGACCACTCATAAGTTATGAGCACTCTCTCCGAAAACTTGTTCGAAAATTTTTAAAATAATTTATTTTTGTTTTCTTTCAAATTGTCAACATGTCACAATTTTTTATTTTTATTTAATTTTTTTTTTGATATTCATTAAAATTTTTTTTTTCGTTGTAGAAAATCTTTTCTCCTATCAATTAATTTGGAAAAATATTAATTGGTCTTGTTGTTGGTGCTAAATTTATTATTTGTGATGCATTTGTGCGAAAAAAGTTTGATTTTACAGTTTTGTTATGCCTGGTTAACAGAGAGCCGCTCTCATTTTCGAACTACGAAAAATACTTATGAGTGTTTGGTGATTAGCACAAATATCATTTGAGTTATGAGCCTCATAAACTTAAGAGCCTTTTATGAGTGAGCGCTTGGTGAATAACGCCCTAAGAGCCCTATTCTGCTATTCATCGGGGGGAATTTTTCTATAATTTTCACTCATCACTATTCTGCTATTCATTCGAAGTGAATCTGTATTAAAGTCGGTAACGTCGGTAATACTGCGCGGTATTCTGCTATTTACGTGAACGCATTCATTCTATACAATTCAAATCCGCATATGAAATGTAGCGGATTTTTCATTTAATGGGTTGTCTGTCTGGTTGGTTGTTAGTAAAATGTAAGTAAAAACTAATTTATTATGATACATTTATAATATTTGTTTGTAAATAATAGATTATTAACATTTTTAGGGGTAGAACGACAAACAAAGACCAATTTACGGCAATAATTTCTGCAATGAATTTTTCTTTTCTTGAAATTGAATCATTTCGCTGGGGAAATGGAAGATTCGATTCAACAATCTCCAATACATACAGAAATGCTATTTTATTTAACCGAAAGTTTTTGGTAAACCTATGATTTTGAAATAATTGGTTTATTATTATTTCAAAATGAAAATAAATGAACTTAAGTTTCGTCCGGCAGTTCCATAATATTTTTTTTCGATTTTCTAACATTTCTCCGTAGCTCTCTGTTCGATGATTCTCTTATTCCTCTGTTTACAATTGGAAAAAAAAAGTCCAATACTGACCATTTCCAAATTTAATTACGAAGATGAATCAAATTAAAAATTAAAATTAAAACAATTTATCCAAGACTTTGACATGAACAGCTGTTTACGTGAATGTCAAATTGGTTTGGGATAATGTAGTTCACCCGATGGATAGCAGAATGCAAAGGCAGTGTGAAAGGGAATCGAATGGGTGAGTAAAGCCTCAACTACATAAGCCAAAAAAGTGAAAAGTGCAAAAGTGAAAATTTTTAAATTGATTTTGTGATAGTTTTTCTGACTAGAAAACTTATAAAAATGATGCAGAAAGCTTAAATTTTGGTTTAAAAACAAATTTGTGTATTCTTTTTCACAAAACAACGGCGCTAGCGGTAAAAAAAATATTTTTACTTTTGTACTTCAGTACTTTTTGGCTTATGTAGTTAAGCCTTAAGTATACAAATTCAATAGGGGTATTCCCGATCCGATGCAACTGGTCTTGTATCATTGCAAAAATGCAAAAGTGTAAAATTGCTATACCCTAACCCATTGACCTATTATATATGGACTGCTAGTTGAGTTTCATTTTCATACAAAAACCCCAATAAAAGTGGTTCCACCACTCCCTAGCGACACTAACCCTTGCGTAGAAACACGGGAAACAGAAGTAATTATTTTCACTGTTTTAATAACAGATGTCAGTAGTTTCTTTGTAAAAAAAAGCTTGTCCAGACAAAGAAACTACTGACATCTGTTATTAAAACAGAGCCACAAACATTGTATACAAATTTCTTAATAGTTCAAGGGAGACAAGAATTTTGATATGTACCTATGTATATAATATGCCGTGTATTATTTTTTTGTTTATAATACGTTGTGGGGATGGAAAAAGTATTTATGAATGAACAAATTATGAATGAATAAAATTTTCAAAAATTTCATACTAAAAACATAGAAAAGGATTTTTGAGAATAAATTTAAATTTTTTTTTAATTTGCTATTAAGAATATACTGGTGGGAGGGCGATAGCTGTTCTAAAGACGGTGGAGTGTGTGCAATAAAAAACCATGGCCTTGACAAATTGGCTTCGCATCGGGAAAAAAATTGTCATAGGTAGGTAGGTACTAGGTATACATAAATGTAGTAGGTATTTTTCTCATATTAGAATTGTAAAGTTCCCTCTTTGTTGGTTTGGTTGGTTGATAACTTCTGTAGTTAGGTATAATCGGATTGTTAAGATTAAGATCTTAAAATTAAGGTAGAATAAAGGCTTAACTACATAAGCCAAAAAGTACTGAAGTACAAAAGTAAAAATATTTTTTTTACCGCTAGCGCCGTTGTTTTGTGAAAAAGAATACACAAATTTGTTTTTAAACCAAAATTTAAGCTTTCTGCATCATTTTTATAAGTTTTCTAGTCAGAAAAACTATCACAAAATCAATTTAAAAATTTTCACTTTTGCACTTTTTCACTTTTTTGGCTTATGTAGTTGAGGCTTAAGGCTTCATCTTTATTTACAAAATTCATGCGAAGTCCATATCTGAAAAACGTAAATAAATTCAAATTTAACGGAAAGAAAAATTTATTAAAAAATTTTTTTTCATGGATATGTAGGTACTTGACCCTTTTAAAGAAACTTATGATGTAGGTAGAATACATTTTGTAGGTAATTTTATTAAATAAAATAGTATAAAAGATTCTATTTGGTTGACATACCTGTAACGGTCTGTTCTATTAATCGGACCTGAATGATAAAGTCTTAAAATAAAGGTAAAATGTCAGGCTAACTTATTGAGTTAAAAAATCATTGAGATCAAATAAAAATGTATGTGTAAAGTGATTTTTTTAAGTTTCGAACGCCCATATTATTTACGATACATTCACATTAAATCTTAAATCCGGACGTAGGTACCTATTTACATTGAGTTTGTATAATTTACATCGGGATTTAAGTTTTAATCTGGATAGGTATATGGGTGAATAATAGGGGCGTAAGTGTTTGCATATATATTATTAATTAAGTTATTAAAATAATTTCTAAATTCGATTATATTATAGGTAGGTACCTACATATAAAATTTTTTAAACATTTTTTTGAGTTTTTTTTTTTTAAATTTTGATATTTAAACTTATTAGAAGCCTTCATGTTATTTCATTAAAATCGGTTCAACAGATAATGAGATAATCGAAAACCAATAATATGGTAGATCGTACTTATGTTAGCTGTTTTTGAGGAGAATGAGATTTTTCTTAAATGGTTTTAAACACTTGCATCATGCATGGGAGGTACCCCTATTTTTGGTTATAAGAATAATGTTTAACAAAAATCTGATAGATAATGTTAAAAAACCTGTAGGGGCCAAGTTTAATAAAAATATATGAAGTATTTTTCGAATTATTAAGTTTTCAAAACAAAAATTTTGAAACTTTCTTTAATAGGTCAAAAAATTCATTTGAAAATGTTGATATACTTTTTTTAATACATATATTCTCCATAAGAAAATTGATAAAAATCTTTTAAACAATATTTTGACCATTTATAATTATATTCTGACATTTTTTTTTTTATAAATAGCAGTATTTAAAAAATATGTGCACGACTTGATCGCACGAACTTGCTCCTATGTGCGATCACACTGTGTTTTAAAGTTTAAATATTTCAAAAACTATATTTGCCTTATAAAAGAAATAAATAAGTTATGGAAGCCTATATTGTATACCACCTGCTTAAATCGTAGTTAAGTTTAAGGTAGTATTATACGAGTAGATACATTTATTTATGAATAATATAGCACCGTGTTGCAAATATGCATGGAACTTGCAGTTTAGACAGAAAAATTGTAAAAAAAAATATGTAATTAAACATAAATTGATTAAACAACCTCTGAAATTGTTTTGACACCAATGCGATTACATCATCCGATTTCGAAAATCTCAATTTATTAGAAAAAAAATTAAAAATCGGTGGAGCGGTTTTTAAAAAAAATAATTTTTAGGGGAGAGTACGATAATTTTGGTGCCAAGAATTGATAATGTTTTTATTTGTAGAAGGTCAAAAACAAGCATTTTTTATTATGGGATGTAGGGACAATTAAAAAAGAAGTGACTTAAATAAAAAAAAAAATAAAAAAACAACGGCAACACTTACAATAAAGTTCCACATTTAACATTTTCATATATGAAAACGTAATGCATTATAAAAAATTCATATTACCTAGGTACTACTGTACGACTGCAGCAAATCTATATAATTTCTTAATACGTTTCGTTTGTGTCCTATACCATACCTATAAAATGCAAATAACGCTAAATTAATTGCTGTACTTTACTTACAAAGATGAATCTATCATCAACTTTAATCCTCAAAATGAAATCACCGTAAATACCAAAAATCTCATGAAAAGTAGTTTTAGTAATTTTCAATTTTCTCAATAACTAGAAAACGTAAAACCATTCGTTTTTCTGTGTTCGATTCAGAATTGATATAAGCATTGACTACAAAAAGCCAATTCAGCACATCATTTCACAATTTTGAAAAAAATTGGTCTAAACTTTTTTTTTAATTTTTTTTATCAAAATTTTGAGTTTGCATGTGAATTTTTCAAAAACTGTTGACATAAATAATGTAGTTTAAATTTAGGATTATAGAACATATTTCTGGTATATATATTTAGTACGTATAGTAATTTATTGTAAGTGTTGCCGTTATTTTTTAATATAATTTAAGTAATTTTTTTCTAAAATTGCCCCTACATCCTAAACGGGGCGAGATGGACCCCCCGTCCCATAATAAAAAATGGTTTTTTTTTTACCTCTCTACAAAAACCGTTATCAATTCTTGGCACCATAGTTATCATGCCATTTTTTATAAATAAAATTTTGAATTAAATAAATTAAAAAACAAAAAGTGCTACGAAATTTTTTGAGAAAAAAGAGATTTTCAATACCGGTTTTAATTATTTGTATGAGAGATACCGTTATTTTTGGTTATAAGTCCCCTATTACACGATGATTCTTTGCGTCTGACTCTTTTTTCGAATTTCTCTTTGAAAATCATCCTGTGAATCGCATGCTATTACACGATGATTCTTTGCGCCTGACTCTTTATCGAATTTCCCTTTGAAAATCATCAAAATAAAGTTATATAAAAAGAAACGTCAAAAAGAGTCTCGGAAAACTTGGCCCACGACTCACAGGGCAACTGGTCTTCCGTGTCATCTTTTTTCTCTTTCGCACTCGTTATGTTCGAAAAGAGTCAGACGCAAAGAATCATCGTGTAATAGGGGACTAAGAATAATTTTCATTTAAAATCTTCTAGACAATATTAAAAACTGATGGATGCCAAGTTTAAATAGAGGTTACATTTTACCATTTTTGAGATTTTTTTTTTATAAAATGGTTGCCTTTTTAAAAAAAAATTGTTGATTTTTTTTTAGTTGTGGGCACGTTTTTGAGAAAAATAAAATTTTCATATTTTGCTAAACAAATTTGTACGGCAGGTACCTACCGTTATTTTTGGTCTTAAAAAAAATTTTAAAAATCCTGTGGGGGGAATGCTCAAAAAACTCTAATTACCAACTTTAAAGAAAATCGACTTACCCGTTTAGGCTGCAGCCGAAAGGACAGACAGACAGACGGACAGAATTGCGAGACCCACTTTTTTCGACTTCGCTATCATCGTAATGTCAACTTTGATCAAAATCCCGAGTTCAATTTTTTTTACGAATCCATAACTTGCAATAACGTACCTGCCTACATATATATGGCAAGTAAAAATTACTTAATTTTTTGGTAAAAAAAAAGTTGCAGAGAAAAATTAAATTTTCTTTTTTTGCGAAAAAAAATTATATGGCAGCTACTGTTATTAATTGTGGTCTTAAAAAAATGAAAAAAAAAATCGTGTCATGACCTGACGGACAGACAAACAGAATTGCGAGACCCACTTTTTGGATTTCACTATCATCTTAATGTCAAGTTTGATCAAAATCTCGAGTTCGATTTTTTACGAATCCCTAACTTGCCATGTAGGTACCTATATAGCTATGTATCGCAAGTAAAAAATTAAAGCATTTAATTTTAAATTGTTACCTATTAAAAAATAAATATTTTTGATTTTTTATAATATTTTTGCTCAAAAGTCGCAATAAAATGTGACTTTTTTTTGAAAAACTAAATTATTCAGGTAGTATATCTTATACCTATCTTTAATATTAGATTATTAACATTCTTTTTTAATTTTTTAAGCCAAAAGAAACTCATCAGCACAAAATTTAGATATCGCAACCTTGCAATTCCCATACGTCATATAGACTATAGAAAGTGAAAAAAGGCAACAACGAAAAAAAAGAACAAAATGAATAATATACCTACTAACCAAAATAAATTCGAATACCTACCCATATAAAATTGTCATAGCTATATATGCACCGTTTTCACAGCATAAGGGGGGTTCACATTATCAAATATGCTTGACAAGCATGGTTTGATTGGCTCGAATTTGAAAATGTGAACGCTCCATCAAACGGCTTGTCAAGCATGTTTGATGGATATCAAAATATTTTGATATTTTGCTTGCTTGACAAACATATTTGAGAATATAAACGCATTCTTGTCAAACCGAAGGAAATTTAATTCTAAAAAAGTTGGCAACCTGTGCGCATCAAAAGAAAAGAACAGCCAGTAAGCGGAAATTGTGAATTTTGGAGGGAATTCTTTGAAATATATCGAAGTTTACCAGAAACATGGCAAATTAAAAGTGAAGACTATAAAAACAAAACGAAAAAAAAATTTGGACGCTTTTTTAGCCATTCCTTAGTCCAAATTCGTTTCCTCTTATTTTGTTGACTTTTTTTTTCTTCTTGGTCTTCATCTTCTAAAATTTGATCTATTACAAGAGCCGCAATCAAAACGTCCGCCATGGTTAAAATTCTAAAGAGAAATGATGTTTGACAAATGTGAACCCAAAATGGCTTCAATCCATCAAACATCATCAAGCCATGCTTGTCAAGCAAATTTGAGAATGTGAACCTCCCTATAGACATGAATTTTTTTTGTCGTTGTCATGATGATAACTTCTGATTTAGTTATCTCCCTTATTCACCCTATTGTTGTCAGAATCAAAATAACACAACCCTCTCCTTCTATTTTTTGCTTCTCCTTTTAGTTTTTTCTTCCACTCTCCAATGTCAAAGTATTGCTATTGCAGCGCCACGTAACGAGCACACATAAAGATAAAATTTTCGACCTCATGATAGTACTATAGGTTCTATATACAAAGATACTACTCCATAGTCCTCGCATTTAAACAAATAAACTGAGTTGCGAGCAAGTTTCAGTTTTTAGGTGAGAGAGGGGAACGAAGTAAGAGGAATGAACGAAATCTCCCCGGTCAACCGCGATTTGAGGAATTTTTTTTGACATTCCTCTTCAAACAAGATACTTTGAAGAGAATCTCATACGAGTTTACTACCTCGTATGAAAACCACAAGAAAAGAAAATCTCCAGCAACCAGAGATGTTCAAATTCGTGTAAAAAACTGTTTTTACCTTTTCTACGTTTAAGAGGGTAAAATACGTGTAAATAAGTGTAAAAAACGTAAGGTCCCGTAAAAAACTGGTAAAAATGGTTAATAAGAGGTAAATAAAGTAAATTACTGAGAAAAAATGTATGGCATTGTCATTATCTGTCAAAATCTAAATAAAAAAAGACAATTTTGCAGTCGTTCAAAATCATTAAGAACAAATAAATAATTGAAGCATTTCATAACGAACAACTTGGACGGAAATAGATAAGAGCATTTGATATTTTAAAAACGTAAAATAAAAAAGGCGAACCTTGCCAGCAACTTGTTGTGAGAAGGGATATGAGAACATATACTTATTTTTTCCACATTCATTGCATTACCCGTCTTCAGAACGAAGTGGAATCAGTTAGCTCCATTTGATTCAGAATGAGTTAATTTTTGAGTAAAACTAATGGAAAACGACAAAACAAAGACCCCTTTCCCACGAAGAAACAAGTTTCTGGAGATTTTTTGACGTGTACTTTTAGTTCTGAAATCTCGTGTATCGAAAACAACAGCAGCCTCTAACTTATTATTAATTATTTCAGTAATTCTGCAATATCCATGATCCGTTTTACAAATTTGGACAAACGAGCTCATCGAGCACGTATGGAAGTATCTGTTATGCTTGTTTTTTGTTGAAATTTAAAGAACAGTGAAAGCTCCCTTGGGCGGACAGCGACCGTGACGGTCGCAAAACTTTTGTCCGTCTAAGGGAGTTGTCCATACAAGGGAAAAAAATTGAAACCAATTTAAAAAAATAAATATACAAGAAACAAGATACAAAAACAGACCACAGCTGCAGAAATAAAATCCGTTATACATTTCATCACAGACAGTGATTTTATGGCATGCATGTTATTTTCGTTAGTTAGTGTGCCTTGTTGGTTCGCATCTATTGCCGCTGCTAACAAGTGGGAACGTTTTTAATGCAAGAGAAGACATGGGAAAGTGTAGATGAAAATAATAGTTGAAATTTACAAATTACAAAAGGTTTTTGTCCGCCTAAGAGAATTAAACTTGACAAATTGCGTCTGAGTAAGGGAGTCCGCGTCCGGGTAAGGGAGTGTCCGCTTAAGGGATCATAAAATGTATGGAATTTAAATTCAATATCCTAGGTCGTGAGAATTTGTCCGCTGAAGTGTGGTCCGCGATAGGAGCTTTCTCTGTAATATGACTATCTGAAAATTAAATTAAATAGATATTCATATTCATTAAACTGTATTTCTGATACCCTTTATACCTAACTATAAAGTTTTGTACAGTTGGGCTATTTTTAGAGAATTAAATATCCAAGCTCTCATCTTTATTTTTTTCTGGTAGATCATTTACTTTTTGGCCAAACATTATTTTGCATTTCAAACCATCTACGTAAAGCATCTCATTTTCACTTTGGAAACGTCATGAAAAAAAAACACATTTCGAAGTAAATGCAATACTTTTTATGTAGCAAAAAAATTAATATATTTTTTTCACATTCTTAAATACCTCATGTGTGTAAACAAAACACTTAAGAAACATTAAAGAATAAATCTTTGCTTTCAATTTGATATTAAAAATCATTTCCAGTAATAATAATTGTATTTACTAAAACTAATACAGTATATAATATAAAAGTAAATGATATTAAAAAAAATGTTATTAGTTCATAACAACTACAACTGCTGTTCTCATGTGTGATTTTGCCAACTAATTTTACGTAGTCATACAATAAAAAATATATATTTTATGAATTTAGTGACATTTTTGTTGTTTATTTTTTCATTATTATTATTTTGTTTTTAAATTTTTGTTGCCTTTGTGGTTTCTCTTTTCTTTTGCTTTTTAAATTAAAATATTTTCAAAATAGTGTGTGTTTTTTTTAATGTTTCGTGAAACCATATAAATAAATGTTAAAATTATAGGAATTTGCACTTCCTTTTCTTTGATGGTTCTGGTGGTTCTAACGCTGCAAGTATTGCTTCATCGAATACGTTCTTAAGTCCTTTCTGAAAAGTAAATAAAAACAAATACAATACGTTAAAATGTAAAATTTCAAAATGTATCCCACACAGGTATGCTATTAGTAATTCAACTTTTCAGTTCAATGAAATAGATAAATAATAAAACCTGCATTGGGATGGAGCTGAACACGTAGATAGTTTCTGATGGTGCATGTTTTGGTTGAAACCCAATCAATAACGAAAAAGTTTTTCAATCAAAAATGAACATTCTAAACTAAGAAACACTAATAACAAAATTGATAAATGGGGTTGATTCTCGGAAAATAGTTATAACTCTAGCCTATACAAAAAACTTGGTGGAGGCTTACTCAGGTTGTTGTTTCATTCAAACCTTCGATATTAATACAAGATGACACGAAAAGCTTAGTATGCTTTATTCATTAATATTTAAATTGTTTTTCTCTTTCTTATATTTAAAGTTAGAGATTCGTTCAGAAAATCGAACTCGAAATTTTAATAAAACTTGACATTACGATGATATCGCACCCTTAGAATGAAAGTGACCTAACTAAAAAATTCGGCATCTTTTTTACAACCTGGTTCAAGAGTTCATTTCGCTTTTAAAGGTCAGTTTATTGAAAAATCAGAAGTTACAGAAATTTTGAGTTAGGTCACTTTCATTCTAAGGGTGCGAATTATGTTAGACGAACAAAATGGGTATGGCAATTCTGTCTGCCTGTTCGGCTACAGCCTAAACGGATAATTCCATTTTCCTTAAACTTGGTACCAAACTTTTTTTTGTAGATTCCCCAGATTCGTTGTTTTTATTTTTTTGTTTTTAAGGAAAACTTATTTTTATCAAAAACAGGGTATTACATTTGTAAGCAAATTAGTTTGATTAAAAAATATACAGAAAGTGATTATTACCTAATGAAAAATCTTTGATCTTTGATTTTCGTTGTTCTCACAAACGATTCAACTCTTTTTGATCAAATTTGTATTTTTAATTTGGGACTTTTGTTGTTGCTGTCTTTTGTGACATCTGTTTTCCTTGTCTCAATTTTTGTTTTTGGACAGTTAAAAATTTTTCATTTGGAAACACTTTTTTAATATTTTAATTTTGTAATTGTAAAAGATCTTAGATTTGTGTTTTGTTTTAACAACTGTTGAACGCCAGAGTCACTAGTTTGTGTCTGAACACACGAAATTCGGATTCACGACTAAATAATTCGGTTGAGTTAGTTCAATGTGAACATCCTCATTGACAATTTGACATTTAAAAATGCCAAAAAAGATAAGTTTGACTAGTTTTTTGCATAAACTGTCAATATTTTTTGGGTGTTCGGTTAATAACTTACAACATTTAACAACCCAGGTTAACATCAAGTAGGTATTCAAAAATTATAGCCATTATTTTTCTCGAAAGGTCAATATTTCGAAAACTACTCAGTCGATTATGTTATCTAGCAGATTTACAACAAACGTTATTCTTTTAACCAAATATAACGGTTCCTAGCGTACAACCGCTAAAATCTTAGAACGATCTACCATTAAATAGAAACCAATTTAACATTAAAACATTATTTACAGTAGAATTTTTCATATTTGCCAGCCGGATTTATATTCTAAGTTTTCTTAAATGTGTTGAAAAAATGTATATATATGTACATATACAAATATACATATCATATATACTTAATCTTTAACAAACAAACGATGCAAAGATTTTCAATTTTGTTTGTTGTTCTCAAAAATTCAGATGGTGTGTAGGACTATCACGCAGGTCTGGGATTGAATCCCAACCTTAAGTATAATTACTTTCTTCTTAAAACATTTTCAATACAAATACAATTCATTGGTACTTGTACTTAAAAGTTCTAAGTAACTTGTACTACTGTGCTTACAGTGACATGCTGTGATTGTGCTAAGTGACAAGTAAAAATTGTTTACAAGATTTTTGATAGAAAACAATTGAATATGGATGAGAATTGAGAATGAAACATTTGTGCCTTTTAAAAATCTTGAAGGGAAAAGTCTTTTCGCCCAAAACAACCTTATTAACAATTTGTTGTTTTACAATTTGGGTAATATTACCGAGGAATTGCGCGTTTCGGTATTTTATTTTGGTATTATGAAGTTCCAATTTAAAATCAGCTTAGGCTTTGCGACGCTTTTTTCGTGATATTCTGGACGAAGCGTCAGTTTTTCGGCGTTATGACATCATCTGATTTGGGTTTTATGACGTTAGGTGATAAGACTTAAGAAAGATAGAAATCAAAATCGTCATATGGCCCAGAAACCCAAATAAATGCCAGAAAGCCAAAGGCCAATCGTCCAAATTAAAAATTAAAAAAATCTGTTGGGTAATTTGGGAGTTATGAGATTCGTTTTGGGTAATGTTTTGGGCCAAAAAGACCTAAGGCCTAGAGTAATATCTTCTCACCCTTTATAATTCCAAAAAAGTACTTAACATTTTGTATTGAATTGAAAAGTACGTACTTAAGAAATGTAACTAAAAATATCTTTCATACATACCTTAGTATGTATTCTTTTCTTTTCCCTATAAATAACTTTCAATTCCTTTAATTTAAAAGTTAAAGTTCAAGGTAATTGGAATTATAATTAACTTATGTCGGAATTTAATTACTTTTATAGGTTTGATTGAGAATTGTATGTCCCTAGCATTCTCACCGCCAACTTTATAAAATATACTGTTATTAATTGAACTGGTAGGTGAGAATTTTTTCCTTCTTGATAAACTCTCGGATAATAATAATAATGGTAATTTCATTCATCCGATTTTTTAAACCATGAGCTTACATCAAACCAATTGAAACTAGTTATATCGAATATTTGGATTTGTTTTTGGCTTTGTAGCGTAATTTGCTAGTTGTCATTTACATAAACTTAATGAATTGGCATTTCAGTTTTGTTTTCAACGCCAAAACTGTTGTCTGTTTTTCTTAAATGTTAACTAAAATTTCACAGTGTAAATTAGTTCATATAAAAAATGACTGAATAAATTTGATTCAGATTTTTTTTGTTATACATTTTTTTTTAAATTTCCATTAAAATGAATAGACCATGGTGAATATTGGAAGAAAAATAACATTTTCATATCATACTCAACAAAAAACAATATTATAAATATTACCTGTGTGAGTGCAGAGCACTCAACATATTTAACAGCCTTAAGTTCCTTTGCTAATTTTTCTCCTTGCTCCATTGATATTGGTTTTTGCTTATTTTTAGCAAGTTTCTCCAATGTACTGCTTTCATCGCGCAAATCAATTTGAGTTCCTACCAATAAAAATGGTGTTTTTTGGCAGTGATGCGTTATTTCCGGAACCCACTGAAACAGAAAGTTTCTAATTTCTCGTAATTTATTCTTAGGTATATGTATGTTAACGTACTTTTTCCTTGACATTTTCAAATGAACTGGGACTAACGACCGAAAAACAAACCAAAAACACATCTGTCTGGGGATAAGATAATGGTCGAAGACGATCGTAATCCTCCTGGCCTGAAAAATGATTGGATATATTTTATAAATTAATAATATAATAATATATAATACATAATATATATATAATAATCTAATAATATAATAATTAATTTTATAAATTAAGCTTAAAAATAATGATTAAGTGTATTTCAATTACCTGCAGTATCAAAAAGTCCAAGAGTGTATGGCTCTCCTCCAATCATTACTGTAACTGCATAGTTATCGAATACTGTGGGTACATACTCTGATGGAAATTTGTTGGTGGTGTAGGAAATAAGAAGACATGTTTTTCCTACTGCACCATCACCAACAACTACACATTTAATTGTCTGCATGATACTCCTATAAAATAAAATAAGTATTATGTACATATTATGAACTAAATGGTGTTTTTACAAAGATTACTTTTGCAAATAGTCCAGGATATAAACTGGTATCTAACAAAATAATTTTCAAAATGCCCATAATATATTTTTAACAGCTAAAACTGCTTTACAAAAACATTCCTCGAAAGGACGAATACAAAAGGTCCATATATAATTTTTTTTTAGTAAATCTAAATAAAAAACTTCCATATATTAAACAAAATGTACAGCATTAAATTATTTTTTATACTTTATAAATTATGTTTTCCCTTTTTACTCGGTTTCATGTTCAATTTTTTTAGCCTCTGTTTGATTGTTAACGCCACATTTGTTTTTTTTTAAACATATATTAATTTATGTATTTATTTTTTGCTTTATAAAATAAAAAGCTTTTATAGTAGGTATGAACTTAAAAATCGACCATTTTTAAGATTTTCTATTTTAAAAACCAATCTTTTTTTATTTATAAATAATTTTGGCGGCGTCAGTGTTAAAACAAAAAATTAAAAAGGAGAAAGGTATAAATATACATATGTATCTATAGAGAAATCAAGAGCTTAAATTTTTCTCAGCCATTGTTCAAAATTTTTGAATTTATCTATCTCAAAAATACAGATCAATTTCCTTCGCCTGTTCTACTGACGAAATGTCTTCCGGAATACCAACTGAAAAGACCATCATTTTTCAATCAATGTTTTTTTTTCGGAGGTTTGCTGAACTCTACATATTTCCTTCAATGGTTAAATAATCTCATTTCACTAATTTATTTTATGGATAACTGGGTATTTTCAATTATATTTTGTACAAGTTGGGCATTTGCCCAAGTAAACCGCAGTTCTTTGCAATAAATAAGGTTCTTTTTAATAGTATGTTTGTATGTATAATTGTATAAATTAGTTATAGGGGAAGGCACTAGTATCCGGACACTTAACAATTTCTTCACTTTGGTCTCAATTTATTTTCATACTATTAAGATTTAAGAAACAAATTATGGTTTTACTAATAGTTTGGATATTTGTTGATAATGTTACATTTAAATAACTTACTAATTTTATAATTGCATAATTTATACAATTTGTTTGCAAAAAATTTCGATTTGCGCTAGTTCCCGGACAACAAAATTTAGTGCCCGGACGCACTAGTTTTGTATGAAATTTAAGTGATAATATGTAAATTGACTTTTTGTTAACTTAACATAGGTAGATACTTATTGTGTAAATACAGTGTATGTTGAGTAAAGATATGTAGGTACCCTGATTTCTCAGCCCAAAACCGGCTCAGGGTAGTCAAATATGTACCTGCCTACCAAGTATAGGTATCTACCAATTGATAAACTATGAAACTTATCAATTAATAGAAATATGGAGATAGTGTTACTTGATAAATTTTATTATTATTGTGAATATTAAACAATCGTAACGATTGTTAGTAAATTCTTTTTTGATTTAAAATTTCAGATGAGATCTTTAAGTTTGTTTGTTGTTTTTTTCTCTAAAACCCCTAAAGAACTAATTATCTTCATAGATTCACAAAATGTCTTCACAATTGTCTTAAAATTCCTCCATTTTTTATAGAAAACCTTTAAAGTAAGCGTATTTAAAGAAAAATATTGTTAGAATTTAAATACCAATTTGTTGGCTTTTGTCAATTAATATTTTTAAAATTTTCTGTCGTTATCCTTTTCATTATTTAAAGACCAGAAGACCCGTGCGAAACTTTCGCACATTCAATAAGGTATTGCAATTAAATTTTCAAATAGAATGTTTGAACAAAATAAATAAATTCTTTATTGATATGAACAATATTAGTTTTACAAAAATTCTTTGTAAACAATATTTGATGTAAATGAAATCAGAAGTGACAAATAAATATGTTTCTCCCCAATCACTCAATGTGCAAGCGAAAAAAGAGGATTTCAAATTAAAGAATTGATAAATATATTTCTATTATTCTTGCAATCTAATCTAGTGATACCTAATAAATGCATTCGACTTAAGATTACAAACAACAGATACTACGTTTACATGAGCGGATCCACGGATCGGATTCAATATGAATCGAAATTTCGATCCAGGTATATGACGATGCCGGATCGAAAGATAGAATTGAAATGGAATCGAAGTGACACTCTTGCTTTTATTGTGTGTGTGTTATCACCGCAATCAGTTTGGAAACAAAATACAAAATACCACACACACACCAACAAGCCGCTGTAATCTCGATTCTTGAATTCTTCGATCTAGGTATACATTTCTATTTAATCCGGTAATCCGGATTCGATTCGATCCAGGTATACAAATACCTAAATCCTGATTCGATTCGGATTTAATTCTCCTTGTAAACGTAGTATCTGTTTTTCGTATTTAAAAAAAACCGAATAAACTAAGCTCATTGATTGAAGATAGAAAATAGAAATGTATACCTAGATGTATACCTAGATTGGTGTGTGTGTGGTATGTTGTATTTTGTTTCCAAACGGATTGCGGTGATTACACACACACAATAAAAGCAAGAGTGTCACTTCGATTCCATTTCAATTCTATCTTACGATCCGTCATCGTCATATACCTGGATCGAAATTTCGATTCATATTGAATCCGATCCGTGGATCCGCTCATCTAAACGTAGTAAGAATACAAATAGAAGTAACAAATGTGTTTCTCCCCCACTCACTCAAGGTGCAGCAAAAAAAAGAGAATTTGAAATTACAGAAGTACATATTTTTCACTTTCACTCATTCAATGGGTTAAAAGTGAGGCATTCTTTATGTCAAATTATTCATTTTTTTAAATTATTTGAAATTGCCGAAATTTATAGAAAATATTGTGGTTTAACATAAAGTTTTTGTGCGATATCATCACTACGTTTAAATTCCTCTCCAGTAATACCTAAATTACTGGATTTGACCATCTCATTAATGAGGAAAAAGGAACCTGACAACAGAAATTATAAATGATGATTATTAAAGGCACAAAAACCGTAAATTGTATAAAAAGAACAGACTTGTCCGGATACTGAACTTCATGTATTTTTAATATCAGGACAGAGTTTTCTGAGTGCTAAAACGCTCGTTCTCACCCATAAAACCCTGTCCGAACACTGAAATTATGTGAGATGTGAGAAAAATACATTTCTCTTCCTCTTAATCATGTAGAATATACGTAGCTTTCTATTATTTTCAGTATCCGGAGACCGGACGCTATGTCCGGAAACTGAATATGATACATATTTTAGTATCCAGTATCTTTATACTCAAATCGTCATTTAAATCGTTTTCTTAGATCTGAGAAACTAAAGGGCGCATAACTTTTATATTATAATCTTAATTTACTTGAAACTTTGCATATATTTTTGTGATACATAAAGGATTGTATTTTGATTGTTATTTGAGACTATTTATGAATGATGTGCTTATTTTTTCCAAATAAAAGACAAATTTAACACCTTCGGAATTTAAAATAAATGATAACAAATAAAACGCAAAATTATCTTTAATAATCTATTTCGAATAAAAATAACCCTATCTTATTCATACAATTCCACGAACTTAATTTATATTTTTCCTATAACACAATTATTTCATTATTAGATTACTTAAAGTTATAAAAAGTTAGGTTCATATAACCAAAACCGAAAACAAAAAGATATGAAAAATAACTTAAACCTATACATATAAAACTTAATAATTAAAATAGGTTGTCATCGATTTTATTCGATTCAAATTTCAAGGAATATACAAACAAAGTTTTTTTTCAGCCTAACAGCTTGAAACAATACAAGTTTATAGCAATAATAATAGTGTGATCTTTGAAAAGTCTGTTGAATTTGCATAATAATAATAAAAGCCTTCCCAAAACCTATTCATCATCTCCATGACGTCCGAATTATAACAATAGGTAAAGATAAAATGCTGGAAATTTAGCACTTTGGGTTGGGCACGTATGCCAACAGAACAATTAATGTATTACCAACGAAATCATAGTAACAAAAGCCGACGACATTAGTTGCAAAGTTCAGAGTTCATTAAGATCACTCATAAACGCTTGTTTAGACCGATATATTTGAAGAGAGCAATGGGTTCAAGTTAAATGCCACCCCAATGACTTGACTAGCGTTAGAAATGCATTTTACCAACACCCGCAAGCAAAAACCTATATCAGTACCAAAGACGATACAAAAAAGATGCATTGCGGTCAAGAAAATATCAAAAAAGACCGACCGAGCAAACCTCTTAACAACAATGTATAAAACTCCGAATAAAAGTGGCGAAATTCAATTAGCCAAAGATTGATAAGAATGAAAAGAGAATTTTTACTCCATGGCGAACTCGACGATCAAAAAATTATGCTCATAGAATTAATATGGACATTGCACTAACTGCCACACATAAATTATGTGATAGTGGTTCATTCTTTCTTTCTATTTTTTTATTATTCCAATTGCATGCCCTGTTTGCGGATGTTGTTTTTCCGTTTTGTAAATACGCTACCTACCTCCAAGCAAGACAAAAAAAGCAAGCGAGAACAGGGAAGAGTATTTTCCGGTGTGACGGCAGCAGCGGAGCACCAAATGATGAATTCCATGTCGTCTCTTCTCTACGCTAAATAAGCATTGTTGTTGCATATAACATTTTGTTCTATGTCGCTGTGCGACGACACAGAAAAAAAAAATAAAAATACTTGAAGCCATATTTTATTTTCTTCTTTTTTTTCAATAAAATCGTGTTTTCTTTGAGGGTTTTTTGTTTTAAAATCACAATAATGATAATATCAAATTTCATATAATTATTTAACTTATTTATTTGTTAAAAATACTTACAAATTGGAGAATTAGACAAGAAATTAAAAACTTGAAAAAACTTTTCTGGGTTGGGCACAGGATATTGCAGAACATACACTTGACAGAATTTAAATTGAGAGTTGCCCATTTAACGAGTGCGAGATGGTTACTCATCAACTTTCTGTCATAGGTGGGAAAGAGAAAAATATAGTACAATTCAAAGCTGTAAGCCGATATTGGAGGATATGTATGGGCGCGAGTCTCGAAAAATGTTATTGCTGGTTAGGTCTTGTGGTGAGGTTACACTTTGAATTAAAATCACAGGGTCTTCGATCGAAAATAGCTACTGCTTTTGTGCTTTTAAACGACTGCAATTTTTAACCCCCTGGCTCCACAAACAATTTTTATTTCTAATTCTATTTCAGAAATAATTTCAGAAGTATTTATTTCTTCGTTGAGTGGGCAAATTATTTCATAAAATTTTAATTGCAATCATGTCCCCGCCGAGCAAACACCGCATTATTCGCGCTATTACCGCATTAAAAGTTAATTTATGTCCACATTTATTTCTTCTGCGAAGACAAGATATAAATGAAGATATTTTAATGTCTGAAAATATAAATCTTCTTGACATAAGGGGCCTCCACAAGAAATTTTGACAACATAACACATATTTTGCAATGGTTCATTTCTAGTGGAGCCCCAGGGTTATGAAAAGGAACATCTTTCCACACTCTTTCCTCTGCAATATTTCAACCTAAGCAACTTTGTTTACCCCGGCCACCACATACGTTCCCCGCCAACGTGCTTAAAAATCGCAGGGGTAGTTGCAAAAACAAATTTGGATCTAGGTTACTATCGGGGTTTGCTTTATGGAACCAGAAATAAGTTCTTACTCTGGCGGGTAGACGGCTCTTGAGTAGTTAAGGAGTCTTTTAACACCTAATACAAAAACAAATTTGGATCTAGGTTTCTATCAGGGTTTGCTTTATGGAACCAGAAACAAGTTCTTACTCTGGCGGGTTCGGTAGGGAGTACAAACTGTAATGTAAGGAAAAAATACAGTTATCTAAATGAAAAATAAACAAATAAATACAGACTCGTAAAAATTGTGCTTTGATTATAGAGCTTCGGGTACACACGGATCAATAAACCGATATTTACCGCCAAATTATTCGCTTGATTCATCCAGATGTAAATTATATAAATTCAATGTACATAAATACATCCGGATTTAAATTTTAATCTAGATGTATCGATTGAATTATATGGCGGTTATGCTACGTTTTCACCGAAAATTAATTTTATTGAGATTTAATAATTCCTAGGTAGTGTTTTCACCGCATAAAAAGATTAAAAAGTAACTTATGCCGTTTTTAATAATTATCGGAATTGATTCATATGGATCATCAAATAAACTACATAACAACAACAACACATGAACCTGCTCTTTAATGGGTTCACGTTCCATGATCCGAAAACCAGGCTTCTGCTTCTCGCCACTGTGAGGATGTTTTATTTTCGCAGGATGATTCATATGGATCATGGGTCATAATAAAAAACGGCTATTGACAGTTCTGAAGTGGACGTGAGATAGATAGAGACCAAAACAAATTTTGGAATTGGATGTATACCCAAAATATGAGTACATGGTTTTATAAGTACCTTTTATGACAATTTATTGACCTTTCAGATAGCACAAATGCGGTGCATATCTACATTTTCATTTTTGAAAATCTTATGTCGTTTTCCGTTAGTAGCTTCTGGTACTATTTTTTCACTTTTTATGGTCATATTTCTCAATTGTGGTACAAATATAGAGAAACCGTTTAACTGGAGTAAAAGAAGCTAATTAGCTTATAATCGTATGATTAAAAAGATAGAAAAGATTTTTTTTTATAACAAGTTTAACAAAAAAAAAATTAAATACATAAGTTAGCATTTCCATCTGCCGGGCAGATTGATTTTTAAAGAATGTATTTCCCCTCTGGATTTTGAAGACTGCACACATACGTATTCATGCCACAGTGCAGTGTTTTCTTTTCTATTTACCCATTTGTAGTGAAAAGAAAACACTGTACTGAGAATCACTGCAGATCTAGTATTGTAGATTTCATAATCGAATTGATTATAATAGCTAAGGTTTTTTTCGTCGGATGACTTTTCACAGTGATGAGTGGTTGGAGAAATATTTTTGTTAAGTGGCTACGTTTGATATCCTGTTTGTAAATTTGAGAAGACAAATTTTTAATATTACATTGGAATCGAAAAGATGTGAAACACTTAAAAAAAAAAACTGGAAAAAAACGACATTACAAATATAGGACCTACACTCATTGATCTAGATGGGATTGGCAAACGACTTTGAGCTTTCTTATCGTATTTAACCTTTTGCAATAATTTTTTACCATTATTTTGTCGCTAGTTTTTTCTTTTCGTTTATCGATCGAATGAATTTATTAAGCTCATTAACTCATGAGTGAGTGCTGTAAAGAGAAATCCATTATGTAGGTACACATCATACTCTGCTTATAAGAAACTTGAAAAAATCATATTTTTTTGATTTCTTAATTCGGGTTTTTCCTACGAGCTTGTCTCTCTTATAAGCGTTAATACTCACAGTACACAAATCTTATATTAAATGTGTGTCTTCATCTACCAAATTGACTTTAGTTGTATTCTTAAAAGTAGAGAATGTTGGACACAGTGGTTGATTATGATACTCTTTAGAATATCAATAAATCATAGTTTTATTTAAGAATACATTTAAGACTGCTTTCCATCGATTGCAAAAAATTAATCAAAAGAAAAGAATTTATCACTTTGAGTTGATTCTTTTTCTTTGAAGATATCTTAGTAGTCCAAGCCCCTAACTCTTCTTTCTAATTAAAAAAAATATTTTTTAGAATAATCTTATTTTTTGTTATTTTACAAATAACGAAGATTTTTATTAAAAAAAAGGCCTTAACTATGTATATACATACATGAAATAAAAATATTTTCCAAGCACACCCATAATGGCTTCATAAATAAGCATGGAAAATAAAATCCCTTCAATGAAAATGAAATTAATGTTTACAGCTCCTCAAAGAACGCCACTCTCGCTTTTGTTGAACCCGATTTAAGTTTTTTCAATGTGGAATATTTGGTTTCACCAGACTTTAGCTGTTCGGCACTGATAATATCCAATGGGCATTGGTTTTCGTCGATTTTGAGTAATTCTATTTCCGAACGTAAAGTTCTTAACTGGCACTGCATGACCTTCGATTTTTCCAAATACTCAAGTCGGCTTTTTTCGATTTCATTGGATATTTGCTCCATTTCCTTTTCTGATATATAGAATTCTTTAGAAACTGTTTCGGACATTTCCGATGGCAATGACTCAGACCGGCTGGAACCTGAAATAATTGACGGTTCTATGGAGTATTGTACGTTGCGGTTTAAAAAACTCAGTAATTTGGCATTTGCTTCACGCTCAGCCAGTCTTGCAGATTTTAATTCTCTTTTTAGTTTTTCTGCTTCGGCGGTTCTGCTTTCTTTTTCGAGAGTTAATTGCTGGACGTAATAGTCGACGTCACGAATTTTTTTCTCGAGCTCTGCTTTTTCATTTTCAGTCTTTAAATGACTTTCTCGAAGGCGATCCATTTCGATTTTAAATCGATTTGCCTTGCATTCGGTTAATTGAACTTGTTCTTCATTTATTCGATTTTTTTCGAAGTACAAATCCTTTGTTTCTTCCGATAGGCGCTGTAAGATTTTTTTTAAGATTTTAAATTAAAAACCGAAGACATTGATTTATGTTTTCTTACTAGGGCATCACTGGCAGCCATCATGTCGGCCCTCAGTTGATCTAAACGCTTTTCCATGTCGATTCTCTCCATTTCGGCTTTTTCCCTCAGGTTCTTCTCTCTTAAAAACTTGGTGCGCTCGATTTGTCGTCTTTGTTTCTCTTCCTTGGCTTGTGTTTTCATTTGTTGTATTTCCATTGTGTCTTGCTTTCGTCTTCTCATGTAGAGGTCATGATTACCCATACAGAGATCGAGTATCTGCCAAATGAAATAACACATTATTTAAAAAGAGAAGGATTTAAGAAAATTTACGGTTCTTATATAGACAATTAATACAAAGGGTACACAGCGGAAAATTTATCGAAATAAAATTTTGTATGAGGTACTTACCTCTATTGTTGGTTATAGGTATAGCATAAAGAAGGTGCATTAAGCAAAAAAGTTTTCTTACTGAAGCTATTGTTGTGAACAAATTAATGATATAAAAAGAGACTTACTAATTTGTTAATGTGTAAATCTTGTGATAGAAACACAAAATTTGAAGCTTTTGTGTCTACTAGTTTTATTGTGAATTTTTTATCGTCAAAACTAACGTTTCGTATTTCAGACCATTGAAACATAGTTTTCGGCGTTAATTTGTTAAGTTCGTCGTAAATGTTGAGACCCATTGCAGTAACACCAAGCCACAGTTTCGTTTTATTTTTATTCTATAAGAAAAAAAAAATATTCTATTGTTTGTTTTATTTATTTATTTCAAATTATACCGTTATAGGGAAGTAATTCACTCCATACATATCTAAGTCTTGTGCGATTTTTAAATACTCCATTTCAACTTCGTCTCTAGTCATAGGTTCATGATCCATGTACCTGAAATATATATTGTTATGGTTGCATGCCACTTAATCATCAAATATAAAGAAATACATTCCATTACTAACAATAAAGACACATTTGGTACTTATATTTTTTTTTATTTTACCGTTAAAATAAAACATTGAATTGAAATTGAATTAATTCTGTACTTTCAATTCATTGTTTTATTTTAAGGTAAGTAGCGCTCTTAAGGTTATGAATCTCATTACTCAAATAGTTTCCTTTATTAGATATATTCAGTATTGAATGAATTGTTCTTGGTTTAAATTGCACAATTTTAAGTTTATTTATTTAGTTTAATTAAAACTATTTATATTTGCGATAAGTTATATTTCTGTGGCAATAAGAAAGAGTAGCTTATGTCGACATAAGCTATTTTTCGATTGTTAGTTTCACAGTTTGAGAGCTACTTTTCTCTCTCACCACCATTTGAAATCATTACCCGTTGAAAAGCTATCTTGTAATTCCTAAAAAATTTAAGACTAATTACCACTACAGATTTTATATAAAAACTCGATTTTCTCGAAAACTGTTTTTTTTTTTAACACAAGCTACTCTGTCTTACTGCCACAGATTTGCTTACATAATATCCTTAAGATCTATTATGTACCCTTCTATCTATCTATAAGTGTAGTTAATTCAAAAGTCCTTTACAACTACCTTAAATATGGTCCACTGTTTTTTTCTTGAGCGTTTCAGAATCTGCAGGTGGCGCTGCTCGCCGAACCGAGAATTATAAGGTGGCTTCTAAGCTTAAATTGGCCAGTGAGGAGACCCCTTCTTATTTTAAAATTATTTCTACCTAAGCTAATGCAAGATGTGATACGTTCTTGATTATAATTCCCTAGTGAAATGTACAAGGTAACACTATTTTTTTCCCAGCTCATTTAAACTATCCACGCACTCCCATACTATTTTAGAATTGCTAGTGTATCAGTTTAGTACTTTGAGTGCGGCTTGGGTGTCTGATACATTATCAATGTTTTGGGTACGATAGTTTCTTTCGGATTTCGTTTAGCAAATTTTTCGAAAAAATAGCCGCAAAAATGACATTTGCAAAAATAGTAAAAGTAAAGGAAAACTGGAAGTGGCTTTGAAGGTGTGGAAATAAGATCGCGTGAAATTATACAAAACATTTTGGCGTTGGTTATGAAATAAAATAAGACAGGTTTGTCAATCGTGGTCTTATTATTATTAAAATTTTGTTAATAGGTAATAAATTACACAATTAATATTGATTTCACGGCAGTAGCTACCAAGACCTCCTGCCGATTATTCATATCGTCTGATGAAATAAATCGACACGGTTTAAATTCATTTTTTCTATCACAGCCTTATTTCATTCAGCCCTTTAAACGATTAAGGGAGCTTTGTTTTTGCGTTAAAATATGGCAGTGATGCATTCGAAAAAAAAAATCGATCTGGATATTTTGATCCATTTTCAGATTTCTAACCCCAACACCAGTAACTTTATACCTTGCGACCTTGCGTTAGGTCCGGTAGTTCTGATTATTTGCTGAGTTGTTTATGATATTGGCCTTATGATAAAGCTAAGTTTTCGACTTCGAGCATTTTTGGATGGTTTCAGCATTTGTTTTCTTTGTACAACCCTACAGTTGGATGCCATAAGTCCAAACGGGTTTTAGTACTTGGTTGTATAGCATTATTTTGTTCTGGATAGATAAGTCAGAATTCTTACCCAGTAACCAATACATTTTTCTATATTTTAGGATTATGCCAAACCTTGTCAAAGGCTTGAGCAACATCTAGAAACAGAGCGGAACATACTTGTTTCTCTTCAAGTGCCTTTTCAATGTAATTCGATGCACTTGGTCTATCGTGGAATGTATGTATGTTTCTGAATCTGGGATTAGTTTTCTTTCTTCTATTACTTTGCTTTGAGCAAAAAATCAGATCTACTGGATTTGAAAAATCTATATCCTAACTAAACGGGGGGATATAGACACCCCCTCCCATACTATATTTTCTTCTTTTGACCCAACCTATACACTGTATTGATTTCATTCATATTATGCTAAAGACAAGTTATTTGTTATTATACAGTTTATTTTACTGCTCTTTTTTATAACGTTATTATTGCTAAATTTTGGAATGTTGTATTTTGCAAACTATTGGTTCTACATTGGCGTTTTGAGCTCAAATTAAAGAATTTGTAGTTATCTTGAAATCGTAGAGCGAACTTATAGTCGAAAACTAGCCCCTTAGGGCTTAAATCGTCAGTAGTCTGTAAGACATTATTATTTATTAAATGAACAGGAATGTACAGACAATATGTGTACAGCAATAACTTACAGGGCTTATAACTGGACTTTAAAAGAGATAGTCTGAAGATAATTTATATGATTGATGAAAATAAACTAATCTTATCCGATGGAAGGTGAACAAATTTAATAACTAATTGGGACCGAGTACTAGAGCTAGATTTGTAGTTTTGCACAAGTGAATCAAAATTTCTTAATAGAAAAACTATGTTAATGCATCTACCGCTAGCTCTTATACAAGACTAGTAGTTATGAAGACCCCCGTTTACCTAGAGTTATGGCGTTTTCCATTCGCCCTCTAAAAGCCTTCTGAACTTAACAAAATTAAAGTTTTTCTTCTGAAAAAAGGGGAAATGCTTCTGATCAAAAAGGCTTTTGACGACAAATGGAAAACAATTGCCGTTACCCTACGAAATTTTAGTACCTACTCATGTTAAGAAATTGGCTGTTATTTGTATCAAACAATGTAGTTACTTACCATATCTTAATTCGTTCCTCCCACATTTGAGGCGTCATCTGATATTGATCAACAACTCGCCGAGGCAATAGATCAATATCAGCCAGCATTCCTTCTTTGTAAGTCTCATGGTCGTATGGGCCATATTGGACGTGCACGGCATAAGAAGCCAACAAGACAGAGGCTTCCGGTGGGCAATAGATATCCATGGACAAAATACTTTGTTTAACTTGCAAAAAGAACAAATGCTGTGTTATTTCTTGCACAAGTTCTTCGCTTACGTTCTCTGGAAAGTATTTGGCATAGAAATTGAACACACAATTGCCTCCACTCAGATTGATCTTTTGATCCTTGACCTTTTTGTCCATTTTGAGCCACGATACCTTTCCGCGAGCATCTTCGTATTGCAGGCCAAAGTACCAGCTCTCCCGCAAGCCTATTGTTCGACAAACCAAATCAAACAAATCCTGCCCAGTCGCTTTGTACTGAAATAAATAAAATACAACACAAATTTAGCACAACACAAAGGATTATTACATAACCCATGCACTTGGCATTCTCCTTTTATTTATTGCTATAATTATGATGCCTAGAGTTACCTCAAGATTGAACTCTAGCTCGGACTCAAAAGTTATTACTTTTACGGGGAATGATTTGACTTTTTTCGATCGAAATGGACTCATCTGGTTGGTTTTATGTGGATATCTTGACACATATTCTTTGATACACTCAATTTTTGTAAATTATGGTTGCAAAATTTCGAGAATTCGTCTTGGGCAATCGATTTGGCTAGGTATAGTAGTTTTTCTTTCCACAGAAGGATCACTCACTGTACAATTATTTGTAAAAATAAACACTCTAGCTCTCTGGCCTATGAAAAATATCAAATTAAAGTTTTATATATTCATGTTGCTATCATTTTTGACAAATCAAAACGCATATTGTACTAGATTGTTGCGTGCATTTGAGATGAAATTTCTATATTTACCGTGGTCGCGTTCGAGTAAAATTTAAAAGCAATTCGGATTTGTTACGCCCATATTATTCACTCGATACATCAAGATTGAAACTTAAATCCGCATGTATTTACAATTGAATTTGTATACTTTACATCGGTATTAAAATTTTAATCTGGATGTATCGAGTGACCAATTGTTAGTGTTGTTGTAAGACCCTGTTTAGATTGGGAAGATGTTGAAACTTTCAGGCGCCTCAAAACACATTGAAACAAAAACAATTTTAACATTCCACACATTGAAACAACAACAAATGTAGACTCATGAGTCCGGTTTTTATTTTCTTTGTGCCTCACAAGAGTCCTCATCCCACACTTCTCTTGTCTACGAACTGCCGTGATACCGGTCTCAATCTAAACAGCGTCTAATCCAATAGGAAAAACTAGCTGATGAACAAACCAGTTGTTTTCCAAAATAAATAAACGGAAGTAAAAAGGCAACCAAATCAATCCTTTTACATAAATGTACATATGTATGTATGTACTTACAGAGATACGTAGGTATATCAATTTTGTTGCCGATGCTAACAAACCCAATTTTTTTATTAAATTTTAAATTTATGTAATGATTTATTTGAATAAATTAACCATAAACGTTTTTCATCTACACTTTTATGTTAAGTCTATGATTTTTTTACTGAATACAATAGCCTTATGTTATACCTTAATTTTTAGACCTTTATTTTAAATATCCGATTCTTAGAACAGAAGTTATAAGCCACCAACCAACCTAATCGTACCATATTACGAATAATATTTGCAAAATACCTACAACAATTTAAGGCGTGTTTTTTTGCAAGCCCGGGGGTTATTGGACGAAAAAAACGACGGCGGGGCTTAACAATCACCATGTTAAATACAACAACAACTAATCCTCCTGCGGGATTAGCTTAAGCGTACAGAATTCTCGGTGCTAAACTATTGGACAAGCTAAAAACTGTGCTACCAAATACAACTTTGGTTAAGTTATCGATAAATTGTATAGAAACGTCAAAACCGACGTTAATCAATTTTCGTTTTACAATTTACATAAAAAATAAAAATGTCTGAACACAAAGATGGCGATTCGAAAGGTAAGTTATACCTTTTTATTTGTAAAATATAAAAAATATTCTTGCTGATAAGCTAAATTTGTGTGCTCTTTGTGTAGTGTGTGCTGATGGAAGTATGTAACTACGATCTCTGCAGGACTTTAAACTCATCACCACCATTGAGGTCCCTAACGAGCAATTTGTCTCGGCTGCTTATTGTAAGACACTGGACAGACTATGTGGATGCACTAGAGTGGTTTTCTTATTTTCTATTCGCTACACTATACCGATAATGAATCTGGCTATGAAACGGTAGATGATGAAAACGCAACGTTTGTGGAAATACGGATTTCTCACAGGGAAGTGGAGGTGCTGGCGATGGAGATTTGTCTGAAACGGATGGCCGAAATGGCTCTCGAGCATCGGGATGCAGTCGTAAACAGCAAAGCGAAGCTCCATCAACAGGTACAACACCAGGTCCTTGTACAAGTGAAAATCAATCATCGAATTCAATTGCACACAAAAGTGATTTATCACTTGAAGACTTGCGCACCTTATTCGATTTAACGCAGTTTGATGAAGAGTCTGTCTAAAGACCCGACAGCGTACGCGAAATTAAGTGCTTCTCACTTCTATGCTTTTTTTGCTTGCTTACATAAATACAGTGCTAGCATCCAGCATTACGGCGTACAAGCAACCCACCTGCTTGGGCATGTCACTATAGGATTTGGGGTAGGTGCTTGCTTCATTGGGATGATTGAAACGGTTCTGAGTTCTTACTTAGGTCCTCTTACGTTATTTAAAATTCATTTTCAATTCTATCAAAAATTAAAAAAAATTTCTATCTAAAAGTAATTCTGCCATGATTTTTGAAAATTGAACAACGGCGGAATTACTTTTAGACAGAAATTTTTTTTAAATTTTTGATAGAATTGAAAATGGATTTTGTGTAACGTAAGAGGACCTAAGTAAGAACTCAAAACCGTTTCAATCATCCCAATGAAGCAAGTAGTTTTGTAGTTACAGCATTTTTTATGTAACCGTCAAACAAATTTCGTATGATTTTCTATTGAAATTCTTGTAAGAGCTACATAAAAAATTCTGTTATTTCAAAACTATTTGCTTCATTGGAATGATTAAAACGGTTTTGAGTTCTTATTTAGGTCCTCTTACGTTATACATAATTCATCTTCAATTCAATAAAAAATTAAAAAAAATTTCTATCTAAAAGTAATTCTGCCATGATTTTTGAAAATTGAACAACGGCGGAAATACTTTTAGATAGAAATTTTTTTAAATTTTTTATTGAATTGAAGATGAATTATGTTTTAATAATTCCAATGAAGCAAATAGTTTTGAAATAACAGCATTTTTTATGTAGCTCTTACAAGAATTTCAATAGAAAATCATACGAAATTCTTTTGACGGTTACATAAAAAATGCTGTAACTACAAAACTACTTGCTTCATTGGGATGATTGAAACGGTTTTGAGTTCTTACTTAGGTCCTCTTACGTTACACAAAATCCATTTTCAATTCTATCAAAAATTTAAAAAAATTTCTATCTAAAAGTAATTCCGCCGTTGTTCAATTTTTAAAAATCATAGCAGAATTACTTTTAGATAGAAATTTTTTTTAATTTTTTATTGAATTGAAGATGAATTATGTATAACGTAAGAGGACCTAAATAAGAACTCAAAACCGTTTTAATCATTCCAATGAAGCAAATAGTTTTGAAATAACAGAATTTTTTATGTAGCTCTTACAAGAATTTCAATAGAAAATCATACGAAATTTATTTGACGGTTACATAAAAAATGCTGTAACTACAAAACTACTTGCTTCATTGGGATGATTGAAACGGTTTTGAGTTCTTACTTAGGTCCTCTTACGTTACACAAAATTCATTTTCAATTCTATCAAAAATTTTAAAAAATTTCTATCTAAAAGTAATTCCGCCGTTGTTCAATTTTCAAAAATCATAGCAGAATTACTTTTAGATAGAAATTTTTTTTAATTTTTGATAGAATTGAAAATGAATTTTAAATAACGTAAGAGGACCTAAGTAAGAACTCAGAACCGTTTCAATCATCCCAATGAAGCAAGCACCTACCCCAAATCATTTTCGCGTACGCGCTGTCGGGTAGGTATTTAGACAGACTTTTCATCAAACTGCGTTAAATCGCATAAGGTGCGTTTTCTGAAGATTTCAAACTCTTTGTGCTCTTGCAAACCGAGGAAAAAAAAACTAATAAGAATCTACATGCTTCGCATTGAACTTCTTAGGACCACCAGTTATTTTTTTTAGATAAAAAATGATTTTATTTTCTTATAAACATAACGTTAAGACATATATTTATGATTTCGTTTTTAGAAATAAATACATTAAATGCAAGGTTGTGTATTATATTTTTTTTTTTACATAAATTATAACTTTTTAAGTGCACTTAATTTCGATATATCTTCTTTCGCTTGCCTTTATATTCAGAACCATCAGTAGGTATTATTGATTTTTTAAATATACCTTACAATTTCGAATCTGTTTTTTTCTATATGAAATTTCTTTGATGGACCATTAGCCATATCTAATAAAGTTTGAGCTGGTTTGAAAGGTGCATTATATAAATCAGAATATGATTGCATTTTGTTGACTAATTTTGATGCTGAATATTGATCAACCTAACGGAATGGACCACCGGTGAATGGTGGGAATCCCAAACCAAATACAGCACCGATATCACCTTCCAATGGGCTATCGAGAATTTCCTCTCCCAAACAGAGAACAGCTTCGTAGATAAATCGAGAAACCATACGCAATTCTATATCTTCAACACTGCTATTGTTTGATGATTTCGAGAGCTTCCTGATTGACCTCTCGACCGTCCTTAGATTTTCATTCGTACAAAAATCATACCTTTCCAGATTTACGACCCATTAATCCAGCTTTAACAAGATCTTGCCTCCACTGAAGCGTTCACCAAAAAGAAATTTAGTAAATGAAGTAGGATAATTTCTATGTTGTCAGAGTGTATACCTTTTATAAATCTACTGCGATATGGGATCCTACATCAATACTAACTTCTTCAGTTAAAGTTGCAGCTCCTACGGGGAATCAAAAAGTTTTGCTCATTTTATCCAAGTCCTTTGGACAACACCTTCTTGTAGAAGCCTAAATTTTTGTTACTCAACATTTTTTTTGTACTACTTTTAGACTTTCGAATACACGGCAAAGATAATTAAATTAATTTCGAGTTATTCTTAATAAAATAACCAATTTTCTGGTCAAAATTATTTAAGGAATTATTTTTTTTTTAAATTCAAATTCTTCTGTCACTGTCAATCTGTCAGCTGATTTCGAAATGTCACTGCACATTACACGGTGCTGCCAAGTTTTTCATTAAGCCCCGTCGTCGTTTTTTCGTCCAATAACCCCCGGGCTTGCAAAAAAACACGCCTAATGTAGCTATGTATGTATGTCATTTCTGTTCCCGATGTGAGGCCAATTTTGTTTGCCACCAGCCACAGTGAAGTAGTGGTTTTTTTTTGCACACATTCCACTCCAACGTCTTGCCGTCCCTCTTACAGCAATAGGTATATTCTTTGTTTTTTTTTGTTTCTTTTGTTTTCATTGTTCCTCCCGTCATTTTCCGTGATGAAATAAGTTCTCAAAAACTAATCTCACGTTTTTAGTATGAAATTTTGTACGCTTTTGCAAAAAGATTTGTAGCTTGTCATTTTATCTTCAACTATCTATCTTAATATTAAGCATCTGAGTAATAGGCTTCTAACTGGGTTCAAATCGAGTGATTTTAGGATTTTATACAAATTCAACTATCCTCCTCTGAAGCTCGTCGGTTGGCGACGATCAACGTGTAGGTACGATTCATCGATTGTGTCTTTAGGTTCATTTTATTCATTTTAGTAATTTCTTTGGTAACACCAACCAAAATTTTTGTCGTGGGCCCCTATACGCTAGAGTTTCATTCTTTATTTTTGAATTCATTTCATTTAATCATTTTGGTAACACCATATTTTTTTCAAAATGACCCTATAAACATTTCCAATGTTAATATAAAATACCAGACAAACCTATGCAATCCAGTTTTGGTCGTTTGAAAACATATACGATACAAAACGATCTTAAGATACCCTATCGGCCTATTACTCGAACGCGGCCAATATGTTTGGAATGTTTCTGTTTAACTAGAAAATAATTTTTTTATTTACATTATTTCATTTGATTATGGATTATTTACATCATTTAAAGATAGGTATATTCACTTCAGTTACAGAATTCGATGATTCAAAGGAACTGCACTCCAGCGAAACTGAACTTCACGACGCATCAAAATTATTTGGATGAAATTGTATGATATATCGCACTAAGCGACAACTGCACTTCAAGGTGCGGCACTATAACGCGGCAAAGTTGATAATCTGACCAACTTTGTGGTGACATGAAGTTCCGTTCATTTCCGTTGCTCCAAGTGCAAGTACGTCGCAAAACGTAGTTATAAGTCATTTTTTGTTGTTGTTTCTTTCAGTGCTCGGTTCGTGCTCGGGCCTCGGTGTAAATTAGCTGCTAAAAACAAAAAAATATGGATTTTGACGAGGAAAAATTAATTTAATTTATTTCGAATATCATGCAACCAATTTCTTTTTCTTTCAAGATTTTCTCTTTCTTCGGCTAGTACTGCCCACTCACTGTAGGACAATTGGTGCGGTGTATCAGAAAAATGAGATCTTAGAGATTTCGTTCGGTCAAATATTGAGAAAGCGAAAGCCAGTTGTACAAATATTTAAACCGTGGTTCAGCAATTTTTATCCACCGATTTCGGCGGATTAATTGAGTTTCAACAGTAGTTTACTGTTCAGTGTGTGATCGTATCTTATCTAGAGAACCGACTTAAGGGGTTTGTTCTCTTTCGGCCTAAAAGCTGCTTGAACACTGAAATCTACTTTTTCATAAGCATGTATTATTGGTCCCGTGCATTTTAAATGGGACCCTATGCCTCATTTACTTTTGAGCATAGTAGACACGCTCAGTTTGAAATATGCTGGATTATAATGCGCTCAGATATTCAAAATAAGATTCTGTTAAATTAAAAAATTGCAAAAAATTAAATTGAATTTTAGTAAAATTTCTTTTTGTAACAGCCGAATTTACAACTACAGATTCCGATGAACTAGCTGTGAAGTGAATCATACCCAATTTTAATATTTCTGTAATCTCGTCTGAATTTCTGTATTTCGTCTTCTCATTGAAGACGAAATGAGCTATTTTCGTAAATTATAGAAAATATGTTTTCATTACAAATTGCCAAATTTCGTTTGATAGATAATTTGATTTGGCAGTTAATAGTCCCCTTTCGCACAAGGAAACAAGTTGCTGGAGATGTTTTGACGTTTTCTTTTAAATTCCAATTCCCACCAATCGTAGACCGTTCATTCCTCTTACCGTTCATTCCTCTTACTGAAAGTTGTTGGAAATTGATGTCGAATTCCTTTCAACAAAAGAATCTAATTTTTTTCTAAAAAGAATCGAATTTTTTCTGTCGTTGAAAGGAATACGAAAAGACGAAAAGAATCGATTTTTTTTGTGATTGTGTGTGTGGCACTAGACAGCAGCAATTTTGAAGTAAAATTTCCAGAAAATATTCAATTTGGAAATTTTTATTTATTATTAATTGAAAAACAACGCACAAACATTAAACTATAAAATTCACCGAAAATTCGTTGCAACCAAAAACACGGGCCTTACTAATAACCAAATTTAGTAAATAGTTAAACGAAAATCTCCAGATTACAGAACATTCGCATACTAATAACGAATTTAGTCTCCAGGTTATTCACTAGCAAGACGTTAAAATTTAATACATGGAAATCCATCTTTAAGCTGTACACTAAACTCATGAATTCAAGGAATTCCCAAATGCATCCCGCAGATTGGATACGCGTGTTGTGAAAAGAAGAACCCATCGAACACCAAGTTCAAGATTCTTTGTTTTTTTTTTTCTTATTTTTTTTGGAAGTAATAACTTTAAAATGAAATGTCTGATTATTTTAAGTAGTTTTTTTTAGCATATCCTTTGTTGTTACTTAATATATATTTATTACATACAAATAAATGAAAAATATATAATTTATGAGAAGTGCTCCTATAAATTGCGTTCCATATACCCAGTCCCGCGTGCATTTGTTGATGGAATCGCTTCTTAATTTTGCTTCTTTAATTTTTTGAGTTTCCTTGAATAAATTTATATCTTTCGTTACAACTCATTTTTCTAAATATTTGTTTTTGTTGACGCGAAATTAATGAAATTGAAAATCCAAGAAAGTTTGACATTTATTTGACATCTGGATGGAAATTGTAGTAGATTAAAGGAAAGTGTGAGGATTTTTTAACTAGAAGGTTATAAATATGTTATTAGTAGGATTCCGTTTAAGCTCCGCACTTTATTTTAACCTTGTACTTTACTAATAGTCGACATTAGTGTTTGGTTATTAGTAAAGGTAGAACCGCACTAGGCGGAACTGCACTTCAGCGACACCGTGCGCACTTTTGCACGAAACTGAACGAAACTTCACGTCGCGACATAGTTGGTAAGATTACCAACTTTGTCGCATAGTGTCGCGCCGTGAAGTGCAGTTGTCGCTTAGTGCGATATAGCTCATACAATTTCCTACAAATAAGTCGTGTAGTTCAGTTCCGCTGAAGTGCAGTTCCGCCGAGTGCGGTCCTACCTTAAGGCCCAATTTGTTTTCATATTTGACATTTTAGAAATTTCAAACCTTGCAAGTGTGTGTGCAAATCGGTGTAAATCTTTCTTGAATCTTGCAAAATTAGCAAGATTTGTTTTGACAGAAAAAATTCGAATTGTTCAGAAAAAAAAACCGATTCTTTTAGAAAAAAATTCGATTCTTTTGTTGAAAGGAATTCCACATGAGTTTCCTTGTGTGAAAGGGGGCATAGCTCCTTTTTCTTGTTTTCTCTTTCTGTTTCTTATACATCTAATTTTGACATTTTCAATGGTTTCCAACATCATAATGCAAATACATGTAAATTCTCCATTAAACTACATTTTTACATCTACTACAATTCTGAAGATATCTTTTTGAACATACCCTGCTATATACTCATCGAAGAAAACCAAACGAAACTCTTTCGTCAAATCATACGTCGTAGGTCATTTGCCACAGTCTGTTTTTTTCATTTATTTTTTTTTTGTACTCTGTGTGTTGTCATTTCTTCAATTTATTACAAAAAGTGTTTATTTCTTTATTATAATTATTATATTAAAAAAATACCAATTAAATGATTATCTATATAAAAGAATGTTTTATAGCATGAACTAAAGATGCACTGGTTAGCACTCAAAGAAAAGAATTGGTCCAGCAATTAAAATTTAATTTATGTCCCACCAATTAAAAGATGTAGAGTGATTACCTGTTAATTAGTGAATTTTATTCTTTTTTGTTGATGAAATTCATACATTTGTAGTTATTTTAAATTATAAAAATCATTAAACCAATGCTAATGTTGTGCATCGTAATGAAAATCTAAAGAAAAAGTCTCCAAACGATACGAACACGAAGTTTCTCTACTTTCACCACTTTCTAAATTGAATCTCGCCTCTTGCGCCGCGCCGCCTGACGCCATAATCCCAATAAAACGCACTTATTATTCGTTTTTCATCAGCGAACCACGATCCACGAACACGAGAAGAGCTAAAGCCGGAGCCGTAGCCGTGGCCAGAGACTTGTTGGATACACGTTAGTATTAGATTACATACATGAAAACATAAATATGCAATAAGTAAATATGTAAAATAAATATTTTTTTCTTCTCAACTCTGTCCAAAGTAGGTATATCTGTATTTTATTTTTCGTATTTCATTGCTCAACTTCTACTGTAGAAAAATACTTGTTTTTTTGTTTTCTTGAAGTTCTTTTGGGATTTTTTTTAGTTGAGATGGATTCAAGTGCCTTCCCTTTCACTGCAGCCAGAGCAGCCGCAGAGAAACAGAACTCATAACCGGTTCGATGCAATACGGTTACAATCTTACGATTCCATGCATTTAACCTACATTTACCTAACCAATTGTTGAACTCTATGTTGAACATACCCGCCGCACACCTGTGCCTCTTGCTAGTACCCCCTTTTGGCCGAATGAGAATGCGAATTTGCGTGCTGCAAACTGCAAAAATCTCTGCGGAATCTGTGTTCTTTGATGAGAACCGTATTCATGATTTGTTTGGCAAAGCCAAAAGATTGTCGTTGGTTTCTGAATACCTGTCTATCCCCACTGCCATTGCAACTTCATGAGAAAGTGAAACTCACTTTTCATGATTTATAAAATGCTCATAGTATTGGTAGAACATTGGCCCCAAGAAGAAGAGTTACGTAAATTTAGAGTAGTTAACTAATTTTATTAAATGACAGTCATCGTTAACGCCAAGTTTATTGCCTTTGATAGTTAAGTAATGTGAAAAACTGCTCCTACAATCTAAACGAATTTTTAATTGTTTTTAAAGTTTAACCTAAACGTTTTTATTCAAATTGATTTTGTGATCGTGTACTCGTTTTCTATTTGAATGACCAATTTGAAGATCCTAATTAGTAATTGAATCTCTTATAATTATTGTAAGATTTGTCTAACGAGATTAGCACCTTCTTGAAGTTCTAAATAAAATAAAAACTAGAGATAAGGGACGATATGAATAAACAAACATTACAAAGTAAATGAGGCGACCCATGTTTATTTTTCTATTAATTTACGACAGATAATCATAGCAGATTTATTAAAAGACAAAAAATTTAACTACAATCTTTTTACTGCAAATGTTATGCAGTTCCCATATCAATCATTTAATGCTATAGACAGTATATCCTTATGACATTTAAGCCCGTTTGCTGATACTTCACATAACGAGTTAAGTTGAACTTAAATTCTTAAGGGGTACTTTTTCCATGTTATAAAGTGATACTTAAGAAATTGAATTCAACTTAAATCGTTATGTGTAGTATCAGCAAACCTCGCTTAATGTTCTTAAAAGGTAGGGTATTAAGTATTACTTTATATTCTTCTTCTCCTGCTCCAGAAACATTGCGGGCGATTATGTTTTGTCTTAGGACCGATCTATGAAAGATAGACAAATAATAACTTATTTCTATATTTAAAAAACGGATTGAGTGTAAATTTATTATACTTTTCAATCCTTAGCTCATGACACTTGGTCTTCTTAATCTCTATATATTGTTTACGCAATGGTATCGCATATGCGGGCGATAAACCACGGATTTTCACAGATAATATATGTCACTATATCAAAAGGTAGTTTGGTTTATCCAGGACAGATATGTGGTGCCCAACAATATCAAGCTGCGACGCTACCTACCTCAGGAGAATTTTTCGATTGCCACTCAACTAATGTATACCTAGAACATGGCCATGGTGGTGGAAACGTCTTTATCAGCGTTCTAGAATACAAACACTTAAAATGTAATTAGACAATTCTCTAAAAATTATGATGGTTGGAAATAACCGATTTTTGAAGAAAATGGTTCTTTAGTCAAACGTACTGAAACAAGTTGGATGGATGGAACTAGTTAGATAGTGTGAGATTAACGTCAATCTAAAAAAAATGTACGCAACGGAGAATAACGGCAAAGATCATACAAGAAAAGAAATATTTTTTAGATGATATATGTTATTCGGATAAATTGTCTAGTTAAACTCCGACATTAACATAACTTATCTATTACATTTGTACTCTTTGGGTAAATTAAAAGAAGGGAAAAAAACACTGACTTCGTGAGAAAATGTTCAATTCTAAATGAAACACTTTGTTAGCAATTTTGTGAGGGAAATTCAAACTAAAGCATTAAAATAGAAGTTTCAAAACTATACTATAACTATAGTGAGTAAATACTTAGTAAGAGTTTCTGAATGCATTTATTTTATTTTTATGATTGTCTATATTTCATGAATATAAAGTTTTTATTTATTTTGTTTTTATGAAAGGAGTAGAATAACATAGTTAAGAACTAATAGCCACAAGTTGTTTACTTCAAGGCGAGTGATAAATTTATTAAAAATTAAATCGATTAAGTACCACACTCATAGTAAACAACACGCGTTTAAAAATTTGGTAAATGCAAGAGGGTGTTTGTGGGGTTTCAATGGTTAGAAAGGGTGTCTAAACTAAAATCGTAGCGTAGCCTATTCGTTTAAATATTTCGAATTCGGTTTATTGAAGTTGATTTGTTTGATTGGTTTATTATTTAAGGTGTCATTAGCAGATTTTCAAAATCAAAGACAGAAGCCGTGTGCCAAATAATTATAAATTCAAACGCGTATATATATTTGTATCAATAATTCATTATTACTGGTGAAATAAATATAAATATGATTTTCTTTCAGAACTAAAATTCGAATAAATTTTTGTTTAACCTTCCCTCCATAAGTAATTTCTTTTAAATTAACATTATTTCTAATATAATAATACTCTGGCCATTAATGAGTTTTTAAAACTCAAGTTATGAGGTTCTTACCAGATTCTCTGTAATTTTCAACTTTCTTAGTTCTTAATTTAAATAAAAACTCAACATTTATAATACCCGATTTCCGATTTTTTATCACTCCTAAAAACCTAAAAAAAATAATTAAAAAAAATACAAAATATTTTTTTTTACAAAGAAAACCACCCTAAATTTTGTCACATACATTTTGTTTACTTCCTTTCCTACACATTAAGATGCTTTTCAGACATTAATATGATTTTTGTCTATTTTTTTTTGTTAAACATCTATTTTTCTATTTTCGGCTTTTAAGCTTTTAAAGATAATCAAAACCATCCACACGAAGTTTATTTGGTAGATAGTACTACTTATTTTTGAACAATTTTTATAGAAAATCGATAGCATTCATATTAAATGGACGCCAAGCCAATTTGGTAAGAAAATTATCGCACACTTTTTTTTATAATATAAAAGCTGACTCTTCAAACAATAAATACATAGGTATTTACCTTTGAATATTGCTAATAAAATAAATAATTATGCTGTTATATTCACTACTCAACAACTTGCGATGTTCTCTTATTAGTCACCTGTGTTGTTAAAATGTTTTGAACATAATGTTTTTTTATAATGCTGAATTTTATGTCGCATTATAATGTTGGGGCAGGTTTGGATGAAACGGCAGGTGCATGTTTGAATACATTCAACACAAATTTTTGGCGAAGAATATGTGTAAAAGACATTGAAGCTTAGCTCCGGGAACTCGTCAATGGATCCAGGACAGCAAACAAAATAAAAAAAGGGGTTGATTGAGATACTTTTCTGGGATTTTCCCCTTAACAGTCCGATAAGCTAACACTTATTTGTAATACAAAAGTATAATGTTAAAATTCAAAATCAATATTATACTTTGCAGTTGTAATATAATTTTTAAGCCGATAAAAATTTGATATTGCTGTATTCTGATTTATGAAAATAAAGACCTGATGAAGAACATATATACATATGTTCGAAACGTCGTAACGCAACAACATCTTTTAATATTGACCTACAGCCCGTATTAAAGAGCTTCAATTCAACAAAAATAAATCCACAAAATGAAAAGATTGAATTTTCAGCTGTATTCGACAGATTAACCATTTCAATTCATATCAAGGAGATGAGTTAGAAAAAGTTACTTTCATACCCTTCTACTTTGAGTTTAGGAATAACTTTTTGAGGTCATAAATTTACTCAAAGTTATTAATTTGAATTATGGTTAGAAAAAAAAAAAAAACAGCTTTACAGACCCAAATTATACCGTAACAACAAAAAGCATTCTGAAATTATTGTTCATATGCCACGAAAAAAGTTAATCTTTCGATCGAAATCCGAATTTACAAAAAGAAAACCTCATACGTTTCTCTCAATTTGTAGACAATATCAACTGCAAAAAAAAAGCTATTGAGAAGAAAAAAAAACGATTTTCACGTTTCTTTTGCTTGAAATTGAACAGAATTCGTTATATATAGAATTTTTCATTTTTCGTTATTTAGAGATATCAATGGACTTCAAATAGTGATTCGTTATACTGAACGTCCAGTGTATTTAGTATTTTATTTAAAAAACTACAGGCTTTTTTTATTGGCAGGTAGTGCAATTTTAACTAAGCTGTTCTCAATGAAAATATGGTTAATTTAATACTTTGTCAATTTATTTAAAAAAAAAATAATAAATGTAAGGTAAATCTTTCTCTGTAAGAAATATTATGAAAAATGAATTGAATGACTAAAATTGTTTGCAGGTTTAACTACAACAAAATCAGAAAACACGAAGAACATTGAAAGATATATTTCCAATTGATGATGAATGATGATCATGTTCATTTTAAGTTATTAAAAACAAACTAGGGGCTGAATTTTATTTATTTATCAAATTTGGGTCACTGACAAATATATGATGTTATTTAGCATTAGTCTCTTGCAGGTCTGATTACCTGATTCACTGCACAATAAACTAGTTTTTACAAGTTCACTTAGAACCATTGTCTTGAATTAACCCAGATTCTGCTTGCTACAATCTGAACTCAAATTTCTTCTCCGTGCCAAAGTGTTAATGATTATCGATGAAAATCACAAACAAAAACCTATTCAAAAACCATACATATAAATAAATAATTAAAAGAAGTTATAAAATAATAATTTTCATTGTAGAATTATTTTGTTTACTTGAACTCAAAAGGGTGTATGTACATATGTAATAAAAAAAAAAGCTGATAAACCACACTTTTTAAAATAACGTTTATTTATTCCTCAATTACCACGACTATGACAAGTTTCTTATTGGATTTCATAAAATTCAAGTTTGTTTGGTAGTATGTATATACACTATGAAAATCCGCCACAAAATTTTTGTACATAGAATTTAAATCGCGTTTTGTACGGCGTTTTAAATTAATTTCAAAAATGATCTGGCCGACAATAATAATAATTTTAACTATGAATGAAAGACCTTAGGTCTTTTAAATGCAACTTGAATTATACAGCACTAGCACATTTGAACAAGAAATAAGGTATTTATCACCTGATGGAATCCCACGAGTCGCGTTCAATTAAAACTGGGTGTTTACAGAGAATAACTAAGCTATATCTTTTCTTCCACTCAACGTTTATACAAACGGGACCAAAAAGCATACGGAAAATATTTCTTTCAAAATAGTCAAGAGCGTTCTCCTTCCCCTTAGGCAAGGTTCTAATCTAGGCCCTAAGCCTAATGATGCAGACAAAAAATCCCATACAAAAATGATTCTGGTGGATAGAAATTGATAGTTCTAGTGGATTATTTGGAGAAGTCTCCACTCTTTTTTGCACTGAATCAATTATTTGCGTTTCTTTCTTTTGTTTCTTTTAGTACACCATGGCTCTCGGTGATTTGTTTGCACTGATTTTTTTATTTTTGCAACGGGTGAAATCAACAATTTATATTTTTCTGTTTTCTATTCGCAAGCATTTCGCATACTTATTGGAGACTACAGAAATGTTTTGCATCAGTAACTTACTAGGCTTAATGGTGGATACTTCTCATTACACCGGTGAAATTGGAAGAAAAAAAGGGATATATTATTATTTTCACTTAAGTATATTATACTTGGCTTTTTCATTTGCTTAATTGAGTTCCGGACTATGTTTTACAGGAAGATCACAGGTCAAATGTTTATAATGCAGCTTGATTTCTATAGAAGATGCCATTAAAACCCATTGTCCGAAAAACACTAATAAAAATTTACCGATTTTTTTTAATTAAAACTAGTTGAACAGTTTTTGAAAAAAAAAAAATTTTCCCAAACGGCCAAAAAAATTTGTATGACAAGTACCCTTATTTTCAGTCCTACAAAAATCAAACAAAGGTGTTGGAGAAATGCTATAAATCAAGTTAAACTTTGAGTCGAACTCTTACTTTTCTTTTTCCCTATTATCGTTATCAAAATCTCTAGATCGATTTTCTTTAATAAAAATATAGAATACTGACTAGCGGATTTATGAAAACTAAATAATTATTTGTATGATCAATATTTTTTTTTCAGGTATAAAGATGAGTTTTTCTTCTTTTCCCACTCATTATGCTACCAACATAACAACGAATCCAGTGGGTCAATTTACAGCTTCAAAGTTCACACCTAACATACCTCAGGTAAATAAGCTATATATGTACATAATTAATTAAGTAGATATGTATACCTATACATTTTTGAAGCATTGACTCATAAAAAAACTCAAGGTTTTAAAAGAGTAGGCAAAAATATTCTCTAAAACATTGGCTTCTTAAAATAAGGCCCCAAAATTGGGATGATATTTCATTATGCCTAACGAAATGAAATAAGACCCCAAGATGTTTACTGTTTACTGAAAATATTTAATTTTTTTCGATAGTTCATTTCAGCGCCCGATGGAAGTCTACATTATGTTCGTAATGAGGCTAACACCTTCGTTACTCCGAATATTCCTCAACAAGGAACAGCTAATGAACAAATACAACCATTGCTTACAATTCCTATAACAGTACCTGGAGCCAAACCTGGTGATGCTCAACAAATAGTACATATTCAAGTTCTTAATCCGAACATCAATATTACTCCGGTTCACCAGGTGCCATCAAAATATCAAATGGGACCGATGCAATTACCAGTACAAAACCAACAGCCAACTGGTGGTACTACAGTTCTTACTGTAGCGTACAGCCCACAAGACAATAAGTTTTTAACAAATCATGCATTTCCGGAAAACATGACAGTAGTGGCAGCTGTACAACCGCAAGATTTACATCTTTTGGCACAAGCTCAAATAGCACAAGCACCTACCAATAAACCAATATCTATGGATCAACCTGCCCTACACTCTAACGAGCAATACAGGTAATTAATACTTAAAACACTTTGCAGCATATTGTTGATATTTTTCTTTTTTCATTGTTGTTTTGATAAATTAAAATAAAAAAAAATAGATAATATCATTGGTTCTGACTTATCAAATTATGTATTGAAACCTTAAATGTTTAGCAATTTTAAAGTAATTGGCAACACAGACATTAAGAAGAGATTTTAAACATTTTATTGCATTCTAAACGATTAGTCAATTTTTATGATTTGTAAATAACTAAATACAAATATTTTTTAAAATATAGAACTTAAAAGTATAAAATAATTTCTCTTAGCACCATACATTTAAAACAAAAAAGAGCAGGGAGTATGCAATAGATACATTATGCATAAATAGTTAATTCCACTGTAAATGATGTGAAATGTTTGTGTGAGCCTTTAAACTCAATTCCAACCGCGATATTATTCACTCGGTTGATCCAGTTTAAAATTTAAATCCAGTTGTATTTACATTGAATTTATATTAATTTACATCCGGATTTAAGTTTTAAACTGGATTAATCGAGTGCATAATATGGCGGTAAAGGAGCTAGAAACTTTCAAAAATTCTGAGGTATGTATATTCAAAATTTCAAATCTCTAGCTCATAGGAAAGTTATTTTAAAACCGATTACCGAACAAACAAACAAAAAAATAACACACAGACAAACAAAATGTGTTTAAAATGGAGAAATCTCTTCCTACATGGACTGATTTCTGTGCTAATGCATCTGAGTAAAATTGACCGTTTTTATAAAAAAAAAATTCGAAAAATTGGAGAAGTCGCACTGAATTAATTGCTCGTACCAATAATTATGTTTGGAAAAATGACATTTACGTTTCATTCGTGTTTGTTTTTCCAATGGGTGAAACGCTGGATAAGCATTTTCGCGTTGCAATTTGGCAAGAATTTTTTTCTCTTGGGAGATCGCAGAAAAATTTCGTTTCGCATAAGCATCTTGATTTCCAGCTCTGCGTTTACCTATCCATTGCCATTAATCATCTTTAATTAGAATTTCCAAATAAATTAACAAGAATTTATTGATATTTTTTTTTCAAATATTAATTTTTGTTTCATTTCAGCGAAAGTATCACTATTAAACAAGAACCAACAAATGAATGGGAAAATGTTACAGTTGCACCAACAAATCAAAGTGACAATGGAAACTTTCAACAGCAACAAAATTGTGCAACACAGTCTTCGTCTGTGCCTCTAAACTTACAGCCGTATTTAAAATTCAACTCCACCCCATTAAAAGTAATATGAAAGCATTATGTTTTTATTTTTTTAATAAAATCTAATTAAATTATTATTGATTTAAAATAGTTTGAAGCTGTTGAATCAGCACCCGAAGAACCAGTGAAGCCCAAGAGAAAAAGAAAGACTAAAAAAAAGCCACCAAAAGAAAAGACACCTAAACCTGGGCAAGTCTTAATTGCAAAAGCATCCGATGGAACTACGTTATTTTGTTGCCCTGAGTGCCAAATGGCTTATCCAGAAAAGGAAAATCTCGAACAACACTTGACTGAACATAAAATTGAAAGGAGGTTTGTAAATTCTCAAAGATTTTAATTTAATTTGACAAACAAATATTTTTTTCACTCGATATTAATATTTAAAATATTATAGACCAAGAGCCTTCAGCAAATTTTGGGTGTGAATGATAGCAACAAATTCATTGCTACTTCTATATACATAGATCTTGACTTTTCATATGCAAATATGAAAGTCTTGTCGGTATGGTGCATTGAAAATACGTTTTTTAAAGCCCAGATAAAAATTATAGCAACTAAAATATTATTAATAAAAGATCTGAGCGCCCTAGACATGAAATTGGGGGTCCAAGACTGTCTTGGATGATTCATCTGCATCCAAGGCGAAACAAAAGAAGAGTATGAGACCGGTCTCTAAATTAAATGTGAAAGCATTTATAAATATGTTCGCAATCTTCAAGATACACTAAATATTGCAGCACGAAATGCAAGACTTCCATATTTGGATATGAAAAGTAAAGATCTATCTAAAAATAACAGTGAATTTTTGCTATCACTGTCTTTTATATACATATATAAATTAAATTCATAAAACGAAAAATAATTTATCAGAAATATTAAAGATATTTGAAAAATTCCCGTGAATTTTGTAAATGACTACTTACTTAATAAAAGTTTTAAAAAGGAATTTTGAAATATTCAAATATCATTTTTGAAAAACTTAAAGTATTTTTAAAAATTCGAGATTTTTTTTTAAATAAAAAGGTTTCTACCACAGTCGTAGAGAAAGATTGGGGCAGTTATTTTCAAATCCATACAGTTATATTGCTTTTCGTTCAAGTGCATTTGCTGTCTAGACACAATGTATTTATTTTAACATTGAAAATGTTTATAGGGTCGTTTTGAGAAAAATATGGTGTTACCAAAATGATTCATGAAAATAATTCAAAGATAACGAATGAACTGTAGCGTATAGGGACCTCAGGATCGAAATTTTGGTTGGTGTTACCAAAGAAATTACCAAACACAATCGATGAATCGTACCTACACGTTTCTCTTCGCTAACAGTTTAATTTGTATAAAATCCTAAAATCACTCGATTTGAGCCCACTTAGAAGCCTATTACTCGAGTTATAATTAGCGGATGCTTAATATTAAGATAGATAATTGAAGATAAAGTGACAAGCTACAAATCTGCATCAAAATTTTTGCAAAAGCGTACAGTATTTCAAAAAACCTGAAAGATTGGTTTTTGAGAACTTATTTCATCACGGGAAATGACGGGAGGAAAACAAAAGAAACAAAAAGGATATACATATTGCTGTAAGAGGGATGGCAAGACATTCGAGTGGAATGTGTCCAAAAAAAGCACCACTGTGGCTGTTGGAAAACAAAATTGTCTTGGCATCGGGAACAAAAATGATATACATACATAGCTACATTAAGTAGGTATGTATGTAAAATGTATGCGTTGATTAAATTGTTATAGGTACATATTTTTCAAATATTATTCGTAATGGTACAATTAGGTTGGTTTAGTTGGCTTATAACTTCTGTTCCAAAAATCGGATATTTAAAATGAAGGTAAAATATGAAACTAATTTATTCAGATAAAAAATCATTGAAATAACATAAAAGTGTAGGTGAAAAACGTTAAGGGTTAATTCATCAAAATAAATAATTACATAAATTAAAAATTGAATAAAATTGTTAGCATTGCCAACAAAATTGATATACGTATCTCTGCAAGTCAATACATATGTACATTTATGTAAAAGAATTGATTTGGTTGGTCTGGTTGCCTTTTTACTTCTGTACCTACTAATAATCGGTTCTTAATGATTAAGGTTTTGAAAAAAGTTAAATGTCAGGCTATAAAATTTATGTGACAAAACTTGACTTCATTCTTAATCAATTCGATTGTTGAACCTAGAATAGGCATAGGGACCTATACTTGAACCTTTTTGATTAACTTATAACTTTAGTTCTTTCAGGGCCAAACGTTGAAGGTTAAGGTATTTAAATTAACGTTAATCAGTCTAGAGGTAGGATTAATTTACCGAAGCAACTTAAATATAATTATCGAAAAGGTTGATTTGGTAAGCTTTTATCTTCTGTTCTAATTATCGGATCTTTGAGGTTAAGGTCTTAGAATTCAAGTAAACTCTCAGGCTAGAAATTTATGTCACAAAACTTTACCTAGGTATACGTCTAAGCCAATGCGATTATTGATCCTAGAATATGCATAGGTACCAATATACTTGAACTTCTTTAATAAACTTATAAATTTAGTTCTAATGTTCAGTTGTTCAAGGTTAAGGTCCTCAAATGCAATTAAAATGTTAGGCTTCATTTAAAGCAGCTCATACACGAGTCAATTTGGTTGTCAACTCAGCTGTCAACTTAATTGGTGCTTGGCTTTTCATATATACTCAAATAAAAGAATATTGCTTAACTGTCAAAACTATTATTATTGTCATAAGAAATTACACGACTCGAGTTTATTTAATTTATTAAAAGATGGGTTCAAAATGCAAAATATTATAGAATAAAGACAATTAGGTAAATCGGGTTTGCATTGAGTTTGAGCTACACATCAAATTATTCATAAATTTGGTCTCGCGTTAGAAAGGGTTCACTTTGACAGTAAATCAAATAACTTGCCTATATAAATAGTGTAATAAGTAATGTAATGTTTTTACTGCACATCGAACTTTGGTTCCAATGATAAACAACTACCAAATTTTCAATCAGATTCTTGATCGCAAATCTGAGATTCGTGATCTTGGAGTCATTTTCGATTCAAAGTTGTTGTTTTCGTTACATGTGGACTATATTGTAGCCAGGGCTAATTCAATGCTTGGTTTCGTTAAGCGAAACTGCAATGAGTTCTCTAACCCTTACGCTTTAAAATCTGTTTACATGTCTTTAGTTCGTCCAATTCTTGAGTATTGTTCAATTTTATGGTCTCCTTCTACTTCTATTAGGATAACACGTATTGAAAGAGTGCAAAAGGCTTTTACAAGATTTGTAGTTAGGCAGTTAAAATGGAGAATTGACACTCCATCATATGTATCTAGGTGTGCCTTAATTGGACTTGATTCATTAGAAAAAAGACGGTCTATTCAGTGTTTGTTGTTTGTGCATGATGTATTTTCTTATCGTATTAAGTGTCCACCGATTCTTACTTACTTTGAGATCTATATTCCGGAGAGAGAATTGCGGTTACGTCATTTTCTTAATAATCCAAAACATAGATACAATTATGGTTGCAATGAATCCTTTTCTAGATGTATTAAACTTTTCAATTCTTTATGTACTGAACTTGATCTCTCAACAAACAGATTTGAATTTAAAATTAATTTACAAAATATTGTACATTAGCTTTAAGATAGGTATTTATTTAAATATACTTATTTATATATATTTATATAAATTGTATGTATATTGTATATATATTTAGTTATATTACTCATTGAATTGTTAGTAATCTGTAAGATATAACATCCGTAGATGAATAAATAAATAAATAAATAAATAAATAAATAAGTTGAGAGACTTTTAAATCAATTTGAGCAAATTTTCTGCAAATATTTGATTTTCATCAACCGTCAAATTGATTAAATAAACTGAACTGAACAACATTAATTTAACCGCAAACTGGGATATGACATTAAAAATATCTACATATTGTAATTTCAGACTGTAGAATGGTTTCTAAGACAGCTTCAGATGTTTTGGTGCAACTATAGGATACAAATTAGAAATCACCAAGATTAGTCATGTTTTTATTTTACCGAGCTAACAGAAGTCATTTTCAATGTCCCCATAGTTACTCTATGAGTGAAATCTATTTTTTAAAAACGTCTGAAAATTTTCAATTTGTTTCTATAAAACATATATGTATATTATTCTTCAACTTTATAATAAAGATTCAGTAGATGCGACTCAGCATTTATTTTTGTACTTGTACGAAAGGTTTTTGACAATGGAAACCCTCATTAATGTTTGCATATTCTATGTATGTGTAATTTAAATAAAATCACTTTGTAAAAAAAGATTTTTTTTCTATCCTGAACTACGGTAACAAACTATTTCGGCCTTTATGTTTTCCAAAAAACTAAAAATGTATAGCAATATCTGACAAAAACAAAAAATCTCACTTTCTAACAAATAATTTTGCCCATTATGTGAATGCTGCGAAATGGTTTCACCATTAACCACTATTTTCTTAAATTTGAAAAAGTACTGTGTATGTTTTCGATTTACATAGATATGTACTCGAAAAGCGTCTCGATGGAAAAAGTGATTAAGAAACGGTATCATTCAATCTCGCATTACTTTCAAATCAGAGCACTGTAATACTGGGCGTTCAAAGACGCTGTTACACGTAAGTGGAATATTACTTCAATTTTTAAAATATGTTGGTACAATATTATGACTGTTGACTTTAATTGTTATTTCAAAAACAAGTGTATCCTCCGTAAGACATTAATTTATTTTGTATTTATTCTTTTTATTCTTTTTATTGATTTAATAAGAAATATTATCATTAATTAATGATTATATATATATAATGTCTGCTTTAATTTTTCAGATACATTTGCGATATTTGTGGAGCTGGTTTGAAACGTAAAGAACACTTGGAAAGGCATAAATCTGGCCATAACCCCGACCGGCCATATATATGCAGTATTTGTTTAAAAGGTTTCAAAAGAAAGGAACATTTAAATTTACACTTTGTAATACATAGCGGAGAAAAGAATGAGGTATATTTGCTTTACTTATTTTTGTATTGTCGAATTCAATTTTTTTTCTATATTTACAGATTTGTGGAGAATGCGGGAAAGGTTTTTATAGAAAAGACCATCTGAGGAAACACGCCAACTCACATGCAGCAAAGCGAATAAAAGAAGAGTTGAACGCAAAATCAATAAGTTCACTAAGTGATATTGAATTGACAATACAAAACCAAATGAATTCAGTGCCGGAAATTGTCAGTGACAATAATAATTGTTCAATCTCAATATCATTAGATGTCAATATGTCTGACAAACAAACAGATACGCAAACAATGTCTTTGTCGCATTAGTTTACGAAAAAAGAAAATGATTATCTTCTTGTTTTATACCTATGTAATAAAATATGGTTTGGGATCATTGTAATTTAAATTTAGAGAACAATAATATATTTATTTTTATTAGAAGCAATTTATACAGTAAACAAACAAAACTTTATAAACTACGCTTGGGTGTTATAATTTTAAGCAATAAAAACAGTTATTATTATATTTTCGGGTCAAGCAATCAAACAGCTGGTCTGCCGAAAACGGTCAAGTATACGAGTATCTGTAGTGCTTCCGTTATTTTTAAGCAATTTAAATATTGTTTTATTAATTTTTTAACCATTGCTTATTTTTAACTGAAAATTACATTCCAAAAAAATAACATTATATGAATGTATTAAATGATCTACGCATGCGCAGCTCATAGTTTACAGAAAGAAATTTTCGATTATTATTTAAGAATTTTATCGAAAAAAGTTTTGTTTTTATTATTTGCATCTGTCCTTAAATTACAAAAGGGTTGTATTTATTGTTAAAACCTTAGAACTTATTTTGATTTAATTTCACTGTTTTAAATTTATGAAATAATTTAAAACTGCACATTCCTCTTGTTCATTTTTAAACAAACTTCATGAAGCAATAAAAAAGTTGTTACATATCTTATTAAATTTTGACAAAACTATATGATAGTTTGTGTGCCTAAAAATTTTGGGTGCAATGTATGATGATGACAAAAATTGAAAACTATTAGAATTTTTTTTTACAAAATGTGAAACAAAAATAATAAAACAAAATAGTATATTTTTCTACTAAACGAATGTATTTCTGAATGAATTTATAAACTTAAAAAGAAAAAATAGAATGGATCTATAAGAGTAAGAATAATTTTTTAAATATATTGGATTTATTTTTGAGGCAAGTGGTTAAACTACTAAATTTATCATTGTATAACATGACAAATCGTTTTAAATTTTTCCCTTTTCTAATTTATATTGTTACTGTAGTAGAGAAGTTAAGTATTATTTTATTTATAGTCGTTTTAAAAATAAAAGCAATTTAAAGCAGCTATGATTTTTATTTCATTCTTAAAACGGAATGTTTTTCAAACATAAACATTTTTTATTACAATGTTTATTATGATGTTTTATGTTTTAATTTAAATTTGTTTGTTTATAAACGAGATAAGGTATACATTTTTTAAGGTTTTTGATACACTAAATTCGAATCCGGAATAACTAAAACGTCAGGTTTTTGATATGTTCTACTCTTTAAAAGTTATTTAAAATGCTGATATCTTCCTTTATTAAATGCAGCAGGGTTCGGCAATGGCTTTAAAAATTCAATTAACAATAAACAAAAAGTCCGTTCATTTAATTAAGTATTGAATTTTCATGACGAAAACTAAAAAAATCAACCACCAAAAAGTGCTTCAGCTGATTTGACACTTCCCCCCACCACAAACAACTTTCATTTGAATTTTCAGATGTGAATCTTGTCTGAAAATTCGGATAAAACGTAACTAAAAATCTCAGTAAATAAATCAAAGGTAATATATTGGCGGCATATTGTCAAAGTTGAAAGTGTCAAAAAATTAAAAATGGCTTTTCGAGTGCCCACAGGAACTCAGCACGCATCATTTGAAACAACAACAAAATATTGAAATTAGACAAGTAAAGGGGCACTGGATCCACCATTTTACTACCATAATACCTCAATTTTGAAAGATGCGCAGAACTGAACAAAAATGAAAACTCTAATGATATTGGTCCAAAATTTGGAGACGACTTAAATATTTAAGGAAAATGGACCATAATGGTATATTATACTCTATATAACAAACCAAACATGGTATGAATTAAATATTTAAGTAGACCCTAAATAATGAATATTACATGGTACGGACTCTTAAATATGAAACATGTGATGTATGGTTCATTATTTATAGTCCATACCATGATGGTTCATTTTACTTGAATATTTAAGAAGTCTTTAAATTTGGTTATTGGTAAGGCCCATTACCTTTAATATATGTACTGTGATTAAAATCACTAAAAGTCATCTAACATTTTATGACAGCTGGCCAATCAGAAGCTCTAAAAATGCATTGAACGTACCCATAGATGATTACACATCAAAAATCGAATAACCGTTATTCCTTCCTTTGTGGCAACAAACACACACATACCTATGGGACAAAACTTTACCAACGGGGTATAATTTATTATAAACTTAAAAGAAAAATGAAAAGTTTTTCACGCGTTACTGCCTCTTGCGAGGAATTGACTTAATGCTCCAAGAGTATCTCTTGTCATGAAAAAGTGCTTTCTCTTAGCCGTTCGGATTCGGCAGAAAACTGTAGGTACCCTCCATTCCTGCCAATAACACTCAATGGTTGAGAGTTGTAAGTCAATAGGCCCTGGTTCTCCATGAGCCGTCGCGCCACCCAATTTATTTATTTAGGGGGCCGACAAATTTTCGTTCACGTATTAGTATAATAAATTTTATTTATAGGCCAATGTTCTGCATTTCGAATGAAATGTTCACGTGCAATGAAATTTCATGTTCTACAATTTCTTCGTTTTCGAAAATTTCGCAACTATGTACTTCGAACTGTCAAAATTCAAACTGCATCCATTTTTGAATTGTTTTTTAAGTGAAATTGCACTGCAGGTAAAATATATTCATTATTATTGCCATTTATAAGTGAAAAAAGGAAGCGGAACTCTAAAGAAACAATTCAGCGGAACAATTTTGCGGGAAAATCTATTATATAAGACCTGTCTGACGGCGCGGTCATATGGTCAAAACCAAATATTTTTACTATGGGAGGGGGGTCAATGAAGCCCTGTTTATGTAAACTCAAAATATTGATAAAAAAATAAAAAAAAAGTTTAAACCATTTTTTTTCAAAATTGTGAAATGAATAATGCTAAATTGCCTTTTTGTGGTCAATGCTAATATCAATTCTGAATCGAACACAAAAAACCGAATAGTCTCTTCTAGTTCTTGAGAAAATTGAAAATTACTAAAACTGCTCTTTTATGAGATTTTTGTTTTTTTGCTTGCTTACATAAATACACTGCTAGCACCCAGCATTATTGTATAAACAGTGAGTAATGTATGGTGGGCATGCTGCCCCCTGCAACCCCCCTGCTTGAGCACACTATATGATTTGTGATAGGTGCGAGGTTGGGTGTATGATGCAAAGTTTCTTTTGCATTTAAGGAATCTGGATTTAAAGAAACAGAATTTATATAAACTATCCAATGACAACAGCTGTTTTCTAAATATACATACATATACAGATACAGATACGTTGCTCAAAGTTCCACATTTAAAATTTTCAGATATGAAAATGTAATGCATTATAAAAAATTCACTTTACCTAGGTACTACTGTACGACTGCAGCAAATTTATATAATTTCTTAATATGTATGTTTCTGTCTTACATATCTACATATATAAAGCAAATGTAACGCTAAATAAATTGTTGTACTTTACTTACAAAGATGAACCTTTCATCAACATTAATCCTCAAAATGAAATCACCGTAAATACCAAAAAACTAAAATCTCATAAAAAAGTAGTTGTAGTAATTTTTAATTTTCTCAAAAACTAGAAGACATAAAACCATTCGGTTTTTTGTGTTCAATTTAGAACTGATATAAGCATTGACCACAAAAAGCCAATTTAGCACTCCATTTACCATTTTTGGAAACTTTTTTTTTATATTTATATCAACATGCGAATTTTTCAAAAACTATTGACATAAATAATTTAATTTAAATTAAGGATTAAGAAACTAAACAATTTTTTCACTTTTTTATCAAAATTTTGAGTTTGCTTGCGAATTTTTCAAAAACTATTGACACAAATATTTTAATTTAAATTTATGATTAAAGAATGGATTTCTGGCTTTCAAAACCCTTGTTTTTTAATATTTTTTTTTCATTTTGAGATATTTTTTTCTAAAATTGTCCGTATCTCTTAAACGGGGCGAGATAGACCCCCCTCCCATGTTAAAAAATGCTTGTTTTTGACCCCTCTACGAAAAACGTTATCAATTTTTGGCGCCAAAGTTATTGTACTCTCCCCTAACCCGTATGTTCTTATGTTTCCTACGAAATTAATAATAAATAAATATTAAAAAGAGCAAAAATATTAAGTTTGCTTATATTTTTTACCTAGAAAAACAAAACTATCTGTAACTGCACCAATTTCACAACTTATAAATAAAGTGGATAGAATACGCTCAGAAAACGGAATAAAAATTCCAATTCAAAAATAGCATTTCGAACGAATTATGGAAATTCAAGTTCTTCATGTGAATTCACAATAGTGGAGAGCAGAAAATGGGCGATAGAGTCCTTACTTTGTTAGTTTAGTTTATTTTCTGACGAAATATTAGATTATTATATGCAGTTTTCAAGGTAGTGTTTTCAAAAACAATTTGCGCAAGAATTGTCTAGTGAAATGTTGTCAAGCTTTAAAGTCCAGTTTTTGAGTTTATTCAATTATCTGACCCTGTGCCTACGCATCGATAAAATTGGTTGAGAATCGTTGAAAAATGTGACAAAACTCATTCTTTTTGTTTCATTTTTCATCGTTTCATGTTTCATCGTTTGTCGATGCGAGAGTTACAGAATGTATCCATAGTGCTCAAATGGTGGGAGTGATATGAAAGAATGTCATTTTAAAGGAAATTTTTGGGGTATTTTTTTTTTTAAATTAAGAGTATTTATAGGGTTAATTATGATAAATAGAGATAGAGAGCGAGAATCTATTTTCTAAACCAAAAAAATTATAGAGAGTTGATTTTTTGTAATCGAAAGATTTTATAAATTATTGTGCTTATCAGTTAAATATATATTGGAGTGTTTTTCTTTATCAGTAGGTATTGATAACATAAATACAAAAACGTCATACAAGAAAATTCTAGAAAATCTAAAACTGGAGATAAAATCGTACTTACTTGAAAGTTAAAGAATGAAAAATATGACGTTGGAGAAAAAAATCTGCTGAAATTAGGATGATGTTTAAGAAATTTCTTTGTTTCGTCAAGCATATAAGAAGTTAAAAGACCCGCGTGTTTGCAAAATTTTTGATTCAAGCTTTTTTCTCAACTACTTGCGAATTTTTGAAAAAAATTTACTTTTTCATAATTTTTTGTTGCTTTTTGTTTTTCTATTACGAGTACGAATGCAAAAAATCTCGAAAAAACAATTTTTTCATCTATAGAATAAAAAAATCTTGAATGCACAAAAATCTAGAATGAACAAAAATATCTCGTAAAATATAAATCATTCTAGATTTTTTTGTACCTACATATATGTATGTATTTAAGGAATTTAAACTCAAATAAAACTCATTATTATATTCAGTTTATTAAATAATTTATTTTTCTGGCCCCACTTGTGATTATATAGTTGTGTTAGCAGTAAGTTGACGATGACTAAACACGGTTATTATATTATGTTGGCCCGCAACAAATGATAAAAAGAAACTCTGCATACACCCAACCTCACACCTACCCCAAATCCTATATTGTGCCCAAGCAGGGGGCTGGGGGGGGGCATGCCCCCCATACATAGGTACCTTACTGTTTATATACGCCGTAATGCTGCTCTATACTAATTTTCTTTCAAATAAAACATCAACAAGCTATTATTATCATCTATGCCTTTAAAAAATTTGGGACTTATGTCCCATTGTTAACAAAAAATATTTGGGACTTTGGTCCCACTTGGGTGGATGGTTATTAATTATTATTATTCTAGATTTTTGTTTTCTATATTATTGGTTTCTAGATATCGTTGTAAACCCGTACGATGGTAATTATGTTGTTTCCAAAGACGTTGCGACCTTTAAACTATCAATATTTTGAAATTTTTCATTGCGTTAAAGAAAACGATTTGTATAGTCTCAGAGAGGTGACAGCAAAATTTGGAGATTGAAAGTATATAACCAAAATGTGAGTAATGGCTACAAGTGTCATGTTATAAAATTCAAAAAGTCTGGCAGCTATTTTCTCAGCTTGTGGTAAATCATGGGAGGTTAAAAATTACTTTTTTTCCAATGTGTCAGGAGTATCTTGTTTATAATAAATTCTTGTTTTTAATATATGAAATTAAGTGATTAATTTTATATAATAAAAACAAGAAATTATGCTCAGAAATATGAACAGGATTCCATAGCAGAATTTCTCAGTTTGTATGTAAAAATAATGAGGAACACAAATTTTGGATTCGCTTGTTCAATTTTTGAACTGGCTAATTAAAAAAAATAAATATCTTACGACCATAATTTGCCATACACTATCTACAATATATTGCAAGTAAAATGAAGGTTTTAACTATTTTTAAGTTCTTAGATTTAATTTTATTACAACACGGCATCTGCATCTATAAACTTATGATTTAGACAAAGTATACTCCTATATATTTTATTTATTTTATAATAAATGAGAGTCAAATTTTATGTGTATACCTAACTACACAAATCTAGCATCGCTTGGTTAACAATGGTAAAATGACACCTTAATCTACTTTCAACAAACATAGGAAATTATTTTAATTATAAGAATAAGCAAATAAATAAATATAGAAACAAAAGAGTGAGTCACTATAAAATGAAATTTTCCGCAGCCGCAAAATCAAAATCATGAATTTCTCTGCAATCCAATAGTAGGTAGGTATGATGAAAGACTGCGAGTATCTCAAGCATTTGATGGGAAGTCATACAAATATTCACATGAATAAACAGCCTTGATATTCATTTGGGAAAGTCATGCAACATGAAATTAGCAAAGATGACGGCTTATATTACCACAGACCATGAAAACCATAAATTAATTAACCACCACGCTCTCGTTTTTTGGTTTCTTTTTTCAGTGTTAATTAACTCATCTGTATTAAATCGCAAAAAAAAGGAAAAACTGAGGAATATATATGTAGACTTACGGCTTTGAGGGTTGCTGATCTCTACGAAGTTGAAGAAGCCAACTTTTCTTACGTTCAATACTGGTATACTTATAACTGCTTAAGATTAAAAATTTATTCCCACTCAAATATAATATTTTTTTAATTTATGTGCGTTGGTAAAAATAGAGAACCAAATGGAAATATTTTCACTTTATTCCACGAATCCTTCATAATTTGACTCTACTTTTCTTCATATCGATGGTTTCAGTGAACCCATGTAGGCGAAGTGATGAAAATCAGTTTTTATTTTGATTAAATTTTCTTGAAGAATAAAGGTTTCCCGTTATAAGTTATAACCGGGTGTAGACCGTAGCAGTATCATGCAGGGTTATACGAGTATAGTCTACATGGCAAGATTAGTCTATGTAGACAGCTAAAAGATATGGTTAAAGAGATTGGTGAGTAGGTATTTAATGTTTACCTTATGGAAATAATTGTCTGTATTATAACTGTAGCTATATAAAAACTAAATAGAGTCTGTTTTTCTTTGGAACATTCTTTATAATTTGGAACAAGAAAGCAGACAATTATATTGACTAAATATACTTTCAGAAGGCTTTACGGTTTCGTGTGTAAATAATGTTGTTTTTGGTTGGATTTTGAGGGTGTTCCATTCCTATCGAAGATGAAAAATTTGGAGTAGAAGAAATTAAAAAAAAAGTGCATATTCCATATTTGGGATGAAGAGTAACCAACCAACTTTAAATTACAACGATATTAGCTGATTTTCATTTTCATAAGAGTACCTAATTACCTATAGGTGTTTTAAGAAAATCTGTGTCTAAGTTCTGTAACTCTCGCATCGATGAAATTGGTCAATAAACGTTGCAAAATGGAACAAAGCACGTTCGGTTTGATTCAATTTTTACCGTCTTTCGACTAATTTTATCGATGCGTGAGTTACAGCACGTAAACACTGTCCGCACAGAAAATTACAGGATAGTTGATTGGAAGTTGGACCATACAATCCTTTTCCCAAACTGTTAACTTGTTACTTTGTGTTCCATTAAGTTGTCCAGAACAGTTAAGTACAATAATTCTATGCACCTATCTTTGAGTTTGAAGTGAATGGGAAATGTCAAAACGTCAGTTGATTAGTATGGTTGACAAAATAAAAACGTAAAATTAATAAAAAAAAGTACACGTGTATTTTTATAAATAACAAAAGATAAAAGAATATGAGAAAAGTTTTAGAAATGCACGCAAGCATGCATGACCAAAAGCATGCACGACCTAACGCACGAACTCACTACCTTATTCACGCACTGTCATAATCCTCTCTCACACGAGAAACTGAGTTTCCAGCAACTTTCAGTCTTTAGATGAGAAGGAGTGCACGGTCTATGATTGTTGGAGATTGGAAATTAAAAGAAGATATTCAAAAATCTCCAGCAACTTGTTTCCTCGTGTGAAAAAATTTCAAAAATTTAGTTAATTTCTATAATTCATTAAAATTTTCTACATTTTTTATCAGTCCATTTTACATATGTAGGTATGTCTGTTCACTAGCTGAAATTCATCGCTCAATTTCTGTTATTCATTTTAATCTTTCTTTGATAACACCAACCACAAATTTGATATATACGCTGGAGACTGGAGTTCATTTGTTATTTATTAAATTCATTTGTTCATTTAATTATATTGGTAACACCATAATTTTCCAAAACGACCCTATAAACATTTTTAGTGCTCGCGTTCGAGAAACTATCCAAAACTATCAGGATATGTTTGTGTTTATGCAATCCCTTATGACAAAACAGTTGAAGCATCCAACGTACATATCTCAAAATTTTGGGATAGGTGGATAGCCTATGTGATGGTATCTTGAACGCAAGGAATGTTAATTTTTGAATTTGAGATTTCTCGGTCTGTTTTTAGTTATCTATTCTTTCTTGTTTACACACATTTGTTCTGTTTTGCTGTTTTTTGATCTAGTTTTTTTGTTCATTAAACATATCTTATAGGGCCAACTGATCTCTAAATACACTGGATAATTCATACAAAATTTTTGAGGCAAAAATATAGTCGTGGCCGGTACTCTCATATAACAGTATAACAGCGCCGCCAGCGGTATATGGACGCTACTGGACCTCGATTTTCTTTTATTTTTTCAATATTTACAGCCGCAATGCTTGTTGACATCAACTGACATCATATAAATGCTCAATTACGGCAAATATCTTCAATCTTTTTTTTCATTTGTATGGAGCGAGATATGAGGTCGTGGCCGGTACCCTTTCAAAAATTGCCTCACAAAAACTGTAAACTGTGTATTATAGAGATCCGTACATGATCAATGCTCATTGAAAATAAACTAATTATTGAAGACATTTTTTTTGTCAATGACTAATATTGATGACAGATTCCAACCACACGTATCATAGATTATTTATTGAAAATAATCCAATAAATTTCCATTGGAATTCGCAAGACTTTAATTAAATTACACATTTCTCTTTTTATTTTACTTTGTTTGCCTGGTTTTGAATATACAACGCAACTTCAAAATTGACAAATAACTTCGATAGTGCCAAAGTATTGTCAATTGTATAATATTGATGATAACCAAATTGATGTGGGCTCTTATTAATGTTCATTGACAATGACATTGAAGAGCATACGAATGATCAATATTCAGCGAAATACAGACATATTCAATAAAAATTTACAATAAAATATGTATTTTGTACATTGATCGTAGGCACGGTTGCCACTTGAAAATAAAATAAGTGTCCAAAATTAAAAATAAAAATGGCAAACTGGTAGCTAAAAATTACCAAAATAATTTAAGTCCGAAATATTTGTAAACACAGACAATGAATTCATCACATTTATTTCAACTTATTCTTCGTATTATGCAGATGACATATTATTTTTTTAATTATTAAACAAAAACAATACAAAACAGGTACCTATACAAACAATTTCAGGAAGTACCTAACAAACTTAATTATAAATTAAATTAACATTTGCACAAATAGATAATGTGTAAATGTGTAATCGGTGCGTTCAATTAAACACGGATTGATGCGCTTTTAGGTTGCATAAAAATTAAGTCGCGCTTCTTTTTTCATTACGTAAAAAAATCACCAATTGGAATAAAAAATGACAATGCAACCAAGTGAAAAAATAAAGACCAAATTTGGTCACAAATGACCAAAGTGGCAACGGTGATCGTAGGTAGGGCTCTTACGTTGTTTGTTGTTGTTTTCCTTTACACACTGCTACCACTCGCTTCACTACAAAAACTTCAAAAGCCTTTTGTTGAATAGTTAAAAATGATGAATATAGTAGCACAAATAAATAGGTCTGTTTGGCAACATGAAATTTCTTGCGAATTTGCACAAAATTTCACAATTTTCTATCAAAACCTATTGGAAAAAAACTCAATTTTTGGAAATTTTGTTGAAAAAAAATTACCAATCAGGCAGAATATATCTGAACAAATACATAATTACTCCGTTTACACGCAATTGAACCAGAAACAATTTCATGTAGAACTGGATTATATTAGAAATGGAATTTTTCGATCATATTCAACTTTATATGCTGAATCGATTGATTAATTTAGTATACCTATATAGATTGAAAGTAATTCAAAACCGAATAGTTTAATCGCTCTTTGAGAAGTAATTCCATTCAATTCAATATGGTAGATGACCCCGATTGAATTTTGTCATTCAAATTTATAAGATTTGCTGTTTTTAGACGACTGCAATTTTTAATGAAAAAACATCTCTCCACTGCACTCTTTACTCTGCAATTTTTCAACCTAAACAACTTTGTTTACCCCGGCCACCACATACTATGTACATCCCCTGCCAACGTGCTTAAAAATCGTGGGGGGTAATTGCTTAGTTTAAAAGCCGTCTTTTTATAAAATTTCAACGGCGCGGCGTACGGTCTTATAACAACCAAAAAACTAACATATCGCACAAAAATAAAAAAGAAGTAAAAGTGACACAAAGTCCAAAACGAATGTCAACAGTATTATGTTTATGTTAAATCGGGCTTTTTTGGTCACTTCCTTTTATATGCAAATAAAACTTTATTTCATACTTTTTCCCCACGTTTCGTCGTAATTTCTCGACTTCATCAGGGGTAGTTTATTAAATCTGAAGAAACTTAAAATTAACAATTTACACTTTTAAAATTTTTTGAACTTAAACTTACATGAAAATAACTTTTGTTACATTTAATGTTATGCATGTTTCTATGTCGTATTTAATTTTAATGTGGTTGAAGAATTGTTTCATTGTATTGTGATTTAATAAAACTGTGTTTAATCGGCAGGCCCTCCGAGAATATAAATTGAATTAATAATAACTTGAACAATTACAGTATTAGGGTTATGTGCTTGTGTGGCATCGTTGCATCTTTTTTATATTATTTTCTCGTCTATTTTTTATAACAGTCAGAATGGTTCAGGATAATTGATGTTTTAATTTTGTCATTGGGCGATCAAATTTGATGGTGTTTTCCGGAAGAGAAATACCAATCGAACGCTTTTATCGATTCTGAAGTATAAGTGCTTCTGGCTTCGATTCTGAATTCAAATCCAGAAGCATTTTCTCTTCTATCGAGAAGAAAAACTGTAATTTTGTAAGGTTTAGAAGGCTTCTGGGCGATAAATCGAAAACGCTATTAATTTAAAAAAAATCATATCCCCATAACGCCCAAGGTCTATATATTGTCATAATGCCCAAAGCTTATTATGGCCTTTTCGATTGCTCATCCGGAATTACAATTTGATACATGTGAACACTCCTAAAACAGTCCAGAAAATAAATACAGGTCAGGTCATAAGCGAATTTAACAATAAAAAATGTTTTATACATTTTTTTGAGCGTTGAAATTTTGAATTTGGGCGAAAATCTTGTACTATGTAGATCTTCTATTCTACTACGTATACTGTCCAGACCAAGTCACGCGATGGTGTGATTTATCGAATCTCATGTAAAATATATTGACAGCCGAAAGTTTCGTCGTCGTTCCGAATGTTTGTTTCAATCTTTCGAGTTCAAAGCTCTAAATAATTAATTTTGAAATTCTTGAGTTAAACTAATTGTTAAAAAATTATTTTTACCGCAATTTATATGTTTTCTGGAACATTCGTTTTCCTCCGACGGATAGCAGAATACGAAAATGCACGTGAACGTTTAACAGAATAGGGCTGATATAAAAAGTCAATGTATAATTTTTTTTTTATTGTAAAACACACACACATAATCAATCTTAACTAAAGAGGATATGTATACCATACAATTTCCTCTAAAGGAAGAAGGATTATCTTTTTAGACAAAAAACATGACTTAACAACCTTTTATTAATAAAAATCCAAATTCATCTTTCTGCATAAAGTTACACAATGTTTAAGTAATGAAAACACCAATTTTCCCATCAATGATTAGGCTAATGATCAAAACCATAACTACATATACATTAATTTTTCTTTGCTACTTCCGAACCCATTAAATTAACATACCCTACCCTATGAAATTAAATGTTAAAAAAAATAATATCACATCCGAATTCAAATGCAAACGGATGAACTAAGTGAATCTCTTCCTCCCACTTCCTCCTCCGGTTACACATTCGCTATATTTGTTTACAACATTCAACCACTTATATTAAGAAAATATAATAATAAAAAAAAAAAAAAAAACTTTACGTAATCTTACGCACACACAATTTTTGTTATTGCAAAGGTGGGGATCTTGTATTTTACTTTCTTGTTGCAATAAAGAGAAAGTGAAAGTGTATTATTATCTCTCAACCAAAGATACATTGCGCTGATCAGGCAGTGCTGCACAGTTCGTTTGGATACTTCATAAAGACAATACAACTATAAGGAATATAACTGAGACGCAGTGGCATTGGGTGCTTTGACGAAAAAAATTACAAACTTTAACTGAAAACACTGATGCAAGATGCAATAATTGGAGATTAATTATATTTTTTATTAAGACATCTAACAAAGGTCTTTTAACAATAACGGTAAGTGCATATAGTGAAGTTAATGTTTGTGTCAAATAATTCGGTTGCAGCAGAGTTTTTTTTGTAGGACGACAAAAGGACCTAAAATGCCAGCTTTAGGTTCCATCATTATAGTTGGACTGATGTCTCTTTCAGTGGTGGTTGTGGCATTTCAGTTTCCAGAAAACAGAAATAACAACTATCGATCTGCTTCAAGTTTGACGCCATCAAATACACAACCCACGACTTTAAAACCAAAATTAATTCGAACCGAATTACGTGTGAGCAGAAATTTAAATTTTGATGATACAGAAGTAATCAATGTGCGAGGTAACAATGGTGAGATGACTCAACTGCTCGTTAAAAAGAGACCCAGGAATGCAGAGAGCTTTGGGCAGCCTATTAGTGATTCCGTCAATAGATATTTCAAACGTGCTGTGGACAATAATGACAGCTTAAAATTGTTTAATCTTCCACTCATTCTAAATGCAGCCATCAAGACTGCAGACAATAACGATCACCATCATCGTTCAGAAGAGGAAACCTTTGGTCGAACAGCACAGAATTTTTTTTACAACATCATGGGAAACATTCCTGAATCTATAGCCAAATCAACGTTAGCTATCTTCGAGAAAAGTGAACAACCTCAGCAGAAAAAATCCAAACAACCTACAAACGAGGCTAGTCAAGTTTTATTTTCGCCAGAAGAAATTCCTGTTATTGAGGGAGTTCGTGTCCCAGACGACGAAGAGGACAAGGTCAAGGTTTGGCGAAATGCCAGAGTGATTAAAAATGAACTCGTTCCATATAAAAGTGGTTATCGACCTCCGAGAGCTAGACCAATCCATTTGCTTGATATGCCAGAGAATGATAAAATGACTCGACGAGCTGGTAGAGCTGGACTGGGACCATTTTTTGTGTCGGATAATATCGAAAATGTACATGCTGAATTCAAACGGGCTAAAGGGCCATTTTTTGCCGTAGACAACATACGCAACAATGACTTGTTCGTTCAATCACATGAATCGAATGCAAATCAATTTAGAAATTTCGGCAATGAAGATGTGGTGTTCAAAACCCGCGAGCCAGTTCGAGAGTACTCCAATCCAGATTTGGGCGTAAAAAAGGTGAATTTATACGAAGGCTATGGAAAGGCTTATAGCCAAGATGTCAATCGTCGAGGACAATTCTATCAAAGTGTTCCATTGAAACAAACTCATTTCTACAAGGAGCCGGAACCAAAAAAAGTACAGTACTATACCAATCTAAACAGCAACACTTGGAATGATGTAAGAGCCCAACAGCAGGTTTATTCAAATAGAAATAACAACGAAAACGGTTACGACTTAATTTACAATGAGCCATACCAATTCAATAGCAGATGGGGAGTAACACATTAAAAAGCTTATAGCTTTTTGTATTTCTATTCAAGGTGAGCCGTATTTGTTTTTTATTTAAATAGAAATTTTCTTTATATATATTGTCGTAACTGCGGTTAACGAAGTATTGTTTTGCAGAGAAAAAAAAGGTTTCGCTTGTCTTTGGAGAATATTATATGGGAAACTGTATGTGCCTCGTTTATAATTTTGGTTCTTTGCGAAATGTATAATAATTTATATATAGATTTAATAAAGTTTGTCTGTGAGATATTGTAACTTATTTATTTTTGTTTATTTAACTCTTGAACTGTTCTATTTTTATTTTAAAAATAAATATATCTATTGCAATACTGATAAATTTAATGTTTCAAATATTAGTATTTAGTTTAAAAAGTGTGTACAACTATTTATTTTGTAATAATATATTGACAAAAAACCTAATTAAGTTTATAATTTATTTTCAATCTAATATTTTATTTTGTTATAAATCTTTCAATAGAAACAACCACATCATAGTTCAAAAGTCTGTATCAACCCATAAATCCATAATGGAACTTAATAAAAAACGGTTATTATTAACAAACTTAATATTATATTACAAGAGAAAATATACTTAATTAAGGTAATATATGACAAATATTTTTTAATTGAGTTTTGTTTTAATTATTTTATGTACGTAATATTAAATATATAAATTAAAATGGAATTTTCATATCTTTTTAGGTCATCTCTTATTCGTTTGCCTTCTTATGGAGAAAATCAATAACAGTGATTATCAAATGTGATTTATCGCTTTATCTCTGCACTGATTGGCCTAACTTTGCAAAGTAACATTCCTGATATAGACAAAGTCCTTAAGTACTTTGAAGTTATATCTATCCATTGTCAAATTTTGTCCAAATCGACAATGTTGAGAGTCCTTTTTCGGTACCAGCATAAAAACTTGGTCTCGCCTCTTCGTTTTGTTTTATTTGCCCCAATAATATTCAATAACATCAGCGCAAAATTTAGCTATAGTTTAGGTTTCTCAGAATCTTTGAGGTCATTAGCGATTTCAGCAATCTCAGAAATGTAAACGCCTGCAGTGGCACTTTCGTCAAAAAGCCGAGCCTATATATAATTTCGGTTTCGCTGATACATTTCGGTACATTTCTGGGCATATCATTATGCCGGTTTGTTAATTTGAATCTTCTTGCAGCTTTTTACTATACTTGTCAAAAATTCCTATTAGATTTGACAGCAATTTTTTTTAAGTTACCAAACAGATATAATATGCCTGTTTGGTAACTTTTTTTTCAACACATTTCCCCAAAACTGAATTTTTTTCTATGGGTTTTGACAGCAAATGGTGAAATTTTGTGAAAATTTGTGCAAATTCTCAAGAAATTTCACGTTACCAAACAGACCTATTTGGTCTGAAATTTCAAAATTTTTCACAACTCTATAGGTATATAGGAAAAAAAAACTCAATTTTGGGAAATTTGTTGAAAAAATAGTTACCAAACTGGCATAATAGCTCGTTACCTGTTCTGCATCTACATCTATGTACTATTGTACTAGCCTTACAATTTACATACTTGATTTATACATTATATATAATTGAAAAAAGGTAATTTTAAATTTACTTGAAAAATGTACTTATCCACTACGAAAAGTTTAAACAATTTAAAAAATGTTTTATTTAAAGGAGAAAATAGTTCATACATAATTAATTCATTATTTTGGAATAAGAATGGAATCAGGCCAATTGCTGAAGCTTCTTTTGGGAAAATTAAAGTTAATACGAGACAAAGGGGAGGGGGGGGGACCTTGGCCCCACCTGGCTCTGAGCTATGACTTGTTTACCAACCAGTTCTTAATAGGGAATTTTTAATAATTGATCATTATTTTTGTCACTTTTTGTCAAATAATTCTCAAGTTTCCCCACTCTGACTTTGGACCATAATCGAAAAAGGATTCACTCATGGTTTTATTGTTCCAGTTGTTTCTTAGTATCTGTCCTAAATTCAGCGATCGGTTCCAAGTGCAGCAGGTAGTCAATGAGAAATGTTAGATTTTACTGAATATGGTGCTGCGTTTCTTATTTGGTTGGCAGGTCCTTAATGCAACTGGTGGTGACTGTTGCCATATATTTCCCACTACACTGCAACTCGCCCTGCATACTTCATTCGAATTCGACTTTTTTAGTCTGCTTCTGAGCCATTATCATTACAAGTTGATACTTGAACCAATTGCAAATATTTTACATGGAGTTGAGTAGAATTTTGTTTAGTGTAAAAGATCAGATAACACAACTTAACAAAAGAAAAAAAAATTCTTGTCCTAACATTCATTTCACAATTTTTATATTCACTATGCACCAAAATGAATAAATAATATCAATATTCAATTAAAAGTTTGCTTTTGAAATAGTTATTACAAAAAACGTTTTCTTCTTGATTTTTGCCTTTAAATTAGTGTATTAGCCCAGTAGGAATAAACAATAATTGACCAGGAAAAAATTTTATATGTTCACTTTTCTTTCACAATTCGTTAGAGGGGGTTATAAGGAGGACATGGGTAGTTTTTCAGGAAAATCAGACTGGTGCTTAAGCCGCCATTTTGGAATTTCCTTAAAAAATTGAATTGAAATAGAAAAAAAAATATTTAAAAACAACGGCAACACTTACAGTGTCATGTTATATCTTTTTTAAAAGCCACAAATCCATTCTTTAATCCTGTTTTTAAATAAAATTATTTAAATCAATACTTTTTAAAAATAAATTTTGAAAAAAAAAAATGAAAATAATTAGGAAATAATTTTTTTTTTCAAAATTTTGCAGTATTAAGTAGTATTTTTGTTTAATAATAATTTTATTTCAATATTTAAAGATACACAAATAATCAAAAATCTATTTGTTTTGATTTTAAATTTTAATTTAAATCATAGTTTTAAAAATAACCTGTTAACCCGTTATCCTGGCTACAAAAGCAAACTTTTCTATCAAATATATTTGTTTTTCGGGTGACTATAGGTACAGCTTTATAAATTTAATACCCTTTTTTCAAAGACAAAATTCATGTTGACATGTGTAATCAGCGTTTTGTAGAAAGTTTTTCAAATAAAATTGGATTAAAGCTCAGCACCACTAATAATGAGACTGATGATAGGGCGTGGCACCCCTTGAAATAGCTATATCTCCAGCCAAATAATTAGTTAAAACGAATTGTAAATTAATTCGCATACAATTGGTGGTACCACCTTTAAGTTGTTGTTGCTGTTCAAAAATTCATCAGATAATTTAGTTGAACAAGCATTTTGAAGAATATCGGAAGAATTCTGAGAATTCCTTCAAAAACGCTTTGGTAAACAATTGAAAAATGTTTGCGTGAATCAGGTATTGAAATGACCAAGGAATTGTTAAAAAATAAACTCACCGATCCAATATTCCTTCGTCTCCACCGTAAAATTATTTTAGAATATTAATTTTCGTTCCTTGCTTGGATTCTTTGATAATGTCGCTAAAACAGCGGTTTTCAGAAGAAAATAAATCCGCATTGGCAATATTTCAGTTATTTCCTAAAAATATGCAAGGCATGGACCCATACAATTTCAATTTGACTATCCAAAAGTTACTGATAATAATATGGATCCGTTCTGGTTATTTTTTCTGCCGAGTCCGTTGTGTGGTTTAACCACAATAAGATGAATTTTATGTGACGTGTTGAAAAATGCAGAAGAATTGTATCGTTCGGTTTTCGCAGCATTATCTATAGGACTTTCCATTCCCGCCGCAACATGTACAGCAGAGCGAACTTTCAGTACATTAATAAAGGTAAAAACTTGAATAAGTTCAACAATGACCGATGAAAGGTTTGGTGCGTTGTATGTGATGAACATTCACAAAACTTTAGTAAATGAAGACACGGATTTTTATGATAAAATTAAAGACCGTTTTGATAAACAACCACGACAACTGCAATTTCTGTTTTCAAAACAATAAAAATACCAAAAAAAATGGTTTGGTTTTTTGTAATAAGCATTATTATAATACATATTTACCATTACTAAAAAAGTAAAAAGGTGAGTACCTTAAATAAATTAAATCAATTTTTAATGAAATATAACATCGCCATAAAAATTTATCAAGTAGCTACAAGATTTGATTAACTCATGTTGAAAAGAACAGCAGGACGTACAATACCCACATTGGAGCATTAAGGTAGATTTAGAACTATAATAGTCGGATGCCGACGTAAGTGGTCGTACGAAACGAAACGAATACAAAGAATTCATATGACGTGCCCATAATTGAGGTCGTTTCGACCAATTTTCGTTAACTTTTGCTTTCGGAAGTGAAGAGCGCTCGCCGACCACTCCATGCGTAAGTGAACTGAGAGAATTTTCTTCCGACATATTCCGACCAATTTTGATGAAAAATTTTGCGTTTTGGCGGTAAATTCAAGAACTTCCATACAATTAGAGGTTTAACAGTCACACATACTTACATACATTACTCACATTTGAGTAAAAAACAAACTGAATAGTATAATGATTTAAAAATAATTGTCGCTTGCGGCATATGTATGTTACATTGCAGATTCCAGAGTTCAATAAAAATCGAATTCGCCATTTGGCGTAGATGTGTTCTTTTCTATTGGTTTACTTACTTCTTCCTTTATTAATTGAGAATTTAACGATTCCTGACAAAAAAAAAACACTCAAATGTCAAATTTTTCTTAAAATCTACCTTTTACTACATTATGTACATACATCCAACGAATATTTTCGGTTTATAAATCCATAATCGAACATAAAAGAAAGAAAGCAAATAAAGAACAGCATACTTGTGGGCCGTGGGGCTCAAACAATTCTGTTTGAATGTTGTTAGTTGTCAGAATTGGAAGGGACCTTCAATGTTCTATACTGAATACGAACGGGGGGTATGTCACTTCCTCTGAAGTATTCCAGTCAAACCACCATTAATTGATCTTGCGCGTAGCAGCACTATCTGTTTTTTTATAGATCGATGGAGCTTTATTTAAAAAGAGTGCTTAGTCTTCTACTTGGCTGATGTATTTCAGTAGTGCAGTATATAGAATGTGAATATTATTAAAAAATAAAAAAAACCTTCTTATTTATTTAAAAAGCACTTACCAAAAATTTTACTACCAAAAATATTCGCATAAAATTAATTTTCTTTTTCCAAAAATTGGGCTTCGGGAAATTCCGCAAGAAATAAGACCCTAACTGCCATATTATTCACTCGATACATCTAGATTAAAACTTTAATCCAGATGTAAATCATACAAATTCAATGTAAATACATCCGATTTAAATTTTTATCTGGATGTATCAAGTGAATAGCATGGGCGTAAAAGTTAATACTTACGAGTCCGCAAGTCATTCATCGGATTGTGTTATTGGGGTGAACATTTTTTGAGAAAGACAACGATGTTTTAGCAAAATGAATAAGGTCCAAACAAATGTTGGGGTCATATTTCATTGAGACTTCATTTCGTTGGTACATAAAGCCCCTAGTTATTTATTATGCAAATTTTCATTGTTAACAATTTAATATATAAAAACATTCACAGTTAGTTTAAGTGAGTTTTCTATGTTTGGTAAAACACCTTTAGGTTATTATTATCAATTAATAGCCTTATTAATTTTCTTCATTAAAAAAAATCATCCCCTTGCGACTAACGAGAGCTGAGCAATACATGATTGAATATAGGGGTGTTGGTGCATCTACACAAAATCTGCACTTTTTGGTTTTCTTTAAATATAATAAATATAATAAGTATAATAAACGATCAAAAATAAAAAAAAGGGTTTTTTGTTTTAATGTAAGGCCTAGCTTCTTGAGGATAGTTATTTTTGTTTAAGTTTACAGTGGTCTTAAAAACAAATTTATTTTAAAAATATAAAATTTCTTAAAATCAATTTAAGTTTCTTTACTTTCACCAACACACCGGCCATTATATCAAATAACTTTTTTTTAACTTTTTGATCGCGTCTTAACTTAACTTCCCCACATCGGAGCAACGTAATTGCTTTAGCGGAAGAGAGGAGAGAAAGAGGTTAAAATCCTTTAAACCATGGGGGTCTAAGGGACTGTTGTCCAAAAAACGGTGCCTCCCATAAAACCGTTGTCCCTGGTTGGTGCGATCCAATCGTGCATTTTATTTATAATATTTAGAAACAAGCACCAAAATGTATTGTAGTTACCTACAATGTATAACATAAATATTAAGGGTATTCATGCAACATCGGAAAAGCATTGTAAACGTGGTAAACATCTTAAAGTTAACGACGTCACAAACGAACTGTCAAAATTTGTATGGGAAATCTTTTCCAACAAATCTTAAACTGTTAAACGAAGATGGTAAACATCGCAAACATGTAAACTCTTATAACCTTAGAAGAAGAAATAGAGGAACGGGCATATCGAGGAAAAAGTGAAGTTTTTTTTTCAAAATAGTGTGAGCTACACAAACACAAATGCAGTCATTCACACATGCACTTATGTGTTGATCATAACAATAAACATGTAAAAGAAAACTTTATTTAAAAATTTCAAAATACGTGATTTTTTTTAAATCAGAATTTCAGTAGGGTAAATAAGGGTAAACAATGAAAAAGGTCTAGATTCTAATTTCTAAACCAAAAAAGATAGAGAATTTTTCTTGTAATCGATAGATCTTGTTAATAAAAAAAAGTCATGCATACAAAAGAAAATTCTAGAAAATCTTAAACTCGAGATAAAAACGTTTGAAAGCAAAAAAAATTAAAAATAGACTTTGGAGAACAAAACTACCTAAAATCAGGGTAATATTTTCTAGAAACAAGTTTTATAGTTTTTTTATTAACAAGATCTATCGAATACAAGAAAAATCAATTCTCTATCTTTTTTGGTTTAGAAAATAGAATCTAGACCTTTTTCATTGTATACCCTTATTTACCCTACTGAAATTCTGATTTAAAAAAAATCACGTATTTTTAAATTGGTAAATAAAGTTTTCTTTTACATAATATTTTTGTTTTACCACTAAAACCTACCATATAAGCTGGGTCAGATAATAATAAACATAAGGGGGAGGCGTTAATGTGTAAAAACATCAATTTTTTCGTATTATAATTTAATAAATTAATATTACACTGACATTATATATTTTGACCAAAACTTAACTTATAATGGACTGATTAATGTTTTATTAATTAGTTTACATAAGTTAACATAAAGAAACCGCAAAATATTAAAGGAAATTAATGAAAACAGAGATTTGAAAACCTGAAACTCCATTTTATTAAAAATTGAATAACTTCCGCCACACAGCGAATTTAGGCAAACGGTTAACTGATAAATAATGTATGAATACGTACCTATATATGATATAAAGGTCGTTCTTATTGGAGCTGGGCCAGCGCTTCATACATTTTTACCCATTGTCCTTTACTTTTTTGGCTTATTTTTGGCATTTTTAAATTGCGGATAACAAATTTTACGAATGCTAAAATTAAATTAAATATTTTAAGCTGTTCGACGTTTAACGAACAGCTGATTTGTATACCATATCGTTTTCCACATTTACGCAAAATGTTTTTAGGTGCCTCCATGAAATGTGTGTCGGTAACTTTACGATTTTACGACATCGTATAAAGTTTCCGACGTTGCATGAATACCCCTATTATGTATATTAGGCGTATTATCAAAGTCATCTCAGCAAATAAGCCCATCACTGTTACAAAATATCATCACTACCCTTTCAGGTTTATGCTGAGCATACAAAATAATAATACTTTTATTTCAGTATAGTTTATAGAATTTGTACTATATCCTTTTATTTGTATTAAGTGAGAATATAATTATGAAAATTTAAAAGGGGATTTAACGAACGCTGAGCTGCCTTTACTCTATGCTTGCCTGTTAAATCTAAAAAGAGTTCATTTGTTTGCCAGACGGAAGTAAGTAGGTATAGTAACCAAAATCCGTAAGCAAAAAGAAAAAAGCGAAAGAGTAAATAAAACAACTTAAGCAAAACCATATTTGACACTCGTCCATTTCATTTGGAACAAACCAAGCATACATTTAGAACAAATGCGCATTCCAATCAAAAGCAGGAAAGAAATTCCATTTCAGTAAATTTTAGTCCATTTGTTGGGCTTATTGCTGACAAACAAAGTCAAGCCACCAGCACCACAGTCCACAGACACCATCACCACAGAGAAAAAATGGTCAACAACAATCAGAATTGGCCATTCAATGAGTGTAGTCTATTAGTTTCTTATAACCTACTTATGCTGAGCTGACTTGCCTGCTCGTAGCACACTTTCTTTGATGAATACAAAACACTTTCCTATTGTCCCATTATATGGAAGCATTTTGCGCGAGTTGTGCGTTGTGCCCTGTATGTTGGAGTCAGTGGCGGATCCAGGATTTGGCCATGGGGGGGGGGGTCCAATTACAAATAGAAAACTTAAAGAAAAATAAAACTTGCGTGGGCTTTGTGCTACATTATTTATGTGCGTGTAGTTAGCACCGCCATTTTCGATTTAAAAAAAAAAATACAAACAAGTAAAAACAGCAGCAGCTTAAAACAGTACAAGTATACATTTTTTTTTAAATAGTGATTTTGAAAATAGTGATTTTGAAAAAAAAAATGCAAATTTGCGAATTTAAAATTTGTCCCTAAAATTTGCAAATTTGCGAATTTAAAAAATACATTACGGCACATCGCAGCACAAATTGAGCTCAATACAGCAAAACTTTTTTTTTTTGAAAATCGAAAATGACGGTGCTAATTCACGCTAAGTTCCTTCGCATCATTTGCGTTCGGTCGTGAAAGTCGGAAATATGCGATTTTTGTATCTCTTCGGCTATATCATTTTTTGAGCACAACTTTAAGTTTTTAGAAAAATTTTATTTTGGAAAAATTTCATTCTCAGAATTTTCAAAAATATTTACGGCACATCGCAGCAGTTGAGCACAATGCAGCACAGTTTTTTTTTTTTCAAAATCAAAAAAGGTAGTGCTAACTTCTTTTTCCCCTTATAATATTGAATAGTATTTTAATATGTTGCTTTGGAGAGGTAGATATGATAAATTGCCTAAGTCTTCTAAATTTAACATACCGTAAGCCCTTGAACTAAGTTTCCATCATATAGGCTTTATAGCCTTTACACACCGAATCAAAATCGAGATTTCGATCAAAAATCACCAAATCTCATCAAAATCAACAATTTATTACATTTTCAGATTTCGTAATCTAGTAGATTACTGCGAAATCTTCTTTTTTTTAGTTTCTATCAACACTGAAATTTGATTGAAATTTCAAACAAAATCTAGATTATGTGTGGTGTGAACGATTCAACGAGATTTGGAAATCTTGTGCCGAAATCCGAGATTTTGGTTCGGTGTGAAAACCGCAATCTAATGTAAGTAGGTATATACTCCTTTTTCCACTAAGATGCATTTGAAGTTTTTGAGGTAGGTATTCATTACACTTGAAGAAATTTTAAGTCGAAATTTTATAAAAAGATGGGCTTTCTGTAATTAACACAAAATTGAGGTCGAAGAGAAATAAATATTTAATAAATAAATAAATTAATACAAAAATTTTTGTTTTCACTGGTCATGGGGGGGTCCGGACCCGAAACCCCCCCCCCCCCCCCGTGGATCCGCCACTGGTTGGGGTAATGAAGTTGTGCGTGAGTTAATTATTTCGTACAATTTGTCTGTTTTTGTTTCTTCTTTAAATCATAGAATACAAATTAAATCTGTATAATGTGCAATATTTTTCGAAACGATATTTTTTGATCAAACAAAAATTTTAAATACAAATGAAATGAATGACTCATTTTGAAGTCCAATATTTATCTGTTTCCTATTTATGAAGGATTTAAACGACTAAAAAAGTTTAATTTTTTCTGACATATTATATAGCCATTTAATGCGATAATGGTAATTTTTGACTAACCTTTTTGCTTCAAAATGGAAGAAAATATGGTGAGAAAAACAGTAATTAGATTAAATAGAGCCTATCTATTCAAGTTTCCAAAACATAACTTTTGAGTAAAGATTACCCCGGAAATTGCAGAATATTTGTAAAATGGGTTAAATCCTTTTTCTGTTCATTAGTACGACCTACATACCCTTGAATATTGCTCTATTGTATGGTACCCTAACAGTTTAAAAAGTATAAACAGGATTGAAAGGGTTCAAAAAAGTGTTTTGAGATTTGCTTTGAGAAATGTTTCATTAACAGGAAATGTTATAAAAGCTATAAAAGTAAATATTTATTGTTAGGAGTTGAGACTCTTAAGAGGCGAAGAAAAATTAATAGTGTAATGTTTGTCCGTGATATTTTATGTTTTTTTATAAAAAATGATTATCTTCTTTCTAAAATTCTTTTGTATGCCCTCAGGATCCTTTAGATCAAGAAATTTATTGTATGCAGCATATCATACAACTTTGTATGGGCAGCATGAGCCTATCTCTTGATGTGTACATTTATTCAATACTTCCTATGAAGATGTTGACATTTGTATGTTTAGAGAAAAATTCAAAAATACTCTTATGTTAAGTAAAAAGTTTTAAAATTATTAAATTAATTGTATATGTATTTATATTATTAAAATTGTATTTTATTTATTTTGTATTTTTAAGTTTCTATGAAAAATCTGTTGATGTACATGATCGTAGATTTAAATAAATAAATAAATATAAATATGACTTGAAAACAAAAAAAACTGACTCACTTAAGCCCGTTTTCTGATACTACACATAATGATTTAAGTTGAACTTAAATTCTTAAGGGGTATACTTTTTCCATATCATAAAGTGATACTTAAGAAATTAAGTTGAACTTAAATCGCTATGTGTAGTATCATTAAACCTCCCTTAGTTTCAATAAAATGCGTTATCATGCTTAAAAAAATAAATTTTGGTGACCCGACAGCTCGTAGAGAACTAGGGCCTAGTAACTTACAACTCTCAACCATTCCTGTGCAGTGTGTATGTGTTAATTGCAGTTCGGATTCCGCCGAATCTGAACTGCTAATGTGAGATACATAACATATTTTTCAAAAAAATCAAGATCATTCTAGTATAGTAATTGGTTTGTTCCTTAAATTACATAACTTAATCTGGGTAAATGTAATATTTTGAGGGGAGTGAGAATGAAATACTCTCGGAGAAAAGGAAAACTGTCAAAAAGTTGGGAATGGTTTTGCGCACTTACTTGCATTAATTCGGACCGTTTAAAAAAAACGTCAACAAATTTACTCAACCAAGTTGTCATATAGTACCTAATGATAAATCTTATATTCAACATTTCCAAGAACCTCAACCCAAGAAAATAAATGCTTACAAAAAAAGGTGTGAGTGCAGGGACTCACGGTTAAGATATGTAAACATCAAACTACCCACGCTGCGCTAGCTTTACAAGAGGCGCCACTATGCCTCTAGAAAAATTATTTTAAAACTTTAACCAAACAAATCTGGCCATTACAACTCAAGGTATAAATCTATATCTTATAGCACAAGTTATAAAGTCAATCAAACCAACCAAATCAACTCATTTCTATAAATGTGTGTATAGGTACCTTAAAACCAACATTGTTATCAATTTTGTTGCCAATGCTAGCGAGACCGATTTTTTTCATTATACATATTTGAATTTTGTATAAATTAACAATGAAATAATTCACTTTTTTCACATAATTTCTCCTGTGATTTCAATGATTCAATAAGTTAGCCTAACATTTTTCTAAGACCTTAATCTTACAGATGTGATTAATAGAACGCCTGAAGTTATAAGTCAACCAAACCAACCAAATCGATAATTTTCTACTATTTTATTTAATAAAAATAACCTACAAATTTTACTCTACCCAAATCATAAGTTTCCTTGAAAGTATATACGTGCATGAACGTATTTTTTTTTTAATTTAAATCAATTATGATTTTTCACACAATGATTTTGTAAAAACAATGTAGCCTGACATTTTACCTAAATTTAAAGGCCTCAACCTTAACGATCCTATTATTAGAACAAACGTTATCAGCCAACCAAACCAATCATGAGGGGACCATTATTAGATGACAATTATTATGAACGAAAAATACCTACCACAAACGTGCATACCTACATAATAGCATATTTTTTTCCGATGCGCAGCCAATTTGCCAAAGTTAAGGTTTTTTGTTGCGCATATTCCACCGTCTTTAGAATAGGCATGCCATCTCCTTCCCACCAGTATATTGTTAATAGCAAATTAAAAAAAAATTTTGTTGATGAAATTTATTCTCAAAAATCTCTTTTAACGTTTTTAGTATTAAATTTTGAACGGTTTTTCTATAAACGTAAGTCGGGTATTTTTCAATTTTAATCAGTGTTACCACAGCCAAAATTATTTGTGAATCCCTACGAGTGAAAAAAACAGTCCTTTTGAAAATAAAAGTGTCCTTTAGAAAATAAATGCAAAACTTTTCAAAATGACCGATTTTAAATATTATAAAAGCTTTTTAATTTTATAAAACAAAAATTAAATACATTAATTCATTAATATATAACAAAATATTGTAATAGAATGCAATAACGTTTTAACATGGGATACAATAATTGTATCCAAGTGGTAACTCTGATTTTAACAAAAATTGGACAATTCTCTACGGAACCACGTGCGTCGGTTGGCAATGAACAACAACCCCATTTTTTGAATTTTTCCGAGATTGTTTAAACTTTTTCTTATCTATTGTGAAGGTAGTGGAGTGGTTTCGAAAAATATAAAATTTTAACAAACTGTGAAGATCAACAAAATCCATCACCTGCATAATTTTGAGATTTTTTAAAGCATCCGTTAAAAAGATAAAAATCAAAAAGTGAGTCAGTGACCGACCCAGTGTTGAACGTACCCAAAATACGTAAACGTAACGTAAGGGTTACATGCACAGACACAGCTGTCAGAGTCACAAGAAATCGCCATGTTTTTTTTTTCACTCTACCGCCGCCGCGCCGGTATAGATGTTTACACATCAAAAATAAACGTATCAGCATAAGTATGTCCCAGTGGCGGATCCAGGATTTGGTAATGGGGGGGGGGGGGGTCCAACTACAAATAGAAAACTTAAAGGCAAGTAAAACTTGTGTGCGATTTGTGCTACATTATTTATGTGCGTGAAGTTAGCACCGCCAATTTCTATTTTCAGAAAAAAAACACAAGCAAGCACAAACTGAGCGCATGATGTATAACTTTTTAAAAAATCGTAATTTTGCAAAAAAAATTTCAAATTTGCTAATTTAAAAAAATATTTACGGCACAATGGCAGCACAAGTTGAGCACAATACAGCGCAACTTTATTTTTAAAAATCGAAAATGGCGGTGCTAACTTCACGCTTCGCAATATTTATTTTTGGCCATAAAAGCTGTAAATATGCGAATCATTTTTTGAGCAAAATACAGCACAACTTTGATTTTTTGAAAATCGTAATTTTGCAAAAAACTCATCCCTAAAATTTGCGAATTTAAAAAAAATATATACGGCACATGACAACACAAGTTGATTACAATACCTACAGCACAACTTTTTTGTTTGAATATCGAAAATGATGGTGCTAAGTTCCTTCGCAAAGTTACAAATAGTATGCGATTTTTTTTATCTCGTCGGTTGTACCATTTTAGAAAAACTTAACTTTGGAAAAATTTAATCTTAAAAATGTTCAAATTTGTGAAGTTTTTAAAAATATTTACGGCACATCGCAGCACAATAACATACCTTAAGCCCTTGAACTAAGTTTCCTTCATAAAACTATTATTTCCAATAAGATTCATTTGAAGTTTTGGAGGATTACGCACTTAAAGAAATTTTTAATAGAAATTTTATAAAAAGATGGGTTTCTGGAATTAAGTAGGTTAAACGTAGACCAAATTTAGGTCTTAGAGAAATAAATATTTAATAAATAAATAAATTAATATAAAAATATTTGGTTTAAAGGCTCATGGGGGGGGGGGGTCCGGTCCAAAGTAGGCTATCAAACTTCAAATGTATGTTCAGTATTGGTTTGACTTATATGCATACAACTTGAAATATAAGTGCTTAGAAATGGTACCTACACCATAAGCAAGAAAAATATATTTTTTTTCTTCATTTGCCGTATGTATGTGTATAAAAGTGTGTATTTTTTTGACGTACGTCAGTGTTTGAATAAAAGAAAAAATTGATTTTGATAGCGTATACGGCAAAGTAATTTTTTAAGAAATTTTAAAAACTAAAATTTTTTTAGAATACATTATAACATTTTCCATATAGGTATCGTGTCCAGTTGGTCAATAACAAAGTGTGATGTATGAATAATAAATAAAATCTTTTCTATATATATGTAGTAGGTACATACATACAAGATGGCGAAAAAGTTGTCACCATAAGATATTTTAATTTTTGCAAATTCGAAACATATTTCGTGTATTTCAGGAGTATAGGGATTCATCACATCAATTGTTGACGTGTATTTTGTATCTTTTTAAAACGTCAAATACGCAAATGTTAAAGTAAAATTGACATTTGCCGCAATTTGCAAAAATTGTAGCATCTTGTCACCGATTGAAAATAGAGGCAAATGTCAATTGTACTTTGATATTTGTGAAGTAAACAGATACAAAATACACGACAAGAAGACATGAATCTCTCTACTACTTAAGTACGCGGAATAATTGTTTCGAATTTGTTTCTGCCGTGTCAACTTTTGCGCCACCTTGTAAATGTATTCATTAAGATGTCTTATTTGTTGCTCTCGTCGCTAATTTCACCCAAAACTACCCAATCTGATCATGTATGATTAAAAAAAAATAAAAAATATTTATGCCACTTGATTTACTATTTAAAAAAATGTTCCATATACGCCACCCTACACCTTCAGTAAGCTTCACTAATTTTAATTATTTTTGATAAATTTTGAAAGTGCGGATTTTTATGTTTTTTGTTGATTGAACTGTACAAGATCGGCTATAAATTTGGAAACAATGCTTCAAACTGGATATTTATATAGAAAAGCTATAAGCAAATATTTACAATGTCAAATATAAAAACAGTTAAAAGGAAAAGTGATTTTCTATTTTACAACCGATTTAAAAAAAACTTATTAAAATCTTGGCTAAATGAACGGTCATATTGGTCTATCAAATACATATACACTACGGTTCACTTCAATAGAGGCATCATTTTTATTAAATTTCACGTCTGACTTTAACGTTATAGAAAATGTTTGAGGATTGCCAACCCAAAAAAATTATTCGAAGGAGGAAAGTGCAATAAAGTGAACAAATTATGGCAATTTGTCACCCGTGTAGATGTGGCATAAGTTCTTAACATTTACTAAAAATGACAAGCTTCATTCCGGTTTGAATTTTAATGTGACCAAAATATATATACATACATATGTATAAATATATGTGTATTTCGTACATACAAATGTCGGTATAATAGATTTTAAAACTATAAGATCCAATGGAAAAAATCAATTTTATGAATCATCATAATTTTCCAAGAACTGGTAAATGTTTTTTATGTTAAGAAGAATACTGACCGTTTCTATGTTAAATTTAAATCACCAAAATTGCAAAAAAAAATTATATCAGTAGGCATTTTATTGTTAAGTGACAGATTTGTCTTAGAAAGCCTTTTAATTTATTTAAAGTAGGTATACATATAAAGGGGTCACACCAACTGCCATTATTTTATTTTTAATTTGCGGTTATTTAAATTTGTAGATATTATAATCTGCGATGTGTAATGCCGCAAATATGTTCACTTTCCCTTTGAAAATTTTAGCCCTTTTAATCATCACATTCTTCTCCATCACAAGTTCTGAATGTTCATCTCCACAACATAATGCACGATGAACGATGGACGTCTTTCCTCTTTACTTCACTTCAAAGACCTTATCTATGGATATCTACATAATTGTATAATACGCAAAGCTAAATTGATGTTAAAAGACAATAAATAAAGTAAGCACACCTTTGTAGAGCAAAAGAGAAGAAAAAATGTAATAATAAATAAATTGAAAAATCTGGTATATATGCAGTATACATATGTATGTATGTATGTATGTAAGTATGTACGATGATCATGATCTAGGCGGATGACGTATCCAACATATATGGCAAACAGTGCCGTTTTCTGTTCTTCAAAGAGGAATTGAAAATCTCATCGGGGATTTATATTAATATGGACAAAGTGTGCTGTCTTGACTCTTACATGCCTTCTTTAACTTACCACTCCTCAAGCACCAGCACCATTATAGGTGAATAGCTGCAAGAACTTGATGGAGTAGATGGTTGTGTGTTGCGTTGCGTTGCTTTTGCCGGAGACGGAGATGGAGACGTGTAGGTCATTCCCACCTATTCATCCAAATTATACTTTACCGTTTAATTGGTTGCGTTCTCGATTATTGAATTGGCCAACAACTGACCGTCCGATCCATCCGTCGCATCTGACTTCAGACTACGAATACACCGTCCACTGATTATATCTTTTAGTTATTCTCGAATTCAAGAAGTGTGATGAACGTCCACCGCGTCGGAAAGTGAAAACTTAAATTCTATACTCAAGTTTATGTCAGATTAATCTCGCGAAAAAAAACAGTTTCATCCGATATAATTTAATATTAATGTGAATAAAGCTCCTTCGTATAACCAGACAAATTTACGGTAAACTTGATTTTTGTTTAACTAAGAATTACATAAGGACATATTTTATGGACATAAACGGCTATAGTTTTTTTTTTTTTAATTATAAAGCAGCTAAGGATACAAATTAAAAATAAAATAAATGTTGCGTGACAAGTTACTAGTTACTTTTTTAATGAAACTAAGGTTTTTAAAGATTCTTTTGCAGATCTTTTGTGAGAAATCGGTTATAAGTTGTTTTATACAACTTTTTAAAAATTTGTAAAAAAAAAACAAATCCATATTTCATTTTAAATGTTTCTTCTTTTCTATTTTGTCTGCTTAAATTGAAAAAAAGAAAAAAGTGCATAAACTTAACTTGATATTGTAACAATAGATTACATATAGGATCTTGATATTAATATTTGTTTATGACCTGAGGTATATCTGCGAATATTACAAAAAAAAACTATAATTATTAACTTATTTAAAATAATTGCACAAAATTCTAAACAGCCTTATGTTTAGGTATGAACTGCAGGATATAACTTAACAATTTTATAATTATAAAGGATTTTATTAAAATTAGTTTACTTATAAAGAAATTTTTAATTAAGCTCGTACTAAAACTTATTTTATAATAAACAGCTAGACACGACTTAAACAGTGACAATTCATGCCAAAAACTAAGCAAACATACCTTTATAAATGTCAAAAGTGTCATATCGTCGGCTAAATGCGTAAAGCTCCTAGGTCCAGTTTTGGCCTAAATTGAGATTTTGATGCCATTTTATTAAGAAACACATTCTGCTTAAATTACTTTTTTCATTTTTTTCTAATGTATCATATTTGTTGCAGAATATTAAAGAGAAAATCAGTTTTTGTATGGAGCCTTATGGAATTTTTTTTTGTTTTTCTGCTCTCCTGTAAAATTTGGTTTAAGTTAAAGTTTAAGTTTAAGTTTTACGTTTTTAGCCGACGATGTGGAGTTAGTATCTACAATATCTATACTAAAAAAGTAAAAAAGACTTTTGATGATTTTAAACTTCACTAAATTTTAAAAAGATAATGTAGTTAAATCGATCCTATACAAGCTCGATTAAACTCTACCTAGTTTCATACTTTATCATTTTACTATTAAAATTTTTGCGCAAAATATGTCTTCGCTGAGATGTTGACCTAAATACCGATGCATTCATTCATAGCTATACTCAAATTGATTTGAATTACTTTAAGATCAACAATTTTAATTCAAACGTGATCTTGTTCGAGTTGGCATGGACGATGATATGGTGAGCCGCACCTCTGATGCAGTTCCTTGACATTCAATTTTGTAAGATTTTCTTTTAAATTATGCGTGGAAGGTTTTGGTATATTCCTATTAGTATGCTTTTCATTTTAGATTTTTTCTTCCAATGTTAACTATAACGTAGGTTTACAAAGGTGCTAGTTTTAGATTCATAATAGTGATTGAACACGAGCTTTTAATCAGACTTTATAGCAAAGATTATAGAAAAAAGTGGGTTCCACAATTCCATCTGTACCTCTATCTATACACCCTGAATTGCTGTTTGCAGAAGCATTTTCTTCAAACTTTTTTAGAGGAAATGTGTACAGTTCTAAAAAATAACGGCACCTGCCATACAAGCTCAAAGAAAAAACACTGCAATTTAACCAACCTCTGCAATTTCGTCTACACAAACCCCACGCATACATCCCTACTTGCACATATAATCATTACATTAATACATAAAATTTAAAAAAAAAATAACGGTGTTCTGATGGGCTCTGATTCCGTAAAACGAAAACGATAGGACGATAGCGTTTTGACAATACCTATTTCTATGAAATCTGTAAGAAAGGAAAGGGACTGTTATTGTCAAAACGATTTCGTTTATTCTTTTAACTAAGGTGTTTAAAACTTTAAAACTCTATGCATTTGTGTGAATTTCTACGTCATTATATTTTTTTATATGAACTTTGACAGACTTTGGTGTAGAAATTCACAGAAATGCACAGAGTTTCAAAGTAAAGGTTAACTAGGCTATAATTAGGCCCCAGAGTATTTTGTCACCAAAGTTCTCAAATACAACAATAAAATAGATGACATGTAATAAAAGTGCCAAATTTGCAAAGAATTCCTTTTTTTATTAAAGTTTTTTTTATTTTATTTGTTTGATTTTTTAGTTTGATGCAAGGTTACAAACAAATTTTCAATTTTTAAACCATATAGCATCGTACTATTTTATTAAAGTTAAAATCACCAAAAAGCCTATTTTTTATTATATATTTACAAATGTGAACAAGGTATGTTTGTTTACTTGTTTGCATGAACTGTCATTGTTTTGGGCGTGTTTAGTTGGAGTTTATTAAGAAAATAGGTTAAGTATGATCATGTTAAGTTAGTATCATGCTTGTACCCTAACATCGCAGGCTTTTTAAAATTTTCAGCCATTTTTTTTAATTATGAGCTTATTCATAACGTTACGTTTTGCGCAGTGTATTACGTAAAACGCGTTTATAGTCGAGATTTTCTTATCTTATGAGATTTATTTAAATCCTTCATGTAATGTACGTAATATATGGCACTACAATGACTAAATTGAAAGTGAATTTTTCTTATGACAGAAATATTGGCTGTTTTAAAACCATTCATATAAGGTCTGTTGTGGTAACGTGAAATTTCTTGCGAATTTAAACAAGTTTTCACAATTTGCTGCCAAAAACCATAGGAAAGAACTTAATTTTGGGAAATTTGTTGAAAACAGGGATATAATGGAGACAACAATGATATAACATTAGTGAAATTATGACATATATTATTTTGTGTCAATATAAATCATCACCAGAGAAGGTGTCAACTAGTCGTTCAATTTTAGCGAAAATATGAAACTAACTAGCTTATTCAACAAGAAAAAAAAGAAGAGAAATCAGGTCATGAATATTAATAAATATTTGCTTAAAAACGTATATTGATATAATATTGTCAAATATTTCTTAAATTTTTAAAGTAAAATTAACATGAGATTATAATTTAAAAAAAATTTGAATGTAAATTTAATGTATCTAATCATAAATAAAGCGTGATCAAGTCACTATTCAACATAATATGTATTAATATAATACAAAATTTGTAACATTTCTCTTTTCTCCCACAACCACATAATACCATCAGACATCATTTTATAACGAAAGTGAAATTCAATTCTTGTGTTTCTTTTTTTCTTTATAGTTCTTCATAGATGCAAATTAAATCTCAAAATTTTAACACATAATAACAATAAGCAACAATATAAATGTACGTATGTCTATACAGAGTATAGGTATTCCGTTTTGAGACACGTTTTTTGAGAGAAATTGAAATTCATTTGTTTATATTAATTCACTTTCTTTATTTTCCAAATTCCAATATGATATATGTAGGTACATACATAACATTACTACATTCTTATGTTTAAGTATAATCAATAATTTGCTGAATTTTTTGGAACAAAACTATTGATGAATCATGAATAATAAATTTTTGTTTGGTTTTTACACTGAACAAAACTGTCTTATTTTATGGGGTAAATACAAGGTGGTTCTGGCACTTTATTTATAACCAAACTTCTATAAGAGAATTAGATTGTGAAAACTTGAAAACGAGCGAGTTAACGGAAATAAGTGTATGCTCATCCAATAGATAAAATTATAAGAAGGAAGAAAGTTGCATGGAGCGCCTCAATTTTTCGTTTCAAATGTAAGGGATGAAGAGGAATTATTTTATAGTTTTCAGTACGTTTTAAAAAATAATCATCCATTTTAATTTTGAATTACTTTTTTACTAAATAGAAAAAAATGATTTTGAGAGACAGGAATCTTTATTTGGACCTTTAAAATTTTTTCTGTTAAGTGGAAAAGTGGCTGCCACCAGTGTTGATACAAATTTGTGCCCGTTTTAAAGCAAAAATCATAACAAAAATTATATTAAATACTTTATTTTTTGTTTTAAATAATTTAAAAAATATAAATTCTAATCTATCAAACACTAGTTTGAGTAATTTGAGATTTATTTAACGCTAAAAAAGGCTGTTGGATTCAATGTAAGAAACTTCAAACATCGAATGTGGTGAACTGCTACAGGACCTATTAATATTTGAGACCGGTATATTCGCCCATATTCTGCATTTTGAATAAAATTCCATGTTCTACAATTCGTTCATTTTCGAAAATTTCGCAATTAGTTCGAAATGTCAAAATGCAAGGTGCCTCCATTTTTAATTGTGTTTTAAAGTGAAATTACACTGAAGATGAAAATTAATTCTATATTATTGGCATATATGAAAAAAGAAAGCGGAACTCGAAAGAAAATATTAGCCGAACAATTTTGTAAGAAAAAACCTGCCCGACGCGACGGCGTGAATATACCTACCTAAATATGAATGGTTCTGATGATTTTTGTATTTTTTAATTCGTATGTTCTTATGTTTCCTACGAGAATAATAATAAATAAATAAACAAAAACATAAAGTTTGCTTACATTTTGTATCAAGAAATACCTATCTGCAAATGCACCGATTTCACAACGCATAAAAATGTGGATTGAAAACGTTTAGAAAACGGAATTAATCGAAATACAGAACATCAATTTTCATGTTCGAAATTAAAATTCACTATTAGCATTTCGAACGAATAGTGGAACACCTAAATTCAATTTCACCATGTGAATTCACAATAAGTGGAATGCAGTTTAGGGCGTATATTCTAAAATTCCTTCGTTTTCGAAAACTTCGCAATTATTTCGAAATGTCAAAATCCGACCTGCTTCCATTTTTAACTGTTTTTTTAAAGTTAAATTACACTGGCAGATGAAAATGGATTCATTAGGTAATATTGGCTATTATAAGGTAAAAAAAAGAACTCTAAAGAAACAAATAACCAAACAATTTTGCGCGAAAAATCTATATATTAGATTTTTCGCGCAAAATTGTTTGGATAATTGTTTCTTTAGACTTGACGGCGCGGCATAAGTATACCTAAATATGAAATGTTTGTATTCTTTTATTTGTATTTTCTTATATTTCCTACGAAAATAATAATAAATAATTATTAAAAGGAACAAAAAATGTAAAGGAGTACGAAAAAGTGTAGGTTCTATTCTATCTAAAGATTATAATTTTGCATTATAATCTGGTTATTATATACACCCAGTTTAACTGTAGACGGATCAAAAATCCTATTTAAATAGGAAGCAACATAAGAACGAATAATTTTTAATCTTAAATTTCATTCCTTTCCAAATAAATATTATGTATTCAATGCAATTTCTCTCAATCTATTATTTTAATTCAACCACCTTGTCTTATGTAACCTTTTCGATGATCGCATCTTTAAGTCTAGCTCAATAAAAATATACAAGATCAAACATCTTGCAAATGTGTCTAGAGTTACACAACAAATAGTTTTAGTTCAATCTAAAAAAGAGAAAATAGGAATTCCAAAAAGTTGAAGTTGAAGTAGTGTGCATTCAGACACAGACGGCCACTCCTTCTACTGACAACTTAAACCAGGTTAAGTAAAAGCTTGTCCATTGATAAAACCATTGAGTTGAGGTTCGTCCAAAAATAACTTTAATTCATTGTCAGTGCCATATAGTTGTTCGATTCTTTGCACGCTTTAATATGTTAATTACTTCTTTTGTTATTATATGTTAATAAAATAACAAATGAAAGTTATATTTGAATTGTAAAAATTAAAACCGTTTATTTGGTTAAGTTTAAACTAATTTTTTTTAATTTCTCTTTAAAGGAAAAATAAAATTAATTAAATACGCAATATGAAAACGTGGGCCTTTTTGGTTTGTGTGATACTTATCTCAGCTAATTATTCGGATGCCTTAACAACACATCGCAAAGAAGTAAAACAAAATGAAAAAGTAAAACAGTCCTTAAAACAACTAGATCTCCCTCAAATCGAAATAGATCCGAATATTGGACCAACATTGCCAAATGCTGAAGAGATAGTAGCTGATGCAGCGGAGTCTGTTGTAGAAGGAGATGCTGAAAAACCTGCTGTTCCTGCTCCTGCTGCTGAAGCTGCTGAAGAGGAAATAGCAGCAGTTGCAGAAGAAACTGTTGAAGCAGTTTCGTCCAGTCCCGTTCTAACAGAAGAAACAAATCCTGTCAATGAAGATGATCCAAATCAGCTCAGCAAGTATTGCAAATGTTCTGATACACACTGTGATTGTTGCCGCAACTTTCAATTGCCAATTCTACCAGTTCGAGGACCAGGCTGTGCAAAAATAACATATCTTGGTAATGAAAGAATGTCTGTTTCGATTAAGTATGGAGATATTGTACTAGCTACGAGAACTATTTCAGGTTTGTTGTGAATAAGGTGGAAAATATTTTACAGTGATTTATGAATTTTGATTTTATAGGGAAGAAAGCAAAGCCGATTTGCGTCAGTTTGCCAGGAGGATTTTCAAAATTCTGTGGTAGAGTGTATGGCTTGTCGAAAGGAAAAGATGACTTTAAGGCTTGTTTGGGACTTGAGCTTCGCGGCGAAGAAGAAGTAGAAGCATCAATTCGTGTATCTTGCTTTAAATTTGGTGCCAAGGGATTACAAGTAGCAGAGGCAGAACCTTTGCCAGAGGTTCCAAAAGAAGAAGAGGATGATGATGATCTCTTTGGTTTCGCAGCTGGTAAGATGCATAAATTCAGCACAAAAGATAAAATATAATGTTTTGAATGTCTCTTAAGGTGGTGGTGGTGCTGATGATGATTACGATGATGAAGATGACGATGATGATGACGACGATGCTGAGGACGATGACGATGATGTTGCTGGAGCTGGTGCTGCAGCTACAGAAGATGCTGACTATGATGGTTTCAGTTTCCTCGGTGGTGGCTTATTAGATGACTTGGATGATTCTGAGGAAACAAGTAGTCCTGTTCAAGCGACAAGAAATGAACGAAATGACATAGCTCAAAGTAAGGAAGGTGAAGGTGTTCCACTAATGGAAGTTGAGAATGTCCCTGCAACTGATAATGCAACAAAACCAAAACCCGACGGAACTAAAGTGAAGAAAAATAAAAAAAAGAAGAAGAAGGCTAGTGATTCTGATTTTGCCCTTGACTTCCTTAACGGAATCCTTGACTTTTTTAATTAGATCATTTCAAACAAACAAAAAATTAATTGAGTAAAATTAAAATAGTTAAGTGTAAATACCGTGAAATTTAGATTTAAGCCTTAACTTATTTATTTATTTATTAATATGCATTTAATAAATTAATGTAAATTATTTGAAGAAAAATTAATATAAAAAAAAAAACCGCTGTTCTTTTTTTTTAATTATACTTTGATAACTCGAGCAATGCAGGATGTTCCTACACTTTACGAATATAAGAATTAGATACATGCGGCGCGGCGATTGGCTTGATTTCTTACATAGATTTTTCGTTTTACAAATTATTGAAAAAATGTACTAATTGTACTTAAAATAAATGCGTAGGTATATCAATTTCGTCGACCTTTTAAAAGTTGGGAGATTGGAGACTTTACATCTTTTCATCGACTTCAAAGGTATATATAAAGGTGGATTTTGCATTAACATACTTCATTTGAGTTCTTCAAAACAAGGTCGTGTTAAAGACCAAAATGCAGAAGGTCTTCATAAATGTATAGTTTGTACGAAACATAAGAAATGAAGATGAAGATTATAGTGATTTCGAGCGTTTAAATATTCCCTCCCTATTCAACAAATGTTAATCCTATTTTTTACATTCCCTTTTTTGCAGAACTCGTCTGAAGATACATGCAAATCCATAGTGAAGATATATGTAAATCTAGATCATAATGATGGCTTTAACTCCCATACCATCCAGACTAAAACTTAAATTCGGATATAAATTATATAAATTCAATGTAAATACATCTGATTTTATGTTTTAGGGTTTAGGGGCCAATTATAGTTTTCATTGAAACTCATCACTGAAAAATTTAATTTCCTATTTTGAGACACTTTGAAAGCAAAATCAGAGAATATTTTGATGCCAATAAAAAGGTGATGAATCAATTATTAATTTCAGTTAAAAAATAATTTCATTTTGGCCAAACCTTACAAATCAAATGAATTTCTTTATTTCAATGATTGAACTACCTTATCATTGATCATTGAAATCTTAGAAATCGTTTTATGTAAAAGATTGGGCCAAAATGAAATATTTTTTTGACTGGAAATAATAATTGAGTCAAGAGCTTTTTATTGGCATCAAAATAATTACTGATTTTGCTTTTTAAGTGTCTCAAAAAGAAATTAAAATTAAAATTAAATTAAATTAAAATTTTCAATGATGAGTTTCAATGAAAGCTAAAACTGGAACCTTAATCTGGATATATCGAGTGAATAATACGGCGGTAATTGTCAAGAGTTCTATATCGACGAAAGAAATTTGCAGTATATGTAAATATAATAGGTTTGTTGCGTTTTTTGAAAATAACTACAATTTCATGCCAAAACCCATAAGAAAAAAATATAGTTTTACATTTTGTTGAACGTTTCAAGTTGCCAAACAGGCATATGTAGGCTTGTTTTGTAGCGTGACATTTTTTGTCGCTCCCAAATTATCTTGAACTACATATGTACAGACGATTGTCCGATCTTACAATATGCCTGTTTGGTAACTTTTTTTTCAACAAATTTCCCAAAAACTGAGTTTTTTCTCTATGGGTTTTGACAGCAAATTGTGAAATTTTGTGAAAATTTGTGCAAATTCGCAAGAAATTTGTCAGACTTTGGGAAGAAATCTGCCAACCGTTTGATCGGACAATTTTTCATTATAAGAAATATCTCAATTGTCAGCTATTGTCAGACCATTGACAGTTCTGAAAATATTAGGGGTATTCCCGATCCGATGCAACTGATCTTGTATCATTGCAAAAATGCAAAAGTGTAAAATTGCTATACCCCATTGTAAAAAAAAAAACTTTGCACTTTTGCAATGATGCAAGACCAGTTTGCATCGGATCGGGAATACCCCTATTGTAAGGTCTGACAATCGTCTGTACTTAGCTTTAGCTTAAACATTATGCCTGTTTGATATTTTTTTTAACAAGATTCCCAAAACTGGGTTTTGACGGCAAGTTGTGAAAATTTGTTCAAATTCGCAAGAAATTTCTCGTAACCAAACAGATCCCCTGCCTGACGACCGTTAAGTGAACTAAATGCGACAACAATACAACATCCCGTTTTCGCTAAGATCGTACGATAATCATTTGATAAATTTAATCGAAATTTGGCACCACTATAAATTTTTGTTATGACTTTTTTCTTGAATTGACGTTCCACAATCCAACGACTACACATCACAATTCAAGAAACCGAAAAATATTTTCGTTACTTTAAATTCTGTCCTCATTTTCATCAAAAAATTAATTTCGTTATCAATCAATTGTGAACAACAATTTGAATATGAATAATTTTAACAAAAAGTCAAAAGTATCAGCTGTTGAACAAATGACTTCCAAAGATTTTCAACTTGATTCATACGCTCATTTGGATATCTTCAGCCACCTTATCAAAGACACCGTTCGAACGAACAGTTTCCGTGAAGTCATATACCGGAATAAGCATCTCTTCAAGGATAAGACAGTTCTCGAAGTAGGATGTGGAATCGGTTTACTGTCTTTGTTCGCAGCTAAAGTTGGTGCAGCTAGAGTGATAGCCGTTGACTGCTCCAAAGCTGCATTGTACGCCCGCCAAGTTGTTTTGGACAATAAATATGGAGGAGTTATTAAAGTTATTCATGGAAGAATCCAGGATGTCGACCTTAAAATCGCTCTAAACTCTGTAGACATTATAATATCTGACTGGATGGGCTACTGTCTCTTCTATCAGTCCATTATTGATGCAATCATTTTCGCTCGTGACAAATGGTTGAAACCAGGTGGTTTAATATTCCCCGATAGGGCTAAATTACATGTATCCGCTATCGAGGACCAGTTTCGGAAGAACGACAAAATCAACTGGTGGCGCAATGTGCACGGATTCAACATGAAGGCCATTCGTAAATTTGCTTTGTGTGAACCACGTTTTTGCTCAGTCGCCCCCGAGCAAGTTGTAACATCATCGCAACTTCTTAAAGAAATCGATCTCAATACGATAAAAGTTAAAGACCTAACATTTTTATCACCCTTCCTCATAGAGAGCAAACGCAGTGGCAACATAGATGGCATCATGACATACTTTAACGTTATCTTCTCGAAATCCCACACCCGATTTGGTTTCAATACAGCTCCTTGGTCTCCGTCGACACACTGGATGCAATCTGTTTTCTATTTTGACGAACCAATAAACATGCAGAATGGGCAGACATTCTTTGGAGCTTTTGCAATGAAGCCAATTGCTGCAAACATGGACCACATAGATATTTGCATTGAAATCCTTACTGGGGAGCCACTGCAAATTGTCGGCGACATAAATTGCACGTTGAAACGACGAGGCTTGACCACTAATTCCAATGCCAAAAAAATCGACAAAAAAAAGAAAACGTGATGCCACCACAAAGTTGATAGGTGCTAACTAACTCATAGTTAATAAGATTTTGACTAGGGGATTTTTATTTAGTTGTTTTTTTTTTGTTAAATAAACTAGCATGTACATTATGGATACAGCTTACTGTGAATAAATCTTTAATCTTTATTTATTATTTTGGTATTTTACAACATAATGTAAATTTTTTGTTTGAAGTAAAAATAAAATGAAACTTTCTATGATAGAACTATATTTGTTATTTCCATTATATGTATAGTATAATAGTTATTTGTTACAATTGAAGTATTCCATGGAACACTACCATACGACAAGTGTTGTAATATACTTACGTTAGTGTTTTTCACAACAAATCCGGCTTTGATAATGGTTTTGGGGTAAGAATTTTATTTCTTATATTTGGAAAATATTTGAAATACAGAAAAATAATGGAGATCCATTAAATAAACTATTATAATCTTTTTATATAATATGTAAATGAAGAGGTAAATGTTCGTTTGTTCCTAATCTCAAATCTCCGAAAGTTCTTCAGTGATTTCTTTGGAACTTTCAACAGGATTGCATTTGAATGGGTACGTGTTTTTACTTTTTTCTTTCAGTTTAGTTTTTTTTAGTTTAGTTTTTATTGAACATAATATATATACAATTTGGCTTATAACTAATATGATTCTATGATAAATTTACATTTGTTGGCACATAAGGGGCCTAACGTTATACAATGTCTTAAGTTTAAAAAAATTATAGATATATAAATTACATGTCAAAAAAAATTTAATTTAAAAGTCGGTTGACTTAATCGTCCTCAGGGTGTTCATTCCCGGTTGTCAATGGTGTTTTTGGTGAAGGTTGGGGGAAGTGGCGTTCAGCCGCGGTAGAAGGCTGACCCAATGTCAGCGTAGAACGAGACTGCTTCCTCGTTGTCCATGATTATGTTGTCATCAAGAGTTTCCATCACACTGAGGTACCTTGGCTCTGGATGTCGTTGTTCAGTGGTCATCCTTCTCATTAGCTGATTCGGGTGGTCGATGATGTTCCGTACTAGTCTCTTCGCTGAATTGACTAGGTATTTGTCCAGCGGGATTATGTTGGCTTCAGAGTAGAGATGTTCATTCCTGTAGTGTTTCCGCCGCTGCCGGTCGAAGTACAGGCCAGTGCAAATTCTGAGAATCTTCCTTTCGAATACTTGAAGCTCCTTCATGGCTGTCTTCGAGATTGAAAACCAGACTGGGAAGGAGTAGCTGATGACTGGTCGTAAGAGCTGCTTGTAGATCAGTAACTTCGTTGGTTGACTTAGTCCTGTTCTTTTCTTCATCAATGGGTGTAGGCGGTGGAAGGCCCAGCTTTTTTCTTTCAGCAATATCAGATATAATTTATATAGGATTATTCAGAAAAATTTCTCATATTTTCCGTCAAAATTTTTAAAACTATAGGGTGAAATGCGGTAAAAAAATGAATTTGGATTTAAAAAATTCTTTTGTTTACGAAGTTTAACTTATAGAATGTATTTATGATTTAATATTTCCAACATTTTGTTAATTTTAGGGTGCAGCAAAAACAAAAATAAAATCCTCTTTTTGTAGTTTATATTCATTTAAGAATCAAGCTATTTATAGGGTTTAAAGGCAAAAAATAACAATTTATAGGATAAAATTAGATAAAAGTTAACAGGCGTATTTATTAGATTTTTTACTTGTTAGACAGTGTATAGATCAAAATAGTTAGAAAAATGCTTTATTTTATTAAATAAACATTAGCAGTTACATTAGCCAAGATTTAGACTACCGGGTCCATTGTCTAATTTAGATAGCTCTTAAACATCACATACAAATGTTTATAGTTAGACACCGTTTATAAATACGACTGTAAAGTTATTAAAATATTTTAAATAAAAATATTTTGAAATAAGAGGGAGATACATAAATTTAAAAAAAAATTATTAAGAAAAACAAATAGAAAAATTTCAAATGTTTGCTATTTTCACTTAACTTGAAATTGCTGTGCAGATAAATCCTCATCCTTCTAATTCTACTTAATATTATAACTTGGGAGTATATTTGCCTTGATTCTTGTCCTTTCGCCATGTTCGAAAGTCGGGACTTAAAAGATATTTTACTACGCAGACAGAGGTTTCGGGCTCAGGCTCAGTTAAACGGACGGTTAACAGCTATAAGAAATATATTAAACATTTCGAGTCATGCCGATTATGAAATCCGCAATATTTGACTACCGGGGAATTAAGAACTTTCACATTTATTTTAGGCGATTGCGTACCAAATTTATGTTTTGTTTTTGAACAGCAACACTTTTGGTGTGGATATAAAAGTGACAAAACACATTTTCTGTGAATTTCAAATAGAAGGATCGCAATTAATATACATACATTTTATGTTCGTCAAAAAAATATGTTGCAGGCTAATTTGTCAACAATATATTAAATATGTTTTTAAACATACTTTATATGAGGACTTCAGTTTCCCAAAGTTTTAGAAAACCCAAAACCGTCTTCACAAAATGCTCTAGAAAACGACTGGCTATTAAACAAACTGCAAATATAAAAAACTTTAACCTCATATCCATTACAGTGCCGTTTTTTTATTTAACAATTTTTCTTTTTATCATCATCATTGATTTCCCTAAAATAAAGTACAAATATACTTAAAAGTGTTAATAATGCAACGTATTAGATGCCTGATATTAGTTTTAAATAACTTTCTGATTTAAACGAAATTTAGACCAGAACTCCAGTATTAAGATGCTGCAACTAAGAATATATAAATTTGTATAAACCTAAAAACACGCCAACTAAATTCCCGAGAGAAGAATTTTAGTATTTTATTTTGTTCATGTCAATTTATGTTGGAAGACCCAAAGACTTTCGAACTAGCCTCCTTGCTATTTCGGTAAATTGATCTCTACGCTCACGCCACATAATTGAAGCATCAACATTTGCCCCGGATTCATCATTGGGTTCTGGAAAATTGTAATTGAAGATTGTATGCCGGGAGGATAGCTTAGCAATAACTTACCGGCTAACATGGAGACAACACTCAGTAAGATTTTTTCTACACTCTGCACAGGACTCCAACGTTCTGCAGAGAGTTCATATCCCATTGGATCATCGCCGGGGGCATGTAGAATCGAAATACATACTCGACCATCTGGAAAGACTACAAACACAAGGTATCAATTCTGGGGGTATTTCAAACTTCATTACTGAATGCTTACTGTTCGGATGAAACATTTCGCATGTGAATTTCATTTTCGGAGGGCTTAGCGGATAGTCTGGTGGAAATACCAGTTTTGCGGGGAATACACCACCTTCAAAGCAGGTGCCTTCTGGTCCTCTGCAAGTATTGAGTTGGAAAATGCATTTGAATTTCGAAAGAATCTATTTACAATACTTACGCTATCAGAGCTTCCCATTCAAAAATATTATCCTCACTTATTGGTCCTGCGACAATACCTTCTGGTGGATCTTGTGTTAGTTCTGTACAGGGCAGATTAAATTTCATAATTTTTATAAGAGAATGATAGTACAAAAATTTTACACACGTTTATATTCAGCCATCAATCTTCGGAGCGCTGAGCCAGCCATACTGATGTTCTTCCGTTAGTGCGGTATTCCTTTTTTTATTCTGAATTTGGACAGCCTGGTTTGTACTTAATTTATTTATGTTTCGAATAAAAATTAATTAAATTTGATTATAAAACGCAAATAAAAAATTTGTTTTCGTCACTAAAAAATTATGAATGACTAAACGTCAAATAAAGCTGCCCATTTGGCGTGTTCATTTTCATGACAAAATTATTGCCGTCACTTTGACATTACAGGAGGACTGTTCGATGTCACAACGAAGAAACAAGTTGATGGATTTTAATTTTTTTTTCAATTTTTTTTGACTTTGCTCTTTTCTTCAATAGGCGTGTTTTGTTGACTTTCTAATGTGAACATTAATAAATTTTTCACATTAAGCCAACTTTTAACATACAAATGCAAAAATAACAAGTTAACAGCACATTCAAACTTCAGTAACTCTAATGTGAACATTAACTTTCCAATGAATTTGCTTGTTATGTTGGTATCTTTGCATGTTTTCCAGGAAAATATGTTCGATGAGTATGGTAGTTTTAAGAATATTTTGAAAAAATAACTTTTGTATGAAAATTTAAAATTATACAGCGAATTATTTTATTAAAAAATAACGAAATACATTTTCGATGATGCAAATAAAATTATTTTAATAAAAATTATCATCCACAATTGTTAAATCATATATGACAAGATTCGAACAGAGTAATATTTTTTTTGGTAAGTTTCAATGAACGCATCCGCTGTAGGGCTACAGCATCGGCATGCAGTTAGAGCTAAATGCTGGGGCGCCCAAGGAATTTTTTAGCTGGTTTTTTGAGGAACGTGTTTTGAGATTTTAAGTCATTAAAATATTAAAAAAAAACTTATTAAATTATGTACAAAAGTGAAATAAAAATAAATATAGTGCATACATGCAATACTTTATTAACATGCGGTGCTGTGTTAAATCTTGTAAACACGTAGATATAGTAAGAAGTTTACAATTTTTTCATTTCACTGGCTTATTGTATATTATCATATTCAATACATATAAAGTAATGGGAAGAAAATTTAAAACGTTGAAAAATAACTCTGCACTACGGGTGCTCAACAAATGTGAGTACCAACAAAACGTATTGCGACTATGAACCAGAATTTATAATTTTGACAAATATAACCCAACTATAATTCACGTGACTGAAGTATGTTTTTATATTTAGATAATTTGCTTTTTTACAGCGAAATGCTATGAAATATCAATTTAAAATTATTCTACGGGAATGTTTTTAACTAAAAACATCACATCACATTACTTTTTGTAGAATATGAGACACAATAAGCTCTCAAAATGAAAAAAAAATATGTTAACTCCTTATTTTATATTATTTATTTAAATCGTGTATTATTTATACGCGGCACCTTATGTTGTTTAATATTTTTCAAAATAAAGTATTACAAGTATTCACTATTTTTACTTTTATTTCAGTTTTTTATTTAGTTTGATAAGCTTTGTTCACTATTTTATCGTTTTAAAATCTTGAAACACTATTTTATACCGCGGAAAATGACAGATGACCCGAGCAAATAGTGCCAACATTCCGATGCAAAATGTCTTAATGAAACTGGAAAGCTAAAGAGTTTTGTTGAGCATTTCCTAATGTGAACATTAAGAAGGTCAACAAAACATACCTAATAATTTCGATTTTAGGCAAAGCATAAAAACAGACATTTATTTAAACGGAATAGTTTGAATTATTTATAGTGTTGTTTTCGTTTGATAAAAATGTGAATGTGTGTTAAGGCAACGTTTAAAAATAAGATCGATTGTTTTTAAGTGAACAGGTGATTGTGCGTCACAGAGGTAATGAGCATACCTACCTTTATTTTTATTTTCCCCCAGATCTAAAGCTAAGAGCAAACCACCGCGAAGGGGGTTCACTTTTCACAGCTGCGTTCAGTTACGCGACTTTTCTTGAACGCAGCAAGCACCATTTGATCGCTATATCGCCTGAAGAAAAATGACAGTTTAAAAAAGAAAATTTGAAAATGACTTCAAATACTAGCTTTATCGTGCGATAAAAGTTATCGCGATCGCCACCGCCATCGTGTCGGTTTACGCATAGCTTAATCCTGATCAAATCATGAAAATAAAACAATTCAGGATCACAGAGAGAACATTGTTACACATATGTATGTAAGTACCTGTTTCCTTTTTTCTTTACACTCTGAGGTCATAGTACACTACACTCAATAAATAGAATAAACTCTCATTTTCATCGTCTCATTTTTTATGACTGAACTTTTATACTGAAGAGGTATTTGAATAATTAGGCATGTTCAGGAAAATAAGATCTCGGAGATCTCAGCAATCTCAGTTACCTAAATATGATTCGTCAGCAAAATTGCTCAGCTTTGCTGTCAAAACTCTGGAGAAAAAAAATCCTGGATTCGATTGCTCACTTTTTTAGTGAAAAAATTTCTGATGTCGAATTCCATTTGCCATTTGGGATTTTGATCCGGGATTGCGGATTTTTCGTGGTGAATGGAGAGCAAAATGGGATTGATTTTTTTTTGTAATTGTGTGTGTGGCATGTCAAATATGGCACTATTTTCTTGATGAAACCAGTGATAGTATGGATAGGGAATAATTCCTAGAAGTATAAGTATTTTCAAACTATAAAAGAATATTTTTTTAAATTTAAATTAAAGTTATTTTACATGCAAATGTTTGTGTTTTAAAGAATTGTTTTTTATTTGTCGCAATTATTATTTATTGTTGTCTATTATTTATCTGTACAGATTATCACCAACATTCTGCATGCACGAGATTTTATTCGAGATGGTCGGGGGCCAGATTCTGTAATAAGCGAAACGAAAGCGATCGTTCGTTTTTCATAAACGAACATAAGCAAAAACGAAAACTTTTGTTCGCTTTTCCCATACAGAATGTCACCCCGGAATTTGCAAATGCCTAAAACAATCAAAATACAAATTGTGTGATGGAATTTTCATTCTGTAATCTGTCAATTTTATGGGTAATGTGACCAACTATGAAAACTAAAAATTTCTGTGATCCAGTTTGTTCTATAATCATGATCTGATCTGAATTGGATCTGGGGAAAAATAAAACGCAACTATTGAAAAGGAAACCCAATTGTTGTTATGTAATGATGTAATTTACACGAATGATAACTTCATCATAATTTCTTTTTTTACCATATAGTTCTAAATGGTCCAAAATCTGCCACTATTTTCACAATAAAATTTAATTTTATTGGCAATAATTACTGTGCTTTCTCCACTTTGTAAATTATATATAACAAGATATAAGAGAGATTCAAATTAAAAAAAAATTAACTTCGGAAACAAATGATAATGCAACAACACCTTCTCTGCCTGGAAATGCAATTTTACATGTAGTCGAAGCACACTTTTCTTCCGGATTATATGTATCCCTGCAGTTGGAATGGCTGCAGCAACGGCGGCGTTGTATTCTACAGTCCACATAGATTGTGCAAAACAGTAAATGCATTCGGCAGCTTCACCAGCGGACAAACACCGATTGTCACCGTCGTTCTTCCAATTCATAAATGTATTTAAATAACAATTTAAATTTGAAAAGGCCACGAAAAAGGAAATATATATTTATTTTCACAAAACTTCTAAAAAGTAAACAACATAATTTCCGAATTGGAAAATTTCACAATGACGTTAAATAAATGTCACTTTACTATTGTGTGAGTGCAAGTGCGTGTTTTGTATAGGTGTAAATCTCTCTTGAAATCGGGATCAAAGATTTTGATCCCAAATCATGAAGGATCGGTTTTTTTTGGTTGAATGGAATGCCAAAACTGGTCCGGGATCAAAATCTCTCACAGGTATCGATTTTTTTTGGCTGAAAGGAATTCGACATGAGATCTCATTTTTCTGAACACACGAATTAGGTATGTTTGCTTCACATTCATACTAGGTGTGTTTTTTTGCAATCCCGGGGGCAATAGGTTAAAAAAAACGACAACGGGGATTAGCGACGCCACCACATAAAAAAACATGGAGTTTTTATACAAACTATCGATAACATGTATGTAATTCATGCCGGTAACACAGTTTTTCCCGAGAATTCTCTGGGATTAGCTAAGCCCGCAGGGGATTAGTTGTTGTTGCATTTTACATGAACATTTTTAGCACCGACTTCGTTTTTTTCATCCAATGCCCCCCGGGCTTGCAAAAAAACACGCCTACTGTTCCAAGAAGATTTTGAGGTTTTGCAGTAATTTATTAGATTACGAAATCTGAAAATGTATGGGAGGACTTGAGATTTGTTACTTTTAGCTCAAAATCTAGATTTTAAGTCATATGAGTTATAATGGTGTGTGTTAAAAATGGATTTCGAAATCCACATTCATAGCAAAGAATTGGATCTTGTGTTGTTTTTGTAATACATGTATTTTCGTTAGTAAATCCAATCGGTTCGGATCTGGGAAAATAAAATAAAACTTTTGTATCTGTTTATTGTGATAAATATTATAAAGATGACAAAGCTTTCAGCTGTTAGAGGAAGAAATTTCAAAGGAGATTCATAAGGCAAAAGTTGTCGTGTAATAGCAGATATTAGGAACAATAGCTGTTTTTTATTATGACCCATGATACATATGGATCATCATGCGAAAATAAAACAGCCTCAAAGTGGCGAGAAGCAGAAACGTGAACCCGATAAAGAACAAGTTCATGTGTTGTTGAATTGTTATGTATGTTAATTGATGATCCATATGAATCAATTCTGATACTAAAAAACGGCTAATAGCTGTGTTTTATTTTCCACCAGATACAATCCAGATCAGGTCCTACGTTCTGTAACTCTCGCATTGTAAAAATTGGAACAAAACTAATACGACTTGAAGAAGAGAAACACAAAAAATTTTCATCGTTGCTCGACTGATTTTGTCGATGCGAGAATTATAGAACACACAGAAGGCACAGATCATGGAAATAAAACAACCCAGGATCTCAGTGACAACTTGTTATATACCCTACTCTTTTTTCTTTTGTTTTATTTATTTGTATACACCCGTTTTTTTTTCTTTACACTACTGATGACATTTATAAATTAAGGTGTGTGTTCAAAATGGATTTGGAAATCCAAATCCTAAACAAAGTTTGATCTTGTGTTGTTTTTGTAATACTTGTATTTTTGTAAGCAAATACAATCTGGTTTGGATCTGGGGGAAAATAAATCACAGCTAATGTTCGAAACTATTGAAATAATAGTTTTTATTTAATATTTTCCATACGAAACATTTCGTTCTCATTTGTGTTCCGAAGCATAGAGAAATATATTTGGTCTGTTTGGTAACGTGAAATTTCTTGCGAATTTGCACAAAATTTCACAAATTGCTGTCAAAACCCATACAAAAAAAAAAATCAGTTTTGTTGAAAAAAAAGTTACCAAACAGGCATATTATCTAGAGGACCGACTTCAGAGCTTTTTCTCTTTCACCCTACAAGCTGCACTGAAAGATTTTCTCCACAAGGGTGAGCATGTGTTGGTTTGCTCAAATAAATTGGAAAGGTCGTTAAGATATTCAAAAAAATAAATCCGTTGAATTCAAAAACTGAAAAATGAAATTAATTCTTTTTTCTTTTTTTTACAATCTTTAAAGCTGTTGACTAATAAATGATTATTTTAGTGACCTTTGTATTTAACAATATGATTTAGTTTAGTGGGCTTTAGGTCAAATGAAAGATGTTAATTATAAAGCGACGTTTCGAGCATGATTATGCTCATCATCAGGCCTTTATTAGAAAAAATAAATAAATTACAAACATACATAAGTAATTACCAAATCACAAATACATATACTGTAATGTAAACTTACAAAACTTGTCAAGAACATTCAAATTTAAATCATCACAATCGAAAAGTGTATTTTTACTGAATTTAAACTACAAATAAAAAGAAAAATCTATAATTATTAATGTTGAATAATGAAACTAATATTTAATTTTAAATTACTGGCAATAACTGGCATTATCAATATAAACCTTAAACACTTTCACTTATATTAGATTTTTTATAATACGGTTCGGTCTTTTTATAGTTGACTGTTGCAAAGGTTGTCACAATCAGATCTACGGTTCATTGCATTTGTATTATTTATTATGTGCAACATCTCCAGCAACATTCTCTTGGAATAATGCTGCTCCGTCTGCAAAATTTCAACATTGTTGACTATAGTCAATAATATATTGTATCTTACACATATTGTTTATGTATTGTAAACATACTTTCATATATTATATATATATTCAACCTGAATTTTAAGACCCCAACCTTCGATTCGACTATTAGAATATAAGTTATCAGCCAACCAAACTAACCATATGAAGGCATCTTAACAAATTATGAATGCAAAATACTTACAACACACACGCATATCTACATATGTATAAAAAAATGTTTCCCGATGCGAACCCAATTTGCCAAGGTTATGCTTTTTTGTTGCACACACTCCACCGTCTTTAGAATTACTATCTCCCTACCATCAGTATATTCTTTGTAGCAAACGTTTTTTTTATTTTTTTTCTTGTGTATTCCTCTTCTTCGTTACGTTTGCCTCGATGAAAATTATTATTCTCCTAAAATTATTTAAATTTTTTTAGTATGAAATGTTTAATGGTTTTGAAAAGTTTTTTGTAGCTGGTACAAGCCTGTCATTCTGGCTTTAATTTGAATTTTAAATTTTGAAAATCCGACCATTGGATCCAAAGACCGCAAATCGGGTGTTTTTCAATTTTTCAACATTTTGGGCTATTGGCACCAATTTGCTGTTGTATCAACAATTCATACGTATTCACGGACAGGGAATTTAAGAGAGTTTTCTCTCACTGAGCTAAAATAAAATTTGAGGGTGTTTAAGGCAAGGGGGGTACGAGTCGGTTCTCTAGATAATATAGGTACTCAATGGATTCAATGGTGAATGGGATGGTGCCGTGAAATAATAAATAAAGCCAAAATGTTGAAATATGGCCATTATTTCACTATTGAAAAGTGTAACGCTTGGCGTTATTTCATGGCACCCAGTGGCGAAGCGTGAATTAAAAATGCGGTCGTGCGCTTCATTTATTTAAATTTTTTGTATGTTTACAATTAACAGGTACATATGTTGGTATTACATAAATTCTAATTCAAATCTTCTTTATTACTTCATAAATATTTGTAATACATTTTAATGAAAAGAATCTTCCAACTTTTTCTGTCGCAAAATATTTTTTTTCAGTGGTAATCATTGAAAGTTCTAATACTTCTCTCACAAAGTTTAAATATTTCTGAAAAAACTGACTCATTTCGATTTTTTTCAAGAAAATGCTTAACGTTTAAATTAAAAAAATTAATTCATATAGGTAAGTCACTTGAAGTTTCACGAAAAAATTGTTGACGCTTCCAAAGTTTTTCAATTATACAATCGCATACGTAAGAACTTTTTCACTACCTACTTGATGTCATTTTTTAAAATAAATTTTACCCAAATTATAAAATCATTACCTAAAAAAGTTCCAAAATTTAATCTACAGTTTGAACAAAAATCGTTTTCTTATCTTCATTAAAAAAAAAACTCAAGTCATTGCCAAAATTCCCATTTCGTTCATAATCTTCCAGCACGAAATACGAATAGAACAATGTCAACATACAACAACTATCCTATCTAAATATATCGCATATTATGTACCTACACATTGTGCCTACACTTCTCCCATACACATAATTGAGTGTGAACTTTGAGCAAAATTTGCTTGGATTCGTTCACAGCTAATTTGAACGAATCGGCTGATACGATGAGAGCTATACTTTTTTGCTTGTGTGTATACTTTCAGTGGATACATTTCGTTCTCAAATCATGTGAACGAGTTGATGTTGAAAGTCAAAAGAGAGAGACGTTATTGTTGCTAGTGCGTGTTTGTTTTGATTTAAATTGAGTGCATGAAAGTGTTGCACGAGTCGGAAACTGGGAAACAGAGTGAGAAATTCACTCCTCAAACTAGCAGATGAGTATATAATTTTGTGGGTTGTTAGGATAAAGTGAAAATTTTAATATTTGTATAGGAAAGTTAGGCGTTCATGAACGAAATGAACAATATGACGCCTCGCCACTGATGGCACCAAATGGGATCTATTGAAAATCTCTACAAAACTTGCGACAGAAAGTATCAAGCCGTGCGGCCGCGGCGCGGCGCCCCTGTAAATGGGTTTCTGTGAAAAATTTCTTTCTTTTTTTGTAAAAAAAACTTCTACTAAAATTTTTAAAGGAGAAAAAAAAAAAGGAATTCTTTGAATTTGGCTAAGTTGCTTGAATCAGGTTTTTCCTCCTAGTACCTACGTCAAAGTGACTAAGAATAAAAATTATGAAATCTCCAAGTAGTATGGGCTAATTTAAAAAAAATTATTTATTTCAGATAAGCATGAAGACTCTTTTGAGTTTAGAATTTTTTTTGTGAAAAACATACCCTAACGGAAGTTCAATAATTTAAATTTTATATTTGCCTATTATTTTGAAAATTTAAGGATTTATGAATTCCTGAAATCAACCAAAAACACCAAAACATCAATGGTATGGAAGGCTTTAACCTTTTTTTTTATTCTACTTTGTTGAAGGGTTACATACATACAAAATACATATAAAATTTAATGTGGTTCGTCAGTAGCAGATGCACATTTTTTCAATAACTTAACCAATAGCCATGCGATATTAAAATGTAAAATGTTGGCAAGTTGTCCGGACGACCGGGAACAAATGTTTAAATGTAAATGTCATTTCATAATAATTAACGCCTAGAGGATTAAATTAATAATAATAATTCATCGGCTCGTTTGTGCATTTATTAAAATTCAATTGGGTTAAACCACACACGATATACGCAAAAGTTACCAAGCCTTGGGACAACTCACTGTCAAGCGTTCTCAAATACACACCGCGGCATTCGGTAACCATCAACTCTGGCATGCATCGGCACCGGGCACCGGTGCGAATGAATGGTGAGATGTGAAACCTTAACTACATGGTTTAAAGGTTGGATGGAACCTATGTATACCTTTTCGTTACGTGGGTGGAATATGTGTGGTTTAAAAATCTGTATTTAATTAAAATGTCATTTATTGCATTCAGATATTAAGTACGACTAGCTAAAATGCCAATTGTGAATGCGGAACAATTAACATAAATCAAATAAAATAAATCAGTTTGAATCTGCATAACAAATGAGTCTCAATGGAGGTGGTCGATTATCAGAAGATATATGAGGTTAAATTTGTTGTTTTTATATCTGAGGAATTAATTAAACAAATACTATTTAATAATAAATGTTCATTCAGACAAATGCATTTTATGGTGTACAGTACTTTTTATGGTGATATGAAGATTTTATGAAAATGCGTATGCGGGATAAAATATAAAAAAATCCATCATAATTTCAAAATAAAATGTGCACTACTTAGATTTGCACTATTTGTACGTTGAGAATCTTTTCCTCAACATCGTAAGTTGGCTCATATTTATTTGATTCTAAAGAGTATCAAAAATTGCGTATACGCCCCAGTGAACATATTTCCAATTATTTTATATACATATTTCCAAATGAATCAATTTCAAATCTCATTTGCTTTATTTTTTCATATACATATTTTTTAAACTAAAATTCCTCGCTAAGCCAATCTGCTATAGGTTATTCGTTTTTGTAAAAAAACGGACCATTTTCATGTGATTTCTTGGAGGAAAAATTCGAATTTTTGTTTAAGCTCCTCTAAATCGGCCAGCTGCCAAACAAAAATTAAGTGCTTTTTTATATTTTTTTTAAAACTTCGTGAGGTTTTTTCCAAAAAAATCGCATTACTAAAATATGGTTTTTCCGTTTTTTGGGAAAGCAGACAGTTTTTTTTAGTTTTTCAAGTATAATCAATTATGTTGTAATCTGGTGCTTCTAAACAGTTTAAACAATATTGCATTAAAAAGATTTTGAAATATTTTATTTAACAGAAAAATAAATTGATCAAATAATCGATAAATAAACCTGATTTTTTAAAATTTTCGTATTAAAGTTTAAATAGCTATGTAGCCTTATTTAAGTTGTTAACCACAAGAGCAAGTTTTTGCGATCCAGTCATGGATTGTATTTTCCAATAAAATTAAAAACAATTGATTCTTTTTTGGTTTTCTGTTCTTTTTTTTATTGTTACTGTTGGTATTTTGTTTTCTTTTTTTCTTTATTTCGGTTTCTATTTCTAGCGACTAAAATTCTTACCCAAATTAAATATGGCAATATCTTTCTTTTTACGGTTAAGTATATTTAACACAATTCTTTAAATTAAATAGTTCTTTGTTTATATAATATATTGCTTATTGCTAATTATTGTAGTAATAATTAAAATATTTTCAATAATATTACTATTACGATGTTTTCTTTGATAAATAAAGAATTTAAAATTTACATTAAGTACTAGTGAATTAAACAAACAAACAAAAAGAAAGTATACATATTAAAGTATTAAAAATAAATAAATGCGCGTTGTGGATATATCTGTAAGTTTAAAATTAAATCTAAATATACAAATAAGTATATACGGTTTTAGTGTATACAGTTTTTTTTTTGTTTTTTAAATTTTTGTTAAGAGTTTCTATATAATTTTGTTATTGTTTCATTCGCAAGTTCGCGCCCGCCTTTGGAAGCGTTTCATACGTCTGTACCACTCGTCCTTCCACTCTATAACTATTGATCGTGGTCCAATACCTAGATAACCAGGTGGAGCTTCGGAGTCCTTACCTAATACTAGGTAAGATCTAAACAAACAAACAATTAAATGTATAAGTTTTACTAAAAGAGCAAATTTTTTTGAAAAATACCTATTAATTTTAATTTTTGGACATCGGCATTCCAAATCTTTATATGGGATCATCCATGTCATAGGGCCTCGTTTCATCATCGTACTCGAAGCGCCGGCCACTGGTGAGGACCTTTTGAATATCGCCTGAATGCTTATATCGAACTTGACCATTTCTTCTTGGCTTTCCTTCGTGTATTGTTCGCTGCTGCTCACCTCTGTGCTCGTTTCTCGACCAATTACCTTTGCCATTATTGCTATTAAAATATATACACGTATGAAGTTGCAAAAATTGTTATGAGATTTTTGAGATTATCATTTCTTACCGTAGTCTCTTTTGCAATATTTGTTGAGATTTAACCTTTTTGTGTTTATTTTGCATTTTTCGCATTCTGAAAAACAAAAAAAAAATATTTAGATTTTTAACAATATTAACCGAAATTTTGGTTTAATTTATTAGCACAGATTCGCTAAATATTAGTATTAAAAAAACAACAAATCATTAAAATATTTGGTTAAACATTGTTATTAAAAGCCAACATATTTCTTGATTCGTAGAAAAGTTGATCTAAACCTTATATTCTGCGGTAAGGCCTATACGGTCTTTTTAAATTAAACCCTGGGATTGTACAGTATTATAGTTGGAAAAATTAAAGGCATAAGAAACATTTTATAGGAATAATGGGTGACCGACTGGGAATTTAATATCTCCCTTATAATTTTAACTTGTTAAAAGTTAAAAATTGATAAAAAAAATAAAGAAAACCCTCAACATTCTCAATGTAACCAGTGGCAGATCCACGGGGGGGAGGGGTTTTGGGTCCGGACCACCCCCCATGAGCATTTAAATCAAATATGTTTATATCAATTTATTTATTAATTAAATATTTATTTCTCTTCGACCTACATTTGGTCTACGTTTGACTTACTTAATTCCAGAAAACCTATCTTTTTATAAAATACTGATTAAAGATTTGATCAAGTTTAATGAATATATGTATTCCTCCAAAACTTCAAATACATCTTGGTGGAAAAAGGAGTATACCTACTTACATTAGATTGCGTAAAAATTTTATGAGGGAAAATTAGTTCAAAGGCATAAGGTATGTTAAATTTTGAAGACTTAGGCAATTTATCATTTTGATTTTCGTAAAAAAAACGGTTATGCTGCGATGTGCCAAACTTATGTTGCCATATGCCATAAAAAACAATCGCACTATGGTTTTTAGAGGCTAGTCATTTCTTAGCGCCATTTTCGATTTTGAAAAAAAAAATATGCCTTATTGTGCTCAACTTGTGCAGCTGTAAATATATTTGAAAATTTCGCAAATTTGCAAATTTTGAGAATGAAATTTTTTCTAAAATTAAGTTTTTCTAAAAACTTACAGTTGTGCTGTTTTGTGCTCAAAAAATGATACTAATAACCGAAGAGATAAAAACATAGCATATTTGCAACTTTTACGACCGAACGCAAATGTAGCGAACGACCGAACGAAGAACCGCGAAGAGATAAAAAACATTCGCTATAGCTTTTATGGATAAAAATAAATTTTTCAAAGCGTAAGGTCAGCACTGCCATTTTCAATTTAAAAAAAAAAAGAGTTGTGCTGTATTGTGCTCAACTAGTGCTGCCATTGTGCTGTTTTTTTTTTTAATTTGGAATTTTTTTTTTTTCAAAATTTTTAAAAAGATATTCTTGCGCTATTTTAAGCTCAGTTTGTGCCTGTTTGTGTTTTTTTTTTTTGAAAATCGAAAAAATGGTGGTACTAACTTACACGCACATAATAATAATGTAGCACAAAGCCCACGCAAGTTTTATATGTATCATTAAGTTTTCTATTTGTAGTTGTACCCCCCCCCCCCCCCCAAGACCAAATCCTGGATCCACCACTGATTAAAACTGATATTTCTTTAAATTTCGAGCTCATATAAAGCAGTGGTGTGGAAAAATAAGATAAACACAAAACTTATAACATAAACAATAAAGTCGCATCTAGTAAAAAAAAAATTATCACTTTTTAAATAATTTTTGTATGCAACCCCTTTGTCTTCTTCCTAAAAAATCCTATCGGTTGATCGAGCTACTGATGTGTGATAGCTCGTGTGTCTCTACGTCGATGGAGACTATGGTGGAGAATAATTACATATAGGAAAACCCTATTGAGAATCATCAAATCTCTTATCTTGAGATCTTACGCGATCTTTTTTCAATAAACTGCTTGTTAAAAATCCACTTATCGCAAATCATTGAAAAATCTTCTAATCTAACAGAAATGAATGAAACCCATCTCTCACTCAACCTCTTTATATTTTTAACAATGCATTTTCTAACTGATCATGAAAAAGAAGAGCAATTTTTACTGTAATACTGTGGAATGTAATGATTTGCAAGATTTATTCTAAAGAAAAAAGAACACAAAATCAAGTCTCAATTTTCATACGTTACCTAACGTATCATTTCTTTGTGTAGATTTGGTTGTTTTCTGTATTTTAAGTCATCACTAAAGCAGGAAAAATTAATTGTAAACAGCCCGATGTTAAGGTATTACCATGATAATACTTAACAACTTTCTTAATTTAAAGCTCTTTAATAGAATGTTCTTAGTTTGAAATATATTTTTTTTTAATGATACTAAACCTGCATGTATTTTAAAACACCTTAAAAAAAAAGTGACAGTTTATGCGAAAAAATTAAGCAGACATACAATTTTCACATTTGTAATTGCAAAGTGACATTTGGAGTGAGTATAATACTAAAAATATAAAATTGCATTTGGGGTCAAATCAATTTTTTCGATGGAACTTAATCCAATTTTTTTGTTTTATTGCTCTCCTGTAAAATTTGTCAAAGTGGACTTGACTGTTTTACGCATTTAGCTAAATATATATCATCCTTTATTTTAAAGAGAGCTAAATTCAGGGATGTGACCCGGAATGGTAATTAATATTTAATACCGGGTCGACCCGAAATTAAATTATTAATTATGAATTTAGTTTCGGGTTGACCCGAAATTAAATTAATTATATGAATTATTTATTAGAATTAAGTTTCGGGTCGACTCGAAATTAAATTCTTATTAATTTAGGTTCGGGTCGATTATTAATACAGTACCAAATAATATAATATAATACCCTTAATAAAGGTTTTTAGGGGACTGTGATTATATTTATGGGTACAATTCTATACAATAGGGAGTCGATAAAAAATGTTATGTTCCACATTTTTAAGCAGAATTAGAAGATTCAGTTTGGTCAATATTTTAACTAAGTTATTCGAGAAAAAATATTTTTTGGGGCCCAACAAATTTATTTTTGTAGTTTATGAACAAAATAGATTTTAATAATGCAAACAAAATTTTAAACATGTACATATTTTGAGAAAAAAAAAAATGTAAAATTCATTATTTTTATAGAAGGGTGTCCCATAAAAAAGCTATCTTCTACTATCTATGGAATAAAATTTATTGTGGTAAGCATAAGCATGGTAAAAATATTGAAAAAACATAAAAATCAAAAACCAATGAAAATTGATGAAAAAAAATATATATATTGTTCAAAAATTCACATAGCCAAGAAAAAAGCTTAAATCGAAAATTTTGGAAACACGGGTCTTTTAATTTCTTATTTGCTTTTCGAAACTATAAAATTTATTTCTAGAAATCATCATCCTGATTTTAGGTGATTTTTTTCTCCAACCACTATTTTTTTATTTTTTGGCTTTGAAACGTTTTTATCTCGAGTTTTAGATTTTCTAGAATTTTCTTTTGTATCTATGACTTTTTTGTAATAAAAAAATATATCGATTACAATAAAACTTAATTCTCTATCATTTTTGGTTTAGAAAATAGAATCTAGACCTTTTTCTTTGTTTACCCTAATTTACCCTACTGAAATTCCGATTTTAAAAAAATTACGTATTTTAAAATTTTTAAATAAAGTTTCCTTTCACATGATATTTTTGTTTTATCAGTAAAACTTACCGTATGAGCTGGGTCAGTTTATTGAAGAAAATCAAAAACTGACCTTTAAAGAGTGGCAGCCCTATGACTTGACCATATTACGCCACTACCTAAAAAACTGTATACTCCTTATCTGGTAACTCGATGAGGGTGGGTCGTCCTATGGCGGGATATTAGACTATAGTGGGGACCGTGTCAACTTTACTTACGAGTACATGCGACATTTTTTGAAAAAAAATTTTGGTACGAGAAAAAATACACTGTACAGCTGTTTTATAGTTAGTTTTAGAGAAAATAAAATTGTGATATATTTTAAGTTGATCATTAGTAAAAAGATATACAAACAAAAATGTAGGAAATTTTTTTTAAAATTCAATAAAATAAAAAAGTACGTATACGCCCGAATGTACAATTGTTTTATTGTTCGTTTTAGAGAAAATTAAATTGCGATATATTTACGGCGTAGTTTTAAGTTGGCCATCCGTAAAATTTAAAAAAAAGTGGCTCGATTTTAATTGAGGTTAGAGTGACCACCAATTTTGAAAAAAAGTGAATTTGGAGAAAATGTTCCCCTAGTGTTAATCCGTTCACTGGTTTACTGTTTTCAGTTTTGACACTAAAAAAACACAATAATAATGTATATTGTGAATGTAAGTTATTTTTCTTCATTCACATATGTATGTAACATTTTGTTAATAACTCGACTACATAGCCCATCTATCGGGGCCACCAACATATGAGTGAATCTTAGTCATTTTGCACTAAAATCGTAAATATAGAAGTTATTTGGTAAAAGGGCGACCCATTTGGTATTGTTGTCCAAGAAAAATTAAGTCCGAAATGACTTTGAAAACAAAACATTAAGGCTTTTACCATTGTTGTTGAAAATTTTAATGTTTTACCGGCTTATTCGAATTTACATATATTAGAGTATTACAGTAATATATTGTGTATATTTATAAATAATAAATAAGAAGATATATGTATAGATAAAAATAACGAAAACATGTACAGATAATTAAAAAAAACTGTTTAAGATATTCGTTAGTTACTCAACTCTTTCAAAATTATTAACAAAAACTGATCTAGTAGTTCAATGAAAGACTTTTTTGTCAAGTAAAAACTACTTCTCAAACAGGGAAGCTTCTTTCAATAAATAGAATATGTCAGAAGTGTATCGAAAAGCAGTATATTATCATATTTTATATATATATATATATATATATATATATATATATATATATATATATATATATATATATATATATATATATATGTATATATTATATATTCCTGGGACAAGAAACAGGGGCCCTTTTGGCATGTTCTATAAGTTAACTCCACCAGCCCCATTAAAGTGAAGCCAGTGAATAAAAGAGGTCATTATACATATTATATCACCATGGGAAAGGAAGTTAACACTTTCTTAACAGATCAAAGAAAATGATTCCCCATTTCATGAGCTGTAAATGGAATAAGCCTCCTCTAGCAATATTCTCTGGAGATTCTATACCATTACATTGCTTAAGTAAACAAAAAAAAAAAAAATATGTTACACATTTAATAAAAAACGTGACAAGATTCTTATTTTACTTAAGTAAATTTAAAAAGTTAACACCTCTATAGAAATAAAAATTTTAATCTTTCTCTATGGGTTAAATACATGTCAAGAATTTTTCTTTGAAAATAATAAGAGAAGATATGAATTAAAATCTAAACATGGATAACACCCTTAAGATGATAATTTGTTTAATATTTTTTTTTTTCAAAGGAAGAAGAACCACTAAACAATTTGTTAAAGTGTCACTCAATATTATAAACACTATATGTGCATAAAACTATGTACCTACATATGAAGGAACGTCTCCCTGGTTCCATGTCCTATCTGCAATCACGGAAAGTTGAGTTAAATACTACCTAATGTAGGTATATCAACACCCGCCCCACTATACTGTACATATGCATGTACAAAACATGTAAACTTTTCCAAGAGCCTTTAGAGGAAGTTGTCGTCTGGAGGGTGTTCTCAATTTATGCCACAACAACCGACATATACTTGAAGGATACATACATATATAGTATTAGTGATGATGATTTGATGATGACAGCAATGCTCTCATATACAACATACCATATACGCATTAGGAGGAGTGTGGAACAGTTGCATCATTTTTTGTTTTGTTTTTGTGAACATAGAATATCAAGTTTATCCTTCAATCAAAATTATCGTGTATATATATGTACATATTATATAAGGTTTCAACGCAATCTTAAATTAAATAATATGTGTACTGTATACACATTTTATGAGTATAATGATGGTACCTTCTCAAAGGATGTACATATAATAGTCGTTGCGGGTTTATATCTTGAGAATTGTTACTGCAAAGGGATATAATAAGTATTTAAAAAAATAAAATGAAAAGAAAACTCTGTTTTTTTAGTAAGAATGCTTAAATAAATTGTGAAAATCCCTTGCAGAAATAAAAATATCATAATTATTTTCAAAGACACACAACTTATTCAAGGACATCTTAAGAGAGCTACATATATGAATGTGGATAATGTGCTTTTCAAAGACGTCATCATGATCATCTGTATTTTTTTTTTGTTGCGTTCAATGCACCATCAACCAACCTTTTGATTCTTCATTATATCCCTAGGTTTTTTTCTTTAGGTTCACTGGCCCTATAAGAAGATTACAAGAAGGGCGCAAGGGGGGACTGTGTCAATCAAAGTTCTATGCGTGTGCATCTGAGAACCTTAAATGGAAAATCTTATTACTGAAGAATATTGTTGTAATAATATAATTCCTCGCAGAATATTGTTGTTGACTTAAGTCTTTGAAAAGTCCAAGTCTGGCGCGTTTACGGTTGTGTTGTTTTGATTATTATGCTTTCTTTTGCCGAGATTTCATGAAAACAATTGTCATAGTGCTCTAAAACTAAATAGTAATATTATTTTTAATTAATAGGTATGTATAATTTGTATGTAATATATAAACTGCACACAGAACACAGAACACAATGGCACAATATTTTAAACAGCCAATATTGTTAAGTTTAGTATGATAATATTTAACAATTTAACAATGTTTGTTGTTAGAATGTTCTTATTTTTAAACATTTTTTTAACTAGTATCATTAAAAACATTTTTTCTTAGTTACCTGCAGCTGAACAGTTCATACAGTGATAGTGACAGTTCATACAAAAAGTAAGCTAACATAATAGATCTGTTCGGTAAAGTGAAATTTCTTGTGAATTTTCAAAATTTTTCACAATTTCCTGTCAAAATCCATAGGAAAATAAAACTCATTTTTGGGAAATTTGTTGAAAAAAAGTTACGAAAGAGGCATAATAGGTTTGTGCACGTACATAGTGGAAAAATATCCAAAACATTGAAGTATTATAATATCTACTGCCAGTTAGTTGGCACTTCCATATATTTCTTGGAAAGTGTCCCAAGAAATCGCAGCGCTTTTGGGATTGAGCGGCCCCATTCCTTATTAAATCAACGTCAAACACTTATGGCGTTTTTGATTGGTTATCCGGAAGAGAAATGCCAATCGAATGCTTCAAACAGATTTTATCGAATCTGAAGTGATAGTGCTTCTGGTTTCGATTCTGAATGCAAATCTAGAAGCACTTTTTGTTCTATCGAGTAGAATTGGACAATAATTTTGTGGGGTAAGGCTTCTTGGTGACCAGTCAAAAAACATCATGAAGAAAACTATCAAATTCAATATTTAAAAAGAACTGGCAATGGATGGCATCCGAAAAATTATTTTTTTATTTAAATTGAATAAAAGACATTTTTTTTTAAATTGAATTGAATAATTTTCGAAAACTTTGATCGCACTAACTTTTTCTGATCTTTGACATAAGATTTTTTGGGAATATAATCAGTAATAGACTGTCTTTATTTGCAAGGCTCATTCAAAGACCATCGAGTTCTTGCTGCAAACTGAGACACAAGTGAAGTTGGGTATAAGCAGTTCATATATATTACTTCAATGACACAAAACTATTTTTTTCTACCAGTTTTGGTCCATTCCTGTTCGCGTACGTACATTTTGTTTAGTTTCCAGCATCAGAAAAGATCACTTATGAGAGAATAACTATTTGTGACTATTTTTGTATTGGTATATTATGCTTCTATTTGGAGTTTGGACTACTTTTTTGGCTACACATATTCTTAAATTGGGCTATCAAACTAGTTCAATTCATGACAATCCTGGTTGGTATATGTCTGTTTGGTAACTTGAAACGTTGTGTGACATCGTACGACGTAGCACAATTCACTGTCAAATATCCCAAAGAAAAAAAATTACAAGTAGCAAATTATTGTAGCAAGTAGTTGTAGTTATTAAAAAGAAATTATGATACTACTCGTATAAGGATGAAATAGGAACTTTAATAAAATGTTAAAAAGATAGTACGATTATCGTCTTGCTCTCAGAATGATTTAGATGTCTTAAAAGTCTAACAATATTATTTCGAGTGTATATATTATAAGGTGGCACAAAATTTGTCACCGTGGAAAAAGTTGTCATCAGTTGCAAATGGCAGAAAATATCAATTCAAAACACAGTTCACAAATCTAAGGTAATATATTGAGCAGGTTGTCAAAGTTAAAGTGTCAAAAAATTAAATATGGGTGTTCTAGTGCCCACAGGAACTCACCACGCAGCATTAGAAACAACAAAATAGTATTGAAATTATACAATTAAAGGGGCACTGGATCCACAATTTTACAACCATAATACCTCGATTTCGACAGAAGCTCAGATCTGAACAAAAATGAAAACGCTAATGATATTACCTTTAATACGTGCTCTGTGAATTAGAAACAATTATTCCAATTATTTCTCCTTCGACTTTTTTCACATCTCTGTATACTTATCTCACTCCCACTTCATGGCGAGGAAGAGGTGGTCAAAAAAGGCATCCGTTTCTTGCCATAAAGTAAGTGTGAGAGAAAATTCCAATGTGAACACCAACTTTAGGAGTACAGGGATTCAGAACTTGTTGACGTATATTTTGTTTCTGTTTAAGCTAAGTACACACGATTGTCAGATATTACAATATTGTCAGATCTGTCAGTGAAAAAACTGTTCCAAATGTCTTACAATCGTTTGAACACACAATTTTGTCTGACAATATTGTCAGACACGTCATTTTCAGACGACAATCTGACAAAAAATTATCAGGTATATCGTCTGAACACACAATTTTTATCATTGTCAGTCCATTAGGACATTATCAGACTCATTGGTCATTGTCAGATGTTTAAATTGAAAACATCATACAATTGCTGACAATTTCTTCATTGTTCGAAATGTCAATGAGTTGGTTAAAGAGAGATAAAAAAAATAGCTGACAATCATATTGGGAAGAAATCTACCAACCGTGTGAACGGACAATTTTTCATTGTAAGAAATATGTCAATTGTCAGGTAATTGTAAGCTATTGTCAGACCATTGACAGTTCTGACAAAATTGTAAGATCTGACAATCGTCTGTACTCAGCTTTATTTTAAAAATGTCAAAGTGGAAGTGACATTTGCCGCCATTTGCAATCGGTGACACAATGCGCCCATCTTATAATATTAAAAAAAAACAAGCCTTGCACCATTTTTTGACACCGTAAAAGTTAAAAATAAAAAAAAAAATTAAAATAGAGCTAGAGTGTAAGACTGGCGTGAATCTTTCTGTTATAAAAGTTTCACCCTTGTTAAATTGAGATAAGTGAATCCATTGCTAGATCTCCATATATAATATATTTTGAACCACCGATACCAGTTCGTGCGACGCAGTCGTGCATCTTATTTGCTTTGCATTGAAATAAAAAAAAAAAAACAGGCTAAAACTAATACTTTGCTAAGACACAAATCGTAAATGGCCTTCAGTAAAAAATACATATTTCGTTTACATAGAGCGCGTATATATATGTACTAAATTTATTCCTATATATCGGTAAATAATGCTTCTCTAACGCCAGTTTAAATGCAATATTGCATTGCATTCAGCCACTTTTCTTCCCTTACACTGTCAACAATGTCAACTTGAATTTCACAGAGGCATGTTAATTAATTAAGCATCATTTGCTTACGCGAAAGCATTCCATTTGACATTTATTAGATACAGTCCCCATATATACACATCCAGAACAAAAAAAAAACCAAAGAGTTTAATATTTAGAATTCCTTTTCAAATGACTGCATTTATTTATTTTAAACAGACCCACAATTAAGCTGAAAAAATATGCCGCATTCGCATAAACAAAATCGTATTGCATTCTTAAAATTTCGACGTACCTATCAATCAATGATTTACCCAAATAGATAAATAATTACTCAATAAAAATAAACCTTAGGCTATAGGCAATATAGGCATCGCGAAATGATTTCATTAAATTATACACCAATTAGCAAGGCATCTGTGCCATCCGAAAGTCTATTTTAAGAACAACTAAAAGAGCTGGTGAGTGTTCTGCTTCATTTCGATGTGAAGCATACTCTTTAGAAGTTACAGAAACAGAATTAAAATTTTTAAACAAACGAAATCGGGATCAGCGTTTCAAGGAGTTCCCTGTTGATTTTGGCCTATCTCGGCTGCCAAGTGCCAATAGTTTATTATACTGCGTGCGAGTGCTAGATCTAAATTTCAATATCATAGTTTTTTTTTTTTTTTTTTCTTCAGATACTGATTTTCAGTGCGACAGAATACATTTTTACCACTATATAGAGGGAACTGTCTTGAGATGTGTTTTGTTTATGTTTGGATTTTGTTTGGGTTGGGTTTTGGGATTTTATCAGAACCGGGCTAAGTCATGTAGAGGCCTTAAGGCAATCGGAATTTTAAAAAAGTTATTTTTTTACAGTTATTATGTGCGATAATTATTGTCTGCACCATGGATATTTTAATTTAAATTGCTATACCCGATTGAGTTCGTTTTTTTTGGAAATTAATGGCGCCAAATTTTAGACGATTTAGTACAATATTAAAGCATTTTTATTATGATGCTACGTTAAGAACAGCATTTTCCAAATTTTAAACGAGTTAGGATCTTATTTTATTATCTTTTTAGTTTAATACTAACTTCAAATGTCACTTTGACAATTAAAAATGTGAAAATGGTATGTTTGCTTACTTTTTTGCATAAACTGTCACTGGTTTGGCATGTTAAGCTCAAGTTTATTATGAAAATAGGTTCAGTATATGACACTAGTCAAATAAAGTTTAAGACTAGGAATATTAATTAATAAAAAAGCTTTAAAGTTAGAAAATTGTTAAGTAGTATCATATGCTAATAAGTAAACATCAGACTGTTTAAAATTTTGCGCCACTGAGTTTAATCTTACACCAAAGACTTTATACCTACACTTGATATCAACAAATTGCAACACCCAAATCAAAAATAGCCAAATAAAAATTTTGAAACAATAGGCGCCTTAGAGTTACGGTGGGCCCTTACGCAGTCGTCTATTTGATCTCATGGTTAATCCAGCATTGGATGCGTGATGATGAACGGAGTGGTGTTTCAAAAATAGATATACCGATTCAGACTGCGAATGCTCTTTTCTGTCCAACTCTTTTTTTTTTTACAGTGAGTCATGACTTTTTCGTTTTAAATTTTAAAAGCGTATTTAGACGAAGTGCACGTAAAGTACGGAACCCTAGAATTTTATAAATAGAAAAATATCACCTGCCCTATTAAAAGAACATTCTTTAGTTATTGATGTTGAAAACGTTTCATGTGAATTTATTTACGTTAACTTTTTGTGTATAAGGTAACTTATATTAATTTTTTTTTATAGCATAGAATTTATTCTTAAATTTGTGTTTAAAAATAGGGGGTTCACATTTAACGACGTGTTGACCGACCCCTGTCATTTTGGTAGCGTTCACATTTTACGACTGTCGTACCGACTTCATTTGAAAATAAATTTTCATAGAGAAAAATGGCAAGAATTTCATTATTTGCAGCAATACTAGCACACTCATTTCATTTGTTTCTATTTTTTTTTATTTTGTTTACCTATTCCCTTTTGAAACTTATATTCACTTTTAATCTTACGAACAAAATAGAAAGAAGATGTAAAGTTAAATGTTTGGTCTATTACTACACCGGTCGTTCTGCACTGCAAAGCAAACTCGAGATTTATATTTAAACAATTGTTGAAATGCGTTTATAAATAAGGAGATGTCCAACTATTTCAACAATGACTAGCTAGACATCTGCCCAAGAGTGTGCTAATCTATTTATCCGGAGTGTTCTAATGTTTTTGTGTTTGATGGCAATCAATCTTTCTTTCATCAAAGTCTCATCCATATTTAAATGAAGTTATAAAATTATTAAACAAAAGTTAATTCAAGCAAAACTCGTATTGAATTAAAATTATTAAAATTTTTCTTATGTTAAGGTATAAAATCGGTTAAACTATTTTCACACAGACAAAATCATAATGAAAATAAAAAAATAACACTTACTTACCCCTCCCTCCTTCAGTGCGATAAGGAGCACTAGGATCACCTTGGCTTGGGTCTGGCGCCGTATTTTGCGTGTCCATCATGCTGACTACCTTTGGGATTTCTAAAGGTTAATTTGAATTTACTGTCTGATGTTAGCACAATTGAATGTAAAAGAGCTATACTCACTTATACATGGTGCTATGTGAGATCTGCTTTGTTGATAGCCACGTGCGCAACGATTGCATGTTAAGCCAGTTACACCATCCTTGCATGGACACTGACCAGAAGTGTGATTGCATGTTTTGCCTGAGGACCCAATGGGATGACAATCACATGCTGTAAGTAAAATAATACAAAATAAAAAGAAAATCAAACAAAATCAATTTAGTGCTATAAACATATATAACATATACATATATACATACATAGGTGTTATGAGATGAGACATATTTGCAAGTTTCTTTTGACTTAATCAAGTGGTATTTAATATTAATTGAAAAAAAATAATAGGGGCATTTTATAAAAGCTATTTCCCTTTTATTGATATATAACATTGATAAACATTGTTACATCCGTTACGACCAAAACAACTAAGGGCAGATATATGTACATAATATTTATTAGGTTATGTAAACCTAGCCTAAAAACAAAATTTTTCTGAGGTCTTAAACTCCAACATGACAAAAAAATGCTAACGAAAACCACAGCGAAAAAAATAGTCATTGAAAGTTTCACCGACTCACGCAAATAAATCACAGAATGACATTAAGCCATGACGTAATGTATGGTGTTAACATTGGACTGCCTCCACCGACTTTTTTTGACGTCTCTGTATTTTTTCTCACTCTCACTTCATGGCGAGAAATAGATGCCTTTTTTGGCTACTTCTTTCTCACTATTAAGTAGGAGTGAGATAAAGTACAGAGACGTCAAAAATAATTGGCGGAGGCAATCCAATGTGAACAGGCGTCATGGAAAAAACAAGAAATATAAAAACACGTATAAAACACATAGACGTCATGGAAAAAACAAGAAATATATAAACACGAATAAAACACATAGACGCTCTTTAGATTGGGAAGATTGAGGCCGGTATCACGGAAGTTCGTAGGCAAGAGAAGTGTAGGGTAAGGACTCTCGTGAGGCACGAAGAAAACATAAAAACCGAACTCATTCTACTTTGTTGTTGTTTCAATGTGTGGAATGTTGAAATTGTTGTTGTTTCAATGTATTTTGAGGCACCTCAAAGTTACATTGAAACACGATGACACTCACCACTCCGGACTCAATCTTCCCAATCTAAACAGGGTCAAATGTCACTTTTCTACAAACAATTAGTGGTCAGTTAATTCAGTGCGAAAAAAGAACGGAGACTTCTCCAAATAATCTGCTACAGTAATAATTTTTTTTAAAGTTTTCGTTTTTGATTTCTATGTGTCATTTTTGAATTGAATTTTTCGTTTTGCACAAGTACTAGACTTTAATTTGGAAAGGTTACTATAACACAGTTTTTCTGTGCGCTTATGTTAAACCCCGAGAATTCTCTGGGATTAGTTGTTGTTGCATTTAGCATGTTAATTGTTTAGCACCGACGTCGTTTTTTTCATCCAATTCATCAAAACCATCTCACTGCGGATCTTGCACATACTTTTAAAAAATATCAAAATACGGTAATAAACAAACTCCATTGACAAAAGGTTCTGTTTTAAACTTTAAACTAAACATGTGCAATACCTTTATGTGCAATGTCATGTTGTTCACACAGTGAAATTGGTTTAAATCATTTTAATTTTCTTGACATAAACGCATGTTTTCTGGTGTAAAACAAACAAACTTTAGTCGGCCTCCCACAAGTTCTTCTATTCAAGTCGGTAATTGGTTAAAACTTGTTATTCTTTAATCTTCTGTCAAGTTTGTTTAATATTATCTCACTCCATCTCTTCTTCTGTCAACCTGTTTGTCTTTTCTTGTGTAGAGATAGAATGTATATATTTAGTAACAAGACTGGTCTACTTGTTATCTGACATTCATGTTATAAATACTTACATATACATATGTCCTGGTTATCCCCACTTTGGTGTCTCTGTATAAAACGTCTTCGATATTAATTCTTTTTTGTAGGAACTATTTTTTTGTATTTTTTTTACCTTCAGAATCAAATTCGTTCAATTTGGTACACTAATTGATTGTTGAATGTTGGAATGTTGTGGTCGCTTCAAGGATACCTTTTAATGTCAATTACTGTTTGTTATTTTGTATGTTTTATCTCCTTGCTTTTTAATACTGAGATAAAATACATAATAATTAATAGTCCATGCAATCAATTCAGTGCGAAAAAAGTGGAGACTCCTCGTAATAATCTACTACAATTAGTAATTCCGCCTATCGAACAGAGTAGGTACTTAAGCCTAATGCGCTGCTGATGCGAAACGAAATTTTCCTGTGATCTCCAAACAGACAACGAAACGCTTGCGAAAACACAACGGAAAATATCCTTGGAGAGTTTCACTAATTCCAAAAACAAAATAAAACATAAACGTAAAAAATCAGAGAAACCCATGATGTAAGAAAATGATAAACAAAAAAAAAACACAAATAAAACTCAAATGTTATTTTTCCGCACATAATAAATAGTCTGTATAATTAATTCAGTGCGAAAAAGGAGCGGAGACTTCTCCAAATAATCTGCTACAATTATAAATTTTGCTCTTCGAACAGCGTACTGCAAAACGAAAAGCAGAACGAAATTTTCCGTTTATGATTTCGTTGTGTCATTTTTGTATGGGATTTTTCGTTTCGCATCAGCAGCGTACTAGGCTTTAAGAATGAAATTGTTCGTTTACGATTTCGTTTTTCTATAGGATCATCGTCATCACTTCAAAATTTCGACCTTATTTACCACTTGTTTTACTACTTGACATACATTTCTTTTCGATTTGACAGGAAGTTGTTCGATGTCATAAGACATTTTTCGTTACCAAACAGACATATTAGGTCTGTTTGGCAACGTGAAATTTCTTGTCAATTTCTACAAATTTTCAGAAATTTCCACAATTTACTGTCAAAACCCATGGAAAAGAACTCAGTTTTGGAAAAATTGTTGAAAAAGTTGTCAAACAGGCATAATATCGCTTCATTTATGAATATTCTTCTAAACAAAATGAACAGTAAAATTTTCATTCAAATGCCAAGTCAGTTGCAAAACAAAAATTTCCTTGTGTGTTAAATAACTGCCTTTGCATCATCAACATGATTTCAATTAGTCTTATTTTATATTGTTACACGCCGATGACATTTCTACAAGAACAAATTTGTAAATCCATGTTAAATGTCATCAACGAATGCCCTTAGTTGTTCTACTTGGGTGGCAAAGCGTTCAGCTAAGGCTATAAACGCCAACACCTTGGTCCAGATTAATACCAATTCGTAAATGTATATACCCGTATATGTGGTATACCAAACAACTTCTCGTTACATAAGTCAACATTGGTGCTCATTGAATCATTTATGGCACTTAACTGCCAATTATATTGCTTGTAGTTCCGTTCAGCTGTCCCTTTAACTGTGATACATCTTTGAGTTGGAACGTGTGCACTTAACGGACCTGGAGTTTGGATGGAGCTGGAATCGTATAATGTACGTGGCCATGGTCGGTTGGTTTATTAGCGCCGATGGCTTCAATAAATAAAAGGGAAACATTGGACCGCCCGAATTCAACACGCCATCCATCCGCATGGTCCACCTATATATATTTATTTGACCAATTTAATGCTTGGAGCTAACTTTAAACGAATTATTAATGCACTGTTGTAGCAAATGGACTTTGGCAGAAGGCATGGGCGCAATTCCACCCGACACATTGTTAGATGAAATAAAAAAAAATATAGTGAGTACCTACATATCGGTGACAGGATGTGTCGTATCTTTTGGTTTCCTGTCATGTTGAAGTCACACGGCTGTAACCTAATCTGATTTACAATAAATAATCTGGATTTATGTGGAAATGAATCCTTTGGTCAAAAATAAACTTAATATAAAAGTCCGCTTAATTCCATAACATTGAACCATGCGGGTGGACGATGAGTATACGAGCTTTTACGTGACACGAACATTTTCGTCTGCGCACTCTAAGTCTCCACGCTCTTCGATCGAGTAGGTATGATAGGTACATAGGTATATAGTTGGCATCTGTTTTTTGTTGTTCTTATTAAAACAAAATAATTGTTTTAATATTTGGTTGATTTTACAGTTTAGTGCGGTGCTCATATCTGTTGACCCATTCTATTGTCCACACAGCATTTTTTTGCACTGACAGTTCGAACAAAAATATTATTGTAATAGAATGCATGTAAAACAAACGGGTCGGAATTTATATATCTTTAAAAGACCTTTATATTACTGCTTATTCATCCGTTAAACATCTATAATATGAGTTTTTGGATTTATTTAAACATGATCTCGGGCTTACATGGCACCACGGCTTGAATGTAGCGCATGAAATACCATATTTTATTTGAATGTTTGTTTATTAGTTTTCCTTTTTTTACAGTTTCATATTACTTAAAAATTAAAACAATAACAAATGATGATTGTGAAGTCTGTTCTGTTTATCTTAATCATCAATCATCTGTCAGCTGTCAAATTTACTGTGACAAGTAACGGTGTTGCCAAATTAAAAACTTTACCTCTACGAAAAAAAAAACATTTCATAACCTCAACAGATGTTGTTTCAATAAGTGACAACACAATCGTCGAATTACCATAGCTAAAATACAATCAATGTTCAGTTAAATCCACCAAAATAGGCAAAATACCTACAGAGAACTTTTTCCTTCAACTCGATAGCGACTTAGTTATATTAATGAAAACAATCATATTATAATATTTGTGCATAAAATTCATGGAAATATGTTCATATTGGACGTTGACTCTACGATAAATTTCATTGATAGTATGCTATTGCAAGACGACTTTTGCGTAGGTACTCTTCTTCAAATTCTCCTCTGAAATTTCATTTTGTGAGGCGTACACGATGACTTTTGAGTTTTGACACTTTAAGTTTTTTGCCTGAATGTACTTAGAAACAAAATCAAAAACTTTTTTTGCGCCGGAAAAGTTCAATTTTAGGGCTTTCAGATCTAAATATTAGGTGTGTTGCTTTATTTTGAAACTTTGTGCATTTGTGTGAATTTCTACACACACGTCAAAAATTATTTAGTTGTTTATTTGTCAAGCTATATGAACTGTCAAATTCCATTGAAGATTTTATGTTTTGATATTGAAATATGTGTCAACGTTGGTATGCAGTTAACACGTGTTAATGCGAGTGTAAACGTAATCATCAACGCTTTGAAAATATTTTGCGCTGACAATTAGACATTTTGACAACTTAAGAACTGAATTTAACGTCACATTATCTTATTCATAATTTCTTATATAATTTAATGAAATCATTTCATTGATTCAAAGAATATTCGTTGTTTAGTGAGCAGTTTCAATTATGTGTGGATGACTTTACATTCAGCCATAAAATCCCAGCATCATCTGAATTTTAATAAATTAATGAAATTTGTCATTATATTAACTTAATGATTTGTTTGAGTGAACATGACTTTTCCTTAAATATAACTTCCGAATTCACAAATCAAAAATTTGAAGTACCTAATAATAAATAAAAAATCATATATATAAATGTATGGTAATGGTACTCGAAATGTAAATGAATGCTTCCAATTGTTCTTGGTATCCAAGAGCAAAGAACCCTACTCTTGAATCTTGATAAATAGTGGGAAAATTTACTTCAAGACCAATTTGCGAGAATATTCTTTTTGGCACTTAAATTGCTTAAAAGCCTTTTCTAACTGAAATTTGTATACCTAAAAGTAATTCAATTTAATTTATTTCACGTGAGTGAATCTAATCCACCGATAAATCCATATCCTTTTTTGGGCTTTGCATTTTTCTATAGATTCTACAACACAGTACACTTTTTTTAATTTTTTTTATTGCCGCGTAAAAATCACAGTGAGATGGTATTTTATTCACTGCAAATAAATTTTGTTTTAGATATTGTCTGTCTTTTGTAGATATAGCTATTGGTATTGTGTGTGTATCTTGAATTGCCTAAAGGAATCACAGACAAAAAGTAGCCCCGAGCCAAAGACCATGTAAGTAAAAGACGTATAAATTTTAATTTGGAAAAAAATACCAACGACAAGCGTAACCTTATATACATACATATACATATGTATATCTTATACAGATGGGAAAAGTTGAACGAAAAACAGAAGGAAAATCCTAAGGCAAGCTTTAGCTCTCTGTATGTTGATAAAGATAAAAAATATTTGTATAGTCTATTTACATTTGTCCCATTTGTTATTAAATTTTGCCTTTCCTCGCCAAACAATTTTTTTTTTAAAGGGGATGGTCCAGCTTTTATAGCCGAGAGCTTCAATTGAGAAGTTTCAAAATGTCTGCTTTGCTTCTTCAAGTTTCTTTTAATAAGAGTGGTCGTTGAAGTATTCGTTCCTCCATAATCATACCTTGCACATTGAATAGGATAATAATATAATATAATAGGATAAAAAAAGGACTGTCTGCCTTAGTTGATCCTCTTTGATTTGTTAATGTCGTGACTTGGCTGGGCTTTTGGCGTTAATGTACCTATCTTCTGCTATGGTATAGAAGAATGTTTCGTTTGGTGTTAAAAAAATATTAGAAGGCAAAACGAAGTTTAGTTAAGAGTGAATTGGATTAAGAAAATTATTTTAAGCTTATTTTTAAACCTAATATAGTGAATTTTTATGATGACTTTTTTTTCGTAGGGAATGTTATTAACTTATATACTTATGGAAATTGAATATTGGGATTAATTTAGAAGAATTTAACAAGATTCAGAACGGTATAGGTATATTGCAAGCCAAGTTTTTTTTTCAGATCGAAATTTAATTTTAAGTCTTTGGGTCTTATGGATTTTCGAATAAGAGACAAATAGATTATATTGGTTTTGCATCCCGAAGTAACTTTTTGACTTGAATTTTATTTACGGGAGGACGGGGCACCAAGGACCACCGGGGTACAGAGGACTTTCGTTTTAAAACGACAAATAAGTGACTTTGCCCAAGAGTTGAATATACTATAATAAAAGCGCCCATCTAGGTCCTCAGTTTTTTATTGTCTATCGTGCTGACGAGCACTCTTCGGTTGAAAAACTTTAAATATTTTATTTTTAAAGGTATAGTTTATAAAACAAATATGGAAAGTTGTTGTCTTTAGTGCCACTAAGAATTTCAAGTTTTAATGTCGAAAATTTTTGAATTTTTATTGGTGTTTTATTCAATTTTAGTTTTGTAAAATATTCGTGTTGAAACATGTCGGAAACCCCTTTTAAAAGGCATTGGTATAGAATACGAACCGTCCAATTTTGTGTTTTTTTTTTGTTGTAGGTGGTACGGAACTACATTAAGAAAAAGCCAGAGCAAAGCTGGACAGTTATTACAATGGAAAATACAATATCAGCAATAAATTCAAAAGAAGTATCCATTCAATCGAGCAGCGATCATCTACGTCCTGTGTGCCCCAACAATATTTATTCGACTACAGCAATACGCTTTCAATTCGACTAAATAAAGTTTTAAAACTAAAGAAAGTAATTTTAAATGTGTTAAAAACATAATTTTTGTTTATTCAGAATAAGTTTTGCCTTGAACCATTAAGATCACGTCAGTATATGTGCGACCCAAGTTGTTAATTTTATTTTGGTTTAAAATGAAACTAAAGACATATGTAGGTACTTATCAATTGTTTCTAATTTACTTCAGAAACTTTCTTCAATACAGAATCATAATTATGATCAAGAAAGTTCATGTAAATGATCAATTCACACTTCTCAACAATGCACATGTCATTCCTCATCAGTTAAAAATAAAGAGTTTCACGTAAGTAGAAACTTCATCACTTCATCTTTATCTCAATCAAGTGAGTGAGAAGATGAGTTTATTTATATAATTTCATATCCACATTTCAGTTGTAGTTTAATGGAAAGGAGAAACTCTTAGTCAAACAGAATGTGCTTATATTGTGATGCTTATATTATGATTCTGATTGCCTTAGAGCTTTAGAGTACGAGCATATTATTAAATTTCGAATATATGGAATATTTTTTATAAAAAATTATTAATCTTACAATTTATGATAAAATTTCATACAAAACTAAAGTAAATGTAGAAGAAGTGATAATTTACTTCTAAAAAATGCTATTTTCGTCAAACTGTTCATTTTGGTTTAAAGTGACTAATTTTCTTATAATTTTGTGTCATTTGATTTGTGACAAATGCGCAATATCGGTTTTATATATGAACTTTGACAGAACTTTGGACTAAAATTTGTTGAAATTGATCGTTTTAGAAAGTTAACGAACTAAGGTATTATCTTTATCGGTGTTGTTCAATAAACACTCCCTAAGGCTCAGTTTCTCAGTCTGAGTAAGTGGCACTTAAGACACCAATATGGAGGACTTTATTGGCACAGTTATTCAAATAAGTTTGCACTGTGAAATTGAACTTACGGTTATTTATATTTTATTTAGAACTTTGCATTTTATTAAATATTTTTTTACTGATGAAAAATGTAAGAAATAGGTAATTTTTTTAAGATATGTATATCTTAGGGGGCTTTCACAAAACTTCCATTATTTGAATAATCATATACAGCGTCTTATCCTGGTATCGCTTCAGATATGTTTAACTCTATGTTTAGGACCAGTTTCACAGTGCATACTTAACTAAATAAGTGGCACTTAATTTTCCCATTCATGGACTTTAGACGTAGGTTTACTGTCCGAGTAAGTGGAACTTAAGTGGCTAATATGGGAGACATAAGTGTCACTTATTCCGATAAGTTTACACTGTGAAATTGGGTATTAGTTTTAAATATCTGGAACTTAAGTGACACTTACTTTACTGTGAAACTGGCCCTTAAAGTGACTGCAATGAAAATGCGTTTCGGGTTTTTTTTTCCAAAAAAATCAAGGGTTTTGAAAGAAATTCCATTATTTTTTGGGTCGTTAATGCCTGGAAAATTTTTCAATCTAGTAATTTTGCAACGAGTAAGTACATATTTAAAATAATATAACATATTTTTCATAAAAAAAAAAACAAAATGAAAGAAAGAAATCCATTGTTAAGCACTTTTGATTTTTGTTTACATTTTCTTTCTTACGATATGCATATCATCACATAACTTAACCATCATCATATGTACGTTTGTATAATACATTAGATTAGATTTAGATTAGATTCTTCCTTTATTCATTAGATAAATTACAATTGATTCGATTTGGAATACGGACATGACAATGCTGCCGTCTGCCGGAAATGACATTTCAGTAAAATAAAATTAATATAATTATATAAAGAGAAGATGTATCAAAAAGATTTCATATAGTAGATTTGAGATTGTAAATTACAAAAAATAAATAATATGCAATATATTAGACAAAAGTTAATATTTACATAGATATGAGAAATAATGTTGTATTTAATTTTAAAATTTTAAATGGGAAAGCAAGAAACCTGAGGAATTGAGCAATTTTAATGATTTGCAACATAAAAACTAGTAATTTTAATGATTTAAAACATAAAAATAAAAATATCAATTTTAATGAATTGAAACATAAAGATTTGATTTAAAAGCAATAATTTGCAGCCCTTGAATTGAATAGAGACTTGTAGTATCAAAAACTATTACGATAAGTCATAGCATGATTGCAATATTTATACAAAGTTAGCCAGCCACGAGCGCCATTTAATAATTCGTACAGACTATTTACGGACAGAAAACTTTCTTGGAAATATAATCTTCGGATTTCTTGCAGAATTGGACATACAGCAATGAAGTGGTAAATATTTTCAGACTCTCTCCTGTTACAAAGACTACAAGCCTGCTGAAGATCGACTCTATGTGGCATGAAATTCAAATTTAATAATTCGACTCTGGCTCTGAATATGGTGCTTATAACTTTTGACGAGAATTTGGTGTTGAAATAGCTTTCAATGGTAAACATTTGGTGGTTAAGGTTGCGGTAGATAAATCTGGAAGGTGATGAGGACGCTCTAGTTAAATACTGGTCGTATATTTTGTCATCATCTTTAGCTATGACCATTGCGAACATATTTTGCCAGTCGTTAATGTTATTTTCTGATAAAGATAAATCAATGTCATGAGATAACGCTAGCTGGTTCCAATTTCTGAAAGGATAAGCATTTGTTTGCAATAGCCTAGTTAACACTGCCCTATGTAAACTATTTTCACTTCTCTACATTACTTTTATTAAATATCCAGAAAGGGCTTTCAGATTATGCAAATAAATGGGTGACAAGCCTGATTCCACATGAATTGCGTAGGTGGGAGTAGCGTTTGGTAGACGGAATAAACGCTTGAAAAAGTTCCTCTGTACAACTTCGAACTCTTCAAAGGGGTCTACTCCAAATGCCTGCACGCCGTAACACATACAAGTGTTGACTGTGGCATTAAATACTTTACACTTAGAGCACAGATCAATGTTAAGGTTTGCGAAGAATTTAGGCCACATCATGTTAAGTGCCAGCTTTGCTTCTCTACCTTTTTCTTTCACATGATTCCGAAAGTTTAAGTTGCTAGAAATCAGCACGCCAAAGTACTTGAACTCAAGAACTACTTCTATGGACTGGTTATTGAGTCGCCAAGTCTCTACCCGTAGTCTACTCCTTCGGTTCTCAAAAATGATTACTTTTGTTTTCAAGACGTTGATATGTAGATCCCATGCCTCACAGTAAGCCTGAAGTTTGTTTATTTGGAGTTGTACAGTTAAAGGATTTTCTGCCAGCAACACCAAGTCATCAGCGTAAAGGAGTACCTTTATTTGCTGACCAGCGAAGCTAACGCCACCAGGAAGAATTTCAGATATATAGTCAATGTATAGTGCGAAGAGTATCGGGCTTAAAATGCAACCCTGTGGAACACCTGCAGACGTTGCAAACCATTCAGACAACTTGGATCCATCCCACACGGTTGCACTTGAAGATAATAATAATTTTGCATACACTATTAAGAACTTTCTGGATATTCCAAGCGATGCCAGTTTGTAGATCAAAGCTTGCCTGTTGACTGTGTCAAACGCTGCTTTGAAGTCTACAAAACAAACATATAACTTTTTATTCATTTCAATATATTTTCTGGCTATGCTAGTTAGTGCAAAAATGTGGTCAATTGTTGAAAACCCGGGACGAAAACCTGCTTGAAATATGCTGAGACGGTTATAATTTTCTATCCATGTAGAATGCCTACCATATAGAGTTGTGGCAAAGATCTTTCTGAGAGAATTTAGAATAGAGATTCCCCTATAATTTTCTGCTTGGCTAGCATCGCCTTTTTTAAATATTGCAAAAATAAGCGATTTGTTAAAGCCAGGAGGAACGCAAGCATTATTATATATCTTGTTGAAATAATCCACTATATAATTTTTCAGTTGAACCGTTCCATTTTTAAAGAATTCGACTGGAATGCCATCACAACCAGGGGCCTTATTGTTTTTCATAATCAGCAAAACTGAATCAAGCTCTTCACAAGAAAACGGACAGTCAAGTTCAGATACCACTTCGTTTTGTAACGCAAAGCTAAAAATATGAAGATTCTCCTCCGCTGACAATAGAGTTTTAAAATGAGCAGCTAAAATCTCAGCTTCAAGAGAAATCTTCATACTTTTATACTTCTACTTTGCCCACCTAACTCTCATACATTATTCCAAAATTCCTTGGAATTTTTGGAGTGCTGTAAGTTTATTGCAAGATTTTTGAGAAGAAGCCTTTTTTTCTCGAGACATAATTGTTTGAACTCTTCGTTTGCGTGTAAGTACATATTTTTGAACGCAACCGAGTTAGTTCTTCTAAAGAGTTTTAAGTACTTGAACGAGAGCTTACGGAGTTTAACACAGTCTTTATCGAACCATTTATTTTTAAAATTGAGCGTATAGCTACTACTTGCAGGTACAGCCGAATCGTAAATTACTCTTGTAATACTTTCCTCAATTTGTTCAATATTACTCTCATCTTGAAGAGGGAGAAGATTGCAATGCTGATTCAAGAGAGATTTGTACCGAGAAGCATTATTTTCAAACCACCTTAGTTTTCGAGGATTAGCTACGTTCAACTGCTGGATGTTCTCGTGAAAGCGTATCTTGACAAATAATGGCAAGTGAGCTGAAAAACTAGCCAAGTGCACCTGAAAGTCCTCAACTGAGTTGCACCACTCTCCAGATATTGCACAATAGTCGATTACTGATTGCCCTTGTCCGCTGATAAAAGTTAGCTCGCCATACTTGTCACCGTTTGTTGCCCCATTTAATACAAACAACCCAAAATCCTCTAGCAATTCCGTTAAAACTCTACCATTTCTGTTAAGGGTTTCATCCTTTGAATTTCTAACCTCATCAAAAATCATAAAATCATGTAACATATGAGCAGGAGAGTTCTGAAATTCACCAATTCGCGCGTTAAGATCACCGACAATCATTACATTTTCCAAGGAAGAATTGTTTAAGAAACCGCGTAGATTTTCAAAACCATTCAACCAGCTACATATTACAATTTAGGTACACCGCCAAAATATAAAATTGGTGTTGGTTGGTGGAAATTTTAACAACAAGCCTATTTTCAACAAGTTTACAATGAACGAAATGATTAATTTTAGTGATGCCACATAAAATACCTCCGCTTGCTCTCCCATGCACATTGGATCTAACTGCGAATTTGTAAATAAAAGTGTGGTTGTTGATTTGCATTTTGTCACCTTTGATTATAATTTTTGCTTCAGCGTTTAATTGTGATAATTTGTTTTTAATTTCAACTAAAGCTCGTCTTTTTTGTCGATACATTTGCGTTTGTTCGCGAAATATACTTATGCCAGTTCCTTTAAGTTGGCTATTTGCTGACATTATTTCGTCTACGATATCAGACGATGTATAATACATAATGTACCTATATAGCTACATTAAAGTTTCAAACCATAAGAACAAGTTCGTGCGGTCCAGTCATGCATTTTCTTTAAGAATAGAACGTTGACAACATTTGAAATATTGAAGAAACAGAAGCTATCACGATTACTTGACAGATGGCACTGTTGACAGATGGAGCTGTCAACCCTAGGGTAAAAAAAGCAGATTAAGTAACTATAGCTGCGTTTTATTGGTAATTTATAGCTAGTGTGCAGCAATCAATAAAACGCTTTATCCACTTTTGGCTGTGTTCACAAAGTATTTCTGTTTCCGTGTCTCCACTTTACTACAAATATCATAGAACACATCCTTTTTCTGAGTGAAAAACAAGATTAAGGTTTAAGCCGTGAATAATTTTTAGCGGCGCCATCTTCATCTTCAAAGTTTCATCTTTCTTTATCCACTTTTATATTCACTATTTTGCTGTCTTATTTATCGGCACTTTTTGGCTTTTCTTATTGCTAACCGAAGGAAATTTTACTGCGCTGGCTATAAATTTTCCGATAAAACGCGCCTAATAATGCAGTCATAGAATTTAAAATGCGTGTTCATGACTTACTGCCAAGCATTAATTTTGCACTAGTTAAAAAAGAAATGATTTCCCCGTTCAACTGTCTTAATTTTCAAAATTTATTCTTCTCCGAAATTGACATCTGCGTAATCCTGTCTGAATATAATCTTTTACTATAATTGTACAATTACAGTCTTTTATTTTTCCTTATAGCAACTGTCAGACTCAACGAAGTAGAAGATGTCACCTTTTTGGCGTTCAGTGATTTATAAAAGTTTCCGGCTGCCCTCAACAAAGCTCAGAAGTCATTTCCGTCCAATATAAGCATCACAGGTACCGTTTTATGTATTACTCTTCTATTTTTGGGTTAGTTGTAGCTAATGACTTCAAAATATGACACCAGACCCCGCTGATTTGATTTTTTTTTTCCAGAAGGCATCCAAAAATGCAGGTCTTACTTTGAACTATCAGTTTTCTTCAATAATTAATCTTTATTCTTTAGCTGATTGTCTCGACTTTGCTACCAACGAGATCAATTTATATGTTCCATCATTTCTAGGTTATCACCTCATGTAACACACTGACATATAATATGTTTAATGTATACCATATGTACTACATATAATATAACGGTCAATAAATTTTCAGAATATTGAATTTCAATTATATCAGCTTTATTGATGCAGGGATAGGGAATACCATCAAAATGCAAACTTCAATTAAAAGAAAAAATAGAATTTCGGTGGTGTAAATAATTTTTTTATTTCATTGTTATTTGAAATAATTGGTATTTAATGAAGATTCTGACTTTCTCAGTCTGACAAAAAAAAAATAAAAACAATCTTCTGGGGCTTTTGTAACAAAATCAATATGCTCGCTAGTACTTTTTTACGGTCGCCATAATATAACCATTGAGTTTCTCACACTTTTAATTAAGGCTACAGCATTTCGGAGAACCTTTTTTTATAATTTTTTGTTTGCTGCCTGAAATTCGAAAGAAGCACGATTAGCTGCTTATAATACGCAATGAAAGAAAAACAAAAAATACATTCTCGTTTTGAACAAAGCGAATGCAGTAATCTAAGAGTTATATTCCTCCAGTGGCCAAATTGCACTATACTCATACGAGGCATATACTATACCTTCAGCAGGAACAAACAAGGGAAGCGTGAAGCGCATTCGTTGTTTTGCATACATGTAAGGGATTAACTTGCGGAAATAATCCCCTGCTGGAGAGTTGGACATGGTTTCCAGTTATACATCCAGTGTACATTTGTCCAGTCAAGCCAACCAACCAACCAGCCAGCCAGTCAGTCAGCTATAGGGACAGAGAAGCAACAGGAAAGGTAAAAAGCTAAACTGGTTGCCAACACTACCATCACCCAGCATTCGGGATGTTCATATAGCTGGGATGTGACATTTATAAAAAGAGTTAAAAATCAAGCAAAAAGAAGAGGAAACAGCTTTCAAAGAGTGATGTGTGCTTTCCAGACATCATATGATATTAATTTGATACGTGATACGGATTGAAAAATAATTAAAAAAATGAATGTTGCCTGTGGCAGAAAAAAAAGCAACACCACTTAATTGCAAGGTTATACGGATCAAGATGGAAATGTTCTGTGATGTAATAGAATACTAGAAGCTTTTTGAATCCTTTTTGTATATTAATTTCAAAATAGCTCAAGTATGACATTCAAAGTAAGCAAACATGGTTTGCTCTTTCTCCTGAACACCATGTTTGTGGTTACGATAGCATATTCACTATATAGGATTATAAGAAGAGACTAATAACGTCAAATGGAGTGTTTAGTGAGAAAGGTGATACCTTGACAGTCAACCTGCATTTTCTAATCTGAATATCGTTGAGTGAGTACCTATATAAGATACTCGAAATGACACTCAGAGAAAAAAAGAGTATAATTAAGGACAAACATACTTAAACTGACAAATTTCAAACTTCTTTTCATCGCAATCGTGTTTATACTATAATTAAGTACGACGGATTTGAATCAATATTAACGCATTCTTTCTTTAAGTAGGTAGTTGCATTCCTAAGTTAAGAACGACCAGCAGTAAACTTAAGCACGCATTTTTTTGTTTTGATGGTATAGAAGTCATTTTAACTCCCTGCGTTCTTATATTGAGTACTTTTTGGATAAAATAAAAAAAAGCGGAGTTAAATGGAGTATGTTATGCTAAGAAGGATTGCGTTCTTAAATTTAATATAAATATTCTCAAAATTAGACTTTCATTTTTCGCTGGGTGGAGGAGTGGAATCTGGTGGCCAATTCAGGGTTGAATCAAAAATCAACCACAGAATAGCAGGGTGCTCGTCGGGAATGTTTAATATACTATGGTACGGAAATGCACCCATTTAACAGCTATCAGCTTTTATCTATGTAACTCACGAGCGTGAGTAGGTTTTAAAAACTCATGACCGTAAATGTGAGAAAAATTAGAGTGATGCTAATTTAAATTCTTGCCTCACTCACAATTATTAGCAGTTTTTAACCGCTCATGAGCAATGGTGAGAATTTTATTCAATTAAGCAAAAAAATAAATAAAACTAAAATTATAAATAAGTCATAGTTTTTAAAGCTACAACAATACCATTTTATGGAAACCCAATGTTGAAATGATTTTCTCCAATTTCCAAAAAGTAGGTGTGGCAAAAAATTGGAAGTTGTCACTTGCTATTTATTTTACATATTTTATTTTATTTCATTTTATTTTATTTTATTTTATTTTTTTTTATTTCATTATTTTTTATTTGGCCTGTCATACATTTTTTATAACTATGTACACATTTTGTTTTTTTTTTACATGTTATTAGGATAATTCGTTTTGTTTTCTTAAAATTGATTCAAAAAACTAAATTTTAGTCAAAAACACCCCCAAAAAGTGGACATGGCAAAAGTTTTAAGAGAACTAGAAACACTGTGCCTCGCACCGTACCTAGAAGGTGAACTCAAAGATGCAATAGATGTCTACCTAGCCGTTTCAGTGACTGGACTTAAACCCAAAAGGAATTCTAAGTAATCCAATTGAGGCTATGAGAAGCAGAGTGGCATAGCTGATTTTTTCATTTTTTTTAAAAAGACGTAAACGAATTTTTAAAAAAGTCTTCCTTCTTTGAAACATTAAATTGTCCAATCTTATTGATAACACGCACTCAAGAATGGTTGAGAGTTGTAAATTTATTTTTTAAATTTACCAGCAGCTGGTTTTGTAAACAAATCAGCACCAAAACACAAAAGAAAAGTATTATATCTTCGAGAATATGTAACGAATGGTAACCCTGAATTAACATAAGAATTTGAAACATATTTTAAAATTTTTGACACGAATCTCAAATTTTATAAAAAAAAAACTATTTGATTTAATTCACCAGTCCATTAAACCTTAATGGAAGTGTACAACAACATTTTTTTCCAAATAAAGTCTGAATGAAAATTAATTTTCCAAATCAATAAACATCTACAATAACACCACGATTTTTTTTCAGTCAAATTTCATTAGGATTACGTTTAGATATAATACGATATGAAATCCCACTAACATACATACATACATATATATCGCGCTGAATTAGCATAAGTTCCACCAATATTTTCCTTCTATAAATTAACTTGCCCGCCCTCTGAAAATAAAGCCGAAACAAATTTACGGGAAATCCACTCATTTGCAATGACTTTCATAAAAAGCCTTTTCCTTCCGGATGCGGTCGGTGGTGGTGAAAAGGTAACCATGTTTATATCCATAAATAAAACAAAAACTTAGTCATGCTCTTCGTTGTCGTCTCCATGCCATCCATGCCATCGCCACTGTTCGACGTCGTTGTCGAAGTTAGCTTAAAAACGTGTGGTAAGTGTAACGCTACACCATCTAAGTTTCAAAACTAATGTATTAGACCCAGCCAGCCACCCTGCAGCTCAGTAATTGAATCTAGAAGACGTTAACACAGATCCTTGGTTTCGAATACAAGGGGATTGTTTTGCCCTTCGGGTGGTTTTTGATGGATGCACTTCTAAATTAAATTTTACCCTTATACTCAGTTTGCGCGTATACCTCCATATATACATATATACCTAGACCTATTACCTATAGATGGAGTGACTTTATACCCATGACGAGGCAAGTATGCTGCAGCAAATTTGTTGATCCCTAACAGAATGCACGTGACTTTTGGGCCTTATTGGATACTAAATGGTATAAAACTTGCGGGTGTCCTTGCCCTGTAGTGTGCGCTTAAGCTGCGTCTCGTCGTGTCTGTATAGTAGGTATACACCAATGTATCTATGTTTGGGTTTGTTTTTCGTTGGACCATAATGTGCTAGATAGCATTTGTGGAATTATAATCTTATTTCGTTTTAATTACATTGGAATTCGGTTACGGTTGTAAGGAACGCAGTTTCAGGCGTGTTCATAAAAGGGAAAAATCAACATTTAAGAATGAAATAAAAAAAAATAAATACATTTCGAAAAGCTTAGATGAAAGTGAATAATATGAATGGAGGGTTTACTTTTTTGATTTAATTATGTATGTATGTATGTATGTATAGGTAAATCCTTGAGGCTATAAAAACAACGCCATTTTCATAAAGGAATTGTACAATATACAGTAGATGAAGATATTTTCAACTTGTGATTAGGGTAAACAGACTTATTGTTGGCTCCCTTCCCAATTATATTGGTATACAATATTTAAAATAATAATGTGAATAGATATTATTTTAATTTTTAAAGATATTTTAAATAATATTTGTCAAGAATTATTTTTTAAACTTCTTTCAACGTAGTTTGGTATCACTTTTGATTCTTCTTATGTTTGGAAACAGTGTCAACAAAATTCATTCACGAGTTCGCGATATATTTGAGAGTTAAACCTCGCAAGTTAGAAAATTAGTGAGCTTAAAGTGTCAATAACTGTGAGAAACAACAAAACCAAGTAAAGTGGGATATGTAATATGTATTTACAAACAAATAAATAATGATGTAAATAATCAGATCCATTTGTTTTAGTAATTTCAACAACACTCTTCTTCATATAGAGTACAACGTCCAAATATAGAACATTTAAACAAAATTTTTTTAAATTAGTTTTGCCAAGATTATATTTTGCATTAGTTATTTCTGCGAACTTTGGAATCATTCTTTTTCTTTGTTACTATAGAAGACAACATATGCAAAATTCACCCTCGAGTTCGAGCCATTTTAAAATGAATCTGAAAAGTCGTGAAATCAATTGCTACGATTAGACGGTCAACGTATAAATGGTCATACAAAATAATTAAAAGCGCGTTGACTGTAAAATTCGTGTGAACGCAGCCGTCAATTCATTGATAGTATTCTGCGTTGACGACCACACACCTTGACAACTTTGGATTCCATTTTGATGTCAGGCAGTTAACGCTTTCAACATTTACGTTGACTATCTAATCTAATCTAAGCTTAAGAGTGTAAATAAGTGTGAAAATGTAAGGAAAAGTGTTATTATTACAAACAAATAAACAATACAAAAATACGAGTACTTATGTATATGTAATTTTGAGCCTACGGTTCAGGTTTTAAAATAAAAGTAAAATTCTAGGCTAAATTGTTTTATACAAATTATTGGGGAGGCATACAAATTTTTACATTGTTTAGTCAATGATTTAGTTTGTCGTCAATTTTATTTTTCACTTTGACAAATGCAAAAGTTGAAGAAAAATTTAAAAAATTTGAAAAATAATGTACTATAGAAAACTTATTGCTTCATACTTTCGCTTTAAAATTTATAAGTTATTTTATATTGGCAAATCCAACAGGAAAAAAAGAAGGGCAACTTAATTCAATTCGGTTGTTCACCAAAAAATTGATTTTTAAAGAAAAAATTATATGATTCTAAACTTAAATCCACTAACTGATTCGATTACCAAGTCGTTGTCGTATTTTTATAAAAACCCATAAATTTGACCTTGTCTAGTGATAGGTAATTGTATATTATTTAAAATACACGAATCTTCGGATAAATGAATACATGGATGCACGGATACACGGGTACACCAAATACACGGATTCAAATCCGGATATTATAAGAACACGTGTATTCGTGTTTTTAACTATAGTATGTATTTATATTGTATATAGAATAATCTTATTTTAATATTTCACCACCAATTTAATATTTACATGCATGTTAACTATTAAATTGAAAACATACATATGACATGGCTAATAATTGTCACATAATATGCCAATCAATGGTACAAATGCCAATTATTGGTAAAAGTTCCAATCATTGGCTTGTTTGGCACAACATCAATATTTTTGGACATGTATATTGTATGTATGTATATTCAAATTACATATTTTACACATTATTCTTATCTTATGGCGGGCGTTAATGAATTATTTTTAATCAATAAAAGTCTAACCTTGAGCTAAAAATAACTAAAAAGACATTATATTGAATAATTATATATTTAGAAGTTAATTGGGCTTTGATGATCGTTAAAATGGATGCAATTAATACAAAACTAATTCATCTTTGTTTACCCTATGTTTCGCTGGCTTCTTTCCGGCTTCTTCAGGGGTTTATTTCTTTATTTTATCTATCAACCAAAATTATTGTTACAAAAATTATTATTACAAATCCATGTGAAGTTAAATTAAATTAATATAATAAAATGAACTTACCAAAATTACATTTTAAGATTTTAATAAATTAATAAATAAAAATAAATTAACATTTAACACTATCGCTTAAATGCCCAACCGCCAATTTTGCAAAAATAGTCTAATGTTAAATTCTTGTCTTGAAAAAAAGAAAAAAAAAAACAAAACAAACAAACGCACAAGATTGATTTAAAATCAAAATAAATTGACTAATGCATATGGTTAATGTATTTTTATGTTTATTTTCTTTTAAATTAAATTTACCTGTAAATGAGTGTGCTCCTCATCATAATTAAAAGCTTTTTTCTTTATTACATTTAGTAAGCATAATTATTATTGTTGTCAAATCTAATTTTGTATGAATTTGATATGTGAGTTGCTAACCTATGTACATATGTATACAAAATATTCAGCTCTCGAGAAATGTGTATGTATGTAGCTCAGAGGGATATTATGTTTTGAACATTTAACAACCCCCAACAAAAATCATAAATAAACCTATACCTTATAATAATATACCAAATACATTTCCAAATAAACAAATTTTCAATATTGCTTATATTATACGTATAGAACTTTGGCATTTGGTTATGGTTTAGATATATGAAGTTATATGAGGAATCAGCGAAGCACGTGTTTATATAATTACTGTTTTCAAAATTCCATAGTATATGAACTTATTATATGAAAGGCATTTATGTTATGTACGAGCACATAAGGCTTTTTTTTAAATTTTGTACACACTAAAAGGATTTTGTCTACCCTTAATATAAAACAACACAGTGTGAGGGGATATACCAATAGTGCCGGGTTAGGAATTCCATACATTCGTTTGATTTGGGTAAACAAAAATCCCTATAACTTGACCTACTTACTTTTGAAATTGAGCTTGGCTCCATTGGCAATAATTAAGACAGTGTCAATTTAAATGACATTTATTGCCTGGTAGCGCATTTCATTGCCAGCTAATTTCAGTTTGTTTTGTTTAAAATGGTGACCACTGTCAAATACTAGTCTTGATAGTACAACATTTTAATTCATTTAATTTCTCATATTCTCATATTTAATATCAAAACGTTAAAAATCATTCAAAATTGCGGAGAGAAGGTGAAACCAACAAAATTTATGGCCTCGGTAATGGAAATCAATAATTGCCTTTCTTCTTCTTCCGAGCAATATTGCCATTGCCAAAGCTTCTCCATTGGCAATATTCAAGGCGATGGCAATGAGCAATTTGTGTCCTCCAATATTGCCAAATGAGCTACTGGGGTTAACTCTATTTCTATTACTCTATTTCAAATTCTACCTTAGTCACTTAAGTGGGTGTTAGAATTGAATATAAGCATTTTGCTTAAGGTTCAGGCGAATGAAGGCCTTACAGATTACAAATAGATCATAATGAGCGACACATTTTTTGCAGAACCCTTAAACACTATAGACTCGTTGGACCGTTTTTTTTGCGCATAGAGATTAGAACACGTGAATTCACAAAACTTTCACATTTGTATTACAAGAGAACCGCAAAGTATTCAGTTTTCTTGATTCATAGAAAGCGGCATAGCTTTTAGAACTATTAAATTCTGCTCCTTTCTTTATTCTCTCCTGTATATGTACCTACGTGTACAATGGGAAGTAAATCCAGAAACGAATTTTAAAATCTGAATATATAGAACGTCAAAAATTTTCCAGAAACTTAACTTAATTGTTATCTCGTATAAAAGGGGACTAAGAATTCGTCACTTGTGTGAATTTTAGTTGAAAGCCATTCCTAAAAAAGAAATTTTTCGCAGCACGGAGTCGTCGCGAGAGAGTTAAAAGTTTCCTTAGCTGTGATTTTCTGCGCAAGAAATTCAAATTCATAGCTCACCAAAATGTCAGTATAAGAAAAAAGAATAAAAGCCCAACAACGTGGTCATGCGTTTAATTCATTTTAGGTAAAACGGAAATCGAGAATTTTGTTTGAATTTGTAGTACCGTAATTTTCTGCAGACTCAACATTTTTGAGAGAATTTCAATTTTACCCTGAAATTGTACAGTTCTTGAGCCAAATATTTTTAATAGCAAACTACTCACAGGGGGTGTCCCAAAATCCACCCAAGATTTGAATTTCACACTACTTGTGCGGTCATAATTGTTTGCAACAAAAAAAAAGACAGCATGGCAACTAACAGTCACTAGTTGAGGATTATTGAAAATGGAGCACTTCACGAAATAACAACGCGTTTCCATTGTTAAGGGTTTTAGAAAATGCACGTTGTATCAACGATTTTCAGCCACATTTGTGCGGAACGGTCATGGAAAATGACAACAAAAGAGTATATATGTGCCAAGCAAAGCCAAGGAGACCATTTACCCGGTATTCTATTCCACATACATAACCCTATATTGTATATTTTATGAACTAATAAAAAAATAATAATAAATAAAAAAATAAATTGGGTGGAGCGACAAGTCATGTAAAACCAGGTCCTAGTGACTAACAACTCTTAACCATTCTTTCTGTGCGTGTTATTGGTAGGAAAGAATGAGACCTACAATGTTCTGCCGAATGCTAAAGAGAGAAGCAATTTTTCATGACAAGAGATACTCTTGGAGGATTTGTCAATTCCTCGCAAGAGGCATTAACCCGTGAACCTGTTTTTCTTTTGAATCAAACCCAAGACCACCGGCGCGGTGGCAGCGTAACAGACTTTCGCACTAACCATTACACCAAAAAAAAAAACAATACAATTTTTAATTAAAAACCTATGTTTTCTATCAAAATTTGTTTCAAATCTGACTGAAATCATAGTTTATCAAAAATGTCGATGATTGAAAACTATATAACCGATTCTTCAATTGTGTTGACAATTGACAAAAATATCGTATTGGAAATGGACAAAGGGTGAAAGGGTCTTATAAGTAAAATTAAATCATTAAATGAATAGAAAAATTTACCGCTAGAAAACATCTAGGAAAAGTTGCAATCCTAATAAAATCTGAAAGCTCCATGACAAAAATCACATTTAAAATTGTGATATATTTTTTTGTAATGGATCGCGATTATGACCTGAATTTGCACATTCGAAATTAATTGGGAACTTGTTTAATGTTTCGCTCGGCTTTCAGCGATGACGGAATTTTTCAAGAATTTTTCAGTTATTTCGTGGAAATTATTACGACAATGCGCTATTCCAAACCCAATTCAAATAATATAGAACTTTCTCTGGGCTCTGTTTATCAATTCATGATTTGGAAGAATTCTTGCATTTATTCACCTGCTCTTTCTGAAAATCAAGCCATTCACGGCATTCAATTTCTCATTAAATTTAGTATTTGCAGTATTCGTTAATTAATTCCAATATATAGCTCTAAATGCTTGTCCATACAAACACATGGGCCATGATATGACTAAATCTACCTTCACACTAAGATTCAAATTTCCTTTCCCTGAAAAATATTGTTTAACAAAAAAATAATCTAGTATATTACAAAAGTATACTACAATTTCTTGGAAGCTTACTCATCAAAGCTTAATTAAACATGATTTTAATTGGAAAATTATTTGAAATGTAGTTAGGTATAGGCTCATATTATCTTTCTTAGAAATATAACCCACTGAAAGTATAAATATAGAGGTGTAACAGCAGAATAATAAACAGAAAAATGTTTAAATAAGATATTTATTCTTTAAACAAAACAAAGTATAGAAATTGGCAAATTTATTTGATTTCAGAAATTCTGTTCAGTATACCAAATGTATACAAGAAAATTGTATACTTGATTTGGCGAAGTCTTGGCATTCTCTGAAAAAAAATAATTTAAAAATAAATCCAAAAGGAAATTTATGATCATTACTTGTTTCATGAAATCATTGATGTCGTCATCACTTATACTAAAGAAGTTTAATAATTCAACTTTAAAAATTTTACAACTAAACGCCCTAAGAATTCTTCTTACAAAAGCCGTCAAATTATTTCATTATAGCCTAAGAGTTATTTAAAAAAATTTAAATCAGTCTTAGGTCCAGTTTTTCCGTGCTGAGTTAACTCGAAAGCTAGATTTACACGATTGACAAATTGTCAGTATTTATGTCATTTTACTGCCAAAATACTGCACACATTATTTCATTAATGACATGCGTTTACACGGAACTTAAATAATGACTGGTTGACACTTTGACAGCATTTTTTCAATTTGACGACAAGGATGGAAACGAGTCATTTACACGAATGCCAAATTTCGGTAGTCTTCTGACGACACAAACAAATCGAACCGCCAATTTAAATTTGTTTTTTTTTTTTTTAATTTGATATTAAGTTATCAAGTTAATTTTTTTTAATGACAACATTATTTGAAAAAAATTGTCAGCACTGTATTTACACGATGTCAGTATAATGCCAAAATTTAATGTCAGTTTCACCTGGCAGTTTTTAATGACAAAAATACTGACAGATTAGCGACCGTTTACACAACAAAAAGAATAATGACTAGATTTTGACATAAATACTGACAATTTGTCATTCGTGTAAATCCAGCATAAATTAAACTTTATAGTTAGTTGATCCGGCAAATAAATTGAACCTAAGTTAGCACTGAAGCAGTGTAGGATTTTTAACCAACTTTAACTTTCAGTTGTCAAAAATCAATCGAAATCGAAAAAAAAATCAAGCACAGTGAAAATGGGCGTTCACTATCGAAACTATGTCTCCTTTTACGCAAAGAAACATGTAGCTGCAGATTTTTTGACGTTTTCTTTTAATTTCGTAGAACGTTCACACCTCTTGTTTGGTACACTTCTCACCTAAAAACTGAAAGTTCCTAGAAACTCAGTTTCCTCGTGTGAATGGGAGCTATGTGGCTGTATAGAAAGAGGCGATTTCATTAGTGTCATCTATATTTTGATAGTGTTTTAACAAAACTTCTGTCAGAAATATCTACTCAGGTAATCCAGAGTTAACACTTACCACATTTGATGAGTTACATCGGGTTCTTAATAGCTTGAAAAATATTTTTCAGAAGTTATAAAGGGATTAAAACCGAAAATAGTTTGATCTCGTACTCGAAAACTGGGCCTTATTATTGCTAAATTCAATGTCAACTCGCCAACACATCACGATGCCAAACCAATTCGCTTAAACGAAGGAAAATAAAACTTCCCCCTCTCTTAGTTTTATTAATACATCTTATATAAATCATCATCATCATTCAGAGGGGTTTAGAAGCAACGACTTTGTTTTTACCCTTTTTTCAACTCTTCAATTCACTCTACAATTCATTAAATACTCGAATAAAATAGGAACTAAAAAAAAAATCCACGTGTAAACCACACGCCACACCAATGAATATCTGTAGAATATAAAGTATAACATATATAACTAACTACGTATACTACCAATAAATGCATTTAAGTGGGTGAAGTTGAAGTATCTAAAGAATGCAATGAATATGTTTTCTAATTAACACCATTCGTGTTCAACGAGCTCAAAAAAAAAAAAGTGAAAAAATTGCAAACATGTATCGAGTGCAAATACCAATGTCAGGCAATTATTTGCAATACATTTATACATATATCCAATCCATCCATCCATGCGATCCAAATGAAGTGGAAATTTAATTCGCATGTAAATAAAAAGTCTGGTCGTAAACTATAAAACTTCACAAAAAGGAGTCATGTTATGGTTTATTTTTTTTTACAGATCTAAATTACAAAAAAAATTAACTGATTACTTCAACACGTAACAGTAGTTATGGTTTTTTTTTTGCTAAAAACATTGAGAAATAACACGAAAATATTTTCATTTAACAACAAAAATCAAAATTAAAGAAATGTTTTGGAACTTACGTTTGCAAATTTTGCGGTGGTTGAGAGGTTTGGATCGATCAATGTAGTAGCCTTCTTTGCAATAATGACAATGCCGGCCTGTGGTTGAGTGACGACAATTCAGGCACACTCCTCCAGATACTCGACCAGAGAGTTTGAATAGTTCCATATTGAATCGGCATTGCCGGGCGTGTCCATTACAATTGCACACTGAAAATGGAAAAGAGTGAACATAATTTAATTTATAAAATTGTAAATAGTTTTTTCGTAACAGAAATAAAGAAATATATTACATTTTAAACTAAAAATAGTATAAATAGATCTTAATACTCGGTTTTTTTTCCTTAAAGATGGACTAGAAAACCTACCAAAATCCGAAATTTTAAGATTAAATTGTATGCTTCGGAAAAATGTGATTTTAGGGCTTTTAGATGACATTTGGATCGAAATATTTGTATACGTCAAAATATAGTTCATTGCCTATCTGCCAAGCTATAATATGACTAATTCCATTGAATGATAGCTACGATGTCTATGGATTAAGGTCAATACAGGCTACGTTGACACGATAAAGAATTTTGGTGTGTTCACGTTCAGATACAGTCAACGCGCTTTGAGCAGTCTGTCAATGTATCCTAACTGCGTTAAAATTCGAGTCAACGCGAGTATCAATGAAGCGATCACACGCCTTGACAGTTTTGTAACAAAATTTGAAGTCTTTTTGACGTCAGACAGTCAATGCGCTGAACATAGTTAAGTGAATGGACCTTTTCGATTGACAATTTGGAACTGCCCGATCCGGAATCTCAATCAATCAAACACACAAACAGAACAGTTAAACGTCATTTGTAGACTTTTTTTTTCTTTTTTTTTTAAATGACGAAATAAATTGCATTGCATGGAAAATTAATTTCTTTCATATAATTTGTATTTCAAATTTTGAAATTATTGTTTACCTAAACTTTGTGGGTGAGCGTGTGAGAATAGGTAGTTGTGGTTTCAATTCTGAAATTCAAACATGAACCATTTTCTCTTCTTTTTCACGGTGTTCACATTGGACTGCCTCCCCCGACTTTTTTTGACGTCTCTGTACTTTTCATCAATCCCACTTCATGAAGTGGCGTCTGATGTCTCCGATACTTATCTCACTCCCACTCCATGGCGAGAAAGAGGTGGCCAAGAAATGCAAAGTGGGAGTGAGAAAACAGGGACGTCAAAAATAGTGTTGCCCTCTGTATTTCGATTGTGTCAGAAGCATGCATCTGTCAGAAATGAATGTATTACTGCTTTTTGAGTGGATTCGGACTTGAAATGGAGAAGCAAAATTCTCTTCTCACAGTCTTCACAAGATTATTTATTGTGCAATGGTTTACAAGATTTTTTTTTGATTTCTGACAGTTCTGAATGCTTCTGGATTAATGAAAAACGACAAACTTTTACGTGAAACGAAATATAAGAAGACTGTTTGTTCATATCTTAAAGAAGGATTAGAAAGGCTTCAGTCCAGGTTTCCGTGAGACCATGTCCCTGGCGAAATCCGACATTTTGAACAACGCAAAAAGTTTATGGCTCAGAAATAATTGATTTTAGCGAAAAATTGTTGAAAAAAAATTGTGAAATCATCGTTTTTTGCAATATTCAAGAATTTAAAATGTTGTCTAAAATCAATAATGTCCCTTATGAAAAGATTTAAATACAGGATAAAGGTTACTCCACTTTTGCACTCACATCACAACCTTATTTTGGATTATAATGTTTTAAATAAACTCATTTAAATCTAAAAATAAACAAAGGGCACTTTTGTCACCTTTGTTTTTTCCATACTTGGGTTTAATTTTTATTTCCCGTTTGTTTGTTAAAAACAAGGCATATAGCATAGAAATACAAGAATTTCCATTCTGTGTATACAAAATAAACAAACACTCAAATCGTATAAAATGTTCAGTCTTAAATCTTTCGTTAACCTTCTAACGACAACAAGTATTTAATTAGGAACGCACTTACTTATATGTACCTACTATAGCTTGCAACTTACAAGTTGCAAGTGGAAGCTGATTTTTGCATTATTATTAGATACATGTGCATAACTCAAACACTCGACTGACTTTGTTGCGTGTGGATATATACAGGAGTCACCAGACGACAGTTTTCTTCACGTTGTCATGTCACCTGCACTTGTTCTTCATCACACCACCAACAGTGTTGCGCGTATCTAATCACCATTAGAGCCACTTTATTAGCCTCAAAGTTTATTTACAAACATCGCTCGTTTTACTCGAACGAGCATGAATAGCAATCTGAGCATTGCTGGCCCCACCTGCTGATGCTGTTATGCTAATTCCATGTCAAATGCATCATGCTGCGACTGCGACACTTGTGCGTGTGGCGTTTGCAGGTGACATACACGTTAAATTAAATGACTGCCTCTGCCATAAAGTCAACTAATAAACTGATTTACAACATGATTGTGGTAACATCATTCATAATATTATTTGTGAAATTTCTTGTAAAAAGAAAAAAAAACACACCATAGCTATACTTAAAAATGTTCTTAATCTTTATCATTTCGATGCGATGCATCCGCAAAGTACTCCTTGATTGTGATTCAGTTTTGCCACGTTCAAAAATGCCCGAAAAGTCATAAAAAAGTGTCATAAAAACTCACATAAAACTTTGTGGTGAGTCTTGGATACAATATTATCCCACAGATGAACCGCTAACTGCCGTCAGCGGTTTTGCACGTGTTAAACTCATTTGCATATAGAACTTCAACTTAAGTTTTGAATAAAAACAAAATTAATAACGTGTAGTACTCGTACCAAAGAAGTTTTGAGTGAGTGACTATGCTATAGCAACGTAGGTACTCAACTCAACTCTCTTTTTAAACAAGCCATTATTTTTTATGGATATGAATATGAATATGCATAACTTTTGGTTGTTGAAAGGTTGAAAAAGTCGTGTGCTGACTAATTTGTTTTAGTTTAAACACCTTTAGTTTTTATATACCTTTATAATTTTATTAATCGGTTATTTAAAAAAGAATAAATTCATTTAAAAATTCTAAAAATTCTAAAAGAACTGAATAGCGTTATTTACTTTGGCATTTTAGTGTAAGTTAATACCAAAATGTATTAACGCAAATATTAAAGCACTGTTTGTTTATTTCCAAAAACACCCAATTTCAAAAAAATTTAATGGAAAGTTCTGTAAAAGTTCATATAAACAAATTGAATTGGATGTAAATTGGTACAAGTTGGCATTTTAAGGAAGTAAACGAATAGACCTTACACTAGCTTTTATTGTGTACTTTGCCACTTTTTAAATGTCAAAAAAAGTAAACAAAACATTATCAATACAAAAAAATAAACGAAGCGACTTAAATTGGAATTTCTATTGTAATAAAATACCTATAATAATTATCTTGCGCGCTTAGAGAAATTTACCTGTCAACTGACGACATATTCTTTTTTTAAATTTGATAATAAACAAACAAAAACAAATAAAATGACAGATGAAGATATATAAAAAAAAATAACTTCTGCCAAGTTAAAAATTAAACTAAAATTAAACAATAGCCATATTGATTTTTTGTTGTTCTTTCACTTCAGCTGTCTTTTGTCAGAACTAATAAATTTTTGCCCGAAGAAAATTGCTTGGACAGAGATGTCAGGGAGGGAAATAATTTAATTTCTCGTGAACGACATCTTCTGCCCAAAACCACTACACAATATGTGTGTGGAATTTAGTAGAAAATAGTAGTTTTGAAAAGTTTTGAGCTTTTTGTTAATTTCATACAATTTTAACATTATAAATGTTTAAGCGGAGGCACAACTACTAACAATTTGAAAAAAATCAACAGAATTTCAAAAAAGTGTAAAGCCCGGTAGAGAAAGAGGGCGAAACGTCAGAGGAATAGACAAAATTATTGCGTTCGTGCTTTGTTCTTACTGGGCTGAGGAAACAGAATACGAAGAAGATGATAAAACGGACACCAAAAAAAGTAGAAGTGTTCGTAGGCAGGGATGGCCACTACTTTTTTTTACATTTGCTACTTAGTTTATGGAGTTAAACGTAGTTAAATGTAGTTAATGAAACAAATTGTAACAAACTTATATTCAAATATCAACCCTGTTCGTGGGCTTTCCAGATTTGCATGTGAAGAATAGCAAATTTAAAAAAGAATACCGCTTGCTTTATTCAAAGTTTTAAAATACATAAATGCTTTTTTCATTTCTAATGTACCTCAACTATGCTGGAATGGAAAATCGGGTAAATTTTTGTTTACATAGGTTCACATTGGACTTTCTTCTACGACTTTCTTGACGTGTCTTTATACTCATCTCACTTCAACTTAATGACGAGAAAGGGATGGCCAAGAAAGGCATCTCTTTATAGCCATGAAGTGAGAGTGAGAAAAAGTACAGAGACGTCATAAAAAGTCGGTGGAGGCAGTCTAATGTGAACAGCGTCATAGACTGCTTTTAGACGACAGCGATTTTTAAGCTTCGGTTCTCGTTTGGTTTCTTTTCGGTTGTAAAGATGCTTTTAAACACTTAGATTTTTAATAGATGTTAAAGGTTGCCCCACACCAACGCGAATCTGTCATGGCGACGACGAAAACAATAATAACAACATGTGGTTGTCAATGGAAATAACACGTTCTTATAACAAATTCGCATTGGTGTGGGGCAACCGTAACATATTTTGTTCAAATGAAAAGGAAAGATCTCTACATTATTTACTCCCGTTATGAACATGGTCTATTACCATGACCTGTGTGTAAATTTATAAATAGTTTTCTTTGTTGCGATGCTGATGCAAAGCAGCTTGCGCATTATTTGATTCATGTTTGCAATAATGTTGATAAATTTCGTACCTGTAACTACCAGAGTAATTTTAATAAAACTGCATTTCATATTTTTGGTACAAAATTCCCATAACGGAAATGGAGAAGAATTTTTTGCGAATATTGTTTTGAGAAAATTGGATAATTTTTGTAAACTTCGTCGAAGCTCTTAGGAGTCACCTAAAAATTTATCTGAAACATAATGCAGATTCACTTTTGAAAACCGAAAAACTATGAAAGTCATTTTCACTAATGTCCGTCAAAATCTTTTTCATGATAAGATTTTTTGACGATTTATTCCTCCCAAGAAGAAATATAGGTACCTCTTGACAGTGTAACGCACTAACAATAATGTCACTCCATTCTCCCACTAATAGCAATTAAAAAAAATCGATTTATTTAAAGGGGAAAAACAACGAAAGAGCCAACATTATTCTTCTTCTTAATTTAATATTCTGAGTGTTGCGAGTTAATTTTGAAATATTTGTTTTCTTTCCTTAGATTTTGTTTATAAAAGTATAAATTTAGCAGCCTTATTAATATTATTTACTACCTATAAGGTGTTGAAGTATTTCTGAAATAATGTTAAATAAATTACCATTATCTGGCGCCCAACGTGGGGGCTTTGATTCGTTAAAACAATTTCCCTAAGCATAAAGTTTCCAATATTTTAATCTACTGTTGTTAAATAAAAATACATTAAACTCATTAGACTTCGTCCACACCACACCACGCAACGTTCGATTTAATTTATTAACCAAATCATTCTTTTTAAAATACGTTTAATTTAAATCGTTTCTTTTCTATCAAATAAAATGATCTACCTACTGCAGACAAACACTAGCTGATAAAATGACAGTTGACACTCATTAAATTTTATCAAATACCGAACATTGATTTGACATAGTTGTTGTTTTTTTTTTTTGTATTTCATCGGCAATCTAGTCGCAGACAAAGACCTGCAAATTACAAACAAAACGTCGACAAAAGTTCGTAATGATTTATAAATGTCATTTTGGTCGTTGATTTTACGACTTGTTGTTTTATGTTTTGGTGAAAAGCGTTTTTTTTTTTTTACTTCACTTCTATGACAGCTCGCTCGGCCTTAAGATTGTGCGGCTGATGCTGATTAAATATTCATGAATTTCTAAACAGTAATTAAGTTATTTGAATCTCAGCCCCGTCACTTGAAATTGGACTTGCTAAAGTATTCATCGGGATAATTAAAAAGACCCATAATAAAATGAGATTTTAATTTATTAAGAGTGTCTGCATTCTGAAGAGGGAATTGAATTAATTATATTTATTTTCATTTTACTGCTTTTAATGATTGTGTGCCATAGTATAAAGCGCAGTTATAGAAGCTATTATGCCATGCGGTATCTATGTATATATTTTTGTAAGTATATACAAACACAGTGAAAAATATACTTCTCCCGCGATCGTTTTTGTTTTGATAAAAAAATCTGCAAACAATTTGTTGGTTTAATTAAAAAAAAAATTGAATTCAACAAAATCTTTTCATCTTTAAAGTAAACATTGAACGTTTGTTTAAAATACTCCAAGGTTGGTAGTTTGTGGATATTTTTTTAAACGTATGCGATTCAAGGTCTATTTAGAATAGAAAGTATTGAACTCAGTAGCAATGTCAACATACTCGTACTTATGACAAAATTTAAATGTAGGTACAATAAATAAAGATAAATGATATAAAAATGCTACAGATATCTTGTGTAAACAAAAACGTTCCGCCCAAAAACTAAACATTTTAATAATTCAATTCAAATGTTGATGTTAGATACTTCATCTTAAATTGGTATAGGGTATATACACTTTAGTCTATAGAGTATATACACTGTTTATTCAAGATTGATCTTAAAAAAGTATTTATTTGAAGGTACCTATAATAATTAGATTTAGTACTTTAAATTCAAATTAGATGGAGATCGTAACTGATTCTAGTGGTTACAAATAATTGTGTGTGGGTACATTGAAGAAGTTGAGGTGTATTTGTTTTTGAATTTTAAATAGTAGGTGCAGTTATTAACTAATCGCTGCGACAGTGCTATTATTATGTAAGTCCTATCTAAATAAAACTAATGAGGTAATGTGGACATGTGGCTGGTTAAAAGATGGAGATAACCCAGTTTAATTGCGGTTGTCAAGATACTGCATACTTTGTAAGTTTTTCTCCTGCCTCTCATCTTAGCCGTTCGTGCAAACTAAGAAGACACATATATGAATAGTTGAGAATTGTAAGAAACTATACCCTAGTTTCCCACCCGCTGTCGCGCCACCAAATTTATTTACCCTGCGTTTTTGGGACAACATATTAACAGGCAAACTCAATAACTTCAAATAATATGATGATATGATAAGGTGGAAAAAATAAATAACACTGTAGAAGAAAATGCAAGGCTATCTCATAAAACATAAAAAAAAGATAAACTGTATTTTTGCATTCTATCTTATAGATCACCATTTTTAGCACACTTGAATGCTTTATTCAGCTGAAAACCACTTTTGAAGTTTTAAGTCGTATTCTCCGCTACATCGAAGGAATCTTTTCACTTCCTCTATAGGGCATAGTATTGTTTTCGTGTTATAATAAAAACTTACACTACGATGACAAAGAAGTCAAAAAATAGGGTTTCGTCATACCGTCCGTCGGTTTTTGCGTCAATTCATTTCAATTTGACCTAAAGCCTAATCGAATAGGCCGATCATTTACATCAAATTTGGTACAGAACAATTTAGTAGAAGGAAATTTCGAATTTTTGTTTTATCTCATCTAGAACGGGTAGCTGCCATGCAATCATTTTGTTTTTTTTTAATTTTCTCGAAAACGGCTCTAATGATTTTGATTAAACTTCATACCTATATGATGACCAAAGTGATTTAAACAAAAATTGCGTTTAAATTTTTGGCAAAAATTTGCACTACGAAATTAGGATTTTGATGTTTCGGGAGAAACTTGGCTTATTTTTTGGTTATTTACGTATAAATTTTCAATAGCTTGAGCGATTTTGTTATAATTTTGCAATTGGTTGTTTCTTGGTTCAAAGAATATTGGATTTAAAAATTTTTCAAATAATTTTATTTAACAAAAAAAAAATAATAAAAAAAAACTTTTCTTCTTTAAGAGTTGTTTTTAACATTTTTACTCGCGATATATATGATTTTGATAAAACTTTTCATGAAGATGATAGCGAAATCAAAAAAAATGGGCCTCACAATTCTTTCCGTCTGTCTTTTCGGCTGCATCCTAAACGGGATGGTTTGATTTTCTTTCTTTAAATTTGGTACCTTCTATTGTTTTTGTGGCATTCTCTCGACACGTTTCTTTCATTTTTTTAAGCAAATAACGTACCACAACTTAAAAAAAATGCAGTTATTTTGTTTACAAAAAGAATACCATTTTAAAAATTTGTTTTAGAAAAATGGTTATAATGGTACCTCCCATAAAAACATTTTATTGATTTTCTATTTTATCAAAAATGGTTCAACTGATTTCGATCATTTTTTTTGTGCAGGATGTTTCAAAAAGTTTAAAAAGAATTGTATACCAAAATTAAAAAAATTTTTTTTGGAATATAAAAAAAATTAAAAATTTTTTTGAGAACTTAATAATTCGAAAACGACTCGATCGATTTTTACTAAACTCATTAAAAATGAATCATTTAAAATGAAAATTATTCTTAAACCAAAAATAACGGTACCTCTTATACAAGTGTTTAAAAACCAGTAAGGAAAATTTCAATTTTCTTGAAACCAACTCGTAGATTATGTGATCTAATATCAGTACGATTTATAATATTATTGGAAAAAATTTTATCGATCGGTTAAAAACGGTATCTCTCATAGAATAGTTGGTTTTCGACTATCTCATTATCCGTTGAACCGATTTTAATTTTTTTACACAATAGTTTCTAAGAAGTTTGAATAATATTCCATATCAAAATTAAAAAAAAAAAAAATAAATTTTGGATTTGAATTTTCAAAATTATTTTTTGAAAATTCGATATTTCGAAAATGGATAGATGATATTTTTAAATTAATTTTTTAACTCCGCATTAATAAATGAAAAAAAATTGCGTACCAATTTGCTTTTCTTGAAAATGTTTACAAAATTTTGTATATAAAACATTTTTTTTAAAAACCGCTCCAACGACTTTCAATTTTTTTTTCTCGTGAATTTAGATTTCTTTAACTAATCAGAAGTCAGAAGGTGTAAATCGCGTTTGTTTAATCACTTTATTTCTTATTACATATATTGCTTTTCCATGCCTATTATGTGCAACACGTTGCTATGGCATGAAATAGGCTTTAGGCTTCCTTAACCAATTTATGGAAGCCTACTATAAACTTTCTTTTCTTTTCTTTTCTTTTCTTTTCTTTTCTTTTCTTTTCTTTTCTTTTCTTTTCTTTTCTTTTCTTTTCTTTTCTTTTCTTTTCTTTTCTTTTATTTTCTTTTCTTTTCTTTTCTTTTCTTTTCTTTTCTTTTCTTTTCTTTTCTTTTCTTTTCTTTTCTTTTCTTTTCTTTTCTTTTATTTTATTTTATTTTATTTTATTTATTTTATTTTATTTTATTTTATTTTATTTTATTTTATTTTATTTTATTTTATTTTATTTTATTTTATGCCTACAATTTTCAGTCAAATACGACCGACTTTCTTTCAATCTTTCAATTCGAACAATTTCAACAAAGATGTACTTTATTTGTTTGTGTTAAGCATTTCCTCAATATTACTAAATTTCACAAGGCTATATTGCTTTTGTGGGTGAAGTTTTATGGAAAATACTAAAAATATTTATTTTTAATTTTTTAGCTTGTAAAACTTTATAGATTTTAGAAGGAAAACAATCTTCGAATCTTTTTTGCATTATATTTTTTAAGCTTCAATTCTTGCGCTTTTCTTGAAATTTCTTTTTTTAAAAAATTGATTATTTCGAGATATTTAAAAAAAAATTAATTTTGCACTTTTCACTCTCCAAATTCAAAATCAGTTCTTCAAAATTTCTACTGTAAACACGATGAGACGCACCGCAGTCCGGACTTTATCTTCTGAAAAAGGCTGGTATTTTTCTAGTGTTTTTTTTTCAAAAATATTTCCTTATTTAATCCAGAATTTGAGCCATTTACTCATCCGAGTTAACAAAGAGATTTGAATTGACTGAAAAAAACATAATGGAGTTTCATACAGAATCAGAAGACCAAGAAGATCGTGGAATCTGTCTATGGCCCTATGTCCCAACCGATCGGTGATGAAAAATGTTCTTTGTATTCAGGGTAGGTTACTTATACAAGAAGAAGACAAAAGAGGCCTCTTGCGTTAATATGGTCCTAACAGACCTTAAGTTTCCGTTCCCCAAATACAGCACCTATTTATTAATTTGTTAATTTAATGTTTTTAGAGCCCCTTTGAAAAATGATACCCTAAAAAGCTGCATAAACTATTTCTTGGTTAATACGGCTTTGGGTTTTGACATCAACAAACATCTTCAACAAATTTTGCTGGGTTCATTTGCTTGCTCATATGAGTGAGTGGGTTATACAAACAACTTAAAAGCACATTAATATCAAAAAATATTTCTATGATGTGAAATAGATTTCTTCATCGCTGCTACAGCTTTAGGTATGTACATATATATGTATGTTTCTCTCTCAAGTACCTACTTATGGCCAGGAAATAAGTCATTCGTGCGAGATTCCAAATCATTAATTCTCACTTTCATGCATTTCAATGATTAATTGCAACCGTATTGAATTTAGATTTGAACCATTAATCTGACGCGGTTCGGTGAATGTTCCAAAGCTCATAATAAACACCAACACAACACTGTGCAGTGCAGTATTCGATAACCCTTATAGTTTGTGTCGTGTGATTATGGGTTGCATTTTCCAAATAGCTTTCCAACCGACCGACCGACCGGTATCTCGATTTCGATTTCGATTAATCCCCACACTTTGGCCTGCAACTAACTAAACCAGATTTGTCCGATTGTCACAATGTCTCAAATCGTCAATTTATTACGGGCCATGTTGTTTTTCCTTAAATGTCTTGTTACCATACGTTATAGAGTAGGTATATAATTTTAACCCAGGTAGGAGCTATAGAGCTATTAATTGGTAACCAAAACTGAACTGTTGACTGTTGATGTCGATAGTTACCCTTATCACCTTACACGTATTTCCATGTCACCTATATCGAATAACATTGGCAGCTAATGAGCGTGAGGGCTCCACCGGGATTAAGGCTTTCTTTTGGTATCTATAGACTATAGGAACGAATCATTCTTGTTTGTTTTTTTTTTTTATTAAGTTACCATATTTAGTGACTGTTAACCTTTATTGTTTTAACTTCCAGTGATGTCGCGTTACAATTAAAGAAACACGTTCATAGGTTATAGAGTTTCCAAAGAGAAACACAAAAACAAAATGAAAGTCATAATTTTGAGCTAATGAGTTTATTTTTTCTTGCGACAAACAACACTTTCAGATACTTGATAATCTGTGGATGAAGTTAATTCCTTGGGTCTTGTAATAATGTACTGGACTTCAGCCATAAAAATGTTAATGTTTTCTTCTTTTTGTACAACAGTTATACTATGATGTAAAATAAGTTTTAAAACATTTTTCGGGCAAAAAAAAGTGTTATAACCTTGTCTAGGGGCTATGTTAATGTGTGTTTTTGTACGAATTACTTAAATACAACGCAAAAAAGTTATTAAACCTAACCTTTGTTGTACAATAGGCACTCTCATAAAGTATATTTTAGGTAGGTATACTCTAAAGGGTTTTTTTATGACCTCGTAATATTCTACTTGCGCTAACTCTCTATGAGTTCATCGCTTTATGGTCATGTTTTATTTTATTTCATTTTTCTGTTGTCTGCGGAGTGCAAGAGCCTTTTAAAATTTTGAAATCCATGCGACCAACGACTGAACTCATATTGGAGTATTATTAAAAAAAAATATGTAGATGGCATTAGTGTAGGCTTTGAGAAGCATGAAATTGCACTTTAATATTATAAAATTAATGTTAGCCTTATTCAAATTATATAACTATGTATATCTATGTTCGTTTTTATTTATATTCATTTTGTTTTAATTCGTCTGGGGTTAGGTTCCCGCAGGTGTTGCTTAATGAATATATTATGTATGAATTTTTTAACGAAATTCAAATACATATAAGAAATTCGGCCAGAAAATGTGGTAGCAGTTAGCGACATTTTGTCTTTTTGACAGTTGTTGAAGACATTTAGTATGGTCATTTGGAATTTTATTGAAGTTTACTGTATTGCTTTTTGATTTGATAATCTAAGATTAATTTACAAGTTTTAAATTAAATAAATTCATTAATAGACAAAATATTAATTAATTGTTTAGCTAGATGCATTAAAAGCATGACAAATATTAATACTTTCAAACAAAATATGAATTGTATTACAAGAACTGTTGTTGATTTTGATTTATTTGATTGAAGGGAATTAAATTCACAATGCTTGGAAATTGGATATAATTACATGCATCGAAGTCGAGTGAAAAAAAACGGGAACAGTTAATTTTGAGAAAAAATTACAAAAAAGTTTTTTAAGAAAATCTCAAAAAACGTAACTGCAATTGGGATTATGAATTAAACAAACAAACACACCTTTTGAAACATTCAGCAGTCAATCAAACGTAACAGAAAACAGCTGACGGGTTGCTGTCATTGAGATTTCAATTTCAATTTTATCCATCGAAATAGTTCAGGACCGTAGATTTCCTATCTCATTGCTATTGCTATTGATAAATTGAACAAGCGATAACAAAAGGTCGACAATTTATAAAATAGAACACAATTTATAAAAATATTTAATGAGATAGGTATGCTGGAACCATCTCATCTCCCCAATGAATTTGAAATTAAAAACTTCATAACGTCCAAATTCGAAAACAAGAATCTTATTGGGTGATTATGAACAATTTCGATGATTTTGGGGTTATAACATTTGAAAATTATTTTAGATAGTGCTACAATATTTTTTCCGGCTTTCTGAGCCGTTAAGCAAACATTCCTCAAAACTCAAAAGTAGAATAGGTAATAATTAAATAAGGCTTCAAATTTACGGATCTATTTCATTGTCAGATTTGGGACTTATTTCATTATGAACTAACTCCCAAATTTTGATGAATAAATATACGTCTTGAAAAATCCACGAAACACGTTATTTCATATGAAAAAATCTCCAACTTAATACAAATTTTGGGAGGGGGTTACGTCATTTATCGTTTGAAGGGTTATTTTATATGGGGACTGGGAAATTAGTTCACGGAGCTTTTGTCATTTTTCATTGCAATGCCTCTGAAAATCGAGAATTTCTCTTTTGCTTAAGAGAAACCCGCTTAAGAAAAAAGTGTGAGTGTAGGGTAGGGTTAAGATGAGTAAACATACGTAACGTAACGTGAATCACAATCACGATCACAAGATACGTTACGTATTTTTTCATCCTACCGCCAGGATAGATGTTTACACATCAAAAACCCCCTTATTTGAAACACTTTTTTGATCCCCAGTTTTTGGCGACCAATTACCTTTAAACACTCTGCTTAAGTGGAAAATCCGGATACCTGAAACATATTTTCAGTTAAATTTTATATTTTCCATTGAAAAAACTCTTAAGTGAAAAAAAATTGAATCGAACAGAACAAAAAATTTGCTGAACGCTTTCACTTCTTTTATATTTTTCACCTCGCTCCAACAAATTTTCACCATGAAAATGACATTTGAATTTCTGAAATGTCACAACCTTTTTTAGAATTTTAAAATCAGCTTATGTGAAGTTTTTATTTTACTTAAGCGGGGGAGAGATAGCAAAGTTTGTTTAAGAATTTAAAAAAAATTAATTCCAACTGTCGCTTTCAGTAAGGAATTCCTGGAAATTACAGTATTTTCAAATTCACGAAGCCTATAAAACTTGAGTTACAATGGTCTGACTTTCAAGGTTAAGGCCCTTAAATGGAAGGTACATGTTTATTTAAAAATTATGTCAAATACTTTTTCTAACTGTTTTACACTTTTTTACTCTCAAAGTCTTATAAATAATTTTTATTTCAAATTAAAATTACTAGCTCACCCAAGTGAATTGTTGTTTTATTCAAATTATCAATAAAATTATTATCATCCACAAGAGCAAGTCCAAACGGTGCCAGATACTTTATTTGTGATAAAATCCAATTAAATTAAAATGAAATCAAAATAAGCAAATGGAACAAAAGATTATAAACGGACTGCTGCCGCCCGGCGCGGCACTGATGCGCACTGCATCAAATAAAATATAATGTATAGTCTCTTTATAAGATATTATTTTTTTGCTTTACATAATTAGCCTATTATTGACACGTGCGTGTCTAATTAAATCGTTTTGTTCACATTATTCTGATTAGAATCTTGTATATTAGACCGACAAATAGTTTCAAACGAGTTTTTCAAACGGAAAAACTAGAATCAACCTACGCGATTTAATTATATCGACATTAAATCATAATGAAGATATGCCAATCTTCCAGCATACATATTATATAGAATTCCAGTTTGGTGAGACATTGACAGTTTATTTTTTTTTTCTTCTTCACATCGAAATGGGTGCTGCTGCGCGTTATAGTAATATGTTCAACGTCACGGTAATCGAAATCATCTCAAAGAGTATGACATTCAACACGCATTAAAAATTGTTTCATGAGGGAAACTATACTGTCAAAGAGAAAGACTTAGATCTGACAGTATTATAATGTACATCAGTAAAAGAAGCTGGTATTTTGTATTTGGCTTCTGAAGAATAGTAAAGGATTGGTAATGTTGCTGCACTAGATGCAACTTTTAGTCGTTAATATCTATTTTATCACATTTTAGTTGGGGAAATACAGCTGTTATTTTGTAGTAACTTACCGATTTCGGCGGATTAACTAACGTTCAACGCTGGTTCAAGTATGTAATTGTTTATTATCCCACACTTGAACAGTACACCAGTGTTGAAACTCAATTAATCCGCTGAAATCGGTGAATAAAAATGCTGAACCACGGTTTAAATATTTGTACAACTGGCCCTTAATTGTCAATTTTATTTTAAATTAGCAGATCCGTGCTTTCGTACGTGCGATGGCTTAATTTAAGAACTTAAAAATCTAAAAGTTTAAATCCTGACTGACTTTCACTTGCAAAATTAGGCACAAGGAATGTTGCATGTTGATTTGAAATGTACTTAAGGAACTTATGTAGACAAGGTGGCGCAAAAGTTGTTATATCCTATATCAGAAGATGCTATAATTTGTAAAAAATAAACATCAAAAAATCTCAAGGACTCTTCCGCGTTCATTAGGAGTATATGTGATTCATTTCATTCCTTGTTGATGTGTATTTTGCATCTGTTTACTTCACATATGTTAAAGTAGAATTGACATTTGTCTTCATTTCCAACCGGTGACAACTTTTGCGCCACCTTGTAGATACTCAAGCAATAATGTGATGATTTGGGAAAAGAAACACTGGACACTAAAATGCGATATTTTTTTGGAGTGGGGCAAGACTAAAGAAATTTTAGTTTATGACAATTTATCCCCATTAAAAGTAGATGTCCATTAACGTGAATTAAATTTGATCCATAGGTGAATTTTGGTCTTAGAAGTTTCCAAGTTTACACCTACTTCACTTCTGTCAAAAAATAAACTATAGGAGACTTACATAACTGTCACTTATTCAGGTGACAGTTTTGCACTGTGAAATTGGGGATTACACCAAGAGAAAAATGGAAGTCTAATTCTGAGCATATTTAGATTGAATTTAAGAACGCGATCCTTCTTGGCATAACATACTCAATTTAACTCCCCTTTTTCTTATTTTACCCAAAAAGTACTCAATATAAAGCGCTCGGAGTTCAAATGACTTCTATACCAAAACAAAAAAATGCGTGCTTAAGTTTACCAGCTTAAATTTGCTGGTCGTGCTTAACTCAGGAATGCAATTACTTAAAGAAAGAATGCGTTAATATTGATCCAAATCCGACGTACTTAATTATAGTATAAACACGATCGCGATGAAAAGAAGTTTGAAATTTTTCAATTTGAGTATGTTTCTCCTTAATTATAATCTTTTTTTCTCTGAGTGTAGTTTTCCATATCAGCCACTTGAGTGGCACTTTAATTTTTAAATCGGTCCTATGGAAATATTTTGGAAAAGGGCAAACAATGTATATAATCGTAGATAAATAAATAAATAAATAAATATCAAAAAGTTAAAAAACGCAATTTTATTTGAAATCAGGAGGTCATACAAAATGTTTCCTGAAAATCAACACTTTCTTATGATTAATCATATAGAAAATGAAAGGCAAAGTTAGGAAAATTCTATTCTGGTCATGAGGAAAAGGCTTTGTATACTTTATAAGTCTAATTTGATACCTATATAAAAAATCGTAAAAGTATAGAATCAGAAAAAAGTATAAAAACTGTTTTTTTTGTTTTCTTTATTAAAACAGAAATCAAATGCCAACAATGTAAATTTCTTTGATATTAACGAAATTCGTGGCTCCCGACTTCTGAGGGCAAAGTACTAGAAACAAAAGCATAAAATCCAATAATTGTAAATGCATTTATGCATCTTCAAAAGTCTATCCTCACGGTGCTATGGCTATAGCTGTCGTTTAGGTCTAACAACGATGCGATGTCCGCGTATTTAAGAAACCGTGCATTCATTTTTAAGTTTGGGGTCATAACGAATGAAAGGAGTTACTATACCACTACTACCACCACCGCGCTGCCGCGGTACCATTTATAAAAAAAACATGTTCCACCCGGGAATTATAATTTATTTTCAATTTTCATATATCTGAATATTTAAAAAAAGAAAAAAAAAGTAGGTATGTATCCATTATCTAAGTCTATCTTAAGATAGAGCAAGGTATAGTCGAACAAAAGATTATAAAATCATTTTTATCTGTGCGCAGGAGCACGGAGGAGTATAATGTTGTTGGTACAAGAACCTATGTACATGAAAAAAGAGCCATAATCGTGAATAGTTAAAGGTATACTCCTCATTCGATCTTCATAGTATTCCAACTATACGGCATGTAATGGGTACCTACTATATATTTCCATATATAGCTAGGATCATAGATTTTAAAGAAATGTAACCGAAATTAATGTTGCAACTGAATGACTTTACAGGCGATCCGGGTTTTGCAGAAGCCTCCACCGTCTAGAGTAGTTGATTCGTTTGTATTATTTTCCATTATATAGTTAATATTATTATACGTGCAGTTTAGTGCAGGGATATTGAAATTAAATAAATGAACACAACATGCTCCTGTTTTGAAATGTATCTTTATCTATACATGTACAATGTCGTGGATTACATTTTTATATACCTTTATATGCATAATACATGTTCTTTTATTTTAAAATTAAATTTTGATTCATGGCGTTAGGGAGAAAAGAAACAATATAATATCAAGATCAGATACACAATAAAAATTCAGTTACTATACCATATACCATAAATTCAGATGATATACCATTAAAAATTCAGTTCTCAGGAAAAAGAATAAATTTCAAACAAAAATATTGAAATCAAATCAAAACAACTTTTCTTCTATAATTTACAGAATTTTGAAATACAGAATTATGGTTTTACCGAATTTTGAAAAACAGAATTTTAGATTTTTAGAATTTTGGAATACAGAATTTTAAATTTACAGAATTTTAAAATACAGAATTTTGAAGTACAAAATTTTGGAAACCGAATTTTGGAACTTACAGAATGATGACCCCAATCCGTTTTTATTCTATATTATTTTGCATTTTGAACTCATCTTTTAGTAAATTTAAGAAACTCGAGCCGTGTATTTCTTGACAATAATAATGTTTTGACAGTTAAGCACAGTTGTGTAGTGTGGAGTTGCGGAGTTGTAGAGTGCGGAGTTGCTGGGTGCAGAGTTGCGGAGTGCGGAGTTGCGGAGTGCGGAGTTGCGGAGAGCGGAATGTGGAGTTAAGAAATGCGGAGTTGTGGAGTTGCGGAGTTGCGGAGTTGCGGAGTGCGGAGTTGCAGAGTGCGGAGTTGCGAAGTGTGGAGTTGCGGAGTGCGGAGTTTTGAGTTTCGGGGTGCGGAGTTGTGGAGTGCGGAGTTGTGGAGTGCGGAGTTGTGGAGTGCGGAGTTGCGGTATGCGGACTGCGGAGTTTCAGAATGCGGAGTTTCGGAGTGCAGAGTTGCGGATTGCGGAGTTATATTAAGGTTCATTTTGGTAATTTCTTTGGTAACACCAACCAAAATTTCGACCTTAGGCCCCTATACGCTTCAGTTCATTCATTATCTTTGAATTCATTTCATTTAATCATTTTGGTAGCACCATATTTTTTTCAAAACGACCCTATAACATTTTCAATGTTGAAACAAAAAAACATCACGTTTAGAAAAGTTGGAATTTTGAAAAATCTTTTCAATATATCAACATATTTTCTCCTAAACACTGTTTCCTCTTTCGATGCAGCGATCTTCAGCTTCATACTTTTTCCCAAAGTGTCAATTTTTCTTACAAACTTTCTCATTTGAACTTTTAAATAGCATTATGTGTCACTTCTGCTTGTTTTCTTTAGTTTGAAAGTCTATGGCAAATAACTTACGTTAATTACTTAAATTTGAAGTTAGCTGATTAAAATTTTGTGTATTTTATTGATAAAATTTTTCACTGAATTCACTAACTAAAATAAGTTGATTTGAGTTTATGAATAGCCATAGGGGAGTTTTAGAAACTTAAACAGTAAATTTGTAAGAAGAAATACTTGTTTATCTTTATTTTTTTTAAGTGACAGTTTGAACTACAAAATAGTGTCATGCATTTCACTTATTTTATTTCAATGCATTATGTTAATTCATAACTTGTTCGTACCATTTAGTATATACATTGCAGAGCTGCCTTTATTTGATCTTTTGAACGTTCGCACAAAACAAATTTGACCACCTGTCCACGGTTCCTTTTAGAAGATAGCTCAAATGTTAACATCCCATGAAATTGAGAATACATTTTGCCAAACAATGGAACATCAAACCATTCTTTTTTTTGTTTGTTAAACTACCTGATCGGACCGGCCAGTACAGTGTGGTCCTCATTGCCTTTTGAAAATTTGTCCACCCATAGCGAAGCGATTGTATCTTCAGGCAAGTGAACAATTCCTAAAGATATATAATTTCTTAAAATGTATATATGTAACTGAAAGTATAAATGTATGTAAATGCAATGCGTATAGAAGCGATTCCCGACTGAAATTGTAGATTGCACCAAGGATTCAAATTTAAAGTCATCCGAGAGCACCATTGTTCACAGTCGCAATCAGCAATTTATTCTCCTGGCGACAAAGAGCGCATATATACGATGAGATGTTTCATCTAGCTGGCTACTGACCAAGGGGCAAATAAATATTTGCCTTGGCGGCATTTGTCAACATCTTAAGTATCAAGGAGGTTGCCATTATGATTAATTGAAATTTTGAACGTGGCAATCCACGTAATGAATTGCTGTTGTTGTTGCTTGTATAAAGCCCTCGTGTACCTATACAACAAACCAATGGATAGTTATGAATACGTATTTATATGGCACAACGGCTGGGCCTGCGACCAACGACGCATGGACGGCTGGCTTTGTGAAATTAAGGGGATTTCATTTATACTTACATTTATATATACAAAATCCTTGCAAGTAATGGATCCTCTATGGGAATATTTTATGAAATCAGATTTTGCAAATCACTCATGGTTCATGGAACAGGACAGAATTTCTCATATATTAGCAACTGCAATATAATCCTCTTAATCCAAGACAATGAACATTGAACAAGCAGCTAATGTGCAAAATGAAATATCTAGCGATATGATATTAATGATAACATTTTTTAAAGAGCTATTCCTTATATGCTCAATTTATTTCGCAAGCTGATGTAGTATTTAACAGGATGATTAAAATAAATTCATAACTGCTTTACATTGCCTTTGTGACTGTCATAACAGCTGATTCATATTTACATACAAATTGTGTAGTATATAGTTAGACAAGGCGCTCACATCGCCACCGCATCGTCACACCACCACATCGTCACCAACATTTTAAGAATAATTATAGTTAATAGTTTTGATTTTATAAAGTTCATGCTATTTGACTCCTTAGATATCAATTTTTTTTGTCTATTTTAGCGGACCGGAAATGCGTTTTTAAACTTAAAATGCAAATAAAAAACTATCCATAAAAGCTACAAAATTGATTCTTGCCCAACAAATCATCATTTCAAAAGCTACAATTTCTGAGAAAAAAAAATTCTAAAATTCAAATGTTTATCTGAAGTCTTATTTTAGCAAAAAAATTATGGGAGCTACAAAATCGGGGTTTGCGTGTTTAATTAAGTTTAGGGAGACTTCAAATTCTTGCAAACAAAAATTTGTATTTTCTCATTTTTTTAGATTTTGGAAGCTCCATTTTGATTTAACTTGAGACTTGAATATTTAAAAAATCATTGGAGTTACAAATTTCTATTTGGTGCCGAAAAAATAGCAACAATTTCTGGTAAACATTTTTTTTCGAAAATATAATTTTTTTGATTTTGTCCGCCAACTTCCGTTTTATTTCAAACGGAAACTTCAATATAAAATAAACTACCTGATCTACAAAATTGAGGTTTTCGCAACTCAACAGTATTTAAAAAGCTACAAATTTGGGTATCAATCAAACTTAATAATTCGTATTATTTTAGATTTGTTCTTGAATAACTACGATACTATGCGAGCTACAAATTTTTGGTTTGCGCAAGAAATTAGAATTTAACTATAGCTACAAATTCAAATATTAAAATTTTTTGATTCCGTCAAAAAGTGTCCGCCAAAATAAATAAAAAAAACTAGATAATATTTTTGGTGTATAAAATCTACCAAAAGATAGATTTTTGATTTTGAAAAATAATAAATTGCAGTCAATTGTATACATCCATATATTTAACTATATATTTGTATATTTTCAAAATCAATTAATTTTTCAAGTGACAATTATTAAATAAATTTCATTCTTTTCACTTCCATTCCATATTGATATTTCATTTTATTAACATTTAGTCAATTTATAAATTTTGTTTTTAATTTAACTTTAAAATCTAAACTCAATAACTCTAAGTTATTAGGGACGAAGAAATTTTCACATATGACCGGAAATTGCATTTTCCCATGTTGAGTCTCATGTAAAAGTTGCTAAACAGGCCAGCAATGTTAGAATTACAGCTTTCCATGGTAATTCATCCTTGTTCTCGTACAAACTTAATACGGCCGGCGGTGATTGGTTAATTTAAACCTTGAGTCATGTTAATTACATTGGCGAGTTCTGTCAGTTTAATAGTAGGCCAAGTTAATTTAACTAGATTTTCATATTGATTTAACAGGATTATGATTATGATCAACCGTGTTACAAAAAAACAACCTGATAGTTGTTTATGAAAATTTTTCGTGTGTATTACATATTACCAATTACTACATTATTTCGCATGACCTTATGTCACTACATCAATTTACAAAATTAAATTAGAATGTTAACATTTATGAAAACATTAAATCTTATATCTTCTAAATAAATATATACATATATGTTTTTGCATTTTCGAACATAACTCTTTATCTGAAGCTTAAACACCCACTGATGAAATTGGCCTGAAATAATTTAATACTAATTCGTCATAATTATAGTATTTTGGCTTCAAGGCCATTAAGCGCTAATTTCTTTCTGTCAAAATGAACTGACATTGGCGTCAGAAAACATTGAACAGAGATCAACACTGCACTATCAGGTATTTTATTGCTTATTCATGTTCTCTTTGCCAAATACATACTTATATGCAATCGAGTTCAAGTCACGTTTATCAAAATAAAATCTACACTATTCGCACCTAAAATGTATCAACATTATCTTAGTGTTCTCACTTTGAGTTTAAAAATAAACTTATATGACAATTAGGAAAAAGGCTTTTTAAGTTGGGGTTAAATATTTTAGGGGTCACAATAAGAGCCTTTTGTAATTTTACTTTACATATATATTTGCTGAATAGATCAGACGCTATAGGTGTTCCGTTTTCATTTAAATTTTTTAAATCCCGAGATGCATGAGAGGAGAAATCGTTAGTGCGACCTAGTGATTTAATTTATTTTTTACTGTACATTTATACAAATTTTAAATTTTTTCTATGAAATGGTGGTAGATTAATTTTAAGTGTGTTAAAAAATGACAGTTTGGAAAAAGTTAAAAAAAAATCAATTTTGTTAAAGTGGCATCACGAATATTACGATATGCATACCATTTGGAGTTCTGTTTCTCGTCGACATGGTTTTTAAATTAATGCTGCCATGCTATTAATAGTAATTATCATTACTTTATGATGCCTTGTGGTGATTTTCACAACATTTCATTCGTACTGTCCCGTCCGTTCCCATTACCACCGCCGCGCCACACAGAAAAATACAAAACGAATAAATAAAACATTTGGCATGTTCATATCAACAAGATAAACATTTTAATTAAATTATTATTGCACACGGATTTGAATTCGTATATTTCGACTCAGTCAGAAAAAAAAGCAATTCCTTGAGGCTAAATTCGTTGCATGCATATTCATATTATTCAGAATGTACCTTTATGGAATAAAAATCTGCGGTAGGTTAATTCGGTATTTATAATAGGTGTGCACTTTATATTCCATCATTCAGGTAGGTATAGGTACTGCAATGCCTTTTGTCTGATAACTCGTCCTTTTGTGTGTCTTTCTGGTCTTTCTGATGTGTCGTCATTGAAGACCGGCAATTGGAACTTCCTCGCAGATACACATATAAGCTTGAAGCGCATTAAACAAGATTTTCATTATATTAAATAGAAGAATAGTAGCATAATCCATGAATGGAAATATGCCTAGGATTTGTGTCTGATGCCCCCATTTTAAGCAAGAAAAAAAAGTTGCAAAACCCTAGGAGCAAACTTGAAGGAAAATCCATTTTAAATCTCTTCAAAATGTTTCTAATTATCCTGGCAAATATCATCATCATCATAATATTATAGAAGGTCGTCATCGTCAAGGATTCAGACACGATGATATCAACAAAATGCCTCCGCAGTCGGCACTGTGTTCCATCTTTCATTGTGAGGTTGGTTGGTTTGTATCAAAATGGTGTTTCCCACAATTTTCTTTTGAGTTTTTTAACTCATTGTGTGAAAGCAACAGAATGTGAGGTCTATACATACTTATATGAGAGAAAGAAAACCATGTGAAACGGATCTTTTTATTGTCCATTACAAGGATTACATTTTGTCATGGTTTTAACAAAATACAGTTTTCAATGGATTTCCGTTGTCATGATGATGATGGTGTGAATGAAAGACAGGGTATCCGCAAAAGAAAAACAAATTGAAATTGTATAGTTAGACGTATACACGTTATATGATTAACTTGAATGTCCATTTGCTAAGCCAGGGATTTCACATTGAATTTATTCTATGAAAAGGGTGATTCATTTTCAGGTATTTTTTTTTTCAAAAATAAAATAAAAAACATTTTATTTTATAGTTACCTAATACATTTTAAATGTTGTATGTGCCCAGTTTTGCAATAAAATATTTTTGGAAATCGGGAGATTACCGTATCAGTGTTAATCGGAGAATTAGATTTGTTTTTAAAGTTGAAATAATTACTACTATTTTTAAAAGAAGCCAATTTCGTTTAATATTATGTATATTTTTTATTAAAATTAATATTGTTTGAACACAGACTTAAAACATTAATGTCCAATTTCATAAACAAACACAAAAAGCACTTTTATCGAAAACCCTCTTAAATTTTATCAGGCCCTTAAATATTTTTAGTTTCACCAATCTATAAAAGGGAAATTTCAGGGAAATTTTTGTTAAAATCGAGTTCTCTTCACATCCCTGGAAAAATTTTTTTTTTCTTTCTAATAAGTGAAATGTATGAAAAAAAGAGAAAGCATTATGTATTGAAACAAAATATGCCAAGAATTGCAAAATAAATCGGTAAACTTCTTTTAAATCAAAAAAAAAAAAAACATTGGGCCGCTGCCGAAAGGTTCTTATAAAGTGAGTTTCAAATAAATTTAACAATGAATGCGCATATAAAAAGAAGAGAAAGAGGCAAAGATAACAAAAAAAACGGGCTAATTGATAATTGTATCTCCAAAAATTTAAAATTTAAATGTTTCAAAATTTTGTCTGTAAATTTCAGCTGCATCTGATGATATTTTAATGACACTTTTAAAATTTAATGAGCCAAAAATGGGCATTTAGTTTATAAGGGTGTTTAAAAGGTTGCTTAATTTAAAAGTTCTTGGTGAAACCAAAACATCCCATTTTAGGGTTTAGAAGCGTGTTAAATGTTTAAAAGTCCTTCGTGAAATCTGCCATAAGACCTTAAAATTAAAAATACATAATTTTCTTTTAAAATTAACCAGAAACCTTATAATTCAAATTCAAATAATTTCAGTTTAAAGTTTCAACATCAAGTCGATTTCTGAGTTTTGTTTTAATCAAATTTATTTGAGAAAAAGAAAGTTCTCTCAACATGACCGAAGAATTTGTTAAGTCAATATCCATGAAAAAAAATGAACCATCGAGGAAACGGTAAATTTTGATTTCTCCTTTCCAAAACATATAGAACAAGACAAACACAATGAAACGATGGCGAAAACGAAAATTGCAATTGGGATAGATATTTATACTAAACTCGATTTCATGATAATGGCGATGAAAAATTACAAATGTGATATTTTAAATTGGACAGTAGAAATAAAAATTTTAAATTATGTGAATTCAAGAATCGAAAAATGTATTTAGGTACTATTATATATGAAAATCGGGAGAAAGTACCATATTTAGGGGCCAGTTATAGCGATCAGAAAAACCCATCCAAAAAACTTGAAACAGTATGAAATTGATTCTTTTTTCTAATCGTTGTTTCTAGCAATCAGAAAAAATGTGTCAGAAAAACTGAAGCAAACCGAAAACAAACAAACAGCCGCCAAGATTTTTTGTGATTGAAATGTCAGAAAAAAATTTTCGGTTGGAATTCTTTCAGTAGAACAGAAAAAATTGGGAAACAAATGTGTTCTGGCAACACTGCATGTGGCTATACCTATGAGTAAAATGGAATTTTTTTAAATTTTGAAATAAAAAAAGTTTGTACTGTCTCGAATTCAATCATCATACTATCCGCCTCCTGGAGTCCTGCCACACCCATATTTCCTTTACTTGAATTTTTTACCATTTAAAGTGGAAAAAAAATACAATGTACCTATGTATATGAGTGAGAAAAAAAACTGTTTTATCGTATTTTTTATAAAGATTATAACTATTCATGACTAGATTTTTGAATCCAAATATTTTTATGTAGTTAACGCTGTACAACGTTCTCTGGGCTGCGCTGGTACTTACATATACATATACATATATTAAAAAAAATGTTAATGTTTGGGTTTTTTTTTTCAAAATCTTATATACAGGTTAAATTGAAATATTTACACAACGTTGCATTTTTGAAAAAAGAGCCATATTTTTGGACGTAAAACGTAAACAGGATTCTACAGTAAAATGTCTCTGTTTTGCTGTCAAAAGGAAAGAAATGGGTTTAAAATTTAACTATGCATTAATTTATAGGGTGAATTGGGGTAAACACATAAAATGGAAACCGGTTTTTAATTTCATTTGTTTTCATATAAGGTTATATTTAGAGGATGAACTTCAAGAATTACTTAAGATTTATATATTTTTCAAAATTTTATAGGGTGAATTGGGATTAATTGTATTTGAAATCAAATTAAATTTTAGCGAAGGCTTTGGTATTTCTCAAAAGTTAGCTTAGCCTCCATAAAGTGACACAAGTCACACAAAATAAAGGTGTACACTCATTCAGTTAAATTGAGACAAAATTCCAATTCCTTCAGTTTTAGTAGCAAAAATTTGTTAGTGCGCTTTTACATTTCTGAAAACAGAATATTTTGTTAAAGAAAATTGCTCCAATTACCAAATCCAGCGCGGCGGATTACCGATTACCGAATCTATGAATCCTCGGTCCATCCGACATCCGTGCATATTGCGTAATTTAGCTAATTCTGATGTTTTCAAAACAAAAGTACAAATGTATTGATTTTCGTTTATTTCGAGAGCTCACTGGAGTTTTTTTTAACTCACCGAACGCATTGAATTATAAGTAATTGAAAATGTAAATATTTCGTGAATTAAGAACAAAATAAAATATAATAAAAAAATAAAATAAAATAAAAAAATAATAAAATAAAAAAAATAAAAAAAAAAAAAAAATAAAACAAAATAAAATAAAATAATAATGTCCCTTCTATTAAAAATATATGATAGTTTTTTTGTGCAGGAAGCAAAGTCGACTTTGAAGTTATTGACATATTTTTTTCTTTTGTTGCGAAGCTAGGCCAGCTGGTAACAAATAAAACATTTAAGATGACAGGTACCTTACCCCATTCAAATTTTTTGAATAAAAATTCGAAGTTGTGTAGTACAAAATGTTTTTTTCAACATCGAAACGAAAGGGTCCCAGTAAAGCAAACTTGGTTCGTAAGTATGCCTTTTGAAAAATTTCAGGCAAATTCCGAAACCTTTCTATAATTTCTTTAACAACCATACTATAGAAGAACCAAATTTACAGAATTTTAAGAGCCGGTAACATTATTCTTTCCAATAACAAGCACAAAGGAATAGTTGAAAGTTGTATAAGTCAATAAGCCCTGGTTGTGCACCACTAGCTGTCGGACAACCCAGTTTTTTTATTTAACATAAAAAAACGCACGACTGAATCACACGAACTTGGCCTTGTGATTAAATACTATTATGTAGCCAGTAGACCTAAATTAATGAACCCAAAAATAAAATAATTTTCTCAAAAAACTTCCAAATCATATTTCCGTTGCGTGAAGTTTTTTTTTTTTTAATTTGAAATGCAATTTTCTCACAGTCACTTTGCTCGTTACCGGTACGAAGTTCAATAAAAATTGTTAGAGTCGTTTTTGAGACTACATATCTGGAAAAAAATCGTTGCATGGGATTCGGAACAACCTGTTTTAGAAGTCCGAAAATAAATATTCTAAGTTTTACTTTAGGTAATTACATAAAAATGCCCTGTGGCAAATTTGAAACACTCTTTTAGGCCCTAGATCAAATTAGAGTGGACGCAATTGTGAAATCAACTGTCCGCAAGTTCGTCAACTAGACGCATAGATGGTGTAAAAGGAAACCCATCTTTTACGAATTCTCATTCATCGTAGTGTCGCAAGTTTTATTAAAACCTTGAACTTATTTTTACACGAAACCAATACTTGCACTTTAGAGCAAGAAGTTTGCATTAATGTTTGTAATCTATTCTTTTTGATAGACGAGAAAAGATAGAGGATTAAGGTTGATTTGATATGAATGACAAGTGAAGAAAGATTGCAGGCGTAAATATTTTTTTGTTGATTATTAGCTTTCAAAGTCAGTGAAATTCATTCTTATTGATGTAGCTTATTCCAGGTGTTTGTAGTTGTTGAAACAATATCACACTAACACTTCTACAAAACCAAACCTCTTGAAATCAATCAGAAGCCTTACCTCATATAGATAAATGGATCAAAGCAATTGCATAAAAGCTTTTGTATATCTCAGAGATGATGAAAGATTTATACTCTATACAAATTTTTGCTGCCTTTGAATCAATAGACTCTACTATACCTACAAGATAGCTTATCTGTCTTTATTATGCATAATGAATGTTTATTGTTTTCTGAAAAATAAAAGAAAACATTTTATGACACCAAAGACAGATGACGTGAACAAATGAATGATTTTACTTTTTCTAAAATGCAATTTCGAAACACCAATGGAACGCTTTTCCTGGATAACTATATAATATATAATTGAAGAGCAAAGCAAAAGTCATGCATCTTTTATATATTAAAGCGATTTCAAGTGATGATGATGGCCTCCAATCTGTAGATATAGAACTTCATAGTTATCCGCATTAAGATCAACATCCAGAAAGACAGCGTCAAAGCTATACCCAGTTCTGTGGACTCTTGCTTGCCTAAGGCATTTCAATTGAAAACTTTATATAAATATAGGGGGCAGTCGATACTCCCCAATCAACATGTGGCCATAGAGCAGCATCATCAGCGGGAAACCAATCAATCATTGAAGAGGACACTACTCGATTCTACGCCAAGATGAGATAACAATTTGTCATCGTAGCTTGAAGCGCCACAGTTTGACAAATGCCAAACGATAGACCGGCAGCGGTGACAACTGTGTTGTGCATACGAGTATAGTGTGCTGTGCATCGTAGACCGGTTGTAGAAAGTTGATCCCCTTTCGATTTTGTGTGTTTTTGTCTGGCATTCTATATACGTATATTATAGATGACAGATTGAGTTTTTCCAAACAATCAGACAATGTGTGGTGTGTCCACAGAGCATATACACAAAATACCTGTAAGGTTGGTCGTTTGGAGGCCATTATGATGTGAATATGATGACATTCCTATATAACTCAGGCAGAAATATGCCAAAGCTAATCTCGACACAAATCGTTGTGGCCTCTTGCACTTGACGTTTTTATTGAACATTCAATAAATAATTTGAATCCAATTCTATATACGCATATATATACATGTAAGTCTTATAGTATATATGTAGGTAACTACTCGTATAGTGGAATAAGAAAAATTGTTCTGCTGTTAGTCTTATGATGTTGGGGCAATCCATCATAGGCTGTTGGCAGCATTTAAGACCTAATATTCACAAAGAGCTGCAAGCTAGCAATCACAATAAATCTTATTTTGGTTTTAAGGAGAATCAAGGAAACCATTGGGTTGGGTTTGACATTGGTAGTTTGTTGTGTGCGATGAAAATCCAATGCAGACATACCTACATAAATGCAGATACAAATAATTTCCCTTGAGAATAAAATACCATCTTAGTTTCTTCGAGGGTGGTTGATGGTATGTTCACAGTCTTATACAATAATTAATTCGTTATAAGTGATCGATAGATTTCAATTTATTTGACAAATCCTTTTGTTTGCATTCATTATGTATTTGACGAAAGTTTTCTGAGCATTGTCAAATGCCGGAAGTAAATTTATGTACATTATGTATTTTATATGCAAACATAAATATTATATGAACAGCCTGGGAATACATTGGAAAACTATATTTGAGTTTAAAAATACCAGTTTCGATGAAAAAATTTTCTGTTATGTTTCACTACAATTTCTCACATAACCACTATTAAATCTTAATTTCAAAATATCAAAATCTCGCAATATAAAAATTTCACAAATATTAAAACGTAGGTACCTATTTCGCAGAATTTGAGTTTTTCTTTAAAATTGAGTTTTTTTTATTGTGTTTTTCATAATGCAACCAATTCTTATATCGTATGATTTACCAAATATATTTGTAGGTATAGACGATGGTTAGATCTGACATATCATCAGGTCCACCATTACTCTGCTCTAACAATCAGCTGTCATTGAGCTGTAAATAGTCAACTATACCTTACAATTTATAGCCTTGCTGGCGTACTTCCCAAAACTACCCAAAAGAACTGTGAAAGTTCATATAAAGAAAATAAAACTGGTAGAATCTGGCAGTTTCGGGCAAGTAAGCAAACAGATCTTATGTCAGTTCACACGAGTTTGAAGATTTTGTTCCATATAAGCAGTGTTGTCGATTTAAAAAAAGAATATCAGGATTTTTTTCATGAGATTAGAAAAAAAAAATATGAGATGGCTTAGTATTTTATGTTCAGCCTTATTGTGAGTTTCACCCGAAAAATATTTTACCCGAAATTTCGTTCGCCTACTAAAAATAAGTGAAAATTTTGGCTTTCAATGGCATTACATTGCGCCCCAAATGAAACAACAGGTGGAATGTTGTTCGGGTGAAACTCACAATAAGGCTATTTCCAAACAATTCTGGGGTCATTTGCATGAAAAGCCATATGACGACCGCAACGTCAAGTCGATTTCTTATTTAAGTTTTGAGAAGTCATAACCTTTGAAAAAATCCGTTCCATATTGACTGATAAATGTGGCATCGCGAAGATATCAAGCTATCGTCATTGGCTAGTTTAATTTTTCCAACATATTGTCAGAATTCTTCAATTTCGTTTGCTACTTTGTCATTTTTGAATATTCACTTTGTTTGTTGTGAAATTTTCAGTAAGTTTAATTTCAATGAATTCATGATTTCATGAGGAGAATGACAAAATCACGATAAATCATGAGATTCAGCAACACTGTACATAAGTCCGATAATTTAATTTTTTCTTGACGATACTACACCACAATGCAAAGGTGAGATTTAAATAATATAAATCTAAATAGAACAACCTGCGAGTTGCTTACGACTGTGTAATGAATCTTATGTACGAGCCGAAAACAAAAAGTACGCAGACAATAAGTGTGTTTTATTCATTGCTGCATAGCCAGCGCAGCACAAGTCTGAATAAAACGATTACTCACTCTATACGTTCATTTCAATAATTCAAAGTTCTATCGCCAGCACAGCCATCTTTTTTTTTACAGACTTCTTTTTCGCCAGCAATCAAATTGTTTTTGTTTGCCAAGGGAAATTTTTCTGCGCTGGCTATGCAGCAATGAATAAAACACACCTAATATAATTTATTATTCACCACACTTATGTGTTTATACCATACGTTTTCTTGTTCGAAAGAATAACTGTACCTCGGTATCGCAAAGCTTTCCGGAACTTGAATCTGTCTTTTCCGAAGAAACGCTCAGTCTGAACAGGAGTTAGCTGTCGTATAGCTACTGGATTAGGTATACCACCTAGCCTATGGGCTAACTCAACTTAACACCTGTTGTAATTTCTCGATGGATGAAAGATTCTTTATCTCATTTTTTTTGTATAATTTTTTGTAGTAAATATACCGACACGAATAATTTTTATTTTTGAAGTATAGAAAACAGAAAAACGGGGGGACCCCATCTGTCGAGCTTAGCCGAGCGTCGAAAAAACCTTCACAACTATTAAATAACAGTGACGATGATTAATTATCTTATCACAAATAAATCGTAGTGTTTGGACGAAGGATTTTGTGTCAGCCGTCGTTATAGCAGGAGGGATTTTACGCAAAATTGTTCGTCGATTTGTGAGCTGAGAAGCCAGAATTATATCGCAATTCTGATTTTATAAAAACCCAAAATGAATTTAAAAGTAGCAGCACAAGAGCATTTTCTTCTGCGATTTCAAGTTGTGTTAAATGAAGAAAAACTAGATCAGAACAGAGCAGAATAGCACCAGATTGTTAAAAAACAATTTTGTTTTTATGGAGTGTACAGCTTCTTTTCACCTCAAAGGAAAGGTACAAAAAATTTGAACTGTTGTGGACAATTTCATGGAGCACAAAGTGAAAGAACCAGAATGGTAAAACAAATTAGGCCAATTTGGAAAAATTAAAAATTTAATGAAAATTTCGGAATAAAAAATGCGAAATGATAATTTTTCAAATCATTTAAAAAACGAAACGTGATTTGCAAAACGTAGAATGCGAAATAACAAAATGATTTTTATCTCACAAATCACAATGAAGAAATTATCAAATGTCGTAAACCACGACATATGATAATTTTAAATAAGTTTGAAAAACTTTGAAAAAAAAAGAAAAAGTAGGTACTTTCAAAGAGGGGAAAACTAGGCAAAAAGTTAACAAACGCACTGAACTACTTTTTGTATGAAATGTCACTTTTGTTCTTATAAGACGTCAAACGGTGAGTGTTGACAAATAATTTCGAGTTTTGAATCTTGTGATTTTTAAATTGTAAAATAATTTTGTATAGATACTGAAAAATGTCTAACAAAAGAGTAGTGCCGGTTTTGATGGAATTATCTGAATCTTCATCAAGTGAATGTGAAGACAATCTGTCTGATTACATTGGAAATCTTTTCGATGATAGTGATACTGATGCAGAGTTGTAGTTATAACTGAATTCATATAGAAGAGGAATATTCAAATAGCAAAAGAAACTGCATTAAAAATTATTTTGAGGAAATAGTGCCTATACGTATGGCGAGGATGAATTCCATCGGCAATTTAGAATCTCCAAGTAGGGTTACCAGCTCTAAAATCAGCAAAGCCTGATTTTTGAGAAAAAAGCCTGACAAATAAAAAAACTTTTTTTTTCCTTTTTTAAAAAAAACATTCATAGATAACTTACCTTGATTTGGATGCACGAGACGATAAATAGATTGCAACTGCAATCGGCAAAGAAGGAAGTGTCTTATCTTGCACAATAGGACGATTCAAAATAACAGCTTTCTCGAAAGTCAACGTACCGGGACCGGGCGAACTAATGAAGCTTAGATTGAAAACAAAAAATTGAGACCAAAAAATTCAAAATCGAACAACATTTAGCGGTCGCTACCAGCGCTTTTTCAATAATTTAGCTTGAAAATCTTTGAAAATCGGAATTTTTCTCAAACGTTAAAAACTGCATAACTTTTCGAGTTTTGGTGCTAAAAGCATGAAATTTTCAGGGATTTCATAATTTCGCCCGGACCCGATTGAATTTCGAGAAAGGTGTTTTTTTTAATCACCCTGTTTCACAACTGTTTGTCTCTTTCTAAAAAGTGACAACTAAATGAAAAAAATGAATGTATTGAGTGTTCACTGCGATTAACAAGCATTTCGATTTGAAAGCATTCAGTAAACGTTTTTCTTCTAACGATTATATTTTGTGCGATAATTATAAAAAAGCCTGACAAAGCCTGATTGGACATTAAAAGCCTGACGCGTCAGGTGAAATCCTGACGAATGGTAAAAGCCTATCTCCAAGACTTTGTTTGAGAAACTAAGTGATGAGTTCGAGTTGTTTGAAATCTATTTTAATGCACTTAGAGGTGCTTTAGTGGTTTTCCGGCCATGAGTCACTACTCGATACCGACTGCGAACAGTGATGCCAACCTTGGGGAACAGGTTTTCCCACATTGATACTCAAAAATTCCCTTTTATTCGTCCTTGTGATAAATATCTCACAATTATCCCTTGACAAAAAAAATAAATAAAAATATATTTCTTTGTAATTTATAATTTAAAAAAAATTTGAAAAAATTATATTTCTATGTAACTTATAAACAAATGTGGATTCCATATTGGTAAATAATATAAACTATGAAGATTTAAATTGAATGCATGAGTTTAAGCATTTCCAAAAAAACGCAAAAATAAAAGTACATAAATCAATATGAACACCAAAAAAAAATCAATAAAACTCGAGTGTAATTTAATTAATTATTTTCGGAAAAAGTGTGAACACTTCTGGCGACACGTCGATTTCGGCCGTAGGTAGGTGAATACCGAAATGAATACTTGGCAAATTCCTAGCCGACGTACATCAAGTAACAGACACTGACAGCTGTGTATTTGACAATGGCTTCTAATAAAAGGTGTGTCGCTTAAAATAAAAGTGCACTTAAAAAACACATTGCCACTAAAGAAAAAGCATTTAAAAATCTTGGCAGCACTGATGTTTAAATTACATTTTAACTGTCAGATTTTTTGAAATCAATCAAACAGATATTTTGTGATATTTGTTTAATAAAAAGTTTACTTTCTTATATTCTACCATTTAAATGTTTGTACCTGCCGGAAAACTTTAGAAACCTCCCTTCCGTAATCAATTCACAATTATTTTTTGAATATTACTTTAAATTTCAATTCTATTTTAATTATGCAAATAAATAGAGTTTATGATAAATTATATGCGAACACAGCTTGTAATGTCTTGATAATATAAAAAAAAATCCATAACAGAGTGCAAATTAAGGCCATGTTATTGCAACGCAATGCACTTTTATACTTCTCCATTAAAGTTATTTTTTGATGCTTATAAAAAAAAGTTTTTACCTTTTGTGCATATTATACGCGTGTATACAGTTTCAGCTTGCATTAGTAGCCACACCCAGGATATTTCATAGCCAGAGCCATACTAACTGTTAAAGATTTGATTTTGTTTGTTTGTTTGTTTGTTTTATTTTTTGTTTAAGTAGGTAAGTTATGAATGGCATCATTAATAAAGACAATTGCTCGTTTAAGTAAACTTCTCACGGTTTTATGTAACAACAAAAAAATTTACCTTAAATGTCAAGAAAGATTATATAGCATTTTTTTTAAATATTGTATAAGTGTGTTTTGTCTAGACCAACCCATAATGCAAAAAAATGCAATACAATTCAAGATAAGAAAAGTAATGCATCAAGAGTTGGTCATTGGCTCTATAATGATGACATATTGTTACACGAGGGCTGAGGAGCTTAAAATTTGTAAACAAAATTTAAAAATAAAAATAAATAAATAAATAAATATACTTTAATTGAATATCCCTACTCATTTAAAATTTATAATTTATGCGAAGTAAAATAAAATGAAAAAAACCCAACCCAATTTGGCAAATTTTTATCAAAAGGTATTCTATATAAGTTTTTGTACACTACCATGACTTTTTATGATATTTAAGTAAATCTTTCGCTGCTTTACAAATATTGATGTCAAAATTAATGGTTTTTCCAAACTAAATTATCAAAGTCTTATACCAACTATCTAAACATTGAGTAGATAATTATTATCAAAATGAAAAAAAGGAATCTAAGACTTTTTCACAGCTTCGCATTAGTTTCATACTTCTTCAAATTCAAATAAAAAAAAACACAATCACCCCTGTCCTGATTTCCGTATACCGAATCAAATCCGTAAACAGAATTGATTTCCGAACGGATTCAAAAAAGGTGTTCTAAATTTGATTTTCACGTTAGTCAATATTCAAACCTTGTTTGCTTTCAAAATCTTTATAAATCCAAATTCGAAACATCAAAATTGTTGAAAAAATACAATAAAAATATGAAGACGAACTATTAGTTTTAAAGTGTACTTTTTCCCTCAGTGTACCACATACCTACAATTTACTACACATAAAACTTAAAAAAAAACCGTTTGAGCCGTTATTTTTGGATCTAAGAAAAGTCAACTTTGCCTCAATCACAAAAAAAAAAACTTTAGGTCAGATTTCATAAGTATCCCTAAGATTATTGTCTATAAGTCTATTCAACGATTTTGCCTCAAAATTGCAATTGCAAAAGTCAACTGTTTAAAAACGAATTTTGTATGCAAAAGCATTATTTTCGATAACACAGTTTGCTACCATCATTTGCGACGTAAAAAATCGAGTTGATGACGGGAATAATGAAAAGTCGGAGAGCGTGTTCGTAAAAGTTATATTCGTTTGCAGGAAATTCATCTGATGTTGACCGAACAGATTTTGTGCTAGGAGGTCGGTAGCATATTTGACAATTTATTTGACATATAAGACGATTAGAAAACGGTATATTACAGATGTATGTTTTTTGTTCAATAATGTTATGATGTCTTATGAGTTCAACAATGAAAAACAGAAAATATTCCCATTTATTGAAAAACTCTTGAAACATCATGCTTTTAATTTAAAATTGTGGTGTATCATGGTTTGTCTAATTTGGAAATAATAACTATCTGAATAATAAAGAACATGATTTTTTTATTTTTTTAAATTAAAAGCAGATCGTCAACAAAACCAGAGTAATTTAATGTGATTGTTGATTCATTTACATTTCTTAAATCTTGCATGCTTTTCCCAAATCAGAACTTAAGAGCACACAAATTAAATACTTTGGAATAAAAGGGGAAATTAAGTTATTTTTCTACAAAAGGGGATAAAACAATAATTTATGATATGCATTAAATTGGGGTATGCTTTTTTAAATAAGATTTCCTAAACGCTTCTTTGACGTAGGTACTTTAAGTCTCTGTTCATTTCTATAAAACAAATAAAGTATTATCGCTATCAATTTTTTGAATTCTAAAAATTAATTTGCTGTGTTTTTAAAAGTCAATTTTCACTTAATTGGCCTAGAAAAATGTTCCTTATATAAATTCTATATTTTCTATTCTTTGATTCGTGTGAAAAAAAATTCAGGGTATAAATGAAATCTACCATTAACCAGTGATGGAGAAGTCTAAAAAGTGGTTTTCGTAATACCCACCGTGCTTCTGTATGCTTGTCTATGCTAACAGGGGTACACCGAGCTGATAGAGGCTGAGCTCATGAACAGATGCTTCGGATTTTGGTACACAGTATTTTTATTCAATTTCCTAGAAGAGAGATTTAAATTGTTGGTTTATCTAATCTTGAAATGGTAGCTGCCGTATACAACGACTTCAGGTTTTTCCTATATTTTTTTCAAAAACAAGTTGAAAGATTTTGATAATTGTTTTTTTTTTTAAGAAAATATTCACCCCTGTGCTGAATTCCGATCAGTTGTAAAATACTTTCGTTTCCTAACTCTAGGTGTTTTCAAAAACTTTTCGTTTTCAATACTTGCGGAATGAGTCTGTTTTGATCGGATTGAAATTGTTTGAGTTTTCATCCGAAGTGGAATTGACAAAGTTTTAAAAATCTAATTTTTTGTTTAAAAAATAATTTAAAATTAAGAGAAATTGCTTCTAATATGAATTTAAATACAACAATTTCGAATATAACATGAAAACATTTAATTTTATAATTTAAAGATTACAAATTAGAAGGATATCATTTAACTTAAAAAAAATTACATTTATTTTAGCGTTCATTTAAATTTGCCATTCAAATATATTGAACTAAATCAATTTTAAAATGTTTACTTTTAAATATTGTTGAGTTTCGTTTCAATTTAAATATCGTCTTTTGATACAAAAACTTTGAAAAGAAAAATTAATGCCGTGATTCGAAAGTGAATGGTTTGATTTAGAGGAGAAACATTTTGAAAAACTTTTAGATTTAATGATTAGGAATTTTAGTCTTGCTGGATATAGTTCACACAATATATTCTTCATGAAATCTATGAACTGAACTTAACAAAAATTTCTTATAGACAAGGCCCTCACTAATCACCGCCGGCACGAAGCGTCAATTTTTGTGGACATTAAGTGACATGTTGCCTTTCAACTGAGATAAAAAGTACCTAAGTATATGTTTCAGAAAATTTTTGAGAAATGACAAATTAGAAATTTGAAAATATTAGCTTTAAAAACAATTTGAATTTTTTAGTGAATGGATGAGTAATTTATAGTCAAAGCGGATCTTAAAAGTGTATCAATTTTAATTTTAAAGTCAGAAATTTAAAACGTGTTTAAAATGTTTTTTACTTAAAAAAAATTTAAATTTTATATTGAATCCTTTCAAATAACTTTGAAAAATGTTATTTTCAAATTAAAAGTGTTCCCTTTTAGTCTTGATAGAAACAATTTTAATGTTTTCAAAGCGAGAGTCTTTTAGTTTTAAGTGTTTGCTTTGAATTTAAAAGTTAAACTGTTTTTTTGCAGCTCAAAATTGAGAAACTTAATATTTAAATGGTTTTACTTTTTATTCAAAGGGATTCTCGTTGAAGTTGAAAATACTTAAATTGTTAATTTTAAACTTAATACGTTTCAATATGGTTAAGTCTTTCATCCATGTTAACTTTTAATTTAAAAGTGGTTTGTTCAGGAGTTTAAAGTGTTTTTTTCTCGGTGTATGCTTATTAGTAAAACAAATTTCATAAGAAATCTCTACACTTTAGACATAAATTTTCTTACTGAAGATTTTGAGAAGTTGGGTGTAGGAATACAACGAAAAATTTTTAATTTAGCTTGAATTATATGTGGCCCATTAGCTCAGTTGGTTAGAGCGTCGTGCTAATAACGCGAAGGTCGTGGGTTCGATCCCCCCATGGGCCAGTAACTTTTTTTTTTAACAGAAATGCAGACAAGACTAGGATTTCTATGCAAATATTTATTTTTTTTGTTGACTACCGGCATTAAACTAATGACACTTCACTTTTATTGGGTATTTCTTCGCTGTAGTTTTCGTAAAAAATTTCTTTTCGCAACAACAGCGTATACGATGCTTAAGAACCTAACCAATTTCGATACAAATTTGTATACAGGATTTTTTTTATTAAATCAAAAAAATATTGCGCATAAGTAAACAAATTTGCAAAAAAGAAATTTTTTGGAATATAGACATCTAAATTTTTGTTTGAAAAATCAATATTTTAAAAAACGTGTTAATGAATTTATTTTAAAATAAAGTGTTTTGTTGAAGGTTTGAATGAAACAAACGATCATGAGTCTCCTTTTTAGTGGGTGCTAAATTTTTGTTTGAAAAATCAATATTTTAAAAAACGTGTTAATGAATTTATTTTAAAAAAAGTGTTTTGTTGAAGGTTTGAATGAAACAAACGATCATGAGTCTCCTTTTTAGTGGGTGCTTTGACATTGTTTAATTTAAATTAAAGTTTTTGTTTTTTTTTTTTTAATTTATAACATAATTTAATTAACTACCAAAAAGTATTAGTTTCTATTGAAGCTTAATTTCAAATATATGTCTTCCATTAGTCCACGCAGTTAATTCACCAAATTTGGTGTGTTTAATCCCAGTGAGTACTTTTTTCTAACTCCTCCCCTTCAAATCTCGAAAAACTCATTGCTCGTTTCTTAAAAGAGCTTAGTGCTCAAGGGCGCAAGCCTTTGCTTGGAAATGAAAACAACACAAACCACCCACTCTGCATTATTTGCGAAACTGATTTTCATACCTAGTATTTCAAAAATTTAGCCCTGTTACCCTATGTTTGGCTTATCTTAATTGAAGATAGAACAAAAGAATCGCACAGATCTCTATGAATATTAAAATAAATCCCCAAACAATAGAACTTTGAAAGTACCCATCATTGTATAATAAATCAAAGCTTTAATTACTTCAACAAAAACACAAATTCAGTCATCTATTCAAATAGAAGTCATCAAGGAAGCGATTACCGCCAAATCACTGCAAGGATCCGTTGCTCGTTTAAATACATTTGAAATTGCACTAAGCGGTTGTTTACCTTCATTTCCAACCCCCAAAACCAGATGATCCTTTGTCAAAAACGTCCCTATGAATATATAGTATATATGAGCCAACACAGTCTACTTAGATAAGTACGATTTTATTTATTGCCTCCTTTTGTGGTGAGAAAATTCGAATGTCCTTTTGTTTACTTTCTAACACAATCCATTAAAGTTTGCTGCTATTCATTTATTTGCAAAAAAAAATGTTTTTTTATTTTTTTATTTTTATTTTATTTACAGACAAAAACGAAAAATCTCTTTGTTTAGTTTCTGAAGATATATACATATACAAAAGGACAATCACATTATTTTTAAGCAGCAATAATCTTTGTCTGCGATAAGACTTTCTTGCCGATGACGATGATGATGATGGTATGTGTGTGTGTGTGCTGGTCAGAGGAATTGTCGTCATTATTTTGCTGATTGTTGCTGCACATCAGAGTCTTAAGAAATTATAAGATAAAAATGATTCCCATGGGGTGTGATATAAAATTTCTAGATGAATAAAAGCAATATTCCTCGAGCAAGGGATGATGTCCTCTGTATTTTTTGACAATGACCGAAATAGCCTTAATTAAAAAAAAATTGAGTCAAAAAATAATATGTACACATTTTAGAAAAAAAAAAAAAAAACGGATAGATGAGCAGGTAACCTAGGGTCGTCGAAAATCCTTGTTTGCAACTGAAATGGGCCTCCTTTTGTTAGTTTTTAACAAAAATGTAAACAAAGAATAAAGAGATCCCTTATAGTACAAAAGGAATACGGAATGTGAGCTACTCCATCCATCCAGTGTTTCTCGAATTGCCTTCAAAGAAGAAGTTTTATCAGCAACACGTCCGAGCTTAAAAGAAACATATACACACACCGAACAGCTCATCCTCAGGTCGTCCTTTTTGTTAATGGGCGTAATTAACTTTGCATGAGGATTAGGGTAGCACTCAAGTGGTGTGGCAATAGCTTAAAAAAAAATAACAACAACAACAACAACATGACATCTATCGTAGTTTTGTGTTATGTTTTGATTACACTTCCTTTGTGGAATATAATAAGCTTTTGTAAAAGAAGTGATGATTAGAGTCCCCAATCTCAATCCCAATCCCAAGTCAACCAACAAACATTCTTTTGAAGACAATTTAATATTAAATAAGTTATAAGTATTGTTGTTGTGTTTGTTGATATTGTACATACTTTGAAAATATATATAATAATGTGTGTGTTAGGACAGATCCGAATTCCCCACCTACTATAGGCAGTCGTCTCGTTTGTTTGTTTGACCTTTTTATGGGGTGGAATGTTATATTTTTGCTACACCCGGCCTAGTGTCCTACTTTAATGCTTTAACTTATGAGTAAAGTCCCCTGCGGATTCCTTCTGTTAACTTAAAAAAAGAAACAACTCTTCTCTTACTGTCGTGAAATTTTAGGTTGAATGAAACTTAACATGCAACTACCATATACTTGTAAAAGAGGTTTTTTTGAACGACCAACAAGTTTAAATTCGGAGATAACAATTATACGTGCTTATGTTTCCTTTATAAAAGAGAATATAGCCGAAGAAATATGGAATGGTCTTTATAATAAACGTTTGGTGTTTTGTGAGAGACAATGGGGAAACTTTTTGTAACTGTATTATTTTCCGTGAGGTTTTTTTTTATTTTATTTTGAAAATACCAACTTCATTACGATATTTTATTTGAAGACAGTAAACATTCAAATGTTTAATGTAATTTGTAGATAACATTCATTGGTGAAGAAAAACTTTTTTATTAAGACTCTCGTTCTCTTTCGAATTTAAATAGGGTTAAGGTACTTTAATTATTATGTTTTTATATACTTGAACAAGGAATTTGTCTCTTGGTAGACGATAGTTGAAATTAGTAAAATTTACATATTTTAATAAAACAAAGGATTTTAATTCGTTTCTATTAAAATATTATCATCTTTTGATTATGCTTGGGATATATATCCATATACATAGTTATCTGTTAGGTTGTTATTCTTTTCGTTGCTAAACTCAAGTGGGGTTTAAGCAATAAACTGGAGCTTAAACATTTAGCGCGTTCAGAAAAATCAGATTTCAGAGATGTTTCTCACACAAAAAGTGAGCAAGCGAATCCAAGATTTTTTGCATCAGAATTTTGACAAATTTTGTTCGAGAAAATAAGCATTTGGTGATTTTAATTAAGTAAGCAATTAAGGAGATATTACGTCACTTACTTGTTTAAAATTAGGAAAATGCTGGTTTAAACCAAGTATCATACTAAAAATGCTTTGATATCCTACTAAATCGTCTTAAATTTTGAGCCAGTGCTACTTACTTAATTTTAATACATTTAATATTAATTTTGCTTAATATTGGAGGTCAATAACAAATCCAACATCTGCACACCAATTTTCATTTCCACTCATTTGTAATTATACACTTATATTTAAATTTTAGATTTTCTTTGTTATTATACTTACCTACATATATCAAAAACATTTTAAAATGGATATAATTTTTACAAGTTTATAAATAAATAAAGATGTGTCCCATTTAAAAGAAAAGAATAAATACGGTTGTTTTTTTTTCAAATAAATTGATAAGAAATTGTACTAGAATTTATTTTAGTTAACTGTTTCTAACTAAACAGAGTAGTATTATTCTTAAGCAGTTTTCCATTCGAGGATAAACTTGAAGTTTTAAATAATAACACTTCGATTTTGACAATTTTTTGACACGTACAATGTACCATCTGTCAAAAAAAAATCTTTTTAGATATATCTCACCAAATTTAATTTGTTGAGTTAACTAGGTATAAATAAAAGATATTATTTTAAATAACTTAAAAACACTTATTAATAAAAACACTTATTAAATAAGTGTTTTTAAGTTATTTAAAATAATATCTTTTATTTATTTCATAAAAAAACACGTTAAAAATCTTTTCTTTGGCTGAAAAACATATTTCAGGATACTTTATACTGGGGTTTAAACTAGGGCAAATGATTCTACCCGGGTAATCATCTAACTGGGTACACTGTTACCCGGGTTGCTTGTACCCGGGTAGTAAATTACCCAGGTACCCGGGTATCCGGGTATAATGGGTATTAACAGGGTTACAAGTAACCGGGAACCCGGGTAGTTAAAATTAACCGGGTACCCGGGCAGATGATTAGCCGAGTGGAATCATCAGCCCCAATTCAATGTCCCCAACATCTTGATAAGCCATAAAATTAATTAGTTCCATCTTACTTATTTTACAAATGGCTGTGGTTCGCACACAGTTCCTATTTTTGCTTCTTTTTTTTTTGCTGTACCCGGGTAATCGGGTACCCGGGTATCATCAGCCCTAGTTTAACCCCGAAAGTGAGACAATCTCGCTTCCGCACTGAAAAACTGACATTAAATGCTTTGCGGCACTATAGAGAGAATGATTTCTATAGTGTCGCCCTCTCTCTCTCGGTAGTGTTTTGACACATCACCTCTGTCAGAAATACCTATTGAGTTAATCCAGAGGTAACTCTCCAAATTCGATGAGTTACATAATTTGAGATCTAAAATTACTGGAAAAACTGGGCCTAAGAGTATCACGTTTAAACTGTCCAATTACCTTTAAATTTTCACCCTTGGGTTCCAAACTTACCTAAAAAAAAAGAAATAGAAATAAAACGATTAAAAATATGAATGTAAGTTTCAGACAAAATTTAAATAGTAGGGGTAGTTGTAAATGATTTTTTAATATTAATTTTTTTTTTAATTTTCCCCTCCCACCTTAACAGACGGAAATATAAAGTGGTCCAATATCTTAAAATCATGTGTATATATAATGTACCAATAATGAACAAAATTTTATGCTTTTATCACACAAAAGCACAATTTTTTAACTAAGTCGCTTCAAAATATAGAAAAGTAAAACCCTTAACTCTACCGATTGGTTTATTTCGAAACCGGCAACTTTTATGGGGAAAAGTAATTTAATGTTTTTTGTAGGAAATTTCCAAGCTATAGAAATTAGTCATTGACATTTTTTCTGTAAAACTAACCATTTGGGAAATATTCTTATAAAAACATTTTGGGGAGCCTTTAACCCCCGTAAAATTGTTAGTGGCACTCATATCGATTGGGACTTTTGACTGTTTCTTAAGAACATCATGAGAAGGCTTTATACCAAAATCCAGCTTCCCGGAGATTTTTCCGAGTCAAATGTTTTATTGGCTGGACCATTTTGTATTAATTTATAACGTGCTATTTAGCTTAACACAATTATGAGATATTATACGGAGTTATATAAATATTGGAAAACAAAAGTCTTTATCTATTTCAATATTCTTTAGTCTCCCAAATTTTTAAAAATCAAATCAAAGGGATTTAAATTTTCAATCGTCGAAAATGGGAAATGATAAAATATCAGGTGAATAAAAGGATTTCTGGATTTTTGGATTTTCCTAATTTCCAAAGCAGTGATTAAAATCTGATGATTGATGAACAATGCTGTGAGTTATATTTCAAACAGTTTCTCAACCGTCTACCAACAATAATACAGCTTGAGATCCCAGACTCTGGCGATTATTTGTAATTGAAGGCCTTCCACTGCGAGTTCATAAAAATCCAACTGAATTGGTAACCCAGCGGCTCTATTGGTAACATTTGAGAATATAAATAGCTTGGCTCAAATTGCCTTGAATATTGCCGATGGAGACGTTTTGGCAATGGCAAAAGTAATGGCAATATTAAATATGAGGAATTAGGTAAGTGAACAAAAGTTTTTTACTATCAATAATAGTGACTTAAAAGAGCAAACAAAATATTGGATAGTGGTCGTAATTTCTATACTGACATTTGACAATTAAAATTACCTGGCAATAGAAGTCCCACCAATGCAATAAATTGAAACTGACATTGAATCAAATATTGCCAATGACATGGCGACACAGCGTAATGCGTTCTGAATATATGCATAAAACCACACTAAAACCCGGATCATTGAATAAGAAAACAATGTTTCTATACGTTTGCTGATTGTTTTGACTAAATAAAAATAAAATAATTTTTTTTTTTTAATTTGACAGCTAAAGCAGTTCCTAAAAAGTAAAAGTAAGCTTGAAAACTGCTTTTAATTGTTTGGTTTTAATTCGTTAAATTCAGTTTTTTTCTAAATATGTATGTATGTATTTAGAATATATCAGTATTTGCTCCCTTAAATTTATCAAGGACTTTTAATTTAGTTCGATGTAAGACCGAAATTATTTGTTTTATAAATAAATAAAATGTCAAAACAATTCTTCAAAATTTCTACAATTCTACACAAAAAAGATGTTGACACTTTTTTTTCTTAAGAGAAATATGTAGCTTTAGAGAAAGTCGTTTGAATAAATTTTTTCAGAAATAACCGTAATGTGATGATAAGTGGGCGTGTTGTTACTTGGGAGAATTTGAAGGGACCTATAATTTTCTACCGAATACGAACGGCTTAAAAAACAACAAAAACAATACTTTTTCTATTGTTTTGTTCTAATTCTATTTCAAATGTCGTATTATATCTTCAATTATCTTCTTGCAGTCAAGTCAAGGATATGACAATCAGCGACTCCTTTACGTAAAAAGAATAATTTTTTAGTCAAAACAAGAAAAATCTTGTCCTCATAGTTCATTTACTTTTGCCAATTAAATATAAACTTATTTAAACAAAAAAAATAAACTGTGATTCTTAATTGAAATGAATGTTAACTCATCATAATAGAAACTATGACGCACTTTATAGTTAAAAACTATATTTATACGCTCTGTCTGATGGCCATGGAAGTCTGACGCCTAGTTTATATAAATATGTAAGTTGCGTTGTCTGTTTTGCATCAAGTGCAAAATCACTAAAGCGTATATAAGTCATTGATTCAAACTAATGATTCTGCTGCCACAAATGAATAAGAGCCGGAATTTAAACTCATTACTATGTGATATATACCATCAGCATAAAATGTCAAGATCTTATAGTTAATTATGGGTTCACCACCGACCACCACCAGCACCACCACCACCACCGCACCGCTTATAATAAAATCATGACATGGCAGATGAAGATCTCATGCAGATCACCTATAACGAATGTGCAGAGCAGCCAAATCTCTTCTTTTGATGGATCTGATCTTGCTAAACGAAAATAATTACTCTTCATAAAAAACCAGATACAGATACGCAGGCCAGATACGGATTCCGATGGATGAGTCGAGTCGAGAGCCGATGAGAACATTAAACTGATAAACGATCGATGATCAAAGATTTATTGAGGATCGGCTCTGACGTTTTGCTGTTTTTCAAGAGCAAGACTCCACCCTCTCTCCTTCGTCTGTCGACAACGAGCGACGTTTACACCACACTAATTAAACGTCAACATTTATAGCTTGGGTGTATTTGTCTTGGCGATGCGATGGTGGCGAAGCCCGTGGGTATCTTTATCTTCCTCAATTGCCTTATAATTATTGTCTTATTCTTCGGTATCTTGTTGTTGCTTTTGTTGATGATTGTTATCAAAGGATATTTCGTGGGGAATTGTTTAGGTTATCCTTCAATAAATCGATAGATTGATTATCTTTTTTACAATGGAAGGGGCTATGACTTTCTCAATAAAATATATGGTTCAAGGGATATATGTAGGTAGGTACACCGGTGTGCTGTGCTGTGGTGTGGTATCTGCTCACTGATGGTGTGCTTCAACGTAAACAATCTCCTGTGTGTGGAACAACATTCGATGGTTTTCCGGTGGTTATAATATATTCTCCTTGTTCTTCGCCTCGACCGTTTGTCATTTTCATCTAGGATGAATAGAAAGGGATTCAGTGCGGTATTCCAATACCGGAATTGTTTGGTTGAACAAATAAACAAAAAAACTCCAGGGATAGATAAAGGAGCTATGGCAATGTGGTTAACGAAACGTCAACTATACTTAAGGCGTAGTATCGGCATTGGCTCCAGTTGGTATCGCAGTGCGAATGAGATGTCTCGTTCAACGCGCTCCTGGAGTTCTATTTCTGGTTTTGTTTTGTTTTTTTTTCTCTTGGTTTGTTGTACTCTTCCACTTATGGATTTCTCCTGTTTTCTTTGGTATTTGAAATATTTTTTTAAATTTTTTTTTATTTTTTCTTCAAAAAAATACAAACACGAAAAAGAAGGAATGCATCGGTTAATTTCAAATTAATTCCTGGGAGGGAACAATTCAGCTACTGATTGTTTATCTTTGGTTATGTATATTGAGTTTGGGAAAACTTAATTAAGAACACAAATTTATGTTGCGGGATTGAAAATACATAGGTACACCTTTCTTCTTTTCTTGAGTGGTTGGTGGTTTTTGTTAGATGCGCGATTACAGTTTGGAAGCGTTTAGTGGTTTTAATATCGAGAATTAAATATTTCATCTTTTTTAGTGATGATAATATGTCAGAAGATGATTTGCTGCATTATAGGTTCACTCATATTGGATATATCTATAAGTAGTCGTGGTAAAATATTTTCTCAGAAATAATAAAAACGAATGTTTACCAAGATGAACTCGAATTGAAATTTGATACTCGAAAATGAAAATTAATTATTCATCTTACTTATGAAGATTTATATGTATTTGAAACTGTAGTTCAAACTTTATTCCATCAGTTAAATAGGAGGGTAATTCTATTAGATGTAGACAGGTTGTTCAATTTAATAACTATTAGGTATACCTTTTGAGATTGTTTATACATATTTAGTTGAAATCGGACTTAGAATCATTTTACATAATGATGCGTTTTTGCAGTAAAATTATTTAATACCTACTAGCTTGCCCCCGGCATCGTGCGTGTGGACAAATCTAGGCATCGCAAAAAATTACAATTGAAATTATTAATAAATATATGTATCTGTCATTTATTATAGAAAAACTGTTATTAATGGCACCTTACAAAGAAGCATTTTTTTCGCGAGTCCATTTATTTTCCTAAAAATCAATAATCCATTCATTCAATTTCCTAAAAGTCAATAAAAATTTGTTCAAAATTTGCTGAATTTTTTACACTGCCACAAACTTCTGTGAATTTCCAATGCAGCACTGAAAACTGCAACCACTTCCGAGTCTCTATATTGAAAATATCGCCATGCAAACATTTTTGAAAAAATCACTTTCTGGAGCAAAGGGGGGAGTACATTAATTTTCCTAAAAATCAATTAAAGGGGGAGTATTTTTTAAGTCATTTTAACAGTTTGGATTCTTTTTGATTTCGTTCTCGGCAGGTGTCAGACAAGGGGCGGACTGAGTGTCAAAGGGCCTCCCGTATGTTTTGCATAAGATGCGACAGAAGCCTAAGGCGTGTATGTTTGTTCAAGAGAAGAAAAATATATGGTAGAGGGTTTATTTCCTCTTATTCAGGCGGGAGGGGCAATTTTCTAAAAAGTGACTTGAAATGTTAAACAACGGCAACACTTAACACGTCATGATAGACCGAAAGCCCGCAGCAAATTTTTTGTGTGATGGATAGCAAAAATTCACTGATAGCTATTTTTTTATAGATCCTATAACTTTTCATGCAAATATGAAAGTCAATTGCATTCCGTGGTTGGGGTCTTTGTCATTAATGGTGCAGTGCATTTTTTTTGGAAGCCCAGATAAAGAGTATAGCAACTAAAACATTATATTTAATAAATGATCTGTTCGCTTTAGACATGAAAATGAGGGCCCATAGGAGTCTTGGGTGGGGCCTTCTACATCCAAGACGAACACTAAGATGCGTATGAAACATATTTCTTAATAAATTGTGGTAGCATTTAAAAGTATTATGGTCTCACTGACCGCCCGCTTGTCTGCCAGATACACTGAAAAAATGCACCACTACCGAAAAATGTCCCAACCACGGATTGCAAGAGTTTCATATTTAGATATGAAAAGTTAAGAACTATCTAAAAAACCTCAATTTTTGGGCGCAGGGACATAAGGCCCAGGGACATAAAGCCCAAAATTTATTTTTGGGCTATTTATCTGCCGTAATTCTGGGTGCTTGCAGTGCACTTATTTTCTTTCAAATAAAACATCAACAAATTATTATTATCTTCTATGCCTCTAAGAAATTTGGAACTTATCCCATTTGTTAGCAAAAAATATTTGGGGCTTGGGTCCCACTTGGGTGGGACATAAGGCCCAAATTAAATTTCGGCTTTACGTCCCTGGGCCTTATGTCCCTGCACCCAATTTTTGCTATAATTCACACCCAAAAATAGCTGTGGGCTCTTGGTCAAATCATGTTATACATTTTTTAAAGTCAGAAATCCATTTTTGTATGTATTTTAATTTCAAGTTTTAAGTCAATAGTTTTGGAAAAATTAATTTTCAAACTAACAAAAATTATTTTTGTTCAAAATTGTATGTTAAGTATATTTTTGTTTTTAATATTCAATACTCCTATCAATTTTTAGTCAAACAATAAAAAAGGTGCTTAAATGTTTTAAAATTTTTGAGAAAATCAAAAATATTAAAATCTACTTAATCAAAATTCATTGTTCAATTAATTATAATTAATTGTTTATGTATTGAATGAATTCAATTGAAAGTATTATTTTTTCATTTAGTCCAAAAATAATGCGTTTCGCCTAGATACGACAGTTAGGCTCATCTATTAGATGCTGTCGACCCTTCTAAGACGCAATATTTTAGTCGATGCTATCGACACTAATACAATTTGCAGCATTAACACTGCAAATTATATTTTACTTTCAATTGAATTCATTCAATACATAAACACTCTTACTTAGTCCACAAGAGAAAAAACAAAAACAATGTTTCTATTGTTGTCATTATTAATTTATAAATAATTATAATTAAAGTCCAATTAAATAGAACTTATTTTTGTTATTTTGTATTTTCTCGAAAATGTTTTTTAGTGTTTGACTTATAATTGATAACATTTAAATAGTTTTTTTTCGCATTTAAATTAATTAATTTTAATTTAGAAGCTTCTAATAAATTGTCATTTTTAAGACAAATTTCGAAATTAAAATTCCATATTTTCAAAAACATGTGAATGTTTTGTTTGAAATTTAAAATATTTTATTAAAATAATTTTTTTTTAAAAACTACCAATTTTTAATTTGTTTTCTCATTAATTAAGATTTGGTAAAGCAATCTGATGGCGTTGGTGTCAACAAATTTCCAGAATGCTTGAATCAATTAATTTATAACTCTGTTGATTTTTAAGGCTCCGCCAAATTTAACCCCAATTTATTATTTTATTTTTTGTGGCCTTATTTAATTTTTGTAGATGCACAACTTACAATGCCAGTATTTACGTATATCACAGTATGGGTATTATTTTAATTTCGAAAATAAACTTGTAATAATAAAATAAAAAAATTGGGATATTATTTCTTTTTTTAGGCTTTTTTTTATTTCATTACGATAACAAAACCACAATTAGGCCTTATTACATTTCAAATTTTGGAGTCTTATTACCTGAGGCCTAATTAAACGGTGTCGATTTTTAACAGTATTTGAGTTTAAACAGTAAATTCCAAGCATGTATATTGTATAATGTGCAACACAGTGCTATATTATTAATATTATGTCATCTCATAATATTACTTTAGACTTAATTATTTTTAACAGGTGTCATTAAATAGAGGCCTCCAATCGACATAAATAATTTGTTTCTTTCAGTGTTTAAAGCTTACTCAGGCTTTAAAAACATCTTGTGATCGAACATAATATCAAGAATGTGTGATCCCGTTCTGCATTTTATTTTTTTATTTTTTTCTTCATTAATCGCTTGACGGATTTCGTTAAAATTTCCAATACAGAAGAATCTAATAAATTTAACTTATCCTGTATAATTTTTTTTTGAAAACAACTTTCTAATAATTATTTCAAAGGAAACTCCTTGAGTCCATTTTTTAGAAGCTAAAATACCTCTCATAGGTACGCTATGCCAAAATGTTGTCTATGAAAATTGACTTATACAACTTTTTAATCGTTTTAATAACAATTTTTGACGCTAATTAAAAAAGTGTTAAATAAAATCAAAAACATTTTCAACAATTAAAATAAATTTGATGCTGTGTTTCCAATCAGATTATTTTGATGAAGCTGGCCACCAGTGGAAAGGTGTGCTGTTTTTGTGCTGTGCTCATCTATCTGTGTAGAACGCAAACACTTAAAACAATATCAATCTCATTATTATAAGCTTCAGGGCAAAGTATGTTATTAAAATTATATTAAGGCCACCATCATTACTCAAAAAAAGACGAAAACAGAGTAAACAAAGATTTTCATTTACATCGCTAACAGTACCTTCAGGATTATTATACTCAAACCAAACTTTCTAACGCGTATTCTCGTCCGTCACCGTAATAGCCCGCACGCTACGAGGTAAAAAAAACAACAACAACAAAAACAACAAGCAAAAAAGCAAATCCTTTGAAGAGGTACATATATATAGTCGAGTCGGTAGAAAATACTTTTCACTTCGCAGCCGGATATCAATGTACCAATCTACCTGTGAAATATTTTCCGTAAACAAAGAGAATTTTTGAAATTATATTTTCCAAATGAATACAGGAAAAGTAGAGCGAAGCGGACCGGTCGGGTCGGGTGTGGTGTGGTGTGGTCCTGAGCTAAGTTGTACTGAGGAGTGTTGTGCGGAAGTGCGGGAGGATTGTACCTTTACCTTTCTGTTTCTTGCCAAACAAAGCGTAAAGTACTGAAGTGCGCTGGCCGTGAAAGTCCCATGGAAATATTAAATTCTTATTATTGTGCCATCATTTCGCCCTCTTATAATGTACATATATAGCATCTCTTCTTCAGGAATAGTATAGATATACATACGTATATATAGCATCTGAGATTCAGATTCAGTCATTTCAGCCGAAAAGGGACGAAGAGCTTCAACTGGGAAACAATCACTGTGCACCTTTTTGCGGTGGTGAGCTGTATAATTGGATTGGGGATGGGATGTTGAACTGCATTATCGTTATTAATAAAATGTTGATTATTATTTCTTTCGACCCTCGCTGTTATATATATACGTAGAAGACCGTTGCCAGTTTTCGCATGAAGAACTTTTCAAAATTTATTTATTAAACAGAGAAATATAAAAAATGGAGAAATTCAAATCAAAATAAGTTTGCTTCGGTGAACTTGACAAAAGAAGGCACGTGTTTTAGAAAGGAGAAATAAAAATATGCTTTTTATATCTACTTAAAGAAGACAAGAAAGTCTAATGGCATAGAAGGTATCTATATATGTAATAAACTATATTGTTAGGGTGCCGTAACCTGTATAAGCTGCTGGGTATGGTACGTATTTCAAAGTTATTTTTATAATTCCATATACATAATATGCTGAAATTAAAGAGCTCTGGAATAAAACCTTTATTCTGTCGATTTCAACCGTAAGTAATGTTAAAATAGTTATTAAATATTTAGGTATCCATGAAATAAAAACAGAGATTTTAATCATTGCATGTTTGTTAGGTTTATATACTTTGTTGAATTTATTTCGTGAATATTATTATGCAATTAAGGTTTTAAATAAATAATTCTTTAAAATCAGATGATTCCTTTCATACAAATAATACCTAAATGAAGAAATTAATGATGCGAAAGCTCACGTGGAGCCAGGGCCAAGTGACTTACTCTCTCCACCATTACCATGTGTGTTGTTAGTCGTCAGGAATAGAGGAACATTCACGTTACTTTTATAAAACAGCTTTTTATGATGGTCCTTTAGAGTCCTGTGAAGTTAGCAAAAGAATTGTTTAAAATTGAATAAAAAATGAGAATTCCCGGTAGCAAACAGAGAGTTCTAGAGTTCCCCATACTTTTGTTCAATAGTTCTGGCGAATGAAGTGTTAAAATTCGAAAAAAAAGTTTTTTTTGCTAACTTCACGCAGCAAGGACTTTTTTTTGAGAAAAATAGTTCTGAGCATGTTTTTTAACTTAAAATCAAGAGTTCTAGAGTTCCTGGTGGGTTTTAGAAAGAGTTCTGCAAAATTGGAAAAGTTAGGGCAAATTAAGGTGCTCATTGATTTAGAACCAAAAATTTTCAAAATCCAAAAAAATAAAAAAAAGGAGTTCTGATTAGAGTTTCCGATAGCAAACAAAGAGTACTAAACTTTTTCCTAATAACTTTTTTTTTCTAAAACTAATTTTTCAAATAATTGTTTTAAATTTTTACAGATTTTGATAAAAAATATACCTCTTGGATTGGGAAATAAATATATTTTAAAAACAAATGATGATTCTTCGAGGAAAAAGGCGGTGTAAGGTTTTTTAAACCTAAGAATTAATTTAGCGCAATAAATCGTGTGGCATCGCATAGGTAGGGGAGACCGGACAGGTTCTAATTCGGGGCAGGTTGTAACAGTGCGTTGTAATTGAGATCTGGCAATGTTGTATGTACGTAAATTTTTGGTTACATTTCTCCCAAACGGTTGTGACAGTTTTAAAAAAATGTTGTCAGCACACCTTTGTAGACGTGAAAAGAAAACAATTTTCCAAAAAACAAACCGGTATAAAACCATTTTACATATTCCAGACTTTCACACTAACCCTTAAAATTTTTTAATAACTTTGGTGTATACGGAATTGTGAATCGATTAAAACGGCGAGCATAAAAACCTAATAGACAACACACAACAACAAACAACCTTTCGAAACAAATTGGATTGTATTCGAGTCACAAAGTAAACATAGCATTTAATTTATTTTTATATTTTGACTTGTGAAGCTCAAACTGAATATATGGCCGTACCGAATAGAAGTGATTGTAAATAAGTTAGAAACAAGCCTTAGTTTTATCTTTATTAATATTGCTTAGCAACATTAGGTTTGTTCGAAGTTATCTGCCACAGTGCGACCTAGGAATCAATTGTGAAAAAACTCAGGGCTGCTCGAGTTTATATTTTACATCGAACCCTTTAGTGCTACAATTTTAATCTCCCTTTTTCATACTTCTACTATTGTATATTTTGTCATTTTGTCTAGAAATTAAAAGAAATAAATAAATGACAAAATTATCAACAAAATATCTCATATTTACAAAAAAAATTTGTATTTTGCCGAGCAATGTTTTCTTGGTTTTTTATTTTCTTAATTCATATGAAATTAGAAAATAAACCCCTAAATAAATAACCGTTACGTAGTTTTTAATTAGTTATAGTGTCATGCGATATTTACTATGTTTTAATGTTTTATTTTTGCTAAATTTATATGAAGTTAACAAAGCAACCCTTTAAAAAATATTTAAAAACTAATATTTATTGAATTGTTTATTGCATTTTAATTCGACGTTTATTAGTCGTTAATTAGTTCTGATAGAAGAGATTTTGTGGTGCGATGTATTCTATATTTTTAAAATTTTTTTTATTTTGAAAACAACAAGGCTCCTACACTAGATATCAATTGTTAAAAATGTCACTATGTTTAAATAAATTACGGGTATGATGAACTGAAGTCCCTATATATATGCCCATCAGATCATCTCAGAGCATTGAAGCAATGACAGAACATTTAGACCGGTATTTGAAAATGTTAGAGGATTTTTTGATTCACGACTTGCTGAATTAGAATTAGTGGATATTTGGTTCCAAAAGGATGGAGCAACAGCTAGCACTTCAAAGGCATCGATGGCTGTTTCAAGGAAACACTCCCCGGGGCGCCTCAACTCAATGGGCCATCACCTATGGCTTATAATTTTGAGCGAGACTAAGCCCAGACTTACTTTTGCTTCAATCGCACACAGAGTAAACTAAGCTGGAGGAAAATTTTGTGTACATGTAGCGGCTTTTATTGTAGGAGTATTTACTTTTTTGAATTTGACAATTCGGACAGCAAAAAATTATTTGCTTTAGAAAAATAACATGAAGATTTCATGACAACAGATTGTTTTTTTTCGCCAGAAACAAACCACTTGTGTTTGTATTAGAATTTGGTAATTAAGCTTTGCTATTCTACCCAGAGCAAGGCGGAACATTTTGTTCGTTTCATTCCGCATTCCTCAGCTCCCTCACCAACAAACTTCGATTTCCCCAGTTAGAATTGCTCTCGTGTGTGATGGCCCAATAGATGGCGAGCAAATTTTGAAAAAAAAACTTTTCTAGTTTTATTTTTTAAATTTTGAGTCTGTTAATAATTTATTCATTCAAGCACTAAACTAACTTTATTTATAAACATAATAATTTCCTGGCTTAGTAAAAAAAACATGAAATAATGTTGCAAGTGTTGCCGTTGTTTTTTAATATTCATTTTCTAAAATAAATAAATATTTCTAAAATAAATAATAAATAAAATATTTTCACCTTAAGGGCGGACATATAAAGTGGCCCAATATCTTAAAATAATGTTCATATAATGTACCAACAATGAAAGAAAGTATATGCTTTTATTACAAAAACTCCTTACTCTACGGATTGGTTTATTTCGAAAATGGTAATTTTTATGGAGAAAAGTATATAAATGCTTTTTGTAGGAAATTTTTTAAGCTACAAATTAGTCCCTGACATTTTTTCTGTACAACTAACTATTTGGGAGATATTCCTGAAAAAATCATTTTGGGGGGCCTTTAACCCCCATTAAGAAGCTACATAAATATTATGTATATACCAAAATCAAGCTTTCCGGTGATTCTTTCCTAATTGGGTTTGTTGACTGATAAATTCTTGACGAATAAATATACAAAATCTTTTTGCTACAATTTTCCACACAAACTGACTCATTATCATTTGAATGACAAAAGTTGTAAAATAAGTAGTTTATTTTACAAATATTGAAAACAAAATTTGGCTAAAAATTACAAATGGAAATTTTAGGCTTCTGGAACAGAATAATTCATCGTACTTTCATCTCCTTTTTTATTGATAGTGTAAAAATGGAGCACAAAAATTATAAATAATAAGCGAATTAATATAAAAACAGAAACTGAATTCTGTTTTTGTGTTTGGTTTTAAACAAAATCCATCAACAATAACAAAATACTGTTGTCTGCTCATAATCCTTTAACACGATGAGTATTCTTATCAAATGTTCATGTAGTTCAACAAACAATACACAAATTCGGTATATAATGCTAACTTGCACTTCATTTAGAATCACCCTTCTAAACATTCAACGCACTTACAATGTTTGCTCACTTCTTGATGAGCTTTCAAGGGTAACCCTTGTCAAATCAAGAGTATTTACAATAACATCATACTATTCACTATGAGATAACTTAACTAAACATGTGTTTATATTCACCTTTAACAAGTGCGTCCTGCAAACATGTTCTCAAATTAATTAATCCAAGTATCTCAAAATGGCAGAAGATGACGTACCCACCTAAATAAATAAGTACCTACCTATACTTTCTTCTTCTAATTCTTTTTCCAGCCTGCCGCATAGTAATATAACAACAGCCGGGTAAAAAGTGCTGAAAATAATGAAAATAGTTTCTGATGATGGCAAAAATTGCACACCCTTATTGTTGATGTTTTGCTTACCCCCATGAAAGAATGTTAAAAAAAAATGAAAGAAAATGTTAGTTGGATGTTTACTTTATGTTTCGATAAACATAAAGACAAGCATCACACCCGCGCACCCCGCCAAAGGTCAGGAAAAGTTATGGCTTTAATTGTAATGAAAAATTCCTTCGATAAATTGTTCCTTATAATTTGGATTTTTCATATTATTGAAGAATGAAAGGTAAATATAACGAAATAACGAAGAGTATATACCTCTAGTCCTGATGGTCCATGATATGCGCGGAATTCAGTTTAAGTTTGCTTGTTGTTGTTTTTTTTTCTTATTCGCCTCGTGTCTGAAGAGGGTTGGCAATCGCATTCAAATGCAAAGGGGGATTAACCCACTGAAGCGGTAAAATGACGAAAATATTTATTTGCCATCCCTTCTTCGATATTGTTGGCTGTTTTAGTATATCTGAATTGTTGGGGGGGATCAATTTCTATTTGCTTTTTTTATTTTTTATTTTTCATTTCCCTGCTGTTGAGCATAACATTGGATAACAGTCAAAACCTCGTATATGTATCATTAAAAAAAAAGATAGTTTTCGAGAAATTAAAAATTTTGTTGCCCCTTTCACCCCATAAAATCAAAAAACTCCATGTCTAAAATTAGGGTACTTTTTAGGAAGTTCTTATAGCACCTAATATAAATGAAATAAAGTAGTAGGTAAATTTCAAAGTATTATTCCTATAATTACCTCCAAATATTTCCGGGAAAATAATCCAATAGCGGGTATTAAATCCCATAAAAATGATGAAAAGATTAAACTCAAAGAATCGCGATGTATTTAAATATGGGAGCGTATCGGAATCCCGGTTTCTAAAATCCCGTTTTTCGAAAATCACGAAAAAAAATTTTAAAATCCCGTCTACTAAAATACCGTCTTTTTTTATTCCCGTCTTCTAAAATCCCGCTTATTCATAATCACAATGTATTAAAATCCCGTTTTTTATAATTAATTTTGGGTATTAAACGAAAAATTATAACCTGTTTGTAAATTTCAATAAATACAAATTATTCGATTATGTGGGGTTGTTTTTGATTTTTACTGTGGGTACACATTTGTTTTTGCTCACAAAATCAAAATTATAAACATTTAATCATTGAAAAAGTAAAATGAACTAAATCCCAAAAATTTATGAACTAAGTCCCAAAAAAATTTTGGTGGGAGTTATAGTTCATTTTGGCCTTTGGGAGTTAGTTCGTAGGGCCAAAAAATTCTATATGCACAACACAATTTTTTCTCTGGCTTACGGTTGAACCACTTTGATTTACTGATGCTGTAACAAGTTGAGGTTGAGCCAGATTATATTGTTAAGTATTGGATTGTCTGCGCGACAATCATCCCGTTTTTGCAATCAAAAAAAGTTGTTTTATTTTACAAAATTGAGCGATTTTTTAAAATAAAACAACTAGTTTTGATTGCAAAAGCGGGATTATAAAAAAACAATATTATAAAAAGCGGGATTTTAAAACCAGGATTGTAAAAAAACGGGATATCGAACCCAACCCTTTAAATATTTGTGAGATACAGTCAAACTTCGATAACTCGAACTACTATTATCCACAATAAAAGTTCAACTTATCAAGACTTCGAGTTATCCAAATTATTTATCAAAATTAAAACAATTAAACAATTCAATATTCGAAAAACATACATATGCATAATGCACAACACTTTTTTGCTTTATTAAGTCTTGTACGTTTTATATTAATGTACATAAGTTGTTACACCATACACAAAACTATTGCATGTATTTATAGTTATTTGGGTCTGAGAGTAGTTTTTTTTTTATTGTTTTTTTTTTCAAGAAAAAAGGATTCTAATTTATTTAAAGCTGCGTAAATTTCATCTGTTGTATTGTCACACGTTTGCAAATATAAATTCAAATTGCCAAATGTGCTACAACATGCTTCGAAGGCTGTTGAATGAATTCCTCTACCGAAGTCTTGTCTTCACTTTCTATATCAATTGAAGTTGGAAATTGTACATAGAATCTTTTACAAAAAACAACCAAGCAATAACTATGTAGATAAATTAAAAAATAATGCAAAAATATTGAAATGTTCACCGCATTAAATAAAAATTTTCTGTGTAGGTACCTACTTACAACTTCAAAATTTCTTAAACCTACTAATATCATGTGTGTACGTAGGTATCTCGTTTTCAAATGAAAATTCGCTTCAAAAATTCGAATTTCAAAAATGCATTTTTTCTCACTAAATGGGAATTCCCCTAAAATGTTCGACTTAGTTGATGCATATGCCATATTTTTTGTTCGAGTTATAAAGAAAATCGAGTTATAAAAGTTCGAGTTATGAGGGAAAAAATGTATGAGATTTGAACTCTAAACGCTGCTGCCAAATAATTTTGTTCGAGTTATAAAAAAATCGAGTTATCGAAGTTCGAGTTATCGAAGTTTGACTGTATTTGTTTTATTAAATTCTGAATCTTTTTGATTATTTTATATTTTAGTTAAAAAACATGGAACTTTGTATAAAAAACATATATTTTTTTTTTTAATTTTCCAATTTTATTCAACATAACTACAATCTACATACTTGATTTTGACTGTTCGGTGACGATATTATAAAAGTTTGTTATTTTTTGTTTTCATTCTCAATTGAATGTTTGCGTTGAGATTTTCTAAACGCCAATGACGCAAAGGAAAAGGATAATAAATGAAGAACCGAAGAGCTGTATAGAGTCAGTGCTGCATGTTTTTGGAGAAAGATTTAAATTGGAAAGTCCAAAGTCCGATGTATACGTACATACAACTATACCTACTTGTTCTACGTTGAGTAAGTATATAATGAAAATAAAACAAAAAAAACCCTTTTTCATAAATTTATTCAGGATTGAAAGGACAGTCTAGCTATAATAATAATTGTCGAAGTTGCCGGGTTCATAAACATACACCAACAACAACAATACAAAAAGAAAAAACACAATCCCTTCTAAAGCAAAACAGAGGCGTTGCTAGAAGTCAGACTTCTTGTTTACAGATTTTGTATTCATTTGTTATAACTTCCGGGCACAATTGAAGTTTTGTTAACTTTTTTTTTCTTTTAATTTTTTTTCGAAGTATGTATAGGTACCTTACCTGTCCTGTTCCTGACAGTTTTTGCCTGTTTTTTTTTTTTGTGAACTTTTACCTGCCGTCAAATTAGCGCAGTGGCTGCATTTAATAAGTGTCCGAGAAATATATATATACTATGTATAGTTAAAAGGGACGGAAAGGACAAACTTAATGAAGGTTTCTTATACCCCGAAGAGGTACTTATATATAAGTGAAAAAGTGGACGACTACGAAAAGTAAGTAAAACAAATTTAGGGTGGACAAAGGTTTTTTTTTATTTCACTTAGAAGTAAAAGTTTGACTGTACTTAAGTTGTCGCAAAAGTTTTTTTTTAAAGGGGTAGGAGTAGGTTAGGTATTATTATCCAAAAGGATCAATGACTTGCAACAAGTGCAACATTAAAAAATAAATTTTGTAAATGTTTTTAAAAAAGTTTAATACTATTTTTTGGTTAAGGGAAAAAAGAGAATTGCGAAATGGTGAAATGAGACAAAACAATACAATGATAATAGTTTCAAAGTGTCGATACCTATACCTTGACAAAATGCTTATTTTTCGTAAAATAATTTCAACGTTTAACGTTCTTTTCATGTCTATAGGCGTGTTCCTTTGGGCTGCAGCATCTATTGCTATGTACTTCTGGCTGCTTTGAACTACTTCTACACTATGGTCAAAGTAGTTCAAAGCACTTCAATGATGTAGTAACGAAATGAATTCACGCAAGAAAGCGACACCTTCAGTAGAAGAAATTACATAATAAATTATTGTTGTTGATGTTTTCTATAATGTAAATTAAAATACGAATACATACTTGTTGCTTTACTCTACATTGAGGTTAGAGTTTTCTTTTGGCAAAAATTAAAGCGTTCCATTCATCATCTACTGGGAAGTACTAAAAAGGACTTTGCAAGGCCCAAAGGAACACACCTTATGTCTGGCAATTGAGCCTCGAAACATTTTATTCTTGCTTAACCAATACAGAAAGGAACATGGTCTCCTTCTAGCCAGCTTCCAACCAGTCTCTATCAGTGGTATCTCCGGTCAGGCACACCAATTTGGTTAGGGTCATTTTCTTTTTTTTTAGATTCGAAGAATCGTTGGTCTGGTATGTCGCTGATGTCCGTACACTACACACGTCGCAGTCATATCAGCCCTTGTATTTTCAGTTGTTCAGGTCAACGTAGCTGTATAGCCTGTTTAATGATTTGGGAACGAACGCTGAATTCAGTCGTTATGTCTTATATTAGTGTTCGAAGTAATTATTAAAATTAAATTAAAGTCAGAAAGTGATACTTAATTTAAAAATTCAAAAAATAACATTAAAAAGGTCAGGAATGTGCGGGTCAAATTAATTTAAATTAAATAAAATAAAATTTGTACTTAAATGTTCCAATGCATTATACCAAGGTACTAAATTTAGAAAAAAAAATCTTAAATTAAAATCTAAAAGTTGTGCAATCCATGGGATCTGAATTAATTTTTGTGTTATAGATTTGATATTCGTTAATTGAAAATGATTTTTAGACCAAATTTAATCGATTGTGATAGAAATTTGACAATTAAAAGTTGTCGCAAGAAAATTTAAAGTCGAGATGCCTAAAAAACTCCAAATTTGACAATAATAATAAAAAAAAATTATTCAAATTAAAGAATCTCCCGAACCAACGCCATTTGGAACAACGACGAAAATTTGGACTGTCAAAATAAATTTACAGAGCGATAAGTGATTGACAGCCGAAAGTTTGGTCGTCGTCGTTCCGAATGTTTCGCGTTGCTTTGGGATAGACCTAAATGAAGAATTGACGATATTGGAAGTTCCCAACATAATTATAAATTCAGTCCCCACGAAACTATTGAATTATATCATAATTTCAACAGTTTAACAAAAATAGTAAAATAGTATTTAACGGTTGATTAATATCTGTCAGAATTTTTAATCTGACGGCAAAAACCAAGAAAAATAACAATATTTTTAATTTTTTGAGTCGTCGAAAATTTGGGTCTGCGAAATCATATTTCAATGTAAGGATCGTGTTGAAAACCATCAGCGAGTAACAGAATAGCTGAAAATTTTCATGTTGAATCAGCACAATTTTTTTTCTATTGTCAAAAAAACTTGTGCTGAAAACATGAAAATTCAAAATTACCACGACAATTAGTGGCCTTGCTGTATAGACAAATTGTGCAAGTTACGATGCAAGTATTTGTATGACGGGGGCATTATTTCGTTTTAGAAAATAAATTTTAGTATGAAAAAAAAACTGGGGTATTTATTATTCCATTTTTGAAAAAAATATAAAATTAGGGCCTTTTTAATTTATTGTTGGTTTTTTTTTCATTCCGACTTATTTAATTTTAAATTTTGGTACCTAATTTTCCAGTGCCTAATTTTTTGGCAACATTTTATTTTCAAATTTCTATCAAAATATATAAGATTTGGCCTAAAATTATTTTACATAAAAGAACAGATCTATATATTGTACATAATATCACAGAAATAGGTTCTGATCCCAGAAACTACTTCTAATCACTTGGAAACATGGCAAAATATTTTGAACTTGCTATTTGAAATTTGGTTCGTTTATTTATGAATATACAACAGAACCATTATGATATGGGAGTACACATTTAAACAATTTCAAGGCATTTCAAGCATATTTTTGACTTAATTCTTGATTGAAAATGCTTTTTTGGAATTTCGTACCGAATTAGGAAGCCTCTAATACCAAAAAGTAAGTGTGATTGAAGTCAACCTCCTAATATCATTAAGTCTATAAAATCCCAATAATTTTCGTCAGGAATTGGCATGGAAAATGATTTTTATCGCCAAAATTAAACAAATGGATCACTGAGAGGCATACAGACGCAACATTTTGTATTATGAGGATTTATCTGTATCGGAAAAGAAGTACATATGTACATTTTATAACGACGGATATGAGACATTTTCGCGGGAAAGTTTTTTGGGAGCTTATGGATTGTACCTATGTTTAAATCGAAGTTCTTTCGAAGCTCAATAAGCTTCCATACAATTTTTTTAGAATCATTTAAATATATTTATACTCGTATTTATTTATTTGTATTTAGTTTGAAATTATAACAAAATATTTGAGATATTTTCACGGAAAACTTTTTTAGAAGCTAGTGGATTCTATGTTTTAATTTAAGTTCTTTAAAGCGGCATATACACACATCAAAATCTCATCAAGCATGGAAGAGTGTGTTAGTAAAACAAGTTTCACATTGAATATACACACATCAAGCATGAGTTTTCAATCACTCATTTATACGTACTTGTTCAGATGAGAAGACATAGGGCCCTACCAATAATCAAATTTAGTGACGACTTAAATATTTCAGTAAAATGGACCATAATAGAATGGGCTCTAGCTAATAAACCATTTATAGTATGACCTTAATATTCAAGTGGACTCTTAATAATGAATCATATATGGAATGGACCTCAAAAAATTAAACATTCCATGAATGGTACATTATTTGGGATCACCAGAATTAAGGTTAATTTTACTGAAATATTTAAGTCGTCGCTAAATTTGATTATTGGTAAGGCCCATAGTTTGCATAAAAATCCGCGATTTGATAATATGTTGCCTCATCGCTGTTCAATATGAAAATGAGCACATGCATGATCAAGCATTCAATCACAAATATACACTACGTCAATCTTGACTACTTGATTGACCAAAAATCAAAAAGTTTTGATTTTACTTCAAGCATACACACAACGTATACGTGTGGCAATTTTACTAATACACTCTCCCATGCTTGATGAGATTTTGAACTGTGTATATGCCGCTTAAAAGTTCAAAATAATTACTTCGCTAAAAATTCCCTTAATTCATTTAAACAGTTTTTTAAATCATTAACTCTTATACAAGGAAATTTCTTCTTTTATTCGTGGGCGGGTTTTTTATATTATGGAAGTGACTAAAGAAATGCCAATTTATTTGTAAAGGAAACTGTTAATGCCCTACACGGCCGGCGCGCACGGGTGTTGAGTATAATTCTGGGGCACTCAGATTTTTTTTCTAGTCTCGCGAAATGCGTTAATGCAAAACCATTTAAAATGGTGATAACCTGTTATAACTGTTATAATTTGACATTTCTCTAGTCTCGTCATTTTAATATATTTAAAGAGACTGACAAGTCAATTTCGTAAAGATTGTTGAAATTGAAATGTCAGTAGGAATAAGAAATCCACATTATACCTATAGAAAACACTACAGAAACCTTAACTGAATGAAATATACATGAGGTTGCCTCAACTTGTACTACATCATACATTTCTTGATACACCTTCGTCATTCAACCTAGTGGCAAAGATTGTTGAAATTGAAATGTCAGTAGGAATAAGAAATCCACATTATACCTATAGAAAACACTACAGAAACCTTAACTGAATGAAATATACATGAGGTTGCCTCAACTTGTACTACATCATACATTTCTTGATACACCTTCGTCATTCAACCTAGTGGCAAAGAAGGGGAGGGGGTCAAGGGGATTAGTTTAAAGGTTATTTGGTTTATCAACTTTCGTTGCCATTTGAGTGGCGAAATCCAAAAGTATAAATTTTGATTTGCTATACAAGTTATGGATCTCGCCAAAGATTAATGTAGTGAACATATAAAAGGAAGGTTCGTTTTCTGGAATTGATGAAGCTTCAAAAAAATTTCTGAAAGTGTTGACATAGAAATAGAAAATAATTGACAGAAGAATCATCCTAGCCCAGAAGATTAGTTTCCTATGACGGTGTTCAATCCATTTCTGGACTTCTATATCATGGAACTTGGAACTCTTCAAGCAAGCTTCATTCGAAATTGCCAAGACAGCTGATTAATTTATTATGATAAATTAGTTAGTTATATCAAAAATTTCATGCTGCTGGCTATCTGCTGGTTTCCTTGATAAATAGGGAAATAGACATTTGATCCGCAGAGGGGATATCAAGACTAAAAATTCAATTAAAGTGCTGCCGAACCAACGTTTTTTGGTTTGAAACGGATAAATATGATTCAAAGGAACAGAACAAAAAAAGTGTGGTTTTACCCTTCTGATCATCTAAATTTCGGTGCGGAATATAAAACTTAAGTTTGTCTTATTTTGTAGTTACTATAAGGACAGCTTTAATAGTTAAACTGCTCTAGCATTTTATCAAGAGATTGGAATCATAAAAAAACAAAATTTTACCCTGTAGTTTTTGAAAAATTTTCTATACTTATGTACTGAAAGAAGAATGTACCTAAATAAATATTGTTTACTTGTTTTTATCACAACTAAAAAATATAACTTTAGAAAAAAACTTATGAGATGTAATACTAAAAATACTTGCTCTTAACTTTGACAATGCTACTAGCTATACCTCAAGCATTGTATTCTCATTCACAAGACCATTTATAGCTTAACTGAAGTGAAGTGACTTTCCCAAGTGATTTTCCCAATGTTTTTCGAAATTAAATGTCACAAGCATTCAAGTAGAAATGCTCACAATTTGATTATTCAGCATTACTTTTAACTCATAAGTCATAAATCGTCAACACACATACAAGTTGAATAATATCAAAGTAGGTCTTTTATAAAATTTACAATATACCTACACAGACACCTATAACAATTAAATCAAATAACCTGTAATAAAATTTCAAAAATAGTCCACTTTAAACAAACAAATAACTGACATGCTTTCATTTTCAAAAAAAAAAAAAAATTAAAAAAAAAATCTATTTTAATTCCTTCCAATAACTTATGTTTACAACTTTAAGTGTAAACAACCTAAGTGATCCATTAGTGTCGAAGATTCCTCTGTGTACACGAGTATTTCCTCTCTCTACTATTTATAGATTTTTTTTCTTCAAAATGTAAGCAATAAAAACATTAATTAAAGACCACACTTTGTATCTTTCGTAAAATTCTGTCTAAATACCTTATTAACACAAACATTTTTATCTTATTCGATCTAAGAGTTTTGCTTGGAAATATTCTTGATATATTTTTTTTTTTTAATCGTTGCGATGTTACAAAAACTTCTTTTATATTTTTACAAGAATGCGTGTTGCACATATCAATTTTACTTCAAAAAGCTTCTTTTTTTCACTTGTTCTCGTTTCATTGATGTGAGAACAGAATAATATACAACGCCTTACATATTATAGTAACTCATCTTGAAGGGAATTAAATTTAATGATCGCACCTCATTCGGGCGGTTTATTTTTCCTAATACTCTTGCGGGTTGTTCGTATATGCTTGGAAGACCCAAGCCCAATATCCCAAAGGAACATTCAAATCAAACAGAAAAATAATGAGTCCGATCACTCAGCATCCCGCTTGCAGAAGATCGAGTGTTCAAAAAAAAAAAAAAAAAAAAGATGATATTTGTATACACTTCACTCCCCCTCCTAACAATGCAACGCGCCTATATTATAATGTGCGTCACAAATTCAAAAATAAATATATCTGCAGGCGATTTTCATTTCTCTTTTAGCGTTTTGAGTCATAAACAATTTAAAAGGAAAGCGAATCGGTGGTGTCTGGGTGGAAGAATTAATTTTCATCCAACGCACGGCAACGCAGAACAGCCTTGATGGCTCATTCGTTCACACCTAATCACCGGGCAGATCAAAAAATTCGGCCAACTGTCGACAAATCAATTCCAGTAGATGGTCCTTCTGAGAACATGATGGCATCATGAAAATCAATAGAAGTTCACCGCTACCACCAACGCTACGCCACGCCCGCGCCGCGCCACCGCCACCTTCGTCATCGTCATCGACATCACTTAATCGTACGCCAACCGAATCGCATCATCAAATGGAATTAAAGAGGTGAGCCCGAGCACCCATAAAAAAAGTACAAAATGTTAGTAAACAATGATAAGCAGTAGGTATATTGCATAGATTAGCTCCATCTTGGTGTCGGCACCCAGCCAGCTGCAAGTGAGGAGCGAGTGGGGCCAGGGCAGTGAATTAAAGGATACCACTACTACTGCCGCCACGAGAGCTCCACACGGCTGCTCTCTAAACGAAATGTAAATATGCAATTTGCAAAAACAAAACAAACGCAGGACGAGTTCCAGGCCAGCACCAAGTGCTAAACAACCAACATAAACCATCGCTCATATCGCTATAGTGTTTTATTGCACTCAAAGTCGAAGCCGCTTCTGCTAGGCTAGATAGATATACCTATATAGCTGATATAGAGCTGAAGTTGGAAACAGAGAGTTTATAGTGTAGAGTAGGTATAGAGATAGTTGAACAAGTAGTATCTTTGTATCTCTGATGATGGCTAAGATGTATATATTGTATACTGATCGTCGCGGTCGACCTGATGTGCCCGCGCAGCGCAGTGCACCTGCCCATTATAATAGATGGCACAAGCTCGGTTGAAAAACGACGACGACGACGCCGCCGACGACGTTTGTATTATGATTGTGCCATCAACACAAATGATGTATGTTGTATCTGTTAACACTTATTCGGTGCTTTACACCGAGACTTTATGCCGGCCAAAGAAAAACTCAGCATCACCAACTGATACAAGCTCACAAGGAGCTGAGTTGTTGATGTTATTGTTGTTGTCGTAGCCAAATAAACGAATGTCAAGTGCCGCAGATACAATGCAAATTATTTGTGCAAGAGGAGGGCATATTGCCAGTCGGATCGGATATGGTAAAGGAGTTGGGAATTAGCAGAAATCTCTGTAAATAGCAATTAAAGGACGACAAAGGACACCTTTTCCTATAAAAAAAAAAAAAAAAACAACATCGAGGACGAGGACCATACGATGACGGTCGACGGGGCTTAACAAACCCTTCTCAACAAAAAGCACACTCCAGTCTCTCATATGTATGTGCATACATATAATGGGGTATGGGATCTACCTGCCTACTACGATTATTATGAATGAATGGGATAATGGTCTTTTGCCCTTACACTCACAATGACTTGAATTACATGACAAATAGAGAAGGGTAGAATTTGACTGGCTCCTTTTTTGTGTGTGATTATGTTGAACCAGTGCCATTGCCACATATGTAAGGATATACTATATACGTTGAAAATACTCCTGATCCTTTATATATATATACACATCCATTCATTTAGCTATACTCGTTGTTTAGTTTGCTTAAAGATGAGATATACACTCAACAGAGAGATATACCTATTCTCAATGGGCCATTTGTCTAAGGTGCAAGCAATACATTTGAAAATAATTTGGCAACATTTTGGGGGGACACCATTTAACATTTTTGAGATAGGCACCTATACGAGACTGGGTGAATATTAAACATTAGAGAGGACATTAAAAATTCATTTTATGTAAAATTTCTATGAAAAAAAAAAGATTCATGAGAACTTGGAATTGCCATCCACCCACGAGGGTATATAAATGTGAACAAGCATACGAAATTTTATCATCATCAGAAGTTGTGCTTGAAGCTCAAGTACCCGAAGCTAATGATCATATAAAATAAGATCTCTGACTTTGAAAATATTCACCCCAATTAAATTTCCCATTCTTCAACCCTACGGGGTTAGTCAAAGTTAATGGCTGTGTAAAGGTATAATAATATATGGACCATATGATGTAGGGAGGTACCTACCTACAATCTACATCTATGTACGTATGCAATGACTTCTGCTAACATAAAATAATTTAGTCTTATAATATCTAACTAATGCGAAAACGACGATAAGTATGATAATGGATTTATTTCCTTTTGTTAATTATATGGCAAAATTTGTTTTAGGATGTTAACTTGGAAGCACCGATGTGATATTCAAACTTTGTCATTTAATTTATAGATAAGAACGTAAGCAAGTTTTTTCTCTAAATTGGGTAAAAGGTTTTATGTTATTTTCGAAAATATTTTAATCTTTTGTTTCGGAAAAAATGACATTATGATTTTTTATTGAATTTAAATAAAAATTCCCTCGATTGAGCGAAAGCGTCACCAGTTTTCCAAAAACACCCGTATAGGTACCATATTAACGCAATTGATAGCAAAATGTGGAACAGTTTTCAAAAAGGTCCAATTTATTTTGACACGATTGAGCAGTAGGTACCTACAGGCTACAAAATGCGTGTCAAATAATATCTAGCTATTGTGAGCTTCCCAAAATCACATATCGTCATAATTGAAACTTTAGGCTGTACAATATTATAAATGGAAAAAAAAACTTTTACCTTTTTACGACTACCATTTATCAATTATTTGTTGATAAATATTAAAAAATGAAAATTTAACAAACTTAATTGACAGAAATGTTGATTATTGACAATTATGCAGAGCGTTATGAGGTACAAAAAAAAGTAATAATTTTTACGGAATACTTCATAAGTTTTTAATAAACTGAGTTTTAGGACCAGTTTCACACTCGAATAAGTGTCATTTAAGTGCCAAATCGCGACCTTAGGACAAGAAGATTCTAACTGCACACACATCACTTTCGAGAAAACTATATAATGTATAATTTTTAACGTTGAGTTACTTTTGTACAATAATTTTAATCAAAACGTGTAAATGTGTACCTACAATTTATTTTTTTCTGAATATTTTACAATTGATATATTTAAAATACATTTAATAGTTATTATAAGGCAAGTTGCTGATAAAACTTTATGTCACGATTTTCATATGAATTCAACATCACAATTGATTGGAATAATGGGATGCCTTGGAGCAAGAGGGTTTATCTACTCGCAAAAAGGTTCTATCTACGAAATAATTTGGTTTTCTTAAGTAAGCAAGGTTCTATCTGGCCTGTTGGAACTTTGCGAACTTAAGATTGAATTCAATCTGTGCAGATTTCTGTTTTTTCAATTATTTCCGAAACCGTGAGAGAAGGAGAGATGTGGATAGCGGCAATCGAAAGAGTATATCCTTTTTAGTACGATGCAATATATAAATCAATTTTGTCAAAAATGTCATCAGTTAGAACCTTGTGGTCCTAAGGTCGCGAAATATGTAAAACTAATGCCCACTCATTTCACAGTGTAATCTTATCGGAATAAGTGACACTTAAGTCTCCCATACTGGCCACTTAAGTGTTACTTACTCAGATAGTAAAAGTTCACCTAAAGTACCAAAATAGGAAAATTAAGTGCCACTTATATTTAGTGAAGTGTGCACTGTGAAACTGGCCCTTAATGTACCAAATTTTAATATTCATAAGCTATTAATTGATAATTGAAAATCATAATAGGGATTTAAATTTTTTATAAAAATAAATGTTTAGTCACTTAAACTTTTAGTCTTCACATTTCCTCCCACTAAAACCACTAGTCCGGACTTAAAAATCAATTAGAATTTTTCGTATTTCTCCAGGACCATGGCATTCTAAAAACATTTACTTAAACTTATTTTAATAGCTCTCTTTAAGCTTTGAAAACATTTTGAACTAACTAACTTTCCTGTACTAAATTTTTGAAAATAAGTTAATGAGTTTTGGTCAAACATATACAATAAATATGTATACCTATACGTATGTCGGCCTTTCATCCTGTAAGGACCCAAAAACATTGTATCAGCTTCACCTTAAGATAACTCACGAACCGTTCTAGTATGGTTTAGTTCAGTCTTGAGCACTATTGCACCAAAAACTTATCACTAAACACTTATCAACTAATCAATTTAAACAAATTGATGATCGTTGCATGAATGTATTTTTCACTTCACTCAATTATCAGTTATCAATTTATCATATTTCTGCTAAGTGATAATGGATAAGTGCTTCTCCAACTATAAAGAACACTTTTCAAAATCAAAAGCAGTTGATAAGTATTTTGTAGCTGCTTGTTCGTCCACTTCGATCGTCTGTCAGTGGAGAATTTATTGCACATATAAAGTAAAGAAATAAAATGCACTACATAGGTCGCACGAACTTGCTCTTATGTGGATTACGTCGACACTTCCGCCAACTCACCAAATAGTACCTAAATTGGAAAACAAAGGTTCATTGCATAAATTTTCCGTCGAGCAATGAAAAAGTATCTCATTCATTTCTCGTAGGAAAATATATGCACATATATTGCTATGTTGATAAATAATAATAATAATAAGTTATATCTAAATTTAAAAGGTATACCATTTCATTTCCCATGGGAAAATGAATGCAATTTAGTTCTGATAATACAAAATTAAAATATGAAAAATTTACAATTTATTTGATTCTTCATATAGCTCGTAAGTATTCATTGTTAAGTTTTTTGTTCTTAAGAACCATTCAATAAATAAACATCAAAAGCTTAAAAAACGTTTTTTTTTTTTAATTTTCCGGATAAACTCAAATTTATAAGTTGTGCGTTCACACTGTGGTTTTAAAGTCCGAATATTTTTAATCTATTCATCTGATTTCAAAAGATATAAATTAGTTATGGTAGCCTATATTTAATGCCACCTGCTAAAAACGCAGTTAAGTTTAAGGTAATATTACGTGAGTATATATTTATATGAACAGTTTAAGGTAATATTACGTGAGTATATATTTATATGAACAACATAGCACCGCGTTGCATATTATATGCATAATGCATGGAAGTTATATAGACTCAAAAATTGTAAAAAAAATCAATAAAATTATAGAAATAAATTGATTAAACAACCCCTGAAATTGATTTTACACATTTTTACATTTTTTGAAACATTCGCCATAAAAAATTGGCCAAAATAACTTGAACCGTTTTTGAAGAAATCGAAAATAAAAATTGGGGGTTTATCACGATATCTAGAAAGCAAGACTTTCGAATATAAAAATCTCGTAAACAAAAATGTATGACCGATTTCACGAAGGAATTTTAAAAATTTAACAGGCTTTTAAACCCTAAAATGGGATTTTTTGGTTTCACCAAGCACTTTTAAATTAAGCAACCTTTGAAACACCCTTATAAACTAAATGCCCATTTTTGGCTCATTAAATTTTAAAAGTTTCATTGAAATGTCTTCAGATTCAGTTAACAAGTGGATATATCAGCTGACATTTGCAAAAAAAAATTTTGAAATACATACATATATTAATTTTCAATTTTTGAAGATACAATATTAGCCCATTTTTTCAGCTTCTGTGTAATTTTTGCCCTTTTTCTTCTTTTTATATGTGCATTCATTGTTAAATTTAATTGGAACTCACTTTATAAAAACCTTTCGGCAGCGGCCCAATGTTTGTTTTTGGTTTTGAAGAAGTCTACCGATTTATTTTGCAATTCTTGTCATTTGTTTCAGTACATAATGCTTTGTCACTTTTTCTTATATATTTCGCTTATTAGAAAGAAAAAACCAATTTATTTTTCCAGGGCTGTGGAGAACTCGATTTTAACAAAAATTTCCCTGAAATTTCCCTTTTATAGATTGGTGAAACTAAAAATATTTAATTGATAAAATTTAAGAGGGTTTTTGATAAAAGTGCTTTTAGTATTTGTTTATGAAATTGGACATTAGAATTAAAAAAATCTCGAAGCAAAATTTTGAATTAATATACATTACCTATTTACTTTGTTTTTCAATGAAAATTTATTTTCTTAAATTTTTGACTTTAAAATCAAAAATTCGATTTCAAAAAAATTTTAATTTGAAAAAAGCAAATCTTGCAGAATGAGAGCAGTAGAATTTTATGTGTAATATTCACAGATCTCAAAGTGCGACGCAACCACTTCCACAATTAAATTACAAGTGACGCTATACAGTTAAAACAATTCAAAAATTCTCCGTCTAACTGACATTTTACCCCGCAGTCTGTGTTGTGATGGCAGCGGCTCCTGCTTATAATAACCGTGTTTATACTCATCGTCAACCAATACAACTATATAAACACAAGTGGGCCCAGAAAAATAAACTGAATATACAATATACATACATTTAATTAGTTTAATTTGAGTTTAAACTCCTTAAATGGGTAAAAAAATATCTGGAATAACCATTTTTCCATTTTTGTAAAAAAAAATTACCGAATTTTTTTTAAAGAAAAGTTATGGGATTCACTTTTTTCTGCTTCGCTATCATCGTTTGATCAAAATCGCGTGTTAGATTTTTTTACGAATCCATAACTTATTTATTATATATAATACCTATGTATATTGCAAGTTAAAATAGATTTCGTCATACTTAAAATAACTAGGTATATAACTATGGGAATAATTATGATTTTTGTAAGCCAAAAGAAAGACAAAAAGAGAAGGAATCCTTTCCAATAATATAATAAGTGTACAGTACATAAGACAAATACTTAGGATAGTAAGAACAAGTTATTGAATCATAATCATATTATACATGTACATTTAAAAGGAAAAATAATGAAAAAGTTGAGACTTATATACAAAATTATTAGAAAATTTTTTTCATGATAAATCTCAAAATTTCAGTCAGAAATTGAAGTTTTTATTTTAAATATACATATCTATATCAATCTTTTTACAGGCATTGTTTAGGAACAAGACATTTCATACAAAAATCATTCTCAATATTTCGGTAATGTTACAAGAATATTTGTTCTTTTCTATTTATTTTTACTCTTCATTATTATTATCATCTGGTAGAGTTCATTTTACCTTTTATCGAGAGTTGGTAATGCTATACTTGACTGTCAATTTACCATTATCAGAGGCCTAGTATTTTAAGAAAAAACTTTTTTTTACAGGTAGCTGCTATATAACGATAACTTTTTTTTCAATTTTTTTCGACAACGACTCTAACAATTTTGATTACATAAAATCAAACAAATTTGAATAGAAATAGACACTAGAACATTTTTTCGTTAAAATGTAGTTACTTTGAAGATGTTAACCATCAAGAGCAAGTTCGTGCGATCTAGTCTTGAATATTTTTTTCTTCCTGCCTGATTGTCGATAATAAAGTTAAATTATATAGATATATAATACATTTTTTCATTTTATTTGGAAAAAAATCATATTAAATATTAAAAAAAACCTTTATTAATTAGATATTTGCACTTCATTCAACGTTTTTCGTTTGAAAAACGTGATTAATTAATTAATTATTGATAATTTTAGTTTTATTTCAATAATTATTTTCATAATTTTAGTTTTGTGTTGGCCGTGCAATAAAAACTTTTCAAGAACCATGATAAGTTGCTAAGTGGTAATTGGTCTTTGAACTAGATAATGAGAAAATTACAAGAAACCCGTTTTATTTCTGCCATTTTTACAAAAATGTGATTTGCAACGTCCAAAGTAGTATATAGCAAAGTAGTATATAGTAATATTCATATATCTTGTACATCAGATGGGTTGAAGAGAATAAATTTCTTAGTATTTGCCAGACTGCAGGTTTTCATTTAGAACTATCCACAGTAGATCATGTATTTGCATTTACAAAATACAATCATAATGTTTTAAAATAAGAAAGAAAGTTGCAATCATCAATACTAAACTTCTATATTCACAAAATGTCTTATTTTATGTATTATCACACCAAAATGTCTGATTTTTAAGTATACTTAGCTGCTGTTGCTCCTCAAGGTTGTTTGCTAAGTACGATTATGTTTGTTTTATTTATTTTCGAAAAATTAATAGCTTTCATTGAAACTCATCATTGAAAATTTAAATTTTAAGTTTTGAGGCACTTAAAAAGCAAAATCAGTTATTATTTTTATGCCAATATAAAGCTATTGACTTAATTATATTAATTTTTGCCAAACAAAATTTTCATTTTGGCCCAAGTTAACACGTGAAATGAATATCTTTATTTCAACGATTACCATTGATAATTGAAATCTTATAAGTCATTTATTTGAAAGTTGGGGCCAAAATGAAATATTTTTTTGACTAGAATTAATAATTGAGTCATCAGCTTTTTATGGGCATCAAAATATCCACACGGTTAAAAATTCTGGGGTATTTTTTAATACAGTTCTTGTATTACAACCGTATGCAATACAGCAAATATAACATTTTAATACTAGGGAAATATTAAAAAAAATTCTAATCAATTCTTATATCAATTGTAATATTTTTGTATAAAATATCATTTGTAATACAAAAAAGAGTTGATCTTAACCCAAAAGAATAAAACATATCACTTGTAGAGAGAGAAAATTTCTCTCTCAGTTGCCATTTCAAATATGAGAATTTTTCTAATCATTTTTGATTACATTCTAATACCTCCTCGCCCTTTTTTTGCTTCGATGCTCTTTTTTGTCAGCCATATTGAATATGAACATATTGAACAGACTGCGTCACTTAAAAGATTAAAATTTATTAATATTGTATTAAAAATCAAGAAAAATAAAAATACAAAAATTTAAAAATGCATTATTTTGAAGGCGCTTTGCAGTTTTTCGAAGCACAATATGTCAATTAGTAGACAGAATTTCATTCGCAATAAGATTTCTATTCTCATTTGTGAAAAACGATGGAGAAAAGAATGTTATTATTATAATAAAAATAATAAGAATAATTATTCCCAAATGGAAATAAATTGACATGCAAAGATAAATAGGTACGCTTGCAAAAATACACATTCATTATTATAGCTATTACGAATTACGAGTATGTATGTATTCATAATATTTTCTGTGTTGCATTAATTCTCAAGAGAAATGTCCTTTTGAGAGAAAATTTTCTTGTGAGAAATTTCTTTGTGAGAAATTTCCTTGTGAGAAATTTCCTCAATTTATTTTCTCTCTTTTTCTAATAAAGTTCTATTATAAAATGTAATAATTTTTGTATTAAAAGTAAAAATGTAATATTTGCGATGTATTAAACTTTAATACATTTTTGGTGTTGTCATATATGTAACCCAAAAAAATATTAAAAAGAACACCAACATTTTTAACCGTGCACTGATTTGGCTTTCAAAGTGTCTCAAAATAAGAAATTAAATTTTTCAATTCAATTTGTCAAAAATGGTTAAGGCTGTTTATGCGATAAAAACAAAAATACGTTTATGGATGATTTCTTAAAAAATTATAAACTGACCAATTCAAAACTCAATTCTGTTAATTCCTTCAAAATTCATCAGTCCTGATGTATTTATTTTGCTTTATATTTTCACAAGAGTAAAAATAATTTAAATTATCCCAGTTTCCTTTATAGTTCTTATTTTGTTTGTTTGTTCTTTCCTACAAGTGAATAACCCCTTAAAAAAACGCCTATCAAACTGTCTTATACGATATTTATTTATTTCGGTCCGTCCATAAATAGTCCAATTAAATAAAATACAAATCAACAGATTTAATGGAATTTTAAAATGCCATCACTAAGAGCCTGTTGTGACACTAGCAATTGGACATATTCGACACTAAATACCAGCCCAATCCCATCCGTTTAAAAAATCCATTATACGTGTCAGCCCTGCCAACATGCTCATTTGTTTCTGTTCTTATTTTTTTGTAGGTATAATAATTTAAAGTCGCTGTGGTTCTTTTGGCAAAATATCAACAAAATTTATGTGTGACTTAAATATACAAAAAAATATTTTCTATTTATCATTTTTAATTTAATCAAAAAAAAATAAATATAGATAACAAAATACTAATTATAGGTATTTAAGAATCTTTGCAAACAATCTACAAATGAAATTAAAAAAGAAATAGAAAAAATATACAAGCAACCAGAAATGCATCTGCGTACTATACGTGTGTGCGAATAGTCCATTTTTTTCACAAATCGTAAATTTTAAACAAAAAAAAAATAAATAAATACATAAATAAGAAAATACAACATTGCAGCGTTCGTAAATAAACAAAGCGCCAACACAACACTATACAAAATCGAGATACAATACGATCGTGAATTTATTTTCTTAAGCACGAACCAGGCAAACGGATGGATGCTCTCCTATAGTAAAATTTTTAACTTGAGTTGAGCCAGATGAATTATGAGCGCAGGCATTTTAAATTGGGTGTTTTGTTTTACTTTTGGAGCAGAAAATGTGCCAGAGCAATGATTTCAAGTTTGTAGATCGTGCCAAAAAACTAATAAGTCTGAAATTTTATATAATTACTATAATAGAATCAACAATGTTTAATTAATAATGAACATGGGGCAAGAAGTTTAATATTTTTTTTTTGTTAAATATACAATTATATGCATACTTCCAAAGAAATGTCGCTCTAAATTTAATTTTAATGAAAACACAAACCATATGAAACTTTTAGATAGTTAAGCCATGGTTGCCAGATTTTTAAAAGAATTGTTTAAATTGTTGTTGTTTTTTTTATATTTATCATCTTATAATAGAAATAAAATACACGACGGCTATAAAAAAGAATTGGAATTGAAGATCTATGATATTGGTTTGTTATGATTATGTTAAAGAGAAAGTGTGAAAAATGTCAAAAGTATTAACTAATTGATTTCTTTCTTGTTTTTTTTTCTATAACAACATTTTAGGAAGATTTTGATGTGCAATATTATTTAAATTAGTTTAACGTTCCATTCTTACAAAATTTAAACAAAAATCGACTAATGGTAAGAAAATACTGGAATACAAAACATATGACGAATTTTGAAAATCAATCCTTCACTATCAAATTCGTTATTTGAAAAAGTGGTGCTATAAATAGGTTCTTAACATTATTTCGAATTTTTCATTTAGGGAATTATTAGAAGTAGTAGCATAAAGCGTAATGTATAGATAGTACGTATATAACTGTCACGTTGAAGTTCTGCGGGGATCGAATTTCAGATTATGCCATCGAAAAATCTAAACATTTATTTTAGGGGTACTGTCTTTTGTCATCAATAAGTTCTTCTCATCTTTGTCGTTCGAATTCGGCAGAAAATTGTAGGTCCCTTCACTCCACAGACTCATCTTAGTGATTGAGAATTGTAAGTCCCTATAGACCCTTGTTCTTCACGAGCTGTCATATGACTAATTTAATTTTATTCATTTTTATGTTATAAATATTGAAATTATATACCAAATCCGTGACGCATCCCAGAGATCCCAACCGTATAATAATTAGGTTACATGCGTATGATAATTTCTGATCTATTATGATGTATGATTGGAAACCATTATCATATGCAAAATGTATGATATGATTTTTTCCATAAGTGAATGAAATAAATAAACTTAAAAAAATTAAATGTGAAGAAAACGAACAATTTGCATATAAGAGTAAAATTTGTTATCAATATTTTATAGGGTTGCAAAAGCTTAAGCTATTTTTCAGTTTAAACGCTCGTACAATTCAGTAATAGAATCGTGAATTGAAAAATATTGATTCAAAATAGACCTTAACGGCCTTTAGTCTACAAAAATTTGCTCATTTGATGTATTTCAGCAGTAAAGGGTGTTTTTTTTTTAGACGTGTGATTTAAAAGAAGAAAAGAAATAAAACGCAAGCAACGGTGCGCACTGTACGGCATCTCTGAGGATGCGCATTATCCACTAGAGTAAACGTGGTGCAAAACCAATGGTTGCTCGAATTACCGACTCTGCTGGGCGGTTATGTCGACCGAATATTGGACGCAGCGGAACCGAACCATTATTTTGGTAATAAATTTCCACGATTTGCAAACGTTGTTCAGGAGTTCATTATGAAATGGCAAACCAAACTGAGCATAAATCAAGTGACAGCTGTCAAAAAGACCAACTCTGAAAAAAGTATTGCCAGATTAAAAACCACACGTCTAAAAAAAAAACACCCATAGAATTTTTATTACTTAAAAAATATTGCGTATGAAAATATTAATATCACAAACTTTTTGGGATTTGCGAATTGAAAAATATTTTTTTGGATTTTTGAATTATTTCTTTTGTAGAAAATTTCATTAAAATCGAATTCATAGATTATGAGATAGTCAAAAATATAAAAAATGATCCTATGAGAGCTACATGTTAATAAGGGTTTTGTTTAAAATTTGTTTTTATCTTCATTTTCACTTTAATTTTATGTTCATTTTGAGTAGGTATAATAATATTTTTTGTAAATAATATAGTATGTATTTGAAGAAATCGTTCTCTAAATATTGAATTTTCAAAAAAATTTTAAACTTTTCGAAAATTTTGGTACACAATTATTAAAGCTTTTTGAAATTTTTTCCACAAAAAAAATTATCCAAATCAGTCGAACCGTTTTTGAGAAAATCAAAAAATGGTTCTATGGGAGTTAATAACAATTTTTTGGAATTTTTTGTTCACTAAAAGATATCCTTTATTTATGAAAATTTATTGATTTTGTTTCTTAGAAAAATCTGTGAAGCTTGTTGAGAAACAAAAAGGATTGTTCAAAATAAATGCTTAAACAAAATTTATGAAAGGTACCTACCGTTATTTTTGGTTCTAAAAAAATTCAAAAAACGTTTCGGGGGAATGTCCAAAAAATGATGATGGTAACAAGTTTGACAAAATTGACCAATTCATTCAGGCTGTAGTTAAGTAGACAGACAGACGGGCGAGATTGCGAGAGATGCGAAACCCACTTCTTCCTTTTCATCATAATGTCAGTTTGATCACAAGCTCGATTTTTTGCGAATTCAAAATTTGTCATACCTAAATATGTATATGTATTATCTATATCGCAAGTAAAAATTGTTTCGTTTTTATGTTAAATAAAAATGTTTAATGAAAACCTTGTATTTTATTCAAAAAACTAAAATTGGTATGAAATAAGGTATGGAGAAAAATGGAGGCGGAACAAGACAGCCTACTTGAAGGCGCTTAGAAAAATGCTGATGCTCCAAATGCATTTGATAAACAAACGATACACACCTCGACCTGTGACGTCAGTGGTCTAAAGTAGTGGAATGCGTAGTGCATACGACTTCTAAGACTGAGCAAATCTGATATGCGTGGGTTCGAATCTCATGGTGTGCAGAAAGTTTTTCATAATAAAATTGGGTTAAAGCTCAGCACCACTAATAAGGAGACTGATGATAGGGCTTGGCACCCCTTGAAATAGCTATATCTCCAGCCAAATAATTAATTAAAACGAATTATAAATTAATTCGTATAGGTACCATTGGTGGTAGCACCTTTAAGTTGTTGTTGTTGTTCAGAAATTCAATGTTTGTTTTTATAGAATGAGTTCCTTTAAAAAAAGCTACTACATAATATTGTAAGTGATGGCGTTGCTTTTTAATATTAATTTTAAATTTTAGAAATATTTTTTTAATTTTATCCAATATCTTTAAAACATGTTCATATAATGTACCAACAATACACAAAAAATGCATGCTTTTAGCACTAACTATAAGCCGTCCAACTATATTGAAAAGTAAAACCTTTAAATCTACCTATTGATTTATTCCGAAAGCGGTAATTTTTATGAAAAAAAATTATATTAATATTTTTTGTAGAAAATTTTCTAAGCTACAAATAAGTTCTTGACATTTTTTTTTGGAAAACTAACCATTTGAGAGATATTCCTGAACAGCCATTTAGGGGGGCCATCCGCCTTTGACCACCCGGAGAATTGTTAGTGGTGGACATGAGGAGGCTATATATACCAAAATCCAGATTTCTGGCTATTTTTTCCGAGTCAAATGCCTTATTGGACTTTTTAACAAAATTGACAAATTCGTTGAGTTTGAATTGTCGTATTGTAAAAAAAAATTTATTTGTTTTATTTGAATCCAAATTTTTAAAATATTCTCCATATTGATCATAATTATTTGAACTGTTTCCGAAAAAAAACAAAAATGAAATAATTGATGAAGAAGGAAAACTTTGTTCTTTTCAAACTTTTTTCATAAACATTTTGTTTCCTATTTTCCCATAATTGTCCTTACGTTGTAATAGTTGATATAGATTTATTAAAAACTTACAAAATCCTACACTGTAGAATGAAAAATAGTATTCTATACGTTGTAAGTTATATAATGGTATTAGAATAAATTGTTTTATTCATAATAAGATTTATTCTCTTATTGGAAATTTCATTTAATGGGGACATGTTTTTTTTTTCCAAGTTGAATGAAGTTACTCTCAATTGAATTGAACATCTTTTAGAAAATACAGGTAGCTGCTTATATGTATGTACATATGTATGTACGTATATGTATTTTTTATTTCTTTGAATCACCGCCAGCCTTAAGGTTATTTAAAAACTTTCAATTCCATTAACTCTAAATTTAATTTGCAGTAAAAAATCAACATATAGCTAGGTACCAAAGTTTGAAAATTGGTTTTCGTTTGTTAAAGTTTAACTGAAAAATATTCATCCAACAGAAATGTATGTACAGTACATAAAGTCAAAGTTATTTTTGTATAGGGCTTGGTATTATATTTATTTTAGCAAACTTCCTAAAAGAAGAAAAAGTTCACAAAACCCCATTCCAATAGTTAAAGCAGTAGCAAAAATACAAAATATACTGTATACACATATAAGTTTGATTCGAAAAAAAAGAGTTTAGTCCGATTTGCTACGAGTATACGAGCAGCTACTCCATTTGGTGCAATATATTTTATGCAGTGGATTTAAATTCCATTTTTTTAAGGATATGAAAAGAAAGTTAATTCAATCTTGGATTTTTATAGACTTTTGATAAGAGATATTCTAGTATAATATTTTAAATTAAATTCCAAAAAGTTTATATACTGAATATGTAAAAATAAAGGAGTTGTTTCGTTTTGTTTAAAGTGTTGTAAAACCTTTTTATGTTTTCATCTATAGAAAATAAAACAGTTCACATAGTGTTAAATGATGTTGTATGTATCAAGTTTATGTTATTATTTTATATATTAAAAAAAGTTTAAATGATGAATAAATAAAAAGTTCCTGGTATATTTATTGAACCAACAAATAGTTAAATGAATGGAAATTTAAGCTGGCATTAGACGAGGAAATAAGTCGAAAGTTCATTAGAAAAAATAATGATATAAATTTGAACGTTATTTTTTATTGTGTGCAATTTTTTCATAAAAATTCATATTAATTTTTTAAATCTAATTTTAAAACTATTTATAAACATAAAATAAGTTTCGGAACAATTCTTTTCTTAATTTTCATTTAGAGGGTTGCTTTTAGATATATACACGGAGACGTTTTATGAATTGTAATACGAAATATTAATAAAAAAAAGGCTCAGGGCTATGAAAATAATGTTTGCATTTTCACGCACGGTGAATTACTTAATGTGGGAAAACAAAGAAAAACATTTGAAAAAATATTAGACCTTGATGAAACGAGAGAGCTAATATGGGGATCTCTAGATCAAAAATGTATTTTCGTGTAATGCAGGAAGGTGCATATAATCACCCTTGTTCTGATTTCCGTTCCGAATCAAATCCGTAAACGCAATTGATTTTCACGCGGATTCAAAAAAAGTGTTCTGATTTTTACTTTCACGCTAGCTAGTATTCAAACCACTTTTCTTTCGAAATTAGTAAGAACAAAATTCTAAACATCAAATTTATTGAAAAAAACCGTGTAAATTTAATTCGGACACGAAAACTCAAATGAATTTCCAAATGTCAATTATTTTCAATCCGATCGAAATTAAAGCACACCCATTCCGCAAGTATTGAAAGCGAAAAGTATTTCAGAACACCTAGACTTTAAAAACGAAAGTATTTTAAAACCGATCGGAAATCAGAACAGGGGTGAATGTTTGAAATATCGTAGTAACATTATTGGCGCAAATTTTTAAATAGCCTGATGTTAAGGTATTAACTTATATTACTTAACTTAATGTTCTAACATTAATGACCATATTATTCACTCGATACATCCAGATTAATACTTTAATTCGGATGTATTAACATCAAATTTGTATAATTTACATCCGGATTTAAGTTTTAATCTGGATGTATCGATTGAATAATATGGCGTTAAGGGTCTGAGTAAAGTTCTGATAAGTTTTTCGATACATACATAAATACTGGCACAGATTCATAAGTCCATCTGGAGAAAAACTTACAATTTCTTTTGACGACTAAATGCAAAAATATTAATTTTAGGTTTATATTGTGAAACTTAAGCCCTTAAGCTTTTTACTAAAACGTTTTTAAACATTTTTAACTAGAATCACACTAAACCGATTTTCTTAATAAACTCCAGCCTAAAACTGTGACAGTTCAAATACAAAAAGTAAGCAAACATACCATTTTCTAATTTATGATTGACAAAGTGGCATTTGGAATTAGTGTGATACTAAGAAGATAAAATAGGCATTTGGTCATTTTAACATTAATAAAATGTTTAATAGATTGTACGATGCTAACTTGTTTCAAATCCTCTCATTTACCTAGCTAGCAGCATACTAAAAATTTTTTAATATTGTACTTAATCGTCTAAAATTTGTCGGCATCGTTTTCAAACTTTGAAATTGCTTGAGCAAATACTACTAAAAATTATTCATCGGTAAAATTGCAATTGAAAAAATACAAAATCGTAACTCCGTCACAAGGTAAACGTTTATGCTGTATTTACACGGTTGTCTAAACTTCTGTCACAAAACTGTCGAAATAATAAATAGAATAATTTCGTAACGACATTTATCTACACAAAGTCCAAAAATAGTAAGGAAGGTTACTCTTTTTTTATATTTTTCTATGATTTGCAAAATAGTGTCATCAAAATATTTACACGATGCGACACCAGTGTTATGTTTAGAAAACTTCATTTGCGCTAAAAATGCAATTTCAAGATGTTCTTAATTACAAATTGCAAAAAAAGACAACTGCTCGAAAACCCAAAACGAAATTTGTATGCAAAAGAAGTATTTTCGATAAAGAAGTTTGCTAGAGTCCTTCGATAACATCATTCTTGCGCGCCAACTCCAAAAAAAATCAAGTTCACTACAAAATTATTGAATGGACGAAGATGCCTGTGCAATAAAATTGATTGACGTTGATCAAACATATTTTGTACAAGCAAGACTATTTTTTATTAAAAGATAATAATATCTGCGTAAAAAAATGACGATAACTTTACGATCAAACTGACGCTGATTTGACGTTTTCGAAAATGGTCAGTTCTAAAAATATTTCAACAATAAAGTTATAAATGTTATGAAATTATGAAAACTTGCTGGTCGTTGAAATTAGCTGTGTTTTCATTGGGAATGACATTTCGGGCATTTTTGTTGGAAGCGTATCGCTTTTGTTAAAACTATCTTTGACTTTTCAATTACTTATTTTGAGACTCTTAATATACTGATAGACTATAATTGAATTCCACTTATTTCGAATTCGCAAGACATTTGGGTGTTCCACAAATCGTTCGAAATGCTAATAGTGAATTGGACTTTCGAAAATGAAAATTACTGATGTTCTGCATTTCAGTTCATTCCGTTTTTTGAACGTATTCAATTTACTTTTTTATGCGATGTGAAATTGGTACAAAACGTAAGAAAACTTTGTATTTTTGTTCCTTTTAGTATTTATTTATAATTATTTTCGTAGGAAAAATAAGAACATACGAATAAAAGAATACAAAAATTATCTGAACCATTCATATCTAAATATAACTAGTAACGCTGTCAGGCAAGTCTTATATATTAGATTTTCTCGCACAATTGTCCGGCTAATTTTTTCCTTAGAGTTCCGCTTACATACTTTTTTCCCTTATAATAATGAATCAATTTTCATCTTCAGTGTATAATTTTACTTTAGAAAACAATTAAAAATGGATGCATCTAGAATTTTGACAGTTCGAAGTATTTAATTGCGAAATTTCCGAAAACGAACGAATTGTAGAACATGGAATTTCAATTCACGTGAAACTCGGGAATGAATAGAAAATACGTCTGGACTTCATTTCAGAATTGAATCCAAAAGCATTAATACGTTGACAAAGACTACCCCCGAGTTTGTAAAAGTAAACAGGCTAAATCAGTGCTAAAAATAATTCTAAGATAGTAAACAAAATTTGAAACAGTTAGTATTTGCCTGCAGAAAAGAGACTTGGTGGCTGTGTAGCGGAAGTTTTATTAACAATTTTGAATTACATGTCATCGCATTTATAGATACATAATATGAAAACTCATATTGATAATATGAGTATATCAGTTGCCGGACTCTTTTAGTCTGTGAACAGACGCTCAATAGAGATTTAGTTTTATATTAAATCAGAATTTGAAAAATCACCTTTCCACCAAAGTTTGTAGATGAAAACTAAAATAGGATATCGTATATTTTTAAGTTCTCTTGTTGTTGTTTGTATAGTGAAAGGAAAAATATATCGTCTTAAATAAATATTGACTACTATTTCGTCAACAAAATGTAGGAAATAATTCTGAACAAAAAAAACTCTAGCCACCCTCTTATGTATGTTTTTTCTTGATGCAATATTTCTGTTTTACGAAACGAGATTATACCTTATTTTCCCGAGAATTGTGGATGTACTGAATCACGTTAGGTTTTCAAGGTATTCTATTCTTAAAGTTAAAAACAAACTATTTACATATTGACAAAAATATTATTAATGAAATACGACTAACGAGTTTCTGGGCTATCGATATAGGTACCTATATTGTACTTTATAACTCCGAATATGAAAAACTCACTCTGTTTTTCAGTTTTAAAATTAGACTAAGCAACACAAGCATGTGTCAACTAGAAATAAATTTGTGTTATTAGGCATGTTCAGAAAAATGAGATCTCAGAGATTTTTTTCACTTAAAAAGTGAGTAAGCGAATCCAAGTTTTTTTTTCTCAGAGTTTTGACAGTAAAGCTGAGAAATTTTGCTGAGGAATCATGTTCAGGTAATTGAGAGTGCTGAGATCTCCGAGATCTCATTTTCCTGAACATGTCTATTAAGTAAAACTCGGTTTGTCAAAAATTCCAATTTTCCGTTTGTTTTTGTTTTTAGAATAAGATGAATAATTTGGAATTTCAAAGTCATTTTAAGTCAATGAAGTCAATGAGAAAGTCATTGAAAATCGTATCCTGAAAAACATTGAAAAATCGGATTTTGCCCTAGTAGCACATAAAGAAAAACAAGGAATACCTATACTGTATACATGTATGTACATAATATCCTTTTGGGGAAAGCAATTATTTTGTGGATTTCATCTTTTAGGGGCCTGTCCCCATGGGGATGATGTATCGTTTGATTAAATGTTTTTGTGTATTTCCTATAAATCAGATATTGGTTTATGTGGATTACCTATTATCTAATGTATCTAAACATTTGACAAACAAAATTGATTCATATTATTTTTGAATAAAAACTGAGCTTTTCTCTAAATTAAATATATATTTACAAGACGAACTACATACGTAGATTATTAGGTATGTAAGTTAAAATAAAAATTCTAAAAATAATTTATTTTTAATTAGAAACAAAAGGAAAGTATAACCTTAAATAGATGAGTAGGTATATGTTTTTTTATTTATGTACATCGTCCAGAAAAACCTAAACATCTAAATTGACTTAAAATCCTTTCAACCTTTAAAACGCCATAAAATTAATCTTCATAAAAATCAACACGCGTTCCAATGATCAACAAGCAAAAGAACATCCTTCGAAACAATAATAAAACATTTCAAAAATATTGCCGAACAAATGAGAGTGTTTCGAGATTAAAAAAAAATAAATAAATTCAAAAGCAAAAAAAAAAAGGAAAACATTTCAATATTTCCGTCCCAGGAATGCAACATACAATATATAGGGAAAGATGACAATCACATGTGCATCAAGAACAAAACCAAGAGTCCAATTCATTGCAATTGCGAGTCGAGTGAAGCGTAATAAAATCATTAAGTAGGCATTGAGCGTATAATCACAGACCGATTGGGTGCGATTGAGGGAGCGTTATTTTATTGCCTTCATATGTCGAAGTGGAACAATACGTACATATACATACATATATCCTTGGGTATATATGTTTGTAGATTATAATATGATGCACAAATATATTGAGGGAAAGCCCTGAAACCAAAACACATCCCTCCATTAAGGGTAAATCCATCCATCCATGGTCATGGAAGCGTGAACTCCGGAACAGATTTACTCGAAATATGTTGTATGTACATATGTATGTAGGACGTAGCTAGGTATAGAGGTACATATAAAAAGGCGACGATATGATGACGAAAGGAATTTCCACCCCCTTTTCGTCGAACAATATTCACCAACCATCCATATGGTTATTAATTTATTAATTGTTCGTGTATACCTACCCCCGGCTTTTACTAGGTATACAAACAGCAGCACAAATCTGACAGCTATGGTCGATTGGTCGATTGAACCCGACCCCCATTCAAAATAAAAAAAAAACATGTGTACAACAAGTCATATACCTACTCGTAATAACTAACTGTACCTATACTATATGACTTACCTTTACATTCATTAGCATCCCGTGATGTTGCCCTGCCCCATGGCCTATCAAAATGGAACGGCTTGCAGCGCTCGCAATCCCTGCCGGCTGTGTTGTGCCTGCAGTCGCAAGTCAGTAATCCGTCACGATCTGTAATGCATTTCGAAGCATGTCCATTGCATTTGCATCGTCCACCAACGGAGAAGTCCGACACGGCATAATGCTGTCCGACCATCGATGTGATGGCCATCGAAGTTGACACGGTAATTACGGGAGGATCTATGGCATTAGAGCCGAGGGATTCATCCGTGTATTTGGTTCTTGGCACAGGAGCTATCATCCCGTTGCTGTCCTGATTCGTCTGGCCAGACTGAAAGTGATCCGTAGACATCTGCAGACGATGGAAGATCACCCGAATATCAGTGGCAGTAACCCAATCCTGTAGAACCGTGGATGAGTCAAAATCTCTCGCCGAAGGACGTCCTTCCAAGGTGCTAAAGGCTATCCGAGTGCCTTGAGTGGACATCCCTTCGCCCAAGTGGCGGTGGGCGTCAGTGCATCTGGCTTCCTGTTCGTTTGACTTATTAATAGTTGCTCGATTTGGCCGGCCATAGACTCTGCGGCACTGCGAGCTATAAAACTGGAAGGGTTGCCAGGTCTTGCCATAATCCGAACTTTTGTAGATCGCAAGCGAGTCAGGCTTTGGGGCTTTGGGACAGAATTGCAAGCTAACATACGTCAGCTCGTACTTTTTGTTCAGCGACAAAGTGAGTGTAACATTATCCGGCGGCGAAACTAAGCTTGTTGCTGGCATGACAGGCTCCGATCGCCAGCAGGTGACATTGCTGGGATTATTTAGATCAGTCATTGCTGAGGCGGGAAAACGTCGCTTTGAGTTCGAATCATCACAAAGATGACAAACGGTTTCTTCGTTGCTCTGCGAAACATCACAATAGCGAATGGCACCATTTTGGCCACAGGTGCTGGACGCGACAACAGGATTGCCATAAGCGGCATTCACAAAATCCGGGATACACTTGCTGGCTTTGTCTTCATCATAACACGGGTCCAGAGACGATTGTGAGGAAAACATCTTCAAATACGCGTCGGAGGGTATTGCACCTCCTCTGATCGCCAGCTGAACGATCAGCAGACACGCACAAAATACCACTTTCATAATTTATAGGGCAAGGATTTTATTTCTTATTAAATAGATTAAGATTCAAATTTGGCTTTCGGTTCAATAATATCAGAATATCACTCCATCAACAAAAAAAAACCCGAACCTCACTAACTAATCTTGATCAACAAACAATATCACTAGTTAAAATAATTGACACGATATTCTGGTATATCGCTGGGCGTTTAATTCATATTTCCACTTGAATAATATCGTGGATATAACCGTTCCACAGTTGGATGCACAATTTTTGTAACTATGCTTCCTCGCACAAAGATCGACGAAGCAACGTGCTGAGGAAGGAAACTGTTAACTGCGAATCCGTTTTTATGATCATCACGCCCGAGGATTAAATAAATGATGAGTGACGGGCGAGGCGTCAACGAGTCTGACAAACTATCCGCTACCGATTAAGTGAAGCAAGAACAAAAAAAAAAAAACTACGAATATAATCGTCCTACCTGCCGAAGGGTCTTCTCGAATTATACGAGTAGTAAGAAGAAGATTTACGTACGCAACTACGAGATAAATAGTTGGAGAGAATTATTTTATTATGAAGCGATACTCACGATACCACGACAGAGCTAGCCGGCTGTTCACAGTCAACTGAAAACTGATGCTGTTAAGACTCGTTCGCATTCATTCACCGTTGTCGACTGTTCAATAATTGCACGTATAGCGTAGAGTAGAATCCGTAGAGATACGTTTTTAGCCGAATTGTGTTGCGCTAAAAATCGAAAGCAGACACGACCGACGACGACGGTCCATGGGTTGGTTAATGGATGGATGGATGCTGCTGTGCTGTGCTGTGTATAGTGCGGTGGTGGTGTCGGTGGTGGTGGTTTTAGTTGGTCGAAATCTTGTTTCGTTGCAAAGATGCTGTGCAGCGCAAAGATGTGTCTCGGCTAAAGCGAATAAGTGTGTGGTGAGTTAAATTTTTAACTCTGACATTTTGTTCTCTGTTTTATTGCAGACAATCATAAACTCTTAAAATGTATCGTGTGGTGTGAGATACACTGAAAAGATACATAAGAGCAGTGGAGACTTTAGAATTGATGGAAATGTTGATAAATGTTTATAGACATGTTGGTTAGTGTTATTAACATTCTGTACAGAAAAAATTATATTTTTGCTGCAGTAAAAATCGTATTTACGTTATTAAGAAAAAAAGAAACTTTAAACAATTTTTAAAATAAATTGCCGCATACTATTTTTTTTTATTTATATTTATTTATTTTTATTCATATTGTTTAAACCATTAGCACAACTGTTGAAATGTGAATATAGCATCTAATTCAGAAGGGGGTCGAATAATGAAGTCGTTTTTTTGGATATTCCCCGACAGTTTTTTTTTTTATTTTGAAGGACACAACGAGACTTGGCTTACAAATTTAGCAATTAGTGAAAATCTGTAATTTTTCTCGAGAACGACTCCTACGATTTCGATCAAAATTTTTCTGTGAGCAAATATGTATCAGTATGATTTCCCATATAACAAATTTTACATTAAGCCATTATTAATCAAACATCTCATAGAACCATATTCTTGACGAAACTTGCGTCTGAAAGAATGAATTAGAAATAGTCTTTTTATTTGCATTCGGAAACAACCGATCTGTTAGCCTGTCAATCAACTTTATTTAATTTTTTATTTTCAAACATCTCACTATCATTCATAACCGATTTTAACAATAAAAACATTTTCAATGAATCAAGTTTTGGATTTAATAAATAAAATTTTATATTTTAAAAATTCGATATTTCAAAATCGAAATTTGAAAATGAACTCAACATAAATAAATATCTTTTAATAAAAATTATCGCACCAATTTTTTTTTAATGTTAAACACATTTTTTATAAAAAAAATATTTCTCTGAGAAACCGCTCTGACTTTTAACATATTTTTCTCGTAGATTAGGATTTGTTAAAGAAATCAAATGGTGTACATCGCGTTTATGCCAAAATAGTATCAGAAAATACGGGTTGTCATATATTATTTATTTTTATTTGAATCGGTTTACAATAGCTGTGTTTTATTTTTCCTTAGATCCAATCCAAATCAGATCATGAAAATAAAACAACCCTGGATTTCAGTGACTACTTGTTATATACCCAACTCTTTTTTCCCTTTGTTATTTTTTATTTGTATACACCTGTTGCCTTTTTTCTTTACACTACTGACGACATTTATAAATTAAGGGTGTGTGTATATAGATTTAGAAATCCAAATTCAAAACAAAATTGGATCTTGTTTTATTTTGTTTTTGTAATACATGTATTTTCGTAAGCAAATCCAACCTGTTCGGATCTGGGGGAAATAAAACACAGCTAATATTCAGATACTTTAACACCACAGTGTAATCGTAAAAGCAAGATCGTTTTGAGAAAGCAGAATTAAAAAAAAATATTTTAAATGTGAAATCTACGATTCTAAATTTTAATTTTCTAAGTTTTTGAAATTTCGGCTTGCAAAAAAAACGTATTTTATTTTTAATGTATGAAACTTATATGGGCTAGTTTATTATTTTGTACACTATTTCAGAATTATAAAACAATTAGCATATTGTAACATGGGAGCATTCATCATAGGGTATTAATTTAAGTATTTCATATTTCCAATGAGGTTATTCTGTTATAAAAGTCAAAGCATAAGCTATAATAGATTTTTACCCTGAAAACAAAAGATATTAATGTCTTAATTAGTCTTTGTCAAAATGATAAGGGATACGTTTGTTTGGTGTGTCAGTACAAAGTGGCATTACGTATATAGATAAAAATGCAACAACTAACTACTACTGTTTCTGAATAGAGATCTAGTAAGATTATCATAACAATATGTCAAACCCAAATGATAAATTCCAATGCCCTCGACTCACTGATATGTGACCACATGGCTATACATATGAACATAAATAAGGCAACAAAAACTCATGTTATTTTAAGTTTCCTTATCATTAAGAATTAAATCATCCCCTGAAGAACAGGCGAAACAACTTATCGGTATTATTAAATAAGGAAGAGACCAGGAAGAGACACGCTTACAACAAACAAACGTATCTGTTCACCGCCTAAGACAAAACTTCACTATTAATATCAGGTACCTTTGAATAAACCTTAGCGCCATGGATCAGACCTTAGTGGAGATCCAGTGAAGAGTTGCCCTTTCCTGTGATGCTTGATGTTAGAGCTAAGACAACGGCGACAAAGAAGACAGAACCTTTATTTAAAAGACCAAGATATCGGGGATAACATGATCCTTTGGTTTGGAATTTTGATGAATGGAAACAGTGTTTTCGGATATAGAGAATATATTAAACTTCATTTGATGGGTCGGGACGAAAGCTATTTTAAGTTTTTTTTTTTAACTTTTAAAAAAATATCGGTTAATTTTAAGATACCTATAAATTCTATAAAAACAAAATCGTTGATTGTCTTATAGCCAAGAGATTATCCCTTAAATAATTATTCTCAAATAAAAACAAAACCTTAAAAAATTTTTTGTATAGCGTTCATTGGCTGGGCTATAAATGTGAACTTGGAATAAGGCAGCTGACCTTCATGTTTCGATCTTGTATATATAAATATGAAAACCACCAATAAATCAATTCACAAAAGATTGAAATCTTTAAAAAAAAAAGAAACAGAAAAAAAATTTTGAATCTGCATAATTTAAGCAAATTATATTAACTTGTTTTAGTTGCGCTTCGGTGAATATAATAATAAAATCTTATATTTATAAAATGTGAATCATGTTTTGACAGCTTAACCATGCATTAAACATTTCAAAAACACTCACTCATTCACAATGGAAAATAACTTATAAGACAGATGCTACCTTTTAATACTAAAGTATTTATATTTCCAATCAATTTGCAAATTTCTTTGAAGTGCCATCATTATTTTTAAACAGATTTAAAAAAAAAAATTATTTTTCAATTAAATTTTTCAAAAAAAAAAAAGAAAAAACACAACAAATGTTTTTACTTCAAATAAAACCGACAATTCAAAGAATAATACTATACCTACTTGTACGAGTATGTAATGTGCGTAACCTTGACAGCATGCGCTTCTTATCTGAAAAATCTCAATTCGTAATGTTTTGTAACTATAAAGACCTATATTTTCATGTTGATTCATTGATATCTACTTGTTATACATTTTCCCCTGATGGCTTGACGGTCGAATATGCAATGCATCATGCTTCATGCCATCCAACTAAACCAACCAACCAACGGGCCGGCATATGGTTTGAGATAAAAATGCGATTACTCACACAAAATCTTGACACACACACACGAGGAGTGAAAAATAAAGAAGAAAACTCAGGCCGTCCCGTCCGTCCGTTTACGTTGCGTTCGGGAAAGGCAAAATAACTTCTGCTTGGTTGTGCATACAAAAGAGCACAGGTAAATCCCACCATAAATTGCAATCGCCCTAGTCCCGATCACCAGGCTATACTGCGCCTCATGGAACGGAATAAAAAAAAAATACTGACCTATACAACGTTTGTACATAAAATGACCGGGGCTATAGATAGATGCTCGTTATAAAAGACGCGTAGATATGTAGCTATTTGTAGTGTCACACCGTTTTCCCGGAACAAATCTGGCGTTCATGGACCATCGTTACCAACTAGTTCACAGCAACGCTTAGTCGATTAACTATGATGTGAGCTGTGCTGTGTTGTGCTGAGCCTCAGAGCCAACCCAAATCAGCAGTTTACATCCAGTGCGAGGTAAAATTTATCGTCTTAGATACAAATCTTGCCAAACTTTTCCAGATCCAGTCCCATATGAGGACACAGTAAGAGTGTCATAGTATTTATACAAAAATAAAGTGCACCACACTGTGTCGCACGTACCTGCTATTGGATTTTTTAAGACTAAAAAAACTTATAGAAAAATATGTAAAATAGAAACATATTAAGGGTATTCATCCAATCTTGTAAAACACTAGTTAATATGTTTACCATTTGGTTAAGTTTACGATTTGGGTAATGAACTGTCAAATTTTTGATGAGAAATGATTTACACAATTTGGTTAAAATTCCCCAAGGATTTTGCTACGGAAAATTAACCAAATTTTATTGTAAACTTAAGCAAAAGTCATTGTCAGAATTAGGCGTGTTCAGAACTATGATATATTAGATATCTCAGAGAACTAAAAAAAAATCTGCCTGTGTTCTGTAAGCATCGCATTGAGATTAGTAGCCAGTAGGCGATAACATTTTCTAACTTTTGTTGATCAGCTCTGTTAATTTACACAAATCCACATAATGGGCCATACGGATAAATAAAAGTAAATACTTCAGAGTCCGAGCATATCGAGCATGCTCTGAACATCCTCTGAGCAAAGCGTGTTCTGAACGCTCTGAACTATTTTTGAAACACACCTGAACACTTTGCTTTTTTTTCAATTTCACCTGTCAAATACTTGTGTTCAGCATTCAACTCGGTCTGCTCAGTTATTTTATTCTGAGCTCATAGAGCGCGCTCTGAACAAGCTCAGAACATGTTCAGGACGAAAAAAGAAACACAAATTTGAAGCTCTGAACGTTCAGAGGTAAAAAAGAAACACAATTTTTTGTTTGACAGTCCAGGCTATGCTCTGAACTAAAAAAGAAAAACGCCTGTTGTCATGTATCTTAGTCCCCTTTCACACGAAAAAACAAGTTGCCGGAGATTTGTTTGACGTTTTCTTTTAATTTCCTTAAAAATCTCTTGTACCTTTCACACGAAGAAACAAAATCGTGGAAACTTTCTGTTGTTTCTTTTTAAAGTAGCTTGGTTGAACACACACTACTGTGTATGTGAAGATGAATGTCAAAAAAATCTCCTCAAATCGTTGACCGGGGAGATTTCATTTTCCCCTCTTACTTCTTGCCCTTCTCACCAATAAACTGAAAGTTGCCGGAAACTCAATTTCCTCGTGTGAAATCGAGTTGGTTTGGAAGAGGTTCTCTAACTTATAAATCTGAACACGCTTATTTGTATACATTTTTTTAAATTTAATATAAGACGTTTAACGAACAACTGATTCAATTACACAGCATTTAACCAAATGAATTAAAAGGGAGTTTATACAAACATTTGTGTAAACTTATCATTTAACACAATTTTTAAAATTATGAGGTTGCATGAATTTTATTACATTCTCAGATTTTTGAATTTCTCGAGCTTCTGACTGGTCAGCTATGACATTTAGTTCTTCTGAACTTATTCAGATGAAAGTATGAGTTTATGAAAAAGAAATCTATCGTAGCTTATCTTCTTGAATTAACGTCTTTTACAAACAAAACTATTGAGAAAGGCTATCAATTAAACTGTATCTATACTGGGGTGGCAGCATGTAACTTGATACAATCGAGTTTAGTCGATACAATCGATCATAGATAGTTCCTAATTTTTTTCAATCGAATTAAAAACAGTCGACCGAGTTAAATAAGGAACTGTCTATGCTCGATTTCACGAATGAACTCGATTGTATCAAAGTTAGGTGCTAGCCTTCCTGACTCTTCAGTTATGTTTTCGACAAGTTAAGTCTCGTGGTCTTGTTTTATTCGAACTTTAATCTCTTAGTTCCTCTCCAGCTTTCGTTCAATGGGTCAGATCGTGTTTGAAGGGGAGAACATATCAAGTTCTTTTAAGAGGGATCATTTCTGATTTAGTAATGTCCAGTAAACACAGACTCTGCTGTACCTCAATGTAGTCACCTAGGTGTAGTCAATTGGTCTGTTTATTTACTTCCCAAAACTGCCATTTTTGACCAATTCTAGTCCAATTTATTTTTTTTTATTTGGACTTTGACAGAACTAAAATGGGTAGAAAGTGGCAGTTTTGGGAAGTAAAGAAACAGACCTATTGATGTTGTAAAATCCTATAGGGTGCTTATCTACGCTGATGATGTTAAGTTATTCAAAATCATCGGGAACCACTCTGATTCTAAATCTCTTCAAAATGATCCAAATTATCTTTTCTGATTGGCGTATGCAGAAAAATATTTATCTGAATGTGTCAAAATGCCAATTTTGTATGTAGTGTTTAAACTTTATACCAACAATTTGCGAATGGGTTGAAATGTTAATTTTTGGGTCTCTTCAATTAACTGAATTTTTTGAAATTTGAGAGTAATAAGGATAAACAAGGAAAAAATCTAGAATCTATATTTTCTTAACTAAAAATGAAATGGACAACATTTTGTTTGTAATCGGTAGATCTAATGTCATGACTCATGAGTATAAATAAAAATTTTAGAAAATCTAAAGATTGAGATAGGAATGTTTGGAAGTCAAAAAATTAAAAAACTTTGGAGAAAAAAAATCATTTTAATCAGGGTCATGTTTTCTGAAAATAAATTTTTTTATTTAAAAACCAGATAAAAAATGAAAAGACTCGATTTTTTGCAAAATTTTCGATTATATTAATTTTGTTCATCAATTTTTGTTGGTTTTTGATTTGAATCTATTTTAAACTCATTGGTTATTTAAAACTATCGATATTTTGCGTTAAATAAAACAATTCTATAATAGTCTCAGAGAGACTACCTACACGCATTACGTAAACGTAAAAAATTACGTAAAAATATTAATGGATAATTTTATCAGATGATGGGGAATGAAATTTGTTTATGCGTTGTCGCCAAACACGAGGGTAAAATGCTGTTATAGCAACCTCCACCAGCATCGCCATTTTAAAAATTTTTGATTAAAAAAAAAAAGATTTAAAAAATAAAAAGCGATACTTAACTCCGGGTAACTCTTGCTTCAATCACACACGGAACATTTTTTATTCTGATATTTTCGAAACTACCTCATAAGTCATAGTCCAGTCAATAAAGCCATAAAAACAGCCCAATTATGAATTATAGCCTCCTCACGGCGTTCTTAAGAAACTGCCAAAATTCCCCATCGAAATTAGCCCCGTTAACAATTTTACGAGGGGTTGAAGGCCCCCCAAAATGGGTTTTCAGAAATAACTCCCAAATGCTAACTTCTATAATTACTTAGAAAATTCCCTACACAAAAATTAGCATACTTTTTTTTCATAAAATAATCGTTTTCGAAATAAACCAATCAGAAGAGTTGATGGGCTAACTTTTCTATGTTCATTCTCATAATGTACCAACAGCAACAAAAAAAAAGAAAGCTTTTATCACAAAATGTACAATTTTTGAACTAAGCAACCTCAGTACATAAAAAAGTAAAACCCTTAGCTCTTCCGATTGGTTTATTTCGAAAACGGTTATTTCAATGAAAAAGTATGCTAATATTTTTTGTAGGAAATTTTCTAAGCTACAAATTAGCAGACATTTTTTCTGTACAGCTTACCATTTGCGAGTTATTATTCAACAACAATTTTTGGGGGCCTTCAACCCACCGTAAAATTGTTAGCGGCGCTCATATCGATGGGGACTTTTGGTAGTTCCTTAAGAACACCATGAGGAGGCTATATACCAAAATCCAGCTTTCTGGAGATTTTTTGCGAGTCAAATGCTTTATTGACTGATCTATCATTTCGACGCTATAATGAAAACCTTGTATTATCGTCAATTTTAATTGAATTCTTAGTTCTGTTTATTAAAAAAATTGGTTTCTGATTTATGCCAGGTTGAAAATTGCAGAGTTTGAATATTTTTACGAAACTGCAACTTGCCCTTAAGGACTCATATTACAAGCGAAAAAAAAAACAAAATTACAGGGTGCTCCAAACTAATATTCAAAAAGGACTTTAAAAAACTGCCAATGCGGAAAATCATTCGGAATATTTTGGTCAGCTTTAAAGTATTTGTATACTGGATTTCTGCACACCCTGAACGGTATATAGAGTCTATAATATCTTGTCCGCATGGTATTGTATATACATAGATAGGTACCAACTTCACATCATTGTGAAGCGGAGTCATAATATTAGCCGGCTGATCAAATCGTTTGATGCAATCTGGCGATAGCAAAGCGAGGAATTATAAATAATCTGTGAGCTGTATGTTGCAGTGAAGAAAAGAAGAGAAATGAACACCAATCAAGCCAGATCACACGAGGTTATGGTTTTTTTTTTTTTATTTATCCCCAAGTCAGATTGGTAACTCCCTTGATATCGTGGTAATTTAGATAAACTTGGGGATCATAAGACGGATCAATATTTGTTTTTCTTTTGTCTCGTATATGTTGATGGCCAGAGTTAAATGGCTAACAAGAGTTGCTAGTTGTTTAGCGTATAAGCGTTCGTTTAAGCCTCATTTTGACCAGGGGCAAACGTTGATAAAGACGCTGCTTGGTATACAAAGCGCGTATATGTATACAGTTTATAATTTACGGTTTATTGCTTAATTAAATTTCTCGGTAGGATCGTTTTGATATGGGAATGTCTGGGGGTTTTAAACAAATACAGGAGCGAGCCATAAGGCAAATGCTATCTTATAATATATAAATATGTATTAGTATAGATATAGTATGAAGTCAAAGTCGGGTTGTATCTTTATTAATGGTTTGTATATGTTTGCAAATTGGAAAGGCAAATCTTGCAAGGTGTTTAGCTGATGATAGTGCAGATTGCAGAATGAATATGATTAATGGACTTTAGATCCAATGAATCTGTGAAAGAAATTCACCACATTTTGATGGTACCTATGTATATACTTTTTTTTTTTATTTAACTGATATGCGTAGGTTTATTCAAAGTCATATATAGCTAATGCCTATACATAATATAAAACGTATTATTAAGGAATGAATGAAGGTGGTGGCTTGCTGTCAATCAAACAAATGTTGGTGTATTCTTTATTGTGTTCGTATGCGAGAGTTAGATTGATTTTTTGGTATCGATTTTGTGAATTGTGTAAAAAAAAGACATGATTACTGATTAGCTTTGTTACGAAAATTTATGAAATATGTCCTATTTGAAATTAGCGCTGAGTTAAGCGGTCTCTTTTTTGTCCACTAAATTCGTCTCGTTAAATATATGCAGTGGTAATTTGTTTGGTTATTTGTCATTGTAGAAATTTAAGGTTTTAAATCGATCAAAAACCTTTATGTTGTCAAAAAAATTACCGTTACCCCACAACAAAAATTATTGAAGATATTTTTAATGTCGAATTAAAAAAAAGACAAAAACTTAACTAAACTCAAATTTCCCAAAAATAGGCATTAAACTCAGCGCTAGTTATAGCGCACATAACATCTTGAAAATCAACATTAAAATTATTTTTTTAATTTGCATCAACATAATCAATGGATTTAGCTTTCTAAGGCCCAGTTTTTCACAGCCGATCAACTTTAATCAAGGATTATTGCAACTGCTTAGTCATCGAATGTAGGTACATATCGTAACCAAAATTTTTATCAAGAAATCCATAATTTGAATTGTTTATCATGAATATTTCTAATCATCCGATGTTGGTTGGTTAGTGCCATTTAATTAGAGCCCTTGGAAGTCATGGTACCAACTTAGTCCATTGTGAACAAGACAGCCCTAAATATCTCAATATGAAAGATTTAAATTTCCAATAATGGTTTTCATGATGATAGCTGTTAGTTATTGAAAAAAGCTTACTCAAGGAAGCTTTTTCAATAACTCAAAAGTCGAAATTTTATTATACATATTTCGAATAGTTTTTCTCAACCCGCTTTGCCGATCCCCACAGCCCATCTATCCAGCTGATCGATTTAGATTAAAGGAAAAAAGTCAAAACAAACTTATTAATATCAAATCACGATTAAATTAAGTAGAATTAGAAGGATAAATATTTATTTTCACAGGAAGAAACTGAAAGCTTGGAATAGGTGATCTTTCCTACAAAAAATAACCGAAAAATTAAGTTTTGTATATGGTAGCCTTTGATTTTTCTCAACATGTTTATTTTTTATATTTATCTTCTTCATATTTCAAAATATTTTTAAAAAATATTAAAAGGGATTATATTTTTTGTTTTTCCCCATTTTACCCTATAATTAGTTAAGTTTTAAAAATATCATGGAAGTCCATCCGCTAAATAGATACAACATTAAAAAAATGATTTTTAATATCGTATGCTATTTTTGTTGTTTTATCCTACTTCACTATACAAAGAGCAATTTAAAAAAAATTTTAAAAATGTCAAGTTCTTAAGTGTTTCTTAGAGGCCATATTTTCTAAAAATGTATAACCTTAAAAAAAAAAAAAAAAAGAATGTGAAAAAAATATACACAGAATTTTTACTTACATTTACTTACCCCATTTTACCCTATCAATTATTAAATTGGGGCGAACGAATCAAAAATTTATTTTTTCCTGTATCTTTACAATAAAACTAATGAATCTCAATAAAGCAGGTGTTGCTTTTACGGCCAACTTAAGAACTTGAATGCAATGTTGTGTCAAAATTTCAAAGCAATCGGTGAAGAACTTACGGAGACTAGCGGTTTGGAACAAACGAACATTTTCATTTTTATTTATATAGATAACGCATACATACATACATAATATGTGACGAATAGTAATGTTACAAAATCTAGATCTTTTTTTTTTAATTAAATTTAAAATTCAAACGAAAAAAAGCCAGTCCTATAATAAATCCCTTGTTTTAAGTGCCAATTCATTTTGTAATATAAATGCCCAATGTAAACTTTTCCTTACAACATCATTATCGTTTGAATGCCCGCATTCATAGACTAAATTAAAACAATGAAAACCTTAATTAGGTCAATTTTTTATAATTTGTGGGGCGTCCTTTATAATTCGTGCTCTTCTTTTTATGGACACAACGACGAACGAATAAGCTAGCTGAAATTTACGCTTGGACTTTTCTTTGGAAATTTATTACCATCGTTGGTGATCTATATCTTCTGAGCGATATGTTTCCTTTTGTAGTATTTTTTTGTTTCTTTTCCTTTAAATTAAAAAAAAAAATGCCACCTGAAAATGTAATCTCGTAAATTAATAAAATAATATATATATACTTTTCCGGTCCCTTTTTCTGTCGTTATTATGTGTTTTTTTTTGTTGGATGGCAGGAGAATCATATGAAATCTATTTTTTATACTGATATTGAAGAATTAACAGGAAACTTGTTCCTTTATTTATATAAGGTATGTAAAATATGAATGTGAACTACATGTATATATACTAATTGTGTTTGAAATTTTTAAAACTTTTTTGTATGTATCCAGAACAAAAAATTTTGTTGGACAAAGGATTTTAAAATAGATTTTTAATCAGCATAGGTAGTAGGATTTTAATACTTTTGTGGTTTTCGTATGGACTTATGGGAGTTCTCCTTTTTACTTGCGATATACAGGGTAATTTGCATAAGGTGTGACAAAAAGCTAGGGTGTGTAGTTTGGACTTAGAAATGAAAAAAATCGTAAGGAGGGGGGTCTATTTCCCCCGATTAGGCAGGAAACAATTTAAAAAAAAATCATTTACAACAAAAAAAAAAATATTAAATAATAACGAAAATACCTACAGAGTCATTCTTTAATTTTATTTTTTAAATAAAGTTGTTCGAGTGAGTTTTTGAAAAATTAATTTTTAAAGTCAAAATTTAAAAAAAAAAGGAATTTTATTATTTTACTATTACACTCAGAAAAAAATTATAAAATCAAAAATTTTATACTTTGGCCCAACAATTTTTTGTCTACAATTTTACAAGAATTTAAAATTCTTGGGATAACAATGTTTTTTTTTCTGAGTGTAAGTATTATTTTTTTCTAATATTCCATGCTCCTATGAATTTTTGATCAAACACAAAACACCGGAATCTGGATGTCAAAATGGTTAGTAGTTTTTGAGAAAATCAAAAATAACAAGAAATAGTTTTTTCTATAATAAAAACCTTTTATTTTAGTTTTTACGTTATTGGATTCTTAGTTGAATTTACGAAAAAAAGGATTAAATTTCTTTTGACTATTTTTTTTATTAGCTGCAGTTTTATAAGCATACAATAAAGTGGCAAAGTAGTGGATTAACTATATTTCACACAATTTTTCATTGAGAACACCTGCGTGAGAGCTTTGGGTTATAATTGACCTGCGAATGTTTTTTAAATTATGCAACGTTACACGCTACCAGGTGTTACCGTTATTTTTTTTTGCTTTTTTTGGTGATTTTTTTTTTTAAATTGACCCCCGTCTAAATAATAACGCTACCTGCGTAAGAAATTTTTAGCAAAAAATAAAATCCTATTTTTCTCAAAAACGTGCCCACAACTTTTTTTTTTTAATTTACAGATTGCGGAGTGCGGATTGCGAAGCGCAGAGTGCGGAGTGCAGAGTGCAGAGGGCAGAGTGCGGAGTGCAGAGTGCGGAGTGCAGCATGCGTAGTGCGGAGTGCGGAGTGCGGAGTGCAGAGTGCAGAGTGCAGAGTGCAGAGTGAAGAGTGCAGAGTGCGGAGTGCGGAGTGCGGAATGCAGAGTGGGAGTGCCGAGTGCGGACTCCGCATTTTCAGTTTTTCAGGGTGTGCAGTATCAATGAGCCTATCTAAGATACTCGAGTATCCAGTAAGTTTATGTACGCAAATCAGCTGTTGTTGACATTTCTCAGAGGATAGATAAGTATCCCAGAATTTTTAGGATAGCTTGAGATTAATTTGTTGGCAACAGCTGCTTTGACATCAGCTGTGATTTTACAAGGGATTACAACAACACAAAGCGGCCAATGAATAGGCTGCGCCAAGCCAATAATTAAGATGAATAAATTCTATTAAATACATTCATTATGCACCGAATGACGAAATAAACAATTATAAAGAATAATGACAACAATTTGCTGCATAAATAACAAAATTATCTATGTACAATTTTCTAACAAAACTCCATACAGTCTCTTCAAACATTGATTTGGCTCTAAAATTAAGCGCCAAACAATTCCATACAATTAATATCATAGTGTTGGTGCTTTACTTTATAATACTTTGTAAATACCGAGGAAAATAAACGAAGGGATGGCGCGAAAAAAATGCGCCAACTACGAAAAAGCCAAAATTTTGTGTTAAAATTGCAAAATCCGATGATTTTTTTATTGCTCGCACGGGCTTGCAAACCCAATTATCGTACAAAATTTTAAAAAGAAAATATAAATAAATAATATTATTACAGTGTTCTTTGTTAGGCAGGCAATGACAATCACCCCAATGATTAAATCTGCCAGCTTATTTCATATTCGGAACTCTAGAATCTGTGAATCCAAGTACTACTCGCTATCCATACATTTATTTTACTTTAATAATCGCACCAAAAGTGTTGCGGTTCGAAAACAAAACATTAATTTTGCACGCAAGTGCTTTGAAATAAATGTGAAAAGTCCTCGATTCCCCGGGAGTCAAAAATGTTACTATAATTCTAATAGCTGTTACCGCTTCGCTGAGCTTCTTGAGCCCGTAACCTATGTCTGCCTTAAAAAATAGTATATTATGTTTTATTATTGCCAAAAACACATATGGTTTACCCCGTGAAAATAATTAGCCATATGGATTCTAATGAAAACAGTGTTGTATGCCCATCTCTTTTTTGCTTGGGTTTCATGTAGATATACTGTCTTTTTTCTTTACTTTCTATTTCGGACTACCTTACCATTTGCAAAACAGAAAAGCCATCTAACCCAGACCCGAGGATAATAAAACGCGGCTAGTATCTTATAACATAATCAGTTCAGGCTTTCGAACATGCGGAATGACAACAATCCACACAGGCATACCTACTTCACAATTAGAATTTCAAAGTTGAAATTGAAAGAGAATGATACAACTTATTGAAAATCAGAGGTTATTCTTTTCAATTAATTCCAACCGCGATCCAGCCCATGGCAATGGGGTTCGATATATGTAAGGTACCATCTTCCTTCAGCACAGAGTGGTTAAGGGTTCACTTATGAATTTTGCTTTTCGCTTGACGTAAAGTTAAAAATTTTGACTGCAAAACTTACAAAATTTCGTAGTAATTATATGTTTGAAACTGAGAATCCTGAGATCTAGAATAGCGGGTTTGCTCATATAAATTACCCAATGAACCGCTGCGCCAGAAGCCCCTACAATAAAATCGATTTGTTAATGAATCAATGTAGAAATGTGGGTGGCAATAAGATAAAGTAGCTTAAAACACACACGACTTAAACAAATAACAAAACTTACCTTACGTAACTACATACATCGAACTGAATATAAATTTGCAAACTTAAATTCTATAAATCTATCAACAAAAGCTCTTTAAATAGAAAATGTATCCTCCCTGTTATAACATCATCATCCAATTGAAGCACTAAACCTAAAAAGTCCTTAAAACATTTCCAAAACTCCTGATCCACTTCAACTCAATGCAGACGTTCAAAACGATTTGTACCTATACTCTTATAGTGATGGCAGTAAAAAGCATCATTATGTCGTTGCTATGTATCTTAAGCAAAATCACCATCGCCAGGGAATCTGTGCCAGTTGTGAACTCAAATCCCCCCTACCTATGCCTTGTATACCACATTAAATGAACTTATAAACCTGTAGAACTTTTAAATATAAAAGTTTGAACTTTTATAGATTATATATGTACGTATACCTACCTTCATTTTTTTTGGCAAAGATACATCCAAATTCACATGGAGATAACTACTAAGACGTTGAAATATAATATCTCCATCCCAACTAGACTGTGCGGTGTCCTACTTGAGTTTTATTTCGATGCCTCTGAATAGTCTTGAAGATAGAAGATATATATATTTTTTTTTGGGTTTATAAGCTGTAAGTGGTGTTTATGGTGTAGTCTTTTAGTCTGCAGAAATGAAATCATCTCAACTTTTATGTGCTTTAGTTTGTTCTTCAAACAGAAATCAACTTCCTCAAGAACCGCAAAGTTAAACATCAAGAAGTATCTTTTTTGTCGCCTGAATGTAGATAGACAAAAATATAGTAAGTACATACATATACCTAAGATAAGGTTATTTTTTAATATAAAGTGAACGAGAGTACCTACCTTATTCATGATCATGGTTGTGTTTTGATAATAAATTTATTTTACTTCACTGCAGTGAAATATTAAATTTTGTAGTTGCATGCGGTTGACACTGAATGACAATATTTAAAATACTTTTTAAAAACAAACAACTTGAATCTTGAATGATCCAGCCGTAAACTTATTTTTTCCAATTTATCAGGAACCAAAAGGAATAAAATATACAAAGCTCAGTGGTTGATATATTTTGCAAATGTTAGTATTTGATTGAATTGAAAGTAAAAAAATTTAATGATTGAAATAAAACTCAAATGATTTTTTTATAGTTTTTATTTGCTCTATTGGGCAAGTATTATGTAGTTTTAGTCCAGAAAATTTAAGCAAAATATGGACTCATCTTCGGAATGGATGGAAGGTGATATGGAAATTAATTTCTTTGGAATTGATATAAATTTTTTAAATATAAAGAAAATTTCTTAATATCTACAACTCGGATGTTAACATTTGGAAAACAAAACATGAGAAAATAAAGGTTTGAGAAAATCTTCACTTTAAATTAGTGTGACGTTTTATTGATAAACATATAATTATGTTTTTAGAAAGAAGAGGGGTTAATTATAGGTGCATTTTTGAAAAATACAAATTAAAGTAAAATTGAGGTTATTGTTTTATATTTTCATACTAGCTCGCACGGCATGACAAATCTAAGTTTCGTCAAAAATTTACAAAAGAAAATATAAATCATATGCGGTGCAGTACCTGCCTGTAGGAAAAACAGGCAATCGCCTAGGGCGGCAAAATTAGTAAAATAACTTCAAAACAAAAAGGAGGTAACACATCCGACTACTTATATAACTACTTCCCTGTATTTTTTTCGTTTTTCGAAAACACGCTGAATAAGCTAAGCTAATTTCTTTAAAAAATTATACCCGGTGGTCAAGCAGAGCAAAATCGACTACGTGTTTCAAAGAAAATCTATCAGACATTTATGATTCTTTCATTGAAATTGCAGAAAGTTCTGAGTTCAAGTTTTAAAGCTACTAAATTTTGTAAACGCGTACACAAATTCAAATTTGTGTTGTCAACAGTAATTTGGAAATAGTTTTTATACAAATATATAATACATCGAAAATGCTTTAATCAATATCACTTTCAGATGAACCATTATAAGGAATCTTTGTTTGAATCATTATACTAGGACGCTTTAAACATTGCTAGGAAAATGAACAATCAAGTGGATTTCATTATGTCCGATTCAATGAGCTTTCGAAGCAATCTAAACAATCTCTTGAAACAATCGATCCTAGTCCATCTTCTTTCGATGAGCGTTTGGTGCAGTATCAATTTCTCAGCCAAAATTTCGTACTTTTTTGCGATATTTCAAAGAAGCTGGAATTTAAAGAATGCGAACAACTTAAAGATATATTAACAACTGCAAGAATTGACAACGAACTTCAAAGGATATTATTGCTAAATATCTCTGGAATGAAATTAACACATTTAACCAAACTTCTATCAATTTTTAACTATCTAGCTTCACAATTCTTACTTGAATTGTGTCCAGATTAATCTACAATATTTAAGATACTATTGACGTTTTCTGTAAGTTTTGCATCAGGGGGAGCTAAATAGCTTCTGGATGTTTAAGTTTATAAAAACCTATCTTCGCTTTATAAGGACCCAAGAGTGAAGAAGAAGAAATCGCTAAAAGATTTACAAAAATAAAATCGCGCAGATCAGCATTTTAGTTTCAAAATTTTGTAAACATGTACGTATTTTTTCGAAAGCCTTTGATTGTTATTAAATAAAACCGTAGGTTGCTGTTAATGTTGTCGTTATCTTTTTTTTTTATTTTAGGCGGCAAAATTACAATTTCCCGCACATATGAAAAATAAATATAACAGTGTCGAAACGTCGAGATTATGTCAACATTTTCGATTCAACAATTCAAACCAGTTACAATAATTTCAAATGGGAAGATTAAGAGAAGTTAATAAATCGATTTTGAAAAAAGTGCAAAATGGGGAAACTACTTCGGTTGTAGGGAAATTGGGTATTCAATGCTTAAAACTTTGAGGAATATCAAAATCTATTGTGTATTTTAGTATAAAATTACGGATTTTATTCCCAACAAAAGATTAATAAAATAAAAATTAGTTTTTGTAATTTTCAATTTTCTCAAAAATCTAAATACAGTGGACTCTCCATAAGCCGAATTTCTCTCTAACTCGAATCTAACTCGAATTTTGTCACAATATTTTATCATTCCTTTCAATATACCATATACACAAACCATTCTCTAGATCTAAATCAATCTAATTCGAAACTCTCTCTAACACTAACACATTCTCTCGCTTACTGGCATCTTTTTCACCGCTTTAGTCACATTTTGTTCCATCAGGTAGGGTAGAGCGGGGCTAGTTGGGCCACGGGGCAAGTTGGCCCACGCGAATTATTCACAAACTGAAAGTACTACAAGAAAATGATCATTTACGAACAAAGCGTGCTCTCTTACCAGCACGTGCCATATCGGTTTCAGTTGCATAGTGCCCTCCGAAGATAAACTATACACAGATTTGCCTTTTTCAAGTGTAAAAGTAAAAAATGCGGATAGGATAGTTTTTTATTTTCCTAGTGAAAAATCCAGGATTAAGGACTGTGGTAAAGTTTTTTTATAAGGCAATATATTGTATTTTAATATTTTTTGAGTTAAATTTAACAGTTTTGAGTATTTTTATATGTATGACTAAATATGCTTCTCAAACCAGGTGTGGGGTTAGTTGGCCCAGGGGGTTTTTGTTACAAAAATAAAGTTCTGAAGAAGAAGAGGAACTGGGATATTTTTGCCTAATGTGGATCGAACCATTCGCTGAAAGATTGTAGGGTTAGGAGTGGATATACAGTACCATACTTGCAGAAAGTTGGCTCATTCAAACTAAACAGTAGCCGGGGTAGGGTCCTTCTTCGATGCGTCAATTACAACAGCGATTACGATTCCAAAACTTATTTTAAACCTTAATATATTTCTATTATATTTATTTTTAAAATTTTATTTAAAATTTATTGTTTAGTTTGTTTGACCGTTTTAAATAAAATTCCTTATAAAATTTTGGATTTGTTGCTTGATTTGTGCTTGGTCCAACTAACCCCACACACTTGCCCCGCTATAGGGGCAAGTTGGCCCACTTGCACTTGATCCATTTAAGGTAGCTTTATTCTTCTGCGGTTACATATTTTCAAATTTTTAAGATTTCATTTAGAAGCCAGAAGTTTATCGTTTCTTTTGATACCAGCTCCATAGTTGTACTATGAGTAGTTTGATAATTATGAGACTTCAAGTAAAAAGTGGGCCAACTATCCCCGCCCTACCCTACCTACAAACTTCAATACCCTTAATATGTATGTGTAGAATCGCGTGTGCCATTATCGTCAGCTCGTCGTGTTTCTTCCTATTCATATCCCTGGTACCTCCATAAAAAATACAGTTTTTAAAAAGTTGTTATTTTTTTGTTAACATTTTTGTAAGTATATTAACCTTTTTTTTATTAAATAAACCTTTTAAAACAAAAAAAAATGTTTCTCTCTATAACTCGAATTTTTCCAAAACTCTCTCTAACTTGAACAAATCTTGGTAAAAATTCGACTTAGGGAGAGTCGACTGTTGTTATTTTTTTTCTTCAAAATTTGGAGTCAGAAAATTTTATTTTTTTACTTGAAAAAATTGAAGAATGGACGATAAGAGGCTTTACAAAAATTATAGCATAACAGTGTAAGTATTACCATTGGTTCTTAATCAATTTTTTTTTTTTAATTAACTTTCTGAAAAATTGCACTAATTTTACGATTTCTTTCAAAGCTTCAACCTAAACTTAAGCAAATTAACCTGTATAATAAGTACCAAAATCTTAAAGATTCTATAAGAAACTTGGACTAAAAGAGCAAGTACGTGTTGCTTTCAAGCAATTTATTTAAACAAATTTTAAAATGTCATTGCACTTTCAGCTACGTATTTCAATTTTTTTTGATACTTAAGGCCCGTTTGCTGATACTACACATAACGATTTAAGTTGAACTTAAATTCTTAAGGGGTACTTTTTCCATGTCATAAAGTGATACTGAAGAAATTAATTTCAACTTAAATCGTTATGTGTAGTATCAGCAAACCTCCCTAAGTGATTTAAAAAAATAATAAATTATTTTTGAATATTCTATTTTATTTATATTTATATTTATATTTATTTTTTTTTTTTATGCAAAAACATTTTACAATAAAATATAGTGAAGTTATAGGTATTGTTTTGTAATTACAACTTTATTGATAGATTACCTACCTCAAATAAAAAATATAGTTCCTATATACGCAAGTAAAAATGACTTTCATATAAAAAGAAAAAAATATCTTTGATGACCATAAAAACAAACAATGGTGGCTTGGGTACATGTACATTGTACAATGTACATGTATTATATATAGAAGTAGATACATTCATATATACAAAATCAAACGTGATGACAATCATTGAAGAGAGATTCATGGACCATAGTCGTACTCATACATGACGACACACTCTGGTTTTGCTTCCGACAAACGCAGTTAACATTAACATTTAACCTTTCAATTTACTACGCACGACTATAAAGAAGTATATTTGTCGTCATCGTCACCATTGCACATCACAATAGCAACCAAAAATGTGGCTGAATAAAAATTTAAATTTCTTTTATCGCAGCATCGAGCGGGAGAACCCATTTCAGATTTTATTAACAAACAAACAAAAAAAAACATCATCACACTTTTACATTATAAAGTCGAGCAACGGAAGTACACCATTTAATTTAATTATGCAGTATAATTTGAAAGGGATATGCGGAATCACAATGACTTTACAGAATAAGTATACGTACTGCTTTCGTATTACTGAGTGTATACTGTATAGCTACTCTTCTGTCCTGCGATGCTGAATGCAATCATCTCCTGTGCGTTGTTCAGGTTTTGATTGTTTGTTTGGCGGTTGAACTGAATTAACTTTTATGTACCTATACTCGGCTTCAGTGCAGAATGTTTATACAAAATGCCTTGCTTTAAAAAGGTTACAAATTTTCAAGCACCTGCTAACGGCCTTCGAGAAATTTCCTCAAAGCAAATTTCTAAAATTATTTTCATTTTTTTTGTTGGTTTTATGGTGTCAAAATACCGGACAGCATTATCTACATACAAAGTGTACAAGTAACCGTATAATATCCGGTGTCTGGTGCAATTTACTTTAAAACTTAGCAAAGTGCAGTGTTGTCATTAAGGCTTTATAGGGTGAATGCATGTGTGTACTTTCCTCCCCCCCCCCCCCTCCCCCAAAGGCACCATCAAAGGGTTATAGTGCCGGTGGCACTTTAAAAAGGGTAGCTGCCGGAATAATGGGTTCTGTTTTAGTAAAAATACATACTGCTTTCCTCCCTCTATACCAGATAATCTTAGTGTTTTTTTTTCCACAATATCAAAAGGTAACACTGTTGGGTGCAAGAACTTTAGGTGCTGCTAACTTTTTGGTAAATGAAGGTAACTTTTTTAGGTGTAGGTGTAGGTATAAACTTTTACTGCACACTCACATCACACACACACTGGGACACACTAAATTATTTTATAACTTTTGAGGTTTTTGAATTTTCGGTTAATTTAAAATTGTCTGCACTACTCTGAATGAAAATGTAAATTTAAAAAGAAATTAACTTAAAAATCCTAATTTAATTTGCATAAGAATTACTATTAAATTTAGTGCAAACATTTTGAGATATCACAAATATCATGCAGATTGCAGGTGCTTTCATAAATACTATGCATGTTGTCATTGCTTTCTTTACATACATATATATAATTGCATGGATCTTTGAGTTTAGAGCGAAATATGCCTGTTAAAAATCAATATATAATAATTAGAAGGAAATTGATTAAAGAACCAAAAATTCCTAACCAAATCGGATGAAAAACATTAAAACATTTTTAAGAAACAATTTTATCAAGCCAATTTTTAAGTTTTTAATGTAAATTTGAAAATTCACTTTTGGAGGAAGCTATCAACCCGTTTTTGAAAAATTGAATTTTCAAAAAATTATTTTTCTATTATCCAAAACGTACTTCTTTGAAAATTTTGGTTTAAAATTGTTAAAAGTATCTGTAAAAATAAAAAAAAAACTGTTCTAAGAGGGTTACTATATAAATAATTTTGTAATCGAAAATTTGTTCCTTGTAAATGAAAAACCGTATTAATATTAATATTCACATAAAAATTTTAAACAATAATTTAGGTTTCGTTTTCGAGAAAAATAACGATTTTCGAACATCTGTGTGGTAGGTAGGTACCGCTAATTTTGGCTATTAGATTGATTGTTGTTTAAGATATCGTAGATAATGATAAAAAAGCAGTTAGTACCAATTTAATAAAAACCGATCCAGTTGTTAAAAACAAAATTAAAGTTATTTTAAAAATCAAAAATTATTTTTTTAGACAATTTTGACAAATATACTATACTTTTAGATTTTTTTTTTAATTTCCGTAAAATGTTTTATTAAAATCTTTTGATACGGTTTTTTTTCGAGAAAAGCAAAAATAAAAAATGTCTCTATGGGAGGTGCAATAATTAATAAACATTTTTATGAAAACCTATACGTCCTATTAAAATTAATAGAATTTATTTTATGAAAATTTGAGGAATCGTAAAATATGTCGCTTTTCATATTGACTTTTTTGGTTGCAAAAATCATAACTCTTAAACGAATAAAGATATCGTGGTTTTTTTTTTATGAATTTAAGATCAACTAGATTTATGTCAATATTGTAAATCAGTTTTTCATTGAAATAAAGTTGAAGTCAGACTAAAAGAGCTTACAAGCTTGAAAGATATTCCCAAGGCTATAAAGTTTATAAATTTCAAGAATAAATATTTACTGGATGTTTCAGAATCTTCTGTTGAAATACGACTTTCTTCCCAAGTAAATGGACTTAATATTTTACCTCAAAAATTGTAAACTGAAGGAAAAACAGGGTGTTTAAAAGTCAAACAAAGTCAAAGTTGTACAATGTACATATAAGTAAACGAAAAATTTTAAAAATATTTCTGCAGATGTATAAAAAGCCTTTTTTTATTTCGCTGCACATTAGAATGGAAATATACTATTTTAGTGGTACATTGTCATGCTATGGAGAAAATATGGAAAGTGGTTTAGTGCTATAAAACTGATTAAATTTAAGAAAAATGGTTTACAGGGTGTTCCAAAATTTTTGGTAGTAACTACACAGAGTATTTTTTAAACTAATTCAAGCGAAACAGTAGAGTAAAAAAAGAACAATTAAAAAAAATCATTATTACAATAATATACATATTTCAAGTTTAACGGCGGACTTTCGTCAAAGTTCTGCCAAATTCTTGAAACCTTGCACGTATTTTGGTACCTATATATCTTGAAGTCTTTATTTTTGGATTCCTGAGTTTCTTCTGACAATTATTCTCTGATTGGAAACGACTGATACTCTATTGTAGGTACTTTGATTTTATGAAGAGGATGAATTATAAAACACATATTTTCTTATGATTTTATGAAGAAAATAGGCCTGAAAACCAAATTCCTTACCACAATGAATATTTTTATAGTTTTACATGTAAATTAAAGTTTAGATGCATATTTTCTAAATACTCAATCCATAATAAATATATTTACAAACTTCTTTTCGATTTTAATCCATAAACAAAAATTGACTTAAGTACACTAATAAAAATTCTCTAGCTTAAAGAATTGCAAATAACTGCAGCTGAGCTTATATAGGCGAATTTTCAAAAATAAATGTATTTTAAATTCGCGTTGAGCTTAGGCCAAACGATATTAAAGTTTTTTTTTTTAGAAAAACATTTCAAAAATATAAAATTAGAAAAAAAAATTAGGATCTGTTTAATAAAAAAAATTTATATATAATATGCGAAGAAAGTAAAAATAAATTACATATCAAACAAAAATTAATTTTTCGTGTATAGGTACTCAAAAAAAAAATATGCTAAATATTACTGGCGTAATTGCCCAAATCCAATATTTTTTTTTGCAATTTTTTGGGGTCCAAACACAATTCACACACGAAACAGTTCGACGTAGATATGCGACTTTACATATCCCCGCAGAGAAAATAATCTAATGGTGTTGAAATCGCACAAGCAAGGTAGACCATTTTCGTGAAATTTATAATCGTTTGTCAAATATTTATTTCAGTAAATTAATTTTATCGCATGCTGTGTGGCATGTGGAGACGTCCTGCTGAAACAACATATCAGTAAAATTAATGCTTTCTAATTGAGGGGCTAACAAGTCAGCAATTATGTTTCCGTACTCCTCACAGTTGAGTCAAACGTTCTGATCATAATCATTTTTGAAGAAATTTGGACAAATGATTCAACCAGCCTATAAAGCCTATACCAAACGGTCATTTTTTCTTGATGCAATGGTGCTTCAACAATGGATTGTGGCTATTTAACCAAAATTATGCTTCATCACTGAAAGAATTTTCAAATTGAATGCCCTATCATGAGTTTCCTGAATTGAACCATGTTTTCCAAAATACATACATACATGTTAGAGAAATACTGTGTAGTAAATAACTTGATGATCGCTATAATTGTGATCGAGAGAATATTGAATTATAATTGTATAAAAATGTCATTTGGAAATAATAAAAAGGAGAATCTGTTCTTCTGGAGTTCATTCTAGTTTGAACTGTGAAGGAAATGAGCCAATGGAGAATTTGGCACAGAATCTAATCTCTATCATACATAAATGTGAATAATTTTCAAACGTGGAATGTATCTATTCATGATTTATTGCAAAACTAAACTAACCTCAAACCAACTGAGAACTGTCAAATCAGCTGTCATAGAAAACAGTACTACCAATATTAAGTTCTCCGACTCTACAAAAATTAACCTTTTATAAAAAAAAACGATATGAATTAATTATTAATAATGTTTAATGCTTAAATGCTTGAAGAAAGTGAATAGTTATAGAAGTTTTCACAGATGTCACACACAAAAACTACATAGTCAAAGACTTATGATTTTTTTTTAAATTTATTATTAAATCATGAAGATAAGATTTCAGTAGTTCAGAAGAAATATATCTTTCCATATTGGTAGGTACCAAAACTTTAATAATTTACTGAATTTACAACCAGCTAGACAGTTCCATTTTATTTGGATTTTACGTTTCTATTACCCTAACCCTTAATCCCTTTAAATTAAAATTTGAGAATTTTGTGTTTGCTTATCTAGAAAATGTATATTATTCATTATTAAAAAATGCTTAACGCCCATAGTTAAGCTTCATATATACGACGAAGTTCTATTAGACTAGTTAAACTTATATTGTTTCCACAATCGCCCTTTGTAAAAACATGATGTGTATTTAACATTCAACCCCCAATTGAAGTAAAACAGATACACACAAAAGTACTGCTCCCCCTTTGGCTAAAATAAAAACAAACAAAACAAAACAAAAGTCCTCAAGAAGCGGATTTCCTATTAGATACTCAGTAAAGCCATCACCCATCCGTTTAAATCTCGGGCTTTGTGATAACGCGTCATATTTGTTTGTATAAACAGAACAAAGGCATTTCCTGCTTCCATCACGAATGCACAAAGGTAAATTGCTTTATGAAAATCCAGAAACACAATCTAGAACGTATAGAACCCAGAATCCAAAACCCAAACCCAAATAACTCTTCTAAACCCTATGGTGGATGCTGTTTGCTGAAAATATCCTTCCGCTGTCGTCACCATTCGTTCGTTGCTGCCGCCTTCCTTCCATCTTCAAATTTCACAACCAAAGAGACTTTCACTCTGTTCTGCATATACATATGGTTCATCCCAGCAGCAGTCTGTTCATCTGCAAATTTATTGCCAGAAATTATTAAAAAATTAATTCCACCCCAGTGCGCTACGCAAATACACGTGTTGCTATCCTTTTGAATTCGGGCACTAGGCAAACAATTTTCACCACTGCTCTGGCTCGTCGCTCGTCTGTCGTTTACTCGTATACCTATGTGTTCATCAAAAGCCGGACAGGATTCCCGTCCATCGTCACCATGGATTCTATTCAAAGCAAAGAAGCTATACCTATAGTGAGAGTACCTACCATTTTATAAGGTCAGGCCATCCTATAGGGGATGAATGAATATATAAGCTAACATCAAATGGTACGGGGAGATGACTGGCTGTCTAGCCATGAATGATTTATCCCATAAAATTAGGAATGTTATTCACTTCCCACAACACGCTTACATCATAACCATGTGTGTAAAATCACCGCAAAGAGAAATCTGTTCCTGGAGGATCTATACGAGTAGGTATGTTTGTGAGTTTATTTCTTCACCTATTCACTGTTCGTCCTCTTCGTCGTAGTCGGTTCGGTTGCCTTTAGTTTTTCGAATTTTAATATGAAATTTCCTAGAAACTATTGGTTCGCCATAAGTAAGTGGTGTTGAATCTTGGTTGAGAGTTTTCAATGATTGGCAAGGAGTGGATACCGCACAATAAATTTTAACTGTCGGCATTTTTGAGTTATAGGGATATGAAGCGTCTAATGTCTGATATTCGAGAACCACATTTCAAATTTCAAGAGTCATACTCTTAGTTGTGTATCCCAAAGCTTTGTTAGACTTTTTTCATTTTTACAACGAAAGCACTGACTTGAAGATAGAAAATGTTGGAGAAGAAATTCTGGAAATTAATTAGGTTTGCCTAAGTGACAATTTCAAAGCCAAGGACCATAAAGTGTTGTAAAATATTTAATCAATATTTATTAAATTTAAATTTAGCTATTTTGAATGTCTTTAAAATGTAAGAAAGATTTACTATTGTCCTCATAGAGGGCACTGAATGGAACAACAGAGAAACAATACGCATATAAATTCAGGAAAAATTCGAGCGGAAATAAAAAGTTCTTCCTATTCTCGAAGATTTAATTGCTGAGTAGTAAGTACCAGTTTGACTTCTGGACCCGGCAGATCATTCACAGACCAAATTTTCACCCAAGGAAGCAAATCATAAAAGAGGACAATCGATTTCAAGTAAAGACCCATGGACTTCAAAGTCGTATGTAATGGCATTGTCTTCATCAAAAACTCTATATTATGAAGATTGCAGAATACAAGATCTCAGAAAAACTGCGAAACCAGCTGTGTCGTGTGACATTAAAAAATATACGTGATCAGGGGTGGACGGGGAATCAAATGGCCTCCCGGAACTTTAAGAAAAGGGGCCAGAAAATAGTAAAATGAGTAGAGTACAAACATTTTATCGTTGTGTAATTGAAGACTTAAATAGTCTGCTTCAAAATTAATTTAATGTATTTAAGTTAACAAAAAATGTGACTTAATTTTTGAAAACATGTGCAAATTGTATAATTGATGTTTCCTTCTTCTACCGAAACTTCGAAACTACTCAAAGCAATCGAAATATCATTGTTTTTTTTTTATTCTATTCTCTTTCTGCGGCCCTGAAATTTTGTTTAAAAGCTTTCCTTTAAATAAACTGAAAGTACTTCAAAAACCTATAGAATATAAAGTTTACTAAGAGCATAATTTGGGGGCCTCCTTAGGTTGTCAATGGGGCCACAAAAGCCAAATATTTAATGTGGGAGCTCTAACTATAGTTTCGTTTAAATTTCCTAGTACTATAAGGACCCCCTTGGGCCAACAACAGTCCCAAACAAAGCTTTAAATTTACTGTAAGGCCTTTAGAAATACAATTTTATGAGAAAGTTTTCTTTTAAAAGAACCGTCCCTGTACGTGATCTAATATGCAACTAGTGTATAGCTTCTCAAAAATATTGGAAACATTCACAAGGTGTCGGAAAGAAGATCTTCAATCTTATTTTGGAGCAAATAATATATATAGGGCAGGTTAATCCAAGAAGAGAGTCTGATAGTGGGCTCTTTTAAAAGAATAATTCCACAATTCCACCACATCACATACCAATGTACTTAAAACCGAAATGTTCTCAACAAAGCATGCATGAAATACAAAAAGAACTCAACGACTAATGTACGAAAAGAGCAGATCAGCTGCTATTATTTTGGTGCTTTTCCTATTTATAGGTATAATAGTTCTATTTATAGAGCCAAATTTCATTTTCTCATATGAATGTGAAATTTTGGCTTCAGAAGTACATAATGTCCATTGGAGTAATATACACATCGCATTGGATCTCTTTTATATTTGTTTTAAGTCTCAAAATTCGAGGCTCATACATTAGAAATACTACAAGCCAAGTTTCATGGGTAAGATCTTTATCCGTTTAGAAGATACATTATTTTTATTGCGTCAATTTCTTCCAAAAAATAGATTTTTTGAACAGAAGATCGGTTGTTAGGAATTTAATTTAAAGGAGATGACTCATTTTGAGTCCAGTTTTATTTTTTGATATTTGTTTGATTATAAATTATCACAGCATACATATTTTACTTAGTTTCCAAAGTATTAAAGGCTTCGGAGTTTTTTTAACTTCATAGGGCACATCATATTTAATCGTCAACAAGGCTTATGCTACGCTAGGCTTTGTGAAACGATGGTCCAAAGAATCTTAGGATCCATACGTTATCCTTGCTCAGTACAACTGCTTAGTTCGTCCCCATCTTGAATATGCATAGCAGATAATATGAACACCTCTTTACGAGGTCCTTAAGAATAGGATTGAAGACAGCGTAATTTTATTCGTTTCGCGTTGAAAGGGTTGCAATGGTCTGATCGTTATAACCTTCCTTCGTATGAACATCGGATTAAACTTCTCCAGATTTAAACTTTGTGACAGAGAAGGGTTAATAATGATATTGTATTTATTCAGCAATTGATACACTTGAATTATTAAATTGTATAAATTTCACTTATCGTGAAGGATCTCACAACCTTCGCGGTTTTGATCTGATGATTCTACCCCGCCACAGAACGAACTATGGATTGCATGAACCTTTAATTCACATGTACAAACTATTTAATTTGAATGATAATATATTTGATTTTAATATTAATAAAATTAAATTTAAGACTGTTTTGAAGACTAGTGTTAAGTGTACCACGTTTTAAATGTTTGCATAAAGTGATGAACCATAGTTCACAATTTTGTGTTGGTAAATCTTTGGTTGCTAGTTGGAACTTGCTTTAAGCTCTCTTCGACAAAGATCTGTGGCCAGTTTACAATTTACAACCAAAAATTTGTGATTGTTATCCACAATTACAAATCTTGTAGGTATATGAATTTTTGTTGCCCCAGCTAAGAATGAGTGTGTTTACAAATTTGTAGAGAGACCACAAAATTGTACAGTTCAACTTCCTATTGGACCATTAATGTTTACATTTTGTAAGCTAAAAATTTTATTCACAATTTTGTCGATCGCTTTTGTTTATGAATATATTCAAATGTGGGGTTTTCAATTTGACAACCATGGATTTCAAGTTGACAACCATATTTTTCAATTTGACTACCGTGATATTCAGTTTGAAAACCGAAATTGTCACTATGATTACCGAAATTTACTAGCGAAAAAATTGACTAACCGAAATCATCATATTGACAACTGCGGCCATCGGTTGAAAATTTACAATTTTATTGTTCTATTTACTACCGAAATTGTAAATAGGACTACGGTTTTTGGTTAAGTGTAGATACCCAGATATTTTTTTTTGCAGGGATGGAAAAGAAGTTTCATTTTGAAATTATTATATTTCAGAAAAATATTTTTGAACAATTTTCATTAGTTTTGTTTTGCATTTTTTTGTGTTTAAAACAAAACTGTCGATTGGATATTTTTATAACCAACATCAATTCTCTGTTACTCGCAGTTATTCTCAGAATTGTGTGTAAAATAAAATTATCCGAGAGTCGATAACATTGTTTGTTTTCGAGATATTTGAATTTTGAAGATTTTTTAAGTAGTTTTGCTCTGCAATTTTGTTGCTTTAATAAAAAACGTCAGTTGAATGTTTCTGCAAACTTTATCATTTATTGACTACCTCATTTTGTGTAAAACACAGTATTTTTTTCATAAGATATTAGAGCCAAGAAACGGACCAATTACAATAACTTCCAAAGGGTAGTTAAAAAAAAACAATTAGCTAACAAGAAAATACTTCACACTAATGGCGTTTTTCATAGGACTTCCAACCTGAAAATGATAGTTGATCTTATGAAAAGAGTGGAAATACTTTTCTATTTCAAGAATCCAAAGATAAACGCGACACAAAAATTTATAATACATTTTTCATTTAAAAAACAATTGCTCAAATCAGTCAAATCATTATGTACATTAAAACAATTTTACAGAAGCACTAAACATAAGCTTTAGAGAAAATTCTCAGTAGTATCTGAACAAAATTCTATATAAGCAATAATTATGAATGCTCAGGGGTATTTTATATTTGAAATAGTGATGATTGCTGTTGCTAAAAACCATTTTGGGAAATGATAGTGAGGGAGGACAAGAATGTTGTTCCATAATTGTTTGCATTTTAATTTTGAAATCTAAAAAATTATTAATGCTGCTATTTAAAATAAAGTTAACACATAAATGGAAAGTAAACAACATAAACAATAGAATTAAGTCCATAAAATTGAATAGACTTAAGTAATTTTATTTCATTTTTAAAACAATATTGTTTTATTGAATTGGATTAAGGCCTTAATTCCAATAATTCATAATTTGTCAATTTTACATATTAAGTTTTTTCGTCTTCTAAAACTACATAGTAAGTGTTTGACAAGTTTGGAGGTTTTAATTAAAAGAACTTTATTGCTTACCTGTCAACGGAAATTATATGTGGAGGGAAAATTATGATAGTTGTTTACTATTATGGTCTTACATTTATAAAACCAAGACCAACACTGAAATATAAAATACTTTAACTTTTTTTGAATCTTTTGCAAGCGTTGCTTGATTTTAGTATATTATAAAAAAATATTTTTTGAATAAATTGAGTATAAGCAAGTTAAAGTTAATTTAATAGAATTTAAACTTAAATACCAAACATGGAAATGATTTTAAAAGATTCTAAGATTACGATTTAGTTTGTTAACTGTATAAATTAAATTCATTTAAATTTTATTATTAAATGAATAATATTTGGGTGAGCAGATAAAGCTGCCACTTATGAATTTAATGCTCATTAAAGCATCGATATTAAAATATTTAATTTATGTGACATTAAAATTATAATATAAGTAGGCGTTTTTGGTCTTTTGTAAATAAACGAGATTCGTGAATAATGACATCAATAATTTTTGTATTATACTTAATAGATTTTATTTACATCTTCTAAATCAAATATGCGTTAGTATAATAATCGTAAACATATAGAACAATAGCCAGTTGTTTTTTGTTAAAATTTACCATAATGTAATAATTTTTATTTTATTATCCAAAAACACCCACGTAAAATTTGTATGATCAATTGCGGAAAAACAAATATTGTCTTGAGTAAAAATTTGTCGCAAGTTATTTTATTTTTAAAAGCTGTGCTTATTATTTATGGTTTATATATGGACTTGGGTGGAGCGAAAATTGTTTTTTCGATTTTTATTTTCTCTATAGGGCAGGTTTACAAAAATCGAGGTTGTAAACAAAATTAGCACTAGCTGGATGGAGATGAAGATCAGGAAGTCCGAAAAAGTGGTTTTCGTCATACACTCATACCGTTAGTCGATATGTGCGTGCACTGTTATTTGAGCTTCAAATTTAGTACACAAAAATCTTATTTGATTCCCAAGAAGAGAAATTCGAATGTTATTTTTAGCTTATCTTAAACGAGTACAACTGCCATAAAACGTCGTCGCCTTGGTAACAAGCTTATAAAACCGTTCTACTGCCTGGCAAGGAAATTTCTGAAAATATCTACAGCAAATTGACCTTCAAGGAAATCACGTGTTATTTCTCACTTTACACTATTTCACTGTCATCGGTGTTTCATTTACATTTTCATTCGATCAATTAAGTCGTAATAATTACTTTTTTGGAAAATACAGCACCGAATTGCAGATTTGAAAAAATTAAAAAAATCAAAATAATTGAAAATAAATTAATTTAACAACAACTTTTGAAATTGTTTTGACAATAACGCAATACAAACCATACATTTTTTTTTTAAATAACTCTAATTTTATGAGAGAAAAATATTACAATTATTGTTTAAAAAAAAAAAAAAATTTATGTGAATAATTTTTATTTAAACACTTACAGCCGAATTTCTTCTTCTCACTTTTTGTAATGCCTTATAATCAGTATTATATATGTGTTCTAAAAATTAGTTTGAAAAATTTTTACGACTGAAATTTTGTTCACTCGAAATTCTGTAATGTGTCACAGAAAGTTAGAACTTCAGAATTGACCGCTACCGTTAACATTTGAAAGAAATAATCTTTTATAAAAATAAATGAACATGTTATGGTTCATCCGTATGATAATAAAGAATTACCCGATTAAAATGTATTTATTTAATTTTTTGAGCAAAAATACCACCTTAACGGGAAGATACAAAACTTAAAAATTTTAGAATTCTTTTGTCTCTAAATTATTTGAAACCGATTAAATGCCATTCAAACATAAATAATTCAATAATAAATAATAAATCCAATATAGCGACCACCTTAATATAGAAATATGTATCGCAAGTTACATCTAGAAATGAGATTACTAAAAATTATAAAAAAATATAATTGATACTAACTAAAAAAGAATAGATGAAAAAACGTTAAAAATTCAATACAAACAAAAAATACGCATACGCCCGAGTGTACCATTATTTTACAAATTCTCCTTCCTGATTTTTTTTGTAAAAAAAATGCAAATTTACAGTTTGCTTGCGACTATTTTGCCGTCATTTTGTAGCAATTTGTCATGATGCTAAGTGGGTTTCATAATGATTTTAACTATTTACCGCATTAAAAGTGATGTAATCAGATTTATTTTGGCTTTTATGTATTGCTTTGGTTTTGAGGGTTTTCTTCGGAAAGAGTTTAGAATTGAAACAATTTTCTTCTTAATTTGGTGATTTTCTGATCTTAAATGAAATCAGTACGATTACAAACTTCTGTCATAAGAAACATCTACATGGGCCACAAAGATGAACAAGTACTCTAAGTTTGAGCTAACGGGCTACTCCATTATAGTCATTGATTCTACTGTCATTTTACCACTTATCATCAATGAAGTAATAAATTAACAAATGATGTTATCTATTTTTTTTCATCAAATTCATCATTCTTTAAATAAAAGTCCATGTATATTTTTATTTGCGATATATACATAGGTACTTTATGGCAAGTTATGGATTCGTAAAAAAAATCGAACTCGAGATTTTGATCAAAGTTGACATAACGATGATAGCGGAATCGAAAAAAGTGGGTCTCGCAATTCTCTCCGTCTGTCTGTCTGTCTATTCTTTCGGCTGCAGCCTAAATGGGTCGGTCGGTTGGTACCTAGCGTTTTTGGGCATTCCCCCCACATGTTTTTTTTTTTTCATTTTTTTAACACCAAAAATAACAGTACGTGTAGAACAAATCTTTTTAACAAAAAATGAAAATCTTATTTTCCTTAAAAACGTTCCCAAAACTTTTTAGAAAAAAAAATTAGTTATTTGTTTTTACAAAAAGGCAACCAAAAAAAGGCAAAAAAAAAATTCCGAAAAAAGGTTAAAAATGGTACCTCCCATAGAACCATTTTTTTGATTTTCGATTTTCTCATAAACTGTTTAACTGATATTGATTATTTTTTTTTATGGAGAATGTTTGAAAAGGTTTTAAAAGTTTTATATACCAAAATTTTCCAAAAACTTTTTTTTGGATTTTTAAAAAAAGTTTCAAAAATTTTTTTGAGAACTTAATAATTCGAAAAAAATGAAAAATATTCTGAAAACAAAAAATAACGGTACCTCCCATACAAATGTTTAAAAACCGGTATTGAAAATCCCATTTTCCTCAAAAACGGCTCCTACGATTTTTAATAAAATTTTTGTGTGAACTAATATCAATGCGTACATTTTTTTTTTTTTAATTTTTTAAAAATTTTATAAATAAAAACCATTTTTTTTAAAACCGCTCCAACGATTTTCAATTTTTGCTCATAAATTGAGATTTTTTTAAGAAATTGGATGATGTACACCGCACTGGTGTCAAAACAATTTCAGAGGTTGTTTCATGAATTTGTTTAATTAAATATTTTTTTTTACAATTTTTTAGTCTAAACTGTAAGTTCCATGCATATTTGCAACACGGTGATATATTGTTCATAAATAAATGTACCTACTCGCATACTACTTCCTTAAACTTAACTACGTTTTAAGCAGGTGGTATGCAATATAGGCTCCCATAACTAATTTATTTTTTTTATAAGAAAAATATAGTTTTTGAAATATTAAAACTTTAAAAACACAGTGTGATCGCACATAAGAGCAAGTTCATGCGACCCAGTCGTGCTTATATTTTTTATTAAACTCTCGTTTATTTCAATTGTTCATCAATTTGTATGGCTCCTCCTTTAAGAATGTCAATAATATAAAATTCAAATTTATACATTCTTTAAATTTGATTAAAAATAAAATACCAATACATATTCGGGCAAAAACAACAATACCTACCTCTGAACCCAAGAATTTTTGTTGTCCTCCCATATAATACAAAATACACCCCTCATGATTGCGGCTGACATTATCTTCTTCAACAAAACTGACAAACCCAACTTGACAGTAGTCTGTCCTTTTTATTTTATATATTCCCTCCCAACATAAAAATTCATGAATATACCCTCAATTCTTTTTTTTCTGGTATAGGTATTATTGAAAAATGACCTATGATCACTTAATTCCTCCTCGCCGCTAGCAGCGGGACAACGTGTAGAAAATCCAACCCCCCTGAAGCTATTTTGAGCTCTGAAAAAAGAAAAAAAAGAAGCAAATACATCTTCTCTGATGCCGCAGAATTGAGTGGACGAATCCGTCAGGTTGTCTTATCAAATCAATTTATAAAAGAAAACCGAAAAAAAACAGAGAAATGTTAAGTTGAGTCAACAAAAAACCCTAAAACTGACAAAATTTGGAAAATAATGAGGACTGCCATCCGAATGGGGGGAGAAGGAAGAGAATGAATTAATGCAAAGACGGAGTGGTAAAAGAGACTAAGGTTGTTTCACACAACTACACGGCTTAGGGTATACGATACAAATGTATAAAACACACATAGGTGGTGGGAGGATTTATGTTTTATCCAAAGAAACACGTCATTTTGAAACCATAGATAACTTCCTATTTGAAACTTGGGAGGCTATATGCATTCGTTTTATCCATCATATACCCCCCTTGAACAGTGTTATCCAACATGGCGATGCAAGAGGACTTGGCCAAGTCAGGATATGCCGATAGCTACTCCGATTTATCATTTTAATTTGAGACTCTGTAAATAATGTTCGTCGTAAGTCATTAAAATCTCATGGGATTTCGCGGTGGAAAAATCCCAGCCTAAAGGATACTTGGGGGTGAATATAAAAAAAGACATTTTTCGTTAGTCCTATCTACATACTATATATATACCTACCTACATAGATACTTTTGGGGATGAATATTCCTGACTTAGCAAAGTGACGAGAAAATATTGACGAGAAATATATTATTAACAAAATAATTGAAATTACATGGATCGTTGAGTCTATCGATTAATCGATTGCTTTGAAGGGATATTCAATTTTGAACACATGGTATGATGAAGTTATGGTTTAGCATAAAGTGTAGGTACACCTGCCTAATATAATTTAGGGTTTTTGCTCTTGTAGAAAGCAAAGTATTCATTTAGTATGCATATACCTGTTCTATGAACATAAGCAAAAATAGGGGCATTTGTTGATAACATTCTGCTACCCTAAAAATCATGGGTGAGCACTGAGCACACATAAACTGCAACATTTCCAGATTACCTTTTTTAATATGCCATTATGTAATTTTTGCGGACTATAATTTTCAAGCAAAAGACTTGTGCAAATTCAGGAAGGGCTATCAAAAATGAGTTCATGAATAGGATGATGTTAAATAAAGCAAAGGAGGAAATATTTGACCTTATTTGGTTCTTAATTCTAGATTTCGTTTTAAAACGCTCATTAAAAAACCAACAATCCCATTTTTAATTTATAAAAGGGTGTCCCGCTAGAAGTTATTTTGGTAAAAAAATTTGTTTTTTTTTAATAAAAAAGGGTTTTTTATGGAATAGTGGGTATTTAGCCCACTTCGATTTTACTGGTATAATATATTTACTCTTTTGTTAACATTTTTCATGACCGTTCCGAATTAATGTGGCTGAATATAATATTTGATACAGCACTCAATTTCCACAATCCGCACCAAACAGTGACACGTTGTGTATGCATATGTTTATCAACAATATATCATCCGTGTATTTTCTGAACCCCAAAACAATTTTGAAGATTAATGAAGCTATCAGATGAAAATGAGCCTAACTGCTGAAAATCACCGCCAAACCTAGTGATTTAAAAATGTTGCTTAACAATGAAGACGTTTTGTTCTTTCGTACAGCGGTTACAAGCAACTGTCAAGGTGTTGGCACAGTATCTTGTTTGAATTTTGGGACACCCTTTAACTACATACTACAGTGAAATAATTTTTATGAGGCTGAATTATGAATTTTATTTCAATCATTTTCGGCACTTACTACAGAGAGTTTGGGACAAGGAATGTTCAGAATTTCAATATGACCACTTTATGTCAAACATTTTTTTATTCCAAAGTCCAGCGGCGTGGAAATTAATCGAATTAATTAATTAATCGAGAAAAATGGGCGAATCACTGGAGGGATGTGCATAATTTTGTATTTCTTTAGATTTTTGAATATATGTTTGTAGATGAAACATAAACCTCGATTGCATTAAATAAAAAAATTTCATGATGGAATGTCAAACGCAAGCGACAATTTATGGCTTTGTTGAAAAAAGTACAAAAATAAAAATCATCGCATTGTTCAATTGGGACACTCCGTCTGCATTGGCTTGATATATTCGATGCTGGAGTGGACATGAAAATGTTCTGTGGCTATCAGGATGGACTTATATGGTTTCGATTCATTAGTAATTTAGAAATAATATAAGCGTACTTCGGATGCTTAATACATAGATATTAAATTTTTATATATGTTGTCATTTTTTATAAAAAAAATATATTTAAAAAATTGTCATTGATTTATACTTTTTATATTTAATACTATTGATTCATCTTGGGTTGTTTAAATTCGATTGTTTGATGTTGTTTCATCTTCCGATGATAATAAAGATCAGTGGCGTAGCGTGAGTTTTTGCAGCCCGGGGCAGAGCCAATTTTTGCCACCCTTAGCATTTTTTTCTGACACCATTAATTTGTTGCTGTTTAAAAAAAAAAACAAAAAAATACTTAACTAAGATTTTCTGATTGTCATTTTTATTCAATTAAATGAAGAATCAGAAATTTGGGTCAAAGCTTTTTTTATTTAATTATTTATTTATAAATATTTACAATATTTTTTTTATTTTAAATATACATACATACTTTACAACAGCCCATACAAATTTAAGTGTCCAAAAGTGGTTTTATCTTTTAAAAACAGTTCCCATGTTTTTTGCAATTAAATAAAATGTGTTAAACATAACAGCTAATCTTAGATGAGATCGAAACATCTCATTATTTATAACAATTTTTTATTTCAAAAATCAAACAGTAAAATACTACGATGTAACTACACGAATTGACGTGTTACTGAGCAAAACAGTATTACCTTCTATTAGCTTTTTCAGAACTATTTTTGATTAGAATTTTTCGATGGATCCGTCGGTCCTGATTTGCCAGATAAGTAGAATCATTGTAGTAGAATTTTCCTAGATAGAGCCTACGTCTTTGAGATAGAGCAAGACATGTACAGAGAAGGTGAAGAATCGATTCTTACTCTTCTTCGTCCATACAAATTCTGCAGAAGTCGTTAGAAAATACTCCACGCCTCGTTGGGGCCTATTAGTCTTAGATAGTGTCCGCAACTCCGCACTCCACAACTCTGCACTCCACAACTCCGCACTCCGCAACTCCGGACTCTGCAATTTTGGAAATTTGCCGCCCCTAAAATGGATCCTAACGTAAAGAAAATATGAAAAAAGGAAATACAAAAATCTTTTACACTATAACGTCACTATTGATTAATAGCAAATTGCCTGGCGGATATATTCAAAATTTGCGCCCCCCATATTTTGGAAAATTGCCGCCCCCAAGGAAAGTGCCACCCGGCGCCTGTGCTCTTCTTGCCCCTGCCACGCTACGCCACTGCTGAAGATGAAACAGATGTCTATCATTTATTTTTTTCATTTTTTAAGACCAAAATTACGATACTTATCTATAATTCAGTTTTTTTAGCCTTTAAGGAAAATCTTATAATTCTCAAAAACGGCTTCATAGTTTTGTTTTCCAAAAAAATTCAATCTATTTTACCTTTCTCCTGTTACCTTTTGCTAAGCCGATTTAAATCAATTTTCTATAGAAAGCTTTAAGTAAATATTAATAATAGTTTTTGAAAATCGAAAAAATCGAAATTTCAAAAGTTATTATTAATCCAAATTAATTGATTTTTTAAATTGGCGTTCCAAATTGTTTTCTTAAAAATTTTAAAAACATTTTATATATTTTGTTTTTTTAAACATTTTTAAAATTTTCATTTTTAGTGTATCTTATAGAATGGGTAGCACTTAAAAATAATATTTTTGATTCCAATGAAACTAAAAGTTTTAGAATTTTATACATTATTAAAGTTTTGACGTTTTTTCTTTATGACCGCAATTTGTTGAAATTTTATTAAGAAGTCCTTTCAAATTGTTCAAGTAATATTACTTCATAATTTTTCGAAAATCGATTTCTTTTAACTTGTGACCTACTGAATTATTTAATTTTATTACACAAAAAATTACCTTTGAACATGAATGCCTATCTACTTTATAAAGCCTTTAATTTTATGTTATTTTTAATAAAATTTTATTATTACTAAACATTCTTTAGAAAGTGATAAGCTGCATTCTCCAGTGAGGATAAAGAAAAGAGGTCAAACAACTTTAAAAGATTCAAAAATTGTATATAAATTATCTACAATTTCAGATTTATAAATCATGCCATTAAAAACAAAAATTATTTGCTCTACAGCGATGACGCACGGTAGCTTTTTATTCTTAAATTCGTGTTTGTTGACTTGTAAAAGCAGCTTATATCACATATCTATACCTGTATTTGGCTGAAATCAACTGTTGATGTTCGTACTCTCAAAGATGATTTGTCGACTATTACAAACTTAAATGCCTACCTAAACAATAATGTTTTAAATGAAAAATAACTTCCTATGAATTCACCACACATTTTCAATTTTCTTGAGTCCTTAAGAGGTACTTATGGTTTTCCTTTTAACTTAAACCCACAAAATAACTGCATTTTGTAAAACAAGCATACAAGACACATATATGTATGTAGCTGTCAATCATTGGTATCAATAATTTAATAGTTTTGTTTACTTCGTTATAACCTATCATCATATAAATTTCAGTGTAAAGCAGATTTTCCATTAGGTAAACATATATAGCAGCCTTAATGGTGTCACCATGAGCCCAACAATAATGATAAATTCATGAGATAACTTTTAATTCCCTGTTAATCTCTAACATGCTTCCGTATAGATATAAGGAGAGCTCTATATATAGGTATAGCAACTCTTCCCTGTCGAGTTAAAGATAACATCCTCTTATGCTGTATACCTTCAAGCTGCTCTGCAATATAAGTTTTTTACTCAAGGCAAAGGAGTCGAACTCGAAGCCATGTTCTGATGGTTAAACAGCACACATCACAACAACGTTTCAACTCTATTGGGAAGTCCTTGCACTAAATCGAGACCCGCACACGCCTCTTCATACATATTACATACATATGTGTGTTTTCCTACTGCTAAAAGGTACACATAAATAAGTTTAACAGATTCTCTATCTCCTCATATACCACCGGTACGGTGGACGGGCGGATTTTATTTACAAACAAGAAGAAAGTTCCGGTCTGGCGGATAAGCAATCCGAGAATGCTTTCCCCCACTTCATCTGCAGTTTAGAGCGATACGGTATGGCGTTGGGCATCCTTTTCCACCCACCTATTAGAATGGTTACCCACTCAAAAAATAAATTTCTACACAAAAATTTAAACTAGCAGAGAATTATTTCAGTAAATATTTTTATTGCAAATGTAGTGTCAAAGAAGAATTTTCTGCTTGCTAATAAAACAAAATTGTATTTATAGGATTGGTCGTAATAGTGAGAGGACTATTTAAAAAATATGTAATTTAGATAATGGGTCTATAATATGAATTAATAGAAGAATGTGCTTAGAGTATCTAAGTGCTCCTAAATATTTTATATTTTTCTTAAAAATATTAGCCATAGAAAACGCTCAATATTGGAGTTTTACACAGGTGATCTACATAAGAAGCTAAGCAGGTATACTCCGCACTAATAAAACTGCAGTGCAATCAAGAATATTACTTCATACCAATTAACGAAGAACCTGCTCCAAAAAGTAAAGTCAATGAGTATATGAGCACGTGCTCAGAGCAGTTAGTCAATATAAAAAGCTGAGCAGGTGTTATGGAAATGTCAATACTAAAGAAATTTATTCATTTCAAATGAAGAAATAAATGTAAAAAAGAGCAAGTACTCCGTTTTATTCATACAACCCAATGGATGCGTAATATTAATAAAATTGAGCATTTGCTCGAACTATGTGTTTCGTTATTATAATACTCATAAAATGGGAATGATGAAGAATTTTTTATTGATACTAAATGTACCTTGTACTTGCACTCAAAATTAAAGTCTTGAGTAACTGCTCAAAATTCAGCTTTTCATAGCATGCACTCCATTTCATATGCACAAAATTCTTGAATCCTAGGGCTTTCATAGTACCTTTTTTCTTTTTAGTGTTGAGCATATACTCTGAGCAGTTTCCATTTAGAAATTAAGCAATTACTCGAGAAATCGCAAGCGACTAAGAATATTATAAATGTCGAATGGAGCATATGATTAAAAAAATTTTGAGCAATTGCTTCATTTTATTCATACCAGTAAATAACTCCATATGTTTAATCTTACTTCTGCACTTTCTCGATTCTTTTGATCAAAAACTTTTTTCTTTTAAATATAGAACATTAAATAGGTTTCCTTGGATGTTCTTTTTTTCAGCTGTTTGGAAGAATAAAGTTATTTTGTAATTAAAGCTACACAGAAAAACTAAAAAAAAAAATTAACTTCCCGAACTAAAAAAATCACGAAATCGTACCTGAAATTTAAAAAGTGGCAACCATGCCCACTATACTATAGCAGTACCTCTTGCTTTGCGGTTAAAATCAATGTTTGAGAATGGCGGTGCTGTTGATTCCATTAGTTGTTGTTGTTGTTTCTATTGCCACATCTAGTCTGTTGTCGAACTGAGTAGATTTGATCGCATTTCCTCTCCTCCCAGTCCCACCACCCTCCCACCTACCTCACCATCAACTGACAGGACAGTGCAGTGTCGAGTGTTGAGGAAAACGTCTCTCTTTATTTTTTTCTCGTCACGTCATCAGACAAAAGTTTGCGGATTTTTACAACGTCCTTAATAACGCTTTTGGGCAAACATTTCCTTGCCAGTCACCCTAAAAGGGTTTTCACTTTCAAAACTCATCCGTCCACCCGTCTCATCGTCGTTTTCGTCGTCGTCGTCGTTGTCGTCGTTTTCGTGTATTCGTGCACTTTGGGCCAATTTGGAAGTCGAGCAGCACAACATAAAAATAAAAACCAAACAAACAAAGTAAAGTAAAGGAAAGGAGGCTGTGAGCCTGAGCACGCCAGGCGAAAAAGAAAACTCATCATTCCAACGTATATGTATATAGTACGGTATCTCGCCTGTAGCCTTTAGCCCTCCAACCGCCCCCTGTCTGGGTGTGTTCCATCAATTACGTGACTCCCATACCTGGGCGGCAGGGATTCATTTTCAATTCCCGAGCCGGCAATCCGCAAGGCAAAGTTTTCTGATAAAATTTCCCAGACTACATGACGTGCATTTGTTAGAGGAATTTTTTTAAGAGCATTCCGTTCGATTGAACAAGATTCTTAGTACCAAGTAACGTTTCTGTTGCTGTTTGCGGATTGCGGTGCGTCGAAGAGTGGTATATACGGAGATGCTGTGCCGCAGTACGGAAACTATATACTACATATACCTCCTATATAAAATATCTGTAGGTACGTTAACACTCAAGAATCGAAGAAGATCCCTTTTCTGTTTCGGGTGTCTTCTGATTACTATAGATGATTTTGGAGAAAGAAGAAACCAACCGACTTATTCGTCGCTATATAACTACGTATCATTGCGATGGATGATAATTCAATTTGGCTGGACTTTTTTGGGAAATTTTGTGCAATACATACAAAGGCGTTGGAGCTTTGTGTTGAATTTAGCCGTACCTATAGTCGGTCGCGCACTGCGGGCGGAAAGTGACATCGGATGAAATGGCTAATCCAATGCTTTAATGCGGTTCATAACAATGGACTTGAATTGGTATGACACGCATTAAGAGTTGCGGGGGATCGGATTTGGTATACTCAGTCTATATTATTGTCTGATATCGGATGTTATATAAAATTAATATATTTGAAAGGTTCTGGCATTTATATTATATGAGCCGAAATGGTATTTAAAGAGAAACTTGGGGAGTAGCAGGAGGGCGATGAATAAAGAGTGAGAGCAGGTTGCACATATACACAGTAAAGAAGTATAATTAGTATAATATTATCTTTTTTAAGGTTAGTGACTTCCGATTTAGCCATAACAAAGGTTTTTTATTTGCAATCGGGAAAAGAGCATTTAATCGGTGATGTCCGTCACCGGGCTTACAGACATAGGGTTTACTGCAATCATAAACTAAAGCCTTCCCTTCACCGTCATCGCCGGTGCATGAGCATTTTCGGGAACATAGATTTTTTAAGCCGCGCGAAGTTCGTTCATATATGTCCCTTCTTGAAATGGTATAGTGTTCTTCAAGTCTTAAAGCCTTTATTATAAAAGTGATGTTTATTTTTTTGCTGCTGAAAAAATTCTAAGAACGAATAAATTTGTTTTATTTCATTCATAATATTATTAATATTACCTTGGTTGGCAATTCATTGATTTATTTAAATGTATATATGTAATTAATACTTTTATATATTATACCTAATACTTTTAATTTATGAAAAAGATTTTGCACTTTTCCGTGCATTAAGAAAAAGACTGAGAATGAATGAGGTTATGTAAATGCTTGCCCTTATGGCAATCAAATACAATTATTATTGCAGGGTTGACGCAGAGTGCATGTTGCATAATCTTGCATGAAAATGGCGTTAACAGGTTGTAAATCCACGACCTGCGGACGCACTCACAAACGACCGTCCTCAGGTCGTATGTCAGATCAAGATTGCGTCCATGCGTTATTTTTTCAATTTTCGAAAGTAATTGCAGATTTAGTTTCAGAAAATAAAAGATTGTGAATTTGTTCAAGTTGATTTACAAGTCTTACAACTAATTGAACTGTGTGTAGAGAAGTCACTGGATTTACAGTTGAAGCAAACCTTTTTTAACCCGACTCCAGATTTACAAGAGGATCGATGTGTAGCTCAACTTCACTGCGAGCCTGATATAGCTAATTATTATTTTTTATTCTTTTATCCAAACTTTTTTTTTATTTGTATTTTTACCTAGGCTAAAGTCATTAATACTGATCAGGCTTGTAAAAAATAATTTTTAAATCATTTTTGGTTGCAGTTCTTATTAAAAATAAAATTTTAATGCAATGTAAAAAGAATTTGCATTAAAAAAAATGTTTAATGGAAGTAAAAAATTGTTTGCATTACAAAAAGAATGAATACAAATTAAAAATTATTTACATTAAATAATTAATGCAGTTTGAAAATTGTTTGTATCTATTAAAAAATAATTTTGATCCAAGTTAAAGATATTTTGCGTTCAAAAAATCCAAAATTAATTCAATTTAATTAGCATTTAGAAAGATGCAAATTTAATTCGACAATTTTTTTTTTGAATGCAAAATATTTTCAACTTGCATTAAAATTTTGTTAACTAAAAAAATATTTTCAAGTTGTATTAAAATTTTTTTAATGGAAACCATTTTCAACTTTCATTAAAAACTTGTTTTTTAATTCAAATAATTTTCTACTTCGATAATTTTTTTTTTTTAATGCAAATAATTTTTAACTTGCATTAATTTTTTTTTAATGTAAAGTGAATTTTTTTTCCATTGAAATTTTAACAATCCTGAATTACATATATAAGGATAAATTAATGTAAAATGATAAGGCGCTGATATTTTTCAAAACTTGTATACATATATTATTTATTGGGAAGATCTGTGATTGTGAGCAGGTGTTAAGGGTGTTTTTTGTATGCTCTGAATCCCAAATCTTCTATAATGTATGCGAGGCATGGATTTTTGAGAAATAATCATCTCTCCCAATAAGAATTTTTTTTGTCCCCAACTCCATTGGAGTTCTCACAGTGCTTGGACGGCTGGATCTTTGGCTATCGCATACACAGTATCCTCAAACAACGCGTGATTCCAAGCGGTTGCAAGGTCCGAAAGAAATCACCTTTTCCATGTTACACTTATATGAAGGCCTATTACAACAATGAGTGTTGGTATCACTTCAATACAGGACTGTAAATGACTAGAAACAAAAAATTTTACCGATGCAATAAAACATAAAAGTTAGTTATTAAATTGCAGTAAACATGAAGATTTTGCAACAAATACTTTATTATATTATGTGGTTGCGTTAAGATTTGCATCAGGTATTTATGACTTGACTAGGTATGTATATCATCGCCTAAAAACTCTGCAATAAACATTTTAGGCTAATATGTATTTTTAATTTTATATACTCATCTTTGAAACATTGTAACGAACTCGATCCGTGTAACTTCCTTAGACAAATAATGTTTTTGACAGTTGAAGCAGTAGTGTTTCAACTAATTTTGTATAGTGTGTGGCCAAGCATCAATTTAGTTGACAGCTGAGTTGACGACCAGATTGAATCGTGTATGGGCTGCTATGAGAGGAAAAATATGGTTTCAATTGAGTACTGACATAAGAATTATAAATCGCAACCTATTGCCCACGCTTCGGTTGCTTGCACAGCGGTACCACACTTGGAACTCGATCATATAAATACCTACTTAGTGCGTGTTTTTTTTATTCAAACCGTATATCCAGCTCATTAAATTTGTATACTTTAAAAAAACTAAATAGTATACTGAACATAAAATCCAATTTTAAAGTGAATGTAAGCAATTTTTAATTGTTTGCTTATAAGAATTTACTGAGCTGGATATACAGTTATCACAAAAACACACCTTGTATTGGAAGGATAATTTTAAAACCATTTCCATTAGATGAATATTAAAAGAAATCAAACCCAACTCCGAAGTAGAGAGCTGAAAATATAGAGAGCTGAAAAGAATTGACAACAAAACTCACTTCAAATTCCATAATAAGGCCACTGCGATCATTAATTCACACATGAGGGGACACTATACAAAATATCTAATTACCACCCCTTGCGCGTATGCCAGAAAGTGGCAGGATGAGCATCGTGTCATTGCATAATGATCTCGAAAACTGACAGATCACTGTTTGTGTTTCCTGAGAAGACGATGATAATGATCTGTAGTGTGGTACTGTATGCAATGTGTTGGTGTGGTGACTACGAATTACCAAACCCAAGATCTTCAGGCAGACATCTCTCGGATGATGCAACTTCAGATACTCCACTCCATAGCCGGGCCCGGTGTAGACTGTAGACTGATGCGATAATATTGGGACCTATTTTTCAAGTGCTGTGTTTATTATTCTTTTCTATAGTAGAAGTTCGTTTGTTTTGAGAAACTACTCATTTCGATGAAGATGAGTCCATCATCATGCATTGTTGAGATTTTTATGTTTATAAATGCCCCGATGAGAAAACTTTATACAAAAAAAAAAGAGAAAAATTAAAGAACAAGGAGACAAACAAATACCAGAGTCCATATACCTATAGTAGATAGAGAAGGGACTTCTTTTCATATACTCGTCTATATGAGATAAACAGAAAAATAAGAAAACAAAAACAAAATATAAAATCGCACGGATACGTCGCTTTAGCTTGCCCGCGGATCAACTTCTGTGGATATATATATTTATTTTATGTGGGAATATCAATAGAGATTTAGTAGAACTACACGACGACACGGACGGACGAACGCATCACTGTCGTCCAGCCTGAGTGTATCTCTTGTCAATCCATAGACAATCGACAGTCCCTTGGCAGGTCTTAGTCCATATATGAGCATCGCAACAAATTTCATTTGGCTCACAGCAAAAACAAATAAATACTCGTATATATCTCGAACAATAAACATTCAAAGAAGGCGGAGGCAACAATCGACTTTTTATATTATATTCTTTTATATGTGCGGACATTGCATCTGATATTCTTGAAACAAGGTTACCATGATGCAATTTCAATAATTAGAAATTATATAGATATCCCAATCGGAACGGATGTTATAAGTATCTATTATTATGTTTAAAGCAAACTAAAATCAAAGATTATAACGCTTGTAATTTTTGAGTGGAATCGTCTTAAGTCTATTAGCCACTGGCTTATGTAATGTTCAAAGAATTCAACCGAAGCAGTAATTGGTCATGATGAAAGAATTAGTGACAGAAAATTAACGATTCAATTCAATAAAAAATAACAAAACGAAATGTTTAGCTTTATCGTTCGAGTACCTATACTCTCAGAAAAGAAAAAAAAGTCGATGTTGCTTCTTTTCATCTCTCACGAATGCAAATTCATTAACATTTATTAATCGTATTAGTTTTATGACAGCTCTGAGAAAAATATTGAATATTTTTATAAATTTTTTCAACCATCTGAAATGTAAGTATAGTGGAAAAATTGAGTTACTTTTGGAACACTGAATCAAATTCTAGTGAAAATGCAACGAAAAATTTCATTTTTTCAACGATTCATAAGTTAATGAAGCTTTTCGTTAAAGAACTAATTTTGGTTTAGACAGTCAAATAATTTCATCTGTCAACTTGAAGCCTGTAATTTATTAATTAATCACTTTTTTCATTGCATCTGTAATTTTATTTCACTTAACGTAAAACCTTATTCCTCGATTTATGATTTACTTGGTGATTGCTACGAGTTAATTTATTAGGTCAACCAATTCAAAAAGATTCACACTCAGTCCAGAATCACACAAATTATTTATGATTTTTTGCTTTGACTTATATATTTTTTTTTAAATTAAGAAGAACGATAAACTCTCGCTATCGAATGCAGTTTTCCGATCAGTTGACGTACTGTAACAATAAATTTCTGCAAATATTATTGTTTATTAAAGTTATGAAACTTTTAATAAAAATAAAGAAGTTATTTCTAAGTAATGGGAAATGAAATCGAATACCCCAAGTTTCTTAAGGTGTGTTCAGATTGAAAGTGCCAATTTTGTAATAATCAGTTAAATATCAGAAAATAGTTATTATTCAAGTAAAGCAAAGATTTTTTTCTATTTATAAAATAATTGTTTAATTACTGGTGATTGAAAAATCGACTCTAAGAAACAAAAAACATCTCTGAAATTGGTAATGGACAATATTTTAAAAACTTTTAGGAATTGTTTTTTAAAATATATCTTTTGGTCTGGATACCTTTTCCTAACGGATTTTTAATAAACGAAATTTAAGTCAAATAATGTAAAGAATTTCATAAAAAAAAAATTTTTTTTGAGCCCCAAATACCAATAAAACCCATAAAAAGAACTACTCATTTCTTTCTGCTTGCAAACTGCAATGCGGAGGATTATCAATATCCGGGGCTGGGTAATGGGTTCATAGTTCTTGCAATAATAACCCTATTACACCAAAATACGGTTCTGTTATACACAAAAAAGTGCAATATTATCCAAAATTTGGTTCTCCAATTGAACGACTCACAATAGTCTGTTTCGCTTTTTGTTTGCTAAAATCATAACTCTTAAACGAATTAAGATATCACAACATTTTTTTTAACTTAAAGGGAATTTTTAAGGCTCCCATGCTTGTAAGTTAAAAATATATATATGTATATAGGTTGTTTTAGAATTTTGTGTTGAAAAATTAATTTTTACTTAAAGTGAGACATAGTAGTATTACATATAAAGTTCAGATATAGAGTAACAGTGTAATGTGTTTTGAATTGGGGAAAAAACAAAATAAACCAATATGAGATAGACATTGGGGAAAAAACAAAATAAACCATTTTTGTAACTATTATTTTTATTTTTTTGTTGAATAAGTGAATATTTTAATTTTTTGACATAAAAGAGTGTACTAAAAAAAATATTTTTTTTGGTAGATTACAAGTCAAATTGTGGATAAAAACCAAAAGTGATAGATTACAAGTCAAAAAGTGGACAAAAATTAAACCAATACAGTTTGTTTTGGATAAGATGCAAGAAACGGCTAGAGCTTTTAAGTGACAAGAAGAAAATCCAATAGGAAAGGGGGGTCTATTTAACTCCGTTTAGGCGGGATGGGAAATTTTATAAGAAAACGGTAATACTTATAAGTTATAATAATATGATCCAGTTTTTTATACCTCCATCCATATTCATTCTGTTTTTAAATTAATTTTTTTTTCGTGAATAGTTGGAAAAATAAATTTTCAGACTCAAAATTTTGAAAAAAAAAATTGGCTCACTTCTTCAAATCAAATCTCTATAGCACAGCTATATGCAACTTTATGCAGCTTTATGTGGACAAATATATAAGGATTTTTCTCTTTTAATTTAAAGTCGAAAATTTGCGGCGTTTTTTTATAACTCAATTTAAAGTTAAAAAACTGTGGTGTTTCAAAAAACATTGAATTCAAAAGTTTTTAAATTAAAAAAAAATTGAAAAACATTCCTTATTTTAATAATAAGCAATCATATCCAGTAAAACATAACACACAAGCTTTTTCACGCATTTCCCTAAATTTGTTCACTCAAAACTAAAAAAAAAACTAAAAAGTTATGTTTTTAGCCACAATAAAAATTTTTCTACTTTGACTGGCTCTGCAAGCTAAATTATTCACCGAAACGATTTTTTTTTATTTCTAATGGTCCAAACCTTTGTTAATTTAATAAATTTAAGAGTTTTGTATTATAGACCCACCAGAAAAATGATTATTGCCACTATATAGATTTGCATAAACGGGCCACTGAGCGAAAGGAAGAAAAATCACATTCCCAAAATAGTCGAACGTGTAGAAATGTTTATAATTCAACTAAACAATTAGTTAATTTTAAATTATTATTAATTAAAAAAGTGACTTACATTTTAAGCCATTCCTATATGCGTGTTATATGTAGAAATGGAGAGAATTTAGAATTTTCTTTACCAAGTTCGAATGGCTAAGATGAGAGGAGTTTTATAATAACAGCAGTACAGCAGATGGAGGAGGTTGAAATTCGTATATTGTTGTCAGCAATTCTACACTTGGTGAACTGTCTAATCTTTTTTATTTTTAAAGTAAAGCCTAGTACGCAGCTGAAGCGAAACGAAAATTTTCTCTGCTCTCCAAATCGACAAAGAAAACGTAAACGAAACGACTACGGAAAATATAAATGTCAATTTATAAAAAAAATTAAAAAAAAAAACAAAACCACAGAGGCCCATGCTGTTATAAAGGGAACAACAAATAAAAATATAAATAAAACTCGAATGTCACTTTTCCGCAGACAATTAATGGTTCGTGCAAATAATTCAGTGCGAAAAAGTGTGGAGACTTCTCCAAATAATCTGCTACAAATATACATTTCGCTCGTTGAACAGCGTACTGCAGAACAAAAATGAAAACGAAATTATTCGATTATTATTCGTTTATGATTTCGTTGCTTCAATTTTTGTATGGAAATTTTCGTTTCGCTTCAGCTGCGTACTATGCTTAATAAAGAAAAACAAAAATGGGTGCCATTTCCTCCGACTTTACCCTACCTATACAATTCACCACGGTCACTTGAGCTACGGCTATCCATCGTGACATGTTTTCAATGGGGGTTCAGTGCGTGCAGTACTCATTGAAGCAAGCTTATGGATTGGCGTATATAAGTTTCTTGGAATGTCCAAGTTATTGGACAAATGACATTGCCAAATTGAGGGAATACTTATTACAATTTTATTTTATACAAGTTTACATTAATTTCAAATTTAGAATCTCCAGATCAACAATTTCATATACATGCTTCCCGGCTATGGTGATGCTTAAAACATTTAAAACATTTTCCGTTCCTTTTTTGAATTGTGATACTGTACTTTACCCGCATCCGGACCATCCAAATTCATTCATTTTTGTATCACAAAAAACACTCAGGTAAAGATTTCATAAGCGTCCTGCTTAAATCCAAGATATTTTGTTTCCATATTGGTATATTTTAGTAATTTTAGAAGTTTAAAAATTTTATTTTATCTTCAGAGTCAATATAATTGGAAGCCATTCTAAAAAATACCCTTACTGTCTACTTCTGATGTAATCCTTGCTGTTATCTATCATATTATTAGATCGGAATCATCCCATGAAAATAATACGATGCAGACCCTAATGACAACAGTGCAGTTGTGCTCATCTCTTTTTTTCGTATGTTTGTTTATTTTTCAGGCAGATACTGTATTTTTTCTTTAGTTTAGCAGTTTGTACTCTTTACCGACTGAAGAGCCGTCTAGCCGTCAGAGTAAAAGCTTATTTTGGGATCTTTAAAATAGATCCAGATAGAGAGCAGGATCCAAAGTTGTTGTTGTATTACGTGTTAAAAGGTGATCTCAATCCAGATCCGTAGATAATAAAACACGATTATTTTCCACATTTTCTATTTTTCAAAACCGTTCACATAATTTTCTCATTTCTTCTAATTTTTCTGACGATTTCAGCGTAAGAGTCAATTTTCACGCTTTCTGCATTGCTTAATGCATTAAATTTATTCATTTTTCGTTCTTAACAATAATAATGGCTCAATTTTGTATCGTAGCATATCCTATAGGCTATAGGAACTCAGCGAATATTGCTACTAATCAAGTGGACCCAAAAAAAATTATAATATTTTCTTTGTGTGTAAAAAACTTCCATAAATGTTATAAAGGATTTGATTTGGGCATCATTCGTGATTTACACTGGTTATTCGATTTGTTAAAATTTTCTGGTGATACGATTATCAAAAGTTAAAATGAATCAACTACAATTATGCGCGTTTATGCTGACTGCGATTTAAATTTGAACTATTAAGGGCTTGTTTCATAATGTCTGAGTAAAGTTCTGATTAGTTACTCGACAAATAAATACTGGCACAGGGTCATAAGTCCACAAAACCAAAAAATAATATTTTTTGCATTTTAACCTATTCAAGTCGTCAAAAAACAATTGTAAGTTTTTCTCCTGTGGACGTATGATCATGTCCCAGTATTTATGTGTCAAGTAACTAACCAGAACTTTACGCAGGCATTGTGCCACAGACTTTAAAAGTCTTAAACGCAACAAAAACTAAACATGCACTAAGCACTTACTTGTGGTATACAATCGCATGATTTTTTCATTTTTGATGCTTTTAAAAGTGAATGGACGAATATGTGACTGAAAAATAACAACGCTTTAATGAGATGTTAATGGTCCCATGCTTTTTTAACTTTATAGAAAAGATAATTATCTGGCATTAAATGAAGTGCAATATAATAGTCCAGTCCAATTTTCGACCACTTTACATGAAGTATATTGGCACATATATCATAGTGAACGTACGACACAAGATTTCAATTATAAATTGGAAAAATATACTGATATAAAATTATCTGTCAGCTGTCAAATTTACTGTCACTCCACAATTTAAAAACCAAACCTACTAAAAAAAATCACCCTTTATAAACATTTAATTTTGTTTTTTGTACAACATTTTCCATACAGCTTACTGAAGAAGTAAAACCAGATATGTATATGTGATTTTAAGTAAGAATTAAACATTATAATATTATTGATGAGTTAAGATAATTGTTTGGTTTATTTATCTATTAGTTTTCATTTAAATTTTCAAATCTGTCAGTGTGGCAACCCTTTTAGTATTATCATAAAACGATTCCACGCACCGTATTCGATAGCCTCATAGGCTCACGATTGCCGTCTCCGAAAGGCCAAAACAATACATTGCGCATTTCGCATCGCTTATAGATATTGCTTTAGACTGGTCCCGCTGTGCTGATGAAGCGGGACGTTGGTGGCTTATACAAGTACTATACAATGTGAGTCCTGCCATATATGTAGATCTGGAAAGCATTTTCATATACTGCACCGTGCACATCGCCATCGACGACGCCGCCGCGGACAACATTCCTTGCGTAGATCACTTGCATTCCCGGCAATAAGACCAAAACAACGCTATGCCGCACCGATGCCAAACCTAAGGAGATATACAAAAACGCGTTTCAATCCATTCGGCAATTTTAATTCTCTTCACAGGTATATAGGTACACTTAGGTACTGGCGTACTGGTCGGTTACTCCAAGAACCAGTCGTCCAAACGTCTCATCGATCGCAAAGTCCAAGCGGATAATTTTACGGTGCATCAGCGGCGGTGGTGGCGGCGCGGCGGCCGCCGCTGCTGGTCGTAATAAAAATTCAACTCACATGTGACAACGATTTGTACTCAGGCTCCTTTTATGGCCTCAATCGCAGTGATTTCTTCATGAACAATGCGACGTTTTTGCTTGTGTCCCGTCCTGAGCAAATTTATTGATGATTTATTCCAAATAATGTAATAAAAGATTACTGGATGTTTATCGATCGATGTGTACAGCTATGGATGGCTATTGGCTATACCTTACCCAGAGCATTTTGGTATATGACTTAATGCGAATGCAAGAGTTGTTCGTAAAGCCTTTAAACTTTTGATTGCATGCTATGTGAATTGACATACCTCAATTACAATACCATATAACTATACAAGGATGAGTTGGGTCAGCTTCAGCTTCAGTTTCAACTCAGTTCTATCAATTTCAATATTTACATTTTCCATATATAAAATCAACATACATATTAATAAGGATTGTTGTTTTGAGATCTCGAATGGAACAGTGTTGTTGTTGTTGTTGGATTGGACTTGATATCTGAATATTTTTGATGCAATTCTTCTTAGAAATAAAGTATAATTCAATCATATTACAGAGTCCAGCGTAAAGAACGTAACAAATTCAGAGGTACGATACAAACTTCGAAGAAAAAAAAAATTCAAAGAATCTGAAACAAAAATTGATGCACTATGATTTACATATAAATTTAAATCGTTGAAACTCAAAAAATTGGATAACATAGGCTGAGCGTATAATAATTGTTTACTGTGTAATAAAATTTTAAAAAGTGTTTGTTTATGTACCTGCACTTTTACTTTGTTTATGAATGCTTGAGTATTTCAGGTTTATTTAAATTAAAAATTCATACGAAAAGTTTTTCTGAAGTGTTTTTATAGCTTTTTCCTCAGAGTTTGATCAACAAGTTTGCATTTTTGAACTCTTGTAAATAAACAGAAATAAAAAAAAAACATAATTGAAAATTTAACTTGAAATTTTTAAAACCTATCGCACAAGAACAAAAACACTTTGCGTTTTTTAAGAAATTCAGAAGAGATGATTTTCTTTTTCTTCTGTGAACTTCGGATTTGTGTTCTTTAGGTCCCATATGTATGTCAATGTATATTAGAATCCTATTAGCCCTTGTATAGAAGCCTTTCATTATAGTGATGTCCTGATGAATTATCTCAACATGTTCTGCACTAATTCTGACACGTTTTCATAATTCCTTACATTTTCTTATATAATTTTTGACTTCACCCTGTGAATGAGGTCAAATCTGCCATTATATATGCCATAAAATGCTAGAACCTAGTCACTAAAAATTACCTGGTAGGATTTAACTACTAGCAAGTATCAACTTACCTCTAGACCACAGGCACTTGAATCTAGCCGCTTGAATCTATACACTAGAATCTAGAGCTATAGTAAAATTAAAAGAGCCTTACTAGGAGAAATAGATTGTACAAACTCTGAAAACGTACACCATCTTATTTCCCAATTTATGTGAAAATATAAAAAAAAAAAATAATTTCAACGGTTTTTGAAAAAAAAAAAAAAATGATTACCTATATTAATTATTTTATTTTACTTTATTTAATTTAATTTTATTTATTTTCTTTAATTTTATTTTATTTTATTTTATTTTATTTTATTTTATTTTTGCATTTTTATTTTTTTGTTATACATATTATGTGTATGAAGGTATCTCGTTTTCAAATGAAAATTCCCTTCAAAAATTCGAATTTTAAAAATGCATTTTTTCTCACTAAATGGGAATTCCCCTAAAATGTTCGACTTAGTTGATGCATATGCCATATTTTTTGTTCGAGTTATAAAGAAAATCGAGTTATTAAAGTTCGAGTTATGAGGGAAAAAATGTATGAGAGTTGAACTCTAACCGCTGCTGCCACATAATTTTGTTCGAGTTATAAAAAAATCGAGTTATCGAAGTTCGAGTTATCGAAGTTTGACTGTATTTTATTTTTTTTTATTTTTTTTATTATATTTTATTTTATTTTACTTTATTTGATTTTATTTTATTTTAGTTTTTATTTTAATTCATTTAAATCACTTAATTTCATTTCATTTCATTTCATTTCATTTTATTTTAGTTTATTTTATTTTATTTTATTTAATTTTATTTTATTTTATTTTATTTTATTTTATTTTATTTTATTTTTTTTTATTTTATTTTGTTTTATTTTATTTTATTTGATTTGATTTGATTTGATTTGATTTAATTTACATATATTTAATTTTCAAAAAATAATTTCGAACGTCTGTTTTTAAAATCTAAAACGTGTTTTTTTTTAATAATAATCATAATAATATGCATTATTATTTAAAATTATTAAAAGTTAAAGATTTAATTTAAATCGGTTGAACAAATTTGGAACTTTTTTTAAAAATCCAAAAAGTATATTTTTTTAAATTTTTTCCATGCATTTAAATTTAAATTCCATGCATAAAATTTTAATTTTTTTTCAATTTTTCATACAAATTTGATCGAAGTGAGTTTAACCGTTTTCAAAAAAATTGTTCTATGTCGAGGGGATGTTCAATTTCATGTGGTATCACAATGGACCAATTTATGGTATAATTCTACCCCACTGATTTCAGTGGATTAAGTGTAGTTAAACCAGGGGTGGAATCGTGTAAGGTGATTTGCGATAAGTGAGAGTCACAATCAAGCAAGTCAGTCTGTGTAAGATGATATCACATTTGATATCTAAAGAGTAAAGAGCTATCACATCAAAAATATGATTGTCATTTTCCAACAAATTTGACGTTTCTGCCTGAGTACGACTAGAGTAACCAGCAGCCTACAAAAATTGTATGAATTTTTCAGAGTTCTTATTTTTTACTGTTCATACAAACAAAAATGAACATTATTGTGACCAACAAAGTTTACTAAATTCCGGAATATGAAGAAAACATAAGAATTATATCGCAAAGACGTCATTTTCGTTCTATATTTTCGATAGCTCATTACAAACATTTGAAACATTCACAATGGCAACCATGTTTTTGACAAATGCTATTGGAAAGTATTCAATTGTATTGAATTGAATTGAATCACCTTACCCAGACGGAAAACTAAATGACAATCACATTTGACCACGGTTGATGTGACAATCATTTATCACCTTAGCCGATTCCACCCCAGGTTTTAAATAATGTGATTAGCTATTAATTTATTTTTGAACCTTGAACCTTGGTCGAATCGGCTGAACCTTAAATTATTACGCCGAAATTGTTGGGATAAAATCTTGAACTGAGGATCAAGGACGTATTAACAACTGGTCCTAATTTCTCAGCTTAACTACTAGCAGCCACTTCAACCTAACTTAACATAGTACTTAGTATAGTACTAATTGTTTTCTTCAAATTCTAAAACTTGGAACGTTATAGTTAACAAAACAGTATATGATTAAATAAAGGTGTATATTTAAATTTATTGACATAATAACGATTATCGAAATACAAATAAGAATTTTTGTAAAAATTAACAGCAATTACTTTTTTGATTTTAAAATCCTCAATTTCGAGTAAATTATATCCCAATCCAAATAGGCTCCAACAATGTACCTAACATTTTCGTCAGTATCATCGTATCCTGTTCGCCCATGCAGGAGACGTATATTGTTAAATGTCAAAACATCTCCTGGTTTTGTTTTAAATTCAGCTGCTTCTGCTCGTGCTAATTGAACGAATTTTGAATAAGCTTCATACCATGGAATGACTTTTTCAATATCAGTAGAAAAATGGCTGTCCCTTTGTGGTATGCTGTGGTTTATTCTTGAATAGTTGCCTTCTTTATCTAAACTGAAATAAAAAAAAAAAATAAGAAAACATTAGAGATACTATCAAAGGTCTGTTTGTGTATTGTCCAAAACATCAAATTTCTACAACTGTTTTTTTTTCATATGAGCTTCTTGAGTATATGTAAATTTGAATTATTACCAAATAACTGGTGATCGCCAAATGTTGTGGAAACGCTTTCCATCTTCACTGCCAATATCATTCCAATCAACAATAGTTTCAGTTAAAATCTTGAACTCGCGTGGGCATTCCAATTTCATTCGATCTGCAATATAGAAGGCATCCACCAATAAATTACTTCCACCTTTAGACAGGGATTGAACCATGCAATGGAGTATGTTTACACTAGGTTTATATTCGTAGTATGGTAAATCAGTGTGTAGAGGTAATGGATCTGATAAATATGCGTAGTTTTTTGCTCCTGGTTTTGATTGAACAATAAATTCTTCACTTAAAAATAAAATAAATAAATAAGTTATAGTTTCATAATATTGAAATTAGAAATATTTAACAAACCCATAAGTTGTTTTTCGAATAAAACCAACTCTTTCAGCCAAACGTCGAACGATATTTTTCTTTAATGGAGATTCTTCAATTATTGCAACTCCGTACACAGCAAGAGATTCAAGCCATTTTCTCAGTTCTGTAAAATATTTGTTGTCATTAATTTTTTAAAATTATTAAATTATTTATAAAAAAAAGTAAAACACATAAACCTAACCTAACCTAAAACACATCAATCAAAACATCAATCAAAAAATTTGATTTTGCTGTCAGTAATTGATGAAACAAAATGTTGGATTCTCTTGCTCGAAGTCTCTGAAATTTAGTTTTCATGAACTTATCTAAAAAACATGGAAATCGAATACAATTTGGGAAAGAAAAGAACACATTTGATTTGATTTAATTCACTTGAAATAATTTTTGAAATAATAGGTGTGTTTAATGAACATTTTCTGCACAAAACAAGAAAGTACAAGATTGTGTGTTTCGTGAGTAAAAACCTTGCCTTAAACTATTCTACATTTTGTCACTTTCTTTTCCTTGACGTTGTCCATAACCGTTTAATACATCACTTTCTGCACCTATTTTTGAGATGGGACAAGTAAATTATAAATGAAATGTGAAACCTTCAGCGGACTGTTTTGTTTTGGCAAAATAAAAAACTAAAATGTAAAATGAAAAAAGTGTTAATTCAATGTGAAAAAAATTGCAAAAAAATCATGAATAAAAACTGCTTGAAATCTGAGCAACAGTCAACTCCATAAAACAGAAAGCTGTATACTTATTTGTTCTGATAGTTTTCACAGACTTGTGCTGTTCTGGTCGAGTAAGCTGATATTTGGAGAGAAAAGTGGGGAAAAATTGAGCGCGACAAGACAGCGAAATGCTTGCGAAAACACAAATGAAAAATATTAATGGAAAATTTCACGACTGGCATAAAAAACAAACAATAAACGGATACAAAAATCACTTAAAATCATTTTGTAATAAAAGTTACTATTAAAACAAACACCAGCAAAACAGAAATACCACTTTTCTACACACGTTTAAAAGTGTGCGCAAATATTTCAGTGCAAGAAAGGGCGGAGACTTCATTTAATAAACTGCTACTGCCTTGGTCTAAGCATTATTTTTTAAAGAGTCTTCAATCTGTTTCGAACAGAGTTATTTATTGTTATTGACAGGAACATTAATTGCGTTTTCGATTGGTAATCTGGCAAAAGAAAACTCGCAATTTAGAGTGATTCAAAAAACACCTTTCTCGAAATTCAACCGGAACCGAGGGAAATTATAAAGCTTAGGTTAAAACAAAATGATTAAGACCAACAAATTAAAAATCGAACACAATTTAGAGGTCGCTACCATCGTTTTTCCAATAATTTTGGAAATCAGAATTATTCTCAAATGTTTTCGAGTTTTAGTGATAAAATATGTACGAAATTTTTAGTAGTTACTGAATATTTTATATAGAAACTTAATTTTTTTAATATATTTATTATAGATTTTTTTTATAACACAAAGTAAGCGTCTACGGAAAAAAACAGCAAGGGAACTGGGAATTGTTCCCTTGCGGTATTGTATAGAGTTTGTCAAAATGCATTTTTTTTAAATTATTTTCTTAAGAATTTTATACCCTGCAATATTTTTGAGTCACCCTGTCCAAAATTGATTCTTATTTCTTACCACTTTCAATAGTACCTAATAGTTAGACTAAAATTTTATACAGAAATATTTTTCATGACCATCGTAGCTACAAATAAATCAATAATCCTAAATGGTGGTCAAAATAAATTTGTACTTGAAAGTTTTAAACACCCTGTATAAATATTCTACTACTTAGCACAATTTGTTTGCTTTAGAAACCTTGCCATGGTTCTGCAGTTTCTTAAAAGGTATAAAATTTACTCACCTTACATCGCGTTATTACAATTTAAATCCAATCAAAAATGATTCTCAAAGAAATTCAGTGTTTTTTTTTATAAATTGTTCGAAAATTATCAGTTATTTGTTGAAGAAATATAAGAACAAAAACTGTATGTTATTAAATTTTATACAAGAAATATTATATATATAATACTTTTTTCAAGTAAGAGCAATCAATTTTGGATGAAGCTCTAATGGGTGTTAAAATTTTTACCTTTACCACCTAAAAACAGTAATGTTTTTCACGGGTGCTGCCTCTTGCGAGGAATTGAGAGACCCTTTAAGAGTATCTTTTGTCATGTAATAGTGCCTCTCTCCGTATACATTTCAATTCAGAAGAAAATTGTAGGTCCTCTTCATTCCTGCCGCGGTAACATGCAAACATGAGTGGTTGATAGTTGTAAGTAAATAGGCTATTGTTCTGCACAAACTGTATCCATCGATACCAATTTTGAGAAAAACTAGCTATTAGTGCGGAAAAAGACCGTGATGTACTTTACGCCGCGTCGATGTGGAAAAAAGTTCTATAGTTTTACTTAAACACCTATTAACGCTTCTGGAGCCGCCGTAAAACGACAACAATTAATAAGGGTTATTATGTTAGTTTTTTTAATTTTTTTTTCAAAAAAGCGGATAGTTTTTTTTATAGTTGAGCGTTTTTTCTAATTTTACTGGGCTATAGAAACGATATGTTTCCATTGTATTCTCGCACACATTTATTTATCTTACTTAATACTACATATACATTTAATTTCACATCAGCATTTTAAAACATTTTAAATAGCTTAAGAAGGTTGTATAAATGTTTACACACAAGAATATAATATGCAAATACAATACAACAAGAACCAAACTATCAACCACCCACTTCTATTGAAAATCTTATATGGGACTGGTACAATTTAAGAATAAGAGCAACCCACAACTTCCATCTAACGTCATTTTAATTTGTATGTGGTGTAGTCTCCATGTCATTTAATCCCATTTAATCATTTTAATCCCATGAACCAAGAAGAGTGAAATTTGTAAATACAGAAATTAATAAATATTTCTTCATTAAGAGGCGCGTGGTATAAGTTCCAAATTTCTTTACGAAAAGAAAAAATTAAAATCTCATACTTCAAGATGTTAGTTCCAAAAATTTACAAATGTTTTCTTTTATAACCAAAATTAAATATTCATTTTTGTCAAAAAAATCCAAAACGACCAAAAATACAGTGGAAAAATAAATAATAAATTAAAAACTAATTATAAGGAATAATACACCTGTACAATAAACACTTTTAGGTGCTAAAGGAAGTATTAGCGACACATGTGGAAAGAGATTGATGAAAAACAATGCATTTGCTGTAGGTAATCTGAAATCAAAATAAATATAAATGGATTTAAATCTAGTGGAGGATAAAGCTCCAGTCAAATTAACCACTTTTATGCAGTAATTGTATTTCAAGTTGTATATCTATAAAACGACACTCCTCTACTCTGAATATATAGACGTTATATTTTAAGGCTTCAATTTTAAATTACGAATTGACTGTTGAATACAATGCGCCTATGCCAACAAATCTTACCATTATCGTTATTTATGACATCAACAAACTTGAAGACATTGGTAACCTTGTTAAAATCTGTTTTTCGCCAATGCACTGGCTTTGGTCGATAAAACTCTGTCAAGTACTTATTCCGGCTTGTTGCATTAAAGTCTCGTTCTCTCAACCACTTCAAGTCATACGTAGAAGAATGTTGATCACTCCAATTCACTTTAATTGACTTCTCTTGCTTGTCAATCTGTAGGTATAAAATAAACAAAATAAAACAAATACAAAATAAATATGTATGTAAAATATCAGGTAACTATTTCACAATAACAAAGCATAGGTATATTAGAGATACTTCTACATAGGTAGGTAAGGTACCTACCGAAATATCTTGCACTTTCACTTTTATGTCAAACTTGTCCCAGTCGATTCGGCGACTCTGTGAACTCTGATGAAAGCACTGGGGGCAACGACAGTTGTCACGTAACCAAACGCCGGGAAATTTCATGGCATTTCCATTTAAATTTTCATTTTCATCGCCATCATCATCATCCTCCTCCCGCACAATAATGTATCTATCATTTTGAACAAATGCACTGATTAATCGCTTGTGCATGGCAGCATGAACTGGATTTGAATGTTGAAAACATCTTTTTGCACGAATTATGGAGCGAATCGACGACAACGTGATGGAGAACATGGGTGGTGCAGAGAGATTGATTCACGAACGCCAGCCAACTACTACTACTACTCGAGCGCAGCGTGCATAGCTATTTTGTTAGCTGGTTGAGCTTAAAATAGCCGCATTCTATTTATGCTGGACTTTGATAGCACAGTATAGACACAGTCATATGAGTGTTTCCAGATTGAAATAAAAACACCATTTTTGGCGTACTTTAAAATAAAAAGGGTTATATTATGTAAACTGCTTGAATAATAGAGCAGCTGTATAGTTCGTAGCATTCGTATAGTACTGTTAAAACTTTTACTTCTACTAGGCATAGTGATGAAGGCTATTTTCAATTCAGCTGATAAGACTTGACATTATAATATTTATTATTTTAACGATTATTATTCTTAAACCAGAAATATATAATTTAGTTTTAAATCTTTAACAGTCGAACAAATATTTAAGCTTCCTATATTAAACCTTTAATTATTTAAAATAATTGTTTGCATTTATATTTCAAGATTTTTTTTCGCAAAGTCTTGCCTTGAAATAAAACAATTTTTCATTTAATTGTTTTGCAATTTTTGTTTCTAAAGTTTTAATTTGGTTATGCAATTCTATTGCAAAATCTATTTATATTACATTTCATTAATTTGCAACGCTTACAATTATTTAGCATTTAATTATTTTGGTCATTTCATAAATTCCTCTCTTGAAATTGAATAATTTCTCATTTAATTGTAAGGAAATTTTTACTTCGCAAGTTTTTATTTGGCTGTGTCGTCGTTTCGCAAAATCTTCACTACTCATAGGTATTTAACATCGTGATATTTATTTTGCATTTTTACTTTTTTGTGCTTTTATATAGCTAGTTTTCCCATTTAATATTTTATAAACATGTTGATAAACTAAACTAAAATCTCTAATAACGAAAAACCGCAGTTTTAAAATAATTACCATAATATAACGAAATTTCGCATTTTTCAAAATTTTGCTCCCAAAGATAAAGTTTCGTAAATTTAAAAATGTCATTCGTTATAAAATTTTCGTATGTTATCACTCTTCTATTTGAATTTGGAGCAGGTAGTTACAATATTATAATGCATTTTTTATTTAACAAAAGGGAACATTTTTTATATAAGCCTGTCAACACATCTGGATCGCGTCACATTGAACCAACGAACGTCACGACTCAACTCACAAGTAGAGAATTAATCTAGTTGATAAGACACACGAATTTGAATATTGATGGTTAAATATTAAAAGATAAGAATTATTACTATAAACTTCCCCCTCACGGTTTTCGCCTTGTTGTGGCGAGGGGGCTTACGTCTAACTCTTCAGCAATCCAGCTGCGGAGTAAGACAACTAAGAAAACCACCAAAAGCAGAGATGTTTATCGATAAAAGGAAATATGGATAAAAGTTTACAAAATGAAGAAAATCGAACGGGGATATACGTTCAAGTGTCGGCAGAAGTCACGGCTGTCGGCGAGGGCTTGGCTTCGCAAGAAGCTAAGTCGCCAGTGACAAAAGTAAACTCAGAGAAAGAAAAACGAGAGCTAAAAAGACAACCGGTCATTCTCTCAGTGGATCTCCTTCCCGACATAGATGGTTTAACTATCAAAGGTACGGAGACCTCGGACAGACCTCCTTCCATAGGTAGTCAAACCGAGGACGAGCTACTGATGGAACCGAGTCAAGAAGAGACTATGCTGAAGTCTGCTGCACCCCTCAAAGCTTCGAGGCAACGCAGCAACTACAGATCCTCCAAAAGATTCGTGAAAACGACCGAGTTGAAAGACCCTGCGACGCTCAGTTCGAGAGATAAGGCTCTCCTAAAAAAGCATAAGAAGCTAGTTAGGAACTTTGAGCGGCAGCTGGCAGAGACTGCCACTGCACCCAGGGGAATAACAGATCAAGGGAACACCAAAGAGTCGGAGAGCAAAGGAGTAGATGCTGCCAAATCTAGGTCTGCCTCTAAAAAGGCAAACCGTGAACAGGCTGGCAATAACTCGACCGCTCGGAACGACAAAGGTAAAGTTCAGGCGACTTCCAGCAAGAAACAGCAAGCCAACGCTAGGAAAGACCAAGCACCGGCAAGCCCATCTTCTGGAACGAAACCAGGAACGTCCAAGAGACAAAGATCGGAGGAGACAGTCAAGCAAGACGGTGCTAAGAAACAGAGAACCAGCAGCTTCGACACCACCCCGATTGACCTACAAATCGCCATAATAAGCCGTGACGACCCAGATGGGAAAATCTCGGCAAAAAACTGGCTTCTTGTGGAAAATGAGATCCTTAAAGCTATGATGGCGGCATCAGAGAACGATAGTTCTGAGGACTATATCTTTGATGGTGCCGGATGGCGGCGAGGAGTTAAGGTGGTCTGCTGCGGTGACCAGAAATCACGGGAGTTCCTGTACCATACAATCGCCAACATTGACGAACTATGGGAAGGTTCCTCCCTTGAAGTTCTACCCGCCGCAGCTCTACCACTCCGACAGCAGTTTAGTATCTGGATCCCCCCTCCTGCAGAACATGAGGACGCAGCCATTATTAAGCTGTTGGCGAAGCAGAACAAAGAGCTTCCCATTTTAGAATGGAAGCTCCAACACTCAAGAAAGAGTCATGGTGGCGAAGGGAAGGACCTCTTGTTTGTGGCAGACAAGAAATCTGACCTTCTGCTCAGAGAAAGGAAAGACGTGTTGAGGTATGGTCTCGGAACCGTAAAGGTTAAGAGGCATGAAGGCAAAGGGGAGTCAAAAGCTGCAAGTGGTGCAAATAAACCTGCACCACGCTAAAGCAGCAACGTACGACCTTACGCTCTACATGTCTCACGAGAACGTGGATGTGGCCTTGATCCAGGAACCATGGTTAGGCAAAAACCGAATCCGTGGGTTGAGGTCAAAACACTACAACCTTTTCCATTCCACGTCAGATGAAGGTGATATAAGAAGTTGTATCCTAGTGAAAAAATCAATTAACGCTTTCTTCCTATCTAGGTACAGCAACAAGGACAACACGGCAATCAGCGTCGAATCGAATGAAGGAAACTTCATTCTAGCGTCGACGTACATGCCGTACGAGGAGGAGAGCCCACCATCAAAAACAGTCCGCGATCTGGTGGTCCATGCCACAGCAAGCGATACACCTTTGGTGGTAGGATGTGATGCCAACGCTCACCACACTCAATGGGGCTCAAAGGACATCAATAAAAGGGGTGAGTCAATTTTTGAATATATTCTCTGTTCTAATTTATCGTTATGTAATAGGGGCAATCACCCTACCTTTCGAAACAAAAACAGGGAGGAAATCATAGATTTGACTCTTATTAGCAATAATAGTAAAATTTCAGTTGAAGACTGGAGAGTCTCACCTAAAGAATCTTTTTCGGATCACTTTAGGATACTCTTCTCTATAGACAGGAACTTTACTGAAAAGAAACCTTACAGGAACCCAACTAGAACGAATTGGACAGAGTACGAAAAATGGCTGAAAGACTGTATTGATCCACCAGAGGACAATACAAGTCTAAGTATTTCAACCATTGACACTGTTGTCCAAAACTTGTCTAGCAAAATGAGAATGTCTTTTGAAAAACACTGCCCTTTATCTCGTTCCAATAATTCCACTAACCCACCCTGGTGGAATGGTGTACTAAAGAAACGTAGAACAGAGGTTAGAAAACTTTTCAATAAAGCTAAACTGAGTAAATTAGAAGAGGACTTAAAGTCTTATAGAGCCGCACTTAACATCTACACCAAAGAGTTAAGGAAGGCCAAAAAGGATTCGTGGGCTAAACATTGTGAATCCATTGAAAAAACAAGCGAGGCGGCGAGGCTCCGTAGAACCCTGGCCCTTAATCCCACGATCCTGGGGTACATAAAACACCCTGATGGATCATGGTCGAACTCGAGCCTAGAAACGCTTGAACTCTTCATGGAAACTCATTTCCCCGGTTGTAAAAACCCAGAAAGTTCTGATTGCTCGCATTCGAACACGCTGGATTTTACTCACACGGAATCGAATTTAGAACTCAATCAGGTTATTACTGAGCAGAAGATTATCTGGGCAATAAACTCGTTCAAACCCTATAAATCAGCGGGACCAGACGAGATTTTTCCAGCTCTTCTTCAAAATGCTCTCAAAGTAATAACTCCGTGGCTTAGGGTAATCTTCATAAGTTGTATCAAACTTAGATACGTCCCTAATAGCTGGAAAAAGGTCAAGGTAGTCTTTATCCCAAAAGCAGGGAAACCGACTCACTCGACCGCTCAGGATTATAGACCAATAAGTCTCTCTTCGTTTCTCCTTAAGACACTAGAGAGGATAATTGATCTACATGTTAGAGAACTTCTCAACGAAAACAATTTGTGCAACTACCAACACGCTTACCTTAAAGGTAAATCAGTGGAGACTGCTCTGCATGAAGTAGTTTCACATATTGAGAAAAGTCTTGAACATAAAGAATATACCCTGGCAGCATTTCTTGATATCGAGGGTGCGTTTAATAACGTTAAAACGGAATCAATCAAAACTGCCTTAGCTGAGGTTGGAGTTGAATCTGTCATTGTCGATTGGATCTTCACCATGTTAAATGGCAGAATTATCAACTCTCAATTAGGAGTTAGCACTATCGAGAAAACAGTTACTAGAGGCACACCACAGGGAGGAGTCATCTCACCCCTGCTCTGGATCCTCGTAGTCAACAAAATTCTCACAAAGTTCAAAGATCAGGGCATTAAAATCGTAGCATATGCAGATGACATAGTGGTTTTGGTATCAGGCAAGTTTCTTACCATCATCGAAAACATTATGGAAAATGCATTAAAGGATTTATCTTCTTGGGCAACTAAGAACGGTCTCGGGGTCAACCCCACCAAGACAGAGCTAGTTTTGTTCACGAAGAAACGGAAACTGGAGGGCTTCAACCCTCCCAAACTAAATGGTATTCCTCTAAAACTTTCAAAGGAAGCTAAATTTCTAGGAGTAATCCTTGACTCCAAGCTTACATGGAAGCGTAATACTGAGGAGAGAATGAAAAAAGCACTATGTGCATTCTACACATGCAAAAAGACCTTCGGTGTACGTTGGGGTATGCGACCGCAAGTCATCCAATGGATGTACACAGCGATTGTCAGACCCATTCTTACCTATGGCTCTATTGTATGGTGGAAGGCGGTAGAAAAATCAAGCTATCTCAAGAATCTGAATAAGGTACAGAGACTAGCCTGTATAGGAATAACAGGGGCTCAAAGATCCACACCACAAGCTGGGTTGGAGGTGATCTTGGACCTCCCGGCTCTGGATGAGTTCATAAGATGCACGGCAGCCAAAACTGCAATTCGTTTAAGAGAACTGAGTTTTTGGAGGCACAGCACTTATGGACACGGGTCAATCTTACAAAGATATGACACGATTCCAGGACTGATGGAGACCACCGACTACATCCCCCCTTTACTAGATTTCGATAGGAAATTTTCTATTTTCATACCAGAAAGACAGGATTGGGATCCTAATTCACTTATAAGTAAACAGGGTATCCCTTTCTACACTGACGGTTCAAAAATGGAAACAGGAACAGGTGCGGGAGTGTTTTGCCAATCACTCAACATCAGAGTGTCATATAAACTCCCAGCTGACTGTAGTGTCTTTCAGGCCGAGATCTTTGCCATTGGAAAAGCAGCTGAATTGGCACATCACGAAAAGCTAAGCTCTTCGGAGATTACTTTTTTCGTGGACAGCCAGGCCGCTATCAAAGCCTTAGCCAGTGAGACCATAAGATCAAAAGCAGTTTTTAACTGTAGGAAGGAACTAAATAAAATCTGCCACACTAACCAGGTAAAGCTCTGCTGGGTTCCTGGACATAGCAATATAGAAGGGAATGATATAGCAGATGAACTAGCCAGGAAAGGGTCAGAAGCAGACACAAGTAGTAGCGACCATTCAGTTAGGGGACCACTCGTCCCGATTGGGGTACTCAAGAGGAAGATAGACCTTAAACTAAAAGAGGAAATCAATAACTCCTGGAAATCCAGGGACGATTGCGCAATCTCTAGAAGTTTATGGCCTAACACAAATGAAAAGGAAACTCGGTATATTCTATCGCTGAGTAAAAAGAACATTAAAACCTTGATAGGTGTACTAACAGGTCATTGCGCCATTGGCACAATGGCTAACAGGATAGGGGCATTTGCACCCGATTTTTGTAGGAGCTGTCAAGAGGAGGAGGAAATAGAAACCATTAAACACCTGCTCTGTGACTGTCCGAACCTCCAAACCGGCCGACTCCGTCATTTCGGAAACAGGTTTGTTGGAGAGCTGGATGATCTAGCACAGGTCTCAATGGCAAACATGAGGAAATTTATAGATAGCACAGGCTGGTTCGTTAACGAGCCAGTCTACGCTAATCGGCAAAATTGAGGAGCATCGATGCTAACTTTTACAGGGGATCACAATGGACCAGTAGGCCCCCGTGTACGCAACAGCTTCATGCTGTGCACACCCCTTATAACCTAACCTAACCTAACCTACTATAAACTTAACAAAACAACAAGATTGTTTAATAGAAAAAAAAGCGTATCCCACAACGCTGTATGCTTATTTATTTTTTCTTTGTGTGTTTTCTTAAAGCAGTGTTTAAAAAAGTAGATGGGTTGAACACTTTTCAAAACAATTGAATATATAGATTTTGAATTTATTCAAATAACCAATGTAATGTATGTGAAAGAAATTGCTTGATTTAATTATTACATTTGCATTATTTGGGTCAATAAATACATAGAACATTTTGTAATCGCAAGTACTATGATCCGCAAATTTTTAAGCATTAGCTAAATAAATTTTGGCAAAATAACACCGCGAACCCACAAATTAAGCCCGATGATGGTTCTAAAGAACCGAAACGCGTCGCTCAATTCATTAAGAAAATTAATTTTGGCAAAATAACACCGCAAACCCACAAATTAAGCCAGATGATGGTTCTTTAGAACCAAAACGCGTCGCTCAATTCATAAAATTATGTTGTGATATAATTATTAGTAAAATTAAATAAATCAAATTTGTTTTTTTAAGAATTGAATTTTAAATCATTTTATTTTGTATTTTTATTGTTTTCATAAATACAAATCAAAAATGATCCAGACTTGCTTCTTATTTAATTGCTACTCCTTCTAAAGTTATTATAGGTCAAAGTTGGAATACATGATTAGTTCCACAGTTTTTTGGATTTCCTAGTAAAAATATCTATACTATAATAAAGTCCAGTCAATAAAGCATTTGACTCGAAAAAATATCTCCGGAAAGCTGGATTATGGTATATAGCCTCCTCATGGCATTCTTGTAAGAAACTGTCAAAAGTTCCCATCGATATGAGCGCCATTAAAATCGAAAACGGTTATTTTTATGAAAAAAAGTATATTAATTTTTTTTTATGAAATTTTCTAAGCTACAAATCAGTTCTTGACAAGTTTCATTTTCAAATAAGCGTTTGTTGTGAAAAGTTGTCGAAAAATAACAAAAAAATGAATCGCTTGGAGAATTTTTTGAAAATGAAGAAGTAAATAATAGTAAAGAATATAAAGTTACTTTATATTCTTTGATATTATGTATGTACTTAACAAAACGATGTACATATGATTTTTTTTTTCAAAATTTCGAAAAATATTTTTGGCGTACATTGAATATTTCGACCTAAATGTCACCAAAAATCCCTAAAAACGCGTTTTCCGGAGCATAAAATATAACCTTAAAATTTCGAATTTTTGAAGGTTTTTATCATGTCGATTTTGGAATCCGTGCTAATTGGTAGTGGAGTGATCCATTTTAAGTTAAACCATAGTGAAAAGAAAAGAGAACATTATCCTAAGAAGTGACAATCATTGTGTATTCCGTATTCCAAAATCGATATGAATATATTTATCAACATCGTATATAGGCATCCTTCTGCAGAATTTGAGAGTTCATAGCTTCACCAATTTAATATTTTTACGTCGTGTGATCGACAACGCAAAAAATGGTTGATTTTCGCTCTTTTCATCTCGGCATCGAAGTGTTCGAATAATTTCAAGTTGTGTGATCGTCATTGTTTAACATGTCAACGCGTTGACACCAAAGGATTAAAAACGCGCTGACCCACAGATAACACTACAACGCATTTTGGGATAATATTGAACGACTGATGTCACTCGTGTGATCGTCATAGTTTCATGCGTTGACAGTATTATTTATGATATTTTTAGTGACGTTAAGGAGTCAACTCATTGGCGACTAGCGTTGACCACCTAATCGTATATTGCTTAATTGATCTAAATTGATATAATCTAAGTTTTATTTTGCAACTACATATATACGCAAAATACGAATTCAAATACAAAAATTAAAATTTTAAAAACTAGTGAAACACTTTTACTTTTCATAAGGGGTTTTTGTGTGATAACACACTTGCAGTAAGGCTGCCAAGCTTTCGCACCATCATATTAATATTGAAGGTTTGAATGAACAACAACACTTGAGTGAGCTACCACCAAGTTTGTATAGGCTGGAGTTATAGCTATTTCACGACTGCCACGCCGATCATCAGACTCCTTTGAGTGGTGCTTGGTCTTTGTTCAATTTTAATTGAAAAAACTTTCTATGCCCAGGTAGGACTCCAACTCGGACCAAGCTCCCTCCGAGCCATATGCATACGCATTGCGCCACCGAGGTCACTTGATCAAGTCGGTCCAATTTTAAGTTTTCTTGTTTTTACAATTGCATTTGAAACCAGCATTTTTACTAGCCACACACAAGTTGTTGTTGTACATTCGGTTTCTTTCTTTTTCTCCGTACTCGATTTATAAGTCAACAATTCGTTGAACATATAAGGAGGAAGATTGCATAAAAGATTTGACACGGGTCAAGAATTAATTCAAATTTTTATAAGGGGTTTTTGTGTTTCAGACTTTTCAAAAATAGTCTGAAAAATTGAAAGTCTTTTCACTAAAAAGTGAAAAGTGTTTGGTGAAATTGGCCCTAGGTTTTTATGTACATTGCGGAAAACATAACTTTGTAAGGAGTATATTAATTAAATATGTAAATGTACATTGCGGAAAACATAACTTTGTAAGGAGTATATTAATTAAATAAGAATTAAGGACCATTTTTAAAGAACACTCATACTTCCATACCTGTACCTCTAAATATTAATCTAAATGGCTTGAATTTTTAACCATATTTATTATTTCACTAAACTTAACTAAAAAGCTAGATGCAGTGGCGTAGCGTGGGGTTTTGCCACCCGGAGCAGAGCCAATTTTTACCGCCCCTATTGGATTTTTTTTCTGACACCTTAATTTTTTTGCTGTTTTAAAAAATTCAAAGATAAACAGCTGCTTAACAATGATTTTCCGATTGCCATTTTTCTTGAATTAAAATGATGGATCAGAAATGTTGGTCAAAGCTTTTTTAATGAAAACATATTTTAAAGCAACCCTTACAAATTTAAGTATTAACTGGTTTATCTTTTAAAAAAAGTTTGCATGTTTTTACAGTTCAATAAAAGGTATTAAACTTACCAAAGCTAATCTTAGATAAGATCAAAACTTCTCATTATTTATAACAATTATTAAATTAAAAAATCTAACACTAAAATAAAAAGAATGAACCTGTTACTGAGCAAAACTGTATTATACCTTCCATCGCTAGTACCTAAGTTGAATTCGTTTTTCAATGCTGTTTTGTTACATTTAGGGCCAGTTTCACAAACTTAAACTTACCAAAGCTAATCTTAGATAAGATCAAAACTTCTCATTATTTATAACAATTATTAAATTAAAAAATCTAACACTAAAATAAAAAGAATGAACCTGTTACTGAGCAAAACTGTATTATACCTTCCATCGCTAGTACCTAAGTTGAATTCGTTTTTCAATGCTGTTTTGTTACATTTAGGGCCAGTTTCACAGTGAAGTAAGTGTCACTTAAGTGCCGAATATGGAAAACTAATTCCCAATTTCACAGTGTAAACTTATCGGAATAAGTGACACCTAAGTCTCCCATTTTGGCCACTTAAGTTCCACTTACTCAGGTAGTAAAACTGCGGCTTAAGTGCCAAAATGGGAAAATTAAGTGCCACTTATTTTTTTAAGTGTGCACTGTGAAACTGGCCCTTAACTTTAGAGTAAATGAAACAATACATACATAATATACATAATATGCAGTGATAGAGCAGCATTTCATGTAGGTACTTTTATTGTTAGGAAGTGTTAAACACAACACTTTCTTGACTGTGAAGCAGTGTTATCGCTCGTTAGCTTTTAAATAATTTCTTTGGACTGATAAAATTAAAAAAAAATTAATCCCAATAAAAAGAAAATATGAAAATAAAACAAAAGTCATAACAATGACATCTAAAAAAATAAATTAATTAAAAAATAAATTGGGTGGCGCGACAGCTTATGTTATAGAACCAGGGCCTAGTGACTTACATCTCTCAACTTTTCCTATGTGTATGTTATTGGCAGGGATGGAAGGGACCTACAATTTTCTGCTGAATCCGAAAAGCTAAAGTGAGAAGCACTTTTTCATGAAAATAGATACTCTTGTAGGATTTGTCAATTTCTCGCAAGATGCAGTAACCCGTGAAAAACATTTCTGCTTAATGGTGGCATATATAGGCTAGAACTTAAGACCTTCGGCGTAACAGTCCTACGTACTAAGTATTATGCCACAGGCTACTACACTACTACTTTAACGTCTGTTTTGATTAATATTTTTGAAAATATTTTTGACATGGATTCGAATGAAAATGAAAATATAAAAACAGAAACGGACTAACGTCTGTTTTGATTAATATTTTGAAAAATTGCCGCCCGAGCAAATTGCCTCCAATATATATTTAAAATTTGCCACCCGAATGTTCTGGAAAATTGTCGCCCCCATGTAAAGTGCCACCCGGGGCCTGTGCCACCCTTGCCCCTGCCACGCTACGCCAGCCACTGGCTAGATGCGCTGAAAATCGAAGACATTTTAATTTATTTGAATTAGTCTAGTAAACATAGCAAATGCAAAACGTTATGACTTCCCAAATATTCGAGAAAGCATATACAGAAAACATATTTCATGCTATATTTTAATTGTTTTAAAGGAATATTTTTTGTTAATTTTGTTTGTCAATTTTTTTCATTGTGTGAATCTTTCTAAGCGTTCGATGAAAATGTAAATTAAGTGAAATAATAAAATTAAATAAATTAAACCCAATTTCCTTCAATAAATTATTTTAATTGTATTAAATCTCCTCCTGCGAGATATCTGAACGTGGTGCAGTGCAATAAGAGCTCCAAATATTAAGCAAGTGCGCCATATTTTCCAAATTAAAAAGAAATAACACCCTCAGGCTTCTTTCCCTTCTGAATAAAAACGCCCAGGAATTATCCACAACTACTTTAATGAAAAAATGTCAAGACCATTATTATAAACTATAAAGCGCAGTGAAATTTATTTTGATGAAATGTCAAATACACAATAAAATTTGCCAATTACGATACCACATATACATATATTATTTAGCTACTGAGGAGCTATATGATGCTTCAATTTCTTCCTTCAATGTAGGTATTTAAGTTTATTTTCTTTTGAAAAGTTTTTGTGTATACCGTCATCGTCAATGAGCGACGTCTTCGTCGTCACATTAAGGCTTTCTTTTGCAACTTGGCATATAGACCTATCTTTCGCCCCTTTCTACAACTTTTATAAAAACTTCAATTCAAACTCCATCGCGTATTTGAATTTCCACGCCATTTGTCTGCTCGCCTAATTTCATTATTTGTGGATACTTTATGACGAACAAATTGGCTGGAAAATATGTCTTGACTGTCATGGGTCTTCAGCTCTCTCCATCTCCGCATCTCCACCAACACCAACATGATGGAATAAACTTTTCCCACTCAGCATATTTTTTGCGAATATTTTGAATATACTGATGGAGTCTTTTATTCAACTTTTATGTGCGAGTTCAGTTGACTCCCTTCCGGACCCTCTCTGATGTGATGTTGCCATGTACCCTTAAATAATCATCATCCACTCAGAGGCACGTGATGTATTCCTCAGCTTCCTGTACACTCAACACTTAACCATATCTAAAGTGGGTGTATAACTTCATATTTTACCCATCATCTATACCTCCTCCCCCCGGGGCGGACGGTTAGCCGGGTAGTTAAGTAAATAAAAGTACATTTTCAAAGAATATGTTGGGACCCACTTTAAGAACTTTATTTGTGCTCGCAAAAAGTTTAGCTACCCCAAGTTAACCATAAAACCATAAAGTAAATTGATAAAACTCGTCTCGGTCCCCCTCTGTTCGTTTTCAATCTCGTTTGGTCTATAAGTATTCATATTCATATTCATATCTTAATGTGTTGCTCGACATAAAGATAGATATGAATTTCTAAGATACTTTCCCAGTTTTTTTTTACGAGTTCCATTGATAGCTATGGCAAATCTTTGCACTAAAGCAAATAAAATAAAAGAAATATAGTCACACATCCGTGTCGCCTTGTAATTATTTTATGCAAATTCCACTTTTATCCTGGGCTGAACTGTATTAAAAATGCTTATCCATTCTCTAGTCCTTTTATGAATCTGATGATGCCTGCCTGCACACTGTGCAGCTAGGCTGTGGTGTAGTGTGTTTATGATTTAAAACAGCATCCCCGCGTGTTACCGAAACGCCCGCCCCTTAGTTTGGTGGATTCCGTTGTGCTCTGGATCTGGATGTACATATAAAAGCTCCTCTAATGGTCCTCGTTTTCTATGCGGAGCGTGGGCGTGAGAGTGTGGGTGTGTGTGTGTGTGTTTGTGGGTATAGAAAGTTGTTGTTTGGTGAGGACGACAGGACTCAACTCCCTGGGAATTATGCTGAATAAGGGAGAAAGGTTGTTTCATACTGGATTCTAATTAGTATTAATGGGCGGGTGAGTTTTAATTACACTTTCGTTTCCTTAGCCGCGCCGCGATTTATGAAATTAAAATTTGATTTATGAATTTTAATTTTGTTTCCAACTTTAAGCGAAACTACGAGTATATATAAGGATATTTTTTCTTTAACGGTTTAATAAATCTATGGCAAGAATTGATTGCAATTAAAAATAAGTTAAGCATGAGATATACAGTTAGCAATTTACTCTTTTTTGCTGGTTCTTTGTTAGTGTAGTTTTGTTTCTTTTTTTTTTTTGTTTTTTTCAATTAGCAACCTTTGTCCTACATCCTGGTCAGAGAATAAGTTTGAAGTTAAAAAAAAGGAAGATAAACAACTAGGTAAGTTAAATCTTTCCTTTTAATGTTTTATGAGTGAAAAATTTATAAGCCGGGGATTAAAGCAGGTACCTAATAAAATAAAGAAACTTCTTCCTTTCTTTCAAAAAGAAACACCTTCTTCTACATGTTTTTGTATTTGAAAAAATAAGCACGAATACTTTGTATTATAAACAACCCTTATTTATATCATTGAATTAATTTTCTATAAAATTTCTGTTTTACGGCGAAATTACTGCAGTTATTCATTTGAGAAATGGTAGCATATTGAGATTTCACTGCCTGTTTGGTGTTTATATTTATTATGTATTGTTTGGTGAAATCACTAAAGTGTTCTTAATGAATATTAATGCCGAATCAATTAGCATTTTATTTGTACCGTAATATTTGTTATCCATTTAACAGAAAATTCAAATTAATTGAAATTTCTTAATGAAATAAAACCATTATTTTTAAAGAGGCTTAAAAATGTAATAATTAAAAATTAATGAACAAAACCAACAAAGCTTAAAAAAAGGATTTTAGTCAAATAAAATAAAAATTAATTTAACATCTGGTTTTTAGCGGTTGGCTTTAGAGTATTTAATACTAAAAACAAAAATACTACTTAATAATGAAATTTTGAAAAAAGTAATTTCCATTTTTTTTTTTTTCATTTCGTTTTTTCCAAAATGTTGTGTTTGAAAACTAGTTCTTCAAAAAGTATTAACTCAAATAATTTTATTTAAAAACAGAGTTAAAGAATGGATTTCTGACTTTAAAAAAAGATATAACATGGCACTCTAAGTTTTTTTTTCTATTTCAAGTAAATTTTTTAAGAAAAATCCAAGATGGCGGCTTAAGCTCCAGCTCGATTTTGCCGAAAAACTAATAAGGAATTGTGAAAGAAAAGTGTACAGTTAAATTTTTTCCTGGTCAAATGTTTATTACGACTTGGCTAGTGCAGCAGTGGAGTGGACAGTTCCGCGCTTTAGCATTCGATGCTTATATTTCGAGTGGTTTTTCGCTGTCTATATAAGGCACACAATCGATTTAATGATCATTACGGTATTCATCGATTACTTGATGGACTAATCAAGCAACCTTAACCAAAGATATCCGTGAACGAAAATGTTGAACGTGTTATGGGTTTCATCTTATCACTAAGTGCACATTATTCGATATTAGAAATTACGAAAACAACTTTAAAGATTATAACGAGAAAAAAAACTCAAGTGACACAACTTAAAGAAAATATTCGAATCCATGGCAGAATTCCACAGTCGTAAACGTGTTTTTGAAAACATGCGTGCTAAACTAAAGAGTGTGCTAGAGTCGATGGTCAAGTCAACATTTGGAGAACGTGGTTTTCAAAAAATAAAATCTGTACTTGTTGAAAACAATAAACATATGTAAAGGGTGTTTCTTTTAGACGTGTGGTTTTCCAGAAGAAATAAAACGCATATATAATTTAATTTTAAGGCCAAGAATTTAGCTTTATTATAAAGATAAGGGTTTGCCATTATGTTTTAAAAATGATTTCGTGCAAGTGGCCGCCACGGCTGGCTCGAATAAATTCCAGCCGAGAGGCCCAATTTTCGACCACTTTTTGCAGCAATTGGGGCCGTATGTCAGCAATAACGCGCCGAATATTCTCTTCCAATTTACATGGCGTCAATCGTATCGGGCTTATCTGCGTAGACAAGCGACTTCACATAACCCCACAAAAAATAGTCCAGCGGTGTTAAATCGCACGATCTTGGAAGCAACGCCACAGGCCCACGACACGAAATAATGCGCTCACCAAAGTTTCCTTCAATAAATTGATTGTTTCGTTGGCTGTATGGCATGTAGCGCCGTCTTGTTGGAACCAAAAGTCGTCCACATCAAGATCCTCCAATTCAGACACGAAAAAGTCATTAATCATGACTCTATAGCGTTCCCCATTCAGCTTCATTTTTGAAGAAATACACTCAGAGAAAAATACCATAAAAACAATGGTATTTGTCATTGAATCAATGGTTTTTTACCATTGTTTTTAGTCAATGGGATGGCTACCATTGAAACAATAGTTTGCAAACTATTATTCCAATGGTACGTCGATACTATTAATCCAATGGTGTTGGACTATTGGTTTAATAGTTCGTCTTATTAATAGGTTAATAGTGTGTACCATTGTTGTTGAAATCATACCATTGTTTATGTTAAACATATAAGTTTAAAAACTATTATTTCAATGGTATTACCATTGATTCAATGGGACTAGCCCCATTCAAATTAATAGTATTTACTATTAAGTCTTTTCAATCATACTATAGTTTTAATGGTATCTGTATATAAAAATTGAAATTGAATTGAAATTAATTGAATTGTTTTAATAGTATCTACCATTAATTCAATTAAATATCCTATTGTTTTAATAACATCCGTACCATTGTTTCAATGGGATTACTATTGAATCAATGGGATGGGTCCTATTGAAATTAATAGTATGCCCTATTAAATCTATTACATCATCCTATTGTTTTAATAACATCCGTACCATTGTTTTAATGGGACTACTATTGAATCAATGGGATGGGTCGTATTGAAATTAATAGTATGTACTATTAAATCTATTACATCATCCTATTGATTTAATAACATCCGTACCATTGTTTCAATGGGACTACTATTAAATCAATGGGGTGGGCCCTATTGAAATTAATAGTATGTACTATTAAATCTATTACATCATCCTATTGATTTAATAACATCCGTACCATTGTTTTAATGGGACTACTATTGAATCAATGGGATGGCTCCTATTGAAATTAATAGTATGCCCTATTAAATCTATTACATCATCCTATTGTTTTAATAACATGCGTACCATTGTTGCAATGGGACTACTATTGAATCAATGGGGTCGGTCCTATTGAAATTAATAGTATGTACTATTAAATCTATTACATCATCCTATTGTTTTAATTACATCCGTACCATTGTTTTAATGGGACTACTATTGAATCAATGGGATGGGTCGTATTGAAATTAATAGTATGGACTATTAAATCTATTACATCATCCTATTGATTTAATAACATCCGTACCATTGTTTTAATGGGACTACTATTGAATCAATGGGATGGCTCCTATTGAAATTAATAGTATGCCCTATTAAATCTATTACATCATCCTATTGTTTTAATAACATGCGTACCATTGTTGCAATGGGACTACTATTAAATCAATGGGGTCGGTCCTATTGAAATTAATAGTATGTACTATTAAATCTATTACATCATCCTATTGTTTTAATAACATGCGTACCATTGTTGCAATGGGACTACTATTGAATCAATGGGGTCGGTCCTATTGAAATTAATAGTATGTACTATTAAATCTATTACATCATCCTATTGTTTTAATAACATTCGTACCATTGTTTTAATGGGACTACTATTGAATCAATGGGATGGCTCCTATTGAAATTAATAGTATGCCCTATTAAATCTATTACATCATCCTATTGTTTTAATAACATGCGTACCATTGTTGCAATGGGACTACTATTGAATCAATGGGGTCGGTCCTATTGAAATTAATAGTATGTACTATTAAATCTATTACATCATCCTATTGTTTTAATAACATGCGTACCATTGTTGCAATGGGACTACTATTGAATCAATGGGGTCGGTCCTATTGAAATTAATAGTATGTACTATTAAATCTATTACATCATCCTATTGATTTAATAACATCCGTACCATTGTTTCAATGGGACTACTATTGAATCAATGGGATGGCTCCTATTGAAATTAATAGTATGTACTATTAAATCTATCACATCATCCTATTGTTTTAATAACATCCGTACCATTGTTTCAATGGGACTACTATTGAATCAATGGGTGGGTCATATTGAAATTAATAGTATGTACTATTAAATCTATTACATCATCCTATTGTTTTAATAATATCCGTACTATTGTTTCAATGGGTCTACCATTGACTCAATGGAACGGGTCCTATTAAAACTAATAGTGCGTACTATTAAATCTTTTGTATCATACTATTGTTTTAATAATATTTATACCATTGTTTCAATGTGACCGGTCCTATTGAAATTAATAGATTTTTTTACTTCAAACTATTAAACTAATGAACAAAATGTTAAATAAAATTCTATAAAATTAAAAAATATAATATTGAAAGAACGTATACAAACTATTAATTTTTACAAGTAAGAATTAACTTTTATTCTATTATAAAGAGAGAGCTAGAACTTCATTTTCCAAAATTATTTTAATAATAAAGTGAATTTGTAAACATGATAATTATTTGTCAGCCATCACCCAACGTTGTTTGTTTTAGTTCAAACTGAAAATCCTTCAAATTAAAAACAACAACAAATTTTAGTAATACAAAAATAAATTTTTATTCAAATATTTACTTTTTTACTTTTTTATATGTAACGACTTCTTAAAATTAACTTTTACAATAATTATCTTAAAAATGGACAAACTTAGATATATAGACAAAATAAATGTAAAATGTTCTGTAAAAATGATTACAAAAATTGATTTTTATTCAAATATATACTTTTTTTTATATGCCACGACTTCTTAAAATTTACTTTAACAATAATAATGTTAAAAAATGGACAAAATTAGATACAAGGACAAAAAAAAACGTTATATGTAGATATGTAGGACAAAAAAAAACGTTATATGTTCTGTGGTATCACTCAAAATTCATTCAAAACTTTAAAGTAGCTATCGCACTAACCCTCTTATAAATAAACGAAGAACAACAACGAGTCAGCACTTATAAATCTTGTTTTTTTTAATAAATTTGTAATGGCTTGTGGCATTTGATAGTGAATTATAACTTTTAATCGGCATCTTCAATTTTTAGGAATGTACATCGCATACAGCAATGGTTGCGCGCTACCAAATTTAATTTATTTTTCGTTCCTCAAAATAAATCATGAGTTTGTCTAATAATGAGAAAAATTATCAAAAAGATATTCACTATCCGTGTGATAGAAAAATGTTAACGAGCGGATTGTATTTTTTTTTGTTAAGAGGCTTATACTGCCGTCCTAAGAAAAAAGGGCACAAGACCCAACACAAAAAAAAAATTAAATTTGGGGCATATTTGAAAACATTACAGTGCCGTGCCTAATTTATAATAGTAAAAATGCCTTAAATTAGTTTAAAACTATAGTGTTAAATTAAATTCTCCAATATGTATTTATTAAAACCATTTGATTTAAAAACCAAATCAAGAAATAATTTCTTTTTTTAATAAAAGCTAAGCTAGTTGCAAGATTTGACAAAAAATGGGACAACTGCAATTTTTTTTAAAATAGGAGGGCTTTGGCTTTACAATTGTAGAAAGTTGATCGCTGAATGAAGGCCAACAAAAGGCAAGGTATAATCCACGCCAATGCATTTCTTATGCAATAAGTGTATGCATCAAAGCTGATTTCAATGGATTGCAATGGATTGATTATAGAGCAATAGAGGTATATTAGAAACTGTCCACACTAACGTGATCGCTTTTGTTTCTACCATCTATTTGCAATCCAGAGCTTTCTAGGTGTTTTATCCTATCAACCAATAGTTTGATATAAAAGATAATACTAACTGAAGATCTATCTGTTTTCATAAAGAAAATTCAAATTTTTTTTAACCGAACAGCTCTTTTTCCATCATTCAAAGTGTGAATATGAACTGGAGGGCTGTCGAACTCACTAGCTGAGTGCAGAGAAAAAGAGTTTTTGCAGTTGCCTACGACTAAGGCCTGTATATGTTCACTAAAATAATTAATATTCCACTCTGTGCACAGGAAATAAAGTTTTGTTTCTATTATAAAACATTGTTGGATTTCAAAAAGTAGAATAGACTCATCTTTTTTTGTTAAAAAAATGTGCGGTTTATATAATTTTCCTTTAAAAGATACTTTTTCCACACAATTTACTTCAGATAGATTTGAACTTATATTGTTGCGAATAATTCCATTGTAAAGCTCATTAAAATTACAAATAAATATGGACTTTTCATCGAAAATTAAATCTTTTTCGAAAAAACTCTGAGTAATAAGACTATGGGAAAACTTAAGTCCAGCTTTAACGCTAAGAGTGTATGAAATATTTATCCTTGAATTCGTTACTTTGGCTGCATGCTTGTTTTGTTTGTGTAACGCTTCAAAACGCATACACCACAAATACCTCAGCGGTCCACACTTTCGAATCGCAGATGGATAATGAACCAAAAAGTGAAACTTTGGTTTTAATGGTTCGTTGAATAGCTTTATAAATAAAGAGTTATGTTTTGCTATTAAATGCTCCAAGGAATTGAGTTGAAATTCACAGATTTTAGGTAAGAGAACTATATCAATAATTTTAACCAATGTAATAAGGAGTTCCCAATGTTTATTATTTTCTGGTACGAGGTCTCCTATCATTAACGGCAAATAATGTACTAAAGTCATAGTTTCACGGGCAGTCATTTTCAAATTATTAACCTTTAACATTGATAATATAAACGGTGGAGAAATATTGCCTATTTCCGTTTCTCCATAGCTGAACATCTGCTTACGGTTGTTAAGAACCTCAATCGAAAAAAGTTTGGAATCTTCCAAAAAGTGTAATAAAATTTTTGAAATATCATACCTGCAAACTCCTTCGAAAATGTCATGCATTATGTCAAAATAGAAATTATTGGTTACATGAAAAGATTTTATATTATTGAAAATGCAGTTTTCTTTAATACCAGTTAGTTTTTCATTGTTAGTCTCAAGATCAGTTTTATAGTTTTCAACATTACGCAAAAAACTGACATATTCAGTGACATCAGATTGCATATCACTTCTACTTCTTTTGCAAACTCTGCAATAAAAGTTTGAATTAAAACTGCTAGAAAACCCCATATAAGTGTTAAGACCTAGATTATCACCAACAACGAATGCTAAGATAAAGTTTACGTGATAAATTTTTTTATCTATATCTATTTGCAATCCACTGTTTTCTAGGTTTTGTATCCTATCAACAAAAGGTTTAATCGAAAAGATATTACCAAATGAAGATCTATCTTTTGTTTTAAAGAAACCGGCAGCAAAAATGTTACGAAGCTTCGATAAGTATTGTGTAGGAATAGTCGGGAAAGTATAATAAACACCGCAAATCGATTGATCTTTTGCATGAGAACCCAAAGGGTTGTCGATACAAAAGTCATCGAAAAATAAAATAAATGGTATTATTATTTTGTTTTCATAATGTTTTGTCTTTTCTTTCCAAATACTTGCATTTATTAGGCTGTTGTAGTAACCTGGAGAACAATCTTTTAATATTTTTGTATTTTCTAATGTTTTGCAAAAAACATTTTTGGATTGAAAAAATTGTTGTATTTGAAATTCAATAGGCATTATAACTCCAGTAACTCTATTAGAATCTAACGTGGGAATGTTATTAATAATAACTTCGCAAACTTCTTCATTAATAGTGTAATATAACGGTTTTTTAAACAAACTTTTAGTTTCTAGCTCTTGAAAAAGTTTATATTCTGTACTAATTGACTTGAATGGAAGCAGCATTTGATTAAGAAAATGAATAGCAGCAGTTTTACTTGTATTGCTTTCAATTAAAGTAATAACATTATTTATTACAGCTTCATAAAGGGGATCAATGACATCTCGCTGAACTTGTTCAATTATTGTTGAAACGTTTTTCCTATTAAAATTATCATTTCGGTGAAGAGATAAAGCAAAAGTAAGTGCATTCATATTATTAGAACAATTGGATTTTGATGATAACTGTATATCATTTGGAATTAAATTAATATGTACAGGGTCTAAAATATTAAAAGTTGAAGAATTAGTTTGGTTAAGGTTTATTGGGTTGAGTATTGAAATGTTCTGGTCAGCTATTTCGCCACAATTTTGATTTTTCATAGTTTTATTTTCATGAACTCTTTCGATATGTCTTTTATAGGTGTAAATATTTTGGAATTTTTGAAAACAATCTTCCTCGAAACATAAAAAAAAACTTAATTTGTTGAGATTGTGGGCTGATTTTAAATGAATAACTAAAGTTTTGGATGAAGAATATGATTTTGATTGGATACCACATAAAAAACATTTCATTTTTAAGGACACAATATAATTTAAACTTGCAGTTGATCAAAAAAGAAGTCGGACACTTAGTATTTCTTTTTTTTGTTTCGACAAATTAAAAACTCACAACATTCATGTTATTTTTTTTTTTGTTCTTCAGATACATCATAAATAAATAAATAGAAAATTTGGATTTCTTTCAAAACTTCTCAATTTTTAACCCCTTAAAGAAATCTGGAAAGTGTAGTGTTTTTTGTCGAATAATAATCCGTTACCAATTTATATTGAGTTGAAACTTAAATTAATCAATTTGAAATTAAAAGAAAAGGTGAAGATAACTTCGAAAAAACGTAATTAAGCATTACATAAAAGGAAAAACTATTCTCGGTATAGCAAAATACAAATTTTTTCTAAAAAGGTACAAAACAATAATATCTTTAGAAAATTCACCGACAGGTAGAATGCTGAAGAATTTCAGTGTGGCCGACGTGAATAAATTAAGTTAATTTCGAACTGACGGATAAATATTATATGTTTGGAGACAACCAAACAAAGATAAAGGAATCTGCGACCAAGTGTCACTATACATATATCCGTATGGCTATATCCGAATTTGGAAAAGGAAAAAAGGATCAATGCAAATACATCTAGCATTTAAAAGATAATTTTCAAGGAAAATTACATGTATCGGAATAAACCGTTTATTTAAAATGTATGAAAAACTAAACAAAGAAGAGGTAGGACACAGTAATCACATCGACTAACTGTGAAACATGAAACTACATGATCAGTTAATTTTATATTTTATAATATGGATTAACACGAATACATCCAGATTTAAAAATAATTCCCCAAAAAAAGATTTAAAAGGTTAAATATTAAATGTCCGTTTTCTGTTTTAACTACATACAATTTCTACTGATTTAAGTAGCTTAATAAACTTGCTATATTTGAGTTTTCTTCTTTCTGGAAATCGTAAAAATAATGTTCTACAAAAAAATAAAAATTTCTACCTTCTTGAGGATACTTAAAGTTCATAACATGGAATAATTTAAATGTAACGTCAAAACATTTAACAAAAGTCGAAAATTTGTACAAAATTCCGTCATAAAAAGTTAAAAAAATTTCCAATTTAGTTATTTCCGGACCTATTACAATAATAATTGGTTGAAGGGTTAGCCCCTTAGAAAGATATTTCTGGCGCAACATATCTACCTTATCCCCATACTGCGCTGCAGTTGAACAATAAACAAAACATGAGTCCTGGGCGTCTTTGATGCTGGGCTTCCACTTTCCTTTTTTCGAACTTTTTTTTCCAACGGAAATCATGGGCGGCTTCAACAAAGCGTGCAGCAAATTAAATATGATGAAGTCTCGAGAATCTAAAAAAAAAAAAAAAATTAGTAACTTGATGGTGGTAGTTGTTGGATTTATTTACAAAATTCATTCATAAACATTTTTTTGAAGAAAGTATCATCATTACGAGCAGAATTTAAAAAAAAAATAATTGAGTAAATAAAAATTATTCACTAAGTAAAAGTTAAAAAAAAAGTAAATTTAAAGAAAATGAAGGAAATGTATATTCTACAAATATTTTACTCTCTCTTTCTGATAATTTTTAGGGATTTATAATAGGATTTATAATATATTATATAATAAAATTGTTTCTTACTTGTATCGATATCTTTGTCCAATTCCTTAAGAAGACATAGGGAAGTTTTATCCCTTATTTTCCTCTTGAAGTATGAGATAATTTTTTCAATGAAGGACGGCCACAACTCAAAAATTCTCGATTTATTGAATGGCTTTATGGTGTCGTAATCGAGTTCAATCTGAAATATTACAAATAAAGGAATCATTAGGAATGCATATTTCTGTATTTTAACTCAAAGTATTGTCAGGTGCCTGCATGTAAGGTCTGCATTATGAAATGCACCATAACGTCACGTTTCAGTGAAAACCTCGTAAGTCGAAACTGATACATTTTTCAGGAGATACAAAAAAACGATTTAAAAATAACATAATAGCAATCACAGGGTAGTGTACTATAAATTTTGTCGCCAAAATTTGATAACGGTTTTTTGTAGAGGAATCAAAAACAAGCATTTTTTGTACTATGGGAGGGGCCTATCTCGCCCCGTTCATGAAGTAGAAGCAATTTTAGAAAAAAAAAATTATAAAACAACGACGATTCTTACAATGAAGTACTATAAAGAAATCTATTCTTTTATCCTAAATTTAAATTTAATTATTTATGTCAACAGTTTTTGAAAAATTCGCATGCAAAAATTTTCATAAAAAAAATGAGAAAAAAGTTTAGACCTATTTTTTCGAAATTGCGAAACGAAGACTTTCAAAACCGGTATAGTACTTTATTGTATGTGTTGCCACTGTTCTTTCATAATTTTTTTTTTTTTCATTTTAAGTCTTTTTTTTTTTAAATTGCCCCTGCCTACTAAACGGGGTTAGGAAGACCCACCCTGCCATAGCAAAAATGATTGTTTTTGACTCCTCTACAAAAAACCGTTATCAATTTCCGGTGCCAAATTTATCGTACTCGAGCCCAATCACAAAACCTAGAAGGTTTATCTGGTGTGCATAGACAAAAGAAAAAAGGATATATGTAATCAAAAAGCGCTGAAATTTGAACTAAGTGATTTTTTTTCTGAAATACCTTTAAATGTCATGTTTTTACTTATAAGGTTTTGACGAAAAGCCTATGATAAGAGTAAATATTTTAGTTTAATTAAAAAAAAAAAATTCGTAAAAAAAATAAAAAATAGACAAACCAATGTATGTCCAAGAGCATGCTTAAAAAGGGGCCACTTCATCAGGATATTGATATGCCCAATCCTAATGTCTTTTTGCCTTTGTGTTAAAACTTTGCTCCATTTCTCTTGAACTTCAATCCATGGCTCATTGTTATGCATCAGCCATATGATAATCTGCTCAACATCTGAATCCAACGGTTCTTGGGATTCGGGACTTTCTCTAATAATATCAGAGATGGGATTTTCCACTATCATATAACGAAAATAGATCAAAAATTGCAAGAAAAAATCAAACGCTTCCTTACCTGGTTCTACCAATTCTTGATTTGTTTTTCTTTTCAAACTTCTAAGCTTTATTCGTGCGTTGACTGCCTTATCATGAAGTTTACCAGTCGGGTTCAGGCCATGTCCTCTTTTATGTAAATAGTATTGCTAAAAAAGGGATGAAAGAATTTTTTTAATAAAACAAAATTACGTGAAATTTTTGTATGAGTTTTTTTAAAATCTTTAACTGGTGTTATGTATTAATTTGGATACTTTGAATATTTCCTTTTATACTCGAAACATATATTTAAAAATTTCTTCATAGAAAATCACATATTTTTGTATCCGACTATTTACGGTTTCCTAACAATTTTTTTTCCCTTGAAAGAAGATCCTAATTTTTTAAATAATTTTTTTTTTTTCAATTATTCTACTTTTCTCATAGTTTTAACTAAATCTAACTAAATCGGATTTTCAATTTATTTGTGCCAAAAGGCGTTATTATAGTAAAATAATAATTTATATTAATTAATTAATTATTAATTTAATTTATATAAGTCCATTTTTTGTTTATTTTTGGTGTTTTGAGCTCTTCCGGCTGATATTTTCATTTCAGTTAACAAAAATAAAATTCAGGAGAAAAAATACTTGATTTGAAAAATTAAATATTTTGAGGTAGACTTCATTATTAATATAACTATATGTCTAGTCATAAGAAAATCTTACTTTGTCTTCAGTAGGGAAAATGACTTGAATTGCATTTGTCGCAGATTCAATGTCCTTCATTGACATCTCTTTTAAATTTGATAAATAGCTTTCAACTATTACTGAAATAAGCATTGTCTTATTGTTTTCATCTAAAAAATGCTCTTTTTTATAAAACTCCAGTATTCCAAGTCCCTTCTCAGTTTTATTTAGTAAGTCTTGAAGTGAATAACTGCTTATATTGTTTGTCTCATCTCCAAAGCTAACTTGAGATGTTGAAGGTGACATTGTAAAGCTTTTAGTCTCAGTCGAAACTTTGTTTTCGGTTGGAGTAATGGATTGAATCCATTCTCTACAGCTGTTTGGAACTTCATTTGAGGCCTTAGTTAAATAAAAAAAAAGGAATACTTAATTGTGACAAATAATTCAATGTTAAAAAACCTACATTTTTTCTCCATACATTTAACTGAAACTTAAACTTAGCTCTTGTTCCCAAAAGAGGAGCAGGAAACAAATCGTTAATTTCTGCATCCGTCGCAAGAAGAAGGCTTTCAATGTCGAAACCATTTTCTATTGTACGTACATGATTGTTAAAAATATAGAATTACAAAATGCTTAAAGGGTGCAAACTTTCTTACCAATAACTCGTTTCAAAATTAATTCATCGAATCCGAATCGGTTGCAAATAAGATCTCTTATTTCAAAATTTGAACTTTTATTTTCAATCACGAAAGTCATTGTTCCATCGACATCTTCTGCCAAAATAATACTTCCATCTTCATTATCGCCACCTTTTGCTAATTGTATAATTTGACCAACTTGACTATCCATCTATTATTGGTAAAAAAATTGCAATGATCAATTTCAATATCATAAAGTAAATTTAAATATTAACTGAAAAGAAATCTTATTAGGGTTGTTTAATATGCTACGAATAAGGGAAGTTTATAAAGTAAGTGTTCAAGTTGCTGCCCAGTAACAAATGTTCTGTTTTCTGGATATCAAATTCAATTAATCAAATTGGTGCTCCTTAAATTTTTCATTTTTAGTACATAAAACCCAATATAAAATATTCACTCTTATTATAACAGGCGTTTTTCTTGAACGACAAATGTCATTTTAAAAACATTGTGTTACGAATGGCGTTATGGAGTCGTTTTGGCGTAATGCCTTACTTTGAGTGGAATGTAAATTTTTGTGAGAAAAATGTCACTCATCTCCATTATGACTTTCGAGCGTCGTTTAACTTGCATTGAAAGACATACCAATTGTTAATCGACTGGATGGCAAAATTCACTAAAAATGTAAGTTTTCAATAATTTTTAATTTATTACAGAATTCAAATCACTAATCCCGACCAAATAAAACGTCTCTTAGAGTTGATGGAAGAAAGTTCATAACTAGCAACGAGTATCTAGAGAGAGCTCTCGCAAACCAAGAAAAAAAAAAAACATGCTTAGAATTGAATTTCTTAGGATCACTAGTGACTAGTTAAAATTGAAAAAAAAAATGTCAAAAAGTACGAACATAAAATCAAACCAAACATATTTATATTTTAAAGCACGTTTTCACAGGTTTGATTCGATTCAAAAATCTAATGGATTAGATTTGCGTCTAAGCGTCATTCCCGCGTTTAATTAATTAATTTTGTTGGTCTTATCTCTTGTTTCGTCATCTATTATTTCGTTTCTTCATAAACAACAGCACTCATTTTACACTTTATTTCTGAACTTAAATCGGAAGATTGAATTAAAATTTAAAAAAAAATGTGTAATTGCTTTGAAAAATATCAAATTGTCAATATCAGCTGTTTCTATGGAAGGCGTTTTGATCAAAACGACTGGCGTTCATCGATCGCAATACTGACTCTTAGAAGCCTTAAAAGTGACTCGACATAAAAAGTGATAATCGTCGTTCAAGAAAAATGCATATTGTTATAAGGGTTATTAATATTTTTTTAAAGAATAAAAAATGTAACCTTAAATATTTACTATGCAGATAAAGATGTATTTTCAGAAAAATCATCAATCCGTTTTTGAAATATCAAAGTAACAAAAAATCTGATCAAAAACATTTGTTTTTGAAAACGATTACAAGAAAATTGAAAATAAAATTAAAATTGTTCTATGAGAGATGTTGAAAGTCTCAATGCAAAATTTTGTCCTCTTAAATTTTTAACAAAAAATTGGACCTTTTGTACCATTAAAAAAAAAAACATTAATATCTGGACAATAAAGCTGAAATTTTCATCTAAACTGACAATATTTCTGAGAATTAAAATTTTAAATATTAAGACATAAGCATGACAGACTAAGAGCCCACAGCTATTTTTGGGTGTGAGCGATAGCAAAAATTAACTGGTATTTTTAGATAGCTCTTTACTTTTCATATTCAAATATGAAAGTCTTGCATGCCGTAGTTGAGGCCTTTGCCGGTAATGGTGCATTAAAAATGCGTTTTTTTTTAAGCCCAGGTAAAAAGTATAACATTTGAGTAATAATTATTTCTTTATACCGTACCTCCTTTGCTATTTGGTATGTTGAAATATTTATTTATGAATACAGTTTAATCTTATTTTTAATAATAAGGCTCACTAACTCCTACAAAACTGTTTTCAATTACTATTTTGAAACTAATGTAGTGATTCTTGAACTGAAATATAGGCAAATGGTACATACCATTTAAACAATGTGATTCTGATTAATGGTATGTACTATTAAATATTCTTGAAATCCAACCAAATTAATAAGATATTATGTATTATTAAAGAAAATGTTTACCGTTATAAATGCACAAATTGATTTTTTATTTGATATTATGAATCTAATTATTATTTTCTGACTGCGTATTTCATTTGCTATTTGTGTTGAAATGAAAACATTCGGTTTTATGTACTTTTTAATAAATGTTTTTAATTGTACTCACTGATTTCCAACCACATTCGATGATGAAACTGAAACTAATGATGAGAACTTATAAAGCTATGACACTAAACCATTAATTTTTTCTTGATAACGTACGTCGTTTACTATTTATGTTTAAAATTTTTATTATTTATTTTTTCAAATAAATTAATGTTTTTAATTGTGTTCACTGACTACATGCCGCCTGCAACCACGACACTGAAATTAATGACGAGATTCTTCAAACTAAAACATTTAACTGATGTACCTACATACATTTAAAGTACATACTATTGAAACAATGGGATTCTGATTTTAAAAAAAGTGTTTCAATGGGATGTACTATTAAATCTCCTAAAATCGGTATGGATACAGTTAAAACGAAATTCTAGATTAATTGTTGAATTGAATGAACAAATTGAATTTGTAATTATGAAACAAATGATTAGTTATAAATGTGTTTTATAAAGTTTTAAAAATAATTTTACTTTGACGGAACACTACCACTTCAAACACGAGACTGAAAATAATGACGGCATTTTTAAGCTACATTATATTACATTAATAGTACATCCCATTAAAACAATGTGATTATGATGAAAAGAAATGCTTTTCAATGAGATGTACTATTAAATCTCCTAGGAATCAAACAGTAAAATAAATATTCTGTAATTATTTGTGTAATTGAATTTTACTTGGAGTTATGAAACTAATAATTATTTCGCGATAACCTGCTTGGTTTACTATCTGTGTTGAAAATATTCTGTTTTGTTCACTTTTTAGCAAATGATTTAATAGAACTCACCAAATTCAATCACAAATATGAAACAAATGACAAGATATTACAAAGCTGACACTAAAACATTTATTCTTTCTTGATAACGTACTTTGTTTGCTATTTATGTTTAAAATGTTTTCTTATTTGTACTTTCGAATAAATTTATGTTTTTAATTGCGACCACTGACTACCTACCGGTTTCAATCACGACACTGACACTACTGACGCCATTCTTCAACCTAGAACATTTAACTGATGTACATACATTAATAGTACATACTATTGAAACAATGGGATTCTGATTAAAAGAAAAGTGTTTCAATAGGATGTACTATTAAATCTCATAAGAATCAGACTGGATTAATAGTACATATATTAATAAAGCAAATTTGTACAGTTAACACAAAATTCTAAATTAATTGATATGAATGAACAAATTGAATTTGTAATTATGAAACTATTAAGTATTTCCTAATAATGCACCATGCTTGCCATTTATGTTGAAAATGGTTTGTTATACATATAATATGTATTTTTTGAAATAAAAGTTTTAAAAATTATTTTACTTTGACGGAATAGTCACTACCACTTTAAACACGAGACTGAGGCTAATGACGACATTTTTAAGCTACAGTAATGGTACATCCCATTCAAACAATGAGATTATGATGAAAAGAAATGCTTTTTAATGGGATGTACTATTAAATCTCCTAGGAATCAAACTGGATTAATGGGATATGTACTATTAAAGCAATTTTTTACAGTTAAATAAAAATTCTGTAATTATTTGTGTAATTGAATTTTTACTTGGAATTATGAAACTAATAATTATATCCCGATAACCTATTTCGTTTACTATATGTGTTTGATATAGTAGAACTCACCAAATTCAATCACGAAACTGAAACAAGATATTACGAAGCTATGACACTAAAACAATTATTCTTTCTTGATAACGCACCTCGTTTGCTATTTCTGTTTAAAATGTTTTCTTATTTGTACTTTCGAATAAATTTATGTTTTCAATAATGCGACCACTGGCTACCTACCGCTTTCAATCACGACACTGAAACTACTGACGCCATTCTTCAACCTAGAACATTTAACTGATGTACATTAATGGTACATACTATTAAATAAAATGTGATTCTGTTTTAAAAAATGCTTTTCAATGGGATGTACTATTAAACATCCTAGGAATGAGAGACGATTATAATAGGATGTGTACATTAAAGTAAAGGTTTACCGTCAAACCAAAATTATTTTTAAGAATGCATAAACTGAATATTAATTTTCTATAAAAGATATAAATATTACCTGATAACATATCTCGTATAATATTTATGTTGATAATATTCTCTGTTATGAAGTTTTATATAAATAACTCTTTTTAATGGCGTTCACTGACTTGGCATTCAATCACGACTCTGAAATGAAATTTTTGATGAAATGTTATAAAAACTATGATAATTATAGATAACGTACAAACCTCGTTTACTATTTATGTTGAAAATGTTTTGTTATTCATATATTTTCGCAATAGAAGTTTAAGAAAACAATTTTACTTTTCCCGACACTGACGCTACTAGTATATGTACTACTTCATTCACGATACCGAAACTTCTGACAAGATTCGTAAGGCTATAAGGGGCATGTTCACACTCACTCAATTTTCAAAGGGTAGACTGCACTTGATCACAGATTTGACGGTCCAAGCACATTCAACATAATATAATAGCATGCGCATAAATTGAAAAAATAAACTAAAAGAATTGAAAATGGCAAAATAAGACTGAATACATTAAATATAATATAACTACGAATGTTTCGTAAAACACAGTTATGAGTTTACATGTGAAATCTTTTGCACTTGACCGCATTTTTATAAAAAAATTAATCATTACAATTTATTTTAAGAAACTATAAAATATGGCATTTGTTGAATATGTTCGACGTTCAAATAAGTAAAATATTTCAACATCGATATTCAAGCATAGTAATTATCAAATCGCAGTTTCGGTGTTCAATAAAGCTCTGTTTACACGTGCAGTTTTGTACTTTTTACTTCTTATTTATCATATTTTCGCAATATTGATGTTCTATAAAACACAGATTTCAGTTTAGACATGAAAACTCTTGCTCTTGACCGCATTTTTATAAAAAATGAAGCATTACAATTTATTTTAAGAAACTATAAAATATTGCATTCATTGAATATGTTCGCTGTTCAGATAAGTAAAATATTTCAACATCGATATTCAAGCATAATGATTATCAAATCGCAGTTTCGGTGTTCAATAAAGCTCTGTTTACACGTGCAGTTTTGTACTTTTTACTTCTTATTTATCATATTTTCGCAATATTGATGTTCTATAAAACACAGATTTCAGTTTAGACATGAAAACTCTTGCTCTTGACCGCATTTTTATAAAAAATGAAGCATTACAATTTATTTTAAGAAACTATAAAATATTGCATTCATTGAATATGTTCGCTGTTCAGATAAGTAAAATATTTCAACATCGATATTCAAGCATAATGATTATCAAATCGCAGTTTCGGTGTTCAATAAAGCTCTGTTTACACGTGCAGTTTTGTACTTTTTACTTCTTATTTATCATATTTTCGCAATATTGATGTTCTATAAAACACAGATTTCAGTTTAGACATGAAAACTCTTGCTCTTGACCGCATTTTTATAAAAAATGAAGCATTACAATTTATTTTAAGAAACTATAAAATATTGCATTCATTGAATATGTTCGCTGTTCAGATAAGTAAAATATTTCAACATCGATATTCAAGCATAATGATTATCAAATCGCAGTTTCGGTGTTCAATAAAGCTCTGTTTACACGTGCAGTTTTGTACTTTTTACTTCTTATTTATCATATTTTCGCAATATTAGCTGCGTTTTATTTTCCCCCAGATCCAATCCAGATCAGATCATGAAAATAAAACAATCCAGGATCTCAGTGACAACTTGTTATATACCCAACTCTTTTTTTCCTTTGTTTTTTTTATTCGTATACACCCTTTGTCTTTTTTCTTTACACTACTGACGACATTTACAAATTAAGGGTGTGTGTTCAAAATGGATTTGGAAATCCAAATTCAAAACAAAGTTGGATCTTGTGTTGTTTTTGTAATACATGTATTTTTGTAAGCAAATCCAATCTGGTTCGGATCTTGGGGAAAATAAAACACAGCTATTGATGTTCTGTAAAATACAGATATCAGTTTAGACATGAAATCTCTTGCTCTTGGCCGCATTTTTATAAAAAATGAAGCATTACAATTTATTTTAAGAAACTATAAAATATTGCATTCATTGAATATGTTCGCAGTTTACACGTGCAGTTTTTTTACTTTTTACTTCTTATTTATCATATTTTTGGAATATTGATGTTCTATAAAGCACAGATTTCAATTTAGACATGAAATCTCTTGCTCTTGACCGCATTTTTATAAAAAATGAAGCATTACAATTTATTTTAAGAAACTATAAAATATTGCATTCATTGAATATGTTCGCTGTTCAGATAAATAAAATATTTCAACATCGATATTCAAGCATAACGATTATCAAATCGCAGTTTCGGTGTTCAATAAAGCTCTGTTTACACGTGCAGTTTTGTACTTTTTTCTTTTTATTTATCTAATTTTCGGAATATTGGTGTTCTATAAAGCACAGATTTCTGTTTAGACATGAAATCTCTTGCTGTTGAACGCATTTTTATAAAAAATGAAGCATTACAATTTATTTTAAGAAACTATAAAATATTGCATTCATTGAATATGTTCGCAGTTTACACGTGCAGTTTTGTACTTTTTACTTCTTATTTATCATATTTTTGGAATATTGATGTTCTATAAAGCACAGATTTCAATTTAGACATGAAATCTCTTGCTCTTGACCGCATTTTTATAAAAAATGAAGCATTACAATTTATTTTAAGAAACTATAAAATATTGCATTCATTGAATATGTTCGCTGTTCAGGTAAATAAAATATTTCAACATCGATATTCAAGCATAACGATTATCAAATCGCAGTTTCGGTGTTCAATAAAGCTCTGTTTACACGTGCAGTTTTGTACTTTTTACTTCTTATTTATCATGTTTTTGGAATATTGATGTTCTATAAAGCACAGATTTCAATTTAGACATGAAATCTCTTGCTCTTGACCGCATTTTTATAAAAAATGAAGCATTACAATTTATTTTAAGAAACTATAAAATATTGCATTCATTGAATATGTTCGCTGTTCAGATAAATAAAATATTTCAACATCGATATTCAAGCATAACGATTATCAAATCGCAGTTTCGGTGTTCAATAAAGCTCTGTTTACACGTGCAGTTTTGTACTTTTTTCTTTTTATTTATCTAATTTTCGGAATATTGGTGTTCTATAAAGCACAGATTTCTGTTTAGACATGAAATCTCTTGCTGTTGAACGCATTTTTATAAAAAATGAAGCATTACAATTTATTTTAAGAAATTATAAAATATTGCATTCATTGAATATGTTCGATTTTAAGATAAATCATATTTAAACATCCATGTCCAAGGATTATAAATATCAAATCGTAGTTTCGTTGTTCAATAAAGCTACGTTTACACGTGCAGGTTTGTGCTTATCTTTACTATTAATAACACTAGTGCCGATTTCTATAGCCCTAGTGCATGTTTCGTTTCGTCGTTTTACTGAAAGGCGCATCCAATGAGACACGTAGATTTTATGTGCTAAAAAACTAGAAGGGCAGATTCCACCCAAATCTACTTTGCGCCAGATTCAAGTAATATTCTCGGATTCAGCACGAAAAACTTTTTATTATAGCGAAGATTGAGCTGAAAAGGTTTTTCTTCATCGTAAAACGACTTAATTATTAATTTCACATTAATTTTAGTTTCAAAAACATTTACGTACATGAAAATATTTGACTAATAGTATATCCCATTGAACTATTGGGATGCCCTTGCAAACAATATTTCGTGTTTTCAGTATTATTATTATTATATTATTAGTATTTTTTACTAAAACACACATTTAGTTTACTTTTAATAACAGAGTGTCGAATTCTATATTCCTAAAGTATTAATTTTACATTTAATTCGCGTTTCAAAACATAAAATTCCATGAAAATGTTTGAGTAATGGGACGTCCCATTGAACTTATTGGACGCCATATGAAACAATATATAAATATGTAAAATATTGTGAATTTAATAGTGTGTCCTATTAAATTAATGGTGTGCTTACTATTAATAACAATGGTACCGATTTTTATAGTTTCAAAGTTCCATCCCATTGATTTAATAAGATATACTATTAATTTTATATTTATTTTTCGTACCATAGTCGACTAATGGTATGTCCCATTGAACTAATGGGATGAACTATTAAATTAATTGATATTTAAATATGTAAAATTATGTGAAATTAATGGTTTATCCTATTGAATTAATGGTGTGCTTACTATTAATAACAATGGTACCGATTTTTATAGTTTCAAAGTTCCATCCCATTGATTTAATAAGATATACTATTAATTTTATATTTATTTTTCGTACCATAGTCGACTAATGGTATGTCCCTTTGAACTAATGGGATGAACTATTAAATTAATTGATATTTAAATATGTAAAATTATGTGAAATTAATGGTTTATCCTATTGAATTAATGGTGTGCTTACTATTAATAACAATGGTACCGATTTTTATAGTTTCAAAGTACCATCCCATTGATTTAATAAGATATACTATTAATTTTATAATTATTTTTCGTACCATAGTCGACTAATGGTATGTCCCATTGAACTAATGGGATGAACTATTAAATTAATTGATATTTAAATATGTAAAATTATGTGAAATTAATGGTTTATCCTATTGAATTAATGGTGTGCTTACTATTAATAACAATGGTACCGATTTTTATAGTTTCAAAGTACCATCCCATTGATTTAATAAGATATACTATTAATTTTATAATTATTTTTCGTACCATAGTCGACTAATGGTATGTCCCATTGAACTAATGGGATGAACTATTAAATTAATTGATATTTAAATATGTAAAATTATGTGAAATTAATGGTTTATCCTATTGAATTAATGGTGTGCTTACTATTAATAACAATGGTACCGATTTTTATAGTTTCAAAGTACCATCCCATTGATTTAATAAGATATACTATTAATTTTATAATTATTTTTCGTACCATAGTCGACTAATGGTATGTCCCATTGAACTAATGGGATGAACTATTAAATTAATTGATATTTAAATATGTAAAATTATGTGAAATCAATGGTTTATCCTATTGAATTAATGGTGTGCTTACTATTAATAACAATGGTACCGATTTTTATAGTTTCAAAGTACCATCCCATTGATTTAATAAGATATACTATTAATTTTATTATTATTTTTCGTACCATAGTCGACTAATGGTATGTCCCATTGAACTAATGGGATGAACTATTAAATTAATTGATATTTAAATATGTAAAATTATGTGAAATTAATGGTTTATCCTATTGAATTAATGGTGTGCTTACTATTAATAACAATGGTACCGATTTTTATAGTTTCAAAGTACCATCCCATTGATTTAAAAAGATATACTATTAATTTTATAATTATTTTTCGTACCATAGTCGACTAATGGTATGTCCCATTGAACTAATGGGATGAACTTTTAAATTAATTGATATTTAAATATGTAAAATTATGTGAAATCAATGGTTTATCCTATTGAATTAATGGTGTGCTTACTATTAATAACAATGGTACCGATTTTTATAGTTTCAAAGTACCATCCCATTGATTTAATAAGATATACTATTAGTTTTATAATTATTTTTCGTACCATAGTCGACTAATGGTATGTCCCATTGAACTAATGGGATGAACTATTTAATTAATTGATATTTAAATATGTAAAATTATGTGAAATTAATGGTTTATCCTATTGAATTAATGGTGTGCTTACTATTAATAACAATGGTACCGATTTTTATAGTTTCAAAGTACCATCCCATTGATTTAATAAGATATACTATTAATTTTATAATTATTTTTCGTACCATAGTCGACTAATGGTATGTCCCATTGAACTAATGGGATGAACTATTAAATTAATTGATATTTAAATATGTAAAATTATGTGAAATTAATGGTTTATTCTATTGAATTAATGGTGTGCTTACTATTAATAACAATGGTACCGATTTTTATAGTTTCAAAGTTCCATCCCATTGATTTAATAAGATATACTATTAATTTTATATTTATTTTTCGTACCATAGTCGACTAATGGTATGTCCCATTGAACTAATGGGATGAACTATTAAATTAATTGATATTTAAATATGTAAAATTATGTGAAATCAATGGTTTATCCTATTGAATTAATGGTGTGCTTACTATTAATAACAATGGTACCGATTTTTATAGTTTCAAAGTACCATCCCATTGATTTAATAAGATATACTATTAGTTTTATAATTATTTTTCGTACCATAGTCGACTAATGGTATGTCCCATTGAACTAATGGGATGAACTATTAAATTAATTGATATTTAAATATGTAAAATTATGTGAAATTAATGGTTTATCCTATTGAATTAATGGTGTGCTTACTATTAATAACAATGGTACCGATTTTTATAGTTTCAAAGTACCATCCCATTGATTTAATAAGATATACTATTAATTTTATAATTATTTTTCGTACCATAGTCGACTAATGGTATGTCCCATTGAACTAATGGGATGAACTATTAAATTAATTGATATTTAAATATGTAAAATTATGTGAAATTAATGGTTTATCCTATTGAATTAATGGTGTGCTTACTATTAATAACAATGGTACCGATTTTTATAGTTTCAAAGTTCCATCCCATTGATTTAATAAGATATACTATTAATTTTATATTTATTTTTCGTACCATAGTCGACTAATGGTATGTCCCATTGAACTAATGGGATGAACTATTAAATTAATTGATATTTAAATATGTAAAATTATGTGAAATCAATGGTTTATCCTATTGAATTAATGGTGTGCTTACTATTAATAACAATGGTACCGATTTTTATAGTTTCAAAGTACCATCCCATTGATTTAATAAGATATACTATTAGTTTTATAATTATTTTTCGTACCATAGTCGACTAATGGTATGTCCCATTGAACTAATGGGATGAACTATTAAATTAATTGATATTTAAATATGTAAAATTATGTGAAATTAATGGTTTATCCTATTGAATTAATGGTGTGCTTACTATTAATAACAATGGTACCGATTTTTATAGTTTCAAAGTACCATCCCATTGATTTAATAAGATATACTATTAATTTTATAATTATTTTTCGTACCATGTCGACTAATGGTATGTCCCATTGAACTAATGGGATGAACTATTAAATTAATTGATATTTAAATATGTAAAATTATGTGAAATTAATGGTTTATCCTATTGAATTAATGGTGTGCTTACTATTAATAACAATGGTACCGATTTTTATAGTTTCAAAGTACCATCCCATTGATTTAATAAGATATACTATTAATTTTATAATTATTTTTCGTACCATAGTCGACTAATGGTATGTCCCATTGAACTAATGGGATGAACTATTAAATTAATTGATATTTAAATATGTAAAATTATGTGAAATTAATGGTTTATCCTATTGAATTAATGGTGTGCTTACTATTAATAACAATGGTACCGATTTTTATAGTTTCAAAGTACCATCCCATTGATTTAATAAGATATACTATTAATTTTATAATTATTTTTCGTACCATAGTCGACTAATGGTATGTCCCATTGAACTAATGGGATGAACTATTAAATTAATTGATATTTAAATATGTAAAATTATGTGAAATTAATAGTTTATCCTATTGAATTAATGGTGTGCTTACTATTAATAACAATAGTACCGAATTTAATTATCTTATAGTAACATCACATTGATTTGATGAGATACACTATTAATTTTTTACTGTTTTTCTCGTATCAAAAAGATTTAATAAGATGAAACCATCAAAACAATAGTCCGTGTTATTAATATTGAAGGTCCAAATACTATTAAAAAAGTGTGAAATAATTTTTGGGTGACATATTTTGAACAATAGTATCAATATTATTAAATTTAAGTGAAAAACTATTAAGTCAATGGTCCGTCCCATTGAAGTAATGAGACGCATTATTATTATTATGTTTTTTTAATGGTATCAGTACTATTGACAAGTTAATAGTATTTATTAATAGGACAATAGTATTCATTGAAAAATATTAATGGTCCAACACTATTAAATGAATGGTATTTCCCATTAAATTTATAAGATTTACCCTATTAATAATAATAGTTTCAATACTATTGGATCAATAACCCACAAACCATTGATTTCATTAGAAAACTATTGTTTCAATAGTAAAATCCTATTGAAACACGTCCTATAAAAACAATGGTCGTACCATTGACAAATCAATGGGATCTTTTTCTCTGAGTGTATGGACCAATGATTCCCTCTGTCCATAGAGCACACCAAACAGTGACTTTTTGAGGATGTAACGGTGTCTCAACAATGGCTTGTGGATTATGATAACTCCAAATACGAAAATTTTGCTTATTAACGTACCCATTCAACCAAAGGTGAGCTTCATCGCTGAACAAATTTTTCTTGTGAAAATCGGGATCGATGGCCATCTTGTCGCACGAACCGAACCATTATTTTGGTAATAAATTCGCACGATTTGCAAACGTTGTTTAGGAGTGTGTCTATTCATTATGAAAAGGCAAACCAAACTGAGCATAAATCAAGTGACAGCTGTCAAAAGACCAACTCCGAAAAAAGTAATGCCAAATTGAAAACCACACGTCTAAAAAAAAACACCCTTTAGATCCGCTTAGATTCGCAGTGCAGTGCACTCTTTTCTTTTTACTCATTTGTATCGTGAAAAGAAAAGAGACAACTGTACTGAGAATCACTGCAGATCCAGTATTGGGTATTCCATAATCGACATGTATATTTGTTCGACTACATCAAATGTCCAACCAGTGGAAATTTTCCTATCATGAGTATTCTCAAATACTATAAATGTAACAGGTATATCAAAATCTAGATTTAGTTTTTTAAATAAATATCAACATATCCTTAACCACTGCATAGCTATATACCTACATATTATGTACAAAAACTACATTGAAACTTGTCGACAGGACATCGATCAATACAGATTTTGAATTGTCTGCTTTGACATATTTGAATTCAATCACAACACACAATTTATTCCATACCAATACACATACATGTGTACATATTTTATAATAAAAATATGTACGTACATAAAATATGTTCCTTACTAACAAAGCTGCATTTTATTCTAACGTTAACATTTAATCATCTATATGGTACTTTTGGTTTATTGATTGTTGTCAATCTCATCATTTGTGAGAAGTGTTGATTGGAGTTTTCAATAAATTTTGTATTTGCTATGCAACTAGAGTGAATGACAAATTTATGATTGTTGAGTCAATTCAGATTTATGAACTCATCTCTTCTATATAATGTTAGGTAGATGTCATACGTGTGTTTGTATAAGCTGACAATATAGAAAAGCAAACAATAAAGCTCATAGCCCATAGGTAACTCAGTGCTTTAGAAACTAAAGACATACCTAAGAATTATTTGTTTTACAGGTTAAAAGACATATAAGTTTATAAATCAAATTGAATAAATATTTTACAATGTACTTATAATAAGTGCTATCCTCAGTTACTGAAAATATACACATGCAATGCAAGCGTTATAACTTGTGGATTAACATGTATCTTAATTTTCTACATTCGTATATTATGCAAATTTAGAAAAAATCAGTATAAACAAAATAACATAATATGCAAATGTCCCAGTCTTTGGGTGATATGCATAAAACGAAAGTAATTACTTAAAGTATAAGGTTAAAGTAAAAACTATAACTTTTAGTAAAAGGTTAGATTCAAAGTATTTAATTCATTTCGTATGCATAAAATTTAGTTCATACTGGCTAGTAAATACTTTCAGTAGGTACTAAATTCATTCAAGTAAATACTAAGAATTCATCGGAAATTGATAGTAAATACTGTTTTTTGCACAATTTCTTGCTAACAAACACAATTTTTTAAAAGACTAAAGGCTTAACTACATAAGCCAAAAAAGTGAAAAAGTAAAAAAGTGAAAATTTTCAAACTCATTTTAGGATAGTGTTTCTGACTGGAAAACTTATAAAAATGATGCAGAAAGCTTAAATTTTGGTTTAAAAACAAATTTGTGTATTCTTTTTCACAAAACAACGGCGCTAGCGGTAAAAAAAATATTTTTACTTTTGTACTTCAGTACTTTTTGGCTTATGTAGTTAAGCCTTAACAATTGGTAATCAACACTTGTACAGTATTCAATTAGATCAAAATTTGCTTGGATATTGAAGAGCGGATATCCTTTCCAATAAATCGCGACTTTAAAACAAAATGGTTCTATGCACACCAGCATGACTTTGGAGAAAAACGCTTCTGTATATTTGAATCCTTTTATTCGACTAATGTGTAGGATAGAAAAAAAATAAAGTTTTGATCTTAAAATTTGACTTAACGAGGCTGACTGACGAGGCGAGGAACCTCGTTGCTCAGCGATGCGACAATATAATTTAGATAACCAAGGTTCTATTTACCACTTAGAACCTTGATGACTACGGTTTTTGTATTTTTTCATCACATAGAACCTTGTGACCTAAATTTTTTACTATTTAAGGATTGAGATGCGATGAAACTATAACATTTCTTTGTTGAAGAAATTTAGATTAATTAAGTTTTTATTTAATAATTATTATTTATAGTTAAATAAAACTTCAATTTTAAGTGATTGTTGTATAAAAGTTACCGACGCAGATTTTAAAAACAAAATAGTGGGTAAAACAATACTAATACTAAAAGTTTTAATCGTTAAATAAGTAAAGTTCATTAAAAAGGTTTGATCATTTTGATTGAGATAATAATCAGTTCTCCGAGTTGATTTAATCTATCCCATTGGGTATTATTTAAAAATAATGAATAAATTCTGAGCATTAAGGTTCTATCTGCATTTAAAAATGCAACAAAGTTCTATCTGAATTTTATTTTTTGAATTTTGTAAAACAAAGTTCTATGTGGATGTTAAAACCCTTTTGATTAAATCTCAAATCGAAAATTGTTAGATAGAACTTTGTATCCCTGGCTTTCTTAGAAATGGGAATAAATAGAGCAAGATATACAGGGGGAATCGAATAAGCATTAAGCGCTACCTTATTAGCCGGATTTGATATACTTATAACTCTTTTTTTCAAAATTGTCAGTTAGATGTTGTTGCATGTTGTTGTTGTTCATAATTTGATGGAAATTTTATTAAAAGGCTTCTTATTAGTTTTCAAGAAAATTCACTGTTCTCAAACAGTATATTGACTTAGCTTATATCTTCTCAAAAACTAACCTGAAAACCAGGATCTCCAACGAACCCTGAAAAAATTCTATATTTTTTTTTTAATTATTTAAAATACATACATTGTTAAAATAAAACACTTTAAGGCGAAGGCCCTAAGCTAAAATTATTTCAGCAGTTTTGAAACTTGACCTCTTAGTAAATTAACTATAAAGCAAAGGAACAGTAATGCGATAAATACATAACAACTTCAATTACGTTTTTTTTTCTGAAGCGAATATTGCTTTTATTTATATAAGTTTTAAAGTACATAACCAAAAACAAGAAATAATTAAAGTCATTTCCAAAATATCAGAATATACTCCTCATATAGATCTAAAAGGGAGTCTTTCAAGACTATTTGCAATGGCTTATCAATGAAGTGTGCACATAATTCCGTAAATATTCACAGCAACCCAGTTTCAATAAACAAAGTGACCAAAAAAAATTCAAGATTATTATTTTTTTGTTTCACAGTAATTTCAATTGATGGTTTAAAGCAAAAAGTATGTACTTTAAAATGTTCAAGTTGCTATTTTGCAACTTTGTAACGTTAAAAAATTGGAAAAAAAAAATTATTAAAAAACAATGGTAACATTGACATTACTGAACTATGGCTTTTTGAAAACAGAGGAATTTATTCTTTTATATCAAACTTAAATTACTGTATTTATGTTAATGGTTTTTTTATATTAATTTTCAAACTCGAAATTAAAAACAAACAAAAAATGTTATAAATAATTTTTTTTTCTTAAAAATTTTATATTATTAAGTGCCTGTTTATCTTTAAGTAATCTTATCAATTCTTAGTGATTCACTGAAAACTAGATGGTTCTATGTTTTTTTGTTTTCGAGGAAATTGAAAATTAGCAAAACTCTACTTTATTCTCAACTTCAAAACTGTTCACTAAAATATTTTGATTTAAAAATAGATTTTTGGCTTTAAAAAAAGGTATAACATGATTTGTAACGCCCATATTATTCACACGATACATCCAGATTAAAACTTAAATCCAAATGTAAAGTATTCAAATTCAATGTAAATACATCCGGATTTAAGTTTCAATCTGGATGTATCGAGTGAATAATATGGGCGTAAGTGTTTCCGTTGATTCCGCTGCGTCAGCAGACCCGAGAATATTTTGTGGTGAAAAAGTAGTTTAGGGGGACGATGGATAATTTGTTGAAAAAGTTCAATTTTATTAAAAAAAAAAGACAAACAAATATTTTTTATTTTATCTCTTTCTTTGGGGGCGCTGAAAAATAATTGATTCTAAGTGGGCAATATATGAATTAAGTTTGAGAATTTATGAAATTATTAACTATAATAAAAGAAAGAATCGGTCAAAGCCTCACTCATTTATTCAACTGATTCATCATTGTACAGCTTATACTTTAAGTATTAAAAATACATAAAAAAAAAATTTTAAATCGAAATAATACGCTCATTAAAAGCCCTTCCACACTATCCCACTGAGTATTAATACAAAGTGGAAAGATTTCCATGCTACTGCCAAATTTGTGAGAGAGAAATTTCTTTTCATTTATTGACCACACACAACAGTTTAATTTAACCTCAATAAAAATGTGATGAAATGTGTGACAGAATTAGAACCATTTCTAAAAATTCTCATGTATTAACACATGTCAAATCGTGTAGGCTGGGAATATCATATTTTGTTTCTACACTATTATACATGATTTGTTTCACACTTTTTTGACATGTATTAATACTCAGTGGGATAGTGTGGAAGGACTTTAAGAAGGGATTTTTTGAAATTCCTATTCTATGTAAGGTAAAACAGGATAAAACTGGTCATGAGTTCAAAAACTATCTTCTAAACGGAAGGTCGTGCAGTATTCATTTATTTTTATATAGGCAGTGGCGTAGCGCGGCAGGGCCAAGAAGGGCACAGACCCCGGGCGGCACTTTGCTAAGGGGCGGCAATTTTCCAAAATATTGAAGTTGCAAATTTTTAATATATCCGCAAGGCCATTTGCAAGGGGCGGCAATTTTTAAAAATATTAATCAATAGAGACGTTAGTGTAAAAGATTTGTGTATGTTCTATTTGTATATTTTATTTTTTGTCACAAGATTAATGTTAGGTAATAGGTAATGATCGAAACATTTTTTTAAGGAAATTTTATTTTGTTTTTTTTTTTATATTAATCCGCAATACTGGATCCGCACTAGTGATTCCCAGTGCAGTCCTCTCTTTTCTCATAATCCATTTGTCGTGAAAAGAAAAGAGAACACTGTAATGATCTTCGGATCCAGTATTGCGTATTCCATAATCGACATGATTATTTTGTGCGGAGTGTGGAGTGCGGAGTGTGGAGTGCGGAGTGAGGAGTGGGGAGTGCGGAGTGCGGAGTGAGGAGTGAGGAGTGAGGAGTGAGGAGTGAGGAGTAAGGAGTGAGGAGTGAGGAGTGAGGAGTGAGGAGTGAGGAGTGAGGAGTGAGGAGTGAGGAGTGAGGAGTGAGGAGTGAGGAGTGAGGAGTGAGGAGTGAGGAGTGAGGAGTGAGGAGTGAGGAGTGAGGAGTGAGGAGTGAGGAGTGAGGAGTGAGGAGTGAGGAGTGAGGAGTGAGGAGTTAGGAGTGAGGAGTGAGGAGTGAGGAGCGAGGAGCGAGGAGTGCGGAGTGCGGACGGAGGAGTGAGGAGTGTGGAAAGAGGAGTGAGGAGAAGTGCAGAGTGAGGAGTGAAGAGTGAGGAGTGAGGAATGAGGAGTACAGAGTGGGCAGTGAAGAGGGATTAGTGAAGAGTGAGGAATGAGGAGTGCAGAGTGGGCAGTGAAGAGTGAGGAGTGAGGTGTGAGGAGTGAGGAGCGAGGAGCGAGGAGTGAAGAGTGAGGAGTGAGGAGTGAGGAGTGAGGAGTGAGGAGTGAGGAGTGAGGAGTGAGGAGTGAGGAGTGAGGAGTGAGGAGTGAAGAGTGAAGAGTGAAGAGTGAAGAGTGAGGAGTGAGGAGTGAGGAGTGAGGAGTCAGGAGTGAGGAGTGACGGGTGAGGTGTGAGGAGTGAAGAGTTCGTACTAAAGGCTTTATATTGAAATCAAGTTGTTTCAACTTATAATAAAAAAAATCATATTTTAACTCAAAATTTTCTAAAACAAAAAAACTTTTAAAAAATCTTAGCACCGTTTTTCTTTACATTTTTTTTATGAAAACGAAACAACACCGATTTTTTTTTGGTTTTAAGTAAATGTTTCATTTTATATTTAGTGCTCTTATTAATTTTTAGTCGAACGTCGTAAATTTGACGCTGTATATACACGGTGTCCCATAAAGAATAGTCCAAACTGAAACTGGTGATAGGCCAGGTCCTGACCACTCAGAATTTAGTAACTTGTCTGTACTGCATCATTACGGTTTCGATTAACGGCTGTTTTTTTTTTTTAATTTTTAAAAACCCCTACTTCGAGCCAGTTTTTTGGTCACCCTGTCCATATTTTATTTTTGTTTATTTTAATTTTTACACCTGAATATTGCTTACTAAATAAAAGGGTTCAATAAATAAAAATAAATCTTTTTTTAAATAATAATTGTTTTATTAATTTTTATTTTGTATTTTTACGGTTAGCTTAAATTTTTTCTTACTTAATTTATAAAAATTGTTTAAAATGGCCCCCTCGTGCACTTGTACAAAACGAAAACTTTTTAAAAACTATCTTTTCAAGAGTTTTGTGCTTCCCGAATTTTGTATCTCTTGAGCAGCCATTTGTATCCGTTGCTGGAGTTCAATAATGCTACTTATTAGTTTTGCATACAATTTTCCCTCGAGGTAGCCCTAGCAAACAACAATTTTAACGAATTTAAGCCCGGTGACCGATACGGCCCCAAAATTGGTCCACCAGGTCCGATCCAACGTTCAAGGTAAACATTGTTTAAGAAGCGTTTTACAATACTACTACTATGTGCTGGGCAGCCATCGTGTGGAAGCCTCCTTGACTAGACAACGACGAGGGGCATGTCCGAAGGCAATGTCCAATAGAAAAAAACGTCTTTTTTCCAGAAAATTCAAGTAAGTTCTTGATAATGGTTAATGTTGCTGATTTCAATTTCAATTTATTTATCAAGGCAATAACTAAACACGCAGTAAGATACAATATCTTATAAAATAGCGCTAGCATCAAAATACATTTTAATAATTTGTTATTTAAATTGTATATGTATATACATAGACAAACAAAAAAATATTTACAAATGTTATTTAATTACGCTATTATTACAATATTTTTAATTTTATTTAACTAAAAATGGTAAAATTTATATGAATAATAATAAATATAAATGTTAAACTTAAACTTTTATACAACAAAAAAGAAAAAAGAAGAAAAATATACAAAATCTTTTCACATATCCCATCATCATCAAAAGGTTTCCAAGTACTGCTTAAGTCTCCTCCTAAACTGAATCGTACAACATACTGCTCGAAGCGAAGGGGGGATGGTTCAGAGAGTCCTAAAACTTGGCATTCAGTCAACAGTCCATAAGTTGATTTTGAATAGGTATAGCGATTTTTCGTCACGTTTCAAAATATGTGGGTTTTCCAATTTGTCAACTGTGGAGTTACGATTTATGAATATTTACGTGTCCATCATTCTATCCCAAAATTCATCAGTCCATAAAATTTTTTTTGAAAAAGCCTGAATCTTCTTGATTGGTATCAAGCATAATTCGATTGAATTTCAGTCTTTGTCAATAATTCTTTGGAACTCAAGTCCGGTGGTACTGCAGATGAATTGTAAGTTTTGATATTCCATGTTGTCCTTTCGAAAAAAGGGATCGAAATTCGGGAAGCACAAGACACGAAAGTTTTAAGACGTTGTCGGGCTTGTACAAATGCCAGAGAGGACCATTTTGAAAATTTTTGTAAATTAAGTAAGAAAAAATTTAAGCTAACCGTAAAAATAAAAAATAAAAATTAATAAAACAGTTATTATTAAAAAAAAAGATTTATTTTTTTTTATTTTAGAACCCTGTTTTATTTAGTTCAGATGGTTATAACTTTTGACATAAGCCTAATATTGGCAAATTTTACACCTTTCAAGAAACCTCAAAAATGTGGCCAATTTTTAAAAGTAAAATCCAGTTTGAACTTATACTTATGCTCTTTTGAAAATCGAAGTAATAAAATAGATTTGATCAAAGCATCATGACATTTATTAATTTTTAGCAAAAAGGTACAGAAAATTTTAAATATTTTAATGCATAAAATTGGTTTCATTGGTTTCTTAAGTAAGAAAAAATTTAAGCTAACCGTAAAAATACAAAATAAAAATTAATAAAACAATTATTATTTAAAAAAAGATTTATTTTTATTTATTGAACCCTTTTATTTAGTTCAAATGGTTATGACTTCTATTATATAAAGTATAATATTGGCAAGTTTTATACCTTTTAAGAAACTTCTAAAATGTGGCCAATTTTTAAAAGTAAAAGCCAGTTTTAAGTCATACGATTTTTTTTTAGGGTGCTCTTTTGAAAATCGAAGTAAAAAAATAGATTTGATCAAAGCATCATAACATTTATTAATTTTTAGCAAAAAGGTACAGAAAATTAAAAATATTTAAATGCATAAAATTGGTTTCACTATTGAGTGAAAAAATTAATTGAGTGTAAAAATTAAAAAAAAAAACAAAAATTAATTATGAACAGGGTGACCAGAAAACTGGGTCGAAGTAGGGGTTTTTTGAAATTTCAAAAAAAGCCGTTGCTCGAAAACCGTAATGATGCGGTACGGACAAGTAACTAAATTCTGAGTGGTCATGACCTGGCCTATCACCAGTTTCAGTTTGGACTATTCTTTTTGGAACACCCTGTATAGATAAATTGTTTTTCAGAAAATTAAAATTTATGAAAATAATTTTTTTATAGAATTTGAAGTAAACCGCATTTTTATAGGAAAAGAGTAAAAAGGGGTAAGTTTGAAATTTGGGTATACTTTATGTTTAGAGTTTAAGGAACAAAAAAAATCTTAAATTCCGATCACAAAAATTTAGTTTTAAAAATTTTCAATTTTCTGAGAAACTAAAAGACCTAAAACCGTAAGTTGTTTTAAGTTTGAAACTAAAAACTAATAAAAGGAGAGGAGACATAGAAAACAAGTGCAAGCATAATTGTTAACGGACTTAATAAAAACAACAAGTATACTTGAAGTAAAATTTTGCATACAGAAAAGTCGCTATGTAAAATGTTTTTTCGCTCTAACTCGTAAATGCGGATCCGCGCGGATATTATGATGCTTTCGTTATAGAACATATTATTCTAATTTCAGTTCGTAAATTATAAATAAAAATTGTAAAAAGTTGTGAATTTATGTATCGTGTATATTAACTTGATAAATTGGGAAGATTGAGATGGGTTTTACAAAATCAAACGTTAGTATTCTTCTTAATATTTCTTTTTTAATTTTGTTTTTGTTATATTATAACAGACAAGTATATAGAATAACTAGCTATAATAAATTCGATTACTTTCCAAAAGAGTTTTGAAAAAAATCGATAATTTAAATTATACCAAAAACTGCTTCAATATACATCGATTTATAACTATTTCTCTCTCTGAGCAAATTTAGATAAAAAAAAGTCATACATTTTACGTTCAAACATTTCTTTACTAACCTAAAATTTAATATATGTGAGTTACATAATAACCTCCCCAGATCCATAAAAAAGATGTCACGGTTGAAAACATGCATAATCTGAGAAAAACTTTTAAAAAAACTTCTTAATATAATTGCAAATAATGAACAAGTGAAAAAAGAAACAAAATTCAATTTTAAATTATTCCATTTACTTACAAAATATCTACATAAAAATGACTTAACTACATAAATTAAGTCTTTGTTTGCTTAAAAATTAAACTTAAAAACAAAAAAGTCTGACAAACAAACAAAAATTAAAATCTAAATCTACACAGTTCATTTTTACGGATTTTGATATTTTTCTGAAGAGTCAATTTCCTTCACTAAGGTAATATTCTTTGAACTCTAAACAACTGAGTTCATAATTATTGTAGGTATTTATAGTTATCAAAATAGATTTTGCAGCTTCGACCTCCATTTGGGTTTTTCAATTTGTCCAAATATTATTTAGAATTGAGAAAAACTCTTTCTGTAGGAGCATTTGACAAAATAAAATTGTACTAGATGACTTGTTCGTTCTTTCAAACAGTTAGTATACATTAGCAACATTTTTATTTTGTCATTGAATTTTGCTTTAATATTTATATTATTGTTTTTAAGAATTTGTACTTAATACAGAACAAATAATAAACAACTTCTGAAATACAGAACATTTATGTGTTTTTGTTCAACAAATAATTCATAATGAACATCGTCTTCAAATACAGAACTGTTCATTATTATAATGAACGGATGGTCACCGTATATATACTCCAAGAGCAAAACTAGTTTTGAAAATTTTAGAAAAAATTGGCGCAAAATTTTAAACAAAAGTGTTAAGGTATTAGAAATAAAAAATTTCGGGCGAAATGATAACTATCGAATTTGGCGTTCTTTCATTGCAAAATTAATTTGGGCGCTGACACATTCCTTTTGGAATTTTTGAAGATTTTTTGCTAACTTTTTGGGCTGTTGACATTTTTTGATTTGAGCGTTATGCGGTTTTGGGCGAACGACCTAACGCCCATTTGAAAGCCAACGGCCATGGCCACCACAGTACACATTCTAAAGGTAATATCATTAGCGTTTTCATTTTTGTTCAGTTTTGTGCATCTGTCAAAATCGAGGTATTATGGTGGTAAAATGGTGGATCCAGTGCCACTTTCTTTGTCTAATTTCAATATTTTGTTGTTGTTTCTAATGATGCATTTTGAGTTCCTGTGGGCACTTGAACAGCCATTTTTAATTTTTTGACATTTTGAACTTTGACAACCTGCGAAATTTATTACCTTGGATTTGTGTGCTGTGCACGGCCGCACTACATTCTAAAATGCGAATTGCAGAGCTTCGGTTTTTGGCGCCCAAATCAAAGTATAGATACTAACGTTTTACATTTTGGGTTTGGCAATGCTAAAACGAATAACACAACTCAACAAAAGAAACAAAAATTTTTGTCCTAACATTCATTTTACGATCTATGCAGCAAAATGAATAAATAATATCAATATTCATTTAAAAGTTTGCTTTTGTAATAGTTATTACAAAAAACGTTTTCATGATTTTTGCCTTTTAATTAGTGTATTAGCTCAGTAGGAATAAACATTTGACCTGGAAAAAATCTTACATGTTCACTTTTCTTTCACAATTCGTTAGAGGGGGTTTTAGTGAATAATTTTTAAAAATTTAATTTTCAAACTCAAGATTTTGAAAAAAAAAAAATTAATTTCCAAATTTTTCATTTTTTTATCAAAATTTTGCATTATTTAGTAGAATTTTTGTTTAAAAATAATTTTATTTCAATAATTAAAGATACAAAAATAATTAAAAATCTACTAGTTTTAATTAATAAAAAAATAAAAATTTAAATCATAGTTTTAAAAATAACCAGTTAAAACGTTATCCCGGCTATAAAAGCAAACTTTTCTATCAAATATATTTGTTTTTCGAGTGGCTGTATAGGTACAGCTTTATATATTCCATACCGTTTTTTCAAGGACAAAATTCATGTGGACTTGTGTAATTAACTGAATGACTTTCTAAATGTATGCGAAGCAATTCACGCCAAAACTACGAAGTCGACTTGCCTTCCAGATTCTTGAAAAATAAGTGCGTAACACACAGGCGAATACTTGATCCAAACATATGTGGTACACAGGAAGGTATAGTTATAGCTAGGTAGATACTCATATATTTCTACAAAAAAATATGACCGTTTTAAACACTATTCCAAAAATTTTAATTAAAGTTGGCTTATACCTATAATAATGTTCTGATGAAGAATTAGGACATATTTGGGTTGAAACCATTCAACCCATGTCAAAAAAATACTTTAGAACGATACTTCTCACAAAATGATTATTTTTTTTTTAAATATAATTGCTAGTTAATGAGTCATCAAACAAAACTGGATTTCCAATTGCCAAACAGATTTTTTGTGGGAATTTGTTTATTTTCCTAACTTGCCTAACCTAAGAATTTTTTAAAAAAAATTAATTATTCCCCTTTTTTGGTGAATAACTCAAAAGCAACGTTGCTATTTTTGAAAACATTAATATTTAAATTTTGTCTTTTGATAGCATCACTTTGAAATTTCTCACAGTATAACGATGGTATTTCCTTCTAAATCCCTTAAGAAATTTTAAATAAATAAACGAACTTTATTAAGCCACAGTTCCTTCCCAAAGAAAAATACTCCGAACTTTTATATAGATCATAATATATTTTTAATTTATTTATTCAAAACTATGAATCAATTACATTTTTTTTAAATTACTTGGAAATTAAAAATATTTACAGAAAAGTTTATAACAAAAATTAGTGAATATTATAAAAGAATGATATTATTTATTTATCAGTTATTGTTTTATGAGTTTTCATCAGTGAATTGGTTTTTTTTTATTATTTAAATACTTGAGTTAAATGAAAAAAAAAAAGAAAAGAATTTCAGTTATCACTAGTACATCGAAATTTATATATAACAAATAAAATTACTAAATCTAGCTTAAAGTTATAAATTATCATGATAATACTTTACAGATATGTTAAATAGTTTTTATTTTCATTTAATTAATTTTACATTTTTAAATAGAAATTAAGTACATATGTAATAATAAAAATGTATCACTCATTGTTCTATTGTTATTTTTTGGTTAAATTACTTTTTTGTGCGCTTCTATATAAAAAAGAATCTTTATCGGAAACGGTTTACGACAAGATAAACTTTATTCAGTTTTTTTTTGTTGTTGTTGTTGTATTTTTATTATTAAAAGAATAGTAAAACAAACCTACTTAAACAAAGTTATATTTTACGATAAATTATTGGAATTAGTTTCCCAGATATACATATAGCTTTTGTTGCTATTATTCAGTAATAAATTCGATTGATGAATATTTAATTAAACAGCATGTGTATAAAAAAAGAATAAAAACAGGTAGTACCATATATAAGAGGGTCAAATTACTTTAGATACTAGAATATAAAGTTCTTTTTTTTTATTTGTTTTTGTAAGATATATTATTATTTGTCAAAGTCTTTTAATTGTATTGTTGTTTTCTAAAATGTTGTTTTTTTTTTGTTAATTTTAAAAATGGATAAAGGTATATATTTTCAGTAGGCAATTGGTTATTTAAATGTCTATATATTGTAATATTAAATTGAGAACGCAGCAGATATAAATTTGTATATTTTTTTTTTATTAGTGTGTGGGTGTATCATATCGAAATCCATAAAAAAGATAATGAAAACACAAAACTCAAATCAAGTCAAAGCAAGGCAAAAAGCAAAATGACCATCATGAACATAAAACTGCCAAGAAGGTAAGAACAAACCTTTGCTATATTATGTTTATATACCGCAGGTAATGGCTATATGGACTTCAGGAATATTATACGAAACCGGTTGAAAGTGGTCCCTTATAAGAGTTAATGACAAAACGAGCACATTGGTTGAAATAAATAAAGTTTTGACAATGGAAATTTATATAAAACGAAACTTGGAAAAAATGATGATTTCAATATTAGTTCCTATTCTTACATTAATTGGAATTAATGGTATATTTTTTTCGGAACAATCAATGGTCAACAGAAATTAGTAAGTAATTGAGTGGATGTTTTTAATTACCATAATGGATAGTCTGTGTAGATATTAGACGACAGGTGATAGAATGAAGGTGTTGTGTTCTAATTTTAATTCTTGTTACTGTGGAAAGTATCTACTAAAAAAAATTGCTTTAATGTTTTTTGACTTGTCAAATAAATTTTTTAAAAAAAGAAAGCGTTAAAACTGACATTTGGTCGAATAAATCAATGGAAAAACATTTTTTCGAAAAAAAATTAGGTGTACGACTAGGCCGCAAATATTCTTGCTTTTATTTATGATAATAATAAAATTTTAAAATAATTACATTAATTATGGGAACCTTTATTTAACAGCATCTACCGCATATAACGTGTGGGTATACATTAAAATGAATAATGCAGAACTGTGTTACACACATACAAACATGAGTATAGGGTATATATGTACATGTTTAAACTTAAAAATTGTTAAAAGTCAAGATATGTAGGTAATCTATATAAATAAAAATGTAAATATTCATTTAAAGGGTACGGTAGTGTCCGGCCAAGTTTTGGCACTAACATCTTTTTACAAGGAACAAACTTATGTGATTTTTGACCCTCCCCCCCTCTAAATTCAGTACCAACAAAGTCAGATACTTAAAATTCGGAATATTTGCTAAACTGACCAATCACAGGTCTCTCCACCAAATTTCAACTCCTTAACATAAGTTCTTCCTGAGATATAGTACTTCAAGGCCTTTTAGTGCATACAAAAGAAAAAATAGAAAATTTGAGGTTTTCCATTCAGAGAGGGTGGTATCCACCCACTTTTTCAGAATCTTTACCAACTATTTGAAGCACTTCCGATTGTTTTAGAATTTTATATTAGCATATCTTTCGAGGTTTTTACCTAGAAAAATTTAAATATCTTTGCAAAAAGGACGAAGATCGGACCAAAAACGTAAACTCAGTCATGAAATGTAGTGAGATCCAAGAGTATACGCAATGTTCTATAATTTTGTGAAAAATTAATATAAAATATTTAAAATAGAGTAACATTGAATCAATTCCAAATCACTGAAAGTTCTTCGCTCACTGCCTCGAAATTTTGACATAACTATATATTGCTTTGGAAACACACGCGTATTTGATTTTTAAACAGATTCATGTTGGGCATTAAAGCCACATCTGCTGTACTTAAATCTCAGCATCAGTGTTGCCTTAAGTCGCATTTTAACCCTTTTTTTCGCATCATGCGACCATTATACGACCTTTAAATAAAGTGTTTTTTGTTGACCCTTTTTTAAAAATCTTGCGACTTTTCTGACCCCATATCTAGAAAAATGCATGAAAAAGATAAGTTCTCTTTTTTGTTGAAAAAATCTTTACAACCTTCCCTTGAAATAACTTTTTTCGTTTAACTAATGTCGAATTCCTTTCAATTCAACTAAAGAATCGAATTTTTTCCTAAAAATAATCGATTTTTTTGCCGTTGAAAGGAAAACGAAAAGAATCGATTTTTTTTGTGAGTGTGTGTGTGGCAGTTGGAAGCAGCAATTTTGAAGTAAAATGTCAAAAAAAATTCAATTTGGAAATTATTATTATTATTAATTGCAAAACAACGCACAAATATTTAATATAAAATTCACCGAAAGTTCGTTGCAACTAAAAACACAATTTCTTTTGTTAAAACAACGCGAGATTCAATTTGACATTTTATAAATGTGAAATCTTGCTAGTCTGTGTGGAAATTAGTGTAAAATCTTTTTTGAATCTTACTAAATTAGCAAGAAAAAATTTTATTCTTTTTGAATAAAATTCGATTCTTTTGTTGAAATGAATTCGACATAATAGCAATAAATGGTACCTATTCCACATGAAACAGTGCTAGTCACACAGAATTTCAATCTGTAAAACAAAATCGAGTTGAAATGTATTTCGTTCGACTGGATCGCATTTGCGTTCGTTTAGCTAAGTTGAAGCTTTGCTATTCTCCCTTGAAAATCCAGTTCGACTTTTCGATTCTCCATATAAACATTAGCTGTGTTTTATTATTACATACAGTACACTCTTTATTTCTGGGGTTCTGTTCGCAAAATATTTTTGTTTACACGCCTTCACTATGCATTATTTTATGTCTTGATAATTCATCGCTACAATGCAAAGCTAGTCTAAGTCACATTTTCAAAATTTTTCAAGAAGAACCTTAGTGCGTAAAATGCTGACTTTCGACATTATGATTATATTCTATTATTTAAATTCTGAAAGAATTACTGCACGTAGGAATATTCAGAATATGTAGAAAATGCGCGGAGCACAACAAGTTTTCTTATGACATAAAAAAAAACTCATTTTGAAATTTTGGATTTAGACTAGTTCTGCATTGTAGCGGCGGATTGAAAGGTCGGGAAATATTTGACGACTATAATATGACATCCCAACAATTTTCCGAGGGAGTTAATTGCTTGATGGATATGCAACACACTATATTTGTATTATATTTGCACTATATACTTTTAGTATCAAAAAACTTATTTTTTGCAATGATAATTTTTTTTTTTGATAGAAAATTAAAATTACTCCAAAACATGTTTTATTTATACGTATTTCCGTTAATTTTGCAATCTTTAAAACAAAATTAAAATGTAACTTATTTTCTCGTGACCCATTTCTGTACGACCTTTTCAAATTCCCAGCGGCAACACTGCTCAGCAATCTAAAATACATGAATATTATTCATATCAAAATACAGAGGAAATAAATGTTTGCTTCGCTTGATCAAGTTTTATCGGAGAAAAATATCTGAGAAATCATTTTTGAATTTCCGACCAAAAATAGACTCAAATACGTGCCGAGGAGGCATCAGCAGAGCGACGAGCAACCAAACATGAGGATTCACGGTTGCGAATACAGCGGCGATCGCGTTCTACAGCTTCAGATCTTTTTAAAATAATAATTTTTGTAAACCTCTATAGTTTGTTTTCAAATTTTTCGATATGTAAGACTTTAGCATTTATTAATATCTAGTTAATTATCAAAAATTCAATAAAAATCATCTATTAGGGATCTTAAAGATGGCAAAAGGATGCTAAGAATGCATGAATTTCCAAAAGATTGCATTCATTTGATTGCTGTAAAATGAATGGGAAACAAAAATGATTGTAATCTTTTTGATACAAGTGAATGGTGCTTGCATAATGTGAACTCTGAAGTCTCAAAGTGAAGTCAATGAATGCAATCTATTAATTGAATTCCATAAATGATTTTTAAAGACTACATTCACAAAATATTGCATTCTTTTACTAGCCTGATGGGCATGGACCAAAACTCGAAGGATAAATATCAAAATCATCTGTTCAGTTAATTCAGAGTTACCTCCAAAAATTTTGTAAATTAACTTGGGTTTATTTATAATCTCGTATACTGAAAACTGGCCCTAAATGTCAAGAAATCAGGAACGTAAAAATTGTTCCATTTTAGAAAGTATTCAAATTAAAGCCGTTTTAAAAGTTCATCGACAGTTTCCATCCATCTCGTAATTTTTCATTTTTTTTAAATCTTTATAACGAAGTTGGGCTAGAACATAAACACAAAAAGAAAAACTAGTCCAATATGTTGCCCTCTATCATTAACTATATTTTCCGATTTTATTTGCATTGAAACAAAATTTCTAGCGCAAACGTTCAGCTTATTGAGGTGGGTACAGTGTCAAACTGGTGTGGTGCTATAGAGGTATTATAAATCAAACAGACATGAAACTGAAACTATGTATATATATTTGTTGACTACCCGTCTGTGATTTACAATCACAACCATGGTCATGGTACAGTTGTTTAACAATGGTCAGCTTTGCCATTAACGAAACTGTCATGAACCTCATAGATACGAAGTATTATTTCAGCTCACTTTGATTTACGGCCAAACATTCGCGTATATGACGAATGCCCGAAACAAAGGTGATCTGATGCGTTACAATATGTTACAATGCCGTCACTCAATTTAAATCACACTATATATGCATTTGTCTAAATGTTTGTATACTGATTTAAAAGATTTGATATAAAACTTAATTTTAAATAGATATGTAAGTTATTGCGATTAAAAACAAATTAAATTGATATTATTGCCTACTGATAAAAATACACATATATTATATACTTTTGATGAATCAAATTTTGTGGTTATTATTAATTTTTATAACATTATACCAAAAAATGTAAGAAGCTTTGCTATGCTGTACAATTTATACACGAATCGAATTCTATCCAAGTGAATAAAGTTAAAGTCTGTCCTGACGTATTCCGTTTCCGGTTCAATTCAACTGCATTTGCGTGATCTGCGTTGGAATCTTTTCATTCGCAGCGACCATTCATCTTTCCATTCGAACACCACTGAACTTGGTCCAACAGCTAAATAACCTGGAGCTGCTTCAGAATCTCTTCCTAGAATCAAGTATGATCTAAATAAGAAAACAAAAAATAAAAACAATATTGAACATTAGTTATTGTTTGCATTTTGAAATTAATAAAGGTCAATATTAGTACATCAATATTTGTGATGTCTCATTATGCAATGTCAATTATTCAGACGAATTGCATGCTTTAATATTATTGACCTCTTGCTAAAAATATCGATTTTGAAAACTTACTTATTCAGTTTAATCTTCGGACATTGACATTCGAGATTCTTGCGCGGCACCAGCAAAACCATTGGACCACGTCCCAGCAGAGCACTTGTCGTTCCAGAAGCTGGGTTTCGTTTAAAAATTCCTTGAATATTGATTTCAAATTTAAAAATTTCGTTTTGTCGTTCGATTGAATATTGTTCAGTGCTTATTTCCATAGATGCTCGATCATGACCAACCACCTTTGCCATTATAGCTGAAAGTTTAAAATTACAAAAATTATCTATCAAAATTAATTTGGTGTTTCTAAGAAAGTTATGATATCTGATATCAGTGGGATATAAATGTAAAAGGTGTTATTGGCAAACATAGAATAAAATAACTCCAAAAATTCGAATGGCGAAGGTGAGGTTTTTCTTTCCATTCTCCAAAATTTAGGATTATTTTATTTTTTAATTGTTTTTTTTCATAGTAAAATAAGCGCCAAGATTCAAATATGAAATAGAACACCTATAATTTGGGGACTTATTTTTTTTCATTATTCAATTATTTTCGAAATGGGTGTGGCTAGAAACTTTAAATTTATGGGAATGTTCAATAACGTAATTAAAGACAATATGTGAAAAAAGTTCTAAAAAATTTGTCTCCTATTTTTTCTTGCTATAAGCCATTAACTAGATAATATACATTCATACATATATACGACAATAATCATTAAGTAATTTTCCCAAAAATATTTAAAACCCTATTTCTGTTATGTGAGTTTTTGACAAAAATAATTTTTTTTTTAATTATTTTATTTACATCATTTTTTTATATAGGTACGAAGTTTAATCACAATCATGGGAGTGGTTTTCGAGAAAATTTTGAAAAGAAACACAAAATCACTTTATATAGCGGCTTATTGAGCTAAAAAATTTTTAATTCCTTCTCTTGGGAATTAAATATTTATAAAAGCTTTTTACCAAAGTAAATCGCTATTCATCATATTGAGGCTCTAGCTCGATGACAAGACGTGACGCACGGATCGACGGACGGTCATCTTTAAGCTATCATCATCTTTAAGCTAAGTTTGATTAAAATCTCAATATTTACATAAAACCAATACTTTCCTTGTAGGGCAGTTAAAACTCCTTCGAAAGAAAAACTTGGAGTCTTATAGTTGTAAAATTAATATAACTAGAAATAATTCTGAACCGTCAACAGTCAAAATCAATACAAATAAATGACTCGTTTACAAAATATCGGTTCACTTTTTGACACAAGAAGACAAGATAGTTTCTTAGCATACTTTTCAGCGTTTAAATCATATTCCTCCTACGTTTTCCGCCATCAGCTTAGGTTTTAAAGATATTCCCGTTTACAAAATTTTAAAAAATCTTTCGATACTTTTGAGGTAAAATAATTTTTCTAACAAGATTCACAACCATTATTCTAAAAAAAATTCAATTTAGATCTTTAATTCTTTCAAATTTATTTTTATTTCCCTGTGATAATCTCTCGAAAACTTTATCTGATTGCGAAAAAACATGACTCATTTGATTTCCTTATAGAAATCACTAAGTAATTTTGTCATCAATTTTTGGAAACAAGCAAAACCTTAAAACCTTTGTTGAAAAAATTACTTACTCAAATTGATTTTTAAACGGGAATATCAAAAAGTCCTGACATATTCAGTTAAAATTCGAATTTAGCACACCACAAATCTTCGCAAAGTATACAAGAAAAATGTGATTTTTTTACTTGAAAGCTTGAAAAAAAAATACCCTTAGGTCAGTATAATAATAAATTCTTTTCTTATATGTACGCTTAATTCATAAGCATTAATAACTTTGAATTTTGATTATAGCCCGGGAAAATTAGACAAGCAAGCCCAAAACTTCGAAAAAAATCCGATAAAGCTAGTTTTGGTTTAATTTGTATCTTTAAACTGCTTTCAGTTTTGCGAATTTAAATCGGTAAAATTCAGGTTTTTTTTAAGTCAACCATTTCACCCTAAATTTTATTGTTTTATTGCTATCGTGAGTTTTTGCCGAAAGAAATTTCGTTCGTCTACTAAAAATATGTGAAAATTAAGGTTGTAAATGGCCTGAAAGGAATGTTCATAATAAGAGGAATTTTTCGAACATGAAATGTCGGGTGAAACTCACAATAGTGAAATGTCGAATTTTTCGGGTGAAATGTTGTTCGGGCGAAACTCACAATATGGCTGAAATGAATGTTCATAATATAAGGAAAATTTTTCGGGTGAAACTCACAACAGTGAAGTGTCAAATTTTTCGGGTTGAATGTCGTTCGGGTGAAACTCACAATAAGGCTTAATATTTCTAAAATAATATTTTTGTTTGTGAAAAATTACAGTAAAAGTGCTGTAAGAGTGAAGTGTTTTTATTATAAAAAAGTGTGCATTCACAAAATTAGTCATGGAAATTTCTAATCAGCCGATTTTGGTTGACTAGCGACATTAAGTTAGAAGCTGTGAAAGTCATCGTTCAGATTTAACAGACTTTAACAAACTGGCCCTTAATGTTAGTACCGTGGAAGTCAGTATACCTTGGTATACTAATTTATAATGAGCTTAAATTCAATTATTTTAAGCAATAGTGTTTAAAATCTCGTTATATTTTTTTTGGGGGGGAATTGTATCAATAATTCGGGGAAAACAAATAAAAACAAATTCGTGCAAGAAATGTTGATTAAAATTTTAACGCAGCTTGGAAAACAAGTTTAAAAAACTAAAAATAATACAATTTAGAAGAAAAAATTTTATTTTAAAGTTAAAAACGTCAAAACATTAGAGAGGATTCAAAACATTACCAAAAGTATTGTCAAAAAGAATGAGAACAAAAAAAAAAACACTTTTACTTTTCACTCTATTTTTTGTTCCAAGTTGTAGTTAAATGCTCTTAAAGATTTAATACTATGTCTTTATAAAAATAAATAAAATACAAAAATTAATATTCCATGAGTTCTAATTATAACAAAATTTTGTTTTAAAAAACCACAGTTGGCGGATAATCACCACTTTAGCCTTTTTATGTGATCTCCTCGTAGAGAAATGTTTATTTAGAATTTAGATCATCTGGAACGGATAGTTCTGATATAATGATTTTGGTTTTTTGATATATTCTCAAAAACAATTCTAAAGATTTTGATTAAAATTAAATTGGTACACTCAGAGAAAAAAAGAGTATAATTAAGGAGAAACATACTCAAATTGACAAATTTCAAAATTCTTTTCATCGCGATCGTGTTTATACTATAATTAAGTACGTCGGATTTGAATTAACGCATTCTTTCTTTAAGTAATTGCATTACTTAGTTAAGCACGACCAGCAAACAACTTAAGCACGCATTTTTTTGTTTTGATGGTATAGAAGTCATTTCAACTCCGAGCGTTCTTATATTGAGTACTTTTTGGGTAAAATAAGAAAAAGCGGAGTTAAATTGAGTATGCTATGCCAAGAAGGATCGCGTTCTTAAATTCAATCTAAATATGCTCAAAATTAGGCTTCCATTTTTCTCTGGGAGTATTGGCAAACAAAATTGCATTTTAGTTTTCCCCAAAAAATTCACATTTCGGAAATATATTTTATTTTTTTGCACGCGAAAAGTAAACTATAGAATTTGTCTAATTAAATAAAAGCTTTTCGATGCTTTTCCAATGAATTCCAATCGAATGTGTTCGTTAGGTTTTCATGAAATTTACAATTTGATTTGGTACAAATATTTTTAAACATATATTAATGGAAAATTAAATGATTTAAAATTAAAAAATTTAACTTTATTTACACTTAATGAAAACTTACTATATATACTACATTATTTTACTTACCATAATCTTCTTTACAAAATCTGTTTAGGTTCAGTTTTTTCGGAGTCGTTTTGCATTTTCCACAATCTTATGGGAAAAAAAAGTAAAAAATATTTTTTTTTTATTTTTCAATTTGTATTAATAAGCATAATTACATGTTTTCATATCGTCTGTTTTGTCAGCAGCTCCACTCTCGTCTGTGCTTTGACTAGCACTTTCAGCTTGAATTGCATTAATAACTGAGGGAATCTCTAAAAAATTTCATATGAACAAAAAATATTTGTTGCATTGTTTTGTTAGAAAATATTTTGTTTGTTAACAATTTCATTTGAAACTTACTTATGCAAGGTGCTACATGTGATCTAGTTTGTTGAAAGCCCTTTGCGCAACGATTGCATGTTTGACCAGTTACACCATCTTTACAAGGACACTGTCCAGAAATGTGATTACATATTTTTCCTGTTGATCCAACTGGGTGACAATCGCAACCTAAATTTTGTAAAATAAAATAATAAAATATAAAGTAGAAATTAAACGGCTTTTTTTAGATAAAATTGAAAGGTCTGAGGAGCACTTAAAATAAGACAACCTGTGTTAGATTAACAATATACTTATATAATTAACAATATACACTTTTTAGAAAAATTCTCTTTTTCGTTTTAAATATAATTATTTCAACCAAAAATCTGATTAATTTCAAAAAGCACTTTGTAAGTAAACTGATTTCAGTAGAGATCATAAGAATAAAGAAGATGGAAAAATGAATAGGATTATTGTATATGTTGAATGTAGATTTTTACAATAAAGTTAAACAAAGCCATAAAATTAAAAAAAAAATTAAGTTCTAACATAAGCGAAAAGAAACCTTTCAACTGCAGCTTAGATATGAAGTGTTTTATACCTAAGTTTTTTTTATTTCACTATTTACCTACAAACGGGTTAACTAAACTAACTTTGACTTATTGAACATGATTGTCGTTTATAAAATATTATGATGTTAAGCAACTTAATTAAACTTTCCACTATGTTAGGTTACAAAAACAAAATCACCCTCTTCCAAACAAAGACATCAACAACAGATAAATAAATGTTTTTCTCAAGCTGAATTTTATATCTATAAAAAAACAACACAAAGTTATTAGGTATATCCCCTAGAAGAACATCAAAATTCACAAAAACATTATCTATAAAAGGGAACTTTCTAGAAGTATATCAAAAAAACAAAAAAAAAACAAAAACAACAACAAAAAACATTACCTTCAAATCTAAAAACTTTTTGGGTATATCTAAAAGCGGCTGCCAGTTCCACCTGCTGCCAATCTAAAGAAAGTTTTAATAAACCTGAACCTATGGTATACGAGTATATAGGGACTGCTGAAAAATATTGTGGTATTTTTAACCTTCTTTGAGTTGAGTGGTCCTATATACATATATGTACCTATATATACCTATACTCAATGAACTATTCAAAAACTTTTAAATTTTATAGTATCAGACATTTACCGGTATATTTTGGATACACATATTCAAAATTCCATAGCTAATCGATGTGCCTTTTGGGTTGAAGGAATTTCAAACAAGTTTTTTTTTATTTTGAATTGTGTCAGTGATGCGGTACCTATATTTGGTGAAGTTTCTTGAATAAATTTTATTTTTGTTTGGGTGGGATTGGGATATTATTTAAATTTGAACATTATAGAATGGACTTAATGTGGAAGGTATCATAGTTATAAAGGTGCCCATACACATGATGCTCGGAATATTCTCCATGGTCAATCAAACTTGAATGTTTGTATAAATAATGTGTTCTTTTTCGGTACTCGATAGTGCATCTTAATCTTTGAAACGATATAATCGGTTCATTTCCAGAAGTAGCAGCTAACGAAAATCCAGCGATTTCCATGTCGCCCTTCATATTTCGATAGTTTTAGGAGAACGCATTTGTTAGAAATATCATTCGCATTTAATCCAGAATTAACTCACCGAATTCGAGTTCAATTGGGATTTAAATTGACTGAAAAACATATTTTAGGAGTTAGCTCTTTAACTAATAATAGATTGTCAATTATCAAATGATAGTTTTGATAATTGAGAATTATTGCAGATTATTTTGAATTAAAAGAAATTTGATAATTTTCACTGAGTAGTTTATCAGTCTTTTAATTAATTGAGTTTCAATTTACCAAATTTCATTTCAATATTTATTAATTAATCAATTGATAATTGACATAACCCATAGCTTGGGTTGTTATTCAAAATTTCATTTTATAAATGAGTTATAGAATGTTTTACCACAAAATCGACGATATTATGAGTACACCTTTTTTACCCGGCCCAAAAAAATAAAAGTTCAATAAGCGTTTTTCTGTTTAGCCCCGAGCGGCGAGCAGGGCACCGAGCGGGGGCTGAGCGAATAGGGCTTTCTCCGAGGCGAGCGTGACCTGAGCGCATCGATCTATTTAAGAAACACAATATAGAGAACTGAACGGTCAAATGCTTAGTATTCTGTCAAATTACATAAAAATTGTATGAAGTTAGCCGCACTCAGATTTTTGCTCGATGTGCTTGGTCATTTTTTCCGAGCTCATCGCGAGCCTCGATCGAGCTCTGTGCTAAAAAAAAATTAAAGTTTAGAGCTCAGAAAAAAAGTACCACAATTCTTCTTTTAACAGCTCAGTGCCCTGCTCGGGGCTAAAAAAAAACACCTAATATCGTTTTGAAGATACTTTTAAAATAACGAGTTAAATAAAAACAACGAAAGAAATTCAATAAGCGTTAATAACAAAAATTGCTTAATATGAACATCATCTATCGTGACGCTTTAATATTGATGTACAATTTGTTTGAGCACAATCGTTTTGTGTGTGGGCCACTTTAAAGTTTAAACATAAGAAATACAAAACCGATAGAGATAAATAAGTTATAAGAATGCATTAATATTTATATATAATACCTACAAACAAAACATAAGAGAGTTTTCATGGTGGTTATACACTTTAAAATGATAAACGCTTTAGGTTGATGTGGTTGTATATGCAATAAATTGAAACTTAAAGGTATTAAATTTCATTTGAATTATCATAAAAGTATCACTTTGTGAAATTAAATAAAGACTAAATTAGGAATATTTTTTGTAAATAAATTCAATAAATTGATTGTTTGTCTGTTTTAGGTTAATTCATTTTAACACTCAATAAAAATCGGCTCTAGACAAAGCGAGTATTAGATTATTTAGTATATGATTTTTTATGCGTAACATATATAGATAATAGAGGGATAAACTTGGATAAGTTTGATAAAAATAAGTAACATTTAACATTAAGATAAGTTAACTTTAGATTAGATGCATATGAAACCATAGTTTATATTTATTTAGAATCATTTTTGTTTTATTCGCATTACATTCATGTTTAATATCTGACTTAGTGCCATTTGTATCAAATTGATTATAATTGAATATATTAAAATAAATGAAATATTAAAAATAAAATACAAAAAAAAACAAATGTTACAGCAAATAAAAGACAAAATGTTTTGCTATAAAAGACAAATATTTTTCTATAAAAGACAAATGTTTTGCTATATAAAACATTTGTTTTGTTTTTATTATTTCATGTAAATATTTAAATATATTCAGTTATCCTCAGTTTGGTGGTTCTAGGTCAGTCATATCTGTAACTTGACAAAAACAAAAATGATTCTACAAATAAAAATAGCAACCAGCACAACAAAACTTACATGATTTTATTGAAATCATCTCAGATACCGCTTAAAATGATAGATACTAACAGTAGTTAGTTTCTTCTATCGTACAAGTCAACGAAGTGGCGGATCCACAGAGGGGTTTCGGGTCCGGAGCCCCCCCATGAGCATTGAAACCAAATATTTTATATATATTTATTTATTTATTAAATATTTATGTCTCTTTGACATAAATTTGGTCTATGTTCTACCCACTTAATTCCAGAAAGCCCATCTTTTCATAAAACTGCGACAAAAATTTTCTTCAAGTGTAATGAATAGGTATACCTCAAAAACTTCAAATGCATCTTAGTGGAAAAAGGAGTATATCTACTTACATTAGATTGCGTAACAGTTTTGTGAGGTAACTGTTTTTATGGTATATATTAAATTCTGAGGACTTAAGGCTTGTTTCGCAATGTCTGAGTAAAGTTCTTATAGGAACAAAGTCATAATTCATGAGTACACAAACCAAGAAATAATATTTTTGCATTTATAACCTATTCAAGTCGTCAAAAATCAGTTGTAAGTTTTTCTCCTGTGGACTTATGACCTTGTGTCAATATTTATGTGTCGAGTAACTAATCAGAACTTTACTCAGACATTGTGAAACAGACCATTAGGCAATTTATCATACCTCTCCCAAGCAACATATTAAAATACATATTCAATATTATAAAGACAAAAAGAAATAAGCGCTGCCATTTTCGATTTTGAAAAAAAAAAACTGTGCTGCATTGTGCTCAATTTGTGCCGCGCTGTACCGTAGACAGTGGAAATTGTTTACTGATCATAAAAATGCATTTAATTTTTCACTTTAAATCAATTATCGCTGAAGCAGAACGGCAGAAGATCAGCCTCATAATTGGGTGTGATGCTAACGCCCATCATACAGTATGGGGTAGTACTGATATCAACGACAGAGGTGAGTCTCTTTTTGATTTTATTTTAAGTACTAACCTTATAGTAAGTAACGTAGGGAATGAACCTACATTCGTAACCAGAAATCGACAGGAAGTTCTGGACATAACTCTTGTCTCCGACACAATTCATCACATGATTAAAGATTGGAAAGTATCTGAGGAACATTCATTCTCTGATCACCGATACATCCAATTTAGTCTAGATGTTGAATCCCCTAGCCACTTTACTTTTCGAAATTATAGGAAAACTGACTGGCCCAAATATAGGATGGTGCTAGAAAGTTTAGTTAAACCTAATCTTTTAAGCCCTCCCTCCAATATAAATGATCTTAACAACAAAGTCAAAGATCTTACCTTAGCTTTTAATAACTCAATGTCAATCGCTTGCCCTCTTACTCACGTAAGGGGTAAAAAGAAACCGCATTGGTGGAACTCAGGGCTCGAGCCGATAAGGAAAAGTTGTAGGAAACTATTCAATCGAGCAAAAAGCACAAGATTAGCTTCAGACTGGGACTCGTATAAGGAATCCCTAAAAATTTATAAGAAAGAATTGAGGAAATGTAAAAGATCTTCTTGGAGGAGCTTCTGTACTAAAATAGAAGAAACCTCCGAATCATCAAGACTACGTAAAATCCTCTCAACTAATCCAGTGATGCCCAGTTTCTTAAAAAACGTCGACGGCACATGGACCCACTCAGGCGAAGAATCGCTCAACCTGCTACTAGACACTCATTTTCCAGGTAGCTCCCAAACTGTTAATAACAGCGACCACGTTAGGTCCAGAAATATATTAACTTATCCAGACGGTCTGATTACAAGGGAAAAGCTAAAATGGGCTATCAATAGCTTTGCACCTTACAAGTCAGCTGGGTCAGACGGCATAATACCAGCCGAACTTCAGATGACTTCTGACATTGTTGTGCCAATTATGGAGATTGGAGGTACTTTTCATCGGTTGTCTGAAGATGGCTCACATTCCCTTGTTATGGAGAGAAGTAAGAGTTGTTTTTATCCCCAAACCCGGTAAATGTTCCCATGTAAATCCAAAAGATCTCAGACCTATTAGTCTATCATCATTCCTTCTTAAAACTTTTGAACGACTGATTGATATCCATTTAAGAACAAGCATTGACTCAAGACTCTTGTCTTCAGCTCAACATGCTTACTGTAAAGGGAAATCAGTAGATACGGCTCTGCACACACTAGTGCGAACCATCGAACTCCCTCCACCATAAAGAGTACACTATGGTTACATTCCTAGATATTGAAGGCGCCTTTAACAACGTCGACACATCTGCAATCGAATCTGCGCTGTCATCTCTGAATGTAGATGGTTCGCTTGGTGAATTGATTAATCAAATGCTGACCAGCAGAGTTATCAATTCAAAACTAGGCGGCTTTTCTGCCAGAAGATTTGTCAGTAGAGGTACGCCGCAAGGCGGTGTCCTATCTCCCCTTCTCTGGAATATGGTCGTTAATGAACTTCTGATATGCCTTGAGGAGGAAAGGTACAGTGTGATTGCTTATGCGGATGACGTTGCTATTGCCGTATCAGGAAAACATCCCAATACCTTAAGTGAACTCTTACAAAACGCGCTAAATAAGCTAACAAACTGGGCCGATCGCTGTGGACTGGGTGTCAACCCTCACAAAACTGATCTTGTCCTCTTTTCTAGGAAATACAAAATTCCCCATATAGACCCTCCTACCATCAAAGGTGTACCTTTAACTTTCTCGAATGAAGCAAAATATTTGGGTCTTATTCTTGACAAGAAGTTAAGCTGGAAACCTAATATAAACGAAAGAATTAAAAAAGCCACGGTGGCACTCTTCTCATGTAAAAAGGCCATCGGCAATAAATGGGGTCTCCAACCCCGCATTTTCACTGGCTATATACCTCGGTAGTAAGACCGATCTTAACATACGGTGTGTCAGTATGGTGGACCGCTCTAGATAAAACAACAAATGTTGGCAAACTAAGCAAGGTCCAACTGTCAGCTTGTCGATGCATGGGTGGAGTACTCCGTATGACCCCTGCCGCTGCATTGGATATTCTGTTCCATCTCACACCTCTCGATATATTTTGCAAACAAATGGCGGCAAGTACAGCTATACGTCTTAAAGCCTCCTCATAATGGTCCAACTATGATATTGGCCACTCAATCATTCTGAACTCATTCAGATCACTCCCAAGTATCACAGATAACACCACCCCACATCTACAGTTCCATAAAAACTTTCAGGTTACCATTCCTTCCAGATCTCTCTGGGAAGACCTGACCTTCCTGGAAGATGAATCGATCCACTTCTATACTGACGGTTCTAAAACTGAGGACGGGGTTGGTGGAGGTATATACTCAGATAGGCTGAAACTAAGTCTCTCCTTCCGTCTTCCCAATCACTGTAGCGTGTTCCAGGCGGAACTTTTGGCGATAAAGGAAGTCCTGTCTTGGCTCAAAGAAAACGTGATATCAACTACAGATATCCGCATTTTCTCGGATAGCCAAGCAGCCATTAAATCTCTGGATTCTGTCTCTACAAATTCAAAAACTGCCCTTAATTGCCGATCATCTCTCTTGGAGATGGCACAGCAGTTCAACATTCACCTTTGCTGAGTGCCGGGTCATAGGGACATTCCAGGCAATTGCAAAGCAGACGAACTCGCCAAAACTGGAACTTTACTACCTATACCGTCAAATCGGACAAATATTGGTATACCCATCGCTACCTGTAAACTTTTACTAAAGCAAGATGCAATAGAGAGAACAAACCTTAGGTGGAGTAATATTGCCACATGTCAGGCCACAAAACAGATCTGGCCTGTGCTGGATCTGAAGCGCTCTAGGAACTTGTTATCTCTAAGCAGACTGCACATTAGCTCTGTCATAGGTGTCATTACTGGACACTGTCTAATAGGCAAGCATGCAACAAGGCTTGGTGTATTTTCTAACGACTTCTGCAGGAGTTGTATGGAGGAAGAAGAGGAAGAATCGATTCCTCACCTTCTCTGTACATGCCCTGCTCTATCTCAACGACGTAGGCTCCACTTAGGAGAATTTTACTACAATGATCCTAGTGATCTGGCAAGTCATGACATTAATAGTCTCGCCCGCTTCGTATAAGAAGCTCTAAATGGTTCAACCAGTAGGAAGATAGTTTCCTAGATTCCTGTGGTATCACAATGGGCCAACCAATGGCCTAAGTGTGTCCAGCGTTCTGCTTGACAACCACATAAACCTAATTTAACCTAAACATATTAGTCATACCAAAAAGAAAGACTATCAAAACTTTTATGTGCGATGAGTCGTTCTCGACATATTAGTTAAAAAGTATCTTAAAAATACTTTTTTTAAATACCAATTCATATAAGTAGATCAGAATATTTTTGCATTACGAAAACATTGTTTTGTTTGCCGACTGGACCATCAGTTGAAGAGAAAAAAAAAGATTCACTCATGGTTTTTTGTTGCAGTGTTTCCTTGGTCTCGGTCCTAAATTCAGAGGTCGGTCCTAAGTGCAGAAGGTAGTCAATGGGATAACGTTAGATTTTACTGAATATTTTACTACGATTCTAATTTGGTTGGTCGGTCCTTAATGCAGGTGATAGGCGATGAGAAATGGGTTTCAAGGCTTTTTCTGGGGACAGTTCTTTGCGACGAAAATATATTCCCAGTATCCCTCTGTTTTGTGAGGCAAGATGGACAGGAAAATAAAATTTTGTTCGAGAATTTAGGGAAAACATAGTCGTTTCAATGGAAGCACTGCAAAAACTGGGGAACGAAGGAAACAACAAGCCCCTCAATTTTATTAATCATGTTCGAATTCGTTTTTTTTTTAGTCTGCTTGTTCATAATGGCTCATTGCTCGTTGATAGTTGAACAGGGTCCAAAATTTATAAAGTGTTAAACATCAGATCATTTTCTTCAACAAGCATTTTGAAGAAGACAGGGAGGAATGCTGAGAATTCCTTCAAAATGTTTTGGGAAACAATTGAAAAATATTTGAGTGAATCATGAGGTATTGAATTGAGCTGCCCGAGAATTGTAAAGAAACAAACTTCCGATCCAATATTCCTTCCTCTTCACCCAAAATAATTTTAGAACATACGTTTATCGTTCCTTACTTTTTTATTTAGCGTAAACTAAAGTCGTGAGCCTTACGAGTAATACGTTCCGTGTCACACATTACGTGTCACACTTTACGTTGTAATTGAAGTCTCAATCAATACAAATTTTAATTTCGATTTTTTATTTTGAAGAGCGTAATTTTCTTTGAATTTTTTTTATTGAATCAATTAAATGTATTGGTCAGATAACAATTGTTTTTCTTTTAACTTCAATTCTATTTTTTTAATTTTTGTTAACCCAAGATATCTGACTTTTAACGAAAATGAAGATTTAAATTTGGTCAGTAATATCTCAGCAACAAATGATTCTACAAAAAATTTAAGAGCAGTTAAGTTTAGATGAATTTCCTACAAAACCACCTCCATATAGTTTACCCTTGACCGTTAGTGTAAAAAAAAACTTTACATTGCCTTTTAAATATTGATTTCATGACTAATATTGGTTTTAATATTTTTAACTTATATAGACAACCTATATTCAAATTAAAATTTCACTTAAAAAATAAAAGTTTAACTGTAAATAAGCAATATACCAAAACAATTAGATCAATTAAAAAGGATATGCGATTTGACATATTATCAAAGAAAAATTCAAATCTATGAAATAATAAGTAGGAACTTAGTTTGTAATGCCCACACATATTATGTTTATGACTAAGTAGATACTTAAAACGCGACACCTTCTAACTATTAATATACAAAAGGAATAATGAATATACATAAATAGGCCTACGCAGTCATATACTCACATAAGACAAATTGATAAAAATTATTTTCACATAAATATGTATAGAACTTACGTCTGCAAACTTTTCGATGATTAATTGGTTTTGTCGAGTCTTTGTAGTAGCCCTCTCTGCAATAGTGACAATATCTACCAGTGGTGTCGTGTTGGCAATTGTAGCACACCCCACCGGATACTCGGCCAGATAATTTATACAGTTCCACATTGAATCGGCATCGACGTGCGTGTCCATTACAGTTACAAACTGAAAAAAAAACAAAGAAAACAATAATTGATAAAGTTTCATTTGGGCCACAGATAAAATGATTAAAGGGATTTGAATAATTGGATATGAAGATATGTGTGTGGTATTTTAATTGGCCGTCCAAAGTACTTTAAGGCAACCCATCGTTTCCACATGGATGGAGTCTACAAAATATGTGTCTGTAAAAGAGTAAATCAATAATCGGCACCCCCTGGGGTCTATTTTTTTTTTTATAAATCTTTCTTTCCAACCAGAGAACTTGTATATCCTCAGAATTTAATTTGAAAACTTTTACTCAATATTGAGTATTTTATAATGGATAGATTCTATTATAGGAAATAATTTAATAAATAGACCGATAGACGTTGGCTAAAAGCGTGAACATTTTGCTTTGATATTTCCCATATATACCCACATAACCTAAAATAATTGAACTATAAGTAGAGTTAAGATACTAAATGTGTATGCACACCCGACCTCTCTTGCTAAGTGGTATTTTTGAATTTGATACGTATGATAGTACATAGTACGTACTTTAAAAACCTATTGGAAAAATCTGTGACTTTTTTCGGAATGATAGCAAGACATCGAGTTTACCATTCACTTTTTATCTTCTTAGGCCCAGTTTTTTAGTATTCTGTAGCTTGCCTTGACCTAACTCACATGTCCTATGTCTCTTTGTGGCATCTTATGTGAATCACTCTGTATGAAGTCGATATTTTTGCATCATTTAACAAAAGTTTTTAAGATGAAGAGCCAGTGAATAGAATATTTACGTTATTTTATAACGAAATTTTTAACTCTTAATTTTTATAAATATAAATCCGGATTAAGATCACAAAATTTCGTTATCAAATAACGTAACTTTTTTTTGCCAACTAAACCTCCAGTGGTATGGGGCCCTCAAAGGTACAAACAAAATCAATGAACTTACGTCATTTGATAACGAATATCGGAAACCTTTTTAGAATCTTTTAATGGCCACGTTTATTATCTTAAGGTATCTAGATCAGAATCTTTTTTTAACACGTACATAATTCAAAATTAATATGGGATCCTATGTACTTTCTATTTGCAATCTGCATCTATTTTTGAGATTCACATAAAAATTAAATTTTACTCTGGCGGGTGTGCCTATTATTTATTTATTTATTTGTCTAATAAGGACGATAGCTTGTGAGTATTAATCAAGAAGTCAGCCAAGTGTAAGCTGGTGGGAGTTAAAGCACGGACTTCAAAAGGGGCAAACATAAAAAAAATAAATTAAGTTACGTTATTTGGTAACTAAAATTCCATGATTTTTAAGATCTCTTAATGCTTTTTTTGTTGTTAAAATTAGTCTGGAGATTTTAAAAGTTTCAGCTGGTGTGTTAAGGGAACACGGCCATCAAAAAGGGCAAAAACAAGATAACATCAGTTTAGAGTTGCGTCATTTAAATTCGAACATTTTAAACCTATTGGAATCTCCTTAATGCTTGTTTTGTTTTTTTGTGGGGATCTTCCAAGTTTCAGCTGGTGGGATAAGGGAACACGGCCATCAAAAAGGGCAAAAACAAGACAACATCAGTTTAGAGTTACGTCATTTAACTGTGAACATTTTAAACCTATTGGAATCTCCTTAATGCTTCTTTTGTTAGAATAAATCCGAACGTCGGACTTAGTGTCAGCTGGTTGGTGTAGGGACCACGGGCCCCAAAAAGGGAAAGAAGAGGACACGGGCCTCAAAAGGGGAAAAACAAAAAAATAAATTTATAGCTGTTACTTCTTTTGATAGCGAACAATTTAAGCGTTTTGGAATCTCATAATAGGCGTTTTTCTTTTTTAGACCCAAGCGGGACACAGAGCGGGCTTTGAGCGAATAGAGCTCAATCCGAACAGAGCGTGACTGAGTGTACCGATCTATTTAAGAAACTCAATTGAGCACTGAACTCTCATACCTGTCAAATTACATGAAAATTGTATGAAGTTAGCTGCGCTCAGCTTTGTGCTCGATGTGCTCGGTCATTTTTTTCCGAGCTCATCGAGCGAGCCCCGGTCGAGCTCTGAAGTCTTAGCTGAAAAAGAAATGCTCGGAGCGCTCTGAGTTAAAAACATAGTTTTCTTTTTGACAGCTCAGTGCCACGCTCGGGGCTAAAAAAGAAAAACGCATAATGCTTATTTATTTATTTTATTTATTTATTTATTTGTAGCAAACACATTAAGAAATAGATTATCTTATAAATAGTGATGCTTATAAGTGCATTTAACAATTTTAATTGTAAGTTGGGAGATTTTTGTGGAAAAGGGCAAACAAATCAATCAAGCAAGATATACATTATTTGATTTGAACAAAATTCTAACCCTTTCTTTACTTTGATGAATCTGGAAGAAAGCAAAGCACCCAATGATGGTTTTGGCGGCCAAGGACCACAAAAAAGGTAAACAATTCAATGAAATTACGTCATCTAATATAAAGAATGCCTTTTTGAAACCTACTTATAATTTTGATTTATTTCGTAGGTAAGTAAGCAATTTTCATAGAGGACAACAAAATATCAATTTAATCTCAAAATTCTGTTTAAAACATAATATCTAAATCTAACTGAAATTTTTTTATAGACATTCTCGGCTTTCTATTAAAACCTCGTAAGTTCAAAAACGACATTTATATAGGTAAATGTATTTCAGATTAAAAAAAAACATTGAAATCAAATACATATACCAATGTACTGTATTTTAATTTCTTTTACCTCTATCAACCAGTTTTAAAACCATCTCGACTCTGAAAAATTCGTTTTATTATTTTTAATTTTCGACTTACGTTGTTTTACCAAAGAGCCGACAATATATGTATGCAAGTATATATCCACATGCATCAGAGCAAATAAGTTATTTTACACTAAAAATATTTACAAAAAAATATATATCTGTACTTAAACTAGTGAGGCGGAGTGTATCTTATAGATATTATAAATGATGGGTGAGCCCCCCCCACTCCCACCTCACCCAACACCATATACTTGTTTAAAAATGCATTAAAACCAAGTGAAATCTCCTTCTTGTCTCTTGTGAGTGGATGGTCAACACATGTTCCTCCATGCGAAGAATATGAGTATAGGTATAGAGAATAATATAGACAAGCAGGACAGACACAACCCCACAAGGACCAACATTGACGCTCTTATGTCCTTCGGACATGGATATCACACTTTTTTGCCCTCTTTAGGTCCTCTTCAAATCGAATAAAATATCCTTCCCTACAATAGTGCACTCCCTCGACACTCGTATCATCTGTCAGATATCTCCATCCAAGTGTGTACACTCACGTCTACATCGGGTACCCCATCAATAATTTGAAGAAGCACCAAATACGGCAAAAAATCGTATGTATGTAGGTACATGCATATGTGGTAGGTATAACTTCATATACACAGGAACAATACAAAGGGTAACCTTGGAGCTTGGAAAGGTATTTTTTTTGTTTTTTATTTTTTCCATTTTTGTTCATATATATTCATTATGACGACAGACAGTCGTCGAAAAAAAAAATCCTTTCAATTGAAAACCGGCCACATTGCGGTGTTTGGCAAAACCAAAAAATGAAAAGAGAATTATCCTGGATCGGATATAGCACTCGAAAGATACAAGTGAGTAGATAGATATATTCAGAGCACATTCGGATATGCGCTTCAGGTTGGTTATGTAGGTCTGATGGGTTTTAAAAAAGGCTCCATACCTGGCCTACACTCAAATATAGGCATAAATATATAGTATTTTCGTCCCTATTTTGGGATTGCCAACATCTCTATAAGAGAAAAGTTGATGAATACTTGATTACTGAGCCGCCCGTTTCAATATTATTATTTTTTTTATTTTCTATGCGGAAGTGTTTTGAGTGATTTGGGTTACACAAGATGGTTGCTGCTGCTGCCGGTTGAGCGATTACTCGGGCTCAACTTGGACGGTAGGTATTATCCCCAATCTTTTTTTTTTTGGGGATTATTTACGAAAACGGATATGTACATAAAATGCTTTTGGCAATTTGTATTTTATTTATCTTTTGTCATTGATTGCTTGGTATAGGGCATAGGTATAGGAAAAAAAAAATTTCTGTTTGTAAAAATGTCTCCAATTTAACATGAAAGATTGTTTTTGTAATGATTTTAGTAGCTCGGAGAAAGAAAAAATGTTTTTTTTTTATTTGAATCTACTTTATATAACAGAACCCTATTGAATTTACTGAATGCTTGGGTTTTGTTTTAATTTTCTCATTGAATTTTTCAATGAGCAACAACTGCTGTACCTACAGAGCTATATCAGATGGTTATCAGATCCCACAATATTGTCAGGTATATATTCCAATGTTCTGACAATAGGCTGCAAAATGGGCTGACATATATATATAGCAACTATAATTAAATATAGATAACTGTAAACTGTCTGCAGTTCTCACGTTTTGTCCCAATTTCTGAAAATTTTATTGTTGGTTGACAATGCTTTTACTGATAAAGTTTTGTGGTTGAAAATTGTCAGTTCACTACTTACGGTTCGTATGTTATCAAAAAAATGGTCAATCTGTTAGCAGGCATTGTCAGACTTTATTTACGTCGTGTGGTGTTAATTGAAAAGTGTGACATATTAAAAAAAAAAAAATCCAAATGGAAAAAAAATTTGGACTTGTTACTATTTTGGATGCGAATTATTCGGGTTCGCGCATTAGCATTGAAAATTGGAAATCACACAGATCCGTTGCAGAGGCTCTTTAGATTATTTTATTTCTTGTTAAAGAATTTATTTGCTTAAAACACCAGCCCTAGTGTGTCCTTATTGACATTTAAAGTAAAAAAAACCAAACGAAAAAAGAGAAGATTATATTTGAAAAGTATATAACGGGTGATTTTTTAGCTGGTTTGGTTTTGGCAACACTGGTTTTGACAGCTGACGTGTGTTTAGTACCTTGTGTCACTGTCAAACAGCTTCAGTTTGGTTTGCAATTTAACCATGGATCGTCTTACAAATGAACAACGCTTGCAAATTATTGAATTTTACTATCAAAATTCGTGCTCGGTTCGAAATGTTCATCGCGCGCTGCTTCCATTTTATGGTCAGCATTCTCGACCTTCTAAGCAGTCTATTCGGAAGATTGTGACCAAATTTCGCACCAAATTTACTTTTTTGGACATTAAACCACCAACACGTTTACGTACTGTGCGTAGTGAAGAAAATATTGCGGCCGTATCAGCTAGTGTGACAGAAGACCGCGAAATGTCGATTCGGCGCCGTTCCCAGCAGTAAGGCCTTTGTTACAGCACTGCGTGGAAAATTTTGCGGAAAGATTTGGGCGTAAAGCCTTTTAAGATACAGCTGGTGCAAGAACTAAAGCCAGCCGACCTACCACAACGCCGAATTTTTGGTGAATGGGCTCTTGGAAAGCTGGCCGAGGATCCGCTTTTTTATCGAAAAATTGTGTTCAGCGATGAGGCTCATTTTTGGTTGAATGGGTACGTAAATAAGCACAATTGCCGCATTTGGAGTGAAGATCAGCCAGAAGCATTGCAACAGCTACCAATGCATCCCGAAAAAGCCACTGTTTGGTGCGGTTTATGGGCCGGCGGCATTATTGGGCCATATTTCTTCAAAGATGATGCGAATCGCAGCGTTACTGTCAATGGTGAACGCTACCGAGCGATGATAACAAACTTTTTTTTGCCCGAAATGGAAGTTCTTGACTTGCATGATATGTGGTTTCAACAAGACGGTGCCACATGCCACACAGCACGCGAAACAATGGCGCAATTGCGAGGCGAGTTTGGTGAACAGTTAATTTCACGTTTCGGGCCGGTCAATTGGCCGCCTAGATCGTGCGATTTGACACCATTAGACTATTTTTTGTGGGGGTATGTCAAGACTAATGTCTATAGGGACAAGCCCGCTTCGATTGACGCACTGGAAGCCAACATCCATGCATTCATTCGTGAGATACCGGCCGATATGTGTGAAAGAGTATGCCAAAATTGGACTCAGCGGATGGGCTACCTGAGACGCAGCCGCGGTCAACATTTGCTTGAAATTATCTTTAAACATTAAATTGCAAGGTTCAAACTATCGATTCAAATAAATATTTCATTCATTTTTTCGAATTTTTTGTGTTTTTTTTTTTTAAAAAGTTCTAAACCTCTTAAAAAATCACCCGTTAGAAAAACACATTTAATTTTCTCATTTAGTTTTTTTCCGAATTAAATAGTTTATTTTAAATAAACTTTTTTGGTTTCAACATTTGTTAGTTCTTTTCACGAAATTAACATCTGATAATTTCAAATCAGTCTGATAATGTTCTAAAAGTACGACAATATTCGAAACTGCGTATTCACACGTGTTCAAACGTTTAATTATTTGACAAACAAGAAGTTGTCAAAAGTTCGCAGATATTATGAACTATATCAGCAAATTTCAAATGAATCTGATAATGTCCTAAGCGAACGACAATGATTTAAACTGCATGTTCACACTTGTTTAGTCGTTTACCTCCGACAATTTCCTAAGCATCTGACAGGAACAAACTACGTGTGTTCACACGTGCTAAGACGACTGTTGGGAACCTGATAGATTCATTATTTGACAATAGTTTTTCTAACAATATTATAGGACATAACTGTCTATACACCTCACCGTTGTAAATCATTCGGGAATATTTTTAACTGACAGATCTGTCAAAATTGTCAGATCTGACTACCGTCTTTACCTTATTTAAGACATGCATATGATTCTCTTTATATCTACAGTTTACACGAGTAGGTAATAGGTACATATTTCGATGAGTTACATCGCCCCATTTCCTTGACTTTCTCGCGACCGGAACACCATCACCAATCTACACCTAACGTCGCGCGATGAAATTTTTAAACTTTCTACTAAAAAATTTTGCCGCTTCAACGTAATATTATGTACTTACTAGTTATTGAAGCTCTACCAGAGGTTAAGATGAGAACATTCTTTTTAAGTATATTTCAAATCTAAATGGCCATCAAAGTTCTATCTATAAATAAAATCATGTACATGGTATTTGGTTTATGCACGCGTACATTTATATTAATGCAAATGTCTTTTGCATCAAATTCAAGCATTCAAATAAACATACGAGTATATACGACTATCTACGAATAATCCCAAATGAATGATGCAAAAACTTCAAAATGCTTCTAAGATCCGACTTTCCTGATATATTACCATACGTGGGCTATAATAAAATCCCGACAAAACGTTCTATCTTCGCGCAACATTAACGTTATGTTTTAAGCAAAACAAAAATAAAAAAAAAACAACACCATCATCATTGAGAACTTGGACAACCAAGGAGCACATGACTTTCCCCAATCCCCAACACCAAAATGATAAATCGTAACCACAGATGTATAATTTTTTTTTGTCTTAGACCGACCGGGCCGACTAGGTGTCATAATAACCCCCACTCTGACGATTAAAAAAAAAAATAAAAAAAACTAATTACTTTACTCGGGTCGGAGAAGAGTCAAAGACAAAACTGAGAAAAGCGCAAGAATGCAAGGAAATTTAGCTCCGACAAATTGCCCTGAAGTCTAATAAATAATCAGAGATTAGTGAATCGTGCACGAATAACCCGCATAGCATTGCTGAAGCAAAAGGGAATCACCTCGAGCCTTGGGCAATACGAATATACGAAACCGTTCGGCAGAAGGGCGCCCGTCGCTCATCAACAACGACGGCTCAATCTTTCTGCATTGCAATGGAAAATACTCGCGTCATTATATTATTTTTAAGTGCGTGTTTCTTAAACGTTCTCTATATATGGATGCAGCGGGACAAGCGCACATTTTGTATTACAGGGTGAGTTGAGCATGAGACCTCGTGGCAATATTGTAGCAAGGTTTTTTTTCCTGTAAAGGTGTCTATGCTCACTTCATATACATATAATATGTGTAGACATATATATATGCACGTTTTTTTAATTAAAAAAATTACTTTAGGTACCGGAAGCTGAAGTTCACCGCGACATCATCATATAAGATCAGAACAAGTTCTTTCTTTCTCTCCAAGTTGGTGGAAAGATTATTTAACTTTAGTCATGGCCATGGTTACCATTTTCGTAGATTTCTGCTAAAATTGATTATACTAAAATTGATAGATAGGTACTAATACAACTATTCTATTCTTTTCTTGTTTAGAATGTTTTTTTTTCGGAAAATCCTGAATTCAATTTGAGAAAGCAAAAATTCCTTTTGGAAAGATTCAAAAGATGTTCAAAAGAAGTAAAATATAATTATTGTTTTTAATAAAATATGTTTTGAACAAAAGTTAAGATTTTTGAATGTGTCCTAAGTTAAGTCTGTTTCTAGCAGTTGTCAGAAAGGAAGTAGACAGGAAACAAGGGGAGTTAGCATAGTTGCAGGAAAACGACAAACAAAATCTGATATTTTATACAATTTCACATTAGAAGATATGAACAGACTTAGAGTGGCAACCATGACTCTAAAATAAATTTAACTTTAGTAGGTTCTGTGTATAATTCCTGTTTCTATATAAATCGCATTATACAAGAAGGGGTTCCATTCGAGAAGTTATTTTGTAAGTGAATCCGCTGTGGAATATAATATTTACGGGACAAAAAGTTAACTTTCGCTTTATTTTGGCCAAAAATAAAATAAATAAATTTCTTATTTTTATATTTCCTTAGGCTTTTATAGGCTTTTAACTAGCTTAGCCCTGGCACGCTTCGAAGTGCCATTTCTTATCGAAAATTGTTTAAACTGCTTTCTTAACTTTTCCAGAAGTACGAAGCGGGATAACCATGGTACTGTTATCCAAAAAACTGGTAATATAAAACTTATAATAATTATCAAAACAAAACATTTTGTCAATTCAGAAATGATATAGGTACACTGAAAATTTATAAGTTTTACCGGTAAATTCTAAATTCTTTATACATTTCCAGTAACACATATCAACAAATGTAAATCTGATGGATTTCTAACGCATGAACAGGCTACGCAAAACTGTTTACGCTACAAACTTGTACCGATTGCTCCTCCGCTTTGTTGATATGGCAAATGCAATTCGAATCCGAAATTGTAAATGCTATTGGAGAAGATACAAAATTTAATAAAAAAAAACGCATTTCATGGAAACTTTCCAGCTTTCAGGGGTTGTAAAATAAGAAAAATAATCCAGTAATGGTAGGCGGAATTTTGAAAAATAAACATGGCATGCTTGAAGCTTCGAGTTAATTAGAACTTCAAAAGAAAATTTTAACATTCACATAATAAGAAAAAAAATCAATTATTAGAAAACTGGATGTGACAGTAGGTGCACAACTCTGAAACAATGAACAGTTAATTAATAAAATGATCATTTTCCAGGAATGTTAAATATGAAGAAAACTCAGATGTAAGAGAATTCATACATAAAAAAATATCAGCTTCAAAATTAACAAGTATAAATTGTCAAATTAGCAAGTGTCTTGTTAAATTAACAACGTGAATTTTTCATTGTAAAGTTGCAGAAAACCTAAGAACCTATTCAAAATAATAACGTAAAAACGATTCTTTGGGAAAAAGAGTAGGTATAATTTTTATTTTTTTAGATACCCATAATTAGATTAGAAAATATTTTTCTTTTAGGTACCTATAAGATGAACCAAAATTTTGTAATCAAGTTCGTGCTATTTTAATACTACATCTTGTAAATTTCAAATTTTAAAATAATGTAGGTACTTGTTGATTTACAATAAGACTCGCGGAAAAGCTAGCTCACGGGTCTTCTTTCCCAAAATAAATGGAAATAATACCCGCGGGCTTTTTTTCCTGTTTGAAATGGAAACAAAAACTGTGGGTTTTAATTTTTTTTTTTAGTGGGTTTTAATTCAAAGAATTAAGTACAATTTTGAAAGTTGTCCAAGAAAACTGTTGACATAGGCGCCTGTCTGGGGACTGAACATACCCAAAGTGGACCAACGGAGTTCGTGAGCGGTGCAAAGCCCCCCAAAAAGGGAATTGAAATCTTTGGAACCCACGAAGCAGGCCATCCAAGGTACTAATATTCAGGAAAACTATGAACAAAGTTTAAAATCGTTTCGATTTGAAATCATTAAATGAAAAATAATTTAAAGCAAAGTTGAAAATATTGCATCAAACTTTAAGTTTGGGTTTTAATGCTAATTAAGAAAGGCGAAAACTCCTGCGTGTGTTAATGCTTTTTTATGGTGGGTCTTATTGTCACTCTCAAAAGTAAAAAACGCCAGTGGGTGTTATTTTCCTTTTTTGGGAAATATGACCCACGGGCTTTATTTCCACGAGTCTTATTGCACTGCACCTGATTTTGATTTTAAAGTGTGACAAAATAAGAATTAAAAATTTTTAATGATGAGTTTCAATGAAATCTACAATTAGTACCTAGATGTTGAATAATTTAAAGGAAGACCCGAAGATCTCACCACACATCACTTTATGATAATTGAGTAGTTGGGTAGCTCACCGAAGTGTCATAGTTGCTAATAAGTTAAATGTAGGTTAAATTGATTTTTTTTTACATCTATTTAAAATTTAATTGTTTTTTTTTTTTATTCAACCACTCTATAATAAATTTCTATTTTGATAAATACAGAATGGAAATTAGTTATAAACAGAACCTATAATACTTATTGTTCCAAAAGATCTCAAAACACAGTTTAATTAAACATGAGTTTAGGTAAAGTCTTCGAATATTCGATTTTATGTATGTAGATTGTAGGTACTATAATATACGATTTTGTTTATGCAAAAAAGTTTTAATGAAAATTATTTATTTAAGGATCACCCTGTTTCAAAATGACAAAAATTAATTAATTAAATTTCCATATGTGTTCGTGTTGGTGCTTCTTCTGATTATTATTGGATTTTCAATAAAGATTACTCGAGTTATTTTTATTTCACAATAATATTAAATTATATTAATATGTACCTTAAAAAATATTTAAGTTCGAACTCACTCAATTTCTTAAAAAATAAGAACGAAAGCAATATTATCCTCTTTCGAAAAAATATACATAGGTACATTTTTTAAGTACACCATATCAATTCTATTATACAAATTGCAAACAATATAAATTTGTCATATCATTCCCTAGAGGATCACTGATTTCGAAGACTTCTGTGCCACCCTCGAGCATGTCATCATGGTTGTCATCGTCAACCATTATTATAAAAACGATGTCTCATGAAAAACATACTTATGTACATAAAACACACTTACCCAACATTTTAAATATTTTACAATGAGTATATCTTTACAGAATGATGATGACTCTATGGTCTTTTTTGTGTGATTTAAGTGAATCGTCATGCTCTTTTGGTGGATTGATGATGTAAATTGGATTCACGGGAATTGTATTTTTTCAATTTCAATTTTAATTGCAGTGAAAAAGAGTGTTAAATGTAAATTATTTAAATTAATATGTGGCACTAATTTGAGTTTAAATATAATGTATATGTACGAACAAAGCGCGTGCTACTGATGGTCAACATACATGCATGCCAGAAGCCAGAGGCGATTTTGTTGAAGGCTTCAAGAGTTGACTCCCTATAAATAACATTAATGACCGCAGACTGGTATATATTCGTGTTTAGGTATAATTAAATCAGAGAGAGACCGGACATATGGTGGATGCTGCTATTCCGCTATAACAGACGACCAAAATTTTCTCCTCAATCAAATTTCAAAATTTGATTTTTCGAAATTCGAAACATGTGCTATTTTATAATTTAGCCCAGGGCAAGAAGTAAGTGTGAAATGGAGAAAATATGACACACAAATTATTTCAGTAATTTCCGTTTATTAATTTACCCATTAGAGAATAATTTATCCTTGGACGGTATTTGTCTCCTTCCGTTTTTTAATTGCAAATTAATTAATATTCATACATACATACATATATATGTAATGCAAGAATTAAACTGAGATTGAGAAGATTTTTTTTTCAAATGCCTTAAAAAATCGAGTAAGTAAAAGTGGTAAAATACAACAATGAATTTTTTGTATTGTTTATATATAAAACGCTATTATCAAAATGATGGTTGCAGAACAACATCATTATCTACCAAATTGTGACTTATTGAGGAAGTTTGAACACCGATGTTTAAAATAAGACAGACTATGATCATTTTCAACAATCCAGAAGCTATTACCGCACAATTTCTGAAAATCCTACCATGAAAACAGAAAACAAGAAAAAAGGTTCCACATACGCCACCGATGCCACCAGTTCAGTTTTAGAAAATTGTTATGCCGTAAATTTTTAGATTGCCCAGCGGTTGTTTAAATTTATTTTGAGAAACATGGTTTTACTTTGGAAACTTATCAGACGTTACGTGGATTTTGTGATGCTTATAATGAATTACTCTTTTAATCAAATGGCTATGTCAATAAAAAGAATTGCTGCAATTGGAGAAATCATAATCTTCAAACCCTTTTCGAAACACTATTACATCAAACGGTGGAATCATTAGTCCAAATTTCTTCAGAAATGATAATATGATCAGAGACATATAATTGCTAACTTTTTCGTGCCTCAATTGGAACGCATTAATGTTGCAGACATTGTGATGTTTTTTTCTTAATGCTGAGGTAAGCTCGTTGTGTCCAGGGTTTTTCCGAAGAAAGCAAGGTAAAATTCGGATAAAGAAGGAAGAACTCGCCAATTACCAGTTATAAATATTTCTTTTGTTTACGATTAAAAGGGGTGTTTTACAATCTTACAATGTATTTATTCTTAAAATAACTAACACATATAACATCAAAGCTGGTTATTCGAGCTACAGGAGTAAACTCAGCCCCAAGACGTACACTTTGAAGAAGTGAACCGGGGATAGAACCCAAGGGAAAATTACTTGGCCCTGAACTAACTCTGAAGGAGAAAGCAGGGATATCAACGGTTTATAGGAATCTGATTCCAGCCCAGGGATAATTCTCCGAGGTATAACAACACTACCACTACGATTTCTACTAAAAGCGGTATGCCGTATAGCTTACAATAACACACGAGGTATTATGAAAGCGACCTGTAGGGATCGGTAGTTTGAGATAAACTGAGATCGCCGGAATCTTAATACTCTCGAGACTTGCCAAATAATAAATATTCAGTAGTTTCTACCAAGATACTGAATTATAAAGATTGGAATCCTCGGCTGTCATTCTGGTTTGCCTACAAGCTAAACAAAATGGCGGGCAGTGGTGAATTCATATTTTTGCACTAGTGTTCCATGTTTTAACGCACACTAGTGCAAAAATATTACGAGTGGTAAGCTTCGATTTGATCGTTTTTTTTTTAGTTTAGTTTTTATTGAACAAATATATATACAATTTGGCTTATAACTAATATAATTCTATGATAAATTTACATTTGTTGGCACATAAGGGGCCTAACGTTATACAATGTCTTAAGTTTAACAAATTATAGATATATAAATTACATGTCAAAAAAAAATTTACTTTAAAAGTCGGTTGACTTAATCGTCCTCAGGGTGTTCATTCCCGGTTGTCAATGGTGTTTTTGGTGTAGGTTGGGGGAAGTGGCGTTCAGCCGCGGTAGAAGGCTGACCCAATGTCAGCGTAGAACGAGACTGCTTCCTCGTTGTCCATGATTATGTTGTCATCAAGAGTTTCCATCACACTGAGGTACCTTGGCTCTGGATGTCGTTGGTTCGATTTGATCGACAATTCTTACATCTATACGTTAATTTTGGAGGCGAAACACAGTGTGAACTATAAAAAAAGTAAAAGTAACAATTCAATACTTTTGTGACGATGTTTCATTTTATATAAGAATTGCACACTGTGATGATGCTGCTGTGCACTGCTGCTGCTGTCGATGAGTCGGTAGGTGGTGGGTGGCTAGTATACGATACTCGTGGTTGTGCTGTTGTTATCAGGATGCTGGTTGATGACGTACATTGCATGTAGGTAGGATTTTGGTGGTGCTGTGTGGTAATTACTGGTTCGGCGCGGCGGTGGTTGTATTTACGTTTCTGGTTTTTGACTGGTTCGGCGGTAGTTGGTAAATAATTAGGGGTCGGCAAGTGTAAGTGTAACGCTTCGTTACAACATATTGTGATTCCAATGATGAATAAGTTGAAAAATTTGACGAATAAATAATCTTACGAAATGGACTAGTTTATTGAACACCTTGTTCGTGCGATTTGATGCCACTAGAATTATATTTCTCTGGGGAAATGTAAAAACGCATGTCTAAGCCTATAAACCAGAAATAATTGAGCACTTAGAAACCAATATTCCATGCGTTATTGCCTCTAAAATAAAGCAAACAACATTTACTTATATAGAAAACTTTATAGAAAGTTACTTTAAAATTATGAAAGGATTTCTTCGACTCGATAGAAAGCTTCATGAAATATTAGTGCGTCTTTTTTTATTTAGTTTTTTTATATTTTATTGAAGAAATAAATTTATTTGTCAAAAACTTTGATGTTGTAGAGTTCAAGTGGCTTTGAATTTTAAAAATGTTATATATACATATCAATGTAAAAATTAAAAAAAAAAAATAGAAAAAACATCATTTCAGGCCGGATAAAATTAGCCAACTGATAAGTCGAAGTGAGATACAACCAGGGCGAAATTTCAGCTTTAAACATGTTCTTAAAATTAATTTGCTTTAAAAATGCTCCTAAGATAGTTTATAGTTTTTTTTTTAATTAATAGGAATTTATGCAAAAAAAACATTAAAAAATCATTAGATCTTTTTTTTATTTAAAATAAAATTAACTTTGGTTTTTATATTTCTATATAATATATTTGTAATTATTTTATCTTTTAATATATTTAAAAGTCCTGAAAAAGACTTTTCAATTATCAAAATTTAAATTTTAATAATTTTTTAGGATTATCTAAATAGACCTGAAGAAGTACGTAGACACTTACGAAACGTCATCTATTTAAAAACAATTTCAAACAAAAAAGACCTGAAGCCCACAAAAGTGTGATTTAATTATAGTAAAATGTAGTGTCATACGCCAGTATTCCGAGCATAGTATTGAAGAAGTTGAAAAAGGATGAAATTTTGTAGCTACTTGATCATTCCAAGTTATGGTGGTACATTTTAATAAATAATTTAGCATTCAGCAGTTAGTTATGTATTATTATAGATAAATATATGTATCAATTAACTTATTGATTATATACATGCCTATACATTGTACATACACATAAGTATTGATATAGGTATGTATAAATATAAATATTAAAATGTCTTACCTGCTATACAACTTAATGAACTCTTTATTTTGAAGTCTGAACAAGAAACTATTAAAATAGTACATAATGATTTCAATATAACACAATAGGCCAACTAGATTGACTATACGACTACGAGTAGAGGAAATAGAAGCATAGTACTGAACTTAACGTACATTTAAGCAATCCCAGAGAAAATATTTTTTTTTATAGGGTAGCAAATCGACTACATACATATATCTACTTCCCATTCGTTAAGTTTTCTTTGTTCTGATAGTCTGATAACTTCATTTTGTATACAAAAACCCTCTCTCATATCTCAGGATTGCATCAGCAGTAGGTACATATAAATCTTCTTTACCTTCGCCTACGCTTTGAAAATTTACTATCGTATATTTCTCTCCGATACACCGAGGACATAATGACATATCCTTTGAATAATCATCCATGTATCTCCATCAAAAATGAAAAATCTATATATCTGTATTCTGTAGGTATACATTGTACGTGTAGGGTAAATATCACTATTATTGGCGCTCTCTATATTGATTGGAAAATTAAAATTTCAAAATTATATCAAAAATTATAGCCGTGTGTTCTAAACCGACTTGAATTAGTATTATTTTTTTGAATATGATTTAAACATTTTATTAGGAAATTGAAAGTGAAACGGCAACGGGAAAGGATCTTACCGCAACGAAACAAACAATTATTTTTGCTTTTGAAATGCAATGCCTTTTCTGCAAAATCAGTTTCGATCCCTAATTGTAAACCCAGCATTAAGTTCCGTCCAATTCGATTGTATATTATGCCTTATTTCCTTTACTTTGAAACTCTGTGCGGAGTGTGGAGTATGGAGTGCGGAGAGTGGAGTGTATAGTGCGGAGTGCGGAGTGCGAAGTGCGAAGTGCGGGGTGCGGAGTGCGGAGTGCGGAGTGCCAATCTTTCAAGTTTTTAGTATGAAATTTTTTCCGCTTTTGCAAAAATTTTTATTTTCCATTTGTAGTTTGTCATTTTACCATCTATCTTAATACTTACGCCCATATCATTTACTCTATACATCCAGATAAAAAATTAAATCCGTAAATATTTTCATTGAATATACTTTATATCCGGATTTATGTTTTCATCTAGATGTATAGAGTGAATAATATGGGGGTTAGCATCCCATAATTATAACCTGAGTAATAGGCTTCTAAGTGGGCTCAAAACGAGTGATTTTAGGATTTCATACAAATTTAACTATCCTACACTGAAGCTCGTCGGTTGGTGACGATCAACGTGTAGGTACAATTCATCGATTGTGTCTTTAGGTTAGGGTTACCAGCTCTAAAATCAGAAAAGCCTGACAGTAAAGAAAGAAAAGCCTGATTTTTGAGAAAAAAGCCTGACAAATAAAAAAATTTTGTTTTCATTTTTGAAACTTCATTTTTATAAAAAAAAATTAAATAAAAGCGTCTACAGAAAAAAACCGCAAGGGATCTGGGATTTGGTGTTGACTTACGTCTAGTTTAACCGAAAACGCATTTCAATGACCAAGAACCTGCCCCAAGGTTAATTTCTTGCTTAATCTTTTTTAAAAAATATAAAAAAAAAAACACTTTAACTATGATGAAGAAAAAACTCATATCGTATTTTACAGAGTGCGTCAAAATGGATTTTACAGAGTGCGTCAAAATGCATTTTTTTTATTATTATTTTCTTAAGAATTCCCTACCTGTAATATTTTAATAATAAATCCTAACGGTTTTGGAGTTAACACAATTTTTTTAATTTAAAAAATCCTCTATTATGATTTAATTTTAGGGTCACCCTGTCCAAAATTGATTTTTATTTTTTACCATCTTTTTTTTATTAATTTTGCTTAATATAGTTAGACTAACATTTTATAAAAAAATATTCTTCATGACCTACAAAATGCTACAAATAATGGTGTTCAAAATGAATTTGTACTTGAAACGTTTCAAATAGCAGCCTGTATAAATATCCTACTACTCAATAACATTTTTGCTTTTAAAAGCTTGTCCTAGTTTTGCAGTTTCTTAAAAGGTATACAACTTATCAAAAGTTATGACCATTTGAATCGAATAACAAAAATAAAGAATTGACCATTTCATTTAATAAATACAATACAAAAAGTTCAAAAAAAGCTAATTATTCCCTTCTATTTTAAAAATTATGATTTATTTGAATTTGTTTGAGAATCATTTTTGATTGAATTCAAATATTCATAACTTTTGATCTTAGGTGAGTTGTGATAAGTTGTATACCTTTTAAGAAATTGCAAAACTAAGACAAACTTTCAAAAGCAAAGAATGTTATTGAATAGCAGGATATTTACATATACAAATTTTAATAAAAACTACATAAAAATACGAACAATCTTTAAAAATTCATGCTTTTAGCACCAAAACTCAAAAAGTTGTGCAGCTTTTGACATTTGAGAAAAATTAAGATTTTTAACGACTTTCAAGCAAAATTATTGAAAAAGCGCTGCGGTAGCGAGCTCTAAATAGTGTTCAATTTTGAATTTTTCGGTCTTAATTTTTTGGTTTCAATCTAAGCTTCATAATTTCGCCCGGTTCCGGTTGAATTTCGAGAAAGGTGTTTTTTTGAATCACCCTATTGCACAAGTCTTTGTCCCTTTCTAAAAAGTGACAACTAAATGAAAAACATTAATGTGTTCACTGCGATTTACTAGAATTTCGATTTGAAAGCATTCAGTAAACGTTTTTCTTCTATAACGATTATATTTTGTGCGATAATTATAAAAAAGCTTGACAAAGGACGAAACCTGGCCAAAGCCTGATTGGACATTAAAAGTCTGACGCGTCAGGCGAAATCCTGACGGATGGTAAGCCTATTTTAGGTTCACTTTTTTACATTTTGGTAATTTCTTTGGTAACACCAACCAAAATTTTGATCGTTAAGTCCCTTTGGGCTAGAGTTCATACATTATCTTTGTATTCATATCATTTAATCATTTTGGTAACACCATATTTTTCTCAAAACGACCCTATAAACATTTTCAATGTTAAAATATGCTCCTTTACTACTGAGCTTATACCTGGTTTCGCCCTGTTTTTCAACATTTCTCCACGAATTTGATCAATAGTTTTATTGAGTTGCATATGAGCGAGTGTATAAGGTCACGAAGACTTAAAATTATTTGACTTTGATTTACACACACAAACTAAAGCTATGTATAATTGCTCGTCAACTGGCATGGAATTTTAAAAGTAAGTGCCTACGTTTTTGAATATATTTTTCGGTCGGTTTTTTGGAGTGTTTCAATCCTATAGAATATGGAATTTTTGTTCCCTCCTGCTGCTAATTTTTTTTTATATTTTATAGGAATGAAACACTCCCAAAATCCAACTGAAAACGACATATCATGCGCATCTGAAAAAATCCTCTTTTTTCAATTTGTTTGTTTCAATTTTCATCGTTTATTGACGAGTATAGGAGAAGCAAGTCCAGAGGTAAGTTGGGACTTGGGAAGCAAGTAGAGAAGAATTTGACATAACTAGAGTAATTGTTAAAAGGAAAAGTAGGAAAATTCTTTGAAATCTTATTATTTTTATTTTAGCTGGCAGCTGTTCCAATTTGTTTCTCTTCTGGTTTTAAAAATTCCATGACAGTTGACTAGCAAGGACCTTGAGTTTGTGTGTTGAAATGGGGGATTTTTTCATTTGGGATTTTGGTATATATTCGGAGTTTATGCGGATTTCGGAATAATGGGATCGGGATTCACAATTATACCATCGCGATTTTTACCGGTTAGCTGGATCCTAAACCAAACATAGATGGTCACATATCTAATGCGCCAGCTGAAAATTTTTGTTGTATTCATGTGGAATGATTTCTGCCAAATGAAATAAAAAAATTAATCAAAATTAAATATTAACCAAATTCTTTCATTTCACCAAAACTTGAAGAGAGTATCATTAAACTGCCATTGATTGTCTCTCTTACCCTATTTGTATATATACCTATAGGCCTAGGCGTAAGAGTATATAACACCTCAAGCCACCCTCTAAATTAATTGCAATCTCTCTCTGATGTTCAAGCTTCCAACTATACTCATCTGTCTGTCTGCCGCCTTTCAATATACAAGTATAGCTAGGTATAATAGGAAGACTATAGCTTTCTTTTGCATCAATAATAAAATAGAAACCTACAAAGCTACAACTTTGTACTCGTACAAGAGCTGTTGCAGAAAAGCTGTTAAGCATTTGAATTATGTCAAATATCCTTTTGTTGTGTGCCGGGACTAGAGGCGTCTGGGAATTGCATTAAATCGGTATGGCAAGCAATAACAAATATTCTTTATTGCACGTCATAGGTTTTATTTCCAGTAGTGTGGTGGTTAGCATTTATCCCCTGGTCCACATCCCTCATCCTTCCTGCCCAACTATCAGCACCAGCTATAGTATGTGGTATCTTCATTACCAATGGTGGCAAACAGAACGCAAAGGGATAAGAGTTCCTTATCCATATATCCGTGTCCCGTGTGTGTGGGTATGTACTAAGAAACGAGACTGACATTAAATGCAGTGCGGTTTTGATGGCGGCGTTGGTTGGTAGCGGCGTTTGGTGGTGGCAATATAGCGATACATACGATAGTTAACCAGTCCACTTGGATTTTATTCACCAATTTAAGTATCGGCATTGGGTCATTGTGTGAATAAAAATGTGCACCATATTTTGTCGATATGGTTTTTATGGACACCATGGTCCATGGGCTGGTATAGTTGCTCGTCAATTTCTGTGATATCAACCCTGCATGATATCCAATTAGTGACTGAAAAAGTAATTTATTGCGCCAATACCTTTCCTTGTCTTGCCTTGGAGAGAGAGAGGACCTTCCATAAGTTCAGACTCTGAAGCAAGCAAAGGGGACTAATTATAATCTTGGTCATAACCGTCGCTGTGGGTTCTGACAAATTAATAGCTACTTACGGTGGGTAAAAGTTGTACAGAATTAGTCACAACAATCCGATAAATGTCGTTTGCGGATGGTATAGGTAGTTGGGAGACGAAATTAAATGACCGTCTCGTTAATAACATTTTATCGTTTTTTTTTCAAGGAGATAAATACAAAAAAAACAGCAAAAAGGGACCATGGAGTTCGAGTTCCGGTTATGTACATATATATCTATCAGTCTGTTTCATATTTATCTTTTAATAAATTAATGACACAAGAAAATGTACAAAATAATTGCGATGAATATAAAATCCTTAAGGCCATGACAATTACATTGCCCATTGAATATTACCGACAATATATTCTTCTTATTATTGAATTTAAAATATCTTTCAATTGTAATGAAATTTTCAGATCCAAGACTATAATAAACCAACTTATATGTATGTATAATGTCGATTGGTGATAAAGGACATGCTTAACAACCCGAACAGAAAAATGCATCGTATACGAGAATGCATCTGAAAAATTACGAGCAAATCTTATACAATTTAAAATTCTATAAATCCATTGTTCATTTTTGAATTTGCAAGTTCAAGATATGTTTTGAATGGGAACGGGTCGTTATTCTGTATTACAAAATTCTGTATGACCAAAATTCTGTAAATGAATTGTAATTCTGTATGATCATAATTCTGTTTTTCCTTATTCTGTAAATTTGTATTCTGTATTCAAAAATTCTGTAAATCCAGAATTTTGTATATCAAAATTCTGTAAATCTAGAATTCTGTATATCAAAATTCTGTAAATACAAAATTCTGGAAAATTATAAATACTGTATATTCTGAACTCCAAAATGCAGAATTTCGAAAATTCTGTAAATTATAAAAGACAAATTGTTTTGATGATGAAAAAAGTGTGCACTTTTTTTCATTATCAAAACAATTTTTCTTTTATAATTTACAGAATTTTGGAATACAGAATTTTGAAATACAATTAATGGGTTTACAGAATTTTGAAAAACAGAATATTAGGTTTTCAGAATTTTGAAATTCAGAATTTTATTTTTACAGAATTTTAAATTACGGAATTTTGAAATACAGAATTTTGGAAACTGAATTTTGGCACTTACAGAATAATGACCCCAACCCGTTTTGAATTTGTAAAAACTTGAGCTTGAGATTTTGCTAAAATTTGATGATTTAACATGATAGAGAAGTCAAATAAATTATTTTCAATGTTTTAGAAAAATTCATTGGGCTGAAAACCTTCCGTAATGGAATTCTGGATTCAAATACACCCTATTCCATCGGAAATGTTTTGTTTTTAGGGGTACTGTTTTTAAGGAAATAATAAATGCTCCAAGTGTATCTCTTGTCATAATAAAGTGTAGGTTATCCTGGCTATTCAGATTCAGTAGAAAATTGCAGGCATTCTCAAACAGACAATACGCACACAGGAATAAGTAGACGTGAAAGTAACTATATGCACCCAAATGGTTCTCTACGAGCTGTTCTGTCACCCCATTTATATAATTTGCAATAAAAACTTAAAAATGGTCCACCAAATAACCTTTTATTGTTCTTAATAGCAAAGTCTTGTTTTGTCTCATATAGTCAGCCCTACGGCCGAATCTCGATTTGCCTCAAAATTTATATCGAATATTTTTCTGTGATTCAACAGTGGGGTAAATGCGAATTTTGTTTTAGCTAATCTAAAACGATTATTTCAAGTTTTCTTGGAAACGATGTTCAAGATTTTGATGAAACTTTAACGTGTAACGATAAAAGTGATTGTAAGAAAACTGCATTTTGGGGTTTCAGCAACAGATTCTCATTACGAAATTTAACGTTTTTAAGAAAATTGTCTTAGTTTTGAGTTTTTCATCTATAACTTTTCAAAAGCTTGACTGATTTTGTTACAATTTTTGAATCCGGTGTATCTTAATACAATATAAAAAAGATGCTGGGTTCGACCCACACTGGTAACTTCCCATTGGTTCCTTTGGAAACTGGACAACTATGTTTATTTGTAACATGGAAATTTCGAAATAAAAATCTTCAGAGACCTTATCTCTTTAATATGCGATCAAGTGAAAACAAAAGTTGGGGTGTAATATGTTTTTCAACTTTTTAAAAGTATTTTTGGCAGATTTTTCATTAGCGAGATGTTCGAGACGAGAAACATTTTTCAGCAATTTCTGGTAATTTCTGGTAGGTTTTTTGTTTAAAACAAAAAATTGTCAATTGAATTTTTTTACAAACCCCATCAATTCTTAATTATAGCATTATGGGTATAAAATCAAATTATTCCGGAGTCCATAGCATTGTTTGTTTTCGAGAAATTTGAGCCGAAATACGTCATTTTTTGAAGAATATCAGTGTTTTTTCTGGAGATATTCGATCGAAAAACCGTTTTTCAATAATTTTTAGTATATTTTTTAGTTTTTTTGATTTAGAAAAAAAAATTGTCAAATGATTTTTTTTTAATCATACCAGTAATCAAATATGGCATCGTGTATCTAATAAAACTATCCCGAAGTCAATGTCATTGCTTGTTCTCAAGATATTCGCCTAAAAACGATTTTCTACAAATGCTTGCATGTTTGGTGATTTCTTTTTAAATTCTTTCCAATTCTTCATTATGTCATTATATGTAGAATAAAATTAAGCCAAATTCATTGCCATTTTTGTTCTCGTGATATTCGAGATGAATAATATTTCACAACTTTTGTTTTTAATTTCTATATAGAAAGAAAACCGCTAATTGAATTTTTTGAAACCAATTTCTGCACTTCATGACGTTATTATCTAAAAAGTAAAATTTATTTGAAGTCAGTATCTCTATTCGTTCTTGAGATACGGTGAATGTATCACGAACGCACGAACGAACGTGTGACACACACATGCAGACATCTCTCTAAAAACAATGGATTTTTATATTTTTGAGACCCCGAAACGTCGAGCTATTTCAAAATTATCAATTCAATTCAAATTTCCAATAAAGTCCATTAACTAAATTGCGCAAAATATATTTATTACAATTCACGATGAATAACTTAACATTCTTGACATTTATTTATGTATAATATATCTTTTAACTTTCAAAATATAAAATCCAAATATTTTCTAATTTTATAAAATTTTTTGCATAATAATTTAAATCCTTGATTTTTAAGTAGATACATTCATATGTATGTATGCAAATTATTTGAACTATATTTCAATAAATCACAACCTACGCTTTAAATATATAATATGTACATATTATCATAATTGGTTTCTATTCAATGAATTTCGATTAGAATTAAGAATATTATTCCAAAAAAAATTATTTTATAATTTAATATAAATGAAATTAAATATCGATAAATCATATCAAAGTTTATACACGCAGATAAAACCATAAAATAGGCCCCAAATGTGCGCTATACACAAAAGGCTTTTGCATAGTTTTGAATAAGTTTTGAATATTATTAAATATCGTTTCGTTTGAAAGCAAATTTATGACCTATACCAACTGCTGCCACCCAAGGGGGCATTTCCGGAACAATAAAAATATAAAAAGAATAATAATAATATTGTATATAGATTTAGATTTGAATGTATATTTTTATTGTTTTCTATTCGTTTTTAAATGTAAATATATGTACATTTATATTGAATGTTATGAATCTTACGCGTTTTCATTATTTTGTATTTACATATGTTTATTTATACTTGGAATATATTTTATTATTTTGTATTGTTTGTATTATTGTTTAATATCGAAATCAAAAGGACTGTTAATAAAGAGAAGAAAAATATTCACACATTCACACTGCAAACATATGTTTAAAGGAATTAATGTTATGCTCGAAAAACCAAAAGTGCATTTCTGAAAGAATACTGCTTTAATGTTTGAAAAATCGTCTTTCAATTCGAAAACACTCAACTATGTCGAAAAATTCTAATTTTGATTATTATTTACATAAGTAGCTTTAAATTAAAAAAAAAAATGAAATACGTCTAGGACACATCTTGCGAACAAAATGTATTTCCAAAAAAAGTACAAATGACTTTAAGTAAGTATGTAAGTAGAAAAAAAGATTATTTGTTTACATACATATATTTAATAATAATTATCTTGACTTAATCTTTAAACAATTAATACATATTTATTACAATACAAACATATAAATTACTTATATATGAGTTCATTAATAGAGGTGCAGATGTTTTGAAAACTAAATGAACAGATATAATATCTCAGCAAAAACATTTCTGTCAAAAAGAACCAAGTTCTCATTTAGTAATAGTATTTTTGGTAGAAAAAGTACGCCAAATTCAATCTATATTTAAGTAAACATATTAAATATTTTAACTATCAATATGGATAGAATGTCTACTTACGAAAACTTAATTTTATAATATAACAATTGTTTTTTGTATAATTTACTTGATAATCTTGCGATTCACACTTAAAATTTGAAATGCGTTAAATCCAAGCTTCTTTGCTTATGCAGAGTAAGTTTACTCTAGTGTGGATAATGCGCAACCTCAGAGACGCCGTGCAGGGCGCACCGAAGACGCTTTTGCTGCTGTGGAGTAGAGTATCTATAAGAAGATCCGAATGAGTCCATCCGCCATCGCGCACAAAAATTGGAGCTGGGGCCACTCGGCTGGAATTTATTAAAACCCTTATCTTTATAACAAAGCTAAATTTTTGGCCATTTATGCGTTTTATTTCTTCTTGAAATCCACACGTTTAAAAACGTGTGAACTATAGACAGGGTCGGACCAACCATATGTGCAAGATGTGCAAATGCACAGGGCGCAAAATTCTGAGGGCGCATTACTAGGAGCAAAAAATGTAATCTGATCTTGCGCAAACAAATATGTACTGATATTTGACATGTGTATGTATGTATGTGGGCAAATATAAAAAAAGGGGCGCTTTCTACAAATCTTGCACAGGGCGCAAGTTTGGTTTGGGCCGGCCCTGACTATAGAGAAATAAATAATCGACTATACTTCTCATGTATACAAACTTGTTCAGTACAAAATTTCTAACAACCACTTCCTACTTCTCGCAAAAAAAACATCCAAAATGCGCCGATGTGCATGATTACAAAAAACTTAAAAATATATACAAACTTGCAATAATTACAAGAAAACTGCGAAGATACGCCATGAACTCCCTCATTATTTTTGTGTTTCCCACAGTGAATTCACACTTCAAATTTAATTGAAAGGTTTTTTTTTCTCTGATACCAAAATCATTGTTGCATCTCAGTTTTATTACAAAGATCTCGATTTCAAAATCTATGAAAAACCATAGTTGGTCAACTTAATGGAATGGCTAAGGAATTAAACTTCTCCTTCACTTTTGCAAAATGTGTATGGTAAAAAGGTTCTATACTTTCATTTTGTAGATGCAGCCAACTTTGACGCCAAGAAACAAAGTAACTGACGATTACAAAGAATTACGAAGAGTTAAAAAAAAAAAAGAAAAAAAAAAAGGATAACATCGAAGCAATGACCAAAACGTCGTCGTCGTCCCTCTTATAAACTTTGTTATCCTCGTCGTAATTGTTCCTTCTGATATTATTTCGTCGCTGTTTATATACCCTTGGTAGTACTTAAGCGAAATGATCAACAAAGCTTGTGGCGTTTTTGTTGTTGTTTTTGTTTTTTTCTTAACTGTGCAACACCCCTTTCAAATTGTTTGCCACCCTCAATACCTATTATCTATTCATTTAAATCCAATCCCTTGGGGAAGTAAAGTTAATGGAGTTTTCGGTTTTATCATGGCAAAAGCAGACGTTTTGTTTTCCTCCACCTCTCTTCTACTATTCCACATCGCTATTCATGCGCATATAAAACTCTTTTTTTTATTTTCCTGACTTCATTTAGCAACTTCTTGTGGGTAGTGTAATGGTAAATTAAACTTAGAAGTACCTACAACTTTGCAAAAAGCACAAAGTTACTATTTTTGAACTCTAAATTGCAACCTTATAACCTGCATTGTTGGCTGTATCACTTGTCAGACACAACGTCAATCTTCCACACGCTTAATTAGTTGTAACACATCGCTACCCTGACGGTCGTCGGTGGCGCTTGTATTAATTACTATAACTTTTGTATGCAAATTAAATGAAACATGTTCGACCCACAATCACTAACTATAATGGGGAATCAGACGTTTAAGACAAGTTTTCAGATAAGATTTATGTGGGCACTGAATGGAATTGTCTTGAATATTTAAGCATGTTTACATATACTTATTTATTTAGATAAAAAAAATAGGAAAATGGAAATTGAAATTAAATACAGTCCCGCCCATACGGAAAATAATATCAACTTGTGAACTTTCTGGTAGCTGTCAACAAAATTATTTTGAAAAACTTTGGAGCAAAGATCTCGTTTTTCATGCTAACGTCACATCATTATGTATATATACAAACTCGTATATGAATAGCACGTTAATTTGACTTTAACATCGTTATGAAATATATAAATGAAAAATTTTTATTTACCCTTAGTACTTATGTAGGTATTGCTATATTTGTGTATGTACCTATTTGAAAACTTTGGTGGATGATACTTTTGCGTAGATGAAAATTCTTCATCAATTTTACAGCATCCCCTATATATACGGCCTTACTTAAGGGCACGGGTTTAAACAGAATTTCGAATTTTTATGAATATTGGATTTTTAAATTTATCAACAACCATTATGAAGGTATTAGTTAAACTTATTCGACAATATTCTAAATAATTACTGAAGTTTAACAAATTGAGTCGAACAAATCTTTTGTGTTTTCAATTAGTGTTAAAACACACGTGTGAAAAGTGTTGGATGCATTATTTGAAAAATTGAAAGTAAAAATTAAATTAATAAATATTAAATAAATAAAAGAAATAACTATCGCATTAATTATAAGGTATATCGTAACACAAATGCTGGTATTTGTATACCCTCTATAACTTATAGAAGTATTCCGATTTCTATAGCTTTAAAACAACTATCCCGTGAACAAAAAAAAAAGAAAGTATTGACACTTTTCTCCTGCGATTAATCGTTTAGAAGAATAAATATTTAAAAAAAAACGAAATATGTCGGTTTTGGGCTCCGGGAAATTAAGCCCCAGGAAATAAGACCCCAATAGTTGAAATGAAATAAGGCTCCAAAATTGGGGCCATTTTTCATAATGAAATTATACCCCATGCATTAAAGCCCTAACGAAATGAAAAAAAGCCCCAAAATAAATGAAATAAGACCCCAATTTGTTTTGACAATATCTATTTATGTATATCTTTCTCAAAAATGAAACAATACCAAAATTTATTTTTTTATTATATTAAAGTTTCTTTTCGAAAATGAAATAATACCCACAGCGTTACACAAATACATACTTGCATTCTAGCTTGTACATCAAGGACACTTTTTTCAGCAATCAATTCCACTTGAATTTTCATGTTGTATTCAGCAAGAATAGCTGATTTTTTTTTCAGTCTTAAGAAAGACAATGATGTATTAGCAAAATGAAGTAAGGTTTCAAAATAAAATGAAACCAAACCCCCAAAATTAATAATGGGGTCATACTTCATTGGGGCTTTATTTCATTGTGAATAAAGCAACAACAATAAAAATGAAATAAGGCCCTAAAAAATGAAATAACACTCCAAAATTTGAGAATTTTCGTTATGTTCTTATTTTGTATGCATATTTTTGGGACCTTATTTAATTTCTTAAGGGCCTCATTTCCTGGGGCCTAATTCTGCCGAGCCGTCTTTTCTTACACAAATATGTGTAAGAAAAGTGGGTTAGGCAGTGGGCGCGGTTTTCAAATTATAATTATATTACAGTCAAACTTCGATAACTCGAATTACTATTATCCACAATAAAAGTTCGACTTATCAAGACTTCGAGTTATCCAAATTGATTATCAAAATTAAAACAATTAAACAATTCAGTATTTGAAATACATATGCATAAGGCACAACACTTTTTGTGCTTTATTAAGTCTTATACGTTTTATATTAATGTACATACATAAGTTGATACACCATACACAAAATTATTGCATATATTTAGGTATTTGGGTCTGAGAGTAGTTTTTTTTATTGTTTTTTTTTTCAAGAAAAAGAATTCTAATTTTTTTAAAGCTGCATAAATTTCATCTGTTGTATCGTCACACGTTTGCAAATATAAATTCAAATTGTCAAATGTGCTACAACATGCATCGAAAGCTGTTGAATGAATTCCTCTACCGAAGTCTCGTCTTCACTTTCTATATCAACTGAAGTTGGAAATTGTACATAGAATCTTTTACAAAAAACAACCAAGCAATACTAATTATGTAGATAAATTAAAAAATAATGCAAAAATATTGAAATGTTCACCGCATTAAATAAAAATTTTCTGTAGGTACCTACTTATACAACTTCTAAATTTCTTAAACCTACTAATATTATGTGTGTATGAAGGTATCTCGTTTTCAAATGAAAATTCCCTTCAAAAATTCGAATTTTAAAAATGCATTTTTTCTCACTAAATGGGAATTCCCCTAAAATGTTCGACTTAGTTGATGCATATGCCATATTTTTTGTTCGAGTTATAAAGAAAATCGAGTTATAACAGTTCGAGTTATGAGGGAAAAAATGTATGAGAGTTGAACTCTAAACGCTGCTGCCACATAATTTTGTTCGAGTTATAAAAAAATCGAGTTATCGAAGTTCGAGTTATCGAAGTTTGACTGTAATTCCAAAATATTTTCTTCAATAACATTGAATACGGAAATATTTCAAATATAAGTATAGGCGCGGGAGTAGAATGATTTCACTGAAAATACTTTTTAATCCTCCCTTGCTCATAGAAGAAAATCATTAAAAACTTTAGCGAAATCGGGGTACAGGAATATTCTGAGTCTATAATTGGTACTTGTACTGAGCACATAAACAACAACAAAAAGAAATACGTCATGATAGTGTCTCACTTAATATGCAGTTCTTATTGGCAAATTGCTAGATCGACCAAACTTCACAGAAACACTTTGGCTCAATCGTTTCGGAGCATTTTGAGTCCATAGAAATAAGTTTAGAACAGAACAGTACAAGTTTTTGCTGTTCAATGAGAAATTTTCTGCTCTTAACTATTCTGATTACTGAATACTGTTCCTCATTATGTTTGGAAAAAATTGCAATACCTTAGAACAGGATTTTCTGGACTTACTTTTCAGGTAGAACAAGTAAGAACAGATTTGTGAAAACTCTCAAAATCAGCTATTGTTTGTTTTTTTGACGGATTTTTTCTGAATCTCTGCCTCTTTAAAAAGTGCATTTTAATTCTATTACCTTTAATGAATAAATTTTATTTTTAAGACATAATATACTTGTGAATTTGAAGCAGAACAAAAATTGTTGTTTTTTTCTACTGATAGCTTTGGTAGCCATTTCCAGTTCTTACTTGTTCTGACATTTTTCACGAATCTTTGTTCTCCTGTCCTGTCCTGTTCTGTTCTATTTATACTTTTTTCATACTAAACAAAACTAATATTTTGTTTTTCTTTTATAAATAAGACACACCCAAGCAATTATATCATGATTAACACAGTGCGAGCGATATAGGAAAATAGGGAAAGATTAAGTAAAACATACCGATGAACTTCTGAACATCACATCAATGGGTGAGAAAAATAGACCTGAGCAAAGTATTCCACATTCGTGTAGTGCAGCTAAGGAAACAATCTCTGTACTAAAAATTGTACGTCTGAAATTGCGTTCAAGGGTAAACTGATGGATTTTCTGCGATTCCTTTTCATTCCTGCCAATAACAGAGTTGTAAGTCACTAGGCCCTGCTTCTACACGACTGATTATATCATCGTTGAATTATTTCAATGGAGCATTGTTTGAAGATTTTAAATAGAGATTTTCAATTCAAAGTTACCCCATTTTCCCCTAACGAAAACGTAGTATTAAATAAAAGTTAGAAAAATAATATAATATTATAGGTTCAGCTTGTTAGAAATTTTTTGTGATATATACCATACCCCCGTTCTTTGCAGAGATTGACTGTTACGGTATTACATACAAGTTAGTATATATTTAAGTAGATGTTTTCATCTTAAAAAGAATAAACATTTTTCAGGAACTTTGATATACATCATTTAGATACGATTATAAAGGGTATTTTTTTAGATATGCGTGGTTTTCAAGAAGAAATAAAACGCATATAATTTAATGTTATAGACAAGATTTAGCTTTATTATAAAGATAAGAGTTTTCCATTATATTTTAAAAATGATCTCGGGCAAGTGGCCGCCGCGGCTGGCTCGAATAAATTCCAGCCAAGATGCCCAATTTTCGACCACGTTTTGCAGCAATTGGGGCCGTATGTCAGCAATAACGCGCCGAATATTCTCTTTTAAGGCGTCAGTCGTCTCGGGCTTATCTGCATAAACAAGCGACTTCACGTAACCCCACAAAAAATAGGCCAGCGGTGTTAAATCGCACGATCTTGGAGGGCACGCCACAGGACCAAGACGCGATATAATGCGCTCACCAAAAGTTTCCTTCAATAAATTCATTGTTTCGTTGACTGTATGGCATGTAGCGCCGTCTTGTTGGAACCAAAGGTCGTCCACATCAACATCCTCCAATTCAGGCACGAAGAAGTCATTAATCATGGCTCTATAGCGTTCCCCATTGACTGTAACATTATGGCCAGCTTAATTTTTGAAGATATGTGGTCCAATGATTCCCTCTGCCCATAGATCACATCAAACACTGACTTTTTGAGGACGTAACGGCATTTCAACAATAGCTTGTAGATTATGATCACTCCAAATACGACAATTTTGCTTATTAACGTATACCCATTCAACCAAAAGTGAGCTTCATCGCTGAACAAAATTTTATTGTGAAAATCGTCGCGCGAACCGAACCATTATTTTGGTAATAAATTTGCACGATTTGCAAACGTTGTTCAGGAGTAAGTCTATTCATTTTGAAATGGCAAACCAAACTGAGCATAAATCAAGTGACAGCTGTCAAAAAGACCAACTCCGAAAAAAGTATTGCCAGATTGAAAACCACAGGTCTAAAAAAAACACCCTTTACCTCCAGAATGTATAATTGTATATACCTACTATTACCCTAACGCATATCGCTAAGGAAACCTCAGTTAATCACCAACAGGGACATTTCTAACACTGTCAACTTAATCACTCCTATCAGTATAACAAGCACTTTACCTTAAACGTTTACATAATTCGTTCGTTACATCGCAACCTAATCCCACATATACGTATGTACGCACATTTAGTCAACCAGGTCTAGGTATACTTTTCTTCAAGTATAAAAGGGGTTTGTAAAATCTAACTTAACATTTGGACAAATATTCATAAATTTGCTACTCATACCACTTAAGTCCTTGAAATATTTTCCCTAAAACTAATTTAACAATGATTAATTATTATTCTGGACACATAATGCTCTAATATACATTGCTGTGCAGATAATTTTCTTTTTAAAATATTGCAACGAAATTGAAATAATTCTCGACAAGCGTATGAAAGTGAGTCACAATCTTTACAGCGTCAACGTCAAAAGAGCCATGCGGCGCAATCTTTCTGCCGTATTATGTGAAAGCCTGCAGAATCCATTCGCAACCGGGTCCAACACATTTCAACAACCCCCAAAAGTCCGTCCAAACTCTTGTTTCATTAAGGGGATGGAAAAAAAATATTGGAAATGTGGAAATTCTAAAAATTAACCATAATTCTTCAGCAAGATTGGTATTTTGGTATCGTAATTCCTTTCATACTTTTTTCAGTATAGTTTTTGTTGGACAATAGTACCTTGAGGGTTGCCCGCTTCGTGGGTTTTAATCCCTTTTTGGATCCTCTGTCTCGCTCACGCAACTTCGATACTCCCATTTGGTATGTTCATTTGCAAGATAGGCGACAATGTCAACAGTTTTTTTTTTTGGAAAAAAGTACCTGGGTGAATCGCTTACCAAATGCATGGTGGTTAAAGTCCGAAAAGAATTTTGAAAACATTTCAGACTTTTACAAATTTCGCAGCATAATTCCAAGTTTTAAATTCTCGAATTTCCACATTTCGTGGTTTTTAAGGTGAATGAGTAAAATATAAAAAATTGCACAGCACTGTACTTAGATAATATATACAACAGAATCTTCTTTTTGAGAACTAATTTTACGCTTGATGGCAATCACATAAATTGGACGGATTTGTTCAAATAAAACCTATTTTTCGTAATTAATTACTGCTTTTGCGTATATATTTGCGTAAATATAATACATACTCGTGTATAGCAAATGATCTCGTGCCTCGTGTTTCAAGTTCTATGTATAATATACACGAAACCTTCCAACTGGAGGAAGCATATCAGAATATAAGCGCTGTGCTTCATTTCGTATATCCGTTGTCATTCATCATTTCTGTCGAATACCTCTCTACGTTCTATGCGAGTATCGTATTGTATATGTCATGAGATTAGAAGATTGAAGGACATGTTCGTTCAGCCTTTTCATGTTGACTGATGAGCTATCAATCTAAGAAGAAAATGTCCTTTGTTCAAATTTTTTGAAAATATTTCAACATTAAGTAATGAAAAGGAGACTTCTGTATGTATACAATCTGTTAAACTTTAAATAATCAAGTACATATACATATATAGGTATAGGTAAGAGTATGGAGGCTTGAGAAAGTACAAGAGTGAATGTTATGAAAACAGCTGGGTGTTTCGTTGTAATCGTATTTATTCCTATATAAACTGATGGAAGGGTAAAAGGAAATATTTCATTTGCTTCAAGTATGCATATACATATAAGCAAAGCAGTTGATAATCCCAACAGATTACTGCTTGATAGGCTTAACTTTTACTTATACTTTATGCCAAAGCACCATCATTATTCAGATTTTAGTGGCTGTTTAGATTACTTATTTAATTTTGAGCCAAGTTAAATGAAAGATTAGTATATCTATATAGAGATTTGAAAGAGTCATTATAGAGTCAAGAAAGTGTGTTAAAATTTATAACTGCTAAATAGAGTCAAGTGGAAGATTGATGATTAGATTTTTTTTTATTTTTTATTTGTTTGTCGAAGTAACTTTGCTTATGTAATATAAATTGTGCAAAATATTTGCTAAAAATTTTAAGGAATTTCGAAACTCAATCAAGCTGTTAAGTAAATCTATACATATTTGGTTCTGTGTTGCCTTATATAATATATCGTATAACGAACTAATGAAACGACGATGAAAAATAAAGGAATTTTAAAATATTTCATTTTACATTTGCATGGGTTTTCACATAGTGAATTTAAAAAAAAAGAATAACTTTTGAAGTGAGTTCGTACAATAATTGAAAACAAATTCAATCCACATTAAAGATGCGGAGCTTGGAAATGTTGCAAAAATTCTTTTCTGATATGGCTTTTTTAGAAAGACTAAACAAATTCATAGGTGCATCGTGTTTTGTCTAAGGACATAATACATAATGATTGGACGGGGCTTTGACAGAAAGCCTGGTTGACGAAATTAACAAAGATTTATCATTATAAAAATAAAAATTGTTTTAAAGTTCAAGAAATTTTTTTTTCATACATGTTATTTCTATTACCTACCTAGGACCTATGATTTAAAGATTTCTTTATCTAAAAACGGTCAAAGTCAAAGATTTCAAAAAATATTTATACTCACTTTATAGATTATAATAGTTTGGTACTACAAAAACTGTTATCTTTTATACCTTTTCCTGCATAAGAGGCATCAGTATACGGACTTGGTCAATGGTCAAGTTATATGCAAAAACCCTTTTCTAAATTTGACCTTTAATATAACTAGTCCAGTCAATAAAGCCGCGAAAACAGCCCAATTACAAAATAATGACCGGGAAGCTGAATTTTGGTATATAGCCTCCTCATGGCGTTCTTAAGAAACTATCAAAAGTCCCCATCGATATGAGCGCCGGCCGCTAACAATTTTGCGAGGGTTGAAGGCCTCCCAAAATGATTTTTCAGGAATAATTTCCAAATGGTTGAGGTACATTAGAAATGAAAAAAGCTTTTATGTATTTTAAAACTTTGAATTAATTCTTTTTTAAATTTGCTCTTCTTCACATGCAAATCTTGAAAGCCTACGAACAGGGTTGGCCGAATTAACTACACTACATTTTCTACATCATTAATTACGCGTAGTTAATTTAATAAACTACACGTCTTATTTTCTACAAATTGTAACGTTTTCATATACATACAAAGTAAATTTAGAGAAATAATAAAATTTCAATACAAATTTGAACATTTTAACTCAAAATTCAAGCTTCAAAGTTACAACTGACAGATCATTTGATATTTGAAACTAAGTTTGCTACAATTTGTTTCATTAACTACATTTAACTACGTTTAACTACATAAACTACCTAGCAAATGTGAAAAATGTAGTGGCCATCCCTGCCTACGAATACTTCTCCTTTTTTTGGTGTCCGTGTTATCATCTTCTTCGTATTCTGTTTCCTCAGGCGAGTAAGAACATATGAACGCAATAATTTTGTCTATTTCCCTGACGTTTCGCCCTCTTTCTCTACTCGGCGTTACACTTTTTTGAAATTCTGTTGATTTTTTCACATTGTTAGTAGGTATGCCTCCGCTTAAACATTTCTAATGTTAAAAATATCAAGGACTAATTTGTAGCGTAGAAAATTTCCTACAAAAAATATTAATATACTTTTTTTCATAAAAATAACCGTTTTCGAAATAAACCAATCGGAATAGTTAAAGATTTCCCTTTTGTATATACTGGGGCGGCTTAGTTCAAAAATTATGCATTGATAAAAGCATAAGTTTTTTTGGTCGTTGGTACATTATATCAACCAACCAATATATTATGATGTTGGTCGACTCTATTTGTCGACCTCTTACGTGGGAGGGGCAGATAAAAAAATATTGAAAATAGAAAATGAATATAGAAAACACAACGGCAACACTTACAATATCATGTTATCATTTAATAAGTCATTCATTCTTTAATAATTATAATTTTCAGTTAAGTTATTTTAGTGCTTAGTTTTTGAATAATGATTTTTTAAACTCTTTATTTTTCGAATTTTATTCTTAAAATATAAAGTTTAAAAAGCATTTATTCAAAAAATAAGCACTAAACAAAATCCAACTTTCCGGTGATTTTTTCCGAGTCAAATGCTTTATTGAGTGGACTAAACCTACCATATGTAGGTTCATATATTTTTTTGAGAATTTTTAAAAAATCTTATATTCCTCCAAAATGTCTTTATACAGACGTTTCTAAAAAAAATGCAATAAATTTTAAAAGGTAAAGTCTACAGTTTTGGTGAAATTTTTTTTTTTTTTTTCAAAAAATGGTTATTAATGGCAACTCGCATGGAACCATTTTTATTGATTTTTTCGAAAACTTTTCAACTGATTTTGATCAATTTTCATATGAAAACATTTAAAAAATTCTTAACTTGACAGTAAACTGCTTTTGATCAATTATTTTATGGGAATCTTTCGAAAAGTTTTTTTTTTATTTTTAAAAAAGTTTCAATTTTTTTTTTCTGAGAACTTCGAAAACGAATCTTGATCGATTTTTATTAAACTTGGCACCCAGCAGTTTTTTAAGGTAATCTATTCTACAAAATCGACCTGAGTTAGAACAAAAATTATTATAAATCAACGGCAATACTTAGAATGTGAGGTTATACTTCTTTTCGAAGCCAGAAATATATCCATTAAATCTGTTTTTAAATAAATTTGTTTTAGAAAAATTAATTTTCAAACTTTTCAAAATTTCAAAAGTCAAACACTAAAACCTAGATGCTTAAAATATGTCTTCTAATTTTTGAGAAAATCGAGAATAATTGAATACAGCAAAGATTAACCTCCATTTATTTATTTACCAGAAATGTATACGCTCAGAAAAGTGGAGTTTTGAGCAACTACTTCATTTTATTCTTATATACCTACCATTGTTTCAACTTTTCTCCCAAATTGTATTCAAAATGCTGAAGGATCATTGCACCAATGTCGACTACAATGATTATTCTTTCATTATACCTATATATTGATAAACTGTTAGATTCTTCAAAAATGCATTCATATTGCTGCCTTTGTAAACATTTCCACCAAATAAATCAACAATTTTTGGTGACCACACTATACTTCTTCCATTCTACAATCTTTTTGCTTTTCTTTACTTACGAACAAAGTTAAAAAATATACAAATCAATTAATGTTTCCATTTTTGTTTTATATCTTTTAAGATTTTGAATGATATCTCATGAATGATTAAACCGTGAAAAACCCACACTCTTCAGCAGATATATACATATATTACAAGTATATTCACAAGCAGAGGCGGCGGAAGGGGTGTGCGAACTGGGCGACCTCACACGGCCCCGCGCCGTATATAACTCTCTGCGTCTAGAAATCATAAAATCCAGCAAACCGTGGGTATTTCCGTCATTCACAATAATCGAACAAACAAAATTATTTAAATAGGTAGGCATGCTTATTATTTTCAGTCGGGAGCAAAAAGAAAGAGAATATTTTAATTCGTTAAACAATCCTTTTCAATTTCGCACCTCAACTAAATGCAAGAAAATTTATTAACAAGAAAAGAATAACCTTTTATGTACTTCACCTAAGTACTAACTAACACATAATTTCTGGGATCCATCTCTGCCTAGAACAATTTTTAACGATGTAATTTTACGATGTATAAGCATTTTTATCATACTAAAAATGCTTTAACATCGTACTAAATCGCTTAAAATTTTGCACCATTTTTTAAATACAGATTTTGAAAACTTGAGTTTTTCTTTCGTTTTTAAATCTACTCCAAAAATTTTCGATTAACTCCACTTCTTTTTAAAAATCTGCTCAATCATCATTTTGTGATTCACTTAAAGCTTTTGTAAGTTCAATAGCAGTTGTAAAAGAAAAAATATTTTCTATCAGATACCTTCTTATTATTTAAATTTTCGGTTATTTAGGGCCAGTTTCACAGTGAAGTAAGTGTCACTTAAGTGCCGAATATGGAAAACTAATTCCGAATTTCACAGTGTAAACTTATCGGAATAAGTGACACTTAAGTCTCCGATGTTGGCCACTTAAGTTCCACTTACTCAGGTAGTAAAACTGCGGCTTAAGTGCCAAAATGGGAAAAAAATTTAAGAAATCGAGCGACGAATCCAAGAAATTTCAGTCTCACTTTTTGACAGCTAAAGTAAGGAATTTATGTGAGGAATAGTGTTCATATTTGTGAGGAAGCGGAGATCTCTCAGATCTCTGAAAAATAAACTGGCCAAATGTTGTAGCCAATCATTTTCCCAGGGGCCCCGCAAATTTAATCTTGCACACGCCTCATTTTGGTCTAGCGCCGCCTCTGTTCACAAGTCAGCCAACACAAACAACGATCTTCATGGTGTGTATAAGATCAGCTTGGCTAAACGGAACGGAACAGCTTTGCGTATTATATACCCATTAGTCCATTACCTTTCCCTTTATATTCATTGAGAATAAATCACTTTCCCTCCTATAAGATTAGGCCGTGGCGCATGCATCCGGTCACCTCTTATAAATCTTATCTATGGAAGGCAAGAATCCCACAAGCTATTTGAATCCGCTGCCTGACATCTTTTTTTAGAACACAGAGTCTGCATAATATTTTACTTGTATCAGCTGAGCAACTGATTTCCCTTTCTTTTTTTTACCTTTTGACTGACTGACTTACTTTTTATAATGCATTGTTTCGCAGATGTGTGGTACTTCTTCGCATTTAAAAAAAAATTAAATTAAAAAAGACTTAATAAATGTGAAATAAATAAATTAAAATTAAGGTAATGTGTAGGTCTTTCCTTTTCCTGAGTTAAGAATACAAAAGTGTTTTAATAAAAGACAAGTTATTGAAAGTGAGGGTAGATTTGTTGTTGATTTCTATAAAATGATTTCAATTCCTTGTACGGACTACGCGGGCAAGTCGCTACGCTAATAATATTTTATTTGCAATGAAAATTCATATTTCTGCTAAAAAGGAATGTTAAAAGCAAATAAATTTATAATTTGCAAGCAAAGCAGTTGAGGGATCAAAAGAAATTATGTATAAAAGGGATAAAGTCATCGGAATGGATTTAGATTATCGCAAACGATAGATTTTGGCAAACGATTCACGTTTTTTACTGTCGGTCGTGACAATGTCGTTGTTCGGCCAAAAAACAAAAACTTTTTGAATGTTTAATGATGGAATCTTGCAAATTTAAATAAAATCGGAATTAAGAGATGAAAGAGGTTTAGTGTATAATTAAATATAGCAAACAGTGGGTTGTTGGGTTATATAGAATTCAGTCAAAGAATTGGCTGAATTCTTTGGGGTGTTTTTGGAGGTATATCAGAAAAGGGAGATTAACTTCATGAAATTATAGCAAAATGTATATTTTATTTCGTATTATCGTTTAAATCTCGTTAATGGTTGATCTAAAAAATAAAATATTTGTAAATAAAATGCACAACTGGGTTGCACGTGCTTGCTCAATTATATTTCATGTTCAAGGGCGATTTTCATATTATTTATTGATAAATAAAATGCAAGATTCGGTTGCACGAACTTGTTCTTATGTGCGATCACATAACGATTTTAAAGTCTGAATAGTTTAGATCTATTCACCTGATTTTAAAAAATATGTGAGCTTTTATTTTTCCCACCTGCCAAAAACATAGTTTGCTTTAACGTAGAATTTATGTGAGTACAGGAAAATGAATAATAAAGCACCGTGTTGTACATTACGTATATGTATGGAAATGGCACTTATATAGTTTAAACCGCAAAAGTGTTTAAAAATCAATATAATTGCAGTAATAAATTGATTAAAACGCTTCTTACATGGTTTTCACATCAACGCTATTTACACCATCTGATTTCATTAATAAATCTTATTTGTGGGAAAGAAACCTTAAAAATTGTTGGAGTCGTTTTTTTTTTAAATAAGTTTTTTTTTTTTAATCCAAAATTTGTTTTTGAAAATGTTGATATCCAAAATTATTCAAACTTATTAGAGGGTCTTGTGTGAAAAATTTCATTAAAATCGGGTCAACAGATAATGAGATAGTCGAAAACCAAAAAAGTGGTTCTATGAGAGATACCATTTTTGATAGATGGATAACAAAATTTCCCAATAATATGTATCGTATACTGATCACATAAAAATTTTATTCAAAATCGAGAAAAACGAGATTTTCCTTAGTGGTTTTTAAACACTTGTATGGGAGATACCGTTATTTTAGGTTAAAAGAATAATTTTCATTTAAAATCTGCTAGATAATGTTAAAAAACTGCTGGGCGTCAAATTTAATAAAAATCGTCCGAGTCGTTTTCGTTCTCAAAAACAAAAATTTATTTTTTTTTTTTAAATAACATTTTTTTTTTAATTTATGTAAACAATTCTTTTGAAACATTCTCCAAAAAAAATTGGTAAAAATTAGTTGAACCATTTCTGAGAAAATATTAAATCACGAAAATGGTTCTATGGGAGGTACCATTTGTATAACCATTTTTCCAAAAGAATATTCTTATAAAATGGTGGGTTTTCAAAAAAAAATTTCTGAGTTTTTTTCTAAAAATTTGTTCGCACGTTTTCGTGCAAAATAAGGTTTCCATTTTTTGTCGTTGTACCGTTAGGTAGGTAGAAAATTTAAAAAAAAATTGTGGGGAGTATTTCTGAAAAACGCTATGCACCAAATTTAAAAAAAATTTTACCCACCAGTTTAGGCTGCAGCCGAAAGGAAATACAGACAGAATTGCAAGACTCACTTTTTTACTTCGCTATCATCGGCATAATCCATAACATGCCATATACATACATACATAGTACCTATATATCGCAAGTAAAAACCGTAACCTTTAAGATCCGAATTTTAGACCATAATTAACATTTTAAAAAAATACGAACTGATAATATCGTATTTATACGAATTATAACGCCTTTTAAACTCATTCATTCCGAAAGTTCGACCCTTCCTTCGATACAAAAACTTTTTAATGAAAAGAGTCATAAAAAATGTTTGTCAACATAATTCTTAAAGAATATTCTCACTACCAAAACTTAGAGAAACAAGGATATACTCTACGACAAAGAGGAGCCGATTAAATCGAATTTACGCTGACTGTTTTCCGACTCTCCAAGGGATCGGAAAGGATCTTTTTCAATCTTCTTCGTTATAAAGCTGAATAATTTGTACCTGCTAAGCCAGGCTAAGCCAATCAAAACTCAATATAAATATACCATGAGTTCACCTATACTGTAAAATGTTTTTAAGTCAATTAAGATATAACGAATTAACTCATTAAACTTGGTGAGTTAACTTTTGAAAGATATGAAGAACTAATTAACTCTGGTTTATCTCAGAGTTAACACAGGCATTGCAAACTGGCCCCAAATGATTCACTCAACACATTACATAATATAGGTATACATTTTAAATATCGGCCATATTTTAGTAACAATACTTTACCTATAATACAGTAAATTTTATCCACTTTTACAAGAAAAAATTACATTTCATATTTCATGTTTACATTTTTTTTTTTTTATTTTTATTTAACTTTTATGAATAAGAAATTATCAAAATCTTTTTGTTCCCACTAAAAGGGTATTAGTCTAAAAGATTTATTTACCAAATCTCCTTCTGTACACGCTGAGTATAACATTAAATTTTTAAATTAGAGTAGGTAACATAAAAGCTAAATCCTGACTTGATTCCAAGGTAACATTTGGAATATCAAGCAATTGCTATAAATGTATCAATTTGTATCAATCTACCTCAAGCAACTTTCACCTAAAATATCAGTCAGCTTCTAGTTTTGTTTTTCTTAAAAACTTAACTTATCATGTCTTTTATAACAAAGCCTTGAATTGACCATGTTTTCTGGTTGTTGCTTTTAACTATATTTGTTTCCTTTAACTCCCTTGAATAAGTTAATACATATACATACATATATCTAAAAGCTGTAAAGGTAAACATTTTAAACGTTATACCTGCGCAAGTTATAATATGTATATAAATCAGAACCATGAATCAGTCAGCACACATAATCTGCATAAATTTTGTGCGACTTGTTAATGCAAGTATTATAAGAAGGTAACTTTTCGAAATAACTTGAATCAACAAACTAGTATATCAGGAGGGGTAAACATATAACATTAAGGCTTAAGGGATTATGAGAGATTTATATTTAACTACCAACCAATGGTATACCCATATATAGGTACTATATGAGTGTATGTATAGTAAGATAAATGTACCCTTCAGAGTTAAAATCTGGCAACTTTTACTATATCCTGAGATTAAGAGGGTTTCAAAAATGCATTAAGGGTATATTTATGGCTAATTGTGACTTAATGCTTGCATAGAAATAATCTGAGGAGATGAAGAAAATGACAATTCTTTAATTAAATGCATTTGGATAATAAAGCTAAAAGTGTATAAAGACTTTGGCACTTAAACTAAAAGAAAAGTAACATGAATTATATACATTTGATATTGCGGATAAGAATTTAAGTGTTGAAAAAACTTGACTATCTAATCTGCTATTTAATTTAATCGAAACATAATTGCAATTAAGTGTATATTTTTTCATCTAATTTAGTTCAAGCTTAATTAATAATAAGACGTGTTTAAAAAACCGTAGCACCAAGTGGTTGTCAAGATTGTTATAACGGGTATTTTTTTTTTAGAAGCAGAGAACATTAAATTTAAATGCAAATAAACTATTAAATAAAATAAAATAATAGTTTTAATATCCATAAAATTGGCTTATTTTACAAAAAACTTTATAATATTTATGTTTGAATACGATTTCGGGTATGTTCATCACTGAACAAAATTTCCAAATGGAATTCCGTAAGATTTTTCTCGAATTGGGCGATGTTTTTAAAATTAATTTGAACAATTTGCAAATGTTGTCTGGCGTCATTCATGAATTGTTAAAACATACCTAAATACAATCGATATCTGTCAAATCGACTGTTAGAGAAAAAAGTGTTGCCAAATTAAAGTTCTACATCTCTAAAAAAAAAAGCACCCTTTGTATTATAAACGCATGGAACTAGCAATTCAAATATTGATACCAAATAAAAATAAAATGCACAACATGGGTCGCCTGTCACATATAATTACTATAAAATTCAATCAAGCTTTTCAACTGAATATTAAAGAAATAAACTAGTAATGGCCTATGGGAGATTAAATTGAATGCAATTACATTAGTGTAGTATCATGTAAGTACATAGAAATTAACAATTCAACACCGTGTTGCACAAATACTTGCATTGTTTAACACCCAGCGCCCATCCTATGTTCCTAGCTCTTATGACATTTGGGGCATACTAAGAGAACCCGCCTTTTACTTTTGCATAAGTCTGCATTCTGCATAAGTAAAGCATTCTTGGCTCGTTGTCGATGCAAAATCATTTTTAATAGTAATTTTCAGATTCGAGAAACAAAGTTCCACTTATTTGTACGGGTGCAGGCATGACGAAAAATTTGCCAAGTTGTGGTCAGCGAAAGTCCGAGTTTTTGCGAGTAACGTGAAATGCCTCGGATTCTAATGCACACTCTCACGGACAGCGGCGCTGTTTTCGACAGATCTTGCGTTTTGTAGACGTACGGATGTTGGTTGATCGACGTTGTACTCAAATTTATTCACCACACTGCGAATAATCCTCTCGGGAGGACGAATATGACGACCGTAAAATGTAACTTCAACAGTATGGCCTCTATCAACTCATAGTCATTGTTCGGAAATCCCTATTGCAAGACCTTTACTTTCAAATCATACGAGATAATCAACCCTGTTCTGATTTTCGATTGGTTTTAAAATACTTTCGTTTTCAAACTCTAGGTGTTCTGAAATACTTTTCGCTTTCAATACTTGCGGAATGAGTGTGCTTTGATTTTCGATCGGATTGAAAATAATTGACATTTGGAATTTCGTGTCCGAATTAAATTGAAACGGTATTATTCGTATATTATTAAATTTTTTTTTGTGATTTAATTAATTTTTTTCAATAAATTTGAAATTTCGTTTTTACTGATTTCCAAAGAAAAAAAGGTTTGAATACATACTAGCTAACGTGAAAGGGAAAATCAAAACACTTTTTTTGAACCCGCGTGGAAATCAATTGCGTATACGGATTTGAATCGGAACGGAAATCAGAACAGAGGTGAATAACGTACTTTCGCATTTAAATTAACCTAGATCTTAATGCGGTCATGGAAAAAATATATATACAAAATTTAAAAAATTAGGTATAGGTAATGATAAATTTTTCAATGAAAATATTTACCAACTTCTTATTTCAAATATAAGTTCGATATTTCTTCTCAAAAAAGTAAAACAAAAAACAGAGATGATACAGAGAATTTTTTTGATTTAAAAGAGAGACTAACAAAGGTATGAATTTCACGTCTCTATATGAGAAGGACTATTCTTTACTATTTTCCATAATAAACCAATAATTAAATCTGTGAATCTGTAGACCATCCGCCTGCAGACAAATATTTTATTTTAATATCCGCAACAGTGTTGTGAATCGAAAAAAATACATATTAAGTTTATTTTTGTACTTAATTGATGTGCTTTATCTTCCCAGCTATAAGGACGTGTGATTAAATATATGTAAGATATTGTCTGCTTAATTTTCGACTGCAGATTGACCTTTTAAAAAATATTCTCTCAGTATATAAAGCTCATATGTTGATTAACGATTTTTTTATCAACAAAGACAAATTTATGCAAATTTAAAAAATAAATAAAATAAAATTATCAGGTACGAATTAACTTAAATGAAGCTTTAATCAATCAAAGTTGAATGAAATTACCACAAAAATGTAAATGATATCGTCGAACTTGTTTTTTGTTTTCTTACCAAAACAATTCTGAAGTTATTTTTATGACAAAACTCTGATTTTGATTTCGTAGAATTCAGACAATTCTCTGACAATGCAGCGACAATTCTTTAAAGATGAGAAATACTTTTTGGAATATTTTTTTTTTAACAGCAAAGCAACCAACTTTCTCTATCTTAATGTATGTATATGTATCCTACCAACTTTGATAGTTTATTGAAAGATTGCAACACACAAACGAAACGAGACTTTGCCCTCTTTTATATATTGAAACATGGAAATTAAGTTCAACTTAAAGTCACATAAATTTTAATTTTTTTTTTTATTTTCAGAAAACATTAGTGTAAATAAGTTTTATTGAACCCATAAATTGCAGGCAAAGGAAAAGTCGTTTTAGTTGAAAAATATAGCCTCCTTTTATATGTATATATTGCGAAGAAAGGTCTTCTTGTGTGCAAGTAATGTTAACATTCCGAAACTATTTCCAAGCAATTTACCACCAAGAATTTTGAGAATGCAAGTTTTCATTTCTTTTACTTATTTACAGGGTGTTATGATCTTAAGGTGAGAATATGCAAAAGATAATAAAATATTTAGGTGTATTAGAATATTTTCTGGAAAAATTCTTCACTAAGAAATTTATAATCAGCGGCGTATAATGGTAAGTGCGTTGGATTGTTAGCCTGATTTTATAGTTGGAACAATTTTTTTGTTTTAAATTTAATAGTTTACGCTAAAATATAAGACAGATGTTTTAAATTGAAGTTTTTTAAATGGCAATTTGTGGGTATTAAATGAGTGAAGGTTTTTTTCTATAAAAATTGCTTTTAACAATTTTGGTATAAATAGTAAAAAAGGTATCTTGCATTGTGTGGATTATTAATTGAATCGATAAAGATGTTCTCGAATTTGAAATTGCTATTTACTAGCCCGGAGCATCCCAAAATCTTCCCTTTATACTCAATTCTATATAATAGTCTATAACACCCTGTATACACTAGCATTACATAAATGATTCAGTAGGTATAAGGAAAAAAAAACTTCTGTTTCTTGTCATTAAACAATGATTTGCAACACTTTAACTTTTGGTTATAGAGGCAAAAGTCGTCGCCCTCGGCCTCATCCCCACATCCATATCAGAACATCAGGAAGGGAAAAACGCAAAGTTAGCTTTAACAAAGGGTAAACCAAAGAAATTCATATACCTACTATATCTGAATACAGAGAGAAATATAAATCATTTTATTAGTTACATGGTGCAAACCGGAAATGCAACTTAAGAAGTTGTGCAACATTTTTTTTTTAGATATTTACAGAAAATAAAGAAAAAAAGTTCACATTGGGAAAATTTTATATTGAGTCATACACAAAGAACTTTGTTTCAGGATTTAAATTTAAATGACAAACTATTGAGGAAAATAAAAACACAAAAGAGTTGTTTCTGTTAGTGCGGGAACATAAAAAAAAAACATTTTTTTAGAATATTATTCGTCTAGTTGTTTTTTCCGAAAATGTTTTGTGAAAGTTTTGAAAGATTTACAAATATTATTTTTTATTGTCGGTAAAGTAGTTGTTTAATTTAATAACGAAGATGAAGAAAATTAGAAAAGTACTTGTTTTAGTGGAGCGATTGAATATAATTCAATTAATAAGTTCAAGTAACCTCAACCCCAACGATTGCGTTTCGCCCAGGTACGACAGTTGGGCTCATCAGTTAGATGCTGTCGTACCCTTCTAAGACGCATATTTTCCCTCTTGGATTTTTGTTTTTTTTTTTATTTTTAACTGTAAGTCTAAACCGTACTTCTTTCAAATGAGGGTAAGTTTTTCAGTGTTGAATTAACTTTGAGTTAAACTATGAGTAAGTTAATCTTGCAAATAAATAGAACCCGATTTAATTTGGAAGCAGTTTTTCAGCGTAGGATTAGCTTAAAATTTTACCTGCCGAAAATCTATCGAAATCAAAGTGCGAAACTATGGAAACGTATACTTTCATGATCGATACAATCCAATGTGGCACTATATGGAAATGGCGATTTGTAGATATATATAGTATCTCCCTCTCTGTTTCGATTTTATTTCACATTAAAAACTAGGCCTTAATCAATCGCATCTTATGGCCACACTGAACACGTTGTTATTAACAAATTCTATATACTATAACTGAAATAAATCAGACATAGCATTTGGTATAACGTCAATTGTTGTCGAATAAAAGCCGTTAAAAGCTGTTTTGAATCAGTAATCAGTATATTTAACGTCGATGAAGAAGAAAAACAGGGAGAGAATGGAATTCTTCTATTGGCATTTTGTCAGTAACTACAGTTCTATAGAAAATGAAAAAATGCGCAATTTTGTCATGTCAATAACCGCTGTATTCAAAATTCGTTATCAACAGTTTTTCGATAGGAACAGACAAAAAATTATCTCCCGAAATTGTCCGCGCACGATCGAGCCTTACTCCATTCGGAGAAAATTTACTCCAATTCAATGATTCCGAATCTCATGATTTATCATGATTTATTACCCTTATCTCATGAAATCATAAATTCATTGAAAAACTCATGACTTTTTATTTTTTCTTAAAAAAAAAAAAAAAAACAAGAAATTAAATATTTTTTTTTAATACAAACGCAGGACACAAAGTGAATATTTTAAAAATTACAAAGTAATAAACAACATAGATGAATTCGTTTTGAAATCTTTTCGAAGCCATTTTCTTCAGCCAATATTGAACGAAGGTAAAGCTTCTCAAAACCAAAATAAGAAATCGAATTGATCAATTCAATTATAAGCCTTAAGTTCATAGAAATTACTTCACGCAAAATCTGAACTGTTTTCAATAAAAAGTTACTAAGCCCTTGATTAAAAAATATTTGAATACTTAAAATTAACCTATTTTTATTATATTTTATTTGGATACAATATTATGTTTAAATCATTTATTTATTTTATTTTTGAAGCTTAATAAAATGAAGTGCACTTTGGATGTAAATATTTTGAGAACTAGACCACGTAAAAGAATTTCGCTTACAGTTAAGCATACTGTTTTCTTATGTATATTTCAATGGAATTTGGAATTTTTGAAAAAAAAAAATCATTTTGGGGCAAAAAGTAAGAAGGGGTTAGTTAACCTTTTCTCTTTTTAAAAAGTAAAAAAAATGATCTTAAAAATGTCTGTAAATTTCAAATTTAGAACTGAAAAACGCAATCATTTACGAGTCTCGAATGCAGACAAACTCATTTGAAAAAATTTAATTAAATTGGGCTGAAATAAGGTAAAAAGGCCTTAAGGTAGAAAGGCCTTAAAAAACTTATAAATAATTTTTTAATTTGCAACAACTTACGAGTCACGAATGCAGAAATATCGTCATGCAATGATTCAACCACTTTTTTATGGTCCTATCCTTTTAAGATGAGCTAAACCAAAAATTCGAATTCCCAGTTCAATTTACGCAGACCAACAAATGGTGGATGGTATGATGAAACCCATTCCTTTTTCGACTTTATATTATTAATTTTGATTACATCATCGAATTCTGTTGTTTACAAGGAACCAATACTTGCCAAGTAATAATATTTTTATATATTATTTTTCGGTAAAAATACAGTTTTTTTAAAACATGGGTTTTTCTTTCGTTAATTGATTTCATAGATTTGACTACTCTGGAAATTTTAGATTTATTCCCCTTTTTTTTAGAATTCTCCTCCGAAATTTTATAATTTGTGATATTTGTGCCTGATCTTAAAGTGTTTGGGCCTGTACGACATTGAAACCATTATCGGGGTGAAGATGACACATTGGCGTGTTTTTTTGCCTTTGTCGAAAAAAACAACATCGAGACTAACAAAAGTCATCACATCAAACCAGCCAAAATTTCGACTTTTTTCAAAAATTTTTACTTTTTTCAAAAAATTCGACTTTTTTCAAAGGTCATCACTGTTCTACCCTTTCAGATTTATGGTGAGCATACAAAATAAAAACTTATCAGCCCCACCAGATTAAAATAAAAAGAAAACTCATATACATAGAAAATTATTTCCCTTCATAAAATAAAATTAAATAAAACATAGATTTTAATTTCAAGTCATCTAAGTAAAGGAAAAAAATATAAATTCCAGACAATGATCGTTTTTTATTTTTTTTTTTTTATAACAAAATTCGATGACTCGGATAATTTGACGTTTCCATACAAACTTTTGATACCAAAATGATAATTAGCGCCGGTAATACAGTTTTTATCGGGACTTAAGTTATGTCTCCAAGATTATCTGGACTTAGCTAAGTCCATATGGACTTAAGTTGTTTTTATTTGTATTTGTTGTATTTACGTGTACAACTCTTAGTTCCGATGTCGTTTTTTTTCGACAAATCCATATAGACTTGCAAAAACAATACGCCTATTATACCTACATATGTAGTCGACATGTTTTTATTTTTGCGTTTAGAAGAAGTATTTCAACTTAATCAGAACTCTCCTATACAAAGGAAATGTAATCTAAACAAATTTCAAAGCACATATATCAGATAATTCCTTATTTTTTAACAGTACAAAAGATTGAATTTTTAAAGCATAAAGAACGTGAAGGATGTACGTAGATGTGTATCTTTTCTTATTGAAATCAGTAAAAATACAATAAATTTCTCATTGAGTTTTTCAAGTATATTTTTCAATAAAAAATGTAAACATTGCTTACACGAATATGTATATATAGACTTTCAATTATTATTTATTCCAATTGATTATCTCTCAAGTTCCATTAAAAAATATTTTCATAAAACCCGATGGAACAAAATATCCTTCATTAATAATTCTATTCCATCATCATCATGCCGAAGTCAAATTTTTTTTATATTAGCATAATATTTATATGTAGTCATCATCAGTTTCAGACAGGACCGAATCAAAATATGTTTGAGGGGGTTATAGATGCCGAATAAAATTAATATTATTTCATTTGCTTCTTACATCATCTAGATCAAACAACGATTTCGCATTTATTTTTTTGTAAAATTTTCTCGAAAACATGTTCAATAATTTTTGTTTAATTTCATGAATGTCAAAAAGTATATAAATGCAATAATACTCGAATTTATTGTAATTAATCGCGTAAACGACCCACAAAACTCTGTCCGATCACAGATTTTTTAAATAGGGCAGTTTTTCCTTATGTTGGAACCCTATCCTTAGGATAGTTATTTAAAGCTCAAAATGCAACCAGAACATTGCATTTCTTAAATCATAAAAAAAAGGAATAAAGCTTGCAGTTAGTGTCCTCTATTTCAACAGCTGCAAAAAAATAAAGGTTATCGTATACGGTCGCCTCCGGACTCTAAGATTAATATAGATGAACACTTTAAAATAAAGACAATTTTTTAAATTATATTTTTGGGGAATATTTAAATTCTCTAAAATTTCCCTAGCTACGAACTTGCAAACGTATATATTATAATCCCATAGATTGAAAGACAAAACAAAGTCGTCTTTCCTTTCCCACCTCCCTCCAACCATCATATAACGCAACACCCAAACATATAGATCTAGGCATCAGGTATAGGTACTCTTCCGTGACATTATCGTTACAAATTCCGAAATGGTTTACCTGCGAAATCGGTTGATTTATTCATGTTATTCAAATCCATTTCTTGTGTTAAACAAATCCCCTTGCTACCAAATATACGCTGATCCTTTTCCTCCTTAAATCTACCCCAAAAATCGGCTCTGTGCTGAAAGCCGCCGCAAAGGTAAAATATTTGCCGAATCAAAGTAAGCTTTTGGTTGGGTGAAGCAATAGGTGGTGCATAGATTCTCTCATCTTATAGTATAGTTCCCCATCTACCTTCACTATGGGTACAGCCATCCAGCTCACAACATTTACCTTCTATATCCGTTTCGTAATTTTCCTCCACGCGAATTAAATTTGCATTCAATGAGCTTAAAGGATAAGAAGCAAATGGATGCGAATATTCTACTTCCCATGGGGAAGGCTGGGAAGAAGATTAATTTTAGCAATGTTTTTTTTTGTGTTTTGCTTTAATGTACTCTCGTACGTACCTGTATATATCTAACGCAGATACTTCAAAGAGATTGTTATGAATATATTGTTTCAGAAAATTGCTAATCTTCGAACATTTTAGCTGACAGCGCAGGAAGATTTATTTGTCCCAAGGAAGATGTCAAGCCATGTTTTTCTTATCTTAAACGCAACAATCAACTTTACGAACATGACTTATTGGTGGTGATGTGCCTGTATGCGTTGCTTAGGTATAGAAATATACTCTGGGACATTTAAGACTTGCATCAATCCATGTTAACTTACACAAAACACACGTTTTCTTGATTTTAGGCGTTAACCCAATCCAGGATTGAGATATTAACTCTGCGTTCTCTGCCACAGGTTGGTTTAGGCTTCTGTTTAATTTGTCTGTTGTAAGTCTCCCCGAAGAGATAAGAACACTCTCCAATCTTCACCTGGCTGAGAAATTAATACAACAAAAAACTTGGTGGCGTGCCATGGGATCCACCAACCGAAATTAATCAAATACTGTCACCTCGAGCCTCAATGATGCGGCACAGCATCACACTCGACGAGGGCCCATATTCCCAGACCCCAAAGGCATCGGAAAATCTCTTTGGCTCGAGTGTGTGTCTTAACGACGAGCATGCGTTTCATTTGCGGTCGAAGTTTTTTGTTTTTCTTTTTTTTTTGTGTATCGATTGAAGACATTGGAATTTCTAATGATTTTTTATGTTAAGGCAACACCTCTCTATATCGAATCGAAGGAAGGATGGCAATAGAAATTGTTCAAGTGGGAGGACAGTGTTGTAAATAATTCTTTATAATGGTGTGGCAAAATACAGCTGTTGTAGGTATGGTGAAATGTGTTGGCACGAGCTGAAATTATCGGTAAGCCGAAGGAGAAAAACGGTTAAATGATAAATAGCAATTGATTCTTCTATGCCTCTGCCATTGGGAGAGGAGGTTTCTCTATATTTATAAGAAAGAGGTGCAAGTTTCGTTTCAACAAGAAACTCAACTCTCTTATATGAAGTCTGGGTGCTCGTATATATGGTTAAGATTTTGTTTAGTGTAAAAGTCTAATCTGTAGGGGGTACGCATTGCATGCAAGTCACATAAATTTACTTCCTACGAAAAACAAGGGTATACATGTGTGGTTCGCATGATGTGCGTTATATTTTATGCCCGGAAGAACTAACTTTTTAACTGGGTTATCTTATAATTTTACAAGGACTTTTCAATATGTATATAGCTATAGGTTAATGTTACTGGGATGGTGTGTTAGTAATTAATTGGGATCAGGAAGATTATATTGACTTTTTAATGGTTTGATGTAAAATCGCCTTTTAGTTAAAGTCGAAGCAGTTGCTCTCGTATATATATTGGAAAATAAGTCAGAACATTTTCTACGAATATTAATGATAATATTTTTTTAAATGATGATAATGTACATTGTACATATTGTGATTTCAAATGATAAAATTTTAAATCTATCCTCTACTGCACGCACTATTATCCAATGAAAAAAAAAAAATTTAAACAAATTTTTAATTTTTAATTTTTTTTATTGCATCAAGAAAAAGAAAACCAATAACATAAAAACACAAAGAATTTATCTAAATAGTCAAAACGGTACTTTTCCAATAGAAGTTGCCAAATCCCAATATTCGTCGTTAAAAAATCAAAAGCCATATATGGCTTCTTGTGCAGTAGAGGGTTAATCAAAAATGCGAAACAAAAACTTCAGAATCAATTAAGTTGTGCTCGCCTGTTCCTATCACTCTCAGAATCGGCAATATTAGCCGCGTTTTATTATCTACGGATCTAGATCGGGATCATCTTTTAACACGTAATACAACAACAACTTTGGATCCTGCTCTGTATCTGGATCTATTTTAAAGATCCGAAAATAAGTTTTAACTCTGACGAGTAGACGGCTCTTTAGTCGGTAGGGAGTACAAACTGTAGTGGAAAGAAAGAAGACAGTATCTACATGAAAAATAAACAAACATAAGAAAAAAAGAGATGAGCATACAACACTGTTGTCATTATGAATCCGTATCGTTTTATTTTCATGGGATGATCCTGATCCAGATCCTTAGATAATAAAACACGGCTATTATGTTTGTTTGGTTCTAGCAACTTCTTGCTACAAGTTGCTACTTGTCATTTTTTTTTCTATGCGGGATTTGACAGCAAATTGTGCTACGTCTCACGACATCCCACAAAGTTTCGAGTTACCAAACAGACATATTATCCACCAGTCCTAAGTGTTACCAGATTGGTGGTTTTTGCAACAAAAATGGTGGGAAAAAATCAATTTGGTAGAAATAATGGTGAGACAAAATTCATGGTGGAAAAATATTCGAAACGCTTTTTTGTGGGTTGAAAATAATATTTTTTATCATGATCGCAAATTACTAGACTTTGGCACCTACCTATATCGATATTTCTCCAATTTTTTTTTCTTACCTTACATTTAAAACTCAAAAAAAAAAAAAACAATAAAACAGAAAACTTCGTTCTTCTTTCCAAAAAAAATAAAAAATAAATGAAGTTTTCTTTTCACTAAATTTCAACACCTGCTGACTTCCTACTTGGCTTGCATCTACCCAAAAAAATTATCTTAACCCAGAGAACAAACATTTTGTATCCCTAAAGTCCGACTCTTCACATGCAAAATCTTGTAAAGCAATCGGCTAAAAAATTGTCCTCACATAGGCAACTGGTGCCATCGTTGGACGGATGTATTATTGCGCTGTCAGTAGCTATAAGAGTGTGTTTTGTTTTCTTCGGGAACTTTGTTCTTAAAGTAGAAGTAAGGCTAGGAACACACTTGCGAATTAGTGATTTCAACAAATTTTTGCTATGAACGGACTTATGGTTTTGTGTCAAGCCATTTTTTCATTGCAAACAAAATATACATATAACAAACATATTTTATTTATTGTAGCAAATGCTGACAATTGTTGGATTGACAAAAATTGTTGGATTTTTTTTTCGAATCCGGTGGGATTTTTTAAATCATATCTAGCATCACTGTGTTTAACGTTCTTGTCGATTGCACATTTAGATTGACAATTTAGCCATTTAAAATATAAAAAACTTTATACCTGGTAGTCTAGACAACCAACTCCCAAAAATTGGTCCTTTAAACATAGGGTAATTGCGGGAGAAATGCCGCGTCGGGAGAGATGCCGCATAGCCCAAAAGTCAGATTTGTAGTCAACCCTGCCAAAATTTGTTTTTAGTTTTTTGTTCATTTGGTTTCAAAACATAAACGAGAGAAATAAAAAAGATTGCTTATTAAAATTAACGGGAGTTATTGCGATCTGTTTTGGTTTTTATTCTCGTTCGTAGCCTGGAAATGTTTCAGTTCGACGCCAGCAGTCGTTGCATATGGAAGTTAAAACTCGTTTTGTTGTAAGTAAGTATTTTAGGTGATTGAGTGGTTTTGAATGAAGATGGTCAAGTGACTTTTTTGCTTTTTTTTTTTAATTTGTCTGCTACTGTGCGGGGTCTCTCCCTCACTTCGGGGAGAGATGCCGCACTTTTTGCGAGGTAAGATGCCGCATATTGAAATTTCCCGTTAACCAAAATTCCGGTGCCCTTTAACACTAGAAAAAAACAGTTCGCAGACACGCAGAAACTGTAACTTAAAAAAAAAGTTGATAAAGGGAAGATTGAGTCGGTTGTTGATCCAAATTTCAGTGCAGAATTCTAGAAAAACTATTTTTCAATAAAAAAAAGAAGATTGGGTAAAATGCACCAATTTCTAGAAATGGTTGCATGAAAATTGTATACAGTTTAAAAAAATGACAAATTTGTCTTTTGTACGGACTGTTGATCAAGAAGAACGTAAAAACATACATTTTAGATAAAAAACATTTTTTTTTTGTTAATGATCTTACACTGCGGCATCTCTCCCTCACTTGTTGGGAGATACCAGAATTCAATATAATTTATTTTTAATTATTTATTATTTAAACAATAAGTTTTTTTTCTGTTAGGTGTTTTTTTATGGTAGAATACAAATCCATTTTTAAGTTTTGTCAAAAAAATAAATTGTTTTTTGTTAATAACACAACAAAAAATTGAGTTTTACAAAAGCGCGGCATCTCTCCCGCAATTACTCTTCATGATTCTTGGGAGATTCGATGGATTTGGATATACATATGTATATGTACATATATATGTAAATACTTAGATGTATCTACATATGCAAATACATATAGCATTCAAGATATACATATATATGGGTTATTTTTTGTTTATTATTTAGACTCGTGCTTTTTTAAACAATTTATTTTATTCAATCTTTGCAACAAAACAAACTTTAAATTTTTTTTTTCTTTTAATAGATTTGTTCCATGTATTTTCAACAGGGAGTTAAATTACATCTCACCTACTCAGAAAAATATACAAGATGTCATAATAATTTGAGCCTAGGACATGGACCCTTCATATACATTTAATAGAAGCCGTGTTTTTTGGGAAAGCTATATTCAGAGTATACAGTAAGATTTTACACGAGTTACAAAAACAACATCCACAGTAGAATTACTGCCAATAAAAGCAGAAGTAATAAGTATAGAATCCTACTGCGGATGGATTTTGTGACGTTTATTCGAGTATCGAATGGGATTGTCCATTTTATGTAATTAACATTAATTTTTGGTTCAAGTTATTTTTTGTTTTGATTTTCATTTGTAGCAAACTTTCTTTTATTTTTGTTTTTTTTTTAATTATTCTGACAGCTGTTATTCGTTTATACCAAATGTGAAATATCAAAACTAGGTTACTGCGGACGTGTTTTTTTGGAAATTTCTTACTGTACTATACTATATTAAATCCCAAAAAAACACGGCGGCTATTATATTAAGAATACATATTTTCTAATCTCTGTTTCAACGATTTTAAAAATGTTCTCTTTCGCTAGGTATTAAAAAAAGAAATCATTTTTCCAGAGGTAGTTAAATCTTTTTAAAGAACAAACTGAATGCTTTTATTTACTTATATTTTTGTAATTACGTACCTATGTAAATTTAATATATTATAAATTAAATCTTAATATTACTAAAGCGACTTAGGGCCAGTTTCACAGTGAAGTAAGTGTCACTTAAGTGCCAAATATGGAAAACTAATTCCCAATTTAAACTACAAGAGTATGTACATGCAACAGAGATGTAAAAGACTGCAGTACTTTGGTAATGCAGTTAGTAAAGTCACAGTTAATTAACTTAACAATTGAATACAAGTTAATACTGTACATGGGTACTTTAACTGCAAAATAAACAGTCAGCAGTCAGTACTAATATTAGTACTGTGCAGTTAATGAAAGCAGTTAATTGACTAAAAGGTAATTAACTGCAGTACTTTTTAACTGGTTTTAGTTTTTAGTCACTCGAAAGTCTTCAGTACTGGCCTTGTTTTGGTTTTAGTCAGTAAGTCTTTTAACTGCAGTTAATTAACTGTAAGTCTTTTAACTTATTTTTAGTGTTTTTTGACTAAAATACTTCAGATTTGTAATAAAAGAATTACAAAAAGTAAATAAAATGCTCACAATGCATTTTGGTTGATATTAGTAGCATAAAGGATCCCCCACACCAACGCGAATCTTTTGTGGAGACGACGAAAACAATAATAACAACACGTGGTTGTCAATCAACAAAATATGTTGGTGTGGGAGATCTTTAATGCTACTAATATCAACCAAAATGCATTGTGAGCATTTTATTTACTTTTTGTAATTCTTTTATTACAAATCTGAAGTATTTTAGTCAAAAAACACTAAAAATGAGTTAAAAGACTTACAGTTAATTAACTGCAGTTAAAAGACTTACTGACTAAAACCAAAACAAGGCCAGTACTGAAGACTTTCGAGTAACTAAAAACTAAAACCAGTTAAAAAGTACTGCAGTTAATTAACTTTTAGTCAATTAACTGCTTTCATTATTTGCACAGTACTGATATGAGTACTGACTACGAATGCCCGAATTACAGTTACAGTCTTTTTGTAAGTTAAAAGACATAAGGAAATTAGTCTTTTTAGTCAATTAACTGCAGTACCGAAAAGACTGCATTTTTTACAACTCTGACATGCAACCGTGCAACCGAGTCAAGCATTTTATTTTAACTGCCTATTAATTATACTAGACTATCTATGATTGTGATTGGGACTTAAAAACTCATAAAAAACATTTTTTTTATTTTCAAACAAGAAGAAATGAAGGTCAACTAATTATTTATAACTCTATTTTTCTTGATTCATTGATCGTGTAAAATATAATTTAAAAAAACACAACACATTTTTAATGATGTTTAAGGTCTCTTAAATTTTCTCCCATGTCTTTTTCGAACGTTTGACTTATTGATATTACAATAAAAAACGCGACCATGTGTCGTGGAGCAAGAAAGATGCACATTTATTTATGTTTCGTTACAAACACGTAGTCTGGGAGGGGCTTAAGGGGGTAAAATACATCTACCAAAGTGAAAAAGAATCTAATATAATTTTAATTTTATAATTTATTTTATTATGTATATAGGTTTAATATTTATTTTATGGTTTCATAGCGTAGATTATCTTTTCTGAAATGAAACATGATTAAATATTACAGTCCCACATAAAATATTGAGTTCCAATATAAACTTCACTCTTTGATACGTTGCTTAAAAGAACTAAAACAATAGAAAATAAACCTTTTATAATTAGGATAAACTCTTAGTCGATTACATTAATAGCATACATATCTAGCCGTTCAATTAATTAACACCCATATTAATAAACCCAAGTTAAAGCTACAAGTTATGTTTATAAGACGTGCATTAATTGCAAAATCTGATCAATAAAACAAAATTTTTTGCATATTAATAAACCCAAGTTAAAGCTACAAGTTATGTTTATAAGACGTGCATTAATTGCAAAATCTGATCAATAAAACAAAATTTTTTGCTAATTGACTTTTATTAAATGAGTGTCAGCTAACTCACAAAGAATGTGGTTTAGCGAAGGAATAAGCAACAGATGAATAAATTTTTTTATATTTTTATTTTTCAAAAAAATTGGCTTAACCTTTTGAATTTTGAACAGGATAAGATTATTTTTTTTGTAATAAATAAATCTTGTCCTTCCCAAAATTCAAGGTCAATGTAACATTTCAATGGATTTTTCAATTTTTAATTATTGTAGTAGATTTTCTTAAAGGATTTTCAATAAACGTCAGTTTGTTATTTCACGATTTTTTTTATTAATAGAAAATTTGGATTAGCGAGTTAACTCCTATTCCATGGTTAAGTAAACTTGTGGATTAGAGATAAGTTAAGCTTTTTTTTTATTTATATAGCTGTAAACGTTTAACACCAGAAATTTCAAGGCGGCCTTGAATAACAGTGGAAAAGGACATCTAACTTTTATTTTTGAGAACTTTCTTATTTCAAAATTTCCCTCTGAATACAAAAATCTTGACTACGGGTTTGTGAATAGGTATATAACTATATATTTATAGACGTTGTCAGTTCCAGTGAGAAAGACCCGCATTTGGGTCAGTGACACACACTCTTTTAATCGTCATCATCGCCACAAAAAAGCATTTCTACCTATATACAGCACTGCGCATCACATAGGTAAGACAAAGAACTTCGCCTGAGGCACGAAAACTGCTGATGCTGCTGCCGCTGCCTTGGTGCTGCATCTGCCCGCGTTAGCTGTTACATGGCTTTGGCTTAAACGAATGGATGGATATGTAATGTGAGATGGAAGCAAAACTCGAACTGTACATTTGATACCTAGGTGTCTGCATCGATATACTATATTTACCTATATATGCTGAAGTTGCAATTTCACACCAAAACTATCCATGACTTATTGCAGAGGAAGCATCACCAACAGAGTTACTTCTTCCATCTTATATATTATCTTTCCTTACGTATCTACATACATATAAGGAGGGGGCCACTAATGATTTCCGAAATAGCTTTGTTTTGCAAAAAAATCCTTTTCTATAAATTTGACTCACTTTCTAAATCGAAAGCAGATTTCATTCGTTATGGGCGTTGAGCATTAAATCCAGCGTCGTCGAACGTTAAAGTCAAGCTGTTATGGTGGTCTTCATCAGTGATGACTTTAATATAAAAAAGAGTTATAATACCTGCATAGACAGGTGCAGCACTTGCGTCATTGAATTATTCTTTGGGTGGTCTTTAAGTTATAATAGGTGGATAATCCTTCTGAAATTTAAATTTCGCGTTAGATAGGGTACCACACCTTGAATCAATTAAGCCTTTGTTAAACTTAGACTATCATAATCTCTTTTGCTATAAAGGTCGTCGCAACATCTTTTTAATTGAGTTATTTAAGTTAAATGCAACATTAGGGTTTTCTTGTATATTTTTGAGCCAAAACCTATTATGTATTATTTTAGTGCGGCTAAAGCATTTAGGTCAATTTAATACGATGTAACTATAAAAATCTGCAAAACATCAATATTGGTCAATTTGGTATTTTTGTACGAGTATGAATTTAAAGTTATGGCGTAATTTTCAGAGTAGTCAATAATTCGCAGATGTTATTATGCTTGTAATGTAATGTGATAAAAAGATTATATCATTGAAACAAGCTGACGTCAAACCATAGGAATCTTGGTACATGTTAATCGTGGTCGATTGCAGCATTTACAAAGAGTAACTCATGCCCGCATTTGTGATTTGTAATTTGATAAATTAAATACAAATTCTTGCATATAAAAATTTAATAATTGAATTTATTCAAATGTACTTTATGGAGACTTGAGGACTGTTTCATAATCTCTAAGTAAACCTCTGAATTCTGATTAGTAACTCCACGCATAAATATTATCAAAATATTAGTAAAAAAAATCACAGTTGTCTTTTGACCCGCCTGAAAATAGATCGTAAATCCAAAAACAAATTTTGTTTGTTTGTGGACTTATAACCCTTTGAACTTTTGCCAATATTTATGTGTTGTGTAACTAATCAGAACTATACTAGCGAGTTCGGGCATTGGCAACTGATTAAGCTTAACTAGTTGCCAAAACCCAATGATAGAATATTATTCCCGAAAACGCATCAGCATAAAAACCAATATTGTTGTGTAATTAATAAAAAGAGAGCTGATACTCATCAGCAAGTTAAGTGCCATTAACTTGATTATAGGCGCAGGTAGGTATGTACGAAAAAAAAATCACTGCGTTACATGACGTTAACGAACCAAATTAATCAATTAAAACAAACATTTTCTGATTTAAATGTAAGTTTAAAGAACAAATTCGATGCTTAGCAGCTCATAACTACCCATAGACTAAAGATAATCGCTAACCAGCTGTGAACAAACATATGGCTTCAATAGGACAACCGAATTTACCTCTTATAGCTAGAACAGATGTGCAGTTTTTATCATGCAGCGAAATTGAAAACCACAACAGGATCTTATGTAGGCAGACGTATACTGAAAACAATGTTCGTCGCCATTGAGCTGACGAGCTTCAATGGAGAAAAATTCTGTTAGCCTTCAAATCGACCGACATGGTTCAATTTTCAAAGCTTATTATACTTAAATTCTAGTTGTCAGATATTAAAAGTTAAAGTCAAAGTTATTATAAAAGGTTGAGTGGTTATATTTCTTTTTAGGAGTTTGTGAGGAGGGGCAAACAATTTCATAAAACTATAGTTTTCTTCCAAAACTTATAACTTGGTTTCTATTGATCGGATCTTCAAGATTAAGGTATTTTTATAAAGCTTCAATGTCAAACTATACATTGTGTACACCTATACAAAAGTTAGTGATTGAGTCCTCGGCATCATATACATATATATATATATATATTGTGTGCATCGATGCGTGCAGCCTGAGACATGCTGCACGTTTATTTTAATCACAAGTGGTAAAAATCAACCACTAACGTCAATTTTCATTAACCTACACTTTCTTTAAAAAAATTGGTTTATATAAAATCACAACTGAAATGAAAATATAAACGTCAAAATTATTGATTTCAACATACCTTCACAGATAAGTATTGTCATATTTGAGTTGGATAAGATTTGAGATATTTTAAAATCTTGCAGCCTTATTTATTAGATTTCACTAATACTCGTTTTAACCTCGGAATAGTTAAACCGAGTCGAAGCACTTACTCCGTCATAACGCCACGTCAAACGGTTTTAGCTACACCCTCCTTATGTCAAATATATTATCAAAAAAAACCAATCTCTCTGGTTATTATAATATGGGATTAAACGAGTTTTGTACTGCAACTAATGCGTTTAAAGAATTTAAATCATTTATAAATGCAAAATAACTATCCATTTTGCCTTACAATTAGTTACAAACGGATAAAAAAAACTTCTTCTACACTCCTTTTTAGTTACTAAATGTCATGTCATTTAGATACTAAAACGGCTTTACTACGGCTTTAATCCTACTATGTACCAATTTTAGCTTACTCCGCCTCTAATCATCGTTTATTTTTTTTATAAATAAGTTTTTCGGGATTAGAGGCGAAGTAAAGTCGGAGTAAATTTACTCCGTCGCTAAAACGACTTAATAAATAAGAATTTGTTTGACTTGGCGTAAAGACGGAGTAAGTGCTTCAACTCGGTTTAACTATTCCGAGGTTGAAACGAGTATTAGTGAAATCTAATAAATAAGGCTGTTGATGTTTAATTCGTGCGTTTCCAAAACTATCGAAATATTTCAATCAAAAAATTGATTTTCCGTCTTGGCTGTGATATCGGTTTTATAAATAAGAGCAAAAAATTGGTAAGCTTCTCACTAAAAATTCAGTTAACTACAAACTAAAATGTTTTTTTAGAAGTTTTTATATTTTAAAGTTTGCAACACTGTTTCTTCAGGGACAGCTATTTTGACAACATATTTACTGATTTAATTTCAATATTTTTCGTTATTTCAATTTACTGTGCAAATTTATTTTCAAAAGCATTTTCAGTACAAAATCTTGTTGCTCATTTAATCAAAAAAAAAAAAAACGACTACGTCAACCTAACCAACTAACCAGAAGCCATTATTGATTATACACCGTTACAAACAAATTACTGCAGTTTTGTGTGCTTTATGGGTTGCTTGGCATCATTGCCCCATTTTTCTTCAAATATGATGCCGGTCAGAATGCAACAGTCAATATAGAGACCACTATATAGGTTCTTGATTAATGATTTTTTGCTTCCCAATTAAATTTCCTTACAGTGTGCAGGCAACGTTGGTTGTCTCCAACGAAACGGCGTGCGGCGGTGGTGTAAATGCCACACACCGCGCAGTACAATCTGGTTACTGCGGGAAACATACGATGAGGTAAAGTTTTGTGTAAGTAATGTTCCTTTGAATTGGCTTCCATGATCGTGTGATCTTAATCAATCATTATTATAAGTATAGATCAATTGTTTAAGGTATCAGATTAATCTACTCATTTTGATGCCAGTTCGTCGTATTTATACTTTTTTAGAGACATTTTAAGTACTTTTTAAATAAAAATATAACTAGTCTATAAAATGAAATTTTAGGAGAAGAGAATACTTTTACACACACGAAAGTTTTTGATGTCCTGAACTCAATTTAATTTAAATCAGTCATATATACATGTATAGGTTGAGCACGACTAACGTGACAGGTCATATACCAAGTATTGTTAAGAAAATCTATTAAATGGACCTTTTTCAAACCCGATTAAAAATAGATTTATTGAATTTTCAGGGACTTTATGGAAACTTTTGTGTTATAGTTAAGTACTTTTAAAAATGCTTTCTTTTAACTTTCTTCAAATCTCTATCATTAAGTCCTATATTATGTTATATTATTTTTTTGCACAATGCTTTGCTTGCAGACGATTCACGCAAAGGTCAAGTCATTCAATAAATGTATATATACCTACCTATACCAATTTTAAGACAAGTGAAATGATTCATCTTCACATAATTTACCAAACAAATTTCTTAAGCCGCCTTCAAAACAACAAAAAAATATCTTAAATAATTATCTTTACATTAAATAAAAGCCCAAAAGAAATAGCTGAACAATAAAAACCTACACAATACCTACATACATTGTAAATATACAAAGGCATAATCATCACAATTATGTCATTAAGATTGTTTTGCTATAAGAGATTATTTTTTAAATTGATTTTCAAGTTAAAAATGAACATTTTTTAAGTAGTGGCCAATTTTATATAGTTAACTACATAATAATTGTGTTTTTTTGTTTTAAGAAATTTTAAAGAAAAGTTAATTTTAATTTTAAGAAAAAAAAGTATATTTTTTTCCTGGTTAAAGTCAGGGGCGAACTAAGTTAAAAATCATATAAGGGCGAGCCAATTCGGGATCCAATTCAAGTTCTGTGAAAAACTGAAGTGAAAAACTTTACACCCTTTTACACTAATTTCGATTTTCGTTCTGCAAAAATGTAAAATCAAAGGTTAAAAATGTTAGTATACAGGCGTGTTCCGAAATCACCGCCACAGAAAAAAACCATGAGTTCCTGAGGTCATTTCAAGTCGAAAAATTTAAGAGGTAATTTTCTCGTTTTCGCTTCGTTTTCGACTTATAACGGTTTTTATGATTTGTATTCTTTTTTCCTTTGACTGGCTCTAACTTTGCCAAACTACAACCGATTTAAAATTTCTTTTTTATTTGAACAAGAACAGTTAGAAATTTGTGTCTACCATACAACTTTTTTAAATTTCTGTGTGAATAATAATAAATATCTCACCCTGCTGATCGATACACAACTCTGCTCGCCTCAAAATACTTGAGATAGCCCTTTTTATCATATCAGGTGTCACAGTTCGATATGCCTTTATTTTTGTTTTTATAATTTTTTTAATAATTTTAGGCACCTAAGTATTTTTAAGAACACATATTGGGCTTTCATAATAAAAAAAAATATACATACCTGAAAAAAATCATATCGAGGTAAAAAAAACAACCAAAAAATGCTTAAAAATTTGTTTGATAATTGAATTGCGGAAAAACCGTTATCCACACAGAAAAATCTTGTATGGTTGATACAAATTTCTAGCTGTTCTTGTTCAAACAAAAAATTTAAAAAATCGGTTGTAGTTTGGCAAAATTAGAGCCAGTCAAAGGTAAAAAGAATACAAATCAAAAAATCGTTATAAGTGGAAAAGCAAGCAAAAACGAGAAAATTCCCTTTTAAGTTTTTCGACTTGAAATGACGTCAGGAATTCATGGTTTTCTTCTTAGGCGATGATTTCGGGAGACCCTGTATACGTAAATTTGGCATCAGCTACAAAAAATTCCCGGCACGATTTGAAAATAAGCTGGGTGATATATAAATAGACGAAGAACTGCTCTATCCGCGTTCCATTAAGATAGATTTACAATCAAACTAATCTATGTGAACATCAGTTTTACTCTTGCTTGGTTTCAAAGTTCACATCACTAACCTAATCAGACTATGAAATTGAGCCTAATAATGAGAGGTCCACACTGCACAGCGCACTTAAGTCATAAGTGGTCGTACGACACCAAATGAAGACAATGAAATCAATACATCTTTTCGTCCAGTGATGTTCACTTTTGCTTTTCTAAATGAAAAGTGCTATCGACCGCAGTACTGAAAGAGACAACATTAGCTGTGTTTTATTATCCCCGTAATCTAATCCGGATCAATTCTCAACACGAAAATACAACATGCACACATATATGAATGGTTGAAAATTGTAAAACACTAGGCCCTGTTAACGAGTTGGGTGACACAACACAATTTATTTTTTTATTTACAAAAACAACACATATATTCCTGCTTTCTAATCCTGATCCACAAGATTAGTTCTTGTCTTGGCGGGTATAGATTTTTTTTTTTATTAATGTAGTCAATAAATCCATGCAAAATAAATAAATATTGCTGTCATTGAGATCTTGTTTGTTTAATCATCAGGGTGTAATTGAAAACAGATTATTTGTGTAATAAAATCATAATTATTGTTGTGTGGAAGCTATCCTTTTGATGAGTTACAACAAAAGTTCGAATTTTCTACTAGAGAAAATCATAAAATTGCTCTATAAGTATACCAAAACAAATTGGTCCCGCCGATCAGGCTACGGCTCTAATTGCAGTGGGATCACCATCAATGCACAAAAGTTAAACCCATAGTGGTCAATTGATACAATATTTTATTAATTAAAAATGATTTAAAAAATTTTATTTTCACCTTTGATATAGAAATTAGAAAATGTTGAAAATCAAAAGTTATATCAAACCAACTCAAAACCGATTTTAAAACTTGAAATTCTCATAAAAATAACCGTCAAACACTTTTTTTTAATTTTTCCTTTTGGATTTGAAATTGGTCTGACATTAATTATTTTGACAGGTGTTGTGAAACAGTTGTTATATTCCAATTCTAAGTAAGATTTACGATTTTTGCAGCTGTGAACAAAGTTAATTCAAAGTGCAACAAAATTACTATATGATAAGTGGTTATGTTGTAAAAGAAAATATTTCAACTAAATAATAATAATGGTAATAATTTTTTTTTTTTTGTAAAAGATGACCAATTAAATAACCATCTTTGGCGACTCATTAAATTTATAAAATGGGGGCTGCTTTTCGCTTTTTTTAATTTTATAAATACTCTCGATTGATCTCTACCCCTAAAAAATATTATTTTTTTTTAAATTTTTGAAATAAATATAAATTGATAGATTCTTTTTCTGTTTTTTTATATTTAACTAGCAAAATTTGAAATATGACCATTGTGAAAAAAACAATTATCTAAAATGACTTCGAAAAAAATATTTTTTGTGGAGTTAAAATAATTCTGAAAGGTGAAGGTAAAAAAAAACTAAAAAAAAAAATTTTAATTACCTACAGATTTCTTTTTCAAAATCAAAAATATATATTTTAAGGGGTAGTCAAAAAAGTAAAGGGTCAATAATGTTCAAACAGAGCAATCGAAAGTATATATCAAATTTGAAAAAATCGATTTTTTGGAGAATTGGTAATCTTTAAAAAAAAACGGACACTTTTTGTGGCCAAGCTAATAATCTGACGTCAGATTCAAATATGTAGCATCCAGTAAAATAACAAAATTTTTGCTGATTATTTTTTTTTTTAGTTTCAATTTTTTTGAGTTTTTCACTTTAAAGTTGGCTGGCAATTTTCAATCACCAAAATTTGTCAAATATCTATCAGATTTTATCTCACTAACTGATGAGCCCTCATATCTAACTGATGTCGTACCTGGGCGAAACTCATTTTGGAATTGAGGTAATTTGAACTATTTTTTTTTTAAACAATATTAAAGCAATTTCACAAACAAATAAATGTTATCGTTTGGGAAAATTATTTTTTTTGCCAAAATTCGACAAAGTGAACACTGTGGACAGTATGACAAAAACAACTTTTTTGAACTTCTCCATTAATATGGATTAAAACTTCGAAATTATTTTGTTTATACATGAAACAAATTTCCACCACCGAATACTTCAATTTTAGAAGTTGAATTTTAAAGTCTGGGGTTAAGAGAGAATTTTATTGATCTGCCTAGTTTTTCAGTAATAAAATACAAAATGGATTTATAAATATACAAAAACTAATTTAAATAGCATCATAGCTACTAAGGTTTTACAAACCCTGCTCAACTTATAGTTATTATAAAATATAAAACAAGAAATGACTAATATGTTGTGTCTTGTAATTTCGGCAATCTAAAAGAGGAGTCGGTGTAAGTCAAGGTCAAGTTCATCGCTTTGTTAATTGTGCGTTGTTTAAGTTAAAGATCGCACATTTAATCACTTTAATGACTGTTTTTTTTTAAACAGGAATTATCTACCAAAAAATAACAAATTGCAAAACAAATTTGTTATGTCAGCGAGCAACTTAATTTATTACATATTTTGTATATATCTACGCTAATCTCTTTAAAAAGCTTTTAAATGGATAAAGGAGGAGCATTATACTGACCTTGATTAACTAAATGGCGATCATTATCTTATATGAAATGGTTTTGTATAGGTAATTAAGATAATATATACCTAATATCATTTATTTAAAGTCAGTATACGTACAACATAGCTACATTAACATTAAGGCCTTCCTTATAAATTGTCTCAAACAAAATGTCACACTTCTATATATGCAATAAAAATACGTTCATACATACGTGTAAAGCTATTAAGAGAGAGACAGAGTGAATTGAGCGAGGGAAGTTTTAGGGCGCATTTTATACCACACAATTATCTCCAGATACAATCACAAATATCTGAAAAGCAATTCGAGATGAATACACAATTATTATTATTGCCTGTGCCATTCCTATGCCAACCCAACCTCATACTATACCAGCAAGCCCAGCCTTTCGTTTGAACAGATGCGACGACAGTCGATATTGTGATTGTTTCGATATTTAACTAGCGAATTGACGTGTCACATCGACGCCAATATAATATGATATCCTGAAGACATGGTATTTCGTTTTCCTATTTCTATGCATATCGTATACCTACATCGAGTATATATAGATATAGGTAGGTAGGTAGGTATTCAGTATCTATAATATCTACATCTACATATAAGACTGTTTAAACACTTAAGAGCACATGTTGTATACTGTTTAATTTAATTGGGTATACGCAATTTGACTTCAAAACGTACATATAAGTTTAATAATTGCAAAGATAATGTCCCATTTAGCACATCCGGGCACTGAAGTCGGGGTTCAATTCCGATTTTCAAAACCGATATGATGATGAGACATGAGGTTGTGATAGGAATGTGTTACTATATATAGATATAGGTTTATATCAAAAGAGGTGATATAAAATTCTTATGAAATTAGTTGGTAATTGGAATAATTTCTTAGGAATAGAATTAAAGTCTTTTATAAAGTTTAGGTAAGTATACCTAATGAAATAATATATTGATACTTAAAACTTACGCAGGATTTCCACGAAACACAACTGTAAAACTCTCTTAACATCTGTCACGAAATAATGAATACATAATCTATGCAATCAATTCATTAATGATACCTACATAATATGTTCCTACAGTTAAATGAAGTCAAATTTAGGCACATTGATACTCTGTTAAGTATTAGGTAGTTCTTACATTGGTTATAAGTATGTTAGAAAATAATGAACGTTGAACAAATTCATTGTATGTTGTTGTTTGTTATAACCTAAAAAAAGGAACTGCAATGGCAATATTAAATGGCAGTTTACCATTGCACGTGTAATACTGGTTTTATACACGACTGCCAAAATGCCATTACATATTTCTAATAATTTTTCTTTTTATCGTGTAAATGGTATGAAATTTGCCAGTTTTTCGGCTCCGGGATTTTAGCACCTCATATATATGAGATATTCGCAAAAAAAAAAAAATATACGATCTAAAAGGTCACTAATTGGTCATAAAAGGCCAGCTATTTTCAGAAATTGGTCAAGCTTGGAAAACTTGTAATGCAAGCTTGAACTTTTCCAAGGTCATTAGCAATTTTCGGCATCTCATTTATGGGATATTCGCAAAAAAGTATACCATTTGAAAGACCACTGAATCGTGACAAAAAGTCAGCTAGTTTCAGTAATTGGTCAGCCATGAACTGTTTTAAAATATTTTTTAAGTTCTTAACATAAAAATGCATCAAATAAAGGAATTATTTTCAGAAAGTTCGTACAATATTTTTAATTGCATGACATATTTATATAGATATACTCAGTCAAAATAATTGTTTTGAGATTTTTACTCAATTACTTCATTTTTTCGAAATACAAAAAATGAATCTAAAAATTTCCGATTCCCTACAGATTTTATTTTTCTGAACTATCCGCTACACATCGCATATCGCATTCATATGACCAGAGTTTTAAAAAATCGTAAAAAAATGACCAATTTCTGAATATAGCTGACCTTTTATAAGTATAAAATAACCTTTGAGATGGTATGCATATTTTTGCAAAATTCCACAAATGAGGTGCTAAAAGTCTTATATTGGTGACCAAGACCAATTACTGAAACTATAGCTGACCTTTTATCACGATCCGGTGGCCTTTGAAATGGTATACTTTTTTATGAGTATCCCATAAATGAGTTGCCAAAAATCGCTAATGACCTTTAAAAAGTTCAAGCTTGGATTACAAGTTTGCCAAGCCTGACCAATTTTTAAAAAATAACTGACCTTTTATGCCCAATTATTGACCTTTTAGATGGTATACTTTTTTTGCGAATATCCCATATATGAGGTGCTAAGATCCCGGAGCCCAGTTTTTCGCCATTAAAAAACTGACAGTGCAACTGGATGGCATTTAATTATGCCATTATAGTGGCGTCATGTAAACCCTTTTAAGAGAATTCAAAGGTTTACTTTATTTTTAATAACGATAACTTAAAAAATAACATTTTCTCAAAAAAAAAAAAAACCACTCAAATTAAAAACAGTATAAAATGAAAAATCGCGTACTTTTTTGTATTCGATCTGGCATACTCTAGATAATGTTTTTAGTATCCACTTGCGATATAAGCTCTCCCAAGCGGCCAGTGCAGGATTCCTGAGCCCGTCCAGTGTTTGTAGGGGGTGCGTTGAGTACTTTATCTTTCTTTTTAGCATGTCCTAGATATGCTTTATGTGATTTAAATCCGGACTGCGCGCGAGTTTCTTCAGTTTTTGAATACCCAGTGCCTTGAAGGCATTCATATACGCAACGCGCTTTATGTGGTCGTGCATTGTGTTTCATAAAGAGGAACTGATCGTACCCTATGAACCTCATATAGGGTAAGAAGTGTTCCTCAAGGATCTCCTCAACGTATCACGTTGCTGTTAAACGATTTATCAATGATGGCCAACTCGGTACACCGTTCGGAACTTTTACTTCCCCATACCATAACCGAGCTTCCAAGAAAAACCATATGTAGTTTATGTGGTGGTGATGGGTAGAAACTGCTCTCCTCTTCGACGTGTATGGAGAAAAATAAAAAGAGCGTGTATGGCTAAAAAGAGTAGACCACCAACATAAACTATTGTGAATATGAAAAATTTTAGGTTATCGTCATTAAAAATAAAGTGAACCTTTGAATTCTCTTAACATAATTACAATCAAATCATTAACAAAAAAATATTTGAGGGCGAGTTTGAACAAAAATGAAGTGTAGCCAAGATTCCGTGCCGCTGAGTGTGCGTAAGCCCATTGTGCTCAAAATCGAAACCAAACTGTTTGGTTGCATGTGCGCACCTGGCCTAATGATATACCAAAAACGGTCTACTTAATGAAATAGTAAAAAAATATATGAATAACTATCCATTATTCAAGTTATTGAACGATAATTTAACAAGAAAAAGTTAGAATATGTTATCAAAGTGCACCCTACCCATCGATAGTATCATAATAATGGATCGCCTATTTTTTTCTCTTTAATTATATACCTAATATGTCCTACTAAATATGTGCTTCTTCCCATAATAAAAAAGACGACATTAAAACTACATTTAAGATTAAAGTACAAAGATTACAAAAAATTCCATAAAATGTTAATTTAAATAAAATTAAAATGCAACAATGGTCACCAAATGCAAAAACGTCACAAAGGATGCCGCAAAAATGTGTGTAGAGAGTGAGTTTCTGTGATTTTTTTGTTAAAGCTTATGCTTTTGCGAGTAAAAATGTACTTACAAATAGGTAGGTACATATAGTACATACATATTATGTAATGTACACAATACACATTACTTATGTCAATTTACTTATAATTAAGAAAACAAAATTCTTGAAACTTCATTTATTTTAAATTTAGTTTATAAATACATTCCGGGCTTCATTTATTGATTTTTTCCAGTTTCATAATATCTATCACTGAAACAAAGAATTGAAAATAAAAGCAAATTTAAGGAATTAACAAATTCATTTGGCAAAACAATTTAAATACATATCTTTATACATTAGACACACACATTTACGAGGCACGCGATTACACCCCATCAAACCCATTTCAAACAACCATGGACCATGTAGTCGCTTTTTTTTCATATACACACACAAAAACGCACCCTTGTTTCTTTTTTACCCGTAAGCTAGGTTGTTTTTCTGTTTTCCATTCATTGTGATGAAGTGGGGGCATGCCATGTCGAGTTTACATACATTTTTACGATACATTTTTATCCACAGGCTAAATGGCAAAATTTCATTTATTCGAACTTAATTTGGACCGATTGGTTCTTTGTAGTGTTGTTTATGGTTCAGAGTTAAAAAAAAAAAAACATACAAATGTCTGTTGGTGATTTATATAAATATGGGTATAGAAATGTATAAATTTAAATTAAAAGAGATTTAAGTAGGGAATGAGAAAAGTCAATTAGCTTTATCTAACAGCTGTATATTGCATATATACAAAGAATAAAAATAGGAAAGTAAAATGTAAAAATTTTAATCGTTTTGTATCAAATGCATTTGCATTTTATTTTTTTTTTTGTATTTAATAAAATAAAATTATTTTAACTTATTTAGGTATGAGTTTATAATTTTTGAATTAAAAATAAATGATTAAAATAAATATATGGGTACAATACACATAGAGATCATCTGTGTGGGTGGTGATTACAGGAACAAACATAAATATTTATTAAGGATTGACTGCTAATGTACACAGAAATTGAACAAATAGTAAAATTCAATGAGATCAAAATCACTGATTATGGTAATTTCATTTGAATATGAAATTATTAATCATGCTACCAAGTTAATTAGACTTGTATTTAAAATATACAATTTTGTTAAATCCCAATAAACAGAGTTCTATATATAATTTAAATACTTTAAAATGCTGTTAAATTTTCTTCATCTATTTTTTTTTTTCATCTGTTTGCTCACTTTCCGAGGAAATTTGTATAAATACTTTATTTTTACCCATTAGTTATATTTTATTAAATTTTATTTTGTAGTTAAAATATATATTATAAACAGACTTTTAAGAATTATAGATTTTATTAATAAACAAAAGCTTTTTTGATTAGCTTAATTTAAAATTTTCAAAGGTATGTTTATTTCGAAACGATCAAAAAAATTGGGACTATCCACCACCATATTTGCATAGAACTTTTAAACGAAGCAATTACCCCCCTGCGATTTTTAAAAAAGTGAGGCGGGGGACTTGTGTGTTAGCTGGGATAAACAAAGTTTCTTATAGGTTGGAAAATTGCATAGTAAAAAGTGTGGAGAGATGTTCCTTTTTATTGAAAATTCAAGTCGTCTAAAAGCAGTAATAGCATTTTTCGTAAAGATCTTGGCCTACAAGCTTATCAGGTCCACCTGATACAAGAACTGATGTCACCAGACCACGCACAATCTCATACTTTCTCTTTTTAGGTGCTGGAAATGAATCATGAGTAAGATCATGATTATTATATGAATCATGAGTTATTCCCAGTAACCAGTAACAGTAAGTGGAACTGCATCTAATACATCGCACAACAAATGACATTTGGGGTATTCACGATCCGATGCAACCTGTCTTGTATATCATTGCAAAAATGCAAAAGTGTAAAATTGCTATACCCTAACCCCATTGCAAAAAAAACTTTGCACTTTTGCAATGATACAAGACCAGTTTGCATCGGATCTTGAATACCCCTATTAATTTGGTGCGAATTTTGGACCGGGCGGCGATGTCATAAGCCATAAATTTTTTTTTTTTGGAAAATGACGTTGGTGTGACTGTTTCAGTGACTTGATTGTGTTTACAGAATCTTATTGACCGATTTTTTTTCTGATGCTATATTATGGACATGGACGAAGACGACGCACGCAGGACAGTGTGGTCGGGGTGGCGGTGGCAGCGCGGCGGCGGGCGGCCGCGGCGGCGCCACACATTTCAAGAAACAATGGCATTATTGCGGGACAAATTTCCTGGACGTGTGATTTCTCGGAATAAAGACTTCAATTGGCCGCCGAATACATGCAATTTAACATAATTAATTTTTTTTTTTTTTGGGGTTCTGTTAAAGTTAAATATTATGAAAAATGCTTTACAATAATTTATACACTTAAAGAAAACATCAGAGCTGTTATTCGCGAAATTCAGCCACAAAGTGTAAATAAAAATATCAGAACTTTTCTAAAACTCTTGTTTAATGACTCTGTAACTTTAAGCCTTATTTGTCTAAACAATTTTACAGCCAAATCCCACTCAAGTGGGACATAAGCCCCAAAAATAGAATTTTGGGTTTGTGTCCCTGCGTACTGTAGGTACTTCTCAATTAACCATTTTTTTGGTTTTCGAGAATCTCATTATCTGTTGAAGCGATTTTATGCAAGAATTGGATTTAAAAAAAAAAATCGATGATTCGAAAATGGGTATATGATTTTTTTCAAAACTGATTTTTAAAATGATATACTAAGAACCAAAGAGATTAAAATAAAACTCACATATTTGCAGCTTGTAAAGGGTGATTTTTTAAGAGGTTTAGAACTTTTAAAAAAAAAAAAACACAAAAAATTCGAAAAAATGAATGAAATATTTATTTGAATCGATAGTTTGAACCTTGCAATTTAATGTTTAAAGATAATTTCATGCAAATGTTGACCGCGGCTGCGTCTCAGGTAGCCCATCCGCTGAGTCCAATTTTGGCATACTCTTTCACACATATCGGCCGGTATCTCACGAATGAATGCATGGATGTTGGCTTCCAGTGCGTCAATCGAAGCGGGCTTGTCCCTATAGACATTAGCCTTGACATACCCCCACAAAAAATAGTCTAATGGTGTCAAATCGCACGATCTAGGCGGCCAATTGACCGGCCCGAAACGTGAAATTAACTGTTCACCAAACTCGCCTCGCAATTGCGCCATTGTTTCGCGTGCTGTGTGGCATGTGGCACCGTCTTGTTGAAACCACATATCATGCAAGTCAAGAACTTCCATTTCGGGCAAAAAAAAGTTTGTTATCATCGCTCGGTAGCGCCGAATCGACATTTCGCGGTCTTCTGTCACACTAGCTGATACGGCCGCAATATTTTCTTCACTACGCACAGTACGTAAACGTGTTGGTGGTTTAATGTCCAACAAAGTAAATTTGGTGCGAAATTTGGTCATAATCTTCCGAATAGACTGCTCAGAAGGTCGAGAATGCCGACCATAAAATGGAAGCAGCGCGCGATTTTGATTTTGATAGTAAAATTCAATAATTTGCAAGCGTTGTTCATTTGTAAGACGATCCATGGTTAAATTGCAAACCAAACTGAAGCTGTTTGACAGTGACACAAGGTACTAAACACACGTCAGCTGTCAAAACCAGTGTTGCCAAAACCAAACCAGCTAAAAAATCACCCGTTATTACCGAACGCAAGTATTGCGAAGCGCCTTAGCGTGAAGTTAGCACCACCATTTTCAATTTTCAAATAAAAAAAGTGATGTGCTGTATTGTGCTCAACTTGCGCTGCCATGTGAATTCTTGGATATGTTTCGACACCCTCTCGGATAGGTAATTCAACCCAAGGAATCCTTTGTTAAAAAACAGCTGACTATACTGATGCAACAACCACTAGGGATAGGAACTCGACGCAGGCAATTTGCTTGAAGGGTGGTGGAGTTTATTGTCAAGCACAAGTTGAGCACAATACAGCACAATTTTTTTTTTTGAAAATCTAAAATGGCGGTGCTAACATCAAATTTAAAATTTAAAATTTAAAAAAATTAATTAAAACTTAATTTTGCCTCTAAAAGCTGCAAATATGCGATTTTTGTTGTTTTATCTCTTCAGTTCTTAGTATAATTTTTGGATACAGCAGAACTTAGATTTTTATATAGGTATGTAAATCGTAAATTTGCAATAAAATTCATACGTAAAATTGTAAAATTTGTGAATTTAAAAAAATATTTTCTGCACATGGCGGAACAATACATTGAGCACAATACAGGACACCTTTTTTTTGAAAATCAAAAAAGGCAGTGCTAACTTTACGCATATTACCAAATTTTTAGAAACAAAAATCTTCATAATAAAAATAGTTTTCTGAATACGATGAATCTTTAGATATTATCTATTATGGGCGTATTTACAGTACATGCATGGGATTATAAATAAATTAATTTGCATAAATTGTGCAAGTAATAAGAAAACAAAATGAAATATTAAAGACATTGGCACAAAATTCTAAACATTTTAACGCGACTCTAAATCTACTTTAAAATGGGAGTCGGCTCTAAATAACAACTTTATAGAATGAGAGTCGGCTCTTTGTAAATTTTAAACGATATAAAGTATATACTTTAACGTTAAAGAGGTCTTCTAACTTTAAAACCAGCAAAACGCTTCTCTATCTTTTTCAAGTATGCTTTATCCAGTTGACACTTGTCATTTTATAATTTAAAAATAATAAGATCACTTTCAAAGATGGACACAGGATAAAACGTTCAATGTAAATTCAGGCTAAGTATGGTATCAGGTATACACATAGATAAACAATCAAGTGCTGTTCCTGAAATTTTGCCTTATCCACTTTTTCGTTATACTGTTTCCATTGAACGAAGTTGCGCAATTTCAGTTAAAAAATTTGGAGATTTCGGAGTGATAGAACAAAAATTTTATTGAGATTTCGTTAAAATTTAATGTTTTGATAGAAACACAAAGTTTTGTTCTGTGAATAATACACCTTCGATGTTCCTAATATCTCAAACGATTTTCCACTTTATAATCATTTCATTTTCTTTCCAGTTTCCTAAGTATTTGTGCCATTTATTTTGTAAATCTTCTTAAATAATATAAACCCGAGGGCAAAAAAATCTCATTGGGAAATTCAGGAAGTTCATCATAAAGAAAAAAAAGGGAACTCGCTCTATGTGATTTTTTTCTAAATTATTTGTTTGAATTTAAAATTGTTTTAAGAACTACCTATTTAGGTTAGAAGACATGGAAAACATAGAATTTCGACTTAGAAACGTTTGAATCATTTGACGTTTGTTTTTTTCTTTTTTTATTTTTTTTTCTTTCTGTTTGATTTATTCAGCTGTCAAAATTAGTCGTGTTTCACAAAAGTTTGCTGACGTTTTGTTAAACATGTTCATTAGTTAGAAGAGTTGTTTAAAGTGTTTAAAATTAAAAAAAATTTAAACAATAATTTTTAAATAAAGGACTGCTTAACTAGAGTCGGGTTTATTGCTTAAATGAGAACTGTTTAAAATTTTGCGCCATTAAGAACAACTAACTAATTATAATGTATCAATTATAACCAATCTTTGTTTGTTTATCTTGTTTGGTTTCAAAACTACATAAGTAAAGTACACAGGTTAAACTTCATTATTTTTGGTCTATAAGATGTACCTAACTATCAATTTATATGTTGTTGACTACAAATATGTTCGCTCATCCATATTAATTCCTTTATAGGTACCTACTATATATATTGATGATTTTACTATTATCTTATGTTTTGTTATGTTATTCCAGCAAGTGTCTATTATAATTAATGCTTAGACAATCGCCTTATACAAGTATGTATAAGCTTCCAACACTTAGATATACACAAAGTGTTTGCATTTGCATCTTAATTATTGCCGGAGCTCAATTGTTTTTATCAATTACGATATTACATTTAAGAGTCTATTAAAATGAATAACTAAAATAATAAGAGGAGATATGGAATTGAATCAGACGCATATGAATCAATTGATAGGCTATTTTTTCAATTGAGAATTTATATAGACAGCTGTTGATAATCTTTATGGGTAACCTTAAATTCTTTAGGTTATAGTGTTATGAATTAGAACCAAACGCAATATTTCAATAAAATAATGATTTTACGATGATACCTATAAGTTAAGTCGTCGAAGATGTAGTTTGAGGAATTTTGTCTTCATAATTTAAGTATTTTTCTACCTTATTTGTTAACCTTTATAATTTTATCTCGATACAAATTCTGATGTCCTATTTTCAATTCTTAAATAAATAATGTATGAATGTAGCCTTTTTCCTTTATATTATATACCAATGCATTAGTTTTATTGATTTATTAAAATTGCTAAACTATAACGGAAACACGTGTTAAACGTTTTCCCAGGAAATGGCTCGTTCATATACATACATAGTATACATAATATGTTATGTATATAGGTAGTTACTTAATACATTTCATTTGAGTGACATGAAACATGATGGTAAAGGAAAAAATAAGTATAGTTAGATTGTATCAAATGGAAAAGGTTGTGTATCTGTCAATACCAATTATATTCTAGAGATAAAGCGTAGGAAGTTTTTCATGCGAAATGAATTTAACCAAACTCAAGCGTGTGTGATGATGTATTATGTATATATTTTGTATCTTACATCTAGGAACATCCTACTCACGTTTATAGTTTTTATCTTTCGATAGAATTTCGTTTACAGAAAAACTCATTAATGGTTTATTTCAAGTTTGTAAAAGAATTAATTAATAATTATATCAATCTATATAATGTTGTCAGAACAAATTTTATTCAACTTCCAAATATATATCACGTTTTATATAAACCTATTTATTTGGTTTACGTTTTGATCTTTCGGTATTAATTTTTAACTGGAATTGAGTTTTATTCTATTCGATGTAGGTATAGGTATATGCCTATACCTACAGAAAACGTTTGGTTTTTGTTTCGGGAAATTTGTTTCTCTATTTAATTTGTATTGAAATTATGAAAAGGAATTTTTTTTAATCAACATCATGATATGTACATATAACTAGAAATAAATTGATTTAACAATTTTTGAAATTATTTTGACACCAATGCGATGTAGGTTTGTTTTCAAAAATTTTAATTTTTATATTAATTACGAAACTATTGCATTTATCTGAAAGATTGTTAGCATATTATGAACTTACAGTTTATACTGAAAAATTGTTAAGAACTCAATTTATATAATTAGAAATTAATTGATAAAATAACCTCTTAAATTGTTTTAACACCAAATTGATGTAGGTATACCTACACTATCTGATTTTTTTAAAAATCCAAAATTTGTTTTTTTTTTTGAGAATTTTGAAATGCAATATTATTTGAACTTTAAAAAAACTCTTGTGTTTAAAAAGTCATTAAAATCGGTTCAACAGATAATGAGATATTCGAAAACCAAAATTATGCTTCTATATGAGTTATGCCGTTAATAAAATCGATAGGTAAAAAATCTGTTACGATAATATAGTAGATCGTCTTCATATTAGCTCATATAGCTTCTATATGCTGGATTATTAATGAATGGAAGAAGGAAAAGGATAAAGGTAACACTGTATTAGCAGTTTTCCTGGATCTCAAACGTGCTTTTGAAACCATTGATAGAGATATACTTTTAAGAAAACTTTATAAATATGGCATTCGTGGAAATGAGTTGAAGTGGTTTAGAAGTTTTTTAAGTGATAGATCTCAGAATGTCACGATAAATGACATCGTGTCCAGTCAACAAAAAGTATCTATAGGTGTACCTCAAGGAGCAGAACTTGGAGTTTTATTATTTTTGCTTTACATTAATGATTTTGGAAAATGTTTAATGCACTCTAAAGTGTGCTTGTTTGCTGACGATACACTTATTTATATAAGTGGACCTAACTTACAATTATGTGAGCAAAATATGCAGGTTGAGATGAATTCTGCGAATAATTGGCTGTGCAAAAACAAACTAAAAATAAACCTCAACAAAACTAAGTGTATGTGTGTAAATCCTGTAGAGTCGAATGTTAACCTTTACTTAAATGGTGAAATAATTGAAAATATAAACAATGTTAAATACTTAGGAGTGTACATAGACAAAAGACTGAAATTTGATTACCATTTAAATAAACTTTGTAATAAAATTTAAAAAAAAATCGGTTTCTTAAACAGAATTAGAAAAAACATTTCTCGAAGTTGTGCATTAACAATTTACAACACCATTGTATTTCCTCATTTTAATTACTGCTTGTCAATTATATATATGAGTAGTATTGGAGATCAAAGTAGGCTTCAAACATTGCAAAATAAAGCAATGAGGGTAATTTTGAGATGTGAAAGATTGACACCAAGATGGCTAAATGTTGATCAGCGACTCAAATTTAACACTTTGATAATGATTTTTAAAATCAAACATAAAATTTATCCAGTTTATTTACAGAAAAATGTCGATATCACAAACGAAAGGTATTTGTTGAGAAATCTTGGTGACTTCCGGCTACCCCTGTACAGAAGAACTCAAACCCAAAACAACTTATTATTTAAAGGTCTTCAGCTGTTTAATATTCTTCCGAGTGATGTGAAAGCTTTATCTATTTTGAATATATATTTAAATCAAAAATTACCATGCTTCTAAAGAACAACCTAATTTAAGACTAAATTAAATATTGTAAATAGAATTAAGAGTTTTTCTTTTTTGAAACTAATAAATAAATTACAATTACAATTACAATAAAAATTTTAATCAAATTCGTTTTTTTGAGAAAAATGAGATTTTCCTTATTTTGGAACTTTTTGTAATAATCCAAAAAAAATTTTGAAAATTGTCGTAGATATACATACAATACCTACATTTAAAACTTTTTTAAATACTATCTATATAAAAAATTGATCAAAATGAGTTTAACCTATTTTGAGAAAATCGAAAATAAAAAAAATGGTTCTATGGGAGGTACCATTTCTAAGCACTTCTCGGAATTTTTGTTGATAAAATGGTAAAATTTTTGTAAAAAAAATTACTGAATTTGTTTAGAAAAAGTTGTGAGCAGGTTTTTAAAAAAAAATAAGATTTTCATTATTTTCAACTTTTTTCGACTTCGCTTCACTTTTACGAATTCATAACTCGCCATTTGTATATTATGTATAGTACCTAGTAGGTAGGCAAATTGTAAGTTAACCGCCTCAAATAAAAAATAAGATAGGTACCTACCTAAGACACATTCAAATTTACATGGGGTTTTATTTAATAATAATCAAAGGCTTTCGACAAAATACATGTTTTCAAAATTTTGAAACTAAAATGGTCTTATACGCGATTTTATTTTTGCAAATCTTAGATAGATGGATAGATTTTTATTTCGTTATAAGTTTTACAATGGATTGTTACCGCACATTTTACATTAAAGAGATTCGATATACAATATATCTTTCAACAAAAATATTATTTTTTAAGGGCTATAAGTACATTTTTTATTTAAATATTAAATTTTAAATTTGGAGGAAAAACGAAAAAAACCTCCATTAGAGAAAAAAAAAATGTGTGTAAGATTTAAATTACTACATGTACCTTAAAACTAATGACTAGAAGAAAAAAAAAATTACAATGAGAAGAAGGAAATAAATAGTTTTAAAACAATAAATTAACATTCAGAAATGAAATTTTGCAAATCTTATAGCGATTTTTTCTTATTCAATACGATTAAGCATGTCTTTTTTCAATTGAAATAAATGCAAGGCCGGTTAATAGCCATTGGGTCATTGTTGAGCGAAGATTAAGCTTCGAGAAGCTAACTTCACCTGATGAATTATTTTTTTCTATTTAATTATGTACTTATCTGTAGACAAATGTTTGTGAAGAATATTTATATAAAGAAGAAAGTTGAAAAAAGGTAATTTTTCGGTTGGATTTATGGAGATATCCATGTCGATTATGGAATCCGCAATACTGGATCCGCAGTGCAGTGTCCTTCTTCTTTTTACTCGTTTGTCGTGAAAAGAAAAGAGAACACTGTACTGAGAATCACTGCGGATCCAGTATTTCGGATTCCATAATCGACATGATTACCAATTATTTTATTTAAAACAAAGAGCTAAAAATAGAAAATCCAAACTTTGATTCTCTTTTATTATTTCTGTAAAAATTAAATTGCTCTTTTACAAATGATAAAATTTGTGTAATTTTTTGGAATATAATACTATATTTATGATTTAAAAAAGAACTTGTGTGCAGAAATTGCAACAAAAATGATAAAAAAAATTGTCCAAATGTAGAAGAAAATGACATGATACATTTTTTTTTTTCAAAAATCATAAAAATCCTATTTTCGTTATGTTGTTGTTATTTTTCATCAGAAATATTGATACGCCTTTTTAATATAATCTTTTTAAACATTTCAGATACCTACGAAGTTTAATTAAAACTTTTAGAGCTGTTTTCGAGAAAAATAAACAAAAATCGTTGCACAGCATATTTTAATCAGATAAAACAAAAACAGGAAGTTCTTTGTTTCAGTGTCAATTAAATTAAAATTAATTTAATCAATAAAAAAATTTATAACCTACGCACATTTTATCATTTTTTTTGTTAACATCGTTTGTCAAGCTTATACTTTACTTTATGTTAACCTTTAAAAATTTAGTATACCTAGGTATAAATTTATTGTAGAATGTCAAAAAACTATGAATACTAAATTTGCTCTAATTGATAAATTTAAATATTTAACGTTCCAAATATAATGTTCTCTTATTTCAACTTGAATATTTTAAATATTTTATTGATGTTTTTTTTTCACGTTGAAAATATGCACAGCATTGTTAAACCGGTTGCTTATACGGATTCCTATACTACATCATTGTGAACAAAATTATCAATACAAAATAGTTTAAATTAATTTATTGTCACACTAAAAGATCTCATTTATGATTAAATAACAAAACCAAAAAATAAATAAAAAAAAAAACAGATGTATAGCGAGTAGGCGGGTTTTATTTACAAAGCCACAATAGGAAAACAAACAAATTAATTTGGAAATTTATATGTGCCTGGTTAAGTTTGCTGAATCGAATTATGCTATTCATGCTGAGCAAACTGAATGGAGTTTAAATCAAGTTTATTTTTATCGGTATTTTTCAAAGGAAAAATGGGTATGAAATTTGAACTGTTGTTTTAATGAAGAGCTTACAAATATATTTTAAAGGCATGACTATAATGATAAAAAAATGTATGAAGAAGTCAACTTAAACCTTATTCGTATAATAATCTAAAATATCAAATTTTAACTTAAAAACAAAACAATTCGGATAATTTGGAAACTCAAAATCACTGTGCCTAGTCATATATGTTCATTAAAATTATTTAAAATTATTTATCTAAAAACAAAGGCGCAAAATTTTAAACAACCTATTGTTAAGGGCTTAACATATTACTTATAGTTAGCAAATTGTTAAATTATTTAGTAATTTACTAGCTCTTCCAAAATTTTAATCCTTTTTTTCGTTTTACTAACTAGTAAATTACTAATTCCCTTTTATTAAAATAGGGGCATCTAAACACGTCCAAACAATGACAGTTCATAAAGAAAAACAAAGCAAACAAACCTAAACTTTGGGAACGGACCTAATATTTGGAATGTCAGCCGTCAAAGTGACAACCTTATTATTTTATTTGTGAAAACTATTTTCTTATTTTATTTTGTTTATGTGCTTTTCCCGTCGTTGGGAAGATTTTTTTTTAGTTTAAACTCACGGGAAGAACGAATGTCTGAGGATTAATTAAAACGACTTTTGAGTTTTGGCCAAAGCAATCGATTCTGCAAGTGATAATGATAAAGTAAGATATGTATTGTAAAGTTGTCATAGTCAAACCAAAGAAATCATTAAATATAACTTAGAAATTTAATAGGTTCACTAAAGCCATGCAGCTATACCATTTAAAGCTGCCAACATGGAGATCTTTAGTTCAAAACAGTGTGGAAAAGTTGGTTAAATAAGTGAATACAGATGGAAATTTACTTTGAAAAGAATTAGCACACGAAAAAAAAACACAATTTAAATCTTTCAAATAAAATTGCCAAGAAATTATTTTCGAGGACAATGACAGATTTCATATGGATTTACATAGCAAATTACTAAAATTTAAAGTAGCCATTTTCTGATTTTAACTTTAGTAAAATATTGAGTAAGTAAATTGCTAAAATCGTTTAAAATTACCAAAATCTTGTTTTTAACTTAGTAAATTACTAAAATGGCTTTAACATTTTACTAAATCGTTTAAAATTTTGCGTCAAAAACCATATCTCAAATTTAAACATGTCCGCCACCTCTAAGTTGTAATTAAGAGAGAGGGGCACCTCTATATTCCAGAGATGTCTGAAAGCACAATGAATGATAAAATACCATTTCATTATAAATAAATAAAAGCTGTGAAAATCTTATAAATTACAGTAATGATTTTTAGTGATTTATTTCGTTTTTATATTGTCTGTATACCAATTTGTAAGAAATATAATAAAGCTCTCTTATTGAAAGAATAAATTCATTAATTAACAGATGTATGTCGGTATGGACAATTAATACGATGAAATACAAATATTCGTATGCGAACTTGAATTGAGATAAAGGCGATTAAAAAAAAAGAAGTCATTTATCTTTTATGCTGGAAATAAAAAATTAAATCTTCCATCGTTTGTCTTTATCAATCATTTTGTTGGGTGAATGCCTTATTTTTTTTTCAAATAAAAAATCAATTTCTTAAAAGTATAATCAGAGCATTGTGTTGAACGTTTTGTATTAACGTAGATATTATTTATGATATTCATCTTAGTTGTTTCTATCCACATTTATATTTGGAAGCGGGTAGGTATAGTTTATTAATCAAAAATAATTAATACAATTTCGATATCTTTAGTACCTAATAATACATGCTTTTGCAAATAATTTTTTTTAAATAAAATAAACATTATAGTACAAATTAACATTTCAAAAAATGTACCAATATGTATACAAGAAGTGGTGCACTTGGATAAAAAACCCAATTTTTCATGTGTAATCTTCTCAGCTCTCGGTATAGTAAAATTGAAATTGAAACGGTGCGGTGCGGCGCGGCGCGGCGCGGAAGCGGAAATGGTAAAATAATATTAAAAATTGTCACGTTTTATTTTCAACGAAGATCCATATATGGATCATCCCATGAAAATAAAACGATATATTCTTATGAAAACAGTGTTGTATGCTGGTATCGTTTTTTTAATGTTTGATTATTTATCATGTAGATACCGTCCTTTTTCTTTATACTACAGTTGGCACTACCTTACCATTTGCAAAACTGAAAAAATGTCTACCCGCAAGAGTAAGAACTTATTCTCGGTTCTTTAAAATAGATCCAGATACAGAGCAGGATCATTTTTTAACACAGGCAGCCATGAAAGCCATAGACTCGGCTGTATCAGCATCAAGATTGGTTCAGCAATGCCGCGATGAGCTCAAAAGCATGAATGTTAACCTCAAGGTCACTCTTATCTGTATTTCAGGTCATTGTGGCATTGAGGGAAACAAGTGCGCGGACGAACTGGCCAGGCAAGGATCAGCCCTTCATAGCTCACTTGCGGAAAGAGTCAACATTCCTCTTGGGGCTATGAAGGGCAATACATTTTCAATTTTTCTTAACGAATCAAACCGCAGGTGGGGCAGTCTAACAAACTGCATTATTTCTAGAAAGATTTGGCCCACCTATAACAGATCCCGAACAAATGACTTAATTTGCAGACCCAGGTAAGACATAGCCAGGATCGTTGCAACCTGTTCTGAACACTGGGCATTGGGAGAGCATGCGGCAAAGCTGGGAATTCCTCCAATACACATTGTCGTAGTTGTGGAGACTAGCAGGAAAAGGAAACGGTCGCTCACTTCCTCTGCAAATGCCCTGCTCTAGCCAGAATGAGATTACAGTCATTTGGTAAAACATTCTCTGACGACCTCAACGAACTCTCCAAACAAAGATCAAAGATTTGGTCTCTTTTCTCAATATAACAAATTGGCTCTAAGATGAAGTTCGACCGCGAGTAAGGAGACGATATTTTCTTCTGAAAGTCATATATGTAGTTTCACTTTAAACCAAAAATCAATTTACCTACCTACCTCAGCATACTGTGGTTGGGGGAGTGTAATGACTAATGATGATTCCACAAATTCGTTTCAACAATTCTTTATTTAAATAGGTCAAACTAGTTATGGTATCAAACGGCGCAATCCAGCGCTAATTGGGTCACGGATCTAGGCGCTCCTGGCCACCATTTCTACCTACCTATTCCAAAACATGTTTCATTTATACGGATTTCCTTTAGTTTTGCAATTTATTAAAAAAAATTTTAAAATGCGACTTTTTTTCTCATGGCCCCTTTTTTGCGACCTTTTCAAATTTCTCAGCGGCAACACTGCTTTCAGGGAGTATGGAGAGGAGAAAATATTGATTCTAAAGTATGGCAATTGGCAAAACTACAGATTTGAAACTCGGCTACCTTTGTCCTACTCAAAAATGGGATCGCCAATAGGTAGCGGTACGCTCCCAGACTGCGAGCCAAAACATTCATGAAAAATAACACGTGCGAATACGGGTAGACCAGCTATAGTTAACTATAAAAATCTGCAAAATTCATGATTAAGAAGAAAGTCCTCATCAATCTGACATCTGCAAAAATAGTTATTCATGATTAAATGTCAAGAATATATATACATAACTATTAAACGATGCAAACTATCAAAAAGGAGTTTATAAAAAGTTTATATATGTCAAATTTTCGGAACATCCGTGAGTGCTATCGAAAAGTGATTTGCAAAGATATTGTAGATTATATGTACTTCTATAAAATAGCATTATTTTTTTTAGAACGATCACTGAAAATAATAATTTTTTTTTTCAAAAATTTGGTCAAATAAAAAAATTTGTGGTTTTTCATACCTAAATCTTAAAAAATGGAGTTATATAAAATATTTTCAATTTGTTTTGTAGAGAATGATGTTTTCTACGAAACAGCTTAAAGTATACATTTCCGCGTGAGCATCGTTTAGAAGCAATATCGTTTAAAAGAAAGGTCGACATCGAAAAAATCGGTTTTTTGCATATAATTCTCAAAAAGTGAATGCTTTCGAAAATAAGTGTCCTAACTGCCTGTAAATTATACGCTCCTCTACAAAAAGTATTAACTTGTTTTTCACTTTAAGTGCATTTCGATTTGACCTAGAAATACTTCAACAGTTCAGCCAAAAAATATAACTCCCTCAAAAATAATTGCGTACTCAAAATAATTGTTTCAAACTAAAGGCCAACAAAACCTTCTTCAAAAAGGTACAACCCCAACTTTTTGTACTCTCACTCCTTCATGTCCAAACAGGCTTATGGAACTTGTGGAACATCTCGAAATATACTCTCTCTTTAATGTTCCACCAACAGCCAACTCACCAAAAATAAAAGGTGTTTAAGGTATTACAACGCAAAAAATTTAATTTAATGTTCGTATTCATATTTCTTAATCTATGGTTAATTCTTCTATAAGTTTGGATTGACATCACTTCCATTTTGTTGACCATGATGAGATTGTTGTTCCAATTTATTAAACTAAAGCGCACCACTTTCCTCAAGCACTAACTTAAACAAAATTATAAACTTTACAAATAAAAAAAAGAAATACAAATATTTATTAATACAACCACCATAGACTCACTTTAAGGATACAATTTTTAATTCATCGTAAAGTTTTTTGCTACTGTGGTGCTGGTGTAGGTATAGTAGTGTGTTTTAAGCAGTCAGTATAGAAGAAGAGTATCCAATTCTGCACTTTCCAATGAAGGAATATTAATTTAATGCAAATCGCTTTGTGAAAGAAAAACCCAACTTCCAAACTAAAGAATAAAGCAACGGTTGGGGTGGTGGGGGGGGGAGGGTGTGGTGACGTTGACGGTTGTAGCGTGACGACAACCACGACGACGGAGGAGAGGGTATAGAAAATTAAAAAAATATTTCCACAAACAAAAGCAGAGTTAAAAGTTTTCCTCTTTTTTATTTTTTTTATTTTTATTTGTATTCTTTTACCATTTCCTTTTGGGAAGAATAAAGTCCTTCGGCTGTATCCGTTATGGAGTCAGGCAACAACTATAAGCGTCAAGCAAAGTACTTGTAGCATTTTAGGCACTTGCCACGGAACAAGTGAGGTCTTGAAACAACACACAACGATTCGTGGCCAACCGAGAGGCAAACGAAGAAGCAAACATAAAAAATAAAAAAAGAAAATATTTCTGTGTCTCAATTGATTTTTGCTTTTCCGTTGGCAAAATGCCGCAACCGTTTCTACTGTTACGTGCTATCCAAAAGCGGATTTATTACAAAACAAAAAACTCTGTTTAGGGCGGCATATGAAAGGAGAAGGGGGTTCAGTGTGAATATTTTCGGGGTTAAAAGCCCCGCATTTGGGCGCCATCTAAGAAAATGCTGTGTTTTTCGCTATATCATGAGAACCATATAAGTCTCACAAACAAAATATAAGCACGTTTTTGTAAGAAATAGAATTCTCTATACTATTAAAGTTTTGTTTGTGCTTGCTGTAAGGTAGGAATGGAGGGGACCTACAATTTTCTACCGAAACCGAAAGGCTTAAGTGAGAGGCAAATATTCTAAATCTACCTAAAATTTATAAAATTTAAAATATATTTCTCGGTTGCAGATATTATAGGATTAGGACGGTGAATTCGCAAATCCGCCCCTGGTGTCTTTTGTTTTTGTTTTGAAAACGAAATTCCCCACCTCTCGTTTAAACCTTATTCGCGTAAGGATACTCGCTTTTCATTTGTGGCAAAAGTTTTAAGTTGCAAAAGAAATACGTTGTCGTCATCGTCGTCGTATCTAAGTGTACATATATACAGTACATGATGCACTCTGGCAGTCATTTGATCGTCATTCTGTGAATCTCTGATTCAATCTCTACACAGGAAGCTATATCTATGGTAAAATTGACTTAACGCGATTGGGCGGTAGGCGGAAGGACGACGACTATGACAACGCGACGACGTTGGGGACATCCATCCAACAACATACATATAATATCTCTTGCTCTGCCCGGGCATGTAGGTGTGCTATTAAAGTCTCTTATCTTGTTCGCAAGGTATATTACAAGGCAACAACCCCACTTTAAAAATAATAATTTAAATTAACCCCGGGACATACTATCGCATCCGTCGTTCTCGTCCTCGTCCTCATCGTATATGTATATGGTCGTTGTTGTTTTGCCTTCTTCTATACTCGCATATATAGGATAGGGGCATCTGAAGGTATGTGCCTTCGTTTTAAGAGCTGTTGCGATTGCGATGGTCCTCTAACTCCAGTTGCAAAAGCCGATGGCATGCATACTGTGGGACATGCCTGTGCTTGGCCTGGAGTCGTCATCACATCGTGGAGTTAGGTATAAAGAGTTGTTCGTTTTTTGGGGGAGAGATGGGCGGCTCGGCTAAGAAGGGGATGTAATTTGGAATCATTAGATTTTCCTCAGCAGCCGTCTGGGCGTATGGGTATGTGCTAAAGCATGTAAGAGAATGTAGAGATTACATTCACAAATCATTAACAGACATTATTGTTGTGTTATTTCATTTAGATACTGTTACAAGCCCTAAGCAACCAAAGCAACCAACGACTGTTCCAAGTCCGGCCCAGACAAGGTTAATAATATTATAAGTTTTGTGTGATATCATGTTATACTCGGATTTGGATTCGGAAGGGCGGGTATGAAGGTTGAAAAATGCTTTACTTAGGTAGGTATGTATATACAATCTTTTGATGCAGAACACTGAATTCAGGGCAATCCTACATAGGTACATATAATAAAAAGAATTTAAAAAAGAGGTACCTTACTTACTCGTTAGTCGTAACAAGAACTAGAAAGTTGTCAATAGGTATGTAGGTACACAATATTACATCCATATATCTTGCATTCCCTTACAATTAAATTGCAATTTTCTGTTTTGTAGTTATGCCCCCTGGTGGCGCTTTAAACCATAAGACATTATATACGAGTGTATGTATGTATGTTCACGGTTTTTGATGTTTTCTCATGCTGACAGCAGAATGAAAAGTAGAAATATTAAAAAGCAAAGCACAAAATAAAATGTTTGCATTATAATTTGATTTTGTGTAGGTATATGAACAAAAAGACGGGAATCCAACATAAAATAAATATAAATTCAGGGAGCAAACAACGTTAAGGAAATGAAAAACGTCACATACTTTATTCGGTTCTGTCATTTATTTTATGCGCTCTGGCTTTTGTTTTTGAATTTGTGACAGATTAAAGGTAAGAGTTTGCTCTAACCTTAAGGATTTATAAGTTCCAAGGAAATTTTAAATATTATCTTCTTTTTTGTAGATAGGTATACCTACTTCCTTGATATAAGCGCCGGCTATATAACCTTATTATAGGTTATATAGGAAATGATAAAGGAATGATTTCTTGGTTATGTTTGTCATATAGTTCTGTTTATGTATAAATAATGGATATGTCTCAAAAATTTCAGAAAAATTTTTTTTTTTTTTATCTGCATAAGTATATATCGACCTATTGACTTTCTTAAGAAAAAATGTCTGTTAAAAAATATGAAATTGAAATGTTTGATTGAATTTCTTCGAAAATCAATTGACCTCAGTGAAGGGAAATCAACATAGAACGAAGGTTCAAAAGGAAACGACTGGACTGTACAGTACCTATACAGAAACAGTTTCAGAGAACTGTCATCATTTTGCTCTTAATTTTAATAATAATTTTATTTTTGTGAATATAGATAGGGCAGGTGAATATCAATTTTTTCTTACTGCTATAGGTACTTATCATATTAGGGGTTTTTCTTTTTTAGTTTAGAGCAGAGCCTGAACTGTCAAAAAAATATTTGTATTTCTTTTTTAGCTCTGATCGTTCAGAGATTCAAATTTGTGTTTCTTCTTTAGTTTTGAGCAGAGCCTGAACTGACAAAAAAATTTTTGTGTTTCTTTTTTAGCTCTGATCGTTCAGAGATTCAAATTTGAGTTTCTTGTTTAGTTTTGAGCATGTTCAGAGCACGCTCCTTAAGCTCAAAATAAAATAGTAGAGTAAACGAAGTAAAATGCTGAACATAAACGAGATGCCATTTGAAAGGCGGGAAATTAAAAAAAAATCATCATCAAAACAATACAAATTACGGAAGAGGCTGGTTGCTCTAGTGGAGAAGGTAAAATAATAATAATAAATAATTTCTTATGATGACAGTTCAGTGGTCAAGTTATTTCATAATTGAATCAGAGAGCTATGAACAAACTCTGCTCAGAACTTACTCTGTTCGATTAGACTCTGCTCAGTGCTCAGATCTAAGGCTGAGCTAAAGAAGAAAAACGCCAATTGTTATGAAAACGATTCCTATACAATCTACGATTCACATAGGATAAAATATAAATCAAACTGATCTTTTTCAGAGAAAAATCAACGACCATCGTTGCTGCAAAATGTCAAATAAGAAATAGCGTGAGCAGTTCTATACCAGTGGTCGCAAGGGAATTCTTTTGGAGAATTTAGAAATGAGTAAATATAGCAGCGCAACGAGAATGACATTGAAGCAGATATTGAAGAAACAACCACAAGCCTCTCGATTACATTGGAGAAGTAATAAATCGACGACGACATTTTCGCAGAAAAAAAAAATAAAATGATCCTCTCTTTTTACCTAAATTTCTGACAGCAATTTCAGCATGATAGCCCAAACACTAATGTGATATTAGCCGTTTTTATTAAGACCAATGATCCATATGGATCATCCTGCAAAAATAAAACAACCTCACAGTGAAGAGAAACAGCAGCCTGTTTTCGGATCATGAAACGTGAGTCCGATAAAGAGCAGGTTCATGTGTTGTTGTTGTTATGTATGTTGTTTGATGATCCATATAGATCAATTCTAATAATAAAAAACGCCTATTAATTGATTAAAATTTTAGGCGATACTAAAGTTTTCGTATAAATTTTAAATAGCACGTATAAACGTAGAAATCTAAAGATTAATATTAGATATTAATTTTCTCTATTGTGAACAACAAATTGTTTGGAAAGACTTTTCACCATTATCTGGGACCTATTTCACCAAACACTTTTCACTTTGCAAACTTTTCACTTTTGCTTCGCAAATTTCGTTTCACCAAACGCCTCAGCTCGTTGACACAACAGAATTTTTTTTACGATACAATCTAACTTTTACCTTTAAATTTTCAAAATACGAATTCAAATGCAAAATTCTATTTAAAATTGGTGAAACATTAACTTTTCACTTTTCAAAATTAGTCTGAAAAATTGAAGAGTCTCTTTACTTTGCAAATTTAGCACTTTTTCACACTTTTACTTTTCAGGAAATTATTTCTTTGTAAAGTGAAAAGTGTTTGGTGAAATGGGCACCAGGTCTATCCCAATTTAGGTTTTATTTTGATAGCTGCATTTGAATTTAAAGCGGCAAAGTGGGTCATATAAATTTAAGGAAATAGAATTCGTTGAACTTTTTAACGAAACCATCATATGTTTTCCATTCCTTCAATTCAAACCGAATTTTTGAACAACGATTCTTCAGTAGGTACCTAAACTTTAAAGAGTTAAGACCTAGCTTATAGAAGCACTTTAGGAGAGGAATTTCGTGAGATGGTGCAAAGTCTTTATCGTAGCAAGATTATTGTTAAAATAAAATTAGCAATACGTACATTTTTTATTAATAAGAGATGTTCAAAAAGTTTTGAGATTTATTTTGTAAGAAATTTTATTTGACAATCACTATCCCCAGCTTCGAAAAAATGAGTAGGTAACATGTATTTCTCTTACGGTTGGTAAAAAAAACCCTAGGAATTCGCTATCACGAACATATAATGTCGTCCCATCACTCAGCCATCGTTCGCACGCTAGACCTGAGTCCTGACCAGCGTTGTTTATTGAATAAAGAATCCTGAGATAATAGAATAAAACGACAAATTTCAAAAAGATTTCATTGGTATCTTTTTTTAATTTTATTCATTTTTTAAAACTGGTCCAGAATTTAATAAAATCTAATTCTTTCTCGGAGGAATTTATTCCTAATATTACGTTTATGTAAATAATTTTTCAAAAAATTCTCCTTGAATTGATTTGATAGGTATCTATGTATGTACAAAGGATGTCCCTTATTTTCCAACAATTTTTTTTTTACGCACACGGCATATTTTTTTCTTTAGAGCTTAAAACCGCTGCAAACAAAAATTTTGCATCATTTGAACTTCATTTACTATACCCGACTTTCAATCAAAGTATGCCATGCAACTTATGCGTATGCGTATAGCGTATGTCCCGAAAGATTGTTAGTATATTGTCATTTTTAGATTCGATAACAAGCTTATTTAATTTTTAGAAGATGGCAATGCAAGTAAGAAGTGCTAAGGGCGATGATACCGATACGTCGTCCAACAGTACTGAAAGCCATGGAGAACATTTGCAATAACGGAAACAGAAACAGTACAATCTGAAATTTTTAAAAAACGAGGAATATGTCAGATGACAGATGTCAATTAAGCATTCGAGATTCTGTTTATATTATTCAGGCTACAGTAGAAGCCATCGGACTAAACTTTGAAGATTTTCCAATCAATAAATCTTCAATTTAACGTGTTCGGACGCAGATAAGAAAAAAAAGAGCTGCATCTATAAAAACAGATTTTGGAAATGATGTTCCTGAAGTTGTGACTGTTCACTGGGATGGAAAATTACTACCTGGGCTAACCGTAAGAAGTTGCAAAGAAGAACGACTTCCTATCGTTAAAACGTTTGGTATGTAAGGAACTAACTTCTTTCTGTGCCTAAGCTTGAAAATTCGTCCGGGAAAGAACAATCTGCTGTTTTTAGAGCAATTAATTATAGGAGCCTTAAAAGTAAGGTACAGATAATGTGCTGTGATACAACAGCATCAAATACTGGACGCTTCAATGGTGCGTGTGTGCTTTTAGAACAGAGACTTGAAAGGGAGTTGTAACTTTTTGTGTGTCGACATCACATCTATGAACTTGTTTCGAAAAGCGTATTTGAAACTAAATTTCGCAGCCCAGACATTTCCCTTTTTAAAAAGTTCCGAGAGAATTGGAAAAATATTGATTCTTCTACTGTTCAAACTTGCAGTGAGACTATAGGTGTGTTTTATTCATTGCTGCATAGCCAGCGCAGCAAAATTTCCCTTGGCAAACAAAAACAATTTGATTGCTGGCGAAAAAGAAGTCAGTAAAAAAAAAAACAATTATTGAAATGAACGTATAGAGTGAGTGATCGTTTTATTCAGACTTGTGCTGCGCTGGCTATGCGGCAATGAACAAAACACATTATAAGAAAGCATTTGCGAGAAACAACAATAAACGAATTGCTTGATTTTTATTCTGCTGAACTGCAGAAAACAATAGTGAGAGATGACTACCGCGAGCTTATTGAGCTTTCTGTCATATATTTGAGAGGAAATAGGAACAGAGAATTAAAGATCTGACCACCAGGTGCAATGCATCAAGCGACTCTTTCCTTGAAGTGGATCCTTCTGAATGGGAGGAAAAAAGTTCACACTCACAGGCAAAACTAAAAATTCTACTACTGATACAGAAGAAAGAGCGGTTAAGCTGGTTCAAGACTTTCATGGACTAATTACAGCAGATGAACAACAGAAGCAGTTCCTTTTATGATGTGTGCAGGAGCATAGGAAATTGTATCCTGACTGCAAAAAGGAAACATTAAAAAGGAAATACCCGCTTGAATTATAATATGTTTGATAAAGTTTAATTGAAAATTGATATTTATTTAATTGTATTGTCTTAAATTGAAAAAAAAATTAAAACAAAAAAAAAATTCAATGAACACTCAAAATTGGTCCATACTAATTTTCCTTCTTATCTTTGGTAGGGTTCCTATAGGCCTACGAAGCTAATATTTTGCGTATGAGTAGATCTAAGAGGTACAAAAAAAAAGGAGAGCGTGTGCGTTACAAATAAATAAAAAAATAAAAAAAAAACACATAGGGGACACCGTCTGCTTATAAAAATCATTAACAGATTTTTTTTAATTATTTTTATCAAATAATTGGAGAGCACTTAAACCTTTATTTTTATAATTATTTTGAATTTAGAAGATAATAAGCTCAAACTAATAATTTTAAACTGATTTCAAAAATAATTCCATTTCTGACAGATTTCTCAAAGCGGACATTATTTAATTGCACTTACATCGTCAGTTCCTACAAATTCTTTTCTTTTGTTGTGAAAGTTTGTTTTTGAATTTATGAATTTTATGAAACAGGGGTCATTTCATGCTGGCCCTGGGCATGGGCATGGGGCCAAAATAAAAACTCGAAGCCAAATGTCCCAATTGGGCATTTTAACACAAAGCTGGTCCTGAGAAATGAATATATTTATATCGATCGACAAAGCAAGGTCTGCATGCACATAATGACCACATTGAATTTTAAAACTTATTGTTTCAGATGGGTGATTCAATGCGTTTAAGATAAAATTTCAACAAAGTTTTCCAGCACTTAAATTGTTTCGCGCCCCATTGCTTCCAATATAACTTATGGTTTTTAATCATAAAAAATAAAAAAAAAAATTTTTAAGCACTATATACCTTCCTCTTCAAGAACCTTATTAAAACTCAATTTTAAAATAATACAAAAATTACTAATAGATATCATTTGTGAACGAGATACCTACATTTTACAGCAATTCTCTGAGTCGAAAAGACAACAACATACATATTATATAAGAGATGCGTTGTGTTGTTGATTTCTGTGATGTTGAGGTGCACATCAGGTAAATTGTGTGGAAATGTTGAAGCATTTTTAAGTAGAGTTGTTAATTTCTGGGAAAATGCATTGCACGAATAAAGCAGTTCGTGGGAAAACTTAAGCATGGAATTAATCCATATGGTTGGGAATCGTTAGCATTTAGGGTGTTAGCTTGTATACAAGTGCCATGGACGTGATTGATATCTCATTCTAAAGGGCTTAAATGTATTTTATTCCGATAACTTCTTTCAAGAGAAACATGTAATCCATGTTCGGTGTAGGTGCCCTAAGGGTAAATTTTGAGTTGTAACTACTCTTTGAAATTTGAAAAGTCTAAATCCAAAAGTTCTTACAGATAAAATGTTTGCGTTGTCCGCCATTTTGAAAAAAAAAAAAAAATGTGTTAAATAGGGTAAATAGGATTTTCTCGACTCTTATTTGTCGTAGAATATTTCTTACGCCTATAGTTTTGTAGGCGAGAATATTATCGAAATACCGTTCACATAGTGCCAGCAATAGGCATGTTTTTTTGGGAATCATGTTATACATGGTAAGTAATAAATCCCAGTAAGAAATTTCCCAAAAACATATCAGTAGTAGCCTGGGGCCTAATTCCGTAAAACGAAAACGATCGAACGATATCGTTTTGGCAATAGCTGTCCCTATCATTCTCTTTAGATGTGATTGAGATGTGTATAGTCAAAACGATATAGTTTGATCGTTTTCGTTTTACGGAATTAGGCCCCTGGTTTTTTTTATTAACATTTAGTACCTATTTATTTATTTCGTTAAATTCTAACGGTAGATACAATGTTAAAATAGTATACAAAGCTTCTATATTACCTATACTATTTAACAATTATAACTACTCCATGAGGCATGAATACATCTATCGAGATACAATTCAATCATAATTAATCGTATACGATACGAACATCATAAGAACAAATCTAACAAAATCCAATTCGAAACTCGAATAAAAATGTCAAACTATCGACAGTAGGATTCTACTTTAGCCTTTTATCGGTCGTAATAGTACTGGCGATGTTGTATTTGTAATGCATATAAAATGTTAATATACAACGGATATAGCTTTACCAATAAAACACTCCTAATGTTATATACATATACCCGCCATCGATTTCTTCCTTATGTTTGTTTAATTTCCATGTACGTATTTCTATTCTTACTTTATACTACTGACACCATTTACGAGACAAAAATGCCATCTACCCGCCAATAATAAAACTAAATTCTTGGCTCTTTGAGATTAACCAAAATAAAGGGAAGGTTTTTTTAATAATACAAATTCTATATACTATTTACTGAAATATATCAGCCGAAATAAAGGTTGTTTTTTTATATAAATTGAAAACAATCACAGAGAAATGTTTTTAATATCTATGAAATTGCATCTATTTGTAAGATAGTTTTATGGCATAAATGTTTGACTATAATTCCATTCAGGCATATGCCACCTCGGCTGTACTGTATATAAAGTAATCCATCCAATTTTCACACACTCTTCGCAGTTAAAAGTCGATCTGACAGTTCACGGTTAATCAATCAATTAACCTCAAAACAACCGAGAACTGTCAAAGCGACTGTTACCGAAAACAGTGTTGTCAATTTAAAGTTCACCGCCTCTTAAAAAAACGCCCTGTAAAAACCAGGATACCATATTGTTTTTGTATTACTATCAGAAAACAACTATGCATAATTTAAAAAAAAATCACAAAACAAACATTATGTAGATATTATTTTTTATATAGAAAACGGCACGAAAATGTCTTATTTTCAAAGTGAATAAATACCTATAAAATGTGCGATCCCGTGCGTCGTGCCTTAATTTTTTTTTGTATTATTATTGTTGCATATGCTAACAGTTCCAGCTTCTCTTCTTTAAAAGTCAGATTATACTTGAGCAAACAATCATGAAGTTGAATGGCGCCCGGAAAAGACTTAACTTATACTATATAAGCTTGCAGACTATAAGTATAGGTATGTAGGTAAAATGGAAACTAAACACATCGTAAATAAAAACGAGAACCAAAATACATAGAGCTACATCTACAACATATGAATTGTATGGACAGATGGTTCAAATAAATCAAATAAACATAAATGTTAACAACACCAAACATGGTATTAATGTATCTACCGTTTATATGATATGCAAGCGTTTAGATACACTTTACTTTTATAAACATTATCATGGCGATGAACTTTTTTTTATGTGTTTATAGTTATAGATACTTTAATGTCCACAATAGAATCTTATAATAAAATGTCATTATATACGGATTCAATTTCAATTAAGTTTATATACATTATACTATATAGTTAATTTATTATTACTAAAATAATGAGGGTTAAAAGGATTTTCCCGGAGATTAAATGTTTATGTATAGGAACAATAAGGTAGTAGTAAAAAAATAAAAATAAATAAGACCGATATTTAAACTCCACAACTCAATGGTTTAAAATATCGTAATAAAAGAAAATTATTTAGTCGGGCTATGTCTTCAACATTTTGTTATGTAGCTACTAACGAGGCTTTAAAATAAATCGGAAGGTATATTTGTCAATATAGATATTACAGATTATGTAGGTGTTAATCCTATGTTGGATTTTTTAAACAGTCGCACGTTGAGGTCTTTGAACGACAACCAGAACCTAACCATTTCGCTATGTTGTTATAGTGATGTCAAAGGCGTGCTTATTTAATTTACATTCAGAATTTCCGGGACAGAAGTGCCACTTATAGATATAAAAAAAGGCAAACAAAAAATGTCAGTCGCCTGCAATTTGTTTTCTTTCGAGGGACTCCAACCTTTCCACAGGGGACTTTTTTTTATTATATTGTGTTTGATAAATAAAGGGTAAAGGTTTAAACAAAGATTGAAAAATATGTTGCGAAAATAATTTTCTGGGCGTTTATCATATGGTGAATTTCATTTGAATTTTTAAGTGAAATGAAATACTCTGCAGAATTCAGTAATCTGTGTTAAGGTACTTGTACCTTTTAACCCACTTATTCATATTTTGGTTATACTTTCAATCCCCAAATTGTATGTCCTCTGTAACCGCCATATTACTCACTCGGTTCATCCAGATTAAAACTTAAATCCAGATGTAAATTATACAAATTCAATGTAAATACATACGGATTTAAGTTTACATCTGGATGTGTTGTACCCCTAATATTACCCAATAAAAGGCATGACTCATTGCTGACTGTTGAATTGTTTCAGATTATGAAATACTCAAACATTGTCGACAGCAGTTTCGCGTTGCACTTAATGTGACGCAACAATTCAGTGATTCTAGAAGTTGATCAACTTCTAGAATGCGCACCCTCAGTAGGTCAAAGCTATGAGTAATGCATTTTGGAAGTTAAATGCAAGGAGTTCCTGGTTGGCCTCCAGAACTCAGGTGAATCCAGTTTTAACAATCAACCACGACGGTCTTTGATTTATCCGCAACATATTTTGTCTTTGATTTAATCACAACATAACAGTTGTATTGAGTGAATAATATGGCTTTAAGACTATTAGAATTGTTTTCTTTAACGCACTGAAAAATTTCAAAATATCGATAGTCAAAAGTTCGAAAACTCCGAGTGTGGACAATGTTTTTGGATTTTGGAAACAACAAAGAACCATATCATACTCGTAATAAAATTCTCTTTAATATAATATGTTGATGTTGTTTTAAATGAAACTACCCAATGAGAGTAAAAAGCAAAAAAAAAATCCAACGAAAATTGATGAAAAAAATATATATTGTTCAAAAATTCACCTAGCCCAGAACAAAGCTTAAATCGAAAATTTTACAAAAAATTTTGTTTCTTATCTGCTTCTCGAAACTATAAAACTTATTTCTAGAAAACTTCATCCTGATTTTAGGTGATTTTTTTATGCAACGTCTATTTTTTATTTTTTTGTTTTATAAATGTGTTTATCTCGAGATGTAGAGTTTCTAGAATTTTTTTGTATTCAAAAGATCTATCGATTAAAGAAACAAAAATCTCCCTCTATCATTTTTCGTTTAGAAAATAGAATCTGGACCTTTATCCTCGTTTACCCTTATAATTTACCCTACTGAAATTCAGATTCTATAAAATTTTAAAATAAAGTTTCATTTCACGTGATACTTTTTTTTATCACTTAAACCTACCATCTGAGCTGGGTCAGATAGTTGAAAAAACCAAAAATTTGACCTTTAAAGCGTGCCTTGACCATATTGACCATGCGCAAAATGTTAGTTTAGACAGTACATAAAACATTGTATACTCCTTATCTGATAACTCGATGAGGGTAGGTCGTTCTATGGTGAGATCTTAGACTATAAAGGGAATGTTATGGATACGAACAAAAAATCGAATTCAAAATTTTAATCAGACCTAACATAACGATGATAACGAAATCAAAAAAATTAAAATATTCAAATCTGTCTTCAAAATTTAGAGGTTTTTAGATTATTTGAACATTTTTTATGTCCAAAAATAACGATAGAATGTTGGCTTGATTTAGTTTTCAAACTTTGTATTAAAACAATTACATAGGTAAGCTTTATAAAGAAACATATTTAAATTATTACGCAAGTTTTAAAATTCAAAATTTTAAAAATCATGGAAAATGGTAAATTTTTGTCTCACCTCAACTGGTTAAGTGTATACCATGGAATGGAAAAAGGGTGTACAAAGTGAATTAATAGTATTTATTTATTGTATTCATAAACAAAAATTATCAAAAGTGGAAATCAATAAAGGGTTATCTATAACAAATATTGTAACAAACAAGAAACACATTTTTTTATCCTTAAAAGAAAAAAAAAGGAGCAATAACAAAACAAAACTGTGGCAACAAGACAGAGTAGCTTATGTCAACATAAGCAAACACAAAAGTGCGTTTTTCTCGAAACCTGTTTTTTTAACATAAGCTACTCTGTCTTATTGCCACAGAAAAATAAAAGACTTTCATAAAATTATAGGTATGTATATTGTATATATATATACCTGCATATCCTCTTGTGAGCTTTAATTTTTTTTTTTCTATAATGACTTTTACGTCAAGATAAATGTTTATTCCTTCAAAAAGAAGGAATTTTTATTCATATCTAGATGTTAGCCATTAGTAAAAAAAGTTCCTTTAATTTTATCAATCAAAAAGGTCACGTAAAAAGGAAATAATTTAAAAGACTTTTATTTGTAGCTTGCATATACCTACCCTATTTCTTACAAACTGAACAAGAGAAAGTGTAAGGTACAAAACAAAATAAATAATACACAAAAAAATAAATAAAAGTATATACCTAGATGATTCATTGACCGCATTGTGAATTTTTAAGATTTAGTTCACTGTGAGGGACAATGATGGGTGTTTGCAAAAAATTATTTTTATAATAAAAAACTAATAGACGCATATTTAACTTGTTAATTAATTTAAATAAATAACTAAGACTTTAAATTGTATATAAAACAAATATCCATATTCACATGAATTTTCCAACTAGAAAACAAAATAAAAGTATCTTTTTTTTTAATTTACATAAATCTGTAAAATTTTGTTCTCAGCAAAAAACGAAAAGCAAATAAATTCAATTTTTGGTTAATTTCAAAAGCATCAGAAAGCGTTAGATATATTTTACACTCGTCTCTAATACACAAGAAATCTAAAAATTTGAATGATTCAATGTGTGTTAAAATGTTGAAGAATTTACCAAACCTGCCATAACACCCTTAAAAAAAGTTTATTTATCTGGAAAACAACTCGGGGGTTTCGATACAAAATTAACTATGGAACAAAATCCCCTTTCACACGAGGTTCCTGGAGATTTGTTTTGAAGGTTTCTTTTAATTTATTTAAAAATCTCTTGTACCTACCTTTCACACGAAGAGGCATAAATCGTAAAAAATGTCTGTAGTTTCCTTTTAAAGTAGCTTAATTGAATACACACTAAATATACTAAGGAGATTTCTTTCACTCCTATTACTACGTACCCTTCTCACCTAAAAATTTAAAATTGCTGAAAACTCAGTTTTCTCATGTGAAATGGGAAAAAGAACAAAAAATATAAAGCTACATTTATTTGTACAATGTTTTTGAGCCAAAGATCAATAATAATCTCGGGATCACTACGTTTTCCCGCGATCGTTTTCCCGTGTAACGTTTGCCCGCCGATTTGAAAGGTAGTTTTTTTGCTACAATCCCGCAGCACGATATCCCGCGGAACGATTGCCTATGAAATTTTTCACGGAATTGGAGGCGGGATAGGCAATACTAATTAGTACTTTTTGACAATACTATTTTGCATTTATGCAATAAATATTTTATGTTTGTTAAAATATTTAATATTTTTTTTTTCATATTAAGCGTTTTTTTATTTTTTTTAAATTTTCATAAATAAAACTACCAAATGATAAAAAGAAATTTTTCATACACTCAACCTCGCACCTACCCCAAATCCTATAGTGTGCCAAGCAGGGAGGTTGCATACATACCTTACCTTAACACAAGAAAAGACTTTTGTACAAGAAAACTACTATTGAAATGAATTTTGTTCATGCGCTGTCGATTTGGATTAAAAAAAGTAGGAATCGGCGGGCAAACGTTACACGGGAAACTGTGTTTCGGGATATCGTTCTGCGGGAAAACGTTTTGCGGGAAAACGTACGCGGGAAAACGTGACGCGGGAAAACGTGCCGCGGGAAAACAAAATTTTTTATGTATCCATATGTCATCTGTTTGGCCAAAAGAAATTGCTTTTTGTCGACCAGTAGTAGTGCTGGCCGTTGACAGTTATTGCAATATCGGAGTTTCGTTTTGGAGAAATGATGATTTCGTCAGACGAAAATCCGCGCCAAACAATGACTTTATTCGAAAGAATATGAAGCAAGTGTGTATATATCTCGTGTGGATTGGTATCGTCGCAGTGTTCCCAGATTGGTGGTTTTTCCAACCAAAATGGTGGGAAAATATTAGTTTGGTGGGAATAATCGGTGGAAAAAAATTTTGACAGCCGAAATTTTCGTCGTTGTTCCGAATAAAAAAAATTATTTGCTGACAATTTTTTTGTAGAATAATAAAGCTTTAACCCACTTTTGATTTCAATCGCGTGACTATTTAGTCTAAAAAATGGAAGATAATATAACAAGACTTTTTATAGAAATTGTTTGCATTTTGTTCTATTTAATTTTGCGACTAAAAAAAAGCTCAAAAAGAAGAATTTCTGTTTCATTACTTTGATAGATGTGATTTTTAGTCTCATGTATGTATGTACATATGTATGTAGAAATGTATGTTTGAAAAAATTTCAGGCTTTTAAGCATCCCAATTTTTTGGTATCATGAGCAGTCGTTAATGGTTTTTTTGGTGCAGTACAAAAATGGTGGGATTTGTTTTTTCAAATCCGGTGGGATTTTTAAAATCTCATCTGGCATCACTGTATCGTCCAAAATCAAAGAATTTTGCAGTTTCAAATATCAATTTTCCTTCATCCAAATAAAAAGGGCCTTTTCGGCAGGACGACTTTATGTCGAGAATAAAAACTACGCAGTCTGCAGAACGTTCCTCGAACGGAGCACTGATTTTGAAAATAAAATTTGTTCAATGTTATACATATAACCTTGCCATACACTACTGAACAATTCACAATTAATTTGACAGGTGTTGCTTCAACAATATGGCTGCAATAACATTTATAACAAATTTCAAACGTCAAAATTGTAAGACCCTTTATTTACCTATCGGAGGACACCGGTATTATCCAGCCAGGTTATTAAGAAATACACTACGTTCTTTTTAAAGAAACTTACTCAGAGGATTTTCGACCCCTAATTTCAGTAAGTAGATATACCAATTAAGTTTAACTTCCTGCCATAAGTGGTTCCTGATAAGATACAAACATGAATTAAAAATCACTTAAAACTGTAACAGTCGCTTACTGAAAAATCTTCCAAATTAGGAAGCAATTACCGACACCTTAGAATCTTGGAATTTCGAACAAAATCTACCTTGAGTGTTTAGGTCTGATTGTTTTGCTGCAGAAAATTTGTAGAACGCTGACTTGTAGTGCATATACAATAGATCAAATTGAAAACTAGATAATATCCTTTCAGATATTATCATGGCATTCACCCAATTCTGAGAATTCTTTATCAATTATAGGGACTGTAGGTACCTACTTCAGTTGTAGAATGTTGGAATTTAGTCGTTAGGGGTGTATATGTGCATTGAAAAGTTTAAAATTTGAGTTTTTATATTCCGGGGCTGTGGTATATAATTTCCACCTGACAAAAAAATTGCAAAAAGGATTAAAATCGTTTCACTTGATGTCAGTGTAAACTTAGCTGTAATACGTAAGCAATACTTTCCCTTATAAAATCTAGACGCTGCACTGTTCACATTGGACAATCTCCTCCGACTTTATTGACGTCTCTGTACCTGACCTTCATTTGGAAACATATATACATAGTTACTTTATTAATAAAATTTTAAGTCTGTACTTGAAAGAGCCCAGGTTTGTGTTTTGTTTTAACAACTGCCGAACGTCAAAGTCAGTTCGTTGTGTTTATATTAGGTACTTTGTGTTTGAACATCAGTAGAAGTCGAATTCAAGTCGAAATAAGTCGGTTGAGTTAGTCCAATGTGAACATCGTCATAAGATTACATTGTATAGGTTAGTGTTGTGTTGTTTAGACGTATATACTTATACCTACTTACATAATTCCATGCAGGGGTAATCCGTTACTCTTTGCTATTTACACATATTTCCCACCTTTCTTTTATTTCCTGTAGGTTCTTTGTTTACATAAAAATATAGACATCGCTCAAAGACTTCCTTAAATAACCAGCGTCAAATAATTAAATTTACATATTAATATATGCTATAGGTACATAAGTACCGTTGTATGACTCAAGTCTCAAACACACTAACGTGTATTTTTCTTATAATATATTCCAACAAGGCTATAACTGCAACGAAATGTAGTTTACGTCCATCACAAATCATCGTATCTCCTCAATTAATGCGATTGTGTGCGAAGCTTCAAAAGCTGATTCTAACTGCTGCGAAGTCATCAGTTATTTACCTAAACCGCCCTGAAAATTCTCGTTTTGTTCTTGTAACGGCTTCGACCTCATGCTCCTTTAACACCATACACTGATGCCATCACCTAAACTCGTCCCATTTCGTTTTATGTCTGTCCAAGCCAAAAACTATATAGAAGAGAAGCTATACCAACTATTATTATCATTCAGCTCAAACAACCATTTCACTAACAAGATTGCTGTGCACACAGACTCAACAGATATGCTCTACGCTCCCGGTTGCTGAAGGCGCATCAGCATCACATTCAGCAGCTTCCACTCTCCACCATATTGTCCTCCATTCACAATTTGCCATTTAATTTGCAAGTCGTCCCTGCGAGTGCAACAAAAGCCAAAAAGGAGTAACAAACAAAATAAACAAAAAAGCAAAAAAAAAAAAAAAAACTGAAAGAAACAACAACAAAAAAAGATACATATTCTTATATAGTATATAAAACCTACGAGATAGAAGAACGAGTATCTCTAACCAAACGAAAGAAACAACAGAGCAAATAGAAAAACACAGAAATGCCAGTTTGTATAGTTGCTTCTGACTGTCGACTTTAATTAATGGTGTCTGTTCTGTGCACGTTGCTACTGATGCTGGATGCTGGAATGGAAACTGCTTGCTCCTATATAGCTGTTTAGCTATGTAGCTGAAAGTTGGAGCTGCTTCGGGCTGAGTTGAGAGCGAGACATGTTCTTCCAAGTGGAACACACACACACTCACACATACATATTAAACATTAAATCGAAATGAAGGAACAATTCAGATTTCGACAACTCAATTTATGAATAGGAAAGTAGGTTCTACTACGTATGTACATGAATAAAAGACTCCTTCACATAATTCCAGGACGATACATATGTACGTACGTCGTTGTTGCCTATATCGCATCGCAAACGCAATCTCAACGAACTATCTCTTAATGTATCTAGGACTAATTTGGTAAATGTCATTAAGCCATTTGCAGATTGAATTTAAATTAAGAGCAGATGTCGATGTCTCTGATGGTGCTTTATTTCCATAAAGACTATAAAGAGTGGCTGTGTACCTCAAACTCAGTATATAGTTCACTATTCACTGTGATTTTGTAACGTTATGAACTATAAGAACCAACTATACATATGTAGGTATATAAGTTTACACACCAAAGCACCCCCAAACACACCAACCCTTGTGGTCTCGTTCTCGTCTATTCAATTTCACCCACAATAAATTTAGCGAAAACTAATTTTACTTATTTTCTAAAGGGGGTTCTATGAACTACGGCAGATGTCCTATGAAGATAATAGAGTGACGGCGCTAACCTCAACAAAAGGCGGCGTATGTATTCTTACCTATTAAGTATAAGTATTGCCAGGTTTTTGAAATTTAAATTACTAATATGGTAAAATTTGTCTGCATCATTTGTTGCAAGTTTGGAATACAGAATACGTAAAAAAAAACTGATGCTGATTTGATGCATTTATACATGTTTGACATGACGAAAAAGGCATCATTCCAACTACGATGCGTTTCTGAATTTGCAGGTGTGAACGCTTCTAAATTCGATTTCAATATCAAATTCAGAAGCATTCTCTCGTCTTTTCAGAGCAAGCGTTACCATTCTGACAACAATTGAAGGGGCTACTAAGGAGATATCATATCATAAAAGGGGCGTGGTAGTAGGCGGATTTCAAAAAAGCGTTAAGTTCATGAGATCTTTATTATTAATATTATGTTCAGTCTTCTTCAACTTTCAACTTTCCAAACATAACTTTTGAAATATGAAAAAAACAAATGCAAGAAGAGTGGGTGTGGCAGTAGGCGGATTTTATTCATTTTACGTCATGCTATAGCTTTAAGAGAGCTTAGAAATAAAATTTTAAAGTTCTTAGAACGTTAAATAAGGAGAAAACTTAAATAATAAAATTGAGCAGTATATGTTTCAGGGGCGGATTTAAAAAAAAATTAATTTTCCAAACCAATTTACCGAAATTGTTTCAGTAGTTTTCAGATCTTTAAGCCTCACATAGGCTACTATTAATTTTTATATACATTGGTGAAATTGGCAACACTGTTTTTAAGAGTACCTATTTAATTTGACAGCTGACAGATGATTTAAGCTTAGTTTATTTAGACATTTTACGATAAGCTTACGTCAGAATACAGTTTTTGAAACACTTAATTGCAAAAAATTATATTCTTAATAAAGCCAATATGTATACCATAGCTTTTAGCATAAATTTAATGTTTTATTTCTTTTAAAGAAAAAACACCCTTTACTTACTTAACATTTTCCATTTCATTATAACTGGTACTTAAATAATGCCCATTTGTAAACTTGTGTTAAAGAATTAATAAAAGCATTATTGCCTTCTACGTATTATAAATATTATTTAAAAACTTCAAACTCTGAGTAATGCTTATAACTAATTCATTTAAAGGTTCTAGTTTAAGGAGGGATTAATGATAGATGACGTGTGGGTGTCAAACTATCATGATGTTGTTTGTTCAGTATTGTTTGACATTTCATGCTAAAAAGACGAAGCTGGGCACAGCGCCTATTAGACTTATCTTTGAGCTCTTGAAAATTTTGAAGAAGAACCAGTATTTTCAAAGAAGAAATCATAAAAACTGTTTCTAAGCACCTTAAAGTTTCTTATGTCTGATGAGAGACATCAGTCGATACTTTGAACCTGACTCTTCGAAATTTAATGAGTGCGAAGGTGAGATCAGATTGTCTCCTTCGCATAGTTTAAATTAGAAAAAAAGCCAGGGACAAAGCATAATCGTGTGATAGGGGACTAACCTTTCCATTTTTCATATAATAATTCGATGTTAAATATGCAAAATCCTTCAATATGGCAACATTGGCAGAGTACATAATAGTAAAGAAGGGGTGGATGTACCTACCTATACGAAATACCAAAACCAAACACAACACCAATATATTACACTAGGTATAGCTAGGTATATACTCACTGCAATGAATCTATGAAATTAAAAAGACCTTTCATCTTCTTCTCCAATCTCCATACTCGTATAAATGTGTAAAATAAAATGACGACGACGAATACTTACTTTTGCATTCGTTGGCGTCAGTGTCGGTGGCACGTCCCCATGGTCGATCAAAGTAAAACGGCTTGCAGCGCTCGCATTCGAATCCGGCGGTATTGTGTTTGCAGTCGCACACCAATTGGCCGTCCTCATCGTCGGCTACACACTCGGAAGCATGCCCATTGCACTTGCATCGTCCGCCAACAGCGAAATCTGATACGGCATAATGCTGGCCAAGAGCTGCAGCACTAGATGTCCCCATCACGGCTATTGATGATAATGATGATGATGATGATGATGACGATGATGGTGCTGCTGATAGTTTACCCATGAATTTTGTTTCGATAGCGCTGTTGGTGTCCACGGATTTGTCGTTTGTGTATTTGCGTTCACCGTCTGCCATGCTAATGCCAAAGCGATTAGTGACAAGTAAGTCGCGTGGCACATCCAATCGGTGGAATATCACACGAATATCTGTTGCTGTAACCCAGTCCTGCAGCACTAGCGAGGAATCAATGTCGTTTGCCGATGGACGTCCTTCGAGAGTATTAAAAGCAAACCGATGAATATCGCCCGACGAACGTTGCGAGCTCAGACACCGTGCTTCCTGCTCGTTGAATTTGCTTATCTTAGCCCTGTCCGGTCGCCCGTAGAACTTATGACACTGTGAGCTATAGAATTGAAATGGCTGCCAAGTTTTTCGATGATCCAAACTTTTATATATGGCCATCGAGTCTGGCTTCGGTGACTTTGGGCAGAAAGTCAGACTAACATAGGTCAGCTCGTATTTCTTGCCAAGTGAAATGGTCAGTGTGACATTGTCGGGTGGGGAGTTATCGCCTGCTATCGGAATCGGTACCGCAGCCGATCTCCAGCATGTCACGTTATTCGAGTTGTTCAGGTCAGTTAGGGCAGATGCTGGATAACGAAGGTCGGGGTTAGCGTCGTCACACACACTGCACGAAGTGGTTCGGTCATTCCTATCGACCTCACAATATCGTTCGGGTTGCCTTAAGCCACAAGTGGAAGAAGCTTCCACGGGATTTCCATACGCGGCATTAACAAAGCTCGGGACACATTTGCGACCCTTTCCATCAGCATAGCAGGGGTCATTTGAGTTGTCCGATGCAACCACCGCAGCCACGAACAAAATGTTCAAAAACATCAAGAGGCTACTCAAAGTGGACATTTCTTTTAATTTTTTAAAGAGTAAACCTAAAAATAAAACAAGTCGGAATATAGTAATGAAAAATTCGAAAACCGGTCGCGCACTGTCGCCACACTCATCCACACGTTCTCGTGGATTGTTTTGTTTGTTTCGCGGTATTAATTAGACCGGAACAGCACTTGCTAATTGTTGTTCTTGAATAACGTGCCCTGAGTTTCGACCCTCAACCGATGATGCCGGAGCCGGACGACAAGCATTCCTTTCCTTGCATTAATTTATGCGACGAAGAAGAGCTTTAGTTCACTTTGTTCTTTACTTTACTTTTTTTTCTTTTAACTTTTATTCACAACTTCACACGTTTTTAATTCCGTTCAGCGGAGTCATCGTCGTCTCGACGCGAAATATACCCGTAACGAAATGTTTACTTTCTTAGCGAAAGAGGCGACACACAGTCTGATTCGAAAAACGAAAACACTGATGCACTATGTTCCTTCAGGGCCATTAGCATAATTTGATTCGAACACCCATCAACATCCGTTCCTGTGCCATCGAAAGCAACTTTTTTTCTGGATGAGGATGAAGAGGGAGGAATGAATACCTGTGACAATAAAAATATCAATGAACTTAATTTATGATCCAACAACAACCAAACGAAACACCAACGTTAAGCGAATTCGATTTCAACTCGACGAGAGATTGTATGCAACTAATGTTGCTCGATGTTGTCGTTGCTTGCACAGCCTCACATTTTATTGGCATTATCCAGATACACAGTAGCAGCTCGGAGAAGGTGAAGATATAGTTGATGTCTGGATGTGGTGTGGTGAAATTTGTTCCGCTGGCGGCAGTGGCAGGTTTAGTTGTTTTGTTGGTACTCTCGCGCATCATCATCGTTGCGTGAAGAAAGTATCTGAAATTATTCAGAATCTCACAGAGGCTGCAAGCTGCAAGGAAGGTTTTCTCTTATTGGATGCGCTTGTTTTCATGTTGTAAATGTACAGTGGGTTGCTATGTTATTAACATGTTGCAAAGAAATTTTTCTCTGGGGATTTTCCTTAAACAAAAATAGGGGATGTTTATTTCTTGATTATAATGTCTACCTGCTGCTTGTGTTTATTTTTTATTGTAAAAGCGCTGCAAGGTTTTGAGATGAAAACAAAAATTTTTTTTAACAACTAATTTTCGTATTCGCTTAACAGTTAACTCCACCCTTTCTTCGTTTTTTTCTTTTCTGGTTTAAAATTTAAATTTACCAAGTGATACTTAAGTTCATATTATTCACTCGATACATCCAGATTGAAACTTAAATCCGGATGTATATTTACATTGAATTTGTATACTTAACATCTGGATTTTTTTTTTTTTTTTTTTTTTTTTTAAAAAAACAACACAAACATATATATGCCAGTAAGACCTAAGGTCTTATAAATTAGGCAAATGTTAGAAGGAATAGAAGGATAGGATAGATTTTTGTTGGCACAGTGGATTGAGAAATTAAGTTTTTGATTATCTCATTAAATCCCAGGGGTGGCGTTCAATTGAGGGAATATAGAAAAGAATGCTGCCTAGACTGGGGATCGAACCCACACATCCAGGTCAGCAGTCAAGCACTGCTTCCACTGCGCCGGGGCCACCCCCACTTTAATCTGGATGTATCGAGTGAATAATATGGGCGTTACAAAAACTGCAACACTGTGCTTGAGGTGTCAATAAAAGAATCCTAAGTGCCACTTACTCTTGTAAGCGTGCAGTTCACTGTGAAATTGACCCTTAATTCCCTTTTTAAAATTCCATTTTTTTTTTAAGTTAACTTGTTTCTGTAATAATTTCTTCTAAATAAATTAAATATTATCTGTTCTACGCTCTCATTAGTTTATTAGACGAATGTTATAAAAACCGCAAATATATAAAGTAATGTTTATGAGAAAATTTAAAATAACGAACACTTATTTTTTTTTTAATTTTAAGTTTGTTTTTGTTCCTAGAGGCCTTTAGCATAAAATAACCAAATGCAGTATTCCTTCCCAGTGCGCTTTCTCCTATTTTGCCAATTTTAAATAAAATCCATTTTCTAATTCAATTGATCCTATTTGGTCGCAGTTTCTCTTCTATACAGTCAAGGTTAGGTTAGGTAAGGAGGGGCGTCAAAGTATAAATATAAACATTCGTATTTATAAATTTGTATTTACCTATAGTTTCTAACTTTAGACAGCTGTCTGAATCTAAAAATATACTTATAAATAAATATTTTTAATTGTTGTCTAAGGTCGTGTGTGAATTGGATTAAAATTTCAATTAAACGTTATCCGAGATTAAATATTGACGTTTTAAATTTATAGATTCACCTCATTAGTTTCAAAAATTAAACTTTGGATACAATTTAATGTGATGGGTTAATTTTAATTCACACACGGTCTTGCTATGAAATCGGTATATGTATTGTCTAAACATTGTCTAAAGTGACCTTTCATTATAAATAAATAAAGCATATTAAAAACAATTTTGAACTGTTAAGACATTTTCACTGAACAGGTCAGTATAGAATTTAATTATAATTTAAAAAATACTTTTTTTTGATCTTACTATTTTTACATTGGAAGTGTATATAACTTTTTTTTAAAGTCACTGCAGTGTAAAAACAATGATTTTTGGAATTCTTGTGACTTTAAATTTGGTCAATTTCAAAAACGTTATTTGCAATTGCAATTCTAAAGTAATTAGTTTGAGCTAAAAAAAATATTCCTTGATTCAAAATAAAAATAATATCGAATTTTTATTTTGAGTTTTTTAATAAAATTCCAAATTAAAGTTTTGAAAAATTGTATTACCTAAGGGGCCAGTTATAGCTTTCATTGAAATTCATCATTGAAAATTTTAATTTTCAGTTTTGAGGCCCTAAGAAAGCGATATCAGTGATTATTTTGCTACCAATAAAAAGCTGATGACTCGATTATTATTTCTAGTCAAAAAAATCTTTCATTTTCGCCCTACCTTTCACATAAAACGATTTCTAAGATTTCAATGATCAATGATAAGGTATAGTTAAATCATTGAAATAAAGAAATTCATTTCCTGCTATAGGCTGGGCAAAAATGAAATATTTTTTTGACTAGAAATAATAATTGAGTTATCAGCTTTAATAATAATAAATAATAAAATAATCACTGATTTCACTTTTTAGTTCCTCAAAATTAACAATTAAAATTTTCAATGATCGTTTTCAATGAAAGCTACTGGCACCTAACAATACCATTCCAACTCTAATGAAGTGTCTGGACACAAAATTTGCTCAAAATCAATTTAACTTTACTTCAGAAAATCACGAAAATCAAATAAAATATGGTCCTGTGGAAGGTTCTGTAAGTAACCATTTCACCTTTGAACTAATTTACCGGTTTTTATAAAAAAATCTTTGTAACACTTTTTTGAGAAAATTAAAACTGAACTTAACGGCTAAAAGATTTTGCGTAAAATGAAGGCACCCGTATTTTTTTCCTAATTTATATCCTTTAAAGGGAGAGGGGGCACATTGATTTGATTTTCATTAAGTAATAAAAAAAAATAATATTTTCGCTTGAGTTAAAAGCAACGTAATAGATCCATTTTCAATACTATAGCTATTAATTATCTTCTTGAAAAATTACATTCTTTAAAAAAAAAATTGTATCATTGTACCCCTGATACGGGGTAGATTGATACTAAAATGGAGCAGGTTGGTTCAAAAATTTCTTACAATTTAAAAAATACTCTTAATTAAGTCTTCAAACGATTTAGTTTTTAACTTTTTAACTATAACATATTTAATTTTTATAAAAATTATATAAAAAAACGATAACCAGAATTTTAATATTTTTTTATTTGTTTTGTAAATGATTATTTTTTTATTTATTTAAGTAAAAAAAACATTAAAAATCGAGCAAAATTGTCTATACATATTTATATATTCCGAAGTCAGATGTGTATGCAGATCCTCATCAGAATCGACAGATGATGTGTAAAATTTATATTCTGATGAAAATTCCTTCGTTTCAAGAACATATCAATGTGCCCACACTTCCTGAATGAATCTGTCCTATCGCTTCACTTTCAGAAAAAAAAGTGACATAAAAAACAAAACTTAAGGGCTGTGAAATATCTACCATAAAATGAAAACTAAACTTATTTTACTTACCTATTAAATCAACGCAGCTAGATTGTATATGGTTAAATAATTTACTTAAAAAAAATGTAATTTAACTTATTGCACCTCAAAACACGTCTCTTCACTCATAAATTTGCAAGTAAATTGACTTAGTGCATATAAGAATATGTGAAATACTTCCCACCAAAAAATACAAGCACTGTTTCAATGCACCCACTGTATCAATGTGCCTCCTCTCCCCCTATATACTCTGATTTTAAAAGAAATAAATTAGTTATGAGCCCATATTTTCTACCATCTACCAAACACTTAGTTTAGTTTAACTTACGAGTAGTATTATCTGAGTACAAAAGTATTAACAATATATGCACCGTGTTGCAAATATGCATGGAACTTACAGTTTCTACTGAAAAATTGTTTAAAAATAAATATAATTTGAAATAAAGTGATTAAACAACCTCTGAAATTGGTTCAACTCCAACGCGATGTAAAACATTTGATTTTTTAAACAAATCTCAAATTATGAGGACAAAATTTTGAAAATTTTTTTTGAAAAATTAATTTTGTATACATACAATTTTGAAAAGGCTACTCAATTTTTTAGTCTTTATTAACGCGGAGTTAAAAAATTAATTAACAAAAAATTCATCAACCAATTTTAGAAATATCGAATTTTCAAGAAATAATTTTGAAATTTTTTTTTAAATCCAAAATCTGTTTTTCATTGAAAACTTTGTTATGCAATATTATTCAAACTTATTGGAGGCTCTTGTGTAAAATATTTCATAAAAATCGGTTCAACAGATAATGAGATAGTCGAAAACTACAAAAATGGTCCTATGAGATACAACGTTTTTAATTGACAAAATTTAATCAAAATCGTGGGAGCCGTTTTTGAGAAAAATGAGATTTTCCTTACCAGTTTTTAAACACTACAATTGTATGGTAGGTAAGTACCGTTATTTTTGGTATATTATTTCAGCAACTAAATTTTTTGTTTTAACTATATAAACATACGTATGTATATATGTATATTATATATAAATATGTAGTAGGTACAATCTTAACAATTCCAAGTCAATGCTATGGGTTATATCAAATTGTACATTTAAATTTTCTCTGGTTCACTGAAGTTGTTTAACCCCTGCGCTGCGCTGTGCCTAAATAATTTAAGGTCTACAACTTAAAAAAAAAAGGTTAAAAAAAATCATCAGCATTACTATCATTTATCTTAGCTTAGCTTAGCTTATTCGTCACTTTTTCTTACCATTTCAATATATAATCCTTGTTCTATTATTATATAGAACTAAAAGTAAAAGAAAATCTTTAAATTGGATCTAAATCACAACTAAAAGCCACGCAATAAAGTTCAACATTGAAACAAAATTTCCAAAAAAACATATCCGGAAACATTTTTCCTATTCAGAGGGTTCATTTCCTATCAGTGATTATACTGGCATGGGATTCCATCTGAATCATCGGAAAGTAAATTGCCTCTTGGGTGGACAAGACATGGCCAGGCCCAGGCAGCCGCATATGACGAAGACAAACTCAATTCAGATGGGGTGGAGCGCGTGCAAATAGCCTTATTTAACTAGCTTATGAGGGATAAGAATTTTGTATATGCTGGAAAAAGAAAATAAACTGACAATGGAAGGAGCGCAGTGTCATTTTAACGCATGGGGCTGTTGGAACACCATCTAGGCCCAAGCTTTCTTTAGGGCCAGTTCTAATAGGATAGTTGCGCGAAGTAAAAAATGTTTTTGATTATGCAAAAATATGTTGATGAAGTTTTGTGATTGGAATTGTTAAATAAATCGTATCGTACCTGAGTAAGGATTTAAGAAACTTGGCCTTATGCTTTAAACGACATTTTGTAAAACTTGTTTTAACTAATTTCTAAAGGACCACTCATCGTACAAATAATTTGCACCAAAATTTGGTAGGAAATTAAACACATATTTTCTTTTTAATATAAAATATATACACCCCTATTAATAAGAAATTTTTAATTTGCTTCTCATTCATGAATCAACTTAAATATTGAGCAAAAACTAATTCAATAATTAAAACATCTTATTAAAAACAATTAACTGCTAATTCACATTAAACAGGAATATCTTAAGGAAATTTGCACTTTCTTCAATGATTAAAAATAAGTCATGTTTGATTTGAGTTTATAAATAGAGGCAATAGAATTTATAATTAGTTAAGATGGCAAAACAAAAAAACTAACACTTCTCAGAAAATATTAAAGAAGAAATAATCTCTTAACAAAAAAAAATCTGCTTAACTGTCAATAGAAAAATTCGAAAAATTGGGCCCTAATATTAAATGAAAGTGTTCTAATTTATGGGCCACATTAGGATAATGACGCCCCTGATAAAGAGAAGTAAAGTGAAGGAAATATTTGAACACTTTACTTCTAAATGTCCTGAAAAATGATCGACAAACTGTGCTTGTGCTTGACATTTGCTTTTCACTTCATTAACCGCAATATTAATATAAGGCTTTCTGAGTAGTAGGTTTATAAAAGTCTTTTGGTAAACGTTTGTTTAAGAAGAATAGGATGAAGACGAAGAGCTACTGGGCCTATATGGACTACTGGAGTTGACAAATACCAAATAATTTTGCAATATGCATATACAAGTTTTAATCGGATAAATTGGTGCGGTATATTCCTTTTGACTAATTTCTTTGGCTTCAATGCTGCAGTCGGATAGAATCTCTTTTGTATAACTACTTTTAATATAACTACATATGTTAAAGAAGAGATCTCCAATGAAAAGGTTAGATGCGATAAAATTGAATAATTTATTTTGAGCTCTGTTACTCAGGACAGGACCTATGAAGCGAGATCCTAGGTCAGTATACTGTCAGTTGTGGATCTGATTTCTCCAAATCAAATGTTTTTACACGCAGAAATTATTTTTTTAAATTAATTTTAACAAAACAAAGTGGCGCAGAATTTAAAACAATGTTAATGTATTAGTATGATATTATTTAACAATTTAAACTGACAATTCCATGCAAAGCAAAACTAAGCAAACATACCTTTTTGACATTTTTAACAAATGCAGTTAAGTGTGACACAAAAAAAAATAAAACAAATAATCCAGTCAATGAAGCGAAAAAAATATCTAATTTCCGAAAGACATGAATAAATATACTCCTAAAGAATACGGAATAATTGTTTCAATTGATTTTTTGCCACCATTTGCAGAAGTTATATAGCATCTTCCGATAACTTTTGTACCACCTTTTATTTATAGATTTCTCAATATCAATTTCATTTAAAAATGAAAACACGTATTTTTTGAGTTAGTTGTGATTTATTTATTTATTTATTTATTTCGTTAAAATCTAACGATAACAATGTTAAAAAAAATAGTTCTTATAATCTAATATCATAATTTACAATTATTATTAAACATTGTTGAAAAACATAAGTTTAAATTTAATACATTTTATATTATCATTTACAGATTCTAAACAAAAATGAAACTCGTTATAAATTGTTATTAATTGATTGAATGGGCTACATACACCATAGTTTGATCTGCTAAATATTTGAATAATAGGTTGCTGTCGCCTTAAACTTGAACGACTGAAACTGAAATTTACTTTACTTAGAACTGATGGTAATGATATCGAACCATTAATAATCCCAACAATAAAACAAAATTGTATATACTTTCTGTGGTTAGTCAAAGAAGGGAGGCTGATCAAAGCTAGTCTTTGAGAATAAGGCGGAAGTAGATTTTCCCTTGCCCATGGAAGAGACCGAAGACAGAAACGCAGAAACCTTTTTTGGATCGCTTCAATTCTTGTAACATGTATTGAGTAATAAGGTGACCATACTACACAGCCATATTCTAGAATTGGTCTAACAAACGAAATAAATAGAAGTTTAAGAACATAAGGGTCCCGAAAATCACGACCGAATCTTTTAATGAATCCAAGAACCCTATTGGCTTTTTTAATAATATAATTTAAATGATCATTAAATGATAATTTGGGATCTAGAATAATACCTAAGTCAGAAAACATAGAAACCTTACATAACGGACAAGAATCAAACGTATAGTTGTACAAAAACGGAAATTTTTTACGTGTAAAACTCATAGTTTTACATTTGTCAACATTTAAAACAAGTCGGTTTTTATTGCACCATTCCCTAAATATTGTTAAGTCTTCTTGTAATAATAAACAGTCAGAGGAGGATTTTATACTTTTGAAAAGCTTAATGTCATCAGCATAAACAAGGACAGACGAGTTTTTTAAGTTTGAAACCAAGTCGTTAATAAATAAATATTTTAATATTTAATAATTTAATAAGTTAATATTTTTTTTGCATTGTTAAGTATGGAAATGTTCCGATTAAGTATGGAATAAAATATCCGGCAAGTGCAGGCCCGTCAGACACGTCAATAAATTCGGCGGAGGCAGTTCAATGTGAACACCATCTAAAGATGCGTGTAGAGTTCCTGTGCGGGCACTCGAACAGGCATTTTGAATTTTTTGTCACTTTCAATTTTGACAACATGCGCAATATAACCAGCTCCACAGTACACAAATCTAATGTTTTTTTTTACGGGATTCGTTACAAGTTTCCGATTACGATGGAATTCGTCATGATTACCTTAGATTTGTGTACTGCGCTGGTGACAGACCAATCCTTTTTTCATGAAATTTTCGATGGCTTTTTGATAATGATCTCACTTGAGCGCATAAACCCGAGATTTCATAAAACCCCAAACAAAGAAACCGCTCGGCGTTAAATCGCATGATCTTGGTGGCCAGTTGACACCAGGATTTCGTGAGATGATTTGGTGTGGAAATTGTTGCTGCAATAAATCGTCCTGCTGAAACCACAAGTCGTTCAGATCCAGATCCGTACAGTTAGAGCAACAAGAACTCCCTTACCAAATTATATTCCTGTATCGAATGCCGTTCACAGGCACTGCGGTCTCAGCGTAACTTGTCTCATTTGTGTAATCGGTTTTCAGAATGATAAAGATTCTCTTAGAACATATGTGTATTATATGGAGTACTTGTTCTTATACCTAGTTGTAATTGTAGTTCCTGAAGCCGTCATAGGCGGCGCTGTTACCATTCTTAGTGACTATTTAGTCCAACTGTCAGTCATAATTCTATTATATTTTCTCTTGAAGTTTGTTATATGTTTTATTGTTTTTAAAGATATTTGTTACGAAAGTTATAGCCCTCTACCCATGGACAAAGTGCCATGGAATATTACATCTTGATGAGTGATCGGCTGTCAAAAATTTTGTAGGTGTTCACTGAAAGTGTGTTGAGCGTCCCCTATGAAAGCTTCAATTTGGAATGGAAACGAGCACTCCACGTTATACATCCTCTAAGACTCTTCTCCATTTTTAATTATCCATAGCCCCATAGGTGACAGCTGTCAAATTTCAGAGTTGCCACTTGCACGAAAAAAAATGACACACAATTTAAATAGTGCACACTTATTCAGACACCCTTTATATGCGGACACGAAGGTCTGCGGAATAATTTCTGAAAAGCGGTATGTAACACTCTGAAGTAAAGGGTGGTTCGTTAAGAAGTACTTTTTTCAAATATCTACTTTGTTGGATAATCTTTATTATTTTAATGCGAGAGTTATCGAACACAGGCGCAGATTCTTAAATCAATGTTTTCTAGTTTCTAAGAGGAAATAAAGGAAAAGAGATTCAAGCATCTGGTTTTTAGTGTTTCACTAAAGATTTATACGAGCATTATTGAATAATAAAACCAAAAATAATTCTCAATACGTAGAATTTTTAACAAAAAAAATAGTATTCAAGTTGACTGACAGAGCCTCCATTTGGGAAGGCTCATACAATTATGCCCAAAGTAATTTTTTTGGTTTTCTCATCATAGTATTACTCCCTAAAGCCGCGACCAGGGACTGCAAGAAGTGATTTCTTTCATAAGCGTTGTAACAGCTTTCAATCAACTCATGCTTAATTTTTGGTTAATTTTCGCACCCAATCAATTTGCTGTGGGATCTTCCTCTTGGTCTAAGAAGTATTCCTAGAATTCGAGACTACGAAGATCTAAATGTTTATAGCTAAGATATAGATTTTATTTCTGCACCTATTCACAATTGTTGGGCTTTCAATTAAAAGTTAAACTATACTTATACTAAGTTGAAGAGGTCGCTCATTACCAACTCCTGGACCAAAAATATGTTTTCATAATAAGGTTTTCATATGTTTAATTAACATGGACATTATGTAAACAAATCTACGTAGACTTGCAATCTTTTTAAAAATCCTAATCAAAATACTTTTACTTCTTGTGGGATAGAGAATATGTTAAATGTTTGTTCTACATACACAATTGGAACAAACAAATTGACACCCAATTTCTCATTTTCAATATGCTGTCGACACAATATTATTGCAACCAATATCAAAAATGCTAAACACTTTCAACTTCAACTCACTCGAGGTACATACATACATACATCTATCCAAAAAACGATTACCAACTTCTCATACCATCCTATCCTATACAATATACAGTACCTACATATATATACACGCCTCCTGAGGGCCCTTGTCGACAGTATAATGAACACGTAAGGAAAATATTTGTTTCTGCTTCCATTTTGGTAGCCAAATTACCACATTCTATAAATTTCTCATACCGACTGCGATTCGGCCCGAGGACCATTTGCAATAAACGCACTACTTATTCATTGGATCCGAGTCGTTTCGGTTAGGTATATATAGTGAGTTATGTGCTTTTAAAAGAATGTATCTGCACATCTACCTGAAGTCAATTACATGTGGATACTACTGTTAAGTAGCACTTTCTTTGCATCCCTGCGGCAGTGTTTCAAAGAAGTGGTGCTATCGTGCTATCAAGCGAAACCAAAAGCCCACTTTTCACAATCCGAGTTCTGGACAAACATACATATGCATACATACATACTTCCATATGTATGTATATATGTACGACAAGCTGATGGTGCCGAAAGCCTCTCTGCACAAGACCGACCCGTCCATGCAATCACAAAGGAATGAGGAATTTCTCCAAATGATTTTTGGTCCAGAGTATAGTGTCGGATGCTTCTATATACGCTTTGTCGGTCGTCTCGACCGACCAACGCACGTCGCCGACGTTCGTGGGATAGCCTAACCAAACTATGAACATGAGCTCTTATATTCCATCGGTATAGTTCAGTTCAATGTAAGGTATTTGGAGTATAGAGTATAAATTCCGTTTTTGCAGAAGGCAACGTTATTGCCGTATTGGAAAAAAGAAACAATAACACATTGTATATTTTTTTGTGCATGATAGGTATATTATGAACTTTCTGGAGGCCTCTTTTCTGTGAAGATCGGCCAGGCCAGGTTCAGGTATGATATATGAAAGCCAAAAAGCCACGCTCTGAGAGCATAATTATACTTTGGTTGTTTTATCTTTATATTAATGAAGTGGAAAAATACCTGTAGAGGATTTAATCCTATACATATACTCCTTATAGTTGATGTCACCTGGGGGAAGCATACCGTTTAACTTGAGATGTTGAAATTTTGCTAAAAGCTAAACAAAGATTACTCAAGTTGGTTTGTATTTTTTTTTTTTCAAAGACAAAGTGAAATTCTGAAAAAAAAATCATACAGAAGATAAATAATGTTTTGATTACCTGTTCCTTACTTCCCTACTTCCCAAAACTTACCATTTCTATAATTTTTAGTCCAAAATACTGCAAAAGTTCATATAAAAAAATAAAACAGGTGAAATCTGACAGTTCTGGGCAAGTTAACGAACAGACCTAAACATTATTCAATGGCAAAATAAATTCAAAATTAAATTAAGTTAATCAATATTCAACAAAAATAAAATAAAGTTAAATAAAATAAAATAAAATAAAATAAAATAAAATAAAATAAAATAAAATAAAATAATATAAAATAAAATAAAATAAAATAAAATAAAATAAAATAAAATAAAATAAAATAAAACAAAATAAAATAAAATAAAATAAAATAAAATAAAATAAAATAAAATAAAATAAAATAATATAAAATAAAATAAAATAAAATAAAATAAAATAAAATAAAATAATAAAATAAAATAATAAAATAAAATAAAAACAGATATACATAGGTATAAGGTAATTCTTAATTTATTAAGAGTTTCTCACTTTAAGGAACGATTAATTACAGATAAATTAGGTATAATCAAACTGTCATGATATTTTTGTTTAGTAATGTCTGACATTTCACTATAAAAAAAACTTATCGCGGCAAAATGACTAACAGGACGATGAATGGCGTTGTGAGGGCTCACAGGTCACAAGCTCTTGTAAGGTTGTTTTCTTGTGAGGTTGTTGTGATTTAATAACATTTTCCGATGGTAAAAATCGTAAACATGGAAAACTTTTGTAACCTCAGAAGACAAAATAGAAGAACGGGCATTTTTAGGAAAAAAAGAGGTTTTTTTTTTCAAAATAGTGTGAGTTACACAAACACAAATGCATTCACACATGCACTTATGTGTTGATCACAACAATACACATACTTACCATCATTTTCGCCAAACAACTCAAGAATTAATAGATCATTGAAAGCAATTTGTTCATCCAATTGCATAAATTTACTTTTTGGCTTATTTTAGGCTTTTTAAAATTGCGGATAAAATATTTTACGAATGTTAAAATTAAATTAAATGTTTTAAGCTGTTCGACGTTTAACGAACAGCTGATTTGTTTACCATATCGTTTACCACATTTACGCAAAATGTTAGGTGCTTTCATGAAACATGTGTCGGAAACTTTACGATTATATGACATCGTAAAGTTTCCGACGTTGCATGAATATCATTACCAAGCTGTTTTATTTTATTTTATTTTATTTTAAATAATCAAAAAAAATTAGAAATAAGTGCAGATTATTTAAATGACAATATAAAGATAATGAATTAATTATTAATTTTTGTCAAAAAAACTTTTCATTTTGGCCCAAGTTAGCAAGTTAAATGAATTTCTTTATTTCAATGATTGAATTACCTTTAACATTGTTCATTGAAATCTTAGAAGTCATTTTATGTGAACGGTTGGGCCAAAATTAAATATTTTTCTGACTAGAAATAATAATTGAGTCATCAGCTTTTTATTGGCATCAAAATAGTCACTGTTTAAGCTTTCAAAGTGTTAAAAAATAAGAAATTAAATTTTTCAATGATGAGTTTCAATGAAAGCTATAACTGGCCCCTAACAAAACATTTTTACTGAAACATGAATTTCTTATAGGTACATATTCATATATTTTTATTTCCTTATTTTCAAACAATTTAGGAAAACTCTTATCATTTGTCAACAATTATAATCAGGCTGGTCTGTAAACTGTTGCCTGGATAAATATTTTTGGAGAGATACATTTTCTACCGAAAAGTTGTTATAAATATTTGTTGTTGTACCTAAAAGCTCTCTTAAGCACAATTTTTATATCAACAACTGCTGCTGTGGTGAATTTGTTAAAGGTTTCCCTTAAAACAAAAATCAAATCTTCTCTTGCGCGTAAAAGCCCAAAACCAGTAGACGAAACCAAACAAAAAGATTCAATACAACATCACCATCGAATTTCGACAATTCTTCTGGCCCAAAGCTTTTGGCCCACCAGTTGAATTCGACCATAACATTGTTTGTGTAGGTAGTCTGTTAGTATAATAAGGAAGAGGAAACCAAATTTGTAAAATACCCATGGACCATGGACTCCCTTATACTCGTATAGAAAGTAAGTCCATAAAAATTGCTGTGACTTGCCATTTACTGTTCGAAACTGTGGAACCAAATTGTAACCGGACACTGTAGACACAGCGCCGCCAATTAGCCACTTGACGTCGTCACTGATTCTTGCGTCTGCGGTCGGTCGGTCGTTGGGCCGTCTGCCGGTCGCGCTCTTATATATTTAGTATAGACTATAGGGTGAGCAAAAACAAGCAAAAGCAAGGCAACAAGCAGGCGAACTGCAAAGCGAGCAAGCAGCAATTATTTACTGTATAGAGGCTCTAGCATAGCATAGCATGTATCTCGCATCTGTAATCGAATGACTGGTGGAATAGAGCTCTTACTCCTGCAATGAATTAATTAACGTTAATAGTTATGCGCGCCCTCGAACGAGTTCGATAGTGCGGACGGCATACAATAATTGGAGTAATTTCACTCGAGGGCATGCTAAGTGGCTCTTGATGGATTGTGTTACTTGAGTGTTTCATTTAATTTCATTTGTGTGTGGCGCGTTCTGAAAGAAGGTACCTATGTATATTAATTTGTGAGAACTTTTGAAAGTTTTTTTTTATTATTATTTCTTTAGTTGTTGGCATATATGTATAGATTTGTTTGAGGTTGATTGTTTTATCGTCCTTTAAAATTGATAGCAAAAATAGAGTAGGTAGATACTAGGTAGGTATTACCCCGTATACCTAAAGGTTAGGGAAAAAGATTGGTAAAAAGAAAATTTGGAGCTTTGAAGAACTGGTTAGATTAAGATGTGGCAAGCAAACAAAAGGTTAGTAGGTAGGTAGGTACCTATGCCATTTTTGAGAATTAATTGATTAACACTTTAAAACTGAATTTCATACCAAAAATATCATCTTCCCGGTTTCGAATGTAATAATTATACGTAACTTGTTTTAAAAAATCTTCTTTTTTTTTAAACTTTTTTAGGTTAGTTATAGGTCTGCAATGTTAAAAAACTGAAATCAATACAAAAAACTGGTAAGCTTTTTAGCAAAGCAAAAATTGGTAATTTCTTAGGGTGGAGCGCGACAAACATATTGGTTTTGAACTGAAATTAAACAATACCGTATTGAAGATAGGTACCACTTTGAAAATAACGTGTCAATCAAATGGCACTCTCCATATAAGAAAAATGTTTATAAGAAAAACACTGATCGTATTTTGTAACTACCCCTAATAATAATAATAATTAATAATTTGTTAATTGAACTGAAATACATACAATTGTCTCTTAATTCTATTTAACATAATACTAATTTTTGTTCACAGGAAGTCTAATTTTACAACAATAAAATTGTCTTTTATTTTTATAAAAATTACTAGCTGTATACCGCCCGCCTCGCTGGGCCCATAACTTTCAAATTGAATCTTTTCGACTTAATTTAAGTTGTGATAGAGGTACCGACCCAAGGAGTGATTCAAAGAAAGTTTCCTCCATAAAGCAGGTTCCATGGGGAACACAATATGGACTCTCCACTATGCGCTCTGCACTTTACACTCCGCACTCATCATTCCGCACTCTACACTCTGCATTCTGCACTCCGCACTCTGCACTCCGCATTCTGCACCCTGCACTCCGCACTCCACACTCCACACTCTGCACTCTGCACTCTGCACTCCGCACTCTGCATTCCACACTCTGCACTCTGCACTCTGCACTCTACACTCTGCACTCCGCACTCCGCATTTCGCACTCTGCACTCCGCACTCCATTCTGCACTCCGCAGTCCACACTCTGCACTCTGCACTTTGCACTCTGCACTCTGCACTCTGCACTCTACACAGCGCACTCCGCACATATGCGATTTTTTTTTATCTTTTAGGTTCTTATTATCACTTTTTGAGCAAAAAACATAAAAACTTTTTAGTTTTTAGAAAAACTTCCTTTTAAAAATTTTATTGAGAATTTGACTGCAAAATTGAAAAACTTTTCTGAGGAATCATATTTATGAAACTGGTATTGCTGAGATCAAGAATAGCGGGTGTTTCTTTCATGCGCAACAGATGGCACATATTTTTTTTTTCTTTTAAAGTAGGTATAGGTATATAAAAACACACTCGTATCTGAATGCAATGTTATGTCAAAATTTCAAAGAAATCGGTGAAGAACTTTCGGAGATCTTAGTTTAGGAACAAACGAACATTTACATTTGTATTTGTATTTATAAAGATTTAAAAGATTTTTAAAAAATTGTCGTTGATTGTTTTATACTATTTATTTAATTCTAGATGATTCATCTCGGGTTGTTCAAATCCGCGGTTGTCTTTGATAAAAGAAACTCATTCTGATAAAAAATTTCATTCACTACATAGAAAATTAACGTTTATAAGAAATTTTCCCGTGAAAACATCGAAAAGATGAGCCGCCTACATAACTTTCAAAAAATTTGTGAACCCACACTTAATAAGTCGTCAAAGAAGTGACAGATTGAAGATGAGCGCGAGAAAGAAAAAAAGGCCACACATTGGCACATTCCACAATGTCTCTCTGTATCTTCCAGCTAAATTTTGTTTATAGTTTTTATATAAGAAATTTTTTTCTTTAAACACATATTTTTATGTAAGAAATTTTCTTTCTTATATATGTACATTTTGTATATAAGAAAACACGGATATAAGAAGGAATTCTTTGGATTTTTTGACTTTCTTTTATCCGTCACCTAATCTATGTTTATAAAGAGGTTTAATAATTGGTGTGTTCAGAAAAATGAGATCTCAGAGAATTTTCTCACTCAAAAAGTGAGCAAGCGAATCCAAGATTTTTTTCCTCAGAGTTTTGACAGCAAAGCTGAAAAATTTTGCTGAGGAATCCTGTTCAGGTAACTGAGATTGCTGAGATATCCGAGATCTCATTTTCCTGAACATGTCTAATAACATGGAATATTGTTTTATGGTTTTATGAAGAGGATTAGGGGCTGTCGAAATATGGCCTGAAAACTATAAAATCTGGTGCCGTGAACTAAGGTCTAAGACCACCGAAAGGCTTAGTTCCCATTGCATGAGAACGCAAACCAACTACAATCAAATCTCTCTTACTCAAAGAATTGAAAATAATTACAGCTATGTTTTTACCAATATACTAAATTTGTACACCCCGAACCAAACGAAAATTAAAAAAAAAATTCGTTTACACTAAAATTAACTTAACTTTAACTGGTTGCTGTAATAATCAGATCAACTGGTGTAATAATTTTGTTCAAGTTCTTGATGTTTTAAAAAATTCCTAATCCAGGAGATAATTTCGGTCCGGATGTTATGGCTTTCAGGGTCATGGGAAGATTATTAAAATCAATGGATTTCAAGTAGCCCCCGCACAGAAAAAAATCGCAAGGTGGACGGTGGCAAATCGGAATACCGAATGGGCCAAATGACCGGAACTCCATCTTACTTGCTGATTTAACCTGATCGATACATGAATTTCCTCAAAAATAGGAAGTGGCCTGTTTGTTGTTTTGTACATTTTTGGGGCTTCATTTCGCCCAGCCGATGATGACAGATTTTTAGGTAGCACACCTGCAACTTTACAGTGAAGTGAACTGTCAATTACACCCAATATTTGATGAACTGCAAATTACGAAATAGAACTGCAAAAAAAATGAAAAATAAAACTGTCATGGTTCCATTGTATAATTCCAACTTCACAGACCTATTTCTTGACTTTAAATTGAGTTTAATTGAAGAGGTCGATTCATATATAGCTTTTTCTAATATATTAGGAGCTTGTTTTATTGTGCAATTTCAGCTATAACAAAAGCTCTTGAATATTTGACATCTCCCCTATCAATCCCTCAATAGCTAATTCCCTGAATTATACCTACACATAATCATACCCGCTCTGAAAAATGTGTCGAACTATTATTTTTGTAATAAAAAAAAAAAAAAACAATCATACAAAACAAGGATTACCACAATACCTAAACATTCTGATGATTTTGCTTGAAATTCCTTACAAAGAGAACTATCAACAAACACTAACGTTAAATATTGATATTTCTAAAAACACAAAATCTTTATATATAATAAATAAGTAGGATCTGAATGCAATTCTAAAGCCTCCCGGAAATTATTTTCAAAATAATGATTGCAAATCCCGTGGCCCGTATTCAGTGTGGTTGTTTAGCTTCGTCTATAATATATAATATCCATAAAAACCCTATCAATCGTTTTGCTCTCATCAACGAAATCAATTCACTATTGCAGCAGAACTATTTTGTAACACAACAAAAAAAAAAAATAAAACCATATAGTGAATGAAAATTCCCCAAACTAATTTTGAAAAAATGTTTTTTATCAAAGTCGACATTTTCACAGAACATCTAATAAACATGTCAGCATAGCGTAGCGTAGGGAGTTTGTTCTATCGCCGCGCCGCATTCCCGGAAGAATCTACAATGATCTGTGTCGGTGGAGAAGTATTCGTCGAAATGTACATATGTACTCGGTCAGACAGACAGACAGGCAGACGTACCTAACCTACGTATAGAACAGACCTGATTCAAGCAGAAAATGCCCCTAAGACAGGATAGTTAACATGACAGTTTGCCAATAACAGATAATTGAAGTTCAAGTAAACAGAAAGTTTCAATATAACCAATCCCGATGGGAAGTCGGAGCATTTTCTCTGTATAGCCGTTATATAGGTATAGCTATATAGCTGGTGTTCAAAATGCGGAGGCATATTGGCGCACAAAGGCGCATGATATACCATCATCATACCTATACACTCTGGTGCGTTCCGTGGCAGCTTTCGAGTCATATTATATGGCCGATTCGATTCGATTCGAATCGTATGCTTTCATTGTTGTTCTAGCAAGGAAGGATATGCACTTTGCAAAATTAACGCTTCCAGCAATGGAATTGAATTTTCAGTTTCTTCTTTCCTGATCGATGAAAGAAGTACATATTGCAGTCATTGTACTCGAATTCCTCCATATACGCGCGGTGGCTTTATGGTTATATTTTTTTGTTTTGTTTTGTTTTGCTTTGTTTTTTTTTTGCCTTCTTTTCATTTTGAAAAGTCACACACAGTTGAAATGGGTTTCACATTGGCAATATAGCATTCCTCCTATCGGAAAAAAGAAATAGATAGAAACAAAACAAAAATGAAAAGTGTGAATTTCCGTTTTATTGACACTCATGGGAACGCTATCAGACATTTTGTGAGAAATTAAATTCCAGAAAAAAACTTTAAGCAACCAGTTGCTATCGAATTTATTTAATTTCAAATAATAAAGATTTAAAAATAGGTAAATCTATCACATAAATTTACTGAAGAAGCATTTGAAGAATTTTAAATAAATTTGAGACACAAATAATAATAAACAAAACAAGAATAGAAATTAAAAATAAAAACAAGTGAATTGTTTGGATAGCTTCCAACAATGATGTCTAGTCTCATTGCAGCTAATTTTTGAATATTTTAAGAATATATTGTATTGTATTGTATTAATTATTAAATAATAACACATACAGTGTAATCTCTCATATGCAGACAAATTCTTCTGAATCTTGGATCCCACTATTAATAGGTTGCCTCTGAAATACGCCATTGAGTTATCAAGTTCGAATAGGTAATTTAAAATCAAATATACCTATTTCAATACTAATAACATTCTATTGTATAGGTATATAAATGACTTAAAAAGAATAATTGCTTAAGCTACGAGATTAAATGGTTGACTGTTTGTCGTCAAATTCTTCCCAGATTTTAAGGACGTCAATATTCATGTCAACTCAAAATTGTCTTATGTTCTATTTGTTTTTGTTGATTTTTCCTAGGCGAGAAATAAAATGTCCACATTCACGGTTTCATGTCATGTATGTCGATGACTTGTTTTGACCAAAAAAACAATCACATTGAATTAACATGTCAACGTCGTGTGATCGTCAAAGTTAAAAATGGTTTTTTTGCTCTTGTCAACACGGTGTCAATGTCAATTTGTACGGTGATTGTCAATTCGTTAATATCTACTCGAGGAGAAAAATTTGTTTTAGACAGATAACATTCGATCACATTTTTGTACAAAATAGACCGACTGTTCGTGTTATCATGAACGTTTAATGCATTTTATATATACATTTACAGCATACATATATTGTATAGACGGTCTATTGATGATTTTTTGTGATGATGTCTAAGGACTACCTATATCAGGAGTTACGTTGACCCTCTTATCAAAGTTATATCCAGTAATTTCCAGCATTATACAAATATACTATAGTTTTTCCAAACTATAAGCTAGTTGTACCTTTTAATAACACCCTTGTGTGTCCCACCTAACGTGTTTTCATATTGCGTTTCTTCCTTTAACTATAACTAGCTGGTTGTGATCCGACCACGGTTGCAAAAAGGCTTACTATTGTACTAAATTCAGTACTATTTGAAACTCACCATAAAATTGCAGGAATTTCTGTACTTTATTTTGAAACAAATAAATGAGGTATTATTATAAACACTGTTTGTTGATTTGAATGAATAATTTGATGGCCAAGCTTAGCCCTTGAAGAAGACGCCACCTACAATCGAGAAAAGTTTGTTTTTAGCACGAAATCTGACATCTTTCACTCTCTTCCATTTGTATCAATAATTTGGAGAGAGGGAACTAATGTTCGTCATTTGACCTAAAGTGTAGACTGTAGATAATGCAACATACTTTTTAGTAATTTAAGTAAATGATTAATGAAGTATGGAATGCTTTAATTTTTCCAAAACCAAAATCTAACCTCAATGAAGTCATTTTTGTTGTTAGTATTTGTATTATTATTGTTGTTTTAGATTAGAGAAACACTAACAATTTTCATTTACTGATGATGATTGAATTTGTGTGTACTAATTTAATATTTTTACAACTGTTCCATCTATACAACTCAAACTATATAACAAACAATACAAAACTGGTACAAATCAAATTCACAAAATACATACCAACTTAATTAAATTAGATTAACATTATGTATATAAATAAAAGTAACGAATCATAAATAACGAAACATAAAAATATTAACTTCTCACAGCATTTTAAAATGAGATAAATGTTTATAAAATCACTATTTCAAAATGACCAAATGGAAAAAAAATGACAATGAGATCAAGTGAAAAAATAATGACCAAAGTGGCAACTGTGCTGTCACTCCTTTAAGTGAGAGAGTATACCCTTTATATTTTCTATTCTCTTTTATCATGTTTACACCTATAGCTACACGCAGGGTTCGGACTTTACTTCGATCGAAGTAGATCTACTTCGATTTTGAGAAAAAAATTGAATCTACTTCTCTACTCCTCTTTTTTAGGATTTGCTTCTCTTTGAAAAAATTCTTAACCATCAAATTTAAAGACAGCGCTGGTCAACAAAACATTTTAAAATATTATATTGCTTTGTGTACTCAAAACAAATCAAGATTTGAATTTGAAGACAGTAAACTTTGCTTAATACAATATTTAAACCCAACTAAAATTCCAGGTGCTGATTTAATATCTATGTTTAATTTGTTTCTATTGAAGGCTGAAGTTTGTGTTATAGTTATATTTTTTTAAATTTTAAGTTTGACTTTCTTGTACCTTATAGTTACTTGTTCGCAATTAATTATTTATTTATTATTGAAAAATACTCAAATAATACTGTTTAAACTTTTGTTAAGAATTTAATTCGAGAATTTTTTTTTAATCTCCTAAAACTACTTCGAAAATTTTGGATCTACTTCAGTTTTTTTCCGTATTTACTTCGAAAATTCAAAACCTAAGTCCGAACCCTGGCTACACGTTTAGCCCAGTCGCTATACATACAAAAAAAAGGTCTGACCGGGAAACAATCTAATTTTACACTTTTCTTTCGCAATTCGTTAGAGAGGGTTGTCAGAATCTATTGTCTTGTTTTTTGAGAAAATCGGGCTGAAGCTTAAGGCGCCATCTTGAATTTTCTAAAAAAAATTAATTTAAATAAAAACAAAAATATTTAAAAACAACGGCAACACATACAATGTCATATGATATCTTTTTTAAGTCAGAAATCCATTCTTCAATTCTGTTTTTCAATCAAATTAAATAAATAGTTTTTGAAAATTTCATTTTCAAACTCAAAATATTGAAAAACTAAATTTAAAAAAAAATTTTAATTAATTTTTTTCAAAATTTTAAGCTGATGAGTTTTTATTTCTAATATTCAATGCTCAATTATCAATTCTTATTCAAGCACTTGAAACCAGATGCTAAAATGTCTCCTATAGTTTTTGATAAAATTGAAAATAACAAAATGTAGGTACATACTTTACTACTTTTTTAGAGGAAATAGGATTTTTTTTAAGCAATTTAAACCATGTATGTAGTTAAGAATGCTAAACTCATTCAGAACTTACAAAATTCTCTTATTAATATAATTTTTAAATTACTTTTACTTCATACAGGTAATAAATCATCTAATATAATTACGTCAGTATTTTCAATATATTATACCTATAATCATAAAATAAAAAATTGATTAAAATCTAAAGACAGTATATGAGAGTGCACTCTCTATATGTTTTCGATATTCGCAAAAATTCCTATACCTCAGGATTTTGTTTAAAAATCCACTGTAAATAAAACATTTTATGCAAAAATTGCTTTAAATTCTTAGCTATAAAATAATTTAACTAGCACGATCCTATATATTTATATAGCCTTCTTAAGTTGAAGTGAACAATACCTATTCATAACAGATACATAGGTAAAGGCATCTTTGAATTAGATATTTTCGAAGGAGATCTATAAAAAATTCCCTAAATAACAAAAACAACTCACCGTGAATACTAAACGGCACGTTAATATTTAATTCCTCTCAGCTATGTGTGCGTGGCGAAATTTCGTATAATTAGTTCCTCACGTTAAATCTATTGAACTCTTCCAAATGTAAGTATGTATATTAGAAACGAATCGTTTTCAAACATTCGATTTCATTGTCTAAGTTTAAGGCTTAAAAACATTGTAATGACCTAATGAATGGGAAAAGGACATCGAAACAAATTTCTGTAATAGGCTAGACTCACGCAAACGAAGAAAAGTATTATAACGTTCCTTTATTGTATAAGCACATAGAAACGAAAATATATCCCCTATGTGGACAGATAAAATTCAGTTTGACATACCACGGTAAACTCAATAAAATACCGACTAGTTTATTAAGGTTTTACACACTTAAGCCAAGGACTCACAACAAGAATGTATATGTATATGTATATGCGATGTGCGATGGCAAACGAGTTGGCATTGTGAACGTTACAAGATAAACCTAATCCCTAAGGATTCACCATTATATTTTACCCCCCCGGACAGAAAAAAAAAAAACCGCACAGTTTGACCTTAGCCCAGGCAGTAACATCAGCATCAAATTTTATGCAATGGTAGCACGAATATCCTACTTATTTTTTTTCTTTTTTATTTTTTTTGTTGGTCTTGAATGGACAAATGTTTTTATTATCATTGTGTGTGTTGTCAGCGAAGGATATCAATTTATCTTGGCAATTTTTTACCGCCCCCCAATGTACCATTAGTGCCAACATAAACAAGATTCTCTCTTCTTTTTGGCTTGTTGTCATGTTTGATAGGGACTTTCTTCGGGTCATTATTTGAAAGGGAGCCAGATAAATAAGCCGCATTGAAAGAAGTGATATAAAATTGCCAAGATGAAGAGAACGGTAAAAAATAGAAAAAAAAAAATAAACGTGTCCGTCAAGTCAAGTTGAGAAATTTTATTGCATGTCCTTGAAGCCCCTTAGCGTAAGATGAAAAAATGATACAATTGAGTTGTCCTGCAAGAGTGTCTAGTTGTTGATGAAATCTTCAACATAGTTATACTATCCATCAGTAGAGGTAATAATTGAGTCAGTTTATATAATATATACGGGTGAAACTTGATAATATAATTTCAGATAAAAAAAGAAACAATTTAAGATGATTTAGGACGACAGCTCAATTCTAACGCGTATGAGTGTATGATTTTTAAGAACTGAACTTAATTAAATTACATTTATCCTTATGTAGTATTATTTTAGAAGAGGCTTAATGCAGTAGAAGTGTTTTTAAATCCCAACAAAATATTTATGAATTTTGGTAGGCACTTTCTGTTAAGTTACCTATGAACTGGCGGAATTTTAATTTTATAAATTGTGCTACTTTTTAAATATAAACTTATAGATAATTAAACCATATTATAAACCTATTTAGAAGTTCTATGTCACCATCAAATATTGAGAACCAGTGACAATATTGCCAAAAAGCCGCATCTGATCCGTGTTGGATTTTACACGATCACCTCAACGAAATCGTCTACCTATCATCTCAAGAATTTAAACTACACATAAAAGAGTTTATTGTTAGGGTTGGTATACATATCGCCGGCTGAATGCTTAAATGCCCCACAGACCACTTTTTCGGGAAACTGAGTTAAAGATGCAGTTATACTAATTCGTATGTTCTCTTTCGTTTGGTGCTATTCCCGTTGCTCTATCTCTATTATTAATAAAGTTACAGAAACCAGTTTTGCTCCATAGACCACATATTTTCGGTTCTGTTCGTGCTTATTTGCCGTATATCCAAAATTTGTACGAGGTGGGGCAGTTTTTCTATTAAAGTTTTTAAAACAGACGCTTAATGCTTAAATTCCTCATTGCAATGGGCAATGGATATAGATCAAACATCACTCAAATATATTTTCAATGCTTAATTGCCCCATATCCACATGAGATGGCATATAGAGCATGTAACCTCTCACAATCTATTGAAACCAAGTGACATTTTTCCTGCTTATGTGCCCTATATCCATGGACAAAAGTGCAATCAGCTGGAAAAGTATAAATAGAAGTAAATGCTGTCTATAATTAATTAAATATTTATTGATTATTTTTCGACGCTTCAATTCTGGTTTTGATAGTTTTCAGGGCTGATTAAGTAATATCTGCTGTGTTTATAAGGATAATTTCTCAAAAAAGGCCATAATATTTTTTTTTTTTAATATTTTTAAAAAAATAAAAACGAGGTAAAAATAAGGGGAAAAAAATATTTTTAATAAGACTATTTCTATATCTTCAGGTTCACAAACTATATAAATGCATTTAGAGTATTCTTAATAAGGTTTTTATCGATAATATTCAAGCATTTTTTTTTTGTTTTTACTAAAATGGATAAAAACAAAAAAGGTAAAAACCAAAAATAATTAATTTGAAAAACTGTGAAAAAATACTAAAACTTAATCCTATGAATGCTGAAGTATTTTTTAAACCAATTCCGAATAAAATTGAATGTATTTTTCTAGGAAATTTTAAGAACCAAAGTTCAAGTTGGGTATTTTTAATTGTAAAGTGTGAAAATACTTTGTCATTTTTCATACTTTTTTTATCGACTTAAAATTAAGCCAATGTAATATAGGGAAGGGCTAAGCCATTATATTAATATTCCTTTTTGTTTTATATTTTTATCACTACAAATAGATTTTAAAAAATTAGAAGTGCTAGAAATTTTATATTTTATTATTATTTTTGCTATCGTTGAATTCCCAATGTTAAAAGCATAAAGGTTCTATATCCATAGGAAATTTGCAGTTTGGTTTTCATAGATTTAACATTCGTATGGAAAGGGTTCTATATCCATTTTTGACTTTTTCTAAACTTTTATTTTTTTTTAAATAACCATAAATGTTTTTAACCCTAGGACTTCAAATTTTAAAAAAGAAATATTCCATTCATGTATATAAAAATTCAAAGGTTGAAATTTTCAAATGCAAAATTACGAAATTATGTTTCAAACCTTAAAATTCGTTTTCTGAGGAATAATTTTTTTGTATATGGGGCATTTAAGCATTCAGCCGGCGATATCTAACCTTCCAGATTCATTAGTTATAACCGCAGTCATTCAAGGTTAAAATGCATTAAAGCTGTTTTTTTGAAGGGTAATGAATAAATTAAAATTGATGTATCGTTACCATCGGCTTTTCGATCTTATACGCACAACAGACTCTGATTCAAAAAGACATTTGAATTGAAATTTATTCGCAGAACACAACATCGATCATGTGAAATTAATCAGGTTTTCTTTGAAAAATGTTCAGCCTGATGATAATATTATGTATATTTATAAGATTCATTTGCACTCATTTAATTAATTAATTTAGTTATAGATAACATTGGCAAAATACCTATTTTTGTATTGGTACAATAATTGTGGATTGAGGAATTTTGAGTCTAAATTAAAAAAAAAACACTTAAAATTGTTATGAAATTTTATAATTAATTTAAAAATATTTTTTTTAATTGCATATGTATATGTAATATATATGATTATGTACTTACTTATATATTTAATCCAATAAAAATGCAATGTTAGAATTTTATGTATTCGCATTGAAGTAATGATACATTTTCGGAGCTGTAAAATTGGATATTTTTGGATTTAAGTTTTAATCTGGATGAGTCGAATGAATAAGACTGTATGGGGCGTATTCATAGAGAATTACTAAAAACGTGATTTATTGATCTATTAGTTTAAGGTTTGTTAGTTAAATAAACACATCTCTTATTCATAGTCAATTTCCCAGCTGTGTTTAGTAGAACCCCAGGTTAAGGTTATGTTCTACTACAATTATACTTCAAATGATGACAGGTCAAAGAAAAAAAAATGCTCTTATATTTCCAAAGTGTAAATTTTGTGTGGTCCTTCCTCATATTGCATGTCGAAAAAAGTAAGTAAAATAAAACTATTAAATAAAAAATCAAAAAAAAAAACTCAAACAAAATTCTATAATTTTTTTAGATGAACAACAAAGAAAATATAAAACGCGAACGGTAGTAAAAAGTGGTCTCAACCAGAGAAGGAAGTTTTCAGGAACTGGTTCTCCGGCACATCTTAGGCGATTGCTAAAAAAAGAGTAACTCAAACTCCTCTAAAATATCCATATCTTCTACAATTGTGGTATCAATCTACATTTTTCTGGACGATGAGTTTACGTAACAATTATTTGATATGAATTACCTTTTCAGCTTTTTAATTCCCAAAAAATTCAAATTTGACATTTGGCTGTGATAAAAACTACTTAAACACAGCATTTACTACTTATCTGAAACACTTTTTTCATCCCCGAGTATTTGTCGGCAAATTACCTTTATAACACTCCGTTTAAGTGAAACTCGCTTAAGTGAAAAACCCGGATACCTGAAACATATTTTCAGTTAAATTTTATATTTTTCATTGAAAAAAACTCTCTTAAGTGAACAAAAAAATTTAATAGAACAGAACAAAAAAATTGTTGAATGCTTTTACTCCTTTCTTTATTTTTCACCTCCACCAAATTTTCATCACGAAAATGACATTTGAATTTCTGATATTTCAGAACCCTTTTTGTATTTTTTAAATCCCCTTAAGTGCAATTTTTTTTCACTTATCCGGACTCCGCTTAAGTGAAGTTGTTTTTCACTTAAGCGGGGTTCGTTTAAGTGAAAAACCCCCTTAAGTAAAAGAAAGTCTGTGGCATTTTGCAGTTTCTCTTAAGCGGGTTTTACTGTACCACAGGTTTAGCCCTAAACTTATGTTTAAATTTATTTATGAATAGCCTAAAACTCTGGACTAGCTTCATAACAACTTAGTAAGAGTATAATATAATTGACCTCATAACTGCGTCAAAAATTCTGTTTGTCGTACTTGGTGCAATATTCTACCTGCTCAGAATTACATTGCAGGTGCTGTTAATAGCACGTTTGGATTCTTTTAGTTTCTCCTCTAGATGCTTCTTGAAAAATACGAGTACGAAATTTTGTTTTTTAATTAAAAATTTGTTCTTTGTAGTTCACGAACTAGTTCAAAAAGCAGCTCCTACATTTGAACTAAGTGAACTAGTTCATCATCTCATAGTTCAGAAGTTCAATTCAATAACGAAATAAAAAGCAAAGAGCCAAAGAACTATAACGAACAACAAATGCCTCATTTTTGTTTATCATGTGTTTGTCATTGTAAGTATCTGGTTCCCTGTAGCTGCTCTACTCTACAGTCTACGCTACGCAGAGCTATAGAAATAAAGAGCCAACGAAGAGCCAACTACATTTACAAAACTACAAAAAGGGAAATACATATAAGTAGTTCACTTGTATAACGAACTAAAGAGCCAACGATCTAAAGAACTATATAAACTATGTGAACTAGGTATGTTCATGAACAAACTAAAGATAATGGAGAAGTCATTTTTTCGGTGGAATTTGACAGTTGATGGCTTGACAGATAGAGAATATTTCGTTTCAAATGTCACCGGATTGCCCTTAAAAAGCATTTTTCCGGAGCACAAAATAAAATTTATTAGATTTCCTTATCACTCACTTGGACAGTTGTCCAGCTAGCCACTGGCTAAAAATTTGGACTTCTCATTATTTATAAACGCATTTCAACAGTTGTCTAAATATGTTTTCATACACTCACTAACATCCCTGTAATCTGTCAATTTCATGAACATTTCGATACGTTCAATGAACATTTCATTTAATTTTCAACTTTTTGTGCATTGAACCTACCCACTTTAGAATAGGTTTGGACATCCAATTTCAGTGTCTAAGTTAGACACTCGATGGAACATTATTATAAATAAGGTTTTGGAGTTGGACAGCTGTCTAAAGTTAGACATACTTTGGAATGGGTTTATAAATACGACAGTATGTACATAGGATAATCTGCTAGATAATGTTAAAAAAACGCACGGTGCCAATTTTAATAAAAATCACTTGGTCGATCTCAAATTATTAAGTTCTCAAAAAAATTTGAATTTTTTTTTTAAATCAACAAAAAAATATTTCTGAAAATTTTGTTATACAATATTTTTAAAACTTTTTTAAATCATCTCTCAAAAATTGAACAAAATCAGTTAAACTGCTTTTGAGAAAATCGAAAATAAAAAAATGGTTTTAAAAAGGTAGCCTTTTTGTAAATATGTACATATATAATTACATTTTTTTTTTTTAAGTTTGGGGGCACGTCTTTGAGAAAAAAAATTTACATTAATTACTTAAAAAAATTGTAAGGCAAGTAAAGTAACGTTATTTTTGGTTTTTGAGAAAAATAAGATTTGCGTTAATTGCTTAAAAAAAATTGTAAGGCAAGTATCTACCGTTATTTTTGGTCCCAAAAATTTTTTTTTTAAATAAATTTGTCGGAATACTTAAAATTGCTATATAGGTACCAATTTTAAAGAAAATCGACTCACCCGTTTACAGAGCAACCGAAAGGACAAACAGACAGAATTGCGAAATGTCAAAAATACGAATATACCTTAATGAAGATGAACATGTTCATCTTTATATCTGCAAACTGCACTACTTCCTATAATCTGCGTTCATAAAGATCTCTGCAATTTTGTCTCCTCTCTCTATACAACAAAATGTAAATTTTATATCTTACATCCTTTTTTTGTAGTATTCGCAACTCGAACGCAGCTAAAAATACAATGATGCGAAGAATTCCGAAAAAATAGGTTTCGACATGCCGTCAATTAATCTGTGATGGCTTTAGTCGTACGTCCGTGCGTCCAATAACGTAATTAATAAACCATAGCCATAATCTCGCAATATCTTTAGCAAGATTATTGTTTTTAAAAGCAAGAGCAATTCATTGACGTTCATATTTTTTTCTTAAAATAGGACGACACAATAACATGTAAAATAATGTAGATTCAAGATTTTCAATCTTGAAATACGAAATTATATTTTTTTTAAATTTCCGATATGAATTTGAAACAGTAGGTGTATCTATGTACAGTACATATAATATCCTAAGTTTATGTATATATATACAATATACATATGTGGTAAGAAAGCTAGAGTCTTGAATTTCTTCTCCTCATTATTCTTGATCCAGCAAAATAAGTGAACATGATTGCATTCATATATCGCAAGTTAATTTTTTTAGAATTGAAGAAAGAAAAATATCTTTCAGCTTATCAAATCTCATATAAAACTATCACGTTCAACACAGGAAGCTTTAGAGCCATTTTCGCATTGAAATTCAATACAGAACGAAAAATCCCTCCGCATGTGAACTCCTCAATTCTGAATATTATATTTCTAAAATTGAAACCGGCGTGGCGCAACACAATAATGAACAACTGTAACGAATTCACTATATGTACTGTATATTATACACACTTTTGGCAATTGATTCTGGCTGTCTGTCTGTCTGTCTGTCGTACTGTCTATGATAATGCTTATCTTTTTCACGAGAAATTCATTTCAAAAGTATACCCGTTTTCAATTCTCATAACTGAAGCCTTGTTCCCATCCTATACAGACCCCTCATCCTTCGTGTCGGTTCATCAAAACTTCACAAAATATACCTGCTGTCATGTTAAACATCAGGGTAAGGTATTCTTCCTCAATTTACCGGCCCACAAAAATTCCTCGCATCGAATTTTCACCAAAAATACTTTGCTTCCGATTGAATTGCTCCATCGCATTCGCATCGGGTATGATGGCTGTCTGTCTATTAGGTTCTTCTGATGCTGGAACTGGAAGACGTGTTTGGAAATTATCATTCGAAAACCAAACAGTCCTATGCAATAAATTTCATATCTGATTTTCCCCTCGGATTATCCTTTTTGAATTTCAAATGGGTAATTTTCTCCAGACCATATATACACCAGTATTGTGGCCAATTTGCTCGAATTCCTTGACGTTTTGAATCTGAAGACGGTAGATTACAACGAGTTGGGTCGGATGCCTTCCAAAAAAAAAAAAAAAACCAACTGCTTTTTAATGAAGATTCGTGTGTGTGTGTAGGTGCGTAGCGTATGAGCGTTTGTTTCTTGAAAAAAAAATAACATTATCCTAAACCCCCGTATACATTTTTCGTCTCATAAAAGTTTATGCTTCACAAAATTTAAAGATGATGAATCTTTTAAAGCTGTAATGAGATTTTATACAATTTCATGGGAGTTTATATTACATATATGTGAAAACTCAAGCGCACAAAATTCATCCAACCATCTCATGCTCCAATATTAAAACCAGTGTTTTTTTGTCGAAAAAGTCTCCTAAGACTGAATTTAAAAAAAAAAGAAAACAGAACGAGGTTGGCATTTAGATTTCTACCTGAGTATATCAAATATGTACGTATAGCCTGCCTACGTTATGGTTCGTATCTTACAACGCGCCTGTAGATATATGTATCCTCCGGCATGGATTCTTAAAGAAACGAGGTGTAAATTTAATTAACTCGCCATGATGATGTATAAGTACGCAGCACCTCTTTATGTTTACTTTACACTTCTTCCCCAAATGGGGTGTAATTTGATTTCAGTTAGCTATTGAGTCGTAAATGGGGGGCCAACATTTATTGCTCACCTGGAGGGATGTTGTACAGCATCATAGCTATAGGAAAATATTCATCTCCATATCTTTTGGCAATAAATTTAGGGCTTGATTTTCTTTGATTCCATATCTTTTAATGTGCGTTCCAACTAAGGAAAGGGGGAGAAGTGAAATTTGTAATAGTTTTGTTGCCTATATATAAGGAACAAGGAGGTTAAGGTGTATATTTGGTGTATTGTATAAGCAAAAACGGATGTTTTACAAGAATGTCGCCGGAGGATACAAGAATATGAATTAACAGGAAGAGATAATGGAGAAGCGAATATATTATATTGCTTCCATCATATATTATACTTTGAGCAGATAGTTTAGATATATGTAGGTATATCTACCTAAAATAAAAATAGGAAGTTTCCGTGTCGGTTTTAAATGACACAGGAAATACATTTATGAGGGATTGCGGCGATGAATGATACGGGACCTCAAGTTTTATTTACAAAATCAACCATTTTAATTGTAAATTTCTGTGAATTAAGACGGAAAGTTATATACCAACTATAGATTAAATTATATTTAGCCCTAATCTTTTTTTTTCAAATTTCGAATATTTACCATAAAATTTTATTTCGTTAGTGAAGTAGATTTCAAATTAATCGTATAGCGCTAACAGTTTTGAAAAACGAACTTAACTATTGCACTGAATGCATTCATTCGAAAATCGAGTTTTGTTTGTTTTGGCTCTGTCAACTTCAACTTCGTAAAAAAATGTGCATTTTGAGTAGTATATAGGTAATGCCAAAATTAATCTACTTTTTAAGCTTTTAAAACAAAGAGTTAAGATAATAGCTCATTATCAGGCGGCTCATATATATCACACCCTACTACAAAGTCCACTGGCCAAAAATAAAGGCAAAACAAAAATTCGTGTGCAGAAGGCCTTAGTCCAATGTGAACAGCGTCTTAAAATTAACAGGCGTATTTATTAGATTTTTTACAGTGTATAAATAGATCAAAATAGTTCGAAATAGCTGGAAAAATGCTTTATTTTATTAAATAAAATGTTAAATTAGCTAAAGTTTAGACAATTGAGTCCGTTTTCTAAGTTAGATAGCCCTTAAACATCTAATTAAAGTATATTTGTCTATAATTTGTACGGCTGTTCTGTACTGTATATAGTGTATAGGTATAGTTTTTGGGGGCACTCGAACAGCCATTTTTAATTTCTGGCACTTTCAATTTTGAAAACTTACCTACTGAAATTCACAGTACGGGTATACAATAACGTATTTTTTGGGCTGCAAAGTTGTAACTGCATGGTAACAAGAATTGATTGATGCAGCTTGTCGCAAGGAATACGGGAAAAACAGCCGTTTTGCAAGAACCGTCAAATCATGTTACAGCGGTATGTAAAATTTCATCCAAAAACCTGCACGCTGAAATCATTAAAGAGATTCATAGCTTCTTAATTAACTTCAACAAAACTCCGATTTTCCTTCCAAATCAGTTGATTCATAAAAACACAAAGATTGACATATACGGTCCACATTTTCGTGGACTTACATATATCCACGCAATATCTTAGGTATGATTTTTGTTCATATATAGGTACGAAATGAATACTTCCTAAGTCAACTAATATTAGATGTATAGCAAGCCTGAAAGTTTATATACCTACCTATATATAGTCATATGTAAGTGGGTGCGATTTTGCTGTTTTCAACCATGTTCATATTTTTTTTCTGTACTCGTCGAAGACAATTTCATAATAAATTATAAAAATCATGTTTTTAACTGTCACAATTATATTGCTATCACTTACTCATAGTGGCAGCAACTGAAATATAATAAATAACATTACCAAATTGCATCTCCTCACACCAATCTGTGGTTCTCAAAACAACGCCCGCAGCGAATCATTTTATATATGTATATACCAAAACCAGCGAAAATGCATGCAATCACGATCCAACATTAGCGCCATTACGAAGTAATTTAACACCATCACATTACGGCTATTTTATAGCAATTATAGGGGCAGATCATTCCAACTGCAAAATCTCCCATCACCACTATAAATATAAAACCCAATCGAAATAACACACAGTAAGTGAGTATAAGCTACTGTGCTGACTGCTGACGCAAGGACTGAATGTTGTTGCACTTTTGAATGGACATATCTACAATTTGCCTCCAGAAATCACCAAACCTACATGCAGTCATGCATACGGAATTTCGTGGTTTGGCTACTGGCAGCCTTTTTGCCGATTTGCACACACACACACACACACCCCTCCTTGCAGCGCGCCTTTGGTTAATGTAACAGGTGTGTCCTCCTGTAGTTTTTCGCATTTGCCATAAATGCTGCCTAATGTAGACATATCCACGGGACATGGCAGCCAATTAAATTTTTTATCGATTTTCATAGCAATTTATCCTGCAATTAATTTATTTTTTTTTAAATCTGCAAATGACAAAATAAATTTGTTAAATAAAAGTTTATTTTTATTAAATTGACATCAATATATTAAAAATAATAGTTTTGCTCTCTTTATGGATTTTTTAAATGTACAGTAAAACCCGCTTAAGAGAAACCCACTTAAGAGAAACCCGCTTAAGAGAAAAACCCGCTTATCTGAAACACTTTTTTCATCCCCGAGTATTTGTCGACCAATTGCCTTTATAACACTCCGCTTAAGCGAAACTCGTTTAAGTGAAAAACCCGGATACCTACCTGAAATATATGTTTAGTTAAATTTAATATTTTTCATTGAAAAAAACTCTCTTAAGTGACAAAAAATTTAATAGAACAGAACAAAAAATTTGCCGAACGCTTTTACTTCTTTTTTATTTTTCACCTCCACCAAATATTCATCACGGAAATGACATTTGAATTTCTGATATGTCAGAACCTTTTTTGGAATTTTTAAATCCGCTTAAGTGCAGTTTTTTTTTCTTATCCGGACTCCGCCTAAGTGAAATTTTTTTTCACTTCGTTTGAGTGAAATTTTTTTTCACTTCGTTTAAGTGAAAAACCCGCTTAAGTGAAAAAAAAGACTGACGTTTTGCAGTTTCTCTTAAGCGGATTTTACTATATACAGTTTTATTTTCTTTCTGCTAAGTATGTAATTGTTATCGCATGTCGAATACCAGAAATGTGTTCAATATCTAAAAAAAAGATGTAAAATTCAATTTCAAGATACTGATCGGCTATTTTTTTAATTTAATAAGAAATTTATTCAATATAGGTCGAAATTATTTTGGCGTTTCCAAACTCGATATTAATGAAATTTGGGGAGAGTACGATAATTTGGCGCCAAAAATTGATAACGGTTTTTTGTAGAGGGTTCAAAAACAGGCATATTTTGCTATGGGAGGTCTATCTCGCCCCGTTTATGAGGTAGGGGCAAGTTTAGACCCCCCTTTCATAGTACAAAATGCTTGTTTTTGAACCCTCTACGAAAAACCGTTATCAATTTTCGGCGCCAAAGTTATCGTTCTCATGCCTATAATTTACACGTGGTAACTCTGTTCAGGAGTTAGGTAACCAAGCATAATATGTAGCGAATGAGTTGTAAAAACACGTAGATTGATCAAGTTTAATAATGTTGTGATATGATGTGTGTTAAAAATGTTTAAAAACTCAAAAATTCTTAAAAATTGTGTGAAATTTTAAAATGCAATAATATTTGAACTATAGGTACTGTAACGGTTTATAAAAACAAAGAAACAAAGAAATTTAAGTTAAAACAAATAAAGGGACTACCGGTGGAATGTAATGGATAACGATTGAGTTTTAACTCAATCGTCTTCCAATGAAGTCAGTTGATAGAAGTCGATCATTGTAAACGGACGTGTTTCTTTTCACAGTAAATAAAATACCTAATTGAAATATTATTGAAAACTGATTTTCTTTTATTTATTATTAAAAAAACGAATATAACTATTTATTATTAACAACGGTTATAGTACATACATATATTAAAAAGTATAGAAAAATTGCAACTATGTATAATAAATTCAGTTCAGCCATTAAAAAAATATACACATATCGCTGACTGCCTGCAATAATGGCACAACTTAAAAAAATTCAAATTTGAACTGTGGAGGCAGTCTAATTTCAATTGCTTTGTACCATTACATGTACGAAATTAAATCAAAATCTTAAAAATTGTTTTCCAAAAATATGAAAAAATTAAACCGTTGTATTGGAGTTACCCATTCTACATGAGCTGTAGCAAAAATTCGCATTTACCCTCTATAAGGACTCACATAAAAATGCTCTTAAAATGACTCACAGACGCACAGACCGAGGAGGGTATGACGATGAAATGTGTTTTGTTTGGATTTGGAGTCACCGCAATTTTAATATTGGTTAAAACCTGGAAATTTGCTTAAGCGGAAATCATATTTACCCTTTGAGCAAGTAGAAATATTTCCGTAAGAACAATGCTTTTTGTCATATAGAATAGATTATAGACTATAGAAAATTTCTGCAATTCAAGTTCGACGAGTGAAATTGATATATCCATGTAATTGTAGAAGATTATTTTTAGGAGTCCCCAATGTTTTTTCACAATGAATTAATTTTCAGATGTGTTTGTTTTTGTTATACTTTCACTTCATGGCAAATAGTAAATACCCTATCGAAAATTCGAACACTCTATTCATAATAAAATAAACACATTCCAATCCAAAGCACTCTACATTTTGCACTCTCCTCTTCTTACGCAATTCACACTCCACACCCCAAACATTGCACTCTACGCTTCGCAATTCACACTCCACAGTGGGCATTTCGCACTTCAAATTTCACCACTCTGTACTTCATACTCCGAAATCCAAACTACACATTAATTTGCACCGCAATTCGCACTTCCCACTCCGAACTTCACACTCCACACTTCGAACTTTGCACTTCGCACTCCAAATTACGCACTCCACACTTTGCACTCCACACTTTGCACTCCACAATTTGCACTTCACACTATCTGCATTTCGCACTCCGCATTTTGCACTGAGCGTTTCATACTTCGCAGTTCACACTCCGCACTTGCAAGTTGCAACACCCCACTCTTCTTTTCGAACTCAGCCCTTTAAATTTCACGCTTTGGAGTTTAGTAGCTTAGTTCTAGTAAAATAATTTATCATTCATTTTATTCACATCATTTCTATTTTATAGATACTTAACATCAACTGTTTTAATTATTATTATCCTCGATTGAATTTAATGCTTTTTTTTTGTTATAATGTTCAGTAGACCATAAAGCAGAAACATATAATTACGGTGACCATCCGTTAATTATAATAATGAACAGTTCAGTATTTAAAGAAAATATTCATTATGAATTATCTGTTGAACAAAAACACATTAATGTTCTGTATTTCATTATTTGTTCTGTATTTAGTACAAATTCCTAAAAACAATAACATAAATATTAAAGCAAAATTCAATGGCAAATAAAATATAAAATAAAGATGCTAACGTACCCTAACCGCTTGAAAGAACAAACAAAACATCTAGTACAATTTTATTTTGTCAAATGCTCCTGCAGAAAGAGTTTTTTCTAGGTGCAGTGCCCATGGGTCATATTTCCCAAAAAAAAATCGAAATAACACCTGCGGGCTTTTTTTTTCCTTTTTGGAGTGGCAATAAGACCCACCACAAAAAGCATTAAAAGCCGCTGTAGTTTTTGCCTTTCTGAATTGGCATTAAGACCAACACTTAAAGTACCTATTCATACTTTGCTTTAAAATATTTTTCAATTAATGATTTTAAAACGAAAATTTTTTTGACTTTTTCAATAGTTTCATAGATACCTTGGATGGCCCATTTCACGGGTTCAGAAAAATATTAAAATCCGTAAAAATGAACTATGTTAATTTGGATTTATTTTTTTTTTTAAGTCTTTTAACATTGAAAATGTTTATAGGGTCGTTTTGAGAAAAATATGGTGTTACCAAAATGATTAAATGAACAAATGAATATATAACAAATGAACGAAATGAACTTTAGCGTATAGGGGGCTCAGGATCGAATTTTTGGTTGGTGTTACCAAAGAAAATGCCAAAATGAACCTAAAGACACAATCGATGAATCGTACCTACACGTTGATCGTCGCCAACCGACGAGCTTCAGTGGAGGATAGTTGAATTTGTATGAAATCTTAAAATCACTCGATTTGAGCGCACATAGAAGCCTTTTACTCAGGTTATAATTATCGGATGTTTAATGTTAAGATAGATAATTAAAGATAAAATGACAGGCTACAAATCTGCATCAAAATGTTTGCAAAAGCTTACAAAATTTCATACTAAAAACGTGAAAGATTAGCTTTTGAGAACTAATTTCATCACGGCAAATGACGTGAGGAACAAGAAAACAAAAAGAAAAAGAAAAAAACGTACCCACAAAGAATATACATTGCTGTTAGGGTGTTGGCAAGACATTGGTTGGAGTGGAATGTGTGCAATAAAAAACCACCACTGCACTGTGGCTGGTGGCAAACACAATTGGCTTCGCATCGGGAACAAAAATGATATACATACATAGCTACATTATTAAGTAGGTTAGGTATATATGTCTGTAAAATGTTATGTTGATTAAATTGTTGTAGGTATTTTGCAAATATTATTCGTAATGGTACGATTAGGTTGGTTTGGTTGGCTTATAACTTCTGTTCTAACAATCGGATATTTAAAATAAAGGTCTTAAAATGAAGGTAAAATATCGAACTAATTTATTCAGTTAAAAAATAAATGAAATAACATAAAAGTGTAGGTGAAAAACGTTTAGGTTTAATTCATCAGAATAAATAATTGCAAAAATTGAAAAATTGAATAACAAAATTGGCTTCGCCAACAAAATTTATATACCTACGTATCTATATAGGTACATACATTAAGTATGTAGGTAGGTAGAAATCGCGATCACGAGCAACCTAGCTCGTTGACCCAATTAGCGCTAGAGTGCGCCGTTTTGTTAACATAACTCGTTGGACCTGTGGATGTATGAAAATGGTTTGGAATGTCTCAGAATGGCTCAGAGACGTAAGAGGTTTGACCCCTTAGTATGACATTATGTATGTACATTTATATAAAAGGATTGATTTAGTTGTTCTGCGGTTGCCTTTTTACTTAAGTACTAATAATCGGACCTTAAAGATTAAGGTTTTGAAATAAGTTAAATAATAGGCTTCAAAGAGGGCCAGATGTTGGAGGTTAAGGTATTTAAATTAAGGTTATCTAGGCTAGAGGTAGGATTAACCTAGCGAAGCAACTTAAATATAATACCTAATCGAAAAGGTTGATTTGGTATCTTCTGTTCTAATTATCGGATCTTTGAGGTTAATGTCTTAGAATTAAGGTAAGATCTCAGGCTACAAATTTATGTGACAAAACAACATCTAAACCAATGCGTTTTTTGAACTTGACCAACGTCTAAACCAATGCGACTTTTGAACTTGACCTACGTCTAAGCCAATGTGATTTTTTAACTTGAACAATACGTCTAAACCAATTCGATTTTTGAGCTTGACCTACGTCAAAACCAATGCGATTTTTGAACCTAAAATATGCAAAGATACCGACTTGTGAATCTCTTTAATAAACTTACAACATTAGTTCTAAGGGCCTGTTGTTGAAGGTTAAGGTATTTAAGTTAACGTTAATCAGTCTAGAGGTAGGATTAACTTACCTAAGCAACTTAAATATAAATATCGAAAAGGGTTTATTTGGTAAGGATCTTTGAGGTTAAGGTCTTCGAATTCAAGTTAAATCTCAGGCTATAAATTTATGTTACAAAACTTTACCTACGTCTAAGCCAATGCGATTATTGAACTTAGAATATTCATAGGTACTGCAATATAATTGAACTTCTTTAATAAACTTATATAGATTTAGTTCTAATGTTCAGAAGTTCAAGGTTTAAGGTATAGAACTATAATAGTCGGATGCCGACCTAAGTGGTCGTACGAAACGAAACGAAACGAAACGAATACAAAGAATTCATATGACGTGCCCATAATTGAGTTTTGCTTGTTTGGACCAATTTTTTACTTTTGCTTTCGGAAGTGAAGAGCGCTCACCGACCGCTCCATGCGTAAGTAAACTGAGAGAATTTTCTTCCAACATCTTCCGACTATTACAGCTCTACCTTAAGGTCCTCAAATGAAAAAAAAAACGATTCAATTTGGTTGTCAACTCAGCTGTAAACTTAATTGGTGCTTTGCTTTTCATATATACTCAGATAAAAGAATACTGCTTAACTGTCAAAACCATTAATATTGTCTTAAGAAATTACACGACTCGAGTTTATTAAATTTATTAAAAGATGAGTTCAAAATGCAAAATATTATAGAATACCTGAAAACAATTAGGTAAATCAGGTTTGCATTGAGTTTGAGCTACACATCAAATTATTTATAAATTTGGTCTCGCGTTAAAAAGGGTTCACTTTGATAGTAAATCAAATAACTTGCCTATATATAAATAGTTGAGAGACTTGTCAATCAATTTGAGCAAATATTTGAATTTCTTCAACATCAACGCCGTGATTAAATAAACTGAACTGAACAACATTAATTTAACCGCCAACTGGGATTCAACATTAAAAATATCTACATATTGTAATTTCAGACTGAAGAATGGTTTCTTAGACATCTTCAGAAGTTTTGGTGGAACTATAGGATACAAATTAGAAATCACCAAGATTATTCATGTTTTTATTTTATCGAGCTAACACAAGTCATTTTCAATGTCCCCATAATTACTCTATGAGTGAAATCTGTAAATTTTTTGTTTTAAAGTTAGCTATTTTGTTTTAAAATTTAAGTTTTATGACTTTTAAGACTGAATTTCTGATTTCTGTACCTTCATTTTTATGTAGATATTTTTTTAATTAAATGGAATAATTTAAAATTGAATTGAATTTTGTTCCTTTTTTCACTTGTTCATTATTTGAAATTCTAAAATATGGTCACCGTACATATAATATGTATATACACTTACATATGTACAAAATACACATCCATAAGAAAAAGAGCACTCAAAATATATGAAGTAAATATTTGTCGAAGATGACAGACTGCGATTATGTGTATCTATCTTCTACTTTTCAAACAAATATCTACGATATTTATTTATACTAGATGGACGACTTAAATAAAGAATGATAAGATATTATACGTATATAGAAGACGAAAGAAATGAAATGCACATCACGTGGAAAAACATTGTTAAGATGAACGTCCTTTTTATTTTTATTGTCTTGTGTAAGTAAATACTACATTCTCAAAGGATAAGCTCTCAGCAGTAAAAGCAAATTGAATTCGTACATTGACTAGACATAATATATGTACATTGTAGGTATATGTATTATATTATGTAGTATATAATATTGTTTTATGCAATGTTTAGTCTTTGAGACTTTCACAGGCTAAACTCTTATCTGTGAAGTAAGCCCCCTTTTTGGAATTTGTTATTTTTGAAACTTGTTTCTGGTTGTTCCCGATTTGTTCCGCATTGTTCCAAGTGTTTTTTGAAAAATATTCAAAAATGGGGGTTTTAGGCACAAAAAACCGTTTTTAACATAGTCCCCCTTTTTTCGAAAATCAAATTTTTGAAAGTTGTTCCGCATTGATCTGGTTGTTCTGAACATATTGTTCCAAGTTTTTGGACCCCTATGTTCAAAATTTCAAAAGTTATGGACAAAATTCAAAAAAATTCTAGGCCCCCTTTTTTCGAAATTCTTTTTTTTCCGATTTCAAAACATGTTCTAACATTATTCCAAAAAATTTAAATTGTTGGACATGTATTTTTAAAGATGAAGCCTTCGAAACTTTTTTTCAAAAATCTCTCTAATATTTTTTATTTGTTTTTAAATCCATTTTAATAAAAATTTTCATACTAAAAATCAATTTTAACAAACTAAAGTCTGGAACAATTTAGAAGAGCCCTAGAACAACCTGGAATAAATTTTTGGAATTTGGACCAAGGATAATAAGATATTTTTATTTAAAGTGTTTTTGGTCTTAAAATCTTCAGTTTTCAATATTTTTCGATTCTTTGGAACAATTAGATTTGAGTGATTCTGCCTTTGGAACAAGTTTTAGATTTTGGATTTTCAGAAAAGGGGGGAGGGGGGGGCAGAGTTGAGTTTTGGAAAAGTTAAAAAACTCAGATGTTTTTTAACGTTCGTTTTTAAGCTGATAGTATGAATGTAAGGTCACAACATTTTTTCAATTATACATACAATTATCAGCAAGTGTTCTAAAGTAAATGCATTAAATGAAATAAAATACTAGAGAGCGGTTTTTTGGATTTTTGAAAAAAAGTTTCGAAAACTTCATGTTTAAAAATACACGTCCAACAATTTAAATTTTTTGGGAAAAGGGTTAGAAAACTTTTTACAACCAGAAAAAAAATTCAAACATAAGAATTTCGAAAAAAAAGGGGGCTAGAATTTTTTCGAAGTTTGCCCATAACTTTTGAAAATTTGAACATGGGGGTCCAAAAACTTGGAACAATGTTTAGAAGAGCAATCTGGAACAACTTTCAAAAATTTGATTTTCGAAAGCCTCCTGGCTAAGTCAAAAAACGGTTTTTTGTTCTAAACCCCCGTTTTTGAATATTTTTCAAAAACAAACTTGGAACAATGCGGAACAAATCAGGAACACAAATTTGAAAAATAACAAATACCAAAAAAGGGGGGCTAACTTCACACAGCGTACGTTCAGAAGCACGTATGTAATAGAAATCAAGGCAAGTTTTTAGTCTCTGAATGGTCAGCTGTCAATAAATTGCTTTCCAATTAAGGCAACTTTATTGGAAAGTTCACTGGAAAGATAGTCAACAAATATCTCCCTAAATTTCAAGTCAAGTTTATTTATGTCAAAATATCAGCTAATTATATTTTATCGCTAAATAAAAAGCTGAACTTCATTGTTCTGCAACTTCTTTTTTTTCATGTTTGTTATAAGTTTTGGTGGAAGTGGTTCTTTATCATACATATATTATGGAAAGGATTTAATTAGAAATGTAAGAAATATTAATTAATTTTTGCCTTGTGTGAGGTGGTTTTTGCAATACTGGATCCGCTGTGATTCGCTGTGCAATTCTCTTTTTTCTCTTTACACATTTTTCGTGAAAAGAAAAGAGAATTCTGTACTGAGAAACACGGGAGATGTAGAATTGCGTATTCCATAATCAATATATAAATATTATAAGAATGTAAATTTTTGAAGTAAAGACTCAATTTTGACATCAATTTGTCATCGTAAGAAATAACTAATTTCCTTACTCAATTTTGCGTTCAATGATTGTAGTTGCCTACATAATGAAGTCCCTAGTATCTGCTGAACGTACCCACACTCTTACAATGGCTGTTTTTGAAAACTTCAAATTAACGTCAAATGTTTTGTTGTCAAATATGCAACCGACTAGCTTGCAAACAAACAGATTGACGCTGATTAAACGAGTCTTTTATTCCGTCGTTTCGTCTTTTTGACAGCTTGTATGCTTTCTTTACTTCATTCTCCCTTCATTTCTACACTCTCACCCAAGCTGTCAAAAAGACGAAAAACCAAGCGACAGAAAAAAAGACTCGTGTAATCACCGTCAATGATCAACATCAGTCATTTTCTTGCAAATGCATTTGACGTTTAAGAACACACTCTCTGGATTCTCAATATTTTCGTCGTCAACTCAATGAGGATGTTATCGAACATATGCTTTTAGCACCGGAAATATGTTATGGTTTTGCATACAAATTTCATTTTGCATCGATTTTCTGAAAACTTATTTCCTATTCCGGGGGATATGAAACAAGTTCAGTATGTAAATAAATTGATATGTCATTAAAATTAGCAAATTTCGAGTGCCTTGGGCCTAGTTTTTTATTTCAGTTTCGAGGTTTGAACCTCGATCGAGTTAAAACTTCTGAAACATGTTTTTTTTATTTAAATTTAGTGAAAAATCCTGAGTGAAAGGGCCATTTCCATAATGTAATTTTGGTAGTTTTTGATAGCTATAAGTTAATCCTAAAGTTTATCCTCCACTAAAAAAAAACTGCTTCATAAGTTATCTCGGATTTAATTCATTTCCAGGATTAACATATCCCAATCTACACTCAGTGTTTGTTACCTTATCACTGAAAAATTGGCCCAGTATTCTTTTTTAGAATTCTTCACATATTTTGTAAAATACATATATATATATATCAAGGTTTTATTTGCACTCTTTCATATTTTTACTTTTAAGAGTTTTTTTTCTAGTTGATTACATCGGATACACAATATCGAATTTATCCTGTTATACTGGACGACTGAGTACATTTACGCACATCTGTAGATGTAAAAGACGGCGAAACATTCTGCAGCCTTTAGCTAGTTCAAATGCCAAGCGTTTTTTTTTTTGTATTGATAAACACATTTTGGCTGCAATCCAACACAAATTTACAGTTAAATAGCATAAAATAACAAACGGCAGACAGGTTCTTTCTGTCGCGTTGATGATAAGAAAAATAAATAATATATATACAAAAACACCCATAAGATAGAATACACACTGCACTGTCATACATTACATGCCATGCTTGAACTGGGCCGTCTTCAAGTAACTGGGGGCCTATTTATCCAGAAAATAATTTTTATAATTGACGCAAAATTTCAGTCGGTTAAGTAGGTACTATCAGTCGTATTTATTAGATTTTTGTATAGTTAGACAGTTTCTTGATAATCCGAAATAGTTGGAAATATGCTTTAATTGATTAAATAAAATAAGTTTAACTTTAGCCAAGATTAAGACAACCGAGTCCGTTGTCTAAGTTAGTTAGCTCTTAAACATCAATCAAAAAAGTTTATCAATAACTTGGACGGCTGTCCAAAGTTAGGTAACGTTTATAAATACAACCGTATATGTTCAAGCATTTTTAGTATTATAGGTTAGGTACGAGGTTAAATCAGTTTAGCATCATACCTCTTAAGTTTTATTAAAGTTCAAATCACTGAGTATCAATTTTTATCTTTTTAGTATCGTACTAACTTCCTAAAACAAATATAAATATCAAAAAAGCTGCCTTTGTTTAGTTTTTTTGGTTTAATCTTCAGCTGCATTTATTAAAAACAAATGAAGTTAAGAAAAATGTTACTTATTTAATTACTTTAAAATTTAAAAAATTAAAAACAAGAAATAAATGAACAAAAAATAAACTTAAGGATAAAAGAGATGACTATACAGCACTGTTTGTATTTACAAGAAAATATCTACTTTCTGACATTGTATAAAATCGTTCCCACAAACGTTTCATGAACTCTCCTTAAAACTGGCGGTAGGGTGAAAAAGAAACGTAACGTATCTTGTGATCCTGATCGTGATTCTGTGATTGTGATTCACGTTACGTTACTACGTTATGTATGTTTACACATCTTAACCGTGAGTTCCGGTACTCACACTTTTTTTCCAATTACCGAGAGAACTGGTTTAAAAAACGACATCGGTGATAAGCCATCACAGAAAAAAACATGAAGTGTTACCGGCATAAATTACATACTTGTTATCGACAGTTTGTATGAAAACTCCACAGTACACAAATCAAAGGTTGTCAAAGTTGGAAATGTCAAAAAATTAAAAATGGCTGTCCAGTGCCCACAGGAACTCAGCACGCATCATTAGAAACAAGAACAAAATATTGAAATTAGACAAGTAAAAGGACACTGGATCCACCATTTTACCACCATAATACCTCAATTTTGACAGATGCGCAGAAATGAACAAAAATGAAAACGCTAATAATATGACCTTTAATATGTGTACTGTGTGAAAATTCTATGTTTTTTTTTTCTGTGATGGCTCGGTTAATTCCCCATTTCGTTTTTTTTCCACCCAATCCCCCAGGACTGCAAGAGAACACACCTATCATGAACATTATTTCTTACCCCACCTTTTACGATTCCACGAACCACTAAACCGAGATTTTAATAGATTTACCCAAAAAAATTCTACGTTAATTTAGTTAGTTCAAATTATAAATTATTTTTAATAAATCTTTATAGGAACAATAGCTTTACTTTAAGGTACCTACATTTCGTTTAACTTTACCTAGGAACCTCCAGAATTGTCAAAAAAAACTTGGGTTTATTGGTTTTAAAAGATCACCAGTGGGCTTTAAATTGTATTGTTGACATTCAAGGCAAGAAATAAGAAGTTCTGTGCTTAATAATTAAAACATAAAATTTGTTTTAAATTTGTTTTAAAATTTAGTTAAAACAACTTCAAGAGTTTACCATTTCTATTTATTCCCTCTCATTCCGTAAGGCGTTTTAATAAAACGCCATTTAAATGACACGGCTCCAGAAGCGACAATTACAGTTTTAGTAAAACGACTACCGCTTTAATGGTTAGAAAGGTGAAGTCTTACTTAGGGCCAGTTTCACAGTGCACACTTAACAAAATAAGTGGCACTTAATTTTCCCATTTTGGCACTTAAGCCGCAGTTTTACTACATGAGTAAGTGGAACTTAAGTGGCCAACATCGGAGACTTAAGTGTCACTTATTCCGATAAGTTTACACTGTGAAATTGGGAATTAGTTTTCCATATTCGGCACTTAAGTGACACTTACTTCACTGTGAAACTGGCCCTTAAACGCCAATTAACGCTTCTGGAGCCCTGTCGTTTTCGTTAAACGCCTTACGGAATAAGGGTGGTTATTTTTCAATGTTTCCTTTAATTTTTATTTAAAAAATAAGCAATAATTACCTGCAACAAGCAAATCCACAACAAAATAATTTTCTTACAACAAATGTCACTTTGGCAGTATATTCTTTACCTCAACTCTTCACAGCAAAAAACCTGGGTCTACGTCAGAGCGAGTTCACGGAGACCATTGGTCTCAAAAAACACATAATTTAATTTGCAGAAAAACCCTTTAGAGCGACCTAATAGTATATTGGCTTTAAATCATTTGATTCGAATTACAAAAGAAAATTGATATCTTTGAGTTCACAGGAAATATAGAACGCAACATTTGCGTTCTGAAAGTTGCTGTCAAAATGCGGAGGAAACACTATACATATACATCGTCGCTGGAATTAAGCAAATTGATTTTCGCTGTCGGAATTTTGAGGGTTTGAGTTAAGTATGTATATAGAACGAATTGAAAAAAAAAAACTATTTTGTCTATCTTTTTTCTTTTCTATTTTTATAACTATATAGCTCTTAAATTGACAGTTTGATGGCGTGAGTGTCGTTTTACCTTTCAGGCTTTTCCGAACATTTTAAGAATATTTTTTTCCTACAAAACGACCCTTTTTTAGACATATTTAAAACCCTTGGGGTCGAAATCGGTTTCCCAGGGTTCATCATTAACGAAAACTGATTTTCGGGGTCAACGAGGTCTAAAAATCGACCCTATTAATTAACACAAGTTCTTATTTGATATATACTGTATAAGTTGGGTTACATGTATCTACCAAATTGTTAAAAGAATGACTTGAGAGAAGAATGACATTGAGACACAGTATCTAGCGTTGTGGAACATTGCTGAAAAATACCATATCGCTTTTCCATCATCATACCTAGTCGAAAAAAGCTTCAGTGTGGTTACAATCATTTTGATAAAACAAAGAAACCGTTTGAAAACCAGCGAACGCGGAGATTTAAGGCTGCAAATCACCAATACTGAACTGGATTTAGCTAGATTGGCAGAAAGTCACCAGGTTCATCCACCACACTGAATTTTTTTTGTATCTTTACTTTGCGATTTTAATGTTTTTTTCCAAAAATAATTACCTGCTTAAGTATTTTTTACTTAATTTGTATTGATAATTATTAATTACACTTGATATTTACTGAATTCTATGTCTATTTATTTTGTTAAATTTTGATAAGAAAATAATGTCAAGTTTACTCATTTAACCAACCGCAAAGTTTTTAAATTGGTAAGTATTTTGTATCAATAGGAAACAAACTAGAGATAGTATTTTTAAAGTAATTTGGCTATGGGGGTTTGAGGTTTCAGTTCATTTTGGAAAAGGGGTCTCTTGCCAAAAATAGGTTGGGAATCCCTGATTTAAATTATAAATGAAAATTAATTTTTTAACTGACGAAAAACTTCAAATCGATTTTTTGAAAAAACCACGTTTTTTGACACACTTTGCTTTTCCAACAACGACAAATTAGGTGTGTTCCTTTACTTTAAAACTTTGTGCATTTGTGTGAATTTCTACGTCATTTTATTTTTTTATATGAACTTTGACAGACTTTGTTGTAGAAATTCACAGAAATGCACAGAGTTTCAAAGTAAATGAACTAGGCTAATTATTAAATCTATAAACTGGAACAGGAGTGTCAAAAAAATATCCTCAAATAGTTTACCGGGGAAATTTCGTAACCACTCTTACTTTGTGCCCTTCTCACCTAAAAACTGAAAGTTCTGGGCAACTCATTTTCCTAACTGTGAAACTCTATTTTTAGAAAATGTTTTCAAATACCGTTATATTTCCGTTGCTCGAAGACTATATTGGATATGTATTATGTTGATTGGAAAATATGTTTTCCTTCGGCTGTTTTGGTCACAATAATTTTAGCAATGAAACAAGATTTGTTACATTTACTTTTCCCGACGTTTCGACAGGGGTTGCTGTCTTCTTCAGGGTGAACTTTATTACATATAAAATAAAAATATAGTTAATCACAATGTTATGCAACAACAATATACAGTGAAAAGTAAAACTTACACTTTAAGAGTTATAAACGTAGTTTAAATTTTACATAGTAAACTTAAATAATTTATAAAATACAATTTATGAAAACAAAACAATGAGACTTCCGATGAAGAAGTTGAGTCAATAACTGAAGAGAGAGAGGTAGATTACGCATTATTTAATTTGAAACGAGGGAGCAGTATACCGCTGAAATATTCTGTGTGTCCTGTTTTCGATTCATGTTGTTCTTGTTATTTAGAATATGAAGTGTCTCTAAAGTATACCGCTTGGAAGTGTGGGTTTCTCTTTGGAGAACTTGGACACCGTCAAAGTCGGGAGAGTGGCCACTTTCAATTACATGGCTGGCGAGTGCAGTTTTGGCTGGATTATTGGTGTTTATGTCGGACCTATGATTTGACATTCTTTGACGAAGAAATTGTTTTGTCGTCCCAATGTAACACAAGGGGCAAGGTTCACCAGTTTTGCCTTTACAATTGATCTTATAAATTACATCCGTACATTTGTCCTTACCAGGTTTTGCCTTCAATTTGGTGAAAAGATGTCCAAGTGTTTGGTTGGACTTAAAAGCTAAACGAACATTTTTAAGATTTTTGTTGACCATCTCTTTGAAGTTCTCGGTTAAACTTTGTACATAAACAACACTTTTGAAGAAACCATCCGTAGGGAATTCGCATTGTTGGCGGGGGGTTTTGTAGTTGTATTTTGAAAACAAACTCCGAATAGCTCCAGCAGGATACCCGTTATCATTCAAAATGTTGAAAACTCTTTTTTGATTAGCGGAGTGGAATTTTACATCACTCAACGTAAACACTTTGTTAATTAAGTTGGAAGCCGTGTTCATAATAATATGTTTGGCCTGACTGGAACGAAAGTTGATGAGTCTTCCTGACGCTGTATTTTTTTGATACCAGTCAAAGGAGAGATGATTTTCTTCTCTATAGACTTTTACATCTAGGAACGCTAGTGTGTTATTCTGTTCCCTTTCGACGGTAAACTGTATTTTTGGGTTGAATCTGTTTAGGGTCAACAAAACATCATCAATTTTACTCCTATCCATCACCGCAAATAAGTCATCCACATATTTTACTATGAAGTTTGGTTTTTCTTTTGAGCCAATAAAACACTCATCAAGCAAATAATCCATCACAAGGTCAGCAATAGTCGGTGAAAGGGGGTTGCCCATAGGCATTCCAAATATTTGCTTAAAAATATCCTCTTTAAATTGTAGAAAATTGTTTTCTTTTATGCAAAAATCGAGAATTTCGAGAAATTTGCCCTGGTTGATTTTAGTGTTTTGACTAATAATTTCCCATTTCTTTTTAACTATGTTGACAGCTAATTGAACTGGGATGTTAGTAAAAAGTGATACAACATCAAAAGAAACCAAAACATCATTCTCTCGTATTTCCACTTTTTTTGCTTTTTCCACAAATTCAAAAGAATTTCTTACAGTGTAGAGTGATTTGTTCGTCACACATTGTAAAATCCTACCAACAAATTTAGAGAGTGCATAGCAAGGCAAATTCGTTGATGATACGATGGGACGCATAGGCATATTGGGCTTGTGTGTTTTCGGCAATCCATATATCGCGGGAATTTGGGCAGTATATGTTGTCATCTTTGCTTTTTCTCTATCATCTATGAATTTGTTGTTGTTAAGCCATTTCACTAACTCATTATTGCGGGTTTGAAGCGTTGTTGTTGGATTATTTCTTATTCTCCGGTAAGTGTTGCGGTCTGACAATAGTTCACACATTTTCTCCTCATATTCTTTACGCTCCATAGCTACTGTGACATTGCCTTTGTCAGCTGATAGAATAATGATGTTCTTGTGCTGCTTGAGAAAAGAAATAGCTTGTTTGTTCACACCTAGTACATATTTTGCAAAAAGATCATCGTGTTGATGACGTTGAAATGAGTGCAACATATAGCTATATTGTGCTCTGATATTTTCTTGATCTCTTTCATCTTGAACGTTGCGTATAATTTCTTCCCCATCGGCTATCAACTGAAACAATGGAAAGCTTTTTTTGTCAACAGGTAGCGCAAACTTTTTACCCATCGATAACAGCCATTTGATTTCAAGAGGAAATTCAATGCAGGTTCTATTGTCAAACCATCGTTCATGCATAATGATGTTAAATTGTTTCCAAAGAGCTGATTTTAAATGGTCTATTTTTTGATCGAGTATTTGTTGTTTTTTTATTATATGTGTCTCGAAGAGAAGAAAATCATCTCTCCTTTGACTGGTATCAAAAAAATACAGCGTCAGGAAGACTCATCAACTTTCGTTCCAGTCAGGCCAAACATATTATTATGAACACGGCTTCCAACTTAATTAACAAAGTGTTTACGTTGAGTGATGTAAAATTCCACTCCGCTAATCAAAAAAGAGTTTTCAACATTTTGAATGATAACGGGTATCCTGCTGGAGCTATTCGGAGTTTGTTTTCAAAATACAACTACAAAACCCCCCGCCAACAATGCGAATTCCCTACGGATGGTTTCTTCAAAAGTGTTGTTTATGTACAAAGTTTAACCGAGAACTTCAAAGAGATGGTCAACAAAAATCTTAAAAATGTTCGTTTAGCTTTTAAGTCCAACCAAACACTTGGACATCTTTTCACCAAATTGAAGGCAAAACCTGGTAAGGACAAATGTACGGATGTAATTTATAAGATCAATTGTAAAGGCAAAACTGGTGAACCTTGCCCCTTGTGTTACATTGGGACGACAAAAAAATTTCTTCGTCAAAGAATGTCAAATCATAGGTCCGACATAAACACCAATAATCCAGCCAAAACTGCACTCGCCAGCCATGTAATTGAAAGTGGCCACTCTCCCGACTTTGACGGTGTCCAAGTTCTCCAAAGAGAAACCCACACTTCCAAGCGGTATACTTTAGAGACACTTCATATTCTAAATAACAAGAACAACATGAATCGAAAACAGGACACACAGAATATTTCAGCGGTATACTGCTCCCTCGTTTCAAATTAAATAATGCGTAATCTACCCTCTCTCTTCAGTTATTGACTCAACTTCTTCATCGGAAGTCTCATTGTTTTGTTTTCATAAATTGTATTTTATAAATTATTTAAGTTTACTATGTAAAATTTAAACTACGTTTATAACTCTTAAAGTGTAAGTTTTACTTTTCACTGTATATTGTTGTTGCATAACATTGTGATTAACTATATTTTTATTTTATATGTAATAAAGTTCACCCTGAAGAAGACAGCAACCCCTGTCGAAACGTCGGGAAAAGTAAATGTAACAAATCTTGTTTCATTGCTAAAATTATTGTGACCAAAACAGCCGAAGGAAAACATATTTTCCAATCAACATAATACAAATCAAATTGGTCAATAAATCTACATCTTTATATTGGATATGACAGCTTTAATTCTAATTTGTCAGAATCTCTGACGGTCTGACCTTTTAGATACCTACATTTGGTAGGTGAAGCTCAAAGGAACGTATATTATATTTTTTTTACAGATAGGTACAATATCAACTTGAATTTAAAAACTTAAACCTGAACTTGAGCTAGAAAAATGTTACTAACCTAAAAACGCAAATACAAACCTTACTTGCCAAATTTTTGTGACTGATGAATGCTTTGGCATTTTATACTAATTATATTAATCCATGCACAAGTACATTGTAGTAAGATATGTTATGTACCTAAGTAGGTATATATGTGTATAAAAGAACGTTTGGTTTGTGTTTTGTCCCTGGGAAAAGTAGGAAGAGGCCCTTTGCAACGTGGGCCCAGAAACATGTGGCCCCATTCCTTAAGATGGCACTATGTTGTATAGGCATGCGATATGTACTTATATGTAGGTATGTGTTTGTTGTTGTTATATACCTACATATGAGATAGATAGATATAGGTGCATACATAATATTTTTCAAAAGTATATTTTGTTTTCGCAAGAGGATGCAGATGCATTCATAATAATTTTTGCTGGAGCAATTGACACTGCATTCAAAAGCGGGCAAACGTTCCGATTCTGCGAGTTGCTCTGCAATTGAACTCAAGGATAACTTTGTGCGACAGTGGGTTGCATTAATTAATGACGGGAAAAATGGATGCCTGAGCAGCATCGGATTGTGTTGCTCTTAGGGTTTCCTCCTTTGATACAACGCTACTAGTTGGTTCGGTAGATATTATGAATGTACATTTGTACATATAACTGTATATGGTCTACCTATGTATACATAGATGATGCATACATATATACATATTTTAGGTACAATGATGATGGAATTTTTTCAAAAGGGGTTACTCTGATGAATGAAATAAAAGCACGTTGCATTGTTCTAAAGTCATACCTGTTTGAACTATAAGAGCTGTATTTTTTTGTATACTTACATAGGTGTTTAAAGTTAGTTTAAATTTTATTGAACAGATTACATTTTTTTGTGATGTAATGATATAGATGAGGTAATTTTTGATCTGCTTTTTATTCAAATATGATTAATTTGAATTTGAGATTTAGTTGGTATGTACCTATTAGTAATTAGACTTAGTTCAAACACACATTTATAAAACAATTACTTTTCATCAGTCCTCAAAAATAGAAAATTTTCACTTCCCATGGTGGTGAAAGTTCGGGTATGAATTATGAACACAAACATTTCCTATTTTTACCAATATTATTGAAATATTGAAATGTTTGCCGGTAAATTCTAAAATATATACCTACACGATTCGGAGTTTTACAATAATAAAGTGATATTGGTTGTTTTGTCTTTTTTCTGAAGCAAAGCTTAATATTTGATAGTTTATGTGTAAGAAAATCTAAAAAAATCTAAAAAAAATCAAATTCTATAAATCCATTATTCTGTATTCCAAAATTATTTATTTCAATATTCTGTAAAATATAAAAGAAAAATTGTTTTGATAATGGAAAAAAGAGCGCACTTGCTTGTGTTTGCTATTTTTTTTAAATAGCAACAACATAAGATGCATCAAATCAGTACAGTGTACAAAAAATTACTTATAATAGAAAATTAACGACACCATTTGCATTAAAATCCAATAAATTTTCTTAAAGTCATTCCTGAATCCTCATTTAAAAATAAGTTATTTAAAAAAAATGTAATTTAATTTCCAAGTCAAAAATGTTTGCAGAACAAAATTTTTTTATGTATTTTTATATGCTCTTGAACATTCTTAAAATAAAATATTAGCCTAGTCAATAAGTCACAAAAACAGCCCAATTAAGAACTAATCGCCGGAAAGCTTAATTTTGTTATATAAACTTCTCATGGTGTTTATAAAAAACTGTCAAAAGTCGCCCCATCGATATAAGCGCCGCTTACAATTTTACCGGGGGTTGAAGGTCCCTGAAAATGGTTTTTCAGGATTAATTCCCAAATGGTAAGTTGTACAGAAAAAATGATATTCATTAATTTGTAGCTTAAAAAATTTCCTACAAAAAACATTAAAATACTCTTTTTCATAAAAATGAGCGTTTTCGAAATAAACCAATCGGAAGAGTTAGGGATTTTACTCTTCTATATAGTGGGGTGGCTTAGTTCAAAACTTGTACATTTTGTGATAAAAGCATCAATTTTTTTACTGTTGGTTTATTATATGAACATGGTTTCAGGATATTGGCCCACTCTATTTGTCCACCTCTTTAAGTGGGAGGGGCAAATTAAAAAAAAATATTAAAAATAGAAAATTAATATAAAAACACAACGGCCTACAATATAATGTTATAGCTTTTTTTAAAGTAAATTTTTTTTCTACAGGTGGAAATCTTCAAAAGACACTTGGTAATATTCGGTACCAAGAAGTGTGTGACTTGCACCGCACTAAAACCACCGGGATATCAGGACAAGTCAAATTCAAATTTGAAAATAAAATTCGAAAAATTAAGATTTTAAAAATCATTTATTCAAAAACTAAGCACTTAAGGCCCAGTGCGCACTTTTTTTTATTATCAAAACAATTTTTCTTTTATATTTTACAGAATATTGAAATACAGAATAATGGATTTTTAGATTTTTTTTACACATGAACTATCGCTCATATCGATGGGGACTTTTGACATTTTCTTAAGAACGTCATGAGGAGGCTTTATACCAAAAACCAGTTTCAGGCGATTTTTTACGAGTCATATCCCTTATAATTGACTGGACTATATCTTCGTGCAATAAATATATCTTTTGCATCTTATACAAATAGGTACCCTCAGCAATTAATTGTTATGTTTATCCTATAAATGTATTCATTCCCAATTAATTCACTTTGTTAAGTTAAATCTAATCGATATTTCTACTTTTCTTTAAAAATCCCTTCATTTTTATTGTGTCATTGAATATCCGTTTCCTTTCTTTAAACACAATCGAAATGCCGAATTTAAATTTGATTCAAATTACAGTTGTATACATCCCTTTTATGTTGTCATTTTCATGTTAATGCTCCATTTTGCGAACTTCAGAGACGAACACAACAAAAAGAGGGAAAAACTTCACAAATCCCTATATGTTTGTATGTATGTATGTATACTGCAGATTACATAGCCCGATTGGAATTTTATGTCAATCGATACAATGACAACATTGACTTGGTTGTATGCTAATTTGATATCGTTTTTCTGCAGCTTCACGCCAATGAATTGACTATTTTGCTGATATACATATTTAGATAAGGCCACGCGGCCCGGGGTGGTTTTGCGCAAATGACGATGAATGGCAAACAACGTTTCCCGAGCACCACATTTCAGACAGTTAAATTGACCTGTCTCATGCAGGTGGTCAAAAGTTCAATAATAATTACTGAAGACTGGCAGGTGGGAGTGATCGGTAATTGTAATCAACGCAACGCATAGACGTATACTGACTTTAAACTATTTTCACATGCCATTACAATTTTGCTTGGACTCTCTCATTTTCAGTGTTTTATTTCCAAATGGAGCTGCAAGTGTTTTCTATAGTTGAAAAGTGATTTAAAAAATGTTTAACAAATGTTCTCACTGCAGTATATAATACATATATATATGTATATACCTACTCGTACTACCTATATAGGTAAGGTATGGTGACGTAGGTACACAATATGTCAAAGAATAAAGAATATTTAAGTTGTTAATTTTGTTTATGAAAATACAAATTTTCTTCACAAAATATACATACTTAGGTAGGTAGCTTAGTCTTATCTCGGGAATTCGATACTATAAGAAAAGATTAAAAATAAAAGTTTAAATTCAATTCTAACAATATAACGAGACCGAGACGAGACTTTAAAATATCTTGTATGTAATATGTACCTCGTTCTCGTGTACAGCTGTATAGTCTTGTCCACCTCTTGTCGTGTCCCCATTCCACAGTAGTTTTATTTAACACTTTAATGAGTTTCAAAAAATCTCCTGAGTATTTTATATTTAAACAGTGAATTAAATTCCATTCCAAATTTGATTTTCATATTTTGTTGCCACACTTCCTCCTCCATAACCAGAGCACACTACATGGCATTATTCATTATTTAAGATGAGAAAGATTTAATAGGAGTGTAACAAAAATTTTGTTTGAATGCACATCTTATATTTGTCGTGGTTTCATAAATTAATAAGATCAGTCTAATACAGCCTGAGTACTTAAGTGCCCCATAGACCACTTTTTCGGGAAATGAATTCAATGATGCAGTTATACTAAATCGAATTTCCTCTTTCGATTGGTGCTATTCCAGTTGTACCATCTTCATTAATAAGGAAATTAAAGAAGTCATGTTTGCACCATAGACCACAATTCTGACGTATTATCCAAAATTTGACGTATATCCAAAAATTTTACTACGTGGGGCAATCTTTGAAGAAGAGTTCCTATTAACATCATTTAATGCTTAAGTGCCCATTCTTCGAAACTTTTGATCGATGAACAACGATAGTTCCAGGCTTAAAATCATGCAAATGCAAAAAGAATATTTCAAAAATTACAACTCGCCTAGCTTAAATTTTAATTTTCCTAAAATGAAGTATGCTTCAGCAAAAGAAATTATAACCTTTACAAAACGATTTATCCAGAAAAAAGAAATCTTTTTTAATAGACAGCGCAAGCGAATACTTCAAGTGCACTTCGTACTTCCAAAAATTGTTATTCCTTATAATACTGTAAACCCATCACAGGAAAAAATAGAAGATATCGTTTCAATGTATCCCTACAAAGTACATGCCTCAGGAGGATATCAACTTTTATAAAATTATTCTTAATCTGACATAAAAAGTTTTAAGTCCAAACAAAAAAGCTGTGAAAAATATTAACAATAACAAAAAATTAGCTAATATTTTGTCTATAATTAAGATTTAAATATTAGATATTTAGTTAACCGCATTACATTTGTTCTTGAAGACTTTTTTACTTTTAATTTTAAGGAGTTTTTTTAATTTCGTATTTTTTTTTTAATTTAAATAAAAAAAATTTAAAAAAATAATAAAATAAGTTTTTTTATTTTAAAACAAAGTCATTTCTATAAGATTATATATGTACCTTCACCTTATACCAAACTACATAACTGCATTTAATGCATGTTTTAATCGATATAAATAATGAATTAATTTTTATTATTTAGGTGGATAGATTCTATAATTAAGAAATCTTATAAAATAACTTAAAATCTATTTCCTACATATTTGACTTGAATTAAATGTATTTTTTTTGGTAAATTTTGATTTTCTGTATTTTTAATAATTAAAAAACTTACCAATTTCTGAAGTTTTATCAGATTAATAATAATCAAAGATAATGCTAAGCAAGGCATAGTCATCGGATTAAAATTTCTTTTTGTTTTACGTTTCTATCATTAAAAATAAAATTAAAAAAAAATAAATAATGTCAGTCAGTGCTTTTGATTTTTATTATTATTCTTGTTAACTTTGCATATTGCATAAATGCCCTATATCCATGGAAAATTAAATTTTTTTTTCATCGGTTTAACATTCGTATGGAGTAGGGTTCTATATCCATTTCTGACTTTTTTCATACTTTTATTTTTCTTTGAACAACCATAAAAGTTTTTGACTGCACTCCTTTAAATTACAACAAAAATATCTTCAAATAATATCTATTAAATTCCAAAAGTCATATTTCTCAAGTAGAAAGTAACGAAATTATATTTCAAATCTTAAAATTCGTTTTCTGAGGAACAATTTCTAGGTCTATGGGGCACTTAAGTACTCAGGCGGCGCCATGTTTATACGGCCATGACCGGTTACAGATTGAAAATTACTTTCATAAAATTGTTTCCAATATACACATTATATGAGTCAGCACTTTCCATTTATAATACATATATTATGTATGTACTTTCAAAATAATATTCCCAAAAAGTGAATGAATATTTCCTAATTAGTTATCTCATATCCTATCCGAACAACAGCCCTTTTGCTACATGGCTACATGTACTTCTATTGTATATTGTATAGGCTATAGGTAAGTCCTTATCCATAACATTTCCGAATTATGAAGCTAATTATTTACGCTTGCTGAGCAACTACACCAAGTGTGTTATGGGCTATATGCTCCAATTGTAAGGGGAAAGGTATGGCATGTTTCATGGTCCTGTTGTGGCATAATTAAAACTTTCATTTTGCATGCATTATTTGTTAGCATAAATCAAACACCAAACCTTATTGTTTTGAATGGCTAATGAGTTATTATGGAACACATCTGGTCATAGTGAACTTTTTTAAGGATAAGCATACATTTTAAAAAAAATAAAAAATGTTATCGTTTTTTTTTAAGCACCATAGATGTTTTATGAAGCAAAGTTTGGTTCTGACATCAAGGAGAATATAAAAGAACAATCAATCAAATATAAATTAATATTTGTCGGAACTTAAATGCACATAATGTATAAAATACTTTAATAATTTGAGGTTATCGTAACAAAATTTAATTTATATTCTTAAGCCACGATTGCATCTTAATCATCTTTGAAAATTCTGTTACATTTAAAAAGTTTCTCATAATATTATCGTGAAAATGTCTGTTTAAGAAATATATACATTTCTAAATAGGAAAACTTCTACTTGATTGAACGATAATATTTTCGATGCGAATATAATTTCTGATTTATTGGGAAATTCAATTATATGTGGCACGAGAAATTGTATAAATCGTTCAAATGTAATGTGTAAAACTGTAATGTTTACATATACATATATAGATTGGCAAGATTTATGAGCTACTGGGTTGATGCATTTGAGAATTATTTTTTCTTACTTCAACTGCGGATTTTCGAAAGGGCAATGAGAATTATCCCTACCCACTGCACTCCCCCAGAGCAACCTCTCAAATTTGTCTAGTTTTCAAGTACTACTGGGCAACCTTCGTTACATCAGTTAAAAAGTTTACTTAATTTACAAAATATATTTAAAAACATTATTTTACAAATTCTCTACAAACATTTTTTAGTGAAAAATTGAAAAAACTTACAATCCGGCATCGTTTAAAAGTTTAAAAATTAGATCAGAACATGTCTAGTGTTTACCCATCTCTATATTTCGATATAGTAAGGGTATTCACGTCGGAAAAGAATCGTAAACGTGGTAAACTCTTGTAACCTTAGAAGAAGAAATAGAGGAACGGGCATTTCGAGGAAAAATGAGGATTTTTTCAAAATAGTGTGAGTTACACAAATGCATTCACACATGCACTTATGTGTTGATCACAACAATAAACATACTTACCATCATTTTCGCCAAATAACTCAAGAATTAATAGATCATTGAAAACAATTTGTTCATATGCATAAATTTACTTTTTTGGCTTATTTTGGGCGTTTTTAAATTGCGGATGACAAATTTTACGAATATTAAAATTAAATAAAATATTTTAAGCTGTTTGACGTTTAACGAACAGCTTATTTATTTACTATATCGTTTATCACAATATGCAAAATGTTTTTTGGTGCGTTCATGAAACGTGTGTAGGAAACTTTACGATTTTACGACATCGTAAAGTTTAAGACGTTGCATGAATACCCTTAAGCCGGAACGTCACCTATCTCGTGTGGTGTGTTGTGAAGTGGTGTGTCGCTATCGCCCCAATGTCTTTCTTTCATATGCTTAGAGCCACATTTGGGAAGCGTGTTGTGTTGTGGAGGAATCGCTACTGTTTCCATTGCGCCATACCACGATGTGGAGTTTACTACTTGTAAGAAAGAGAACACTTATATTATAAACAAAAATCAAAGCAACAGTCATGACATGACATATATATCTTTTTCAACATCACTCCACACAAGTGTGCACATTCAACGACACACCGCTCCACACCACACGAGATAGGTGTGGTTCCGGCTTTAGTGATAGATAGATAGATAGATAGATTCGATTTATTGTTTGATATAAATATACAATTAACAAATTAATTTAATACAGATCGTTTAAGCTTGGCATTGCCGTCTGCCCGATTGACATCTTATAAATTATATCCTAATAGTTTATTTTTAAACATTAATAATTTTTTAAGTAAATATACATTTTTTTAATTTTAAAAAGAATTTTTTCATTATTAAAGCTTCATTAATAATTTGTCTTCTGTATGACATTGCAAGTTGATAATATTTTAAAAGTTTTTTATTATTACATTCGCAGTTGAGCAACCTAAGTACTTCTTCTTCTGTAAGAAAATTGCTGTTCCAGACACCTCTCCTTATTTCGCACAAAACGGGACAATTTCCAATGAAATGCACGACATCCTCTCGTTCTTGAAGATTGCATAAACTGCAATAAATTGGTAAATCATCTCGATGTGGTCTGTAGTGCAAATTGATCAGCTCACCTCTCATTTTGAAAATTACTGAAATAAGTTCCAACTCGTTCTCGTTTCGGAAGTAATTTCGTTCACACAAATTGTGGTTGAGACGGCTGTATATTGCTCTATGTCCGGACGATGTAGCCTTTTCAATACAGTCCAGTCTAAAATGATCATCAACCTTCCAGACAAGCTCAAATAGGTCAGCTTTGCGGAAACTTCCATCTTCTTCCAGTAGTTTAAAATTGCTTCTGTAGCTACTTCCAAGTTCGTTTAACACTTTATACCAGAAATTTTATTTTGCTATAGTCTGCAGCGCTACAATTTTAGGCAGCCTTTACATCTGGCATATCAAGCACTTTTGAAATGTACTCAACGTGATAACTTAGAGTTTTCGCAAAAAGAAGTGGCAGTCCTGTCTCAATTGGAATCATGTAGTTAGGGGTGGTTTTGGGTAAGTGGAAGCATCTCTTTATAAAGTACCTCAGGAGCTTTTCTACTGTTTCATATTATGCAAACCCCCATGCTTGAGCGGCGTAAAGCATAACAGATTCCGCTACTGCTGAAAAAACCTTATATTTCATATGGTGTGATATTGGTTTATTTAAAAAACAATTACTCCAAGTAGCACTTATAGCACTTATAGCACTTTTCGCTTTCATTAGCCTCTCTTTGAGGTGGGGTTCCATGCTTAGGTTGCTAGCTATTATTACTCCCAGATACTTGTAGGATTTGACGATCTCGATAAGATCCCCGTTAAAGTACCATTTCTCATTTCTCGAAATTCGGCCACCGCCTTTCCGAAAAATCATAATTTTCGATTTATCCAAATCAACCCTCAAATTCCATGTCCTACAGTACATTTCCAGTCGATTTATCATCAGCTGTAGTGTTTGGGGTAAGTTTGCAAATAGAACCGCATCATCCGCAAATAAAAGAGCTTTTATTAGAATTTGTGAAACTTCGATTCCACCCGGTAGGAACTCAATCAGATCGTTTATAAATAAGGCGAAGAGGTTTGGGCTGAGGGAACAGCCTTGTTTCACTCCCATTTTCGTCGCAAACCACTCTGAAATGACTGATCCGTTCCAAACAGCTGAAATATTTCCACTGTAGATATTTTCAAGCACCTTTCCAAACTTTGCTGTCATTCCAAGATTGTACAGCTTGAAGAATAAAGCTTCTCGGTCAACTGTGTCGAAGGCGGCTTTAAAGTCGACAAAAAAGACGTAGAGTTTCTTTTTTTGTTCGATAAAGTTGTTAGCTATACTCTGCAGTACAAAAATATTATCAATTGTTGAATAACCACTTCTGAATCCAGCTTGAAATTCTTCAATCAACTTGTATCTATGAATCCATTCTGTTAGGCGATCGTTGAAAATTGTTGTGAAGATTTTGTATGATGCATTGAGAAACGAGATTCCGCGATAGTTGGCAGGATCTGTTATGTTACCTTTCTTATGAATTGCAAAAAATTAAACATTTTTTAAATTGTTCCGGTATCTCTCCAGTATTAAAAATGATATTAAAAATTATTATTAAATGTTCAATGAGCTCATCCGTTCCATATTTAATAAACTCAACCGATATTCCATCCGGACCCGCAGCCTTCCCATCCTTAAGTTTCTTTATCACTCTACACAATTCCTCACGACTTATAGCAGAATCCGATATATCGTTTGAATATGCTGGTTTAGCGTAGTGAATCAACGGTGCCAAAGACTCTGGATTCAAAAGTAGCTTGAAATGATCGCATAAGGTTTCGATATTGATTTTCGAGCTTATTTGTAGTTTTTTCCCGTTAAGTTGATTTACTGTCATCCAAAATTCCTTCGAGTTTTTACAATGCGTGAGTTTGAGCGCTTCATTTTCAAAAAATATGGATTTTTTTTCTGCACATCTTCGTTTGTACATAGAGTTAGCTTCAATATACATATTTTTAAAAAAGTTATTGCCATACTTTCTGAAAGCCTTAAGCCATCCAAAGGATTTTTTACGTGCTTGTTCACACTCTATATCAAACCATTTCTCCCTGGGTTTTGACCTTTCAACAGCATTATTGAAGATTGGGTAAGCCTTCCTAATCGTATCTTCAACATCACATATAGTAAGTGGGCCTTCTGCTAGAAGATTTCTGTTAAGATTTTTTCTATATTCGTCAACTATGCTTAGGAGGGAATCTTAAGGCAATTGTTTGTTCATCTTCAGTTTTTTCTATTCCAAGTTCAGTTATTATTGGCATGCGATCGGAATATGGAACACTAAGAACCTCGAAATCCGCTACAAGTGACAACCAATTCCCTCTCACTAAGCAATAGTCGATAACCGAAGATCCTTGCTGTCCAACGAAGGTAAATTCACCACGTTTATCGGACTCAGAGACACCGTTCATCAAACGAAATCCATAAGAATTACAGAGATCTAGCAAGTTAACTCCTCTAGCAATAGTTGTAGTGTCTTTTGAGTTTCGAATTTTCCCAGTAAATCTGTTCTCTATTCCTTCATCTGTTCCTAATCTCGCATTAAGGTCTCCAATGATCATAACATCCTCCTTATCATAATGTTCAATAAAGGAATAGAGTAAGTTGAAATCATGGTCCCAATTATTACAATTTATGTATGATGGTATTATGGTATAAATTCGGTTGCCTATTTCGATATTAAGAACATAAACTTCATCTATAATCTTAAACTCGCACGCAATATTTTGAAGATTGTTTTTGTAGCCAAAAAAGCTTTAGTGTTTTGAGACATATCTGTCAGAAATATTTATTTATTTAATTCATAGTAAACTCGGGATCTAAACTGAGTGAAAAACATTTTTTAGGAGTAACCTCCGGTTTAACTCCGAATCTGGGATGATCTCGAACAGAAAAACTCGGCCTAAATAAAATACGTTGAATACAATAAATTAAGTCGGGGCATTTAGTCCAATTAAAATACTGCAAATGGAGCATACGAACAGCTTATTTACGAATGACAAATTCTGCAAGGTAAGTAGGTATTTGTTATGCTCATTTCTCAAATTCTACCCTTATTTTCTATACAAATTATGGTAATTATATCCATTATACAAGTAGATATACTTATACATATCTATAGATTGTTCGCTTTATTATATACTGTTGCTTTTTAGCTCTTATCTTTGTTTTCATGCAATCAATGAAATTATTTTAGTTTTATTATAAGCCATTTCCTTGTCCATCCTTACTCAACACTTTCTCAAGGGAAAACCATTTCGTTTAACATTAACATTATATGGTTTTACAATTATATTGTCGTAAGTTGTAATCTATTTCCTGGATTTATAGCTGTAAACTTTAATTCCCTTTACGAATTCTGATTTCAAATGTTTCGGGACTCAAGTCCAGTTAACCAAAACAACATTATTTTATGTTACCATCATTCAGTGGTTGTCATTGCCATATTGCTCCCTATATGATGGTTTACAGCAAAGAATCTTCTTTTATGCTAATATCGTAAGTTTGTGTGTAGCATTCGACATAAACACCTCGGGGCCGAGTCATTACATATGTATGTATGTATGCTCGACCGGCTGGAATCTTTTTTTTTTACCCATAATGATCCATTAGGGGGTGGTAAAAATGTTATTAAAAGCAATACTGATGGAGAAAACCTCTGCGGGCAATGTTCATGATGGTACAATATAGTGGTTTCAAACATGAAAGCATTGACAACAATGGTCCAATCGGGATGCGTGTTTTTCGCCAAATAAAATTTGATATTTTATTTTGTGGCATCGAGGAAGCAATCCTGCGAAATGAAATGAACAAAGCGCCTCTGGGAGCAAAAACATCGTATATATGTAGGTATATATGGAAGAACCGACTGCAATATTTTCGTTCTTTTTGTTGGACGGCTTTTAAAATATTTACATACATTCTATAAGGGTGACCAAAGACCATATTTCCGAAAGCAATTATTAATAATACATTAATTTAATTATTGTTCATAAGTTATAAGTTATATGATTTATTTAGCAGGTTATATTCTTAATCCAAAATTTGAATTAGAAACGAAAAATGAAAACTAAAAAAACAAATCATAGAATTGAATCCGAGTTTTCGGCGATCAAGTTCCTTGAAGGTTTCTCCCATATTCATTAAAAGAATGAACTCGTTTTATTTTTCATTTCTAAACGGGACAAGGGAATATTTGTTATCGATATATTTTTAAATTTAAAAAACAACGTAGGTATAAAAGAATTCGTAAATTCTAAAAATCTTAAGATATGAAAGTTTAAAATTGAAAACGGGTAGATTAATTTTATGTTGTTGGAAAGAAAATAAACAAATTTTTTGTTCATGTTTGAGGAATTTTAGGATTTATTGGCTTCCTCCCAGTTTTACAGTGGAAGTTTAAACTTCACTTCTGGTTTAAACTTAAGTTCAACAATTAATTCAGTTTCACAATTTTGTTTAAACCCTCAACTGATTTAATTTTGTAGTTTAAACTGAACGAAGGTATCATGACGTTTAACCCTCAGCCCAACGTTTATAACCTCTTGAAAGCACGGTGAAATTTTCGTTTTTGGTCTTCAACACATCCGATGATCGGTAACGGGAGCCACTATTAGAGTTGAAATCTTCTGCAGTGGACTCCTATGCTGTGGCTTTTTCTTTCCATTGAACTTTATCAGTTGTTATTTTTTTTGTTTTCTATAATGTGCTTATTTTTCATCACCAATTCCGTAAGCAAATTTACGTTTAACTTTTGAAAAGTTATTGCTTGTTTTTTTTCACAATTATCGTTTTATTGATACTTATTATTTTCCATTTTTATAAATTTTCGTCTCAAAGTCACAGGTCACAAGAGTATACCTACTTGTAAACAAAACAAACTTTCCCGATTGTCAAGAACACAAAATATTTGCTGTTTCGCGTGTTTTTTGTTCCAAAGACACAAAGAGAAGACAAAGAAAGATTTTGGAAAAGCTGCAAAAGAAACTACGTAGGTACTGTTTACATTACAACACATGACGTCAGAACGACGTAAAATGCCGCCAACCCCTATTCATTTACAATTTATTTAAACTATACATATTCTATTTAACTCATGTTCAGATTATACTGTGAAACCGGACGAGTTGAACTTCAAATTTAAACTCAAGTTCAGGTTCAGCTGAACTTAAGTTTAAACTTCACACTGTGAAATTGAGGGTTAGCGAATTAAAAAAAAATATATAATACATATTTTTCTAGGTCAATTTATCGGTATAATATTGATTTTTATCCTTTAAAGAATTGGATTAGAAAAATCTCAAATTTTAACGAATGAAAAGGACTATTTTATACATTGGCCACTCTGGGCAATTTTCGAGGGCCAAACGATGAGGGGGCTCTTTATAGTAACTGGCGGAAATAGCTATAGCTCTCTAGATATAAAAAATGTGTGGTAGCTCATCCAAGTTTGTTGTAGCTTCATTCAAAATCTTTAATATTGATAAATGGTGGGAAAATATTTGCTGCCCTAATTGCGAATATGTTATCAACCAAACCGTTTTAAAGAAAACAAACAAATTCTTCTATGACTGACACGTCATATTGTGTCTTGCTAGAATGTGTTTTAAACCTTGTTCTTCAACGATAATCATCAACCAGTTCTTTGTTAATATGACGATATATTACGAAAAATAACCTTTATCGACTTCTCCCTCATCGTAATGTTCTGTATTGTTCAAACCTCTAAATTTTTCTATTTTTCAAATTTAATTTGTTTTTTTTATTTAAATTATAATACTGAACGAATGGTCACCTTAACTAAAGTATAATACCCCGGATATTGTACACAACGCATCATCATCGACTCGACCCTTTTAATAAAAGAACCACAAAAATTTAAACATAAACAAAAGGACAATATGAAAGTAAAGTAAAGTATTTAGATATAGGATTTTATTTTACTCTTATATAATGACCATTTTGGGATTTCTCGAAGTAATGGTACTTTTTTAACAAGTCGATGATATTTTTGAGTAAAGTCGGTAATATGTCCATTGATACTAATTTACAACATCAATGAAATCTTTATAACTTCATTTACTTTGAATAATAGTTCTGAATCTTTTGGGTAGGTATTTGGTTAAGGAAACTTCATGGGATTAAACGGTAAAAATAAAAAGTTCTTCTTTTTGAAAATCACTTTTTTTTTGCATAAGAAATGTTTTATTCTATTATAATATACCTACTGCTGTTGCGAAACTAAATTGTTCAGTGGCAGTGGCAGTATGGTGTGGTGAATCGGAAATCTAGCTGGACAAAATTATAAAATCGTGTTTAGTCCAGAGATTATGAATTATAAAATGCCTATTTGGTAACTTTTTATTCAACAAATTTCCCGAAAAAAGAGTTTTTTTTCTATGGGTTTTGACAGCAAATTGTAAAATTTTGTGAAAATTCGCAAAAAATTTCACGTTACCAAACAGACCAAATGATTGGAATCCTCGGCTGTCATTCTGGTTTGCCTACAAGCTAAACAAAATGGCGGATGGTGGTGAATTCATATTTTTGCACTAGTGTTCATGTTTTAACGCACACTAGTGCAAAAATATGAATTCACCATTCCATAAACTGTTCTTGCAATTCACTATAAAATAACAAAAACAACAATGTAAACAAATGGGTTTTGGGGGATGGAACGTACGAAAGATTCCAATCTTTATAATTCATAATCTCTGGTTTAGTCGACTTCTTATAAATTTGTTACTGATTAAATGATTTCAAATCAGCGTTGCCCCCCAATTGTAGCGCTTTTGGTATATTTTTTTTTCAAAAAAAAGTCACTGCGTACAATCGCAAAATATTCGTAAAACACTACAGTTTCAAAATTTCAGAAATTAAAAGTCTAGTATTAAAAATGATTTCGCACATTGTGTTTGGCCCATAAATTCGCGAGTAGTACTGTTTGTAAAAGATAGAAATAGACTGTTTACTTTTTTTCTTTTATGTACTGTTTTCTTTGCTGTTTTGAATTGTATTGTTGTTCTCATGTTTGATCATGGCAAGATATTCTCAGTCGTATTTATAAACCCATTCCAAAGTATGTCTAACTTTGGACAGCTGTCCAACTACAAAATCTTATTCATAATCATGTTCCATCGAGTGTCTAACTTAGACACTGCAATTGGCTGTCCAAACCTATTCTAATGTGGGTATGTTCAATGTTCAAAATGCTGAAAATTAAATGAAATGTTCATTGAACGTATCCAAATGTTCACGAAATTGACAGATTACAGGGATGTTTGTGAGTGTTTGAGAACATATTTAAACAGCTGTTGAAATGCCTTTATAAATAAGGAGATGTCCAAATATTTAGACAGTGGCTAGTTGGACAACTGTCCAAGAGTGTTCTAAGGAAATCTAATAAATATGCGACTTCTGTGTTCATAGGTTATAAAAAATTAAGAGATTTTTTCAAACGCTTCTAAAATAGAATTACACATAAATTTTTATTAAGTAGTACACATTGTTGCTACAATGCAGAACTAGTCTTAGTCACATTTACAACATTTTTCAAAAAGAACCTAAGTGCAAAAAATACTGACTTTCGCACATTGTTATTAAATCGTGTTTTATGTAATCTTTGCAATTATTTATTTTTTTATTGAGATTCTTGCATTAAAAGTTTAAACTATCGTTATCATTATTTATGTTTTTTTTGTATTTAAACAAAATATTATTCATTTTCAAGTAAAAGACATTTGGGCCTATTCGGCAAGATCTTTTATTCTGTTATGAATTTACATACAAAAATTTGTGCTGTCAAAAAATCTTTTGTGAATTATAATTTTGGTATTCGGCATGACAAAATCAGTTACCTACGAAATCTGCTACCAAATCTCTTATGAACTGTCAACAGTTCGAAATCTCAAAAAATCGTATTTTTGGTATTCAGCTTACCAAAATCTGTTATGAATCATACAAAAATAAAACACACATTTTTGTGTCTTTTATCATAAAAGATTTTAATGAATATCTGTATTTAATTTCGACTGCAAAATGCTCTTTAAAGGAAACAAATGTATGTAAAGATGTAAGAAAATAACATTTATATTAATAAATACATAGACAAATATTTAATTTAACATAAAATTTATTTCAATGAAACCGCAGATCGAAAATACTTTTGTTGGAACTAAGATGCAAAACGTTCCTTTTGTCTTCTTGCTTTATTTAATGCTTTGTTATTGCACTGGATCTCGAGCTTTCACCATATATAAACAAACTATAAATACAAGTTCAAAAAATTGATTTTAATTCGCGAACAATTCAATTCAATTCAATTTATGACGTGTCAATAGTGCATTTTTTTAAGAACAGCTAATTAAATTAAGACAACAGATTTTAGCTTTGTTTGCATATGTATTTCGTTTTTGAAGTTTCATAACAGAATTTTATAAAAGGTCGAACTTCTGAATACCAATTATAAAAAACCTTTTATGGTGGAAATCTTTTATGATTCATAGCAGAATAACAGATGTGGCAGAATAGGCCTATTGTAGTACATTTTAAATACGCGACGCTACATTTTGAACCAATTGCTGGGGCAACACTGGTTCAAATAGATAAATGGTTATAAAAATAGACATTTTTTTCTAAGACTAAACATTTCATAAAAAGAGCCAAACAAATCAGCTTATTCACTGTCAGAAAAAACATAAAACCATGACTTTGATTTAGTCATATCCATGGATAAAAGATTCATCCACAAGGCTATCTACAGATAATAAGGAAAGCACTACGTGCGTTATCGCACCTCGAACTCGTAAACTAAGCTAATAGCTATTCAGAAAAGGTTATTTATTAGATTTTTGAAATGTTTCATATTAAGCCTCCTTGTTGTGTTAGTATTATTCTGGACCGCAGTGATTCTCATCACAGTGTTTGTTTTCTTTTGCACGACAAATGTGTAAAGAAAAAAAAGAGACCATTGCACTGAAAATCCCTGCGAATACAGTATTGCGGATTCCATAATCGACATGAATATTGGTTTTGGTATGTTACCAATTTTAAAGAACGCATCCCTGTGAGGTTTTTTTTTCAAAATAGTGTAAGTTAGACTGGTGAGTGTCATCGTGTTTACATTTGAAACTTACAGGCGCTTTAAAATACATTGAAACAACAACAATTTCAACATTCCATACATTGAAGCAACAACAAAGTAGACTCATGAGTCCGGTTTTTATATTTTCTTCGTGCCTCACGAGAGTCCTCACCTCACTCTTCTCTTGCCAACGAACTGCTGTGATACCGGCCTAAATCTTCCCAATCTAAACAGCGTCTTACACAAACAAAATTGATTTACACAGGATCAGCGTGCAGTTAGACAGCTAAATCCTGGGGAATTTTTAGATAGTTTTTTTTTGAGGAATGTGTTTTGCGATTTTAAATCATTACATAAGGCGTGTTTTCTTGCAAGCCCGGGGGGAATTGGTTGAAAAATACGACAGCGGGGATTAGCGACGCCATGACAGTAAAAAATATGGAGTTTTCATACAAACTATCGATAACATGTATGTAATTCATGCCAGTAACACAGTTTTTCTGTGCGCTTAAGTTAAACCCCGAGAATTCTCTGGGATTAGTTGTTCTTGCATTTAACATGTGAATTGTTTAGCACCGACGTCGTTTTTTTCATCTAATTCCCGCCGGGCTTGCAAAAAAAACACGGCTATAGTGAAAAATAATTTAAAAAAAAAGTCTTGTTAAACTGAAAAAAAAAGTGAAATAAAAGTAAGGGGCCAGTTATAGCTTGAAACTCATCATTGAAAATGTTAATTGTTAATTTTGAGGCACTTAAAAAGTGAAATCAGTGATTATTTTGATGCCATTAAAAAGCTGATAACTCAATTATTATTTCTTGTCCAAAAAATATTTCATTTTGGCTCAGCCTATTGCAGGAAATGAATTTCTTTATTTCAGATTGAACTACCTTATCATTGATCATTGAAATCTTACAAATCGTTTTATGTGAAAGGTAGGGCCAAAATGAAATATTTTTTTAGGACCTCAAAACTGAAAATTAAAATTTTCAATGATGAATTTCAATGAAAGCTATAACTGGTTGCACACTATATAGGGTTGCCCATTTTATAGCGATACATCGAAAACATCGATGTTTTCTTATTCGATGTATCGAATACATGTTTAGCGATGTATCGAATAAAAGTTTGAACTACCTTTCATCAACTATTTTGTGTACCTACCGTTGAAATGAGTTTCGTTTCACTCGATCGCGCTTGCATAGTAAAGTTGAGTCAAAATATTGCTATCCCTTTCTTCAAATTACAACTCGATCTCTTTATCCTGCAATTAAATGTATCTTGTAGTTGGCTTGTAAAAACATTGAATATAGAGAACGCACACGATGGATTCGAATGGATGTGTAGTACAACATAAATGTAACTCTGTGTTTTGCACCCACACTTTGTAAAAGTTATGAACTGTTGTGTTAAATTCTATAAGACGCTGATTACACGAGCTTTTTTTTCGGTCGTTTCGTCTTTCGTCTTTTTGACAGCTTGTAGAAATGTATGCTTTTGTTACTTCATTCCCCCTACATTTCTGGACCCCTCACCCAAGCTGTCAAAAAGACGAAAGATGAAACGACCGAAAAAGAGTTGTGTACCTAAACAGAGTCTAAAACGCTTATAATAGGTGTGTTATTTTGCAATCCTGAGGGCAATTGGTTGAAAAAAACGACAACGGGGATTAGCGACGCCATCACAGAAAAAACATGGAGTTTTCATACAAACTATCGAGAGCATGTATGTAAGTCATGTCGGTAACATGTTTTTTCTGTGCGCTTAAGTTAATCCCCGAGAGTTCTTTTGGATTAGCTAAGCCCGCAGGGGATTAGTTGTTGTTGCATTTTACATGTACATTTTTTAGCACCGACGTCGTTTTTTTCATCTAATTTCCCCCGGGCTTTCAAAAAAACACGCCTAATAAGGAGTTTAATTTTTTTATTTCACGGGCTGATTTTTGTTTCATATTCCATATAAATTAATGCAAATAAAATTTAAAACGTTGAAAAATAACTCTGTAGTACGGGCGCTCAACAGATTTGAGCGCCTTGCCATCACCAACAAAAAGTTAAGCCTAGTACGCTGCTGATGCGAAACGAAAATTTTCTGTGATCTCCAAACAGACAACGAAACGTTTGCGAAAACACAACGGAAAATATCCTTGGAGAGTTTCACTAATTCCAAAAACAAAATCAAACATAAACGCAAAAAATCAGAGAAACCCATGATGTAATAAAATGATAAACAAAAAAAAACACAAATAAAACTGAAATGTCATTTTTCCGCACACAATAAATAGTCTGTATAATTAATTCAGTGCGAAAAAGGAGCGGAGACTTCTCCAAATAATCTGCTACAATTATAAATTTCGCTCTTCGAACAGCGTACTGCAAAACGAAAAGCAGAACGAAATTTTCCGTTTATGATTTCGTTGTGTCATTTTTGTATGGGATTTTTCGTTTCGCATCAGCAGCGTACTAGGCTTAGTAAAAAAAAAAATGTTCACTACTTTAACGTTTTAAATTTCGAAACACTATTTATACCTCGGATGGATGAGTCATCAAAATCTTTCAGTGTTAAGCCTAGTACGCTGCTGATGCGAAACGAAATTTTTCTGTGATCTCCAAACAGACAACGAAACGCTTGCGAAAACACAACGGAAAATATCCTTGGAGAGTTTCACTAATTCCAAAAACAAAAACAAACATAAATGCAAAAAATCAGAGAAACCCATGAAGTAAGAAAATGATAAACAAAAAAAAACACAAATAAAACTCAAATGTCATTTTTCCGCACACAATAAATAGTCTGTACAATTAATTCAATGCGAAAAAGGAGCGGAGACTTCTCCAAATAATCTGCTACAATTATAAATTTCGCTCTTCGAACAGCGTACTGCAAAACGAAAAGCAGAACGAAATTTTCCGTTTATGATTTCGTTGTGTCATTTTTGTATGGGATTTTTCGTTTCGCATCAGCAGCGTACTAGGCTTTAAATTAAAAGAATCTATAGGCAAGATGATGATCTCGAAAACAATAAGTGGAGCTAATGGTAATATCGGTTGGTTTAATCAATACTTATACAATATGAAATTAATGAAAATTCAACTTCATCAAAAGGCTATATGGACAAAAAATATTTGTGACTGGATTAGTTATAGAGTATATAGAAACAAGTACGTGAGTGAGCTTCAATTAGCAAAAAACAATTTTATTGCCAAGAAAATTGACCTTGCTACAGATCAAAAATCAATGTGGAGAACAATAAAATCGTTAGTGCTTGCTGAAGAAAGAAGGGAAATAGATCAAATTATTTACCATAATAGAGCTATACAAAATAAGAAAGAAATAGCTGATAAACTGAATGATTTTTTTGTGAAGAGTGTAGAAGAATTAAATGACAAAATACCGTTTGAGCAATATGAAAATTTAGTAAATATAAATAATGAAAATACTTTTAAATTTAAATTAATTAACATTAGTGAATTAAAATTTATAATGAAAAGTATGAACACTAAAAAAGACTTCAATAATTTATCAACTAAAATGTTATTGAGTGCTTTTGACATTGTGGGTCCCTGTTTGTTAAACATAATCAATAGTTCATTGAGTAGTGGAATTTTTCCTCAATACTGGAAAGAATCTACAGTGGTTCCAATTGAGAAAGTAAAGAGAACGGTGAATCCAGCAGAGTTTAGACCTGTAAATATGCTTATGACAGAGAGTAAGATCCTGGAAAAAGTTGTACATAAACAACTACAAAAGTATATGGAAACTAACCATTATTTGTGTGACTACCAGTCAGGTTTTCGACAACAACACAGCTGTGAATCGCTATTAAACCTTGTTGTCACGCAATGGAAAACGGAAATTCATGAAAAGAAGGTTATAGTTGCTGTTTTCTTAGACCTCTAAAGGGCATTTGAGACAATTGATCGAGAAATACTTATTCAAAAACTAAGCAAATATGAAATAGAAGGAATGGAACTAGATTGGTTTAGAAGTTATCTGACAAATAGATCTCAACGAACAAAAGTGGCAAATGAATTTTCTCGAGTTATAGAGGTGAAACTGGGTGTACCACAGGGAGCGGTATTGGGAACACTTCTGTTCATTATTTATATAAATGATCTGGAGAACGTCCTACAGCATGCCAAGGCTAGACTTTTTGCAGATGATACGTTAATATACGTTGCGGGGAATTCAGCGGAGGAATGTATCAATCATATTAATACCGATATAAGAAATCTTGAATTATATTTTAAAATGAATAAATTAAAACTTAATATAGCTAAAACAAAAGCAATTATAATCAATGGAAACTCAATAGAAAACATTGTAATTAACGACAATAATATTGAAAAAGTTAATGAAATAAAGTACTTAGGAGTGGTTATAGATAGGGAATTAAGTTTTGAAAAACACATTAACTATATATGCAATAAAATTGCAAAGAAAAAAAGGTTTTTTTCAAAGAATTAGAAGTAGATTATCACCAAGTTGTGCAATAAAATTCTATAATGTAATGATAAAACCTCATTTTGAATATTGTTCAACAATACTTTTTTTAGGTAATAATCAAATGAGTGAACGATTACAAAAATTACAAAATCGTGGAATGAGGTGTATTTTAATGTGCAATATGTTAACACCAATACAATTTATGCTTAACACTTTACAATGGCTAAATATTAATCAAAGAACGATAGTGAATGTACTTATTTTCATATTTAAAATTAAAAATAACATGTTGCCAAATTATCTTTTTAACCAAATAGTGTATGTATCAGATGTACAACCTTATCAGTTGAGAAATAACTGTAACTTTAGGCTACCTTTCTTTTCAACAAACAGATCTCAGAATATTTTATTCCACAAAGGTTTCAGATTATTCAATAATCTTCCTAATGAATTAAAATCAGAAAGTAATGTGATATTATTTAAAAAAAAATTAATTTTATATGTTAAATCAAATTATAGTTAAGTTATATACAAATTTAGTTTTACCTTTCAATTAGATTTAAAAAATTATTGTAATTAATAGCTGAAGCTAAATAAAGAATTAAATCAAAAAACCTCGAAAAATAACAGATGATCCAAGCTAATAGGCGTGTTTTTTTGCAAGCCCGGGGGGAATTGGTTGAAAAAAACGACAGCGGGGATTAGCGACGCCATGACATTAAAAAACATGGAGTTTTCATACAAACTACCGATAACATGTATGTAATTCATGCCGGTAACACAGTTTTTCTGTGCGCTTAAGTTAAACCCCGAGAATTCTCTGGGATGAGTTGTTGTTCCATTTAACATCTTAATTGTTTAGCACCTACGTCGTTTTTTTTCATCTAATTCTCCCTGGGCTTGCAAAAAAAACACGGCTAAATATTTTATTTATAGTGTCTGATTGTGACACTAACTATTTTGCCGCGAACAAAAAGAGAAAAAGATATATGCGAATGTATATCTGTACGTGTGCTTTAAAGAAACAAATGTTTTTAATAGATTCCAATTGAATCTTTACTTAAACAAACTTTATTGAATATTTTTAGAAGAATACAATTTTTGAGACCGGTCGACTTGGACGTTAATTCAAAAGATGAAAAAGTTACTCTGTTGACGGTGTAGTGGCGCAAGTGTTGAAACAGAGTCGCCACAGTTACTCCCCCCTGAGTGACTTTCTTATAATGGTTGGAAGAAAGTTACGGAGCGTTTGGTTCCATAAGTACGTTGAGGTGGATCCATTGAGGAAGTCCAATGATGTGGCTGGGTTTTCTGAGAGGTTGTTTCTGGTGTATGTTCAGCGAAGTCTTTGTCAGTTTTGTTGATATAGCATGGTTTTAATCTTTCGATAGAAACATTTGTCTCTACACCATTTACTTGTATCTTGTAGATCCTGTCCGATAAACGTTGTATGACTTTGTAGGGACCTTGGTAAGGTGGTTCTAAAGGACTTTTGACGTGATCGCAGCGTAGCCAAACGTGAGAACATGTGTTCAAATCCTTCAGGATGAAGATTTTGTTTTTGTTGTGGTGTGCGGTTTGAGTTGGACGCATACCGCGCATATATTCTCGATGCTTCTCGATGAAGGCCAGTGATTCAGCTGGTAGATCCGATGAGACGAAAAATTCTCCAGGAATTCTTAAACATGTTCCATAGAGCATTTCCGCCGGCGTAGCTTGAATGTCCTCTTTAAACGATGTTCTTAGTCCTAGCAGGATTGTTGGCAATATGTCCAACCAAGGCTTGGGTGAACACATGAGTGCTGCTTTGAGGGTTCGGTGCATTCGTTCGACTATGCCGTTGGATTGTGGATGATAGGATGTTGTTCTGATTTTTTTGGTTCCAACCAGATTGGTGAGGGCTTGGAAGAGGGCTGACTCAAATTGGCTTCCTTGATCTGAAGTGATGGTGACTGGAGAACCATAGTGGGAAATCCAGTGATTGAAAAGGTTTGTAGCAACGGTGTCTGCAGTCATGTCTTTTATGGGAACAGCTACGGGCCATCTTGAGAAACGATCTATCATGGTTAAGCAATATTGAAATCCTTCAACGAACGGTAAGAAGATGATGTCAATATGAACGTGATTGAATCTAGAGTCTGGAACTAGGATGTGATCGGGTTGAACTTTGTTGTGACGATGTACTTTCGTTCTCTGACAATCCGTACATTCTCGCGACCATTGTAGAGCATCTTTACGAATTCCAGGCCAAATGAATTTTTGTCTGAGCAGGTGTGATGTGGTTCTACCACTGGGATGAGCTATGTTATGAATAGTGTTGAAGGCTGTTCTGCGTAGGGTTAGTGGAATATACGGTCTCACGATACCAGTAGATATGTCGCAATATATCTTAATGCCTGGTTCTGCTTGTAGCTTTTGCAGATGAAGAGATGAACTCTGAATCAGGTCCTGAAGATGTTCGTCATTTTGTTGTTCGTCGCGGATCCTGTCTGGGCTCAGTATGGTTGGCATGTTGATCGTATTTATGCGTGAGAGAGCGTCTGCAACAATGTTGTCATCACCTTTGAGATAGACTATGTCTATACAAAATTGCGAGATGTAATCTAGTTGACGTAGTCTTCGGTCAGGAGCCTTTTCGTGTTTTTGTTTGAACGCATAGATTAAGGGTTTGTGATCGGTCCTGATCGTAAAACTACGACATTCTAACATGTGGTGGAAAAATTGAATAGAGGCAAAAATAGCAAGTAACTCACGGTCATAAGTGCAGTAACCCTTTTCTGCTGAACTCAGTTTCCGAGAGAAAAAACCCAATGGTTTCCAGGTGTCACCGATGAGTTGCTCAAGTTTGGCTCCAATAGCAGTGGATGAGGCATCGGTGGTGAGGGTCATGGCAGCATCTGGTGAAGGATAGGCAAGTAGTGTGGCATTTGCTATCTTTTGTTTGCATTCCTCGAATGCATTTGTTGCTGTTTTGGTCCAATGAATTTGGGTTTTGTCATTTTTAATTGAACGCTGTAGATAACCGTTTAGTGGTAGTTGGGAAACAGCTGCGTTTTGGATGAATTGCCTGTAATAATTGGTTACTCCGAGAAAACGTCTCAGTTCCTCTATAGTCTCCGGCTTTTTGAAGTTGAGAATAGCGTCGACTCGTTCATTGATAGGTGCATATCCTTGAGCGTTGATCGTGAAACCAAGGAAGTTTAACTCTGACTGCCCAAAAACGCATTTCTTTAAACTGATGCTCAGCGAAGATACTTGTAGACGTTCGAGAACTGTCCTTAGATGTGACTCATGTTGATCTTTGTCTCGTGACATGATGAGTATGTCATCAATGTAGACGTAAACAAAATCAAGATCTCGAAATATCGAGTCCATGAATCGTTGAAATGTCTGTGTCGCGTTTCTGAGACCGAACGGCATGACCAAATATTCGTATAGGCCAAATGGTGTTGCAATGGCCGTTTTATGAATATCGTCCGGGTGCATAAGAACTTGATAATAAGCTCGGTCCATGTCTAGTTTGGTGAAGATACAGTTTCCATGAAGGCGAAGAAATAAGTCTTGAATTAGTGGAGGTGAATATTTATCGGGTACGGTGTCAGTATTGAGCATCCGATAATCTCCACAGAGTCTCCAATCATTGTTTTTCTTTCTAACGAGGTGTATTGGGCTTGCGTATGGGCTTCTTGACGGTCTGATGATACCGTTTTGCAACATCTCGGAGATGTGTGTTTTTGCAGCATTTGCTTTTTCGCCGGCTAATTTGCGGGCGCGTGCTGATACTGGAGGACCTTTCGTGATGATACGATGTGCATATTGTCTATTGTTGAAATTGGGACTGTATGTGGGAGTAGTCACCTTGACGAACTCTTTCAGCAGCCCTACATAAGGTTCTGCTAAAGATGCATCCACAGTCGAGATGTTGTATGTCTTGGTGGCTAAAGATTCTCCTTTCGATGATAATTGAGTCAAGGGATCAATGAGTCTTTGATGTTTTAAATCCACAAGAAGGTTGTAGTGCGTCAAGAAGTCCGCTCCAATTATTGCTGTTTGTATGTCGGCAATGATGAAAGTCCAAGAAAAAGCCCTGCGAAGGTTTAAATCAAGAGTCAGTGTTTTGTATCCGTATGTATGTATTGTTGAAGAGTTTGCTGCGTAGAGAGTGAGTTGTTCTTGTTCAGGTTTAATTTTGAAGAAGCTGGATGGAATGATGGAAACAACTGAACCGGAGTCTATGAGGAATGTATTTTTTGTGGAAAAATCTTTAATATGAAGCCGTATCTCTTTGCATGTAGTATCAAGAACGCTGTCACCAACTGATGCAATTAGTGACAGCTCTGTTAGTTTTCCGGTCTGGACGTTTGAGATTCAAAACTGCAAGGCTTTGTGCAGTGTCGTGCTTCAGTTCCCCATCGAGTGTGGTAATAACACATACCATTTCGTTTGGGTGTAATAGACCGTGTTCTTGAACGTTGAACGGGAGGTGGTTGTAGATGCTGCTGATGCTGTTGATGTTGTAGCTGTTGTTGACTGGATTTGAGGTTTTTAATGTCCTGTTGACAGCATTCCAACATCAAACGCATCTCCAAAAGCTGTCGTTCCAAATGAGTCAAATCCGGTGTCTTGAAAGTTTGATGTGTGCGTGGCGGAAAATCTCTGTGCTGAACTGCCATGACCGAGGAGCTGCCAAGCGCATCCATGATGCGATCAGCTGTTTCTGCCAGAGCGTTAAGACCGTGTAAATTGTCGGAGACTACCAGAAGTGGTCGGATCTTTTCCGGCAGACGTTCGGTCCACAGTTGGTGTAGCACTTCGTCAGTGACTGAGTTTTTGGCCAGCTCACGCATTTCGCGCAGTAATTGGGAAGGCTTTTTGTTCCCTAAAATTTTTTCTCGTAGTAGTTTCTGGAGTTGTTTTTGTCGGGACTCAGAGAATCGTTCGAGAATTGTAAATTTTAAAGTCTTATACTTATCTTGTGATGGCGCGTTATTGATAATGTCGATGAGCTGCGAAGCGATACTCAAAGGGAGTGCCTTTAGTAGTTGATTATACCTTTGCGCATCGCTTGTAATTCGGTTTGCGGCAAAATCGGCTTCGGCTATGGCAAACCAAATATCTGGAGATTCCGGTGAAAATTGGGGAAGATGTAAGTTTACAGCGTAGACGAATTCCTGTTGGACATTGTGGTACAGATTGTTGGACGTAAGGGTTTGTTGTCCCAAGCCCGTGGGATGTGCATTTGCTGTCGCAGGAAGATCGTCTTTAATTGTTGCGTTTGGATCACCGATCGAGCTGGAATCATCTGGGTCGTCGTTCATGATTAGATTTTGTTCGCGTTGTGCTTTTTTTTGATCAGAAAGACGAAGATCACGTCGGGGTCACCAATGTAGTGTCTGATTGTGACACTAACTATTTTGCCGCGAACAAAAAGAGAAAAAGATATATGCGAATGTATATCTGTACGTGTGCTTTAAAGAAACAAATGTTTTTAATAGATTCCAATTAAATCTTTACTTAAACAAACTTTATTGAATATTTTTAGAAGAATACAATTTTTGAGACCGGTCGACTTGGACGTTAATTCAAAAGATGAAAAAGTTACTCTGTTGACGGTGTAGTGGCGCAAGTGTTGAAACAGAGTCGCCACATATTAAGTTTGACAGCGCCACCTTTATTTCAAGTACTCAAATATTAATATGAATTACCTGAAGTATTCCATTATATGATGAGTGTGTTCAGGCAATATTTACTTCGCCTGAAATTCCACTTTTTCCAGACAACAAATCAAAATTCACTTCGCTTCATAAATTTTTGTGTACATCAGCTGGCACAGTGTCATTCCATTTTGTTTAATTTCGCGAAAACTTTCCATCATTATCGAGGAAAAAAAATATTAAAACAAAGTGTGTGTTAAAAAAAAGAACAAAAGAAAAAATTTTGAAACATTGAATTCAGTCGTTTTTTTAAACATTCAAAAAATAATTTGCAAAAACGAAAAAGAGATTGTTTCTTTTTTCCATAGTGACCTCGGCAAATTGATAGTGGTGTCGCCGCTGGATAAAAAACATTTTTCTTTTTCTTTCCCGCTCATCTACAGTGTATAGCCATCTCTGTCATCTACCTGCTAATTCGCCCAACAAAAAGGCAACGTACCAAGAAGACGGCCATTTTTGTTTCTCGTTGTGGATTTCCAGTTAAAGTGAAATTTGTGAGTGCTGCTTGTGGTGCGTTTAAATTTTTCGTATTTTTTAATTCTTATGTACATCAATTAAATTGGACCATTTATAATTAAAAATACTCTCATAAGACTATTAATAACTGTTTCAGTTAAAAAATCAAAGTGTCAGGTAAATTAAAGTTTGTTTTCTATTTCTATTTTCAAACTGAAAATTGGCGTCAGTGCTTGAAGTGCAGATTTTCCCAACAAAATTCCGGTGCCATTTCCTTCCCTCCCATTATACTTTAATTGGTTTTTGTTTGACATTCTACCAGTGTTAAGCATGTATTCTTGTGACAATTTCTAAATCTTTTTGAATTAAATATTATTTTATTAACAATTCAAGATATGAGTTCGGATTTGGTATGCAACAGTATTTGGTAACTGTGCCACTTGTGGCATTACTTAATATTTTTGTGTATCTTGGTTAGCATTTTACTTTCTTTTCTTGTTCGCTCTCTGTCTGTTTGTCGTTGTTCCCCATGGCCACATTGTTGTAGGTATTAACAATGAAAACAAAAAATAAACATTTTTTCGTCGTAGAAGGTTATCTCCGTGCGTAGCCAGTTCCACTCATCTCAGTTCATGTTCATAATCGTCATTGATTCTACTCTTGCTCCAAGTGGAAATCGCCAAAAATGTGTATACTCGCAGCACTTGCTGCAGCTATCAAATATACCTATTTTTTTTAGTTGTTGTTTTATTAAAACGCACTGTGGCTGGCATATTTGGGCCACACCGCACCACAATTGCAACGATAAGGAGCGCAAGTGTACACAAATACAAAAGATCATCATGACAAAATTGTGGTTCTCTACTCTATTTGAATTGTATCCACATCATTTTTGTTTTGTATACGTATGTAGGTACATATATTGTTGTTGTCAATTTATTGTTGTTTTCTCTGCGCAAGTACAGTTGTGAACACATTTTGTACACAAGAACGTAGTCAAAGGGGCTGAGTTTGAGGGTGTCGAGCCTCTCGCCAAATTAATTTTTGTATTACATATTTATAAAAATATTGCTCAACAAATTTATAGGTATCAGAGCGAATTTGAATTTCTCAATGGAATTTCGCCTCATAAAGAATGTTATTTTTCTCATGATCTGATCCAAATCAATTTGAAGCCACATTTTGTATGTGTTTTATACAAACTAAAATTGAATAAATTTTATCTGAACCTTTTTCGATTATCCTAAATTTGTTGCAAATGTTCTTAGCACCTAGTTGCTCAAAAAACACCCATAGGTAGCTATGCAATGAAAACAAAAAAAAGGGAAAATGCCAAACAATAACCCTTTTAATGTTTATCTAATCAAACCAACAAAATTACTTAATTTTTTATGAAAAAAACAAGAAATAATTTTTAAACTTTATTTAAATACTAGACTTAAAGAAAAGGATTTCACTATACATGATTTGAATTATAATATATAGTTGTAAGTAGGTATGTACTCTTACATAATGTTTATCAACCTAAGTGCAGTTTTTTGGCACATAAAAAACGTTTTAATTAACTCGCCTGCTTTTCTGTCCGTCTGTTTCGTAAAAATTTTGCAATCTAACTAACTTCCCAATTTGCTTACTTAAAATTTTAAACATAAATAGCTGAGAACTTGATGATAACAGGTTTACAATTTAACGAATCTAGCCGGTTGCTTTCTGTCTGCATAACTACCAAAAATTTTGGGATTTATGAAGAGAGTTTAACTTTTGAAATTTTTTGAATTGTATTTTTTTTTTTTTTTTTGTTAAGGTTTAATCATTTATTGCTTCTGTTTTCATTAAATATTAGGGCTTTGGCATATACATATGTACATTATAACGAAAACCGATTTGTATGTATTTTGAATTCAATTTAGTTGTGTGCCTGCAGTTTTCTTTTCTTTCAGCAAAGATTGGTTGACCTTAAAGTACACGACTCTTGCTTTTTATCCCATAAACAAAAGAAGTCATATTTTCTTATTGGAAGAAATGTGGATGCATCCCGAAAGACTGAATGCAAGAACCAGCTAACTCAATTTTCGAATTTTTGAGAAAGTCGCAAAAATCGTTTTCGCCTTTTTTTCAGGCTCCATTTTTTTGCTTACATTTTTTGCGCTACTGGTTGTAGTAAAGGGTAAAAATTACGGTGCGAATCGATTCAAGGTAGCAAAAACCTAAACACCTTAAAAATTAAAAAAAAAATCGACTTAGCTGGTTCTTGCATTCAGGTGATAGTATAACAAAATTCGTTTTTTTTTATAGAAGAGAATTAATCCCCGATTAAAGCCAAAATACAAACTTAAAACTCTTTAGAGTATACAGGAATTCGGAACGAAATTAATCTGAAAAATAAACCTATCAATGAGAACAATATCCAGAATGGCAAAGTATTTTTTTTTTTGATATTGAAATTCGAGCATGTGGTTTTCAAAAGGCCTACCAGTGCACAAGGCGTCATTTTTGTATGAATATTTTATTTTCACTTGAACTGAGTAGGTACTATACAAAAATGAAAAATAAATAGGTACAGTGAAAGCTCCAATATGCGGACATTCATGGTCCCCTAATTTTTGTCCGGTTAAGGGAAAGAAATAGAAAAACTTTTTTTTAATTTTATATCAAATTTTTATTATGCAAAAATGACATCACTCAAAATATTTAAATCTGAGAGTTTTCTGGCTCTTCCATGCAGATGTGGTCAATTTCGTAACCCTAAGTTCTGAGAAAAGTTTTTGTTTTTGATTTACTATATTGGATCAACCATACCATTTTCCATGAAAATCTTCTTTTTAATAATAATAAGGGCTTCGAGTCGTGGTATCAGAGATTTTCTATGGATTTATTTACGTTGATAAAAAATAATCCCTAAATAAAATTATGCGTTTGCGTATGGGAGGTTTTCTACCTAAAATGAGCAAGAAAAAGTGTAATTTGTATGAGAAATTAGTAAAAGAAGTTTGTTCCCAAAAATGTGTCCGTTTAAGGGATTGTCCGCTTATTGGAGCTCTCCGCAAGAAGTGCTTTCACTGTACATACATTTATATAGAAGTTCGAAATAAAACGGTCGTATTTATAAACGTGGTCTAACTTTAGACAGTTATAGTTATAGATAAAAATCGTTATGTGATGTTTAACAGCTATCTAATATAGATAACGGACTGGGTTGTCTAAACCTTGCCTAATGTAACATTTTATTTAATAACCTAATGCATACATGCATACGTATTTTGAAGTACCCTTTTAGACACTTGGTCTGTTTGGTAACGTTAAATTTCTTGCGAATTTGCACAAAATTTCACAATTTGCTGTCAAAACCCATAGAAAAAAATCTGTCTTTCGGAAACTTTTTGAAAAAAAAGTTACCTGAGTAGTAAAAAATTAATAAATACGCCTGAAAGTGTTAAAAACTTAAGAAACAATGATGACCATAGAATACTAAGATCAAGAACCTCGAGAGGCCAAAGAACTAGGTACCTATATTTTACATGGGATTCCACGGCTTCAACAATTTACCAAGAGAAATTAAAAGCACAAACAACTTTGTAGAATTTAAGCGAAACTTATTGATTATTTTCAATGACATTATAATGTTTAAGAAATATAAACTATCAGTCGTATTTATAAGATTTTTGTCTACTTAGACACTGGCTAACTATTTTCAAATTGGTGGAAATATACTTTATTTAATAAAAATAAATACCTATCACATTATTCACGGTTAAGACAATCTACCCTTGTGTCTAAGTTAGGCAGCTATAAGACATCAATAAACTAGGTTTTTGAACACATTTTCCAAAGTTGGACAGTTATCTAAAACTAGACAACGTTTTTAAATAAGACCATATGTGATTAAATCATACTTTACTATTTAACAAACGATGTTAATACTTAAACTTAAATTTAAAATTTTTAAGCTATAAACCATTAAGTTTAAGCTAAATGAAGAAGATTCATTCATTCAAATTATTTAATTAGGTAGGTACATACCAGCTGAAATTGTATTGCAAGCACCTTCCAAAACATAAACTCTACCTACGGTTCTGTTTCCTTCTCTACTACCTCAAATCTCTGTTACCTTTAAACATAGGCATCCTTCAAAAATGTTTCATTGCAAAAAGAGGGAGGCGGATCCGGTTTATTATTAAAACAAAACGCGAAAGCGGCAACAAGGCATAAACGAAAATCACAACACTGTGGTTGGTTGCTATGAATTGTGACGTCAGATCAATGACCTGTTTACGTTTTACGTTCTACCTACCTACTTGGCAAAATTTTGTTTTTAGCACATGAGTATGTATCTTAATCAAATCATAGTTGATGCTTCTTTGAATGACATTTTAAATTAGGTTGATAATTTTCAGATAGAGATTTCCAAAAAAAAATCTAGGTAGGTACATAAATACATTCCTACCTACTGAAATATTGAAATGGGGCTACAGTATTTTCCATGGTGGGGAAAATGCGCCCTTTTCTTGTTTTTCTTCGTTCTCTTAATCACGTAGCCATGCAGGCGAAGAAAACAACTTTCCAATTCGCCTAAAACACATACTTTGCTATGCCGCGCAAATAGATATATATATATACATATGTCCGTACCTATCTACATTAACGTAAATATAAAACGTATATCCACAACACAAAATACTCGTTTTGTTGTCAAACAAAATCTTTTTCTTATTTTTCTTTGCGCATGTTATTATGTATTTCTTTTCAGCCAGCCAGCTGCTTATTGCTGGTTTTGCTATATTCTTTCGCTTCTACTTTGACAATTTTTCTTTACTTTAAATTTTGTCGGTGTTTGCTTTGGTACTGCCGTTCGTTTTCGTGTGTACCTACGTTATTCTCTTTTGGTTAATTTCTTAAATGTTGTCCATTTTTGATTTTGTTTGAAATTTTGATTCGTTTTCGTGGTATGTACCTACTTTACTACTTGGTTTTGTTGCCGTTGTTCGTTCCATGGTTCGGTTTTCGCCTTTTCGGTATTTGGTATTTAGTTGTTGCCGCCCGCCATTGCAGAGAACGTAGTTATTTTTTCTCATTGAAAGTTAAAAAAAAATTTAATAAAAGTCGATCAGTTTCCCCAATTGCTTTTAAAATTTAAGCTGCTATCGAATAATCGAATGAGATCTGATTAAAATAAAAAGATTTTTAAGATTTGTTCCTTCTTGTGCACTGTTTTTAAAGATAAATCCAGTTCAGTTGTAACTTGTATTTGTATACCTATGTGCATTAGTTTATTGTAACATTGGTGTTATTTTAGTGCACTCTTGGAGAAATGATTAAAATTGAAAGGTAATGGCGGTATTTTTCAGATTTTTCTGTTCTGTGATATTTGATATGTGATTAAATTTCATTATTATACAAATTAAAAGTTATAATAAATTGCAAAATGAATATCTACATATTTGATTGAAGAAGTGTTATCACACAAAAAATAAATATAAATACCTAATTATTGTCTCGATTATAAATTTCAATAAAAAGTAGGTATGTATGTACCTATTGCAGTTTTTTTTTCTTTTTTTTTTTTGTTTACAAAATATGATTCGTGAATCGTGACAAAATGGCAGATTCTGATATATTCGCGTGCAAGAAATATAATTTGTTCTATACCTACGACAAGAACAAGATGCTACATGTCGATATGTATTTTATTTGTATTTTAATTGTGCCAGGCGAGAGAGTGAAGACTAGAAATGAGTGTGTTCATTGAAAAAATGGCGAAAGAATGGTTAAATTTAGTAGCGTAATTTATTGATTCCCTTTTTTTATAATATTAAAAGATGTCAACCTGTTATTTTTATTGTTTAATTTAAAGATTTCCGTTCGACAAAAAATGTTCTTTTGTTTAATGCTAAGGTTACCTTTATTTTTTGTATACGTAGGTGCGTATAAAGCCAATGAACGTGGAATAACATCTTTTCACCAGACTTAAAACGCAAATTAAAAAGAAATTTACAAAATGTAATGTTTTTTTTATTATTTCAAATCGAACGCTGGGAACGATATACCTAATTGTATGTAGGTACCAACACCATGTCAAAGGTATTAGGCATCATGATAATTAAAGCGTTTAAGAAACTGTACACATGTACATATGTACATACATAAATATATATATATATATAATTAAGCAGTCTAATCATATTTTTTTAAAGACATTCTCTAGGTTTTTCAAGTTTTGAATTTTTAACTCATTTGATATCTAACTCAATTCTACAAATTTGTTAAACTGAGTGTCTAGGCACTGTTCCATTATTCAAAAAGTTATACCTTTACCTACTCCAATCTGAATCTTTCAAAAAGAGAAATATTTTATTTATAAACCAAATGAAAAATTACATATGTACATATGTAGGTATGAAAATGTCAAACAAATCAATAATTTGTTTATATTTTATGGTGAATTCGCGACTTTAGGACAACAAGGTTTTAACTGACATTTTTGCCGAAATTAAGTTATAGGTATAATGGTTCCGTCATACTAAAAGGCTCTCGTTCAAGTTCTAACAGATAGATTAAGTATTGCGTCCGTAGAAAAATGCATGATTTCTTACATATACAACCATTCTTTTTGTCGTTTACGTTGTATCTAGATAGGATCAAAGTTACACCAAACGTTCAAAAATTTCCTGAGAGTAACTAATTTTATTATAATTGCACTGTGTCGAAAAAAGTTTTTTCTAACTGGTGCCGAGCAATAGGTACAGCTATGGACAGAGGAATAGCACACTTGTGAATTTTCTTATAAAAGCATAGGTAGTTTGAGAATGATTATTCCTGCTGGACATAGAAAATAGCACACATTTGAAAATTTGTTAAAAAAGTAAATTTTAGAAAATTAAATTTACCCCTATGCCGTAGGTACCTATCTCTATTTACAAGTTAATAGTTCGTTGATCGACCACGATTTTTCAAAGTAGCTTGGCATCTTCATCAATGGTAAACTCTTCACAAATTATTGGCATCTATTCTGCGGAATAGAGTACCATGCTTCAGATTCCTAGATAGTCCAAAGTTTTTCCCCCCATCTTAACTATTTTACATCACCCCTCAGATTTGCTATGGGTTAAGATCGGGACTTTCCGCTGACCAGCTCCGATAGTTAATATTTTCTTTGGTAAACCAATCCCTGACCACCTTGGCTTTATGTTTTGGATGATTGTCATGCCTTAAAATCTAGTCGACTGGCATTAACTCGAACGAGAATGGTTTCATTCCATTTATCTATCCTTGCATCTGTTGTCACCACTGGTTAAACCCCATACTAAGAAACAGCACCCCAGACCATCAGACTTCTCCACCTTTGTATACAGTTTTTAAGGTGTATTTGAGTTGTAAGTCTGAGTACAATGAACGCCTCTGCCCATATTTTGCAATCATTTCTTGCAACTGCCAAATTTGACCAATTCTTGTCAAATTTTATTATTTTGTATGGACTTTGACAGAACTTTGGGTTAAAATGGATACAAAGTGGAAGAAAAGAAACAGACATAATATAAACAACTTTCGACAACAAAAATTCGATTAACAAATGAAAACCTACTAGGTACTTAGCTAACAAGTGTGCTATAAATACACAATAGAATTATTTTTACGACCAAGAATAAAAAACTGGCTGATAAAGTATTATAGGCATTTTTTGTATATTTTGTTATGTCAGTTGCCGTAAGTAACATACAAACAAAAATTGCAATGATCATTGAAAATAATGAAAATTCTTTCCAATTGGGTTTATTCTATAGTTGTGCTATTTCTATGTCCATAGCTGTATGTTTAGACACGGGTCTAACAGGCTTAGTTAGAGACAGTTTAAAATTTTGTTACTAGACATCTAAATTTCACTTTGTTATTTCACGAGACTAGAGAAATACCAATTAACAACATTTTATTGCCATTAAAAGTGAACGTGCATTAAAGGGCTTCTCGCGATGTGTGTGTTTTTTTAAAATTTATTTCTTTGACTTCCTAATTTAACTGGAAATGTGATATTTATTGAACTTTATAGGCATTTTGCTGGGACAGAATAGTAACACTTATTTAAAATGGTTAAGGTTAATTTCCCCCGCAGAATAGTTGTGTCATTTGCCTAGTATGCATAATCCAACTTCTCCCTTATTTCTTCGAAGCAATTTTGAAAACAATATCTAACAAACTAAATATGTTATACCGATTCTTTAATAAATATTTTTTTTATTTTCAGTTTAAAAACATTTGTTGAAATGTTGCAAAAGAGATAGTCAAATCTATCATTAACGTCAGTAAAAGGAGAATCCATAATAACAATAAATATATTTAAAGAAGCAATAAAAAGTTATCAAGTAAACAAGAAAACAAAAAAAAAACAAAACCGAAATGTTTTCATTTCATAAGCCTCGAGTATATCGTTCGGCCGAAGGCTGTTGCATTTGCAGGGCCAAGTCTAGCAGGTAATTCATTGAATTAAAAATTAAATATGTCATGCATTACATTTGTTTTTCTTCATCATATATAGTTCCAGATTTACTGACTCTAAAAAATATGAAGAAGACTCAGTGAAATGCTTCGATTTGAGAGAAGCGCGCCATGGGGAAATTTGCAATGCTTGTGTTCTGCTAGTGAAGAGGTTCAAACGTCTGCCACCAGGCAGTAACCGGCATTGGGGACATGTAAGTTATTTTTTGTTTATTTACATTCTTAAAAAAAAAAAACAAATAAACTAGAATAAAATGTTAAATTATAATTGTGTATAGGTTGTTGATGCTCGAGCTGGACCTGGAATGAAATCTATGACAAAATTTAAGAAACTCAAAGATGATTGTACACAAGCTTCAAACAATGGTTCAGTTGACCGTGCTGCCAATAATCAGAAATCTCTTATTCCCGAAAAATTCTCGAAAATCTTCAAGAAAAACAAAAAGAAAGTTGTTAAAGATAAAATCAAATCACAACACATAGCTGTAGCAAGTAAATCATGGGAAAGCCAATCGCTGCCTTTGACACCAGAATCTCTTGACAGCGACTGCGAAGATGTGCAATATTCACCAACAAGAGCAATAGAATCGGCTAGTCTTAAAATTCGACAAGCAATCAACCGTCGCGGCAGCAGTAAACGAAAATCTCTACCGCCGAAGAAATTTCGCAATAGTAACATCGACCAAGTACAATTTTTCGATGAAAACTTGTGGGCTAAACGGAAATCTTGCTGTGGAATCGTGTTTGAAAACAAAGAACTTGGTGCTATTATCTTAGACATCCAAAACTACAATCCTTGTGCCGAACACCAGCGGAAGAAAACAGAAATTCCAGCAAAGCCATTACCAGTAGCCTCACAACTAAGCGCCCCACAACAATTCAGCATTAAGGCAACCCCTTATCAATTACCTTTTAATCCGCCAGCGAACCGTAATCCCACACCGGTGCTAAAGAAACATCACTTGTTTTACAAGCGCCAATCAGAGAGTTTCCCCCTCGGCGACATGAAGCAATTAAATAACAGCAACAACAACACCAACAATTCCCCCAAGACTGATTTTGTACTAGATTTCAAAGTTCTTCCCAACTCACTTCCTACCTCATCAGCAGTTAAAGTTGCCAAACTAAATCCTATCGATCTTGGTCTCCACAGTAGTCATCTTCAGATAACACCTGGCAAGATGGCTGCTCCTTTTGATCATAAACAAGCTATTCATAAATTAAGCAGCAAATCGAGCTCATTTATACATAAAGTAAAATCAGACACTGGCAAAATTGTCAAACATTCCTTGGAGAAATTCAACACTCTTCGACTTAAACCATCTGATTTGACCGATGTGAAACACATGGTAAAGACTGTCGATAAACCGTTCCTGATAAAACCTGTTTCTGCAGTCTCTCAAGACAAACTTAAAAAAATGGGCTTGGATAATGTGCCATGTTCCTCCGTACAATCAGTGGCAACTAAATTCAATGACAATTCTTCCGATTCTGGCTTTGATGAAAACTTACAAGATCGAAAATCTGTTAGTCCTATGGTAAGTTTAAAAATTAATATCAATTGCCAAACTTGGTTGTATAGCATACTAAAGTTGTAGTTGTTATGCTTAAAATTTATAATTTCAAAAGATTGGCTTTTTTGAATTTAACAACATTCTTCTTATGTTCTGCAGCAAGATGATGGTGAAAAGAAAATCATGACAATCCCAGTGCAAACAATGTATCTAGCCAGTGGAGTTCAGATACACGGTCAGCATCAAAATCTCTTGCTCACAGGGAACGATGTAGCAGCGAAAATATTACAGAATCGAAAACAAATGCAAAATGTAAGTATACAAAATAACCGAGAAGATTTTTAAAAGGGACTTGATTAACGAATTGCAATTTTGTCTGACATAAATTAAAGGCCCTTTGATATTAAGCGTGTTTTTCTGATAAGTGCATAGGTAGCCGACTCAACACAAAATTAATACAAAACCAAAATTGAGAATAAATATCGATTTCACTATTCATTTAATAACATATCCCGCTGACGCAGTCAATTAGTGTAGTGGCGTTCAATGGTAATAATTAATGATAGAGCTTTGAACTCGAAAGGTTGAAGAGTTTAAAGAATCATCCGTACCAAATTAAGTGAACATTTCACGTGAATCAAAAAATTCGAGCAATCACTCAAAATAACGGAAAGTCTTTCTTCCAATTTGTCTCGAAAATATTTTGTGCAATAAAATAATATATAAATTTGCTTATCCTTCAAGCAACTTATGAAGTAATTAATCTTTTGGATTTTCAAAGTCATTTTGAATATTCTCCTTTTGTATCTATTTTTTATATAATATATATTTTTTTTTTCAGAATCGTAATGGAGTTAAAATTGCTCAGATTGTTGCTGGTGCAGGAGCTCAAAAAATGCGTGCAATATATAGTCAACCATCAGAAGGAGCCGTTATAACCACAGTCTCATCAACATCACCGAATATCATGTCTATTCCCTCAAAAACTGGTACTACAACTTCATCAACCAGTCACCTAACCAAAACACCAACGAATATCATTTTAAACGGCACCGGAGACAGTAGCAATGTAATCTCTACCTCTGTACCAAGTCTGAATCAGAAAATAATCCTAGTTAAGACTAAATACAATAACAATCAATCGACGTGTAATTAACCAAACGTTATTTTGTCGCTCAAGCATCATTAGAATGTAGGTACTCCCTTTTTTGTTGGTTACACTTTATGTATTTCTCGTCCAAATTAGCCGAATACTTTTGAGCCGGTCTAAAAGTAAATCGCGTGCGTAACACCAATAAATAGTTGTAAATGTATAAAGTGAAATCCATTACAGTATTTGAAAAAAAAGAAAAGGAAGTCTCATATAATATTCGTTGATAAATAAAATTTTACAATTGTTTTTGTATTTATGTAGTTTTCGCATTTAACTTTTTTTACAAGACGTCTTATTTATTATGATAAAGATATATTTTAATATTTATTTAAAAAAAACCTAAAAATTGAAAAAAAAAAAAAAAAAACTAAATTTGAATCTACTCGTTAATATTGTTAAACAAAAATAAATTGCATTCATACAAAATAAAAACACTTGCTTCGCTTTGTCAGACAAAGATTCCAAGTGCATTTATAAAATGAAAATCTAAAGCACCAAATGGTTTTGTATATTATTTTTTTTTTAATCTGTTAATTACTCTTGAGACAAAAATTAGCGATTTAGGAAAATTCCTGTTATAATGTAGACATTCTATGCCTATATGCCAGAGAAATATAAATTCCAAAACATTTTATGTGATTTAAATTAATTATTTTAGGTAAAACAAAACTCAAACGGAACTAGGCAAATTTTTGTATTTATTTAAATTTATCTAAATTCAAAAATACTATCATGTGCATTAATTTCGTAAGATAATTATGAATGGAACAAAAAATTATTATCTAAAACGTTTCTCTCTCAATTTTGAAACTTAATTTTCCTTATTTGGACTACGTAAATTATTTGGTAACTAGAATAACATTATCGCCAATATTTCCAAATATATAAAGAAAACTCAGTAGATTCAATTTGAAACTTAGACAAAAACATAAAATTTAAGAAATATAATAAAAAAAAATCAAAATATTAATTTTCACTCTCTTTCTCTCAATCAATCATAGAATGTATTGCGAAATTCAATACTATTTTACAATTTTTTAACAATGACTAGTTGTTAGTTAAACTTACTTATAGATTAATAATAAAATTAATAATAGATTGTATGTTTATAAATAATTTTAAATTGAGATTAAAAGTCAGAATTTTTATCACAAAGAAATTGTTTACATAATATACATAAATACATATAATATACAAAAAAAAAAAAAAAACAATTTAAAAATAGTTTTCCCTTTTATACATTAAAATATATACATATATATATATATTATAAAATGTATGTAGTTGTATAAGCCTAAGAGTGAACAGTAAAAAAAAGCAGATAGATATTGCAATTAAATTGTAAGTAAAATCATGTCAAATATTAATCATTTCATATATTATATACAAACAATTATGAATAAATTAGTTAATAATAATGTATTTACTGCCATGAAAAAGAAAAATGTTAATTTTAGGGAAATTCATTATGGTGTAGAAATATAAAACCGTTTAATCAAGCATAAAAACACTTTGTTCTTAATAATTAAAGGCATTTTTTCCTACAAAAAATATTTATATTATTAAACAATTAAAAGCGTCGGTATACATAGATGATTCAAATATTGACGACCCCAGGGAACGAAACAAGGACAATGGGGAAACCGAAACGGACTTCGGCCCGTTACTGGAGAGTCTGGATAGACTTAAGGTCGACGACGAAATTGAATAATAAGAATGTTCAGAAAGGGTTTGGTTGAGGTTTTGTGATAAGGGGAACACGGATGCAGAAACTATTGGGGTTTCGGAATAAAAGAGTTCGCCTAGTCACAACCTGCATCAAAGCAAAATTCAAAAATCATCTCAAGAAAAAAATTACACCACCGGGGAAGCATCCTACGATCTTCTCGGGAACATGTTATATGCCCGCAGTACGACGACTGTGTTGTTAAGTTCTATTATTAGCCGTTTTTTACTATCGGAATTGATCCATATAAACAAATAATATAAATAACAACAACACATGAAATAGATGCTTAAATGTCTTGTTTTTGAGGTAATCAAAAATAAATAAATTTTGAGGTTTGTTCGTTGAGCCCTGAAGCGTTTTGAAAAACCTGAACTCTGGTAATCAAATTCTATTTTTTTGAGACCTAGGGTTGCCCTGAACGGGTAGAATCGGCTAACGCTATAGTTGATAATCCAAATCGACAATTTTGCTCCATGTAAGATGATTATCAAATCGACAATCGTTTTTTTGTACTGATAATAAGTGACAGCTGTTTAGATGTCGTTTTCATACATTTATGTAATTTTCATAAAAATTTTGTAGCGGTCGGCTTAAAATTGGTTGGTTTTTTTAATATTATAATTAATATCTAAAGTAAAATGTGTGTTTTAAGGATAAAAAATAGCAAATTAGTTCAATTGCAATTTTTCAAACCGCACGGAGAGTAAGGAGTGAAAATAATTCACGGTTGGAAAGGCTTAAGCTCTTTTTCAGTAATGGACTCGTGTAGCGAAAAAAATTCAATTCATAAGCTAGTTGGGATTCGTGAATTGAAAAAAATTTAATTCATTAGCTAGTTGGGATTTGTGAATTGAATGACTTTCAAATCAAAAGCTATTTTTTTAGCTTGTGATTTCTGAATTGAAAAATACATAATTCACCAGACGATGATGCACTACGACTTCGTCATGAGACATATTGCCGTGGTATGCTATGCGTTGATGGTTGCTTAATGCTAGCGTATGTTGATCTTTAAAATAATTTTAACTTTTACTAAATAAAAACAGATTTTTTTAAAGTTGGAATTTATTAAACGAATATTTTATGGATTCCATAAATAAATAAATTAATGCAAAAAGTCGTAGTTCATAATTCAATACATCTTTTATTGCATGCATGCGCCCTGTGCAAGATTTGTAGAAAGCGCCCCTTTTTTATATTTGCACACATGCATACAAAGATACACTGATACATATGCATAAGACTTTTTCACATTACCCCGAGCAAAACATTGACCATAGTTTGCGTCTTAGAGGCGCATTTTGGAGTTGAGGTCACTTGAACTTTTAATTGAATTATATTCAATCGCTCCAACTAAGCAGAAGTATTTTTCTAATTTATAAATACAAGAGGTAAAAAGTAACACTCATTTAGTTATTTCTTTGTTGAATATTCATGATACTTTTCATCGGAATCTTCAGTCCAACTGGTGAATAAAAAACTTCTAAGGAAGTAGTTATTTGTTTGTGAAATTTTCATAGAGAAATTGGCATGTGAACTGCTCCCCGCCAATGACATGCCCATGTTAAATTCCTCAATGTATTGCGGTTGCAGTTCAATTTCCTCAAGGAAAAAGCAGTTTATTCACCAATGAATGTTTAGAAATGTTCCACTGGGTCCCACACATAGGTACGGTGTATAATACAAAACCTACACGTTCTAGCCCACATGATTCAGTATGAATAAGTTTTTTTCTTTCTCATATTTTCCCATGTTAATTTCGGGACACAGTGTGTATGAAATGAAACTTGCACAGATGAGGTGTCGTGAAACTTTTTTGTGTTGAGATTTTTTAATTTTTTTTCTTTTGTACGAACAGGGTGGAATATTTTGAGATTAGGTAGGTAAGATTGAACTTGCATATGTCTTGTGTCTTTAATTTTACGATATTTTGAGTTGAATGCAACAATGAAAGTGATATTAGTTAGTGTGCAGGAAATAACTTAGCACAGTTGTGATGGATGTTATTTGAACAAGTTTTTTGGTTAAATTACATTTTCTTGCTCCTGTAATGCGCCCCCAAAATTTTGCGCCCTGTCATTTGCACATCTTGCACATATGGTTGGTCCGGCCATGTATAGGTTAACGTATATTTTATAGTTATAGTAATTTCATACTTACTATTTTACATCCAAAATGTCGTTTTCATTATCCGTATCGTAATCATCTTTATATTCTTGAACCATAATCACTGCACTGTAATCATCTTTATATTCTTGAAATATAAAGATAATTTTTTGCATACAGCGATTAGATTATCACAAAATTCCAATTTCTTGATAATCGTTCGACCCATATCATTTAAATTTTGCAGATATAATTATGATAATTTCATCAGGAAATTTATATCCGATGCAACAAGCCATACATGTATTTTTTTTGTTTAGCATACCAACTAGCTTATGAATTGATTTTTTTTCAATTCACAAAACCCAACTAGCTTGTGAATTAAATATTTATCAATTCAAAAATCAAAAACAGCTTATGGCTTAATGTTTTTTTAATCCATAAACTCGCAACCCTGAAATAATTATAACAAGGTCCGCTGATCAGAACAAATCTGAGAAAAAAAAGAAAATATTTTGGAACTACGAATCAGTTTATGGATATCCTTGGGAACATTTCTTAGCACCATAAATGACGTTTAATTCTTAACAGAACTGTAAGTAAACCCAAAAAACAAAAACTTTTTGGTGATCGATTTACACAGAGCAACGAATAGTTGATAATCAAAAAACGACAATCAAAAAAGCGACAGTCAACTATCACCTTAGCCGATTCCACCTGTATAGTATAAATTCAGAAATGAATATTGCATCATTTCTGAAACCTTTCGTCTGAACTTATCCTCTTGATAGTAGGACCGCTGATTACGTTTTTTAATTATAGTCTGTTTAGATGTTAGTGTCGTTAATTAATGATAGTAGAATACCGGACTGGCAGTTGGTAGTATAGTTTTCATGACATGTTTGATTGCTACATGTCCTCATAAGTCAGTTATCACAAACGTGCGTACATTAGAACAAAACTTATTATGCTACTGGATCACTATTTACCAGAAATTTTGCTTTGTGTACAATGTAAAATACTATACTCAATTTTGCGTTGAAAGCATGATTAGTGTTTCTGCAATCCTCCTTTCTTGTTACAAAGAGCGTTGAAGATAAGATAATGCTGATGGAGCTTTCTTGCGCTGCACGATAAGTTAAACTACTGAAACCTACTCTATTATGTACAAGTAGGCAGTTCTTTGCTGGTTCCAGGCGATAAAAATAAAACGCAATCGTAAAAATGCAATCGTATTTAATTTATTTAGCAAATAAATGCAGTCACACAAACATAAATTGAGTTAAACAAATAACTAAGTAGCTGTTTCTTCTTTTATTTGTTCTTCGTCTTTTGGACTTTTTAAATCGTGCTTTTTCAGTTTAGCCAAATTTGTATTTTCTAAATTATGATTTGATTTCCTCTTCAAATTAAATTCTTTTACCTTTTCATTATACATTTTTTCTGTTTTCTTTGTTATGTCGAATGGAATTGTCCATTGCGAACCTGAATTAACTTTGGTTGGATCTATATCTTTTGTATATTCTGGTATTTCAATACCAAGACGTTTGCATAATTTGGTCAAAATATCATCAACGTAGGTAGAGATTAAGAAATCGGCTTTTTTATCCTGCAAACAAGATATTAGTGTTACAGAATATTATTACATAAACAGACCTTAATTTTAACGGTAACTATTGCAATTACCAGATTATACCTTTACGATGTCTTGTATTCAAATCAGACCTCAAAATTGCTCAATTTGGCTAAGATTTTTAATACATCTAAAAAGACGGTATATTTGAAGTTACACACCGATTTAACTCTCGTTATGGAAGAAGTCTTTTTCTTTTCTCTTCTTCTCTCGGAGAAATCATTAATTAAGTATGATAAGGCAGAACTGATAACTACTAATTAACAATAAAGGTAAGAGAAAGATTTAAAATTTATTTTGTATTTTTAGATGCCACACACTGGCCGATTTACTACAACCCTAGCTGGTCAAAAATGAAAAAAAATGTGTTATTGTTATTTTTATTAAAAAACCGTTTGGTAAAGAGATAAATAGCCAAACAACAATTAACAACAACAAAAAATCTCAAATCTTTTGATTCTTACATGTGGCAGGTTCGCAGTCACATAATGAACTTTGGTTACTCTTGATTTTGTAAGACGCAGGTTTACAAGAGTTTTGTAAAGTGATTTTGGGAGTCAAAACTAAAATATTTGAAACAAAAAAAGTATGTCGGATAACGCCAATGATTCGTATTGTTATTTACAACGCGTTTTGGTTTTTAAAAAAATTAAATTTACTCACAATAAAAGTTTTTTGAAAGCGCATTTTTAGGACCTTTTTTTCATTCTTGGAGAATAAAAAAAGTGCCGCAAAGTGCCATCATGAAAGTAGTATTATTTTAAAGTTCCATTATTAATCTTCAATTGAATGGTAAATTTAAATGTCGAGACCCCCGAAACATTTTGTGTCTTTTTTTAAACGTATCCATTCGCGCTTTTCAGGGCGACCATTTATTTCTCCGAAATAAATTTTTTTTTCTTTTATAGGAAATTAACGAATCTTCATCGGGAAGCTGTCATAAGATATTTTAAAAGCCCGTCAAAAAGATTGTAAAGCTTTTAGGGTCGTATTTTCCAGGGTCCTCTGATCCTAAAATAACAGATTTTCGTCAACTCCCATCGACATATTAAAATTCAACCAAACGAGTTTTTAGAAATGCTGCTTGAATTTTAAGCAAATTAAGTGTATTTTCGAATTAAGTCCAGCTAACGACCCTCAAATCGACCACTGTGTGCCGTAACGAGGTTATTCAATGGTAGCATAAGCTTATTAAGTGACAAAATGTATTTTGTTGGTATTTCTCGAAAACTTGAACCACATCCAATTGAGCAGTTTTGAAGTGGAATAAGGCATTTAAAGCTTGTCGAAAAGTATAATCTGGTTTCGACATCAGAAATGGTGTAATATTTATGCATACTTACATGCTTTGTAGGCTGTAAGTTGCAGATGACCAGCTTTCCATCATATTTTTTGTTTTTAAGTGGAAGATTCCCACTTGGCACAATTTGTAAGGTTGTTCCCAATGTTATATTCAAATCAGCTAAGCTAGAAAACGATATTAAAAAGTTTGAGTCTTTAAAGAAAGCTACAGGTAAGTCATCATGATCATACGTTGAGTGCATTAGAGACATGTCGAGATCTTTTTCTGGCAAATCATGTTCCCAGTCCAGAACATTGTCCAATAATGTACCCCCTCGACATGGGCGCGAATTACCACCTCCTTTACATACACCGCCACATGGTTTTTGGCCAACTGTCACCGCAGCTGTTTCTCTTACGTATTGCCTAAGAATAAACATAATTTATCCTGGAACTCAACGTGATTTAAATGTGATTTCACCTGTGGCATTTGCTACATTGCTCTACAAACATATTTCCATGCAGTTCGGAAAGGTACTTTCTCGAGAGACCAGATTTCAAATGTAGCCCATCAATATTTTGACTTATTATGTAGTGAACGTAGCCCTTCTCGACCATGGCCTTAAGAGCCATGTGGGTTTTTGTCGGAACCGCCTCATTGAATGATATGTTGACTGTTGGTTTTTCACCTTTTTTTTCGAGAGTCCAAACTCCATTAGGTCCTCTAGTTGAATAACAAAAAAAGTAAAAAATCTTGAACAACATTGCATGCAAGTAACTTATTAAGGAAGTTTCAAGGAAAGAGGTGACTACGTGTGACTAGTCCTATGAAATTCAAAACCACAAACCACGCTTGATAGGCATAATATGTAAAGATTTTAAGGACATATCATCTTAATCATAAGTTATTGTTTTTTTTGTAGTCAGATTCACATTAATTTATTTTACCTGAAATCAGGAATCCCAGCAGATGTGCTTATACCAGCTCCAGTATGGACAACTACATGTTTGGAAGCTTCAATCAGTTTAGCCAGCTTCTCACATTTTTCATTCACTTCGTCTTCTTTATCAAACTTCTGTGTAAATAATTGAATTATGATATTACATTGGAAGTGTATTTAAATTGAATAAAATATTACAAACCTCTGCTACACCGAGTATTCCTTTGTCTTCGTATGGGGATAATCCATCGGCATAGGTGCACGACATTTTATTTATTTTTAATTAAGTAAACAATGAAAGAAATTAAAAAATAGATTTTGTTTTAAAAATAGTTTTTTTGTTATTTGTTATGATTATGAACATGAACACTAAATAGCCAGACGCAAACGAAAGGGAATGTCAAATATGACAATGAAAGAAATAGGTGTGTTCGTTTTAAAAAATTTTATGGCAAAGTCGACTGAGAGCAGAGAATGGCCGCGTTCAGGTTTGTATCCAAAGCGATCTGGATAGTCCCCTATTATTGATGACTCTTTTTTCGAATTTCTCTTTGAAAATCATATTACACGATGATTCTTTGCGCCTGACTCTTATTCGAATTTCCCTTTGAAAATCATCAAAATAAAGTTATATAAAAAGAAACGTCAAAAAGAGTCTCGGAAAACTTGGCCCACGACTCACAGGGCAACAGGTCTACCGTCTCATCTTTTTTCTCTTTCGCACTTGTTATGTTCGAAAAGAGTCAGACGCAAAGAATCATCGTGTAATAGGGGACATAGCTTTGTGTTGTTGTAATCCCTTGTAAAATCACAGCTGATGTCAAAGCAGCTGTTGCCAACAAATTAATCTCAAGCTATCCTAAAAATTCTGGGATACTTATCTATCCTATGAGAAATGTCAACAACAGCTGATTTGCGTTCAGAAACATACTGGATAGTCGAGTATCTTAGATAGGCTATCCTAGTGAAACCTGGCCAATTTATAAAGATTGGAATCCTTGGCTGTCATTCTGGTTTGCCTACTAGCTAAACAAAATGGCACATGGTGGTAAATTCATATTTTTGTGCTAGCATCCATGTTTTAACGCACACTAGTGCAAAAATATGAATTCACTACTGCACAAATTGTTGTTGCAATTCACATCTATTCATCGACACGAAATGAAATTACAATTGGGCTGCAGCATCTACTGCCAAGTACTTCTGGCTGCAGTCAACTACTTCTACTCTATGGTCAAAGTAGTTCAAAGGAAAATATTAAATAAAACACAGCTAATGACATCGAAAAACAGCGATGTCTTTACAAAAAATAACTAATTCACCCGATCTGATGAACGAAGAGACTCAATTTTGACATTTTTAATATTAGCAAAATGTTGAAATTGAGTTTGATTTCCTCTATAAAACTCATTTATCGGATTCTTTAATAGGGGTAAATAAATCTATTCGTTAAATAAAAAAAATTGCCAATTTCTTTCAATTTTAATCCAAAGTTCTGTTTATAAAAAATAAAATTGGACTACTCAAATTTACAGTTTTGGAAAATAAACAAACAGATCTATGTTTCCACACAAAGTATTTTATAACAAAAAGGTAATTTGAACCGGAAACGTATTTTTTTCTTCGGAATAGTTTTGAGTTGCTTGCTAACTCAAGGAAAAATTTATTAAAAATAATAAATTACAATTTTATATTTACTACTATGCATCTTTCAAGATTTTGTTTTAGGGGCCAGTTAAGCTTTCATTGAAACTCATCATTAAAAAATTTAATTTCCAATTTTCCAATTTTGATGCCAATAAAAAGGTGATGACTCAATTATTAATTTTAGTCAAAAAAATTTTCATTTTGGCCAAACCTTAACAAATCAAATTAATTTCTTTTATTTCAATGATTGAACTACCTTATCATTGATCATTGAAATCTTAAAAATCGTTTTACGTAAAAAATTGGGCCAAAAGGGAATATTTTTTTGACTGGAAATAATAATTGAATCAAGAGTTTTTTATTGGCATCAAAATAATTACTGATTTTGCTTTTTAAGTGTGTCAAAATAAGAAATTAAAATTTTCAATTCTGAGTTTCAATGAAAGCTATAACTGGCGCCTTAAGCTAGGACTGCACTCGGCGGAACTACTTCAGTGGAACTGAACTTCACGACTTATTTGTATGAAATTGTATGAGCTATATCGCACTAAGCGACAACTGCACTTCACGGCGCGACACAGTTGTACAAATATTTAAACCGTGGTTCAGCAATTTTTATCCAACGATTCTGGCGGATTAATTGAGTTTCAACAGTGGTTTACTGTTCAAGTGTGTGATAATAACCAATTACATAATTGAACCAGCGTTAAACCTTAGTTAATCCGCCGAAATCGGTGAGTTAAAATCTTAACCGAGGCTGAACCACTATTGTGGCTCTTAAGCGACAAAGTTGGTAATCTGATCAACTGTGTCACGACGTGACGTTTCGTTCAGTTTCGTGCGAAAGTGCGTCGCTGAAGTGCAGTTCCGCCTAGTGCGGTTCTACCTTTACCTAGAGTATAGGCGTGTTTTTTTGCAAGCCCGGGGGGAATTGGTTGAAAAAAACGACAGCGGGGATTAGCGACGCCATGACAGTAAAAAACATGGAGTTTTCATACAAACTATCGATAACATGTATGTAATTCATGCCGGTAACACAGTTTTTCTGTACGCTTAAGTTAAACCCCGAGAATTCCCTGGGATTAGTTGTTGTTGCATTTAACATGTTAATTGTTTAGCACTGACGTCGTTCTTTTCATCCAATTCCCCCCGGGCTTGCAAAAAAACACGGCTTATATTAGGCGTGTTTTTTTGCAAGCCCGGGGGTTATTCGACGAAAAAAACGACGGCGGGGCTTAATGAAAAACTTGGCAGCACTGTGTAATGGGCATTGACATTTCGAAATCAGCTGACAAATTGACAGTGACAGAAGAATTTAAATAAAAAAAATAGTCCCTTAAAATAATTTTGAACAGAAAATACGGTAATTTTATTAAGATTTAGGTAACTAGAACAACTCGAAGTTAATTCAATTATCTTTTCCGTGTATTCTAAAGTTAGTAAATCCTCTTGGTCCTGGTCTTAAACATGCAGAAGCAGAAGAAGAAGGAAAAAGTTGCCATCCAAACAGCTCAAGGTAGCCAGTGCTAAAATAGACGTCGACAGACAGAAGAAAGGACTGAAAGACAACAAATAATGAACTTTGCATTTAGCATTGACTGGCTATATGAAGCTCATTGCTTATTGTCTCCATATGCAAGGCAAGATAAAAGCATCTGGTGTGATATATGTTGATTGTCTTAAAAACAAACCTAAAGATCCAGCTCTTGTCGCTGTGGCAAGTAATAATTCAGTGGTTATCAACAAGGATCAAAACTCCAAGAAAAAGATTCATTCGGCAATGGCTGAATCTTGTGAACACAAATTGACTTCGTGTCAAAAGAAAGTCATCTCTTTCAATAATTGCTTGCTCTCACTGTTCACTAATGCCAATGATTGCCAAGCTTTGTGCAACAAGTTGATACAATCTAATCCCGATGTAGAATTTCAAGCGCTCCTTATTAAATGCAGTCAGCTGGCTAAGGATAAGAAATACAAAGAAGCTGTCGATGTCTTAACTAAATATGCAGCTGCCAATGAAAAGAATTCATTTGCTAGCAAATTTGCCATCATTCAGCTTTTATTGTTGCAGGTTTGTAAAGTTTTAACTTTTTAGTTTGCAAATCCTTCATTTCATTTTTATAGGGCAATCGCAAAGAAGCCATCGAAGTTTTTCTTTCTCTCGGAGAGTCCAAATAAAAACCGGGAATTGTGTCTGCTTTAGTAACTCTATATCTAGGAACCGACAACAAACAAGCAGCTTCCGCACTTCTAAAGTCCGCCGTGGACTGGTACAAAAAGAATAATTACGTAATTCATACAGGGAGTTACCTTTCAGTAAATTATAATGTAAATCCAAATTGCAGCTGAATAGTGCTGATTTATCCGATATGTGGCGCCAAGCGGCCGAGTTTCAGCTTCGAAGTGGTGCAACTGACATAGCTGCAAGTTCTCTTGAGGAACTCCTTAAACTGAAGCCTAACGATATGAAGGTAATTGCTCAACTGGTCATCGCATACGCTCAGATCAACCCAAAAAAGGCCCTCGAAGTCAGCAAAAAACTTCCTGCCCTTGAAACATTGACTACAACATCTAAAATTGATGCTCTTGAAGCAGCCAACTGGATCATGAGTACCAAAGCAGCCAAGAAGTCTGCTAATGTCAAAATCGAACAATCGCCCAGTACCCCAGGCGATGTTCAAAAGAAAAACAAAACCAATCGCGAAAGAAACTGCAAGCTGCGCAAGAGCTACAATGCTGAGGTTGGACCTGACCCCGAGAGATGGCTTCCTAAATATGTGCGGGCTGGTTTCCGAAAGAAGAGAGATCGCAGAGCCTAGGATATTATCAAGGGCTCACAGGGAATGTCAACTGGAACTGCAGACCAATAGTGAGTGGGTGTAATGGAATGAGGTTCTTTTAATTTAATTATTCTTTTGTTTAGTGACATGTCAAAAACTCAGAATTTGAGCAAAAATTCGCCAGTAACACCGTAATACCGGTTTATCAAGAAGCCACTCCTGGGCGACGCCAACAGCATCGTATAGGTGGTGGTCACAGTAAAAATAAGAAGGGTAGACATTAAGCTGTGTAAATGCATTTATCTCCTTTTCTAACTAAAAAAAAATAACTGGTGGTCCTAAGAAGTTTAATGCGAAGCATGTAGATTCTTATTAGTGTTTTTCCTCGGTTTACAAGAGCCTCTCTACAAACTTTTTGCTAATTTTCTTCCATCAACTCTACGAGATGTTTAATTTGGAAGGGATTAGTGATTTGATTTCTGTAATAATTACAAAATTATTGAAAACTTACATTTTAAGTGAATTTTGCAGGTCAGTCGATTAAGAATTTGTATTCGACAAAAATATCGTTTTAGCTGTCGTTAAAAGACAGTCATAATGAGGATGAGGGACATTTTTCTCACAAAAATGAACAATCTACTCAAAGTAAAGCGTTACGCCAAGTAAAACGACTCTATAACGCCATTCGTAATACAATTTTTTTTAAATGAGATTTGTCGTTGAAGAAAAACGCCTATTATAATAAGACATTTTTTATTAAAAAAAAACATAAAAACACATTCAATTGTTTAAAAATTCTTAAATCTAAAATAAATAAAGTTAAAAAAAAAATAACTTGTATTATTTTGTTTTGAAAAATCTTAATTGTAAATAAACAAAAACTAAAACAAAATAAATAGTTCGTACTAAACATTATATACATACATATAAACATGTTTTAGTTCTATATGTCTTAACGTTATGTTTATAAGAAAATAAAATCATTTTTTATCTAAAAAAAATAACTGGTGGTCCTAAGAAGTTCAATGCGAAGCATGTAGATTCTTATTAGTTTTTTTTTCCTCGGTTTGCAAGAGCACAAAGAGTTTGAAATCTTTAGAAAACGCACCTTATGCGATTTAACGCAGTTTGATGAAAAGTCTGTCTAAATACCTACCCGACAGCGCGTACGCGAAAATGATTTGGGGTAGGTGCTTGCTTCATTGGGATGATTGAAACGGTTTAGAGTTCTTACTTAGGTCCTCTTACATTATTTAAAATTCATTTTCAATTCTATCAAAAATTAAAAAAAATTTCTATCTAAAAGTAATTCTGCCATGATTTTTGAAAATTGAACAACGGCGGAATTACTTTTAGATAGAATTTTTTTTAAATTTTTGATAGAATTGAAAAAGGATTTTGTGTAACGTAAGAGGACCTAAGTAAGAACTCAAAACCGTTTCAATCATCCCAATGAAGCAAGTAGTTTTGTAGTTACAGCATTTTTTATGTAACCGTCAAACAAATTTCGTATGATTTTCTATTGAAATTCTTGTAAGAGCTACATAAAAAATGCTGTTATTTCAAAACTATTTGCTTCATTGGAATGATTAAAACGGTTTTGAGTTCTTATTTGGGTCCTCTTACGTTATACATAATTCATCTTCAATTCCATAAAAAATTTAAAAAAATTTCTATCTAAAAGTAATTCCGCCGTTGTTCAATTTTCAAAAATCATGGCAGAATTACTTTGAGATAGAAATTTTTTAAAATTTTTTATTGAATTGAAGATGAATTATGTATAACGTAAGAGGACCTAAATAAGAACTCAAAACCGTTTTAATCATTCCAATGAAGGAAATAGTTTTGAAATAACAGCATTTTTTATGTAGCTCTTACAAGAATTTCAATAGAAAATCATACGAAATTTGTTTGACGGTTACATAAAAAACGCCGTAACTACAAAACTACTTGCTTCATTGGGATAATTGAAACGGTTTTGAGTTCTTACTTAGGTCCTCTTACGTTACACAAAATCCATTTTCAATTCTATCAAAAATTTAAAAAAATTTCTGTCTAAAAGTAATTCCGCCGTTGTTCAATTTTCAAAAATCATGACAGAATTACTTTTAGATAGAAATTTTTTTTTAATTTTTGATAGAATTGAAAATGAATTTTAAATAACGTAAGAGGACCTAAATAAGAACTCAGAACCGTTTCAATCATCCCAATGAAGCAAGCACCTACCCCAAATCCTATAGTGACATGCCCAAGCAGGTGGGTTGCTTGTACGCCGTAATGCTGGATGCTAGCACTGTATTTATGTAAGCAAGCAAAAAAAGCATAGAAGTGAGAAGCACTTAATTTCGCGTACGCTGTCGGGTCTTTAGACAGACTCTTCATCAAACTGCGTTAAATCGCATAAGGTGCGCAAGTCTTCAAGGGATAAATCACTTTTGTGTGCAATTGAATTCGATGATTGATTTTCACTTGTACTAGGACCTGGTGTTGTACCTGTTGATGGAGCTTCGCTTTGCTATTTACGACTGCATCCCGATGCTCGAGAGCCATTTCGGCCATCCGTTTCAGACAAATCTCCATCGCCAGCACCTCCACTTCCCTGTGAGAAATCCGTATTTCCACAAACGTTGCGTTTTCATCATCTACCGTTTCATCGCCAGATTCATTTATCGGTATAGTGCAGCGAATAGAAAATAAGAGAACCACTCTAGTGCATCCACATAGTCTGTCCAGTGTCTTACAATAGGCAGCCGAGACAAATTGCTCGTTAGGGACCTCAATGGTGGTGATGAGTTTAAAGTCCTGCAGAGATCGTAGTTGCATACTTCCATCAGCACACACTACACAAAGAGCACACAAAATTAGCTTATCAGCAAGAATATTTTTTATATTTTACAAATAAAAAGGTATAACTTACCTTTCGAATCGCCATCTTTGTGTTCAGACATTTTTATTTTTTATGTAAATTGTAAAACGAAAATTGATTAACGTCGGTTTTGACGTTTCTATACAATTTATCGATAACTTAACCAAAGTTGCATTTGGTAGCACAGTTTTTAGCTTGTCCAAGAGTTTAGCACCGAGAATTCTGTACGCTTAAGCTAATCCAGCAGGAGGATTAGTTGTTGTTGTATTTAACATGGTGATTGTTAAGCCCCGCCGTCGTTTTTTTTCGTCCAATAACCCCCGGGCTTGCAAAAAAACACGCCTATTAGCTAGTTACTACATTTACATGAGTGGATCCACGGATCGGATTCAATCTGAATCGAAATTTCGATCCAGTTGACGATGCCAGATCGAAAGATAGATTTGAATACCGCAATCAGTTTGGAAACAAAAGCCGCTTTAAGGTAGAACTAGAATAGGCGGAAGCCAACGTACGTGGTCGTACGAAACCGAGCGAAAACAAGAAATTAATATGACGCGCACATAATTGCGATCTGGAACTTTTCGTTTAGTTTTCGTTAACTTTTGCCGTCGGACGTGAGAGCGCTCACCGACCGCTCTTTCGTACGTGGACTGACAGCTAGCTTCAAAAATCAAAAATCACTTCCAACTACTCAAGTGCATTATGGGTGACTTATGAATTTGACGTTTTGGAAAGCAACTTTTCGTTCGCTTTTGACACTAGCTTCCGACGGCTACCGCCTATTCTAGTTCTACCTTTAATCTCGATTCTTTAATTCTTTGATCTATGTATACATTTCTTTTTTCGATTCGATCCAGCTCAGCGAGCTCCGGATTCGATCCGATCCAGGTTTACAAATACCTAAATCCTGATTCGATTCGGATTTAATTATCCATGTAAACGTAGTAAGTAATTTTGTTGATGTTTTTCTTTTTCTTACTGCATGTGTGTGAAATTCCGAATTGTATAAATTCTGACAAGTAGTCCGGAATAAGCTTCTATAAAACATATTTAGCTGAACGCAGCCATATACATCTGAATTTTTAAAATACCGTTGAATGATTTTTTGTTTTTGTTTTCGTCTTTCGATTTCGTCGTGTTATTTGTCTTGTCCTCCTCATTTGATTTTACCGGCAAAAAAAGTGAACAATAAACAAATAACTTTATTTTTATAAATAAATCTATTCGCTTCGCTGTTCCGTTTTTATATATAAACACAAATGGAAAACCCCACGCAGTATATGGTTGAAAAAATCAAAAACTATTTCCTCCCGTCTGCACCAAAGTGCAATGCAACAAGTTTGATAAAAGTCCACAATTGCAAACTCAATCAAACTGGAGACATAAGCTTTCCTTTAAATCCAGAAATATGGGAAAATTTTTTTAAAATACCAATAACAGACAGGGAAAATAATATTTTTGGTTATGAAATCAACAATGAAAAAGAAGCCCTACAAAAACTTAAAGAATGTTCTCAGGATTGGACCTATCCCATAGCCGAAGTTAAATTGCAGAAAGATCGCTGTGCAATCTTTCTCGACAGGCAGAAATGTATTCAAATTCTTATAAACGAAGTTTTGACTACAAAGAACTATGGTATTCAATTGAAAGATCCAAAAAAGCGTTACAAACTTTCCGACTTTCGAATCAATGACCCTGAGAGTTTATCGGAGTATAGAGCAAGTTTGATCCAAAAAACGCTAAGGGAACTTTTGATGTTGTCCAATTGGTCCGAAGTCGATGATGAGTCAGGAAGAAAGGTCAACGTTGTTAGTGTTGCTACTAAAGTTCCAAAAGGTGAAAGTGAAGTTATTTCAGTAAGATGTGGAACTGTTTTGGATCCCCAAGATGGTAAACTAGCACGAATAGCTCCTGCAGAATATGTCAGGTAAATTAATAGATAAGAATCTTAAAAATAAACTTTTAGTAAATTGTGATTTTTCCATGAGAATTTTACCCTAAATAATCTATTCTACTCAACCCCTAATAGTTTGTAACGGGTCGTTTTGTCCTCATAGCTTAAGTAATGCGTTCAGCCTACAAACAAATACCATTCCAGAATTTGTACCTTTTGTTACCCGGGGTTTCTGCAAAACACCACCTCTGACTCAAATTTGTCCTTAAATCAAACACCAATTATTAAATATTTAAACACGACTTTTCAAGAACTAATATCTTATCTTATAATTTGTTCCCAACCAACCAACAATCCAACCTAGAGTCTATTTAAACTTAATGGAAACTCCCTCAAATGTTTTTTGTTTTATTCAAAAACACTACGAATTTACTTACCGGTACTTTTGTGCATTTTTAGGAGAAAATTCATTTGTTAATTACATAACAGCCGTTCTAGGGTTTTGATTAAAAACAATTATAGGTAGACTGCTTAGTTTTTGTATTTACTTCAACATTTATAAAATAATAAATAATTATATAATTTTCCTTCAGCCTACGGTCAACAGACATGCGACTAATGGCTATGCATAAATATGGAATTCGTGTTAAAGATGACAAAAAATTTTGCGAACTTTTTCGAAGACTTGGAGAAGCAGCTGTAACGGTTGATATGCTTGAAGTAAAGCCATCAAGTCCAGTGAACCTCATAAGAAGGGGCCAAGGAAGTACAAAGGGTATGTTTTATAATAAAAAAAAATGTATGCTTTAACCCAATCATTTTTATAAATCTAACATCTCAGCTCTATTTTTCGGGAGGTATTTGTTTTGTTTTAGCTCATCTCCTCTCACTGCAAACTTATTCATTTTGTATGCGTATTTCATTATTTTATAATTTTTTTTATAAACATTCCCTTTCATTTTTCTGCCTTTAAAACTACAATATTATTTATTCTACAACTTACCCTATTTTTGGTTACATCTCGACAAATTTTGACAAAAAAAAAAACTTAAATTTCTAACCTTCAGATTTTAAGTATGTTTTCGAGCAAAAGTATTTTCTATTAAAACGTAAAACAAAAATTGAAAAGAAAAAAAAATATTTTTGTTGCAGGTGCATCATTCATACTCTACAATTCTGCTCGATTAGAAACACTTTTACGAGCTTTTGAAGAGAAGGTCACAAATGGCACTTACGAAAAATTACCACCGTTAACAAACATTGATTTTAGTCTGCTTTCCAATGAGGTAAACCAAAGTGCTTAATAATTATAAATTTTTTGAGAAATTACACAAACAAAAATACGAACATGTTTCTAGGAAGAATGGGAATTGGTGTATGGCTATATATTTGGTTTTCCAAATCTTATCAACCGATGTACAGAAAATTTTGTTTCAGGGTCATGCGGTGTTCATTATTTGATTAAATACTTGGATGGTTTGGTTTCAACATTCAGTGTTTATTATAGACGAGTTCGAATACTAACGGTATGTTTTTCCTATAGGTACATTACAAAAAGTTTATTTTTTGTTTGTTTTAAAATTTCATAGGAAACGAGAGCTCATTTAATGCCACATGTTTATGCGCGAATCTACCTTCTTAAAGCAGTGAGACAGATATTTAATATGTCATTGGCGCTGTTGGATATTGAACCGGTAGAATTCATGTGAATTGTATTAACATTTCATATTGTTTCTTATGCTCTTTGTTTTTATTAATATCTTAAGGCAGTGAAATTACAACAATAAAAGTGTAACACTTTATATAAAGTAAATTAAACTAGTTGTTTACCTCATCTTTAACATCCAGATCAACTGACGTACTTTTTAGGTGTATGCTACTTTCGTCTCATCGCATTTGGTGCATTGATGTTCTTGAGTTTTGATCCATGGCAGTTTCAAAAGTAAAGTAAATTTGTGTGTCATGTAAAAATTTTTGTATTGCTATTATATAACTAAGGGCATTTAAATTAATTGTCATAATTTTGGAAGTTGGCAAGAGGTTTAGAGAGCAATTAACAGAGTAGAAAATATTAAATGTAAACATTTGGATAAGACTTGCCAATTTCCTTGGGTATAACATACCGTCACCTGATTGTAAGAACTATAGTAGACAGCTCGTTTTTTAAGATTGTCTGACACCTTGATTTGCCTTAAACACATCTACTAAGATTACACAAAAGTTTTTATTTGTATTTAAAACAACATTTATTAATATTAATTATAAAAAAATAAAACAATTTACAAAGATTCATATTGAAAAGAGCATCAATCGCTTTCTGCTTAAAATGTAAAAAAAAGATTCACATAAGTTTAAGTTTACCTTTACATGCGAGGATATTAATAATAATAAATTTATAAACTGAAAAGCATTTGAGTTTATAAAAACCTCGAACGGGTTTTCACTTACACTAAATAATACTAGGAATACAGAGTTTCTCAGCAACTGATGATAACCTTTCATTGTAGTACAGAAAAATTAGCAGTATCACAGCCACTTTAGGTGGTCAGCGTTTTAATGTTGCTCAGAACATTTTACAGAAAAAGAGAGAATTTAAAACCTCTTAGAATAGATCCCCATACAAAATTTGGGGTTTTTTTGATTTCTGAAAAACATGCAAAAACTTCTTACGAGGTTCTGCACTTTAACCGTCGATGAATGAGAAATAATTAGCCCTAGCTTTATCTTATAATAAACGATGCTCGAAAATCTGTTATCTTATTTTTAGTGAAAATCTGAACTTTACACTTTTAAGATTGCATCTTTATGAAGATAAACATTTTAAAACAAATCAAAATAAATTTATATAAAACTAGTTAATATTTAAATGATACAAAAATTATTTTTTTTAAATTTGTTTTAAAATTTTCCCAGGAAAAAATAAACAGCCCTATTCTGCTATCCGATCCGTTCTATTCACGTGAATTGTTCACTTAATTATTATTCTTTAAACTCTTCAATCTTTTCGGTTTCAAAGTTCTTATCAATTATTATTTTTGAAGTTTTTGAGAGAATCTAATTTTAAAATTTTTATTTTTATCGCAATGCTTCAAAAGAAACAATAATGAGTTTAAATTTCTGACCATCATTTAATATGAGATGAACTCCGAATAATGATAATAAAGCTGCAGGAGTTCGTCGATTTGTACATTTTCAATAGTCGAAACTGCTGGTTTTGGCTTTCTGTTATTTGTAAATTATGTGAATCGTGCATTCGATAATATAATTACGAATCAAGAAAACGATACCGCTCCAGAATCATTAATTGGCGTTTAAGTAAAATTAAAACATTACCGTTCACTTATTTCTTCACCCTTCATACTATTAAAAAGATATTCGTTTTACTAAAACTCCAATTATCGCTTCTAGAGCCGTGTCGTATTGCTAAAACGCCTTACGGAATAAGGGTGAATATTTCTAAGACAACATCCGTTTTCACCCTTTATTTTGAAAACAAGCATGTTAAAAAAAATAATTGCGCTCGTTATATTCGGTGGAATTTAAAATTTTAATAAGAATCTATTTTAACTAATTTGTATTTAACCTATTATTAAACTTTTTAACGAATGATAGGTTATCATCGGTTTCTAGGACCACATGTATTTACACTTATGAAAACCCAAAAATGGGCTTACCTATTTAAATCTACCGTTCCTCTTTTTTCTTATTGTATTCAATTATAAAATCTATGTTGGCTTTGTTACTAAAAAATATTTCCTCCATTAGTTTTGTGCTGCCAAGTGTGTTGGCTTTTGTTCCCAAACACATATTATATTGCTGTACTTCCAAATTAGTATCACATACAATATCGTGATGAACATGTACCAGTGAAGGATCGGGAGCTCGAAAAATGCTTAGACGACGATGTTTTTCCGCTGCTTCATTATAGCCCGTTGGCACATCAGCAGTATTGACCAAAAATGAACCTTGACGATTGGCTACTTTTACAATTTTCTCCAGAAATCTTACATCCTCCAGACCCCAACCGGTAATATCTCTATCAAATCCATTTATATCAGGATCCAATATATCGGATTTATATATTGAACAAATGCCAAATCCGAATTGCCGAAAATAGCCAGAGTCGTTGTTTATTTCATTTACAAGCGGTTTTGCCGCATTTCGTCTTTTAGGATCATATTGGCTAAATACTATGGGAAGGTAGACTTGTTTGCCTTGTATTGTATTCATACGAATTCGTTGTAATGTTTCCAGTTTGAAAACCATATCGACATCGATAAAGAGTATAATATCGTTATTTTCAATAAAAGACGATCTAGCAGCTGAATCCAGAGCAATACCTCTAGAGAACTCTTCGTTGCGGTGAATGTAATGGATTTGTTGGTAAACATTCCTCTGACGCAATTCTCTAATTAGTTTATAATGATCACGTACTGATGTTTGGTTTCCAAACATTACAATGACCAAATCACAATTTGTGTCCAACTTAATTGCCACCTCCTCATAGTTGTCAATGAATCGTTTAAAAGTATTGAAACGTCCTGAAATAGGTAAAACGAAGATTATCTTTGATTTGTTTATAAGTTGTGAGCTGGGATCGTTATTGCCAAATCCTGGTATAGTAAATGAACTGCTGAATTTTTCCATTCCCTTATCGAACATGTTTTTAAAGAGACCTTTAAACAAAGTAAACCAAATTCAATTTCATACAATTAGTATACAAACATAATTTAATTAATAGATACTTACTTTTTTGCAGAGTTACATTGTAGAAATCTTCTTGGAACTCCTTTACAAATGTTCCAGTAAATGCTCTTTGAACGTACGTATGACGCCGCACTGGCACTGTCATCTTTTTTCCTCTATACTTTTTGTATATTAGAAGAAGATCCAAAATAAGATCCTGCCCATGGAGAGTATTTAGCCGAGAATAACCATACAATAATTCCCGAAATTCAATAACTCGTCCACGCTGTCGAGAATAATTATTTATATTCTCCATAACTTCGTTAATTACATCTTCTAGGCCTTCACGTGTTGCTGAATCGATTTTGTGTTTTGGATTAGAATGATCCGTTGAGTAAAGACTTCTAGCAATATATGACCATTCTAATAGATCTTCAGTTGATGATGGTGTGAATTTGTTTAAATCGGGACTGATGCCTAGAAAGTTCAATGTTAAAAATGAGGAGATAAAATATAAGAAAACATTTGAAAAAAAAACACTTATTACCCAATATATTGTGGTCTTCAAAGTACTGTTTACCATTTTCCATTTCTGGAATTAATGGGATTCCCGGTACAAGAAATTTACTTTCATTAGGTATCTCCAGTAATTTACCCATTCGTGCAATGTCTCTATGTAGTAATAAGGACTCCTGACGAATTTCTTCCGCTTTTAAGCCCTTGAAGTGAAAAAGTTGTTTAAGATAAAAATATCGGAATGTGAAGGGTCTTAAGGATTTTGTATATAATTAGTGAAATATATTTTATCTGGAAGTGGGTGAGGGTAGATTTAATGATTTCCCTTTGATATGATTGTTTGCTTCAAAGGGCAAACAGTTTATGTAAATTAATTAATTTAAGTTTTGCAATTTAAGAGTCTTAAGGATTTTCGTTTGTTAATAATCACCATGAAAAAGAACTATACATCAATAATTGTAAAAATTAATAACATATACCTGTATATACGAATGTAATCGATGCATAAGTGGTCCTTGTTTAATTGGATGTAATGAAATAGCATTGTGTATTTCTTTTCGCTTTAAACTTCCGGTGAATGCCATTTTTCCACTAGAATTATGCCGCAAAATATATTGCATCTTAAAAAATATTTCATTATTCCATAATTGCTATTATCAAAACAAAAGCAGCAAAAAAAAAACCTCATAGTTCCATGTACAGGGTATCCCAGCGAATTTTTGAACACAACGTCCTATTTCTACATCTTCATGTGTGCTGTAGAGATTTTTCAAACACGTTGGTATATGTGGAGCCACTTAACAAATAGTTCTAAATTTATATATGTAAGATAGCAGATACGAATAAATATACCTCTTCGCAATGTTTCACTACTCAATATCACTCCTGGTCCACCCATGCAAAAGTTTTCATCAAATTCTAGAGATAGCAAACCGAATTCTTCACTATTTCCCTTGCCCGCTTGACCTGTGAATAAAAGTTTTTAAAATTTGTTGTTAAAATAAAAATTATTACCAAACATTTACCAATAAATTGTGGCTTAGAACTGTCAATAGATCTCAAAAATCGTTCCAGCTTATCTGGTTCCATATAGACATCATCATCGGCTCGAATGAACCATTCAAATTTATCAATAAAATGCTCGTACATATAATAAAGCATCATAAAGGATTTCTTTTGTGGTGGATATCTGTCGTCGACACTTTTCAATCCAATAACTGGTAATTCATCAGAATAAGAACCCTCTGCGCTAAAGAAAGCAATACGTCCTGGAACTTCTTTGCCCCAAGTATCGTAGACGGCTTTCGCTCGACCTTCGATGAAATTTTTTGCCGTCATAACTCCAACAAAAACTAAATTTTTTTGTGAATTGTAAATTGTTTCGTTCGGTTTCATTCCAATTATATCAAAAGGTGAATTAGGATTGCCAGGTTTGAGATTACATCTTTTTACTATTTCCAATGCTCGATAGTTTTTTAGTACTGTGCCTATGCACAGACCAATTGCTATACCAAAGCAGGAGAATATTAGAGTTTTTCTCTTCGACATAGCTGCCTGAAGCATTTTGCTTGGTTTATTTCTGAAAAAAAAATAAGCATAGTTTTTATCTAGATTTGGTTAGAAATTTGTTATGATTTGTTAAATTAGATCGTTTGTTATGTTTGTAAGAATTTTGTAATTTATAATATATTTTATCAATGAAAATATTTTAGAAATTTATTATCCGTCTGATGCTATGGACGAAATGACGTGACATAAAAATAATTTGGTTTATTTGACATAAAGTTTATTTAACAAACCATAAGTTATCAACAAAAGGGCACCACAGTTATATACGTATATTGTTACAATTAAGAAATGTGGCTGTGGTATTATAAACAAATAAAATAATCATATAGCATAATGTTATAATATTCGATAAAGGTAACCAAATATTTGATAAGAAAATGAAAATATAAAACTTATAGGTCAAAACTTATACAAAATAAGTTTTTAACAGACATTTCGGTTTGTGTTGGTCGATCAAATTACAAACGGACTATACAAAATAGAAAGATTAGCCGTGTTTTTTTGCAAGCCCGGGGGGAATTGGATGAAAAAAACGACGTCGGTGCTAAACAATTAACATGTTAAATGCAACAACAACTAATCCCGGAGAATTCTCGGGGTTTAACTTAAGCGCACCGAAAAACTGTGTTACCGGCATGAATTGCATACATTATTAATTTTAAAACTAAAAAAAAAATATTTTAAGAAAGCGATTAACGATTTTTGAATTTGTTTGCATATATCCATATTTATTAGTTTTTCAGTCATTTTCATTTGTTATTATTTTTTTTATCACAAACGTTGGCGGAATTTTTATTTTTATAAAAAGTTTTCAGAAATTCCTTTTTTTGGCCAGTAGGTTACTTAAACAGATGAATGAGCGAAATGTTTAAAAGGGTTTTGATTGTTTGTCACGAACTAAAAAGAGAACATTGAAGCTTTTAAACATAATATTGGTGGTGCTCTATAATCGCTTAGATATACATTTGCTATATAAAGGTATTCGATGCATTCTCCCCTTTTTTCATGCTGGCCATTTCGTCATGCTGTTGAAAAAAAATAAATTAAAGAAGCGTGGGTGCTGCACTTTTGTCATCAAAATTATTTACAATACCTAAATGCAATAGATTAATCAGTATTTCTATACGATTTGGAATGTGTTACACGTATAATTTAATTAGAATTCCACAGAACTATAACAGTGATTTGTTTTAGAGTCCATTAAAATATTAAAAATAAATGAATGTTGTCGTTTCGAGTTTAAATTATGTCTTACAACAAATCAAAGAAGAGATTAATTACTTGTAATAAAATAATCGCAGAAAATTGCAGACAATATTTGTATCATATTTGCTCATTTTAATTTAAAATTTAAAATTTTTATCGCAGTTGTTATCACATACCAATTTCGCAAAACGAATTTTTAAATTTGAAAATTTTAAACTAAATAATCGAAATTCTTAAAATGCAATTTTAAAAAATTAAAATTTGATCACAATTTTTTTTTATTAATTCAAAATTAAAAACGCGAGAATTTTCGAACACACACAGGGGATTTTTGTTTCAAACTAATTCAAAGTATATAATTTAAATTAATTCAAAGTATATAAATTATTTTACATTATATTGCGAAAATAAGCTAGAACTAGGGACTAAACAAAGAAAAAAAACTGTATGACAGGAGGCGATTATTTACCATTGTTATGGCGGAAGTGCCAATTTTTCTAAAAAAAAAAACTACAGTACCCACAACATAAATCCATTTTATTTTTGATATTCGACTAAATGTTGATAAAAATATTAAATACGGGGAACAAAAGAAGCACATACGTACAATTTTAAAAAATAAATCTTTTTTCAAAATTTTGAGTTTGATAATGATTTAAAAAAAAAAATGATTAAACAACTTCTGAAATTCTTTCGACACCAATGCGATGTACACCATCTGATATCTTTAACAAATCCTAATTTATCAGAAAAATATTTTAAAAATCTTTGGAGCAGTTTTAAAAAAAAATAATTTTTTTTAATATATAAAATTTAGTTAACATTTTATAAAAAAAACAAAGCCATTTTTTAGCGGAATTAAAAAATTAATTTTGAAAAAAAAATCATCCACCAATTTTTTAAATTCATATCGATTTTCAAAAAATAAAAAATTATTTGATTCAAAATAGCTTTTAACGGCCTTTAGTCCTACAAAAATTTGGCGCTCCGTCCCGGCGATCTCACTTGGACTCATCAGTTGACTAGTGAGGGCCTTTGTCAACTATAGAATTTGTATTATTAAAAAAAAACCTTATATAAACATTGCCACGGCCCCGGGCAAAAACAAAAACAAAAACTTCCAATTTAATGATAAGGAATTCTAGTCTTGTTGGATATAGTTCACACTAGATATATTCGTCACGAAATCTATGTATGATGAACTGAACTTAACAAAAAATTGCGTATTGACAAAGGCCCTCACTAGTCAACTGATGAGTCCAAGTGAGATCGCCGGGACGAAACGCCAAATTTTTGTAGGACTAAAGGCCGTTAAAAGCTATTTTGAATCAAATAATTTTTTATTTTTTGAAAATCGATATGAATTTAAAAAATGTATCGTAGGAGCCGTTTTCTAGAAAAATAAGATTTTCTTAAACAGTTATAAAAAGTTTCTATGGCGAAGGTACAGTCAATTTTGAATATATAAATAATTTTTTAAAAATATTGTAGATTACGTTAAAACATCGCTTGGTGAAATGGTTCAATGCGAGGTTCCATTAATATGTAATCATTAAAATTAACTAATTTTTTTTTTTGAAAAATCTGGAGTCATTTTTGAGAATACTAAGATTACAGTTACTTGAACACCTACGAAATCAGGGTGTTCAAGCTATAGGGTTGATCAAGTTACTGGATCAAGTTAAACAATTGTTTTTTTTGTGATTAATAAAATAGTTAATTTTAATGATTTTAAATAAATAATTTTAAATGAGGCGTTTGTAAGACATGGAACACATATTGTCCGTTTCGAAGCACCAAATTCCTTTGCACTTCGTTTTTAATTTTTTTCAATTATTGTAGCTTTTTGTTTTAGTGTTAAAAAAAATACCGAAGAAAGAATAATTCCAAACGCGAATCTCTCACGAAATAATGTTCCCCCAAGAACTTACTTGCTGAAATTTTTGCATTGACATAAGGAAAAAGTTCCTGAAATAATAATTCACAATAGCTTTTTTGCTGAAAGGAATATTTTCCCAAGATGATTCGTGGCAAATTTCCAAAATTGGGAAAAATCTCTGGGGAATTTTCTTCCGCGATAGAGCTGATGATTCAAATCATCGATGAGGAAAATTCGAATTCCTCCTCTAAGAAATTAGAAAAAATGCTCTGTGTACCAAATTTGAAGCAAATCCGTTCATCCAACAGTGACCGACCGACCGCGACGCACGCACGGAAGGTACCTATGACGATTGACGAATCCCACTGTTTTTGACAAGCTAGGGTTACTATCAAAATGAAGTAGCCAGTTTTAATTCATTTTGCCTCCACACACAAAAAAATTGGTTTACTTGAAATTCGATCTGGGAATTTTCGCCTACCAGTCCTATACGCTAACCACTTGGTTAATTCGCAATACATCAAAATTACAATGTTCGAAATGAATGACTATTCTTGAATTTTTCATACTATTTATTGTATTTTGTGATTTTAAAGTTTTTGGTTATGTTATACATGGGCCTTTGAATATTTGACATGTTTTCCTCATCTAGATTTTCTCTAGTGAACATTTTCCAGGGCCTTTATTAAACTTGGTAAAAACTTGCCATTTTTCCAGGTAGGTATAGGAAAATTTTTTTTTACATGAAACCAATACTTGGCCCTATAGATCCAGGTAAAAACTTGCCATTTTTCTAGGTAGGTATAGGAACATTTTTTTTTACATGAAACCAATACTTGGCCCTATAGCTCCAGGTACAAATATTGCAACACAGAAAAATAACTTTTGCTTTTGAACTTTCATTAAATTGATTTTAAAGTTTTTATGGTACAAACCAAAATCCAAATTATATTTTTTTTTCTGAGAAACGATGATTTTTATTTTAATTTTCCTTTTTCATTTTGGTTTTAAATTCAACAATGATTCATTTTTACTACACTTGATCTTCGATTGATTTAAAGTTACAAGTGAAGTCGCAAGCAATGTTATACACAGTAAAACTAAAATTAAATCTTAATTCTAAGCCCATATACCAAGTGAAAAAAAAGCTTTTGTGGTTGTTCAACGTATTATATTCCCTCCAGCCGTTCCGTTCGAGAAATAGAAACCATCTGCACAATACTCTAGATCACTGGATGTATCCATCCATGTATCTTTTAACCGCAGTTTCCGGTCGCAATTTTCACATTTGAAAAAAATAAACAAAGATGCAACATTTCAATTAGTCTCACGACTTTTTTGTTTTTTTTTTTTTAATTCCTAAGGCTTCCCGAGCCGACAACAACCACAAGTCAACACAATGTATCTAAAAAGTCAATACTCTAAAGCAATAATATAATAAAGATATCAATATGATTATCCACATGAGAATCGTTGTTGTTGATAGATTTCCGTCATTGATGTTGTTTGCACAATGCACAATCTGGTTTGATTCTTAAGTTACACTTTTAATTCATAGGTATCGTCGTAACATCTTAACCCTTTGCATTTAAAAATTCACTGGGAACTAGCTATGTATGTATATAGGCACGAAATCAACATTTGTTTTTAATTACCTGCGCGTGCGACCTATGTACAACATAATAATAATAAAAATTATAAGGAAACATGCGGTTGCAATCAAGAAAAGTCGACAAATAATGAAAAATAGGTATAAAACTTCTCTCGTTCTATCACACAGTACACAGGGTAGGAAAAGTAAAATAGGTATGCCGATTTGCTTATGTTGCAAACTGTTCGACTTGTTGATGTGTAGTATACTACTCGTCGCAAAATATACAACGAGTTGTTGCCCTTACCTTCACTTTAACAATTTCACTTGAACTTTCCGATTGAGTATTGATAATAATTCTTACTCACAAATTGTTGGAAGATTGAAAACTTAATTATTTCTTTAAAATTGCGTGGTAATCATTTTGTTTAGAATTTTAACTTTAATGGGAAGAATATTTAGGAGTTTTATGAAAATTTGACCAAACAGACCACTAAAGTCATACAAATTCAGAAGAACCGAGCAAACTAAGTGCCTTAATAAAAATAAACGAAATTATATTATTTGATCGTTTTGAGAATGTATGCAAGTATATTGTATCTACACAATGTTGAGATTTTTGTAACATGTGTTGCGCACACTATTTCAATTTGACTACATATACATGCCAATGTACCTTTAATTTTGTATTAGTAGGTTTTAGTGGTTGCCAACAGTCGATATTCAAATTGACTCATGTTGTAGATGTCGTCTGCCATTGTGTTCGTTGAGTTATTTTATATTAAATTTAACTGTATAAGCTACCATAGGGCTGTTATGAAATATGAAATTGTATGATTTAAATTGACACTATTTCGTTGTTTTGTTTATACATAATTAAAAAAAGGAATAGTTTTTAAAAACATGATTTTCATAATAAAAATTAATAAAAAAAAGTTAAAAAAACTAGATATACCTACGATCGATTTTTAGTAATTTAGTTTTTGAGAAAATTATAAAAAACTAAATCTACATTTTTCTTAAATACTTTTTAGAGTCGTTCTCCGTCATTTTTAATCAAAAAAAAAAAAATCATACAAATCGGAGATGCATTTTAGAAGTTCGAGGTTTTAATGTTTTTTTGTTCGCTGCAAGTGGGTTGATCGTAAGAGCCATGTAAAGAATAATAAGTTAAATTTTAGTTTTATTGTTAAGTCTTTCCTAAAACCTTCCCAAAATTTGAACCGCTGCTTTTGATTTTATGGGGTGAAAGGTGCAATTTTTGTTTGAAAATATGTATCTCAATAATCATTAGTTTAGCCTTTAAAGTTCTACAAAAAAAAAATGTTCTGATACTTTTTTAAAGATCAATACATTTTGCGTTTGCGTTGAATATGTATATTGTTCTTACGAAATAAAAAATTAAAAATTTTGTACGCTACAATCTTTATCTTAACATTTTTTTTAAATGATAGTTTTCGAGCAATTTATAAAAAGAATTGACCCTTTTACCCCACCCCACACAATCGAAAGAAATCGTACTTTTTAGGAAATGCTTTACTCATAACAATGTAGTAGTGGCGGATTTTCATGTATCTTCATCTGCAAATATCAAGAAAAGGAGAGCGGGGCAGATTCATGCCAAAAATAGGAATGTGTGAAAAAGTACATTTATGAAGATGGACATGTTCGTCTTTATATCTGAATTATGGCATTTCCTATAATCTGCATTCATAAAGATCTCTTCATTTTGGTCGTCTCTCTCTATTCAACAAAATATGTAAATTTTATATTTTACATTCCTGTTTTTTGCAGATATCGCTTGAAACTGAATGTGAATTCACAATAACCCTACACCAAAATTCAGCTTTTTCGGAATTTTTTCAAAGTGAAGATCTAATTTTCCTGGGCTGTATTTTTGTTGCTATGTTCATTAAATTTTAATTATTATTTCCTCAAATTTCCTTTAATGTTCTTAATTATACCAATAATAAAATAAAAAGCAATAGACAAAATTATAAACAACTCAAAAAACGAATATACAATTTGATAGTTCAATTGGTGTTAAAAATTCTTATCTGGCAATCCTATTTCTAACTCTATAAGGCCATATGAGTGTTATTAAAAGATATTTATAAATCCCGTTGCGTGCGTCGTCGGTCGTTGCGAAGATATACAACACAATCGAATATTCTATTGAAACACTGCATATAGCACAACACACTAGGGGACGTGCACGACTATCATCTGTTGCTGCTAAACTTGCTACCGGCAATTTTGTATGTTTTTGTCTGTCAAATAAAGAGTATCTATTTAAATTGAATTTAATTTATTTTCTTTACACATTCTATGAAGATACTCTCTTCTATTATTAAATGTTTTCTCTTTAGATATCTTAAGTCCAGTGGTGCCAAATTTAATAAATTTGTATACATTTTCATTTTATTTTACATTGATTTGATAATACATAATTTATTATATAATTATGATGTAGGTAATACCTGTATAAAATTAAAAAAAATCTTATAAAATAATTGATAGGAAAAGGAATTGTTTAATAATAAATTAGCATAAATTCATTTAAATTTACTTGCACATTTAATTCGGTTCAAATTGGTTAACATTTAACGTTGATAAACTCGGAAAGGCAGAATGAAAAAATTAAATTATATTGTACAGAATAGTGATTGACTTCTTTGATATCATTTCTAAATTATGTATTTTATAGAGTGTTAATAATACTAAGTAGTATCTATAACAGTTGGTATACATTATCAATACTAAAAAAAAACTTTTTACAATATTATCCATAAAAAAAATAATCAAAATCGATTGAATAGTTTTCGGAAAAATCGAAAATTATTTGTCTATAAAAGGAGCTATACCTAGTATATGTCTTTTATCATATAATTATTTTTTTTAATTCTGTGGGGGCTTTTGCTAAAGGTTCTACAAAAAAATCGACCCATATTACAATACACAAACATATTATGTATCTTACTATAAGCTGTACCAACATAAAAATAAAATTAAAAAATATTGCTGACAGTTTTTGAACTTAAGCTGCGAATATTCTGTAAATGGTTCAAAATTGTACACAAATACATACAGAATATTACAGTTCCAGTTGTTTGCTGTACGTTTATTATTTATTTTTATTATTTTTAATTGCGTTGTGATAACTACATAGGTCCTATACTATATGGTTAGTTATGTATAGTAAGCAAAATTTAGACAAAGATTCCGCATAAAATATCTTTGATCAATTCAATGATTGAACCATTGCTCATTAAAATCTTAAAAGTAATTGTATGTGAAATATTGATTCGAAAGCGAAACTTTTGGATACAAATAATAATAACTGAGCCATAAGCTTTATATTGGCATCAAAATAATCACTGATTTTTCTTTCAAAATGTCTCAAAATTAACAATTAAAATTTTCAATGTTATAGTTTTCAATTTTCTTAAAAATAGTTCAACTAATTTTGAACTATGTATGTTTTGGTTTCTCACTATGTATCTCATTATATTCCGTTCAACCGATTTTTATTATATAAGAGCTACTAAAAAGTAAAAAAATGGGTCGATGATTTTTTTTCAAAATTGATTTTTTAACATCACATCAATAAAATTAATTGACAAAATTTTATAAAAAAACCCGCTGCAACTAATTTAAATTTTGTTTGCTCATAAATTAAGTTTATTTACAATTGCTTTGATTAATTTAGAGACGTAGTTTAATTAAAATCGTTAGAACCGTTTAAAAAACTGAAATTTTTGTAGCTGAAACAAAAATACCAATGTCCCCTAATCACCTAAAAATTCTTTATACCAAATTTTAAGCAAATCGGTCCACCCGTCAGCTCAAATTACAGTTGACTCACCCACAGACGGTTTGACGGAAACCACCATGTCGTTAAAATGGCAACATTTCTAAAACTTAAAAAAATGCACCATTTTTCTCTTATACACGTATAACGACACGCACACGATCACATGTGACAAAAACGTAGTTTAATTTAAGGTAGTATTATTTGTGCACCCAAAAATGAACAATAAAGCAAGCACCTTGTTGCCATACATATGCATGCATTTAATTAACATTAAATTAAAAAATTGTTAAAAAGTGAATATATGAAAATTATAACTTCTGAAATTGTCAACGCGATGTACGCAATTGCATTGGATTAGCAAAACATAATTTATGAAAAAAAAAAAAATACATAATTTATTTCGTATTTATTAAAGCGGAGTTAAAAAATTAATTTTGAAAATAAAATCATATACCTATTACCTACCCATCTACATAATTTTGATTTTTTTTAAATCCCCAATTTCTTCTTTAAAAATTTTGATACTTAATATTATTTAAACTTTTTAGAAGCTATGTATAAAAAAAAGACTAAACAGATAATGAGATAGTTGACAATAAAAAAAGTAGTTCCATAAGAAGTATTGTTAAATTTATTAAAATGTAAAATATGTCTATGTTAAATGGTAAACCGTACTAACATTATTAGCACACAGAAATTTTCTTATAAAAATCCTCTAAGATTTTCTTTAACGGTTTTTAAACAGTTGTATGGAAGGTACCGTTAGTTTTGACTATAAGAATATTTTTTGTTGAAAATTCGCTATATTAATGTAAAAAAGTGCTTGAAACCAGGTATGAGTCGTTTTCTAAATATTGAGGGCCAGTTTCACAGTGAAGTAAGTGTACCTTAAGTGCCGAATATGGAAAACTAATTCCCAATTTCACAGTGTAAACTTATCGGAATAAGTGACACTTAAGTCTCCGATGTTGGCCACTTAAGTTCCACTTACTCAGGTAGTAAAACTGCGGCTTAAGTGCCAAAATGGGAAAATTAAGTGCCACTTATTTTGTTAAGTGTGCACTGTGAAACTGGCCCTTAGTTTGCAAACAAAAATTTTTTTTTATTTTTTTAAAAAACGAAAAAATATTTTTTTTTTAATTCAAGTAGGTACACAATAAACATTTTTCGGAAATTTTTTTTTCACCTAAATGTAGCTTAGGTTTAGTATAATGATGAGCCTGGTAAAACTTTCGGCCTTTTAGATTAAAATTTAGGGGTTGGACTCGATTATTTAAACCTTGGCTAATGTAACATTTTATTTAATCAAATAAAGCATATTTCCAACAATTTCGAACTAACGGGTGATTTTTTAAGAGGTTTAGAACTTTAAAAAAAAAAAAACACAAAAAATTCGAAAAAATGAATGAAATATTTATTTGAATCGATAGTTTGAACCCTGCAATTTAATGTTTAAAGATAATTTCATGCAAATGTTGACCGCGGCTGCGTCTCAGGTAGCCCATCCCCTGAGTCCAATTTTGGCATACTCTTTCACACATATCGGCCGGTATCTCACGAATGAATGCATGGATGTTGGCTTCCAGTGCGTCAATCGAAGCGGGCTTGTCCCTATAGACATTAGCCTTGACATACCCCCACAAAAAATAGTCTAATGGTGTCAAATCGCACGATCTAGGCGGCCAATTGACCGGCCCGAAACGTGAAATTAACTGTTCACCAAACTCGCCTCGCAATTGCGCCATTGTTTCGCGTGCTGTGTGGCATGTGGCACTGTCTTGTTGAAACCACATATCATGCAAGTCAAGAACTTCCATTTCGGGCAAAAAAAAGTTTGTTATCATCGCTCGGTAGCGTTCACCATTGACAGTAACGCTGCGATTCGCATCATCTTTGAAGAAATATGGCCCAATAATGCCGCCGGCCCATAAACCGCACCAAACAGTGGCTTTTTCGGGATGCATTGTTAGCTGTTGCAATGCTTCTGGCTGATCTTCACTCCAAATGCGGCAATTGTGCTTATTTACGTACCCATTCAACCAAAAATGAGCCTCATCGCTGAACACAATTTTTCGATAAAAAAGCGGATCCTCGGCCAGCTTTCCAAGAGCCCATTCACCAAAAATTCGGCGTTGTGGTAGGTCGGCTGGCTTTAGTTCTTGCACCAGCTGTATCTTAAAAGGCTTTACGTCCAAATCCTTCCGCAAAATTTTCCACGTAGTGCTGTAACAAAGGCCTAACTGCTGGGAACGGCGCCGAATCGACATTTCGCGGTCTTCTGTCACACTAGCTGATACGGCCGCAATATTTTCTTCACTACGCACAGTACGTAAACGTGTTGGTGGTTTAATGTCCAACAAAGAAAATTTGGTGCGAAATTTGGTCACAATCTTCCGAATAGACTGCTCAGAAGGTCGAGAATGCCGACCATAAAATGGAAGCAGCGCGCGATGAACATTTCGAACCGAGCACGAATTTTGATAGTAAAATTCAATAATTTGCAAGCGTTGTTCATTTGTAAGACGATCCATGGTTAAATTGCAAACCAAACTGAAACTGTTTGACAGTGACACAAGGTACTAAACACACGTCAGCTGTCAAAACCAGTGTTGCCAAAACCAAACCAGCTAAAAAATCACCCGTTATTTTGAAATAGTTAGATAGTTTCTAACTATAGTAAAAAATCTAATAAATACGCCTGATCATTTGTAAATATATTTCCTGTGCTAAGTAGAAGTGATTTAAACTTGATACTTACAAGGAAAAAAGATATTAATAAATTATTCAAAAAAAAAACAGCTTGTGAGGGCCTTTCCCATTTTTGTGTGCGGAGGCTTTGCCTGGCAAGTTCAAGGGGTCAGGGGTGCCTTTGTCAATGACAAACCCACCCAATGGCTTACTTTTACCAATGGTAAACTCACCGTATGGGTTACATTGACTAATGGTAAAGCCACCTTAGGGGTACTTTTACCAGAAGCTAGCACCTTTAAATGAGGATGACAAATCCACCCCACAAAGTTACTTCTATAGTCAGACCTTAAAATAAATTATTTTCTTCAGTATATTCAATTATTAAATTTTTTTTTTTTAGTTTTACTAATGATTAGTGTTTTTATTTGTTTTAACTTTGATATTTAGGTACCTGGTAGTTCCTCCCCCACTTGGCAAATCATCCATATGTGGGAGGCTTTGCCACATATTTAATATTTTTTTTTTCCAGCAATAAACAAATACAGAACAATATTGCACAAAGTCTGTTAACTAAGCGATAATATTGCATGGTGTAAGGACTAAATATTTTCACTATTTCAGTAAGCAACTGTAGACAACTAAATTTCATCCAAGTAACTAACTGCCGTAAATGCCGGTGTGGGGTGGCGTATGTGGAACATTTTTATATTTTCTCCATAGGACAAGAAAACTATTTCGAGGTCCAGGGCAGATACTTGATATATGTATATCTAAATCGATTTGGGTTTTACTTCTTCAAATTCGCTTGAAAGCGGCTATAGTTACAATAGGTATACAAAAAACTTTGTTTAGTTATTTTAAAGGTTTTTTTGAAGAATTGTATCTCTGTGGAAAGTGGTCGTATATTGCGATGAATCAAAAAGCACTCTACAACTTCATGTTTTGTGTTAAGATCTTTAAGGAAATGATTTCACAATATTCCAGCAACGGATGGCACAAAAAAATTAAGGACAATTTTGAAAACTTAAATAAATTTTCTACGCAAAATTTAAATATTTAACTTTTTGAAAATATTTTTGAAATTTTTTTTGGATATTTTTTTAAAGTTTGAATGAACAACAACACTTAAGTGAGCTACCACTTAGTTTTTATAGGCTGGAGTTATAGCTTTTTCACGACTGCCACGCCGATCATCAGACTCCTTTTTGTGGTGCTTGGTCATTTGTTAAAAAAAAAAACAAATATTTTTGACGCACCCTGTACAATACGATATGAGTTTTCCTACATCATGGTCATAGTGTTTTTTTTTTTAAATATAGTTTAAACAAGTTTAAGCAAGAAAAGACCTTTGGGGCAGGTTCTTGGTCATTGAAATGGGTTTTGGGTTTAACAAGACGTAATTTGAAGTCAACACCAATTCCCAGATCCCTTACGTTTTGTTCTGTAGATGTTTTCTTCTTATTTATAAACAAAATAACTATAAAAAAAAGTATTTCAAAAATTAATTTTCTAACTGAATATTCAGAAACATAAAATTACAAAATCCCTGAAAATGTCATGCTTTTAGCACCAAAACTCGAAAAGTTATTCAGCTTTTAACATTTGAGAAAAATTCCGATTTTCAAAGATTTGCAATCAAAATTATTGAATAAACGCTGATAGCGACCTCTGTGGTGATCGAATTTGAATTGGTCTTAATTATTTCGTTTCAATCTTAGCTTCATAATTTCGCCCGGTCCCGGTTGAATTTCGAAAATTTTGAATCACCCTAATACAGAGGAATGGTTCGATGAATCAAATTTGAAAATTTGCAGTTATTTTGGTGGCCTATTAGCATGTACATTGTGCAATCTCATACCAACACTATTCTTGCAATCAATATTTGAAAAAGAAAATGATCTTTAAAAGTTTTGGAATGTACAAGGCCATTTTTATCTAATTTTGCACACAGGTACTTCTAAGAAAAATTCCAAACTTCATAAAAAAAAAACCCATCGGACTCACATTGTAGCACCACCTTAAGTTATTAAGTTAAAATTAATCAAATCAAAATACAAATTCCGAAGCAGTTAAAAAAACACGAGATTACAGTTTTGTCAGACGAAATTCAAACTTACTCAAGAAAAAATCCAAATAGATTAATCATCAATTAAGCAAAATTCGAATATTGATAAATAATTAATTTGCAAAATGATCACGGTGTGTTGATGCCAATTAAAATCTGAAACTTCACCGAATGACGATAATGAGACGACGACAGACCAATGGAAACATTTGATAGAAATCGCTGAAATTTTCCCCTGATACGATCGGATATCAAGATATTGTTGAAAATCGCATAACTGAGAAAAAATTAGTTATAAAAACAGCGTATGTATATGCATCAATGACGTAACACACTCAAAGCGAGCACATATTACAAAATGATTTTTATATTTGTTATTATTATAAATCTCAACTTAACAATATTGCAAGTTCCACAAACACGCCTATTGTGACAAATTGTGACATACCATGTAATTAAAACCACGATTCCAATGATAATATTATGAATAGCTGCCATTAGTAATTATTATTGTTACATTACCTAACTGCTACAAATTTCAAACGTATACTTCGCTAAATGATCTCATTTATTTTCTTAGATCTTATTTCTTATAAATGAATATAAATCGTTCAGTGATTTATTTGCACATTATAAACATGAACTTCATACTCCGTGGAAATTTATTTTCACACAAGCTGTCTGCAGAAGCGAATTATATGAATCGACAATTGATGTAAAATCAATCGATGATGGTAAAAGTTGCATGAGCTTGACTTTGAACTGCCCGAAGGTTTCCATAGACTTTAAGCATAGAAGTAAAGCTTAATCATGTAGAAGTACAATTCTTTAACACTGAGTTGTGTATGTTTATCTTTTGCACGCCTTAAAACTTAAATGCATTCTTCGATTTGAAAGACAGTGATGATGCCAATCGAAATAATAAGTTTTCTTGCAAAGGCATTTCAAATTGACAACAGATATGCAGATGTATAGAACATTTCATTTAACGCTCTATGAGTACTTTATTTGGTGTTCATATGAGTTATCGTTTAGTTCGTAGATGAATTGTAAACTATTTAATTTCTATTGGTTGGTTATACTATCTCGCTTTATTTTTAATCACTTTTCTCAAAGTTCCGTTTATAAAAAAACTTATTTTTAAATTCCATATTATTCTTTAAGAATAAACTCAGTCGCATTGTCAGAAATATTCTTGAATGGTTACAACAATTTCCCCCCATAGGGTAAGCTTTAACCCAGTGCAGCGGAGGGGCTTACGGTGACTATTACGATGAAACTGAGAGCTATGCGATCACGGAACTCCTTTCTGCAGAAACTAATTATCCTAAAAAAAAAGAGTTCCCACCAACTATCTATCTCTAGATAGAATCAACGGTGGCGTTACCAGTTCCAGTTAGGTCCAACTACTTGATGAACATCTTATATGGGCTGCTACGGCATATTTGGAGCTCAGGCCTATAAGGGGCGGTTTATCCGGCTCCCTACCCTTGGAGTTATGGTCCCCCAGATTTGGGGTCGTGCGTGGGGGTAACTTCACTACCATGGACAAATTCTACGGTTCCTAAACACCAGCAAGCCTCGGATACGGATGATACTAATGTTGACGACCTCAGCAAACGAATCAAGGGCAATGAATTTTGGATTTGTACGTGGAATGTCCGGACCTTAAACAGACCACCTACAGCCGAACAATTAGAACCTAGATAGGCTAAAGGCTGACATAACAGCCATCCAGGAAGTGCGATGGGATGGAGAAGACATACGAAGGATGAAATCGTGTGACATCTACTTCGGCGAAATATGACTCAACCAAGGAAGCATTTTACGATCTTCTTGAGACAACGTATGATATGTGTCCAAAGTACGACGTGAAGATTATTCTTTGTGACTTCAACGCCAAATTCGGAAACGAGGGCATCTTTGGTTCGATAATCGGAGGATACAGCCTGCACGACAACACTTCCGGTAACGGACTCAAGCTGATAAACTTTGCGGCGAAATGTCATCTTAGCGAGCACTCGATTCCAATTTCCAACACCTTGACATACAAGTTTACCTGGCGATCTCCAGATCAACGAACCGTCAACCAAATTGATCATGTTGCGATAGACGCCAGGCATAATTCCAATATCCTGGATGTCCGAACTTTCGGAAGGGCCAATATATACTCGGACCACTACTTGGTGGTAGCTCAAGTACGTATGCGGAAATCCATGACGGCACAATGCCGAGCGTATGCTGTGAAACGATTTGACGTCGCGAAGCTAAAATCGCATGACACCGCCAGTACCTTTGCTGACCACGATTCTCAAAACCTCTCAGCAAGCCAGCCATCAGCATTAAGTGCAGAGGACCAGTAGAAACACTGCCAGTGCCGCTTCTGATGTGCTTGGTTTCACTAGGAGACAACAAAGAAACCCCTGGTTTGATGAAGAGTGCCGCCTAGCGCATGCAGCCAAGAATAAAGTCTACCGAGCAATGCTTCAGACTAGAACCAGAACTGCTGAGAGACCAGCCCGGGAGCTCTACGGGCAGAAAGAAAGGGAGGAACGCCGCGCCGCCCGTCTTCTCAGGAGGAAAACGAGAGAGTACGAGAAGCTGGCGGTCGAGTCTGTTGAGGGTTGTAGCGGCAGAGGGGATGTCCGAAAGTTCTACTAAAGGGTGAAACGATCTACCCAGGGCTACACGGCTAGAACGGAAGCCTGCCCAGATGAAAATGGGAATATGGTAGTTGATACACAGTCTGTGCTAAGGATCTGAAAGGAATACTTTTCCAGACTGATAAACGGCGAAGATTACCAACATTCCGCTGTTAGGCATCCATTCAACTTGGACGATGATGGGTAGAATTTCCGTCCTCCCGACCTACATGAAGTGCGGCTAGATATATCTAAACTGAAGTCGTACAATGCTGATGGTGCGGACGGACTACCAGCTGAACTGTTCAAAGCAGTGGGAAATGACCTGGTAAGGAGCGTATACCAACTTATCTGCAAAATTTGGTCGGATAAAAGCTTGCCCGATGAATGGAACATCGGTATAGTGTGCCCCATCCACAAAAAAGGAGATGCTCTGAACTGTGCCAACTACAAAGGAATAAGCCTCCTTAACATCGCATATAAAATCCTGGTCATCTGTACTTTGTGATCCCTTAAAACCCTTTGTCAACAAGCTGATCGGCTCCTATCAGTGTGGTTTTAGGCCAGGCAAATCAACTGTCGATCAAATGTTCACATTCCGGCATATTCTGGAAAAAACTCAAAAGCTTCAAATCGATACGCACCATATATACATCGATTTCAAAGACGCATATGATATGTCGAATCTCGGGATCCATGCCAAACTCATCCGCTTGTGTAGGATGACGATGGAGAAATCTCGCTGCTCCCTCAAAGTAGGAAAAAACGACAACGACCCGTTTGATGTACAAAACGGTTTAAGGCAAGGCGACGCGTTATCATGTAACCTCTTTAACATCGTTCTTGAAGCAATTGTACGTAACTCGCAAGTCAACAACAGAGGTACAATTTTTCATAAGTGTATGATATTGATATTATAGGGAAAACTTTTCTCACTCAAAAAGTGAGAAAGCGAATCCAAGGTTTTTTTCCTCTGAGTTTTGACAGCAAAGCTGAGAAATTTTGCTGAGCAATCCTGTTCAGGTAACTAAAATTGCTGAGATATCATTTTCCTGAACATGCCTATTATATAAGATCTTGATCCCGGTCCTGTTGTATGGGGCAGAAGCATGGACCTTGTCGAAAACGGATGAAAATTTGCTTCGGTGCTTTGAAAGGAAAATTTTTCGGGTGATTTTTGGTCCAGTGTGTATCGAAGGAGAATGGAGGATAATATTCAACAACGAGTTTACGGGCTCTACAGCGACGTCGACCTAGTCAAAAGCTGAAAATACAGCGTCTGGGAAACGTAGAGCTTATGGACACCGACGCACCAGCCCGACTAGTCTTCGAATCTACCCCTGGCGGTCTGCGCAGCACAGGAAGACCCTAACTTAGGTGGCGTGCGCAAGTGGAGAACGACCTCAACCAACTTGGTGTGCTCAATTGCAGGTAGCTTGCTAGGGACCAAGCTGGCAGGAAAGTTTGTTGGTTGAGGCCGTAGTCCATCCTGGACTGTAAACGTCATCTTAAGTAAAAGTAAGTAAGGTTGCAACGAGTTGGATGTTTTCAATTTTTTGATATGGGATCGAGACCAATACGAAACTTGTAGCTGTTACACTTCTTAGGATAGAGCTCTTAAAATTTTGAGATTATTTATATGGTTATACTATGGGTTAATGGATGTTTGGATGTTGGATGTTTTCAATTTTTTGATATGGGATCGAGACCAATACGAAACTTGTAGCTGTTACACTTCTTAGGATAGAGCTCTTAAAATTTTGAGATTATTTATATGGTTATACTATGGGTTAATTTTAAAATAGATCAGAACATCAAAAATATTTTTTTTTAAATTGTTTTCTTGGTTTTTAAAACAATACTGCATCTAAAAATTTAAAAAATAATTTTTTTTAATGGAAAAATCAAAAATCAATCAAAATCAATTTTGTTAGTACTTTGACTCTTTCAAAAATTCTTTCAATAAAGAATAAAGATATCATTACATTATTGAACCCTTAACATCCATCTTTAATATTTATCTACCTTGTAGTTGCTAACAACAAGAACAAGATTCTGTCCTGCATATTTTTATTATTCTGAAACAGTTAATTAAAAACTAAAAATGTATGAAAAATATTTTAAACTTTTTGCTCGAAATCTTAGTTTCGATTCGGTGCGAAAACACTTTTTTTTTAGGTAGTTACTCATACAAATATTCCATAATATCATATCGATAATAAAACGGTTTGAATTTGCACTTAAAATGTCAATCCATATAGCACTCCTTAATTTATTGCTTTGATAATAATAATTAAACTATTTATCTATCAACAGAAAATTGCACGCACTGTTATTTCATTTTATTGTCTTGCAATTAAGATATGCATTTTCTATCATCGTTAATATTTATAAAGACATACATATATCGAAGCATTATAGACTCAATTGATAATAGTGTGCTAATAGTATGCTAATTGTCTGCCACCTCATTAATTCTAAAATATTCATTGGCTTTGCGCGCAGTAAATTAACACTTGAACAAGCTGATTTGAAGCTTCTATACTCGTAGTATATACTACCTATAAGACAAGAAAAACCAAAGTGCAAGTATAATTAGCCTTTGCCAATATAGCAATGGCTTTGGTCACCTTCTATATAGCGATCCAGGTGACATCGTCGTCGACTACTATAATATTGTGTTCATTGTACAAGTGTACAAGATGTTGGCGGGTCCAAATTAAGTCTTCGACAAAACGTTGTTAACTTCATTATTTTCCTGCATCCCGCGAAATGATATCACGAGACTGAAAATACATGCATTAGGTATAGTGTTGGATATGGGTACGTGTTGGTATACAGTGTTGAAAATGGAATGCTATTGATTGGCAACATTGAAATCATAAATATCGCGCCAGGACAAGAGAGAATTAGCATAAACGTATAGTTTTGCTCTTGTATGTATGTTTATCGATCTATTGTCGCCATCGCCAGTTGTTGAGACTTACAAGTTTGTGCAATATGCGCTATTACTACTACTGCTAGTGTCGTTCCTGCCCTCCGCCGCCTCACATTGGGGCAGCTTATATGGCACACTCAGAATAAATTAAACATTAATGTATTGAAAGTTGTGAGTTCATATATATTTTTTTTTTATATAACAGAATGATTTTTGCCGCCTTTGGTTCAGATAAAAATTTTAGGTTTCATCCGAGTGTTCTGGGTCCAAGTCGCGTACCTATAATTTTGCTCATAAAATAAGTCATTAGAGATTTTATTTTTACCGTCCGATTTTCTGATTTTTTTTTATTTTACCTATGTATATACGATTGATATTTTTCGTCTTAAACCGCAAAATAATATTATCGCATTATATGCTTTATTTTTAAGTTGACCCCACTAATAGCGAATCAAATTGAAGGACATAAAATTATAATATGTATATATTTTAAGTCTTTATGACCTTGAAACTTAAAATTAAAAAAAAAAATTGCTGACTAAGATGTATAAGTAGTTTTCACTTATTCCAAAAATAATAAAAAAAAATCCTTATTCTATAGGTTTGGTTAAAATAAAGCTATTTTCTGTAGAGGTTGAAGCTTGGTTTTTTAAGTTTATCTCCCGTTGGCCTAATTCACGATTTCCAGTTTATATCGTTTATTTTTTAATATTTGTTTTATTAATATTTTTATGTTTTTCGGTATAGGGTCATTAAAAGACGGCAATGTTGAAATTGGAAACAGAAGGTTTTTTTTTTTAAATGAAAATTCCTCTTTTTGAGATAATCCCGTATATATCTCGTTTAAACAATTTTGTTCTAATTTTGCCAGCAGTAGTAGCCAACTGAGTGAAGTGAATTGTTAAAATAATATTGCATTCCAAAGTTTTACAATTTTATTTTAATGTTTAACTTGTTTTCACACTTTCTCTTTATTAATGTAGGTAAATGTTTTAATAAAATATTCCCATAATAATATATCTTCAATGCTTCGTACGCTGCTGATGCGAAACGAAAAATCCTATACAAAAATTACACATCGAAATCAAAGACGAAAATTTTCGTTCTGCTTTTCGTTTTGCAGCAGGTACGAATTACGATATTCAATGAGGGAAATTGATAATTGTAGCAGATTATTTGGAGAAGTCTCCGATTTTTTTTCTCCCACAGAATTATTTGCCCGGACTATTTTAATGTGCGGAAAAGTGACATTTTAGTTCTATTCGTGTTTGAAATTTTTGTTTCTTTCTTTACAAAAAAGTAGGTACAGCAAATAGAGACAGTTTCAACAAGTATCTATTTTTCACTGCATTTCACTTTTGTGTTTGAGTACCTAACTCCAGCTGAATACGCCTAAAATAGTTACTGTAAGCAAACATAGAATTTTTACATCTTTGATTGTTGAGGTCAAATTTGGAGTTGACACTAAAAAAAATAGGCATTTGGTGGTTTAACTTTGAAAGATCTCGTTTTGAATTCGGAAAATCCTGTTTTTGACCTAGCATCATCACACTGTAAATTTTTTAACATCGTACTTAGTTGTCTAAAATTTTGGGCCACTGTTTTTTATTTTTTTTTTTCCTTATGGGTCAGGGAAAACTTAGTGGCAACAATGAAATCGATACAATTCAATTCAATTCAATTCAATTTAATTTTTCTTTATTCTTATTAATTTAATAAGGTTTTACAAAAGTTTTCTTATATAACTAACAACATAAGATTATAAATATAATAAGAATAGTTAGTGCCATCTTTATTTAAGAAGAAAATAGAGGTGATGACACATCGATTTTTTTTTATATGTGGGGTGTACAATACAAAATTTTATACAATTAAAAAGCAAAATGACTCTGGTGAAATTAAAAGGGTATAAGAACTTTAAGAACTTTAAAAGAAAAAAGTTAATTCTAAAAAAAAGCTAAGATATAAACTAATTTTTTCAGTATAACAAATCGTGTAGGTAAATTAACAACAATTTAATTTTTTATATTTTAGTACGACTAGATAGGATATCGTATCAAAACCTCGATTTCTCGATGATCCAAATCAAGAAGCCACATTTTTACTTCTTTTAAAAAACCGATGAAATTTCTCAACTTACGAATTTCTAAAGGGAGCGGATTAAAAAGTTTGCAAGAAATAATGGAGTACGAGTTTCTGTAGTTTGTCGTGCGAAAAAAGGGAATATTTACTAAGAAAGCGGAATTGCTACGTAGGTTTCTCATGTCCGAAATCGGGCTTTGCAAGTAACCGGCTCTCTTGGAAAAAACTTTCAAGACTTTAAAATAATATAAATGACGTACAGGTAGAACTTGCAAACATCGAAACAATTCCATGGAGTGCGCCAAGCGATGAGTTTTACAAACTTTTCTTATGGCTGATTTTTGAATAATGGTGAGTTGTGCATATGTGCTCAAGCGAAAAAAACCTGCTTATCCGTTTTATTTTCGTTTGAGCACATGTTTATCGATTTCATGGTTGCCACTAAGTTTTCTAATTTGTATTTTTTCAAAAGAGAAGTCGTGGAAAGTAGTAGTAGCGACAACCCTGAAAGAAGTTGATGTTCTAAAATTTTAATTATGACTCTCTATACAGTATTCAAACGATAGCAATCATACCTAAGGAAGTGCAAGTATATCTTAAGGAATGCAACTAATATTGCTGGACTTTAAAATTGCAATCTATTTTCTGAAACTCGAATAGCGAAATTATTTATGTACATATATGTAATAAGATATGTATTTACATGAAAATAATTGTTTCTTATTTGTCTAGTACACTAATAGTTTGTTTTTGTTTCATACGACCGACGGCGAGTTGATCGAAAACAATAATTCCAATATTTCTTACTCGTGAAATTCACCTTTTGGACGCCATCCTAGATTTTAGTTTTTATTAAATATTGGGATTCCTGTTTGTCCTACAAAAAGTTTTTGTAACAAAAACTATGGAGAATTAAATTTTCGTTTTTGTAACAAAAACTATGGAGAATTAAATTTCGTTTTTTTTGTGTTAAGAATAATTTGTTCGATATATTGTTATTTAATTATTAAAAAGTTACAGGTCAAGGAAATAAAAAAAAACATAATTTTAAAGTACCTACATATTTTTAAAAGTTAAGTACATTGCGTTTCCACAATTTTTAGGAAAAAAGTATTTAGGAACAATTTTGCTGTGCAAATTCCCTACAATTCTGTAATATAACTTAATTCTGTATTGCAATAAATAAAAAATATATGAATAATTTCGTATCATTTTTTATTTATAAATAAATTAATTATACTTTTATTGAAGACCTAACAGGAACCAAGATATTATTTTTTGGCGCAGAGACATAAGGCCCAGGGACATAAAGGCTAAATTTGAAGTCCCAAATAAAAATGTTGGAGGTTATGTCTCACACGGAAAAAATTCTTATAGATCAGATCAAGAAAAATAAGCTACAAATCACGAAAAATGAATCCAGTTTTGTACCTTGGCTTCGAAATTAGTAAATTACGACTTTTTGTTTGCAATTTCATAAAATGAGTGAAATGAAGATATTGACACTCAAAAATCATATTTCACCACTTTTGAGTATCAATAATTCGATCGAGGAAAAAAAATATTGCAATCAGCGAATTGCAATTTGACATTAATTTATTGACATTAACTTATTTATCTTTGAATTGCAACTTTTGAGTTGTAATTTTAAACAGGTTATTCGGCAATTTGCAGCTTTTAATGATTAATATACTTTCCATTTTTCAAGCAATCCATGTCGAGACAATTTTTCGCAAAGATAACAATCTTCATTATTGATTTACAACTTAAACCTATGGATTTGCTGCAAATGAAAAACTGCAAATTAAGTGAAAATAATTTCCGACTTAGCAACAAAGTCTGATGAGGTAGTGAAATTGCAAAATAAATACCTCAATTTATAAGTTCGAGTGACCTTAACTCCAAAGATTGTGTGTTGCCCAGGTGTAACAGTTGGGCTCATCAGTCAGATGCTGTCCTACCCTACTAAGACGCGAATTACGGTCGATGCTTACCGATTCTTATGAAACTCACAGCATGAATACACTGTGAATTCTATATTTCTAAGAGAATTTGATTAAATTCAGACACTTAGAAAAAAATCGTAGGTCTGGTTTTAGCATCGAGAACATGCAAATCACCATATAAATGTTTAAATTATTTCTCTGAAGATAGTAGATTGCGACTAAGAAATTGCAATTTACTGTTTAGTTTTGATCTTAAATCAGCAAATAGGTATTTCGTAAATTACGATCGTGTGGGATCAATATTTATATCGTGATTACATTTTATTGGTTCAAGCATTGAGAAAATGAAAATCACCATATACATTTCGCAAAACAAGATTAATAAGTTGTAAAATTAAATTATTCCTCTGAAGTAGTAGATTGCGACTCAAAAGTTGTATTTTACTTTGAAGTTAACAAGCTCGAATTATGACTTTTGATAATAAATACCAAATTATAAAATAAATTTTGTATTTTACGAAGATTTGAATGCTAAATTACAATTTTTTAAATCATTTTTAATTAAAAGCGTTTTAATTTACTAAAAAAAAGAGTTTCGTAAATTACAACCTAAAATTTCCCAATTAGTGATTTTTCAATTCTTTCCTAGCACTAAATAAAAACTACCAAATGATGGACTGAAACTTTGCATACACCCAACCTCGCACCTACCCCAAATCCTATAGTGTGCCCAAGCAGGGAGTTGCAGGGGGGCATGCCCCCCTTACATACCTCACTGTTTATGCGCCGTAATGCTGGGTGCTAGCACTGTACTAATTTTCTTTTAAATAAAACATCAACAAGTTATTATTATCTTCTATGCCTCTAAAAAATTTGGAACTTATGTCCCATTGTTAAAAAAAAATATTTGGGGCTTGGGTCCCACTTGGGTACCAATTTATGTCCCACTCAAGTGGGACGTAAGCCCCAAAAAAAATGTAGGCTTTGTGTCCCTAGGCCTTATTCCCCTTATTTTTTATTATTAATTTCACGATTGAGTTAAATTAGAAGTAGAATTTCGAATGAATGGAACAAAATTTGGGAGTTACAAACTTGAAACTGCTTGTCACCCAAGTAGAGTCTTTATGAATGCACTCAACCATATCATCTATTTAAAAACCATTTATATCTTATGAGCATACCTGAAAACCTTTTTACATGGATTTTCTGAGTCAAACCAATATTACTAGTCAAGTATTATTGACGGATTTGACACAGATTTTAGATCTTATCGATTTTTTTTGGATTTTTTGTCAGTTAAAATTGATGAAAAAAAAACTCCACACGTATCAATGAACATTGACAATGTTGTATAGAAATTTGTTGCTATAGTGCCGTTAATCAAACATTTGTCAATAAATATTGAAGAAATTGTGTTTTGTCAATGTTTTAATATTACTTGTGACGAAGATTGAAATGCCTACTAACGAAAACGATAAATGTTACCTGAATCGAGACTCGAATATTGTCAGGTAACATTGATGGTGTGTAGGGCCCTTAACGGTACGTGGTGGATTCATTTTTTAAACAAAAATCCGAATTAATGATTTACACCATTTCTTAAAATTCCAGATTTTTAAACCCATCTCTTAAAAAGATAAAAATCAAAAACTACCAACAATTGATCTCGAAAAATTGTGTTTTTGAAAATCCTGATTTATTACAAATTATTTATCAAACTTTTACTTTCCCGTTTTCGAATTTTAAATGTTCTAGCCCGTGGCGGAATTGTTAATGTGTTGGACTGACACGGTGCTTATAAGGAGGTTTGAGATCGATTCTAAACTTCTTTCACCTAAAAACCAATATTTTGTTCATGGCTTATTTGTTTTTTATTGGTTAACTGGTATTTTAGGTTTTGTTTTGGAAAATATAATCAATCAGTAAAGATCAAAAATAATGGAAAAAGCCATTTTAAACATTTTAATTTCTATATTATTTCTAAATAATTATTCTTTTCGGTGGCAGCTGATTTTGACACGGATATGTCCAACTTTGTAGCAATGTAAATCAAAAGTATATAAAATAGTGATTATAACGTTTTATTCGCCCTTAATTAGGGTGGCTATAGGTTAAGGTTACGAATAAAAAACGCCTTATATCAACACGCATACCACTTGCTATTAAAAAAAAAAAACAAATTAACAACACACAAATTACCCCATTCTGCCCCACTGTATACTATTGAATTTGTCATACTATGGATGCGAGCCGACACGATGTTTCTCAGGTGTAATTATTTAAACATAAAAATGTTAATCGACTGAATCTGGACAGTTGAAATGACACGATTCTGGGTGTGGGTGTAAATGGTGTATTTGAAATTAGTGGAAACTTGGCAAAAAAGAATAACAAAAATTCAACATCTTAGGAACTGCTTTGCATTACATTTTGTTGTTATTGTGTCGTTGCTGCCACAAGTACAAGGAAAAGGTGTGACTGCGACAGCCAAAAAATAGGCGCCTTGAAATTGAAGCATTGATTTTCCTTTCTATTTGCTTATATAGAAATGCTTATATCCTATACATACACATTATGTAGGTGTAAACACTTTCAAGGACTAAGGAAGATTGCGTCTAATCTTCATGAAAGCAATTGAATGTAATTTTATCGGAATGTCTTGAGTTGCAATTATGGTATTTTATGTTTGTATGCACATATATACTGACTGCATCTTGGCATATTGATTGTCCCTTCGAATCAAAATCAAAGTCATATTATTAAAGGTTATTGTTTTACAAATATATAATTTAGAATGTACTGTAGAATTTTTTTACAATTATCTTGTTTTTTTTTTTTTAATAGTGATTTGTTTCGATCCCTTCATGAGGATCATTCCTATAACCACTCCTGGATTAAAATTATTTTATTTTTTGTTTCATATTTTTATGAAATATAAGTATGAACGACAAGGTGTGTTTGAAGATAAAAATTCACAAAAAAATGTCATCGCCTTGAAGAAATTATATAAATATTCGACGCGTTATTGCTGGTACACGGCCCCAATTGCTGCAAAAAGTGGTCGAAAATTGGGCCTCTCGGCTAGAATTTATTCGAGCCAGCCACTTACCCGGAATCATTTTTAAAACATAATGGCAAACCCTTATCTATATAATAAAGCTTAATTCTTGGCCATAACATTAAATTATGCGTTCTATTTCTTCTTGAAAACCACACGTCTAAAAAAAAACACCCGTTACGTAACACATATTCCTTCATTGAATCCATTTGTAAATCCTCAATTATCTTCTATGGTATCGGTAGTGCCTATGTAGTGTACTTATAAAAACAAAATTCTTAGACTCCTTGATGAGAACGTTTCATTTACCATAAAAATGAAGAACAAATTGAAAAAATTCCATTTACAAATATTTAATGTACGTATGTCGAAGGGTGTTTTTTTAAAGGGGAGAGGCGAAAGTTTGTCAAAGTGAAGAAATTATTTCGTTAATATTATAATTAACTCCTTTAAAATGTTTGTTTGTATTGTAAATTTTACAACAATTAGGTGCGTTCCTTTACTTTGAAACTTTGTGATTTTCTGTCCAAAACTGTAAATTTTATTTATTTTTTTTTCATATGAACTTTGACAGACTTTTGTGTAGAAATTCACACAAATGTACAGAGTTTCAAAGTAAAGGAACACACCTATTATTTTATATTGTCTATTAATTGTGTGTTTAAAGTTTATAAGAAAACTGACAGGTCAATTTCTCAAAAGAATACAACCAACAAACATCACTTTACTGTACAGAGTAACGATATAAAATAAGATAATATGTATAGCTTGTTTTTTTTACAAAGAAACGAAAGCAAAGTAATTTCCACAAAATAATCTTATATTATGTAATGTCCCAGTCCAATGGGAAAAAACAATTAAATATTTAGGTGTTACTCTGGACAAAAGCTTGACTTTTTCTAACCAAGTTTCAGAAAGTATTAAAAAAGCTCAATTTTTAATTAAAGTTTTGTATCGACTGTTAAATAAGAAATCTCATCTCAGTCTTGAAAATAAATTACTAATATATAAAGTTGTTTTTCTCTCTGCTATGCTATATGCTTCACCTTGTTGGTATACTTGTGCTGAATGTCACTACAAAAAAATACAAATCTGTCAAAATAAAATCCTTAAAACTATTTTAAACCTCCCTTGGCATTTCTCAATCATAGGGATACATGAAATTGCTGCTATTTCTACAATAAAAGATAGATGTTCGAAAATTTATAATAATTTTATTAACAAGTGTTTATTGAATGAAAACGCAATATTAAAAAATATTCCTAAATAATTACATAGATATGTTAAATTGTTTTATGTTAGTTTTAAGTTTTTAATAAAATGTCCAATAAGGTTTTCGGAAAAAAAAAAAAAAAAAACCTTTCTCAAAACAAATAACACTATTCCTAATTATTTCTCCATTTTGTTAAATTTATAGTTGCTAAGAATGTATAATATTCTCATCTCTATATATTAAGTATCTTAAAAGCAATCATGTATAATAAATAAATAAATAAAGATAATATGTGATTCAAAATAGCTTATTACGGCCTTTAAGTCCTACAAAAATTTGGCGTTTCGTCCCGGCGATCTCCCTTGGACTCATCAGGTGACTAATGAGGGCCTTTGTCAATACGCAATTTTCGCTAAGTTCAGTTCATCTTATATAGATTTCGTGACGAATACCTAGTGTGAACTATATCCAACAAGACTAGAATTGCTAAACTAATATGTCATTTTGATCAAACCTGTTTTTTTACTTCAATCTTTAAAAGAGCATCCTGTATAAAATTGTATCACTGGATACTAGTTTTTACATTTGAAAATTTGCACAAAAATTCCTAAAAGATAAAAATCAGACACTACCAAAAAGTACCCATACCTACCTCTATTCGTGTATTTCCCCAAACTGCAATTTTCTACAAATTTGAATCTAAAGTTCTGTCCAAAGCTCATATGAAAAAAAAAAAATTGGTAGAAGTGAACGTGTGTGTTTGTTTTTTTTTAATTCATTGCGCCCAAAAAATCAAACAATGCAAAAATATAGTCAAATCCCGTTTAAAGCCCTTCCACACTAAAGAAAACGTGATATCAACCACACATATCCGTATTTTCTCGGATAGCCAAGTAACCATTAAATCTCTGGATTCGGTTTCTACAAATTCAAAAATTGCTCTTAATTGCCGATCATCTCTCATGGAGATGGCACAGCAGTTTAACATTCACCTTTGCTGGGTGCCGGGTCATAGAGACATTCCAGAAAATTGTAAAGCAGACGAACTCGCCAAAAGTGGAACTATACTACCTTTACTGTCAAATCGGACAAATATTGGTATACCCATCGCTACTTGTAAACTTATGCTAAAGCAAAATGCAATAGAGAAAACAAATCTTAGGTGGAATAACATTGCCACATGTCAGGCCACAAAACAGATCTGGCATATGCTGGAATCTGGATCTGAAGCGCTCTAGGAACTTAATATCTCTAAGCAGACTGCACATTAGCTCCGTCATAGGTGTCATTACTGGACACTGACTAATAGGCAAGCACGCAACAAGGCTTGGAGTATTTTCTAACGACTTCTGCAGAAGTTGTATGAAGAATAGGAAGAATCGATTCCTCACCTTCTCTGTACATATCCTGCTCTATCTCAATGATCTACATGATCCTAGTGATCTGGCAAATCATGTCATTAATAGTCTCGCTTGCTTCGTAAGAAGCTCTAAATGGTTCAACGAGTAGGAAGAAAGCTTCCTAGATTCCTGTGGTATCACAATGGGCCAACCCCTTGGTTTAAGTGTGTCCAGCGTTCTGCTGACAACCACATAAACCTTACCTAACCTAACCTTCCACACTATCCCACTGAGTATTAATACATTTCAAATTGAAAGTGGGAAAGAATTCTATACTAGTGCCAAATTTGTGGGAGAGAAATTACTTTTCATTTTTTGACCACACTCATTAGTTTAATTTAACCTCAATAAAAATGTGATGAAATGTGTGATAGAATTACCATTTCTAAAAATTCTCATGAAGGTATTAACAGTAACACATGTAAAATCGTGTAGGCTGGAATATCATGCTGTGTAAGATGGGCTCATATTTTTTTTTCCACACTATTATACATGATTTGTTTCCCACTTTTTTGACATGTGTTAATACTCAGTGGGATAGTGTGGAAGGGCATTCTGGATGGAGGAAATATAGTATACGTTGAACAAGAATGGACTCTGATTCAAAAATACGCCATTATTCGAAAAATTTGTAGTAGATCACAGTTTCCGCCAATCTTCACAAATCCCACAAACTTACTGTAAATTGATTTTGATCATACAGAATTTCGAAAGTCAGAATTTCGACCCGCTTCCAATAATACTAGATTTTTAAAAAAATGGTGGTATTCAGGGGACTGAAATTTGTTTTGATTACGGCATCATAAAAATCGGTGAGTTTTTCAGATTTCATTGAATTAAGAATATTTCTCCATACAACTGAAACCACTGTGGAATTGGTCGATTTTCTTAAAACTATACATAGGGGAGAGGGGGCACCTTTGAACACTTTTTGATTAAGAGCCCCGAAATACCCAGTGTGATGGAATTATTAGCCTGTAAGTTATCGTCTCTTCAAGAAATGTATTTAAAGTTTCATTTAAACCCATTTTTGATTAAATGTATTTAATTTATTTTTATTAAAATACGAACTAGGTTCTTGTGTTCAAAGGTACCCCACATGTAGGGCAGGTTTGAACATACCTGGGCCATTTTTGAACGGAAGTATTTATAATTATTTTTAACAATAAATAATGAAAGTATAAACGCATATCTATTGAAGAAAACAATAGACTGCATGAATAATTTACTTATGAAGAGCTCAATATACAAAAAACTTTGATAGGATATAAAATCTTTGAAAGGTTTAACTCACTATTTAGAAAGAAGACTTTTGGGAATATATAGATTAAAACAAAGTTTTTGCAGCTAAAAGTATCTTTGAAACTTTAATTTCAGTGTCCATCTGTTGAACGGAGAAAAAATTAATAAATTTTTTTCAATAACTAGTTTTAAACCTGTTCAAAGGTGCCCCGACCGTTTCGTTCAAAGCTGCCCCAACATGTTAAACAACATAAAATTCGGCCATAGTTATTATACCTAGCATTTTTACCAAGAATTTTAACTTTACGTTAATCAAAATAAAGGTTTGAATTTAATAATACTTTTTCAAAAATGAAAAACCTTAACAAAAAATTTTTAAACTGTTACAAAAAAAAATATTACAAAAATAAAATTTACGCATTAAAACTGCGTATTTAGCTACTGTCGGATGAACTTAAGAGATGCACCGCAAAGTCGTTGACGTGTAAAGATATCGCTATTGCCATGCTTTAAATTAACTTTAGGTTTTAAAAGATTTTTTGTTAAGATTTTACTAGCCATGTTCAAAGGTACCCCGCGTTCAAAGGTGCCCCCCTCTCCCCTACGGTTTTTTTTTTTGTTAGGGCCAAAGTAACAGTGCCTGGCTGCCATATACTATATGAAGGAGTAAAAATCTGTAAACAAAATTACAGAATTTTTGTTTTGCCCAATTTGGAGGTGATTTAGGCTCATCTAACATGAATGAAAATCGACCAATGCTAATGTAAAGGGTGGTCCCATTATTCACGCGAAATTTCAATTTTGCGTCATTTAATAGTAGGTACAGTGTTGCCAACTGAAAAAAAAGATAAAAATGTGAAAGCTTACAGTTCGGGGTTAGTACAAATGCTATACGAAAGAACAACGCATTTTCATTGTTGAGCAATATTTTAAAAATAATGAAGGTTTGTCAGCTACAGTCCGCAATTTTCGTACAAAATACGGCCGTCATAGTGATTTAAAACACTCAACTGTGAAATGAATAATTGAAAAATTCTGAGAGACTAGATCAATTAATAATCTTAAATACTCTGGGTGTCCTGTCGCAAGTCGATCAATAGAAAACATCGAAGCAGTTCGCGAGAGCATTGCTGACAGTCCAAGAACATTAATTCGGCATCGTAGTCAAGAATTTGACATTTCGAGAAGCTCTCTACAGCGAATTCTCACGAAAGATTTGAAACTTCATGCTTATACAAAGTTCAATTGACTCAAGAACTGAAGACTACTGACCATGCAGCGTGAAGAGAGTTCGTTGAATGGATTTAGGAACAACAACCAGTGTATGCTGATTTTTCGAATAAAATCATCTTCACTGGATGATGCTCATTTTCATATTGATGGCTTCTTTAATCGTCAAAATTGTCACATTTGGGGTTCAGAAAACCCACGAGTAATTGTTGGGAAACAAATGCATCTACAACGAGTGACTGTTTGGTAGGGATTTTGGGCTT